>JADMNL010000022.1:425770000-428270000 GCA_016271365.2 Neoceratodus forsteri | reverse complement strand
CCCAATTTGATGTCAGCTTTCGTTCTCCTTTTTTGTTGGACAGATTTTAGCTCAAGTATCACACAGTGAAACATTCCCCTGTCTGGACCCCATTCATTGTTATCCCTTTAACTAAGCCTACATGGAAAACAATTAACATCTTATTTAAGAATGATGGAGTTAATATTTTGGATATTTTGCATTGGATTAAATGCTGCATGGAGACTATTGATCATCCTCAGCCCATCATGGATTCAGAAAACATTTGGACGAGTGGTTGGCGCATTTAAAGCAAAATTGAAAACTTAATATGCAGGTGTTCAACACCTTCCTAGTAGCTTCTATATTGGCAGGGATTGGGGATTTTGTTTTTAACCCGGACAGCCTAAAACTTGTCACAGGTGTGGTTCACTTTCTCATTTGAGTAATGCAGGTGGCATTCAAATTTGTGATTTTTGTCTGGAAGTGAGCCATTCTCATAATTTTTGTCCGAACCCGGTTTGCTGTAACTTATGTGACGAGCAAGGACACTCTTATAGGATGTGCCCCTGGGCTGCTCATACTAAAGGATATGATCAGGATGATATGATCCTGGAGGCTCAAAAACTGAAGGAAAAGGCTCAGTCCTAGCTTCCTACTACACTGCAGACCTCTGAGATCACTGATGACCAAGCTGCTCCAGCTCAGGCCCACCCTCTGGCTCTGATGCCTATTTCTCCTGCTGCTCTTTCCACTACGTTGTCTGACGGACACTCCTCCTCCTCTATCCCTCCACCTGAAATGCCTCCTCCACCTCTCCCACAGGATGACTTTGTCATGGTGGGTGGGAAGAGGAAACGAGACAAACACCAGCCTAAGTCTAAGATTTCTCTCCGTGACTCTGTCATGACTAGAAATAGTTATGCTGCCTTGCAAACTAGTATTGAGGATGATGGGGATGAATCGGATTTATCCTCTAGAGCATCTTCAGTGAAGGATAATTTGGAGGGTGAAAGCGCATCTGATCAGACAGAACCTCAGAAGACTTACAAAAGGACTAGAAGAAATGTTCTTGATTTAACCTTTGACTCTGTCTTCTTTCCAGCTTCATGTTGCATCTTTAAATGTTAACAATCTTAGGAATCTTCGGAGATGACATACTCTTTTTTTCTTCCCTCCAGCTACTTACTACTCATTTTCTTTTTTTACAGGACACCAGACTCAGATCTGTCCAGGATATATTATATACGAAAAAGGCTTGGCCTTGGGGGGGCTCTTTTTGGTCCCTGGGGGAAGAGACTCGTTCTGGTGTGGGCATTTTATTTAAGACCTCAGCTATTACTATTACTAGAATTATGGGTGTTGTTCCTGGTAGACTGCTTTTGTTAGATGTTTTATGTGATAATATTGCTATGAGACTAGGTTCTTTGTATACACCTCAGACTAAGAGTGATAGGGTCTCTTTTTTTAAACTGTTGCAACCTTATTTACACACAGGGAGGTTTGTACTCTTGGGTGGAGATTTTAATTGCCCACTTGATTTACAGGATAAAACTGGGGCCACGCACAAATTATATTGTGATACCACTGCTCTTCTCCTTATTCTTCAGACAGCTAATTTACAGGATTCCTATCGACAGGTCCATTCTTCTGGTGGACACACCTATTTTAGAAGTACACTTTCAACTCGTATTGATTATATTTTTTCCCTCTAGTAGAGGGAGGATTCAGGATGCTTGGATGCAGGTTAATACCATGTCTGATCATACTGAATTGCATGTAATTTTGAATCTTGGCCTTACTAAATGCCTTGGCAGAGGGTACTGGAAGTTGAACACTTCTCTCCTTACTGATCCCAGAATTTCCCCAGATTGTTCTACTCTCCTGCATGCAAGGCTCTCTATAGTTGTTTTTATGATACTATTTTGGATTGGTGGTCCGCAACCAAACTGGACTTGCACTCTTTTTTTAGATATCATGGTAAATGTAAGGCAACGGACACTTATTTGCATTACTTAACTCTTAGGACACAACTTTATAAACTTCTTTCTTTGTAATCTACTTTGAAAACATCCTTTCTCCTACAAATCTACTGCCTTCAAACCGAAATGAAAGCATTTTTGTATGACAGGGCTAAGTCTTTGATCACTGAACAATGTTTTGGGACATGGTTACAGAAAGGTTCTGTGGATGTTTTTAAATATAATCAGGAGTTTACTAATACTAAAATAATTGACAGTTTACATAATGCTGATGGGGTTTTGTTGGATCAACGTCCACATATTTTATGATTTGGTGAATCTCATTTTGAATCCTTTTTTACAGCAGCCTCTCATGCTTCCTTCGAAGGTTTCTTTTCTAATTTACCTCCTAAAGTTTTATCTGATGAAGATGTGGTTTTATTAACTAAGCCTATTTCGATACCTGAAGTTGAATCTGCCATTCAAGCCCTTTCGCTGAATAAAGTTCCTGGTCCTGATGGACTCAGTTCTGAATTTTATAAAACATTTTGGCCCTTACTGTCCAGGATCCTTACTGAATTGTTTAATGAGATCTTGACTACTAACTATTTCCAGGGACTGGCTTCAGGCCTATATGATTTTGTTATATAAAAAGGGGGATAAAACAGACTTAGCTAATTGGAGACCTATTTCCCTCCTTAATTCTGATCAGAAAAGTTTGACTAAAATCCTGACTAAATGCCTTAATTTGATCACACTCAAATTAATCTCTAGTGTTCAAACTTGTTCGGGTCCCACCAGAGGTGTCGCAGATAATTTGATTCAAATCATAGATCTCATTGAATTATGTAAAACTAGACACAGACCTGGCTTTCTGCTTTCCTTAGATCAAGAAAAGGCTTTTGACAGTATGTCCCACACTTTTTTGTATCAGGCCTTGCAGCATTATGGTATTCCTGCTAAGTTTATTTCTTGGATTCAGCTGATTTACCAAAATGCTTATTTTAGGCTGTTGATTAATGGGTATCAAAGTAAGGTCATTTCTCCCATGCAAGGAGTTAGGCAAGTTTGCTCCCTTAGGCCTATACTATATGTTTTTGGTTTGAATATTTTATTTCAGAAAATATTACATGTCCCAGATATTTCTGACATTTCTCCTTTAGATCATCACCTTCCTATTACGATTTTAGCTTATGCTGATGATGTCTGTTTATTTTTACTGGATCAGTGTTCTGGATTTAGGTTGCTACAACTTCTTTCTGATTATTCCAAGGTTTCCAATGCCAAGATTAATATTTCTAAATGTAAGACTTTGCAATTAGGAATTGGTGGCCCTGCTTTGGATTTCATAGATGGAATTCCTGTGGTACGAAATGGTATTAAAATTTTGGGGGTTACCTTTGGTACTCCCGACATTGATAACTGGGATATGAAATTGCAAGGAGGTTCAGCCCTTGTTGGTAAAAAAGGAAACATATGCAAATCTCTAAACGGAAATAAATACTTTTGATTAAATCTTTATTATTGCCTCTTTTTTTATACATTGGTATGGTTTTCCCTGTTCCTTTGGATCTTGAGTCCAAGCTTTATAGTCTTTTTTTGTCAAGCCTTGTGGGGTAATAGAATGAATTCTGTAAAATGGAACTTTACTTATTTACCGGTTAACCAGGGCGGTCTCAGTATGGTTAACCTCGTGGCATTTTTTAATACATTTTTTTTTTTTTGTAATATAAAACCCCTTTTTCCATCACATTCTAAGACCTGGCATTTATATCCCTCCTCTGTCTTACATCTTTTAGTTTTGCTTTGGGAAGACGGGAAGTATCACTTTCATACTATTTGGAAAAAAGAGCTGATACCTCATTATCTGCTTACTACTTTTGAAAAAATTAAACAATAGCATGTCACGAGAGAAGAAGTGCTTTTTTTTTCTAAAAAGGAATTTTATAATCTCTTCTTAGTTAAAACATGTTGGGAACCTTTGAGTTTTCCTTTTGGCTCATCAGAGAGTGCGAATTGCACTCCAAAATTTTTGATTGATCCCCATATCCCAAAGTTTATGTGGGACACTATTTGGTTGTCCTGTCATAGGCATCTAGGTGTCCGGAACTCCCATAAAAATAAGACCATTACTGAATGATTTTGCCCACAGGATACTTGTAACGGGATTTTGGAGACACAATCATATTTATTTTTGGACTGTTCTTATGTGTCTTCTTTTTGGGGCGTGCTTGCTAAATTGCTGCATATGCCAGCATATGGTTCCATGACTTATGAAGTGTTGGTTGTAGGTGTTTATAGAGGGATTTGGCTGAAGTACCATCCCAGTACTCTCCACGTGATATTGGGGACCTTGTTGTATTATATTTGGTTGTCTCAGTGTAACTTAGTTTTCCATCAAGTATTGTGGACACAGTTGGAGGTTCTCCATTTTGTTCAAAGAAATGCACATGCTTTACATGACCATGAGTTTTTACACATTTCCAGGGCACAACATGTTCACTTATGGGACAATTGTGAATATTAGTGGTTTCACCCGACTTGATTTTTTTTCTCATATTTACTTGCTTCTGTATGTATCTCTTTCCATTTATTTTCTTGATTTATTTTCCTTTTTGGTAGTTACTGTATTTCTATTATACTCCTGTACTTTGTTTTGAATCACTATGTTTAAGTTTTTGACTTTTCAATAAAAACACCCATACTCTTCACTGGGGGAATTGCTGGCCGTCTCCCAAGATGGCCACTTGGGTGAGAGCTGGAGAAGATGAAGGAGCTGCTGAGACAGGTGGCCTAGCCTCACCCTCTGTCTCACCTTTTCAAGAGGCTATTTTGGTGAACAATGTGGTTAATGCTGTGGAAGATATGGAAATTGGACCTGTAAATCAACAAAGTCCTGAAACTACAGGAATAACTTTTTGTGCTACTGATACAGCTCTGATTCCTAAGGGTTCTGCTTGTGACATTTCGGAGGAGGATTCGGACTCATGGTCTGATATGGAGGATGTTATGCCTGGTTCTGGTACTAAGATTGAAGAAACTATGGTGGTTCAAAAATTGATTGAACATGAAGAACACAACTTTCGGGTCCACAAGATGAAGTTGGAGCATAGGATTTGGCAGCTCTCCTCCGACAGTGCAGCAGGGGTTGTCCTTTCCCCACAGCCTTGCACCGACGTCAGAGCCTCACAGCTGCCTGTAATGGCTTCTGGAGTACAGAATGCAAATGGTTCCACTTCAGCAGAAAAGACTGACACTATTGTTGGCCAGCAAGTGAATAATGTTCTTTCTTTTATGCCTCCTGCCCCTGTTGTATGTTGGGAGAATAATGAATGTTCTGAGACTACTGTCTCTGACTGGTCTGTGGAGCAAGCCTTAGAAGAAGCAGGGTGGGAACACAATGCTATGAATGGGGAATGGACATCTGGAACCTCCCTGATTAGAATGCCTGTTGCATCTGACTTTCCCTAATTGCAAAGCCACTATGTAAAACCTACTGATAAGACTGTTTGATGACGTGACCCTTTAGAATTGCCTAAGGACTTAGAATTGACTCGACACCTGAAATCATGTCTTCTGACTCTCATGAAACTTGATAGAGGTGCAGCTGGTCCACCTGAGGCTCCCCTAAATGCTAGGACTGAGGTTCTGAAAAAAAACTTTGCTTCTCTTTTTAAACAGCCTATTCTTCCTGCGAAATGACATAATGCCATATGCCTTTCTTATACTGGTTGCATGACTGACCCCACAGATCAATTTTACATGGCTAGAACCTTGTTGAAAGAATCTTTAAAGTTATTTTCTCATGAGATTTATGCTCTAATACATGTTTCTGGTGAGACGGTGTTAGATGTCTGCTTTAACACTTTGAAAGGTTTGGGCAGATTCTGGACTCAATATAACACTTTGAAACGTACTGCTCTTTGGACCCCCTTCTTAGCTATTCCCTTGACAAAAACTGCCTTCAAGTCAGTGACTATCCTTTTTCAGAGTGAAGGTGTACAAAAAGCTGATGTAGAATACTGGCTTAAAAACATTGTACTGATTTAGATGGTCCTGAAACTATCTTTGATTCAGAGAACATTTGGACTGGGGGGTGGAGGGTGAAAGTTTTATTGTGATCCTCTGATTCTGATTTGATGCATCTTCATAATTATTTCTTTTTAGGTCATGATCAAGGTGTTTTGTTTTATTTTGGTCAGCCTAAGTCTTGTTACCATTGTGGAGACACTTTCTATATTAGTAATGCATGTGACAAGCTTAAATGTACTGTCAGTGGGGAATTGGGACATGTGCGGTCTTCTTGTCTAAATTAAGCAAAATGCAACTTTTTTTATTTACTGTGCTTTTTCTGGGATGGGGTCTGTCAATACTGCACCCTAGTCATGGCCCCCCATGCCTCCACCTCTGATCATTGCCAGTGCTCCCCAGTCACCCATGGCTTACCCCCCAGAGGGTGGGGTTGTGGTGACTTCCCCAAGGTTGCCGCAAGACTAGTATCTAGTTGGGGATCTGGCATCGGAGGCTAGTGGAGACCCCGGGGGAGGGCATCACAGAGATGGACCGAGCCTGGGTATTTTTCTTCCCTTGTGAGCGAGGGGTGGGGACATGCAATGACGGGCAGCATCCACCCAGCTCCTGAAAATCCAGGTGTCGGTGTTACTGGCTGCTGCCCAGCCTCCGCTGGGTGTTGCCAGACACCGAAGACTCCCACCCTCCCTCCACGGAGGAAAGCCATCTAGAGATGCTCTATCCTTCTCCCTTTGGCTAGCCCTCTGATGACTCAAGTCCATTCCAACCCAGGTCACCGACGACGCAAGCAGAAATCTCACCACCGCGCCAGCGGGTCTGCTAGCAAAATGCAACTTGTGCGATGAGGTTGTACACACTTTTCAAAACTGTAACTGGGCAACACACAACAGGGTGGGAAATATTGGTGAAGAACAGCTTACAATGATTACTTAGGCACAAAAGAAGACAATTGGAAGTAGACTTTTGTTTGACACCCCCCCATGCCCAGAAGAGAATCCTCCCACTCCCCCCTCCTCCCATTGTGGTTCTAGATGCTCCTAGTGTGCTAGATGAAGCTTCTAATGTGCCTCCTGTTATGGTTCTGGTACTGCGGAGGAATCTCTCCCACTTGAAATGCCCCTCTTGTATGACCTGCTAGGAGAACCTCTGGCAGACTTCTTCTCCCCACAAATCCATTAGGACAGACGGTCTTCCTTACAGAATAGGTATGAGATCCTTACTGAAGGTCTGGAAGACTTGGACAGAGACACTGATTCTTCATCTGTAGTTTTTCACACACTGCAGGTGCTACAGATTCTGAAAACCCCAAGGGGATGGGGCAACAAAAGAAAAGCTAAGGTTAAGATGAAAGGAGAACAGCATTAGGCAAAAAGAAAACTTGATGTAATGGTATTTGCCTTGATTTTTGTGCTCTTTTTTTACTTGTCATGGGCGACCACCTGCTTTGTTACAATCTCAATACAAACAGTATAAAGAGGATGGCAAGGAGACAGATGGTATTCTCACTTTTGCATGACTATGGGGAAGGTTTATTTTTCCTTCAAGATGTTCACCTACATATGGCTCATGAGATTCGACAAGCACAAAGGGTTTGGTTGTATGGGCCTTCTTTCTGGTCTCTTGGTCGGGAGACATGTCTGGGGTGGGAATTGTGGTGTGTCTATCTGACTTTAAGGTATTTAAATTATATGATATCATTTGTGGTAGACTGTTAATTCTGGATGTTATTATCTCTGAATCCCACTTTAGGCTGATTAACTACTATGCTCCCTAGACTAAAGCTTTACAGACTGAACTCTTGAGACTGATACAACCTTACTTGCATACTTCAAAAGCTGTGATACTTGTGGGTGATTTCAACTGTGGGCTGAGTCTAAGAGATAAAAGTATTTGTTGCAAGATGACCAAATTGTTTTGTGACTCACTTTTGTTAAGTCAAATGCTTAGACTGGTGAGGATGAAGGATGGTTACTATGTAAAGACTAATCTCAAGTCTCCTACCTTTTAGAAAGGGCATTTAGCTACAATAATTGGTTTTATTTTTCTTTCCCAAGTACTGCCCATTCAGGATGCTCAGGTCTGGCCGGTGGAATTCCCAGACCATAATATGGTAGTGGTTAAGATCAGGCATCTTGCTGCCCTTTCTCGGGACCAGGGTCATGGAAGTTTAATACTTCCTTGTTATTTGAGGAGGATTTTAGCACTGAGTTACAGTATTATTTTTGGCATGAAGTCCATGGTGATTAGCTATTTAGACATCAGACACTGGTGGGCTGATACTAAATGGGGTTTGAGCATTTCATACAACAATATAGTCAGCATAGCATCTGTCAGAAATATTTACTATATTTGCAACACAGAAAACAACTGCATAATTTATTAACTTTAGCCCACATAACAGCCCAGGATTTTAGTGCATAAATTCTACAGGTAAGGACTAGTATGAAAACTTTTCATGAGCAAAAATCAAGGCAACTGTATTTCCAATAAAAATGTGGGACTTGGGGGAATGCTGATGCTGTTTGCCCCTTTCAACAAAATGATTGTAGGACTGGGGAAAAAAGAAATAATTAAATTATCTGGGTCTGCTGGAGAATTGTTTATAATTAAAAGGGATATAGTCCATGAAATGGGTGACTATTCCACAAGATTATTTTCTGTCCTGCCTTCAGATGTCTCATAGATTTCATCCTACTTGTCTGATGTCACTCTTCCTGCTGTCCCAGACCATATTAAACTAAATATGAGCCAATGCATTACCTCACTGGAGGTCCTGCCAGCTATTAAATCTTTAATATGCAATACAACACCAGGCTCTGATGGTCTTTCTAGTGAATTATAAAAAAAATTGAGATTTTTTTCTGCTGAATGCTACAATTATTCACTAGTTTTCTTCATACGGAAATGTTCTTTTGGATTTCACTAAGGGAATTTGATTTTCTTTGTAAAAGTGGTGATAAAACTAAACTCCAGAACTGTAGACTGATATGATGCTGAACACTGATTTTAAAATATATACAAAATACTGACCAAATGACTTTTACCACTGGCTGAACTTGTTGTGTCACCAGCACCATCCTGTCTGTCCCTCATAGAAAGATTGCAGATCATTTAATCTTAATTCAGGAAATTATGGAACACAATCTCCATAACCCATTACTTGGAACTATTGTAACACTTGATCAATGCAAAGCGTTTAACTCAATCAATCATGATTTTTTATGGGCAGTTTTAAGTTAGTATGAGGTATCAGACACTACTTTATATGGTATCCAATCCTCATACCACATGGCCACAATGGGTGGACAGGAGCAATGATTCCAATACGCAGAGGGGTGCATCAAGGATGCCCCCTCAGCCCTTTACTGAATGTTTTTTCATTGATCTGCTGTTACAGAAAATAAATGCCTCTCGACAGATTCCTCCTATTTCAGACAGTTGTCTGATAGTTCCATATTCGCTATTGTATATTGGATAACATGACCTTATTACTGGCAGATGAGGCTCCTCTCACACAGACATTGGGACTAATCACTGATTATGGGAAACTCTCTGGGGCAACTCTAAACTTAGATAAATGTGCTGGTTATTCTTTGGATCCTGACCCACCCCATTTAGAACACATTCACAGCATTGCAATTTCGAAACAGCCACTTAAAATATTGGGTATCACTTATGGTACTCCTGACATGGATATGTTTAATCGGAAAGAAAAATTAGTGCTAGGGAGGCATCGAGTGGCTCTCTGGAATAACTGGAAATCTGGAAACAAAAAGAGTATTTTTAATTAAAACTTTTTTACTTCCAGTTTTTTTATACCTTAGTTCAGTGTTTCCTATCCTGAGAAAGCAGGAAACCTCATTGTTTGGGGTTTTCTTCAAGCATTGTGGGGCAGCCATTTGAACCCCATAAAAATAAATATCACTTATTTGCCTATCAAGAAATATGGATTACTTATGGTTAACCCTTTGTTGTTTTTTAGTTCTATATTTTTTGATGGACAATATCAGGCCCTTATTAGTTAATAGGCAGAGGGGGTGGGTGCCTTGGCTGCTGTCAGCATGTAGCCTTTGGTTCTACCCATGGAAGCAGCAGAGTCCATGTCTGATTAGAAAAACCCTGGGGACTTCAGTGTATATAAAAGATGTTTTTTCTTGTTTGAAGCAATGGCATGTTACCCCACATATGCTTCTTACACTGACCCATAAAGCTTTGTATAACACTAGCTTGCTGGAGTTATGTGCTATACAAAACCCTTTTGAGAAATGTCCTGCCAATTACCTAAGTTCTCAACAGTATTAGGTGCAAAATGCCTGAATACCGCCCATATGTGGGATGTCCATTGGCTGTCTTGCCATGAACGTCTGAATGTTAAGGCAAATCAAAACATAAGTCTTTACAGGAGCGTATCATGTTGTCCTACTTGTATTAATTTGGAAGAAACCGTGGTTCATCTTTTTTGACTGTTCTTTTATTAAACATTTCTGGGTGTTTTTATCTCAATTTTGGGGAATGCATCAATTGAAGTTTGTTACCTACTAGAATTTGAAGTATGGTTACCATACTAGGCCTTAGCATCACTGGCATAACAACACTTTATGTCTTTTATTTACTGTTATTAAATGGAACATCTGGATGGCAAGATGTTATTTTATGTTGCAACAAAAGAAAATAGCCAGCAGGCTCAATTACAGACTCTTTGGAAGAATTTACCATGGATTACTAACTTTGGGATTGATGTACATTGATAAATCTTCCTTTTAGGAAGGGTAGTTTGGCAGTATCCTTTCTCTGTTTTACATTTCCTATTTTGTATTATTTACTTTTATTTGTTTCTGTAATGTTTGAATTCTTTAGATGTTTCTGTTTTCTTGTGTGGATTGTACACCAGTTTTCTTCACAAATAAAAATTCCTCAACTCTTTTTCGATAAGTGCCATGTGATCTTTAGCATCCACCTGAACTACCACCAGTTCAGGCAGATGGGACCTCGGTTTAACATCTCATCTGAAAGATGGCACCTCAGAAATGCAACATCCCCCTCATGCTGCACTACAGTGTCAGTATTGGGATATCAACCCAAGTGCCAGATGTGGGAACTGAACCTACAGCCCTCTGATCTCCTAGCCTCTGAGGTGAGTGTGCTACCTACTGAGCCACTGACACCGAAACAAATGGGGAGCTTACCTTCACTCTCCACTTTGTAAAACTCCTTTCCCCCCTGGAAACCCTCCTTGCCAAATCAGTTATAGGTTAATAATGTCTTTACCTGTTTATTGACTATGGGAGATTATAATTAGCACTGCTCTGCTATTCAGTTCTACCTAGTATTTTCTTTCCTTTGCTGTACTGGTCCTCTGCTGTGGCCTACATGATATTGATTCATGGAATATAAGACATTGTTTTGTGTAATCACTTTGTCCTGCATTGGACTGTAATGTAAGGTATATGATGTCTGAAGTGTACCACCAAAATTGAAAAACCTTTAATAAAACCTTCTATGATAAAAAAAAAAAAGAACCCACAAGGGAAAGGCAGTGCTGGATCTGGTGCTTATAAACAGGGACAATGTTGCACACATCACAGTGGGCAGCTCCCTGGGTACTAGTGATCACCGTACAGTGTGATTTAACATAAAGACAGGAACAGAGGGATGACAACATGAGGACAAGGGTCTTGGACTTTAGGATGGTGGATTTTAAAGAAATTAGGGATTCCCTGAGAAACTGCCTTAAATGGTGAAATTGCCAAGGAAGGACAGAGGGGCAATGGGGAAAAATAAGGGAGGGCATAATTAAAGCAACCAACCTCTGTGTGAAGGAATTGAGTAAAAGCATAAGGAGAAAGAGACTATCATGGTTCTCTAAAAGATAGGCAAGGTTGTGAAGAAAGAGATAAAGAAAATCAGAGGGAGAATGACTGAAAGTATACCTAGTAAAGCAGAGTAAAGCAGGTAAGGCAGTAAGGGTGGAGACAGATGGAAGGATCACCAAAGGGGTTGCTGTGGGGGCTGAGACTTTCTTCAGATACATATGTGAGAAGAGGAAAGCAAGAGGAGGGATACAGAGGATTAGAAAGGTGGATGGAGGAAACGGCACAGAAGAGGACCAAGAAAAAGTTTATATCCTAAACAAGTGGAGTGAGTGAGAATGAACTACCAGGGAGTAGCAGGAATGGGTCATGATGGACAGAAGTACATTTTCTCTTTTTTTATAATGTATTATTCTCTTTTTTTGTTATGTATTATGTATTTTATGTGTTTTTTCACCTCCAGTCACTCACACGCATGTGTGGAGGCATGCCTGCACCACGTTCCTGAGATGCCCTCCTGACTTGCCACCCATCCTGCCTGCACTGCCACTGGACCCCACGCAGCAGCAGTGGAACTATGGGGAGGCGCACAACCACCCCAGGAGAGGTGAGCTGCCAATAGGCACTCGATCCTGCTTCACCCTTTCCCCCGTTCCAGCACCCCGATGACTTGAGGTTGTTCCTGAACCTGGGTCACCGATGCAGCGCAAGGTGTGGCATCCAATGTCTCAACCCTCAGTGCCACCGAGCTGGCCAGAAGTCCATTTTCAGAGGAAAGAGTCCAGAAGAGACTTGCAGCACTGAAGCTGGACAACGTTTTTGAATTGGATGGAAACACCCAAGACTTCTAAAAAAAACTCAGGAAGGTGCTAGCTGGACTTGGTCAGGAAACACGAAAGAGTTCTTAAAGAACTCAGGGGAGGTGCTAGCTGTCCCACTGACAGCCTCCTTCAACAGCTCACTGCAAACAGGCATGATTTTACAAGACTGGAGAAGAGATGACAAGGTCTGTCCGCATAAGTGGCAGCAGGGAGGAGGCTAGCAATTATAGGCTGGATTATCTTACTGAAATGTGGGAAAATTAATGGAAACCTTGCTAAAGGAAAGACTGGCAGAGTATTTTGAATACAATGGGCTGCAAGATCACAGGCAGCATGGATTCATGGTGGGGGGGCATACCAAATAATTCTGATAGAGTTCCTTGACTGGGTGGCCAGGGAAATACATATAGGTATGGAGAGGGCAGTGGGCATGACCTATCTGGACTTTAGTACGCCCTTTGACACTGTGCCACACAGAAGGTTGATAAAGAAACTGAGCAGCCTAGGGGTGGGCTGCAATGAGGTGAAGTGGGTTAGGAACTGCTTAGTGGATAGGAGAAAGACAGTGATGGTAAATGGAACTCATTCTAATGATGGGAGAGTTACCAGCAGGGTGCCACCAGGCTCGGTGGCATGACCACTACTCTTCAATGTCTTCATAAGTGACATTGCAAAATAACTGGAAAGGAAGGTATGCCTTTTTGCAGATATCAAAGACTGCAACAGGGTGAACACTAGAGGTGGGGGAAAGTTGCACATTCTGCTTTCGTGGAATTTCTGTGAAATTTTGGAAATTTTGTGCAATTTTCTGAACTTCTGCCATTGATGAGATTGGAGTTTTCCTAATGTGTTTCATGGATTTTTGCCCTGATCCACAGACTTTTCTGGCTGAATTGCAGAATAATACATATAAACTGTGGAATTTATTCCATCCACAGTTGAATGTATAGTTCATAATAAACCCCTCCCACTGATTGTCGTCCCTCTGTAGAATAAAATTCCCTGGTGTCTAGTGCTCCCCAACCAATCACTGGCCCAATGTAAAATTAGACTCTCTGCCACCATCGAGGCTGATATAAAATACAGTTCCCTCCTGGTGTCTAGTTGTCCCCTCCCCGCTGATCACAGGCCCAATGTGAAAAAAAGACTTCCCTGGAGTCTAGTGGCCCTCCCACCTGCTGATCACAGGCCCTATGTAAAAATAATTCCCCAATGTCAAGTGGACTCCCTACCTATCCTGATCCCTTTAATAAAAAAAAATGGCAGTCCTTTATTCTCTAGTGTCTAGGGGACCACTGTCACTATCTCCAATCCCCTGTAAAAAAAAGGTAGTCTCCATTCCCTAATGTCTAGCAACTCCTCACCCGCAGCAGTGCTTTCACCCCACCCCATCCCTGAGAGGGCAACTAGCACAGCCCTCCCCTATCCACCATGGCTGGCCACCCACTGAGTTGTCAATGAATGAGTGCATACTTGCACAAGCACACACTCATTCATTGACATTCCAGCTCCCACTCATTGAGTGTGACAACACTGGGGGCAGCACAGACAAGAGTGGAGGGCTGTTCCTCTTGCTGTGTGGGGAGTCAGAATGGGGTGTGAATGGTGTAGTGGACCCCCGGGGAGTCCACCATGTCATTTAGCCCCATCACCACCCTTCTGCTGGTGAGTGGAACAGCCTTTTGCTCTTGTACGTGATGACACAGAGCTGTCACACACAATGAGTGGGAGCTGACAATGAATAAGTGCATGCTTGTACAAGTACTTGCTCATTAATTGACATCTCAGTGGACAGCCAAGTGCAGTGGAGAGAGGAAGGCTATGCCAGTCACGCACTCAGGGATGGGATGGGGGGAGTGGAGGGACTACCTGTTGGGGTGGGGGTCCACTGGACACCAGGGAATGGGGATCACCTTTTCTTACAGGGGATCGGGGAAAGGGAAGGGGGTCCACTAGACACTAGGGAATAATAGAGTTCCTTTTCTTTTAATTATCAAGGGGATTGGGGATAGGAAGGGGGCCCACTAGACACTAGAAATGATAAATTTTCCTACATTGGGCCCAAGATCAGTGGGTGGGGGGGGACCAATAGTCACTAGGAATGGGGAATGCCTTTTTATTTAGGAGAGGTGGTCTGCTAGACATCAGGGAATAATGGACTTCCTCTTTTTTAATTATTAAGGGATTGGGGACAGGAGGGTGTCCACTAGATGCAGAGAATTATAATTTGTTTTAAATTAGGCATACGATCAGCAGGTGGGTGGGGACCACTAGACTCCAGGAATTTTTTGCATCAGCCCACCACCAACAGGTGGGGGGGCCACTAGACACCAGGGAATTTATTTTACATCAGGCATGCAATCGGCAGGTGGGGGGGACCGATAGACACCAGGGAATTTTAATATACAGCAAGTGGCAGTTGGAGGCGGGAGTGGATTAATGTATTAAACTGCACAAAAAAAGCTGCATAACTGACCACTAACAGTGATCAAGTTCTGTGGAAGTTTTTTCCAGCAGTTTCATATATTAACCTGCAGTCCGTACATTTATTTTGCCATTTTAAGGCTAAATTTCCACAAAAGTTGCCAAAAATGATTTCCACACATCTCTAGTGGACACTGAAGAGAGTAGAAAGAATGTGCAGGGATCTTTGGAAACTCAAGAAGTGGTCAACAGTGTGGCATTTAGGGTTCAATGCCAAAAAATGTGAAGTCATACAGCTACTTTAGGGCACAGGAACCTAAGAACTCCAGTGTAGTATCGAGGTACTGACAGTCACTAAACAGGAAATTGACCTTGGGGTTATCATATCTGATGACTGCAGTGTGGCAGGCAGTATGACAAAGCAGTGGTAGGGCTGGTGGGATGCTGGGGTGCATAGGGAGGGTATCTTCTGCAGGAAGAGGAAGTGCTGTTGTCTCTGTATTGTTTGCTGGTGAGATGCCACCTGGAGTACTGTGTCCAGTTTGGTGGCCACACCTCAGAAGAGACACAGACAGGGTGGAGTCAGTCCAGAGGGAGCAACTAAAATGGAGCAGGGACTGCATAACAGGCTCTATGAGAGAGGCCGAAGGATGTCAACATGTGCACTCTGAAACAGAGAAAGAGTGAGGGTGACATGATAGGGACCTAAAAGTACCTCACGGGTAAACAGTGTGTAGGAGAGGAGTCTCTTTCAAATGAAAGCACACTAGGATCAGGGGCCATGGGATGAAGCTGTAAGGGGGACTTTAAGAGAGATGTGAGGGAATATTTATTCACTGATAGGGTAGGTAGGTAGATGCCTGAAACAAACTGCCAGCAGAAGCAGTGGGGGACAAAAATGGGTGGGGGGCTTCAGTCATGCATAGAAAAGACATAATGACACATTAGAAAATGGACATGGAGGAGGGATGGCTGCTGGAGACCAGTTTGGGTACGTAGAGACTGATAAGGCAGGGAACATCTGGGCAGACTAGTTGGACCAAGCAGTCCTCTGTCAACAAATTATATGTTTCTATGTATATACATATAATTACTAATGTCAGTATGTACAAATGAAAAACATTCTTTCTCAGTGTTCACAGTGGCAGAGGGTGCATATGTGAGTAAGTGGGATACAGGCAGGGAATCAGAAACACCATTTTTAGAAGAGAGGGTTTTGAAAGGGTTAAGGGTGCTAAGGGTTGACAAGTGTGCTAATGGACTAGAGGAGGTCATGCTAGCCCTGTTAATTAATTTGTTTAACAGCTCTCTAGAATCAGGAGTTGTCCCAGAGGACTGGAGGAGGTTGTATTTTTCCCCCCCTACACAAGAATGGCATCAAGGAAGATTGGATGGGCAAGAGAATTGCAGGCCAGTGAGACTTATCTCTTAAATGGGGCAACTGATGGAGATGCTGTTGAAAGAGATTAGTAGATTTCATGGAATTTTATGGCTTACAGGATAGCAAGCAATGTTAGTTCACCAGAGGAAAGTCATGCCAGATGAGTCTAATAGGGTTTTTTGACTGGGTGACAAGGGGGATGGATGGGGCAAGCTGTCAATGTGGCTGACTTGAACTTCAGTAAGGTCTTTGGCCGGTCAGGCTACAGAAGGTTACTACAGAAGTTAAGTAGCTGGCCTAGGGCTGGGGAGAAATTAACTCAACAGATGGGACATTTTTTAAGAAACAAAACCCAGAGCATAGTGCCCCATGGGGAAATCTCAGGTAGAGATGCAGCAAAATTTTAATATGCTGGCAAAGTGAATGCGAAGTGGCCACTTCACATTGGTGGAGCACAGTGCCAAGTGGGCACTGCAAAGTGCTCACATCATGTTATCATTATTGCTTCGCATTGCTGTTATGCCCTAATACAAAGTAAGGCGAAGTGAGAAGTAAATAGGCAGCCCCACACATCACATGGCTTACAAGTTCTGTAAGTCACATGCTTTAGCCAGGCAGGAAGGAAGTGAGTCAGAGAAGCAGTTTCACTTTCTCCTTTGCATTCGTAGAGGGAGAAGGCTTTGTGTAGAGGAGAATAGTAGTGAGTGAAAGTGCTTGATTGCTGCTTTGTCTAGTGAAGAAAACCAACAGCTTTTTTAAAAGCTATATCTTTATTTAGTTTTTGTATTATATTTGTGATTTTTTTGTTAGTGAATTTTTATAAGTTTTGTTTTGTGTGTGTGTGTGTGTCAGTGTGAGTGTGTGTGTGTGTGTGTAGCACCAGGGACTTGTTGTGTCAGTGTAAAGGTAGGATGGACCCTGGAAAAGGTGAGTCGCTGGCCCGTGGGTGCAGTTGGAGGGGAGTGCAGACATGTGAGGCTGATCGTGTCATGCTGGACCACTCCCAACTCTGGGTTGCTTCCCCTGTGTTGAAGCAACAGCAGCAGAAGCACCAGTGCCATCGGTGGCTGCTGTGCATCCACATTCTCTGTCACTACCACCACCACTGGTAGCAGCTGTAGGGGCTCCAGCAGCACCGCCTCCACCACCTCCACAGCTACAGGAGGTGCCCCTGGAAAATCTAGGTGGTGTGACCCATGCGAGGACTGTGTCTGGCCCCCCCCCCGCAGCTCCCCAGTGTGGGAGTTTTTTAACTCTGTGGGGGGAGACAGCACAGTCATGGTATATCATCTGTGTGGTGTGCTAGAGTGCCATGGCCCCCAGGGCACACATTTGGGGACTGGTGGCCAGTGCACCCACATCCTCAACCACCACAAGGCAGAGTGGCAGGCTGCCACTCAACCACACTGCCCTTCTGTGGCAGTGGCCAAGGGTGCTGCTGGGGTCAGAGTTGTGCCTCGTAGTCACCGCCACAGTAAGAGGAGGGCCAGTACATGAGCTGCTCCACCACCACAGGCACCAGCACCACCCTCTCCATCACCACCCCCACTACCTGGATTTCCACCTGCAGTGGACTCCTCCACAGTCCATGCAAAAGATGCTGATCTCACCCTGGTGTGGGCGGCTCTGGAAGAGAACAATCAGAGGGTTGGTGCTTTGCAGCAGCAGGTCGACACAATAGAAGAAGAGCAGCAGCAAATAGTCATAATGCTGCACCTGCTGCTAGGCCACCACGGCATCCCATTCCCATGGCTACAGTAAGGGATTGTCTTCTGCCCCCCCACCCCACTACTGAGTTGTACTGTTTTTGTGTGTTTTTTCTTTGTTGTTGTTTAATATTACACATTTTCCCTTCCAGGGGAATCTTTCTTGTGCCACATAGTGCAATACATTTCTGTGAAAACCACCCACGATTTCATTACAGTGTGTCACGTGATGGAAGAATTCCTGTTCTGAAAAGCCGCCCACATTCTGCTCCCTTCTCAGCAACGTTAGGACATGATGCCAGGGACAGCGCATGTGCGTGCTCCTTTACAGTGAATATCTGATTGTCCATCAGGTTTCTGAATGTTTCTTTATGTTATAATGGTCAGTTTGTGGTGAAAGCGTGTGGGCATGTTTCCAGTAAGAAGAGCCTTGTTAGTGGAAATGTTCCACATTTCACCACAAAGCGAACCTTATAACAACAAAACATTGGGATAGCTGCTGGACATTCACTATAGTGGAGCATGCACCTGCGCTCCCCCTGACATCATGTCCTAATGTTGCTAGAGAAAGGGGGCAGAATGTAGGCTTTTCAGAACAGGAATTCTTCCATCACGTGACACACTGTAATGAAATTATGAGCGTTTTTCACAGAAATATATTGTACTCTGTGGAGCAAGAAATATTCCGGTGGGAGTAAGGCCCCCACATATTAGGTTATGTGCATCACCATAACTATATAATGTGGTGAATCTCTGTAAAGCAGCAGCGCAACAATCTGTTGAGAACTCTGACCTATATTTTTTAATGCTATGTTACAATTTCCTTTACTTACATCCTGACTGACTGGAATGATACGAGAATTTGCAGTAGTTGAGTCTGCTGCACTACCTTTTTTCATGTGTGAAATAATAAAAGGAGCATTCCTTTTAAATTGGAGCTGACCAGGTCTTTGTCATTGTTTTCCTCTGCTTTTCTCCATCACATCAGTTAGTTGTTATATATCACTTCTGATGTTAATTAACAGTTATGTAGCAGGCAGTGTTTTATGACACCACGGAACAATATTTATTGAAAAGCAGCTGCAAATAAAAACAAACCTGGTCAAAACAATATTGGAAGGCAGTGGCTAACAGCAGTCCCAGTGGTGGTGGTCCAGGGGGCAGACAGGTTCATGCTCAGTGGAGGCAGTGGCTAACAGAAGTCCCGGTGGTGATAGTCTGGGGGTGGACAGACTCATTCTCAGTGGTGGCATTGGTAACAGCAGTCCTGGTGGTGGTCGTGGTCTTGGGGGGGGCGGACAGACTCAGGCTCAGTGGTGGCAGTGGCTAACAGCAGTCCTGGTGGTGGTGGTCCAGGTGCGGACAGACTCATGCTCAGTGGTGGCAGTGGCTAACATCAGTCCCAGTGGTGGTGGTCCAGGGGCAGACAGACTCATGCTCATTGGTGGCAGTGGCAGCAGTTCCAGTGGTGGTGGTCTGGGGCAGACAGACTCATACTCAGTGGTGACAGTGGCTAACAGCAGTCCCAGTGGTTGTGGTCCGGGGGCAGACAGACTCAGACTCAGTGGTGGCAGTGGCTAACAGCAGTCTCGGTGGTGGTAGTGGTGGTCCGGGGGCAGACAGACTCAGGCTTAGTCGTGGCAGTGGCTAACAGCAGTTCTGGTGGTGGTGGTCCAGGGGTGGACAGACTCAAGCTCAGTGGTGGCAGTGGCTAACAGCAGTCCTGGTGGTGGTGGTCCAGGGGGTGGACAGACTCATTCTCAGTGGTGGCATTGGTAGCAGCAGTCCCGGTGGTGGTGGTGGTCTGGGGGGCAGACAGACTCAGGTTCAATGGTGGCAGTGGCTAACAGCAGTCCTGGTGGTGGTGGTCCAGGGGGCAGACAGACTCAGACTCAGTGGTGGCAGTGGCTAACAGCAGTCCTGGTGGTGGTGGTCTGGGGGGGTGGACAGACTCATGCTCAGTGGTGGCAATGGCTAACAGCAGTCCTGGTGGTGGTGGTGGTCAGGGGCGGACAGACTCAGGCACAGTGGTGGCAGTGGCTAACAGCAGTCCCAGTAGTGGTAGTGGTTCAGTGGGTGGACAGACTCAGGCTCAGTGGTGGCAGTGGCTAACAGCAGTCCCAGTGGTATTGGTCCTGGGAAGCACACCACCTTTTAATAACTTCAGTTAAAACCTGCCAACATTAACCACATCATCATCCTTATAAAGAAAGCTGCCCTCACTTTTATCGATGTCTGAAGTCTGACCACTGAGAAATTGTTTCTCCATTGTATTGTCATCTACGCCAGTGGTGTGCCATTTCAGGCAGCCACTGCCAGTGCCACCAGCATGGTCCATTTCCACATCACCAAAACCACCATGACTAGGCAGGGCACGAATACCGAGGTTCCGGTCTGTGCTGGTATGCGCCTCATTCATTTTAATGAATGTTAGTAAACTAACATTTGCAGGACACAGGTTTGTCCGATGATCCCTGACTATTGCACCTGCTGAGCTGAATATCCTCTCAACACTTACACTGGGGTGGGCATGTGAGGTACTTTCAGTGCCACTTCAGTCAGCACTGGCCATTCACTGATCTTTCCACTCCAGTACAAAAAGGATCTTCAGTTATTGTCAGATGCCTGTTTTCAGACAAATATGACTCAACCATTCTCTGTGTCACACTAAGTCCAGTTGTTGATGCACCATCCTGTTCTCCGAATCATTTATTTACCAAATACCCACTTGGGACAAAGCCTCCCAAAGTGGGTTGATGCCAGCCACTTTGGATGACAGACCATCTGGAACTGCAGTCCCCTTCCCTTGCAGGATGTGCTTGATGGTCCTCCAGGTACACCTTCAGCCGGATTATGCTGCTGAGGTTTGATGACCTTGGCACGTGACTTCTGTGCCCCATGAACCAAGCGCACCAGCTGACCACTTATATTTTTACCTGTTCAGGCCCTACCTCCAGTACTGATGCAATTCCACATTTGTATCATGGGTCCAGCATTGTTGCTATGGCAAAGTTGTCACCACGTCAATGCTCACAATGTGACAATTTGGTCAAATGCTGTCAGCATGTGTTGCAGCAACATACTGCTACCACCGTCCTCCTGCAACATCAAGGCTATGCTGTACATTCACCAATGTCTGCCTCAGCACCCGCAGCAGTGGAATTGATTGGCTAATGAGGCAGACTCACCATCACTGCCTGTGTGGCATGTTCAAAAGGCCACAAAATTGTTATTACAGAGTCCATGAGGTGCCACTGTTCAGTCGCATAGACATGGAGGTCCTGGAACTGCCACAGCCAGTGTGCATTACAAGATATTCTGAGATGACTTTGTATTGTTCATACAACCTTCCTGCCATGTATAAAGTGGAGTTCCATTGATGACAACTTCCAGCTACAAGCAGTGCTGAGGCAGGCTGTTTTGTATCTGCAACTGCCGCAGTTAGTCACGGGCCTTTCCAGATCTTGAAAAGTGAGAGCAGATATGTTGTGCAATGGTCAGCATTTCCTTTACATCTGGGTACTGCAGAAACTCCTGAAACACAAGATTTAAACAGTGGGCCATGCATGGAACATGAAAAAAAACACCATTAGTGATGCATTTCACCACATTTGACTCATTGTCACTTGCTGTGAACCCAGCTCTCAGGGGCACAGGGTTTAGCCATTTGTCAATTTCAGTCAGTACCACGTCCAACATGTTCTCACCAGTGTGTGAACAGGTCACATTGCCCATAGCAATCGTTGCATGCTGTTGAATTCCTGGAAGATTGCTACCGTGACAATCCACATTACTGCACCGATTATTCACACTGCCAACATCACAAACAACCCCCAGCACCTGCGCCCAGTGTGCAGTTATACACAAATATGAACTCCCCGCTGTTTTTCCACTTCTCCACATATCCATACTTAAATGGATGAATGAAGAGGAGGAATGCTGAAGGACATGTGTTACTGAGTCGGACACAGTGCGGAACAACTCGGGAACAGCACGGTTAGAAAAGTTTGTCCTGGATGAGACTTTCCATTTTGGACAGGCACATGCAGCAAACCACTGGAACCCAGAATTCTCCACAAAGGAAAGGGCAAAAGGTCAATTGCCAGCATTTCTGCTACAGCATCAAGTTTACATGACACTGTATGATTCAGGGGTACTTCAGTTTATGCAAGAAAACACTTCTAGCGCATGACTTAAACGTTTTACACTGGGTGTGATCACAAATGGTTGTGCTCTGTGATTAATGGCATTGGCAGGGGTGGAGTGTGGACATTTGATGAAGATGGTTGCACAGGTGATGACAAACCAAGAAATGTTGTTATTTTGCCAGATTTGCCAACCCGGGTTGATGTACCACATGCACTAGACATACTGCATTCACCACCACCACAAAAACTGCTACTCTCACTAGCACTGGACAACATTTCAAAGTCAATATGGTCCTCTACCTCATCATGCCTGTAGTAATCCTCTGCTCTTATTACCGCACTACTGCACACGTTTAATTTCCTACTGGGCTTAACAGTCATGGAAGGGGATAACATGCTCACTATGGTTGCTGGTGATGAGGGTGAGCACCCCACTGTGGTATTAGCTGCTAGCCTATGCTGGGTCCACAGTGCCAAGTGCCTATTCTTAAGATACATGTGCTCTCCTCCTGTGCCCAGATGTCTCCCCTTTTTAACTTGACTCACACATGGCAAACCTGGCAGATTGCAACTGACTCATCATTTGCATCTTGAACAAACAAATCCCAAACAAGGGACTGTGATGCTCTGCTTTTAACATTTCCATGATGTGGCTTATTTAAGTCCATTATTTTAAGCACTGAATTGGGGGGTCACGTGATGTTTGGGCACTACACACCTGGACTGCAACTGGCCACCATGACTACCTATCATATTTATTTCTGGGTCATCATCATCAACTAAAACCGGTAGATCACAAGTTTTTATGGGGGATTCCTGCAAACAGACTCAAACATAGTCACTTTGAAATTCTTTTCTCCAGTTCCCAAATGGGTCAATTACATCATCATCATATTCATCAATGTCACACATCCACATCTTCTGCTTGAATGCTAGCATGTAGACTGCATGTTGCAACAACAGCAACATCATCGTCATCATCACATTCATCATCAGCATCTACAGTACACCATCACCTGATATTTTTTCATCACACTGTGAATCACTGCATGGAAAATATGTGATATTAGCTGCCATGGTGGATGGAATATCACATTGTATGCTATCGTTGACATGATATCAGAATCCTTAGGTTCAGTTACTGGGATGTTATTGGGAAGTATGACATCATCTACGCTGCCACTCACTTGCACTGCTTCACACTCAATATTTTTGGATATGGTACACTGGTCGGAATTAGAACTTGAAACAACAATACTAATACTACCACCACCACTAACACCAGTAACACTAACACCACAAGCTGGGAAAACATCATCTCCTCCAACTATGAGTGAAGCTACTAATTGGGCTGTAAAAAACATTGCAGAAGAAATACCTTTCTTCACATCAGCAATGCACTTCTGCATCTGCGCATTACCACCACGCCCACAGACTATCTTACTGCCAACATTGCCATGGTGAAAACAGCTTTGCTTGCATGTCTCTTTGCAGGCATTTTGGGGCTCAACCACAATATTATAACCAAATTCAGATTTTGATATGTTCACTCTCTGATTGGGGGTGCTGGATGTAAGCCAAAAACAACTGTACCTTCAGCAACAGATAAGAGACTAGTCTATCATGCAATGAAAACAACTTCAGTAACCAGTGGTGCTGATGAGGTCACAAAAGCAATCCAATCTGGTAAAAAATTCCTTTGCATGTGGGGGTGGGAGGAGCACTGACTCTGTGCAGATTTTAAGGCAGTACAAACAGCAAAACAAAGAACAGATACCACGACGCAGTACAAAATCAGGCAGCTGCAGTGGATAGCAGGTTCACACTGCTGCTCCTGCAATTACACTAGTATGTGGCACAATAAAAGGTGTATTATTTGATGTCACACAACACAGCACACACACTCACACACACACACACACACACACACACACACACACACACACACACACACACACACAACAGTTTGTCTACAATGCTGAACAAGTAATGTGTAGCAAGTGCAAAAGTGCAGTACTATGCCACATATTGTAATGTAAACAACTTGAAATTATGAACTGCTGCACCAGATCCACACAACAAACAGCAAGAAAATGTCAACTACTACTGACAGTATTACTGCATGTACATTAACACAGTCAGTTATATAACAAAAATATAACCAAAAAACAAAGAAATCACTATTTCTCCAACTTAAATCTACCTACACCGCGGATACGCCCCTCCCCCAAAGCACACTTTCACTGTCTTTCACTACACACACTCAATGTTGCAAATTAACATTCAAAATCCACAAAAAAACAAAAACGCTTGATGATATGAGCACAGGAGGGTTTCCTACAATCGATGATCTAAAGTTGGAGCCCCCCAAAAAATGCTTTTTAACAGCTTTTACAAGATTTCAATCACAGACAGCTATCAGAGCACACTGTCTCCTACTCCTTCCTACACATACTACCCTGGACTGAGGCTGTGCAGATCAATATAGAGCCCATGTGACCTGGAATCCCATGAATCACTGCAAAATTCACCTTCAGAGCTCAAAAACAATGCGAAATGAGGTGAAGTGCATTGCCCTCAATGCACTTCACCTTAAATTTGGTGGAGTAGTCTTCTGGGGAGGTGGAGCAATGCAAAATCATTGTTTTCGATGGACTTTGCATTCCTCATCATAATGTGAAGTACTCCGCTTTGCATTACGGAGCATTCTGAGAATCCGCCTTTGCTCTGCGAATCACTTCATTGAGCGGATAGAGCACACTTCACCCACCACTAATCTCAGGAGAGATGGAGGTCATGAGCAGAGTACCCAGTAGTAGCAGCTGGACATTATCATCTTCAATACATTCATAGGGGAAATAATGGTGGGGCTAGAAGGAAAAGTCTGTCTATTTGTAGATGACACCAAGCTATTCAATAGAGTAGACACCATGCCATTAGGAAACCTAACTACAGTGGAGCCATTACAAGCACACCCTAAATGTCTAGCAACAGTGTTCTTATAACCAGGATGTTCTTATAATAGGACGTCATAACAGTGAAACTCCATGTAATATCTATGATTAGCATGATGAAACTGTGCTCAAACTAGTTTTAGAGAACTCATTATTAAAATTAGTATAATATAACCTTTTTGAAAGAGCTTTTAGCTCAATTAGAGTACTGTTGCAAAATTCATTCAGTGTCACACCTAAGTATTAATGAATATGTGCTGCCTTTTCATGTGGCTCTGTCACACACCTATGCACTACTAAGTGACTATTAATGAGGAAGCTAGATGATGATTCAGCCAGGTTTAACACACTCAGAGGTGATAAGAGCAACTACCACTACCTCTGGAAAAAACTATTGTCATAAATGGGCAAACTGGTCTTATAAAGGTCTTTACTGCCATTGAAAATAATGGGCAAAAGCATGCCAGCAAAAAATGTCTTATAAACAGGATGTTCTTATATCCAATGTTCTTACAAGAGGGTTCCACTGTACAAGTATAGTAAGTTTACCAATCTTACTGATTTTATAGCTTCTGGCTATACAGATGACTGTTTGATCAAATAAATATATTTAGAAAATTCTGCAAAATTCTGCAATATTTCACTGAAATTCTATGATATCAGAATTTGCTAATTTCACCAAGTCCTGTTTCCAAATATATGCTTGGGTGATGGTTGCACTTTCAGAAAAGAGGCAAAGAGGTGTAATTTTAAGGTACATATTTATTTATTAACGTGTTTTAACAGGGTATCACAGTTAAGCTGGATAGCTTGTTTACAATGATCTATAGGAAATGTTAAATGGAACAGGGCTCATTGTGTCCATCTGTTGCAGTATGTACAGCTGTAGCATTCAATATTATGAGAATCAATCGTAGCCGTTGTTTAATAGAAAGTGTCACCAATATATTTTTTGTACATCGGCACTATAGAGAGTGTAACCACCAGTGGTACAAATCTCAATAACTGGAGGTTAAATGAGTCACCTGTTCTACACAGGCACACTAATTCTGCTACAACTCAGGCATAGGGTTACCACCTGTCTTGATTTTGTCAGGAAACTCCTGTTTTGGGTAGCTGTGTCCTACCAGATGTCCTGACCTTATTCTTGTTTTCCTCTAGAAGTTGCAGAAAACTATGATACCTTAACTAAAATACCTTGAAACAATAGGGAACAATATAAACAAGTAAAAACTACAATTAGTCTTAGTTCTGATTATTTAAAGAAATAAGATCTGTTGCTTTGGGTGAAATTACTTATTGTTCTGAGAAAATCATGTTTCAGTATGAAATGTCCTACTTTGGGCTTCTTAAAAGGTGGTAACCCTACTCAGGCATACTCCTTGCAACCCCTCGGCTTTCCCAACAAATTAAATGCTGTACATAATGTTACCTAACTGAAAATAGTATGCAACAAGCGTAGTTTGATAGAACAGCAGTGCAACAAAATTGGGCAAAAATATTGACCCTGCCTTTTTACTATAAAAATTAGAAGTATATTCCAGTTTTATTTGGTGGTACAATTTGCTAATTCTACCACAATTTGAGTATTTTACAAATGTTTCAGTTTAGTTTTTTTCACAAGAAAAAAATGAAGGCTGCCACATTTTGCTAGATAAAGCACTGTAGACCTGGCAAGGGTTAGGATGATTGAGAAAAAAAAAAGACTCATGGTGCACAGCATAGTAGGTACCTAGACAAGTACTGTTTACTGGTATGCTAATATTTTTATTAATAGCAGCTGAAACCAGCTTTCTGAGAGAACATTTTTTGTTGGACTACTGCTTTAAGATACAAGTCCAGTTTCTGTTAGCCATACTTTGCTATACTGTAGCTACAGTAGGTTCTTTTCTTTTTTTTTTAATGATGATTTTTATACTCCTGTGCCACGGCTCTGTCTCTGGAGGAGCCCACAGCCGCATCCCTCCACATCTACCATCCAGAGCTGACCGTACTTGCAGGGCTTACTTCCCAGTGGGTCTGGCAGGGTTCCCAACCCCCACCAGAGACCAGATCTAGCATGGCCAGCCTGTGGGTAGCCAGGAGCAGGACCTACAAGGAGCCCTACGTCATATGCCATGACACTCTGTTTTTGTTCCTTTTTCTCCCTTATGGAAGTGAGACGTGCAATGATGTGCATGGAGAGAGTGTGCACACATCAGCACACGCTCCCTCCAAGTGTCTGCCCCATCGCCTCCCCTTTCTTACAGCATCAGCATGCTGCCTCCTAGCCACCACTAGGGGCCAGCAGAATGCCGACTGCTGGTAACCCCCCTTCCCAGAGGAGGAGAGCAGTCCATCTGATGTTCAATCCTCCTCCTCCCCTACTGACCCCTGATGGCCTGTGCTTGTTTCTGAATACAGGTTGCTGGCGTAGCACAAGATAAGGCATCCAGGACCTCAGCCCTCAGTGCCACTGAGCTGGCAAGTTAGTTTCTTTGTATGAGACTCTAAACTTAAAAGCTATAAAAACAAATGTCCTGTGACTATAAGGCAATGGCACCAATATATAAGCTCATGTTGAAGGGCACATCTTTTCTAAGAAACAATTTCCCCTTATGTTTCAGCCCCATAAATGCTACACAGCCTGCAGTAGTTACAAACCAGCTACAAAACTCACCTAGAAGTAGTAATGGTTTGGACAGTATGCCATTTATTTACCAAAAAAAAACAACAAAAAAAACAGTACTCCTCTTTCAGTTTTCAAAGGAAAATATAGTGTATGCCTGGTTAACCTTTCTACCAAAAACTATATGCATTTGATAGCTGTATACATTGAAGACTTAAAAAGAGTTACAATATAGTCACCTACTTAGCACACAGGATTGTCATTCAGTCATTATCCATTTAATTGGGTCAGTAATATAAAGCTAATAACACAAATAGACAATAATAGTTTATTTAGAAAAAGATGGGCGACTCCCATAGTAAAAGATGTTTTGCTTGTGTGTGTTGTTTTATCTTTTGAAGTTTCTCCTTCTACGGACTCATTGAGCTTCTGTTGACCCATAAAGCCCCAGGATTCAGCCTTGAAAGGCATAGAGGTGACTGAAAATGTAGTGATTGATTTAAAATGTCATTCTTAGAAAGAAAGGACACCCAGCTGAATCCAAAAAAGAAAAAAAAAACAGCCTGCATGGCTTATGAATTTTGCAATGGGTTAGATTCCCTCTGTGCAGCAGAGGAAGATGAAAGCAAACAAATACACCAGACCTTTCAAGATTCTTGCCTGAACATCTTGACTTGTGGGTTTTCTCACCATCAATCAGAGCTCTTTAGATAATCATGAAATTGCATTCATGGTGGTCATTTCTATTTTCTCTGTATGCACACTTTTCTTTCAAAGCAGAAAGTTCAGGCAGAGTCAGCACATTGAGAGGTACAGTACAGTATGTGATTATATGTGTGAAAGGGGCACATACTGTACACAGCTACACTGTTTAGCTGGCTATCAGTACTAGGTCAATCTGTGATTCAACAGTAAATGTATTAACATACAGATTGTTTGACAAACATTTTTATATTCAATAAAAGCTTGTTTTCACATGAGGGGCAACTTTAAATTAAGGAGAAGTATATTCCCAGTCATTGTTGACTAAAGCCCTATTTACATATGTGTGTATGTATGTGTATGTATGTGGTGAAGAGCATATTTTGGCAGGACTATAACTTCAGACAGACTCCAACACTGTGAAATGAACTCTTGGACCCTTTGAATTAACATGCTAACCCTTTCCAGGTGGCCAGGGCTAGTTTTATGGCCACCTCTCTCCCTACTCCAATCATTCTTCACCTTCCTGCCCTTCCCCAGACATTTCTTTTTTAAATAATTGCTCCTGGCACTGTGTCAAGCACTGAGTTTTTCTTTTTAAACTGACTAAAGGAAAGGGGGAGGGCAAAAAGGTAGGTACTGATTGGAATGTACATGGGGTGTAAAGGGTGTCTCCTAACCACATTTGTTGCCTGCTAGACCTCGATACCAAGGACCCATAGCTTTTGCTGAAGTGTGGACAGGGGATCAAATCAAAGCTGAGTCAAAGTTGCAGTGTTTACATTTAGTCACCCTTATTGGGGAGATTCAGGGCATCAATACACTTAAAATAATAAAATTCCAGGAAATAGATGGGTTCAGTTTGTGATTTTGTTACAAAAGTTTCTGGGAGCATGTTAACATTGTTACAGTCTACATACAGCTATAGTAAATACAGATGAGATAATAAAGGAATGAACTCTGACAGAACTGGTTTTAGACCTCAAGGTGCACCAAGCAGAAAAATTGTAGGCCCCTTCACATCTTCCACCACTACATCTGATCCCTCTGTCCTACTCCATCCAACAATTTATAACAATTCTAGGAATACAAAGATGACAACTGTTTGCATTTCAAGCTGATCTCTGCTTATCGTTCTACTTTAGTATACCCTTCTGTGTTGGATGGCACCCAAGTAACTGATTGGTTTGTTGTGTTTAACACTGCCTCTGGATTCCAATTTGTGATATACAGCTATGTATTTATTGTATACACATTGAGGGTACATTGAGACATATACAGTCTTGATCCCATGCACATCATGGTTAGTGGACATGTAGCAGCAGCACAATTATGCTAAGTTACAGACTAATGCAAATACTAAGGGTCTGGGATGGAAATATCCAGCTAGTAGGATACACTAGCAGTCCAGAATAGAAATATCCAGTGGGTAGGAAACACTAGCAGTCTGGGATGGAAATATCCAGCTAGTAGGAAACACTAACAGTCTAGGAAATATCAAGCTAGTAGGCAACACTAGCAGTCTGGGATGGAAATATCCAGTGGGTGGGAAACACTAATAATCTGGGATCGAAATATCCAGCTTTAGGAAACATTAACAGTCTAGGATGGAAATATCCAGCAGGTAGGAAACACTAACAGTCTAGAAGGGAAATATCCAGCAGGTAGAGATCTTACAGAATTACTTATCTCCTGAATGTGGATCCTATTGCAATGTGTAATGGGAATCTATGGGAATACTCACTGCTATTTGGACTCATAGAATGAAAGCATTTTACCAGAGTTCATTCATCAAGATCAAGCAGGTTTTATTATGGGTATACAGATAACATTAGAGATCCCTGATCATAAACTGAGTAAGAGAATAACGGTCCTTTTATGGGCATGATGCAAAAAGGCCCTCAGCAAGTTATCCTGTATGCTCATATTATAGTGGCATGGTAGTGTCACTATCGTTAGAGAATGAGCAGGGGTTTCTATGTTAAACCTCAAACTTTGAACTTTAATAGCTTTGCAACCATTCAACAGATTTACACTACATTTTGCACATGCAATCTCAGGGAGTAGGTCTCTTGACGTACCAAGTTTTGTTCTGGCTGGAGGTGCATATTCTGAGATCCGGATAGCAAAATAAGTGAAAAAATCTTTTTTTTTTTGCTGTTTTTTGTCATCATCTAGTGCCCAGACAGTTTAAAATTTTGGTATGAGATTTTCAGGGTGGAAGGGGCTTGACACACAGTGGTGCATTTTGCTAGTTTGGTGAAAAAATATTACTGTGTTCTAAAGTTATTAAATTTTGAAATTTTGGTTCTGAGCATGCTCAGTACAGTCTTTTGGATAGCTGATAGGAACAAAAAAAAATTTGCTCCATATGAAAAAGGATCCCTTTTTACATGGGGGTAATCCTTTTTCATGAGGAAAAAATACTTTTTTCATATGGCCGCCATCTTGTTTCCATTTACAAAAAAAAAAATAAAAAATTTAAACCCCACAAAAATGACATCCTGCACACACACCAACACATGTATCTTGTTAATTGGGACCCCATGGATTTTGCACTTAGTTTGTGGGAAGATGACCCAGAAATGCCTCTTTTATATATATATTTAAAAAGTGTTTTTCATGAGCCAATTTTCTTTTTTGTATGGCCATATGAAAAAGGAATTGGCCCATATGAAAAATGATCTCTTCATATGAAATAATAATTTGAACTTACTTTTTAAATTCTTTTATGAAAGCATCCTTTTTCGAATGAATGAAAAAACATATGAAAATGAATCCCTTAATACAAAAAAAAGATTTTGGATGTGGCTTTTCTTCCAATACATTTTTTATATGAAGGGATCCTTTTTCTTATAGTGTTTTCATTAATGCCAAAAAGGATGCCCTCATAGGAAAAACTATTTTTTCTTTTATTCTTGTTTCATATGAAGGGATCCTTTTTCCCTCATACGAAAAAAGATTTTGGACTTAGTTTTTTCTCTGATTCTTTTTTCATGTGGAGGGATCCTTTTTCATATGTTTTTTCGTTCATATGAAAAAGGATGCCCTCAAACAAAAAAACAATTTGAACTTGCTTTTTTTTTGTATTCCTTTTTTGTATTGAGGGATCCTTTTTCACATGGATTTTTCATTCATACAAAAATGGATCCCTGCATGCAAAACAAAAGATTTTGCACTTTTTTTCCTTACATTTGAACTTCAGCAAGCCATAACTCCCTTAATATTTGGAGTTAAGGGGCAATCTATATATCAAAACAAAGGTTTTAAGGAGATCTACAAGAATAACACAACCCCCCCAAATGTAGCAGACATGTAAAAAAAAATTCTAAATTCCCATATTATAACATTGGAAGTTTAACAAGCCACAGAACCAAGCAAATAAATTGCTGTTTGGTAGGGGCCCTGTGCTTCCACACCAATGTGAATGTATGCACCTATGGAGGGAAAGAATTTGGACTTAGTTGTTTTTTCCAGATTCTTTGTTTGTTTGAAGGGATCCTTTTTCATGAGGTCGTATTGTTCATATGAAAAAGGATGCCTTGATACCAAAAAAAGTCAGATTATTTTTCCAGATTAAAGGATGTTTTTTGTGAGTTTGTTTTGTTCATAAGAAAAAGCACCATTTCATATGAAAAAGATTTTGAACTTAGTTGTTTTTTTCCACATTTCAACTTCAACAAGCCATAACTGCCTCAATACTTCTACTTTAAAGACAATGGGCTAGATATTCAAAAGAGTTGTGTCTGGCATAAATGAGTTGCACCAGCACAACCCCAGAAATACACCCCAGGGCAATATTCAAAGAGGGAGTTGCGCAGCGCAATTCCTGGTAGCAGAGTGCAAAGATAATGTATGCGGCACATCTCCAGGGGGCGTGCTCATGCATATGCGGCACATCCCAATATTCAGCCTGAGATGTGCAGCACATACGCTAGCACAACCCTGAGATGCACTGCATACTGGGGCACAAAGTTGAGCCCAAAAAATACGCCTCAAATGGTAGCCACCCACAGGCGAGTTGATGTACTGCAAGGCACAGCACAGCAGCCACCTGCTGTAGGTGGCTTCCCCCCAACACTGTACAGAAGCACCCAATAATGTCCCTGGTGGTCCAGTAGTACCCAACTCCTGCCTGTAACCCTGATCACCCAAAATAAATGAATATGCTAACCCTGGTAGTCTAGTGGTACCTCCTCCCACCCTGTAGCTCCAACTGCCTGATATACAGTACATCTCTGTCATGAGCCCTGGTAGTCTAGTGGTAACCTCCAACCCTGCCATAGCTCCAGTCACTGAATATGATATAGTAATAAATCCCTGGTAGTCTAGTAGTAACCCCACCCCAACCATGCAGGACCCCCTGCCTACACAGCTCCCCCCACCATCATCAGTGGGCAGCAGCAAGCCCACCCACATACCTCCATGGCGGCCCACTGAATGACAGCTTACAGTATCAGCTGCAAGGCCATTGGTCCACACTGTGGACCAATGGGCTTCCAGTGCATACTGTAACAGTCATTCACAAATATGTGACTGAAGTCATTCATTCACATATATATGTGAATGACTATTGGTGTTACCACTAGACTATCAGGGATTTATTACTATATTATATTCAGTGACCGGCACTACAGAAGGGGTGTGGGGGGTACCACTAGATACCAGGGATCATACAGAGCTGTATGTTGGGTGATCAGGGCTACAGCAGAGAGGGGGGTACCACTAGGCTACCAGGGATTGTACAGAGCTGTATGCTGGGTGATCAGGCTACAGGAGGGAGGGGGTACCACTAGACTACCAGGGATTTGACAGGCTTTCCTGTTGAGTGAATGGAGGTATGTGATGGGGAGGAGGTACCACTAGACATCCTCTGACAGCACCACATGCTGTGCAGGGTGCCAGGTGCATTTTGCTGGCCAACCCTACACGGCCAGCACAAATAGGACCATGAAGACATGCAAATAGCCCCACACATGTGCCTTGCATGTATTATGGCCCCATTTGCATACTGCTAGCTGAATATCAGGAATTTGCACACAGCATAACTCTGTTGCACTGGAATAGTTCCCATTCCTGGTATTGAGCCCTGTCTGGGGGGGATATGCTAGCACATCATATTTGCATAGCGCACATTACCTGATATAGTCAGTGGAGATGCACCATGGCTCATCTCTTTTGAATATATCCCTTAGTTGTAGCAGTGCACTTCAGTTGCACTGCACCACCACATGCACCAACATCAGGTGCAATTCTGAATACTGGGGCATATTTATATATCAAAAGAAAGGCCTTAATGAGTGCTAAAAGAATAACATATGATACCATCCCAAAATGAAGAGGCCATATAAAAGAAGCATAAAAAATAATCAGAATTACCATAGGATAACATTGGACATTTCACAAGCCATAAAAGAATTGAGACTTCGTTTTTTTCCCAGTTCTTTTTTCATATGAAGGAGTTCATTTAAGTATGACTTTTTCATTCATATGAAAAAGAATCCCTGCATACAAACAACATTTTGGACTTAGTTTTTCTTCCACATTTGAACTCCAACAAGCCATAACTCCATCAATATTTGGAGTTATGGGACAATCTATGGGCCTGATCTTACAAAGTGTTTAGATCGCCACAAGGGACTTATGGGAAAGAGTGTGACACAAGTGGTAGCCTGCGCCAAATTTTGCAGCAAGCATGATTTTGTATGTTGCCTGCTGCAAATGCCCTGATGCAAGTCCCTTGCTACAAACATAGGAATTTAGACCAGCTACCCCTGATCTAACTTTTGCATCTGTGGGGGACCCATTTTATGAGGCTTGCATGATAACCTTTGGTGCAAGCTGCTGGAAAGTGAGGAAATTGTTGCAACTGCACCAGCCCTCATAACATTGGGCTGCACTGCATCCGAGGGCTTTGGTGCACTTGCGTCAAACACTGCTGTTGATGCAAGGCTTGATGCAAGCCTTGTGTCACCCTTGCAAAATTGGGCCCTATGTATCAAAACAAAGGTCTTAAGGAGTACTACAGGAATAAGACATGATACCCCTCAACAAAATTTAGGGGCCATATAAAAACATCAAAATTAAAACATCAAAATTCCCATAGTATAATAGTATAAGTTTAACAAGCCATAGAACCAACAAAATAAATTGCTTTTCTGGAGAAATGAAGGATCTGTGCTTCTACACCAACATGGATGTATGCATTTATGGAGGAAGAATTTGGACTCAGCTTTTTTTCAGATTCTTTAATTGTATGAAGGGATCTTTTTCATGGCTTGTATTGTTCATTTGCAAATGGATGCCTTAATACCCACAAAAATAAATTCAGATTCTTTTTGGATTAAGGATACTTTTTGTGAGGGTAATTGTTCATAAGAAAAGGGTCACTTCATATGAAAGACAGATTTTGGACTTAGTTTTTTTCTCCATATTTCAAATTCAACAAGCCATAACTGTCTCAATATTTCCACTTAAGGGACAGTGTATATATCAAAGAAAGGCCGTAATAGTACTACAAGAATAGTGCATAATACCCCCACCCCACCAAAAAATAAGGGCCTTATAAAAGAAGCATAAAAAATAAACAATCAAAATTCCCATGGGTTAACATTGGAAGTTTCTCAAACCATACAAATATTGAAATAAATTGCTTTTAGGGAGAAGAGGATAGACGAGGCTAGAAGGGGAAGGAATCAGTTTCATTTCAGGGAAGTAATTGCTCATTGCTGATTTTATTTCTTCTTTTGCTGCTTATTGTTGATTTCACTTGGTAGCAGGTTGCTTATTGGCTTCTTTTGAAAGGTACCTGCTTGAGATTTTTGCTGGTGCAGCAAGTTGTTTTTTTTTTTTTCTGCGGTGTAGCTGATTGTTTCTGTGGGGTTTTCTGGTGCAGCTGACTGTTTCTGGTTGTCCAGAAAATAATGGTCTTCATGCAATGCAGTGGTGGTGGGGCAGTAGTGTTCAGGAGGACCTTCTGGGCACTTCAGTGCTGCCATATCTGCAAGTACTTTGCTGTGTTGAGGGCAGAGGTTGCAGGACACTAAGCAGAGTTAGTGAGGATCTAGGTAACCTCCCTGCACACAGGGACCACACATCTGCCACCACCCCCTCAGAGGGTGCCAGTAAGGAAGGATGGATGGACTATGGTGGGCTCTGGGAGGGTAATGGAGGTGGGATGGAGGCACATCCCCCAGCCAGTGCCACTTCAAAACTCATATGCCATCTTGGCAGAGCAGGACTATCTTACTGCATCTCCAGAAGTGAACATTAAGGAGGATGAGTGGGTCATCTATGATGGAGCCCTGAGGGCAAAGGGAAGGAGAATGCACAGGAAGAGGAAGAAAATTATGTCCAGAGACTCCATCATTAGAGGGATAGAAATGGAAGTGGGCAGCAATGGGAAGAGGGAGGTGGTGTGCCTGCCTGGTGGCACAGTTCAGAGGGAGGGCAGGTGGATTCTAGGGATAGCTAGGGTGGTGGCAAGGAGGGTGGAGCTGGACATCATTGTCCACATGGGGACTAATGACCTGGCAGGTGAGGGAACAGATGTAGGAAAAGTGCAGGAGGAATTTAGGGAAATGTGGCAGTGTCTTAGGCAAGTAGCACACTCTGTTACCTTCTCGGAACTTCTTCCTGTCCATAGCAAGGGAGAGGGTTGAGACATTGGCACCATGGAATTCAACACATGGCTAAAGAAATGGTGTGGAGAGGAAATGTATGGCTTCATTGGGGACTGAGATCTCACCTGGATGGATGTAGGACTGTATTCACTAGATGGCCTACATCTATCCAAGGGAGAAAGGTATCCTCACTGAAAAGTTCAAATACTTCCTCCACAAGCATTTAAACTAGCCAAGGAGGAGGCAAAAGCAATCAAGGATAAAGTATGCCACTATCACACACATCTGAAAAAAGGAGAATCCAATTAGTACAAGGGTGCTATCAAACCCAATAAATAAAGTAGATACACTTATGGGGAGGATTGAAGATGGAACCCAAAAATGTCACAGGACCAAAAAAAGGGAAAATGAGGGTGGAAGCACAAGTTGGAAAGTGATGTGCACAAATGCCCGCAGTCTGAGGAACAAAATCCCAGACCTAATGGCAATATTGGAAGACTCAACCTGGACATACTAGCTATTACAGAAACATGGTACACAGGGAACCATGACTGGGATATAGCCATACCAGGATACATACTTTTTAGGAAGGATAGGGAAGGGAGAATGGGAGGAGGGGTAGCTATGTATGCGAAGGAGGGGATTAAAGCAACAGAAGCCCAAGTGTTACAAGAAGGAGCAGAGGCACTCTGGGTCATCCTGGAGGTGGGAAAAAGGACCGCCATTTGCACTGGTGTGATTTACAGGCCTCCAGCACAAGGGGAGGAATCAGATGAAGCTCTTGTGGAAACCATCCACAAAATAGCAGCCAAAGGGGAACTGCTACTAATGGGTGACTTCAACCTGCCTGAGGTAGACTGAAGCACTCCAACTGTGAGTACAACCAGGGGCAGGGACTTCATGACTGCCCTGAATGGGGCAAACTTAAGACAGCTTATAGCAGAACCAACCCACAAGAACGTTATACTGGATTTTGTCCTGAACAATAAGGACAGAATCACAGATGTGGAGCTGGGCAGTCCCCTTGGTACCAGTGACCACAGGACAGTATGGTTTAAGGTAACCACAGTGGAGGAGGCAAGCCATAGAAGGATAAAGGTCCTAGATTTCAGGAAGGCTAACTTTAAGGAGATGGGTAGAAATCTATATCAAAAGAGCCCTAGCAGCAGAAGGTACAGGGGGAGATGTGGAAAAACAGTGGTCTAGACTCAAGATTGTCATAACAGAAGTAACTAGTCGCTGTGCCAAATGCATAGCAAGAGTAAAAGAAAGAAAAGGTCATTATGGTTCTTGAAGGTAGTGGCCTAGAAAATATGGGAAAGAAATGAGCCTTCAGAAGATACAAGAAAATACAGAAGGATGAGGGCAGAGAACAATATCTGGAGATGCAGAGGAATCTGGGAAAATAATTGGAAGGACTAAAGCACAGACAGAGGAAGGTATAGCCCAGGCTATTAAGAAAGGTGACAAGACTTTCTTCAGATATATTAGAAGACAAAAAGACCAGAAATGGGATTTTTAGGCTGAAGAAGAAAGGAAGAGAAGGGTGGAGGATGACCTAGAAAAGGCTGAGATACTGAACAAGTATTTGTGCTCAGTATTCGCCAGGGAAGGGGAAGGTGAGGGACCAAGATTCATTAAGATGGGTATTCAGGGGAGAGAGGTAAACACCAGCCCATTCATGGTGGAAAGAGTCCTAGAAGAACTCAGGAAAATAAAATCAGATATGGCAATGGGGCCAGATGGGATCCACCCCAGAGTATTAAAGGAACTCAGGTAAATGCTGGTGGACCCACTGGCTGCCCTTTTCAATTCATCACTAGAGATGGGAGAGGTACCTGAGGACTGGAGGAGGGTAGATGTGGTCTCTCTCCACAAGAGTGGAAGCAGAGAAGAGGCAGGCAATTACAGGCCTACAGGCCTGTAGCCTGACCTCAGTAGTGGAGAAACTGGTGTCCTTACTTAAGGAGAGGATTGTGATGTTTCTGGAGGATAGTGGGCACAGGATCCAAGGCAGCATGGATTTTCAGCAAGAAGGTCCTGTCAGATGCATCTTATAGTTTTCTTTGACTGGGTAACCAGGGTGGTAGATCAGTGAGGGGTGGTAATGTAGCCTACCTGGATTTCAGCAAGGCCTTCAACACTATTCCACACATGAGATTGCTAAATAAATTGGGGAGCCTGTGAGTGGGTCCTATAGTGGTAAAGTGGGTTGGGAACTGGCTAAGGGTGGTGGTAAATGGCATGAAATATGAGGAGAAGGAGGTGACCAGTGGGGTGCCACGGGGGTCAGTGCTGGGAGAAAGGACCTAAGCCTATTAGAGGAGTGGTTAGGTGTCTGGCAGTTGAGTTTCAATGCTAAGAAGTGCAAGATCATGAACCTGGGTCTCAGGAATCCAAGGGTGGAGTACAGGATAGGTGTTGAAATTCTGGGCACCACAAATCAGGACTCAGAGGGACCTGGGGGTTATCATATCTGATGACCTGTAGGTGGCCAAACAGTGTGAAAAGATGGTGGGGAGCGCAAACAGAATGTTTGGATGCATAAGGAGGGGCATAACAAGCAGGAGGAAAGAGGTGGTGATGCCACTGTACAGTTCACTGGTGAGGCCTCAGCTGGAGTACTGTGTCCAGTTCTGAAGACCACATCTCCAAAAGGACATTGACAAACTAGAGGTAGTCCAGAGAAGAAGGGCAATGAAGATGATACATGGACTGCACCAGAAGCCCTATGAGGAAAGACTTAAAGACCTTAATATGTATTCACTGGAAGAAAAAGGGAGAGGGAGATATGATAGACACTTTCAAGTACCTTAGGGAATAAACAGGGTACAGCTGGTATGCATATTTCAGAGAAAACTCTGCACAAGAACAAGAGGGCATGATGTGAGGCTGAAGGGTGGAAGGCTCAGGGTAATGTTATGAAGTACTTTTCACTGAAAAGGTGGTGGAACTATGTAACAGCCTTCCAGCAGAAGTGGTGGGGGTGAAACAATACGTGGGTTCAAGAGTGCATAGAGTAGACATAATGGTACCCTGGAGATGTGCAGAACAGGACAGCTGCAGATCAAATAAGATCTGGGGCTGCAGCAGTGAAGTAGGGAAGTGGGCAGACTAGGTGGGCTGCATGGTCCTTATCTGCTGACAGATTCTATGTTTCTATGTTTCTAAGTGGTAGCACAGTGCCTGGAGGGCTCTGTGCTTCCACAGCAACATGGATGTATACATATTGTATATGGAGAGTTGGAAACGTTGGGCCAAGAGGGCCCTGCCATTCAATAGACAAATGGATATTTTGACCTGCATGAATATGGATACGATTCCACTATCTGAAAAAGTAAGGACTTTATTTGTTAAAAACATTGTTAATGTACCAGTTAGCATTCTGATTACACTGAAAAAGGTAGGGACAACTGGTGTTTGGTTTCCACAAACACCACCACCACCACCCCCACCATCCTACAGATGGGAAAAGGAAAAGTATTATGGTTTCACCTCTTCTTAGTCTTTGGAAATGAGGCCTTGATATTTCTTGGGTTGACAACCCTAACACTCAACCCATTGTCATATGAAGGGATGCTTTTTCATATGAATAGTCAGCCTCACAAGACAGGTTGTTTCCACATTCTTTTTGTATGAAAATCCTGTTTTGTGACAATTACAGAATGTCATGAAAAATTATTTATTCATTAAAAAAAAGAATTTTGACTTATTTTTCCCCCACACGTCAACTTTAACAAGGAATTTTTACCGCACTTGAATAAGGGATAACTCTGTTAATATATGGAGTTAATACTAATGGAAATAAAGATGTGACACACCAGGTTTGATTATAAATATAATATTTTTTGTACAATTATTTCAAATAAATAATATTTGACCTAATAAAATAGATGGATAACATAAAACAAAATTATATAAATCAAATGTTTTCTTTATCTTATTAGAAAAACTCATTCACATAAATAAATAAGCATTTTATGGCAATATTGTCTTCATATTGCAAAATAAAAAACAGAAAATAATTTTTTTTAAAGTCCTTTTTTCTTTTCTGGATAAGGAGGTACCCACCCTGTGACATCATGATGCAGGGCTGTCAGTCACTTCCTGAGTGAAACTGCATGTGGAAGCAGGTGCTCACTGGCAACTTGTGAGTTGGAGACACAAATCTGGTGGATCACACCCCCTCCTCTTCAGGACTGAATTTAGGAGGGAGCTGAGATGGAGGATCTTCTGGCTCCTGATGAGGCTACACAGAGAGGGCCTGGTCTTGCTGCTACAATTGGTTATTCATCTCATGCATTGCCTCCGTCAGGCCACAAAGCAACTCATGTGTGGTCTGTTGTGCAGCAATGTTGACCTTATGACTCTGTCACAGCTCACCAGTACTGCCAGTGAGGACAGCTTTGCTGCTCTGGAGACCACAGACAGTCTCATAAGTCTGGCAATCAAGTCTGTCGCAATGGTACAATGTGGTCAATATTTGATTTTGTAGTTTTGAATACCATCACAATGGACTCTGGCAGACTTTTCGTGCCCTCTATCATGATGCTTGTGAACTGGCAGAAATCCTCCGAGTGCCACGATTGCTGCATGACATGCTACAACAGAAAAGAAAAAAAAAATACTATACTTTGTATGTTCTGCTGTGTGTATTGTAACCACTGTTAGGATTTCTTGTTCTTGCATGCATTGCACTGTGAAGAGAAAGACTAGTATTAAGGTTGCGATGAAGCTCATAAACCTGGAAGTGACAAAGTTATTGCCTTCTGCTGCTATAGTTGTCATATCTGGAGACACTATCTGGTGATTATTTTTACCTGTAACGATAAACATTTCTGTGAAGGGAATGTAGCATGTTATACACCTGTAATTAAGAAGAATATATCACCAAAGAATGAAAAGAATCTTTTCTTTTCTGGTGGTATATTATTATGAGGTCAACTAACTAGAGATGTTGCAAAATTAAATTTCACTAGCAGTGCCATGAAATTGGCAATTTTATGTCAAACTGTTGTAAAATTTCACCAATTACACCATAAAATGCAATTTTGCCCCAAATGGCAAAATTTCTCCCTTGTGGGTCAAATTTCACCACTCTGCAGGCAAAATTTCACATTTCATGAGTGAAATTTTGCATTCCATGGCTAAATTTCGAGTTTTGCACCCCTTAAAACATTTCTATGAACAAAATTTTATAATTTCACACATCTCTACAACTAACATTATGGTTGACAGAGGGGCATACTGTTGATTGTGGTGGAATAACTGATTGGCAGAGGTCCTGGGGGATGGCAATGGTTGCTATTTGAAATGACAGAAGAGAAACAAGGCAAATAAAGTTAGTGTACCTAGCATGTTCTGCTGTGTGCATGATAGGACGTTTCATGATTTCTTAGCCATGCATGTGTTGTACTGTGAAGATAAGGAGCATGTTTATTGTGCTGATTAAGCCTGTAAAGCTGGAAGTGAGAAACATATTGTCTTTTGTTGCTATTGCAGTCATATGTGAAGAAAGAATATGCTGATTTAATTCACTTGTGAGGATAAAGACTACTGTAAAGGCAATGTATTACTTATGAGCAAAAAAGCATCTTTTATTCCTATGAGTTTGCTTACCTGTGAGGATAAAGATTTCTGTGAATACAATGTATTAGTCATGAGACAAAGAGCATTTCTTTTTTGTTTGTTTTTCTGATGCTATATCAGTACGATGCCAATTAAGACTCTGCTCATTGTATTGTCCTGAGAAGAGAAATAGTATTGTGAAGACACTGTAGAATATTGTACTGTGACAAGTGGTAAGCAGATTTTAAAGACAACTGTAATGTTTTCTAACAAGCATTTGTCAATGCCGAATGTTTGCTTGCTGGCATTGGCAGTGGTAGTGTAGAAGTTACAGAGCTGCGTAATAGGAATGGCAGTGAAGTATTGAACTGAAGCCAACCCCACCACCACCACCCTGCAGACAGTGACAGGCATTGGGGTGTGCCTTTGGGTTGTCAGGCATAACGGCCACGCCATTTCACCACACCCCACCCTGCAGACACTGACAAGTGTCACGGTGTTCCTTGGGGTCTTTGACCCTTATGCGCACCCCATTCCGTTAGGAAATACGGTGAGATGGGTGCGATATAGGAGAATGGGGTGAACTTTGGGGCCAAAGAGTCCAAGGCATACCTCGATGCCTCTCAGTGGCTGCAGGGTGTGGAATGGTATAAGCATTACAGGCAAGAATCCCAAGTCACACCCCTGATGCCTGTCATTCTCTACAGGGTTGGGCATTATGGTTGGAAACCCTAATACCTCAGGCATTTGTTGGTATTTTCACTCCAAATTTTCAACATTTTTTTTTGTGACCCCACCTCGTGAACAGGGGAATATCAGTTTGTTAGCCGAAAGCTGCTTATGCATAGCGACTATGGCATTTAGCACCACAGGTGCAAAAATATTCCGAACAGGATGTAAAAAATGACAGCTGTACTGTTCATGGGGAGGTGTAAAAAACGGCAATGTTGCAAATCTGCAGTAAAAATATTTAAAAAAATGGTGAAGTGACGAGCGTACATCGCACACCCATAATATAATTAGGTTTGGGATTTTTTACAGCAGATTGTCAACTCAGGCATTTTGGTGCCTCCGATCATGAACAGTGTCACTGTGATTTTCTTTATCATTCCCGAACAATGATTTCCCACAGCGACCACACATCTCTGCACTGAAAGTGTGAAAACACACTTCGGCCATGTTGTGAAAAATGACAGCTGTACTGTTCATAAGGAAGTGTGGAAAAATGTCACTGGTGAAAATCTGGACTGAAAATATTACAAAGTCATGAACTTATGAGGGTGCGTAAAAACTGTGCAATGCTCACTCATAACACTGTGATTTTATGGACTTTTGTCACCAAATTTTCAACATAGCCATTTTAAGACCTCTGCTCATGAACAGTGTAACTGTGATTTTCTTAATCTGTCCCAAACATTGCTTTTGCACACCAACAGCACCATTGTGCGCTACATGCTGAAAACACATTTTGGTGAATATGAAAAATGGCAGCTGTACTGTTCATAAGGAAGTGTAATAAAATGGCAATGTTGAAAATCTGGAGTGAAAATATTAAATTCAGCAAACTTACGAGCATGCATAGGAACTGTGCAACGCATGCTCGTAAAACAGTCATGTTTAGGAATTTTTTCACCAAATTTTCAACATAGCCATTTTAAGACCTCTGCTCATGAACAGTGTCACTGTGATTTTCTTAATTTGTCCCGTACATTGATTTCACACACCGACTGTGCCATTGTGCGCTACATGGGCGGAAACAAGTTTTGGGTGAGATGTGAAAAATGACAGCTGTACTGCTCATAAGAAGGTGTGGTAAAATGGCAATGTTGAAAATCTGGAGTGAAAATATTGAAAATTCGCAAACTTACGAGCATGCATAGGAACTGCGCAGCATGCCTCGTAAAACAGTCATTTTTAGGAATTTATTCACCAAATTTTCAACATAGCCATTTTAAGACCTCTGCTCATGAACAGTGTCAGTGTGATTTTCTTAATGTGTCCCGTACATTGATTTTGCGACCAACTGCACCATTGTGCGCCATAGGGCAGAAACACATTTGGGTGAGATGAAAAATAACAGCTGTACTGCTCATAAGAAGGTGTGGTAAAATGGCAATGCTGAAAATCTGGAGTGAAAATATTGAAAATTCGTGAACTTACGAGGTGCATAGGAACTGCGCAACGCACGCTCGTAAAACAGTCATTTTTAGGAATTTTTCCACCAAATTTTCAAAATAGTCTTTTTGAGAGCCCACCTTATGAACACTGGCAGCATCGTTTCATTAATCATTCTGGAAAGGTGATTTTGCACAGTGGCTGCCAAATCACCCTTCGGGCCTGAGTAACGCCATGACAGTGCAAGAATTCATGAGGAGGGGTCCCAAAAACCCCATGTTGAAAATTTGGTGCAAAATTCCAAAAATGCCTGAGATATGCAATAAAGTTGAAAACCCTATCTATCCCATTATACAGCTTACCGGCATTTCCTCAGTTCGCGAATGGCTTTGAAGAATGCAGACATGTTCCCGTAAATCAAGATCATTGCACCGAGCCCAGAGGTAGTATGGGGGTGAAGGGGGGTGGGGAGGCAGGTGCGAGTGGGTGGGTGCGGGTTGTGGGGGTAGGGGGACCGTGGGACCGCTTTTGCTTTCCAGGGATTTTTTAAAAAGACGATCGGGATGTTTGCCACACTGGGTGGGCTCCCAGCATGGCACAGAGGATGGCTGGGCGTGAAGCCGATGGGGATTGGGCACCCCTGTCGGGTTATACGAGCAATCCTGCCACACTGGGGTGGGCACCCAGCGTGGCATTTGAAAGCTTTGGAGGAAGCGAAGCACAGCCGACGGGGATTGGGCACCCCTGGCGGCTATAGAGTGTGTGGTGGGGGCACGCAGTGTGCATGTGTGTGCATGTGTGTGTGTGTGTGTAAGGGGAGCTGCGCATGAGCAGGCGATATCTTATCGCTGCTCACTGAAGCGTAGCTCCCCTTTCAACTGTATGCCACTGCATTTTGGAGCTTGTCATAGACAGCTCCAACATGCATTGGTGGACAGGGGCCGTGCCTGCCAACACACTGACTGAATTGGAAGAGGGGGTGACACACCTCCAAAAACTCAGATGATGGCACTATGTTTCTTGTACATGCGTGCAAGCAAACATAAGAATAAGAATTACAGTATACCTCTGTCATATATTTCAAATTCACTTTGTACACGTAAGTACAATTCAATACAGTTATACATTTTCTATGGACAGTTAGCATATTTATAGAGTGTTACAAAGGACCACAATTACTGTAGGGTGTGTTAGCAGCTATGAACATTGAAGTTTCTAAATATTTCTACTTTATGTGAATGACACCATCACCACTGCTTTTTCATGCAATATACAGTGTTGTTTAGGTACAGACCATGCACAATGCAGCATGCAGCAGTACAACATAGTGGTAATAGGTACAGCCTGTGAAGACAGAGCTTTGATACAAAACTTAGCATGCAACCTGCATTGCAAAGGAGGGGAGGAGAATGAAAGTTGTTGTAGTATAGAGTCAGTAGCACTGCTACAGTGATGTATGTGCCACACAAAATCAAATAAATACCATGTCATTGGGACTTCAAGATTGAAACAATCTTCAGTTTTCAAATCGAATACCTGATTACCGTAAGAAACAGTGAAATACAAATAAAACACCAATATACAACAAATGAAATACACATAATATATTGTGTAATTGTTATGATATCTATATATTTTGTAAACAATAACACCAGACAGGGTGTGGATAATAGTGTAATCACAGTAGATGTAAGGGCATAATGAGGCATTTGGCCACAGGGCTAGTGCTTTATTGACCTGTGTAGGCGGTGAACACACTACTACCCATAGCATGAGGTGTATTATTGCAATTATCATATGGCATTTTCAGATAAAAATAATGCTTCAGACAGAAAGTATAGGTATGCATTTTAAAAGTCATATTAGTTTATTTATGTCTATGTATCATTACACTAAAGAAAGTAGTCCCAAAGGTTGGGGGAGGGGGGCAGCAGATTAGAGTATTATTATGTGGCACTTTCTCATTTGTTAGAAATGGCTGAGGAGCTTATTTCCATGAAGAAACAAAATTTATGTAACTGCTTTCAAATGGGGGCATAAGGATCTAGTACTTTAGGAACTGGGATGCTAGACTGGTACTCGTTACTGTCCATCAGTAGTAGTGCCATCTACCATGTGACAGTAGCCAGAGTAAAGCTTTATTCTCTGCTACATGATGAAGTTATTTTACACAGAAAACACATTCATATTTGTAAACATCTGTAGTATTTTTAAAATGTTTGTGTAATACTTATGAATCTTCAGTTGTGATGTATGTGTAACATTGTATTGGGACACACTTCCTCTTTAATAAGACACATGATTTACTTGTGTCAGCAGCAACTGTGTGGTGGCATCGGAGAGGTAGATCTATGGAAAGGGAAATAAAAGTATGTATTTAGAAATATGTTCTGTATCTGTGACTGTTATATATTATTAAAATTCCCAGTACTAATGCCATGTAACATGTTGGATGATTGTCTATTATCTGACAACAATTGTACACCTACAGTTGTTTTCATAGGTCATAACCTTGCAGATATTTTCTGAGACAGATAATCTAGCACATAGCGTGTCATTGTGGCCTGCTATGCACAGGACCATCTGTACTGCAGTATCTATCAAATAACAAATTGCTATGGTATGACATCTATGTAGAACAAGTAACATTTTATCTCCTGAAAGAAAACAGCACTGCACATACACAACCTTCTGAATGATTGTTATAGATGTAGCATCTCTTGCTCTTATGACTGAGATGAGACCGTGTTATTTAGAATGCAAGCACACTATGATATTAGACATATCAGCTTAATACCATACTGTAAGGTAGTGGTTACAATGTTTTGTACTACTATGTATCTGTGTTGCTACTGGTGTAGAGAATGTGGCAGGGTACTGACTGCAGGTATGTCATCAGTTCTATTATGCAGCTAGCTGGGATGGGGTATCATGGAGGGGGGCCATTTTGTGATATGGAATCCCCCTGCATTATGTTCTGGCCACATAGCTGCATGGTAGAACAGGGGGTGTCCCTGTGGGTAGTATGCTGCCACATCCTCTATACCAGTTGCTACAGAGATACATGGTAGTAGTAGCTAGTGTAAGAGCAACCTTCTAGTATGGTACCAGGCTGAGATGCCCAATATCATAGCATTCTGGCAGTCCAAATAGTGGGATTTCAGAGCTCTGTTCCACTGGTGTACATGGGTGGTGAAGAATCTGTGCTGCTCTGTCTTACTCATATCAGCTTGTCCTGCTGTGTAGAGGTGGTGGGTATCTTTGGTGAGGTTATACAGTAGTACAGTTATGGCAGGGTTCCTGCTGTTGTAAGCTGCACTGTCTATGCTCTGCACTCTGCACCTTGTGCATAGGCGTGGCATGTGGGCATGCACTCAACAGTCCCTGCACCACCCACATGTATAGCGTATGGTTGGCGGGGGATCCAGTGCACAAGTAGCTCATACATCTTTTGTGAATGTCACTGAATGTCCACTGGTTCATACTGCATGGTACTGGGATGTAGGGTTGCCTACACATCTCTGCATAGCCAACTTGAACATTACTGAATAGGACTCATTGATTGCTTTACCACATTACTAAAACAAGCAATGATAAAAGAAAAACTGCATAAGAAATGGAAAAAGGAAACCAATTACTATATAGTAACATTTCAGGTAAGTGTTTGTTATCCTACATTGTAGTGCACAAGACTGACTTCCCACTGCAGTGCCAGATACACCGGATGGATGAGGATGGGGCTCTTCATTTGGCTGGTGTTGCATGCTTGAGCCACCAGCATGCAGGGATCCCTCAGTTTGGGTCACAGAAGGAGCTGGAGCTGTCTGGTACCTCCTCTGTGCCTTCTTCATTGGGACCACTGATACCCTCTCTGTGTGTTGGCTGGTCTGTACACACACATACACCTATACTGTGATGTTCTGTAATACAGACAAAAAGTAATATACTCAAACATTACGCATAGTAAATAGTATAGTAAAACATACATATTGTATGCTTGCTTTTGAACAAACAGGTATATGTATTACTGTAGTGGATACTTGTTATATGAGACACTTATTATACGGATACTTGTTATATGAGACACTTATTACACTATGATGTTCTTTAATACACACACAAAAACTAATATACACAACCTTTAGCACTATGATAAAACATACAAATTGTGTCTTTGCTATTGAACAGATATGGTACTTTGACATCATGGCCTCAATATTGAAAAGTTTGTGCCTGGTGCTTAGTGGACCCCTCCCTCCATTCCCATCCAGGTAATGAAACACAGAATCCATGCTGTTTAGCATCCTCCTCTCCTCTCCCCAACACCTGTATCCCAGCTGTAAAGCATGTAACTGTGCAGATATTCAAGAGATAGTTTCTTTCTCTTGGAATACAGTTATCGATGTGTGCACAGTTCTGGTTGTGAATATTCATTTGTCCCCAGAGAATGAGGTGGTACAGAAGGGTTAGTAAACCCAGGGATTGAATTATCTGTGGGTTCAGAGTAAGCTGCAGAGATTTTTTGCCAAGCATGTGAGGATGAGGTGGGGGGCATGTTCAGAGAATAAGGTCTAAAGAAATTAAAGTGTTGCTCTGCCTTCATTGTATTAACACATGGATTGTACTATTTTTTTTGTAAGGCAGCTGGTATGCTTCATTTTAATTTAATTTCACATGTGATTTGCCATATGACCTGCTAGGAATGTACTGTAAGTGATGGTACCACTGCACATGTTTCCATGCAAGTTGTCTAATACTATTAAGTGTCATTCTGCAGTTGTTACATAGTGTCATGCCCAATGAGGAGCATCTCCTCATCAGGAGCCATTGGATCTTCCTCTACCAGATCAGCCAGAAATGGTTCCAGTCAGGCCCTGTCCGAGAAGATATAAATACATATTATGAGGTAAATTCTTTCCAAGAAAATATATTTTTATCTATGCAACATATTTAAGAGACAAGATGAAGTTTTACTATGTTGTACTGCAACTAAAGAACATGTTACTACTGTTTGAAGGCTTGTAAATGTGGTATAAAAATATATTGTGTCCTATTGCTCCCGGGGGGGGGGGGGGCTATGCAAACCTGCGCATGAACAGCTTTTGATTTTAAAAATTTTTGAGTGCTAATGAGAACGTGGGTGTGATTACAGCACTGCAAGTTGCTAATGGCTGATTGGTGAACTGCTACAGTCTTCTACAGCACTGCAAGTGGGTCTTGGCCGAGAGATGAACTGCTACAGTGTGGCTGAGCAGGTGAGTTGTGATACACTTTGCTACCTTTACTCAATAAGACCATGTACCTTGCTTGGTAACAGTAGATGAATTAATTCAGGGCAGTGTTAGAATACATTTTAAACAGAATTCTCCAGTGTGTGTCTTAGTAGTGGTGGTGATAGTGGGGCTCAATGCAGGACAGGATGAGGACAGCTGCTGTAAAACAGGTCACAGTATGAAAGAGCAGACACTGATAAACCCATCACAGACTGCTGCGCACACATGTGGCATAAAGAGGGTGGCTGAAGTACAACCCATTGCAACTACATAGCTGCTCCACACTGGAAATAAATCATGTGGCTGATTCTGTGATCATTTAACCATTGGACTGTAGTCAGATCTAGAACATATTGGAATTTAGGATTGATATATCAGCACAGCAAGGGTTAATACATTTACAATGTAGTGAAACAACAAACCTTATCTGTTTGAATCTGTGATTTTTAATGTTTTCCCTTCAATCACTTTAATTTTTTTCCTTTGTAGAGTAGAGAGACAGCTTATTATTGCTTATATAGCTTATTAGGATTGTAAAGAGATAACTTATTGCATCTTATTACACAAGAATACATTGCTAAATGCTGACAGATATATATAATATATATATATATTATATTAGAGGCCAAAATCTCCATTTAATGCATAAGTTAAGGGTTGTTCCACAGTGACAAAGAAATTCAGTGTTAGAGTTAGAAAGCCCCATAGAAAACCCCATACACCCCAACCAGCATCAGGTCCACGTTGTTGTGCCGCCCTAACTCTCACCCCATCAGATGTGAAGAAGCAGAGGTATAGGAGAATGGGGTGAGAGTTAGATTGACAACCCCAACGCACCCTGATGCTGGTTAGTGTGTTAGTGGGGGGGTTCATGGGGGGTTTTCAACCTAATACCGAATTTCCTCACTTTTGTCGCTGTGGAACAATCCTAACTAATGCATTAAATGGAATTTTTTGCCTCTAATTTCCCTTCTTTTTGAGAAGGATAATGAGAAATTATGAATGTAATGCAGCGGCGGGAGCTTGGGGCCCTTTGGACCCCATGCTCCCACCACGTGATGTCTTGTCACATAGTAACACAGTGCCCGCAAACGCAAATGATAATGTGCATGGTAACGCAAAGCAAAACAGAAAGATAAACAGTACTGTAGACACAAATGGTTAAAATAATGCAAATGCAAGTGCAAATGAAAACCCGAAGGGTAACGCACTTGGTGCCGTAGACGGGAACAGTAAGTGAAACGGTTACGGAACTGCAAGCAGAAGTGAAAGGGTAACAGTAATGTGAGTGCACAGTTGTTTTTCCTAAGTGCTGCATAGTGAGCAAAGAATGTATGCAATATCAGAATGAGGGAGAATGAGTTGAATACATAATTGCTTATTCAGGGAACCTACAAATGAGAAAAAAATCAAAAGTCATATGATTTATGAATTTCCTGGTTAGTTGAGGCTAAGTATTTTCTGATGAAAAGTCCATCCCGCACCGCTTCGAGATATGGGCCCTGAGTAGCGGCAAACACCATAATGTTATCCTATGGGAAAAAAAGAAGTTCGGAGTGGCATAATTTTGGCTTCCCTGTAATATTTTTCACCAAACCACACAAGGCACATCGTGGGATGTTGGCTTTCTTCCTCAATTCAGCCCAAAAGACCAAACTGTTATTTTGCAGCAGGGGCAAATGATTCCTGTAATCTGGCGGACTCCGTAATGTTATCATAGGAAAAAAGTGTCAACTTTGGAGTGCCATAACTTTAGTAGACCTGTAATATTTTTCACTAAAACACTGAAATTTACATCTGTGAGATGTTGGTTGTGTTCTCCAAATTTCAGCTCAAAGACTAAAATCGCTTTTGCAGCAGGGTGCCAAAGAATTGCTGTCATTTTCCACACCTAGTCAGACCCTGAGGATGCTATCCATGTCTCTATTTTGGGGTAAAACACCCTCAGAAATATAAGTTTTCAAATTTCTGAAAAGTACTTTCTCAAGAAAGTAATGCTGTACCTATGCGACACTGTCGTAATAAATTTGCAAAGCTTTCAAAACTTTGACAGTACTTTTCTAGGCTGTGGAAAAATGACAGCAATTCTTTGGCACCCTGCTGCAAAAAAACAGTTTGGTGTTTTGGCCTGAAATTTGGAGGGAACGCGCTGACATCTGACAGATGTGCCTTTAGTGCTTTGTTGAAAAATTACATGGTTGGCAAAGTTACAGCACTACAAAGTTGACACATTTTCCCATAGGATAACATTACGGCGTCCGAGGCGTTACAGGAATCCTTTGGCGCCCTGCTGCAAAATAACGGTTTGGTCTTTGGGGCTGAAATTTGGAGATAATACAGCCAACATCCCACAGATGTGCTGTTTTGTAGTTTGGTGAAAAAATATTACAGGGAGCCAAAGTTATGGCACTCCAAAGTTCTCTTTTTTCCCATAGGATAACATTACGGCGTTCGCCGGGTCTTTCAGGGCCTGTATCTTGGAAACGGTGCAAGATACGGACTTTTCATCTGAAAAATGCTTAGTCCCCTGAAGAGATCTAAGTACAAAACTAGCCAGGAAAGTCATACATTATATGACTTTTACATGTTTTTCTACGTCGTACGGTTCCTGAGATATAAGCAATTTAGTATTCCAACTCCTCATTTTCTGCTCCGAGAACCATTATTATGCATATATTCTTTGTACTCACTGTCTTTCTTTAAGCAGCTTTTGGGAAAAACCAGTCTGTGTGCTTACATTACTGTTACTGTTTTTGCTTGTGGTTTCGTTCCCGTTTCACTTACTGTTCACTTCTACACCACCATGTGCGTTACCCTTTGCATTTTCATTTGCGCTTGCATTTGCGTAGTTTTTAACATTTCTGTCTACACTACTGTTTCTCGTTCTGTTTTGCTTTGCATCACCACGCGCATTATTATTTGCGTTTGAGGGCACAATGTTACTATGTGATACGACATCATGTGGCGGGAGCGGAGGGCCTGAAGGGCCCCCTCACTTCTGCCGCTGCATTACATTCACTATTTCTCATTATCATTCTCAAAAAGAAGGGAAATTAGGTAAAACTCATTTAATGTATTAGTTAGGTTGTTCCACAGCACAAAAAGTGAGATTAGTGTTGAGAAGCCCCTGATTTCAGTCTCACCCACCCAACTGGTATCAGGTGTAGACAGTGCCGCCAGTCCAACTCTCACCCCATTCTCCCATACCTCTGCTTCTTTACACATGTGATAGGGTGAGAGTCAGGCCGACGATCCCAATGTGCACCCAATGCCGGGTTGGGGGGGTGTCAGTCCAAGGGGGCTTTCAACCCTAACACCGAATTTCCTCGCTTTTGTCAGTGCACAACAACCCTAACTAATGCATTAAATGGAGTTTTTGACTCTAATATATATATATATAATAGGGCACATTTGTGCACCTATATTTAGGGTTATGAAGCCACTTCTATGTTAAATTCAAAACTTTGCACGTTAAGAACTTTGGACTTGTTCAACGGATTTGCATGAAATTTGGTATGCATGGTAGGGCATGGTAGATATCTTGATCTGCCAAATTTCATTTCGGTCAGGCTTATGGTCTTTGCGCACCAAAATGCTGAAAAATGCACTTTTCACCAGTTATGTGGGTAGTTTTGAGGATTTTGTCCATGGTGTTATCTGGCCATCATGTGGCATGCCACTCTGTGAGTAGGCTTGTCTGAAAGAGCTTCAGTCAATAAACATGCTGCTTTTCATTTTGTGAAAAAATATTAATCCATTCAAAAGTTATTGCACTTTTAAGTTTCCATTGTAAGTCAAAGGAAAATTTGTATGGTTGTTTTCAACAAAGAATGAGGTTTTGGACATCTGGTCCCTCCTCATGATTAAAGAATTTGTAGGCTCACGGTCAAAGAATCTTTGACCCCGAGAATTCTTTGATCATGATGGCTGCCATCTCGCTTTTAAGGTTCCGGCTGAAAAACTCAATCTTGGCTCAGGAGTGACTCCTGAAGTAAACTTGATGGGTTTTGCCTCAGAGGGTTTTGCTCTATTGAACCATGCCTTTGGTTTTGTTCAAATGGTCAACAAAATAGAGTTTCCACATTTTTATTATTTGATCGCTACTCGCTAACAATCTTTGATCACGAGCCTGCAAATTCTTTGATCGCAAGATTCTTTGACTGCGATCTTTGATTGTGAGTGAGGGACAAGATGGCCAATTTAAAAAAGCAAATTTCTCAGCTCATGGGTGGGTTGTGAACACAAATGAGGGTGGGTTTTGCTCAGGGGGCTTCATTTTATCGATGGTTTCCTGTATTTATGTCTAAAATTTGAATTTCAGCAGTTTTTATTCTTTGATCATGAGCCTGCAAATTCTTTGATCACAAGATTCTTTGACCACAATCTTTGATCACGAGGGAGAGACAAGATTGACAGTTGAAAAAAGCAAATTTCTCAGCTTAGGGTTGGGTTTTGCTCAGGGGGCTTCGTTTTATCAAACCATGCCAGTAGTTTCATGCATTTATGTCTAAAATTTGAATTTCTCCATTTTTTATTCTTTGATCATGAGCCTGCAAATTCTTTGATCACGAGATTCTTTGATCGTGTTCTTTGATCGCGAGGGAGGGACTAGATGGCCAGATTTTAATGCAACAGATAGATAGGCCAATTTTAACAATTGTTAACTTTAAATATCTCAGAAATGGTTTGGTCTTTTTACTTGAAATTTGGAGGGTGTTGACAGCATGTCCTGTAGATGTGAATTACTGTATTCACATGTTGGGTGACACATTTTCTGTGGACATATTGCATGCCACAGTTTACATTTGGTGGACAGCGCTTTCAACATTGCATTGGCTTGAAAATGTATATGGTAATGTGAGCCTTTCTGCCATGGATCTTCTTTTCAGTCATTAGGTGTCTAAAATCTTAACAGGTGCAGAAGTCTTCCACTCCAACGAATGAAAATCTCAAACTTTCTCATGTTGTATCTCGAAATGGTTTTGTCTTTTATATTGAAATTTGGAGGGTCTTCAGGTGATGTCCTGTTCATGTGAATTATGGTGCTTAGGTGTTGAAAATCAATTTTATGCAGACATATTGCATGACATACTGTATATTTTGCATATGGGTTTTGCATTGTGGTACTGGGTTCACATTTATAGGGTGCCTAGTGTTAATGCCATGGAGGTAATTTCAGTGGTTACATGTCTGACATGTAAACAGGTGTTGAATATGCCACTGTGATGACTGACACTTTGCTTTTTTCAATGTGGTGGGAGCTTTGGCCCCAAGCTCCCACCCATATGTGCTCCCAGGAATACATATGATATTCAGTACTTGTAGTCTTATCTACACAGAATTTATAAGTTGGTGGGAGCTCAAGAGGCCGAAGGGTCTGTGCTTCCACCAACACATGTTTCCCCACTTTTAATGAATTTGGAGTTGAATTAGGTGTGAGGCTTGAAGGGCCCATGCTTCCACCAACTTGCATGACTTTTCACTTTAATGAATTTGAAGTTGGTGGAAGTGTGGTGCCTGAAGGGCCTATGCTCCCACCAACTTCCGTGACTTTACATAGTCTTTCTCAAAAGTAAGGAAATTCTATGCAAATAACTTTGTTAATGCATCATTTGAGGTTAAACACAAAAGTTGACCCCTCCCCTGGACCTGCCCATCACCCCCAAGATTGACAGCTGATGGGGTGTATCCTTAAGGTTTGTGAGGCCTAAATCTCTTATTCTTCTTTTCTGTGGCTTGTGAATATAGATTACACATTTAATGGGGTGAAATGTAGGCCTCACAACCCCAAGGACACACCCCATCAGCTTCAATCTTAGGATGATGCAGGTCCAAGGGTTTAGGATCAATCCTAAAGTTTCATTTCCTTACTTATTGTGTTTTAACCCCAAATGATGCACTAACAAAGTTTTTTTTGATATAATATATATATATATATATATATATATATATATATGATGGCTCTTCCACATCTAATTTTTGTCATTTAGAACAAACATTGTAGGATGCCTATTATTACATGGTTTCAAGATGTTAAATAATTTTTCTACATTTCATTGAGAGGAGGGAAACCGAGGATACCATAGATCCAGTTATCTCTTCCTAGGACCTTCTTGTTGTAAACCCATGCTGACTTGGATCCTGTGCTCCTATTGATTCCAGGTGTTGTACTATCCTTTCCATAAGGAGTGCCTCCTTAATCTTGCCCACTACTGAGGGTAAGACTGACTGATCTGTAGGCTCCTGCCTCCTCTCTTTACCACTCTTGTAGAGTGGGATCACATGAGCCTTCTGCAGTCTTCTGGGACCTATCCTGTGCTCAGAGTCTCACTAAACAATTTGATAATGGCTCTGCTAGTTCCACCCTTAGCTCCTTTAGTACCCTGGGATGTATGCCATCAGGTCCCATTGCCTTGTCCACCCTGAGCTCATTAGCTTTTGTAGGACCTTTTCTTTTGTGAAGGGACTAGTGAACACCTTCCCCTCCCCGTGTGTCCATGGTGCTGAGCTGTGGGCCCTGCCCTACCTTCTCTTCAGTAAATACTGAGCAGAAGTATATATTTAGGATAGATGCTTTTACATGGTCCTCCTCCTCACACACCCCTTATCCCCTTTGATCTTAGTAATACCCCCTCTGGACTTTCTCCTTTCTCAAATGTATCTATAGAAAGTCTTGTCACCTTCTTTTACTGTTCGTGCTAGTGTTTCCTCAGTTTGAGCCTTTGCCTGCCTTACTGCCTTCCCTGCTTCCTCAGGGAAGTTTGGTATGCCTCCCTATCTTCATCCCGCTCTGTTCCCTTCTATTTCCTGAAGGCCAGCCTTTTGGCTCTGACCTTTTCTGCTACTGTTTTTGGGAACCAAAGTGGTTTCCTTCTTCTTTCGCACTTCCTTTTCTCTCCAACACAATGGGATGTTGCTTCAAGTATTGCATTCTTAATCCTTGCCCACTTTATCTGCACCATCTCACCTGTATTTCCCAATACCATATTCAATCTCAATGGGAGTTCAATCAAATCAGTGGACTCAGAAATCAATCTGGGTGTCATCATCAATAAAGATTTGACAAATGTTGACCAGTGTAGACAAGTGAATTTTATAGCCAGCAGAATTTTAACAAGAATCAAAAAAGCATTTGTTAATAGGAGTAAGGCCTGTATTCTACCACTATACACTACCTATGTTAGACCATATGTAGATTATGTGGCTTCTTTCTGGACTTCTTATTTGGCCAAGGATACAAGGATAGTAAAGTCAGTACAAAGGAGAGCAACCAAACGTATCACACCCATTAACAGTCTGTCTTACTCAGATTAAGTGCCCTAAACTTGTATGACCTAAAAACTCGCAGGATTAGGCGTGATTTGGTAATGCTTTTTAATGTCTTGAGAGTTCCACATCTCGCTAAAGAATGCAACCTTACATGGGCAACCAAATGAGACGGCCTCAGATGTCACAATAAACAACTTCAAATCCCCACGGTTAATACAGTACCAATAAGAGAAATAACTTCTTTACTATTAGAGCATGTAAACTATGAAATTCCTTACCCAACTACTTGGTCAACCTAATTTTCCCAGAAATGTTCAAAAATGCCTTGGATAAATACCTAATTGGTAATAGGACTTAATATACACCCTGCAGGTGCAGGGGAGGTGGTCTTGATGGGCCTTGGCCTTCTTCCATCTTTATTTACTGAGTAATACTGAGTAAAATAGTACCTAGACTAGTGCAAAACACAGCTTGGACATAAAACAGTGTTAGGCATGATGTTAGGCACTGCTTTCCCCCGCTTGTACAATGATGCATTACAATACCATATGCGGTTAATATCTAACTGCCTGAAAGCAGGTATGTGTCTGAGTACAGAAAAAAAAAGAAAAGATTCAAGTCATTTCACCAGGAGCAGTTCCACCACTGCTGACAGAAACACAGAAATATGACAGAAAAAGACACAAAATTCATTTACTCTGCTCTGAGACCGTACAGTACCTTGAAACTACTGTCTTTTCACCCCCCATGTCCCCATGTTTTGCCTTTCAAACCATCCCAGCCAGCTTTGATGCCCCGCAAGGCATGCTATTCCAGTTTTCCACTATCCTCTTCCTGAATACTCCTCATGTCAATTTTGAATTTGTCTTCACCAATTTAAAATTATGTCCTGTTGTGGTTGAGTTCCTATTCATTTGGGAAAGTTTAGAATAGTCTACTCATTTTGCCCTTGCAAACACTGTGAAGTCTTTATAATATCTACATCTCTTTTCTTTCCTCCAGTGAGTACATATTGAGGCTTACCAATCATTCCTCATATGATTTTCCCTGCTGACCTGAATCATTTTAGTGGCCCTCTGTGGGACTCTTTCCAGTTCCCTGTCCTGTAGGTACAATCCAAAAACAGTGAAGTAAAAACAGCACCAGCACAAGAAGACGAACACAAAATAACAATTGCAACTACAGCGACCAGCACTACAGCTACTACTAAAAAAGCAAAGTACTTTACTATATTTTTGCAGTGGGCTTTACCCCCCATTGCAGGGGGCTTCACTCCCACACCCCACTCACTAAAATAACCATCTCGGGGTGGGGACAACTCAGGGAGTGGGAAAAACTCATGAGGGGAGATGTTCCCTTGGGAGGCAACTAAAATCAGCAATAAAATAAAAAAAACTACCTGCTGGGAACCAAACCCAACTCTACCTGCACAACCCAGTTATTCAAAGGTGACAACTCTAACCACCATGCTCAGCTGACATCATGGTTTGCAGCCCGCAGCGGTTACACTATGTCTCGACTCTCCTTGTTCTTTCCCTACCCCCATATTCCTCGCTGTTTTACCCCCTCACTCCTTTTACACCCTCGCTATTCTTTATACCTCACTATTCTTTTAGGCGCTCAAATTGAGTCGCTCAATTTGAGTCACCCATATCATGGGTTACCATCCTGTATAAGGTGCAGCCTCCAGAAATGAACACAGTACTCAAAGTGTGACCTCCCCAGATACCTGTTGAGGGCATAATACCCTCCTGCCTACAACTGGTTAAGCCCCATCTGGCACACCCCAGCATTCTACTGGCTTTTCATCAGCCTTGCTGCATTGACAGGTGGCCTTCAAATTGTCAGTTAATACGCTTGGGTCCCTTTCATCCCTAGATTGTTCTACCCTCACATCAATGATCCAGCATTCTTTTTTTTTATTCCTGGCACCAATGTGCATGACCTTGCATTTCTTGGCTTTGAATTTCAATTGCCATCTGTTTGACCATTTTGATAACCTCTCAACATCCAATTTCATATTTTTTACACCCTCCACACTATCCACCCTCTCACAGAGCTTGGTGTCATCTGCAAGCAAACACATGTTGCCCAGTAAACCTTTATCCATGTGGCTGATGTACATGTTGAAGAGTGTGGGGCCCAACCCTAAAATCCTTTACCATAGAGAATTAAGCATTTAGAGCCATTCTATGGGTTCTGCCTACCAACCAGTTCCCTATTCATCTAGGTAGCTTTAACTCTACCTCTGCTCTTCCTCCCTCACTAACATCCTCTTGAGTGGAATAGAATCAAATGCCTTACAGAAACTGAAGTATACCAGCTGCCTAGCTCCTGTTCAATGCCTGGGTCAGTGAACTGAAGAATCAGATTCATTTGACATGACCTGCTCTTCATAAACTTGGGCTGCCTCTTTTCCTACAGCACATGAGCTTCCAGCAAGTCAACTGTATTTTCCTTAACACAGATCTTACTGAGGAGGCTGTTTCAGCAGGCTAACACCAGCTGACTTAGCCGGCAGGTGCCAGGACACATGGAAATCTTTCCAGCTATTAGTCTACCATGGGGATCGCCACTGCCGATGTCACCCTCTGACATTGGCCTATCCTATGAAGGCAGGCGGTTCCCCACGCCATCCATAGTTCTTTCCCACCATCGACCCACACACATATATCGAACCTTAGTGGATACCAAAGCTCCAGTTGACCACCATTTCCCATGTTTGCCAAGCTTTTTTATTTTTCTTTATTTTCTTTAGCATTAACTTCGATTTTTTGGTGTTACCATCATCAAGTGTATGTCTTCTGCACCTGCCTCATCTTTCAACTGTTCCACAAAGTGTGCCTAAAGTACAAAAATTCCTGAAAAAGATGGTCACTCTGCTTGTATGCTGTGCCTGGGCCCCAGCCACAACACTGAAGCCTGCCAGATCTACCAGAAATTCAACCAGGCCACCGAGATGTTGTCTAAAAACCCTGGAGAGTCATCTTATCAAGCAGAAGATCATCAGAATGGAAAAGGTGCTGCAGGCCAGGAGCTCTTCAGCTTTACCTGACCAGTTTTCTGGGGCTTCATCCTCTTCTCAGTCCCAGGAAAAATCTGGCAGGAAGCACAATCATTGGGGCAAACATGAGGACTGAACGTAGTCTGCTTCCTGCTTGCAGTCTCCTCATAAACCTACGACCATGTCAGAGTCATCCTCCCATGGGGGGGGATCAGCCCCTAAGGCCCTGCCTGCCCTTACTATTACAGGTCTGCTGGTGGCCCTGCCATCCTCTCTTATTTCTATCATGGGCAGCAGTTCCTCAGAACAGGGGTCTCCAACTCCTGCTCCTCAGCCCCTGATGCTCAGGCCCATTGCTTCCACAGGTTATCAGCCAGAAGGTTTAGCCATCATGGGTGTGACAGGTATTGGCCCCTGTGTCATTGTCCTCCCCGCCATCTAAGGTGCTGCCTACATTGGTCCCCTCTATGGGGTCCAATGTCAGACCTTCTTGGCAGCACCTGCATCAGGCTACCAGCATTTCTTTCAGTTCAGCATTGCCTCTGCCTTAATCAGAGAAAACTTCTTCCCCCAAGGCACCCATTTCTCCTCTCTTGGTGCTGGCAGATTCTCTTCCCAGATGTCCTCAGCCAGCGCCCACAGGGCCACTGCCTGTACTGCCACAGCCACAGCATGCAGACCCAGTGCCAATATTGCCTCTCCCACAGCCTGTGAACCCACCACCAGTATTGCCTTTACCACACCCTGCAGGTCCAGCGGCAGTCCCACAGCCAGCACCTGCTGGCACCCCACCGGGGTATCCTACACCCACCCCGCCAACTCAGACGCTACCTTTTCCTTACCTGGCACCGGCCTTTCCTTATCTGCTGATATATAATTACCCTGCCCTGGTGGACTATAACACCCTGTTCTCTGAGTGGTGGTCTTTCATACAGAAGCAGACCCCGGCTCCTCAGGGCCTGCCTCTGGCATCCCCTAGATGGCCTCCTGGGGACCTTCCATCCATGAACAGGGACAATCGGGTACCAGTGCCCCCATATGCCAAGGTCCACCTGATCTAGACATGACATCAGCTCCGGCACTTGCCAGGATAAGAGCCAAACAGTTGATAGTGAGCCAGAAGAGCCAGATGGGGATGATTCTGATTCCGAGTCTTCCTCCACACCAGTGAACTCTTCTGAATGTGAAAAACCCACTAAGGTGGTTCCTATTTCCCCCTCAATGATCCATCATTCATGGACATTATGAGGCACATCCAGGCCACCATGGGCTGGGAAACGGAGGAACAGAACCCAGAGTATTGTTGTCCGGCAATTTATTTGAGGCAGCCTGATGCCCTCCATTTGGTTGTGCCCCCCCCCCATTGACTCTTATGAAGATGTTACAAGGGTGGCTTGGACTCACCCCTCTACAACTCCAGCCATACCTAAGATGGCAGACAAGCTGTACCATGCGCTAGCTGGTAAGCCTTTTTTGATCAACTGAAAGCTGACACTGTGGTCATCACCATGGCACATGACCACACCAAGAGGCCCAAGCACCTCAGTGCCCTTCCTCCTGACAGGAATCCAGACAGCTGGACTACCTGGGAAAGCAAGTTTTCACATCCTCCACGCTAGCCATCCAGGCCATTAATTACTTAGCCCACATGGTCCAATATCAGAATGTCCTCTGGGAGCAGGCCAGGGAACAAGTCCAGGCTTTGCCCAACAAACCCTCCAAAACACAGCTCACCCAGCTCCTCAAAGCAGTCTCCAATGTAGGGAGCCACATCCTTAGGGTCGTATATGAAGCTGTGGATGCCTTGGGCATGAAGCGCTGCAGACATCTGCCTCCAGCATCATTCCAGGCTCCGGGTGTCTGGTTTTGCCTCTGATGTGCAGTCCAGTATTTTGGATGCCCCTTTTTGCAGCTCCATCCTACTTGGAGGGATGTTCAGGATCTAATTTCCTCCCTTCAGGAGTTGGGCCATGCCATCCAGACTATTTACTCGCTGTATCACACCCAACATAAAACTGATCAGCGGCCTACTTTTCATTGTTTCTCCTGCAGACAAGCCCGCCCACCCACTAAAGGTCAGGGCAAATGCAAAGGGGTGTCAACCCCACCCACAGCTGCTGCTAGACCCCTCAAGCACCTGCAGCCACCCTCCTGGTGCACACTCCTACCTCCTGACTCCTTGGCTGCCCCCCTCCAGAAATGGTTCTGGGGCAGACTGTTGGGGGTCGGTTCTCTCTTTACCTCAACAGATGTCAGGACATTACCTCCGACAATTGGTTTTTGCAGATCATAGAACATGACCACATGCTAGAGCTTCTTGAGTGGCCCCCAGAAAATCCTCCAGGAAACTATTCTTATGTGCCAGCTCATTTGTCTCTCATCTGGGAGGAAATTCAGGCTTTTCTGCAAACAAAGGGCCATAGATTCCATGCTTCCATCCCAGTGGGGCAGGAAATTGTACTCCCACTTCTTTCTGGTCCCCAAAAAGTCTGGAGGTCTCTGACCCATCTTGGATCTGAGTCATCTGAACTTATACATAGAGTGCAAACACTTCAGGATGGTCACACTTCAGGACTTGTTGCCCCTCCTGCACTGGGGAGATTGGATCTGTTCTATGGACATGCAGGATGTGTATCTGCATATCAAAAGTTTTCATTCTCATAGACACTTTCTCCACTTCCATTTTTAGGGAGCCCATTTTCAATTCCAGGCCCTCCCTTTTGGCCTTGCTTTGTCCCTCAGAGTCTTTACCAAGTGCCTGGAAGTGGAAGCGGCTGCCTTGAGGAGATAGGGCATCTACATGTTTCCCAACCTGGATGATTGGCTGTTAACAACCCCCTCCAGGAATTGGCTCATCCAGACCTTAGAGTATACCTTCCACCTCTTCCAGGCCTTGGGTATCACCATCAATCAGCTGAAGTCCTGCCTGTCTCTTTGTCAGTGCCTCAAGTACACAGGAGCAGTTCTGGATACCACCTAGGGCCTGGCCTTCTTGCCCATGGTCAGGGCAGAATGCTTGATGGCCCAGACTCACCTGGTCTCCCCCAGTCCTCAGGTCCCAGCTAGGGTCTTGCTTTGACTACTGGGTCATATGGCAGCAGCCATTGCCACAGTTCCCCTCACCCACCTTACAAATGCAGGTACATCAATGTTCATTGAGGGTTCAGAGGGATCAAAGCACAGACAACCTGAACCAGTTGGTCGTGGTCTCTGTTCTGGTCAAAAGAGTTCTGTCATGGTGACTGGAGCTGGCCAACCTGTTTCGGAGGGTTTCCTTTCAAATCCCAGCCCCTCATCAGATTCTCATGATGGACACCTTGGGTCAAGGCTGGGGAGCTCATTTGGGTGCTCACCAGACCTAGGGCACTTGGACAGAAGTGGATCAGGGACTCCACATCAATGTTTTGGAGATGCTAGTAGTCCCATATGCCCTACAGGCCTTCCAGACTCATTTGATACCCAGTCCACTGTTGGGACAGATGGACAACATTTGCATGGTGTATTACATAAACAGTGGGAACTCACTCTTACTCCCTATTTCAGGAGGCAAAGAGGGTTTGGTATTGGGCCACTGAGCACAGTCTGGAGCTCTTGGCTGTCCATGTTCCAGGCATCCAAATGTCCTGGTAGTCTCAGCAGCTCCCTGTCATGGGCTCATGAGTGGGAGCTTCTGACCCCGATGGTCAAAGATCTCTTCAACAGATCAGATCACCTAGAGATATACCTTTTGCATCCCCACTCAATGCAAAACTGCTGTTTCGTGTCTCGCTGATCCCAGGCCTGGAGTTTTCTGGCAAGAAGCATTGTCCCTCTCCTAGAAGGGGCATTTCTGAATGCTTTGCCTCCTTTCCTACTCCTCCAGAGGTGCTGCTCAATCTCCAGTTGGAAGGTGCAGAGATGATACTCATAGACACCTTCTAGCAGCATTAGATTTGGTTCCCTTGCTGCAGCAGTTGGTGATGGAACCTCCAGTGCCCTTGCCCCTGTGCACCAGATTGCCCTCCCTGAACCAGGGCACCCTGGTCAATCTGGACCTAAAATCTCTGCATCTGTATGCATGGCTCCTGAGGGCTTAGCCATGGCCCACTTTGGAGTTTCCTCTAGGGTCGTGGATGTCCTGCTGACTACTAGGAAGCCCTCCACCAGGGCCACTTACACCATGAAAGGGAAGCGCTTCACCCTTTGGGCTGCTTTATGCCTGTTGGTTCCCTTCACCTGTCTGGTGAATCAGGTGCTGGAGTACCTTATCTTCCTCTCAGACTCAGACTTGGGCAACTCCTCCCTCAAGGTCCATCTTTCTGCCATCTCTGTGTACCATGCTCCTATCGAGGGCAAGGCTGTGGCCTAACCTGAGGTGTCTCACACCATTTGGTGGGGCATCTTGCATCTTAAACCTCCCATTCAGGACCCAGTCCCTCCGTGGGACCCCAATTTTACGTTGGAGAAAATCATGTTCCCTCCTTAGAACCATCTGCGAGTTGCAGGTAATGCTTCCTGTCCTGGAAAGTGCTCTTTTTTAGTTGCTGTTGGTTCTGCTCAAAGGATTTCTGAGCTTCAGGCCTCATGTGCAAAGAGCCTTAATTTTTTTCACAAAGACTTTGTGTACTAATCCTAAGTTTCTTTCCAAGGTGGTAGTGGAGTTTACTTTGAAGCAATCCATCCACCTCCCAGTTTATTATCCTGAGTACTCTAATCAGGGGAGGCTTTGCTCTTATGTATCAGATGTACATAGAATTTTGTAGTACTACAGATACATAGACAGTGTCGGCAGATAAGGGCCCATGGGCCACCCAGTCTGCCCATTTGAGCTTGTAAGTTCAGCTTATGTTTTCCTAGAAGTCTGTTGCCCCTTACCCCTGACCTCCAGAATTCCTTTATGTCTATCCCATGCATTCTTAAATCCCGTGATTGTTTCAGCCCCCACCACTTACTCTGGCAGGGTGTTCCACTTGTCCACCACCCATTCTGTTAAAAAAATGTTTCCTCACGTTTCCTCTGAATCGTCCTCCTCCAACTTCATCCCATGCCCTCTAGTTCTGGAACATCTTTTTGCTTATAAATAGTGTATTCCTGCACCCTGTTCCTCCCTGTAAGATACTTGTATGTCTCTATCATATCCCATCTCTCCTCCTCCTCCAGGGAGTACATATTCAGTTCCTGCAACCTGTCCTCATAGGACTTGTGATGCAATCCATGTGCCATCTTTGTTGCCTCCTCTGAACCCTCTATACCCTGTCTATGTCCTTACGTAGGTAAGATCTCCAGAACTGTACACTGTACTCCAGGTGGGGCCTCACTAGTGTTTTGTATAGTGGAATTATGACCTCCCTTTTCCTGCTGGTGATGCCCCTGCCTATGCATCCCAGCATCCTATTTGCTTTACCTGCTGCCTTGTCACACTGTTTCCCTACCTTGAGGTCAGCAAAGATGATAACCCCAAGATCCCTTTCCTGCTTGGTGCATGCCATCCTCACCCCCAACTGATATATTGTGCAGGGTTTTTGTACCCCATATATTATCTTGCACTTTTGCATTGAATTTCAACTGCCAAACCCCTGACCATTCTTCAAGTTTCTGCAGGTCCCTTCTCATTTTGTCTACACCCTCTGGTGTGTCTACTCTGTTCCAGAGCATTGTGTCATCAGCAAACAGTGAAATTCTGCCTTCTAGGTCATGCACAATGTCACTGATGAAGATGTTGAATAGGACCGGTCCCAGCACTGATTCCTGTGGTACCCCACTGGTCACTCTTCCCCCTGTGGAGTGACAGCCATTTACCACCACCCTCTGTGTCCTGCCGCCCAGCCAGTTACCTACCCACCACACTACTGTCCTGCCCACACCCGTATTCCCCAGTTTGTGTAATAGTCTTCTATATGGCACAGTGTCAAAGGCCTTGCTGAAGTCCAGATAGGCCATGTCCACTGCCCTCCCCTGATCCACCTCCCTAGTCACCCAGTCAAAAAATTCAACAAGGTTGGTCTGACATGATCACCTCCTGGTGAAACCATACTGCCTTGGGTCCTGTAGTCCACTGACAACCAGATGTTCCACCAGTCTCTGCTTCAGTAGTGCTTCCATAATCTTCCCCACTACTGAGGTGAGGCTGACTGGTCTGTAGTTTCCTGCTTCCTCTTTGTTCCCACTTTTGTATAAGGGGACTACATCTGCTGTCCTCCAGTCTTTGTGTACCTCCCCTGTTTCCAGTGATCGACTAAACAGGATAGCCAGAGGTTCAGCCACCACCTCTCTTAGCTCTTTAAGGACCCTGTGGTGCACCCCATCTGGCTTCATTGCTTTATCAACTCTTATTACTTCCAGTTCCTTCAGGACCCTTTCTCGAGTAAAGGGACTTGTGTCCATTTCTGCACCATTCTCACCCCTTGTACTCCCTTCAGACCCATTACCCTCCTCTTCCTCAGTAAACACTGAGCAGAAATATCTGTTCAATATGTCAGCTTTACTGTTGTCATCCTCCACTTGGCCCCCATCCTCCCTCGTTCTGTCTCACTACCTCCCTTTGCCTTTCTTTTCTTTTTACTATGTACCTGTAAAGTGTTTTGTCCCTCTACCCACTGATTTTGCAATGTGTTCTTCTGTCTGAGCTTTGGCTTCCTTACTGACCTCCTTGCCTCCTTTGCTCTCCTGGTTCTTCTCCTATCCCCTTCTGCCTGTGTCTTTTTGTATTGCCTGAATGCAATCTTTCTGGCTTTCACTTTCTTTGCTACCTCTTTGGAAAACCATAATGGTATCCTCTTCCTTTTCCTCTTGCTAACCTGCTTAATGCATAATTCTGTTGCTCTTGTATCCCCATTTTAAATACTGCCCACTGTTCCTCAACCTGATTCCTGCTCCATTCCCATAATGCCTCTTTCAAGTATCTCCCATTTTCCCAAAGTCTGCCCCCTAAAATCCAGGATACATGTTTTTGTGTGGTTTGGTTCTGCTCTTTCTGTGATTTCAAACCACAATGACTGGTGGTCGCTGTTCCCCAGGTGCACCCCCGCTGTTACCCCCATCACACTGTCCCTGTTTGTGAGCACAAGGTCCAGGATTGCCTTTCGCTGAGTTGGTTCCATGACCAGTTGCTTGAGGAAGGCACCCTGAAGGGTGTCCAGGATAAATCTGCTCCTAATTGATGCTGCTGCTGGGATGCTCCAGTCCATGTATGGAATATTGAAGTCTCCAACCAGTACTACCTCACCCTTGTCTGCCATCCTTTGGATGGCTAGCATCAGCTCCCTATCTGTTTCTTCCTCCTGGGCTGGTGGTCTATAGACCACACCTGTGCAGATGGCTTTCCCCATTTTCCTTTCCAGCTTAACCCACAGTATCTCTCCCCCATTTTGTTCCTCCTGGATCTCTGTGGCTCTTATGTCATTTTTCACATACAGTGCCACTCCTCCTCCCTTTCTATCTGCCCTGTCTCTTCTGAATATGTTGTAGCCAGTATGGCCATCTCCCAGTTGTGGTTATCATTACACCAGGTTTCAGTGATGGCCACGATGTCCAGGTCTGACTGCACCATTACAGCCTCCAGATCTTCCATCTTGTTGCTAAGGCTCCTGGTATTGGCATACATGGCTTTCCATGATTTGACCTCCCTAGACTGTTTCACTGTTCTACTCCAGCCCCTTCCTTGTTTGTCCTTTATCCCTGGTTCTCCTTGCTGTCTGCCCTTCTGCTGAATTTTGCCCCTTTTCTGCTGATCCACCTCTTGGGCGCTAATCTCCATCTTTTGCACACTGCTTTGTAGAGATAGCCACTCCTCCAGTTCACTGGTTCCACTGCTAGCCGTGGGAGGTGAAAGAGTAGGTACCCTCCTTGCTGGCCTGCCACCCCCCCTTGCTAATTTAAATGCTTGTCAATGTAGCATTTAAACTTATCACTGAGTGCTTGGATTCCCCTCCAGGATGGATGCAGGCCATCAGGCTTGAACAAACCTGCATCCCTCCAGGTGGTCCCCAGTCACCAATAAATCCAAACCCTTCCTCACACCACCAGTTCTTCAACTATGAGTTAAAGTTCATGGTGCATGCACCCCCATGTTCTCCCTTGCCTCTTGCAGGTAGTACTTCTGAGAAAGTGACAGAAGTAGCTACTTGCTTAAGACCCCTCCTCAATTTACTAAACTCTTCCTGAACTTCCTTTGGCTCCCCATTTGCCAGGTCATTAGTACCTAGGTGGATAATGACATCCAGCTCACCCTCCCATCTTGCCTTCCCAGTGATCCCCAGGATCTTCCTTCCATCCCTCCATGCCGTGGCACCTGGTAGGCACCTCACCTCCCTGTCCTCCCCCTCCTGTGTTCCTAGCTGGAACCCTCTTATGATGGAGTCCCCCACCAGGATTCACTTCCTCCTCCTCTGGGGTCCACTGCTCTCCCTGCTGAGGTCATCTCCTTGGCTAACCTCCACATCCTTTCCTTCCACTTCTCTGGGTACCTCTATTTGGTTGTCCCCATTTTCCAGTGTGGCATATGAGTTCTTGAGTGGAATAGGATTTGGGATGTGCCTCTGCCTGACCACTCTAACCCTCCCTGAGCCCACTGTCATCCAAGTGCTCCTCATTCTCGGTACCCTTTGAGGCAGTTGCATTGGACTGGGTGGTCTCTGGATAGGGTGATGGCACTCCTGACCCAATTTACTTCTGCTCTGAGTCTGGCAACCTCATCCTGCAGTCCAGAGAGATGCATGCAGATAGGGCAGCACCTCAGTGTCCAGAAGGTCTGCCTGAATATGGCTGCCCCACAGCCACTGCATTGCACCACTCCCCACATTATACTGCAATTCCACTACTTGTCTGTTACTGAAGCTCTCCTAGTTCCCTTTTTATTAATTTTCTGTCCTAAAAATCCTGTCACTGATCCTCAGATACTTTTCTTTTTAAAAAAGAAAATAAACCAATAAATAAATAAATGAGTCAAAACACTTGTCGTGCTGAGGGTGGGCTTCTTCCCCCTTATGTCCCTCCTACTCCACACCCCTTACTATCCCCTGTGTTTAGCTCCTGTCAACCAGATTTAACAGGGCATATAATTAAGAGTTGGGGAAGGGGAGGGAGGGGGCGAAAATGTGCAGCAATTAAAGACAGCAAAGAAATACACCACCACTACGTTTTAAATTTTCAACAGCCAAAAAACAATTCTAAATAAAGACAGCAAATAAATTACAGTGTCACTAAAAGCCCACAATCAAAGTTTAAAAGAAAAATAGCAATTACCAGTTACTGTAAAGCACTGAATTGAATATGTTTCCTTCCCCTTCTGGCTTCTACACACTGGACCAAGACTTCTAGGAAGTCTGATCAGTTGTTTGTTTCATTCATCCCCAAGAGAGGGTGCTCTGGTTTCCAAACAGTGGTCTAAGTGGTTAGCTAATTGCATTGTTTATTACTACCGTAAGTACAACAAGGACCTTCCGGAGTGGTTAAGGGTCAATCCACCAGGGGTATGGCTGCCCCCATAGCTTGTTTCAGAAATGTGTTTGCTGTGGACGTTTGTGCATCCAACACCTGGAGTTCTGTCCACAGCTTCAGTAAGCATTGCAGTCTGGACTTTGCTTCTAGGTGCAGGGCCAATTTCGGCCTCACCGTTCTGCAGGGCGTTCTCTGTTGGGCCGTTGGCTGCTGTCTAACCTCCTCCTAGTGCTGTTTCCTTTATATCAATGGAACTGCTTGAGACTCAGTTCTATCGGTGTTGGCCTGCTGCAAGAGCTTCCTCAAAGTAAGATAGTACAGTTATGTAAGTACATTCCGTAAAGTAGATCTTCAAGAGGAGCTCTTGAAGCAGGCCATGTTTCCCTCCTCCATCCCCCTTTTTTCTTTTGGCTGTTATCCTTTTCCATTCACATGCATTTTCTGCTTCCCTCTTTGGCTCTCAGGAACCTCCTCAGTTTATTCTTTCATTGCCCGCTCCAGGTCTGTGGTAGGAGAACTGAGAAGGGTGTGAGGGACCATTCGCCTTTATAGGATAGGCCGACATCAGAGGGCAATGTTGGTGGTGGGCAGTCTCCTGTGGTAGACTGCTAGCTAGAAAGTTTTCTCTGTGGTCCTGGTGCCTGATGGCTAAGTCCTACCAGTGCTGGCCTGCTGCAAGAGCTCCTCACAAAGATCTACTGTTACAGTAAATTTTTGCATAACTGTACTTTTCCAATAACTACCCCACCATGGAAGTTAGATTCACTGATCTGTATGCAGTTCCCTTGAGTCCTCCTTGTCCTCTCCTATGTGGAATGTTACTACGTCTTCAACCCTCCAGTCCCTCTGTATCCCTGGTTTCTGAGGAACTATTGAAAAGTTCAGTCAAGGGTACTGGAAGAGCCTGCAATATATACAAAAGCTGGTGCCAAAAATAACTCCACTAAACAACTTTCGCTTCATTTTGTTTGTGCAAAAAATTATTAACTGTGCAAAATCAGTGATGAACAAATACAGGACAATTCAAGGTAGTAGCAGCAGCACACTGTAACAAAATTCCAATTGACCTATGTTTTTGTGTATGCGCTCTTTGTGCTTATCTTAAGGTGTCCGACTGAAAGAGACAGAATCCAAGTGACCTGAGGCATGACTATTTAACTAAATAAATAGTGCATATAGTTGATGAACAGTAATGTTAAAAATGATATATTAAAAACAAGTTAAAAAGGAGCACAGATAAAATCAGAGTCCATGGAAAAATCCAGTCCAATCATACTGAAACACACAGCATTTTAAAGTACAGGTAAAAGAAAAACTGATAATATGTTTGAAGTACACTAATCTAAATTACTTCACAATACAAATGTTATTTATTTATTTAGTTTTTGATTACTAGGGAAAAGTGTACTAGGCACAGAAGTGACTATTTTCAGTCCTGACCCGGAGGTTACAAGTCACAGTTAAATCCATGAAATGGTACAGCAAGTTGGGTAAAAACAAAAGTACACCAGTGACAGTTGGGCACAAAATAATGAAAGTACAACAAATAAGACAGTAAACAAGGTAACAGAGATATTTGTAGGATACATCAAATGAAGTTAAAACAGGCTGGGTACAGGGTAGGTGCCTGGGCAATTTGCAAATTTCAAATCATAAATAGATACAATACATTTATGCAGTAAATCTGAAAATATTTACTTAACAGATAAGCAATAACAAGGCAGATGCTTGGACTATTCTGTAAATTTAACCTCTTGTCTTTCAGGTTTGGTTGATCCTCTCAAAGTATAGCCCACACATTAGATGCCCATTGATTAAACCTGAAACGATAATTAGTGTATAGACTAACATCTACAAAATTATATAAAACAGATGCTTAGCCAGGGCGTACCTATCTGATTAATAAGGTACCTACTAAAGTTAATGTATTGGAAGACAGCGCTAGATATTATCACCCCGAAGACACTATTCACAATGAAAACCTATGTTACACTTTGCTATTAAAAAGCTTTTGAAAATGAAAGCCCTTAGATATAAGATGAACACAGCAATGAAATCTAATACATAGATACAAATGACACTGATTATTCACATCATAATGGATAATAACAAGAACAGATTATTTTGAAGAAAAACTGTCTCGGATCCAGATACTTCTATTTTACTACAAGAAAATGGCTAGTCTCTTTCACCACTCTTGGGTTAATACCAGCTAGACAAGGGGATTTCTTGCCATCTTTAACCATTGGTCTAAGGAACCACCACATTTTAGCCTACTTTCAGGTATGGGTCCCAAGACCTCTACAGTGAGCACAGAACTGAAAAATTCAATGAGGATGACCGCCTTGCTCGCATCATCCTCCATGCTTACCTCACCCTTCCTCATCCTTTTCTTGACTTACTGGTTCCTAATCAGTATGGGGACTGCACTCAAAGCTTAGAAAGTTCCTTCCTGCACCCCATACAACAGTCCCCTCTGTTAGCAGGTTGTTGCAATTGTGGGAAGGGCTGTAATGATTTTCCTCCACTTATGTAGTCTATGAGGGTGGAAATAACCCCATCATTTGATCATAGAATTTTGCCAGCAGATAAGGACTGCTAGGCCTACCTAGTCTGCCGATTTTTCTCTGCCTATAGTATCACTGCCAATCCTACTTGATCTCAGGCCCATTTACCCACCTTCACTCTCCCTAAGATTCCCTTATGTGTCTCCCATGCATTCTTGAATCCTACAACTGTTTTGCCACCACCTCCTGGAAGATAGTTGCAGGAACCCACTACTCTTTCTGTGAAGAAGCACCTCACATCTCTCCTGAATCTACCCTGTCCATTTTATCATGCCCCTTGTCCTTGAGCAACTTTTTTTCTGAAACATACTTCCCTCACGTACCTTATTTACCCCCATGAGGTATTTAAAGGTCTCTATCATATCTCCACTCTCTCTTCTTTCTTCTAGGGTGTACATATTTAAGTCCTTAAGTCTCTCCACGTGGGGTCCTGATGCAGACCCTGCACCATTATAGATGCCTTCCTTTGGACTGCCTCAACTCTGTCTATGTCCTTCAGCAGATGTGATCTCCAGAACTGGACACAGTGCTCCAAGTGGGTCTTTCTATAGATCTATACAGAGGCTATACCCCCTTCCTCTTTCTGCTAGTAATACTCCTCCCTATGCACCTCAGTACACCACTAGCTGCCCCTACTGCCTTGTCGCACTGCCTGCCACCTTTAGGTCATCTGATATGATTACCCCAGATATCTTTCCTGTTTGGTGGTTGTCGGTACCACTCCTCAATTTTATACTCTGCCCCTGGCTTCTGTGCCCTAAGTGCATTACTTTGCACTTTTTTACATTGAAACCCAGCTGATATACCCTTGACCACTATTCAAATCTTCTCAGGTCTCTGTTCATCCTTCCACACCCCTGTAGTGTCCACCCTAGTGCAGATTTTGCTGTCATCTGGAAAGAGACAGACCTTCCCTTCTAGCTCCTCTGCAATGTCATGCACCAGTCCCAGCACTGATCCATGAGGCACCCTGCTGGTCACCCTCCCTTCCGCATAGTGAACTGTGTTTAGCACCACCCTCTGCCACCTATCCCCTAACCAACTTCATACCCAGCTCATCGCCTTTGGATTCACTCTTAACTTACTAGCCTCCTATGTGGAATGGTGTCAAAAGCCTTACTGAAATCTAGGTAGGCCATGCCCACTGCTCCACCCTGATCTAATTCCTTGGTCACCCAGTCAAAGAAATTCATCAGATTCATTTGACATGACACCCCCCCCATGAATCCATGCTGCCTCAGGTCTTGTAACCCATTGATTCAAGGTATTCCATAATCCTTTCCTTCAACAGCAACTCCACTAACTTTCCCACCACTTATGTCAGGTTGACTGGCCTATAACTGCCAGCCTCTTCCCTGTTACCACTTCTGTAAAGTGAGACTACATCTGCCCTCTCCAGTCCTCCAGAACCACTCCTGTTTCCAATGCGCTCTCAAATAGGACTGCCAGAGGTGCAGCCAGTGCCTCCCTTAGGTCCTTCAATATCCTTGGAAACACCCTGTCTGGCCTTATTGCATTGTGCACTTTCAGATTAGCATGTCCCTTCAGGACACTCTCCTCTGAAAAATGGACCAGTGTCCACCTCCCACCCTCCCTCCATTGTTTCTGTTACTTTTTTATGGCCCCTCCCCTTCTCCTTCCTCTGTGAACACTGAACATAAGTACTTGTTGAGGATGCCTGCCTTTTCCTGGCCCCCCTCTGCACAGTCCCCCTCTCACTTTTTAACCTTATGATTCCACGCCTGGTCTTTTTTCTTTTGCTTGTATACCTAAAAATGTCTTCTCCATTTGTCACTGCCTGGGCTATTCTTCCTTCAGTTTGCACCTTTGCACTCCTCCCTGTTCCTTCTGCTTCCCTCTGTTTCCCCTGATAAACCCTTCAATCCTCCTCCCTCTGTGCCTCCTTTTACCTTCTGAAGGCTATCCTTTTAGTCTTTACCTTTTCTGCCACCTCTTTTGAGAAACATAGCAGGCTTTTTTCCCTCTTGCTTTTACACACGTGCTTGATGCAGAGGATTGTTGCCTTCTTTATAGCCCTTTTTAGCTTCATTCAATGTTCCTCCCCCCAGCCAAGTCATCCCCGCCCCATCAAGCCATCCCTGAGGGATTCATCCATCTTTTTAAAATATACCCTCCAGATCATTGCACTAACTAGGATAATCAAATGAGGTGCCAAAAGGGAGCTTGCCTTTACAGACATTATTTGTGAAAAGGGAAACTGGGATTTTTTGGAGGGGAGGTATAGGAGTTTGGGGCTTGACTGGGCTTCTACCAAATGCTGCTATGAGGTGGGTGGGGATCATTGGCCAAGGACACTATGTGAGCTACTACACCACCACTGACATGATAGAATGACTATTATCTTATGCATGTTTACTATTATATAGACATACTGTACATCTGGTAAACATTGATATTGATTTGGGTAGGGTTGTAAAAATATAACTGCCTTGCCGCAATCAACTATACATTTGTATTAAGGTCTTGAAGGATAATTTCATTGTGCTTACCTGCAGGCAGCAAATTGGTTAGGGTATTTTATTACCTCCTCATCAGGTAGTAAACCTGTCAGTAATTCAAGCAACTGTTTAGGTAATCAGTTCTGTTTTGTTTTGTTTTTTTGTCTTCAGATTCTGATCATCCTACAGTGAACTGGATAATGTAAAACTGTCTTTGTCTCTTAGCATATAGAGCATGCAAAACATTAAAAACTGGCACATAACTACCCTGTATTCCTGTGACCCTCTTTAATCACAAAGCCCCAGCCTTGCCAACTATAATGATTTATTCATGAGTTATTGTAACTGTCTTTCTGATTTACATTTTGAGGTGATCAAGATGAGAGGATTTCATATGTAAATCTTAAGTTTTCACATTGTCTCACACTCCTATGAGGATACAGCCTTTGTCAGTTATATAGCTTTCCTGCCAGCACCTGCCGTTTCAGGCCTGGGCCGTGCCTGAAAATGGTCCATGGATCAGCGCACCTACCTAGTCAACAAATGAATACATAAATAAATAAATGTGCTTCTTTCACTTTGTGTTTTTCTCACTTATTTTTTTATAAAGAAAGTGCACTCTGTACATTTTCTTGTGTGGATTTAATAAATTAATAAAACTCAGTTCTAATATCCTCACTGTGAAGTTCCCTTACACTGCTTCAGATGTCCTTCCTAATCTCTGTATTTTAAAAATAAAATGTTTTTCATGCTGTTTTGCATTGCAATAATGTGATGCTGCCCAACTGTGCTAATACTAAGTTCCATTCAACAGGCCTGTGAACAAATTACCTGTTTCTAGCACAATTTTTTCACTCATATACATGTTCTCTGAAGGTGTTCCAAATTGTAAACCAGGAACTTGAGTTAGAACTGTCAAGCATGGCTTTGCAGGACAGGGAGTTTCAAATGATTGTGGTTAGATGATGAATTGAGCAGTGATTTAGGTGTATTGCAAGAAAACAGACAGAGAATTGTGGAATAATGCTTCCCTACACACACTCTATGGCTGTTCCATAGCAATCAGTATCACCAGAGAGCAGGAATGCAATTGGAACATTGCCGTGACACAGCAGCAAGCTTCCCCCAAGATCAGCTGTAGCTACTTCAATGACAGGGGGCCAACTTTCTCTTCTAATTCATTCCTCCCTTCATAATATGGAATTAGACTGCTCCTACAAACAACACACACACACACACACACACACACACACACACACACACGATACTCACACACACACACACACACACGAATTTAAAGAGCCACTGAGACCTTGAGAAGAAGTTTGAACAACATAATATTTAGACATCAAACAGCTTATATTTCTCATTAGCTTTGTATTTCTTATCTTCATTATTTATTACTGAGGTCATCTGCATGAAAACAGCCAGTTGTTTCTTGAGGGTTCATTAGCTCCTACTGCCTCTTTCCAACCTGATGTCATAATGCTCTGCTTGTGACATCACAGTTTAATTCTATGGCAACAGACTATGGTGTCACAACAGAGGATTATAATTACAAGTAAGGAATAAGCTGCAGAGGCAGAATGACTCAGAAATGTGAACTCCGCGCCGGCGTGGCATTGGAGTGCTGAACCCGGGAATATTCTGGGCGACTTCAATGCCTAGGTCTATGACAAATCTTCACTTTTGGACAACACTTCCTCCAGTTGATGACATCACTGGCTTCACACAGGTTGTTTCTCAGCTACCACAATGGTGGTCACGCTCTTGATTTGTTCTTCCTCCTGGGGATCGACGCTCTGATTTGGGGTGGAACTGGTTGGTTGGTCAGATCACTATACCATGAGGTTCATTTCTACCCCCTGAGTAGGTCTGCCCTGTGGAGTTAGTCAGTTACCGCCCTTTGTGGGATGTGGTTCCTGAAGACCTGATGGCGGTGATTGACCTCTCGGTGTTCGGTGAGACCAGAACCGATCCAGAGCACTTAGTGGTGGCCTATAATAAGGCTATTACTTCAGCTCTTGATCGGATTGCTCCAGTCCGTGCTCATTCCCTTCTGCTTTGCCCTCGGACCCCATGGTGTGATGGGTCGCTGTGGGAGATGCAGAAGTTGGGACGCAAGTTAGGACGTCGCTGGTGTAAATCCGCCTTGGATACTGACCATCTTATTTTGTTAGAGCATTATCAACTCTACCAATCAGTGATCTCCCATAAGAAGGCAGAATTCCTGTCCAGGAAATCACTGTTGTAGGAATCAACCAGCTTAACTTTCCAACTGTGGACAGGCTGTGCAACCCAGCCTGTCTGCAGCTCCATCGAGTTTTATCACAAACTGAGTGTGATGAGATCACTTGATTCTTCACGAATAAGGTGGCTGACATCAGGCAGAAGTTTCATCCATCTCATTCTATGAGAGATATGGTTGGTCAGTGCCTGGTCACCATGCCTGGTATTTCCTGGAGTACCTTTGACCTACTGGAGTTCATTGACATTATGAGGATTGTTCAGGGATGCACCCCCATGCTGTAGTTTAGACCCGGGCCCTACTTCCCTAATTTTGGGTTGTAGTGATGTTATAGGCCCGGTCTTAGTTCAGATTGTCTGGTGCTCCCTGGAATCGGGTGAGTTTCCTAGCTCCCTGAAGGAGGCGGTGGTGACACCTCTCCTGAAGAAAGCTTCTTTGGACCCAGAGTCTCTGGTGAACTACAGGCCTGTCTCGAACCTTCCTTTTGTGGGAAAGGTTATTGAGAAAGTGGTGGCAATTCAACAGGAGAACCATCTATCCATCCATAATTTATACAAACCTCTCCAGTTGGGTTTCTGTAAGAGGCAGAGTACTGAGACAGCTCTGGTTCGGGTGCTCAATGATCTCCTGATGGCGAGAGATCGGAGGAACCGGTCTATCTTGGTACTCCTCGATCTCTCTTCAGCTTTCGACATGTCAGCCATGGGGTTCTGCTCAAGCACCTGGGGTTCATCTGTGGGCTGACTGGTACAGCCTTCAGATGGTTTTCATCTTTCCTCACCAGTCAAACTCAGAGAGTTGTCTCAGGAATATTTTCTTCCGAGCCTTTTTCTCTCTGCCTTGTGTGGTACCTCAGGGCTTGGTGCTGTCCCCATGTTGCTTGCAGTGTATATGCTGCCCTCAGAGACATTGTAAGATGGTATGGGCTGAGTTTCACTGCTATGCAGATGATACCCAACTCTCGTGTCTTTTGCCCCTGACCAGGTGTGTGCTCTCTCAGTATTTAACAACTACCTCATGGAAATCCAAGATTGGATGAGTTCCAGTGGGCTAAAGTTGAATGCGGAAAGACTGAGGTTTTGGTGGTGGACCCTGGTTGCAGGATAGAGGGGTTGGGGTCTGATTTGCCATCCGGTTTATTTCTGGGTGGTGAGCAGATCCTTACCTCTGAATGGGCGCGTGATTTGGGAGTGATATTTGACGATGGTCTGACCATTCACCATCAGGTGTCTGCAGTCATCAAGCTTACCTTTTACTATCTTAGGAACATTGCCAGGATCAAGCACCTTGTTCCATCCAGCAACTTGCCTGTCTTGGTCCATGCCTTCATGACCTCGCGCCTTGACTACTGTAACTCCCTGCACCTAGGGCTTCCTGGGGTTGATATCTGCCACTTGCAGCTAGTGCAGAATGTGGCTGCATGTCTATTGACTGGGGCTTCAAGGAGATCTCATATAACCCCAGTGCTGCGCGATCTGCACTGGCTGCCAGTTCAGTGGCAGATCACCTTTAAGGTAGGTTTGTTAACCTACAAGGCCCTACATGGACTGGGTCCGGACTACTTGAAAGAACTTCTGATTCCTTACACCCCATGTGTCAACTCCACTCGGCTGATGAGGGGTTACTGGAGATTCTGAGGGTTAGATTGAAGTCATCTGGGGTACGGGCTTTCATGTTCGTTGCCCCATCCCTCTGGAATTCTCTACCTCATCAGCTACGGGAGTGCAGGACTGTGGAGAGTTTTAAGCAAGTAATGAAGACCTTTTTATGGGATAAAGCATTTCCTGATTTTCTTTGATTTTGTGCCTATTTTATTAATTGTATGTGTTGTATTTGTGAAACTCTTTGATATCTGGAAAGGTGCTATATGAAATAAAATTATTATTATTATTATTATAAGGGATAAAGATCTTATTTTTGTGAATTTCTTTAGTAATTAATAATAGAAATGAGAAATCCATAGAAGATATGTGAAATAAGAGCTAAATCTTGTCTAAATAATAAGTTTTCCAAAGTTTTCCTGAAGGCGTCAATTGCTCATTAAGTTTATACAGTACATTTTGAACTAAATGGAGGTCTAGAGAAATAGGAATTCAAATGCCACTCTGAATGTATTGAATTACAACTTCAGTATTTCCAAATTATAAGGGCTGGTACAGCACTTCAATGTTAAATCTCAATTTTATTTCATTGCAATAGTCCACAATTTGCTATGTGCTGTTATTTTGTCAGTGTCTCAAGATCTGAAAGGTTTCACGATGACAGCTTTTACAATTATTGAGATATAGTGTATGGTGGAACGTCATTCTCCACCGAAATCCATCGTTGTCGAAACCTTGTAGTCACACACTAGTGACGTTCGCAGTGCAACAGAACGATTTTCTCTACTGCACTGCGAACGTCACACACTGTGTCCTCGAGCAGCATTTGACAGTTAGGGTTTACTCCATAGACAGTACACGTAGCGAAAGTAGCAATGTCAGTGGCAGTACTAATGTTTAGCGCTAAAACGTTCAAAATGTAAAGTTCTTAAACAGTTTAAATGTCAAGCATGAAAACGTTCAAAATGTAAAGTTCTTTTTTCCTTCTAGTAACCCAGTAAAAATGTTTTGAAGCAGAAACATGCTGTAGTGATCCCCAAAATGACATTCCACCATACACTATAAAGAAAAGTGCTTGGGGAACAGTTGACAACAGGGCATCTTTCACCTCGTTGGCACTATGATGCGGATTACCTCTTGAGCTGCACTCGAGGTAATCCGCTGTCATAGTGCCAACTCGGTGAAAGAATAGCCCTGTTATCATCTGTTCCCGCAGTCATCCTATATAAAGTGCTCAAAAATTGATGTTTTTTTCCCCATAGGTTAACATGGGATTTTTTGCCAACATCTACAGACCACACAGAATGAAAGATTCCTCTGTAAGTCTCATGGCAGATTGGGTATGTACCAAGGGTGTGCCTTTGGATGTTTTGCTGAAAAAATATATTACCATTTTTGAATTAAAACAATTTATGTGATAGCTGCAGGACAGGCAATTTGAATGGAACTTCCACAAGACAGGCAGTTTGAATAGTAAATAGTTATTTACTGTTCGAACTTTACTGTTCGAATGGTAAATAGACATTTACTGTTTGAATGGTTAACAGTCATCCCCACCCACCCACCAGCGTATCTCAGGGATCCGAGCAAAGACTTCACGGTGGGCTGCTCTGGGGGAGATGAGAGGTGCACAGAACATGGTGAGCAACAGAAGAACATGTCAAGCAACAGAACATGAGAAGGAAACAAGAGCCCAGCACCTCTCTCTAGCTCTCGCTAAGTGAGAGACAGGCCGCCATATTTTCAAAAGTCTCCAGCCTGCTCACAAACGAAACCCAATCAATAAAAACATGTATTCCTCACTTCAGGATGTTGGCTGCACAGCAACGCCTCTTTCCCCAACTCCTGCTAGTGCTTCCTTGCTTCCTGAATGCTGGTAGCACTTTCAGACCCCATAGTGACACAATACAAACATCCACATACAGAGTTAATAAATGGAATAACATTTTGTTACCCAAAATAATACAAAATGTCAGTCAATACAGTTGATAGAGTGCTGCTGCCCTGCTCCCGCCATCCATACCTGTTCCCCATCCAGGTGGCCCCGCCCCACTACTATAATAAAAAAAAATACATAATTTTGCAGGCATTTGCCAGTTGGCACTGGGCAGCAGCAGCTACAGGGATGGATGGGACTGACTGACTGGAAGGAAAGGGAAGAAGACTGAGCTCCACTGCTGTAGGCTGTGACCTGTTGCAACACTGCACATGTTCGTGAGTGACTTCAGAGACCCAACGACATTTATCCAGATGTGCATGCCAGATTAAGTACTGTACATGTAGGCTTCAACAATATTTTATTCACAGTTGACAGCCAACGGGTAGCTGTATTGCAGGTGATGGACTCACTTGGTGGTGAGTGACTTTCACTTGCTTTAGGATGAGCTGAGTATTGAGTTGGAGCAGGAGTGGCTGAAATGCTGTGGAGCTTCTGAAATGTCAGTTTGAGAAAACCTTTTTTTTAAGTCTTGATTTGGTGCACATTTTACCTACAGGATCTTACCAGTAAATTTATTTTTGACTGATCCTTAGGTGCTGCACTTGAGTGTACTTTATTTTCTTACAGCTCTGGATTGAAACCTGGAGATCGAGGACAAGGAGAGAGGGAAATAGTATTCCAGGTCAGTGGCTACTGACAGCAGCTGGTGGGTTCATTTAGGACAGAGGACGATGAATAGAGGTAGGCAGACAGCGGATGGTGGATGGCGAAAGTCCAAGGGATCTCTTTGAGTGGGCTGAAGGGATGGAGCAACCAACAGAGTTAAGCAGCAAGCAAATTGAAAGCAAATTTAGACACCCTGGAGTGGATCTGCTCATATTCTTCCAGTTCGTTTTAGAACATTTTCACGGAACCTCCAGTCCGATACCTGATATTGAACTGGAGTAGTTGAACTGAAATGGCTGTTTGTTTGTTTGTTTGTTCACAATAGTTGAAGTAATTGATATGGCAGAAATTGTTTGGGGCAGAAATCCTTGGGGTTATTGTACTGCATCATACCGTATTGAAGGCTGCAGGCTATACTAGCTGTATTATTTCTATTTTGCAAGTTAAACTTGTTTAGTCAGTTAGCACTGAAAGGCAGTAAAAGATGTGATAGAAAATGTGTATCAGGCAGACTGAATCTGTGCTAGGACAAGAATGTTACAGTAGTGCCAGTTCTAATATTGCAACATATTATTGTTATGCATGCAGCAAGAAAGACCGAGGATAGCTCCCCAAATCCTTTGGTTTGGATGCAGAAGATCCTTTCTATTCTGACATCTTCACAGATGGATTAAACTTTCCCACCAAGAACCCCAACAGCATAGTGTTCATCCTTCTCCAACTGCCATCCATCTTCACTGTTCGAATAGTAAATAATCATTTTCTGTTTGAACGGTAAATAACCATTTACTGTTCGAACAGTAAATAGCCATTTACTGTTCGAATGGTAACTGGCTATTTACGGTTCAAATCTAACTGTTCAAATGGTAAATAACCATTTTCTGTTTGAACAGTAAATAAACATTTATCATTTCTTAACAAAAAACAGTTGGAATTTTGGGAAATTTGTCAGGCTACAAAGGACTTGCCCCACAGATGTGCCTTGTGCTGGTTTGGTCAGAAATTTGTCATCAGTTGCATAGTTATAAGACTTTCAAATTGCATTATTTCCCATAGGATAACATTGTGGTGGTCAGATACCTTTCGAGGGTTATGTTTCAAAACGCTTCAAGATATGGATTTTTCATTAAACAGGGCTTAGTAGACATTCAGGTGTACTAAGCAGTTATGGATGTTTCAGGCCTTGATTACAACTGTGCTGGAAAATTTTATCAATGTACCTGTGGTGACTGTGATATCTGCCATTGGTAGCACAAGGTAAATTGCAATGTCTCTTGCCCTGCGCCTCCCACATATGGATACAATTATGGCATGATGGTGGGGCCTGCACTCCCACAACCAAATAAGGGTAAGATTACACTTTCTCAAAATTAATAATTCATTGCAAAACTTTGTTAATGCATAGATAGAGTTCATATTAAAGTGACAAAAGTATGGAAATGTGGTGTTAGGGTTCCAACCCTAACACCCCACCCATCCCTACCACCTCATCCCCACCCTCCACAGACCAGCAGGCATTGGGGTGTGCTTTGGGGTTGTCGACCCTAATGCTCACCCCATTCTCCTATGCTGTACCATGTCAGCTTCCTTACACATGGAATGGGGTAAGCATTAGGGTGAATGACCCCAAGGCACACCCCGACACCTGTTGGTCTGTGGAGGGTGGGAGTGGGGTGGTAGGGTTGGGTGGGGGCATGGGAGGTGTTAGTGTTTGAACCTAACACCACATTTCCATACTTTTGCTGCTTTAATATGAACTCCAATTGATGCCTTAATGAAGTTTTTTGCAATGAATATACGGTGTATTCAATATTCAAGACAGTATTTCAGTAGAGTACTATAATTGTAATTTGTATCATGGGAGTGAGGAAGAACAGTGCAGAATAAAACTGTTTATTCTGTCCTGGTTTTTCACCTATAGTGGAAATAAAATGTTATTTCTAGTTCAGCTTATATTATTTCCAGTATAGCCTTGTCACAGTGGCAAGACAGATCCTATGGTATAAAAAGAACATTCAATAAAGCATCTAAAAATAAGCTTTTTGTTCAGTCTGGAATGTTGTCACAATGCAACCTAGCATCCATAGCTTAGTTTTACCCTGCCACTTGTTTATACATAGACAGTGTCGGCAGATAAGGGCCTATGGCCCATCCAGTCTGCCCAATTGAGCTTGAAAGTTCAGTTTATGTTTTCCTAGAAGTCTGTTGCCCCTTACCCCTGACCTCCAGAATTCCTTTATGTCTATCCCATGCATTCTTAAATCCCGTGATTGTTTCAGCCCCCACCACTTCCTCTGGCAGGGTGTTCCACTTGTCCACCACCCGTTCTGTGAAGAAATTCTTCCTCACGTTTCCTCTGAATCATCCTCCCTCCAACTTCATCCCATGCTCTCTAGTCCTGGAACATCTTTTTTGCTTAAAAATAGAGTATTCCTGCACCCTGTTCCTCCCTGTAAGATACTTGTATGTCTCTATCATATCCCCTCTCTCCCTCCTCTCCTCCAGGGAGTACATGTTCAGTTCCTTCAACCTGTCCTCATAGGACTTGTGATGCAATCCATGCACCATCTTTGTTGCCCTCCTCTGAACCTTCTCTACCCTGTCTATGTCCTTATGTAGGTAAGGTCTCCAGAACTGTACACTGTACTCGAGGTGAGGCCTCACTAGTGTCTTGTATAGTGGAATTATGACCTCCCTTTTCCTGCTGGTGATGCCCCTGCCTATGCATCCCAGCATCCTAGTTGCTTTACCTGCTGCCTTGTCACACACTGTTTCCTGACCTTGAGGTCATCAGAGATGATAACCCCAAGATCCCTTTCCTGCTTGGTGCATGCTATATCCTCACCCCAACTGATATATTGTGCCAGGGTTTTGTACCCCATATGCATTATCTTGCACTTCTTTGCATTGAATTTCAACTGCCAAACCCCTGACCATTCTTCAAGTTTCTGAAGGTCCTTCTCATTCTGTCTATACCCTCTGGTGTGTCTACTCTGTTACAGAGCTTGTGTCTTCAGCGAACAGTGAAATTCTGCCTTCTAGGTCATCGTAATGTCACTGATGAAGATGTTGAATAGGACCGTCCAGCACTGATCCCTGTGGTATCCCACTGGTCACTCTTCCCTCTGTGGAGTGACAGCCATTACCACCACCCTCTGTGTCCTGCCACCCAGCCAGTTACCTACTCACAACACTACTGTCCTGCCCACACCCATATTCCTTAGTTTGTGTAATAGTCTTCTATGTGGCACAGTGTCAAAGGCCTTGCTGAAGTCCAGATAGGCCTTGTCCACTGCCCTCCCCTGATCCACCTCCCTAGTCACCCAGTCAAAAAATTCAATGAGGTTGGTCTGATATGACCTCCCCTTGGTGAAACCATGCTGCCTTGGGTCCTGTAGTCCATTGACAATCAGATGTTCCACCAATCTTTCCTTCAGTAGTGCTTCCATGATCTTCCCCACTACCAAGGTGAGGCTGACTGGTTTGTAGTTCCCCACTTCCTCTTTGTTCCCACTTTTGTATAAGGGGACTACATCTGCTATCCTCCAGTCTTTGGGTACCTCCCCTGTTTCCAGTGATTGGCTAAACAAGATAGCCAGCGGTTCAGCCACCACCTCTCTTAGTTCTTTAAGGACCCTGGGGTGCACTCCATCTGGCCCCATTGCTTTATCAACTCTTATTACTTCCAGTTCCTTCAGGACCCTTTCTCGTGTAAATGGACTTGTGTCCATTTCTGCAACATTCTCACCCCTTGTACTCCCTTCAGACCCATTACCCTCCTATTCCTCAGTAAAGACTGAGCAGAAATACCTGTTCAATATGTCAGCTTTACTGTTGCCATCCTCCACGCAGCCCCATCTTCCCCTTCAGTTTCACTATCCCTCCCGTTGCCTTTCTTTTTCACTTATGTACCTGTAAAGGTTTTGTCCCCTACCCACTGATTTTGCAGTGTGTTCTTCTGTCTGAGCTTTGGCTTCCTTACTGACCTCTCTGCCTCCCTTGCTTCTCCTGGTACTTCTCCCTATCCCCTTCTGCCTGTGTCTTTTTGTATTGCCTGAATGCAACCTTTTTGGCTTTCACTTTCTTTGCTACCTCTTTGGAAAACCATAATGGTCTCCTCTTCCTTTTCCTCTTGCTAACCTGCCTAATGCATAATTCTGTTGCTGTTGTAATCCTCATTTTAAATACTGCCCACTGTTCCTCAACCCCTGATTCCTGCCCCATTGCCTTTAATGCCTATTTCAAGTATCTCCCCATGTTTCTAGGCTGAATTGTTGTTAGCACTCCAGAGTGCATAAAAAGCTTATTTCTGAATGGGGAGGGTGACAACAACAAAGCAGGAAAGAGACCTTTGGTCATCATGTTGGATGACCAGAAGATAGCAAAGCAGTGTGATAAAGCCATAGGAAAGGCTAGTAAAATGCTGGGTTGCAGAGGGAGGGGTATCACCAGCAGAAACAGGGAGGTGGTGTTACCCCTGTATAGATCAATGCTGAGGCCCCATCTGGAACACTGTGTCCAGTTATGGAGGCCCCATCTCAGGAAGGACATAGATCAGGTGGAGGTGGTACAGAGGAGGACAACCAAAATGGTGCATGGCCCACATCAGAAGCCCCACAAGGAAAGACTCATGAATTAAATATGTACTCCCCAAAGGATAGAAGAGAAAGGGAGACATGATAGAAACATTCAAATACTGGAAGGGTATTAATAAGGTACAGGTAGCTTTTTAAATAGAAAGAGAACCTCAAGGACAAGGGGCATGATATGAAGTTGGATGTAGGGAGGCTCAGAGGGGATGTGAGGAGTACTTCTTCACAGAAAGGGTAGTGGACGTGTGGAACAAACTCCTAGCAGAGGTGGTGAGGACCAAAATGGTAGCAGGACAAGGATGCATGGGATAAACACAAGGGAACCTTAGCAACAGGGCTGGGGGGAGGTAAGGCCAGAGGTCGAGTAGGGTCTGTGGTACTGCTGTAGGTAGGGAATTTTAGAGTAGACTAGGTGGGCAGAGGGGTCCTTTTCTGCTGACAGCTTCTATGTTTTTTATGTTTCTGTGAATGCCTTATGAGATATCCCCTATCTCTACCATGGGAGGAATGAATAACATAGTGGAATAAAATGTGTTATCTGTTCTTTTTCACCCTTGGGTGAAGTTATGTTATTCTTCCAATAGCCAATGATATTTTTCTGTAGCTGTACATCATGTTGGTTCTCGTCCAATATTATTTTCAGTCACTACCGACGTATAAATAGGACATTTCATAGGACATCCAGGAATACGCTTTTATTTAATTTAGCATGTTGTCATGCCTGCTTCACGCCACCACTTGTTGCTAGATAGCATTGTAGGCAACACTCCCAAGTGACAACAAAGCTTATTCCTAAATATACTGTAACATAGAGACATAGAATTTGACAGCCTCATTTTGGAGCTGCTTGACTCTGCTCACTCACTGCTCAATCAGAGGGAAGCTCATTCAGGGAAGCTCATTTATGCACTTGTCACTGGGCTGCTAGGTAGCTCAGGCAGGGCTGTGTGGTTGGTTAGTTAGATTAGATAGGAAATGGTTTACACCTGAAAAATATCTTCTTGAATTTAAAGTTTGACTTATTAGCAGTGCTGCTGAATGAGTTATATTAGAGGAAAAGGAAGAAAATAAATGTATTTATTTATTTATTTGAATTTTGGCAACCAGGTAAGTCCACTGAGACCATGCAGTCCCTTTTTCAGTGACGACTTGGGATACAATTGTGAACATAGTACAAATAATAAATACAGTAATAATACAAGATACAGTGAAAATTAATAATGATTCAGGTAATTACAGAGGTAAACAAGATATGCAACATACTAAATGATCAGGCATCTACATAAGACAGTTAAACAGGACATTAAGACTGTACAACATATACATAGCAGGAATATGAGGCAAGTAAATTACAAGACACATGTATAGGAGTAACATAGGCTGGGCATCAGTGGCATAGATAGAGTTAGTTAAAGCAGTTGCGTGGGGTTAGTAGATAAGAGGTAAGCTGTTTTTTAAGGGTGATAGGGTGGGGCAGGAGAGTAAGTTGGGGAAGAGAGTTCGAAGCAGTGGTAGCGAGAGGCAAATGAGCACACCCGGATAGACGGTGCATCTTCTGGATTGCTAATAAGGGTAAGGAAGTAGATCTAAGTGGGCATATGGATACTTTGTTGTAAACAATTCCCTTAGGCAAGGATTGGTACATCCTGACTAGTTTGAATACAAAGTATAGGGTGTGAAACTGTAACCTTGAGTCATAAGAAAGCCATTGAAGAGAATAAAGGGTGTCACAGTGGTGTTTTCTGGAGTCTGCACCAAGGGCAAATCATCCAGTCCTATGATAGAGTTGATGCAGCTGAGCAAGGGAAGAGGATTGTGTGGAGAGTAATAGTGGGGCACCCTAGAACAAAATAGGGAGAAGGTATGTAGAAGCAATCTTTTTACAGGCAGCATTGGATAATAGGGGGTGGAGGTAGTATAAAAGACCAAGCTTCTGGTTTACTGAATTACATGATGTTCTAATGAGAAGGAGGCATCTAAGTGGACCCCAAAGTATTTAAAAGTACTGACCACCTCTATGGGGTCACCTGACTGTGAGCAGATTTGAAACTGTTTGAAACTGTTTGATAGGTTTAGGGGAGGGGTTGTGGAATATCATAGCTTTTGTTTTTTTTGTATTTAAAATTAGGTGATTATCAGAGAACCAAGTCTCAAACATATTGAAATCGGAGTTAAGGTTTTGGTTAAGCCAATTTATATTGTTAGATGAACAGTATAAGATTGCGTCATCAGAGTATAATTGCACTGATGCACCTCCACAGAAGTTTGGGAGTTCATTGATAAAGAGTGAGAATAATATTGGGCCAAGAATTGAACCTTGGGGTACACCGTGCAAGATGGGCCTAGGAAGAGAAGAGAGATCTGGACCATTTTACTCTTTGCAATCTGCCAGTGAGATAGTCATGAAGCAATGTGAGTGCTAGGTGATCTAGGTCAAATTGATGCAGTTTACCAAGCAGAAGGTAGTGGTTGACTAGATTGAAGGCCTTATTCAAGTTGACAAACACTCCACCAGTTACTAGACTTTCATCACTGGCTTTAAGGATATCAGTCAATACTTTGGTTGGCTATGGTAGTACTATGGCTCTTCCTGAAGCCATGCTGGCAGTCTTTGAGAAGATGGTGCAAGTCTAGGTAGAACTGTAGCTGATTGTACAGGATCCACTATTGGATCTTAGCCAGGGGCATAGAATTGAAATAGGCCTATAATTGTCCACAGTGTGGGTCCCTCCCTTGTGGAGTAGAACCACCATAGCCACTTTCAAAGACTTGACACCTCACCAGAAAAGAATGATCTATTTAGAGATCACAGAAGCTGTGGCAAAAGTTACTGCCCCATGTTTGAGAAACATGGGTTCTAACATATCATGGCCGACAGCTCTCTGACTTGAGATTTGGTAATAACCTGTGGACTTCTCTTCTAGTAGTAAGTTTTGGGTGGAAAGGAGGGTGAGGGCCAAGAGCAGCATGGGGCAGAGTAAGATCAGAGAAATCCGAGAAGGGTGGTAGGTGAGCTGTGTACCTGTCAAGGTCAGTGAGGAATTGATTAATTCCTTCTGCAATGGAAGTGATATCTTGAAGGAGGTCAAAACAGACATGCTGCAATATTAGGGTAACCATTAAAGGTGCCGTGCAGTGCATGCTGCTCCATACCCTGCAGACCACTTCCTATCCGGTCACTCCCATTGGCCATACCTGAGGCACTAAATGAAACTATGTTTCATGAGAGGACTCATCTGATCACACAGTGTCCACTCTGATCCTACCTAGAGCCAGTAGGGCCTGCTGACATTAAGGACACATCCATTAGGGCACCATGCAGTGCATACTACTCCGTGCCCATGGATTACCCTACATCCAGCTATACCAGTCTGCTACTAATTGAGCATACAGCAGGACTCCGTATCACAGTCCAGTCCCATCAATCCACTCTGTATCACTACTGTGCCTCTCTGATGGCCAACTGGACACACTGGCCTTGAAGCACGTCCACTGGGGCACCATGTGACTCATGCCGCTCCATGCCCACTGATTGCTCCAAATCCAGCTACTCCCAGTGACCACTCCTGCAGTGCATATTGGGGCTCCATGTCACAGGTGGAGCCACTCATAGTAAATAAATTAGTCCCGCCTGATGCCAGAAGGCCACAGGGCAATCCACTTTACTAACTCATCAATAACTCATCTGTATATAATTTGTTACTTAGTTTTAAATGAAATCCTAAAAAGAGCTGTTTATAATCCTAAAAGAATTTCAACAATTAACACATTTAAATTATAATTGCACAAATAACACATAATTTTATATATGAAAAACACACTAAGAAAATGGCAAAACTATATATAAAAGGGAACAGCAGAAAATCTCTACAAAAGTTCCAATTGCCAAGGCAAAAAGCTCCCTGAAAGGCAGTCACTCCAAGTCTCTGCAAGATGAAAAACTAGTACACAATTTGTGAAGCAACATACTACAGTGCTCCTAAACAAGAAGTCCTTCTGGTTTAAAATGTTTGAATAACTCTCAAATATCCGTGTTCATTTGAGGCTCCTGGATTAATTAAAATCACTCTAGTAGCCAGGTAAAAATATCAAAGTGTTCAAGGCGCCGTTCGTTTTGCTTGCTAGCCAGGATAAGTTAATAAGGATTATACCTCCAGCAATATTAAAGAAAAACTGAACCAGTGTTCATGTTTATGAATTGACATGCACTAATTCTTGTTTTAAAACTTGGAAATAAAGAGCCGTTCAAATCCATACATAATTGTACTCACAGCTACACCTCGTTTGCCTTCTTTTCAAGTTTCTTTAATAATGTATTTATCTGAAAGCATCAGAGCATTGGTCTAATTTTCATGGGCCTTCTCATAAAATGTTTTTAGGCATCTCAGTGTGGACAGTGCTCTTTAACTTTCCATGACTGCTTAATCCAAAATCATCAACTTCAGCACTGACACCTGAGGGAAAAAAAAACACAAGCAATGCTCTCCTCTAAGCATGGTAAATTTAATACACTTTTTGTAAAAGACCCAAAGCCCTAGGTAAGGATAGCATACCTTTTAAAGGCATTTTAAAAGCCTTACATCATGTTTTATCCTGTTAATCTCTTCGCTCCAGTTCCTTATGAGCAGTCGAAATTAAAAGCTACAGCTGCAGGCGGTGAGTGCCCAATGGATCAGAGCTCAGGCTGTGAGAAAAAAGGCACAAGGATTAGAGCTGAAAGAGGGGCAGACAAAATAGGCAGGGCTGGCAGGACAGAAGGGATGAGTGAAGTAGGGAGAGGACAAAAGGTGTAGGTGGGACAGATTTGAGGACAAAAGAAGGCAGGACAGCAGAAGGAACCAAGGAAGGAAAAAAAAATTGAGCTCGGGGAAGGGAGGGGAACAGAGGAGCAAGGGAGAGTAGACTGGGTCACTAGAGTAGTTTGAGAGAAAGCATTCTAGCAACAGGTAGAGCGAGCAAATAAAATCACAGTAGATGGTAAATGAAAAAGCAGGCTGAGCAGCAGCAGTGTTGCAGGCTTGTAGCAGGCCTCTCAGACTAGCAGCTTTCTTGAGAAGGGAGAAGAGAGGAGAGAAAGACTGTTTCCTAGGGGACTGGAGGAGGACAGAGTGTGCTTGGGTATGGGCAGTGGACAGATGGGGTGTGAGATGGCAGTCTGCCAGTGCCCAGTAGTTGCCTTAAATAATTTAATCTCAGCAGTGAAAACCTAGTTTTTTGTTGCAGAACTGGTCTCTTAGCAGGGCAAATAAAAAATATTTTTTTGACTGAAGCCCCTGGCAGAAGCCTGATGTGACTTTTTTGGGTGGCAGACAGTTACTGTTTTAGTAATTTTATTTTTATGTTACTCAAGTAAGTGTGTGCCAGCTGACATAAGGACAGTGCCTTTCCATTGGTATCTGGCATCTAGGTGGCATCCCATAAAAAACAAAATCTGGCCAGAGCCAACGCAGCTGCAGTTGAACTTTAAGAGTGCTTGCTGAGCTCATGGCAAAACTGTCACTGTGTCCAAAATGGCTGCTGGAGCTCAGTACACATGTGCGAGCAGTTTGCACATGTGAAAGTTCACTTCCACACTTACAGTGAAATCACGCATGGGCACTGAGTTCCAGGGGTCATCTTGGCCATGGCAGACTATTCCACTGCAAGCTCAGTGTGCAAGCATGAGTTCACCGCAACTGCAGAAGTGAAGTTGCACATACACAAACTGCTCGCACATGCACACTGACCTCCATCAGCTATCTTGTGCACTGTAAAGTAGTGCGCCCATGGGGGGGCACTACAGAAATGACCAGAGCAAAAGCAAAGTGCTTCAGCTTTCAGGATGTGGAGGGATAGTGCTGCAACTCCAGATTTGTTCTTTGGCCGCAGTATAGTGAGTCATTTTTAGAGCTCATCGCAAAACGGCTACAGGCTCTATACACTGCAACTGTTACTAGAATTCTGAATGCAGGAATTTAAAAGTTCTGTGCTACTTAAAGTGGAATGTGACCGCCCCTTTTTTTTCCTGAGGACTAAATGGATAACTTTCCGTGGGCAAGTCTGAAATGTGGATAACATACTGTGGGAGTGTCTAAAATGTGGTTGTAGTTTGTAGGGTATTAAATTACAGTTTTCCTGTGTTCTGATTAGCTGACAATAGATACATGTCATATAACTGTAAATAATGGCATTGTTTCAATTATTCCAAACTTACTGCATTGCACAAATAGAAGGTTGTGATGTATCTATGCTCATAGTATGATATATTTGTTTTATTATATGACAACCCAGTTTAAAATGAAGTGCCACTTATATTGGAATTACTGATTACAGAAGCTCCACTTTTTAGCATCCTTGTTTTCCTTTTTTTGTTACAATGTTTGAAAATGTGAAAGAGTGTCCAACAGCACTGGAGAAAACTTTTCAGCTGGCATTTTAATTTTGTACAATGTAGATAAGAATGAAAACTTACAGATAAAAAAATATTTTTATGGCCTCAGGACCTAAAATGATGATAAATCATTTACCATCACTCTATGATGGTCATCACCATTTACTGTCTCTTGAGGTTAGTCACAAAGCAGCTCTTAACCAATGGGAGAGCAGCTCAAACAATGTCTGATGACATCACAATGACCACTGCTGCACTCAAAACACAGCAGTGGAATCAGAAACAGTTCAGTCTTCATTTACAGAAGTAATCTGAAAACTCTACAGTTTAAAATACATTGTATACATTGGTTACACAATGGCCTCGCTCAGAATATGATAGTTATCATTATTTGTAGAGGACAGGACTTTATAATTCTTTTGTGGCTCTGCTGCTCATGAGTTATGGTACTGCCACGTCACTCACATTGATAAATGGCATAACCTAACTCTGGCTATTGTGTACCCCATATTTATCTGTAATTTTCACCCATTTATTTCTTACAAAGTGGGTTTTCACTAGAGAAATTTGTACATTCTGTGCACTTCGTGAGCATCTGCCTCTGCAACTTGTCAGGGGCACAGTACAGAGTGGAGGTGGTCCGGGGAGGGCAACTAAAATGGTACAGGATCTGCATCAAAAACCCTACAAGGAGAGACTAAAGGACCTCCATATGTACACCCAGAAAGAAACAATGGAGATGGGCAACATGACAGAGACCAATACCTCATGGGGTAAATAAGGTACTGGTGGAAAGGATGTTTCAGACAAAAAAGGTGCTCAGCAACAAGGGGACATGCTATGGAGCTGGAAAGGGTAGATTCAGGAGAGATGTGAGGAAGTATTTACTTCTTACACTGTTACTGATAAGGGCCACTCTGGACCAAAAACGGCCACAACACAAAATAGTATTGATTAATACTATTTATTGGAACAGCCCCAACATTTCACCTCAAAAGGCTTCTTCTGGGGGACTGTAATAAAAATAAAATTACTTTTCTAAGTTAACTTTCTTAATTGCATTCGTTTTATGGATATTATTCCCTGTTGATGTGACTAACCCAAATGTAGCATACCAATATTAATTCATTGCACATTTCTGTTTTCACTTGACACTTTTGTGGCTTTTTAAAACATCTGCAATTACAGTTATAAATGCTCATTAAATATCATAATGTTATCAGACTTATTTACAGGGTAACTCATCTCCTCACTGATACACTGTTTTTCCATGTTCCCAAAATGGTTACCATCTATGTTACTCACCTTGCAGCTCTCTTGCTGCTCATTTGTTGGCCAGTGCTTGTTTAAATCTCTTAATGTGACATAGCACCTTGGTAATACAAGCATGCATGTGACCTCAGATTTATGGTTTAATCAGAATCTGATGTCACAAGGATGGTACAATGGGATTTGGATGTCAAAGTTTACCTGCCATATATTATAATCAAGTTATATGTTATTTACACAATGTGCATTGTGTGGGTCTTGAATACCACATCAACCGGCTACATTTGGTATTAGTAAGGTGTCTAATATTTGGTTACCATACATATGTTATGATCTAATTATATCTTATACAGAATGTGCTTTATGTGGGTCTTGATTCCACATCAACTATTTACATTTAACATTAGTAACACGTCTAAGGACAGGTTACCATCCATATACTGTATTACCATGAAACCATATTCCACTTATAGAATGTGCATTATGGGGTTCTGGAATCCCAGTCAACCATTTACATTAATATTAGTAACCAGTCATACATATACATACATATATTACAAGTAGATTATATGTCCATTGTGTGGACTGGAATTCCAGAACAACTGTTTGCATTTGATGTTAGTAAGTGTCTAATCATTAGTTCCAACTGCTTTATGATAAGTGCAAAATAGTTTCCTGAGGCACAAATCGTCCAAAATGGAAACATAAGGGATATAGTCCTTTCATATCAAGATTAGTTATTATTAACATCACTGCTGGCTTGTTCCTCACTTCCCTAACGTACATATTTTATGGAAACCAGAGAGAAGACTTTCCTGTTTAAATACTGCCTGCTGTCATGGAGATGGATAGAGACACGACTGTGCACATCAGTTCTTACCTGGAACAGTAATAATCCACACAACTTATTAATATGTATGGTTTAGGATCACTGATTGTTTTACTTGCCTTGCTGCAATCTAAGCACTCAATAAATTGTAGATTTTTGTTTTAATGCTCGAGCTAACTGAATAAATATTATTTCTATAACAATTCCTTTCCCTATATTTCCAGGTGTCGGATCTGATATTGTGCTGACCAGTTTGATCCCCAACTCAGACAGCCCGTCAGTCACTGAAGCTGAGATGAAGTTAGCAGGTTTGATGTCAACAGCTACAGGATGAGTTGGGTGAGGCAGGTTCCCAGGAAAGAACTAGAGGGGCTAGTGCAGTACTACAACCCCTCTAACAAGTATTATTATTACCCCAAGATCCAGAGCCAGTTCTGGGCCTTGAAGGACAGGTCCACTTTCTATTTGCCAGTGAACAGCCTTCAGGTGGGAGACACTGCTGTGTACTACTGTGCAAGAGACTCACAGTGACAGGAACCGAGCTACAACTTGTACAAAAAATACAGTGTGTTTAGCATGAATAATTACTACTGTACATGTCTTGGGTGAGACAGGCTTCCCGGGAAAGGACCCGAGTGGCTCATCAGGTATTATGCACTATCTGGCAGCTGCAACAGTGTTAACCTTGCATTCCAGAGTCAGATCTCAGTTCCAAAGGACAGTTCCAGTTTTTTGCAGGTGGGAGACACCACTTTGTATTACTGTGTACAAGATCCATAGTTAAAAAGACACAGCTATGACTTGTACAAAAGTGAAGTCATGCATCCGCAAAAGTGGTGCTCCCGCAGAGGAAGGGAGGGTGAGCGGAGTGTTTTGGAGTCATGGAATGATCATGTTGCAACTCCAGATTTGTTCTTAGGATAGATCCAATAGGTCATTTTTAAGGTGCTCGCAAGATGGCTGCAGGCTCCGTCTACTGCAGCCGTAATAATTCTTCATTCAGGTTTCTTTTTGTGGGAGTCTAAAACTCTCAATACATGTGCCTAAGTTGTAGGCTTGCTTGCAGGCTGCAGAAGTTACTTCTTCTTTCCTCCTCCTCCTGAGTTCTGAAGCAGCCTTTTGCAGGTAGTTGACACATTGGTGGCATCCCATACAAAAAATCTTTTGTGGCAGTTTTCAAATGGAAACTCTTACTTTTCAAATTCCTCCAAGTTGCAGTGGTTCATTCCTTCAGTCCTTAAGCAGCCTATTTGTGTGTCATCCTGAGCTGTGTTGTTGCAGTTTGATTTGATAGTGGGCAGGGCAGCAAATGTGTGATATCTGACAGCATTGTGCTGTCTGGTCCCTGGTAGTTGGTGCCTTGGTAGCATTTCATAAAATATTTTTCTTTTGTGGAAGTTTTCAAATAGAAACTCTTAGTCTTCATGTTCCACCAAGATGCAGTGGCTCCTTCCTCCTGAGTCCAGAAGCAACCAGTGTGGGTGTCATCCTTAGCTGTGCTGTTGCACTGTGATCTGGGCAGTGGGCAGGCAGCAAGTGTGTGCCAGCTGGCAGCATGCCAGAGTCTGGCCCCTGGTAGTTGATACCTTGATGGCATCCCATAATAAAAGGAAAAAATAAAATAAAAATAAGATTCTCACATTCCCTAGTTGCTGAAGTTCCTTCTTCCTCTTCCTGAGTCCTGAAGCAAACTGTGTGTGTTGTCATGAGCTCCACTGTTGTAGTGTGATCTTGGCAGTGAGCAGAAGTGTGTGCCACCTGGCAGCGAGTCAGTGCCTGGCCTCAGGTAATCCATGGTGGCATCCCATTGACAAAATAAACATTACAAATAAATATAAATATAAAACTAAAATAAAATAAAAAATAAAAAGCTATTATAAAAAAAAAAAACTAAAGTAAAAAATAAAACAAAAAATAGCATACAAAAATATAAGCTGACACACAATTACTTGAGATGCTGGATAAGAAATGGTTATTGAATAGGTGACAGAGGGTGGTGATAAATGGAGTTCACTCCAAGGAAAGGATGGTGACCAGTGGGGTGCCTCAGGGATTGAGTGTTGGACCAGTCCTCATTAATGTCTTTATAAATGACATTGTAGAGGAGCTGGAAGGTAAGGTCTGCCTCTTTGTTGATGAAACCAAAATCTGCAATAGGGTGGATATTCGGGGAAGGGGGTAGTGGAAATGATGAGTAAAGCCCTTTGAAAATTAGAGGAGAGATCAATGTTACAGCAACTGGGATTCAATGTGAAAATATGCAAAATAATGCACTTAGGGCATAGAAACCCAAGGGCAGAGTACAAAAAGGGTGAAGTAGTATTGATAACCCCAAGCAGAAAAGGGACCTGGGGAACTCATATTGGATGACCAAAGGATGGCCAGGCAGTGTGACAAGGCATAAAGGAGGGCTAGTGGGATGCTGGGGTGCATAAGGAGGGATATCACCAGCAGAAATTGGGTGGTGGTGTTGCTTCTGTATAAATAGCTGGTAAAACCCCACCTAGAGTACTGTGTCCAGTCCTGGAGACCACATCTCAAGAAGCACATAGACAGAGTGGAGGCAGTCCAAATGGGGGCAACTAAAATAGTGCAAGGTCTCCATCAAAAGCCCTGCAAGGAGAGACTAAAGGACCTCAACATGTACACCCTGGAACAGAGGAGTGCAAGGGGGGATAAGACAGAGACCTTTAAATGCCTCACAGAAGTAAGGTACAGAAGGGAAGCATTTTTCAGAAGAAAAGGTGCACAAGAACAAGAGGACATGCTGTGAGTGGGGGGTGGGTAGATTCAGGAGAGATGTGATGAAGTACTTCTTCACAGAATGATTGGTGGATTCCTGGAACAGCCTTCCAGCAGAGATGGTGGGAGCAAAAACAGTGGTGTGGTTCAAGAATGCATGGGATAAGCAGAAGGGATTCATAGTGGAAAGAAAGTGGGGAGACCTGTAGGTTTGGCATGGTCTGCAGTAATAGTGTAGGGAGAGAAATGGAAGGACCGGATGGGCCAAGTGGTCCTATCTGCCAAGCAAATTCTATGTTTCAAAAAATGTAATTAAAATAAAGTCTTACTCTTCATCATTCATCACCCAAGTGGCTCAGTGGTGCTGCAAGCATTAGGAAATGTAGCAACAGAGAGGTCATGGAGGCAGTAGCATGGGATCATCCAGTCACAAATTAAACCTAAAGAGTAGTAGTCTTGGTCAGAGATCATCTAGCCAGTGGGAACTACAAGTGTAGAGGAAGATGACAGTAGTGGTCAAACAGTCCACTAAGTATCTCACATTGTAGGAATCATTCACAGTGGCACTGCACAGATAACAACATGAGCAATCATTGCAGAAGAAAGGAATAAGAAAGGGGTGCATCAGGTAATGACACAGACAAAGTAGGAGGAGCAAAATGATTTGGGGGAGCTTAGTGACAGAGATACAGATGATACAGATTGTGATTACAGTATATATCCAATAAAAGTGATAGCAACAGCAGTTCAAGGGAAGAGGGGGTGGAACAGGTGGGAGTTAGACTTGGAGCAGGTGCACTTTAGAGATGAAAAAAGACCATGGGCTTGATTTTCACTGGGTGATGCGGGGCTTCTATCAAGCCCTGCATCAAACTCATTCTTTGACTCAGCTGTACCAAACATATTTGTTGCAAATACACCTGATTTTAGTACATCTGGCACAGTTGCACCAATTTCTACACATTATGGCAGATTGCACTGAATATTTGGTGTAAGCCCCCCATAAAAATAGTCTGAAAAATGCTGCAAGTTAGACCAGGGGAGAGCTGACCTAACTTGCAGCTTTTGGCGTATGGTAGTGAAAATCCCGATCAGCACCGAGAGAATACTGCAAGCCCCATGCATCATATTATTGGCACACCAGGGCTACAGTCAAGAGTGCCAGTAGGAAGAGCAAACTGGTGACATCAGTGGTGTGGGATTTCTTTAGAGTGGACAAAGAATCATGGCACATGAAGTGCATCTTTATGGAGAGACTGGCTGAGTCAGGATAAGGAGGAGCAAGGGTGGGAACATTTACCATGAAAAGAAAGAAAAAGCCACTATGGTCTCAAAAGAGGTGGCTGTGAAAGTCATGAAGAAAAAGATAGCATTTCGAAGTATAAGGAAACACAGAAGGAGCAGGACAGAGAGCTGAACCAGTTAAGGCAAGGAAGCAGGAAGGAAGTCAGAATAGCAAAGGCCCAAACTGAGGAAAGATAGCTAACTCAGTTAAGAAGGAGATAAAACCTTTATAGGTACATCAGCGAGCGAGAAAGACAAAGGGAGGGATAGTGAGGCTGAATAGAATGAAATGTGGGTGGGCAGAGGGGACAAAAGCAGGGATACTGAACGAATATTTCTGCTCAGTATTCACAAAAGAGGAGGGGAAGTGCCTAATCCAACTAACAGAATCACTCTTGATAGGGAGGTCGATCCCAGTCCTTTCACAGAAGAAAGGGTTCTGCAAGAACTCCTAAAACTGAAGGTGGACAAAGCAATACAGCCTGATGGAATTCACCTCAGAAGTCTAAAAGAATTAAGACAGGAACTAGTGAAACCACTGGCTACTCTTTAATAAATCATGGGAGGATAGTGTGCACCCAAGGACTGGAGGAAGGTGGATGTGATTCCCCTTCACAAAAGTGGGACCAAGACAGAGGCAGGAAACTACAGACCTGTGAGTCTGACCTCTGTGGTAGGGAAAGTGATGGAGTCACGTATGAAGGAAAGAATAGTGGAGTACCTAGAGGCCAGTGGGGCACAGGACCCAAGGCAGCATGGGTTCACAGCAGGAAGGTCATGTCAGATGAATCTAATAGATTTTTTTGACTGGGTGACCAAAGTAGTAGACCAGGGAGGGGCTGTGGACATGGCCTACCTAGACTTTAGCAAGGCATTTGACACAGTCCCACACAAAAGATTAATAGTCAAATTAACTAGCCTGGGAGTGGGTCCCAGGGTGGTAGCCTGGGCAAAACATTGGCTGGACAACAGGATACAGAAGGTAATTGTAAAAGGAGTCCACTCTGAAGAAAGAGGGGTTACTAGTGGGGTACCGCAGGGTTCAGTATTGGGTCCAGTCCTTTTTAATGTCTTCATAAGTGACATTGCAGAGACTGGAAGGAAAAGTATGCCTCTTTAAAGATGACACAAAGATCTGCAACAGAGTTGATACACAAGGAGGCATGGAAAGGATGAGAAAGGACTTGGCAAGGTTGGAGGAATGGTCAGAAGTATGGCAGCTAGGATTCAATGCAAAGAAGTGCAAAATAATGCACCTGGGAAACAAGAACCCAGGGGAAGAATACACAATGGGGGGGGGAGGTAGTAACAACAACAAAAAAGGAAAGGGACCTGTGGTAATCATATCAGATGACCTTAAGGTTAGCAAGCAATGTGAGAAGGCAATAGGGAGGGCTGGGGGTATACTGGGATACATAGGGAGAGGCATCACCAGCAGAAAACAGGAAGTTGTTATCCCTCTGAGCAGACAGTTGGTGAGACCCCATCTGGAGTACTGCATCCAGTTCTGGAGACCCCATCTCTGCAAGGACATAGACAGGATAGAGGCAGTCCAGAGGAGGGCAACTAAAATGGTGCAGGGTCTGCAAGAGAAGCCGTATGAGGAGAGACTAAAGGAACTTAATATGTATACCCTTGAGGAAAGGAGGGGGGACATGATAGAAACTTTAGGTACCCTCAGTGGAATCAACAAAGTCCAAGAGGGTAGCATCTTTCAGAAAAAGAGACGCAAGAACAAGAGGACACAATTTAAAGATGGGGGGGGTTCAGGGCAATGGAGGAAGTATTATTTCACAGAGAGGGTAGTGGATGCATGGAACAGCCTTCCTGAGGAGGTTGTGAGGTCTAAAACTGTGGAGAATTCAAGAATGCATGGGGCTACATAAGGCAATTCTTGTCGGGGTGGGAAGAAATAGGCTGTTGGTTAACTAGGATCTGCAGCTCATCCTGTAGGAGGAAATGGCAGACTAGATGGACCAAGCGGTCCTTATCTGCCATCAAAGTCTATGTTTCTAGGTTTCTATGAAAAGGCATTTGCTGAATTCCTGCAGATCTCAGTATGAGAAGGCATACCAACACATGGAGTCAGCAGAACCACCAGGCAGTGAAGCTGGTAATGATGATAATGATGATGACCAGCATGAAGAAAGCATTAGGAGACCAGGTAGAGAAGAAGAAAGTCCTTCAAGTGGTAGCTGATGCACAACTACACCATCTTCCATTCATCAGGTCTTTAGCTCATTGACTCCCACACCTTCGAGAGGCCGTAAATCCTCAGCCACTTTCATCCCCAGGGGTGGGAAATATAGTAGCTAAGTGTCACATCCAGGGAAAAAAGCACTAAACTCTCATTAGTCCAGTCCCTAGAAATGGGCCAGAAACATACAACAAACATTCAATCAATCAATCAAGCTTTATTTTATCAGGTGGAACACCATTGAGAAAACTCATTTATAAGATGGACCTAGACAGTCACAAAATACAAGTACAAAGTAGAATATATTCTGTAATAAGTAAATACAAAGAATACATACAATAATACAATCAATGCATGGACATACAATATGAAAATATTCAGGTATTAATGTTGATAACACACAGCGCTAAATAACAACAAAACACATGTACAACATATACAATAGATGCCAGAAGGCAGCAGGATAGATACAGGAGGGAGACAACAAGGAGCCAGAAGACAGAGGGCAGAGGGCAGCCAGTGTCTTTGGGAAAGGGAGTGCATAGCTTAGGGTAGAACAGAAGGTGCAGGTAAGAAGTAAGGAGAAACTGCCTAGGAAGTATTATTAAAGACCTATGATAAGTGCCATCAATGAAAACAATTACATGTTTACTTAAAGGAATGTAGGTATAATGATTTAAAGAAGCTCAGTTTCATGGAGATTGCCTGCTTCAGGGTTTTCTGTATAGTATGCCATAGAGCCAAAAGTGTGTGACTGATTGCTGATTTACCATAGCGGGTTCTCACTTTAGGAATTAGGAGTGAGATATAAGAGACTTTTCAATGTGTCATTTCCAGCATTGCAGGTGGGCAGGCAGCTCACAAAATCTTGGGAGAGCTTACTGATGATGTCTCTGTAAGTCCAGAGCACTGCATTTTTTGCCATCTGAATCTCTGTGAGCTCCACCCTAACCTGGTATAGAGTTCACAGTGGTGGGTGGAGTACAGTAAGCCAGTAATGAATCTAATAGCTCGATGATAGAGTATCCAGTTTGGAGAGGGCATTATTTGGGCCTTGGCCATACAGAAAATCGATGTAATCCAGAAGGGGCATGAATGTAGCCTGAACCAGCCTAATTTTTGCTTCCGGAATAAGTACATTTTTGATTGGAAAAAAAGAGTCCAAGTCTCTGTTTTAATTGTTTTGAAAGTTCATCAATGTGATCAACGAAGGACAATGTGTGATCTATCCAAAACCCATTACAAATCAGGAAGAGCTACTGTGGCTAGCATTTCCACAATTGCTCTAGTTAACTTTCTTGCCTAGAGCAATTGTGGAAATGCTAGCCACCGACTTGCTTCCATTCTCATTTGTGAGCAATGCTGGTTTTCTATTGCTAATGTAAGTTGCTGTGCCAAGGCTTCAAGTGCCCAGCTATATCTACTTTTCACAGTAGCTCTTCCTGATTTGTATCAGAGTGTCTACAAGTCTGTGTCACATGCCCTGAAAGCATCATTTGTTCCAGACGTTAACATCACCACTGACATGTGGACCAATGGTCAGACTACTGATTACATGGCAGTGACTGCCCATTGGTCAGTTTCCTCTTGTTCCCTCCTTTTTCCTCTTCTTCCTCTTCTGGGTTAAGTGCCTGAAGTAGCCACAAATCACTAGTGACCGCCAACCTCTGCAAGCGGGCAGCTGTATGTATTGCTTGGCTTTCACAATGACTATTGTGCAGAAAACTTGTTACACTTCCTTCAACAGAAGTTTGATGAATGCTGACACGACATTAATTAACAACAGTTTTATAGTATCAGATAATGTGAAGAACACTGTAAAGGCAACTGAGGATGGGGATCATACACTTGTTCCATGTTTTTCTCACTGTATAAATCTGGTAGTTCAGGGATGTAAACATCAGACCAAATAAGTGGCTCCTGATGGAGACCATCTGCACTGTGCTGAAGTATTTGAGGAAGCCACAAGGATGGTAAGTGTTGATGACACTGGTCTAAGCCAGCCCCCCCCCCATTGTCCTTATTAACCTGCAACTTCTTCATAGGAAAACTAAATATGAGGAAAAGGAGGATACCACTGCTCTCAGTCTAGTAGAAAGGATAAGATCATGTTTCTGGAATGACACACATTTCAAAAATGCATACAAATGACCACTACATCCTGGTCACTCTCTTGGCCCCTCAGTTCAAAGGCACATTTGAGAAATTCTTTGGTGCAGAAGAATGCAGCAAGGATCAGCAGTCCTATAAAGCCTTGGTTATACATCTGGTCTTTGTATGTATGGCACAAAACAGGAATAGGAACACAAATAGAGCAGAAGAACAACACTCATCATCATCCCTTGTTGCAATCATACTGGCAGACCAGACAGAGGAGAAGTCAAAAAGATTCAGATGTGTTTCCACTGCTACTGAACAGCACAGGAGTTACTCATTTGTGCCTACTACTGCTGCTACTGCTGCACCCATCCCCCAAGAAAGACAGCAATTGATGTCAAACCACTATGGAACAACTGAGTATGGCTTGATGAAAAGCATGGCAAGTCACTTTCTGACACAGTGATACCTGAGATGCCAGCAAACAAAATGGTGCAGAATTATCTGGATGAGAATGTGCCACTATCAGGACTCAGGAGATGAGCTTCCATTGTACTGGTACTGAACAAAAGACCATTTGTTCTTCCTTGTCATGAGTAGCTGTTGAACACCTCAGTTGCAAGTATGTACTCAGAGAGGATTTTCAGTCCTGCAGGCAATATTGTCACCAACTGGAGAACATGCTTTTCAACCCAAAATGTAGAGAGGCTCACTTTTAAAAAAATAACCTACCCCTTTTTCTAAAGCCCTTTTTGCTATGGTTTATGGATGATGAATGTCCTACACATCCAGCTGGGCTAACAGATGAGGCCGAAGAGTTGGAGGGATTCTAAGTCCATTAGTTTTTTTAGAGGGGAACCAATTGCCTAGACACACCCTATAGGATGCTGCACTGTTGTTTTCCCTGTCTTATTTGGATTAATGTTTGGTCAATTTTTGCCAGGCCTGCACAGGCTGAAATAATAATTTTCTGGCAACGTTGCCCGTGAAACCAGAGTGTACAACATTTAGCTATGGCATAAACAGAAGCCTTGTCATTGTGTGGCACTGTCCAAATGGGCACACAATTTATGGAACCAAGAGAAACAAAAAGAAACTGGGCACACACCAAAGTTGACTGAGGCAAAATTAACAAAGCTGTATTTTTATTGGAAGTGCAGCATGTCTGAAACCAGGGCTAACACTCCTACATATTTTGACCCAGCCATGGGTCTTCCTCGAACCCCTAAGGAAGACCCACGTGGCTGGTTCAATACATAGGGGTGTTAGCTATGGTTTCAGACATGCTGTAATTCCAATAAAAATAGCTGTTAATTGTATCTCAGTCAACTCAGACATGCTGTAATTCCAATAAAAATGCAGCTGTTAATTTTGTCTCAGTCAATGTTGGTGTGGCCCAGTTTCTTTTGTTTCTCTTATTTGTATTTTGCTGAGCACCTTTAGGACAGCTGATGTGTATTCCTCTGCTGTTGTACAATTTATGGAACCAATAGCCCACACTGTGGGATGCTGCACTGTTATCATCACTCAGTTTTCCTCAGATTAATGTTTTGTGATTTTTGGGCAGGCCTACACAGGCCAAATAAATAATTTTGGGGCAATGTTGTCTAAGAAACCAGTGTATACAACACGTAGTCATGTCATAACCAGAAGCCTTGTCCATATGTGACACTGTCCCAATGGGCACACAATTTCTGGAACCAGTAACCAACACTGTGTGTGATATTGTCCCAGTGGGCACATAATTTCTGGAACCAGTAGCGCACACTATGGGGTGCTGTTCTGTTGTCTTTACTTTGCCTTCTTCAGATTAATGTTTTGTGATTTTTGGCAGGCCTACACATGCCAAATAAATCATTTTGGGCAACGTTGCCCATGAAGCCAGTGTATACAACACTTAGCTATGGCATAACCAAAAGCTTTGTCCACGTGTGGCACTGTCCAACGGGCACACAATTTTTGGGACCAGTAGCCCATACTGTGGGATGCTGCACTGTTTTCATTCAGTCTTCTTCAGAATAATGTTTTGTGAATCTTTGGCTGAATATAATTTTTGGGGCAATGTTGCTCATGAAACCAGTGTGTACAATACCTAGACATGGTATAACCGGAAGCCTTGTCCATGTGTGGCACTGTCTCAATGGGCACACAATGTTTGGAACCAGTAGTCCACACTGTGGGATGCTGAACTGATATTTTTAAGGGCATACATATGCCATACAATTACAGCCATTTTATTTTTTATTTGAGCATTATTACTCAGCCACATAGTCTTTACTACTAGCATTTTCCATGTTTGCCACTCACTGAATGGACACAGTTTTTGGAACCAGTACCCCTCAATGTGGCATCATTCTGCTGTTTTGGGTGCTTCAATACTGCAGTGCATTAGATTTTTTCATTTTATCCTAATCCTTCTTAAGGGTCAAACCAGAGCAAACTAGTTCACCATTGAGGGAACTTTGGCATTTTTTTTTTTTACTACAATTTTTTTTCCTCCTTCCTCCTTCCTCCTTCCTCCTTCCTCCTTCCTCCTTCCTCCCAGAGCGGTCCCTATCAGCTCTACCCTGTCCCTTTTATGCAGTTTTATGGTCAAAGTTCACATTGTTGAACTTCAGGAAGTTTTCACAGCCCTAATATACACAGTAAACAATACATAATGGGCTGCACTGGAATAAACAGTCATAGTACAAGTGCTCACCAAGACAAGATGCTCCAAAGACTGCAAATCATTTAAAATAATTACATTTTCTTACTTTCTATCTTCATTCCATTATTTTAACATTTCCACAGGTCTCCACAACTGTATGCCAGCCAATTTGATGCATTGTGGGAGGCACTTTCAGAGTGCAAAATTTCAACTATTCTGCTGGACAAATGCAGCTTTTGTTCACTCCACAGCTGCATGCCTGCTTTACCTACAAGGGGTCTGAGGTTGGGTTGTAACAGCTTTTGCTGCCTCTCCCCTTGCTATGCCATTCTCCACCAATGAACTGCTCTGCTTTCACAGAGATCAGCACCGCATCCCTCTGTGGTGCCAGTCATCAGGAACATTATGGCATGTGTTTCTAAAGCACAAAGTTTGAACTGTTCTGCTGGACACTTGTGGCTTTTGGTCACTCCACAGCTAAACACCTGCTTTACCTAAAAGGGGTACGGGGTTGGGTTGTAACAGCTTTCCCTGCCTCTCCCATTGCTGTACCACTCTCCACCATTGTACTGCTCTGGTTTCAAGGAGGCCAGCATCAGACTCCCTCATGGTGCTCAGCCAATCAGCCGCATTTTGGGAGGCACATTCCTTGGCTCTTATTTCCATGTCCTGCTGTCAAGCTGGCCTCTGCTTGCGAGATGGAATTCTAAGGGCTGCAGAAATGAGGCATCAAGGAATTCTGCCTGGAGTCAGCCGTAGTCAGCCTGTCGACCAGTCATGCTACTCCACTGACTTTTAAGCAACTAGCCACAATATTCACTTACTAAGTTATTTGCCCTTTTTACATGCTTATCAGTTTCTCCAACTGTGCCACCATGTAGGGACTCCCTACATAGCTTTCTCAGATATATCTTGTTATCTTGTATTTTTTTAATGTGTACTCCTAACCAAGTCACCTTACAGTTTTGGGTCTATATATCCATTGCATTTACAATTTGCTGCCTAGTTTATTTCCATATGCCTCCGTTAGCAATTGATTATTGCCTACTGCACTAATACTATACCATAATCCTACTGCAGTTGATAAGTACTGTGTACCTCCTACTTGCATCACCTTGTATTTGCTTGTTTATCCCTAGTCATTACAAATTGCTGCTCAGCTAGCTCACTAGCCTAGACTCTGTCTATTGCTTCAGTACTAGTCTTTTGACTAACTACCACTGCTTATTTATCTTCATATGTATATTTGGGTCACCTTGCATTTGTGTTTTGCTTATCCATAGTCTTCACTAATTAATTCCTAGTTCACTGTGCAAAGCTCTCTAGCAGGGGTCAACTTTAACCTTGTTTGAACTAGCCAGCAGGGCAAGTTGATTAAAAATTGCACTAGCCTGCAGAAGGTTGCACTAGCCCTAAAATATAATGGTAAATTTTGATCACTTATACGGAAACAATGCAAGCAAAGCCAAGAAATACTCTGATTATTGCACATTTATCCTGCTCCCACATTGCTTCCAGCTCCCTAGCAGAAAAAAGACTGCAATGCCATTGCAGTGAGCCCCCCTATTGTTTTGTACCATAGCCTCCTCTCTTCCTCTTTCTGCCCTCCCCCACACCAAACAGAGAGAGGATATCACAACAGCAAATGTTCAATCAAGCAGTCCTAGCTCTGAGCACACAGTAGCTGACATCATCATGCACCTCACCACACTGTCACCTCCACCCACAGGGCAATGAACAGAGTCAAGCAGAGAAAGACACTCTCAGCCCCCACCCTATAGTCAACTGGAGACCTGCACTTTTGAAAGTTTTTGTACAGTCTCAAGTGAGCCAGGAGCACATCTAAGATTTCTTTGGGGTGGGGGCTAGACAAACCTAAGGGGCTTGGGAAATAGAAAACTGACATTTTTATTTGTAAAAGCATAGATTTTAATATGCTCTACCACAACAATAACAGATTTTTCTTTAATATTGTCATTTCATTAACTCAGGGGAAACAGTACACAGGCATAATACTATACTATTTCTATTTCTGTATAGGATGATCTATGCACCCCAGGAATGCCTATTTCAAGATTTCAAATTATGTATTTTATCATGGTTTATTTTTGTACCATACGTGATCCAAAGCTTTGTTTTTATGTTGAAAGGACATGCTGAGTGGGATAAGGGTGGAACTGTATGAATGGTGATGGCTGGCATTGTCCATTTAGGAGAGCTGTGGACTCCCTACACTTGCCAGTAATGGCAGCTATGGCTCTATGGATGGTCACATCAGAGTCTGGTCTGCAGGGGTGTCCAGGGAAAGAACAGAGTTAAGAGAGAATTTAGCTGCACTAGCCCTGGTCAATTTGCACTAGTGTTTGGGCTAGTAAAACAATGTTAAGATTGACACCTGCTCCCTAGTCCTTTATTCTGCCATATGCTGCTTTTGCATATGTATGTTGTTTGCATACAGTCCAGGTAAATGGGGACTAAAGTACCTATTAGTCACATTTACCCTCATTACAATAACATCTGCCTTCCATTTTGTTTCATACAACCCTTCCTACCATGATACATACCCTACCTTTCTATTTTACCTTTCTTCCCATCCTTTCCCTGACCCCTCCCCATACCTACTCTCATACCTCTCATCCTCCCCTCTCTCACTTCCCTACCCTTCATCTACCTCTAACTCACCCTCCTCACTTTGACCTTGTCCACCCTCCCCGCTCTCCTTACACCCCCTTCTACCCCTTCCATCCACCTTAGACTTCTTCAAACCCTCTGTCTAAACACTGAATTTCTTCATCTAGCCTCTCTCTTTCTCCTGTCCTCCACCTTTGTACTCCCTCAATACAAGATGGCAGACGCCCCACCCATAATCATGCTCTTTTTATCCTCCTACCTCTTGCTGGTTATGTTGAACCCAAGCCCAGTCCTCTCTATCCCTTCTCTCCCTCTACTATACGCAAAGGCCTCATCTCAATGCAAGAAGCCTCCTCCCCAAGCCCAACCCCCTTAAAGTATGGCTCTCCCAGCGCTCTCCTGATCTCTTGTGCATTACTGAAAACTGGCTTTCCTCTAGAGTACCTGACTCCAGCTTAAGCCCACCCCCCGACTTCCACCTCTTTCATCATGACTGAGACTTTAGGTGTAAATTTCAGGTGATTGAAAGGACTTAACTGTTGTGAGGTTTAAATTACTTGTAGAAAGATCTAGTAAGTAGGGGGAGTGGCTTAGCTAGAAGGAAGCTACATTTAAAGACTGCCTTAGAAAGATTCTGCTAATAGCTTGGCAGAAGACACCAGGAGAAAGGACTGCTGTGTAGCTGAACTTCTCTGCTGGGACTATATTGCCCTCCTTCCCTCCCCTCCACCCCCCCCCACCCAAAGCTAGTTCTATTTTTATAGGCACAGGATTTAACTGACAACAGGAACTTCCTGTTTGGGAGCAGGAAGTGAGTGATCACAGAACCACCAAAGACCCACCATCCTAGAAGGGCAAGAGTAGCTCTACGGCCCCCTCTAGCTGCTAGATGTCTGCCTCTGAGCAAGTAACTGATCTACTGAGAAATATAGGATATTCTGGACTCAGAACAGGACAATCAGGAGCTTAAAGGGCATACAGGCAGAAAGTAAGGAGAGAGAGAAAAAAACAGAGGAAAAAGTAAGGATTGCAAACAGTTAAGGGGCCAGAAATAAGACATGATTGGAGTGGTGCAGTGCAGTGGCTGTGGAGCAGCAGTCTTCGGGATACATTCTGGAGGATGCGGTGCTGTCCCATCTGCAGGCACCCTCTGGGCTGAGGAGGAGGTTGCTCATCTACAGGCTGAGTTGGCCAGGATTTGTGGGACCTCCTCTTCCATCCAGGGACCACCAGTGCCTCTGCCGTTGCCTCAGAGGTTGCCAAGAAAGAGGAGCGTTGGACCACAGTGGGCTCAGGGAGGGTGAGGTGGTGGAACAGAGGCATCCCTCTAGTTGTACCTCTCCACATCCTATGCCATTCTGGCAAAGTGTGGTTCCTCTGTGAGGCACCACAGTGGAGACCAAGGAGGATGCTGGGAACCTCCACAAAGGAGACCCACAGGAGGGTGGCAAGGGACCCTGCAGGGGAAGGAAACAACTCCTGGTGGGGGACTCCATTGTTAGGAAGGTAGAGCTGGGGGAGGAAGGGGAGAGGGAGGTGAGGTGCCTGCCTGCTGCCATGGCTTGGAGGGACAGGGAGTGAATCCTCAGGATTGCCAGAGCAGCTGCACAGGGGAGGGAGCTGGATGTCATTGTCCACCTAGGGACAAATGACCTGGCTAAGAGAGGGATTAGAGAAGTGCAGGAAGAGTTTATGGAATTTGGGAGGGGCCTTCGTCAAATAGCATGCATGGTAACCTTGGAGGTGCTGCCCATCTATGGGATAGGAGAGGCTAGGGTGTTCCGCACTATGGGATTCAATCAGTGGTTGAAAAACTGGTGTGGAGCTCAGGGATTTGGCTTCATTGGGGACTGGGGGTCCACCTGGAGTGATGCAAGCCTATATTGGCATGATGGGCTGCATCTGTCTGGGAGAGGAACCAGGATCCTAGGTGATAGGTTTAAATGCTTCATTGGCAAGCTTTTAAACTAGCCAAGGGGGGAGGTACTGGAAAGGAGCAGGGAAATCCTAGCCCCCCCCAAATAATCATGGTAGTAAGTGCGGCAAACACCAACATAGAGGTGTCGCTAGGGAGAAGGGCAGGGGCAAATGGAGAAAGTGACAAAGGTAAGAAGGACAGGGATGGGGCAAAATGGAGTAAAGTCATCAGGAAATGGAGGGTAATGAGTACCAATGCCCGTAGTCTGGGCAACAAGCTCCCTGAGCTGGTGGCCTTGATGGAAGAGGGATGCCTGGATATCGTAGCAGTCACAGAAACATGGTACACAGAGAACCATGACTGGGATGTTAATATACCAGGGTACATAACCTACAGGAGAGACAGGCAGGGAGAAGAGGGGAGGAGTAGCTCTCATGTAAAGGAAGGGATAAAAGCAACTGAACAAAAGAGTAAACAGGGGAGGAGGCACTGTGGGTCACCTTGGAGACTGGAAAGGGCACCACAATCCACACAGGGGTTGTGTACAGACCCCCATGTCAGGGGGAGGGAATGGACAAGGATATGATAGAAGGCATTCTTAGAATGGCAGAGAAAGGGGAGATACTGCTGATGGGAGACCTGAATATGCCAGATGTTAACTGGAGCACATTTGCTGCAGCCACATCCAAGAGCAGGGCCATTATTGATGCCCTACAGGTGGCAGGCATTAGACAGCTAGTTTCAGAACCCACTCGTGAGGGAGCAATCTTAGACCTCATACTCTTAAACGGGGGCAGTGGGAGGATCTCAGATCTAGAAGTGGGTTGCTATCTGGGGACAAGTGACCATCAAACAGTGTGATTCACATTAAATTCAGCTACAGAGTCAAGCCATACAAAAGTGAGGGTACTGGACTTTAGGAGGGCTGACTTTGGCAAGATGGGAAAGTGCCTCAGAAAAGCACTAGCAAACAGGCTAGAAGGAGGTGTGGAGCAACAATGGGGAATCATCAAAACTGCCATCACAGAGGCAACAAGCCTTTGTGTGAAGCAAATAAACAAATCAAATGAAAAAAAGCCACTATGGTTCTCAAAAGAGGTGGCTGTGAAAGTCAGGAAGAAAAGATAGCATTCCGGAAGTATAAGGAAACACAGAAGGAGCAGGACAGAGAGCTGTACCAGTTAAGGCAGAATGAAGCAGGGAGCTAAGTCAGAATAGCAAAGGCCCAAACTGAGGAAAAGATCACCAACTCAGTTAAGAAGGGAGATAAAACCTTTTATAGGTACATCAGCGAGCATAGAAAGACAAAGGGGGGATAGTGAGGCTGAATAGAATGAACGGTGAGTGGGCAGAGGGGGACAGTGAAAAAGCAGGGATACTGAATGAATATTTCTGCTCAGTATTCACAAAAGAGGAGGGGAATGCCTAATCCAATTAACAGAAGCACTCTTGATAGGGGGGTCGATCCCAGTCCTTTCACAGAAGAAAGGGTTCTGCAAGAACTCCTAAAACTGAAGGTGGACAAAGCAATGGGTCCTGATGGAATTCACCTCAGAATTCTAAAAGAATTAATGGAGGAACTAGTGAAACCACTGGCTACTCTTTTTAATAAATCATGGGAGGATGGTGTACCTGAGACTGGAGGAAGGCGGATGTGATTCCCTTCACAAAAGTGGGACCAAGACAGAGGCAGGAAACTACAGACCTGTCAGTCTGACCTCTGTGGTAGGGAAAGTGATGGAGTCACTTCTGAAGGAAAGAATAGTTGAGTACCTAGAGGCCAGTGGAGCACAGGACCCAAGGCAGCATGGGTTCACAGCGGGAAGGTCATGTCAGATGAATCTAATAGATTTCTTTGACTGGGTTACCAAAGTAGTAGACCAGGGAGGGCCTGTGGACATGGCCTACCTAGACTTTAGCAAGGCATTTGACACAGTCCCACACAAAAGATTAATAGTCAAATTAACCAGCCTGGGAGTGGGTCCCAGGGTGGTAGCCTGGGTAAAACATTGGCTGCACAACAGGACACAGAAGGTAATTGTAAATGGAGTCCACTCTGAAGAAAGAGGGGTTACAAGTGGGGTACCGCAGGGTTCAGTATTGGGTCCAGTCCTTTTTAATGTCTTCATCAGTGACATTGCAGAGGGACTAGAAGGAAAAGTATGCCTTTTGCAGATGACACAGAGATCTGCAACAGAGTTGATACACAAGGAGGCGTGGAAAGGATGAAAAGGACTTGGCAAGGTTGGAGGAATGGTCGAAGTATGGCAGCTAGGATTCAATGCAAAGAAGTGCAAATAATGCACCTGGGAAACAAGAACCCAGGGAAGAATACACAATGGGTGGGGTAGTAGCAATAACAAAAGGAAAGGGACCTGGGGTAATCATATCAGATGACCTTAAGGTTAGCAATCAATGTGAGAAGGCAGTAGGGAGGGCGGGGTATACTGGGATGCATAGGAGAGGCATCAGCAGCAGAAAACAGAAGTTGTTATCCCTCTGTACAGACAGTTGGTGAGACCCATCTGAGTACTGTGTCCAGTTCTGGAGACCTCATCTCCCAAGGACATAGACAGGATAGAGGTAGTCCAGAGGAGGGCAACTAAAATGGTGCAGGGTCTTCAAGAGAAGCCGTATGAGGAGAGACTAAAGGAGCTTAAAATGTATACCCTTGAGGAAAGAAGGGAGAAGGGGGACATGATAGACACTTTTAAGTACCTCAGTGGAATCAACAAAGTCCAAGAGGGTAGCATCTTTCAGAAAAAGAGAATTACAAGAACAAGGGGACACAATTTAAAGATAGAAGGAGGGCGGTTCAGGGGCAATGTGAGGAAGTATTATTTCACAGAGAGGGTAGTGGATGCATGGAAAAGCCTTCCTGAGGATGTTGTGGGGTCTAAACTGTGGGAGATTTCAAGAAAGCATGGGACAGACATAAGGCAATTCTTGTGGGGGGTAGGAAGAAATAGGCTGTTGGTTAACTAGGATCTGTGGCCTATCCTGTAGGTAGGGAAATGGGCAGACTAGATGGGCCTAGCGGTCCTTATCTGCCGTCAAAGTCTATGGTTCTATGTTTCTATGAGGCAAGCATGGGGGTTGGGATTACCTTATATGTCTGCTAAACCCTGTCCTACTCCATTTCTTTTAGTGAAGCATTCCCTTCTTCTCATGAGCTCCTGCTAGTAAACCAATCCCTCCCTTCCACCCTCCCCATTTTTGTCTGTGTTTCTATGCCTCACCTAAGATCCTCCCTCTTCCCTGGTCAAGTCTCTCTCATCTCTCATCTCCTCTCTGGCTCCGTGAGCTCATCCTTCTTGGGACATTAACATAAATTATCATTCCCCTACTTGCAGGCCTACTCTTCACAGGATCGAGTCCTTGAACAACTCACAATTAATCACAGAACCCACCTGGCTCAATTCTCACTTCCCTAACTGCTCTCTCCTGGACTGGGTGCTCTCCTACCACCCATCCAGGCTGCAGGCATTCTTCTGGACGCCTTCAGTGACCACTCTCTAACCCACTGCATCAGGAAAGTGCACCCCCTCAATCCACCCCCAAATATTTTTGGTTTAGGCCTTTCAGGTCACTTAACACTGATGCCCTCCTAAATGACCTTGCCTACTCTGATTAGTCCCCTGTCTACTCAGACCCAGGCATTGATACAGTCCTTTCACTTTTCATTTCCATCTTTAACAATGCCTGGAATACTCATGCCTCCCTCAGAAAGTTCAGGTTTAAATGCTCCCACCACCAATGGATTTCGCCTGATCTTATCAAGTTGTGCAAGTCACAGGACATAGCTTGGACAAGTTACATGTCCTCCCAGTCCATGTCTGACCTCCTATTCTACAGGTCAGTCAGGAACTCCCGTATAAAGGCTGTTCACAATGCTAAAGTCCACCACTTCAAGTCCAACAACCAGTTCAATCTAAACTCCAGTTTAAAATTCTGGAAGGTCATCTACTCCCTATTCGATTCCTCAGCCCAGTCTGTCCTCTCGACCTACTGGTGGATGGCTCACTGGTCTCCGATCCCACTTCCATTGCTGCTCATTTTAACAAATTCTTCACAACCTCTGAACTACCCTGTTATCCATCTCCTTATCAGTCTATCTCTCCGACATCTCACTCACCAGAAGATCTTCACTTCCTTCCTGTCTCCCCCAGGAAGTCTTCCTCACCCTTATGTCACTTAACCCTTCCAAGTGCAGCCCTGATGGTTTGGACCCTGAACTCCTACAAATCTCTGCTCCAGCTATTGCCATTCCATTCTCTCACCTTCTAAACCTCACCTTCTCCATCAGTGCTGTCCCTCAGGCCTGAAACATTGCTAAGGTTCTGCCTCTGCACAAAGGGGGTGACCCATCCTCCCCAGGCAACTACAGGCTGATTTCACTCTTCCCCTCTCTTGCCAAGCTTATAGAGACCATTGTCTACTCTAGACTTGCTGAACTCCTGACTTTTCAACTTTCCTCTCACCTTGCCAATCTGGCATTAGGAAGAACCACTGTACCATCTCTTCCTGCTATGTGCAACTGATTCTCTCCTCACTGAGATTGATCAGGGACATATCATCACAGCCATTTTCATCAATCTGGCCAACGCTGTTGACTCAAGTGTCCTATCTGCTCCTTCTGAACAAGCTGAACTCTGCTGTCCTTTTCAGCATCTGCTGTAGACGGGTTCCACTCATAACGTATGGGCCATCAACAGTCAATTCAGGTGGGTAGTTCTCTATCCCCCCATCCAAGGAGCACTCCCACAGGGCTCCGTCCTGGGTTAGATACTTTTCTTAATATTCTTAAATTACCTCCCATCTGGCTGTGTCTCTTCGCATATCCACAGGTATGTGGATGACACGGTCATCTACATTTCTGACCCTTCAACCTCAGCTGTGGAGGTCCCACTCCAGCATGACTTCCACAGTATGCTGCATTGGTTCCATGCCAGCCAGCTCAGGGTTCACACCAAGAAGACTATTTCCATGACCTTTAGCACCAGCCAGAAACTGGCAAGGCTCTTGTCTTCCCTTGTCTTCTCCACCTTGGATGTCACCCACTTGGAGGCTGTTCCTGCTTTCAAGTACCTTGGTGTGTGGCTAGATAGCAAGCTTGACTTCTCTGCCCACATTGATGCCATCTATACCAAGCTTCGCCTCAAGCTTGGCATCTTGTACCACAAGAAGGACTGCCTCTTCCCCCAGGTCTAGCGGGAGCTGGTAACCAAGACAATCCTCCTGGTTTTAGATTATGCAGACTTGGTCTATGGCACTGCTCCCTCCACTTCCCTTACCAGACCGGATGCCCTCTGTAGTCCTTCTGTCATTTCACTGCCAATCTCCACCCACACTCACCATTGCTCCCTCTATTCCTCCTTTTCCATCCTCTAGCTACCCTTACATCACCAGTCCCACTGCTCCACTTTTATTTGCCAAATACTGGTTCGGCTCCATTCCCTCCTACCTCTCCTTTCTCCTCTCCCCCCCTCCTCTTCTTACTCACTTCACTCCCGGGATTCCTGCACCTTTTCTATCCCCAATCCTCACTCATGAGCTGGGCAAGCTGTTTTCTCCTATCATCTCTCCCCCCTCTGGAACTTGCTCCCCTCTTCCCTTCACCTCTCCTCCCTCTCCTCACACCTTTAGATGCCTGGTAAGGCATATTCCTGCTCCCCCTGCACCTGTTACTCCTCCTCTTGAACCTTCCATCCTTTCTCTCACAATTTTCTTCTGTTCTCCCCATCTGCCTATGACACACTAATTCTGAGCTAATTGTGCTCGTAGCCTTGAGTCTGCTCTCTATTCAGTGTGATGTTAAATTTATGTACTGTAGCATGCATTGGTCAGTGTATCCATGTATTGAATCCAAACTTTGTTCATTGTATTCAGTGTAAAAGTCTATACAGTTGTTATTTCATGTGGAGCTTTTTACTTAATCTCCTCACTTGTACTGCCTGTATATTTTGCACTTTGTATTTTCACACTTTGGATGCTTGTAATGCCTTTATGTCTAAACTCCAATTCCCCTCACCCCCAGTCACACCTGGAAGCGAGCCTTGGCTCAGTGTGCCTTTCCCAGTTACCATAATTTTAACTAAATAAATAAATAAATATGCAATAATGGATGGGGAAGTGTACTTAATGAGAAATTAATGGTTGCCCTTGGTGTGGGATGCTACATAAACCCTGAAGGTGAAGCCCAAGGGGTTTATGAAAGCATCCCACACCGAGGGCAACCATTAAATTCTCGGTAAGCACACTTCCCCATCTTTTAGTTTTTATAACTGCTGGTCAGCAATTTTTTCCAACCTGACTTTACTGTCTCACTCTTGAAGAGACACACACACACACACACACACACACACACACACACACACACACACACACACACACACACAGTCTCTCTGACAAGCAGTCTTTTTTTCTTCTCCTTCTGGTTTCTTTTTTTTTGTAGAGCTGCTTTTTGACTTTTTTTTTAAATTTAGCTTGTGCCTTCTTTCAGAACAGTTATGAGTTTAGATCGCGATTATTGTTTACCACAGTTAGCCAGGTCGGAGCCATTCCCCGGTGGCAGTTCTTGTCTGCTGCGGCTGCCGAATGGCAGGATCAATCAGATAAATTTCTTTTTTGTTTTTTTAAATGTTTAACTGGGTGGAGTTGTTTATTAGAAAAAGATGATGAGGACTCTTGGTCTACTGGCTCCTCGGTGCTCGGGATAAGGAGCCGCCATGTTTCAAAACTCGATTAGCCCACCCTGGAGGAGATGAACATCCAATGAGGGAGTGGCTGTATTTGACTCACTGGGTGCTTGCTTGCCATTATAACCTACAGGTTATAATGGCAAATTAAAACTAGTTCAGCCCAAAGGAAAAATTGCTGACCAGTTATTATAACATTTCAAAGGAGTTCTTGGTCTGATCATTTAGCCAGATCATGATTAGCCTGACCACTGCTGGCAAGGTGACCCCCTCATAGGTCATGCTCTAAACTTTTTAACATTCCAATGTAAGCTGAGGTCCCACAGAACTTCTTCACTCTTTCTTTTTCTTTTGTGGAAACTACTGACTGCATGCATTATATATAGAATAAAGGATAGGAGGTGTGTGATATGAGAATTTAATGCACACCTAAGGTGTGGGATGCTACATAAACCCTGAGGGCAAACCATTAAATTCAAATTTCACACACTTTCCTTCTTTATGTAATATAATTGCTGGTGAGCAATTTTTCAGCCTGACTCCTATAATCCTGTCTGACACACACACACACACACATACACACACACACACACACAGTCTCTCTGTCTCCGTGCCTCCTTTTCCAGTTACAGTTTTGTTGTTTCTTTTTATATATATATATATATATATATTTTTTTTAAGTTATAGTTGATATTGCGATCACAATCGCGCTTACCTCATGGACCCATTCCTGCTTGCAGTCTATATTGCCTGAAGCTGGCGAACCACAGGATCAACCAGATAAGGTTTTTTTTTTTATTTAAAGGCAAGATCATCCAGATAGATTAAGAAAATGATCATGAGAAGGTGAGGACTCTTGCTGTGGTGGCTCCTCAGTAACTGAGATTCGGAGTCACTATGTTTGAGGAACTGTTCAGCCCGCCCACAAACAGGACGAGAGCCAATGAGAGACCACTCAGTTTTGAAAGACAGAGTGCATGAATGCTGTAATAATCAGTGGATTATTATGGTGAATATCAACTGGCTGAGACCGTTGAAAAATTGCTTGCCAAGTATTATACCACAATATTATTCAAAGTACCATTATCTGAAATATTTCTTTATTGTGCTAAACACAAAAGGTAACATTTCAGCTTATGTGGTATCTTTGGGTGAAAATGAAGCAAGAGGGTAATGTTCTATTACAGTACCTTAATGTACCTTAATGCAACCTGTTCTGTCTGTGGTGAAGTGGCAGAGTGGAATGGCTACCTCAGTACATAACATATTTGTCAATATGTATCTAATATACTTGTATTGCTAATGTTTTAACTTATATTACAAAGAAATGCTCTGCTTTTGTATGAACAAAAAACTGTAAAATAGTTTCCATAACCAGAACATCTTCCAGTCAAGCAAAGTAGTTTCCCTTAGAAATTACTTTCTTTTGTAATTGCTATTACGTTTTCAAAACAGAAAACAATCTTTTATCCACTCATGTGTTTTAATTAGTATCATGTCATTTTATAGTGCACAACTATTAATTTTAATGCTGTTGATTTTCTTTTTGATGGAGTAACCACTCATCATCGTCACACTTTTTAACAATGGGACAGTTAAATTTCTTTTGTCTTCATTCTACGATACTGTACAGTGAATTCCTTCCAAATGTCCATGTGCTACATAGACACATAGAGGTTGTTGGCAGATAAGGACCACCAGGCCCTTCCTGTCTGCCCAATTTTCCTAACTTAATTGGCAGCCAATGTCCCTATCTAGTAATCAGCTTTTGCCTCTTCTTCCCATCTCTAGAGTTCCTTATGTATCCCATGCATGTATACATTCTCTCACTGTGGATGCTCCCACTACCTCATGAGTTAGGTTATTCATGCTCTTTCTGTGAAAAAGAACTTCTCACATGCTGAACATTTTTCTTTCTTTATATATAGTGGGCTGGATATTCAAGGGTTGTGCCATGCGAGAATAGGGTTGCGCCTGCACAAGTCCAAAATTGCGCCATTCTGCCATATTCAGCAGGGATGCAGCAGGCCCCCAAGTCAAGCTGAGCAACAGCTAATGCTAATGAAGGCATGCTCAACCAGAGGGGAGGAACTATGATAAACTGCACAGCCCGATATTCAGCGGGTGTGCAGAGTTGTGCAGGCGACCCCAACCCGCGCCTGCACAACTTTGAGCCAAAAAAGGAGTAAGTCGAGGGCCACCCACAGGTGAGCTGCCGCGTTGTAGGTGCAACACAGCAGCTGCCACCTGTGGTGGCCTCAACCACTCCCTGTGCCCCCGCAGCCCAATCGCAGGCATATAGCAACCCCCTCCCGAATGGTCTGATCGCTGGGCAGCAAGCATACATAACTCCCCACCAGCCCGATCACGGGCAAAAGTGTACAGTAACTCCCCCACCAGCCCGATCAAGGGCAAAAGTATACATAAACCTCCTCCACCAGCCCAATCACGGGCAAAAGTGTACAGTAACCCCCCACCAGCCCAATCGTGGGCTGCAAACTGTTCAAACACCCCCCAAGGACCACCTACCCTGGTGATCCAGTGGCCCCACCCACCACACCATGAAGCCCACCACCCTGCTCCCCCTGTCAGCCGAGCATCCCACCTGCCTGCTGCCCGCCGCCCGCCAACTGACTGCCCTGTAGCTGCATGCCCCATTGCGCAGAGCAAGAGCCACGGGCATGCAGCCCATACCGCATAAGGCAGTCCAGATGTGTGAATGAATTGGGCTTCACGGTCCACTGGACCACCAGGGATATGTCCTTGGGGGTTGACTTTGCTGCCCGCAATCGGGCCAGTCGGGGTGGGTTAACTAATGCCCGCGATCGGGCCAGTCGGGGGGTGGGGGGAATTTTGCACTTTTGCCCGTGATCGGGCTGCAGGGGGCATCGGACCCTGATGGCTGCTGCCTGGCAGGGCACCAGGCACAAGTCCTCGGGGATCGGCACACCTGCATGCTAATGGCATGCAAATCGGGCCATAAATAGACGCAAATGGCCCCCCCTGCACCTTGCATGAATTATTGACCCCATTTGCATGTCACATTTTGAATATGGGGAATTTGTGCATGGCGCAATGGTACTTGCACCACCGCAACTTGAATGCTCCACTCTGACCACTTGCAGTGGCGCAAGTTCCACTGTGCCATGCACAGTGGCTGTGGCCGGGGGGGGTGATATTCAAAGGAGTTGCTCAATAGCGTAACTCCGTTGAATATTGCCTCAGCCACACCCCAGCGCAACTATTTTGTGCAGCGCAAGGGCTTGCACCACAAAATAGCGCAGTTTGAATATCCAGCCCAATGTATTTTCAACTCTTAACCTGAATAATGTCTAATTATTCTAATTACTGTTGTTGGCTGTAGTCAGAAATATTGCACTGTTGTATGGAAATTAATTATACAAATTCAGCTGGAGTTCCATGCTCATTCACTGTCCATGGATATTCAAAATATTTTTTGGCAAAGTCGGTAATTAAGAGATTTAAATCATTGATTCTAGAACAACTTTGCAAACAACTTAAAAGAACCTTCAAGAAAATTTGGAAAAATACAGAATAGTCACAATGAGTGACTATCAGGAAAACAGTGAATTTCTTTTCTTTCTTTCTTTCTTTCTTTCTTTCTTTCTTTCTTTCTTTCTTTCTTTCTTTCTTTCTTTCTTTTCTTTCTTTTCTTTCTGTCTCAGATTACAACCTTTGAGCTTGAAACTCATTTGCAAATGTTCCATGTCAAAGGGTACAACACAGAAAACATTAAACAACATTAAAAACATATTCTTTGCTAGAAACATACAGTAATAATAATAATAAGAGGCATCAAAGGTACTAGTTTCCCAAATTATGATGTAGGAGTAAATTGAATAGAATCATAAGGGCATAGGTAATTTGCATTAGATTGTGCAGTGATAAGGTCAGTGAGGCAGAAGCATGGAAATGGAAGAGAGAAGAGTGAGGAAAGAGTGGAAGAATTCAAGGCAGGGAATCATGTATGTCCTAGATTCCCATTGTCAATGAAGGAGATGTATGGGAGTGTGGGAGGAGTTTGATCAAGGCAAAGAAAGGAGGAGAGGGAAAGAGAGGAGGAGGAGGGTAGGTGGAGAGAATGTGGCAAAAGTAGGTGTGGGGAGTAAGGTGAGATGATGAATATTAGGAAAGTGCTTGATTTATGCATGGAAAGTATATATTAGCTATGATAATGACACTGCATATGGTGCTATCAATAAAATGCTTTAAAACTATCATATAAATTTATAATAAGTGAATGCAGCCCCCTTTCACCTGATTTGGCACATGGGATATGTGCCTCAGGACTAGAGGATGGCTCATGTGTTGCCAACACACAAGAGCAGCCCAAGGGACGAACAGGGCAATTATCGGCTGGTAAGTCTCACTTCCATAGTGGGCAAGCTCATGAAGATAATACTGAAGGAGAGGCTGGTGTCATTTCTAGAGGACAATTACCTCCAGGATGTTAGGCAGCATGGGTTCATATCGGGGAAGTCCTGTCAAACTAACCTAATACAATCTAAGGACTGGGTAACAAGAGAGCTGGATTGGGGCCATGCAGTGGATGCCCTCAACTTGGATTTCAGCAAAGCCTTTGATTCAGTACCTCAAGGGTGGCTTGGGGGGAAGCTAACTGGTGTGGGAGTGGGGGAGGGGAGATGTCAAACTGGATTACAAACTGGCTGCATGGGAGGCTACAATGGGTGGTGGTAGGGGGAGAATTCTCAACACCTAGACCAGTGATGAGTGACGTGCCACAGGGCTCGGTGCTAGACCCAGTGCTATTTGGGCTCTTCATCTCTGATATCACGCATGGAGTGGTGAGCAGGGTGAGTCTGTTCGCGAATGATACCAAAATGAGTGCAGTAGTGGATGAGAAGGAGGGATGGAAGCAACTTCAGGGAGACCTAACCAAACTGGAGGAGTGGTCAGAGAGGTGGCAGCTGGGGTTCAATGTGAAGAAGTGTAAGGTTATGCACTTTGGAACATAGAACCCAAGGAGACAATACTGGTTGGGGGGGTGAAGCTGGGGATCACTGAGGAGGAGAAGAACCTAGGGGTGATAGTAACAGGGAGCATGAACAATTATGCCCAATGCAGGAAAGTGGCAGTGAAGGCGAACAAGATGCTGGGATGTATAGCGAGGGGGTTCTCATCCAGGCAGAGGGAGGCGATCTTGCCCCTCTACAGGTCACTAGTCAGGTTGCACTTGGAGTACTGTGTGCAGTTCTGGTAGCCATACTTGAGGTGGGATATCAAGCTACTGGAGGGAGTGCCGCAGAGGGCAATGATACAGGGAATGGAGGGGAGAGATGACGAGAACAGACTGGCTGAACTGAATATGTACACCCTGGAGGAGAGGAGGGATGGGGGGACGTGATCGGAACGTTTAAGTATCTGAGGGGAATCAACAAGGATAGAGCCGATGGGGTTTTTAAGCTTAGGAGGAAAGGAAGGACGCTAGAGGGCAGGGGCTAAGAATAGAGGTCGGAAGATTTAGGAGGGAGATGAGGAGGCATTACTCACAGAGAGAATGGTGTTGAAGTGGAATGCCCTACCAGAGAGGGTGATATCATGTAAAACTGTGGGTAGCTTTAAAAGGGCATGGGACAGAGAACAGGGGAGAGTACAGGTGGATGAGGCTGAGAACGGCTGAAGGTGGACAGAAGGCGAGAGGGGGTTGGGTAGCTGCAACTTAGAGGAGCTAGCTGAACACTCGAGCAGACATTGATAGACCAGGAGGTCTGTTTCTACTGGCACATTCATATGTTCGTATGTATGTATGTATGATTCAGCAACTGACATGATTGTGCCCTTGATAGTTGTGGGCAAGGCCCAGAGTACTCCCTTGTCTGGGAATATCATGATGGACCAGCTCGCCAGGAGTCCCTTGCAAACAATAGCACATTTTGACCAGTTTATCCATTTTCCTTTACTTAGAGCTGCTGAGACAGATACTTAGGATTTGGTGGAAATAAACTCAGACACAGACATATTTAGTCCTTGACTCTCTTTTACCTAGCCAGTTGGTATATGGGGCACAAAAGTTAACTCATCTGGTTGCAGAGACACAAATAAATTTGGCATCTATGCAATTAATTACGGTACTCCGAAGAGTATTGTTTTTTCCCAGTACTGCACATTTACTGACCTAGTGAGCAAGTTCAGTCTTGGTTCACTTCCATCCTTCTCTGTCAGTGAATGGCCTGGCTTACCAGAACTCGTAACCACAACCATATGCTTGATGATCCCTCTTCATTGAAATCTTCCTCAAGCCCACAGGCCATTAGGCAGAATTCCTTAAGGAGAAAAAGCCTGAAGGACAGGTGAAACATTAGAGCTGTGCACTGTTTATTCTTCAGGACCCTCGTGGTCATTTTTCCTTGCTTTTGTCAAAATAAAGTTTGAAGTATTCAAAATTGAAGCTCTGTGTGGGACTCCAACTTTGTATAGTGTGGAGGGTAAGTGCCGTGACTTTGTATTTTGCTGAGAACTCCTTAAAGGTATACCTCCTTGGTTTCCTTTTCCTCCCTGGAATCCCTCTTATCTTTTCCCTCCACAACAATAGGGTTGACTCCCTTCTTACATAGAAACATTGAAATTGGCAGCAGATAAGGACCACTAGGCCTATCTAATCTGACCAGAAGCCCTACATTAGTTTGCTGCCTCTGACCCTAACTGGTCAATGGCTTTTCACCCCTCCTTCCCACCTCTAAGGTTCCCTTATGCCTGTCCCAGGCATGTTTAAATCCCTCCACTGTGCTTGCTTCCACCACCTCCTGTGGCAGACTATTCCATGTGTCCACCATGATCTCTGTGGAGAAAAACTTCCTCACATTTCCCCTTAGCCTGCCCCCTTCCAATTTCATATCATGCCCCCTCATTCTTGTTTTCCTCCTATATTGGAAGATGTCTCCCCCTGCACCTTGTTTATGCCCTTCTGGTACTTGAGTGTTTCTATCATGTCACCCTGATCCCTCCGCTCCTCCAGCGAGTACATATTGAGGTCCTTTAATCTCTCCTCATATGTTTTCTGGTGCAAGCTCTGTACCATCTTAGTCGCCCTTCTCTATACTGTCTTCATCCTATCAATGTCATTATGAATGTGTGGCCCCAGAATTGCACACAGTACTCTAGGTGAGGCCTCACTAGTGTTTTATACAATGGCATCACTACCTCCCAACTTCTGCTAGTGATACCTCTGCCTATGCCCCCCAGCATGCCACTGGTCCTGCCTGCAGCCTTAGTAATCTGTTTAAACACCTTTAGTTCATCTGAAATGATAACCCCCAGGTCCTTTTTCTTCCTTGGTGATTGTCAACAACTCCCACCCCATCCTGTAGCTATCCCCAGGATTCCCCCATCCTAGGTGCATTATTTTGCCCTTTTTTGAACTGAACCTCAATTGCCACATCTCAGACCATTTTTCAAGCTTTCCCAGGTCCCTCTTCATTCTCTCCACTCAAATCAGGGGTATCTACCCTGTTGCAGATCTTTGTGTCATCTGCAAAAAGGCAGATCTTTCCTCCAGCCCTACCACAATGTCACTAATGAAGACATTAAACCAGATTGGCCCAGGACTGATCCTGAGATACCCGTGGTCACCCCTCTCCCAGATTGACTCCCATTTTCCACTAACCTCTGCTTTCTGTCCATTAGCCAGTTCCTCAACCCAGTTTACCACCTTGTTCCCCATGCCCAGACTACCCGTCTTGTTAACCAGCCTTTTATGTGTGACTGTGTTGAAGGCCTTGCTGAGATCGAGGTAGATGATATCCATGCCCCCCACATGACCTTCCTGCTGTGAATCCATGTTGCCTCAGATCCTGGGCTCCATTGGATTCCAAGTGAGCCACTATTCTTTCTTTAAGCAGTGCCTCCATTATCTTGCACACTACTGAGGTGAGGCTGACTGGCCTGTAGTTCCCTACCTCCTTGTTACTACCACTTTTGTGTAGAGATACTAGTTGTGCCCTCATCCAGTCCTCTGGAACCACTTCTGTGTTGAGTGACTGTGTGAACATGGCTGCCAGAGGCACTGCTAGCTTTCCTCGCAGCTCCCTTAATATCTTCAAGTGTATGCCATCTTGCCCCATTGCTTTGTCCACCTTCAGTTTTGTGAGCTCCTCCAGGACTCTCCACCGTGAATGGACTTGTATCAACCTCCCTCCTGCCTTCATGTCTGTTACCCAGCTGTGGTCCCTGACCTACACCTCTTCAGTGAATACTGAACTAAAGTATTTGTTCAGTATTTCTGCATTTTAAGCTCTCTCCTTTCACTTCCCTCATCCCCTCTGAGCTTACAACTTCCCCACCCGCTTTCCTTCTTCACTGATGTACCTGCAGAATGTCTTGTCCCCTCTTCACTGTCTGTGCTAATCTTTCCTCTGTCCATGCCTTTGCACTCCTAACAGCCTTCCCTGCTCTCTTAGGTTTCTTAGGTACACCCTCTGTCTTCCTCCCTTGAGTCTCCTTGTATTTCCTGAAACCCACCCTTTGGCCCTTACCTTGTCTGCCACCTCTCTCGAGAACCATAGTGGTTTCCTCCTTCTCTTGCCTTGTTTACCATCTGAATGCATTGGTTCATTACCTCCTCTATGGTTCCCTTCAGGTGTTCCCATTACTCCTCAACTCCCCCTCCTATCTCCCTCCTTGCCAGGGCCTCTTTGATACATCTCCCCATTTTAGCAAAATCCACCCTCCTAAAATCCTAAGACCTTTACCTTGGTGTGACTATTCTGTTGTCTCTGTCTCTTTGCTAAACCTCACTATGTAGAGGTCGCTGGATCCCAGTTGACCTTCCATCTGGATGTCAGTGATTCTATCCCTGTTGGTCAGTACTAGGTTCAGAATTGCCTTGTCTCTGGTGGGATCAGTCACTAGCTGCCTGAGGCCTGCCCCCTGTAGGGAATCCAGGATATCTTGGCTCTGGTTTAACCAGCTACTGGGATAGTCCAGTCCATGTCTGGGATATTGAAATCACCTAGCCCTCACCTTGTTGTCATCTCCTGAATTTGATCCCCAGTTGCCTATCCACCTTCTCTCCTGTGCCAGAGGCCTGTAGATCACCCCTATGTGATTGCTGTGCCACTGCTTGGCCAAGGTGACCCACAGTGTCTCAGCTTACCCCTGTCTACCTGGTACTTCCATTGCCTTTATATCCTTCCTGACATACATGGCCATCCAACCCCTATTTTTTACTCACACTACTCCTTCTAAATACAGCACTGTGTGGAATAACTTAAAACAACAAATAGATTACTGAATGGATAAATGGGTACCAGCTATTAAGAAATATAGTAACAATGGTGTGTAGAGGATTCAAGATGGCTGCTTGAGGGAACAGACTTGTGGAAGCAAGCTCCACACCTCTGTAATCTAAAAGGATTAATACTTAATGTAAATAGCCCTTGGTGCTAAGTTATGAAAACATTAGGAAGAGACTGAAATAAGAAATCAGCCAAAAGAAACAAATTACTAATGGAAGCACTTGAAAGGAAAAAACTAGAACCACAACAAAGCTCAATCAACCAGGAATAAAACCACAATAGATCGTGATTCTGCATCTGGGTTACCTGGAGTGACTACATCTCCTGTGGTAGAATGAGGCTCCAACAAAAAACACTGCAATTCTTACTAGTGTCAGAACACAGACTCCTGAAAATACCAAATTTGCTGTCCCCACTGAAGCTAACCCTGTCGCAATCCCAGGTTAACATGTCCAAGGAGAAGGAGAAGGAGAACCAGATTGAGGAACAACAGGAGGCAATGATTTTTTTCAACGCCAAGGAAAGGATCCCACAGACAACAACACTCCCGACTCAAAGCGATAGCTCCTTACTGATGGTGGCAGTGGCTTTACCGACACACCCTCAACCTGCCGAGGTAAGGCAAATCTGTTATTTACCTCAAAACGAAGGAATACAACTGAATACTAGACACAAAGTATTAGACAACTTGTCTCCAATTAATGCAAAAGTGACTTGTACAGATACAGAAAGGCACTCATCACTTTCAAAGCCTGCAACAGTAATATTAGAGAATATGGGAGAAAATGAGCATGAAAAGACCACAATAACCCAAAGAGAAATCGCATATGGACTAGAAACGATTAATAAACTTAGGGAAGAGATTAAAGGAGATATCAAACAGGGTTTTGATCTGGTTACAGAAGCATTGGCAGGACTTACATTATCTATAAAAGATTTAGGCTCAAAATAGATTCTCTATCAAAACGGACAACTGAAGCAGAAAGTAGAATTAGTCAGTTGGAAGATACTGTTCTCCTTTACAAAAACAAATGTCAGAATACAAATTACAACTTCAATTGCTGCAACAGAAATTAATTAATCAAGAAGACAGATCTAGACGTAACAATCTGAGACTGATAAATATAACTGAAGGAGCTGAAGGTAAAGGGGATCTGACTCAATTCTTTGAAAAACTTCTGACATAAGCACTAGGCCTAAAATATCCAGATTAAAAAATCTTGCTGGAAAGGGCCCATAGAGCTTGGCTAAATCATCAAAATCATCTGAATCTCCCACAACAGTGACAAGCAATTAGACCAATCTATGTCAGGGTTCATAATTATCAAGATCGGGAGAGAATATTACAAAAGGCCAGAACTGAAAAAGGCCTCACTGTTGAAGGAATGAACTTTTCTGCTTTCCCTGACATTAGTAGTGAAACAGTCACTTCAAGAAAAGTTTTGATAGAGCAAACACAATTTTGAAAGAAATGGGGATCCACTTCTCAATTTTACCACTAGCTAAGCTTCGTTTTTTTTGGCTTGGTAAAATGCATTACTTTACTGATTATAAAAAAGCGGAATCTTTTCTTACAACACAATTCCACAAAGACTCGATTTTGGCAACATCTCAGTCTGACGAAATTCCAAATGATTAGGATGTACATATTTTGTAGTTAAAAATGTAAATAAATCAAAAACAGAGTGTACTAAAATATTAATCTCAATATGAACTAAATAGCCTTCCTCTCCACCTTTTTGGGGGTTTATATAATTTTTTTTTTTTAGGATTTTTTTCATGAAGGTAGCAAGGGGGCTCTGCCCTTAAATGGAGAACCAAGCTATGAATATAATAGTTATATATACCTAATAGTAGAAAATACTAAATTGAATAATAAATAAACTCCTAAACTTTTCTATTTGGGTTACTTTGGGCTACTTTAGGCAAATATATATAGTTTTCAGGATGAATAATGCTCTATTCTAAAGGCTAAATGAGGAGCGGGCCCCACTCACTTCACTCACACACTCCAACATTCCTCATTCATGGCTATCAAGATAGGAGTATTAAAGGGTCAACCTAGACCAGACAATCTTTTATTTATCATTTTGATAATATCACATATAAGGAGGTCTGGACCGATGGTAAGGGTTAGGTTAGTTATTAAGAGGGAGGGGCTAGGGGGTCAAGGGTCACTTTGGTAGGTGAAGGGGAAAAAATAAAAAATAAAATGGAATATCAGAATAAGACACGTATAGTTCTCAGGGTTAAAATATGTAAAATAAGAAATGTATGTATTTCTTTTTCTTTATCCTCTGTCATTGTTACTTATGGATTATATGATTTTTCTATATTGCTAAGATGAGTCAATTGAAAATCACAACATGGAATGTTAAGGGAATGAGGAACAGAGTGAAAGGTAAAAAAATATGTAATTATATGAACAATATATCAGTGAATGTATTAATGGTGCAGGAATCACACTTACTTCCAGTAGACTTCCTATTCTATGCTAATAAATGGGGACAAGGAATTAACACTCCATACAAATCTAATGCTGGGGGGGTGGAAATCTTTTTTAAGAATAATCAGGGAATTTCTATATTAAAGGAAAATATTCACCCCAATGGCAGATTTATATGCTGTGAAGTTCTGATAGAAGGTGTGAGGCTTACTTTACTTAATATCTATTGTCCTAATGAAAACAATCCAGATTTCTATATTAATTTATTTTTATTAGCAGCTACATACAACTCATCATTTACCATTGGTGGAGACTTTAATTTGGTTCTCAATTCAGCTCTAGACAAATTATATTTAATAATTTCTCCATTACAAACAGCGGCAACAATTTTTTTACGGTTTATGAAAGATTATAATTTATTAGATCCATGTCGTCATACTTACCCTTTACTAAAACAATATTCGTTTTTTTCTTCTGTTCATCAGACCTACTCCAGAACTTATTTCTTTCTAATATCAGAAACGTTATTGTATCGAATTACTAAAATAGAATATAAAGGAAGGGAGGGAAGGGGAAATTGTTTAACCAGGAAAGGCACACTAAGCTGGAGCTTGTTTCCAGGTGCGACCTGGAAGCACAAGGAAGTTAAGTGACTTGCTCAGGGTCACACAGTATGCAAGTGGAAGCTGTGGGATTCAAACCCAGGTCTGGTCTGCTGGATGTCACCAGATTTGCAACTCAGAGCCTTAGACCACTGCGCTATATATATATCAGATCATGCCCCTGTTATCATGACTATACAACTTAGGGCACCTAAACAATATAACTTATTCAGATTTAATAATTTCCTTCTCAAAGATAGACAGTTTATCCCTAAAATGACATCTGAAATTGAAATATTCTTCTCAGCAAATAAATATAGAGATGTACCAGCAATAATGATCTGGGATTCCTTTAAGGCCTATGTGAGAGGGATAAGCATCTCATATAATGCAAAAAAATGAAAAGATAAAAATCAAAAGGAAGTAATTTTAGAGAGATCTATATTACAGAAAGAAAATTAATATCATATTAATAAAAATCCCCATATTTTACAAGAAATTCTTGAACTTAAAAATTAATATAACAAAATTACTACTATGGAAGTAGAGCATTAACTTCTAAACACCAGATCCAAATACTATGCACTGGGAGACAAACCAGGTAAAATATTAAGCTGGCAGTTAAAAAAAGAGAAAGCTCATAATACCATAATCAAGATTAAAGATGAAAAAGGGACTTTAATATCAGACACACAACAGATAAACAAAACATTTGTTGATTATTTAAGCAATAAACCATGACAGGGTGTTGGTGATGCTGGTTTTACCCACGCATGGTGTGGTTCAGTCACGAGGCACAGCATCAACTGGATAAATGGGAATTATTGCCCCTGACATTGATCGGAAGGGTCAATGTCATTAAAATGAATACATTACCAAAGTTCCTATTTTTATTCCAGACACTTCCTATTTTGATAAAAAATACTTTTTTCAAAAAAATGGAAAAATAATAAAAAAGATTTTATGGAAACATAAAAGACCCAAACTTAAACTAGAAAAATTATGTCTTTATAAATTTGAGGGTGGTCTGTCCTTACCAAATTTCTTTCATTATTATTTAGCTGCAAATTTGTCAATAACACATGAATGGTGTCAACAGGAACTTTATCAGGCTAATTGCCAATTAGAATTATCCCAAACTCCATTTAAATATATAAAACATATTTTATATGTCGAAGCCCCATTAAGAAGTAACCAGATTCTTTTTACTACTCAAACTACCTGTAAAATATGGGATACTGTTATGAAAAAAATTGAACCAGGTAAATAGGATTTCACCTAACACTCCAATTTTTCTAAATCAAGTTTTTCCACCCTCAGGAGAAGATAATGATTTTAGACTATGGTATCAAAAAGGATTACAAGAGATCAATTCTCTATATAATCATGAGGGACTGTTATCCTTCACGGAAATCAGATTAAACCATAATATCCCAAACCATCACTTTTACAGATACTTACAAATTAAAAATTATTTAGAAAGAAAAGGTTTATTATATAACAAATCTAATTATAATGATCTAGAAAAACAACCTATCATGAAATATAACACTAAAATAATTTCAAAAGCATACGCTCTAATACAAAATAACAGAGTGGATATTTTGAACACATTAAAACAAAAATGGGACAGTAAACTTAGATCTCAAATTACAGATACAAAATGTGCACAAATTATACACATTAAAAGTATAGGATTGTGCTCCATAAGATTGATTCAGATTTATTTTAATATTATCCATAGGACCTACTATACACCGCACAGATTAAATTTGATGAATCCACAGTCCCCAAATCATTGTCCCAGATGTAAAAAAGAGAATGCTACTCTAGAACACATGCTCATCACCTGTGAAAACTTAACATCCTTTTGGCAAAAAATTATTGAAGTCATTTTTAAATTGACAAATGTTAAACTTAAGAGGAGTATTGAAGGATTATTTTTAACTATTGGTTATCTACCTGACAAACTAAATCATAGCCAAAAAAGTTTAATAATGCTTTTGATTATAAATGCACACAAATGTATTTTAATGAAGTGGAAAGATTGTACCCCACCAGAATATGAGAAGTGGCTAAATATAATGATTGATGTATATAAGATGGAGAAAATACAATATAGCTTTCATGCAAATTTTATGAAATTTGATAAAATATGGCAAAACTTTGAAAATGTTATATTATCAAGAAATGGGTTATAGAGTATACTTAGAACCTTTTATTATTTATAAACTGTGTATGTAATTAAGAAATGCATTGAGACTAATGTAACCAAACCTGTCTGATAGAATATATATTTTGTACAATAAAAAAAAAATAGAAGAAACCACAGTGCACAATTTAATCACTCCTAATGCTATCAGAAATAAATTCACTATTCTGTTAAAAGAAAAAGAAATATAATAACAACAAAAGACGCCCTGGTGGAATAGGGCCACTATGAGACTAATAAAAAAAAGAAGCTATTCAATAAGTTTAAAAAAAATAGCACCTTAAACATAAAATTGAAACACTGCAATAAACAACTAAAAAGTATGATTAGAAATTTAAAAAGAAACATGGAAATAAACATAATCTATAAAGTTAATGATAACAAAAAACAGTTTCATAATTGTATAGGATAATTACGAGGTTAACCAAAAAGGGATAGGTCCAATAATAACTAAAAATGGAACACTATCAGAAGAGGTGGATATAGCAACTGAATTAAATACATACTTCCTAAGTGTACACAAACCCAAAGAAGAAATACAGAAACCAATAGTTAACTGTACGAAAAAATACATACCAATTACAGAAAAAGAAATCCTTACAATAATAAAGGGACTAAAATCCAGTGGCTCAGCAGGCCCAGACGGTATAACTCCCAGGTTTTTGCAGGAGTTATCAAATGAACTAGTGGGACCACTGGCATACCTTTATAATTTATCACTGAGAAGCTGGAAAACAATTCCAGAATGGGGACAAGCATTTATAATACCAATACACAAGACAGGATCCAGATCCAAAACCAAAAATTATAGGCTTATAAGTCTAACTTCAGTTTTAGAGAAAAGTTTAGAAAGAGTCATACAACAAAGAATACTAGATCACCTGGCAGATGAAAGGATAATAGACAGTTCCCAACATGGGTTCACCAAGGGAAGATCTTGCCTCACCAACTTGATATCTTTTTTTGAACCAGTGAGTGCAGCTTTGGAGAAAGGAGTACCAGTGGATGTTATATATTTAGACTTTGCTAAGGCCTTCGACAAGGTATCCCATAAAACAGTAATAGAATATTTATACAAAATCAAGTTGGAACCTAGTATAGTGAAGTGGATTACATCATGGCTGGAAAATAGGAAACATAAAGTGATAATAAAGGGGTATCACTCTGTATGGGGAGATGTGACAAATGGGGTGCCCCAAGGCTCTGTCTTGGGGACCACATTATTTAATATCCTGGTCAGTACACTGCAGACATCAGACAATGCATGGTTAAATAAGTATGCCGATGACTGTAAACTAGGAGGTCTAGTACAAACTCTCTGATGGACAGAAACTCCAGGATAATTTAGCTAAATTAACAGCCTGGACCAAAAACAACAAAATGTTGTTCAACATCACTAAGTGTAAGATTATGCATCTGTGTGCTAGTAATCCTAACTTTAAATATATTATAGATAACCAGATACTAGAGACCACCACTGAAGAAAGAGACCTGGGAATAATAATAACAAATAAACTATCCACAGACACATACACCAGATTAACTGTTTAAAAATGTCATAAAATATTAGGTAGTATTTTATCTAACATAAAAAGTAGAGAGTCAAAAATAATACTCCCACATACTACCAGCTTGTCCGACCACACATGGAATACTGCTCCCAGAGCTCAGCAGCAAATACCATTAAAAGCCAGAAATTAAAAGAGGGAGTACATAGAAAAAAAAAATAATGGGGTTAAAACATCTTACATACATAGACAGATTGAAAAAATTGGGTCTATACTCTATTGAGTATAGTCAATTAAGAGGAGACCTTTACTTAACATTTAGGGCAATCAAGGATGAATGCTTGATGGAATATATAGGAGTTTGTAAAAGACAGGAGCATAAGAAGAAAACAAGGTCCCATGGATATAGACTTATGCGAGAAAATAACACAACTAAGAAACATTGTGACTTTTTCACACATAGAATCATTCAAAGTTGGAATACACTCCCAAAACACGTAGTAGAGAGTAACAACATTAACACATTTAAATACAGACTGGATCAGTATATGGGTGAAAAAAGATACATGTTCCACCTATAAGACAAAATAGGTGGCGAGTTCACTAAGGACAAGTTGTCCACAGAACTCGTATCAAACTATGAAACTATGAAACTATACCCTGGTACATTAATATCCCAGTCATGATTAGCGGTGTACCATGTCTCAGTTATTGCTGCTAAGTCCAGGTCTGCCTCTACCAACAATGTCTCCAGGTCTGGCATTTCATTCCCCAGGCTGCAAGCATTTGTAAATATGGCCTTTCATGTTCCGCTACCTATCTGTGCTCTACTCTTGCTCCACTGCTTCTTTCCCTCCCCCCAAATCTCATTTCTGGCTTCTCTATCTTGTTGGGGTGGGCTACTAGTGTTTCCCTGCTCCCATTGTCCCCACCACTTGGCTAGTTTAAATGCTCAGCAAAGAAGCAATTAAACCTCTCAATTAGGACTGCCTTCTCCTTCCTGGACAGATGCAGCTCATCACTCGAGTACAGTGCCCCATTGTTCCAAGTGGGCCCCAGTCCCCAATGAAGCTGGTTCCATGGCAGAATATTGACAACAATGTTGTCAACATCCTGCACAGTGACGGGAACAATGCTGGCTGTTGGCAGTGTTCCCATTGGGAAGAAGTGTTTTTTTGCTGGGGGCTTTGCACCCCACACCCCCCATGCAGAGAGCTTTGCCCCTGCACACACCCCATCTCTAATTAACCAACTCTGAGTTGGAGTTGGTTCAGGGTGGGGATGAAACACCAGGAGTCATGGTGTCAGCATACAGCAGACCACCACAGTGACCAATCTTGACCAGGTGAGATTTGTCACTGTGGTGGTGTTCACTGTAGAATTGTCATTGTGGTGGTAAGCCACTAATGAAGTCATACCCCTTGTCTCTGCCCCAGCCTTTCAACCTTATGTTGAAGCTCCAAATACAAAGATTCCCACCTTCCCTCCTGCTGTGGAATGGTAGCACCTCTGAAAATGTTACAGAGCTTTCTACCTTCCCCAGCTTCCCTCCCAACATTTCAAAATCCTCTTGGACCTGCTCTATGCTTACTCTATCCTTGTATAGGTAATTTGTTCCTAGGTGAATAAAGACCTCTTTGCAACCGCCTTAGCCATCCTCAGGATCTGCTTCCCCTCCTTCCAAACTGTGCCTCTCAGGAGTTTGTCCTTTTCTCTCTGCTGTCCTTGCCCAGATCCATTCCCCAGACAATTGAGTCCCCCATCAGGAGTAACTTCTTCCCCAGGGTCCCCTTTCACACCCCACTGGGTATCCCTTCTGGAGGACCCTCACATTCTCCCTGGTCACTGCTCCTGGTTCCCTTGCAGGACTCTCCCACTCCTCCAAGACTGTGTAGGCATTCTTAAGCTGGACCTGATGGAGGATGAGTCTCTGCCTCCCCTACCTAATCCTCCCTGAGTTCACCATAGTCCATCCTGCCTTCTGTCTGGGCAGCCATTGTGGCATTGACTGGTGACATGTTGCCCTCTGGATGGGGATGAAGGTCTCCAGTAGGCCTGCCAGCTCAGGTCAGAGTCTGGACATCTGTACCTTCAGCCCAGGGAGGTGCCTGCATATGGGGCAGCACCACAGTTCCCAGAATGTCCTGCTGAAGACTGCTGCTCTGCACCCATTACACTTCACCACTCCCTGCATCTTCTCCTGTTGATCTGTCTGTGTCACCTTCTTCAATGCCATCTCCACCCTCTTGCTGCTATTTTTAGGCTTCCTGATGTATTTGTTATACCAACTTTCCTTAGAGCTTTATGTTGAAAAACTTTGATGTGGATGTAGTTCTTCCTGGCCAGGCCAGGTTTCAGTTGTATTGAGCAAAATCTATATGGCAAACACAGTGCCTTGACTCATACCATACCCAGGCTCAGGGGTGTTCAGGTACTCTGGTCATAGATGGGAGCCCATATTGGGAACTGTATTCCACTGTCTCACATCCTAAGCCAGCCACACTGACAATCCACATCCTGGTCCATCCAACTTGGAGCATATCAGTACCAGAGTGCATCCAGCCACACTGCTGGCATACAATGTGAGGCATTTCCCTAACCAGCACTTTAACATAGAGAACTGCACTGGTCCCCCACCCAATAGCAACAGCTGGCATTAGCTTCTAGGCCATGACGCCCTCTCCATGCCTGCTGGGCTGGCTAGCTCCGATCATGTCGCGACAGGCCCAAGAGCTCTTGTCTCAGGCCACAAGGGACCCCTTTAATGTGCTATGATACTCCCATCCCCACTAAGCCACACAGGATGATATGAAGGTATCAAATTCCTGTTAAGAGTATGGCTAGTAATAACTCTGCCCCTACCTTGGGGAGGAGGGGTTGTTGTATAAATATTAGGTACATGCATGGTAATATATTGGCAATGAATGTACACTTATACGATACAAAACATATTGTAGGCATTTGTCAGCAGTAAAGTAAGGAAAGATTTTATTATAAATGAATGCATGTTATTATTATAAATGAATGCATTTAATGAGCTATTGTACAATTAAACTGTAGCTTTATCTCATTATTATATATCAATTAAAAAAGGTGTTTATTTATCAAGTGGGCTCCAAATAAACAAGCTAAATGAGGTGTACCAAAAATAGAAAATAAACTAGAAATTACTTTTCATCCATTAGTTTTTTCAAGAATGATCTGTAAAGAAACAAGCATTTGTCAATGCTGAACATTTGCTTGCATGTATGTGCAGTCCAGGTGTTTGGTACTGATGGTGCACAGAAGCAAATGCCCTGCACCAAGTGAAGATTCTGTCCAAGGGCCCTGCACTTCTGTGCAGCAATGGATGTTGCTGCACAGAAGTGCAGAGAGGAGGAGCTGCAAGGACCAGATAGTGAGGATTAGGAAGGACAGAGGATGGGTGGAGAAAGGGGCAGAGCAGACAGAAGCACTAAATGAGTACTTCTGTTCTGTGTTCACGAAGGAGATGGGTTGGTAGCTACCTCAGGGGATGGGAAAGGTGGGCAATGAGGGAGGAGTGACAGATGAAGTAATTACAGAGAGAAGGGTGCTGGAGGGCCAAAGGCACTGAGGGTGGATAAGGCACCAGGACCAGACAGCATTCACCCCAGGGTGCTGAAGGAGCTGACAGAGGTCTTGGTGGGGCTGCTGGCAGACTTGTTCAATACCTCCCTTGACACAGGCTGCATACCACAAGACTGGAGGATGGCTCACGTGGTACCCCTCCACAAGACTGGTCCAAAGGATGAACCAGACAATTGGTAAGCCTCACATCCATTGTGAGAAAGCTGATGGAGACAATCCTGAAAGAAAGGCTGGTGACCTTTTTAGAAGACAATGGTCACCAGGATGGTCAGCAACATGGGTTTGTCTCAGGAAGATCCTGCCAGACCAACCTAGTTGAGTATTACGACTGTGTGATGAGGGAACTGGACAAGGGCCATGTAGTAGATGTCCTGTATTTGGACTTCAGCAAGGCCGTTGATTCAGTGCCTCATGGGCAGTTGGGGGGAAAGTTGGAATATGTGGGGGCAGAGACAAAGGGTCATGAACTGACTGATGGGGAGTCAACAACCGGTGGTGGGGGGGAACTCTCATCCCTAAGGGCTGTGATGAGTAGGGTTCCACAGGGATTGGCACTGGACCCGGTGCTGTTTGGGATGTTCATAGCAGATATCTCACATGGCATCAGGAGTAAGGATAGTCTGTTCACCGATGATACAAAGATGGGGGTGGTAGTAGAGAGGTAGGGGCTACAGGATGACCTAACTAAACTGTAGGTGTGGTCAGAGATGTGGCAGTTGGAGTTCAATGCCAAGAAGTGCAAGGTAATGCACTTCAGAGCAAGGAACCAAGGGAGGTGCCACGAGTTGGAAGGGGCTCAGTTTGGTACCACTGATGAGGAAAGAATCTAGGGGTGGTTATAACGTGGAATATGAACAACTCAGCTCAGTGCAGGAAGGTGGCAGCAAAAGCCAACAGGATGCTGGGGTGTATTGTGAGAGGAATCTCCTCCAAAAGCAGGGCGGTGATCCTGCCTCTGTACAGGTCACTAGTCAAGCCACACCTGGAGTACTGTACACAGTACTGGTGCCTGTTTCTGAAGAAGAATGTCAGATTACTGGAGGGAATACAGTGCAGGGCAACAAAGATGATCCAGGGATTGGAGGACAAACCCTATGAGGAAAGGCTGAGTGAGGTAAATATGTACTCCCTGGAGGAGAGGAGGTATCAGGGGGATATGCCTGAGACCTTTAAATACATAATGGGGATAAACAAGACTGGTACAGAAGGGGTATTTAAGTTGAGGAGGGGGAGGGACATGAGGCGGCATGGTCTCAGACTGGATGGGGAAAGATATAGAAGAGAGATGAGGGGACATTTTTAAAAAAGGAGAGGGTGGTGGCTAAATGGAACCTCTACCCGAGGAGGTGGTATACTGTAAGACGGTGGGCAGTTTTAAAGGGGATGGGACAGGGTGAAATGAGAGCTGACTGTGAGGGGAGGGAGGTGGGGCAGCTGCAAAGTGAGGGTGCTAGCTGCACAATCAAGCAGACTTGATAGACCATGAGGACTGTTTCCGCTGGCAGATTCAAATGTTCATACGTTTATATGTGAAAAATTCATGGGGCTGTGTGCTGGGCTGAGGAAGCACATGGCCCTGTGGTCCTTACACTTCCATATCAGTGTGGGTGTCACACACAGTGTGAGGTGAAGAGATTATGTGGCAGATTTTTCTGGTTCTGCAGAGCACTAAGCTGTGAATCTGGAGACCCAGTAGACCCGGGTTTGAAACACACAACTGCCTCTTGCATACAGTGGGATGCTAAGCAAATTACTGCACTGAAATATCAGTAAATTGACTGAGAAAGTCACTTAACCACCCTGTGCTCTCGGATCTCACCTGAAAACTCACTTTGTCTTGGTGTTCTTTTCCTCCTGACCAAAAGTAGTAAAAAATAAATAGTAACTATAAAGCGATAGTCCCTTCAGTTTTTGCCTTCTAAGTAGTATCAGTGGTTCAGAGAATGTGCCCCTCCACCCAGGGGAAGGTCATGTGTTCTATCTCCACTTACTGACACTGCAGTGGGGCACTGGGTCCCTGTTGCCCTTCTCTGGTGGATGTCCAGGTGAATGTTGAAGATCCCATGGCACTTCACTTATCCTATGGAGATTTTTCTCCAGTGTCCTGGGCAACATTTCTCCTAAGAATAAAACATGTACATGCCCCCCTCTCCAGAAAGGAGTCCTCATTGTGCCTGATATATAGCTTCCATTGAGAAATAATGAATCAGGAAGATGTAAAACTAGTCAGTGAAGCCAAAACTGTACCCCACACCACACATGGATGTGGGCAAATGCCAGTAGCAGCTGTCTGCTAGTATGCATTCAGGGACACATGGGCACACTAGATACCTGGAAAAACTGAAACACGAGTGCCGGCTTACCTTCACAGTGAGTCCCTTTTCATCATACTTCTCCTTCATGGGTCTGTATTCAACTGAGGAATGAGCAGCAGAGGAAAGTTTCCAGAAAAGTTGGGACATCTGCTTCCAGCATGTTTCACAGGACATTGACCAGCTGAAGCCTGGCACTACTGTTACCAGGGGTGTAGCCGGCAAATTCAATTTTGTACACCGCACCCCAAATGCTATTCCTCCTCCAGCAAGTTTTCTCATTTGCCCCATCCCCCAGCACATGAAGCCACACACAGGACAATGACAATACAATATAGTTCAGAAAGGGCATGCATGATTTGCTATTCAAAAACAAATTTAAATCTTTGACATTTTGTAGCAAGCATTATTGTTTTGTGATCTTCACTTTTACAGTTTATTTTCATATAGTGCCCACAGGAGAGGGCTTTGATGTAACAGCAGTGCTTATCACCAGTTCTATCCGTGACATTTTTGATGGCGGCCACACTGGGCTAGCCACAAGGAGCAGCAGCAGAGCAGGATATTTTAGTTTATTTTATTTAATTCTGGTTTAGTTCATTTTCATTGTTTCGTTTTTGTTATTTTAGTTAACTTTAGTTTAATGTAGTGGTAGTGAGATAGGGTGGAAGCAGTGATTTAGTGAGGTTGAGAAGCATTATCGGGAATTTGGCTCTGTGAATAAATGGAGTCGCATATTTATTTTACATTTCATTAGTTTCCCCCAGCGTTTCATGTTATAGCACGGGGAGTGCTCAGTAAATTTTTATGGCTGTGGGCAGAGCCTACAGCCATCTTGCTGTCTGTAGCTTGAAAATGGAGTATCGTGGAACACGTTTTGGACTTTTAAATGTATCCTTCCACATCTATAAATCACTATGCCAACTAAAAGAAAATACTCCCTCCTTTCTGTTTAGAATGTTGGAGACATAGTTATAAGCTACTTATCAGATGGCCATTAGGAAACTGAAACAGCTTGTTAAATATTGGTTGCCTATTACACTGGAAATTTGTTTACCCCCTTCAAAATGCAACAACTTGCACATTTAAATACCCAGCATTTAAATATTTTTGCAACTAACTTCACTTGGTAAGTATTGCCTTTCAAAAAAGATTCATACCTCATAAATGTCCAACCTTTCCCAGCAAATGTACAATGATTTACACTGTTTTTTAACCTTTTAAGATGGTACTGTCTCAGACATATACCAGGTCTTCAGTAAACTACCCAGACTAAATATATATGTTTCTTGACAGCAAGGGCTGCCCCTGCCTTCCAAACATAACAGACAAGAGTCTGCCAAGTACTGAAGTAGGGGTGTGTGTGTGTGTGGTGGATAAACAGTCAAACATCTGGCGAGGGAGACCTCATCTAATGAATTAACTGCTGACAAACCAGAAGAGTGAGAAATTCATCTGTATAATTATCTGATTCCTTATGTTCCCATACAGAGTTATAAAAAAAGTTCATCAAAACAATTGAGAAATAAATTTATAGGGGACAACAACTGAGTTTTTCCTGTGTTTTGGACCTCCAACTCTAGGTTGTGGAACATAAATGTATTGTTTGTGGCTGGAATGAGAAATCTAAACAGTAAGAAGGTCTAAACAGTAATATTTTAATTTACAGTATTAGTAATGTAATCGTGCATAATTTCTATAAATAAATTTGAGGTCTGATAATGTAGCCAGGGTATATGTTAACTTGCTTTGTTCTCTCACAACATGTACTAGTAGTAGTAAAAATTTTATTATGAAAATTCAGAAAAGGATAGCCCAATTGAGCTGAGGCTCATTTTCAATGGGGTCCCAATGTATAAAAAACAAATAGTTACACAGAATATGTACATAAATACAAGCATAGCAAATGCAATATACAACCTGTATCAAAAAACACAATACATGACAGACATGTAGATGTTTTTCAATTAATTACAACAAACTTTAGGCATTTAAGCACTTTTTACAAGCCAAGATCATATTTGATGCCAAGATGGAGACGATATTGACTTGATATGTAATGTGCTATTTTTGAGAATGAAAGAGATAATACCATTTATTACAAGGACAATTATTGTTCAGATACATAGATACTGTACATAGACACTTGGCAGATAAGGGCCTATGGCCCACTCAGACTGCCCATTTGAGCTTGTAAGTTCCCTTTATGTTTTTTTTATACTTTTGGTGGTTTCATGTAGGCTTGATATTATTCCTGAAATGTCAGAGATCTTCCTGGGGAACTTGCAAGATACTAGTATATAACTATACTATTTGTAAAAGGTCCCGATCAAACAACTGGAAAACATAAGAATGTTTTTTGTCATTGTATAATATAATTTGCATTTACTGAGTTGCTTGATCAGGTCCTTGAAGAAAATAATAACATTTACTTAACTCATTCAAGATTCTATCAGGTGGTCAAAAAAAAAGGCTATGAGAATTTGTCTGAAAACTAACAAACATAAGATGCAAAAAACAGCATCTGTGTATACAGTGGCCTGGATATTCAAACTGCGCCATTCAAAGGCGCAAGTCCTTGCACTGCACAAAATAGATGTGCAGGGGTGTGTCCCGTGCGATATTCAAAGGAGTTGCGCTATTGAGCAACTCCTTTGAATATCGCTCCCCAGCCATAGCCACTGTGCATGGCGCAGTGGAACTTGCGCAAGCGCAAGTTGACAGAGTGGAGCAGTCAACTTGCGGTGGCGCAAGTACCATTGCGCCATGCGCAAAATCATGATATTCAAAAGGTGACATGCAAATGGGGCCATAATACATGCAAGGCACAGAGGGGGCCATTTACATGTCATTATAGCCCCATTTGCATGCCATTAGCATGTAGGTGTGCCGATCCCCGAGGACTTGCGCCTGGCGCCCTGCCAGGCAGCAACCGTCGGGGAGCGACACACCCTGCAGCCCGATCTCGGGCAGCAATGTGGCTCCCCACCTCCTCCGGTACATCTCCCTGGTGGTCCAGTGGACCGAAATGCCCGATCGTGGGCAGAAAGTATACAGAACCCCCCCCACATCCCATGTGCCCGATCGCGGGCAGAAAGAATACAGAACCCCCCCCACATCCCATGTGCCCGATCGTGGGCAGAAAGAATACAGAACCCCCACATCCCATGTGCCCGACAGGGCAGAAAGTATACAGAACCCACCCCCGTCCCATGTGCCCGATCATGAGCAGAAAGAATACAGAACCCCACATCCCATGTGCCGATCGTGGGCAGAAAGAATACAGAACCCCCACATCCCATGTGCCCGATCCGCGGGCAGAAAGTATCAGAACCCACCCGGCGTCCCACATGTGCCCAGATCGCGAGCAGAAAGAATACAGAACCCCCCCATCCCATGTGCCCGATGTTGGGCAGAAAGAATCTAGAACCCCCATCCCATGTGCCCGATTGCGGGCAGAAAGAATCAGAACCCCCATCCCATGTGCCCTAAGTGGGCAGTGATTAAGTGCCCCAAAATATCTCCCTGGTGTCTGGTGTGGCTACCCACCCACCCATGAAGCCTCCCGCCCACTCCCCGGCAGCCAGTGGGTGGCAGCATCCACCTGCCTGCTGCCCGCCACCCACCGACTGACTGGCGGTGAGGGCTGCGCCCATGGTGCAGAGCTAGAGCCAATGGGCGTGCAGCCCATACTGTACATGACAGTCCAGATTTGTGAATGAAGTCATTCACCGTCTGGACAATGATAACCTGGCTATGGGCTACCGGTGGCTCTGGCTCTGCCAATGGAAGTGCAGCCCTACGAATCGGTCGGTCGGAGATAAGGCTGGGAAATGGTATTCACAGCCCTGTTAATTGCCCTGAAGGGATCGTGGGTGGGGTTCTTGTCTGGTTTGCCAAGAGTGGTGCTTGCTGGGGCTAATGGCCATGCAGGAACCCTGACACAGTGCCTGCTGAAGAGTGGGTGGTATAGTCTCAGGTGCTCCTAGGCTCTTTGGGGAGTGGGTCAGAGGGCCTGACCTGGCTGAGGGCTGAAGTGTCAGTAGGAGGCCTTAGGATGGTGTCCTCCCTGGTGTGCAGTCAAGACACCCTCCGTTTTCCCACTGGGTGTCCTAAAGTGATCCTGGATCAGCTGTGATACAGTCGCTTTTGGGGGAAGGACAGTATTACCATGCAAGGTGGAGGAGAAACATCAGGAATTCAGCTCCACTTGGAGGATGATCAGACTCTGTCATCTTTTTTGATACCACTAGGAAATGGTGGGGCAGTGAGAGTGCTCTTTTTTAAACTGTGCTTACTTTATAATTATTTGATGACTTGATCCTGGTCTATATGAGAGATAGAGCCAGTAGATAGCTTTCTTTTCTCTTGGAGAGGTGGGAAGTCTTTGGATTCAAAATTCATTGCCGAGAGTGTTAAGTGACTTCTCTCTTGAACAGTATATTTTTTTGCCATAGAAACCTATTGATTAATTTCATTATTAGTTGGGGTTTGGGGGAACTAGTTTTGTGGTTTGGGGTATTTTAGGTTGGTTGTTGTGGGGAAGGTTAATTTGGCTTTGATTGGTTGGATGTGAGTGTGTGGGATATGTAAGGATATTTGTGTGATTGGTTGAATTGTGTTCTTGGTTTGTTTGTGACTTGACTGTTGCTGTGGATTGTGATGTGCTGGGAGGGTATAATGACAGTAAGGTGCTATTCCCCCTTCAGGATCAGGGAACTCCACCATTTTGGCTATCCCCCTTTGCCATCTTTGACATATTCAAGATGTCACGCTTTTTGGATTGCTAGAAGGCATAGGGAGGGGAGTCCAGGACCTGGTGTGGGGATAGAAAGGAGTGGTCAGATAGGGGTGGTGGGGTCAAGGAGATGCCCTTGGAAGAAATGGGACCAGGACAGGAGGCCTCCCTGCCTGGTTCCCATACCCAAGGGCTCTGCCGTGAGCAGGCAGGTGGCATGGTCTTCCTCGACGGGTCATCTGATTCGGGTAGTGTTGTGCAACATCAGGTCTATTAAAAACAAGACTGCTATAATTACAGATCTTGTTAGTACATCTGACCTGGCTTGCATCACTGAGACCTGGTTGGACAAGAATGCAGGCCCAATTTTGACCTCAGCAGTTCTGGCCAGGTAATCAGTGATACTCCACCTGAGGACGGATCGTAGGGGTGGAGGTGTAGTCATTTGTTTTAAAATGGAACTGGGTCTTATGGATGTGCCAGTGGGGTCCACCAGATCCTTTGAGTGTATCATGGGTGTGGGTGTGGAGTGCATGATACTGCCCATCTACCATCCACCCGGGGATGAGAAAGGATTCCTGCAGGAGATCGTGGACTTCATTGTCAATGTGGTATTGGGATCCCCAGATGGTTAATTCTGGGGGATTTCAATGCCTGTGTTGATGATGAACTCTCACATTTTGATCAAGATCTCCTCCAGCTTATTACCTCACTGGGCCTCACACAGGTTATTACTGCCACAACTCACATTGGCAGTCACTCATTGGATCTGGTGTTCCTCCTAGGGATGGAGATCTCTGATTTGGTGGTGAAACATGTTGGTTGGTCTCACCATCACACCATAGGGTTCAGTTTCATGGCTCCCCCAATGGGTCTGCCCCTACGGAGATGATCTGGTACTGTCCTTTGAGGTGAGTGACCCCAGAGGGCCTAATGGCAGTGTTAGACCTATCGGGATTGTCGGGATCCAGGGGATCTGGTAATAGCCTATAATAAGGCAATGGTAGATGCCCTGGATTCCATTGCTCCTGTTTGTGTTCTACCATGCTCTCTTTGCCCAAGGTCCCCATGGTTTGATGGGACCTTGAGGAAATTGAGGAGAGTGGGTCAAAGGTTAGAGAGGGCTTGGTGAAAGTCCAGCCTGGAGATTGACAGGCTTAGATTGATGGACCATTACACTGTGTATCAATCAACAATCACCTGTAAAAAGGCAGAATTCCTGTCCAGGGAGGTTGCCACCATGTAAAATGGACCAGCATAGCTCTTTCGGACTGTCGACAGATTGTGCAATCCAATCTGTCTGCAGTTTGGTGATGCCTTGTCCCAAGAAAGATGTGATGAGTTTGCTCAATTTTTTTGTGGATAAGGTTGCCACCATTAGGTCTGGGATTCACCCTGCCCCCTCTACGGGGTGTTACTGAGGTTGGCAGGAGGTTGCGCATGCCCAGTTTACCTGGTTCTACTTTGGCCGGCTGGACATCATGGATGTTGTGAGGATCATCCAGACTTTGTGGCTAACCAGCTGTAGTTTGGATCCGGGCCCAACACGTCTCCTGGTGTAGTGTGTTGAAAAGATCTGCCCAATCCTGGCTGATATAGTTTGGATGTTATTGGAAAGTGGGTCTTTCCTGATCCCATGAAGGAGGCGGTTGTATGACCGCTCCTGAAAAAAACTCCCTTGACCCAGACTGTCTTGGCAACTACAGACCTGTCTCTAACCTGCCGTTTGTAAGAAAGGTTATTGAGAAGGTGGTTGCGCTGCAGCTGGATGATCATTGGGTACTAAATCATCTCCTAATAGCAAGAGATCGAAGGACCCATTCCATCTTGGTCATCCTTGATCTCGAAGTGGCATTTGACACTGTGGACCATGGTGTGCTATAGAAGTGCCTGCGGTTCATCTGTGGACTGTTATGTGCTGTCCTCAGATGGTTTCAATTGTTCCTTGAGGGTAGGGCGCAGAGAGTGGTCTCAGGAATTTATTCCTCTGACCATCTTCTCCTATCCTGCAGTGTACCACAGGGCTCCATTTTTGGCACCCATGTTTTTTGCTTTGTATATGCTGCCATTAGGGGACATTATTAGGCAGTACAGTTTGAGTTTTCACTGCTATGCAGATGATACTCAGCTCTACATGTTCTTTGTACCTGAACGAGGAGATATGCTCTTGATGTTTAACAACTGCCTAGCTGAGATCCAGGACTGGATTAGTGGTAGTTGGCTAAGGTTGAACCCAGACAAAACTGAGGTGTTGGTGGTGGACCCAGATCGTCGAGAGGCGGGTGTGTTGGTAGGACAACCCTCTGGTCTTTGGCTCGGGAGCATCCAGCTTACCACCTCAGATTGGGTGCATAACCTGGGTGTTATTTTTGATGATGGCTTGACCCTAAAATCACGGGTTTCAGCCATTGTCAAGACCTCTTTTTACCATCTGAAGAATATTGCACAGGTGAAACACCTGGTCCTTCCTAAGGATCTTCCAACACTGGTCCACACCTTCATGACTACTCGCCTTGACTACTGCAGTGCCCTGTACCTAGAGTTACCAGGGGTTTATATTTGCCACCTGCAGTTGGTGTAGAATGTGGCTGCAAGGCTTTTGACTGGTACATGTAGGACCAGTCATACTATACCTATTCTCCATGGACTGCACTGGCTTATCATCTTCATCTTCAAGGTCAGTTTGCTGACCTATAAAGCCCTACATGAGCAGGGACACAGCTACTTGCTAGATCTCCTTTCTCCCAACCACCCCTCCTGACCATTCTGATCCACCAACGAGAGATTGCTAGAGATTCCCAAGGTGTGACTGCAAACATCTGGGGCCCGCTCTTTTACGTTTGTGGCCCCTAACCTGTAGAATTCTCTACCTTATCAGGTAAGAGAGCACCTGACCATCCAAAGTTTTAAAACAGAGTTAAAGACCTGCCTTTTGGCCTGGCATTTCCTGAAGAATGTTAACACCTAATTAGAATGGACTGTCATCATATCTATGGGTTTGTGGTTTTATAGGATTTTATCTTATTGGTGGTTTATGTATTGTATTTAAATTATTGTGATGTCATTGATTTTATGGACAGGTGCCTTGATCAATGGAAAGGCACCTTTTACAAATAAAATTTGATTTGATTTGATTTTTAACATGAACCACAGACACAATCCTGGTGTGCTCAATGCTGCATGGAGGGGATGCACTTCACAAAGCAGGTAACTTTGAAACAATCAGAACAGGCAAAGATTTGAGGACAGAACCAAAAGCAGAGAAAAAAAGAAATATGGAATGAAGTGCAGGTGCTCTAAATGTCTCTGTGTAAGTGCCACAGGTTTTGTAGTTTCCATGAACTACATTGAATAAATACTTGGAAGTGATATCTCTGTGCTAGTGTAATAATATTCAATTTTTTCTCTGCTTCAGTTGTGCCCTCAAATCCTTGCTTGCATACTGAGCACTGGAACAATAAACAAATGTTATACTGACTACGGCTTTAGGCATACTACCAACCTGTCCCCCGCTAAAATTATTAGAGTGGGATAATGTTCTATTTTCATTAATGTCCACTTGGTCACTCCTGGTTAGCATCAGATGGCTCAGCACCATGTAAATCAGAGCATTAAGAAAATGTATGTTGCAATGTATGTTTCCCTTTACTGTACAGACTTGTTTTAATAAAAAAAATACATATATATTTACAAAAAAATCTTTGTTCTAATTTTTTTCATGAACTGCTGCTTCAATAAATGATGTGCAGTCTTTCTAGCTATGCTGGTCAAATTTCAGAGGACAGCTGTGGTGAGTAAACATTAGATAGGTGCACTGTACTCTAGCAACTTGATGGCTAAGGGGAAGGAAATGAGCTTGCTAACCACACACAGACATAAATGTTACTGCAAAATAATACCCCAACTTCTCACCAAGACATGTACAGTATAGTATAAACAGACTGAATGCCCCCCAGCTACTCACCAAGAGAAGTACAGTAGAAGCAGACTGCATGCAAACAGACCACTCCCCCACCCCAAAATAATAGTACTGTTGAGGACATAACATACAGTATATAATTTGCAATACTAAAACTTAAGTGTATGTAGAAGATAACTGGACTTCTCACTATTGTTGAATTTGTTATGCAGAAGTCACTGACAGGAGAGATCCCTCCTTCTTGTTTTCCCAGAAGTCAAGCCAGCCAAACAGTGCTCACAGGGCAATAATCATCCACCAATGTAGCTCTCCTGGGGCATCGCCTGGCTGCCAACCACACACTCAACCTTCAGCAGCCACATTAAATAAATAAAACCCTCTACCCCTCCATGGTATACTGCCATAGTTCCAGTGATCTTGATTAGATTTCTAGAGAATACTTTTGTAAAAAAAAAAAAAAAAGATGGAGCCACGATGAGATTTATCCTTTAAATGAAGGAGAAAAAGTTCTAGATCAAGACAATATGGGATTTATAAAGTGCAAGGGTATTAAATAGTGGGGATTCACCCAATACATTGAGAAGGCAAACTAAACAGAGCAGGGTAAACGAGCAGGCTGTGCAAACACAGCAGAAACTAAATTCCAGTGGTCAGTACACTATATTATGTACTAATACTATAGTTAGACTTTAACAAGGCATTTGATAAAGTACCACATAACAAGCTTATCATCAAGTTAAATATCATGGGCCTTGATTCCAGGGTCACCTCATGGATTCCAAATTGGCTTACTGACAGGCAGCATAAAGTAAGAATTGGGGACATAGTATTGGATAACATTAATGTGGGCAGAGGGGTATGACAGGGATCAATTATAGGCACTATCCTGTTTATATGATATGTAAAAGAAATGCACACAGGCCTGAACAGTCATCTGGCAAATTCAATAACAACACAAAACTAGAAGGCCCTGCATTGAGTCTTGCAGATACTGATAAGATTCAAGATGACTCAGGTGAAATATACAAATATAGAAATAGACATCTATCTGGAAAAAAAAATTCAACAGTATAAAATATGCCATACTACATTTGGGAAACACCATCACCAAGAGGGCATATCAACTAAGAGGGGCAACATTAAAAAGTGTGAGTGAAGTAATAAATCTGGCGATAATCCTGCAACCCAAACTTCACTTCACTAACAGTACCAAAACTATAAGATCCATACAGTGCTCGGCTGTATAATATGAAATGTTTGCAACTGACACAAAACGGTAAGCACCCCCCCGTATAAATCCCTCATAAGGCCCCATTTAGATAATTGTTCCCGGTTTTGGTTGTCTGACTTAAAAGGCAAAATCAACAATTTTAAAAGGATACAAAGAAGATTTACAAAGTGTATCTGTGGCTTTAGAGGTTTTGATTATGAATCTAATACAAAATTACTGGGACTACACAGCCTGGAAAGTAGAAGAACTACAGTGGACTTGATTTTACTGTATAAATTGTTGAATGATAACACCGTAGGTGCAGAAATGGGATTGGAATTTAGAGAATGTGGCCACCTTAGTAGGACCAATGACAAACAACTAAGAGGGAGAGTATACAGAACAAACACATGAGGACCTTATTACTACTCAAAGGATGGTGTCATATTGGAACAGACTCCCACAGGGGGTTGCCAATGCTACTAGCATGACTAGCTTTAAAAGACAATTAGATTAATTTATGGACGTAAAAGAATCCAGAAAAATGACCACTGTGTAGTGGGGATGGGGGGGATAGTCTAGAAGGGCCTAATGTGGTCTGCTTCTACCCTTTTCAACTATAGTAGCCATAGTATATTTAACGTGCACTTTACTATAGTTTGTTCACTTTATTTTTCAGCTAACTTGTTTTTATAAAATTTGTATATCACAATGCTATTAAAACCTTAACAGTTTATTTAACCCTGTCTAACTGGATGAGCACAGCCCTTGCCTAGAATGTACTACGAAAAGAGTACAACACAGCACTGTCCTCAGTATTATGCAACCTCTTAAGTGCAATAGCAGGAACTCCATTAAAAATTATTTAAAAACTTTTTTTTCCCTTTCGATAGCAGCAATAGAAGGCAAAAACAAGTACATAGATTGCTGTATGCTGTTGCTGAATGCTATGCACTGTACTATTTAATCAGGCAGCACAGTGAGATTCGCCACAAGTTGTAATAAATTCAGCAGTGGCATACCCCTTTTAAAATAAGGCTGACAGTCGAGCATAATAGAAGTGCTTAGCAAGCAAGCATACATACTGTAACAGGGCTGTGTTCCTCACCACTTAACTAGCAATTGTTCCTGCACTGACATCTGCACCTGCCCAATGCTGCTGCTCTCCCAGTCATCAAGCTGAAGACAGCAGGAGGAAGTACTTTACAATAAACTGGAGAGATTGTAAAGGAAAGCAGCAGGACTCTCAAGTTTGTCCAAGACTCCAAAGCCAACCACAGTGAACCTAGAAAACACAAACTCTCCTGTTGTTTGTACAAAGGCGCTGATGATCTGTCAAGTTCATAACCTCCACTCACTCTCCTGTCTCTGCCGATGCTGCTCAAAATAAAGTCAAAACTGAAAACACTGCTAATCAACCAAATACAGGCATGGTAAGAAATTGAGGGATGCTGAGAACCAGGGGCAGATTCAGTAATTTTTCGGGGGATATTGGGTGAAAGAATCAAAGTATTGTAGTGGAGTATGGTGGTGTGCCATGCCCACCCCACAAATTTAAAAATGTTGGCATTATATATAGAGAATGATGCCTGTGCAGGTGTGTGTTATGAAAATTTTTTCACACACCAAAGGTGTGTGATAATCCATAAACTCCAAGAGCAAAGCTCAAGGGATTTAAGAAATTTTCACACACCGAGAGTGTGTGAAAAATCAGCATAACACAAAACCTAGTACAGGTATTATTTTTTATATTAGTGGTGCAAGGGAGTGATTGCCTCAGGTAGTGGAGCAGTTCTGTCTCACACACACACACACACACACACACACACACACACACACACACACACTCTCTCTCTCTTTGACTCTCTCCCTTTCAGAATGGCATTTTTTCTCTTTCTTTTTTTATGTTGGCTCGTGCATGTGCAGCCAACATATTGCAGTAGTAGCAGATTTGGAGGTGCAGTCACTGTTGGACAAATGCAGGGCATGCATCAGTAGGTGTGTTCCGCATTCTCCAATAAGCTTACAAGCCGACGCCACACCATGCATACATAATGTGGTGAGCACAACTAAGGAAAGGTCCTCTGCAATGTGAGCAAAGCTTGTCATATGCAGCAGACCTCCCGACGTGCTTCTCCTGGTGAGAAAAATTTTTTACATGGCGGCACACTGCCTGCCATAATGCTGACTTTGGGGGTGCCAAATCCCCCTGTCAGCATGCCCTGCCCCAATGTATGTGCTGACAGGGGAGCCTACTCCCATCAGCATAATGCACTTCTATTTGTTATAGGCCAAGGGGGTGCCCAATCCTCTTGGCTCTTGCTCCCCCACTTTTGTCATGTGCCAACGGGGTGTCCAATCCCCTGTTGGCTACAGCAGCCCCCCAAAACACTAAGTTTTCACACTGGGAGCCCACCCCAGCATGCCAAATCCCTTGAAAAGTAAAATCCATCCCACAATTTTTTTTTTAATTTTTAACCCTGTGAAAGAAGAAAATGGTCCCTCGTGGTCTCCCTGCCCCCTCCCAAAACCAGCGCCCATCCTCTGTGCACCCTGCCTCCCCACACGCCCCTCACCCCATACTTAGCTCTGGAGTCCAGCGCGACGATCTTTGGTGGACCGGGAACATGTCTGCACTTTTCAAAGCCAACCGCGAACTGAAGAATGCTGTATAACAACATAAATAGGGTTTATTTCAACTTTGGTGCATATCTCAGGCGTGTTTTGGCATTTTTGCACCAAATTTTCAACATGGGGTTATTGGGACCACTCCTCATGAATTCAGTCACTGTTATGGCATTATTCTGTCCCAAAAGATGATTTCGCGATCACTGCATGGAATCACCTTTCGGGACCAAGTAACGAAATGACATTGCCACTGTTCATGAGCGGGGCTCTCAAAATGCCTATGTTGCAAATTTGGTGAAAAAAATCCCAAAGATGGCTGTCTTATGAGTGTGCATTGCGCTGTTTCTACCACGCTCGTAACTTCATGAATTTGTAATATTTTCCCTCCAGATTTTCAAAATTGGCATTTTTCCACACCTCCTGATGAACAGTACAGCTGTCATTTTACAAATCCTGGCCAAAATGTGTTTTTGCACTTCCAGATCAGAATAGCGCTGTTGCTGTGTGAAATCGGTTTTCAGGACAGTTTGAGAAAATGATGGTGATGCTGTTCATGAGCAGATGTCCTAGAATGCCTATGTTGAAAATTTGGTGCCGAAATTCCATAAAATGACTGTGTTGCAAGCATGCATTGTGCAGTTTCCACGTACCCTTGTAACTTCGAAAATTTACAATATATTCATGCCAGATTTTCAACAATGGCATTTTTTCACACCTCCTTATCAACAGTACAGCTGTCATTTTTCACAGCCTGCCTAAAATGTGTTTCCACAGCTGTGGCGCACAACGGCATGGTCGCTGTGGGAAATCAACTTTTGGGACAGATTAACAAAATCGCAGCACCACTGTTCATGAGGGGAGGTCCCAAAATACCTATGTTGAAAATGTGGCCAAAAAACTCCCAAAAATAATTGGGTTATGGACGAGTGTGTGCAGTTTCTATGCATGCTCATGACTTCACCAATCATATTTTCACTCCAGATTTTCAACATTGCCATTTTTTATGCCTCCTCATGAACAATAAAGTTGTCATTTTGCACATCCTGCCCAAAATGTGTTTTCATCCCTGTGTCGCCAAATGGCATAGCCGCTGTGCAAAACCACCTTTCAGCTAACAAACTGATTGTGCCGCTCTTCATTAAGTGGGGTCACAAAAAGCCAATTTTGAAAATTTGGAGTGAAAATACCAACACACACCATGGTGTTAGGGTTTCCAACTGTAGCACCCCACCCTGTAGAGACTGACAGGTGTCAGGGGTGTGACTTGGGATCATCAGCTGTAATGCTCATGCCATTCCACCCCACCCCCACTCTGCAGCCAGTGACAGGCACCATGGTGTGCCTTGCAATGTTCAGCCACAAAGTTCACCCCATTCTCCTATACTGTACCTACCTCAACATATTACCTTATGAAATGGGGTAAGTATAATGCCCAAATACCCCAAAGCACACCACAACACTTGTCAGTGTCTACAGGGTAGGGTGAGGTAAAATGGCATGAGCATTATAGCTGACTACCCAAAGGCACACCCCAATGCCTGTCAGTCTCTGCAGGGTGGGGAAGGGGTTGGTGTCACTTCAATACTTCACTGCCATTCCTATTATGTATCTTTAACTCCTGCACTATCAATGCCAATGCCAGCGAGACAACATTCAGCATTGACAAATACTTGTTTTACATTGAACTATGGACCGTAATGTTGCTAGTCAGGCTAGGTTTGTTCCCGATGCAGTGGCTGTCTTGGCTTGCTCGACGTGTATGGACGGTGGCAGGATCAACCAGATAGATGTTTTAACTTAAGGCAGGATCAACTAGAGGAATAATGTAAAACTTTAAAAATGCACATGCATAACACAAAAAGATGAAGGATCAGTGCTTTTCATCTGTTTTAGGGAAAATAAATCACCAAGTTTCTTTCGCTGTTTGACCTGCCCTCTCACACAATGACTGCCAGTGAGGTGGTGCTCTAAAGAAGAGTGACACAAACTGCTGTAATAACCTGTCCTATGGGTTATTACGGTGTTTGAAACATGGCTCTAGTCCATGTATTAAAGTGGGTACCAGTAATTATGGTGCATTTTAGTACCCTTTCTGGTGCATATCATATATGTTTATATGCACAGATACTTTGTCTTGAGAATATGAGTGCATTCTTAAGTTTGTTTTTTTTTTGGGTGAGAGAAATGCAATGTGAAGCAGAGCAGTTCTGACCTGCAAAGGATTTAAAAATGATCTCATTTAACCAGAAGAGAAAAAGGAGCTGTATGTATAAGTGAATTGCAAATCCTGTTGAAGAGTTTTGTTTAAAAAATGCAATTTGAATTAAAATTGAGAGTGTTTCATTTTGTCAAAAATAATAGAATCCCTTGTGTGGTAAATGGACTGTGCCAAATAACTTGAATCCGAATGACACATGCTGGTATTTTTGTTTTTATTTTGTTAAATGCATTAGGCTCCCTACCTTCAGTCACACTGAATAATGACAGGGAGAGCAGTTCTATTGTTTTAAATAGACTGACAGAAGATTCAGATAAACGGATTAAGAAGCATGACTGTCATATGTGTGTTGCATAACTGGGTTATTCCGGGACATTACCCAACAAATACAAGTACTGTATGTTACTGGCATCCAAATGCAAGCTTCAGTACTAAAGATAAGTAGCATGGAGGGGGACTTTGTTACTATTGGTTTGGAGCAGGTCTTTCATAATGCATGCAGTACTGTAACATAGCTGCAGGGATGATGAATAATGGGCAACCTACTGAGAGGTCAGGATGAGTGCATGCCTACTTCCTCCCCCTCCCGGGAAGCACAAACAAGGGGATGTGCAAACCACACTAGAAGTCACTTGCATCCCAAACTGTTTCAATGCTGAGCCCAGAAGGCTGGCTCTTATTTAATTGATTGAAACGGTCAGAGTCAGGGCCATATAAAGGGGCAGATCAAGAGAAATTGCAAGAAAACAAATAACCAAACACAGACTCAACTGGTATAAAGGAAGGTTTATACCAGTTGTATCTGGTGTAAAAGAATGTTTTATTGGGTGTAATAGACTACTACAGTACACGCTTAGCAGAGAGGGAGGACTGGAGTCAGGGGTTCATTAGAACTCCTTGGGCTCCTTTTTCAAAACTAAAGCTATGATGCAAGGTACCTGTGCCAAACAGGTGTGATTCAAGTGACACCTTGTATCATAGATTGTGATTCTCCCAGTTTTCAAGTGCTGGCTGCAGCAAAAATAGGGATGCCATATGCCACAGACACCCTGTGCTTACCCTTGCAGCAGAATTGCCTGTGCGCCAGGTCGCAAGGTTGGTTGCGCAACACCGGAACTGCACCATCCCCTTATTTGCTATTTCACAAGGTCATCTGTGGTGGCATTGGGGGCTGCTTTAGACCACCCAGGAGGTGATCTAAGAGCCATGCACCACAGCAAGGCAAGACATCCAATGGCATTGACTGCAAGGAGAGAAGAAGGGGCAGAGACAGCATGGGGGTCCTAGTGAGTGAGGGGAGCATGCTGGCAAGTGCAGGGTGCTGGTGTGGCACCCATTGGGGGTGCCTTGCTGATGTCTAGTGAGCCGATTGACCAGGGTACAGGAGGGTTGAGAGGGATGGACCATGACCCGGCTATGGCTCCACACAGCCCTGGCACTTATCCCATAGATGCACCAGTCTCCAATACTAATGGTGAGCAGAAGTCACTGAAGGTTGCTGGGTGTAGGTGGTGGAGGGGACCATTCCCCAGGCACTGCAGCAGTCCCTTGTTACTGCAGCCCTAGCATGGAGGCAGGCTTCTGCCTACTGATAGTATTGGGGACTGGTGCACCTATGGGGCAGGTGCCAGGCCTCTGTGCAGCTGGAGCCGAGTCACATGCCATCCCTACCAACCACACTCTACCTCAGCCATGGTCCCCTGGACATCAGCATGGCACCTCAGTTCGATGCCAGCCCAGCACCCTGCATTTGCTGCCATGCCCCCCTCACTCACTAGGGTACCCTGTGCTCCATCTGCTCCCACTTCCCTTCTTGCCATCATATGCCCCCCCTCACACCTTCACAGCCTCTCTATGGTTGTGCCAGGGATTGGTGATGGATCTTTCCATCAAACCCTGCAGATGTGCCACTTTTGGTGCAACTCTGTAGCTGCAGCAACACCCAGGTCTGTGGTGTAGGAACCCCATTTTTACAAAATACAATGCAGGGTCCCTGAAGCACCAGGAGGTTGCAGCAGTCCCTGATCATTGCAAATTACAGTGACCACAGGGCTCTTTGAAAACTGAGCTTCATGTCTTCTTTTTCAGCATGCTGATGGATTTTAGCTACTGTTTTCTGGCATGTCAGCATCTGGCGCAAAACAGTGTGCTGGCATGGCAAAGTAGAATTGCACACAGCCCATTAGTGTTCTGGCATGCTAGCACGAGACGAGTGGTGTGCTAGCTTATCAGAATAGGCTGAACTCCCTACTGCCTCCTTCCCTGACAAGCAGCAAGCTTGGAACTGGATCGCAAAGCAGGGACCCAGCCTAGCAAACCACAGACACAGACAGAGAGATAACTTTGCACCTAGAGGGTAGGGCTGCTTCTCCCAGGTCTGAGCTACTGTCGCATCACTCCATCAGGTTGCTCCAAACTACAGACTGAATGTAGTTAACTGGAAACTTTCAACTGCACACATCAGGCATGCAGATGAAGTGCTCCACAGAGATCACCTTTCATTATCTGTTCAATCTTTAACAATACACGTCAGTGCTAACTTTGTAACTTGTCCAAGATATGACATCCTAAAACTTGCCTACCCAAAAAATTACAATCACACCAAAACAAACTGCACTTACACTATAATAAATAACTTTTCTTTTGTTGCCTTGGCATGGCAGACATCACCCAAACAGAAACAACACAATATTTTTGTTTCTGCAGAGAATATAGCTTTACTGTAGGCTAACAAATAGTGTAGGTATATAACCAGAATTCAAGACAAATATAATCTCTTTCTCAGGTATGTTGATCATGTGTTGTTGTGCATCTATCTCCCCCCACTAACATCAGTATAGGTTTATCCTCCTAACCCTGCTCAACCAACTGTAGCATCATTTCCAACAACTACTTCAGATCACTGCATCAACAACCCTTCCCCCACCTTGCTGTACACATTCTAGTTTCCCTTCACTAAGCGACTGCAAAATCAAATGGAGACGCAGAAGGGTGGGAGGGCACACAAACTGAGGCAAGTAACAGTGATCCAACGCAAAACAAAAAGTTTCAGACTGAGCAGAGGAGAAAGAGTGTGACAGGCGGGCAGCTTCACTCTATTGTCTTCCCAGATTCACCAGCAGTGCTTATTCCTATCTTCAGTGTGATTCATATATTTGATGGCTACAGGGCCACTGTGCTTCCAAGAAAATTAGGGGAGAAATAGTGTGCTTATTATCTCCCAGTGTACCAACTACCATATCCGCACTGCCGTGTGAATAGTCACTTAAAATGCAGCTAAATAAATTATTTAGCTGCATTTTCAGCAATCATTGACACAGTAGTACAGATATGGTAGTTGTTTCTAGCTGCATTTTCAGTGATCAGTCACATGGTAGTTGCACTATGTGGTAGTTGGTACAGCAGGAGATACTGACTGAAAGAATAGATCTGATGCAGATATGCAGCAGTGGTGTGGATGGTGGTATGAAAATATACCCCAAATAGAACAGCTAGATAATTTACCATACCACTTCCTGGCTGAAAATCATTATTCTCAGCATTGTATATAATATCTAGTAATTAAATATTTATACATTGATAAGAAAAATGAATTTCAATCAGAAAAGATATTGTGCTGAGTTGTAGAGTTTATTTTCTTCCTGATTAAAAAAACGGAGAGGGCAATGTTACAAACATGAAGTCTTGCCACTCTTGAAGTCTTACCAGAATCAATTGGCGATCACTCGCCCATCCTATGTACCTGGTCTAACAAATACATCAGATCTCCAGCTCAGACCATTAACAGCAGGGTGCTCATCAGAGGGTGCCTAGAACCTCAAAACACATAGCCCTGATAGGTGGACTGGTCGCAAATCGACACGGACCTGGATATTGATATGGCCTTGGATTACTTTATTACTACCTTGAACACAGCGTGCGATCTTCATGCATCTCACAAAACAAGAAAGATCAAAGGTTACAGCAATTCCTGGCTTACACATGACCCACGTGAGCAAATGAAATCCCGCGATCACTTCTGGTACCGAGCCTGGGCCACTGGCAACCAAATGGATATACGGGCGTACAAAACAGCAAGGAATGCATGCACAAGAGCTATTCGGGCAGAAAAAGCAAAATACTATAAAGAAGCCTTAACCAACTCCTGGAAAGATGGATGCAAATTTTGGAACAACATCTCTGAGGTGACATGGAAGGTCCATCCGCATCATAAATGGCATTATAACTGTGGATCCTCGAACCATAGCACAGTACTACTACTGTCCTGTTCAAATTTTCAAACTATATACATCATGCCTTGGATCAAGGTCAATTAGTTGGAGCAATGTTCATTGACCTTTACAAGGTGTTTGATACTGTAAATCACTCTTAATTTATCAAACATTTATCTGATCTAGGTTTAACCACGGACACCACCAATTGGTTCAACAGCTACCTCAGCAGACACACTCAACAAGTCAGGATTGGTGATACACTCTCCACAAAACACTTCTGGCTAACCAATTGCAGACTAGCTTTACCAGAGCTGAGGCCTGGTTTCACTCACAGAAGCTAGTCCTTAACTACACAAAAACAAAAACGATGTAGTTTCACAGTGCACAAAACAGGTTCCGTTTTCTCCAGCTGGAAATCAGAAATAGCTCAGGCATTATCCTAGAGCAGACTTGATTTTTTAAGTATTTAGGAGTGACAATTGACAGCACTCTGTCATTCTCCAGCTATATTGACAATGTTATCAAAATAGTGCATACCACTATTGGGCTACAATGCAAACACAGACACACCTCAAACTTGCTATACATAGTTCAATAGTCTCAGTAATTGATTATGGGCTTGTGGTCTATGGATCCGCCTCTGACACCACCCTGCACCGAGTCACTACTGCCCTTAACAAGGCCTGCTGTCTTCTGACTGGGGCCACCCACCTGACACACACACACACATGCGACTTATATAAGCAAGCAAATAGGGCTTCAGCTCAAAGGCAGACTATCCTACCAATCATGCCTAATAGCAAAAAAGGCCTCCCTTGGCCTCTTGCCTCCAGGTGTACAATCAATGTTTAGGTCACCAAACTACACCTGGCATACTAAACGCACCTTGAACCACATGTTCATAGAGCCTCACTGCTGTACCACACAAGGGCAATGTTCATTTGCATACAGAGCACCATTGTGGTATAATTCACTCCACTGTGATGTTACCAAAGACCAAACACTGGGCTCCTTCAAAAAGAAACTGTGCCAAGCACTAGTCACCAATGCCTCCTGTAACTCCCACACATAAAACAACTTGGGCCTATTTCCTCTTCTTCTACCACACCCTACCCCACCCTTCCTCCACCCTACCATCATACCCTAGGTACTACCCTGTAACTTACCTGCCTTCCTGAGGTCCCCATTAACCAATCCCAGCATCAAACTATGCTGCTCCATAGAGGGCATCATCAGTTCCTGCACAGATTGCCCCACTGGAGTGCACTCAAATTGAATGACACAGCCCATGTTTTTCTGCTGATATTCCTCTCCTGGGAATGCCCCCCCTTGCTCAGATAATGCCTTTGGCTGTATCCCTACTCTGGAACAATGTTAGGCTCTAGCCCTTAATGTCTGTCTATCCTGTAAGACCATGTCCTAGTTGTTGTCTTTCCCTCATTTTGTCTCTGAAATGCCACTTGGATGCATCTTTTTCCTCTTGTAGCTGGATCCCAACCCTAATGCCCTTTTTGATAGTTAAGCTTACTCCTAACCACTGTACGTCTGCAAAATACCTGTTTTTGTAACTTAAATCCTTATGTGCTATTTGATTGTTACCTTTACTCCTAGGATCACTATGTATTTTCTCACTATACTGTTTGTTCTATTATTTGATATGACATGGAGCCTATGTAAAAGACAACAATGTGTGATACTTACAGTTAACAATTCCACTCAAGGGATTTTCAGCTACGTATTAAGAAGTTTTTGTGGGGACCTCGTCAACCTCCTGTCCATTATTCAGTGTTGCAGCTTCCTAAAACACTAGGGAGGCCTACAGTAGCTCTACCTGATTTCAAGAGATATTATAATGCAGCTCAATTTTGAATAGCTCTATATTGGCTTATACTCTTGAATCCGGCTTACTGGAAGGAGATAGAGGTGCGTGAGGAGGACTTGATACATTTATCTAAGATTCTATTTTCCTGTCCCTCCCTACCCCATCTGAAATATCATATAATCCATATACAATAAACATTCTGCAGCTTTACAGAGCTTTTTTACATTCTAACTTATTTCGACCTTATAGACAACTTTTATTTTCGCTTCCCTCCTTGTCCCTTTTTCTTTCAGCTCATTGAGATCATGGCTTTCAGAATTGGGAACAAAGGGGCTTGCACTTAATGGCGCACTTTATTAATAATAACACCTTTTTATCATTTTTGGATTTGCAACACCTATATTCTTTACCTGGGGGTGTGGCTTTCATTTTTTCCAAGTCATTACTTTTATTAAGCATATCTTATCGCTAGGGCAGTAATTTTATCACAGTGTTCATGGGCTTCATGGATACCATAAAATAGTTTACTTGCCGTGAAAACATCAGCTGTTAGCATGCGGTGCTGAATTATACAATTTTATCATGCGATGCTATCTTAAAAACCTTTTTTTTACTTTTTAACTGGTTTCTCTTAGTGAACTCAGTGGCTTAGGTTTAATTAGCAGCTGAATTGGCAAGGGTAGTACCGATTTGCACGACTAACACTTATGAATCAATTACTTAATTGCCTTATTCATTAGATCAATTAACAAATACTTTAAAACAGTTGGTAACTCACAGCTCATTTGTATGACTTAGATTCTTCTCCAGCTAACAAAGAAAGCATATCTGTTAAAATGACTGGGTTGCCTGCATCTAAAATGGGTAATGTTTATGCTCTGGAACGGTGCTGACAGTACGAATCGGGTACCTTCCACATATTGGGTGATGTATTATTCTGCACAGTTTGTAGCGTGGCAGTAGATCATAAAAGAAAGGTGACCTGCAACTGTTATCTAGTTGCAGCTTCACATTTATCCAAGAAGAGAAAAATTGAGTCCTCCTGTTCCTCTGCCAAAGAGAAGCAAGTTACAGTTACCGAGCTGTTCTCTGTTAAATCTGTGCAACAGGAGAGTAAAAATATCACTCAATTCAATTTGGTAGAAGCCTTTACTGCTGCAAACATCCCCCTACGTCTGCTGGACAACCCCACTCTTCACTCTTTCCTAGAAGAAAACCTTAAATCCATCGGTGTACTTCCAACATCACAGTGGCTGAGAAGCGAGTATCTACCTAAGGTATTTAACTACCACTTGAGAGAAGTAAAAAATAAAATACAGAATGTTTTTCAGTCTCACTTGTCTGTGATGAGACAACTGATGTCCAGGACTGATATATTTTAAATATAGTTGCAGTACCATCCATACATAGCATTCATACCAGTGAAATAAATACTGTGCTGGAGCCAATTCTGCTAGACTGTGTCATTTTAGAAGCAACACATTTTAAGACAGTGTCACAAGCAGTGCTTAAATGTTTACAAGACTTGTACATCCCTTACACAAAGGTTTATTCATTCATTACTGGCAATGCTGTGTATATGAATAAGTGTTGGAAACAAAGTTTACAGCAAGTATTGCTGAACGCTTTTCATGTAACTTGCTCCGCTCATTTACTGAACCTTTTGGGTGACATATGGAGGAGAAACTATCCCAGTGTAAATGAGATCGTAGTAGCAATTAAAAAGTCATTCACTGCTTGCCCAGTGAGAAAAGCTCGATTTAAGCAATTTCTCAGTGGTAGCGGACTCCCCACAGCACTGCCTCCTACTCTTGTAATTACCAGATGGAACACTTGGTTCTATGCAGTGTTTTACCACCAAGAACATCTGGAACAATACAAAGAGTTTTTTTTTTAAATGAGAGCGCTGCCTGTGATGAAGTAATTAAATTGGCAACTACAGACTCAATTGTGGCTGACTTGAGTCATGTTGCTTGTAATGCCCCCGTCCTAATGCTGGAGAAAGATGAGGGAGATGAGATAAAGGCACACCTTGTTCTCGATGATCTGACCAACTTTGTTTGTTTTTTGCAGCTAAAATCCGAAGACACACAGCACCCAGCCACTAAAAGAGCCCTGTCAGAATGTTCACTTAAAATTAAAGATTACATGACAGGACATGGGAGATTTAACCAGTCAGCATCACAGTTCTTTCAAGCTGCAAGAGTTTTCAACCCAGTGAGGCTGGCTACTTCGGCGATATCGGAGGAGAAGATCTGCAGTGGTATTCCTGCATTTGAGAAGAACATCAGAGCATGATCTGAACTGAGAATTTACATAGCCAAAATTCAGGCACAGAAACTCAAAATGAATGACCGCACTGTTGAGCAGTTCTGGGGTGACTGTCAAGAATGTTTCCCATTCCTCACAACAATTGGACTTAGCTGTCTTAGTGTTCCGGTACATAGTGCTAGCATAGAACAATCTTTCTCTAAGTATTCAGCACTGCTAAGCAACAATCAATGCTGCATCGAGCCAGAGAATTTAAAAGTATACTCAATGTTGCAACAAAATCAGTTTAAATAAACTGCACAGCACTGTATCTAGCCGATATATATATTGTGACTGAGATGCATTTATGTTTTTAACTGAATACTAATGTTTGTCAGATATTATTTATGTATTAAAACTTCTTTTTGAAGCATAATCTCACCCTTATGTAGTGTTCATGTTCTTTTCCATGAAATCACTTGTTTTTGCTCATTTCTTTACTGTGAAAAATGGCAAAATTTGCCATGAAATAATTACTGCCCTACTTATCGCCCTCCCTCTTGAATAATCCCTTACCTTTGATAGTTCAGTTAATTCTCCAAGCACTAGATTGTTCAATCTCTCTCTCTTTCCCATATGCTTTCTTAACTCTATAAGGATTTATCCCAACTGACAACAGTTTCTGTTCACTTTGTTCAGAAAAATGGGAGTCAGATCTCCAGGTAGCTACTACAGAAGGGGACTGGGAGCAGTATTTAACTCACTTACATTCTGCAACACATTCCTTCCATTGGCAGGCATTCCCCTTGAAGGTGGCTCTCAGGTATTTCATTGTCCTGAAGGCACAACATAAATACCTTTCCTCTGTTAGTGATGAGTGCTGGAGGGGATGTGGTTGCTTCCCAGCCTCACATGGCCATATTTTTTGGGAATATCCACTTTTGGTGAACTATGTTAATGAGATACAGAAAGCATTAGAAGATGTGTTTGCTTCTCATATTCCTCTAATGCCCCATATGTTTTTTTTTCTATTTATGAACCACTTCTGCTTTCTCCTCCAGCATGTAAACTACTGACAGTTTGCCTCTGGGCAGTGAACAAATACATAACAAAGAATTGGTTCTCTGCTAAAATCCCTACTATAGCTTTATGGCAAGATCTCATAATTCAGATTTATCATATAGAAAAGCTGACAGCTTGGGTAAACCATGCTGTATAGGCTTTCAATTTATTGTGGACCTGATGGGTTTTATATACAGTAGGCTTGATTTAGAACAGAAGACGCAGCCCGCGCCATGGTGCAAAATGTATTGAGAATTGCTGTGGCCAAGGCGGTGTGCCAGATTCAGGTACAAGTTGCAATTGCATCAACACAAGCTGCAAGGACGCAAGTCATAGGCAGCAGCCTATAAAATCATGCAATATGGCACACATGATGTAGAACGCAGGTGCAGAATGATGTTGCATCCGACAGAGGAAGGTGGAAGGAGCAAGTCACAAACAACCATGGAGCAAGAGCCCCAGGGCAAAAGGGGCAAGAGAAAGAAGAAAAGCAGAAGGCCACATGATAGTGAGGATTACACACAGGGCAATGTGGTCAAGAAAAAGAAGAAACACAGCAGGGGACAAGGCAGAGATGAACACACACAAGACAATGGGGGCAAGAAGAGGAGGAAAATAAACTTCACCCAGAAGGAGACTGACACCCTGACCCAGGAGGTAGATGCCCATGTGGCCATCCTATGTGCCAGAGGTGGCAGCAAGACCATCAGAGACAAATGGAAAAAGCAGTGGAAGGACATTGCCAGGAATGTCAATGCTGTGGCACATGCAAAGAGGACCATCTGGGAGCTGTAGAAGCACTACAGTGATAAGAAGCACAGGACAAAACAGAAGCTGGCAGAGAACCGCAGGAGCGCTCTAGCCACTGGTGTAGGACAGAGGCAAAAGGTACCCCTAACAAGCCAGGAGGAGATGATACCATCCTACATAAGCAGACAGACTATACATGGAGTCAGTGGACTGGACACACACAGCATGAGGAGTGGGACAGGTAGGTGCTGAATGTGAGTGGTAGCAGTATGTGATGTCTGTCCCAGGAAGAAAAGGAGTGTGTGCCATGGTGCAGCATGGGTGCCAGATCCCACAACAGTGCAGCACCTAGTAACAGAGCACTGGCCAGCATACACCATAGGAAAGGGCCACAATGTGTAGCACTGTTAGAAATTAAACAAACATGTGTATACAATATGTGGGCCCCACAACGGAGTAGTAAATGATGAACACCCAGGCAGAAAAGCAGGAATAGAGATAGGATAAACACCAGTGAGAGAGAAACCAGTGCCAAGGAGGGCCAAACAGATAAGCGTAATAGAGTGAGTGATGAAGAATGCCGCTAGCAAACCAGTGCAATGATGTCAGACAAATGTGGCCACAAACAGCGCAAACAGAATGAGGAACAGCAGTAAACCTGTGAGCAACTAAGGTACATGTGAGTGTGAATACCACAGCACCATGTGGAAGACACAGCAGGTGAGAGGTAGGCAGGTGGCATGGTGGAATGAACCCATGACAGCACAGCTGCAGGGATGTGGCACAGAGGACCACCGTGTGCACAGCAAGGAATGGCTGCCACAGACGACAGCCAACAGATAAGTGGTGTGACTGTGTGTAGAACCATAGAAGTGAGAGAAATGACCTGCATGGCTGTGAATGAATGTGGCTGGGCACCACACACCCTGCCATGTGTCCCGGGGGGGGGCGTGTACCAGCACAGCAGTCCCGTCCACACCCCTGGGTAGCGCCACCAGTGCTGGCGCACACATTGGGCACATGTCTAAGAGGTGGCAGCTTGCAGTCAATACAGACATGTGTAGAATCATGCATCTCTGCTACAGGAATCAGAGGGCAGGATACTGTATGGGGGGCAGAGATCTGGAGGTAACAGAACAAGAAAGGGACCTAGGCATCACTGTATTGGGGGATCTGAAGGTGGAAAGGCAGTGCAGGAGAGAAGTGGCTGGGGGAGTGGAATGTTGGGATGCATCGGAAGGGGGATCACCAGTAGAAATAGGGAGGCCGGAGTGCCCTTGTACACCCATCTGGTTAGGCCACATATGGAGTATGGAGTCCAGTCCTGGAGGCCAGACCTCTAAAAGGATGTGGGAAGGCTGGAGTGGGTTCAGAGGAGAGTGACAATGGAGGTAAAAGGGTTATGCCATCATCCTATGTAGAAAGGATGAGAGATCTGAACATGTACTCCCTGGAACAGAGGAGGGAGGAGAGGGGGGACATAATTGAGACCAGCAAGTACCGAAAGGCTATAAAGAGGGTGCCAGTGGAAAGCATCCTCCAGATGAAGGGCAATCAGTGGACGAGGAGGCATGGCCTGCAGGTGGAGGGGGGGAAGTTCAGGGGTAACATTAGGAAATACTATGTCACAGATAGAGTGGTGGAACAGTGGAACAGATTCCCGGAGGCAGTCATTGGAGAAGTAACAGTGAAGGGATTCAAAGGGGCATGGGACAACTACGGGGGAGTGTTAAGGGTGGAGGGTGCAGGTCCAAACGGATAGCTGGATAAATGGGCTGACTCCATGGGCCATGTCGGTCCTAGTCTGCCATCACACGTCTATGTAACAATGAATCTATGTACAACATGACCATGCAACCTCCTGGTGGAAGGCCTGTGGGTCTGTACCATGGAGCATACAAAAGTGACACAAAGAAGAGCAGGGAACAGTGTGCAGTGGGCAATGCCTGTGAACAGTAATGGGACACACAGGACTACAAGAAGGACAGTTCAGGATGAAATGTGCAAAGGGGGTATGCATGATGAGGATGGAGCACAGGCACCATCATGCATGCCACATGCACTACAGTGGCATGCATGTGGCACATTGTGCCATGACAGTGCATGGGCCAGCACAAGTCCAACTGGAGCACAACGTAAGGCACACACTGGGACCACACACAGGTGAGGTGGGGGGGGACAGGTCCGGCAGCACATGAACATAGACACATGCATGTGGACAGTGACAGGTACCTGAGTGGCACACTGTGGGATGGTGACAACCCAAGCAGCAGTTGCTCGGGGGCCCAGCAGTAGGGGGGCAGAGCATGCTGGCCTGGCACACCTTGACCCAACTGACATGTCCCTGCGGAGGTGTGAGGGAGAGACAACGCAGGTAGGCTGATGATGGGCCCAGGCAACAACACGGTATGTGGCGAGCCAAGCAGACACATGTGGGGAACACATGACCCACACAATACACATGCCAGGCACAGCTGCAAGTGGCAGACACAAATGTTGTGGGCTGCAGGTGCATGCAAGGCACACCATAGCCACAACATGCAATGTTGCAATACACATGTATGCATAGACACAAATGGAAAGGCAAGGTAGTGATGTAGCAGTGACAATGGGGACAATGCTAATGGGGACATGGTGGTACAGACAGTAGCCACATTGGACACAGACACCGTGAGCAACAACAGGACTGTAGCCATGCACGGACAGCCAGGTGCAAGTGCCCATGACCAGGGCAGACACATGTACAAACCTGGTGTGTGTAGCATCAGGGTCACTGTACTGGAAAAATGCATTGCAGAGCTACACACGACATGCAGCATGCAGACACACACAGGTGCCTGGACCAGTGGCCTACATGCCATGTGCAGGAGGGAGCTATGTCAATGGCGGTGTGATGCCATGCACAGCTGACAGCTAATGTCCATGGTGTGAGTGCACGGTATGCGATATCCAAGCTGACCCATGCCAACATGCAAGGCATGCCATGCACAACAGACGCCACAGCAGCACCACTGTACAGATCCACTGTTCTGGCAGTGGGATGCCAGTAAAGCCTAGGGACCTGATCAACAAGCTGTGAACATGTACTGTACACCCAGCAGGCCAGCCCATGGTCAGACTCACACAGCCCCCTCCTGCACGCTGTGTGTTCCTGAGCAAGTCACAGAGGTGACCAGTGCACCCAGGCTGCCCCTGCCAACATGCACATGTGGCATGTGGACCCTACCCAGTAACCTATGATGGCAATACACTGGAACATCATGTGGACAATGGTGTAGGGGCCACACAGTGCTGTGGGTATGCAGCTGGACCACAGACACACACACACACACACACACACACACACACACACATACACACACACACACATACACACACACACACACACACACACACGCATGCACACACACACACACACACACACACACACACACACACACACTCACCTGCCACTGTGGAGGCCATTGTACCACACAGGACAGCACACCCATGTTCATGGGACAGTAGAGGGTGGGGCAACAGACAGGCATATGCAACACAACAGCGGGCAACAGCACCAGGACACATGGCCGGCCTGCAGGTACAGACAGGTAGCAACTGGCAGACAGTGCATCATAGCCAGAATAGGGACAGTGGCAACAACATAGCATACTGAGGCAGGGACCATCATGTTGTGGTATGGCAGTCACTGTACCATGTCTGTTCCCCTGCAGGGCACACTGCAGTGACAGCTGAGGAGGCAGGACCGGCAACAAGTGGGCAACGTGGTGGACAGAGGAGGCAGAAGGTGCAGCGTGCCGTTGATGATGTTGGTGATGAAGACGACGATGATGACAGCAGCACCACCACCACCAGCACCAGTAGTAGTAGTAGCAAGAGCTGCAGCACAGCATGCCAAAGGAGCCCTGTGAGGAGCCTGGATAGCAGGGCTGCAGAACTGCAGGGGAACAGTGCAGGGGTAGGACATGGTAAAGGCCATGACACAGTAACAGAGCATGGGGAGGGCCTGAAACAGTCAGTGGCTGACATAAGCCAAGACACGGACAGCATACAGGACAATGTAGCAGCTGAGCTCAGTCCATCGCTGATAGCAGACCTGGAGGCCATGATTGGGGCAGCTGCACCAGACTGTGTAGGGCAGTACTCACCAGTACTACCATTGGAGACATACTGCCAGAGATTGTGCCAGGGCCAAGAGGGAGAGAGAGAGAGAGAGAGAGAGAGAGAGAGATAGGTGAGCTGAGGAACATATGGCACTGCATTGAGGCACAGTACCACACATTACAGGCTGTAGGCCCCAGCATAACAAATGCAATAGAGGCCACCGGCAGGGAAACAGGCGTCACCCTGGCAGACGTTGTCATGGCATTGCATGGGGTGCAGTCCACCTTGCCTGAACAAGGTGAGGCCATGGACAGGGCAACACACACCATTGAATAGGCAACCACATGTCAGCAGCAACACACAGGGATGATGGTGGCAGCCGTGCAGGACATTGGAAAGGCACTACGGCACAGGACACAGGACCACCAACACAGGCATATGAACCAAGGCACACAGACAGATGCTGTTGAAGGCACACCACAACCAGCAGTGCTCACCATGCAAAGCACAAGTGCTGCTGTGTGTGCGCCATCGACAGCAGTGCAAACACACAGCCCCCCTATGGTCATATAGCCAGACACAGGTGGCGCCTGCAGAACAGTACCAACAGGCCAAGGAACTGTCACATGACAACACACCCACAGCAATGGCACACATGAGGGAGACAGGGTGACGGAGATGAGTGCAGACCCCTGGTAAGTGGGGAGGGAGCACTGTACAGATGCATGGTGAGGGGAGGTTGGCAGGGGTGGCTGACACACACACTGTTGGGCCAGGCAACACAGATATCACACAGCCAATAGCACCACCACAGCAAGAGCAGCAGACCCCCAGGACACTGCCACGGCTGTGTGGCAGGCTGCAGAAGTTGAAGGACCCCCCAACATGATCCAGGCATGCACATAGTTGACACAGTGGAAGGGACACTATGGGCAACCACAATGCTACAGGGGTATGGGAACAGGGATAGGTGTGTCTGTGTGGCCAGGCTGAGTCAGCCACAGTGGGGTATGTGGGTACACAGTGTTATAAGGGTGGGTCTGGATGTCGTAACATGTGCCGTGCATGAACAGCAGAAGGAATGGCAAGTGCTGACCTGTATGTGGGATATGTAGTCAACAACCATGCACACTGTTAGCTGTGGAACTGGATAGCTGACGACAATGTCATAGCTGCTGTTGTGATGTGTAAATAAAGAATGAATGATGGACCAAATACTGCTGTCATACTGTGATACATCCATACAATGCTGCGTGGTGGTCTGCAGCACAGCGGGGTACTGGGATTGGGCCAGACAGCCGTCTTGGCCATGCACATGATGGACAGTCCGGCTGTGATGTAACGCACAGTTTGACAGGAAGGCACAACAGGGTGGTGGGTACAGAGGTGCTACTTACAGAATGCACTGTGTGGTGTGTCACATGGTGCAGCTGAGTGACCACACCACCCAGGAGGTGGGTACACCCCCCATGAACACAGACCCATACCTGCTCAGTGGTGATCCGACAGTGGAGCCATGGACACAGTGAATGCATCGTATGGATGTCCATACTGCATGACATACCTCAGGCATGTGTGCCACACAATGTACACACAGCCATGCGACAAGGGCTGACCAATGACAGCACAGGTGTGGTACACAACAATGTATGGCCGTGCAGTACTACACATCAGGGTGTGGCATATCATGAGACATCAACATATCACAGGTACATAGTGGGGCACGAGGCCACAGTCTGACTGTCACATGCCTCCGAGATGTGTTCATTTCCCATGATACACCACACCCCGGTATGTATCATTGTGACCATCACTTGTGCCAGTGCACTGAGGGTGCACCCATCACCATACACCAACTCCAAGAGGGGCTGTAGGGGGCACATGCACAGACATGCTGATAGTGACATGGCTACATGACAGGCCACACACACAGTAACAGCCAAATGCATGCCACACACACACACACACACACACACACACACACACACACACACACCACACATGCTGTTGCAGCTACACTGATCATGGCTATCATGGTGACATGCAAGGCCTACACAGGGTGGTTTGCCCCCCACCCCCCATGTGCCTGCAAGGAGCACAGTGTCAGACGCATACACGGCATGTACATCTGTGAGGGAAAATAGGCCATGCCTATGTGGCCCTATGCAGCACACTGTACCACAACCCTGTCAAGCCCACCTGTGGCTGTGGAGCTGCCCACCACACCCATATCCCACCATGAACAGGTCCACTGTCACCAACCCTGTCACACCCTGCTGCACTCATGAGGCATACACAGATGATAATCACTGTACACAGATGCCACCTAGTGGTGGGATAAGAGACATGCTTGGCATATGTTATGGTGCCATACACACTGTGCTAGCTGCACCAGCTGTGGGGCACTACCATTGGCACAATATAGCCTGGACAGACGTTAGGCCATCAACAGGGGTGGCACATGTCAGAGCCACTGGTACGCATGTCCATGCCACATACAGGGTGGAGCATGGCTGCCACTGGTGCCCTGTGTGGTATGGGTGTCCACACCTGCAACACACATGTATGGACATGCCTGTGGAGGTGTGACTACCTGGCAGCTCATCTGGGTGATGGGCAGCACCAGTGCTGGGCACAGACAACCACAGACAACTTCGCAGTGCACAGGCGACAGCAGGGCTATGCCTGACAACCATGCATGTGTTGGCGGGCCTGCTTTGTGACAGTGTTCCATTGCGGGCACATGAATTCTGGAACATGTACCCCATGGATGGACTGGACACCTGTACTATTGGCCAGCTGTGCGCGGGGGCACAACATCGCACATGTGCAGCACAGGTACATATGGGGACTTGTGCAGTGGCAGCCTAGACTAGCACGCACATCACAGCACCTCCACAGGCCATGACACACACCTACAGTTATCACGGCCCATGCATGGGCACCACCACATAGGCCATGTCAATACATTACCATGGTACACCTGGGCAACACTGCAGCAGTAATGCTACTCTGATAGCACAATGTACTATACAGAGAGTGATTATGCAACAATGGTTTATTGAAATGAATGGGTGTGGGTACAAACAGGCGTACAGAACAGACACACGTGCACGATATGTACATGGTACCGGGAATACAAACACATGTGCAATGCCTGCCTGAAGGAGACTAAAACTATGTAAAAGCATTAATGTTTAAAATGTATCACTGTACGAACACACATGCAGGTACCATGCCTAATGCACAACCCTGATGTATACAACTGAACTCTGCAACATGCATGGCTCAGCGCTGTTATGCAGCAATGGCCAGGGAACTACCACATAGAGCATCATATGGGGTGTTGTGACTGTCTGACAGTCAAAGTGGGATGTGCTGCACACCAACAGTGTGACCCGCTCTGCAGCACATGGCACAGGAGTGTGTGTTGAGTGCTGGTACAGCACCCACACTATGGTGTCTGGAGCTGTCACACAGCAGCCATCGCTACATGCAGTGTACCATGTAGGCCCTCCACATGATGCATACATTCTGCTATGTGGCCCTGCAGAACCTGTAACACTGCATTCTGCTGTGCAGTGGTGCCTGGGGCCTGCTGTTCCACACCCTCCACCATCACCCTCTGTTGGGCCTCCATACCATAGGGCTGCACAGGTTGAGCCCTATCCACCCCTCCCTCCACCCCTGCACCCATTGTAGACTCCACAACTGCAGCCTGATTGCCCTGCACCACATACGCCACTGGCAGCCCTATCCCCTGCTGTTGGCCTGCTATGGCAGGCACATCGTCCTCCAGGTCCTGAACTTCCTGAGCAACCCCCTGGCTGTTGTCATGGCCTACAGGCTCCACACCCACCTGCACACTTACAGCTGCTGCCCCCTCACCAGGACCCTCTGTGGCTACACCCTGATAGGCATTGCCCCCTACTGTGCCCTGGCCAGCACCCATATGTTGTGGTGTGTCGTGTGTGTCCATTGCGGCACTGGCATTATCAGTGTCGGGAACATGGTGCCCTGGTGCAGTGTTCATGTTGGTGTCCATAGCTGCTAGCTCCTCCTCCTGGCCTTCACTGTCACCACTGGAATGCTCATCTGTCGGTGGTAGTGGGCGTGCACGCCTATGCAGTCATCTTGACCGGGACCTGTACTCCTGTGCCTCTGCCCTCTTTACACGATCCATGGCGTGGAACATGCTGCGTGCCTGTGGTGTGTCTGGCACCATCCCCATCCTGCTGTTGCGCCATCCACCTGTTTGGATAGGGAGCACATGTGTAGTGCCATGCTATTGAGAGGCCACATGTCCACTAGCTATGTGACTGCACCATGTACTGCAGTGCCAACTGGTCCACTGTCATCCATCTCTGTCCTGTGTTGTGTCGGCCGTGCTTCCCTTGGAGGGACACAGTGGCAATCATACAGACACACAGTGGCGTAAGGCCCCCCTGTCAACAGTGTATGCCTTATTGTGCTGCTGTCCCAACATGGCACAGCCCTCCCCCCTGCACCTGCCCTCCCTAGTATCCCACCACACCTGCTCCCAGCACCCAGTACGCAGGCTGCGGTCTTCCAGTCCACTGCCACCTGTGGTACAGTGTTCCACCCATCCCCCCATTGCCCTGCATATGTCCCCTCACCTCCCCATAGTACCACATCGCACATATCATGGACCATGCACTCTCAGAGCACATCCTGTAATGGGGCCTGGAAATCCCTCTGTCTGTGTCCTAGCAGTCCCTTCTACACATATGTGGCCATTATTGTGATCCACCCTATCCTCCCCCTCATGGGGGGGGAATGGGTACCTCCCCCTACCTTCCCTTGTCCAACATGCCCCCCTGTCCCTGGCTGTGCAGTGTGTTTTGGGGCCGCACCCACTCCATCACTCATAGGTCCATACTGGTGGCATGTGCCACTACTGCGCACATTTGCCATCTGTGGCATGACTGGTGGCACAGTTCCAAGGGGCTGTAGCACGACACCCGCGGGGGTATGGTTCCCATGCTATGCAGCCTGGTGGCATGTCGGCCCATACAGCCACTGTCTGACAGTGTGTAGTGTGGTACATACCCCCGGTTGTATGTGCACATAGCCCATTCCCTTCCCTGGAGCATGCTGTACACATGCCTCCCAGATGACCGTCCCATCACTGGTGCCTTGCACACAACAGCTTGCATAGGGACCCCTAGACAGAGGACACTATTTGCCATGACACTACCACTGATGCACTGTAGCCATGTTGTCCTTCAGCCACCCACAGCCCTCTGTGCCATCGGCCACCACCATGTCTGTGCTGTCTGCACACAGATGGCAACCCTATGTGGGTAGCAGCTCTGTGACGCACAAGGAACACTACTCACAGCATAGATAGCTGTGTGATCCTGCCCCCCCATTGCCATCAGGGTTGGGTGGCAACACCCACCACCACACACATCCGCCGACCCTGGGAACAGTATGATGTGTGCCACCAGCCATGCAGCACTCCCCCATGGATCATGTCAGTCAGCATTGCCCCACAGTGGTCATTGGGCCATCCGGGATGCTGACTGGTGGATACAGGGCATACACCGCATGGATCTTGGCCAGTACCCAGTGTGCCCACTTGTACCACGCCATGTGGTTGGTCCGGCATGACCCATCTATTCACACATGTGCTGCTGCCCAGAGTGTAGGCCACTGTCCCACCAGTTGTTCACAGGCCTCTCTATCAGGTATGTCCCCATGTCATGATCATGGCTGCCATGTTGCATGCTTGCCTGCGGTTCCACGGACCATCCTGTGGGACACTGGTGTGTGTATGCCACATGGCCCATCCACCAATCCTGTGTTGTGCATCCTATGTCCAGTGTGCATCTGCATGAGTCACCCAGTGGCCCTGCCCGTATCCTGGGCAGCTCCATCCTCACCCTGGTGTGACTACCATCTATGCCTGCTGCCTTGTAGACCACTGGTGACCTCCATGTGTGTCCGAACCGGTCCCTGCATACCCGAGGTCTGTCACCCCATTCCTACCACTGGCCTCCTCCCCCACAGGTCCTACCCACCTGTCCCCTGCCTGTCTACTGTGCTGCTGCATAACTGTCAGTGCCCTGCATGCCCGCCCACTCCCTCCACCCACTCTGTCCATCCAGGGACCCACTATCTGGTCCCCATCGTCCCCCCATTCATATATGCAGCTGCTATGTGTGCATACCTCTCTGTACAGTACATTGTGCTGGCAGAGGATCTCTGTGGTCCATGACATCTCTGGCTGGTCGGCTGCCCACTCAGGACATCGCCACATGTGACTATCACTCTCACCTACCCACCTGGGTCATTGTACGCCCCCAGAGGTCCACCATCATGGCCTTACAACCCCCCTGTCCCAAGGGCAGCCATTTGGGCCTACATGTCCCTACAGCCTTGTTCAGTTTGTGCCCCCATGTGGTCTGCACACCCCTCCCACATGGCATACCATCAGTATCACATGTCCGGGCATACTAGTCTCCACTCCATGTACCTGTGATATGTTCAGCCTGCTGCAGGACAACTTTACGCGGCATTGTTGCATCATGCTGATGCAGTGTTCATGACTGTGCTGCCTGTCAGCTTATCTCTCTGTGCCCATGGGCCCCCCACGTACGTCCCTGTCCCACACATCATGTGCGCCGTGTGTGCTGTGCTGGTACCCAGCCTCAGCTGCCACCACTGTGATGACCATCCTATGTACAGTGCTGCCACTGACAGATGTATGCCACCATGGCATGTGGAGTTCAGCATGCCGTGAGGTGGGCTATGGTGGTTTTAGGGACCACACACATGGATGCAGTCGACTCTACTCAGTACCACACTAGTTGTCTGGTACATGCGTTGCCATGTATTGGTACATGGCCACAGCTGTGGCTGCATGATCACAGGCACCTTCATCCCTGCATCGTCTCTGATGGAATAGGCACTACACCCTGTCCCACTACTGTCACCAGCAGTACTGCTACTGTGGCACGTGACAGGTACCTGCAGGTACTTGGCCATGCCTGTCTTCCACCCCCTGGGTCCACTGTTACTCCACAGCCACAGTGGGGACAGTCATTGCCTGAACAGTGTACAGGCCAGGTGCAACATCCCGCACCAGCAGGCCTCATGGTGGCTCCAAGCATGCATGCACCGCCATAGGCCATCGGTCGGTATATGCCGTTGTCTGTGCATGGCACACGTGCATACCATGGCATGTCACCCTGAAGGCATTCGACCAGAGTGCAGCTCCCTCCTGCCCCTCCCCTCTGTCCTGTATGTGGTATCTGCCCCAGCATGCACACAGTGCTTGATGTGGGCCCTTGTGCTGGACCATGTGTGCTGGGTCACAGCACACATGTGCCCATGCCCAGCCTTGTGGCCCAGTGACAAGGCAGGTGTGTCTGCATCACACATCCTGGCATCTGTGTGGCATGCAGCATGGCTGTTGTCAGCACACATGGTGCCCCTGCATTGCAACCCTACTACAGTGACCACACATGGCGTGCTCATACCTGTACCCATGCACCCAGGCTGTTGTGCATATGCTATGTGACCTACCTTGGCCTTGAGGGGCCATATCCCTTTACACATGGTGCTGAAGGCTGCTCTGTTGTTCCTCTGGCTGCTGTCTGTGGGTGCCACCTTCACTTCCACCTGTGGAAACATGGGTAGACAGCCGTTAGTGTCAGTACAGTGCACTGTGTTTTGCCGGCTGCCATGGTATGGGCATGCATGTTACATGTCTGGGACACCTACCATACAGCGTCCACTGCCAACCTCCTCATGTGTGTCAGGATGGCACGTCCCTCCTGGCAAGGTCCTGCCAGCGATGCTGCAGCTGTCTGGGTGTCCTCCTGACCCCATGCTGTGTGTACAGTTTGGCAGCAATCCTTCTCCACACCAGTTCCCTGTCCCCAGGAGTGTGTCTCCTGCTGTTAGGTGGCAGCAGATACCTGGCCCATGACTGGACCAGGCTGACCAGCAGAGCAGTCTCATCTGGGCTAAAGTTTGGCCCCTCTGCCACCTAAACAGCTCATGTTTGCACTTGCAGTGAGGCTGTGGCTGTGTGGATCTGTTGTTTGTTTGGCTCTACACTCCTTCTTGTACCAGACCATGAGCTGCATGCTGTGGTGTCACTCCCTGCATCACTACGCAATGTTGTAGCATACGCTGCAAGTGCGTGCCATTCCACCGCATAACGCAATTGCTTATATATTTATCACAGCATGCAATTTGCATGCTATCTGTATGCAAGGCTCCCTTGTGCATGTACTGTGCCCCTGCATGTGTTCCTGAGCTGTGCTTGGTGTGGTAGGTACCGTGGTTGTGGTGTGTGTTGGCACAGGCTTGTGCTGCACATATGTGCACTCATGGTGGTGCAAGCCTGCAAGGGAGGGGAGATGTTGCATGGTTATCCTGGTGTGGCTGTGTGTTGTCTATGTGGGATGTCTGTGTTATGATGCTGTGTGTCCTGTGGGTGGGCATACACATGCGTGTTCCATCCTGGATACTAGTGGTATGTGTCACCATCCCACCATCATAGCATACATGCCCCTCTGGCCCTGTGTACTCACCCTACAGCGCCGTCCTGTGGCAGGCATGCATGCCTTCCAGGGGCAGCTTGGGTACTACTGCTGTCATGTGTGGCTGTGTGTACTGACACATGCCATCCTCTCCCAGACTGTCTTGCAGCACTGTTATTCCCTGCATTGTCCACCAGGGGTGATACACCAGACAGGGGCACTGTTTCTGTGTCACAGTGCACCCCTGTGTGGTACACTGCACTGGGCAGACCTGTGCGGTGGTGTCTGCTGCTGTGGCATTCACATGTGTTGTCAGTCATCCCTTGGCAGCCGTTACTGTTTGGCTATCTGTCTGCCAGTACCATCCAAGGGCCACATCTCTCCCTTAGGTGAAATGGTTCCTGATGAGCTGATCCTGTGCCCACCAGCCTGCTGTTGCATTGCCTGGCAGTCAATGCTGGTGATGGTGTTGATGTTGTCCCACATCTGCATCCTCATTGGCCTCCTCTGCATCCCTCTCAGCAGACACAGGATCCTCTGGTGGCAGTGGTACCCTCTGGCTTATGGCAATATTGTGCAGGATGCAACATGCAAGGATGATCTTACAGTACATCTCTGGGTTGTATTGCAGTGCTCCTCCTGCCCTGTCCAGACACCTGAAGCATGCCTTCAGGACCCCAAAGGTTCTCTTAATCATGGCCCATGTTGTGACGTGTGCATCACTATATGCCTCTTCCGCTGCATTCTGTGGGTTCCTCACTGGTGTCATGAGCCATGGCAGTTGGGGATATCCACTGTCACCTGTGGAATGAACAGTGGAGTGGATGGTTAGCCATGGACTGGCACTATGTCGCCTCTACATGTCTCTCTGCAGTGTGCCCTACCCACCATGCCCTATCTGTATCTGTCTCCAATCACCTATCAGCCATCTACCTTCCAGTTCACCTCTCTGGAATGCCTGGTGCAGGCCACTCTGCCGGAATATGAAGGAATCATGGCAGGATACAGGGTACCTGGCCACCACGTCTAGGATCCGTCAGTGGCTGTCGCACACCACCTGGATGTTCAGTGCATGGTACCCCTTGTGATTTATGAAGGCATCTCCATCTTCCACTGGGGCCTTAATTGCCACTTGTGTGCAATTGATAGCACCCATGACATTTGGGAACTGTGCTATTGCATAGAAGGCCTGCTTGGTGGCCTGCTGCTGTGCACCCTGTGGGAAGGCAATATACCTGTCATGGCATCACAGCATTGCATCCACAAACTGTCTTAGGCTCTGGGATATGGTGGCCTGGGATATTCCTACTGTGTCACCACTGGGTCTTTGGAATGTACCAGTGCCCAGGCAGCACAGTGCTGTGCTTACCTTCACATTGACTGGTATGGCATGGGCCCTCTTTGTAGCTGTGGCTAGTTACTCCCCCAGCTCCCAGCACAGCATTGCTATGGCAGCCTTATTCAGCTGGTGCCATGCTATGCACTGGTCCTCTGTGACCTCCTCATAGGATTGTCTGGTATGTATCACTTGGGGGGCTTTGCACCTGGCTGGTTGCTGTGGCTGTGGTAGTGCATTGCCCTGCATCCTGCCATTGTGATGCCTCCTTCACCTGCACTGCCTCCACCTGGCTTCTGCTGCCAGCATTATGCCCAGTAGGGCTACCCCTGTGGGCATAGTCATCCTTTTCTAATGTCACACTCCACAGTCTTCACACTGCTTCCTCTAGTGTGTCTACTTAGTACTGTGTTATTCCACCACTTTTATAGTGGTGTGTAGTTAGGCCACCTTTTCATTGGTCTAGGTGGTACAGCCTTGGTAGGATGCAGACTGCGTGTGCTGTGCTTCCTGAATATGGCTTGTGGACACATCAGGCCATGCGGCATGTTGCAGTCTCCAAGGTGCCGCATGTCTGGACGCAAGGCGCAATGAGCAACTGTGCTGGGGTTTGCTGCAGCTTGCGTTTCTGAATCACACTTGCCGCATCTTGCTACTTGCATTGTGATTTGCGGATGCATCTTGCAGGCATCCTACCTGTGGCTTTCTGAATCCAGCCCAGTATTTCTCATAAGAGAGTTGACTTTGTCCTCTAGTAGAGTTATTTTTAAGTATGTAGGAACTATGGGATGTTTTTCATAGTCACATTTCTTGGACCAGACAATACGATCTAGGCTCTTATAGAACCCTTATCCCTTTTTGCTGTTGCCTTTTTTATTATTTCTATGGGTTTGGTGCCTGGGGTTATATTTACACTACTCTACAGGTTTAGTTCCTAGACCCTCCCTTTTTATATGCCTTTGTATTTTAGACTGGAGTAGGTATTTTTCTTTATCTGTTATTTTAGAGCAGCCATACATTTTAGGTTTTAGGTACTTGACTGATATGACTGCACTTTCCTGCTTGTTCCTCTTTTGATGCTTCTGGTATTGCTTAATAATTGTTATGTGCTATATGAAAAGTTTAATAAAGATTAAAGTTAAAAAAAAATTCCACTCAAATTTTTTGTCTTTTTAATAAAGAGGCTCTTATTCTGCACACACCTTTTCGACTCAGTAGTCACATCAAGAACATTCACCCTCCATCTTTTAATTACACTCCCAATTCATATTATACCAGTAGAGCAAGCAAAACCCTTTTGAGTTGTTTCTATGAAAAGATTACTTTCATGCCATTCCAAGGCAAAAATATGAAACTTCAGAGGATCTGACTTTAATAAAATGGCCAACAGAGTTAAGCTAGCCCTGGCATGAAGAAATATAGGTGAAGGGGTACAGGCAAAGTGGACAAGCATTAAGGATGCAATACTTGAAGCAACATCCCATTGTTTTAAGGAGAAAAACAAGAGCAAAAGAAGGAGAAAACCATTTTGGTTCTCAAAAACAGTAGCAGAAAAGATCAGAGCCAAAAGGTTGATCTTCAGGAAATATAAGGCATTGCAGCAGGACAAAGACAGGGAGGCATACCAAGCTTATGGGAAGCAGGGAAAGCAATAAGGTAGGCAAAGGCCTGAACAACGGAAGCACTAGCAAGAACAATAAAAGAAGGGGACAAGACTTTCTCTAGCTACATTAGTGAAAAGAGAATGACCAGGGGGGTATTGCTAAGATCAAAGGGGATAAGGGGGCGCGTGAGGAGGAGGACCATGTAAAAGCATCTATCCTAAATAGATACTTCTGCTCAGTATTTACTCAGGAGAAGGTAGGGTAGGGCCCACAGCTCAGCACCATGGACACAGGGGGAAGGAGATGTGCACAAGTCCCTTCACAAAAGAAAGGGTCCTACAAGAGCTCGTTAAGCTCAGGGTGGACAAGGCAATAGGTCCTCATGGCATACATCCCAGGGTACTAAAGGAGCTAAGGGTGGAACTAGCAGAGCCATTAGCAGAACTGTTTAGTGAGTCTCTTAGCACAGGAGTGGTCCCAGAAGGCTGGAGAAGGGCTCATGTGATCTTGCTCCACAAGCGTGGCAGCAGGGAGGAGGCAGGGAACTACAGACCAGTCACTCTTACCTCAGTAGTGGGCAAGATTATGGAGGCCCTCCTTAAGGAAAGGATTGTGCAACACCTGGAATCCATAGGAGCACAGGATCCAAGACAGCATGGGTTTACAACAGGAAGGTCCTGTCAAATTAATCTCATAGATTTCTTTGACTGGGTAACCAGAGTGTTGGACTAAGGAGGTGCAGTTGATATCGCCTACCTTGACTTCAGCAAAGCTTTCGATACTGTTCCACATAGAAGATTGATTTATAAGCTAGGTAGGCTCAGGGTGGGCCAGAAGTTGATCAGCTGAGTGGAAAACTGGTTGGCAGGCAGAAAACAGAGTGGTGGATAAATGGTATACAGTCAAAAGAGATGCATATCACACGTGGGGTACCTCAGGGATCAGTCCTGGGGCCAGTCCTCTTCAATATCTTCATCAGTGACATTGTAGATGAACTGGATGGTAAGGTTTGCCTGTCTGCAGATGACACCAAGATCTGCAACAGAGTAGATGATCCAGATGGGGTGGATAGAATGATAAGAGATCTTGAAAAACTGGCAAAATGGTCTGAAGAGTGGCACCTGGGGTTTACCACAAAGAAGTGCAAGATTATGCACATGGGGAAAAGAAACCTTGAAGCTACCTATAAGTTGGGAGGGGAGTTGCTGGCAATCACAAGGGAAGAAAGAGACTTGGACATCATCATCACAGATTACCTGAAATCATCCAAGCAGACCACTAAAGCAGTAGGTAAAGCTAGAGGGATGTTGGGGTGCATTGGAAGGGGTATCACAAGTTGTAAGAGGGAGGTAGTAATTCCTCTTTACAAGACACTGATTAGGCCCCATCTGGAGTACTACGTGCAGTACTGGAGGCAGCATCTGCACAAGGACATTAACAAAATGGAGACAGTCCAGAGAAAGGCAACCAAAATGGTACAGGGACTGCATCAGAAAACATATGAGGACAGATTAATGGAGCTCAATATGTATACCCTAGAGCAAAGGAGGAGAGAGGTGATATGATCAAAACATTCAATCATTTTAAGGGCATTAACATGGTGAAAGAGTTTAACCTGTTTCAATATAAGAAAAACAGCGGGGCAAGAGGACAAAGCATGAGATTAGAGGAGGGCCGATTAAGGGGAACTGTGAAGAAATTATTTTTCACAGAAAGGATGGTGGATGCATGGAACGGCCTACCTCAGGAAGTGGTGGATATGAATACAGTGCAGGGCTTCAAACAGGCATGGGATAGGCATAAGGGAGCAATACAGATGAGTTTGAATAAATAGGCCATTGACAGAGTAAAGGCTTATGGCACATTCATAAGGTAGGAATAATGAGCAGACTGGATGGGCTTTGCTGTCCTTATCTTACACCAATTTCTATGTTTCTGTGTTCCTATGTTCCTTTACTTAATTGACAGATATTTGCTCCTGATGCTGTGAACTGTGACTTCAAATACTGCTCAATGTCAACCGTTCTCTCTCTCTCGCTCTCTCTCTCTGTCTGTCTCTCTCTCTCTCAGTGTCTGTTTCTCTCAGAGTCATGCTGCTTGTGCTAGTAGCACCAGCAGGCAGATTTACTGCTGGAGGGATGGGGAGCAGATTAGAACAGTGCAGCTTTTTCTCCTTCCTGGGGGGAGGGGGAGCAGATCAGTAGAGTGCAGCTCACTGTGGGGAGGGGGAGCAGATCGGTACAGTGCAGCTTGTTCCTAGAGGAGTGGATCAGTACCATTTTGTGAAGTAAATTTATGATTGTTCACATTATAAGAGCAAGCCACTCTGTTGCTTGCCAGCCGGCTTCGTGCAAACAAAAGGATCCAAGAGCTGCCTCATAGGAGCATTTCAATCCTTTCAAGAACGTAATGTTTCCACCCAGGAAGCAACAAGTGGTATTACAACCACAGTGTGTGGTCATTGGTCTGGACTGCTGAGCCCCTTCCAGTCTGAACATCAATGGGCTTAGTAGTGACACACCTCCCAAATCCCCTTTAATGTAACAAAGCTTTCTTGTGTGTGCACAAGCAAACGTAAAAAGTAAGCATAGTTACAGGCAAATCACTGAACGTGCCAACGTTTTTCCTTCTAGATCCTTTCTGAAGAAAATCTAAACTGCAGAATTTCAGTTTTATCTTTTTTCTGATTTCAGCATGCATTTCCTATACTGCCTTTCTTTTATTCTGTTAAAGTTCTGTGTTTGCAGGGTACTTCATTCTCTGTTAAAGTTTTATGTTTGCAAAGTGCAGTATATGTCCTGCTGCCACTTGGGAAGGGCTACTGAATATCTTGGGAATTGTAAAGAAATCAAAGGCATTATTCTAAGTCAAAATCATGGGCAGTCCAAAATGGACACTTTGGGATCACTGTTTCACCCTGCTACCCAATTGCACCATATACAGATGTGGTCTAAGACAGCAGGTAGGAAGATATCCCCCAGTAAGTGCAGCATAATCTAGATCACTGATCCAGATGTCAGACATAACATCATGCCACATTCTAGCTGTGTACAATTGTGGCATAACCTAGTTTAGGTTGCTATGTTGTAAACTGTAGTGTCATGCCTTATTGTCCGGTTTCATCCCTCCCACTTCCCATCCTATTCCAATCACTCCCAGGGGTCCAGTGTCAACCCACACCCCTTGTCATGAATGCCCACAGTACCCTCATACATGATATGTTTCACCCCTTTATCTGGTGTCACCTGATCACTTGGTGCAGTGCCACAGTGATGCTATGTCATTCCCAGCTCAACCAATGCAATCCCTGGATCACCGATACAGTGCTCTCAGACTGATTTGGCACTTTCCCTGTAACTCATTGGCAGTTTTTCTGGTGTTTTCCTATGCATTAAATTATTTCCTATGGAAGCCAAATTGCTCTGTTTTCCTGTATAACCAGTGCAAGTCTATGGGAGCAATTTTCATGTAGATGGCTCTAAATCCCTGTAAAATACAGGAATCCCTGTAGATCTGACAGCCTTGCCAATATAGTCCCCTGAACTCCTGATATGCAGTAATCTCCTGATTACCCAGTGCAGTTACCTGATTATCCAATGCAGTCAGATTATCACCTAGTACAGATCCCTGATCACATAATGCAGTCAATGAATTCCCAGTGCAGTCTCCATTCAATAGTACAGTTCCATGATTACCTGATACAGTCCACCCAATCAGTCAATTCAGTCCCTGATCACCCAGTGTAGTCCACTGATCACCCAATGCAACCCACTGAACTCCCAATGAAGTCTTAATTTACCTAATGCAATCCTGCGATTGATTACTGCCATCCCCTCAATCAACTGATGCAATATTCCCATTTATAATATAGTCGTCCTATTACCAATGCAGCCCCTGTCCTATTACAGAGGCCCCCTGCCCCTCTCCAGTACTCAGGCAATCCCCCATCTTTTTTTATCACTCATTACCAGTGGTTCCCCTATGGTTTTCCTGGCTGTTCTCTATCTGTGACCCATCCCCGATGCATCTTTTAACAGGCAGTAACTCAGTGCAACTGCTGAAGTCTGCAATGCTCTGTGAATGGTCATTTGGTCATTAGGACTATGGCTCACCAAAACCACTTCCCTGGCACTGGCAAATGACTTTGCTGGTGCTAGGGTTTAAAACACAAATTTGTTGTGGGTGTAAAATTGCCTTTGCAGTCACTTTTGAACTCACATTGATGTTTATAGTGTGTTTATTTGTTACTACTACAGTATCTGCAATATACTGTAGTAGTTGTATACACATTATTGGGGTGCCATGTTACCCACTTCTACCAGTTACATTTATTTTTTGACTGTACTGCTACTGGCTCCTTTGCCTTTAACCTGCCTACCTTAGATTATTGCCATCTGCCACTACACAATAAGTAATGCAGGCTCCTTTTAAAAGGTAGTATTTAAAGCAATGGAGGATGCAGCATAACCATGCCCCTGTAGAAGCACTGGTCTGGGTACAAAATGATGGGGAACCTCACCAGGAATGTCTGTGTGAGGCTAAGTGGCTGTCATTGCACACTGTAAGTTCTTTTCACACTTGCAGATTCTATGTGAAGTTACATAAACTATTTACACTAACAGTACTGTATGTTATCTTTTTCCAGTAAGAGCTGCTCAGAGGGCAGGGTGCCAGTGACAGTATTGAGCTCTCTGTCAGTTAAAGTCACAGCACTCACCACTCAAGTTTATAAAGAAGGTAGTCCATACAAAAAGATGCTTAATTTTATGTTATTTAATTAAATCATGCAGAAAATACAAGAAAACAAACAGCAAAACCAGCTCAGCAGGGAGCAGGTAGAAACCTCGATCTTTCCCCTTTTGGCTTTCTCAAAGGATTACTGCCCTCTAGGGCACAACCATATTTATAGCAGATTTTTCAGCTGGATTTAATTAGCCACAATTAAAAATATTCACAGTGCCCATATGTAAAAAAAACAATATTTAACATTTCATTACAGCGCATACTACACATATTCTGTCCTCCACTAAAATGAACTGCCATACATTTTTATTAAGGAACATATACTACACACATAATGTTATACTGAAATACTTTTAATTGCAGTAGTAGTGGATGGACTGAAGAACATTAATATCAGCACCTCATGGGGACTTCCATTTAATTACATTTATGCAAAAGTTTTGCAAGAAAAATCCATATTGTCCCACTCTAAGTGCTATTTTACTTACACAGGAAGGGGAAGGGGGGGTTGTGGAAAAAGGAATTATTTACATAGATAAAGGAATCACTCAGGCAGAACGGCAACTCTTAATTAATTCAAATTAGGAAAAATATCTGCTGCAATATGGATTTTTCTTGCAAAGCTTTTGCATAAATGTAATTAAATGGAAGTACCCATGAGGGGATGATATTAATGCTCTCTGGTCCATGTACTACCGCTGCCATTTAAAAGTATTTCAGTATAACATTATGTGTATAAGTAGCAGTAGTAGTAGTAGTAGTAAACGTTTTATTCTGAAAAAATTCCAGAAAGGGATAGCACAGTTTAGCCGAAGCTCATTTTCAGTGTGATCCCGTAGTACAAGAAAATCTGTTATACAATAATATTATAAAAGTACACAGTAAACATACTGAACATTTTAAATAGTTATACATTTTAAAACAGAAAATTAATAATATATAACCATACATGCTCATCTACAGCAAGATTTTAGTAACTTGGCAACATCTGCAAGCCAAGTTCTAATGACCCCCCCCAAGGTAGATTACTATTTTGCAGCCTCAGAATGCCAGGTAGGCCATTCCATAGCTTAGGGCCCATACACACAAAACTGCAGCTGCCCCTAGCCGTTTTAATAACTAGCACCATAAGATATGTTCCTTAATAAAAATGCATGGCAGTTAATTTTAGTGGAGGACACAATGGGTAGGATTCACAAAGAAGCTGCACTTGGCGCAACTCAGGTGCGCCTGCGCAAATGAGATGCGCCAAGCCCAAACAATGGTAGTCACAGAAGATGCACTGTAAGATGCTCCCAATGCATCCCCTCTGTGAATACCAAATGATGTGCCATGGTGCAACCTGAGATGCTCCGGAACATTCTGAAATGCACAGAAGCACCTGGGACCACTGAACAAGGCAATAGGAGCAACCCAGCCAGGGACAGAGGAGCAACAAGGAAGGATTGCGGAAGTGAAATGAGGGCTAGGGACCAACCACTGTAGGGAGTGCACACAAGGTCAAAGGGCAGGAGAGTGGCAGCACAACACAGACAAGATGCACAGACAGAGCACACAGGAGCACAGCAGAAAGCACCACACAAACACCCCCCACCCAGGGGAGAAACAAGCACAGTGGGCATGCACATGGGTGGCTGGCACGTGGTGTTAGAGCAGCAGAGGTGCAATGGACAACATTGCATAGGCAGCTATGCCTGTACCAGTGCACAGGAACAATGTAGGGTGGACATGGGAGCTGCAACACAGGCACAGTGGAGCAAAGGCACAATGGCACACAGGCCGATGCCCATATCCTGAACAGGAGGCACATGCCCATAGGCACCTTGCACCACAAGGAGAAAAACACAGCACTAGGGTGATGACAACAACAGAACAATCTGTCCCTCCCCCAGAACAGGGGCAATGTGCATGTGAGCACATGAGCAGGCCACACAATAGTCCACACACATCCCTGAGGACAAACACTGTGGTGGTCAAATAAGGTGGATGTGGCACATGGCCGTGTAGTGCCACAGACCCAAATGGACCAAGGTAACCAAGAGTAGTGGGGCAACCAGGAAGCATAACAGGTGAATGGTACAAGAGAAAGGGAATGACCTCAGACACAGGCATCATGTGCAAAAAATCTGCTCAGAACCCAGATACAGAAAAACAACAACACCACCAAAAAAACAAGTAGGCAACTGGAAACAAGAACGATGTGATACAAAACTATTAACAAGAACAACAGGGGTAGTGGCAAGTGTGCATGTGGATCAGGGAAATCAGTCCGAGGAAGGGGATGGTGAGGTAGGGTGGAATACAGGGCAAACAACAGGGGCAATGAACAGCGCAACACATAGTCCTAATGGTGCTGACAGGGTGCATACCTCTGTCACCCATGCTGTCCCGTCACCTGTGAGGCAGCATTAATGCCACTGTATGTCTGCAGGATTGCACCCTGCTACTGGGACAGTGGTGCCAGAAGCCTGCTCATGGCAAACAAAAATTTTCCCACCAATGGTGTTCCATTTAGCATCCTCCTCCCAGCTGATGCAGCAGCGGATGCCAGTGAACCTACAGTGGGGGCACAGAGAACAGGGACTCAGTGTCATGGTCCACACCAGGAGCACCCCATACCACCATGCAAGTGTGATGGAGGCTGCCCACATGCCAAGGGCAGACAGCCAGCCATGCACACCACAGGATCCACGATGGGTTGTCGACAAAATATTTGTCGAATGACCCAACAGCGAAGCCAGCAGATCGGCTGCATTTTGCAGTTGTCTGCTGGTTTGCATAAGCAACAAGTGTTTTCTTTGGGGGGCTTTTCCCCCCTACACCTCCCCACCACTTAGGATTCTCAAATCTGAGTTGGAGCTCAGTCGGGGGGAAGGGGTTTAGGACCCCTACAGATAGTGTCGGGTGCCAGCGGGTTCCCTACAGCGAAGTGGTGCTGTTGTCACTATAGGGGACTCCACTGTCGACATGTCGACGTCGGGGATGTATACCCACACCACACACCAGCAACAGGCTTGTCCACACAGACACACAGTGACTGTGGTGTGATACAGGGAACAATCAATGCTGGCAGGTGCATGCAGAGTGTTGCGCTGATGGACATGAAGCCATGTCCCCCACAGCATGTGCAGATGCCAACTGTTTACAGAACTGTGCAGGCTCAGTCTGAACATCCACTGGAGCACTACTGGGTACCAATGGTCCTGAGCAGGCATGGCAAATGGGGATAAACAGACATAGGAACCATTGCCACAGTGGCCCCAGCACTTGCTGCCAAGGAGACAATCCAAGTGTGTGCGTGACTGACAACACACAGACATGCACATGAGGCAGGCAATAGCCCACTATGGGCAAGAAAGCTGCTCCCCTCCCACCATATGACCACACAGCAGAAGCACATGCATTGCACCTACCTGCCACCACACATCTGGTCTGTGCCCGTCCACAAGATGCCCTATCACTTCTGTTGGCAACCCACACCATGGCCCTCCACTAGTCTGCCACTCCTGCAAGGGAAACACAAGTGAAAAACACTATGAGCAGCCTGTAGGTACTGCCCCCCTAAAGTAACCCACTGCAACAGCACCATGGCCAACATGCAAGGGGGAGCCCCCCTCCCCATAACATGATGCAATAGCACCATGGCCAGCATGCAGGGACAGCTCCCCCAGTGACACAATGCAATAGCACCATGGCCAGCATGCAGGGAGAGCCCCCCAGTGACACAATGCAATAGCATCATGGCCAGCATGAAAGGACAGCCCCCCAGTGACACAATGCAACAGCACTATGGTCAGCATGAAGGGACAGGGATCTATAACCGGTCATTGACAAAAATGTGGTCGAACTACCGGACAGCGAAACCATCATTTCGACCGCATTTGCGATCAGCGGACAGTTTCCAAGTTGGAAACTTGTTTTCTTCAAGGCTGTGCCCGAACCCCCATACGGGGTCTGCGCCCCACATCCCCCACTTTTACTTTTATAATCAATCTAAGTTGGAACTGATTGGGGAGGGGGTACAAATCCCCTGAATACAGTGTCTGGGTCCAGCAACTGTCTGTACAGCGATCCGGCACTGTAGTTGCTGTACTGATGGTTGCTGTACTGTAAAAGTGTAATTGTTAGTGGTGGATACCCAAGAATAGTCCCCCCAGTGATACAATGCAATAGCACATGGCCAGCATGCAGGGACAGCCACTCCCCCAAGCAGTGACCCAATGTCACAGGGTGCATTTGGATGTGTGCCTCGCTGAGGTGGACGCCGCAAGGTGGTGATCACAGTGCCACAGCAACACTCACTGCATGCACCAAAGCACACAGGGTGATGCATGGTATGCATGACTGCACAACCTATGCCCCACCAGTGGTGTATGCCACCATGTGTGTATGTGGATGCATGCCTCCCCCCACATGCATATGTGATGGATACAATGGAATGAGCAGAGCACAGACATACCTGGATGTGGCACCACCCCGCTGAGGGCTTGGTCTTGGAGTCTGTGAAGCCGTGAAAGGTCCCTTCATTACAGGTCACCATAGTGGTGTCTGCACTGCTCCCCTGTGTGTGGCACCCCTCTGCATCAGGTGAGGCATCCTGCCACCCTTGCCCTTGCCCACACTGCTGAGCATGGCCCCCACGGGTCCTGGCTGCCAAATAACTGTGCCTCCAGTGGCTGGACCAGTGCCACCAGGTTGGTCAGCTCCACATCTCCCCAGTTCAAGGCCCTTGGCCCAGATGTCTGTGTGCATGTGGCATGGCTAACCAGTGTGTCCCAATGGCAGGTGTGCACACCAGAATCAACACTGTTGAATAGGCCTGTTCATGCCCAATGCATGATAGGTTGCCGTGCAATGCACAGTGCATCTCAGTATTGCACCATGGTGATGCATGGTAGCCAACATTCATGCAACACCATGCATGCATGGTACACACATTCTGGGTGGGAGACTAGGGTCTGGGGTGGTCACCGGGTAGCGCATGTGCAGACATGCAGAAGTGCCATATTGTGGATGGCAAGCCATGCAACACACATACAGCTGATGGCGCACATACCCAGACATGCACAGGTGGTTGCAATGGCACATCATCGCACTGTGGCACAGATACACTATGTGCACACAACATGCCACATGACGCCACAGAGGCAATGGCGTATGTCACCTGACATGCACCGTAACAAGTAATAGTGCAGCCACGGACTGTGCCCGATATGTACGATGCATGATGTGCTCTGTATGATGTATCACACATGTGCAGGGATGCGCCATTTGGAGATATGCCATGTCTACAAAATGCTCCAAATAAATCAAGCATGCATGGGGAATGCACTATAGGGGGATGTGCACAACAGGTCAGATGTGCTGTACTGAATGAGAATGGACTGGGAGCAAATCTGCAGTTTGTAGCCACGGCATATAAATTAGCTCATTGCCTAATTCAGGGGCATCTCACCTGCTTTACATCTCATCAATGTTGCTCAAAATCTTATTTGCATGTCCTGAGCCATAAATGAGCCTGAATGCGCCACCCCCACACCACACATGATTGACCGGTATTGCAAAATTGAAAGTATGTTTTTTTACATCCAAATCAGCACAGTCTGTCAGCCACTGCAGACAGTTGAGATCTGCAGGCTTTCAGGAGTCTGTGAATGTGCTGCTGCCTGCCACTGTGCTGGCACATATCCATGCATGCAGGTACTGTGCTGATGCTTGCACCATATTTCTCCACAGGCACCAGAATGTCTGATGTGGACGAGCAGGCATATTGCTGTTGTCAAATTGGTTTCCACTGTAATGGCATGACCCCTTCTGGTGGGTGCCTGCAGTTCATAATGCACAGCTTACAGAGCTGCCTCAGAACAGCCCTAGTCAGTGATTACTGGCCCACACTGTCAGTGTCACTCCGCTGTTCAAATGTGAGACGGGCACGATACCGCCTTTGGGCAGGCCAACTATGGTTCCTTCCACTGCCACATTGCTGTTCTACCCATCTCTTCATACCTTTCATTATCTACATCTTCAGGAATGGTGCCTCATCCATCTCTGCTGTCCTCCCTGCTGCTCTGCTACTGCTGCTGCTGCTATCTTGCTGGCTCCTGATAAGGGCTTGCACTTAGTCTACTCCTTTTAAGCATATCTCATTTGTGAGCATCTGGGGGGATGCACCATAGATGCGCTGTCATTTTGCTCTGTGGATTGGGATGCACCATGTATACAGATGCACACCCCCTCCAGATGAGCCTCATATCATTATAAGTGGCCTTAGGTGCATCTGGGGAGACATCGGCACATCCAGGATGAGCCAGCGCATGTCTTCCCCTTGTGAATTGTGCTTCAGCGCATCTCTGGGATGCGCAAGCATATCTCAGATGGGCTGGGTGCATCTCTTTTGTGAATCACACCCAATATATACAGTATGTGCAGTAATGAGATGTTAGATATTGTTTTTTGCATATGGACATGGTGAGTTCAGTTTTTTATGTATTTTTACAAATCTATATATGCGCTTTGTCACTTTATAAATAATATTTTTAATTGAGGCTAATTAAATCCAGCTGAACAACCTGCTATAAATGTGGCTGTGCCCTAGAGGGCACTAATCCTTTGAGAAAGCCGAAAGCTGAAACATCAGGGTTTCTACCTGCTCCCTTCTGAACTGGGTTTGCTATGTATGTTCTGTATGAATAAGGCAAAATCAAATATCTTTTTGTGTGGACTATCTTATTTATAGGCTTGAGAGGTAAGTGCCATAACTTTAACTGACAGTGAGTATTGTATGTTGCTTTGTGTGCACCACTTTCTTTTAAACCACAGAGTAGTTAGACAAGTCAGGGACCTGTCTTGAATGGCTTCACTGCAGATCAATGTGTGTACATGCTTTTTATGGCTGCAGTGGGTGTAGCCCTGCAGATGTCTTATGAGCACAGTGGAGAAAAGGGAACTTTTTGGATTCCGAACAGACTTGTTAAATAGTGGAGGTGAATGGCAATCACTGCATGTTCACAGCACTATTTTGTCTGTCAGTACCGGTGGAACACGGCACTGTCCACCATGTCCAATATGGCATCTGGAGTTCTCTGCACATGCGCAATCACTTGTGCGTGTGCACTGAACTCTGGCGGCACAGTGGCACAGTCTGTCATTTGCAAGATGGCCACCAGAGTTCTCTGCGCATGTGTGGTAACTCGCACATGTGCACTGTGCTCCAATGGCCATATTGGAAATGGCAGACTGTGCCGCTGGAGTTCAGTCTGCATGCATGAGTCATCGAACATGTGCAGAGAACTCAAGCTGCCATCTTGGATATGGTGGGCAGTGCCATGTTCCACCTGCAATCTGGGCTGTAGCCATACCAACTCTGGCCAGAGTTTGCTAGCTTTAGTAATGCACTACATCCTCATGACCAGCACTGTTTGTTTAGCTATGGGTTGTGGTCTCACCATAAATGGCTGCTGACCAAATAGGGTGCAGTATTTTTTTTTTCCATTTTTAAAAGGCTACAGTTAAGGTGAGGCTACAGGTAAGATGACAAAAGGGAAGATGAACTGAGAACATTTTCTGTAAGGAACAAAAAACTGTAAAGAACAAGCAAGAGGAAAAAGTATGTTCAGAATGGTGTACCTTTCATAGAGAATATGGGAAGCTCTGGAATATAAACCCTGAAATAAGGCAAAATGAAGATACGCACACAGGATTAATGTGTCAAGACCATTCTGTGAAGAAATGGTACATCCCTAAAAACAAAACTCCTAGGAATAACTGAATAAAGCAATTGCTAAATATAAGGATCCTGTGCCAGAAATGTTGATATTTTAAAAGTATTTTTGTAGCTGTTAAAGGAACAAAATACTGTACATAGTCCCAAGAAAGATCATGGCAGTAGTAAGATTAATACAACTATTGAAGTAAAGTTATATTAAATGTCCTTTTATAAAATGGTTAACACAAGCAAATTTGAGCTTTTCATTTAACCCACACTGTTTGCTTCTTTCAACTTTTAGAAATTCAACCACCTCTGCAGAAAACCTTAGCTCCATGCCCTGACCATAAATACCCTAGGGAACTACTTGTCCTTGTCTACAGTGTATCATGGCAGATTGCTTTTCTGGCAGGGCCTGACACAGTTAAAGGACTAGCTTTCAGTAGATCTCATTTACATTTTGAAGAAAGTGGCTCAGCTGTATAAGATATCAAACTATAGTAGTGATCACCTGCCATATTGCCCAACTATTTTTATACTATACATTTAATTGGGCTTGTCTGTATGTAAAAAGCTGGTACCATCAAAAAAGAGCATTAAAAATGTTAGACATTTTTAACAGTAGCAAGCTGTTACTTTTTATTTGCAAATCACTTTTTCTTTTTTCCTTTTGCTAATTTGGAGGGAATCTGTCGATAGTATTAGGTGTGATATGTAGAACAGCACTCTAGCTGGAAGCTGCCTTCCCTTCGCTCTCTTGAACAGTGGACCGGGCCTGTAAGTACTCAACTGATAAACAGGTACACTGAGCTATTATATTGCTTTAAAGTGTTGTGATCATACCTGTGACCTCTGTTAGTTTCTGGTCTCCTTTAATAGTCTTGCTTCTACCTGCTGTATGTAGTGTTCTCCATATGCTTATATCATTTATTGTCTTTCCTCCAGTTTTGTGTGGAAGCACAGAATGAATGACTTAATGACTGCCTTAATAACTAATGCAGAGTCATGTTGTTAATGTACTAACACAACACTCTAGGGCTTAAAGTTTGGCTGATAAGGAATTTATTCAGGGTTACCACAGCATCTCTCCTTTTGTATTTTCCTTTTCAACAAAGATATATCTATTGTTAACTATTTAGGCTGCAAGCGGTGCTGATATCTGCTTACCTGCCATGGCCGTGGACCCGTGAAAGGCTTGGCTGCTGCCAGCTGCTATATTTTCCTTATTCTAAATGTGGATCAGCTACTGTCAGGAACTGTTTTTCCCATTTCAAAAGAGGAGCAATACTAGCAACTCTACTCCTTTAGTCCACCCCCTACTTCTGAGGGCTGTAACCAGTTTATTCTACTTTTGCATGGTTTGAATAGAAGTGGTAGCTTCTACAAAATCCTTTGTTCCTAAAAGGATATCAAGATGCCCTGCTTCTCATCAAGGGACAGTATACCTTGGTTCCAACTAGCTATCAAAATTGCCCTATCTGGATGATGCTGGCCCCAATCCTGGCCCTTCTCCTACTAACCACAGGATAAGTTCCTCCACTGATCCATGCCTGGGTAAAGTAAAATGTTTGAAGCTATTCCACCTAAATGTTAACGGCCTAAAATCTAAAATGTAAGAACTGGAATGCTGGGTTCAAACCTATAGAATTGATATCCTGGCAGTGTCTAAGACCTGGCTAAAACCTCAGGTCATCATGGCCCACAAAGTTGATCTCACAAATTCTACGACCTGCAGGAAAGACAGAGTTGGCAAAAAGTGGGCGGTGTGCTAATCTATGCCAAGTCCTCCCTAAATGTCTTCCTTGCTGATGTTTTCAATCTGGACACCTCTGGAGTGAGGCCCTATTTATCAATATACTACTTGGTGGTACCAAACCACTATTTGTGGGTTATGTTTTCAATATGCCCCAGGTGGCCTCAAGGGCTCAAGCAGAAATCACTTAGACTCTATCAGATTAGCCTCTTGGCGAAGCAATTATACTTGGTGATTTCAACTTTCACTGGGCTCAAGACACTGAACCTGGATTTAAAGCTCAGTTACTTGATGCTTGTCTTACATAAATTATTAGTGAATATACCAGGCTTAATAATAGGACTGTGAACCACTCCCTCCTGGACTGGATTGTTGTCTCCAACCCAGATAGGATTAGAGCTGGAGGGGTTACTCTGACTCTGTTAGCGACCACTCCCCCAATTTTTGTATATGGAAAAAAAATACCCCAAAGACTCAGCCTAGAATATTTACCTTTCAGGCTTTTTTCAAATTTAATGAGGAGTCATTTAGGGTTTCTTTAGTGGAAGTCGATTGGAATCAAGTCAGAATGCTCCCCACAATAGATGATGCCCTAGATTTCTTTATTAATAACTTTTTCTCAGTTGCCAATAGATATAACTCTTTTTGAAAATTCAGGGTGAGGGGTAAATGTCATACGTGGATATTCCCTTGGCTAAAAAAGCTGATGATTATGAGGGACTAAGCCTGGGGGCTCTTTAAATGAACAGGACTCAAGACAGATTGGGATACATATAGGGAACTGATAAATCTATGCAAAAAGGATGCAAAAGTAGCAAACAGAGAATATATTTGAAAACTAGTAGGTAATGACCTGGCTGACTCCAGATTATTCTGATCAATGATTAACTTATTATCGAAAGGGCGAACTTGCTCATCAGAAGAAATATAGTAGTGGATGGGCAGAGCATCAGTGAACCTCTCACTATTGCTAAAATGTTCAACAATTTCTTAACTGATCAAACTAGGTTCAAATCTGACCACACTGTATCCTCTCCCCCCTGAAGAGTAGCATGACATAAGTGACCAGCAACCCTGCTTCCATTTCAGGATAGTCCAGAAACAGGATTTCTATACCCGAATGTGAAAAATTAAATCTGAGCATGCATATGGGTTTGACAATTTAGAACCCAAGCTACTTAAAATTGCTGTCCCTGTGATTACCCTACTGGTCACCCTGCTCATTAATAGATCCCTCACTGAAGGCAAAGTACCTAAAAAATGGAAGATGGCTGCCGTGGTCCTAGTTCACAAAGGAGGCCTCAAAGAACCTTTTGAAAACTACCACCCTATCTCTCTTCTAAGTGCCCTGGCCATGGTACAGGAAAGGCTTGTTTATAATCAAATCAAGGATTACCTTGGGATGCACCTCCTGCTCTCAGATAGGCAGCATGGTTTTTGGAAACAACATGATACCAGAACTGCTCTGATCAGATTTACCTCTGACGTACTGTGGGCAATGGATAGAGAGATGCCAAAGGGATCAGTCTTTATCAGTCTGACAAAAGATTTTGACTCGGTCGATCACATACTTCTCCTACAAAAGCTGAAATGCCTAGGCTTTGACAAACTCAAAAGTAATTGGCTCTCACACTCTCTGTCTAACAGGTTTCAGGAGGTTAAGTGGAAGGATATCCACTTTGGTCTGAAACCTGTCACAGACTGTGTTCTCCAGAGATCTATCCTGGATCCCTTTCTGTTCTTCATATTCATTGACAATCTGTCTAAAAAGTGTGGTGGGGGAACTTACTGCTCTCTGCAGATGATGCAGTCCTGTATAGAAGTTCTCCTGATGTAAGTGTAATCAATGCCAAACTGGCCACTGAAAATATGGCTCTATTACAACAATCTTGTCTTGATTGGGAAAAAAAATAAAGTCTATTCTCTTTGAACAAAAACACATTGGTATGAACAGTCAGCACCTGCTCTCACTAACAGCTTCCTCTGTCATATGTATTGAGGTGATTGACTATCTAATCCACCACAGGGTCTAGCTAGATCAGGAGTTCACTTTTAAACCTCATGTAGGTTACATGACTGTAGTGATAGTATAATATGTTGATTATTGTCACTCCATTTTGTATGCTATTTCATGTAATGTATGTCATTTTATACTCCATTTTGTATTGTGTGACTCCGTTTTACATGCTGCTTCATTTAATTGGTGTTTTGCTCTTTAGATAGCCTCATTATTATGTTTTGCTTCAGACAGTGTATTTTGCTGACTTGAAGGTCGCATATTATCAGGCAACCTGTTTTTGTAGTTTTGTTTAAACTTCTGCTTAGCTCATAGTGTTCTAGGCACCGGCCAGTGTTTGGAGCACAGTGACCTAGCAGGTGTAGAATTCTGAGCAGTCCTTATCTGTAGTCTTGCAACATCCTGGAGCCAGCCAGCTTCTAGAATGTGGGAAAACAACACTATGAGGGCTGCATGGTTATTTTTAGCATAGAATAAGATATAAATGTAGCTTTCTCAATGCCTGGTTAGAAGCCTCTCCTGCAGGGTGGACGCATCGCTGTGGGGCCAGTTTCCGGTTCGAGAGACTCCTAGCCAGGCTGACAAGGGGGCCTCCCAGCCATTGGAAGAGGGCTTGGATGATGCTTTATTGAATCGGTGATGTATAACCTTTTGTATTATATTTTGTTATAATAAAGCTTTGGCTGCTGTACTTTTGTATTATTATTGTGTATATGAGTGTGAATGGCAAATAGCTGCTTGGTTTGAGTTGGCAGAACATTTTGGTGTAGTCGGCAGGATTCGAAAATAAAATGTCTATTTTAGCAAAAGGATGAGTTCTTTTTTTAAAGGTGTATTAAGGCTCAAACAAGCAAGGGCAACTGCCCTTTGTACTTATAATTTGTGCTTGCTGCAAGTATATACTGTTAGAGCCAATGATGGCTTTCACAGTTCAGGCTGCTTTAGGAGAAAAGCAGCGGCTGGATAAATAAAGTTAGATAAGCAACATCTAGAAAAGAAAAATAAACTACTGTGGATGTATGCACAGTAGGTGACTACAGACGGATGATTTGAAAATCCTCCCCCATGTTGCCTATCTGTGTAGTTTCAAGTTTTCTGTATCAATTTCAAGTTCCTTGCCTCCTATAGAGGCTGAAACATTTGATCCTAAACCCAAGTACTGGGGACCTCTACCAGATGGATCTCAACCTAGTACTGTTAGAGATTTTGTTTGTTTGTTTTAAACTGCAAACCAGAGCTCTGGAAAAAGACTTGGTTTGGCAGGTTACTAAAATGGCCAAAAGAAACCTTTGAAAGGTTAAAACCTTTGAAAGAGTTAATAGCTGCAGCGTTTGGAAATTATCACGAAGGTCCTGCTGTCAGTTTTTTACTTAGACTAGTATATCGGAAAGAAGAAGAAAAATACCTTGGCACGGGTAAGTCTGAATTTTTTTATTCAAAGTTGTTTTATGTCTGTCTGTTTTATTTCTGTAATACGTATACTAAACAAGGTAATGATCCGTCTTTCTCATGCATATTTTCTAGCTTATATCTGTGTTCTGTAATTATGTTCTGTTGTCAAGGTTACGAGATAGGATTGACTGCCTTCAGTGCACAACAGGTTACAGAAAAAAAAAAAAGAGAGAAGAAGCTTCTTTGCCTCATAGCTGACTGTTTTAATTGGCTTTATTTGTAATGGAACATTTGTGCTGCCTAGAGAGGGTCAGTGAAGAACTTTTGTTTGTAGTCGTTGGTTGAAGCAGGTAGTGTTGATGGGGAGGAATTATGACGTCATATAGATTGCAATGTGCAGAAAGAGTTGTAGTTTGCAAGCAACGTGCCAAGCCACTGCTAGGTGAAAATGTAATGTGTTAACAGCTATAAATGGCTTTATCATACTTCTAGTTAAAACCAGAAACTTTTTGCAAAATGGCAGAGTGCCATATTTTATTTATGTGCCAAAGGTGTAATCATGTTATACGAGATGTGTCCACTTACAGATGATGTGTTTAAACAGTGTTTTGTTCTGGAAAGATCTGGCATGGCAATATGTATAAATGTGTTGGTTTAAAAATTGTCAGTGTTACAAGACAGGCAGGAGGCAGCACATATATCTAAACCACGTACAGTTTTCTAATGGAACTATGGGCATTACCTCAGCAAATTGGTGTGAAATAATGTCAGTCTTATTTTGTGTTAAGTATTTCTTTTTGTGTATGTGTATGTGTGTGTACTGTCTTGGCCAGCAGTTTTATTGTGTAAAGATATTTTAATATTGATGGTGTTCAAGGACACTACAGGAATGGCTGGGTTTGAATGACCCTTGCATGCACACTGTGACCTTTTGCACATTATTTGACCTTCTTGTGTTTCAACATTTTATGTTACTACCAGTTCAAACTTGATGTGTATTCCATGCCTAAAGCACAACTTTTCACACAAAATGTATGTTTTCATGAAAGCACACCAAGAGTGAACCATGTAATTTGACTTTTTATTGCAAAACTAGTATTCTAAGTGAAGAGGAACAAACTTTTACAATTTTGAAAAAAGGACTATTGCAGCTGTTTTTGAGAGTTTACCATCTACAGAGATACGTACGTACGGTATTACCATCAATCTGGACATTTTGTCATGCTTAGGATAAGGGAACCCAGGGACGCTTGGCTTCTTTTATCCTATGGAAATAATCTTGTTTTATTTTTAAACTGATGTGTGTTTGTTTTTGTTGTTTGTCTGTGTTTCACAGCTAACCTTTTTATTGCTACAGTATTTGAGCTGTGTCTTCCACCAGTAGGAGCTTGGAGGGAGGGGGTAAGCTACTCTTCCTCCCTTCCAGTGTAATACCCACAAAGGTTGCAAGGTACATGTCATATTTATACTGATTCATGGTCTGTAGCCAATGGTTTAACAACCTGGCTGCCCACTTGGGCTAAGGATGAGTGGAAAATTTATTCGAAAGAAATATGGGGAAAAGAACTGTGGCAGGAAATATGGACTATGGTGCAAAATACTCAGACCACTGTATTTCATGTTGATGCTCATTGTGCTTCAGGTACACTAGAACGATGGTATAATTCTATTGCAGATGAAAAGCTAAGATTCTTCCAGTGGATATTGAAGAAACTCAAAGTCAGCAGTTATCAGGGCTGGCAAATGGGCACATCAAAAATGTGGACATTTGGGAGAGAAAGCCACTTACAGGTGGGCATATAGTAGGGTGTACTAACATTGGATTTGTTAAAACTGTTATTGCTCAGTGTCCTATATGCCAACATGGGCAACAAAGACCAATCCTCATATTGTGAAAGGACAATTGGGGGGGGAGAGCCTACGAAAATGGAAAGAGAATTTGCATGAAGCATTACAGATTTTAAATAATAGACCAATTGGAGAATCTGAGACCCCCTTAATGCGAATGATAACTCCTAATTTGCAAGTACAGGCTTACTCAACTACAGAAACAGTGTTATATTGGGAAATTACACCAGGAGCTCTGTCTCCTTGTAGGGCAACCCCAGAAGCTGCTGGACTTGATTTACATGCCCTTCAAGAATACAGAATAAACAGCAGAAACATTCAAGTGATAGAAACTGGTATTGGAATACAAATTCCACTGAGACATTTTGGTTGGATAGCACCTAAATCAGAACTAGCCCTCAAGGGAATACAAATTTTGGGAGGGTGATTGATTGTGATTACCAAGGAGAAGTGAAAGTAATTTTGTTGAATAGTAGAGAACAAAATCTGTTAATTCAACAGTATGACAGAGTGGCTCAATTGTTAATTATTCCAGTTAACAAAATGACCCTATAAAGGGACAAGCCCCACACTCTTAACAGCAAGGGGGATAAAGGTTTTAGATCTACAGGAGGTTTTAACAATTGGTGCCAAAATATGGGTTACAAACCCAAATGGCCCTCCTGAACCAGCTGAAGTGATAGCCACCGGACGAGACAACACAGTGTTAATTATCAGGTCAGGAAAAGAAAAATGGGAATACGTGCCTGCACATAAATGTTATCTTTGAGAATAATGAAATTTGTGTCTTTCTAGGTCCAGCAATGGATTTTAAAAGGAATGCTGGTGTGTCTTATGGTCCATTTGGCAGAGCTAGTTACCCCTGGAGGAAGGATTCAAAGGGTTAACTGTAATGACACTGGTTGTAAAGGAACCTGGAGTTGGAAAAATGACACCAAAGATAGAAGCCAGGGGAACTTTAGCTGCCCATCCGGACAGAAGTGTGTGGTACTGAACATGACATTTTCACCAGGGGTCAATCTCTGGATGACAACTGGTGGCTCAGGACAATATGCCTACGAAACAGATGAAATCTCTTTGCAGAATAAGACTGCTATTAAATGCTGCAACTTACCGAATAGTTGCATGGTGACTGTACAACATAGACTTGATTGCTGCATGAATCAAACAGACATTTTCAATGCAAATATTACTTTGATTGACATAGACACGTTATTCTGCATGAATGCTACTGCAATAACTAATAGAACTACTTGGGCAGATCACATTACAGTGTTGAAAAATCATCCTGTAATTAGCAATGATAGTATAGTTAAGGTTCCATCCACATGTACATCAGTAGCGCAGCGGTATCAGAAAAATGTAATCCATTTTAACATAACGTTTATGTTTAGTAGAAAATGCAAATATAAAAGAGCTTGGTATGATACGCTATTAGGTGGAGCAGGGGCAGGCATGGGAATTTTAAATAGTGTGGATATATAAACACTGACTAACAGGCTTCAGGCAGTAGGAATTGATGTATTTAGCTTAATTAACTTACAAGCTCAATGGATGCCAACTGTTTTCTTACCCCAAAGATTAACTTTGAATTATGATTTTGAGTTCTTGCAGTTATTTAATGCTTCACAGGTATGGGGAATGGGAGTAGCAGAAAATATTTCCGATTTATTGATTGGACAGAATGCACAATCGACATATATATTCTATAATGCAAAGAAATAAGGCCCAGAGTGATTTAATGAGTAATAACGAATATGTGTGGAGGACGTGTTCAAATCATGGATTCCTAGTAATCATTGGATTGTAATGTCATCCACCACAGTAAAATGCATAGGTCCCTGATAATGAGCAGAAGCTTATTTTGTATTGGCAGCCCAATATTTTAGATCAATCAAGATTGAGTATCTCATTAAATAAAATTAAACAGATAATTCAGGAAACAGATGTAATGCAGGCTCATTTGGCAATAAGAAATAAATCATTAGTGCAAAGTCAGGTGCAAACTACGATAGTTAAAAATAAAATGATTGATTTAAGTTCCAAGATTCAACAAGAGACTACTCATTATTGGTGGGATATTTTTACAGGATGGTCTCCATCAGCTACAAAAGTGTTAAATATTCTGATACATCCTATCATAATCATTGCTGTAGTGACAATTATCTTGCTTATTTGGACTTGTTACTTATCATGTTATATTCGTAGTAATTTTGCTATGGTACCAATATCATACAAATCGTATTCACAATAATCAAAGGACCGAATGTAGTGATAGTATAATATGTTGATTATTGTCACTCCATTTTGTATGCTATTTCATGTAATGTATATCATTTTATACTCCATTTTGTATTGTGTGACTCCATTTTACATGCTGCTTCATTTAATTGGTGTTTTGCTCTTTAGATAGCCTCATTATTATGTTTTGCTTCAGACAGTGTATTTTGCTGACTTGAAGGTGCATATTATCAGGCAACCTGTTTTGTAGTTTTGTTTAAACTTCTGCTTAGCTCATAGTGTTCTAGGCACCCGGCCAGTGTTTGGAGCACAGTGACCTAGCAGGTGTAGGGAATTCTGATCAGTCCTTATCGTGTGAATTCGCAACATCCTGGGAGCCCGGCCAGCTTCTAGAATGTGGGAAAACAACACTATGAGGGCTGCACGGTTATTTTTAGCATAGAATAAGATATAAATGTAGCTTTCTCAATGCCTGGTTAGAAGCCTCTCCTGCAGGGTGGACACATCGCTGTGGGGCCAGTTCCCGGTTCGAGAGACTCCTAGCCAGGCTGACAAGGGGGCTTCCCAGCCATTGGAAGAGGGCTTGGATGATGCTTTATTGAATCGGTGATGTATAACCTTTTGTATTATATTTTGTTATAATAAAGCTTTGGCTTGCTGTACTTATTGTATTGTTATTGTGTGTATGTGAGTGTGAATGGCAAATAGCTGCTTGGTTTGAGTTGGCAGAACAATGACCAAAGCCATTCACCAAAAAATCAGACTACTACATCACCTGGGCAATATCTTCATTCCTGACAAGAGGCTTGCCATTACAAGCAGTGCACTGTTTCCCATGTTGATATATGGTGCTCCTTTGTTTCAGTTCCTCATGAACTCAGAGACCAACAGTCTTAAGGTGCCATAGAACAAAATCAGTCATTTTGCATCTGGTGGCCTCCCAGATAACACCACTGCGAAGTCCTCTCCTTTCTCGATTGTCCCTCCTTGGAAGGAAGGTTGCTGTACCTTTTGCTATGCCTCACAGTGAAATCCGACAAAGTTTATATCCCTCTGAATTTAGTCAGTGTATTAGTTCCAAAACCTGAAAAGTGCTTACTTCGGTCTTCTAACGGCTGCCTACTTGAAGTCTCCATGGTGAAATCAACTACAGGTAAGCGATCCGTTGCATACTTTGCACCATCTCACTGGAGCTCACTACGAGCAGAACTGCAAAACTCCTTTTGCCTCAGGGTTTTAAAAAGGGTCTGAAAACACTTCTACTACAAAGATATCACTGCTCCTGCTATTGTTGAATGATGGTCTTAACTTCCTATAAAGAATGGGAGAGGGTGATGTCAAGAGGTTGGTAACCCATCTTGACTACATCAAAATGATACCATAACAGACTCACCACCACTGCACATGCATGTCTCTCAGTCATTCAGCATTTTGGTCACTGAGTAATGCTGACTGAGAGACAGGTACAGCTGCACCAAAGAGAAGTATTTTGTTTCTTTTTAACGTATCTTCTGCCACTTGTCACTCCTGAAAGGTTGCGATCTGCAGCAGTCAATGAAAACTCGACTGTCAGATAACCTGGAGGCAACGCAGTGAGGTATTCCCAGGTTACAATATGAACGGACACCACGTGATCCAGTGCATCCAATAGAATTGTTGTACTGTGTTTTTTTGGTAAACCATTAGTTTTTCTGAGACTTTTTTTTAATTTAACAGAGTGGTGTTTGTATTTACGATTAGCTTTAATAGGAAACCTGTCCCCACACTATGAAAGCTAATGGCTGGGTTTCGATGAATAACTGCATTGAAATCACTCCTTGCGGTTGCCATGACAACAGTAAACCTCTCGAGCTTTGTTCTTGAGGTTTACTGTGTCATGACAACCTCTCAAAGTGATTACATATACAATAATGGATGGGGAAGTGTGCTTACTGAGAAATTAATGGTTGCCCGAGGTGTGGGATGCTACATAAACCCTGAGGGCAAAGCCCGAGGGGTTTATTAAAGCATCCCACACCGAGGGCAACCATTAATTTCAAATTTAAGCTCTCTTCCCCATCTTTTATTATTTATAATTTCTGGTAAACAATTTTTTTCCACACTTGATTTTTCCTGTATCTGAGATAGACACAGACAGACTCATACACACACACACACAGCACCAATTTGTTTTTTGCAGCATTTGTTTTCATTTTTGTCATCATTTTACATTTATTTGGCTTCTGATTTGTCTCTTCTCATTTGACGCTTATCTCTGAAGCACATCCAAGGAAAGTTTTTCTCCTTTTTTTCTCCGGTGTGGCTGCAAACTGCTCGGTGCAGTTTTTGAGCAGCAGGATCAACCAGATGGAAAAAAGCAGGAGAGAACTGTTTAAAAATTAAAAAATTAAAAGACGTGCTCTCCCTGTGGCGGCTCCTCATTAAGCGGGATGGAGGAGTCGCCATGTTTTTATGTCTGGTAAGCCTGCCCAGGGGAAGTAACAAGCCAATTAGGATGTGGCTTTTGTTTGAGTGGCATGGCGCATGTTTGCCGTCATAACCCGTGGGTTATAATGGCAAATTATAACTGGCTCAAGCAATGGGAAACATTGCTTGCCAGTTATTATAATGAGGTTATGCTTCAAAACTCAGCCATTATCCTCTATGTATTCCAGTCATAATGACTGTAGAGATGCTCTGATGCACTTCCTTGCACTGTTCTATTCTCCTGTATCCCCTGTGCCTTAAATCCTTATAGTACTGTGTGACTTAATAAGATCTCTGGTTGCTACACTATACTGTGTTTGCAATGTAATGTATAGTATTTACGGCCATTGCCTGATTATTATTTGTATATTTCTACCAGTGACTAATGCCATTACTGTACCTGTCAGTTGTCTGAATATTCTTTCTGTAATTAATTCCAGGGCATCCCTGAAAAAGGGACATGTACATTCTGTCTGTCACTTAAGCCATCACTGTATCGGTCAATTGTATGATGTTATTATCTGTAATTAATTCTGGGTCATCCCTGAAAAAGGGACCTCTGGTTCCAGTGGGCTCACCTGGTTATCACAATAAAATAAATAAATAAAGCTGCCATACCACATCTCATGTGATTCATCATCATACATCATCAGCACTGTTACATCATTACTTGTAACACAGCTAGTGAGCAATCTGGCAGCAAGCGCTTGACTCTCCTGGTCAACTACAATGTCACAGTCAGTAAAGTCACAATGCTGAAGAGGTGGTGTTTGAAGAGGAACAGCAAAGGTTATGTCAGCCTCCAGGTAGAGAACTGTTTCACACATTACACCATGCTGAAAATCTTCTAATTAAGAAAATAGATAAAATAAATTAAAGTACAATGCTGGCCCACCAGTACAGTGGTTGGATTTCCGCTTGCGACGCCTGCGACCCGGGTTCGGAAACAGACCTGGGGAACTGGAGGTCCAGCCAGGGGGAGAAAGATTGAGCATCCCACAGACTGCTCTCCTTCTCCAAAGGGAGGGAGGGGTTGTGTGCCAAGCACTCGAGGGACTTCTGGCAGAGGCTGAGGGATCCACAGGCAACTGGCAACTTGAAACAAGAGGGGTGAAATGGACGCTGGACATCATTGCATGTCCCCACCCCTGCTAACCAGGGTAAAAAAAAATCTCATTGGCCACCATAATGAAGCTCACCCTCCACCTGGCCTTCATTGCTCCTCGCCTCTCCGCCGACCTATCTCGGTTCTGCCACGCTGACCAGTCCTGAACCCTGCCCTGGGGGTGAATCCAGTGAGGTAATGCTGGTCGCTGCTGACACCTTCTCTTGACATAGACAGGCTGGATCAAAGTGGTGACCCCACCCTGAGGGGTAAATTGTTGACCTCACCTCCAGCAGTGTTACTATGTGCTGCTGTAACCTGGTTAATTTACAATGTGCTGCTGTAACCTGGTTAATTTTGTCACTGCTCCTGACTGCTCTTACCATAATATACTGCTGTATTTCCAGTCTATATGTTGCCACAATAACCACTCTGGCCTCTCAGTAATATCGGTCCAATCACCGATTGATTTGATGTCCCATATCCTGCAGCCATAAGTGAGCTATTGAATACTGTAGTTGCTGCTGTATCTATCATGTTCTTTACAAACATGTATGTTAAATCCATGTGACGAGGTACCTTTGAAAATGAGCCCCTGGCTCAAAGGTTGTAAACCGATTTGCTAATAAAATAAAATAAATAAATAAAATAAATCAGGGGATATTGGTGGGGGTATGGCAATCAGGGATATAAGGCAGTTGATAGGTACAAGTTGAAGGTAGGCAGTAGGAGACAAAAAAAAATAAATAAATTAAAGTACAAAAAGTAATAGTTTGTTACTTTAAATGTTAATATTAGTTTAAGGCCATGTACTATTTGGTATTTCTTTATATACAGTACCTCCAAGGGATTGGTCAACAAAATCTTCATCTACACATTCACTAGGGTCAGTTTAGAACGTCTGTAGAATCCCTACTGTGGGTGCATACTTATATTTTGTGGATCAAATGCTTGTATTCCCCTGGGAGTGCGGCTGCCCATGGCGGTTTTATTAATGATGAAAAAGGGCTTTAGGCTGCACGTCATCAGTCCCATCACTTTTTGCGGCCTGTAGTAAACACACTGCATACACATGTATGTAGACACTATACAAACAGGAAGGGATGGCTGAAATTTTTTTACACATAATTATGGAGTTAGTTCCGTGAAACTCACATCTTCAGCAAGAATATGAAAATTTATTTTTGCATGAAATAAATGTCCTTTTCATGTGAAAATGGTGTTTATCATGATTTATTTTTGTGAAAGCAGCAATTTCTGCATGATTTTCACTTGGTTTTATAATTTTCTCAAAAAGGGCCAAATGTCATGATTTTCTCATTAACTGAAACTGTGTGAAAATGGGATTTTGCACACTTTTCTCCCACAAAAATAAATTTGCATCCAGATGTTTATAGCAATACCATACCTTGGTCATCCCAATGGCCCAGTGCCAGTGTAGTGTGACTCAGGTTTGTAATAGACTTTGGTTTTCCACCTTGTGACCAGCAGAGACCTTCTGTATCGCAAGGATGAGGCACTGAACTCCCAGACTGTAAGGCATGGGCCTTTATGTACTTAATCAAGCCTTACCAATGCCTGTTGGTGTGTCACCGCATGGCCACCAACCTGGCTGCAAGAAAAGTGTAGCAAAAACAGTACTGACGAAAAGTGTAGGGGACTAGGTTAAAACTGAAAAAGGGGGTTGGTTGTCTGGGCCACAAAACTAATTTGAACAATTAAACTAAAAGATGACCTTTTTTCCATCCATCTTTAATGGCTGGTATGGGGCATTGTGTCTGGCTAAAATACACTTTACCCGTGTAGAATCTAAATGAACACATAATAGAGCTTCTAAATTAGCTCATCTGAGCTTTGCTGAAAGAGTAACAAAGTTGCTGCCAAGTCTGACTGCAGAAAATCTTATTAGGTGACTGAAATAAAAGAAATTGCTGTCTGAATTGGGAAGGCTGCTTATTTCATTATAGCTCTGAGGATATATCATCTTGCAGCTGGATGTTTTATGCTAAATCATTTGAAAACTAATGAAAGTACACCACAAAATGCATCAAGGGAAAACAGATAAACATTTTTTTACAGGGTCATTATTGGCTCTTCTTTCTTAACAAAAACAATTTTTAGGCTATTGCTACCAATTTCAGCAAGCTAATCTAGGTTGTATTTCAAAACCACTGTCCAGTAATAATAGGACTTCACATTTAGAAATGCAATTGTTGAAAGATGGTTTCTATATTGCTGTATTTTGTAAATGCTTCTTTTTATTTCAAAGGGAATCATCTTTCAGGTGTTCAGAATACACACTGAAACCCACCTGTAATGGTTTTGGACCCCATGTTTAAAACGTTATGCAGGCATGCTGTAGCAAAAGTAGATTATTCATGATGCGTTTCCACATTAGGAATGCAGTGTGTGACATTTGCATTCTCATATGTCATGTACCGCCTTCAGAATGCTCATATGTAGCCTGATGGACTGTATGATGGGAGGGGGGGATTGTGATATACAACACTAAGCCAAGCCACAAATGCCCTAACGAATCACAGAGAAGCTGAGAGGGCAATATTTACATCTAGGGTTACCACCTGTCCCTATTTTTGCTGGACAGTCCTGATTTGGGCAGCTGTGTCCTGCAGAAAAACATGAAAAATACTAAATGTCCTGACATTATAGTAGAAAAAATATTTTCAGATTTTCCTCTAGATGTTGCAAGAAACTATAATACCTTAACTAAAATACCTTAAAATAATAGGAAACACAAGAAACAACTAAAAAATTACAACACTTAGTCTTAATTCTGATTATTTAGAGAAACCATGTCTGATGCATTGGTCGAGATGACATATTGTCCTGCGAAAAATCCAGTTTCAGTAAGAAATGTCCCACTTTGGGCTTCTTTAAAGGTGGTAACCCTATTTACATCTGTGGTACTACAGGGACAGGATTTTCCAAAAGGCAACTGTGTTGCAAGCCTACCAAAAGAGCTAGAAAGATAAAACCACAAGACTTGTGTTTTCCATTAAAGTGCCACAGTTCACTATATTTTCAAATAATAGGAATGAGTCAAGTAAGTCTAACAAATATTATAATTTGCAAGAGAAGTTCTCCCAGAGTGTCCATAAAGTGGGGCTTCTGTCACAGATTATACCACTAATGTGAATTGACTTGGGATTTTGTTGCAAACTAAAGCTCAGAGCTGGATCTTACAGCAGAATCCAAAGGCATTGCAGTGCTGTGCAACATCTGGCACCAGGTGTAGATATTATACACCCTGTACTCTCCAGAAAGGAAAAAAAGTAAAAGCAGAGCTTTTCTAAGAAGGCATGATTACAATACAATGTATAAAGGGCAACTTGTTGACTAACTGATTCCCTGAATGTTATAAGATCAGTTGTCCTTTATTATGTTGACGTGCTTGCACAGCCAAAATCTTGCTGTAGTGCAGCTTTGGAGGCGCGTCACTGTTGGGCGAATGCAGGGCATGCACCAGTAGGTGTGTTCTTCATTGCCCAATCAGCCTGCATGCTGGTGCCACACTATGCATACATAATTTGGTGAGCACATCTAAGAAAAGGTCCGCTGCAATCTGAGCAAAGTTTGTCAGATGCAGCGGACCTTCCCTGGATATGCTCGCCGACATTATGAGCATGCGCAACACAGTGGCCCATGAACTGCTGACTTTGGGGTGCCCAATCCCCCTGTTGGTTCCCCACCCCTCTATATGTAGCAGCAGAGGAGCACACTCCCGTCGGCATAAAGCACCCCCATTTGTTATATGCCATGGGGGGGTGCCCAATCCCCCTTGGCTCTTACTCCCACTTTCTTTGTGTGTCAATGGGGGTGCCCAATTCCCTGTCGGCTACAGACCCCCCCAAAGAGTTAGGTGGCACTCTGGGAGCCCACACCGGTGTGCCAAATCCCCCACAAGAAAAAAACTGTCCAGCAATGTTCTATTTATTTTTTTTGCCTGCAAAATGCAAATGGCCCCTCACAGTTTCCCTGCCCCCCCCACACTCACCCTCTGCGCACCCTGCCTCCCCACACCTCCCTCACCCCATACTTACCTCCGGAGTTCAGCGCGATGATCTTTGGTGGACCGGGAACACGTCTGCACTCTTAAAAGCTGACTGTGAACTGAGGAAATGCGGTAAGCTGTATAATGGAATAAATAGGGTTCTTTCAACTTTGATGCATATCTTAGGCATTTTTGGGAATTTTGGCCCCAAATTTTCAACATGGGGTTTTTGGGACCCCTCCTCATGAATTCTTGCACTGTCATGGTGTTATTCAGTCCAGAAAGGTGATTTCACAGTTACTGTGCGGAATCACCTTTCGGGACTGAGTAACAAAATTACAGTGCCACAGTTCATGAGGAGGGCTCTCAAAAGCATATGTTGGAGCTGGCCCAGTGGCACTGAGGGTTGAGGCACTGGACGCCACACCTCGCGCTATGCTGGCAACCCAGATTCGGGAACGGACTCCGGTCAGCGGGGGTCGGCTGGGAGAGGGAGGATTGAGCATCCCAATGGATGCTCTCCTCCCTCAGGGGTACAATATGCACCCGACATCCTAAGAGAGCCAGTGGGAACATGGGCTCTCGAGGGGGCTTGTGGATTCATTTCTTGGAGTCGGGGAGGGGGAATGCTGTTGGTCGCTTGAGAGATATGTGTGTCAGCAGGTCGCCTCTCTGGACATTCGTCCTTGTGCAGGCTTCTCAGGGGGCGTAGAAAGGGGATCACAGAAAAAGCGGATTACCCCCTCGGTGGTCCTAAATGATGACCATTCCACCCAGACCACCAATTCCGGGACAGACCCCGCTGTGCAGGACCGAAAGGAGGAAAGAGGCACTCTAGGGCAGATCCTGGATTGGTGGGGCCGGAGTGCTTGAGCAGTCCGAAGGAGTGGACAGCGAGGGTAGGAAGAAGGAATAAATAGAAGAGTTAAAAAAAAAAAAAGCTTATGTTGCAAATTTGGTGGGAAAAATAAAAAAAAAAGCCTGTTTTATGAGTGTGCGTTGTGTAGTTGCTACACACGCTTGTAAGTAAGTGAATTCACAATATTTTCACACCAGATTCTCAACATTGACATTTTACCACACCTTCTTGTGAAACATATAGCTGTCATTTTTCACATCCTAGCTGAAATGTGTTTTTGCACCGCCAGAACAGAATAGCACAGTTGCTGTGGGAAATCAGTGTTCAGGACACATTACAAAAATGACAGAGACACTGTGCATGAGCAGAGGTCCTAAAAAGCCTGTGTTGAAAATTTGGTGACAATGCTCCATAAAGTGACTGTGTTATGAGTGTGCGTTGCGCAGTTTGCACGTATGCTCATAAGTTTGCAAAATTATAATATTTTCACTCCAGATTTTCAGCAGTGCCATTGTTCTGCACCTCCTAATGAACAGTGCAGCTGTCATTTTTTACATCCCGACCAAAATCTGTTTTTGCAGTTCCGGCGCAGAATAGCGTGATTGCTGTGGAAAGTCCGTGTTCGAGACACATTATGAAAATGACAGTGACATTGTTCATTAGCAGATGTCCTAAAATGCCTATGTTGAAAATTTGGGGATGAAAGTCAAAAAAATGAGTGTTTTATGAGCATGCATCACGCGATTTGCACGCATGCTCGTGACTTTGTGACTCTGTATTAGTTTCACTCCAGCTGTTCATCATTGTCATTTTTCACTGCTTCCTTATGAACAGTACAGCTGGCTGAAATGTGTTTTCGCATGTCTGGTGCAAAATTGCATGGTCGCTGTGCGAAATCAGTTTTCGGGACTGTTTGAGGAAATGATGGTGATACTATTTATGAGCAGAGGTCCTAAAATGCCTATGTTGAAAATCTGGTGCCAAAAGTCCATAAAATGATAGTTGGCCCAGAGGCGCTGAGAGTTGAGGTGCTGGACGCCACATCTTGCGTCACGCCGGCGACCCGGGTTGGGGAACGAGCCCTATCTGCCGGGGGTCGGCAGGGGAGAGAGAGGATCGACCATCTGGAGGACTGCTCTCCTCACGGGGAAGGATCCAGGAGTAGCCCGGCACAGCAGTGGCCCCCAGTGGAGGAAGAAGGCACTGCAGCACACAAGGGCCCACAAATAGGGTAGACGCTGGGCGGCTGTCTTCCAGATGTGGGTGGGAGCAATCACATCGCGGGTTGTTCAGCATTGCATATCCCACTTCTGGGGCGTAACTAAGAAAAAAAAAATGCCTCGTGGATAGGCGACTGCACCTCCACTCTTCTGACCACACTCCACCACCGGTTGCACTCCTCTCCTGGGCAAAGCCCAGCGCATCCCGAATTCTAGATAGTGCACCCTGGGTGGATAGAGCGGCCCTACCTCAGCGGGCTCAGAGCTGGGGGGATAGCTGGGCTGGTGCCAAGAATTAGGAGGCCTCTCAGGCATGGAGGTAGAGTTGGGGGCATTGGAGGATGCCCGAGAGAGTTTCACGAGATGGCGGTATAAACAGAGTTAAAAAAAAAGTCCATAAAATGACTATGTTGCAAGCGTGCATTGTGCAGTTTCCATGCACCCTTATAACTTCGAAAATCTGCAATATTTTTATGCCACATTTTCACCACCGGCATTTGTGCACACCTCCTTATCAACATTCCAGCTGCCATTTTTCACAGCCTGCCCAAAACACATTTCTGCAGCTGTGGCGCACAATGACTTGCTCGCTGTGAAAAATCACCTTTTGCAGCACATTAACAAAATCACAGCGCTATGTGTCTCTAGCTCCGCCACTGCCACTGCCAATGCCAGTGCGACAACATTCAGCATTGACAAATGCTTGTCTTAATAAGCACTGTGAGGCTGAGAATTTTCAAAACAGCTATTTGTATTACAGTACACGAACTGCCACTGGAAAAGTCATAGTGCACCTGCCCCTCAGCTAAGTAACATTATCAGACATAATTTTTCCCAGTCTAGGCATTACTTAAATGGTGTTTAATTTGAAAACACTCATTCAAAAACTAAAATCGTTGGTTCTGGTAATGTCTGAGACTTGCCTACCCCCAACTCTGTGATGCATCTACTGCCCTCCCTAACTACACTATCTTTAGGCAGGACTACACCAAATGGGAGGAAGTGAAGTCTTGTACAGTATGTGGCTTACCCTCCAGTTATAGGTCAGGCATTACACATCAACTCCTGCTTCCCACAAGGTTCTTGTTTGCAAACTCTACTACTCTTTCTCCCTTACTAAATTTATTCATGGCATCTATTTTTTTCTCAGGGTCCAAACCAGACACTATGCTTCTTCTTTATCTGTTTTTATCCCCTCATCCCTGCTGTCCTACCTGAGATATACCCTGTTTTTAGGGATATATTCTGTTCAGCCTGCTTTGAGCCATCATGTTAACAGCAAGGGCTATTTTTACCTGATTTTTACCCTGTACTTTCTCCCTCATCCCCTTGGCATGAACAGTGCCTTATGGACTTGCACGCACAGTGAACCCCTGCAGGAGGAGTAAGCTGAGATCCCTGGCCCAACTTCTGGGGTCACTGTTATACAGGAACCTGATGTCAGCCCTTCCCAGTTGAGGCATGCTGCCTTTCACCAGTGTCTTACAGCCTGACGTGCCCCAATATGGTGAGAGAAATGCAGGGAAGCACAGGGAGGGAGCGGTAATGCTCCTTGAGGGCTCATCAGAGCCGGAATCATTCATGGTAGTTGCTGCTTGTGGAGGGGGCTGGGTCTTTGGCTTTGGGGAGCAAGGAGGGACCAGAAGACAGAGGAAGGAGCCATGCAATAGGAAAAAGTGCATGGCTCCAGGGAGGATTTAAAGGCATGCCATTTGGCAGTGCTCCAGGAAGAGCCAATCAGCGGACAGGCAGCCTGTCTAAGCATGCAACTGGGCCTTAAAAGGCAGAGCCCAGTCGCAGGGAAATCAGAAGTGCAGGGAAGCGCAAGGAGGGTGTGGTATTTTCTCCCACCCACCTGCCCCACAATACCTCCTTTATTAAATAGGGAGGTAAACCACTCCTGTTGGTGTAGAGGACCTATCAAAAAAGGGCAGGAGGAGGAGCTCACCTAAAGGAGGGGTTGGGAGACATCCAGCTGGAAGGGCACTGCTACAGTACTAAGGTACTGTGACTTTAAATTTTTTTGGTGGCTCTGTTATAAGGTTGGGGGCACTGGGGTGTGTGTCTGGAGCAAGGAAATGTGACTGTCCATTTCTAGAGGAGCTGCTTCAGAACAGGTCCACTGTGACTGGACTTAGCACTAGGGAAGTGTGGAAGCTGTTTGGGTGCTGTGTTCTAGGGGGATTAAAGTGACTGATGTAGGACTTTGGGGGGGGTTGTAGCTGTTGTTCTAGGGGATAAGTCAGCCATAGGTGCTGCATGGTTGAGGGGTCCTAAGGTTTATGATTTTTGCAGGAATCAAGGCAGGGGTTGTTAGTGACACAAGAGATAAGGACTACATTCTGGGGAGTATTTCAGGAATTAAGGATATGCCAAGGTGAGCAAATGGAGGCAGATAGGGAAGGATACACTAGGGGATGGAGAGCATTAGTGGGGGAGGATGGTGACAGCAGAGGAGGGGGGAAGAGGGGCCTGCAGGATGCTAGAGGGGCCTACGGGGGGAGAATAGTGGGTTGCAATGGTTGATGGGTGGCAGTCTGAATGAATGTATTGTGGAAATTAGGGGGGAGTTCGATCTGTGACAGGCTGAGGAGAATCAAAGATAAAGTACAGTGGCATAGGGTGGAGTTGAGGAGGTTGGAGGGAGAGGGGAGGGTTGCTGGGGGGAGCTTGGGGGGAGAGGGGAGGATTGATGGGGTAGAGGGCAGCATGAGGAACCACATGGGTGGAACAAGGGTTCGGGGATGGGATGAGAAGGAGAGGCAGGGGCAATTCTAAAGTGTGGCACAGCACAGGAGGGAGTAGGAGCAGGAGGAAGGAACCCACACCCAGCATAGAAGAGTGGACAGGTAACAGGTTTGCAGTGCTGGCTACATTGGAGGAGGAGGGGAGGTGAGGGAGCTCCAGGAGGGGTTAGGCAATGGGAAATGAGAGATTGGCACGGGGGACAGGAGTCTGGCACAGGATGGTGGTAGTGTTAAGGGGGGAGGGACACAGCTGGAAGGATGGAGGAAGAGAGCAGGGGTATATGGGAGAGGATCAAGGCTAATGAGGTGTATAGGATAGATTTAGCAGAGGAGGGAGCCCGGGTGAAAGAGAAGGAGAGGAGGTGTGAAGGAACATTGAGGGGGAGCAAAGGAAGGCCTGGGGTGGAGGGGGGTGGGATCTGTAGGAGGGAAGGGGAGGGTTTTGGCTGAGGCAGAATCTAGCAGTAGTCACAAAGGTAAAAGAGTGGATGGGGGACGAGTATTGGAGAGGGAGGGGTATTAGTGCTGAGGGACTCAATACTGAAAGGGATAAGATGGGGCAGTAAGGGGGAATGACATAGTCACATCTGGGTTGAGTCCACACCTGACTTAACTGCAGGCAGGGTGGGGTAGTCAATTCTTAAGTGTGCTAGGAGGGGTAGGAGGAAATTGCATCTTGTGGTGCATGTGGGTATGAATGGTCTGGCAGGGGAGACGGTGGAAGTAGTGAGGGAGAGGTTCGAGGACCTGGGCAGGCTGTGTGGGCAACTGGGGGAATCAGTGGCCATCTCAGAGGTGCTCCCAGTACCCTGCACTAGCACAGCGAGGAAGATAAGGATTGGGGAGTTCAACACCTGGCTGAGGGAATGGTGTCACTCCAGGGGATACAGGTTGGTAATGGGCTGGGACAGACTGTGAGACAACAATGATATTTATGCAGGGGACAGGCTACATTTGAGCAGGGAGGAGAAGGAGGCAGCAGAGGATCAGGGAATACATAGCTACAAAGGTGGATTTAAACTAGGTGGAGGGGGTGGTGAGTGGACAGGTGGTAGGCAGGGATCCCTGAAAGGGAAGCCAAATGAGCTTACCCCCCCAGGCTAGCAGGGAGGTACTTGAAGCAGTAGCATGGGGGTTAAAGAGGCATCCCAGAGAGAGGGAGGAGGAGGCAGGGTCGGGTTGGAGGGTGGTCTCCCTGAATGCGAGAATCCTTGGTAATAAATCAGAATTGCAGGCTCTCTTGGCAATAGGGAGAGTGGATATTGTAGCCATCAAGGAAACGTGGGCCACCTAATACCAGGACTGGGATTTGACAGTCCCAGGTTATAGTATATTCAAGAAGGACAGGGCTAAGTGAAAAGAGGGGGTGGCAATATATGTACAGGAGGGGATAAGGTGCATAAGGGAGGAGGGGTAGGAATGCAGAACAGAGGCCCTATGGATGCAGTTCCAGGACTTAAAAAGGAGGACAGTGAGGATGGGTCAGTCTACAGGTCGCCGGCCCAAGGGGATGACCTGGATAGGGAGTTAGCTGAGCAAATCAGAAGGGTCTGTAGGAAAGGGAACACTGTGGCAGTGGGGTACTTCAACCTACCGAGGGTGGAGTGGAGCACCCAAACCACCATAAGTGCGAAGGAGCTGGTCATAGTAGAGGCATTCCAGGACAACTTCCTGGAGCAGTTAGTACAGGAGCAAATTAGATTGAATTGGACTCTAGACCTAGTTCTGTCAAAAGGGGAGACTGTAAGGGATCTGGAGGTGGAGGATTCTCTAGCTGGAAGTGACCACCATATCGTATGGTTCACACCCAATATGGGCAGGGAATCAGGAGGTACAAGTATCAGGGTGATTGATTTCAGGGGAGTGGACTTGAAAAGGATAGGGGATATTGTGGGCAGGCATCTGACTGGTATCAGACCATGCATGGATGCTAGCCAAAAATATGATATTATTAAGGAAGGGACGGTAAAGGCTATTGGGATATGTACAATAATGAGGAGTATGAAAGAGAGGCCAAAAAAAAACAGCTGTCTGATGCAGGACGTCATGGAGGGGGTGAGGGCCAATGTAAAGTTATTTCAGAGACTCAAGAAATCGGGAGGGAAGGACAACAGGGAGATGTGTATGAAGAAGTCCAGGGAGATTACCAGATTGGTCAGAGCGGCCAAGGCATCAAGGGAGCTAAGATTGGCTCAGGGCATTAAGAATGGAGAGAAGGACTTTTTCAGATACATAAGTGAAAGGAGGAAAAACAAAGATCAGATAGTGAGGATAAAGAAGGATGGGGCCTGAGTGGAGAAGGGGGAGGACCAGGCAGAGGCACTAAATGATTACTTCCACTCTGTGTTCGCGAAGGAAAAAGGGGGGCAGGCACCACCAGGGAGAGGTGGGGTGGGTGGGTGGGGTAAACTGTTGGAGAAGATCCTAAAGGAGAGGCTGGTAACCTTTCCTGGAGACAATGGTCTCCAGGAAGTTCAGTAGCATGGATTTGTCTCTGGAAGATCCTGCCAGACAAACCTGATTGAGTACTACAACTGGGTGACAAGGGAACTGGACAAAGGCCATGCCGTGGATGTCCTGTATTTGAATTTCAGCAAGGCCTTTGATTCCATGTCACATGTGAGGCTGGGGGGGACTGGAATATATAGGGATGGGAACAAAGATGGTAAACTGGATCACCAACTGGCTGAAGGGTAGGAAGCAATGGGCAATGGTGTGGGAGGAACTCTCAACACCAAGGGGTGTGACAAGTGGGGTGCTGCAGGGATCAGTGCTGGGACTGGTGTTGTTCAGGATTTTCATTACTGATATCTCCCATGGGGTCCGGAGCAGAATCAGTCTCTTAGCAGATGACACAAAAATGGGAGCGGTAGTGGATGATGTCAGAGGGTGGAGGGGGCTGCAGGAGGATTTGGCCAAACTACAGAAGTGGTCAGAGGCATGGCAGTTGGGGTTTAACGCCAAAAAGTGCAAGGTATTGCACTTCAAGACTAAGAACCAGGGGATGCACTATCAACTGGGGGGGTACAGCTGGAATGCATCAAGAAGGAGGATCTAGGGGTGCTCATAACAGGGTATATGAACAACTCGTCTCAGTGCAGGAAGGCAGCAGCAAAAGCCAACAGAATGCTGGGGTGCATAGTGAGGAGAATCTCTTCTAGAAATAGGGAGGTGATCCTGCCCCTCTACAGGTCGCTGGTCAGGCTGCACCTGGAATACTGCATGCAGTTCTGGTGCCCATTCCTGAAGAAGGACATCAGATTGCTGGAGGGTGTACAGCATAGGGTGACAAAGATGATCCAGGGATTAGAGGGATACTCTTATGAGGAGAGGCTGGGGGAGCTGAACATGTATTCCCTGGTGGAGAGGAGGGATTGGGGGGCATGATCAAAATCTTTAAATACCTAAAGGGGATAAACAAGACTAATACAAATAGGATTTTCCAGATCAGAAGGGGGAGGGTCACAAGGAGCACCAGCTGAGATTGGGGGAGATTCAGGAGGGAAGTCAGGAGATGGTAGAATACTCTGCCTGAGGAGGTAGCAGCCTATAACATGGTAGACGGATTTAAGAGGGGATGGGACAGAGTGAGAGGGGGATAATTATGAAGAGGGGTGGGGCAGCATGATGACAGTTGTAGAAAGGTTTTAACACTACTGAGTATACATTAATTAAGAGAAGCACATAAATTAACTACAAGACACTAGCATGCTCAAGATAAAAGTAGTGATACATTTAGTAGGTGATTTACATAGTAGTACATTTACTGCAATGGTTTACTCAACATAGAGAGGCTGATGTAAACATATGGAAAAGCATTGCCTGTTCAACGCTGTGAGAATTGGTACTGCCAGTATCACATGCATTCTTACTGATGAAGGTGTACTGCTGATGTACATACATAGACCTTCAGTGTGTTTCAATATTAAAGATGCAGTAAGTATTCTTTGTAAGAAAGATTGTAATTGCATGGATCAGGCCAACAACTTCTAAATATCATAGCACTACTGAGCCAACAATGATGTACCTGTATCGGACATGTATATAGGATAGATTTTCCTGTAGGCACTTACTGAGTATGTTGTACCTGATAAAGACAATCTCATTGCATCTGTGATGACTAACTTATTCAAATAGTAATACATTTGCTATTGTTGCAATGAGTGATCTATGCCACTTATGGACACAGTGTGATTTTTTAACAGTTGTTTCATACTCAGGCTGTATGCCTACTGTTTGGGTTTGCCACACTTCTGTCACTGATGCTATCAAAGTGATAACTATGTTAATTCTGCACAACAGGAATCAAGTAGGTATGGTGTAGATATAAACAGAATGTCTTTTAGTATTGCTTTAACTCATAATGGGTAAATGTACTAGGACAGCAGGGTTATCCTCTATCACTGAGTCTGTCAGTTATAATCACACTAGGGTTTCGATGACTGTAATGATCAAGTTACACTGTTCATCTTCATGAGTTCATATTCACAGCCATTCTCCAGCAACTAGACAGTGTATGGTGTAACTGGGTGGGACACTGTGTTGCAAAGCTGCTGCAGTGCCTAGCAGAGGGAGAGCATCTACTCATAAAGACAATTAAGCAATAAGGCATGACCAACAGTTATGTTAAATGGTCTGTTAATCACCCTGTAGGGGTTTAATGTTGAATGAGGCATATCCGAGTGCCACATGTCGCTAGACAGTGATAAACTGACCATTAACATAATACCTGGGAGTGGCTTATTGCTATCATAATAAAACTGTTTTTTAAACAACATTAAACCATGTTCATCATATGGTTAGGCTCTACGTGTATGTTAATAAAAACTAAACATAAGGCTGTTACAATGTTTACAGTCAATTAAAGCTGCATTTCTCAAACCCTTGTTATAATCAGAGATATTATACCCGTACAACTCCTTGGTTTTGCTTAACTCTATTGCTCAGGTGGCCCACAAGTGGTGTGGTGTGGTGTGGGGCATCGGTAGGTAAGGCCATGCAACTACTAAGTGTGATGCGTTGTGTGCCAGCTGCAATCAGGGATGTGATGCGTTTGGTGTACATGGCCTCAGTTTTGCTGTTGATCTCCACTGAGCATGCAGTACCTGGTCAGGTGAGTGGGGATGTCTCGTAGTACATTTAGACAATTGTTTGTTATTTCTCACCTGCTGCTGGATGTCTGTCATTGGTTGTGTTGACTTGGTCCTCCTCCATACCTGAATGTGTGTGTGTCTGTGTGTGTGTGGTGCTGGGGGTGACTGGAGTTAGGGTTTTCAACCTCAACAGCGAATTCCCCACTTTTGTCGCCAGTGGAACAACCCTAACTAATGCATTAAACGGAGTTTTTGCCTAATATATATATATATATATATATATATATATATATATATATATGTATATATACTGTAGTGTTCATTAGTACAGAAGCAATATGGTATGCAACTTTAAAGGCCCTGTTTTGAACCTGGCATTAGAAAAAATATTTAAACAGATAAGTTCAAAAGCTGAGTCTCTCTCAGACCTGGTATGGAAGAAGGAAGTGATTTCAGGCTATCTCATTGCTTCATGATGGTGCTGTCTAATACAATATGTACAGTAAGATGATGTATATAGACAGTCATGTCCAACTTTAACTGGTGTACTATGTTCTGAGATAACTTTGCCCAGCCAGAAAGGCATATTGAGGCCTTTGCACAAATGCATTTTGGGGATATCCTTTGATAATAGTGACCGAATATGGATGACCGTCAAAATGGCGACTGATATTTGGCGATATCATAGGCGACCCACAAGGATAGTGACTGACTGCTACTGCAAGGCTAGGGTAAGGCGACTGGAAAGGAGGAATGGCAAAAGGGAGGGATAGGGAAGAGGGTTATCTGGGTGTAGTGCGCCTGCTGCTACCGAGCCAGCTATGTGGTGTGATGGTGAGGGAGGCTAGCTCTGGCGCAGCAGCTACTAGGTTTGGGGCTGGGGATGGGAGAGTTAGAATTTTGCTGCTGCCTGTGGCTGCAGGACTTATTTTTATTTTACTGGTGGACAGTGCCCCCTCTCCAACATGCACCCCCATGGAGTTAGGAATCTAAAATCAGGGGGGTGCTGGGGGTAGAGGGTGCACAAAAATACTTATTGTGTTGCAGATGTTGGGTCTCCAGCAAGTGTATATCGATGATTTGCTTTTCGGCGATATACATGCACGATAATAACAATTGCTGTTTCACGTTCCCTATTATCACAGAACTGCATTTCGTGTATGTGCAATTTGCACGTACCTGGCCCACATTGTTACACACCAAAGAACAGGTGCAGGGTGTATGTTATGCACAACCACATGTGCTCAGAGGGCACCTTCTGCATTCTAGGCCCCCCAGCATGCAGCTGTGCAGGAGTAGATCAAAGGACAAAGGTGGGTATCCAGTTGAATGCCCATCCTCGGTTCTGAAATTGATCCCCTGCTGTGTGCAATTAGGGAGTCCTGATAAGGTGGCACCGGACCATTTCAGTGGCAAACTACAGGCAAGTACCTGAGTGACTGCCTCCAACCCTCCCAGCCAACATGGTAGCCTGAGGCTGCAGGCAGGAGGTTGTTCCCTTTGCACTGTAGCTGGTGGGTGTCCTTTGGGAGGGGCACATGCATACATTACAGCAGATTCCCCCTGACATATTTCATGCCCACCATGCCAAGCACTCTGAGCCTTAGTGAATGGCATGGAGTGTGGACACACCCCTTGACACACTTCCAGACTGCCCATGGCATGTAGCTGTGTAACTGGCTGGGGGATCATTTGCACAAGTGGCTGTTGCCCCTGCTGTGAATGCCACTAGTGGTATACTGGAACCATCCGCATGGCATTCTGATGTAGGGTTGCTATGCACCTCAGATATGAGGCACATAGGCAATCCTATGCTTCATGAATAGACTCCATTGTACATAACGATGACTTGACATAAAAAGAAACACATTTTTTACTTTAAAAATGAATTACACAGTTTTCTAAAGGGACCAGTAGGGATCAAGCGCTACTGAATCTGGTCCTTAGCAAAACAAAAAAAAAATCACTGATCAGAGAAGTGGACATTTGACAAATGTAGCCAGCAGTGATCATAATAGCATCAGATTTACCATAGGAAGAACAGAGAACTTTGGTGAATTCAATATGTCCCTGTAGACAGCATATTTGGAAAAGATATGGGAACTAATAGCATGTGTAACTTAGTAAAGAAAGTTTACAGGCATCAGTGTTCATCTACAAAGGAAACTTTGAAGGACATATGGATTGCAGAAATAGGAAACATAATGAACTGTTCACATCATAGATAAAAAGCCAGTGAACATGCAATTCTGCTTAAAGTTGAACCAGCATAACATTCTGTGGTGATTTGCATATGCAGCCCATGATGCTTTGCATTGTGTGGGCATGTGTGATTTTGTATTTTCTTGAAACTTGGCTTCCCAGCCAAATGCCCTTTGGGGTAACCCTTGCCTCAGTGTTTGTGCACAGAGGTTCTTTATCTTTTAAATAGTTTTTTTTTATTTTAATAGGTTCACCACAACATAACCAAGACACACTGTCTTAGGGTAGCTGGTTCATTCCACTGGGGTGTCAAACAGACGAGGCATACTAATGAGTCCTGGTAGGACAAAACATGTGTCTATGTCATCTGTCAGCACCCTTTGCAAACTGTGTGAGAGGCCTTTCAGCACCATGCAATTCTGCTTAAAGTTGAACCAGCATAACATTCTGTGGTGATCTGCATATGCAACCCAAGATGCTTTGCATTGTGTGGGCATGTGTGATTTTGTATTTTCTTGAAACTTGGCTTCCCAGCCAAATGCCCTTTGGGGTAACCCTTGCCTCAGTGTTTGCACACAGAGGTTCTTTGTCTTTTAAATGTATTTTAAATGAGGTATTGGGCTTGCCTGTAGCTGGCAGCAGCCCAGAGATATTAATGAATAAGTGTACCATATACTGATTCTACTTTGCCACCATTTTTAAAACTTTGTGAAGTCACTAATGATCAAGCTGTGGCTAGCCACATTTTAGTTAAGCACAGTGCAGAAAATGGGCTGGAGATTTCCAGCTGAGAACCATGCTGAGGGGTCTGTTAAGTACTGGTAGAGCCCGGCAAAGAACAAGTGCCTGACCTGCTTCGCTACTAAACTGATATCACTCTGCCAGTTTGAATCTGAAAACCTGTGAGCCACCATTTGTTTCCTGCTCATTAAGCCACAGTACAGCCACCCCCTACATGCAAGTCACAGCCAGTAAAAGTACTTTAAATGACAGTGCAAATCAATACAAATCACCACTGTTTACCTCTTAAAGACAGTGAAAGAGGGAGTCTGGTCAAAAGTACTACACTACAGAATTGGAATCAGCCTATTCCCAAAAATCTCATACCAAAAATTAAGTTTCTATATTACCTCATTTTAAAGTTATGAGCTATTTTGTAACAATGATTTCCCTCCTTGTTCAAAAAATCCAGTTACAGTGAAAAGCCACTGATTATGTCACAACCAGAACTCACACACTATAGGACATATTTCATCAAAGTTATCAAAGCTGTAGCTGTAGTATTTATTTAAAAAACAAAAACTGACACAGGGTTGCCTGCAGTGCTTGCATTTTTAGAATGTTGAGATGCATGATACTGTACTTTAGAACACATCAGGAGGTGGTTTTGGAAAGCAGCACTGAATCAAGGTATAGACTGTCAAAGTGGTGCACAATTTTAAAATGTTGGAGGGGAACATGTACTCTCAGCAAGTGTCAGGGATGTGCCATCTCGCAGTGTGGTGGCACACTCAATCTCAGAATGCAGCAGGGACACACATCAAAGAATTTGGTGGGGACTGGCAATTCTGGAATATAAGTAAGGATATACTCTGTCAGAAGATGGCAGAACACACTATTTTATTTTGAAACTGCTTGTCCTTGTCACTTTCTGGAATTTTATGCTTCCGCCAAATTTTTAAAATTGTGAATTACATCCCCACCAGAATGCAACATTGTGCATCCCAGCCATATTTCAAAATAGTGCACCCTCACCACATTCCAAAATTGCACATCTGCACTACGTTCCTAAGTTGTGATTCAATACCACATTCTGAAACTGTCACCATCACATTCCAAAATTGTGTCATTGCCACATTCTGAAACTGTGCAACACCACCACATTCCAAAACTGCGCATCACCACCACATTCCAAAATTGTGAATCACCACCACATTCTGAGAATGATTGTTATTGCCAAATTCTGAAACTGAGCATCACTGCTGCATTCTGAAACTGTGCATCACTGCCACATTCTGAAGTGGTGCATCACCGCCACATTCCCAAAGTTGTTCATCACCACCACATTCCAAAGTTGTGTGCCACCGCCGCATTCTGAAGTCATGCATCACCGCTACATTCCAGAGTCATGCAGCACTGCCACATTCTAGAGCTGTGCGGTGCCACCACATTCCGGAGTCATGCAGCACCAACACATTCTGAAGTCACATGGCACAGTAACACTTCAAAGTTGCACAACACTGCCACATTCCGAAGTCACACAGCACTGCCACATTCTGAAGTTGCACAGCACTGACACATTTTGAAGTCGCGCAGCACTGACACTTTCCTAAATTGTGTGGCACCACCACATTCTAGAACTGCACAACTGTGTATCACCACCTCATTCTGAAACTGTGCATCATTGCCACACTCTCAAATTGTGTGTCAGCCACATTCCTAAACTGCGCGTCAGCCGCATTCTGAAATTGCATGTCATTGCCACATACTAAATTTGTGTATCATCGCCACATTCCAAAATTGCACATCACCATCACATTCCAAAATTTGTGTCACCGGCACATTCCAAAACTGAGTGTCACTGCCACATTCTGAAATTGTGCATCACTGCCACATTTCTAAACTGCATGTCTCTTTTACAATCTAAAATTGTACCTGCCTGCCACATTAGGAAATTGTGTGTAAACTTCCATGCTCCAGTATTGCCTGTCATTGCCACATTCTGAAAATGTGCATTCCCATGATATTCTGAAGCTGCACATCCCCCACCACATTCTGAAGATGAGTGTCACTGCTACATTCAAGAATTGCATGCTCAAGTTACATTCTAAAATTATGCATCCCTGCTTCATTCTGAAATTCCATGTGGCTGCCAGATTCTGAAACTGCATCACTGCCGCTTTCTGAGATTTAATGTCATGCCACATTCTGCAGTTGAATGTTGCCACCACAATCTGAAATCACGCATACCAACTATGTTTTGAAATTTTGCATCACTATACCACATGCCGAATTAATCTATCCAAGACACATTATGAAATTACATGTCCCTACCACCTTTCACAACTACAAGTATGTGTCTCCCGCATTTAAAAATTGTGTATCTCTGCCATATTCTAAAACTATATGACACCATCACATTAAGAATGTTAGCACCCCTGCCACTTTCCAAAACTGTGTGTCCCACCTACTTTCTGAGACTGTGTCATTGCAACATTTCTCACTTGCAGTCTGGTGACATTTTGAAATCTCATCCCTGCACTATTATAAAAATTGCCATATTTTTGTCATTCTAAAGCCATGTTTGCTGCTGTATTCCAATCCTCCCATCACATTCTTAAGCATTGTACCTTGCATCTGCATATTATGGAAATGGATGCCCTGACACACCCATTGTCAGCTTTCCTTTTCCAGATGTTTAATACAACTGCAGTTTTATGTAATGTGGGAGGAATAAGTCTAGTAAGGTAGTTCACAAGAAGGACTAGGCTGTGAGGTCTGGTTGTGTCATCATCAGTAGCTCTTTACTGAAACTGGCTTTTTTGAACAGGCAGTAAATTTAGGGTTACACAATGACTTGTAACTTTTAAAACAAAGTAACTTCTCCCAACTGCAGTTCTCTGCTGTTCTGATCATGACCACAACCTTCTGACTGTCTGCCTGCTTCTTGTACACCTGTACACCAGTAGTGTATCTCCATCTACAAGAGTTGCATCCACAAAAGTACCGGTTATCTCATGGACATAGCACTTTAAAAAAAAAACAGGAACTGGACCAAAGTAAACAAAGGGGACAAACTGCAAGGGGAAGAGGACACAACCTTACAAATAGTGGCACAAAACAAACCACAACAGGTCCCTCTACAGCCAATGCCAGCAACAGAGGGACTACTTTACAGCAAATGTTTATATTCTTTCTAATAAAATAATTACACATCATTTTTCTAATTCATTTTTTTTCTAAAATGCAGCCCATATCCCATTTTAAGTGCAATAATACCCTCCAGGGTATATGGTATGGGCTATACCTGACTTTCCAGGGCTATAAAGCCCTCTCCCTGTGACATCAGGCCTCATTGTACCCCTGAGTGGTCCAATATTGCCCAATACCACCTACTTTTGGGGTATTATTGCTTGCTTGATTGTCAGTGATGTCAGAATGTTCTAAAAATCATTACAATGATGTATCAATATAGGGCAGACTTAATAATTGATATCTCCAGATTGCACCCAGCTATAGAGAGGCTGAATGTCTTATTTAAAATATATTTATTGCACTTTTAAACAATGATAGGCAATGTTCAAAAATGTCCCCCTGCAAAGCAAGAAAGTGTTCTTCAAAAATGAATGTAAAACAGTAAACTATGCAAACCATTATGGTTAATAATAAAAGTAGTTGTACACAAGTAGAGAGAAAATAAGGCATGCTGGATGTGTTTGTTCTAGGAAACTGCTGACAACAGACAGAAATAGTGGGAATAACTCAGGGTGAGCATGGGGAATATCAGAGGGTAAAAGAAATGGTACAGAACCAGATAGCACTACAGGCCAAATTAAATAATAAAGAATTCTTCAGCTATGCAAATGAGCTGAAAAAAAAACACAAAGAGCTATCCGTCTGAAAAAAGATCATGATAACGGTAATATAAAATTAGAATAAACACAGTCAGTGGGTAAACACAGCATTACCGGAATACTTTATTCTGGTAATGCATTCACTGAGTAGCATTGGTTTCCAGGAAACTGCTGTTTACCTGCAGTTTTTGTTACCAGGATACACCTGAATACACTTGAAAAAAAGTTCAGTTTCCCGGTAAGCAAAACTGCATGTAAATGTGATGACTGCCTAAATGAAGATGTTCCTACAGTATTCAGAAAGGAAAGGAATGGGGACTTTTGGTGACATCACCAGAGGGTATGAAGTAAAGATAAAGGAGCTCTGAGATCAAGCAGAAATAAAACACCTCCAAAGCCTGAATTTTCAATGGTTTTACAAGTTATTCTTCCAGGAGATGCTTTCCTAGCATAAGTGGAAGTAGAAAGAACAAAAAGTCTGCAGTTTCTACAGATCCCAGCTCTGTAAATTGTGAGAATAACAGGAGTAAGTCTTCGGGGGAGTGCAGCGCGGTTTCTCCCCAGATGGCTGAGAACACCATGGAGGCCAGGAAAGTAACAAATGAGCAGATGCTTTCTGAAATCAGAGATTTTCATATGAAAATATCTACAGCTATGCAGAGCATGAAATTGGAACTAGACACTTTTAAAAAAGGAGCAAGTCAGTATGCAAACCGTGCTTAGTGATTTATCGGACCACTCCAATACTATGGCAGATATTATTGTGGCTCTGCATCGCAAGTAAACTCAACTTGAAAAAAAATGTACTGATCTTGAAGGCCATGGCTGCTGGAAAAACCTTCACCTTTATGGCTTGCCTGAAGGGATGGAGGGCTCACAAATAACTACTTACATACAAAACTTACTTCAAGAACTTCTGGACTTGCCCTCCTCCCTGGAGCTCCATCTAGAATGGGTGCATAAGGTGCTAGGTCAGAAACCAGCTCTAGGGACCCTGCTGCATTCAATTATCATCTGATTTATGAGTTAACACACAAAGGAAGTTGAGTTGTAGAAGGACTGGAGGAAGCAAATCCTTGATTGGCAGGGTCACCGGCTATACAGTATTTTGACCATGATAATGTCCCTGCAGTCCAGACTAAGCAAGCGGCTTTTTCTCCATACCTGCAAGCTCTCAGAGGAGTGGGGCTTCAATTCCAAGCACCCTAACTAGCCAGGCTTTGAGTGTTTTTTCCTAAATGAACAGCCTTGTACCAAATGGTACTTTATTGCTCTGCAAACAGACAATAAATGGCTACGGAAACTGTGAGTTGGGGGGGTAGTGGGAGAAAGGTTGTTTAATTAATTAAAAGAAGTGGAGAAGAGGAATGGTCACCCTTCCTTTGTTTGGGGATTGGTCTGATTGAGGTGGGAATACTTGGTGGCCCTAGACTATAATGCTCTGCTGAGGATAAATTATGTGGAGTTGGGTTTCAGGAGGGAAGTTTAAGATTTTTGAGAACTGCTTGCAGTTGGGGTGAGTGTTGGGGCTTGCAGCAAAGGATGAATCTTGATCTGTGGGCTGCAGAGTGGGGGGGGGGAATTAGCTGCAGGAGTGTGCAAAGTGTTTTATTTATTTATTGAATCTCAGAATTAAGATCTTTGAGCCAGGGGCTCTTTTACAAAGGCTCCACATCAACAAGGAATTATACAGAGGCTGAAGTAACAGGCACAAGTACATTGGGTACAAATAAGCAGGCTGGGTGAGGTACAATAAACCCAGGAGACATTTGAAAATTAACCTAGTACATACAATACATAACAATACTGATATTAAGTGTTAGGGTTAAAAATACATAATAATAATACTGATATTAAGTGCTAGGGTTAAACAGGTAACCAGATATAAAGTTATCAAATGGGACAGATACCATCTTATGCAAATTCCAGGTCATCCACAATCTTTATTACACTCCAATCAAATTGCACTGTGTGCGTAAACTGCCGACAGACTTATGCTCCAGATGTGGTAATGAACCGGGCATCCTACTCCATATCCTGTGGTCCTGTGAAAAGGTTGCTCTGTTTTGGTCCTCAAAACAAAACCCTTCTAAACCCCTTGTTGGGACTATCTGATACTTTCTCTCCTGAAATCTGTATTCTGGGTGAATACCAAAGACTCCCTTATCAGAAATCATAGGCCCCACATGGCTTTAATTTCAGCCTGTGTGAAAAAGGTCATTCTTCGGCATTGGCTGGACCAATACCCCCCACAATTTCTTAAGTAGTATAAAGAAATTGTGTTTGCCCTGCTGGCTGAGGGTATTTTAGCTAGTATATCAGGTAACAATATAAGATATCAAAATATCTGGGAACCACTTCAAGTTTTGTTAACCACATAAGAATTGTTTTGTGAATATGGTCATTTTTCCTTTGAATGGTCTAAATAAGATGGAAAACCCTTTTAATGTCAAGACTTCTTCTGACACCTGTAAATTTTACCTCAGGGGGTGGGGGTCTGTGGAATGGGGAGGGGGGGGATGATTTAGGTTGTATAGGTAATAACAATATTAATGTCATATTGTTTGGATTGCATATGACCACAGACATGTATTTGTATTTGTTTGTCTGTCTTTTACATTTTCAATAAAGTACATTTAATCTGAAAAAAGGTAACCAGAAGTTGGTGGAGGGCAGGTGTACAGGCAAAGAAAGCCAGTTAGAAGCAAACTAGAATAGTGATGAGTTATGAGGCATAACAGGCCAATAGGTGGAGGAAGAAAAGAAGAAGAAAGAGCAGTCAAGGAGGTTGTCTTTAGACAGGGGATAATAGTGGTGATTTTCCAGGTTATAGTGTGGGAAACATTGCAGGTGACTGTAGACTCAGTAGTGACACAGAATAGCAGCCCAAGTGGGTGTTGTCATTAAAATAAGCAGGACAGGTTTAAGCAGAGGGCCACCATCACAGCAGGTTCAGTTGGCTAGGTTTTACATTCTTTATTACGAGGAGATGCATTTTCTTTCCATGAAAGGGGTGAAGCAGAAATGTACCAGCCCGATTCTATATTCCTGGTAGATGGGTAGATTTTTTTTCAGTTGGTGGGGATTTCCTTTCACACCCCTATGGAGAATGTCCCCCACTGCTAGTTTTGAGCTAAATTTATATTATTGGAAGTTATTGCCCAAGTTATTGACTTCCTTGTCTGGTTTCATTTGGTAGTGTATTATGAAAGGTGACACTACATAGGCTAGTGGAAATTGGCTCTGGCAGCCAAATGTACATGCTGGTTCTAGTGTGGAAGTTTGGTGGAGGATTAATCTCCCTCTCTGCTTTGGTATCTAATGTGGAATCTGAGATGTGACCTTCATGGTTGAATATTCTTTTGGGGGCCCCTGCAGATATGGACTTTTTTCCTTCACCTGTATAACTTGTTTTTTAAAGTCTCTCAGGGAGGGTAGGTCTGTTCTTCCTAATGATATTGGGGCACTTTGAGTTTTGCATTATCCTGCCCCTTCTCCTAGCACTATATATTGTAACTTAATGGCTTCACTCCCTCTCCCTCTGTAAGCTCTAGCTTAACATTTCCTATTACTCATTTATCATTTGTAGCCCTGGGTAATTGGTTAAGCTGTTCTTTTCATGGGAAGCTGGGAGGTTTCTTAAGCTGCCATTTTTTGTCTTTTATAGATAGGACTGTGGGGCATTGTACTTGTATTTTATGCCTGACAGGATACGAGAGGAAGGATCTCTAGTGAAATTCCAATTTCTCCTGTTTACTGTGTGCCAGACCTTTTGGTGGCTCAAGTCTCACATAGAATTATCTGTGAAAGGGTCCCAGGTCATAACACCTGAATTAATCCATTTGCCAATGCTCCTGTGCCATCGGAGGCTGGGATAGGTGTGTAGGTAGTGTCCACACCCCCTTAGTAGAAGTCTCTTACCTGTATACTAATGCACAATTGTTCATATTTTCTGAGTTTAGATGTTATTAGAGTGGTTAATATTTTACATTAGTGATTCCAGTTGATACTGGTATCTTTATTGTTCTTTTTGTATTTTGCCCGTTGGCAAGGATGTTTACTCTATTAGGTAGGCAGATGATCTTTTTGTTGTTTGTCTTTCTTGGCCGAGGATATACAGTATAATACCACCTCAAACTTGAGAAATTTTGTGAATGTGCTTTGTGGGATCATTTAAAATAGATCAATGAATTGTCCCTGCCTGTTTGGCAAATGGATTTATTTTGATTGAATTTTGATATAGATTGTACAAAGGGGCATTGAACAGTTATTCTCAAACTTGTTTTACTTAACTTTCTGAATTATGTTGCAAGTTTTACCTACAAAAATTCTCTCATATAATGTTAATGGTATTCATGATCCTATAAAGCACATCAAGCTTCTGCTAATGTATCATAAGGAGAAACTGGATGTCCTGTTTTTGCAGGAAATGCATCTCTGCCAATTGGAGCACCAAAGGTTTTATAATTTTGGGTATTCTACTGTCCTGACTTCTTCACACCATGGTGGAAAATGTCATGGAGTGGATGTTTTGATTCCTGGGGGGGACACTCTTTACAGCTACAGACACTTTCTGTGACTTAGACAGCAGACATGTTATTTTGGTGGGATATTTACAGGGTGACTTAGTCACCCAGGTTAGTGTTTATCCCCCTCCTGGATCACCTAAGCCAGTGATCTATCAGTTTTTCCACCAAGTACTATCCCAAGCACAATGAATGCTTATTTTGGGGGAATATATTAATATGGTACTGAACCCTTCTTTAGACACTTCAGAAGGTGCAGACTCTCATAGAATAGGTTCACAAAAAGCTTTTAAATCCTGGCTGACCATCTAAGCTATGTAGATGTATGGCAACGGTTCTTCCCCACCACCAAGATTTTTACTTACTGGTCACCTAGATTTCATACATTCTCTAGATTGGATTGTTTATTTTTTTTTATTTCAAAAGAACACTTAAAGGAGGTACAGGATATTATCATAGGTCCCTTACTTTTGTCAGATCATTCTCCTGTTTATCTGAAATTTAATTAAGGCAAAATCAGAAAACCCACTTTATGGCACCTAAATACAACTTTACTTAAGGATACAGAAGCTATCCAACTAATACTGGATAGTTTGCCTCAAATAATTTCAGATAATAATACTGAAGATATTTCCCCCTCTATACTATGGGACACAATTAAGAGTAATCTTCGGGGACAGTTAATAGAATTGGCTAAGGGGAAGCAGAGATTGTGGGAGAAAAGCTTAAAACTCTCCAACTTTTGGTTTCCCCCAGGGACAAACTTAATAATTCAAACAAAAAGAGATATGCAAAAATTAATGGCTCAGAAGGTGGAGCAGACTATGATGTATTTAAGACAGTTATTATTATGAGGGAGGGGCTAGGGGTTTGCTTAGAATAGTATGACAGCTCTAGCAAAAGAATACCCTGGCCACTCTTATCCATCTGCAAAACCCAGATACTTGACTATTTACTTTTAGAAAATGGTGAAAAAAATCCCAGGGCTCTGATTGGCTGATAGCCCTGGCAAGGTGGGCGTCTATCAGGCAATAGATGCCCGGTAAATAAAAAGTGCCAGCCAAAAGTGCCACTTGACCCATTCAGTTATCCTTGTGCTAACCCTGATGCCTCACTGGCCCAAAGCACCTCAGGGAATTTGAAATTACCACCATTTTTTATTCCATCGCTTGGCGAGAGATTCTGGTAACCTAAGAGCAGTCAGCAGTTTAGTGCCAGATAACGAAATACTCATTGCCATCTGATGGTCTAATTCCTCACCACACTTTTGTATTTTTCTTAATTTTATTTACTGTACTCTAATGCACGTAGTTGGTAGTTGGTGCTGCTGCCTACCGTGATAACCCGACTCTTCGAGAGCAGACTGCAAGCTCTCACTTCTCCCTCCTCTAGTCAGCCCCGGTCGCTCTCGATAATGAAGCTGCTTTTAACCTCTAGCACTCGGCAGTCCAGTCAACACATCTTCTATGTTGTTTTTTATTCTGTTACAATTATGATTTCCGAGGACCAAACAGCAGTTTAAACATATGCGTATGCACGCGCAGCAAGACACGGAGTGAGAAAAGCGAGACTGGCAGATGAGCCGATGTGCCGGGCTGTTGGCAACTCAGATAAACTTGAACTCCTCTGTCATTAATAGGAAACTGCTGTTATTGATCATTACAGTGTCTGTCACTAGAGGATACCCTTGCCCAGTCTCTGTTTTCACTATCCACGGACACTGCTGCGTAGATAAATACATCAGCAATAGTGTAAAAAAAAAACATTCACAGTACTTTAACCTGAAACTGCTGCCACTCTGATTCCTTTCATCTCAGCCATGCTGCTGAATGTTTCGTTTCTATCACAGTGAGAGACAGACAGAGAGCACGAGTGTGTTTAACAATCGCGATCATGCTCATTATTTAAGTTAAAAAAGAAATACTAGAGTCTACTACTCTGTCTCTCCTTGTGCGTCCCAGCTGTCCCATTAAATTCATTAGCGCGCTCCTCTTCAGCGCTGATGCAGCTCTCTGCCATCGCTCTCTCTCTCTCAAAAAAAAAAAAAAACAACGGACAGCTACTGTGGGGTAGGGTTGGGGACTGGGGGGGTTAAAAATTCTTAGTTTGAAAAGTTTGCCCTTCCCTCTCAATCATTAATAAGGACATCTCAGTGGGGGGGAAGGGTGCAGACAGTTTAGACAGTACAGGTGAAGGAACTATTTTATTACAAAATAAGAGTTTTTACATGCAAACCTAATTATTTTTTCAAACATACTGTACATAATACAGTGGCCCATTTTCTAAGTGCAATAATACCCTTCAGGGTGGGTGGTATGGGCTATAGCGGACCTTCCAGGAGCTATAAGGCCCTCGGCCTGCTGCATCGGGCCTCATTACGCCCCTGGGCAGTCCGGTATAGCCCAATACCGCCCACCCTGTCAGGTATTATTGCTTGCATAAACATGATGAAAATAACTGCATTTTTGTCCAGTACTATGCCTCTCTTTATACGCAAGACTTTGAATCTGACTCACCTAAAAATCAAGCTTTTCTCTCTGCCCTACATCTACCACATCTTACTGAATCAGAAAAGGAGGGCTTGTTATCTCCTGTTACCCAGCCAGAACTCTCATGTGTTTTGCAACAGGTTAAAATGGGGAAATGCTACGGACCTGATGGTTATACGGCTGAATTCTATAAAAAGTTTTCAGAGTTGCTTACTCCATTATTGTTTTCTGTATTCCAGCATATTCAAGAGGGAGGGACCCAACCCTGGGACCCCAGCCCCTTCTTGCGACTATGCCATTATAGCCACAATTTTAAAATCTGAAAAGCCGTTAAAGGACCCTTCATCTTACTAATCTATTTCAATGCTGTGTTTGGATTATAAACTTTTCATGAGCCTGTGGGTGCATACACTAGATACCCTTCTCTCCTCCTTGTTGGATGGTGATCAGACAGGTTTTATCTGTCAGTGACAAACTTATGACAATAGTCATTACACCTTCCATTTAATTGACTATAACTTTCAAAGACAGCTCCTATCAGTAATTATTAGTTTAGATGCCAAAAAGGCATTTGATCGGCTAGTGAAGTTTTTTCTTTAAGACACTATGAAAATGCCGGCCCAGTGGCACAGAGGGCTGAAGCACTGGATGCCTTACCTCATTCTACACTGGTGACCCATGTTCGGGTACGAGCATGGGCCACCAGAGGCCAGCAGTGGGAAGGGTGCAGAGCTGGTAGGAGTGGCCAAAAGATAGATTTCCTCTCGGGGGTGGTGGGGTTGTGTCCCGTGGCCATGGTCTGCCTCCTGGTGGAGGTCAAGCTGCAGCACAAGCCAGAGGGGTGCAATGGTGTTAGACCAATGGGTGGATGAAAGGGGCTGTTGCCAGGGCTGCTGAATGCATACACGCCTCCACATGCATGTGTCTCTACTCCTGGGATCCCAGGTAATCGGGTGAAAAACAGAGGAGCAGGCAGGATGATGCCCAACCCTCTGCAGGCACTGCTCCCAAGTTGGGCATCAGGTAAGCCCCTGTAATTCCAGGTGTTGGAGCTGGTGGGCTGGTTGGGCTGAATGGGGCTTGCCAGTGGAGAAAACAGTGATATGAAAAAAAAAAAAGATGCTACAGAAATCATAAATTTTCCAGATCCATGATAGGTCATTGACAAAATATTTGTTGAACGACTCGACAGTGAAACCAGCAGGTTGACTGCATTCTGCAGTCAGCTGCAAGTTTGCAGAAGCAACAAGTGTTTTCTTTGGGGGACTTCAACCAAAGAACCCATGTGGGGCACTGTGCCCCCACACCCCCCCACTTAGGAATCTCATTTCTGAGTCAGAGCTGAGTCGGGGGGGTGCAGGACCCCCTACACACAGTGCAGGGTGCCAGCGGGTTCCCTACAGTGATGTGGCACTGCTGTGACTGTAGGGGACTCCATTGTTGACATGTTGACGTTGGGGATGTATACCAATTTTCCAATGGAAAGGGTCAGGATTTTACAATTATTATATACCTCCCTGAAAGCGTATGTGAGGATAAATGGGATGGTGTCAGCTCCATTTCAGGTGATCAGGGGTTCTCATCGAGGATGTCCCCTTTCCCCCATACTATTTGCAATTTATGTTGAGCTATTAGTTGCAGCTATTCAAACAGTGGAAAATGTTACAGGTGTCCCTGTAGGGGGCACAGATTTTAAAATTGCACTTTTTGCAGATAATAATGTATTAACTCTCACCAACCTTGAAAAATCCATTGTTTCTACTTGGGATAGTATGGAAAATTTCAGTATATTATCAGGGTTCTTGATAAATACGCATAAAATGGACATACTGGCTTTCTATTTTGCCCCCAACTATGTTTAGAACTAGATTGCCAATTCACAAGAATTGAAACACCATTAAATATTTAGGGATACAATTAGTAAAGGACGACAGAACCTTGGAGTTATCGAACTATGAAACACTTACTCGCCAGAATGCTACAGACTTACAAAATTGGCAATTACTGCGCTACTTGTTGCTAGAAAAGTTAGAGGTTATCTATCAAAATGTGTTACCTCGGTTGCTGTATTTTTTTCAGTTGCTGCCTGTAGTCGCTGATAAGACATTTTTTAATTACTGGAATCATCTTATTTCTAGATTTATCTTGGGTGGAGGTTGACCATGAATAAAATATAGCATCCTACAATTATAAAAAGCACAAATGAGGAGGGGGTAAATTTAGCAAATCTTTTTTATTATGCCATGGCCTCACAATTGTGGGTTATCTATTACTGACTATCTAATATTTATAGATCTCATTGGAAATCCTTAGAATTGGCTTTAAATGGTTTATATGAAATAGATAAATATCTATTCGCACATCCCTTAACAGAGATATCATTATCTAGGTTTACCTGATATACAGCTATTACTTTAAAACATTGGAGCAAATCCTGCTCTAGTATTCTTCTATTGCATCTACTTGTATGGCTTAGATCTTTCCCCCAAGGCTTTAGACAAGATTTTATTGAACTGGGGCTCCAGGAGCTTATGATATGTCCAACAGTATTACTCATCTCAAGGTTTTTATACCTTTTTTGAATTGCAAGCTACATACTTTTCCCTGTCAGACAAAATGTAAGTACTTACAAGTAAAATCCTATTTATAGGGAATGGGAACACAGTTTCAATGACTTCCAGAACATTTCCCTTTACTTTTTTCATTATTTATGGATCATCAACAAGAGCCTTTCTGGCCACACTTAATTGGAAGGCTTTAAAAGGGCCTTATGGACTTGCAACCAAACATGTCCCTCCTGACATTATAGAGATGGAATAGGGAGCTGCATGGTGGAGTGGCTGGAGAGGAGTGGACTCAATCTGCTTCTCTTGATTATAGAATAATAACCTCTTATTATTGGTGAGACTACTCCTGGAAGTGTCACATGTGATGCTTCCGTACTCCGGCTGCACAAGCTAAATACTGGACTTTGGTGAACATGCAGAGTCATGTTGGAGGGGTTGTGGAGAGGTTCATGCTACACATACTCGCATTTTTGGGGCATGCACTAGATTTGCTCTGTTCTGGAAAGAGATTAATAATGTTTCAAATGCTCTTTGTGCCTGGCAAAATTTTCTTACTACCCCATTGGCCCTCCTTTCCATTTTTCCCAGGACTATCTGGGGCGATAGTAGAATGTTACTGTTAATTTTAATTGCAGTGGCAAAAAAGTCTATTACTATGCTATGGCTGCGGAAGATTCCCCCTTAACAGCCCCAATGGATAACTTTGGTTAACCATATTTATACAGTAGGATAGAAGTCTTCACACCTTCAATTTGAGATAATTTGACTCTAGTGGAAGAAATGTGGGGCTGTTGGGTGTTCTTTCAGAATAACACTAACCCAGATTTTGTCCCCTGACCAGAATGCTGAGATTATTTATCTGTATACAATGAAGGATGCTATTTTTGTAAGGTGGAGATTTACCATAGTTCAAATGGGAGGGATGAGTCGCATAAAACATCTTTACATGGTGTTTTGGGGGCCTGATGTTTCATTTATTATTAATTTCAGAAAACGGTAAAAGTTATGTAAATATATCTGTATATATTTGTTTTTCTTTACCCTATTGTTTAACCTACAGTTTATATTTGCATTTTTATCTTTTATGGTATGCTGTATGATAGCTGCTTTTTATTACCTAATGTTAAAATGAAGTTTACATTTGTATATCTTTTATTGTATGATGGTGTCACTGTTAAATGACTTAAACAAAATTCAGAATTAAACAAAGGAAAGGAATGGAATGATATCAGGCAGTAAAGTGCTATTGAAGGGGGAAGAGAAGACAAGGCAACTTTATTTTTATGTACCCAATCCCAAGGACTCTGAGCACCCTACAGACATAAAAGTAAGGTAAAGCAGCAAGTCATAAATCACGTTAAAAAGTTAGTATCAACCACCACACCTATAACAAATAGTGATCCTGGGCACATGATCCCCCAAGGATTTAAGGTGTGATCTCTGGATACAGAGTTGAACTGTCTCAAAAGACTGAAGAGAAGCTGGCCTACTGGCACTGAGGGTTGAGGCGCTGGATGCCACACCTTGATCTATGCCAGTGACCTGGGTTCAGGAACAACCTCGGGTCATCGGGGTGCCAGCATTGATCAAGAGCAGAGCAAGATCAAGAATGCCAATGTGTAGCTCTCCTCTCCCAAGGGTGGTGAGGGTGGGGTGGCACCCCCTCATAGTTCTGCTCACACCGGGTGGAGATCCGGTGGGTAGCATAGGCAGAAAGGGGGTGGCAAACAATTATGGGAGGTGGAAGGAGCTGAGCTGGTACCATGGGGTGCATAGTGTGCCTCCACACATTTGAATGGCCATGTGCCAGGGCCTGGGGGGGTCAGGGAAGAAAACCTGTAAAAACACCTATGTGTCCCTGTCACCAGTTGATAGGGACCAAATAGTTCTATTAAAAAAAAAAGACTGGAGTTAATGGTTGAGAGCATAAGGGACCAGGAGGTCTTTCAGGTAGGACAAAAGAAAAACTACAATACCTAAATGTAATTTCTGAAGGAGAACATGCTAAAGATGACAAATATGAACAACACAAATTGGGTGCAACCTGATGGAATCCACTCTGAAATTGTGAAGGTGCTAGCTTAAAAGCTAGCCATGCCATTGGCAGCTATGCTTGATGAGTCATCAGAAATGTATATTTGCCTGATTACTGAAGAGTAACCCACATTAGTGTTAATATTTTTAAAAAATACCCCCTAATTAGAATCAGGGAACTATAGGCCAGTCAGTTTGATGTGAACACCATGGAAGCTTCTAGAGAAAATCATAAGACACAGAACTGTAATATACTGCCTGAGTAGTCAGTTTTACCACAGGCCAAAAGTGAAATCTGATTCCATCATTTGTAAGTTCTTTTTCATAATACTTCTGATCTGATGTCAAATCGATAGTATTATGAAAAAATATATTTGCCAATCAAGCACAAAAGCAGCTTCCACTCTAACTGCCAAATGAACAGAAATCCTTATTTCATAGTGTTGAAATCAGTTTATTGTGATACAAGAAGTTACTGAGTCAAATAACTGACAACACATGCCGACTCACAGCACAATGGCCTACCACAGGCTGCACCCCTTCCACATTGCTCCCCAACTACTGCTTGCTGCTGCTGCCACCTCTTGCTGCTTGGTCTGCCACTCTGCCTGGTGGTGAATATTCAGGTGGGTCCTTTGCTCGCCAGTCCCCAGGTGGCTCCCTTTTTTTACCATGCTGTACACTGGGTCCACAGACTTTACAGATGATGGCACTGTCATCTGCAGCATTGATGGAAAAAAATCCCATACAGCATAGTTCCTTTGTTGCTGTGGGGGGGGCTACAGAGAAAGTGGTGGGGTGCTTGCCAGTGCTGGGGGGTGGAGTGGCTGGTGGTGGTAGCATCATGTGGGGAGCGGGAACCACAGATTCCTGCTACTACTGAGGGTGGGGACCACAGGATCCTGCTGCTGCTGCTGGGAGGGAGCAGTGCCATTCCCATCCTCAGCTGGGAGTGGTTGCCCCTCTTTGAAATGTTCACTGGTTGAGGCAAACAGCTGCCCTATCCTTTTGGCCACATTGCTCAGTTGGTCCCTCTCCCTCAATTGTAATAGAAAAAAAGGATGTTTTCCTTACAGAAAACTAACTAAACAAACTCTGGCCAGAGCCGATAGGGCTGTGAAGTGCTATCAAGTGATGAAAGTTACACATGTGCATGGAAATTATTCAACGACCAGGTGTAACTTGGCCATATGTTGGAGGTGTTGCACCAGATTTTCAACATGGCCTTTTTTGGACCCCTCCTCTTTAACAGTGCCAATGTCACTTTATTCCATTGTTCCAAAAGGTGATTGAGCAGACCAAATGAGCTATTCTGTGCCACAAGTGCAAAAACACATTTCATTGAGGTTGTGTAAAATGACAGCTGTACTGTTGTGAAGGAGATGTACAAAAAGGCAATGTTAAAAATGTGACATGAAAATATAAAAAATTCGCAATGTTAAGAGTGTGTGTAGAAACTGCACAACACACACTCATAACACAATAATTTTGTGGAAATTTTTCACCAAATTGTCAACATGGCCTGTTTTGGACCCCTCCTTATGAACAGTGCCAGTATTATTTTGTTAAATTTTCCTGAAAGGTGATTGCACAGAGCAAACTTGCTATTCTGTGCCAGAAGTGCGAAATACATTTTGGGCAGGTTGTGGAAAATGACAGCTGTACTGTTTTGAAGGAAGTGTGTAAAAATTACAATGTTAAAAATGTGGAGTGAAAATATAAAAAAATAGTGATGTCAGAAGCATGCATAGAAACTGAGCAATGCATGCTCATAACGCAGTCATTTTTTTGAATTATTTCAGCAAATTTGCAACATGGGCTTTTTAAGATTCTGCTTCATGAACAGAGGCACTGTCATTTCATGAATCGGTCCCAAAAGGTGATTCCACGCAGTGAAAGTGCAATCACCTTTTGGGACTGAGTAACAAAATGACAGTGACAGTTTTCATGAGGTGGGGTCCCAAGAACCCCATGTTGAAAATTTGGGGCAAAAATTCCAAAAAATGGCTGAAATATCAGCAGAAGTTGAAACCCCCTCTATAGCACACTTACCTTTAATTCTTCAGTTTGCGGTTGGGCTTTGAAGAGTGCAGACGTGTCCCAGTCCAGAGAAGATGACAGCACTGACCTCAAGAGGTAAGTATGGGATAAGGGGTGTGTGGAAAGGTGGGTGCTCAGTGGGAGGGTTGGGAGGGGGGAAGGGGACTGCAACAATGACAAGGGACTATTTTCAGTTTTACAGGGGGGAAAATGCAACCAAGGACCATTTTCTAATTTACAGGAACAAACAGAAAGCAACACATTTTGGCACACTGGAGTGCACTCCCAGTGTGCCAAATGAATGGGGATGAGGGTTGTACATGATGCTGACATGGGGACTGGTTACCCAATGTCAGGTATGACATGGGGAGGGGTGCAGCAGGGACAATAACCCGCAACAATGAGGGACCATTTTCTACTTTTCAGAAACAAAAGATACAAAATTTTTTCACGCAGGGGTGGGCTCCCAGTCTGCAACATGAATTGGGGGGCTGTACTACAGCCAATGTCATTTTGCCATTTGCAACATGGCGGTAGCCACAGAAATGTGCATGCACATGAGTCGTGCGCATGCACAGTTCACGTATCGGAATGCGGAAGTAACAGCAGAAATAGTGCAGCTGTTATTCCATTGACAGATCTTGGTGGAGGGCTTTAAGCTCCATTGGGCTTTTGGAAGGATATTTCCAAAAAGTCCAACAGAAGCTGTTGTTAGACTGGCCATTTTCATAGCTACAGAGCTCTCGCAAAATGCTGCAGGCTCTGCCCACAGCCCTAAAAAGAAACTAAGACAGAGAAAGGGACACACACACACACACACACACAAACACACACACACACAATATAAACTTACAAAAAAAGATTATAAATGCACAACACATCTCCTTGTTTTTTTTTTTTAGTCTTTGGTAACCGGGTAAGGCCCACTAGGCACAAGTGCCTGTTTTCAGTGGCGACCTGGGAGCACTGGGCGGTTAAGTGACTTGCTCAGAGTCACACAGTATGCAAGTGGAGGTTGTGAGAATCAAACTCAGGTCTGGTCTGCTGGATGTATCAAGCTCGTTCACACCTCATTCCTCAAACCTCTAGGCTATACTGCCAGCTCCTGAAGAAAAGTAAAGGAATTATTTGGAAATTAAACTACTGTTTAAAGACAAAGTACTGTAATAATAAAGCACAATATTCTGATCTCTCCTGCTCAGATCAGCCAGCTACAACTAGCAAAACTGACAAAAGGAAACATAATCCATAATATCCTGCATAACTGGAGTCTTCCATGTGACCTGCAGAAAGTGAATCATGTGACAAAGCCTTTTTTCCCCCCTAACTTCACCTTGAGAAACACAAGGTGAAGTTACTGGCAAAGTTAGCTAGCGAAGTTCCACAATGAGCAGCCAACTTTGTGAAATTGTTTGTGTGGCAAATCTGGCAACTTTGTAGGTGAATTATAGTTTGGCAACATCTCTAATTATAAAAAGAAATGTCACAAAAGAACTAGATGTGGCAAAGACTGTGGATGTCATGTATTTAATTTCAGCAAAGCATTTGATAATTCACCACTCATGAGGCTGGCTAGTTTAATAGCTAGAGATCCTACAGTATGTGTAATTGTGCCTGTGCTGAAATGGGTTAACACTGGTTGTAGGATATGAAACAAAAGGTCAGAATAATGGTAACCTACTGTGCCAACAAAAAAAAAAAAACAGTGACTAGGAGGACTCACAGGGGTCTGGGATGTACACTGTTTAATGTATGTATAAGGGACCTTCCAGGTCTTGGGCACAAGTAGCTGAACTGCCAAGTTTGCAAACTACACCAAGATGGATAGAGTAATTACATCTCAACAAGATATACATGAAATGCAGGTGGATTTGGGCAAATTCTTGAAATCAGCAGAGAAATGGCAGATGATCTTCAGTATTTGGAAATGCATGGTGATACATTTAGGAAAGAAAAACAAGAAGGCAAGATACCAGTATAATAGCATAGAGATTACTGAAGCCAAGTAAAAAAATAACTGGGGATCACTGATTAGCAGCAACTTTAAACAGGAACAATAGTGTGGGGCAGCATCAAAAAAGGCAATCATGGTAAGCATGAAAGCAAACAAAATCGTGACAAGTACAAAGAGAAACTTCATTAGCAGGTCACAAAACATTATATTGCCCCTTGACAAATCCTTGGTTAGGCCCCACCTCAAATCCACAGTTCTGTTCCATCCCCATACTTAAGAAAAGGTAATGACATAATTGAAGAGTACAGAGGCACATGACCAAGGTGGTTATATATTTAATAGTGTAAATGGTCTGTACTCACCAGTTCTTCAACTCTAGACCTCTTTCTAGCTATCATACGTCCCTCTCAATTTCTGGTGGGCAGTTCTTCAGCATTTCTGCTCTTACCATACATGATAACTTCTTTTCCTCCCTACAGGATTTTGAGAGTGAAGGGGAATACCAATTTCCCTTCATTCACCAAATCCAATGTGAATACCCTCTTCTTTTCTCTTGTCTACAAGTCCTGAGCTCCCAGTCAGTTTTCACTGATTTTTCTTTGCAATGGTTCCTTAAAAAGCAACTAGTTACTAAATAAAAGATTTACAATCTGTTGAAGCCTCAGGGAACACTTTGAGATGCAATATTTAGGCACAATTCAGGTTTTAATTAATGTATCTTCTATGGAATAACTTCTTTCTGTTGTTTCTTACTGAAGTCCTTTACATGCACACAGGATCTACAACATATCCTTTTCAGTTTATTTGTCACAGCAGCTCATTCCGCACTTGATGTCATACAGTAATCCTGTGTTGTGACATCACAATCTGTGGTCATGGGAATGACCATGATGTCACAAAGAGTTATTAGCTCAGGTGGAGGATAAGCAGCAGGAGCAGGGCAACTCAATGCAAAACAAATACCATTTTAATGCAAATTATTTCAGTAGTAAATATTAAGAATGGGGAATTGAGAAATAATGTGAAATACTGAATAAGATGAGTTTTGTCTAAATATTATGTCTTCCAAAGTTCTCCTGAAGGTGACGGCTGCTGTTTAAAATTCTCTTACAATATTTAAGTTATATGCACAACTGTATTTTGGCCCTATGTGCCATGATATGCAGCTTGTAGAACTAAGTTAAGTGCATTTTGATGTCCTTTAGGCACCTATGTACAGTCTGCACTAAAATGTCCTCCTGATGTGTTTCCCTAGCAGGCCCCAACAATGCTTGTATTCACACAGCTACATAGTCTGTCAGGACTTGAGGTGGGAAGAGGGCATGCCGGGGTTTGGGCTGGAAAAGTGCAGCATGCATTAAGGCCATTGATTGTTGCTGGCCCATTGTCAGGGGCATAGTGGTACACCAGCAAGAAGGCTGCCTTAGCGGATCCAAACTCCTCAAATGAGTGCTGAGGTCCCCACAGGTCCCTACACCGCTGGACCCCAGCCTGTGTTCCTGTCAGAAATGGCTGAGTTGAGGATGCTGACTGTAACCCTCTGCTTTTTTTAATCCTTGCCTTTGGGATATGGCATTCTTACACAAGCTGCTATATCCCATGATCCCCTGTTCTCTCATTGACCAGGGAGTATACTCGAGGACACACCTAGGTTTCTGATTGGAATCCAGATGTCTAGTCCATGTCTATGCTCTTGGCTGGCCATAGCCTTGAGCTGAGCTATGCACCCATGAAATGGCCAGACTTTACTGCATTCCAGCCTTACGTGTCCTATGACTGTGACAAAGCCTATGGCTGCTTGAAACTTCTATAGTTATTGTCCTCACTATGTTCTGTATTGTTTCCCCATCATGGAATCTTTGTAAAAGGGCCTTGGCTCAAAGCTGTCTTCTGAAATAATAATAAATAAACTAAACATGTTCTTGTTGGGCTGGGTACATGGTATGTTGTTGTGCAGCTCAGTACAGACCTGTTTTTGTGTATGCAAGGTCAAATATTGCATAGAGTCCATTATGTTTAACTTTGGTGTTTTCTAGTGCTTTTTCTTTCACTTGTTATTGTTCTACTAAATGTTTCAGACAATGCAGTGCTTATTTCAGTGTGACTTTTAACCCTTGCTGTGCTGCCAGTGTCTATACATGTCCCTAAAACCTATACGTTCTAAACCTTCTGGCAGCCTAAGGGTTAAACGCATCTGTCTGTCCTCAGTTGATCTTATAATTGCTCTGCATGACATCCTAATTTGCTTTTATGGTGAACACTATAATGTCACAGACAAAGACACAATGAGATCTGTTGGGGACATTCAAAAACTTTATATGTAAACTTCTCAGACATACCTGTGTGATAAAAACCCTAGAAAAGAAAACTGAAAATGAATAACATATATTCTATAGTGCAATGTAATAACTAAAATGTTTTGTTTATGAAATTATACACTCTGCTTAAGTGATTTCAATAAATGGTTCCCACATAATAGACACCTTTTCTGAATTAACCCAAAAGAATTATCTGTCCTTTGATGACAGAAGCAATAATAATGGTTTTACCCTAGATTATAAAATGGGTATGAGAAATACTATACTGCGATTGGTGGAATTCAGTCACATAACCATGCTGTTATCCCGACACAAAAGCACAGGTCAGAAATGCTTAACTTTCTGAACCTCATTTCTTGGTTCTAAAATAAAACAATCAGGAAAGCTATTTTATAATCACAATAAGGCATTCCCAGGTGTAAATAATTGAGAGATAACAGCACTTCTTGGGTGAGTTAACCCTTGGCTTGGCCTTAGGCTTCACTTCCCAAGGTGTGTTGTTATCCTACAGTAACATATACCGTCATGCCTTATTGCTTAAATAAGGACGCTTCATCATTTTTTAGCAGATGCAGGTGAATACCACTGCTTAATTCAGATTATAAGATACTGGCTGGACTTTTGTCTTTAAGGATTCAATATTCACTATGCTTCCCTTTAGGAAAAGTTCAGGTAGTATTTGTAACTGAAAGAAAAGGATATGACAATAGTCACAAACTCTTGTCAGTAATCTGGCATTCTAGGAAGACTTCCAATCCAGTTGCTATGCTTTTGTTCAATGCAGAGAAATTTTGATTTGCTAGAATGGGATTACCTTCTAAAGATACTCATAAATTTTGATTTTGGACCAGTTTTTTTCAGTCTGGACCTCAACCTTGTGTTATCAATTCACAGCCTGAATTTTGACCCATAGTTTTAAGTCTTCAGTTTTCAAGCTAAGTAGGGGCACCTGACAGGGTTGTCCCTTATCCCTTAGTGTATTTCAGATAGCTATGAAAAACTTGTTTCAGACAAAAAATAGCTCAATCTTCTATTGCAGAATGGAATAGGAGTGTCTCTTTATGTAACTATTGGCTTTTGCCAATGTTGTTTTGCTAACTATTAAACATCCTCATCATGCCATTTCACATTTAATGTTCTTCCTAAACAACTTTTTGATTTTCTCCAACTTAAATGTCAATTGGTCTATGTCACAGCTTATGTGCTTAAACCACGTTTGTACTGAACACCTCTTTTTGAGTCCAGACATACAAGGAAAGGGTTGCATGAATCCATTAGTTTATTTTGAACTTCATATGTCATCAATATCTGGGTAACATTTACCTTCATCCTATTATTTCCAGCTGATCTGCTGAACTAAAGAAGTGGCAAAAACCAAACAGCTCTAATTTGGGCAACATTAATTTGATTACAATTATTTCTGCATCTACATTATTCTATCCACTCAATATTTTATAATAAATAATGAAAACAGCTGATTACAAAAAAAAATAAAATATGAAAAAAGCATTTTTGTGGGAAGAAAAAAGTCCCAAGACTCAGTCTAGCTAATCTAATGAGCCACTGGTGCTCTGGAGGCTTTGGTTTGCCTGATGTCCAAAAATACCTCTTGTTCTTCCAAAAAAAAAACACCTCTAGTGTTGTTTCTAGGCAGATTGGTGTAATTTACCCTATTGGAACCTTTCTAAAAGGGAGCTATAATTTCCTCAGTCTCCTGAAGACTTTTAATTTACACTGTTCCCATTCTACTTAAACTCAGATCTTATTTACCATATGTATATTTTCATCAATCAAACTTTATTAGAGAGTTAACAAAAAGCTCAAATGGATAATCTCTCTGGGCTTGATTCTCAAAGGGGTTTTTATCAGCGCAAGCTGTGGCAAACAGCAGCTTGTGCCAAAGCCCAGTGCACCAGTGACCCTGCACCAGATTCTTGTACAAGAGGGGTCCCTGTGCCTAAGTCCCCATACTTGAGGCAATGTGTACCAAGCAACAAACACACGGTGTTTGGGAGGGGTTCACCACAGGATCCTGGAGCAAACATAAGAAAAGTTGTCCCCAACCCTGACCCCAGGTCACATAAAGAATATTCAACCCTGATGGTCTAGTGGGCCCCCTCTCCAATCCTTGATGTCTGTCATTTAGTAATGAAATATTACCCCTCCCCAATCCCTGATGTCCACTATTTTGTAATTATTACCCCTGCCAGATTGTAATGAAATACCTATACCCCCTCCTCGATCCCCATGTCTGCCATTATGTTATTAATTAATCTCCCTCTCCAAACCCTGATATCTGTCCTGTGTTAATAATTATTGCCCCTCCATGATCATCAATGACAGCCCTTCTGAAATAATATATTCATTCCTCCTTCCAGATCCCTGATGTCCCCTGTTACATTCTGGAAAAATAATGCCCACTTCCCTAGTGACTGAGTGGCCCACCCCACTCCAGCAAGTAGTGTCTATCACCCCACTCCCCCATCCCATAGCAGAGCTGGCACAGCCCTCCTCTCACCTCCATGGCCAGTGCTGACTGAACTGTCAGTGACTGCTGTACTGTACGGTGTACTTGCATTGCATACACCATACAGTACAGCACTCACTGGCAGTTAAGTCAGCACTGACCGCAGAGGTGAGAGGAGGGCTATGCTGGTGACTGCTTTGTTATGGGATGGGGAGAGGGGTGGTGGGCACTACCTGCTGGGGTGGGCATGCAGGCCACTCAACCACCAGGTAAGTGGGCATCATTTTTCTGGAATGTAACCGGCAATGTCAGGGATCTGGAAGGGGGAGTGAATATGTCATTTCAGAAGGGCTGTCATCAGGGATCATGGAGAGGGCAATAATTATTAACACAGGGAAGATACCAGGGTTCAGGGAGGAGGAATATTTAATAACATAATGCCAGACATGGGGATCAGGGAATGGGCATAGGTATTTCATTACAACACGGGGACATCATGGATTGGGAAGGGGTTATAACTAAGTACAAAATGATGGACATTGGGGATCGGGGAGGGGTAGTACTTCATTAATAACTTAAGGCAGACATCTGGGTTTGGGGAGAGGGACACTAGACAACCAAGACAGGAGGTGATTAGTTTACAATTAACAATGATTACATTGGGGAAGCTGTGATCATGGTACATTGCTGCACACAGGTACACTTTCCCAGGGGAGCATTTTCTAAGTACCCTTCATATCAATTAATCAATCAAAATCTTTATTTATCCAGGTGGGCACCATTGAGCAAGGCTCATTTGCAAGGTGGACCTGGTCACGAATACATCAAGGTACAGTACAGAAGCAGGTATACAAAAAGCAATAATACACAAGGAAGAAAAAAGTATATGCAGTGTATACAGTACAGTACAAGGTTGAAATAAATAAAAAAAAAACAGCATTATTTTACAATTGAAGAAGTCAGCAGATGTACAGTCAACCATAGGCATACAGGGGTTATAAGCAGAGATTTTTTGAGTGAGGCAGCCGGCAACTACACATATAGGGGAAAGAGGCCGTGTATGGGGTGGCAGGTTAGAGAGGTAAAGAAGGGGAGGGATATATTACTGATGACTGAGGGAACAAGCATTTGTCAATGCCGAATGTTTGCTTGCTGGCATTGGCAGCGGTAGTGTAGAAGTTACAGAGCTGCATAATAGGAATGGCAGCAAAGTATTGAACTGAAAGCCAACCCCACCACCACCCTGCAGAGGTGACAGGCATTGGGGTGTGCCTTTGGGTCGTCAGGCATACTGACCTTGCCATTCACCACACCCACCTGCAGACACTGACAAGTGTCACGGTGTTCCTTAGGGTCTTTGGCGTTATCGCACCCATTCCATTAGGAAATACAGTGAGATGGGTGCGATATAGGAGAATGGGGTGAACTTTGGGGATGAAGAGTCCAAAACATACCTTGATGTCTCTCACTGGCTGCAGGGTGTGGAATGGTATGAGCATTACAGGCAAGAATCCCAAGTCACACCCCGATGCCTGTCATTGTCTACAGGGTTGGGCATTATGGTTGGAAACCCTAATACTTCAGGCATTCGTTGGTATTTTCACTCCAAATGTTCAACATGGTTTTTTTGTGACCCCACCTCATGAACAGGGGGAATATCAGTTTGTCAGCCGAAAGCTGCTTATGCACAGCGACTTACGGCATTTAGCAGCACAGGTGCAAAACACATTCCAAACAGGATGTAAAAAATGACAGCTGTACTGTTCATGGGGAGGTGTAAAAATGGCAATGTTGCAAATCTGCAGTAAAAAGATGAAAAAATGGTGAAGCCACGAAATAAGACATAGAAATCGTGCAACGCGACAATTCGTGAATATAATTAGGTTGGGGATTTATTTACAGCAGATTGTCAACTCAGGCATTTTGGTGCCTCCGATCATGAACAGTGTCACTGTGATTTTCTTTATCTGTCCCGAACAATGATTTCCCACAGCGACCACGCATCTCTGCGCTGAAAGTGTGAAACACACTTTGGCCATGTTGTGAAAAATGACAGCTGTACTGTAAATAAGGAAGTGTGGAAAAATGCCACTGGTGAAAATCTGGACTCAAAATATTACAAAGTCATGAACTTATGAAGTGGGAAACTGCACATGTCTCACTCGTAACACAGTCATTTTATGGACTTTTGCCACCAAATTTTCAACATAGCCATTTTAAGACCTCTGCTCATGAACAGTGTAACTGTGATTTCTTAATCTGTCCCAAACATTGCTTTAGCACACCAACAGCACCATTATAAGCTACTATGTGTAAACACATTTTCAGGTGGCATATCGAAAATGGCAGCTGTACTGTTCATAAGGAAGTGTAATAAAATGGCAATGTTGAAATTTGAGTGAAATATTGAAAATTCGCAAACTTACGAGTGCGTAGGAACTGCACAATGACGCTTGTAAAACAGTAATTTTAGGAATTTTTTCACCAAATTTTCAACATAGCAATTTTAAGACCTCTGCTCATGAGACGGTGTCACTGTGATTTTCTTAATTTGTCCCGTGCATACTGATTTACACACCGACTGCGCCCATTGTGCGCCTATGGGCGGAAACACGTTTTGGGTGAGATGAAAATGACAACTGTACTACTCATAAGAAGGTGTGGTAAAATGGCAATGTTGAAAATCTGGAGTGAAAATATTGAAAATTCGCAAACTTATGAGCGTGCATAGGAACTGCTCAACGCACGCTCGTAAAACAGTCGTTTTTTGGAATTTTTCCAACAAATTTTCAAAATAGGCTTCGTGAGAACCCACCTTATGAACACTAGCAGTGTCGTTTTGTTAATCAGTCCCGAAAGGTGATTTCATGCAGTGACTGCGAAATCACCCTTCGGGCCCAAATAACGCCACGACAGTGAGAGCATTCATGAGAAGGGGTCCCAAAAACCCCATGTTGAAAATTTGGTGCAAAAATTCCAAAACATGGCTGAGATATGCAACACAGTTGTAAAAACCCTATCTATCCCATTATACAGCTTACCGGCATTTCCTCACTTCGCGGTCGGCTTTGAAGAGTGCAGACATGTTCCCGGTCCACCGAAGATCATTGCGCCAAGCTCTGGAGGTAAGTATGGGGTGAGGGTGGGGAGTGGGGAGGCAGGGTGTGCAGTGGGTGGGTGCAGGTTGTGGGGAGGGGGGCAGGAAGGCTGCGTGGGACCGTTTTTTCTTTTCAGGTATTTAAAAAAAAAAAAAGATGATGCGGGATGTTGCCACACTGGAGTGGGCTCCCAGCATGGCAGAAGGATGGCTGGGGGGGTGTGGAGCTGACGGGGGATTGGGCACCCCTGTTAGCCATGGCATTCGTTGCCACACTGGGGTGGGCTCCCAGCGTGGCACCCTGTACTCGGGGGGGACAGTGAAGCCGACGGGGGATTGGGCACCCCTGTCGGCTATACCATTGAGTTGCCACACTGGGGTGGGCACCCAGCGTGGCATTTGGAAGGTTTGGGGGCGCAGCACGGCCGATGGGGAATTGGGCACCCCATTGGCTATAGAGTGTGTGCGTGGGGGAGCACGCGAGTATGCGTGCGTGTGTGTGTGTGTGTGTGTGTGTGTGAGGGGAGCTGCACATGAGCAGGCGATATCTTATCGCTGCTCACTGAAGCGTAGCTCCCCCTTTCAACTGTATGCCACTGCATTTTGGAGCTTGTCATAAACAGCTCCAGCATGCATTGGCGGACAGGGGCCACGCCTGCCAACACACTGACTGAATTGGAAGAGGGGGTGACACTCCTCCGAAATCTTGGATGATGGCACTATGTTTCTTGCACATGCGTGCAAGCAAACATAAAAATTGAGCTAAAACCACAGAAAGTGACGATGGCTGTCATGTACTTGTTTATTATGATAATGACGGAGGAGGGGTAGATAATTGGGGCACTACTATGGATGGGGTGGGACTTTAGCCATGCTGGAGCAGACAGAGAAGGGTGGGTGCAGCAGGAAGAGTTAATAAGGAAAGAGTGAGAGCCAGGGGTAGAAACATGGTGAGCATCAGGATGGAAGGGGGAGTTGTGGAATTAGTGGGCTAGCGGTGAGGAAAACATTTGCAAGGTGCTTTCATGTAGTGATCGTAGAGTGCCTTGAAGATATTCAGGCTAACAGGGCAGCTCAGCTTCAAGTTTCTTTGTAAACCATTCCACAATGTGGGTAAAGAGAAGCTTAGAGCAGCTTTGCCGAAATGAGTTTTGACCCTTGGAACTTGGAGGGCAATTAGGGAACAGCTCCTTAGAGAGCAGGTGCCTAACACACTCCGAGGAATATAATCTGAGACATATGAGGGGAGCTTGTTGGTCACTGCTCTGAAGGCCCATAGGGCAGCATTTCTATTCCTTCTATAGTGAAGGGAAGTCCAGTCTAATGATGATTACAGGGAGCAGTGGTGTGTGAAAAGTGGAAAGCCAGTAATGAACCTGATAGCTCTGTGGTAGAGGGTGTCCAGCTTAGTCAGTGCAGAGGCAGTGCAGTGGTTGTAGAGCAGGTCCGTGTAATCTATCAAAGATAGGAAGGTAGCTTGAACTAGTTGAATCTTGGCCTTCTTTGTGAGCACGTGGTCAATTCTGTAGAATAGTCTTAATCTTTGCCTTAGTTTCTTCTGTAGTTCTTCAAGATGGTTGGTGAAAGAAAGTTTATGATCAAGCCAAACTCCTAGATATTTGAATTTAGCTACATACTCTAATGTTTTTCCAAGCACAGTGGTAATTTGTGGGATAGCCCCCCCCCAGCAGGAATTGCCACATGCAAGGAGGGGGAGAAGAGCATGGCTTTAGTCTTTTTTGCATTGAGCAAAAGCTTTTTGTTTATGAGCTGGTATTGTAGAAGGTTAAATTCAGCTTGGAGGTCTTCACAGGCTGCTTCCAGCATGGGACGACTCAAGTACAATACAGTGTCATCAGCGAATAAGTGGATGTTGGCTTTTTTGATGGGGTCATTGATGTTGTTAATGCAGACTGCAGAGAGGAGGGGACCAAGGATAGAGCCCTGGGGCATGTCCCTCAGCATAGGTTTTAATGGAGAAAGATCACCTTCAGCTTTAACCTACTGTTTCAATTCTCTGAGGTAGTCTGCAAACCAGCACATAGATTTATTGTCTAGGCCTAAGGTGCTTAGGGAGGAAAGAAGCAGGCTGTGATTGACTGTGTCGAATGCCTTACTAAGATCGAAGAAAATGGCACAGACATGCTTCTTGTTGTCAAGGTCTAGGAGCCAATCATTGGTCACCTTAGCTAGGGCTGTTATGGTGCTGTGCATATAAAGAAGCTAAAGAATACAGAATTGAAAATGTGGTCACTAAATGCGAGAAGTTTGAACAGCAGCAAAAAATGTGAACTAGAGGCAATGTTAATGGCTGAAATCATTGATATTTGTATGGCCGTGGAAACGTGGTGGGAAAGTGGTACTGAATGAAATAAAAACATTGATGGCTACACCTTGTTCGAAAGGGACAGGATGAATAAAAGAGGAGGAGGTGTCGCAATTTATATGCGAAATGGTATTGATGAAGTGTTGCGTAATTTGCCAGAAGACTCTGGAATGGAATCTCTATGGATAGCGGTACAGGAACACATTGGAAAAAAATTCTATGTAGGAGTATATTATAGGGCCCCCAACACAAATAGTGAAATGAATGTGAAAATAGAAAATTAAATAGAATTTATAACACAGAGAGGCAGCATAATAATTTCCAGTGATTTTAACCACCCTGAAATAAAATGGGTCATAGAAATCATTCTCTGGTCTCCGTAATAGCCAGTTCTTAGATATGTTCACCATGGCAGGCCTGAGTCAATTACTATTCAAACCAACACTTGGGAAAAATATATTGGATCTCATTATAACAAATAGGGCAGACACAATTTAAAGTAGTAAGATTAGAGAAGGGTTGAGTAATAGTGATCATAGTATAGTAGAATTTGTCATTAAAAAACATACAGTTTATATAGCTAAGGGAGTTACTACAATTAAAATTTATAAGAATGTTGACATTTCTAAAATAAATCCTTACCCAAGAAGACTGCTATATTAATAGTATATTAGCATGCAGATGACCTTCTGACTGCAAAAATAGAGTTCCTTAGTAGTATTTTACCAATCAGTTAGTTAGCCTTCAGTTTAGCAGTCATTTTGAGCTGATGCTAATGTTAAATACTGCTAATATGTTTACTGTTAACAGTCATTAACAATCAAGAAGCAACAGAAAAGATTTCACAGAACAATAGTAGCAGTGCATGGACAGCAACTTAAAATAAATACAAATAGTCACCGAAGATCGTGACATATGGCTCCATAAAATCTTCAACTGGACAGTAAAACACAGTTTTGCAAGAACCTTGTTTTCATTAAGCAAACAATTTATAGATACCCATGTTGACAGACTTTCACAGAAAATATCTAGCATACTCCATGAGCACCTGTGCAGAACACAAATGAATCAGTAAAAGTTGCTGAAATGCTTGTTTATAAACTTTTTTCAAATAATTTTTTTGCTATGCTTAAAAATAATTCAAAACAGTTTAGAGCAGATTAACAGCATTTTTTTTATCTTTAAATGATTAAATGCAAACATTATAATAAGATTGAACACATTGGCCCTCTGGTGCAGGTGCATGGTGACCATCTGAGTCACTGATGACATGGGTTCAGAAATGGACCCAGGATGTCAGAGGACTGGCTGGGGGGAGAAGGATTGAGCATCCTCAGGACAGCTCTCTTTCAGTGAGGTGAGGGTGGGTAGTGTGAATGGCACTTGCTGTCCTTTGGTGGAGGCCAAGAGGGAAGCTGCAGCTACTGACATAGTTCAGAGGACTGGGGCAGATGTTGGTGTCAGCCTGTGAAGTGACTGCATGTCCTGCCCCCTTGGGAAGCATAGCAAAAAAAATGGTCCGTCAACTAAATGAAGTTGCCAGGACATTGCCGCACGCCCCTGACCCTCACTGCCAATACCGCTTAAGGCCTGTCAGGATGCCGGCAGCCTCACCCTGGGGGGTAAGCTGGGGTGTTGAAAACCTCCCCCTCTGCCTGGTACCATAGTAGCAGTTCTGCCAGGAAGCCCTGCCCCGGGGGGCAGCTGCGATACTCAGCTAGAAAGGGGAGCTAGTGGGACACTTGGTGGGGTAGTGGTAGGGTGGTGGGACAACCTATGTGGTTTAGGTAGAACCCCTCCAAAACAAATTATAAGATTGAACTACTTTACAAAGTTTATCAATGTGGGACTACATGCCAGCGCAGTGGTAGTGACTGCTTGCAACACTGACGATATGAGTTCAGTAGTGAACTCAGGCTATTGGAAGACTGGGCAAGGGGGTGTGGAGAAGGATGAGCATCCCAAAGACTGCTTTCTTTCTGTGGAGTGCAGCTGACACTGGCACCCAGTAGACACTGCCCCTGGTCATGGATACCTGACTAGTAGCTCTCTACAACTTGCTGTTGCAGAACTGATACTGGAACACTGTGGCCAAGCTTTGAGGTTTGGTGACATCTCTGGTGACAGTTCTGCTGCAGATAGAGGAAGGGCTGGGGACCTTCCTAGGTCACAGTCAGGCTCAAAAGAAGCTGATCCGGGGTGGTGGCCTGCTGGCCCAGTGGCAAGGCATCCCAGGTTTGGGAATGGACACAGGTGTCAGAGGGCTGGCTAAGTGGAGAAGGATTGCTCATCCAAGGGAAGGATCTCCTTCATCAGGGGGAAGGAAGGCTAGTTTCCAATGCAACAGAGACCCATGGCAGAGGCAAACCTGCAATACAATAATAAGACTCAACTACTTTACAAAGTTTAACACTGAGGGCCAGCACACCAGCGCAGTGGTTGTGACCACTTGTGACACTGACGATATGGGTTCAGTAGTAAATTCAGACCATTGAAGGACTGGGCGAGGTGGTGTGGAGAAGGATGAGCATCTCAAAGACTGCTCTCCTTCTCTGGAGTGCAGCAGGCACTGACACCTGGGAGACACCGACCCCTGATAATGGATATCTGACTAGCAGCTCTCTACAACTTACCATTACACAACTGATATGGAAACATTGTAGTGGACCTTCGAGGCTGGGTGGCATCACTGGAGACAGTTCAGCTGCAAATGAAGGATGGGTTGGGGATCTTCTTAGGTCAGTGTCAGGCTCTGAAAAAGCTGGTCTGGGGTGTTGGGCTGCTGGCGCAGCAGAAAGGCATCCGCGTGCAATGCCAACATTCCGGCTATGGGAACAGACTTGAGTATCAGAAGGCCGGCTGGGTGAAGAAAGATTGAGCATTCAAGGGACTGCTCTTCTCGAAGGGAAGGGGGGGGCTAGTGTATGGCACAATAGAGACCCCCGATGGATGCAAAAAGCAATATTATAATAAGGCCTAGGGATCTACTGCAACTGGTCCCTAGATGTCTGGGAAGTGGAACAGACTTTGGGCTTGTCCCATGGATGTCAATTCACATCCCACCTCCAGGGGAATACTGTAGCAGCAGGCATCTGGTCCCCAGGCATGATGCCCCTGCTCTGCTGCTGTTCCCACTACCCTTTCTTACTCTCTGGGGAGTCTTGCACCCATGGTTTCACCCTGGTGGGTGCCCTTTCTTGTCCATTGGGGGTGCCCACCTGGCACACTGACCAGGGGAATAAGCCAGGGCATGCTGGATTGGTGCAGAGTGGGGGCTAAGCTTCCATGGCAGGGATTTGGGGCCTAGGACAAAACAAAAGCTGGTCCAGATAACAAAGGCAAAGCTGGATGTCATCTCCATGGCACTGCAGTCGTGGTCACCTAGGTGGTAACTTAGGTGGCAGTAGTGCAGCAAAAACAGTGACCCACCCTCTGGTATACTCAATCTTCCTTCCCCCAGCTGACTCCTAATGATCAGGGCTCACTTCTGAACCTAAGTCACTGGCATTGTGAGTGGTAGCACTACTGCTGTGCTAATGGGTTGGTACCAAAATCATTTTTATAATTTCTTTTGTTGTACTAGGTCCATATGTCTGGCAGCAGCATTCCTCTTTTCTCCCACGAAAGAGAAGTCCTCAGGGGGGCAGTAGAGAGTAAAAAGAGGTAGCATGCATTATCAGATTGGCTCTGCAAAGTAAGTATTTACACTTTTGGGGCATTGCAAAAGTGAAAGGTACAGGTATCCCAGGAAAAGAGTGAGCACAAAACAATGAGAAAACAAGAGCGCTTCAAAAACAGAAAATTTCATTCTGATGACCTTCTATTAATAGCACCTGTTTGAGCTATGGTAGTGTTGTTTAGTGCTGTAGAGAGTACAGGTAGAGAGTAAAGTAATCATCGGTATCTGGGGAAAGCCGTACTGGCTCTGTAGCCTAGAGATTAGAGTAACCGGCTTTGTGAAGGGTTGCTGCACCCAGATTTAGGTTCAGATCTCAACATTACTGATTTTTTGTGTCTTGCACCCAACCTCCATCCACATTCCCCCACAGCTCCCTCCAGAGTAACCCCTCCATTCACAACCCAATGCTAACTCCCCTAACCACCTTCTTCCTCCAGCCCCACCATCCCACAGTTTTCACAGCAACATCAGTCCCTCCGTAGTCCCCTCCAACACCCTCAGTGTCTCCAGTGTCTCCCTCCATGTATACCATCTGCACACACTGTACCACCAGTGATACCAACCATGAGAAGTTTGCATGAGAAACCTGGTCAGGGGCCTGGAAGTGGAATGCAGTAGCAGGAGGGAAGTAAGATAGGGCAGTTCTGGCTACTGAGAGAGTGGTCAGCTGGAAGGATGATGGATTTAGGGCTGGTATGGTTGCAGGGAGTTTGAGGGGAATAGAGGGTGGTTGAGCTGCAGAGTGGTGGTTCAGCTACATAGAGAGTGGTAAGGAGGCTAGCCCAGCTGCAGGGATGGTAGTTGGCTAAAAAGGGGAGGGTGGTGTAGTGGGGGGAGTAGAGCATGCAGAGTGAAAAAGAACTCACTAAGACCCATGGCTTGTTGCCATGACAACCATCATAGAAATAATGTTGTCATACCTGTCTTAAGATCTTAACACAAATATCACCTCAGTGATGGCATGTTTACTCTGTTACTATGATTTACGGCTCAGGATTGACATCAAGGTAATTTGCAATCATTTGATCTCCCTAGAGTCTGTTCATCTTCTGAAGAACTGAGCAGAAAAAGCAGGACTTCACAGAAAATTAGATATTTCATCTTCATTTGATAAGCCTAGGTAAGTAAATGGTTAAATAAAGTCAGTCCTCTAAGATGCACACTCATGTATTCATCTTTGTGACCCCCAATTTTTGCATAAATAATTTGGAACATCTTGGAAAACTGACAGATTGTACTTGTCTGTTGCCTTAAAATCTAAAAAAAAACCTTCATTTCCCATAACCCCTTGGCTTCTTGACAGGATATGATACTGTCAGAGTGATGCACTTCCTAGTTTAATGCTACTCTGAAAACGGGCTAGACCAGTTCGAAATGGTTTGTGATCTGAGCTGGATGCTTGTTAGAGGGCCTGCCTAGAGAAAACACAAGATGTTCAGATATTTTTCTACAGTTTTTTTTTCCAACTTTAACTCAGAAAAGAGCTTATTATTCTAGGAAGAGTTGTAGAGAGAGTCTTTTAGCTTGCATACTTGTGTTTTTTTTGAGCTAGCTTCCTGCTGTTCTGGGTCAGATTTCATTTATGCTTCCTTGCTGTAAATAAGATTGATTAGTGCATTCTTTGTTTTTACTACAATTTTAAAGTTTCGTCTTACAGAAAAAGGCCTTTCAGGCTAAGAAACATGGAACTGCAGTTACTACAGCATGTGTTTGTGTAGAGGGAGTTGCTGGTTTGCATTCAATTGCAGTCACTGTAGTTGCTGTGGGTATCATGCTGCAAGCTTGATTGTTAGCTGAAGAAATTATTTTTATTTATTTGTTTATTTCAATCTAGGATTATAATACCTTTGAGCCGAGGCTCTTTTACAAAGGTTCCATGTCAGCATGTGCAACAGTCATCATTTTAGTTACAAACATATAGTTATTGACTTACAGACATGTAATAACCAGTACAAAGACTTGAGCTATGAGCAAGACAAGGGAAGGAGGGAGGGTGGGTGGGTGGGTGGAAGGTAAGTGAAGGTAGGAGATCATGGGGGTAAGGAGGTGCAGGGGTAGGGGAGTATGGAAAGTGGTTGGGGTGGGGGCAGGAGTGGAGATATGGGGGGAGGTGGACGAGGGTGGGAGACAGTGCAGCCAAGGGGCCTTGTCAAGGGAATATGATAGGTAAGGGGCTAGGAGTGTAAAGACTGATTGTAAGTGCTGAGTGCTGGGGGATGTGCAGCTGGAATGGTGGAAATGTTAAGATGGGCAATTGCAGGATACAAGCAGTGAGAGGCGCAGCTTGGACTTGAAGAGGCCAAGTGTTGGAGCGGTCACTATGTGGCTGCCAAGAGAGTTGAGCCAGTTGGATGCCCGATAGGTGAATGATCTTTGTCCTTGGGTCATGCGACATCATGGGACATGTAGTAGATAGGAACTGGATCTCCTTGTAGTGATGTTCCTATATCTAGGCTTAAGGAGGGCACAGACACCAGTTGGGGCAAGCCCCATTATAATTTTCTTGGCCGTGATACAGGTTTGGTATTTTCTGCATTTGTCCAGTTGAAGCCATCCAGATTGGGAATAAAGGTCACACGTGTGGGTACAGTGATGTGAGCCAGTGATGAGATGATAGGCCTTATTCAAGGAGGTTGCAATACATTTGAGAGCAGTGGTAGTTGCAGACCCAAATATGATAAGACCATAGTCTATGATGCAGGTGATGGAGCTTTGGACGGCCTCTACAGTGCTTCTGGGGTTAGGTGTTTCCTGTGCCAGAATAATATGCCTAACCTCGCTTTGGCAGACTTTGCAACATTGTTGATATGGACAGCATATGAGAGGTGGGGATCAAGGGTGATGCCAAGGTACTTGAACGATTGTGTTTGCTCTAGGATGGCTCCTTGTTTGGTTGCAATGGAGAGGTGGAGTTGTTTGTTTTTGTTATAGGGGCTGCAGAAGACCATAGACTTGTTTTTTTTCTGATTGAGAAGCAGTTTATGGTTTAGGAACCAGGATTTGATGGACGAGAAGGCCTGCTGAAGTTTATTTTGTAATTGGACTGGATCAGAGTCCGAGGTGAGGATCACAGCATCGTTGGCGTAGAGAATTATTTGTTCTGGGCAGCTGTCTGGTAGTAAATTTAGGAATAGACTGAAGAGGGGGGGTCCCAGAATGGAGCCCTGTGGGACTCCCGAGTGGACTGGTCTAGGGTCTGAGAGTGTATCAGCGATTCTTACTGTTTGGGACCGTTCTTCAAGGTAGCTCTTAAACCAGCCAATGGAGTCGGTTGACAGCCCAGTGTTCTGAATCTGGACAAGCAGGAGGTGGTGATTGACGGTGATTGAAGGCTTTACTTAAGTCAATGTAGATTGAGCCTAGTAGTTCACTGGAGTCAAGTGTGTTGTGGATTGCGCTGGTGAATTCAAGTAGGCCTGTGGAGGTCCTGTGACCTTTGCGGAACCCGTGTTGTTGCTTGCACAGGATGTTGTACAAATCCAGGTATTCTGTGAGCTGGTCTGAGATGAGTTGTGGCTGTGTGAAAGAGAACAGTCTATGCCACCAATGTCTGACATGGATTTTATGCTTTTTTTGAACTGTTGTTTTATAGTGTTCTTTTTAAATTATGTTTCTTACACTATAGTCAATCACTTAACCTATAGTCCACTCAGTTGTAGAAATTGGTGTTTAGAAGCAAGATCACACTAAAAATTAGATCTGTCCTGGGTAAAATGAATTACAGTATACAATAAAAAATGTTTAAAAAATGTATAATATTCAGCAGGAGGGAATGCAGATTGTTTTATGATCTGTTCTTTGGATCCCCCCAGCCCAACACCTTATTGTCCTTGTCAATTTAAAACTACTTAGGCTTAGCTATATGGCTGAAGTAAGGCAGAACTTGGGAGTATTTGCAAGTGATGGGGTATGTTGCCATCTGTGGCATGAATATAGTTGGTGTAGCCCCCCCATCCCAACGATGGTAGTCTGTACACCCACCACCAACAACGGCGGTGCTAGGATATCACTTCATATCCTATTTCACTGCTTTCTGGAATTTTTTACTTGTACTAACGCATTTTTCTCTCTTTTGTAACAGGTCTACAGAGCTCTCTATAACCCATCAAGTAAGTATTATTTACCTTTTTTCACCTGTCCTATCTGTAGTCTTATCTTTCTCAAGAACTATGGATCCTTTTTTATCACTCTCTTTGTTCTTATTTTATAGGTGCCCCATCAATAGTATGGTTCCTGTATTCCTCACTTAAGTTCACCCAGAAGCAGGTAAGTGCAACCTTTAAAACTGCTTTTTCTAAACTGGGGTGAACTGTATTATACAGAATTCTTCCTCAGGCCCTACTTATACTGCTTTTGTTGATCCTCAAATAATTCTGCTCATACAAAGGGTAACCCTTTACCTGTCTTACAGACATAATGCCTTACTTACTAGGTACTGTAAGTAGAGTCTGATTTGGGTGTACCAGGGTTATGTGAGTGTAATTTATTTTTAAGTTCCTAAGGAACTCTAGGTTCATCATGTCCCTGTAACCATCACTTCTGAGATGAATAAATATGATGTGAAAATGTGTATTTTAAAGCCTTCCCTAGGCAAGGCAGGGCAATTTGTTTCTAAGGCACTCAATCCCAGAGGCTCTGGGCACCATACATGATAAGAACAAAATGCATAAAATATAAAACACAATTATAATAGCAGCAGGGAAGTTAAAAATCAATGCTCTACAAACTGAATTATGCATAAAGTTAGCTATAATATAGTAAAAGATAACACAGCTTATTATGTGAAACCCTAACTAAAGAGGTGGGCCTTAAGCCACTGCTTGAAGACACCAATCGAGGGGGCCTCCCAGACTGCAGATGGAAGCGCGTTCCACAGGGTCAGCCCAGAGACACTAAATGCTTGATCACCAGAGATCTTGAGCCAGACCCTGGGAATATCCAGGATGAGGGAGCAGGCAGAGGTCACAGGCATCAAGAGCTCAGACAGGTACCCACAATACTACCCCTTAGGTGTGCTTGATTTTTTTGGAATCCATTCTGCCAGTACCTCAGATTTTCAGAATTTCCAATTCAGAGTCTGATTCTGTTTTGCCTCCAGTTAATGCATAGGAATGAAATCTGAGGTGGTATTTACAGTCAAGTCTTTGGAGTTGATTTGATTAAGTAGCATGTAATCTGTATCTGATCCATTTTTTTTGAGTGCCCTGGATTTTTTTGCTTTTGGATACCATACTATCTCTCTATTATTATGCCAAAGTCGAATGTGTACCACACCTCTTCAGTGTGGTGAGTGATTGAGTGTAAGGGTATCTGCCACTAGTTGAGGTAACGGAATATGCTGTTACAGTTCCCCTAGTAGATCTCTTCAGCAGTGTCTGTCTTATGGTTTCGGAGCCCCACGTCCATTTAACCCTCATTTATGGTATGCTAGGGTTGGCAAGTAACCTGCAGACAATCTGATACTGTTTTGGAAGTTTCTGCCCAACCAGTGTTGCCCCTGGTGTGCCATTTTTCAGTTGTAGTGGCTGAATTAAATAAAACAATTGTTTCAAAAGGCAGTCAGAAAACCACAAACCAGTACAGAAAACACAGCTGCCATCAGCAGATTAGCTTCATTACTGTCCCTGACAAAAAAAATTAACCTGGCTGTGTCTGTATGAATTAATAGTGAACTTTGTCTAGAAAATGCCTTTATTTGAAAAAGTCACAGATGTAACACATACTTTTCTACTTTTGTGGGGGGTGGGGCTTACACCCTAAACAAATCTGAGGCTCTTGTGTTGCTTTCTGTGTGCTCAGAGTTTGAGTAGAAGGGGTAGGCAGGGGCAAGTTGCAGAGGAAGGGAGTTGGTGTGTCTCTGAGAACGTCTGAGGGTCTGTGATTCTGTATTCCCTAGAGTAAATTGAGGGAAGTTAATGTTACCCACCCTCTTGCACTGGGACACAGATAAAGACAGCCCCTTGAACTTGGTTCAAAGACACATCGATGCAAACCTTCCTTCCAACTTGGCCCTGGTCAGTATGTAAAACTTCTCTTCATCCCCCACATATTCTGTGTGGGGAAATGGAAAGCAGTACAGACCCTTTCGATTTTGCAGGAAGTGGAACCTTGGACACTATGTGTCCTTGAACAAGTCTGAAGATCTCTTGATTTTTGCATAGAGAATGGCAAGTTGAGCGGTGGGGGTTGCATGATGCACTAACAAAGTTAGGGAGGGGGAGATGGTCCCTGAGCAAATCCAATTACCTCAGACCAAGTTGTGGGTGTGCAGGGTCACATCATATGTTGCCTACACAGCACAGTGTGTGATCCCCTGTAAACTTGCTCTGTGGAAGCAACCGGGTGTGCTGGTGGGATGGGGTGGGGAGAGTGGCTGTGCTGGTGGGGTAGGGTGGGGAGAGTGGCTGTGCTGGTGGGGTGGTGAGAGTGGCCATGCTGTAAGATTCTACAGTTATACAAATAGTTACTCAAATAAAGTTATTTATCACACTCCATTTATGTCCACCCCATTGCATAAATGTATTTAAATTTATAGCCCATCAGGGCTCTTTCTATTTACTGCTCTGTGTTTTCAATTATTGGTTCTCCTGGCCCTTATGCAGTTTTTCCCTCCCCAATCCTTTAGTAGCCCTTGGTGCTCTGACATTAACTGCTGTGCAGCTCTATTATATGCAATTCTTGCCATTTCTATGGCTCCTTGGAGAGCGCAAATATTCCTCCCTGCCTGCCTCCCACCATTACTTTTAAGCCTATTTCAGTCATTGGCCTTAGGCTGCAGTGCAGCTTTTCCTTTGTGGCTCCTGTTCTGTGTGTCTGCTCTCCAAGTCCCTTCATACCAGGCCCCTTAGGGAACTTACACTCAGCCACCAAGTGGCTTAGCTCGCAGTTTCTGCCACTTACTGCTAGCTGCCCACCCCTCTGGACCCTCCTTACCATCTCCTTCTCCAGACCCTCTTAATCAGCCCGTCTGGGGGGAGAGTGCTCTTCACTTAGCTGCTTTGTGGCTAATTGGTAGCAGGAAGCATACTTACCCTAGCCTCCTCACCCTCCTGAAAATCTCCATCTTCTTTCCCACCCACATGGAGTGAGTTGCAGCCTGAACTCCATACAGGCTTGAACTGGGAACTGAAAGTGCCTGGCAGCACTGTCACTCTAATGCAGTAGCATTAAACTGATGGCTGCATATCAACAGCCACAATATTTCTAATCAGTGATTTTATGACCAGCCTACCTGCCTGCTACATAATGTTGGGACCCAGGGACATTCTCTCCCCCAACCCACTAGATGCCAGGGAAAAGCTAAACAGAATAACAAAAAAATATATCATTTGCCACTAGCCATGAGGGAGTTAGTCCACTACACCACCAGGGCTATACCTTTAAAATACTGTCCTCCTGGGAGAATTCAAGACCCCTGAACAACCAGTGTTTTCTTTTTAAATGTTGCATAGACCACTAGCCCAAAGGCATCCCCACTAGCCCATTAGGGCTACTATTTAAATCTGCAGGTCACCAGCTGGTCAACTAGTGGTGCTAAGGGGGTTTTGCTGAGCCCTCAGTATCTCTTTATTATTTTCTTAGCTGCCTGTGTTTTTATTTCCTATCCATGTTTTCCTTACTGTGACTTTAAGTGTGTCTTTTCCTCTAAAACTCCCTTTCCTTTACTCATGTGCTGTGCTGTACCTCTTTGTTTTTTGTTATTTAGCATACTTTGTGGTTATAGATACCCAGATCCCACTGCTCCATCACACAGTCTCTCTCTGTCGCTATTATATGTTCCCCATAGTAATCTATTTTTTCCTCTTTATTTCTACAGGTCTTGACAGATTGTATACCAATCAGATAAGTATATTTTTTAATCCCTTCCCCCATCTCTCCTCTAGGACCTCTGACACTTTATGTCTCCTTAACCTTCTTTTTTCTTCCCTTTTAGATCATGCCAGAATTCCCCAAACCCAGGACACCCCAACTCTGGATTTCCTGACTGATGTGGCAGGTAAGTCCAATTTAATTACATAACTGCACCGTCCGGTTTGTGGTATATGACAAGCTACCCACTACATTGTAATGAGTAGCGACTTGATTTGTGTATTTTGTGGCCTGGAAAGGATAGTTATTTCAGCCTTGTCCCCACCTGGTGTTTATTAGAGGTCTCCTCTTACCAAATCAGACCTTGCCTACTTATGAGATTTGATAGTAGAAGGCTCCAAGGTGGTAAGGCTGCAGGCACATGTAGAGACTATTGAGCTCCACTCCATGCAGAACAAGTTGTTAATCTCACATTGTCCACACAAGGTGTGAGGTTACCATTGCATTCACCAAGATGGCAGGTTTGCTACATATAATGATATGGCTGGTTGTTTCTAAAACATACAGGTGACAAGCAAACCCCCTCATGAGTGCTGATTTCAAAACAGCGCCCAGGACTTTTTAAAAAACTGTTTTTACTGGGTGTTATTTTGAAATCTGCACTCTTCTGGTGCATATGGGCCATGTTGGAATTCAGCATAATTAATGAGCTATTAAAACACATATGGGTCATGCCGGCATTGTGCGCGATTAATGGGCCATTAAAATACAAAAATACAATTAAAAGAAAATTGGCCATTAAAAGGGCAATCAAAATGTAATAGTGCCATTATTTACTTACTAATTAAGGGGATAGTGGATTGGGTGCTATATGGTAATGTTACTCGATGTCCCTGCACCCTTATTGGTTATCTCCAGAAGTACACTGTAGACAGATAGTGCTTAGGCATATGTTATACTAACATATAGGGATAAGGGCATCAACCATACAAGCGTAGATGTCAGGATATGTATGCATATTATTTTTATACACTTTACTTTCTAATATATATATATATTTTCTATGTATTTCTTGCTTATAAGATGTTAGGACATCTGTGTCCTTGTAATGATTATGATATATAAGTCAGTATTGCCACCTTTTGGTGATTTGTACTACTACACTGATTTGTGCAAGAACTGTACTCTTTTGTTTCACAAAGTGATGACTACTACAAAATTGTATAATGTTATCTTGGACCATGGAGCCACCACTAATTTAGCCAGTAGGGCTCATCTCTGTAACTAGAAATGTTTCTGTATTACAGTAACCATAGTAATTATCATAGGTATATAATGTGAGACACTGAGTCTTATACCTCAGAGACCCCAAGAAACACGAAGAAACCTCGAGGTATAGGGAATGCTTAGCATTGACTCCCAGTTTGTATTGGTAAGAACTGCTTAGGGCAACTGTGATTTATCCCTTGTGTAGTAGTAAACAAGTTTATTACTCTTATGCAAACATATCTGTGATTTCTTGCATTCCCAATATTGCCAAGAACCTGAGAGTGAGGTTTAGACCTCCTGACAATTGGTGACAGCGTGCAGGCAATATTTAGTGTTTGTGAGATTTCACTTGTTGCTTGAAACTTTTCCCTTCCCAATGAAGATTGTAGGTGTGCATTCCCGCATCACCTCTCCTGTTTTGTGACCACTTTGTAGTTACTTGCAAAGTCTGGCTGATTTTCTTGGGTGTGGTTGATGCTGACTTGAACCACTCCACAGCGGCTTTGAATTGCCAGCCTACAAAGATACAGTAGCTTGACTGTGTGTAAAGTGTTCCTGCTGTGGATTGATGCACAGCACGGTGCCTTTTTCACAGTTTGATTTTTCATTCCCTTCCACACAGTGGCCACCATATCAAATATCTGTGTAGAACTGAGACTCGATGTCTCAAACTTCCTTGCCTCCCATGGAGAATGGGCTGACTTCGTGCGGGATGCAAGTCAATCCAAAAACCCTATACTGGGGATCTCAACCCAGTACTATGAGATGAGACAAACAGCCAATAAGCGTCATGCCAAAGGGCTGTTGGTCGCTGCTCTTTATGCTACTCTGGAAGCTTCCAAAGTGAGGTTTCAACCTCTTGATTTGCAGATTTCATCTCTTAAGCAGGAGATGGGTTTTCAGGAAATTGAATGTGTTAGACTGCAGCAGAATTTGGAGTCTGAACTTCAAACACTGCGCAATGAAAAGGATTCACTTTTGCATCATTCTGCACAGGCTGGAGAGCAAGAAATTTGTATGTTGAAGCAGGAGTGTGAAAGTTTGAGACAGGATAAGGGGCAGGCTTTGAATATGAATGACTTGTTAAGTAGAGTGAATGAACAGTTAAGTGAGGATATGGGAGAGCTACGGGACAAGATAAACCAGGTACATAAAGACTTAGAAGTGGCTACTAGGGACAATCGCAAATTGAGTGCCGTGTATACAGCGTTGCAGAAAGAAATGCAAGATGAGATTAATGTGAATGTTGCAAAGTGAGTCATGCAGAATGTGAATCTAAGATGGTGAAACTGCGCCTTCAAAAACAGGTTTTGGTTGGACATGTTAAGGCAATGGGAGGTGTAGCCCCTGCCTTAACCACACCTTCTGAAGGGGAGAGCTCAGATGACAACATCTCCCAGTACAACACCTAGTCACACCCCTACTATGGCCCAGAAACCTCACCCAGCCATCCACAACATGGCGGGTCCCACTCCCACTCACACACTTGTCGCCGTCATCGGCGTTGTAGCGCCACATCATGGGTGACGCTAACATGGCAGCCCCCATGATGGGGGGAGCAGGCCCAAGTCTGGTCCCAACGGCACCACCGATAGCCGTTATTAAAGTGGAAGACAGGCAGGAGATAGAGAGAATGATTGATAACGCGGTAAATAGTGTGCCCTTCCCAGAGAGGAATAAGTGAGTTTTAAAAGGCCAAATTAGGCAGCTTATTCATGACACTGTTGCTCAAGAGGGCATAGTCCACTTGGTAGTGGAGGCCACAGCTCAGGCAGCCCTGGATGGCACCCGAGGAAATGCACCTCCACCTGATCATCCCACTAATCTTCTACAAATGGTCTACTCTGTCCAGCAAATAGCTGAAAGTATTGGTCAGATGAGCCCACCCAACAACTTCAGCTGCCACTTGGAGAAGGTGCTTTAAAAATGTGAGATGCTTAGCCTCACTGCAGACAATCATGTCCAGATCCTATGCCAGACCATTGACCCTGGCTTGTGGGCCAAACTCCCCAGTGCCATCCACCAGGCCGGCAACGCCACCTTCGATGAGGTCTCAGCCAGACTCATTTCTACACACAGCCCAGGTGTAGTAGGAGTGATGGTTGCATACCCTGTGAAACAGAATGCAAAGGAAAGTCCAACGACTCACCACCTGAGACTCTGGATGGTCTACCGAGCAGGAAAACAACTCACACAAGAAGATGCAAATGTAGATCTTATTGAATATAAGACCTTGTTCCTTAGGAACATGATCCCTGCAGTAAGAGAAAAAGTAGAGCCAACCACCTATCCTACCATGGAAAGGTTTACTGACATTCTTCGGAAAACTGAGAGAGTTTACCAACTCTACATACGTAATCTGGGCTCCGGTTCCAAGAAAGTAGACACTGTGGAGCCTACTCAAGAGGCTGTGATGCACTACATTGTGGAAGGGCAGGCCCAACATAAACAGCCCCTCCCTGCGGACAACCAACACCCTAAACAGGCCCAACAACAACAACAACAACCACAACAACAGCAGCAACAATGGGGTGGGAACCGGAACTACCATAAGAGAAAGAAGCACAAGAATCATAAGGGTAAACAACAACAAAGACCAGGCCCTTCGTATGGGGAGATAGCCAAAGAGAATCAGAAGTTTAGAGAGTTCCTGGGGCAAGTGCGTTCTGTAGCAGATGCTGTCCCTGCTCAGTCTCTTGCAGCCATACAACTGGGAATCCAGGCCCCAATGGGTCATGGTGATACTGGAAGTACAGGCCCTCAGGCCCATACAGGCCTGAACGCAGAAGCACCTCCCTATATGGCATCAGTGCAGCATAGTGGAGTGGTTCAAAGGAGCTAGGCCCAACCTCTCCATGCTTCCTCCAGTACAGTTTGACAATTACAGATCCCAGTCCAGATTGTAAACAAGCTGGTTTTGGATACAAATGGTAGGCCCTGCACTGAGGCCAAGATCGGGGGCCGCTTACTTACAGTGTTATTGGATACAGGCGCTGCTGTATCTGTATTACATGATGATCACCCGGATATATCTCCTTAGTCCACTGGATGGAGGACCAACAAGTCAGGAGTAGATGGTACTAGGTTACCTGCATACCGCTCTCTACCACTACCTGTAGAGTTGAGACACCTGAAGGCCTCGCACACCTTCCAACTGATGGTATTGCATGATCACCCTAGTATCATTGGGTTTGATTTCCTTACAACACACTGCTCTGTGGTGGATCTAGCTAACATGCTACTGATACAGATTCAGGGCCAATATTATACTATCTTGAGCCCTGATTCACATGTTGTGGCAACAATATCTGACAACAATAAGGAGTATGATGTCATAGATTTGTTCAAGAACCATGAGCTTTTCCCAAAGCTCCTTCCCATTCTACAAAGACATTTGGAAGCATTTGCTACCAACAAGCATGACTGTGGCAGAATGCACACTGTCATCGAAGTGCCAGGCCCAGCACACGAGAGGCAAAGGCAATATCCTTTCCCATCCGAGGCCTTGCCTTCTTTTAGGGAAACAATAAAATCACTCCTCAACCAAGGGATAATCAAAACATGTGTCTGTACTGCCAACTCCCCAGTGTGGCCTGTGAAGAAACCTACAGGTGCCTGGAGACTTACTATTGACTACAGGAAACTGAGCCAGGTCACCCCCAGTTGTGCTCAAACTGTGGCCTCTGCATCTGATGTGCTGTGACTCTTGACCCCTAAGCTGAAATGGTTCAGTACCCTGGATATTTCCAATGGTTTCTGGTCACTGCCATTGGCCACTAAAGGTCAATATAAGTTTGTCTTCACCTTTGAAGGTAGATAGTACACATGGATCTGCTTACCACAGGGGTTCCATAACAGCCTGTCCCTGTTCCATCTACACATGATGGATGCCCTTGAGGGTTTCTCTACTCCCCAGGATCTCTTGCAATATGTAGACAACCTGCTGTTGGCAACAGCCACACATGAATAACACTTGGATCTCTTGGATGAACTATTGACTCTCATCCAGAGAGCAGGCATCAAATGTAACCCAGCAAAAGCACAACTATGTCAGAAAGAGGTACTCTTTCTGGGTCTGACAATAACTGACTCAAGGCCATAGCCCTACCTGGAAGAAGAGACAAGGATTACAAAACTTGCCATTGCCTACCAGTGTGACAACTCTTAGAAGGTTTCTAGGTATGGTGAACTATTCTACAGATTTTATTTGTGATTTTGCTCAGAAGGCTGCTCCTCTGTATGAACTACTGAAGAAGGACAATCCCAGGACTTGGGGTCCCATACACACCCATGCTGTGATGTCACTGAAGCAGGCCTTGACCTCGGCTCCAGCTCTGGTCAACCACAATCCAATACTACCATTCCATCTGGAGTGCACCACCTCTGACATTGCCATGTCAGCAGTGGTGGCCCAATAGGTTCATGGCACCCTGAGACCCACTGCATATGCATCACAGCTCTTGACCCTAGTGGAACAGAAGTACAGCTTTTGCAAAAGGAACCTTCTGGCTACCTACTAGGCTGTCAAGCACTTTCTGTATATCACTGGGTACTCTCCACTGATTGTAAACACCAACCACACCCTAACTACCTTCCTGCTATCAGACAGAGTGAAGGATGGGTCAGTGTCTAACACCAGACTGACACACTGGTCACTTCTTCTCCAGGACAGAGACATGCAGGCACACCCAACCAAAATTCCATCCATGCTGGCATATGGACTCCTTTTTCAAGGAGAACCCCATGACTGTACGCTGCAACCACCTGATCTTCCTGATCCAGGTCCTTTCCTCCCTGCCATGTGACAAATACTTGAGAGCACCTCTTTATGTTGTATTTTCACAGATGGTTCTGCTTTCTACTATCAGGGAGAACAAATTACAGGGATGGGTATACTGGTGATCTACCCTTATGGTAACACAGTTAAAATCTCTAAGTGTTGCAGTGTGGCATCATCACAGTATGCAGAGATGGCAGCAGTGGCCTGTGATCTCGAATTCATCCAGTGTGGGACCGAGGATACTATTATTTTTACAGACTGTAACTGGGTTTGTTGTTCACTTACAGGATTTCTTCCTTTCTGACAGAAGAACTCCTTCCTCTCTTCTGATGGCAGCCCAGTGAAATGCAAAGAACTGGTAATATGCATACACTCAGTGGCACAAAGGTTTTCACACAAACTCTATGTACACAAAGTCAAGGTTCATTCCATTCATGAACCATACCATGCCTTTAATGACACAGCAGACACCCTTGCCAAGAAAGGGGCACGAGGGGAGGACTCCTGGATGATGGACCATCCAGAGGCCAATGTGGCTGTACACATTGCAGCAGTCAGAAAGAAACCTAAACCTTTTTCCCCCTTGGACATCTCAGCAGCCCAACATATTGATACTGAACTCAGAGAAGTGTACAGATTCCTTGACAAAGGTACTGAAGAGAAACTTCCCACACATTATCCCTACCGGAGGCATGAAAGTAAGTTACACTTGTCCCTAGATGACAAGCCCATCTGGTATCAACCAGATGATTCCACCACCAAGTTGTGGGTGGTCCCCAGACACCTTAGATCTGAATTCTTGCACCAAGTGCATGATACAGCCACTGGTGGACACCAGGGAGCAGAAATCAGCCTCCAGAGACTCAAGACCACCGCCTGGTGGCCTGGTGTCACCAAAGATGTTAAAAAGTACATAGGAAACTGTCTTGTTTGTGCACAAAACAATCACATTCACACCAAGCGAAATGCCAAACTTCTACCACAAAGACATTCTGGCCCTTGGCATGCCATTCAGATTGATTTTATTGGTCCACTGACCAATACCAGCAGAAACAACAAGTATGCTCCTGTGGTAACTGATCTTTTCTCTAAGTGTGTCGAAGCTTTCCCCACTAAGACATGCACTGCTAAAACCACTGCCAAAATTCTGGTGGAACAAATTTTCTCCAGGTGGGGCCTACCTCTTAAGGTAGACTGTGACAAAGGAACCAGTTTTACAGGTGAGTTGATGAAAGAATCCCTTGAGCTCCTTGGAGTTCAGCAGAAGTTCCACATACCTTACCACCCTCAATCTTCAGGTCAAGTAGAAAAAGCCAACAGATGGATTAAGCAAATGCTTTCCAGATTCATTGAGGACAATCCCAAACCTTGGGATTCCCTGTTGCCGTTACTTCTTATGGCAATCAGAGGAACACCCTCAGCCACCACCCAGTTGACACCCTTTGAGGTGATGACTAGATGACAGATGAGATTACCTGAACACCTGTTGTTTGACCTTCACACACACACACACCCACTGCAGACTGTGTGTCTGTAGACCAATATGTGGAAAAACTCAGAAGTGACCTCATACACACACACACTTGTATGCTGCCAATTGCATGGGCAAGGCCCAGCAACAGTCCAAGATACAGTAATTTGACAAACACACACAAGAAGTGGATTGGCAGGTTGGAGATCAGATAAGGGTCCTTTGATTTGAACATCCCACACAGTCCTTCTCCAATAAGTGGGAAGGACCTTACCCCATTGTCAACGAGCTCAGTCTGGCAATCTATCAAGTTAGACTCCTGCACAACAATAAACTGACTGACAAGTGGTTACAAGCAAACCAACTGAAACTGTATAAAGGAGTGTAATTACTTTTCCTCACCCCCATCGGGTGGAATAGTACTCATCTACTTATGTTTGCTTTTCCTTTTCAGAAATACTGACATGATGGCCATCTTTTTTCCATTTTCTCCTCATCTCAGGAGTTATCCCATGCATCCAAGGCATGGTACATAACCTCCTATCTCACTTTGATCCTCCAGCATCTGCCCCAGAGGGAGTATCCATCAACATACCCAATAGTTTGATTACAGTCCAGGAAGGTTCTGATGTCTACCTCACTGCCTCAGTTGTTGATCCTGATAAATCTACCCTACAAATTGAGTGGCAAACCACATCACAAGGACAAATTCTCCCTGCAGTCAAGCTTTTTAAGGGAACTTTCCAGGGTTAGCCTAATGCTAAATTATCCCCAAGTGCTACAAACTGCTGTTAGACATTCTGGTTTATATAATATCACTACTTTGATTGATCCCTCCTACTGTAATTCTTTGTCTAAGGACTCTGCTTGAAAATATTGTGCTGTACACAGAATGACCTCTGCTGCCATGTTTCTATCTGTATTACCCCCCCCGATGAACAGCTTTTGGAATGTCCAAAGCACACCCCTGGTACTCGCAGTGGTCTAAGAGCCACGACTCTACCTGGTACACTGATTAACAATTTACAATTTATGCATATACCTGTTTTGTTTAATTTAACCTACTGGAATATGAAAGAATTTGGTATGTGTCACAATACTAACACTTCAGCATTTTATAGTACGTTATTGCTTGATAGTTTAGCAGCATTTCAGATTTGTACTCAAGACCCTATTGCCGGGGTGCATACCACCAAGCATAGAGGCAACTTCAGGAGAAGACCCAATCCTGATGATCAAAGTCATAAACGTAATACATATGAAGTTGACAGTTCTAATGTCACTGGTGAAACAGGCACTGTCACAGGTCTCTTTGGTACAGCTGTGTCCATCTGGAATAAAGCAGATATTGCTGCTATCAAATCTGATTCTGCCAAATTTCAAACTGGTTTGGTAAATAATATACTACCCCCATTATTGCATGGTGTGGATGACCTTAGTCAGGAAGAAAGATACACTGTTTACAATATGCAGGACATTGCTAAGGCATTTACAGATTCTAAAGATAAGATTAATGCACTCATTGCACAGAACAACAAAGAAGCAGATAAACAATACATTGCCCATGAGATTTTATGCTCAGACAATTGCTCTTACATTATTCCTACCATAAATAATCTCTTCCATGATCTTGAATCTGGAAGAATCCCTGATATCATACATGACAGACGTATTTCTAAATGGCATTGTCCACGATGTAAAGCCCCTGGTTGTATTGCTATGTTTATGCAACAATCTTTAACTATTCCTCTTTCTACAGCTAGGAATTTGGGCTTTGTGACCAGGTACCCTAATACTGGTCCCTGTTTTACTTCTAAGAAAGGTTCTATGAAAGATACAATGTTTGTTTCTTTTACAGTCTCTCTACCACGTTTTCATCCCACTACAGCTTTGTTCTACAAGCTTGCTTCTGTACACTCCATCAGGCACCTGGATGATGACATCTACAGAGAACACCTGGACTTGCCTCCTCTGTTGGTCTTCCATCCTTTCCTGGATGCCTGGGTTGCTCTGCCCACAGACTGCTGTGCAAAGAAACAATATATCTACTTGTCTCGATGTGATGTATTTGATGTTATTAAACCTGTATGTGGTTATTCTCCCAACAGTATTGATTGGTCCTTTTCCATGGACGATGACATCAGCACTAATGGCACAGAGTTTTTGGACTCAGCATTGGCCCAGATAACCTCTACCAGTCTTATTGTGAGGAAGTTCATCGCCTGTCAACACAGATTTCCAAGACAACTTACATCTGCCCAGCACAGCTGCAAAAATGGTGACTCCCCACTGTTAAAATGCAGTACAATTCTGATGGGAAGTACTCTGTGTTAACCAATTATAAAAATTATAGATATGGTACTGAGACTTTTGTTATTAATAACCCTACCTTTTTTTTTATTCCCCACCAGAAGGCTGTTATTGGACACACCATTATTACCCCCGTCCCCCTTATGGATGCAGACATCATTGATGGTAACCCCAATTATCTGCTCACTCTTTCTCAATATCTACCATATTTTAATGTACACATAGATCCACAGTCACTTACATTAAAATCACTGTTAGAGAGGAAAGGCACACACCTCATCCACATCAGCAATCATATTACTAAGGCTAATGAAGCTATCCTTTCATTAATTAATGATGGTGATATGAATGATGCATTAACTAACACTTGGTTAGAAATTACTGTTAAAGGTTTTGTTATTATATAAGCATTTTTGATATTTTTCTTGGTTATTATGCTATGTTGCCTACGGCATACGCTGTGCCAACACTGTGAGGAGCTGGAGTTCCTTTATAAGGTCCACACATTGAGTTTGTTAATGGCCCCTGCTCCCTGACCTTTCCATATTTTTGCCTGTGTTGCCCTTGGAGGCAACAAGGGGGAATGTTACATGAGGTCCCTGCACCCTTATTGGTATCCCCAGAGGTACACCATAGACAGCTAGTGCTTATGCATATGTTATGATAACATATAGGGCTAAGAGCATCTACCATACAAATGTAGATGTCAGGATATGTATGCATATTATTGTTATACACTTTGCTTTTTAATACATATATATTTTCTATGTTTTTCTTGCTTATAAGGTGTTAGGACATCTGTGTCCTTGTAATGACTATGATATATAGGTCAGCATTTCCACCTTTTGGTGATTTGTACTACTACACTGATTTGTGTAAGAACTGTACTCTTTTGTTTCACAAAGTGATGACTTCTACAAAATGGTATAATGTTATCTTGGACCATGGGGCCACCACTAATTTAGCCAATAGGGCTCATCTTTGTAACTAGAAATGTTTCTATCTTACAGTAACCATAGTAATTATTATAGGTATATAATGTGAGACACTGAGTCTTATACCTCGGAGACCCCTAGAGACACAAAGAAACCTTGAGGTATAGGGAATGCTTAGCATTGGCTCCCAGTTTGTATTGATAAGAACTGCTTAGGGCAACTGTGATTTATCCCTTCTTATGCAACATACTGTATCTGTGATTTCTTGTATTACCAATATTGCCAAGAACCTGAGAGTGAGGTTTAGACCTCCAGATAGTTGCATGGCAAGAAATATGAATTTAAAGTTTGGAGTACCATCAAATGGCATGAAGTAATTTCACATTTACTCAGTTATTGATTTCAGCAGCAAACCGTTTGTACAGATGAAAAAATGCAGGCATTCACCTTGATCATGATTTGTGCTTGAAGAACATTTTGCAAAACAGGTTGCACAACGTCTGTCTCAAAGCAATCCATATAATCCCTGGAGACTAGGACTGAAAGGGAGGCTTTGATAGTACCTGCCATTTTGTAAAAGGGGATTAACTGGTAACTAGGTGAACGTGGGAAATACTCAGATTGGTATATCAAGGTAATATTGACATGAGGGGAAACTTGTAGGTAGGAGGTAGATTGGGAGGTATATTTAACAAATACGGTGGTGGATTCATTAAAATCTACCACTCACAAGTAGGAGGTTTAAGAGGTACATCAGGAAGTCTATTAAACAGAGGGTGGTGGATCCACTGAAAAATCTTACTGGCATCGGATGGTGGATCTGTTACAAAATTGGCCAGATGATGCAGTGATAACAACTAATTTTTCCAAACAGAGAGACACATGGATGGGCAACAAAACCAAGCATTGGATGGTGGATCCGTTGAAAAATATGCCAGATGATGCAGTGATAACAATTAGTTGTTCCAAGCAGAGACAGATGGAAGGACAACAAAATCAGGGTGGAGGATGGTGAGTGCTAGGAATCAGGAGAGACAGTATTAGCCACAGTTGATGAAAACTTTATTTTTATACAGGAAATTCTAATCATTAGGATTATACAATCCTGTTCACAAGATAGACAGTTGATGGGGAATTCTGTCAAACTAGATGACCATGCTCTACTTCCAATCTGTTTGCATGCTTTTTAGATTGTTTTATTTTTACTGCAGAAGCACAATGTACACGTGCAATGACAAACACAATGGGAGATCTGGAACATCAATATCATTGCTCTTGAAGAAAGATATGCATATTTTGTAATCATTTACTTGCAATAATAAGAATGTACAGATAAGCAGGATGCTATGGGCTCTATGTACACTTGTTTGCATTTTAAGCAACGTGCAATAAATTTCTATGCAGATATAGAAGTCGGAGACTGACAATGTAATGCTATTGACCATATAATGTTATTTTCAGTTTAGTTCTAAAGTGTTATATTTTGGTCATTCCCATATTGATATTTCTGCATTTTGGCAGGTTGAGGTCTGTGATAATACCCTTGAGGAACACAACGTTTAATATTCTTCAAGAACATTGAAAAAGGTATGAGAACATGGGATTTATGCATGGACTTACCATGACTTTGGACACAGTAGGTGAGCACCATTTTATTTTCTTAATACTGGGAAATTTCTTGGGAGATGCAAAGCCACTTTAAGGTATGGGTTACTGCCTGATAACAGAACTTCCTGCTAAACAAAAAATTCCAGTCACAAAAGGTGTTACTCTAGCCATGTATAATAGATCACATGACCTGACTTCATGGTGCTGAGATCAAGCAAAACACTTTGATTTATTATTGATACATTATTTACATTATTTATTATATATACATTATTATCTTTCACAAGATAAGGCTGTGTCATGATACAGGGTTTCGGACACTATTTGTGTACAAGTTGAAAGTAAAATGTACTTCATACTTTCCAAGCCTATAAATGACTCTACATATTTAAGGTTCAAAATTCTGCATCATACTGGGATGTGATTATTAAAGGTTGAAAATATTGCTTCTGACTGGGTTGGGAATGTTAAGTGAATTGTAACATTACATGTCACTTAACAGTAAAAGCCCAGTCCTAAGCAATATTTTTAACCCTACATATCCATTCAATAGTAGTACTTTTAACCTTAAACATATACGAATCATGCATTAGCAGTAAAGTATACTGCTATAAAGCAGTCCTTGACCATCATCCAGACTGCTACAAAGCATTCGTAAGCAGTAAAGTATACTGTTAAAAAAAGCAGCACTTGATCATCATCCAGACTAAGACTCATATGAAAACTGTTATCTTAGGATTCTGATTTAAATATTTCATGTTATAGGTAGGCTAACTTAAGGCTTTGGACTGTGAAGGCCATCAAGATAACAAATACATTCTTGTTAACATGGCAAAATAGGTTGAAGGCCAATTCCATGCTAATTTCATGTTAATATACTGCTAAGGTGAAAATAGTCTGACTGCTATTCAAAGGTTAGGCTAATGCCTTCCATTTGGGTAAGGGAAAACAAGAACTGAAGAAATGGAGGTGGGAATTTGAACTAGAAGGTAAACATATGCATGAAATGTGGAACATTTTTAAAAACAAATTAAGACATCTGGAGGATGCCTATGTACCAAACAAAAAAAGTATACAACAAAAAAGGTAAAAAAAAACCCTGCATGGTGTACCCATAAAGTGATGAAATTTATTAAGCAAAAAAAAAGAGCTTAACAAAATATGAAAGCCTTGGGAACAGAGGAGAGTATGGAAAACTACAAGAGGATGCTGAAACTACTAAAAAGGTTATAAGGTATGAATGGAACACAATTGAATTTAACTTAGCTCATTGTAGAGATAACAGAAAGGATTTCTTTGCTTATATAAACAATTTAAAAGTGAACAAAAATCAAATAGGACCACTAATGATCAAGGAGGAAGAAATAAATACCCCTAGCAAGATGGCTGAATCTTTCAATGATTATTTTGGATCACTATTTGAGAGTAAGCATGGAAACAAATGTGCAATAACTAAAAACGTCTGTCAACAATTAGATCTCAATATGACTACATTAGTAATTAAGGAGCTTATTAAAAAACTGAAGCCCCATAAATCCTCAGGCCCAGACCAGCTCACCCTAAGGTTAATTAAGGAACTATGTGATTATATAGTACACCCGCTGGTAAGGATATTAAACAACTCATTTGAGACAGGAGAGATACCATGTGATTGGAGATAAGCTCTGGTAGTGCTACTATACAAAAAAGGGGGATAGGACAGAAACATCCAACTACAAGCTTGTCAGCCTAACATCTACTATTTGCAAAATTACAGAAAATTTTCTTAAAACTAAACTTGAAGAAAATGTGTTTATTATAGGTCTTGTTGACAAGAAACAACATAGGTTTAAAAAACATAGAGGGTGTACCACAAATCGTTTGTGTTTCTATGAAAAAATAAAGAAAGTACTTAATAGTAATATTCCTATAGACATTATTTGTTTAGACTTCCAAAAAGCCTTCCATACGGTCCCACACAATAGTTTGATTGAAAAAATGGGTTAATTAGGGATTGATAGTAGAATTATAACTTGGACAAATAACTGGTTAAGTGAGAGATTTCAGAGGATTAGAGTGGTAGGGGAATGCTCAAAACCTATTGAGGTTGCCAGTGGAGTCCCACAGGGGTCGGTACTGGGACCTGTCTTGTTCTCTTTATATATTAGTGACCTATAGCAAAATATCAAAAATACTGTAATAAAATTTGCAGATGATATCAAACTTGGAGGACCAGTCAGTAAATTTAGCCAGCAGCTGGATATGGTGAATGATCATAAATTTATTGAGGACTGGGCAGATAGAAATGAAATGCCCTTCAGTGTGCAGAAATGTGCAAGTATGCACTTGAGGAAAAAAAAACATCTCACAGACTCGTATTAAATAGGGTAATTTTGACTACAGTAACTCATGAAAAAGACTGCGGTATCATTGTAGACAACAAGTTGGAACTTAAAAAGCATAGAACTCAAGCTATAGCAAGAGCAAATTTCATGATTAAAAATATCAGAAGTGGTTTTATTAATAGATCTATAAACTGTTTGTTACCATTATATAAAATGTATGTCAGATCCCACTTAGATTATGGATCTCAGCTGTGGAGTCCCTATAAACAGGGAGATATAGTGAGCATAGAGAGAGTAAAATGGAGATTTACTAAGTCCATAGATACTGTGAAATTATTAAGTTATGACAAAAGACTGACCAGGACAGGTTTGTTCTCTTTAGAGCAGAGAAGAATTAGGGGTGATCTACTGATGGTGTACAACATAATGGAGGATCAGGAGTTAACAAGGGAGCTGAACATTGTGGTATGTGGTAAACCTGCTGGACTATGAGGTCATAAAAAACAAATTAGAATGGACACAGCTAGATTAAACAGTGATCATTATTCATTTTTAAATAGAACAGGAACAATTTGAAATATACTTCCAGGGGATATTATGGACTGTAAGAATTTAGACAGCTTTAAGGCAGGAATTGACGATTGGCTGAGTACAAATGGGACAAAGTGGACGTACTGATGTGGGGAGCGGTAGTGCGGGCTCTATAAGCCTTCTTTCACTTTAAACCCAGCATAAATACCTTAGACTAGCCCTAGCTAGTCTAAGGTTACTTAAAATTTCTTCCTCTGAGAGAGTTCTGAGAATCCCATTTACGGGGATGTGGCAGCTTGCATCTGCCTCATGCCCCCTAGCACCATGTCACAGCCCAGTTTTGGGTGTATGGGCAGTGCAAGCCCCCTGTGGAGCAGGCAACCTGCAGTTGACACAGGCTGCTTTTGTGAATAGCTTGGGGGTCAGTGTTTGATGCAAGGTGCCTCTTGTGCCATTTATATTTGGCGCATGCACCTTGAATCATTCTCAGTGCTTTGAGAATTGATCTCTCTCTCTCTCTCTTTCTCACTCTTTCTCTCTTTGTCTCTTTACCCTATTTAGAATAATCTTGAAAAAATAGTTGAAGGAAGCACCTTGAGTAATTGTTTCTGTGAAAACTTTGGATTAAAACCCTTATATCTTCGATAGCAGTCTCAGCTGTATGTGAACTTCAAGGTAAATTTCAAGAAACCAAATCAATCTCAACCATATCCTCTGGTCCTGCCCCAGGGTGCAGTAAATCTGAGATAACATTATTGTGGTGATCTCCTTGGTACTCAGTAATAAAATCACTCCAGACCCTAAAGTATTCATCTTAGGTGGGTGTGGGAGAGATTGCTACTTCATTTCAACAAGTAGTAGCGGTTGTGGGCCCATGCTAACACTGTTGGACTCAAACAATTTTCCTTGACTAAATGGAGAAACCTCTCCCCTACTGGTTTTGATTCATTGATCCATTACATGAGTGAACTAGCAGCAAATGAGACAATTAGTTATACAATACTTTTTTAAATTATAAACACTTTTCCCTTCTGCTTCCCTGGCTGGTCTTCCTTCCCACTGAACCTCCAAGCCCTGTCACCCAGTCTTCTCCCAGCTCTTACCTCTCCCTTCTGCCCCATTGCTTGCTCTCTGTGGCAGGGTGGTGGGAAGTTCCTCGACCAGCTGAGGTCCAGACCTGAAGTCGGAAGGAGTCTGAGTCCATGGGTGCAGGGCCTGAAGAGGTCAGCAATCATTCTGCCAGCCAAGGTGTTTCTCCAGCCTTTGATTCCCTCCTTAGTCTGCCATTTTATCTTTCCCCACAGGGACGCAGGCGTTTGGGACTATTTCCCAGATGTGAACATGTGGAGGCACATTCGGGCAATACGTGGTGCTTCACATCCCTTCCCTTCCCTCCCTTGTCCTGTACACCCTACCACCCACTCACCTGTAGGTGGCAGTGCTGCAGTGGGACATGGTACCCTCCCCCCTGGGAGAAGGAGAGTGTCTTGTGGGACACCAGCCCCCGATGATCTAGGCTCTTTCCCGAACCTGGTTCACCAGTGTCATGAGTGGTAGCCCTACCGCTGCACCGAAAGGCTGGCACATTAGTCACATGATTCTTGACAAGTTAGTCACTTTTAACCACAAACTGTATGGAGCTCCTTTCTTGAACAGACTCTTAATTAAATATACTGCACAACTCATCATGCTGTTTATTGTTTGCCATCAAATTTACACCAAGACACTCAGGCTTACCTGGAAGTATCCATCTGTCTTTCCATTTTCGTGGCATGATTTGATAATTAGTGCATAAATATCACGTCCTTTTTTACTTCATTGTTGTAAATGAACTTCAGGTAATGCAATATGATAATTTATGACTTATTGCTTGTTTTAATCTTATTGGTGGCAATTCTCCATGGCACAGGATGTACGCTTCACAGGCGTGTATCCTGCCCATGGAGGTCCGCACCCAGGGACCACTGTGCAGTGGCTGTATTCTCAGCCACCAGCCACCACATGGCCCCTTTCCATGGCCCTGCCCCCTTGGTATGTAGGTGAGTGGGGGCATATCCATGGACATGGGCAGACATCCAGTGGGATGCCCAGACCCAGTCTGCCACTGGATCACCTTCTTTCCTGGGGTGCAACGAACATCGGGCGGCTGCAGTGCAGTGCAGCCACAAGATTGGGGCAGGTGGCTGGGGTGGCATTTTGGAGGGCCAATATGTGCCCCAACATCCCCGCTGCTGCTGACAGTGGCTTTCTGTAGATGGCACATACCAGCTGCATCTGTTCTTGGGACGTGTAGCCTGCACCCCTTTTGCCTGGTTCTTTGCACTGTCCAGAATAGCGTGGAGCATGGACATGCCCCCCCGGACCACATCCTTCATGGATCTCAGTGTGCGGGCTGGGGATCAGGTGCATGCCTGTCCCACACATCCTTGTAAAATTGGGTGCAGGGGTCACGGTGGCTGCAGAATGTCTACACGCCCCCAGATACGAAGCGCGTAGACAGTTTGCGCATTGGAGAATAGCCGGCAATATGGTTTTGCATTTGTTTTTAGTTGCTACTATACTGTTGTAATATCCTGCTTGTATCTTGAAAATCTGTCAATAAAGTTATAAAGTACAATATTGAAATTGACACCAAAGTGCATAGCTGCTCTTTAAAGTGCTTACTCACAACAGCACTGGCAAATACTTTTGACGTACATTATTCATTTTCTCTGTCACCTTATATCACAATTTCTAACACAAATAGTACCACTGATTTGGGTTTCACTCTCTGTTCTCTTTCATTATTTTTTCTTATATTATAATTGTATATTTTCCTTCTAATGCCACTGAATCGTTACCCAATGTGAAGCATTTTCAAGATATGTGTGAATGAAAGACTCATTTATAATGTTATTATCATGCATAGTACTGTATGGTATTTATTAAAACAAAGGAATAGAATGTTACTGGCAAAAAAGACCTGTGCCAGGATTCACAAAATTTTGCCTCAGCACAAACCCAGTTTTGTGCAATCAAATTAAGTTTTGCACCGAGCTGGTACTCACAGAAACCTGGTTTGAGCACTGAAACCGGGCTTGCACTGGGGCAAAGTGTGGAGGGGCCACAATACAAACGAGGGTGAGGGGACGTGAAAATTTGTGCTGCCCAATTCACAAAACATTTTCTCCTTGAAAGAGCCTATTGCATGGTCCCTTTGCATGGAACAAATACTGCCAACTGAGACTTTGCCTTATCCCATTCAATCCTAGTGGTTAGTGGAGGTACTGCGGCACCCCTCCCTTGCGATCACCAGCCAGAGTAAAAATATACATTTCTAGAAGCTTGGTTCCCCATGATCGCTAATCCCGGCCCAAGTAAAAGCAAAGAAATCTCCCTGGTGCTAGAGGTCACCCCCCCGCCATGATCACCAATCACTGGTCTAAGTGAAAAAAAAAGCCTCTCTGCTGCTATTGGTCACCCCATGATCATCAATTGCTAGCCCATGTATGAAACAGACCTTTTCCTGGTGTCCAGTTTTCCTCCCCTCTCTTGAACCCATGCCTGATGTACAAGTACTATTCCATGGTGTCCAGTGGTCCCTCCCCCACTCGATCCCTTGCTCCACATCTCAGCCACTATTCCCAGGTGTCCAGTGGTTCTGGCCCCCACCCAGAACCATGCACACATGCCCAGTAGAGCCATCATTATTCCTTGGTGTCCAGTGGTTTCTCCCCCCACCTGCTCCCTGATCCCATGTAAAAGAAATGAAACTCATTTCCTGGCATCAGGTGGATCCCTTCCCTATTTCTGATCCCCTTTAAAAGAACCAAATGACCCTTCCCTGGCATCTAGTGGAACCTCATCCCGGCAGGTAGTGACCCATCACCCCACTCCACCTATCCCGAATCAGAGCTGGAAACCAGTACAACCCTCCTTTCTTCACCACAGCTGCCCGATGACTGAGCTGTCATCTGGCCCTGGAGTCCCTACAACTCCACAGTTGCACCAATCCAGTGTTTCCACTTGCCCTCTTACTCTTTCCTCCTTCTGGGTCTCTGTGCCATCTTCTTCCTCCTCTACTCTCTCCATGCACCATAGCCCTCCTCACCCACCACCTAGACACTACCCTACCTCCCCCCCTTGCTCCCACTGGCGACTTATCATTCTTGCCTTCCCAGCTTGTGCCCCTCTGCCTACCCGCTGCGTTCTGAAACTCTCCTACTCCTCCTATCTTACCCGGCTCAAACTCTCTTTCCACTACCCCCTGTCCAGGGCTGTTCTTATCCTTCTACTCCTGACAGGAAATATACATCCTAACCCTGGCCCTGCTCACAATAGCTCATCAGTCGAATCTCCTGGGCTTCATGTTGTGGCTATGAACATCTGTAGCCTCCTTAAAAAATTTGACTCACTCCAATGTTGGGTTACAGTCCATAAACCTGATGTCATCTCTATAGTGGAAACTTGGCTGTCAGATTCTACCCCTGACTCCCTGGTCTCACTCCCAGGCTACTCCCTTTATTGGGAGGATCATGTTGGTAGACGGGGTGGGGGCTATGCTATCTATATCAAAGACTCACTTGTGGGACTAGCCCTCCCAGCCCCTGTCCTTGACTTCAGGGCTCAGGCCCTAACCCTAAAACTGACCCCTGATCCTTCAAGGGGTCCCCTCTATCTGACCACAGCCAACATACCTCAAAAAACTCAAGTGCAGGCACTGGCTCCACTTATTGATTATCTTACCTCCCTACCCCACTCCTCTGACCAAATCCTCATGGGTGATCTAAATATTAACTGGCTTAGCCCCTCATCCTCTGTTACCCGTGACTCCTTTGCATCTATTGACCTAACACAACTTTTCACCCAACCTACTAGAGTGAATTCTAGAATGGGCACTTGCACACTTCTTGATGTGGTCCTTACAAACCGTCCTAACCAAATCTGCAATATCCAAGTCCTTCCTGACGGACTTAGTGACCACTCTTCTGAACTTTTCCATTGGTCAACCTCCCTACCCAAATCCACTACACAGTCCACCCTGCGGCAGCAGCTAAGACCAGGTGGGCTGTATGGCCTAAAGCAACTCCTAGCCCATATAGACTGGTCTCCCATACAACACGCCCCTGACATTTATAAGGCTCTAACCTTTTTTACCCAAACCTTTAATAAAGTCTGCAACATTTTTGCACCACTAACTGCACTCCGGTCCAAAGTAGAGCATGCCCCCTAGGTTACACCCCCCCTGCACCAACTTCTTAAGAACAGGGATAACCTTTGGCACATTGCCACCAAAACTGGCTGCTCTGCTGACAGGCGAGCCCTCTGTGACTGCCCAGAACCAGTATGCCTGGGCCGTCCCGCGGGCGAAAAACTGGACACTATCAGACCTCACTCTCCTCATCTTGGGGAATGCCGGACCTTCTGGGACAACATCAAACAACTGAATGGGGGCACACGTCCCCCCCTCCATCCCAAATCAACATTGATGGCTCTGTCTCCACAGACCCAGCCCACATTGCCAACCACCTCAACAAATCCTTCCCTGACCTTAGCCCTGTGCTCCCGAACAACTTCTTTGACCCCCTCCTGACCTGACCCTATTCTCACATGCCCTTGGTTCCACCCACACTGTGTTACTGCCTGTGAAGTCAGACCTTACCTACTCAAGGCCTTAAAGAGCAACACTATTGGCAGTGACTCCCTCAATCCCAGTCTCCTCCATCAGGTTCTGGATCTGGTTATCTCACCATTCACCAGCCTCTTCAACAAATCTCTCTGCCTAGGGCAATTCCCCTCTGCCTGGAAAATTGACACAGTTACCCCCATACACAAGGGTGGCGATAGGACTCTTTCTGGTAATTATCGGCCTATCTCTATCCTCTCTCCTCTCTCAAAGGCCTTAGAAAAAGTTGTATCCTCCCAAATCTCTGAGTATCTAGACAAATACAGCATCCTCTGCCCTGCACAGCATGGTTTTCCAGCTGGCCACAGCACCAACACCGCCCTCCTTGAGTTTTCTAATTTTCTTCACTCCTCTCTGGGCTCTGGCTCTCTAGTGGGTGCAGTGTTCATTGATTTATCAAAAGCCTTTGACACTGTCTCCCACCCCCTCCTGCTGGATGCCCTTAGCCACAAAGGCTTTGCCACTGGGCCTGTCTCCTGGTGCTCCAGTTATTCATCTGCCAGCTCACAATGTGTTAAAATTAATGGGACACTCTCCATCACCTGTCCTATCCACTCCGGAGTCCCACAGGGCTCCATTCATGGGCCCTTGCTCTTCTCTCTTTTCCTCAACTCCCTGCCAGGTGAATGTACTGGTAAAATTTTACTCTACGCAGATGATGCTGTTATCTTTGCCTCAGACCGTAACCCCATCTTCCTTCTGGACTTCTTGCAATTATCTTACAGTGATGCAGAAGCCTGGTTCAAAGAGCATAGACTCGTAGTTAATCTTAAAAAAAACAAAACCATGCTCTTTGCCCACCCCCAAAACAAAGCTAGTAATTGTCCACTTCAGGTCCTTGCTAGTTCTAAACTCCCAATCGAGCAAGTCTATTCGTACAAGTACCTGGGGATAACCTTCGACCCTGCCCTCTCATTTCATGCCCACATCTCTGCCCTTGCCTCAGCCTCCAACATTCGGCTGGGTATCCTTTACCGCCATAAAAACTGTCTCCCCCCCGATGCCTCCAACTCGCAGTCACATCCTCTGTACTCTCCTTAGTAGACTATGGCTTACCAGTTTATGGGGCTGCTGACCAGACCTCCCTAAACAAGATCCACCTCACCCCAAATAAGGCATGTAGACTAATAACCGGGGCACTTAGACTAACCCATATTTGCCATCTGTACACCCTGGCTAATCTGCTTGACCTAGATGAACGTATCAGATACCAAACCTGCCTCCTAACCAAAAAGACTCTCCTTGGTCTATCCCCACCAGGTTTGACTGCCTCTATCCACCGAGCAAACTCTCTAGTGCATACCTGAATCTCCTGTAAAACTGCACTGGTTGTACCAAGGGCATGAACCTTGTAAGGACAAAGAGCATACTCCTACAGAGCCCCTTCATGGTATAACACCCTCCCTACCAGTATCGCTGATGCCCCCATGATCTCTCGTTTCAAAACCAACCTTCGAAAACACCTATTCAACACACGCAGCTGTAGCTGCCTCTAAGTCTATTTCTGCTCTTTTGATTTGACAAAGCTCCCTGAGTGGCTTCGCAAACCAATTGCTTATCTCTACCTATGGTGCTACTCTCTTCTCTGCTCACCTCAACAATGATTTCTTCTGCTTAGTTCTGCCTCTGTTAGCATACTGTACAAATTGCCCTGTACCTACTTGTATACTGCCAATCCTGTAATGCTCTTCTGTAACAGTTCTGATGCCTCTGAACTGACTTGTGCTCTGCTAATTTCCTGTAATATCAAAACTGTACTCTGTCCTATGTCCGCATCTTTCCACAATTATCTTTATACTGTTTTATTGTTAAAATGTTGTTTGCACTGTCTAATGATAATAATGTTGTTTGCCTTGTTTTGTCCTCTCTGTGACGAGGTACCTTTGTAAATGATCCTCTGGCTCAAAGGTTGTAAACTAATGTTCCCGATAAATAAATAAATAAAGAGCATGTACTGTATACAGTACATGCTCATTGACATCACAGGTCAGTGGATAGCCGTGGTGGAGAGAGGAGATCTGTGCCAGTCACCAGCTTGGATTCAGGATGGGGGTGGAGAGAGGTGGTAGGGCACTACCTGCTACAGTGGGGAGTTGTGGGATCCACTATTGGGAAAGGTTGTTTAGTTATTTTACAGGGGATCAGGGATAGGGAGGAGGGCTGTGAGATGCCAGGGAATGGGTTTAATTTATTTTATTAAGGATCAGGGAGCAGGTGGGGCAGTGACCACTAGACATTAGGGAACAATGATGGCTATATGGGTCATGGGCGTGGGTGGAAGGCAGGACCACTAGACACCAGGGAATAGTTACTTGTACATCAGGCATGGGGGGAGGTGGTGAGAGTGAAACTGGACACCAGGGAAAAGTTTGTTTCATACATGGACCAGCGGTCAGTGATCACAGGAGGATGACGAGTAGCATGAGGGAGACTTTTTTTACTCTGATTGGCGATTGGTAATCATGGGGGTGACAGTAGCACAAAGGAGAATTCTTTCTTTTTGCTCTGGCTGGCAAAATGGCAACTGGGGGGGGGGCACTAGCACCAGAGAGAATGTTTTGTTGTTTACTCAGGCCAGCAATTGGCAATCATGAGTTGGCCTCAAGCATCATGGAGAATTCTGTTTTTTTGCTCAGGGTAGTGATCGGTTATCATGGGGGAACCATAGCACCAGGGTGTTTGGTAAACATACTGACATAGGGCTGCCTCTCGGGCAGGGGATGGGGTTGCTCGCTAAACTCACCACAACATATGTAAATGGGCCCACAATGGGCATGCAATTGACCACATAGTGCCTTGCATGCCCAATGGGCTCATTTACATGGCTGCTATTGTGAACTGGAAATAGCGCACCTATGCTATTCATCATGGAGCCATACTCCTGGCTGCATATTGGGGCAGCGCTAGTGGGGTTAACACTAGCAGTATTGGGATTAGTACTGACTCCACCTGGCCCTATTTTCAGTCGGATAGTTCATCCACGCCATTCCACTGAGAATAGCAAGATTTGACACCTGGGTAAATATAAAGCACAATGCAAACTTTTGCTCTGTGCTTTGAGATTTTTTGTGAATCTAGCCCCTGAGGTATAGTCATTCTTTTCAAATACCCTAACAGTGGCATGGTCCATGTATTGTATTATAGTGCATTGTATTGTATTGTATTGTATACTGAATTACACTGCACTGCACTGCACTGCATTGCTTGTATTATACTGTTTGTGCCACGGGGACTAGGTGACAGAACCAGTGCCTTTTTCCATGGGACAAATAGGAATCAGGGGATATGTCATTATGGCTTTCAGATCCATGAAAGAACTAACACTGTCATGCCAAATGCAGGTCATTAAGACAATAGAACAAAAGATATAATTGAAAGGAGGAAGATTCAAGGAAAAGGCCAGGAAGAACTACTTCACCGAATAAGCAACTGGCTCTTGAAATACATGGACCAGAGCAAGTGGTATCAGTTGATACTGTAATACCTTCAAGCATGACAATGAATTTTCCTACTTCTTCCTGAGGTGAAGGGAAGGAACAACTCAATGGACCACTAATTTTATTCCTCCCTAAAGATAAATGTGGCCTCAGTAGTATTGTACCACTGTCAGCATAGTAGAAACTGGATTACTCAATTGAAGACAAAAAAATGTTGTAGGTGCCGTATTGGTCCTTTTAAGAACAGATCCAGAAACAAATGATTTGATACCTTTTATTGGACCAACATGGATGTTACAGAAAAGAACAAAATGCTTTAGCTTTCGAACCAACCAGGTCCTTCTTCAGAAGCTTTGTGGCAGTTTCTTCAAATATCCCATACTATTAACACCAGATTATATAGAAAAAGCAGAAATAATTCTCATAATAGAAGATTACGTCAGAGAAGCTAATTAACACCAGTATGCCTTTAACTGAGGAGCCTCAGAAGGGCAAAGGTTATCAAGAATTCTCTACAGCCAGAGAGTTCTTATCACATACTGTAAATGTTAAAATGTCTCAGTATGCCAAGAAAGCATTCTAGTGATAAAAAACCTTGGAGTGGCATTCTCTCTAATACATGTAAGATGAGCTTACAACTTACATTCCAATTGTCCTGGCATATTAAAGGACAGATAATGAGAGACAAAATCTTGAAATTAGGTATAACTGCAAGTTGAAATCAAGCCTCAAATTAAACTACACATATAAACATGATGCATGAAAGTATCACTTGTAAGTGTAAGTGCCAATAAAAAAATACTTGTCAAGGACCACCAAGAAAACGAGACCATGAGCCTGTTAAGTGCAGATTTCAACACAGAGTCTGTGTATAACAAACATGCACAGAATTACATCACAAAACAAAAATGTGGTTACATCACAAAACAGACTATTCAGGATACAGGGGAATTATACATGCACTTCAAGTAATGTGGTCTACTTTATCCAATGCAAGAAATGTCCTCGCACAGGTCATGTGGGGGAGACAAGCCAACAACTCAGCACTAGAATGACAGGAAGGCACTCATTGCAGCAGTGGGTCAGAGCTTTTAGCTGATTGTTTTGCGAGGGCACAGTTTAGGCCCAACCCCTGGAAATAGTTCCTTTATACCTGGGGTTCTGACATCATTTCCCCAAGAGTGCAAGGTGCATGTCACTGTCATATCCTCTCTAGCACACTGCACTGACAATATAAGCATACACATTGTATAATATAAATATATATCTATTTCTATATTGCAAACCAATCACACACACAAAAAACAAAAACAAAAAAAATGTGGGGTAGCAATGTAATGGCTGGGGCAGCAGTCTTCCGGGAGTCTTCTGAAGGCTGAGATGCTGTCCATTTGCAGACAACTCTCTGCCCTGAGGGAGGAAGTTGCCCATATTCAGGCCACACTGGACAGTAGTACGGGGACCTTCCCCCAGGCCACACTGGACAGTAGGAAGGGAACCTCCCCCATCCAGGGAGCACCAGAGCCACAACCACTACCTCAGAGGTTGCAAAGAAAGCACAGCAGTTGGACCACAGTGGGCTCAGGGAGGGCAAGGATAGTGGAACAGAGGCACACCCAGTCAGTTGTTCCACACCACAATCCATACACCATTCTGGGGGATCATAGCTCCCCTATGGATACACCCGCAGAGGAGACTAAGGAGGCTGAGGACAACTGTCACAAGGGAGGCCCACAGGAAGGAGGCAGAGGACACCACAAGGAAAGGAAGCAGCTCCTGGTGGGGGACTCAATTATTAGGGGATAGAACTGGGAGGAGCTGGGAAACTGAAGTAAGGTGCCTGCCTGGTGCCATGGCTTGGAGGGACAGGAAGTGCATCCTCAGCATCACGAGAACAGCTGCAAGGATTCTGAGCTGGACGAATTGTCCACCTAGGGACAAATGACTTGGCTCATCATGAGGTTAGAGCAGTGCAGGAGGACATTGCAGAGTTGGGAGGGCCTAAGACAAGTAGCACACACAGTATTCTTCTCAGAGGTGCTGCCTGTCAAAGGCATGGGGGAGGCGAGGGTAATTGGCACCATGCAGTTTAATGAATGGTTGAAAAAATGGTGCGGAGCACAGGGGTTTGGCTTCATTGGGGACTGGGGTTCCACCTGGAGGGACACCAGCCTATACTGGCAGGATGGTCTGCATCTGTCCAGGAAGGGAACAAGTCTTTTGAGCAATCGGTTTAAATGCTTCATTGGCAAGCTTTTAAACTAGTCAAAGGGGGAGGCACTGACAAGCAGCAGAAAAATTCCAGCCTCTCCCTACAAAACAGGGTACTAAATGAGAAAAAGACCGAGGTAGAACGGTCAGTGGGGGATGCTGCAACAGAAGGTAAAGCCATCAAAAAATGGAGAGCAATGAGTACCAATGCCCGTAGTCTAGGTAACAAGCTTCCTGAATTAGTGGCCTTGATGGAGGAGGAACATCTGATATCGTGGCAGTCACAGAAACATGGTACACACAAAACCATGACTGGGACATAAACATACCAGGATACACTATCTACAGGAGGCACAGGGAGGGTAAAAGAGGAGGGGAGTAGTTCTTACATAAGGGAAGGAATAAAAGCAACAGAACAAAAGGGTAAACAGGGAGGAGAAGAAGCACTGTGGTAAATTTGGAGACAGGCAATGGCACCACAATCACACAGGAGTTAGAGACAGACCTCTTCTCAGGGGAGGAAATGGACAAGGAAATGACAGAAAGTATACTTAGAATGGCAGAAAGAGGGAGATATTGTGATGGGTGATCTGAATATGCCAGATGTTAACTGGAGTGCAGTTGCAGCTGCCATTTCGAAGAGTGCAGTTATTCTAGATGCCCTACAGGAGGCATGCCTTAGACAACTAGTACTGGAGCCCACTCGAAAGGGAGCATTATTAGACTTGATACTCTCAAATGGAGATGGAGAGAGGATCACAGATGTAGAAGTGGGTAGCCATCTGGGAACTAGTGACCATCGAACAGTATGGTTCACAATAAACACAGCAATAGAGTCAAGCCATACAAAGACAAAAGTACTGGACTTTTGAGGGCTGACTTTGCCAAATGGGTGAGTGCCTAAGGAATGCACTAGCAAATGGGCAGGAAGGAGGGTGGAAGAACAATGGGGAATAATAAAACTGCCATCACAGAGGTAACGAGCCTTTGTGTGAAGCAAATAAATAAACAAAACGATGTAAGAAACCACTATGGTTCTCAAAGGAAGTGGCAGTGAAGGTTCAAGAGAAAAAGAAAGCATTCAGGAAGTACAAAGAATCGCAGAAGGAGCAGGACAGAGAACTGTATCAGTTAAAGCAAGAGGAGGCTGGGAAGGCAGTCAGAACAGCAAAGGCCCAAACCGAGGAAAAGATAGCCAACTCAGTTAAGAAGGGGGATAAAACCTTTTATAGGTACATCAGGGAGCAAAGGAAGATCAAGGGAGGGATAGTGAGGCTTAATAAAGGGGAGGGAGGGTGGGCAGAGGGAGACTGTGAAAAGGCAGAGATACTAAACAAATATTTTTGCTCAGTATTTACAAATGAAGAGGGGGAGGTACATAAAACAAACAGTAGTAACACTCTGGATACAGAAGTTGATACCAGCCCATTTACAGAAGAAAGGGTTCTGAAAGAACTCTAAAACTGAAGGTGGACAAAGCAATGGGGCTCTGATGGGATTCATCCCAGACTTAAAAGAACTAAGGGTAGAACTAGTGACACCACTGACTACCCTTTTAACAAATCATGGGAGGAAGAGGTGGTACCCGAGGATTGGAGGAGGGCAGATGTGATTCCCCTTCACAAAAGCGGGAGCAAGGCAGAAGCACGAAACTATAGACCCGTTAGTTTAACCTCAGTGATAAGGAAAATGATGGAATCACTTCTGAAGGAAAGAATTGTCGAGTATCTAGAGGCCAGAGGGGCACAGGACCCTAGGCAGCATGGATTCACAGTGGGAAGGTCATGCCAGATGAATCTGATAGATTTCTTTGACTGGGTGACCAAAGTAATAGATCAGGGAGGGGCTGTGGACATGGCCTACCTAGACTTTAGCAAGGCATTTGACACAGTCCCACACAAAAGATTAATATACAAGTTAGCCAGCCTGGGAGTGGGTCCCAAGATGACAGCCTGGGTAAAGAATTGGCTGGAGAATAGGACACAGAGAGTAATAGTAAATGGAGTCCACTCAGAAGAAAGGAGGTTACTAGTGGGGCACCACAGGGTTCAGATAGGACCAGTCCTCTCAATGTCTTTATAAGCGATATTGCAGAGGGACTGAAGGAAAGTATGTCTCTTTGCAGATGACACTAAGATCTGCAACAGAGTTGATGCACAGGTGGGTGGGAAGGATGAGAAGGGACTTGGCAAGGTTAAAGGAATGGTCAAATGTATGGCAGCTTAGATTCAATGCTAAGAAGTGCAGGTAATGCACCTGGGAAACAAAACCCAGGGAAGAGTACACAATGGGGGTGAGATAGTAACAACGACAAAAATGGAAAGGGACCTGGGGTAGTCATATCAGATGACCTAAAGATGGGCAAGCAATGTGAGAGGGCAGCAAGGAGGGCTGGGGGGATACTGGGATGCATAGGGAGAGGCATCACCAGTAGAAAATAGGAAGTCATTATCCCTCTGTACAGACAGCTGGTGAGACCCCATCTGGAGTACTGTGTGCAGTTCTGGAGGCCCAATCTCCGCAAAGACATAGACAGGATGGAAGCTGTCCAGAGGAGGGCAACTAAAATGGTGCAGGGTCTGCACCGGAAGACATATGAAGAGAGACTTAAGGAGCTTAATATGTATAGCCTCGAGGAAAGGAGGGAGAGGGGGGGACATGATAGAAATTTTCAAGTACCTCAAGGGAATCAACAAAGTCCAAGAAGGTAGCATCTTTCAAAAAAAGAGGTGTGTAAGAACAAGAGGGTGCAATTTGAAGATAGAGGGGGGGCGGCTCAGAGGTAATTTAAGGAACTATTTTTTCACAGAGAGGGTTGTGGATGCATGGAACAGCCTTCCGGAGGAGGTTGTGGAGTCAAAATCAGTGGCGGAATTCAAGCATGCATGGGACAGTCATAAGACAATTCTGGGGGGTGGGGGTAGGAAGAAGTAGGCTGCTGGTTAACTAGGATCTGCAGCTTATCCAGTAGGTAGGGAAATGGGCAGACTGGGTGGGCCAAGCGGTCCTTATCTGCCGTCAAATTCTATGTTTCTATGTTTCTATGTTAGAATGAATTCACACAGACATTCTATTAATCACAAGATGATTGAGAAACCAGTAGCCCAGCACTTCTCCCAGGATGACCACTCCAATCTCAGATATGTCTGTGATGGTCTTAAAAGGACATTTCAACAGTACACAACAGAGACGGGCTTCTGAAATTAGACTTATTTTACTTCTCAATATGGTGACGGATGGATTGAACATTGATGTTGGGTACATGACACATTATTCCACTTAAACTTACACAGACCTTTACTTTAAAAGATGGACATAAACACTTTATTTCTTCAGCGGGCCTTTGATTTTGTAAGTTTATGGTTATCTACATTGTTGACTTCTCACCTTAACACTGTGGTGAGTGCGTTTGAGTGTGTGTGTGTATACTGATGTATGTATGTATGTGTGTGTAACCCCCTTGCAAATGGGGATTCCTAACCGCTTTCCCGGAGCTCGTTTCCATGCTCCATGCCTGGTTGGTGATCGGCATAAACCCATTTAAATGGGTAGCTGGTGAGTGCTTTTAAGGCCTCCGTATGCTGTCTCTTTAAGGGCTGCCTGTTGCAGTCATAATTAATTGAAATGGGGGGGGGCTGTGTGGTTGTATGCCTGAGTCCCACCTGGGACGCTGAAAAAATAGCTCCCTTCTGCCTTCGCTAGTGGTGCAGAGGGAGCTCTGCTGGAGGATGTGATTGTTTGCTGGAAATAACGTAGGATAATAATGATAATGTAGTTGTTCTAACCTGCTTTCCTTTGCAGTAATGACTGTTCGGTTGTCTCCTCCATTTTGGTCCAGAACTGCTGAATTGGACCAATCAGTACCTCGGGACCCTACAGAGTTGGCTGACCAATAGAGGGACTGCTTGTATTTTGGGAAAGGTATTATGGGCTATGGCGCTTTTTCGCACCACTGAGGGCAAGAGGAAATGACTGGCATGTTCCGCCAGCCAATGGAAACGGGTAGAGCCCGACCTGTAAGGAGTGCTTAACACTGGCAGGGTGAGATGCGTTGTGGCTGAGGAGAGGAAAGGAGCTCTGTGCTTCTGCGCTAGTGGAGGGTTTGCACGGGAAGTGCGTGAAAGGCCTGAGGTGGCCGTTTTTCCTGTGCAAGTTCAGCAGACAAAAAATCTGCCTGCATGCGGTCAGAGGAGTCTGGTGCCAGCCCAGCTACCTACCAGGCTCAACCTGAAAGGACTGAAGAAAATTGCTGAATTGCGCTCGGTCCACCCGTGAGGTTGAATTTGCCTTTTATCGCCCAAGTCTGCTGCAAGTGTGTGTGTGTGGGGTCTAGAAGCTGCTGCCTGGTATGGTAACCCTCTGCTAATTTCCATATAAATGTGTGAGGAGGCTGATGAAATTCAGGCTCAGCCCTGCTGGTGGTGACTGAATCGGTATCTGTTGGAGCCGTGAGTACTAAATCAGGGTAGCTCCCTGCCAAGTCTGCAGACAGTGTTCTTAAGTGGTTTTTACACTGCTAACTGCCCTAGAGGAATGTTCTTCTTATTTTTACTTCCTCAGGATTGCAAAGGCCATCTGTGCCAGGGCCCCAACCAGCTGCCACGGTGGACTAGCCATTAGGGCTTGGGTACCCAGGGACAGTAAATATTAGGTTTAGGCCTGTGCACAGTGCCCTAGGTAGATAATTATAGAGTAAGCCAATTACCTTGATTCCCCCCTGCTCTTGTTATTTGCCCCCTTTAATAAATCAGATTGATGTGTTGCAACTACACCCTAGCTAGTTTGTGCATCTCTGGTGAACTGCTGCATAGTAACCGTGATATAACTGTACCTTACTTTACAGGGGATCCCGGAGTGAACTGAGAGATACCATCCGGGGGGGTAAGTGTATGTGGAAAAAGTATTGTTTGGACTTTGTGTGAGCCACTAGCCACTAGTGGGTTGAAAAGGGGGGGTTGCAGTGACCCAGAGGGCTGTGGCCAAGGTAGATTCACCAGTATTAACCCCAACCTCTGGGTGGAGGCACCCGTCAATGGATCTGGGCCCGCTCACCCTGTCTTCATGAAGGTAGGCAGGGGTAGTAGCCCTAAAGGTAGCGCCCCCTGGGGGTTACATGTGTGTTTTGTGTGTGTTTGGTGTGTTTTGTGTTTTTGTGCGTTGTGGGTATGGTGTGTGTGTGTGTGTTTTGTTTGTTGTATGTGGTGTGATGTGTGTGGAATGTGTTTGCTATATTTGTTGTGTGTTGTGGTTGTGTGGGGTGTGCAGGTGTGTGTGTGTGTGTGTGTGTGGGGTGTGGTGTGGTGTATGTACACACATATGTGTGGGTGGAGCATGGCATGGGGCAATTGTTATGGGGCTAGAACACTTCATTTTCACATATAGTGTGCATTTATTTCCTTCTATTAGTTGTCAGTGGTTGGATTACACACTGTCACATTTTTAACTGCTCATATTAAGATGCATATCTCATTTACTTGGGGGTTCATAAAAGGTGTAATTCTTTTGGGTTTTCATTTAGATTGCTTAGACTGATTCTGTGCATGTTTGTTATACACAGACTGTGTTGAAATCTGCACTTATCAGGATCATGGTCTCGTTTTCTTGGGGTTCTTGACAAGTATTTTTTTTTTTGGCACTTACACTTACAAGTGATACTTTCATGCATCACGTTTATATGTGTAGGTTAATTTGAGGCTTGATTTCAACTTGCAGTTATACCTAATTTCAGGATTTTGTCTCTCATTATCTGTCCTTTAATATACCAGGACAATTGGAATGTAAGTTGTAAACTCATCTTACATGTATTAGAGAGAATGCCACTCCAAGGTTTTTTATCACTAGAATGCTTTCTTGGCATACTGAGACATTTTAACATTTACAGTATGTGACAAGAACTCTCTGGCCGTAGAGCATTCTTGATAACCTTTGTCCTTCTGAGGCTCCTCAGTTAAAGGCATACTGGTGTTAATTAGCTTCTCTAATGTAATCTTCTACTATGTTTTAAATGTATATGTTAAACCAATGAGAATTATTTCTGCTTTTTCTATATAATCTGGTGTTAATAGTATGAGATATTTGAAAAAACTGCCATAAAGCTTCTGAAGAAGGACCTGGTTGGTTCGAAAGCTAAAGCACTTTGTTCTTTTCTGTAACATCCATGTTGGTCCAATAAAAGGTATCAAATCATTTGTTTCTGGATCAGTTGAAGGCTGCAGTTGGAGATGTCCCAAAAAGTAATTCAATATGACTCATATCTTATGGTCCTGCCCTAGGGTGCAGTCAGTCTAAGGTAATGTGATTCCTGTCATCTCCTTGATACCCGATAATAATATTTTCCCAGATCCTGAACAATGAATATTAGGGGAATTATTTCTTGCTACTCTATTTCAGCAGGTATCAATAATTGTGGGTCCCTGGTACTACTGTGAAACTTGAAATGACTTTTCTTGACAGGTAATTTTCCTCCTTCCTGCTGAGTTGATTGAAAGGAGGAACTCAATGGAAAAATGGTCTTTATTGCTCCCAGAAGATAAGTGTACCATATGTAACTTTTAAAGATGTGTGAGGCTGGCAAACTTTGCTCTGCAAAATAATTTGTGAAATTTGCCAAATTCATGAAATGTGAAGTGCTAACTTCACAAAGTTTTAGGCAGACAAAGTGGCACCTTTTCAGAAGAAGTTATGCAAATTAGCTGGTGAATTTGCAGCGTCACCTTAACTTCTCCTGACTTCACCTGAAAAAGTACCATTTCCCCAGGAGAACACAATGTAAAGTGGCAAAGTGGTATAATGGGCAATTCACAATGTTATTCACAAAGGTGAATTTCACAGCTTTGCCAGAACTTCACCAGAAAGTAAAACTTCCCAGCATCACTAGTAACTTTTCACAATCTGAACTCTTAATTTCCCCAAATGGGTAGAACCTCTCCTTCAAAGTAGTCAGTTGCTAGCAGCCATGAAAGGCTGTGAATATATGCTTCTTTTTAAAGTAAAGGCAAGTGCACTGTGCAAAAAGTTTGTGAGTGCAGACACTTTTTGAGTGTAACCCCCCGTAAGGTTTACATACTAACATACTAAGATGCAGCAGGGTAGACCTAATGGTCCATCGAATCTGCTAAAGAATCAGCACCCAGATTGGGCACCATTGCAGTCCCCCATATGTGTTAAACTAAGAAAAAGTATATTTATACTGCATCTCTTTAGAGCTTGTGGCTTCTGTGTTAATACAGTCTCAAGTGCCAGCAGAAACTCTAAGCAAACCTTTCCTATTTCTCTTAAAGAAACACTATGAGCAGTGTTTCTTAAAGAGGCTGGTTAACTTCTACATTTATGGCAGTTCTCTGTGCACTTGGAGGACTAGGAGAGCTGGACTGCCCTGTCATTCTAAAAGGGAGGAGTCAGAGCTCTCTGTTTGAAAGGGGAGTGAGTTCTAAGTCAGTTGGTGGGAGACCAGCGATTGGCGCACTGTACTAGCTGCTACTGTTCCTGAATCGTTTCTCAGAGACTAGCATCATGATATCATACTTGTTCTTGGCAGTGGCCATCAAAGGGGGGGTGCCCCTCTCCAAAGAAGGAAGCACATTTCCTGCAAGTTCCAGAGGAGTTTCTGAGAGGACTTTCTATCAAACTGTGTGCCACTAAATACCTGAGGTGAAATTTAAGTTATTTGAACTGTTAAAGTAGTGGCACTTAGCTGTGCCTTGAGCCTCAATCAAGGTGGCAGTGTGTCACAATGCTAATTTACAATCAGAGATTTGGACATCAATAGAAATGTGTAATTTGGGCTGTTAGCCTGAACCTGCATGGGATGTGCCCAGTTGGCACTGCAGTCATGCGAGTCTGAAACTACATGGGATGTGCCTGGTTGGAACCATAATCATGCCCAGTTTGAACCCTGAGTCTGTGATGGTATATTACAGTAAAGAATGAAAATATAAATGTGTATTGTGTCAGCAACAGTGAGTATTCTATGAAAGATTCACAGGAATAGGTGTAGCACAGTCTGATGTCATGGTTCAAGACTGAGCTACTAGCCTGGTAGCTAGTGATTGTTTGGCTTTCCAAACATCCCTGGAAAGTTGCCCCCTGTTGGTAAATGGGGGAGTAGGGATTCCCATATGGGATATGCCACTCCATGCCAAGTAAATTTGAGTATGGAAGTAAAGATGGTTGAAGCCATGCACTCTCCATCCCTATTGGGCCGAAAAGGAAAACTGCCCTGGAAAATACCCTGCCTCATAATAAGAAAGCATGGAATACTGTTTCAAGGTCTCCAGACCAAGGAATAGAAATTGAAAAATGTGCCCAGCTGGGGATTGTGAATCTGTGACCACCCTATGGTCCTGGGCTAGCCCATTGGGAGTATGAACCATTACTATGACTAACAAACTTTTTTGCTAAAACAAAGGATCCTGTTTAGGCTTTACAAACTATGTGGATCTTCATTTATATTTGGATACTGTTTGGTTGCTAATTCAATTTTATTGCAGCCCTGACTGGCTCCATGAGGTGTCCAGGTGTTCCAGAGGTCAATCCCAACCTGGGAGGTCAAGTAAGCGCATAGTGGTAATTTTGTACACTCCCCTCCCTTTAATCCATCTTCATACTTCTAGACATGGAGAGGGGGCTTCTATGAGCATCAGTGGCCACTTGTGGAAATTAATTCTTTTTGCCTTGGTAGCATGCTTATTTGTTGCCCTCTTCAGCATGCTGACCCTGAAATTCTGAGCACTGTCAGCAACTAGCATTTGTCTTGCAGCACATTCTGAAATAAAAGCAACATAGACAATATTAAATTCATCAGTATTCCAAGACATGGTATTTGTTCTAATCTTCAAGATGCAGCCCACAGCAAAATAGAAACACTAAGAATATGCATTAAACAAAGTGAGATCAAAGAGCATCAGCAGCTAATAAGTGTGTGCGTGTGTGTTTGTGTTAAGAGAATGTGCAGGATAGGATTGCTTAGCATTTCTGCTGGCACTTGAGACTGTATTAACACAGAAGCCTAAGGCTCTAAAAAGCTGCAGTATAACTATACTTTCTCTTAGTTCAACATGTATAAGTAAATGCCTCTCATACGACAGCCTTAAATTGCAATAGCCCAAGGGTTATGCATATTGTGCCCTTATCCACATACTGTACATACATACTTTTCCCTGTCAGTCATGATGTGCAGGTACTACCTGGACCATATTATAAAACAGTTTTTGCTCCCTGTGATTATTGCTGAAATAAGCAAAGCCCTTTTCTTCAGCAATCAGCCTACAGTTCAAACATTTACTATGGTTGAATGAATGCTGGATCACTATAATACCTATGCATGACAAACAGCTGGTTTGGACAGCTAGGGTAGGCAGCAGTATGCCAGCAGCTGTGCTAGTGGTGAGGACAGGGGTGATGGATTGGAATCAATCAATCAATCAATCAATATCTGTATTTAGCCAGGCAGAACACCATTGAGCAGGGATCATTTACAAGGTGGACCTGCAGTAAATACACAACAACATGTAACAAAACAACAGTTGGAATAGACAAAGATGCATGGCAGTCAGTACACAGTATTTACAAGCAACATGCCATGGCATGGCAATATCGCAACAAAGATACAATGGCAGTCAGCATACAGTATTTACAAGCAACATGGCATGGCATGGTATGGCAGTACCATGGTAGACATTAGAAGAGCACAAAAGCTGCACAAGTTACAAGTAAGGTGCAAGGTCAGGAAGTACGTAGTTGGATGCAGTTTCTATACATGGCAAGTACATACATGGCAATAAGGTAAAAATGTTTGTATTGAACAAGAGGTTTGGTCAAGTAAATCATTGCATAGTCGTTGTGAGGTCTACATAGAACGGGCAGTGTAAGCACAGGGTGTGCTTAGGTTAGAGAAGGTAGGTGAAAGTTAGAGAGGGAAGATGAGCATGGGGCAAGATGGGGAGAGGTGTGGTACCTGTGAGAAGGCATAGTATTACACCGGGCAGGTACGGTAGGTCTAAGGGGTATGAAGCAAGGGTATTGATACAAATAGGCAAGCAGTGAAGGGTAGAGTCAGAGTTAGGGGGTGTCAATGCAGGAAACAGCTGGAGGTCTTCAGAAAGGATCATTGAACAAGGTTTTTGAAAGCAGCTATAGACAATAGTGCAACAAGTTGTAGTGTTTTTTTTTTTTGTATGAATTTTTCTCCCTAGGGGCCCCAGTCAGCCCTATTCTCTGGGCATCCTTACCCTCCAGCTGCTGTATGACCTGCACTGGTCTCCCATGAGGGCGATCACCCAATTACACCATGGCTTACCCCCCCCCATGGTGGGGTGGCAAGGGTCGACCAACTTCCCCACCGAGACCGGATCTGCACTGCTGATCTCCTCCAGAGCCAGTGTTGGTACAGTCAGATGGCCCTCAAGCCACAATGACTGGAGTGCCTCATTTTCCTTATTCTGATGTTGTTTGGAGGTGGGGCATGAAATGCCGGCAAGTGGCATGCCGCGCATGCATCCGCATGCTGCACACCTGCTGGCTGCTCCACCCTCTGCTCCCTCTGTACGGGACCAAGCATGTTGTCACCCAGCCTCAGCTAGGTGGCAGGCAATGGCAGCCACTGTGCCCCAGCCCTCCCTGGGAGAAAAGTCCTACGGATGCTCCATCCTCTACTTCCCCTGCCGACCCCCAACCGATCAAGCTAGCTCCTGAACCTGGGTTGTTGGCATGGCATGAGGTGTGGTGTCCAGCACCTCAACCATCAGCACCACCAGGCAGGCTGTTGTAGTGTTTTTTTTAGCAGTATTCCAGAGTACAGGAAGGGCATGGCATATTGCTGCATGACCAAAACACATCCTAACTTTGGGAATGTAAAGGGAGATCTGAGCCTGACTTCTTAGCAGGTAGCTGCTGAGGTTACAGATAGGTAAACAGTCCTTGATATATTGAGGCAGCTTATTAGAGATAGCCCTATAGATCCAGACTACAGTGTTCTTATGGTGCCTGAGACTAAGTGACCCCCAACCTATACCCTTATATAGGGTACAGTGGTGTGTTGAGTAGGGGACACCAGTGATAAACCTAAGTGCCTGATGATACAGGGTATCAAGTTTTGCAAGGGCCGCACTTGAGCTATGTCCATACAGAAAGTCTGCATAGTCAAGGAGAAGCAGGAATGTTGTTTGCACCAACCTTAATTTCTCCTCAAGCATCAGCAGATGCCTAATTCTGAAAAAAAAATACCAAGCCTCTGTTTAAGTTTTTTTGGAAGTTCTTCAACACGGACTTTGAAGGAGAGTTTGAGGTCTATCTATACCCCCAGGTATTTGAAGGAATTGATGTAGTACAACGATTCACCAAGCAGGGTGAGGATTTGTGGGACTGTCCCCATGGTGTTGGAATAGGGGACATTCACAGTTGGAGAGAAGATCATGGCCTTCATTTTTTTAGCATTTAACAGAAGCTTAGAGTAAATAAGGTTGCTCTGCAGATGGTTGAATTTTGTTTGAAGGTCACTACATGCAAGTTCCAGGGTAGGTCTGGCTATGTACAACACAGTATCATCAGCAAAGAGGTGGATATCTGCAGATTTGACTCTGGCATTTAAATCATTTATGTAGATGGCAAATAAGGGTGGAACCAGGATGGACCATTGAGCTACCCCTCTTGTAAGGGATTTGAGGGGGGAGAAATCCCCCCTGCCTTAATCTGTTGATGTCAAGCTGAAAGGTAGTTAAATAACCACTCAAGGGCTAAGTTGCAAACACCAATATTTCGTTGGGCATCCAAGAGCAAGGTGTTATCCACCATGTCAAAGGCTTTGCTAAGGTCAAGAAATAGTGAACACACATAACTTCTGGCATCCAGGGTGCACAACCAGTCATTCATGACCTTTGCAAATGCTGAGGTGGTGCTGTGGTGAGGCCAAAAGCCATACTGAACTGGGTTAAGTGGGTCCAAGTCATTGATGTGTTGCCTAAGCTGGGTATTAATCACTTTTTCAAGGAGCTTAGAGAGGGTAGGGGGTAGGGAGTAGGGAAATCAGATGGTAATTGTTTAGGTCACTAGTGCTGCCCGATATGAAGAGTGGAATGACGTGGGCAGTTTTCCAGATGGCAGGGAGTGAGCCCTGGGTAAGAGACATATTGAAGAGGTGAGTAATTGACGGTGACAGGATGTGGAAGCCAAGTTGAGGAAGAAGGGCTATATCAGGTCTGCACCTGTGCTTTTCCTCCAATTCAGGTGGAGCAGAAGGTCCTTGACTTCCTTCATTGAGACAGGGGATAAGGAGAATGCCTTACATGGCATGGGCGAGGCTGGGGCTGGGCCTGGGCAAGTAGAACTTGGGGTATATAGTTGTGCATGGAGACTATGGGTGGGGGAAGCGTCAAATGCAAGGCCCGCTGTGGCAAAGTGGTTATTAAGGAGTTCAAGGATTTCTTGTTCGTCAGTCATGACGGAGTTGCCCGTAGAAATTTTTGGTAGGAATGGACTAGCAGAGCTGTGGCCTTGGATTTCATTTAAGATTTTCCAAAATTGAGTTTGCTGTTAGAGGAAGAGTTAAGTTCAGAACAATAGTAGCTAGCTTTTGCTTCCCTGACAGCTGTGGTGCAGCAGTTTCTGGCAGCTCTAAAGGCTGCCCAGTCATTAGGCTGCTTGGACTTCCTAGCCTTCTTCTAGCGAGAGTCTCTATGAAGCAGCCCTGCTTTCAAGCTGGGTGAGAACCAAGGGCATGTTTTCTTAATAGTTCAGGTTTTTACAAGTGGCGCATGTTTATTGATGTATCTTAGGACAATTTTTTGGAAGACTGCATATGCTTCACCAATCGAAGGGGCCAGGTAGAGTCCTGCCAATTCATGTGTTGCAAGTCAAAGAAGAAGGCATTAGGGGTAGAAGTGTCATTTTGATCTTTTAAAGACATAGCTAGAGGAGGAAACAAGCCTGGGATAGGTCCTCACACAGGCTATAACACAGTGATCACTAATGTCATTGAAGAAAATGCCAGAGTGAGAGTATAGGTGGGGTTTATTGACCAGAATAACATCTTGAAGGGTACTGTTCTTAGGGTGCTTTTTGTTGGGACGGGTGGTATCCATTATAAGCTATGTCAGGCCAAAGTTGTCACATAATTCTTTTAGGGGTTGTGAGGAAGGTGAAAGCCAATCCACATTAAGGTCTCCTGTGATAATAACTTTGGAGGATAAGGAGGTTCGAATACTGGATAAGTGAAGTAACACCTTGTACCCGGCCAAAGGAGGCCTGTAGCAGCCTAGGATGTAGATAGGGGTTGATGAGAGAAGCTGTAGTTTTATTGTGGTGCATTCAAATTCCAGGGGCACAGAAGTAGAGTTAATGACAGAGGCTGTGAATTTGTCCCAAATGTAAATGGTCACACTTCCTCTTCTGGTTGACCTATCAGTCCTATAAACAACGTAGGAGGGGATGTTTATTTCATAGTCTAGTGTAGATGGTCTCAGCCAGGTTTCAATTTCCACAACAATATCTGGGGAGGCATGAGGCATTGTTAAGCCAAGTCTGAATAATGTCCAGCTTCTTTAACAGGCTACAGACATTGATGTGGATCAGGCTCAGCCCCTTTAATCTGGACAGCATGAAGGAAGCCTAGATAGGTAGAGGGGGGCTGGGATTGAGTTCAATATTGCCTGCACAAATTAGTGTCATGAACAGGAGTTTTGTGACAGCACTTAGCAGGAGCCTGAACAGGCATGATCTTGCCCTTTTGTGAGGGCTGGGGCAAGTGGGAATTGGCAGAGAAAAGTAGGTGTGGCTGGGGCACAGGGATTCCTATATAAAAATCATGGTAGATGTGACATAAATAAAGGGTGGGAAGGGGACAGAGCAGAGAAGCATACAGCAGCTAGAGCAGTACAAGATGGTAGATGAGCTAGATATGGTAATAGCTAGAAAAACTGGGAAGAATTATACAGTGGAGTGGAATGGAGAGTAGAGGTAACAGAGATGGTCTTAAGGGAGCACTATTGCCAGTGGACACCATCAGCAGATATCAGCTTCTGGCTGGCCATGTTGAGTGGATCGAACAGGGGTGCTGGGAGCAGATAAGGCACCATGACACCCAAACTGCCAAGGAGGTGAAAGGAAAAAGCTTGAAATACAGCAGAAAGGTGGTAGTCATTGGTGTCTCCATTGCTAAGAAAGAGGGTGAGGAGTATGTGGCATTTCTGGACCAGGATGGTAACTTGACTGAAGTGGCTTGTCTGTCTGGAATGTGAATTGAGTGTGTGCTATCTAAGATCAAGGAACACAGCTAGATGAGAGAAATAGATCATTGCCTTCCATGTTAGCATGAATGACATAAGAAGCAAAGGTTTCAAGGACATAAATAGTTCATTATTGGAATTAGGGATGCTTCTTATGGGAAAGACATACAGATTGATCTTTCCTGATATCCATGTGGTCCTTGGGGCTAGTGAGGAGCAGAAGCAGACCATTAGGTAGGCTAATACTTGGCTAAGGGTCTGTTGCAAGAGGCAGGGCTTTGTTTTCTGGCCAAGGGGAGGACCGTCTATGGCAAGGGACACATTTACACCCAGGATGGACTGTACCTGCACCCAAATAAAGTGGATGTACTGGCCAGGACAACAGACTGGGCAGTTTGGGGTGGTTTAAACTAGAGGATAGTGGATGGGGATTGTGCATAGGATTATCATAGGCAGCAGGCAAATACAGGGGACCCATAGAGAGAAGTATAGCAGAGCAGCTGAGCACAAGGAACCATATCAACTGAGGGTCAAGGAAGCGTGGAGTGGTAACTATTCTCACCTGCATGCAGGCCAACATGAGGAGTGCACCCAGAAAAATGGCTAAGCTTGAGAACATAACATTCAGCAAAGGCCAGGACTTAGTGTCCTGCACACAGACTTATTTGGGGAAAGAAAAAGGATGGGACACCTGGATAGTAATATACAGGCTAGTCTGGCAGGATAAGCCTGAAAGTAAGGGGATTGGGTAGCTTTCTTCATAAGGGAAGTAGTCACGGTTAAAGACAAGGTGGACAGTAAGTCTCACAGAGTCCATCTGGGTTGATATTGGGGAAAAGAGGGTTAGAAGAATAATCCTGGGAGTGTGTTACAGCTTCCCAAACAGCTCAGCTTAGCATGAAGCTCAGCTGGTTGGAGAAATTATAAAATCAGCCAAACTGGATGCTGTGGTGATCCTATGGGACTTCAATCTCCCAAGCATAGACTGGCATTTTGAGATAGCTAACAGCAGGGCTAAGTCTGAATTCCTGTCCATCTTCAAGAACTGCTACCCAGGGTAGAATGTCCAACCGGGCACTAGGTTTGAGGCCAACCTTGACCTTGTTTAAAGCAATGGGGAATGGGGTCATCTCCAGTGTATAAGTAAAAAAATTAGTAGGAGGCAATAACCTAGATGAGGTCACCTTTTCCTTGGATACAGAGAAAACTAGCAGGGTCTCAGCAACCAGGACCAGAAACTTTAGAAAGACAGTCTTTATAATAATAATAATAATAATAATAATAATAATAATAATGACAATAAACTTTATTTGTTTAAAGCGTAATTCAGGAATATCAAAGTGCTTTTACAGAACAAGTTAAAACAATAAATAATTAAAATCACATAAAGTAACACAGTCCTTAATTAGAAATCAAGGTAGGCAAGACAGAACAAAAAAGTTTTCAAAGCAAATTTAAAGCTCTCCACAGTCAGACACCCACCTATCTGAAGAGGTAGAGAATTCCACAGGGTAGGGACTGCAAAAGCAAATGTGCTGGCTCCAGAGGTCTTTAAGTGAAATCTGGGAATCGCTAGCAATCCCTCTTCAGCAGAGCAGAGTAGTCGGAGGGGGTGGTAGGGACAGAGGAGCTCTTGCAGATAACCTGGTCTCTGTCCATATAGTGCCTTATAGGTTAGCCAATCAACCTTGAAGGTGATCCGCGACTGAACTGGCAGCCGATGCAGGCCACGCAGCACAGGTGTGACATGGCTAGATTGAGATAGCCCAGTCAATAACCTGGCTGTAGCATTCTGCACCAGCTGCAAGTGTGGCTATTGACCCCCAGGAGCCCTAGGTACAGGGCATTGCAGTAATCAAGGTGGGAGGTCACAAAGGTGTGGACCAGTGTCAGAAGGTCACTGGGCAGAACAAGGTGCTTAATCCAGGAGATATTCCTCGGATGATAAAAGGAGGTCTTGACAACGGATGACACCTGAGACTTCAGGGTCAAACCCTTGTCAAAGATAATGCCCAGACTCTGCACCCATTCAGAAGACATCAGCTGGCGACTGCTAAGCGAAAGCCCAGAGGTCTGCTCTGCTGAGGACCCCTCTACCCGGTGACCTGGGTCCACCACCAAAACCTCAGTCTTGTTAGGGTTCAGCCTCAGCCAGTTGGCACTCATCCAGCCCTGAATCTCAGTGAGGCAGATGTTAAACACCAAGACCGCATCGTCCTGGTCAGGCGCAAAGGACATGTATAGCTGAGTATCATCAGCATAGCAGTGAAAACTCAAGCCATACTGCCTTATGATGTCTCAACAGCAGCATGCATACAATGAATAACATAGGCAAAAGCACAGAGCCCTGGGGTACCCCACATGATAGAGAGAATGCATCAGAGGAATACATTCCTGACACCACTCTGAGATCTACCAGTGAGGAACAACTGGAACCATCTGAGGACTGTACCAGACAGTCCACAGATAACCTGCAGGTGCTCCAGCAATACACCATGATCCACGGTGTCAAATGCTGCAGAGAGATCAAGGAGGACTAAGATGGAATGAGTCTTTCCAATCTCTCACTATCAGGAGATCACTGAGCACTCGAACCAGGGTGGTCTCAGTGCTATGCCTCTTCCTAAATCCCAACTGGAGAGGATCGTAGACATCATGGATGGTAAGATTGTCATCCAGCTGCAGCATGACCACCTTCTCAATAACCTTGCCCACAAAGGGCAGGTTAGAGACAGGTCTTTAGTTGATGAGACAGTCCGGGTCGAGAGAAGATTTCTTAAGGAGGGGTATCACTACCACATCCTTCAGGGAGTTAGGAAACTCACCCTTCTCAAGCAAACTCCTGACTACCTCAGCCAGGACCAGGCTGATAATCTCAACATACCCCACAAGGAGACGAGTTGGCCACATAGTCTGGATGATCCTAATGGCATCTATGATCACCAGCTGGCTGAAACTGACCAACAAAACCACGGTTCTGCAACCTCTGACCAATCGCCGCCCCACCCATTGGAGCGAGCTAAGCAGATCTCGATCTAATGTAGGCAACCTTATCAGCAAAGAAGTGGGAAACTCATCACACTTATCTTGTGACTCTGCTCTCTGAACTTGCAGACAGGCTGGATTACACAGTCTGTCTACCGTTCAGAAGAGTTGAGCAGATCGGTTCCTCACAGCAGTGATCTCCCCAGACAGGAACACTGCCTTCTTATAGGAGATTGTTGATTGATAGTCTGAATAATGGGCAATCAGTCTAAGCCTATAGTCTGAATAATGGGCAATCAGTCTAAGCCTATCGGCATGAAAACCAGATTTCCACCAGCGTCGCTCCATCCTTCACCCTATGCTCCTCATCTCCCTCAAGGTCCCATCAAATCAAGGGGACCAAGGGCAAAGGGTGAGAGGGCGAACATGAACATGAGCAATGGAGTCCAGAGCCAACACCACAGCCATATTATAAGCTTGCAGCAGGTTATTTGGACCCCTGCTAGCATTCGGAAGTCCCGTTAGATCCAATATCACCATCAGGCCATCTGGGGTTACTCCCCTTAATGGGCGACATTGGACCATCTCCACAGGGGTAGGCCTATAAGGGGGACCTGGAAATTGAACCCAATAGTGTAATGGTCAGACCAACTGCCTGGCTGCACCACCAAGATGGAGATCTCCATACCCAAGAGGAAGACCAGATCCAGAGAATGACCAGAATTATGAGCTGCAGAAGCAACTGCCTATGTGAAGCCCAATTAAATCCTAACTTGGAGGAAGTTTTGACCAAACTGCGAGAGTTCATTGTCAACCCAGGCATTGACATCACCCTGAACTGTCAATCTGGGTGACTCCTACACCATCTTGTCAATGAAGTCAGCGACTTCCTGCACAAAATTGCTTACCGTCCCCTGGTGGATGATAGACAAGAAGAATTTTGCACCCCACACCCACACCCATGATACATTCAAAGGATCTGGTCTTCCCCACTGGCACATCTATCAGGCCCAATTCCATTTTAAAACAAATGGCCTCACACCCACCCCTACAATCCAGCCTCAGGTGGTGTATCACTGAAAAACCATCTGGAACTGCTGACTCAAGAACTGAGTCAGCATTTCCATCCAGCCAGGTGTCAGAGATGCAAGCCAGGTCCAATGACCCAACAAGATCGTCAATTATTGCTGTCTTGTTTCTAATGGACCTAGCATTGCATAACACTGCCCGAGTTGGATGAGCTTTCAAGGCTGATCGAGTAAGCTGCCCATTAAAAGTGGAGCCCTTGGGTATGGGGGCCAGACAGGGAGGACTCCTATCCAGCCTCCATTTTACCCCAGGGCGTCTCCTTGACTCCATGACCCCCATTCATCGGCCCAGCTCTTCCCCTCCCCACTGTCCTGAGCCCCCCCACACCTCCTCCTTATATTCCCAATGCCAGACTGCAATTATATACATCGGCATGTAGAGGGGGACAGTCAAAGGGGTGGAGGTGCCAGAGTGCAGAGAAGGAGGAGTGTCTGACTGTGAGAGACACCTGCCAACACATAATTACTGGCCACTCGAAATGGCCACCCCAATTTATTACTCCTCTGCACCACAGGTAAATTAAAACAAATAAAAAAAAACCCATAAGACTAAACTACTTTATCCCAACAAATAATCAAATACTAATCTAATATACCCAAACAATCCCCTTAACCCCCAAACAAATACTAAAAATACTGTAATAACTACAAGTGGAATTCGAGGCTCAAGCAGCAGTGATGACTGAAAGTTAATGTCCAGCAAGCAATGTCCATGCCGACATATTAAAACTGAAGTTCAAACTTAATGTCCACAGTACTATACCACAGCTCTAGAAAATATTTGTAGTCAGAAATTCGGGCTCACACCACCTCCTAACCATGAACATTAGTCCAAAGGATGCAGCCATCTCACAGTCACATCTAAAAATTCTGAATGAAGATAATATAACTCACAGAAAAGCAGCCCTCTCACTGCCTCACCAGGTAAGTCACAAATATTAGCAAGTTAATAGCTTTAGCTACATAGACAGATATATAGAAGTTTGCCAGCAGAAAAATGCCTTGCAGTCTGTCAAGCCTGCCTGCTGCACAGCCCGTGTACCTAAAGTTACATGCTGCTCAGCCCCTTTCCCAGAGCCTTGATTGGTTGATCAGTACCAGTGTTAGAAGTGCAAACATGCACTGTATATGTGTTAATCTTTTCAGACACTATAGTGGCACACAGGAGTCTCCCGTGGCTTAGCCCATCAGGTGCATCATAAGAAGGCTGACTGCAAAGGACAGTGGGAAAATAATGTTTGGGGGAAGGGGGTCACAGAGTGAATCAGATAAATATAAAGATTTCAGCCCAGTAAGTTACTAAAACATTTCACTACCGCACGTTTCAGCTGATCAGGACCTATGTGTCCCATGCTCTTGGACCTGGAATACTAAAAGTTCCCCTTTAAGAAAGTACAACACAGCACCACCAAATTGATCAGTAGTATGGAAAACAAAAGCTGTCAGAGGCTGGAGACCCTTATAATGTTTGCCCTAGAAAGAGGATACTGAGAGGGGACATGATCCCAAGCTATCATTTACTGTACTCAAAGGAATCAACAAACTTGAACAGTCAGTGATCTTTGATCTGGTGTCATGTAACATGATGCAGGGACACACCCTGAAGCTCAGGATTGTTAAATTCAGGGTTAATGTTAGAAGGTATCTTTTCCTCCCAGAGGGAGGTGAACTTGTGGAGACAGTGGATATGAAGACAGTGAAGGCGTTTAAGGTAAGCCTGGACAAATTTTTGATTACCTAGGGAATCACTGGGTACCCGGGATAGTAGAGTAGGTATGGAATCATTATAAATTGTTATGTGTTTGCACTGCATATTTATTTCATCCCTGTTTGTAAGGCAGTGGGTGTTGTGTAGACTTGATGGACATCACCTCCCTTCAGACCTTAAATAACTGTTACTATGTATGAAAATATGTAGATTAAGATGCAGAGCTTTTAAATATGTACATTTATTTAGTTAGTTTGTTTTTGTTGACCAGGTATATGCCTTAAAAGATTACGTATCTATTTCTATGTGTGACGTGGGAGAGTGACAAAGCAAGGGAGCGAAGACAGCCATATTACAAAATAATACAAAAAATTTAAAGGTTGCAGGAGGGCACATTGGCACAACAATAAACAAACAGTACAGTATCAGACATAGAATTCCAGTGTACAATGGTGACCATTTGGGAGAAGGCACTTCGGACTACAAGCAGAAGGGAGTTCCAATACCTAGGAATGCAGACAGAGAAGGTTTAATCACCTGAGGCAGTGCAAGTCTTAGGTTGATCATTAGACCTAAAGAGGTAGCTTGAGTTAGTCACTTTTAACTGATCTGCAGGGATAGTAAGGGTAGGAGTTCTGATAACCTTATCAATGAAACAGCCCATGGAAAATGAATGAATATTAGCTGGGTATAACCAGCCTAGTTTATTGTTGAGCTTGCAACAGTGCATGAGGAGAGCTGCAAATATGGTAAACATGTATATATGTTTTGAATTATTACTAACATACCACAGAGCCTATTTTCAGTTATTTGGGTTTATACTGAATATTTTAACAGGGATTACATGTCTAAAAGCAATGACATTTGATTAAAAACTCACAACCTTAAATCTAAGGAAACATTGAAAAACAATCTGGTTGGGATCCATGGCGATCAGTACCATTCTGATTTTGTCATTTGTACTACTTAGCCGGTTGTGGCAACTGAACAGACAGTAGAATATTAGAGTATTTTATTGTGGTATAGAGCTGTGCAGAATGGGAAAATGATGAATTAATGAAATTTTGACAAATATGCATGAAATTGCGTGGAATTTCATCAGAATTTTGTGGAATATTTGAAATTTAATAATTTGGTTATAACTTGGCTGTCATTAATGCCAGAGCTCTGATATGTGGCACACTCACGTTTTGAGTGGATGGCTAATAATGTTCCAAATATCATGACATTTGCATGGATAATTGCAAAATTATAGGTGCTCCAAATCTGCCTTTTTTGTGTGAAATTTCATGAAATATTTTGTCTGCATATACCTCAGCCATCTATTAGGTCAGACATCTTAAATTTGGCATGCTTTCTTGATGATAGGTGTTCTAATAATGTGCCAGATTTCATGACAATATGATGCATCATCTCAAAATTATATGTGCTCAAAATCTGTCATTTTATTTTTTGTGGGACATTTCGTGGAAAATTTTCATCTGTATATAACTCAGGCACCTTTGAATCTAGTCATGTGTAAATTAGCATGAACAACCTTTTTGTAATGCTTTTAGGAAGATCTAAATATGGAGATAATTGGATTACATATTTTTAAGTTACAAGAGTTCAAATCTTTACTACGTAAATATTTGCAAAATTTTGTGAAAACTCTCAAAAACTTCTATGCTCTTGCAGGCATAGACTTAACATTTAACATGCATACCCATAGTCAGTGTATCCTGGTATCTAACACAACTGGATAAATTGGTTTGTCAGTTTTAAATTTGCAGTAGAAAAAAATATTGGTAACATTTTCTCACATATTTATAGTAGCATATAGTCGAACCATCCAGAATTATTTTTGTGGAATTTAATATTAACAATGCACATATCATTATTTCATTTGATAAGCTGGGCTGAGTTTTTTGCAGTCCTGCTGTTACTCTCTGGGTGACTATTCCCCCCTTCTCTTTTGGCATAGCCAGATTGACTCAAAAGAACTACTGAGCCCACTGATATCCTTTCTATTCTTTACAGTGACAAACTCCCTTAAAACATGAGTCACCTATTCCTTTCCCTGTTGACCTACAGTGTTGAAATAGCCAGAATTCTTTCTTCCTGCTGCCCCAGATATGGTCTTCCCCCATTACATCTTTTTGAGTAACTCTAAGTCCCAGACCTGCATGTACATCAGGCTCCCTGGATCATAAGTTTACTGGATGTGGTCCTGAAATATCCTGCATTCAGGTTTGAATTGTTGGCACTATGTGCTTCCTTGCTTCAATCTGGGGGTCTACCACTGTTGTGCTACCCAGTTCAGCTGTCCATTTCTTGGTGAAACTGTGCATCTAACTCCTGAACCTAGTGACCTCCTGCACTACCTGCCTGTCATACCCCCTATCTTTTAATTAGAATCCTCCAGATAAGGCTGAGTGAAATTAGCAAATTCTAGTTTTATGGAATATTTCATGACATTCTACAATTTTCACAAAGACTCATGGAATTTGACTTTAAGTACAGATATTATTTTGTAGAACTGTGTGAATACCTTTTTCTGAATATTAGGGTCTCAGCTATTCATTATTTGGTATTCAGTATTCAGCCAGGAAAGTTGCCTCATTAGAGAATTGCTAAAGAAGTCCTTAAAATGTGTTCAGTAGGAGGAGAAGGAGGAGAGGTCACTGCACTTTGACTTGTACACTGCTATCAGAGGCTGTCTTGTGCTGCTGGTGCTTCAGGAGGAGGATGCAGAGGTTATGGCACTTTGGCTTGTACACTGGTGCCAGAGGCTGGCTTGTGCTGCTGGTGCTTCAGGATGAGGATGCAGAGGTGACAATCTCTATATGGTCACAAAGGTCTCAAGAGATACTACAAGAATAACATATGCCACACCATTAAATAATTGTGGCCATTAACAAAATCAGGTAATAAAACAAAATGATTCCCATTGGCTAACACTGGAGATTCAACAGGCCATAACTCTATCAATATTTGGAGTTAAGTGACAATGTCTATATGGTCACAAAGGTCAAAAGGGGTACTACAACAATAGCATATACTGTACCCTTAAATAACTGTGGCCATTAAAAAAGCAAGTAATGAAACATAATGATTCCCATAGGATAACACATGAACTTCAACAGGCCATAACTCCATTAATATTTGGAGTTAAGTGAAACTCTCTATATAGTCACAAAGGTCTCATGGGTTACTACAAGAATAACGTGCTGCACCCTTAAATAATTGTGGCCATTAAAAAAAACAAGTAATACAATATAACTATTTCTTTAGGATAATGCTGGAATGTCAGCAGGCCATAACTCCATCAATATTTGGAGTTAACTAATAGTCTCTATATGATCACAAAGGACTGAAGGGGAACTACAAGTATAATATATGTCGCACCCTTAAATAATTGTGGCCATTAAAAAAAAGTAAATAATAAAACATAATGATTCCCATAGGATAACACTGGAAAGTCAACAGGCCATAACTCTGTCAATATTTGGAGTTAAGTGGCAATCTCTATATGGTCACAAAGGTCTCAAGGGGTACTACAATAATAACATATGCTGAACCCTTAAATAATTATGGGCATTAAAAACAAAGATCTACCACGGCTGCATAATGAAGTTAGTGAAATTGTGTTAAATTGTGAAGAATACATGGAGAAACAACACAATGCTTTTTAACTAATATGATTTGTTTTATTTTCTATTCTAAGGAAGGCAGACACATTATTAGGAAAAGATATGGAGGTGTCGATTTTAATGGAAGTAATGGTAAGCAATAAAGACTTTGTGTAATGATCATATGCTCATAGCGATAGAAACAGACTGATTCTGAACCCTGGAACTCCACCATCAGAATCAGTTAGGAATGCACATTTCATTATTCATATTGAGACCAATCAAACCAAACATCATTACTCAGTTGGTCTGTACTTGCATGGCATGGCTAACCCCTGTTCTGCAGATGCAGTCCCTGTTATCTACATTAAGATGCAACATTTTATCTATGAACTACTGATTGCTACTTTTGTGACTTGATGTCAGGACTATGACACTTTCCTCTATGCATAATTAGAACAAACAAAAAATATTTAGGATAATACATATATTTTTTCCAGATAACACATAGGTGCTCCTATTTTAAATAGCAACACTTATTCCAGTTTCTGTTATACATAGACTTGTACCTAGGAATTACAGAGTTTGGATCAGTCCAATTTCAGATACTAGGCTACTGCTATTTAATATATGACAATGCAAATGTCACCTTGGGAATATTTCTATATTATCCTTTTTTGGGGATGGGGGGATTTTGCATAGAACAAACAGTGACACTCATGATATCAATCACAACATTAGTATCACATACTCATTACACCAAGATGTTCCAACTTACTGTAGAGAATAGGACTGCATCTGTGAAGTGGGGGTTGACCATACCATGCAAAGATACCTAAACTCATCATCATTATGGTTGCCAAGGCACTGGAAGGAAAAGTATGCCTCTTTACAGACACAAAGATCTGCAACATGGTTGTTACAGATACAGAGGGGAAGGTGGAAAGGATGAGAAGGGACTTGGCAAGGTTGGAGGAATGGTCAGAAGTATGGCAGCTTGGTGTCAATGCAAAGAAGTGCAAAGTAATGCACCTGGAAAACAAAAACCCAGGGGAAGAGTACACAATGTGGGGGGGGGAGTAGTAACAACAACAAAAATGGAAAAGGACCTGGGGTAGTCATATTGGATGACCTAAAGGTTAGCAAGCAATGTGAGAAGCCAGTAGGGATGGCTAGGGAATGCTGGGATGTATAGGGAGAGGCATCACCAGTAGAAAACAAGAAGTTGTTATCCCTCTGTACAGATAGTTTGTGAGACCCCATCTGGAGTACTGCATCCAGTTCTGGAGACCCCATATCTGCAAGGACATAGACAGGATAGAGACAGTACAGAGGAGGGCAACTAAAATGGTGCAGGGTCTGCAACAGAAGCCATAGGAGGAGAGACTAGAGGAGCTTAATATGTATACCCTTGAGGAAAGGAGGGAGAGGGGAGACATGATAGAAACTTTTAAGTACCTCAAGGGAATCAACAAAGTTCAAGAGGGTAGCATCTTTCAGAAAGAGAGATGTGCAAGAACAAGAGGACACAATTTGAAGATGGGGAGATGGCTCAGGGGTAATGTGAAGAAGTATTTTTTCACAGGGAGGGTGGTGGATGCATGGAACGGCCCTCATGAGGAGGTTGTGGGGTCAAGAATAGTGGGGAATTCAAAATGGATGGGACAGACATAAGGCAATTCTTGTGGGGGGTAGGAAGGAATTGACTGTTGGTTAACTAGGATCTGCAGCTTATCCAGTATGTAGGGATATGGGCAGACTAGGTGGGCCAAGTGGTCCTTATCTGCCATCAAAGTCTATGTTTCTATGATTTTTGTGTTGCATCTTTTTTTACTATGCTTTATGAAATGTGCATTCCCTATTGATTCAGATGGTGGGGTTCCAAGGTTTCACATCTTTGTGTCTCTCTCATGCCACTATATGACTGGATGTGAAAAGAACTTAAAACTATTTTTGAATTTACTTTTGGTACATTACAAGTTGTTTTACAGGTTCTGTACCAATCTACTGTACTTAGTAGACTACATGAATTTTAATTCTAATTTATTTATTTTTACACTTGTCATTTTTTAATCACAGTTGAAGCGCTTAGTAGCTTGCACAACAGTAAGATAGGCCCTAGGATTTTCATAAAATACATGCATCATAAAATAACTTGGATCATAAAAAGCAAAAAATTGGAATTTCTAGATACTGAACCAAGTCTGAATAATGTGACATCAGCATGACCACAATTGACATTTAAATGAACCAGTACTTTACAAGATACCCTTGTTAAATCTATATTTATAAAAGTATCATTTAATCTGAGAACAACTTGAATGCCTGACAGTCCACATTGAAGAAATTATTTTGACACTTTGAGAGGAGACATGCGAAGGAGATAGCTGCAGCGAGAACCTTACTGAATTTATGAATGTCACAGTTTGCAGCCAAGAGGTTTAAATGAAGATGTCCAACTGCACAGTTATTTATAGTTTTTACATTTTTCAGCAGCTGTAACTTGTTTAGTGAATTTTTTTTTCCAGGAACTGGGAGTAAACAGTGTATATTTTCATTGGTTTTACTGTGTATGTGATGTGTTTTTTATATGTCATTACTTGTAAGAGATGTGCTTTGCATCCTTGTTTTTATGGTTACAAGCTTCATAAAACTACACACACAAAAAAAGACAAAGAAAACCAAGTTGTGTTTAGCACCTCATCTACAAGGGGGTCTTCAGAAATCAATGACATCATAATAAAGAAACTGAGAAGTTATAGGTATTGAACCTTGTTATTGAAAGGGCAAAAAAATTACAATTAAAAACTGATAAAAGTGTAAAGCTGTAAATAAGAATGAAACAACCATGCTGGTATGCACACCACATAAAGTAGTTCTTGAAAGGATACAGATTGGGGACGGCTCAATTAACATTGCAAGTCCAGAAAAGAAAAAAATATACATTGTCACCTCTTGCTGTACTGCAATGCTACAGCTGATGCAAAATACAAAGCAAGGTGGTGGGGGCGAGGTTGGAGGACTGGTGTGAATAACACCATATTCCCAGCAGGAGGGACTTTACATCTCTAAGAATTTATTTGCAAAACTGAGTGATCAGGATAGGAATGTAAGCTGAGCCAAGGCTGGTTAAAAAAAAATAGTTGCTTAACTTGTAGACTTGAAATAATTGTGTGTTTTCCTTTCTGTAACATCTTTCCATGCACAAACAGGTGTTGGCTTTGAAACTAACTTGCTTAACTGTGTTTGGTAGATTGTACTCCTGATTTATATTTATGACAGGCAGCAAACATTCCTGCCAAGAAAAGGCTTTACCATTGAAATGTCTATAAAGTGAGGAACTACCCAATGACATAAAAACATCACTTTATAGGAGTTTCAAAGGCAAAGTCTGTTCCAGGAATATTAACTGCCTTCATGAAAAGAAGTCAGGAGTCAAATCTACAAAAAATAGTTAAGTAACTCACAGTTGCACTAGCAAATATGATTTATACTTTTACAAACATGTATTAAGTAAAAAGACATGCTTCAACTTATTCTAAAAACAGAGAAGCAAAACTCAGTAACCACACAGGCTCAGTACACACTGCATTTATTTATTTATTTATGAGTTTTACCAGGAAAGCATACTGAGCAACATGCTCAATTCCAGATGCGACCTGGGGGCTGAGACCCACATACATGAATTGGAATTGTTTAGACAGTACAAAGTGAGCAAATGCATATACATTCATTATGGGAGAAAAATACAGACAAGGGTATTTTACATACAATTGGCATAAACAGTATAATGACATGGGGGTAGAGTACTGTACAATACGTATTAGTTTAGCAGCAGAGTGCCATTTGGTAACATTCTGAGTTGAAACAGGAGCAGCTGGAGGTGAAGTGTGTCCTGAGTAATTGGTTGTGTAGGTGGGTGTTTTGTGCATGCCTAATGGGTGCAGGTAGGGCGTTCCAGGACTGAGGGATGTGGTAGTTAAAAGTGGCCTGGCCTTTGGATGTGCATATGAACGGGACATGGAACAGTTTAGGGTCTGACCTTCTAAGGGAGTAAATAGGTAATGATTGTTGGGAGAGAACAGAGGACAGGTAAGGGGGAAGGTAGTGGGACCAATATTTGGCAGAGAATCAGGCACAGTTGGATTGTCTGTGGACATGAAGGGATGGTAGGGTTAGCGAACTGTAGAGGTTGCAGTGGTATGTTGATTGGGGGCAGCCAAGGATGAAGCAGCAGAAGGAATGGAATAGGGTGTCTAGGCTGGCCAGGGTGGACCCAGGGGTGATGGAGTAAACTATATCACCATAGTCAATTAGAGGAAGGATCATTTTTTGCACTATGGCATGTCTTGTCTGTGTGGGGAGGCAGCTTTTGTTACGGTGCAATATGCCAAGTTTAGGGAGCAGCCACTTGTGTAGGGAGGAGATGTGGGCTGAGAAATCTAGGCGTTGATCTAGCCATGCTCCCAGGTATCTGAAGCTTGTACAATTTTCCAAGGGAGTTCCGTCCAGGGTTTTGAAAGGGGTGCTGGGGGCTTGAAGGGATAGTTTTTGTGGAGTGCTGAAAGTTAGGGATATGGTTTTTTGGGGGTTTAGAAACAGCTAGTTGGACCGAAACCAGTTCTGGATGGCATTAAAGTCCTCTTGGAGATGGGTAGCTACACTGATTGCTGTGGGACCAGGTGTGTATTGGACAGTGTCATCTGCGTACACCTGAATGGAGGAGTGGGAGCATGCTGCTGGGAGATCATTTAAAAAGATGGAGAAGAGTAATGGACCCAGGACTGAGCCCTGGGGTACCCCTTCAGGGACAAGCAATGGGGGTGAGGTGTGGGAGGATATTTTGACTACTTGTTTCCTGCCTATTAGGTAGTCATGGAACCAATTTGTAGCCTGAATCCTGCACAGGTGGGTTTAGAAAGGAGTAGGGAGTGGGAGACGGTGTCAAAGGCTTTGGCTAGGTCAATGAAAATAGCAGATGTGATATGTCCTTTGTCCATACTCGTGAGGATGTCGTCTGTGACAGGAAGCAGGGAGGTGGTGGTTGAGTGGGATTTACGGAAGCCCAATTGGAAAGGGGTGAAAAAGGAGGAGGCATCTAGGTACGGAAAGAGTTGGGACAGGACCAGTTTTTCCTGTAGTTTAGCCAGGATAGGAAGAAGGGAGATGGGTTGGTAATTCCAGTAGAGGAAAGGTCACCTTCTTTTGGTAGGGGAATAACGGTGGCTAGCTTCCAGGCTGTTGGTATCTTGCCCAGGGTAAAGGATAGATTGAAAAGGTCAGCTAGGGGAGTGGCTATGGCTTGAGCGGAGAGGTAAAGCATCTTTGCGTCCATGAACATGGGGCATTTCCCTTTGTTTTGGTTTACGCCATAGGGAATGAAAACATCTGCTTGGGATACAGTGTGGAAGGAGAACAGACTGGTTATAGAGGCATTTAGAGAGGTGCAGGTGCGGTTGGGGGGAACCATAGGGAGAGTGTAGGGGAGAGAGGAAAGGAGCTTTTCAGCACAGTTGGCGAAGTGAGTATTAAAAGCTTCAGCTACTAGGATTGGGTCGGAGATGAGGGAATCCTGTATTTGTAGTGTCGGGGTGCAGGTTGGGTGGGGGGGGGAGAGCAGGGATTTTTAAAGATTTCCAGAAATAAGTTGGATGATTTATGTTTTTATTGAAGGCTGATAGGAAGTAGTTTTTTTCACTTGGCAAATGCTGGTTGTACATGCGTTACGAAGGGATCTGTAAGTATCAAGGGATGCCTGAGTGCCCAGCTTTTTGTAGACTTTCCAGGCACAGTCTCTGGCATGGCATTTACTGATTATAATGGCCGAGATCCAGGGAGATGCGCTCCTCGGACTCTTTTCTTGCGTAATGGTGCGTGTTTGTCCCAAATTTTGAGGAAAATTGTTTTGAAGGCCTCGAGAGCTATGTCTATGGAGGGTGCCACAGAGATGAAAGACCAATTTATTTGTCTTAGGTCTGACAGGAGGGAGGCTAGGTTAAGGAGGTTATATGACCTGGTGATTAGTGTCTTTGGGGGTGGTGGAGGGGGGCTGTGTATCTTTCTGACCATAAGAATCATGTGATGATCGCTTATGGAGTCAGGTAGGAGGCCCACGCTTATTATCCTGTGAGGGTGAGAGGTGAGAGCCCAGTACAGCAAGGTGTGGTTTTGGGTTTTGTGATTTAGCCTGGTGGGAGCAGAAATTAGTTGAGAGAGATGTTGAGCCTTTATTTTGGTTTTTAGGTGGGTTTTTTCTTGGCCGAGCCAGTTTATATTGAAATCGCTGGTGACATGGAGCTCACCACCAGCCGCTAGAGACTGTAGGTTGCTCATATGGGAAAGGAGGTCCTTGGGGGAAGTGCGGGGGGGCAGTATGAGCTGGCCACATAGATGGGGTTTGAGCTGGGGAGTTAGATGTTTATGAGTAGTGAGTCAAATGTTTCCTGTGGGCATGGAGATGTCAACTACAGAGAACTGGAGACTGTTTGCGATGTACATTGCTGTGCCTCTGCCTCTCTTTTTACCTTGGCGGTCACACCTGATTATTGTGTACCCTGGTAGGGATACTTCTGAGTCAGTGTGGTGCTGTTTTAGCCAGGTTTCCGATATGACTAAGATGTCTGGATGCAGGGTTAAGGTAAGAGGTTGCAGTAGGGAGAGTTTAGAGAGAAAGCTGCAGGTGTTTAAGTGGATGATGCGGAGGCCTTTTGGGAAAGAGAAAGGGGAGTGGGCATTAGAAACTGAGGGATTTGGGCCAGGGTTTGACTCTATGTCCCCTGACAGGAGTAGGAGAAGGGTGATGAGGTGTTTAAGCTTGACCCAGGGAGGATTAAGGCAAGATGAAGTGGTTTGAGAGGTATAGGTATTGGGGGGGGGTTGATAGGTGGTAGAGTGTAGGACCAAATGATCCATGAAGAATCAAGGGGGAAGTATCGAAGGACTAATGGTACTGTAGTGGGCATTTGTCATGGATTGTTGAAATGTGTGTGCGTAGGAAGTGTAATAGGGTTGTGGGGTTAGATATGGGGGCATAGGTGATGGCTGCATCGTGCATGAGGGAGTAGCTTGTGGCAAGTGGGAATCACTTGCTAGTTGGAGGAAAATGAATAAGGTAGGTAGCAGCAGCATCCTTGCTTGGGAAATAATTAGGGGAGTAGATTTTGGTTGAGGGCCCTCTGGTGGTTGCAGCTGAAAAGCTGCAAGTGCAGAAGTGGGCTGATAGGATTTTGAGAGTCATGTGACAGTGATTATATAAGGAGAAGCTCACCAAGGGTGGTGATGGGATGGTGGGGAGCCGGTGCACAGTGCCATTGGGGTAGAAACAAGCAGGCACTGCAGGGAGCAGAGCAAACAGGCACCAGAGCTTCCTTCTCAGGCTGAATTTTTTTTTTGAAAATGGCTCCTTAGGTGTCCGAAATTCGGTTCTTCATACCTGGGCTTCGGGGGGGGGTATCCATCCTTGGGGAGTTGTTGGGGAGGGCTGTGCTGCGCTCCTAGCCCTTGTGACCCTAACCATCATCTGTGGAGAGAGAAAGAATTACTTTTATAACTGCAGAGCTGTGGGAGGAACACAGGTATGATCACAGGTATGTGAGGCTTCTTATTGGGCAGAATTAAACTTCTTTTGTCTCCAGTTCAGCGTTTCTTTACTTGGCAATTTAGTAATTTAATTTAACTCCAGATTCAGGATTTGAACTAAAACAGCATGCTGCTGTGAGCGTATGTGCAGGGTTTGTACATCAAATTTACAGCGTAGCTTTACCAAGACTAAGCATTGGACTTGAAACGCTGCCGACTAGCAGCTTCACCCTGCCTGGGTAGTTTGCCCTTTCCCCTAAAATTTCTCTTAATTGATTGGAAAGGCTGGGGAGGCTAACTGCAACTAGCATACTGTGGGAGTTCCCTGGAAATTACAGTACATTCCTAAAACACAGTACAAGCTTCCACGAGTGAAAATTGCTAGGGTTACAAGTTAGTTTTACTAACGTAGCATGCATTAAAGCGCCATTTAACAGCCACGAGGTTAAGGTTGAACAGAGCTAGCTTCTTAAGGTACCATTCAAAACGCTATGAGAGTAAGCATGGCAGGACTTTCATTGAGTTAAAAAAAACTATCAGCACAACTGTGCCAACTCTTTAAACAAACAGGAATACAACATTTAACAAAACAAGCAGGCACTGCGGGGAGCAGAGCAAGCAGGCACCAGAGCTTCCTTCTCAGGCTGAAATAATTTTTTGAAAATGGCACCTAGGTGTCCAAAATCTGATTCTTCGTACCTGGGCTTCAGGGAGGGTATCCATCCTCGGGGAGTTGTTGGGGAGGGCTGTGCTGCACTCCTGGCCCTCGTGACCCTGACCCTCATCTGGGCTTTGGGGGGGTATCCGTCCTCGGGGAGTTGTTGGGGAGGGCTGTGCTCCACTCCTGGCCCTTGTGACCCTAACCCTCCTTTCCAACAAGATACTGGCCTGCTGCAGGGGCTATTAGACATCAAACCAAAGGGCACTCTGGGAAGACTATCCTGGACAAGATGCAATAAAACAAACATGAATGGCAGCCCCCAGAGGTCATAAAATACCCAGGGAAAGCAGGGAAAGTTAGAAAAATCCTCTCACAGCCTAGGCAGAAACAAAACACCGGGATCACTGTTTTGCAAAATGTATCCCTTACAAGTTTTTCTTATTTACAAGACAGCATATATATTTATCCTAACAAATCTGTCCTACTGCCACATTCAAAACACTATCCCCTACCTACTTGCCATATATAAACTAAATTACAACACTGCTACACTTATATATAATACATACTTCTCAAACTTAAAAGAAAAATACACTTTATCATCAAAGGGCTTTGTTTACCAAGTACTGTGCCCATGATTAAAATAATTTGAACCCCTTCCCCCAAAAAAGTGCCCTCACATGAAACTGCATGTTTAACTGTAAAGACAATTAAAAAATGTGTTTCTAAATGCATTACTAACACCAGTGCTTTCAAAGTTTTGAAACTACTAAAAAGACAAACCATATATACATATACATATATATATATTATGGTAGCACGGTAGTGTTACCATAGTTAGGGTTGAGGAGCCATTTCTATGTTAAACCCCAAAACTTTGCACCTTAATAACTTTGCAACCGTTTGATGGATTTGCCTGAAATTTGGAATTTATGATCAAAAACAATAGGCCTTGTGATCTTCCAAATTTCGTACTGGTCGGATATACGGCTGCGGAGTTATTAAGTGTGATCTGTGCACGCGTTCACGCTTTTCTAGAATTCTATGGTCGCGCCTACAGGTCGTACGGTTTGCGCGACCGGCCCGAAATCTTCAGGGAACATGTGGCCAGGGTCCCCGACATGCCTTTCAAAGATTTCATGAAAAAATATTAAACGGTTCAAAAGTTATTCAAAAAACAGTTTCCCATTATAAGTCAATGGGAAAAGTTAACAAAAAGTTCAACACTTTCGCAAATGCATTTTTACTTTCGCAAATGGGCCTGTTACTTTTGCAAATCGGCCATTTTGTTTTCAGTTGGTGATCAGAAAAATGGTTGGCATTTAAATTTGGGACCCTCTAGCAACCTAATTTTTTGTATTCACCTAGTCGGGCCCTGAGGATGCTTGCCATGTCTTTATTTTGTGGTAAAACACCCCGAAATATGTTTTCAAATTTCTGGAAAAAGTACTATAAAATTACTTCGTGCTGCGAAAGTGTCGCCAAATTCGAAAGCTTTCGCAAATTGTGACAGTAGTTTTCTAGTCTGTGGGAAAATGACAGCAATTCTTTGGCACTGAGCTGCAAAAGAACCGTTGGGAGTTTTGAGCTGAAATTCGGAGGGAACGGAGCCGACATCTCACAGATGTGCCTTTCAGTGTTGTATTGAAAAAATATTACACTGCGGCAAAGTTATGGCACTCCAAAGTTGACGGTTTTTCCCATAGGATAACATTACATCGCCCGACGCATTACAGAAATCCTTTGGATCCCTGCTGCAAAATAACGGTTTGGTCTTTTTTCCTGAAATTTGGAGGGAAGACAGCCAACAGCTCACAGATGTGCCTTTCAGTGGTTTGGTGAAAAAATATTACAGGGAGGCAAAGTTATGGCTCGAACTTCTCTTTTTTTCCCATAGGATAACATTACGGCGTTCGCCGCGCCTTTCAGGGCCCGTATCTCGAAAACGGTGCAAGATACGGAGTTTTCGTCAGAAAACTTCTTAGCCCCCTATCAGGGGCTAAGCACAAAACTAGCCAGGACAGTCATAAATCATACGACTTTTAAATTTTTTTTCTACGTCATACGGTTCCTGAGATATAACTTATTTAGTATTCCAAGTCCTCATTTTCTGCTCCTCATACCCATTATTATACATACATTCTTTGTACTCACTGTCTTTCTCTATTCAGCTTTTTGGGAAAACCAGCCTGTGCGCTTACATTACTGTTACCATTGCCCTTTCCGCTTGCGGTTCCATGCCCGTTTCACTTACCGTTGACGCTCGCGCCACCACGCAGCGCCATCCTTGCGCTTTCATTTGCGCTATGCTTCGTTACTTTTTGACATTTGTGTGTACCGCATTGTTTCTCTTTCTGTTTCACTTTGCGTCACCATGCCCATTGCCATTTCGATTTACAGGCATCATGTTACTATGTGACAAGACATCACGTGGCACACCGTTCCCGTCTATGCCACCGTGTTCGTTATCCTTTCTGTTCTCATTCGCGCTTGCGTTACCTTGTGCGCCACTGTTAGCGCTTCTGTTCCTGTTACTATGCCACAAGACATCATGTGGTGGAAGTGTGGGGCCCTTTGGGCCCCGCCCTCCAGCTGCCGCATTACGTGCCGGGAGCACGGGGCCCTATGTGCGTTATCCTTTGCATTTTCATTTGCGCTTGCTTTTCTGTTATTTTTTGCCATTTGTGTCTACAGTACTGTTTCTCTTTCTGTTTCACTTTGCATCACCATGCCCATTGACATTTCCATTTGCAGGCACCATGTTACTATGTGATAACACATCACGTGGCAGACCATTCCTGTCTACGCCACCGTGTGCGTTACCCTTTCTGTTCTCATTCACGCTTGTGTTACCATGTGTGCCACTGTTAGCATTTCTGTTTGTGTTGTTGCTCCTGTTACTATGCCACAAGACATCATGTGGTGGGAGCACAGGGCCCCCCACCGCTGCATTACATTCACTATTTCTCGTTACCATTCTCAAAAAGAAGGGAAATTAGAGGCAAAAAACTCCATTTAATGCATCAGTTAGGGTTGTTCCACAGCGACAAAAGTGAGGAAATTCGCTGTTAGGGTTGAAAACCATAACTCCGAATTCACCCCCCCAGCACCACACACACACAGACACACACACACACATATTCAAGTATGGGGGATGACCAAGTCAACACAACCAATGACAGACATCCAGCAGCAGGTGACAGAAATAACAAACAATTGTCTAAATGTACAACGAGACATCCCCACCCACCTGACCAGGTACTGCATGCTCAGTGGAGATCAACAGCAAAACTGAGGCCATGTACACCAAACGTACACATCTCTGATTGCAGCTGCACACAACGTACCACACTTAGTAGTTGCATGGCCTTACCTACCGATGCTCCACACCAGACCAGACCACATGTGGTAGGCCACCTGAGCAATAGGGTTCAGCAAAACCAAGGAGTTGTACAGGTATAATATCTCTGATTATAACAAGGTTTGAGAAATGCAGCTTTCTAATTGACTGTAAACATTGTAACAGCCTTATGTTTACTTTTATTAACATACATGTAGAGCCTAACCATATGATGAACATAGTTTAATGTTGTTTAAAAACAGTTTTATTATGATAGCAGTAAGCCACTCCCAGGTATTATGTTAATGGTCAGTTTATCACTGTCTAGCGACATGTGGCACTCGGCTATGCCTCATTCAACATTAAACCCCACAGGGTGATTAACAGACCATTTAACATAACTGTTGGTCATGCCTTATTGCTTAATTGTCTTTATGAGTAGATAGTCTCCCTCTGCTAGGCACTGTAGCAGCTTTGCAACACAGTGTCCCACCCAGCTACACCATACACTGTCTAGTTACTGGAAAATGGCTGTGAATACGAACTCATGAAGATGAACAGTGTAACTTGATCATTACAGTCATCGAAACGTTAGTGTGATTATGACTGACAGAGTCAGTGATAGAGAATAACCCCTGCTGTCCTAGTACACTTACCCCATTGTGAGTTAAATCAATACTAAAAGATATTCTGTTTATATCTACACCATACCTACTTGATTCCTGTTGTACCACAATTAACATAGTTATCACTTTGATAGCATCAGTGACAGAAGTGTGGCAAACCCAAACACTAGGCATACAGCCTGAGTATGAAACAACTGTTAAAAAAATTACACTGTGTCCATAAGTGGCATAGATCACTCATTGCAACAATAGTAAATGTATTACTATTTGAATAAGTTAGTCATCACAGATGCAATGAGATTGTCTTTATCAGGTACAACATACTCAGTAAGTGCCTACAGGAAAATCTATCCATTATACATCTCCGATACAGGTACGTCATTGTTGGCTCAGTAGTGCTGTGATATTTAGAAGTTGCTTGGCCTGATCCATGCAATTACAATGTTTCTTACAAAGAATACTTACTGCATCTTTAGTATTGAAACACACTGAAGGTCTATGTATGTACATGAGCAGTACACCTTCATCAGTAAGAATGCATCTGATACTGGCAGTACGAATTTCAGAGCATTGAACAGGCAATGCTTTTCCATACGCTTACATCAGCCTCTCTATCTTGAGTAAACCATTGCAGTAAATGTACTACTATGTAAATCACCTACTAAATGTAACACTACTTTTATCTTGAGCATGCTAGTGTCTTGTGGTTAATTTATGTACTTCTCTTAATTAATGTATACTCACTAGTGTTAAAACCTTTCTACAACTGTCATCTTGCACCTTCAGCATTTATATTGACTAATGGCACAGTACCAGTTGTGGTGTGGTGTGGGGCATCGGTAGGTAAGGCCATGCAACTACTAAGTGTGGTAGTTGTGTGCAGCTGCAATCAAGGATGTGTACGTTTGGTGTACATGGCCTCAGTTTTGCTGTTGATCTCCACTGAGCATGCAGTACCTGGTCAGGTGGGTGGGGATGTCTCGTAGTACATTTAGACAATTGTTTGTTATTTCTGTCACCTGCTGCTGGATGTCTGCCATTGGTTGTGTTGACTTGGTCCTCCCCCATACTTGAATATGTGTGTGTGTGTGTATCTGTGTGTGTGTGGTGCTGGGGTGGTGAATTCAGAGTTAGGGTTTTCAACCCTAACAGCGAATTTCCTCACTTTTGTCGCTGTGGAACAACCCTAACTGATGCATTAAACGGAGTTTTTGCCTCTAATATATATATATATATATATATATATATATATATATACTGTATTAGAGGCAAAAACTTCATTTAATGCATCAGTTAGGGTTGTTCCAGCGACAACATCGAGAAATTGATGTTAGAGTTGAACACCCCTTTGCACCCCTTCAGCCTATGCCCCAACTGGAATTGGGGAGAAGCGACAGATACCGGCCCTAACTGTCACCCCATCACATGTGGAAAGAAGCTGAGGAATAGGAGAATGGGGTGACAGTTAGGACCGATGACCCCAATGCGCACCCCGATTCCAGTTGGGAGGGTGGGCTGAAGGGGTGCTAAGGGGGTTTCAACCCTAACATCGAATTTCCTCACTTTTGTCACTGTGGAACAACCCTAACTGATACATTAAATGAAGTTTTTTGGCTCTAATTTCTCTTCTTTTTGAGAATGATAATGAGAAATAGTGAATGTAATGCGGTGGCGGGAGCGCAGGGCCCTTCCCGCCACGTGATGTCTTGTCACATAGTAACTTTGTGCCCTCAAACGCAAATCATAATGCGCATGGTGACACAAAGTGAAACAGAAAGAGAAACAGTACTGTAGACAGAAATGTTAAAAACAACGGAAACGCAACCGCAAATGAAAATGCAACGAGTAATGCACATGGTGGCGTAAAAGGGAACGGTAAGTGAAACGGGTATGGAACCGCAAGCAGAAATGGTAATGGCAACAGTAATGTAAGCGCACAGGCTGGTTTTCCCCAAAAGCCTAGTATAGAGAAAGACAGTGAGTAGAAAGAAAGTATGCAAAATAATGACTGTCGGAACACAAAAATTAGGACTTGGAATAGTAAATTGCTTATATCTCAGTAATCGTATGACATAGAAAAAAAATGTAAAAGTCATATGTATTATCACTTTCCTGGCTAAGTTTGTACCTTTTTGACAAAAAGTCAGTATCTCGCACCTTTTTCGATATACGGGCCCTGAAAGGCGCGGCAAACGCCGTAATGTTATCCTATGGGAAAAAATAGAAGTTTGGACTGCCATAACTTTTCCTCCCTGTAATATTTTTTCACCAAACCACTGAAAGTCACATCTGTGGGATGTTGGCTGTGTTCCCTGCAAATTTCAGCCCAAAAGACTAACCCTGATTTTGCAGCAGGGCGCCAAACGATTGCTGCAATGCATCATCCACCGTAATGTTATCCTATGGGAAAAAGCGTCAACTGTGGAGTACCGTAACTTTGCCGCCATTTAATATTTTTTTCAGCAAAACACTGAAAGGCACATCTGTGAGATGTCGGCTGTGCTTCCTCCAAATTTCAGTCCAAAACTCCAAACCTTTCTTTTGCAGCGGGGTGCCAAAGAATTACATAGAAACATAGAAGTTGACGGCAGATAAGGACCGCAAGGCCCATCCAGTCTGCCCATTTCTTTTTCTACCTTATAAATGTGCCATCGGCCTTTGCTATGTCAGTGACCTATCTATTCATAGTCATTTGTATTGCTCCCTTATGCCTATCCCATGCCTGTTTGAAGCCCTGCACTGTATTCATAGCCACTACTTCTTGTGGTAAGCCATTCCATGCATCTACCACCCTTTCTGTGAAAAAGAATTTCCTCACATTCCCCTTAATCGGCCTCCCTCTAATCTCATGCTGTGTCCTCTTGTCCTGCTATTTTCTTATATTTAAACATGTTAGACTCTTTCACCTTGTTTATGCCCTTAAGGTGTTTAAATGTCTCGATCATATCACCTCTCTCCCTCCTTTGCTCAAGGGTATACATATTGAGCTCCGTTAATCTGTCCTCATATGTCTTCTGATGCAGTCCCTGCACCATTTTGGTTGCCCTTCTCTGGACGCCTCAATTTGGTTAATGTCCTTTGAAGGTGTGGCCTCCAATACTGCACGAGTACTCCAGATGGGGCCTAACCAATGTCTTGTACAGAGGGATTATTACCTCCTCTTACGACTTGTGATACCCTCTACTAATACACCCTAACACCCCTCAGCCTTACCTACTGCTTTAGAGGTCTGCTTGATGATTTCAGGTCATCAGTGATGATGATGCCCAAGTCTCTTTCTTCCTTTGTGACTGCTAGCAACTCCTCCCAGCCTATAAGTGGCTTCAGGGTTTCTCTTCCTATGTGCATGATTTTGCACTTCTTTGCATTAAATCCCAGTTGCCACTCTTCTGACCATTCTGCTAGTTTATCCAGATCTCTTCTCATTCTGCCCACCCCATCTGGATCATCTACTCTGTTGCAGATCTTGGTGTCATCTGCAAACAGACAAGCCTTACCCTCTAGTCCATCTGCTAGGTCACTAATGAAGATGTTGAATAGGACTGGCCCCAGGACTGATCCCTGAGGTACCCCACTTGTGACTTGCATCTCTTCTGACTGTATACCATTTACCACCACTCTCTGTTTTCTGCCAGTCAACCAGTTTGCCACCCAGTTGACCAACTTCTGACCCACCCCGAGCCTACCTAGCTTATTTATCAATCTTCTATGTGGAACAGTGTCAAAAGCTTTGCTGAAGTCAAGGTAGGCGACATCAACTGCTCCCCTTGGTCCACCACTCTGGTTACCCAGTCAAAGAAATCTATGAGATTAGTTTGACAGGACCTTCCTTTGTAAACCCATGCTGTCTTGGATCCTGTGCCCTATGGATTCCAGGTGTTGCACTATCCTTTCCTTAAGGAGTGCTTCCATAATCTTGCCCACTACTGAGGTAAGACTGACCGGTCTGTAGTTCCCCGCCTCCTCCTGCTACCACTCTTGTGGAGGGATCACATGAGCCCTTCTCCAGTCTTCTGGGACCTCTCCTGTGCTCAGAGACTCACTAAACAATTCTGCTAATGGCTCTGCTAGTTCCTCCTTTAGCTCCTTAAGTACCCTGGGATGTATGCCATCAGGTCCCATTGCCTTATCCACCCTGAGCTTAGCAAGCTCTTGTAGGACCCTTTCTTTGTGAAGGGAGTAGTGCTCACCTCCTCCCTCTGTGTCCATGATGCTGAGCTGTGGGCCCTGCCCTACCTTCTCTTCAGTGAATACTGAGCAAAGTATCTATTTAGGATAGATGCTTTACAGGGTCCTCCTCCTCACATGCTCCCTTTTCTCCATTAAGCTTAGCAATACCCCCTCTGGACTTTCTCCTTTCACTAATGTATCTATAGAAAGTCTTGTCACCTTCTTTACTGTTTGTGCTAGTGTTTCCTCAGTTTGGGACTTTGCCTGCCTTACTGCCTTACCTGCTTCCCTTAGGGCAGTTTGGTATGCCCCTATCTTCATCCCGCTGTGTTCCCTTGTATTTTCTGAAAGCCAGCCTTTTGGCTCTGACCTTTTCTGCTACTGTATTTGAGAACCAAAGTGGTTTCCTTCTTCTTTGCACTTCCTTTTCTGTCTAACACAATGGGATGTTGCTTCAAGTATTGTATCCTTAATGCTTGCCCACTTTGCCTGTACCTCCTCACCTGTGTTTCTTTTTGCCAGGGCTAGCTTAACTCTGTTGGCCATCTTATCAAAGTCAGCCTCTGAAGTCCCATATTTTTGCCTTGGAATGGGATGATTTAGATGTAGTAGCCAAATTGAACCATACCATGTGATGGTCACTGGCCCCAGGTGACCTTCTACCTGGAGATCTGTGATCCTTCTTTGTTAGTCAGTACTAGATCTAGGATAGCCCTGTCTCTTGTGGGTTGCTGTACCAGTTGTTTGAGGCCTCTCCTGCAGGGAATCCACTATGAGTCTAGTTCTGGCAGATGTTCCTGCTGGTATTGACCAATCTGTATCTGGCATGTTGAAGTCTCCCATTATCAGAACCTCCCTTTAGCTGTCATGTTTTGTATATCTTCTAACAGTAATGTGTCTATGTCCTCCCTCTGGTCTGGGGCCTGTAGACAACCCCAGTTCTTATGGCTGTCCCATTTCCTGTTTCCAGGGTGACCCACAGTTCTTCTGGCTCCTTATGTGTATTCTGAATTTCTGTAGCTTTGATATTTTCATTAACATACAGGGCCACTCCTCCCCCTTTTTGCACCTCGGTCTCTTCTGAACAATACATAGCCAGGTACTGAAGTCTCTCAGTGTGGTTACTGGTAAACCACGTCTCACTAATTGCTACTATGTCCAGTTTAGCCTCTGACATTATTGCCTGCAGGTCTGGGATCTTATTTCCCAGGCTGTGAGCATTTGTGTACATGATTTTCCATTGGCCAGATTTTGGTGTGTTAGTTGTTGGGTGAGGTTTGGCATTACTCCTGTGCATCGTATGGGGAGACAAACCTTTTTTCTTACCTGGTGATGCAAATGAACGGCAAACTCACTGAATTCCAGTTTGACCACTAGCTGAGGGGGGAGGGGTGTTCTTCCCATTCAACGTATGGGGTGCTGCACCCCTCTCCCCATTTGCTAGTTTAAATATTCTGCAAAGACGTCAAACTTCTGCCCCAATGCACTGACTCTCTTTAGTCAGATGCAGTCCATCAAATTTAAAGAATTCGCTCCCAGAACTGTTGCCAGTTCCTACAAATCTGTGTCCTTTTCCTGGCACCAGTCCTTGAGCCACGTGTTTAGCTCCCCTATCTCCCCTTCTCGACCTTCCGTCCATCTGCTCCCTTCTCCCAGACTGGCAGGATCTCAGAGAAGGAGATGCCGGACGAAATAGATGATAGTTTGTCACCCAGCCTGGTCAGGTGTTCCTTGGTCTCCACAACTGACCGGGTTGGCGAGATCATTAGTCCCTATGTGTACTAGGACATCAATGTTTTCTCCTGCTTTGTGAACAATTTTAGCAATGCGGTCAGTGTCTCTCATGCTGATGTACCTGGGAGACATCTGACCATCACCCTGGCTGGAGATGGTATCAACTCCCGAATCATGGAGTCTCCTATGATCAGAAGTTTTTGGATTTCCTTTGTGCTTGTTTAGTTTTGGTTCCTGATTTGGGTGAGTATTGTTGTGTTAGCTCCTGTGCCGCAGTGTCCTGCTCTGCAGTGTCTTCTGCCTCTTTATTTGATTTCAGAGATAGAGGCAGATACCTGTTTGTAGTGTTTATATGGTTTTTGGAGGTAATGTGTTGGAGAGCAGAGTGATGGGGCACCTGATTTGTCCTCCTAACCACCTGCCAACCTCCTGGACCAACTACCTCTGCGGTTGAGGTTTTTCTGTTGGATGCTGGGGAAATGGCGGGTGGTTCTTATAATGTATTTCCTCTTCAATATGAAATTTGAGGCGTGCAATCTCTGCCCATGCTGCCCGGAGCTGAGACCTAAGATCTCCAAAGGCCCAGCATGTAGGACAGTGTCCTAAATCCTGTAAGAATGTCCTTCTGAAAATTGTTCCACAGTACCTGCAGTTAATGAAATCCATTCCAAAATAAGTTGCTGGGTTTGTAACCTAGTCAGAGTAATTAGAAGGAAAAAAAAATGCAAGTAATGGTTTAATTGTGCTTTGTTTAACTTGTTATAACAAGTTAAATTACTAGTGCCCTGTAAATGAGATCACTTTGTGGGGCCCCACTGATCCGCCTCTTCCTGCTCTGCCACAGGAAATGTCACAACTGTGGTACCCTATAAAAGGAGTGTAGCATGGGTGGTTGGGGATGGGGTGGGTGGCTGGGCCCTTCCCTGCCTAAAAAGAAGAACCACGGACGAAAGAACAAGGAGGTAAGAGCAGAAACAATCAGTCAACAACAAAATGCAGTAACCCTGAAAGCTTATCCTAATGTTAGATAAAACTGTAAAACCTGTAAAGCACCACCTGTAATAATTTCAGAGAAGATATACCCTGTAAGAAACACTTTGCTCCAGAGAAAAATAAAGCAGTAACAGAAGATATACCTTGCAAAAGACAATTTGAATCAGAAGATTACAGCAGTAATCTGTTAGCACACACCTGTAGGCACACCTTGTAATAATGCAGAAGAAGGTATACCAGCAACAACAATTTGAATCAGAGAAAAATAAAGCAATGAAATGTTAGCAACAAACAGTAGCAATCCCTGTGAGTAAAAAATAAAAACACCACCACACAGTAAATCTGCTTAGCCAAACTAAGTCTTAATCCTTCTCCCTTGCTCTGGTAAGTTTCTTACTCTGCCTTTCAAGCAGTCTTAGAAGGAAAGAGCTCAGGTGAAGCTAGGTGCCTTGGCCAGCAAACCAAGTCTTCTACCCAAGATATCAACTAACCTGACTTTTAACCCTTCTTTCTGTTGGAAATTACTGACAGTTTGCCAGCTCCACTCCCACATACACACCTAATCCTTTGGAAGAGCTGTGGAGGAAAAGCAATTAGTCTCTTCAAGTGAGAAGGAGACTGAAACACCTCTGAGACAACAAACCTTTTCAACAAACAAGAATAAAATAAAACACAGTGTCAAACAGTAATTTTGCTTAGCCCAATGATAAAAAAGTCACAAAAATGTTAGCTCCACCGGTAATACAGTAATTTCAGAGAAGATATATACCCTGTAAGAAACACTTTGCTACAGAGAAAAATAAAGCAGTAACAGAAGATATACCTTGCAAAAGACAATTTGAATCAGAAGATTACAGCAGTAATCTGTTAGCACACACCTGTAGGCACACCTTGTAATAATGCAGAAGAAGGTATACCAGCAACAATAATTTGAATCAGAGAAAAATAAAGCAATGAAATGTTAGCAACAAACAGTAGCAATCCCTGTGAGTAAAAAATAAAAACACCACCACACAGTAAATCTACTTAGCCAAACTAAGTCTTAATCCTTCTCCCTTGCTCTGGTAAGTTTCTCTACTCTGCCTTTCAAGCAGTCTTAGAAGGAAAGAGCTCAGGTGAAGCTAGGTGCCTTGGCCAGCAAACCAAGTCTTCTACCTTACTGTTATTTTGGGCATAGTGTCGCAAATAGTGTCGTGATTTGTGAAAGCTTTCGCAAAAATTTGAGACACTTTCGTGAGTGCGACACTACTTTGTGAAAGTTATTTTTCCAGAAATCTGAAAAACATATTTCTGGGGGGTTTACCCCTAAATAAAGTCATGGCTAGCATCCTCAGGGCCCGACTAGGTGAATACAAAAAGAATTAGGTTGCTAGATGGTCTAAATTTTAAATGTCAGGCATTTTTCTGATCACTAACTGAAAACAAAATGGTGGATTTGGGACAGTAAAAGGGCCATTTGTGACAGTAAAAAGTGCATTTGTGAAAGTGTTGAACTTTTTGTTAACTTTTCCCTTTGACTTATAATGGGAACTTGTTTTTTGAATAACTTTTGAACCATTTAATATTTTTTCACGAAATCTTTGAAAGGCACATTGGGAACCCTGGCTGCAAGTTCCCTGAAGATTTCAGACCGGTCACGCAAACTGTGTGACCTGTAGGCGTGACCGTAGAATTCCAAAAAAAGCATCAATGCACAAGCAGCTCACGCTTAATAACTCCACAGCCGTATCTCCGACTGGTACGAAACTTGGCGGATACCTAGGCATATGGGTCTTGATTCTGTATTCCCAAATTTTAGGCAAATCCATTGAACGGTTGCAAAGCTATTAAGGTGCAAAATTTGGGGTTTAACATGTAAATGGCTCCCCAACCCTAACTATGGTTGCACTACCGTGCTACCATAATATGTGTGTGTGTGTGTATATATATTCGATGTTAGGGTTGAAACCCCCTTTGCACCCCTCCAGCCCACACCCCAACTGGAATCAGGATGTGCATTGGGGTCATCAGCCCTTAGTGTCACCCCATCACATGTGGAAAGAAGCTGAGGAATAGGAGAATGGTGTGACAGTTAGGACCGATGACCCCAATGCACACCCGATTCCAGTTGGGGGTGGGCTGAGGTGTGTAAAGGGGTTTCAACCCAACATCGAATTCCTCGCTTTGTCGCTGTGGAACAACCCTAACTGATGCATTAAATGGAGTTTTTGCCTCTAATTTCCCTTCTTTGAGAATGATAATGAGAAATAGTGAATGTAATGCAGCGGCGGGAGCACGGGGGTGATGTCTTGTCGCATTGTAACATTGTGCCTGCAAACGCAAATTGTAATGCGCATGGTGACGCAAAGCAAAACAGAAAGAGAAACAGTACTGTAGACAGAAATGTTATAAACAACAGAAATGCAACCGCAAATAAAAATGCAAAGGGTAACACACATGGTGGCGTAAACGTGAATGGTAAGTGAAACAGGTACGGAACCGCAAGCAGAAATGGTAATGGTAAGAGTAATGTAAGCGTACAGGCTGGTTTTCCCCAAAAGCTGTATAGAGAAAGACAGTGAGTAGAAAGAATGTATGCAAAATAATGACTCTCGGAACACAAAAATCAGTAGTTGTGATAGTAAATTGCTTATATCTCAGTAACCATACGACATAGAAAAAAATTTAAAAGTCATATGTATTATCACTTTCCTGGCTAGTTTTATACGTAGCCCTGAGGGCTATCATTTTTTGACAAAAACTCTGTATCTCGCACTGTTTTCGAGATATGGGCCCTCAAAGGCGCAGCGAACGCCGTAATGTTATCCTATGGGAAAAAAACAGAAGTTCAGACTGCCATAGCTTTTGAACAGTTTAATATTTTTTCACAAAATCTTCGAAAGACACATCAGGGACCCTGGACACACGTTCCCTGAAGATGTCGGGCCAGTCGCGCAAACCGTGCGACCTGTAGGTGCGACCATAGAATTCCAGAAAAAGCATAAATGCATGCATAGATCATGCTTAACTCCACAGCCGTGTATCCAACTGGTATGAAACTTGGCAGATCCCAAGGTGTATGGGTCTTGATTATGTATGCCAAATTTCAGGTAAATCTGTCAAACGGTTGCAAAGTTATTAAGGTGCAAAATTTGGGGTTTAACATGTAAATGGCTCCTCAATCATAACTACCATGCTACCATAATATATATATATATATATATATATATATATATATATATATATATATATGGTAAACAAAAATTGTTAATCCCAAAAGCTGAACTTTATATTTTCAGTATATAAATGTTTAAGGAAAACCTGTGGCTCTTTCAGCTTAAATCAGAACACTGTGTCTGTTGTTTTCCTTGGGAGCTGTAGTTTCAGGCAGTCCTTAATTACTCTTTCCTTTGGAGTCTCCATGTGGCTCTGATACTCATTTGTGCCAAGGGTTTTTAAGTCAGTTTGAAGGCATTAAGTATTTTCTGTTCCTCTGTTCCTTAATAAAATGTAGGGGCTCCACAACTCGATCACTCCACAGACTTGTTATATTGCTTGCTCCAGGTCCAAAACTAGTGTGTCTTGTTTCAACATGATATCCACCTCATGCACCTCCCACATGAATAAAAAAAAGGAGAGGGTGGATCTTTAGGAGCTTCTCAGGTGGAGGTGGGGGAGAATCTTACTCCCAAAAAAATGAATGCTGTCTCCCACTACTCAGGTTCCAGTTCTTGTACCACCCATTTAAGAAAGAAAATAGTACCTTGCAACCATTGACTAACATGAAAGCGTATTCATTTGAGAGCAGAAAACATTTCTTGGAGGATGGTAAGATGGAGGAGACTATTTACACCGTCAGTCAGTTCCACAGACAGAAAACATGACATCACTCCTTTTGTACATACAAAACATCTGCAGGCTCCACCTACCACAGCCATAAAAACGAGTAATAAAACATAGCAGTTCCCATAGGATAACACTGGAACTTTAACAGGCCACAACTCCATCAATATTTGGACTTAAGCGACAATCTCTATATAGTCACAAAGGTCTCAAGGGGTAGTAAAAGAAATGATGGTGCTGCAAATACAGTAGATAGACAGTGGCACCAGCACATTGTTCTGACAGCAATCGAGTAACGGACTGCTGATACAAACAAAGGACAAACAAACTTACCTTGTTTTTGTCAGCACAATGTGCATCCACTTCATTATTTCCCTGCTGTCAATGGTGTTTCTTACCCAACTGGATCAGCAGATTGTTGTCAGAACAGTGTGCTAGTGCCACTAAGTTTCAAGAAGGGTTCCTGCTTCTCTGCTGCCACCTTAATCATCCTCTAATATGGTGGATGCGTGGCTTCAACTGAGCCATTGAAGTCCACACTCTAGTCTCTCTATATATATTGAACTGTATGCTGCACACTCAGAGTGAAGAGATCACATTGTGTTCCTGGCCATGAGCTCCAAAGACAGCCTCTGATTGGCCAAAAAAGCTCTGTGAGATTTTGAAATCTAACCTGCTAAATAGTATGTCCTGAATAGTGACAGAATAGTGGACTATTCAGAACTTCCATCTGAATATTCGGTAAGCCTACTATTCATGGTATTCGGGAAATACTATTAGGTCCATGCACAGCCCTATTATTTTGCAATTTCTGGCAGCAAGCAATTAATAAAAGTAGCACTCACAGTCTCCTTGTAAGGTCTAAGAATCTGCCAAATTTCATGGTATTGCATTTTCTAGTTTTAAAGTTTCAGGAACTTAAATTTGTAGTTTACATCCTTGCAAAATTTAATTTTTAAATGTGAAAGTTTCACTACTTTTAATTCAATCCCATTTAAATCTGCAAATATGAACTTTTTCAGATATGACCATGTGGTGTAGTAGTTTAAATTCTTCAATTCTGGTTAAATTAGGATATGTTGTTTTAAAATTAGAGAGTAATAACTGAAATTTCAATTCTGGCAACATATTTGGTAGGCTATAACTCAGTCCCATTTGAAGCTAGAAATCTGAAACTATGTACATGTACAAATGTAGTAATAACCTGCATACCTGTCAAATGTAACATTTCAATGAATACTATCAAAATTATACTAAAATTACAGAACTCTGAATGTTGGCAAAATGTTTGGATACCTATAACTTAGCTCACAGTGAAGCTTGAGAATTAAAACATGGTGTATTTACCCATGTTGGATGCTTCTCTAAATCCAGACATTGTGGAGAAATTTGGATAAGAAATTTTAAAACTATCTCAAACTAACGGAAAATTAATTTTGATTAAATGTTTAGCCACCCATATCTCTGCCCTCTTTCAACCTACAAATCTACAATTTGGCAGACATTTGTATGTTGCTAAGTTCTGGTTACCTTCCAAATTTGGTGTTAAATAGATGTATACTTTTAACAGGATAGGGAAATAACTGACATTTTTAAAATGTGGTGGACTTCCATGGAATTTTCACAAAAATTCCATGAAATACCACAGAAGCTGAATGGTCATTCCACAGGCATTCTATGGACAGAATTTTATATTCTGCACAGCTCTATTGTGGTAAACAGGTAACACCTGTATTGCTTAGAACAATGTATCATGTTCAGTGTCAGTTTATTCTTTTTATTGGACCAAAAAGAGATTTAGAAAACACAAACTTTCAAGCTACAGGGAGCATTTCATCAGGTGTAACAGCTAGGTTCTACTGAAAACATGCTTCTTTACTTAGATTAGAGAAATCTATTGGTAAATAAACATTTACATGTGGGTATACAGTTCTTTTGATAAGGAAGTATGCAGAGATAAAAAAAATCAATCTTTGAAATACTAGGTGGTTGTAAATCTGATCAGTGATGTAGACTTCTCTCCCAAAATTGATTGTGACAGCAGAAGGCCTACACATTCTAAGACAGTGGTGTCCAACCTTTTGAGGGGTGGGAGCAACATTTTCATTTCTGAGTCAAGTCAAGAGCAACAACATGTGGTATATGTCGGTCCCACATGTGCCACACACAATGCCCCATAATTACCATAATTACACATATTTGGAATCATTACAGTTAAAATAATGACAGCAGTACTCAATATTCATTAATCAGATTTTGTTAAGTATTTTTGGGGGCAAGTCTGCCTAAAAAAAAGAAAATTAAATGCTTTTTAACATTCAAACTATGCCACAATATTCAGATAAACATCCTGAGTAAATGTGACCCCCTCATTTAATTTTTTAACAGCCAGCCATGTCCATTAAAGGTCATCAGTCCCCCCCACACCACCATGTTTTTGAAAGAGCCATCAAGAATACTTCTGCAGCCTGATTAAGTGAGCCCCCCCCCAATTTTTAGCAGCCAGCCTAGCATTACATGTAATATAAAAAACATTGTTAACTTCAACATTAAATGTGATCATCACTCCACCACATTAATTGCTGCTACACACAAAAGCACATCGGGTCCAGTGATACAGGTAGCCATAATGGAGGAGAAATGGCAGTTTAGCATATCAGGGGTAAGAAAGATTTAATTGTAAAAACAGAGTTTTCCTTAATGGCAGTGAGACCACAGATCAAACACAAAAAGCAGTGACACAGACAGCTGTAACAGTGGAGTGATGGCACTTTGGGAAGTGAAACAAACTGCAGCCTTTCTATCTGCCTTTTACCCTGGCCCAGTGAGACAGCAAATCGGACCACAAGTGTAAGTTAATTAATGAGCTGTGATTTGTGGTCCATTGTTTTGCAAGGCTGCAGTTTGCGATTCGCACACAGATATTTACTCTCACTACTTATAGCCATTCATATATTTAGAGCAATCATGGAGTCACGGAGACAAGAAAGACAGGGGAAATGAAGTGGCGAAATTCAGTGCCAAAATTTAATGTGAGTACAAATGGCAAAGTTAAAGTGATACGCTCAAAATATGCACAAAAAGCAATATTTTTTTCTCGACCTTTCTCAAGCCACATAAAATGGTTTGGCAAGCCATATGTTGCTCGCGAGCCACACATTGGACAGCCCTGTTCTAAGAAGTTTATATCCAAAGAGTATTCCTAAATACATAGTGTGTGTCTGTGTGTATGTGTATGTGTGAGTGACACACTAAAATATAAATAAAACATTATTAATAAATAAGGTCCATGAAAATACATATCAAATGTAAGATATAATGTATAGAAATATGTGCAAAGGAAATGCATAAGCAACTGAAGCAGGAAGAAGACAGTTGTCAATTAAAATCTTTAATGGGTCATGAAACCAAGGTGTATATTCAATTCACTATTTTTAGTACCAAGAAGGTGAATAAATTTGAGTTCATAAGCTCACCTTTATTGTGTGTTTTGAAGTGTTCTTTGAGAACCTGGACAGAGAAGTCAGAGATCGAGTGCTCAGACTGAGACAAATGTTGTCCCATTGGTTTTTCAGTCTTTTTGTAATTTACTGTATGTTGCGCCTGCGTGAATTCATTCAGGTTCAATGGCGTTGCTGAGTTTCCTCCATGTAGCCTGTATGTGGATGCTTCTTTCACTGGATGTAATAGACAAGATTCTGGGATCCAGATGTATCACTCCCCTGTATCCTGAATTGCTTTTTTTTGGGGGGGGGGGTTGACAAAATCTGAAATTGAAATGTTTCACATTTAGGTATGTTGCAGGGTTTAGTGCCTCCTGCTGTTTTGTTGTTTTGGTCAGGTATATGTTTACTTCTGACGATCAGATTGGATAAGTTAGGTAGTTGTTTGAAAGAAAGTAAAGGTGGTTCCTAGAATATACATTTCAAGATGTCATCCTCACTGAATATTGGTTGTAGATGTTCAATAATGTGTCTTAGGGCTCCAGATCAGGGTTCTATGCAACAATCAAGGGTGTCTGGTTGGTGGTGATCTTTCTTTATATTGTAGTAGTTGTTCTCTTGGCATAAGCATGACACATTCCATAACTCTGTCAATTTCTCTAGAGGAGTGTGTGCTACAGGAAACAAATAGACAGACAGGGATACCAGCACAAAAATAGCAATTACTCTAGGCACACTAAAAATCTGTAATGTACAGTCAAGCGTGTCAATACCACCAAATCTGTTCACATGAGGAGGACAGAAATAAACACCTTGTCAGATTGAAAAAAACATTTATTGAATAGGGACACTCCTCTACAGACATTGACAGAGCTGTGGAATGTGCCACACTTATACTTATGATCTGGAGCCCCTGCAAAAAAATAATGACCTACAACCACTATTCAGTGAGGATAACACCCTGAAATGTATTTACCAGGAACCACATTTACTGCCTTTGAAATAACCACATACAGTAAGTTATCCAACCTGATTGTCATAAGCAAATGTACACTTGGCCAAAACAACAGAATACCAGGAAGAACTAAACCCTGCAGTTTTCCTAAATGTAAAACACGTGAGCACATTTCCACTTCAGACATTATCAACACCCCCCAAAATAAACAATTCAAAATACAGAGGAGTTATACATGTGGATCCCAGAAAGTTGTCTATTACATGCAGTGCAAGAAGTGTCCACATGCAGACTATGTGGGGAAACTGGGCAACCCCACTGAACCCAAATGAACTCACATAGGCACAACATAAAGGAGAAAAAGACTGAAAAAAAACAGTGGGACAACATTTCTGTCATTCTGAGCATTCCACCTCTGACCTCTCTTTCCTGGTTCTCAAATAACACTTCAAAAATACCCACAAGAAAGAAAGATTATGAGCTCAAACTTATTCACCATCTTGATACTAAAAACAAAGGATTGAGTACTGACCTTGGTTTCATGGCCCATTACAAATTTTAATTGATAATTGTCTTCTTCTTGGTTCAGGTGCATATATATTTCCTTTGCATATATTAACATTATCTCTTACACTTGATATATATTTTAGTGGGCCTTACACATTAACAAGATTTTACTTATATTGTAGTCACACAAACACACACAACCACACATACTCTATATTTTAAATGTAGGCTCTTACAATTCATAGCCCTCCTGTTGTCACATTCCATTGTGGGAGAGAAGTCTACATCACTAATCTGATTTACTTTTGTGCCCTACTCAGTCTCTGCTTTGCCTTTGACCTTGGCGCCTTGATCCTTGCCCTTGAACAAGTCACCTTAAAACATACCAGACCTTCTTAATGCCCAGTCTATATCCCGTCAAGTTCAGGATGCAGCCTGCTTCACTGCTACCATCCGCTGCCCTGGTCTTCATCACCTCCTAAGGTAGACTCACCCTATTCAGCTACCTCCAATCGCTCTCCTTAAGAGCTTCATTTCCTGTCTCCCTGTTCCTAAATGGCTTTGTTTCTACATGACCTCATCTCTCTGAGTACTCTGAAAGCAATCATGACCACACAACAGAAAGGTCTAAGTACCTTCTCCTACCAACACTTCACCAACTCCTCCTACTCCTCTCCAGGGACATTGCAACAAACCCAGGTCCCCCAACAGGCATGCCTCCCTCTACTGTACCAAAGGGCCTATGTATATTTCACCTTAACGTTAGGAGCCTGCTACCCAAAATGGATGCCATCAAAGTATGGGTCACTCAACATTCCCCCAATGTTCTCTGCATGACCGAATCATGGCTGTCTGCCAGGATCCCAGACTCTTCTCTATCCATCCCTGACTTTAACCTACTCTGCCAGGACTGTGGTAAGCACGGAGGTGGTATCACAATCTATTATAGGCAAACCCTCGTGTACTACTTGTCCCACCATGAAACCAGCTCATCCTCCCATGAGCTTCTAGTCATACTCCTCACTCTTCCCTGCACTCTCCCAACCTGATTTGGAGTGCTTTGCAGCCCACCTAAAGGAGCTCAAAATTCTATGGTTGAGTGCATCTCCTCCATCTCTTCTCTCACAGTTAAGGGTGAGCTCATCCTACCTGGGGGATTTCAATCTGGACTGGCCTTCACCCTCATCCAAGTCCTCTACCCTAAAGATAGAATCACTCAACCTTACCCAGTCGATCTGGGAGTCAACTTGCCTAAACCCTAAATCCCCCAATCACACCCTACTCTACTGGGTGATTGTCTCCCACCTCCACCACATGTCTGCAGTGGGTACACTACCTGATGCCCTTAGTGATCATTGTGTCACTTTCTGTATAAGAAAGGCCTCTATTTCCCTATCCACCCCTAAATATTTATGGTACCGCCCGCTCCATAATCTAGACTCCTTCTCCTTCCTTCAGGACCTAGCCCAATCTTACTGGTCTCCCACCTACTCAGTCCTGGATGATACAGCCCCCTTCAACTATTTTCTGACACCCTAACCCATATTTGGGATACCTATGCACCACTAAAAAAGGTGCGAGTAAAAAGGATCCACCATTCCTCAAAAACTCAGGACCACATCACCCTTTGCAAAGCCCGAGACAAATTGTGAGCTAACTTCAAGGCGTCCCTTCTACCTTCACATTGCAACTATACAAGTCCCTTAGAATTTCATGCACAAAGGCCATCAGAAATGCAAAATCTAATTTCTTCAAGTCCCAACTACAGGTGACCTCAAACGCTCCCTCAGCATTCTGGAATGTTATCCATTCCCTTTTACACCTGTCTGTCTCTCAAGCACCTCTAGTCTTAAATACTGAAGGCAGAACAGCATCAGACCCTGCCTCCATTGTCAACTCCTTTAACACCTTTTTTACAACCTGTGCTCTCCTTGTCCACCCCAGTCCTACTTCTACAGACCCTTCTTACTCTCGATCTGGCACTGACTTCAACTTCCCTCCCATTTCCTCACATGAAGTGTGCTAGACACTTATGTCACTAAACCCCTCCAAGACAAGCCCAGATGCCTTCACCCCAAGATCCTTTGCATGTTTGCATGCACAATTGCAGCCCCTCTTGCACATCTTCTCAACCTTTCTTGCACAATCAGCTCAGTGCCACAAGCCTGGAAACTGGCTAAGATGCTCCCCCTCCACAAAGGGGGTGATCTCTCATCCCCAGGCAACTACAGGCCCATTCTTTTCTTCCCACTCTCACCAAACTCCAGGAGCCTCTAATTTACAAAACATCTAACAGTCTCAGATTGCCTCTCACCCTTTCAATCTTGTTTCAGGAAGAAACATTCCATGATATCATCTCTGCTTCGAGTTACTGACCACATCCAATCAGCCATGGGCAAAGGCAAAATCACTGCTGCCATTTTTGTGGATCTGGCAAAAGCCTTTGACTCTGTCTCCCATCACCTCTAGTCCACAAGCTTCACTCCTCTGTCCTGGCACAATCTTCCATAAGTTGGTTCCAGTCCTACCTTCACAACAGACAGCAATATATACAAGTTGGTAGTGTCTCTTCCCTTCCCCTCCAAATCCAAACTGGTGTCCCTCAAGGATAGATTCTTGGCCCCATTCTCCTCTCCCTCTCCATAAATGACCTCCCATCCATCTGCTCTACTTCCCTAACCCATATGTACATGGACAACACCATGATTTACCCTTCTTGCCTTCCGCTGCCAATGTAGATGCCCCCTTGCAGCATGATTTTGACAAAGTGCAGCACTGGTTTCGCCAAAACTAGCTAAAATTAAATTCTAAAAAAAAACTGTATCCATTTACTGTGGTTCAAGGCAAAGACTTTCAAAGCTCCAAAACTTCCCAACACTTACCACTCTGGACGGCTCTCCCTTAAACACAACCCGTACTTTCAAATATCTGGGCTCTGGCTGCATAGCAACCTAGACTTCTCTGCCCACATCAATCCCATGTGCGCCAAATTTTGACCTAAGCTCGGTGCCCTCTATCATCACAAAGACTGCTACCCTATCCCAACCTGCCATGAACTGGTCTCCAAAACCATTCTACCCATTTTCGACTATGCTGATATCATTTATGGTTCAACTCCTGCAACCTCACTGACCAGACTCGACACATTACTCAACTCATTCTGCTTGTTGGCTACCCCCCCCCACGCTCACCACTGTCTTCTCTAGTCCTCCCTATCCTTATCTCCACTATCTGCCAGGCACCAAGTCCACAACCTCTTTTTCATTGCCAAATTCTGGTTTGGATCATTCCCCACCTGCCTCAATTCTTGCCTATCCCCAGCCTGCTCATCTACATACTCCCTTTGATCTAGGGATGCCCGTACCTTCTCCCTCCCCCAACCCCACACTTACTCAGGTCAGGCAACTTTCTCCTACCATCTCCCCCACATGTGGATTCAGCTTCCTAGCACAATGTGCCACTCCCCTACAATGTCTGTCCTGAAATCTCTACTCCAATCTGTACCCTCTACCACTTGCTCTTGTCAATCTGCACCCACTGCTCCCCTCATTTACCTCCCCTAGTCTTCCTCCTCTTCTTTCTTTTGGCACTTTCCAAATTGCCCCAGTCCCCCTGCCTCTGGCTCCCCCATATGCCTTGCTTCCTTCTTTTGCAATCCACTATTTCCCATTACTGACCCATGTTTTTTATATTATATTCTTGTGTTATAGGTTTCAACTCTCTCATGCCCTGCTATACCTTTGATTTTACATCCTATTGCCACTGTGTATTATTGTTATATTACTCTCCCTCTTGAAGAAGCACTTTACTGTAACTAATCCTAGTGAATGTTCATTTCAACTTGCATAAATTCCTGTAAATGGGAGAGCAGTGATGCAGCGTGCCGGCTAGCAGCTCCTCCACATTACTCCAGCCACATGATTCTTTATTTTTCATTTTAAACACGGGCTACCTGATAAAAACCCTAACAATCTACATTAACAGAAAGATCTAACATCCAAGGCATCTTTGATGCAATCCACTGCTCCAATGGAGGTGGAAATGAAGAAAGAGCCACAGAAACACACTCCTCCTGTTACCCCTGAAAAGGCCCCGAAGAAACTATGGGCCTCTGGTGTGGCAGAGCATCCATCGTAAGTAATCGTGGCTGCAGATCAAGAACCTCTAACACTTAGTCGGTTCTTGAAAGAATTTAAACCCTTTCGAGATGAATTGTGCACTGTCTTTTCGGAGCTCAGATCACTTACCCAAGCAATGGAAGACAGATCACAAAAGGTCTCGGATAATGGCCTCAGAATTTTCTCCTTAGAAAAGCAAATGGATAAAGTTGATCCTGATCTGGTGGCCATGCATCAGAAAATATCCTGACTTGAGTTTAAAATAGAGGACCTAGAGGGCCACAGCCACAGGAACAATACAATCCTCATAAGCCTTCCAGAAGGAGAGGAAGGCCAATATACTATTGTGTTCATTCAGAAAATGGTTGAAAAGGTTGCTGGCCCCTCTCCCTTTGGTCCCAAATATGTAATTGAGAGGACACATCGGTCTCTTCGCCCCAAACCCCTGACTGGAACCCCGTCTCATCCCCTCATATTTCATTTCTTAAATTTCCTTGAACACCACCATTTTCTTGCAAAAATCAAGGAATTATAAGAAGTCAGATGGGAGGGCAGTAAAATTGGAATCTCACAAGACCTCCGAGCCACAGTGTGACAGAGAAGATCATCTGTTCATCCGACTGTCTCTAAAATCATCCCAGCAGGGATTAAGTTCAGGATGGTATATTCAGCCAAGTTACAAGTACTCGTGGCTGGAAGTTGGCTCTCTTATGAAGAACCGGAGGCTGCACTGACTGGGCTTAAGGCTGCCCTCCCTGACCTATTCCGTGACCCTTGAACTGCAGCTGGAGATCATAGGAGTTCTGCTAAGTGAGGTAACAGAAAGTAAAAAGAGTTGTCTTTTGGTAAAGCAATATGGAACCACAAAGCCTTTCTCTTCTTGGAAACTTATTTCTGGTCTAGATCCTCTAGACCCAAGTTCCTACCCGGCTGGGGTTTTTGTGGCAGTTTATTATGTTGATCTCTGTATTGTTTGGGACATTCCTGAAATATTAGAAGCACGTTGAATTTCAAAGGGGCACTATGAAAGTTCCATCTAAGAGGATCCTCCTTCTGTGTAGCCATTCTGAATTCCTGGCATATCTTGCCTTTCCTTTGTGATGGTGCGCATCTGTGAGCAGTCAATTATGTAAAGGTTCCTTATTAGGTTTGGACAGCTTAATACCCGCTAGAGGGAGCTAGCTGCACAGTTTCAGCAGGATCTGGTTCTGAAAGGAATACCCGAGACTGAGTCCAGTTTGTTTTATCCATGGAGTAGTTTGGAGATTCTTTTCCACCAACCACCGAAGGGCTAATCTCCGGATCACTCTGGTTTGGTTCCTTTTTTTAATTGAATTAACCTGTTTATTTGGAACCTCAGGGTACAGTTCTCACTGTTTCCATTTGCTTTGAAGAAGGAGACTTATATTCAACCTGTTTTGTATGATTAAACCAAAGCTCCTTGCTCAGATTTGCCCGCAGTAGCCATGATACTAATGGTGGATTTACTTTCTAGTTTAGGCTGACTTTTTTTCTTTTGTGCTTTTGAAATCATCTACCCACAAACCACTTAGGACTTAAATGATGCTCAGTTTAATTTGTACGGTGTTTCAGTAGGGTTTCAAGTAAATATGTGCTACAATTAGATAATGTTACTTCTATATTATAAGGTATGCCTACTTCCTAGTTTGCCCACAAACACATGGGTAAGACTCAATATTTAGTAATCATAGTCCAGAACATGACTGTATCAGTATACAGGTCCCAACTGATCTCATCTCTACATCTGGTTTATACAAATGTAAGGAACTGGTGTTTTTTGAACCTGACAAGCTGGGCATTTTTATTTACACACCAATGGTAGATCAGAAAGGCACAGTTCTGATTTAGTAGACTGATGTAGTAAACTTCCCTGACCTGTTAACTTGTTATTATACTAATGAAGGGGAGTTCATAAGGCCAGTCTCATAGACAAGCTACTTGTTTTCTATGGTACACTACCCTACCATCTTGTTAGCAAAATTGTTAAAGAGTTTTTCTGCTTTATCTTAGTGGGGGAGTGTCGGGTGGCTGGAGGGGTGGAGAGGTGTCGGGGTATAATGCAGAGCGAATTTCGTAACAGAAAGGGGGGATGGGAGGGTTGGGGATTATTCAGACATCATGGAACTTATTTACTTGTACATTGGTTTATGGGGTGGCTGGAGGAGCATGGTGTTATTAGGGATTTGGGGAGGGAGGGGGTCTGGGTAGTGGTGTGGGGGGAATCTTGCATGGCCAGACCCACTTCCATGTTACTCTTGGTAGGAGTTTATTTCATTTCATTCAGGGATGCTCACTCACAAATCATCCAGGACAATGGCTGAGGATTTAATGTTTACCACATGGAATGTTAAAGGAGTCTGAAGTAAACTGAAACAATACCAAATTTTAAAGCATCTTCATTTGTTAAAGGTAGACATTGTATTCTTACAAAAATCCTACTTGTTACTTCCAGGAGCCCCAAAGCTGAGAAGGCAACAAGTAGGTCAAGTTTTCACCCCAGAAGGCAACTCTCAAAGCTGTGAGGTATTGATTTTAATATCACGATCTGTCCCATTCTTACTGGTGAATGTTATCAGTGATCCTCATGGTAGATTTGTACTTGTTCAGGGAAAACTACACTCCACTGATGTTCTATTAGGTAGCATTTACGGTCCGAACAGTGACTCTTCCAGGTTTTTTGTGCAGCTGGTCAATACCTTGGCTCCCTATTTACCTATCCCAATGATATTAGGTGGGGATCTAAATTTAACTTTTGAGCCAAATGTCGATCGTACAGGGAACAACTTTAAAAGCTTCTCCCCAGCTCAAAGGTCATTAAGGGAATTAGTGGATCAAGTGGGTTTTTCCGATGTTTGGTGTGTTCTTCGCCCCTTGGAAAGAGATTACACATTTACCTCCCCGGTCCATGGGACTTCATCAAGAATCAATTACATCATGATCTCCCATGGCTTACTCCCAGGGGTATTGAACTCATCTATCCACTCAGACCCCCCCTTCCGATCATTCCCTGGTTACATGTCAACTTTCGTTTTCCTCCCTTCCAAAAAGAGGAGGGAGGTGGAAAATCAATAACCAGCTCTTAAAAGATCCGGGTGCAGTACAAGTTATTACAGATCATATCACACAATTTGTGGCTATCAACCACAACACAACTGGTAAACTGGATGTTGAGTGGTGTGCCTTAAAGGCTTATTTAAAAGGCCTACTTATTGGTTTGTGAGTGAGAGCCAGATGTTAAATCTTCTTTCTCAAATCAGAGCCATTGAGGCCAGATTGTCGCCATCTACCCCACAGCAAACTAAGCAAGAACTCATTAAATTGAATGATACTTAAACCTATTGAGAGAGAAAACTGAATTTTTGATTATAAAAACTAAGGCCTCATATACCGACCAAGGAGAAAAAGCAGGGCACCTCCTTGCATTAAGAATTAAGCAACAAGAATCTTCATGACTCACTGCTGCCATTCAGTCATCCGGAGATGGTACTTTGAAAACTACCCAGCTGAGATTACGGCTGAATTTAAATCTTATTATCAAGAATGATATGGCTCTAAGCCAAATCCACCCTCCCTTGCTAGTCTGGGCAAGTATCTGTCAGATTCACACTTGCCTTCCCTTTCTGAAATACAACAACTCTCGCTATGTGCTCCCATCACCCAAGGAGAACTTTTTAGAGTCATAAAGGACCTCCCCACAGAGAAGACCTAGGGACCTGATGGCTTTTCTCCTAGCTTCTACAAAGTTTATGCAAAACAGCTGGTTCCCCTACTTATCCCCTTATACCAGTATATTCTCTCTGGATCTGACATAGATAAAACCCTATTCGAGGCCCTGATTGTTCTCCTACCTAAGCCACGAAAGCCTCTTGATTTACTAACTAGCTACAGACCAATTTCTCTTCTCAATCAAGATATTAAAATTCTGACTAAATTACTAGCTGATCATATCAATACTGTTCTACCAGACTTAATAGGTTCAGAACAGGTCAGATTCATGAAAGGCAGATTCTCTGTTGATCACCTACGCACTCTGGCCCATGTCTTCTCTGTGTCCAGGGATGCACAATATCCTGCTGCTCTTGTCTCCCTGGATGCCGAGAAGGCATTTTATTGAGTGGACTGGAACTTCCTATTCCATACTTTGCATGCCTTTGGCTTCCCCTTAGAATTTCAAAATTGGGTCTGAGCACTTTATAAATCTCCTTCGGTGAGAATGATGTGTAATGGAGCAGTCTCAGATTTATTCCCTCTGCAATCCAATAGGAGACAGGGATGTTCCTTGTCCCTTCTCTTTTTTAATTTATATCTGGAGCCTCTGATACGTAGGCTTGTTAATTGTCCCAGGATTTGAGGTATCACTATACAAGACAACAAAATTAAGGTTTTAGCTTATGCTGATGATCTATTACTCCAGCTCTCTTATCCTGCTTCATCTACCCCTCCTATGCTCGAGATCATAAAGGAGTGTAGTGTCCTCTCTAACTGCAAATTAAATGTAGACAAAACAGTTGTTTTTCCCCTCAATTATACAGTACTGAAGCAGGAAATTATGGCCCTGGGACTGTCTTGGGAAAAGGAATCTTTGTGATATCTTGGAATTGAGCTCTCAAGAAGCCCTGCACTCCTCCAAAAGAAAAACTTTGATTCTTTATTGACCATTCTTACCCATGATCTAAAAAGATGGTCCCATCTCCCACTTCCTCTATGAGGTAAAGTCAATCTGGTTAAAATGAACATATTCCCCCATCTTCTCTATCCACTCAACCTCTTAAATCTATGGCTTCCTCTCTCGTGGTTTAATAAAGTGCACAGTCTCATTATAGATTTCATTTGGGCTGGAAAAATACCCCATTTGGCCTTTCATAAATTTGCAGTCCCTAAAGTTAAGAGTGGCCTCTGTCTCCCACATATTGGTTTATATTACTGGGCTAGTCATGCCAGTAAATATCTCAGATAGCTCATGATAGAGGATCCTGGAACTCTGTCCTTTTATATACCACTCTGGCTCAAAATAGAATCTGCTCTAATTCAATGTCATGGCCTTTCCCTGTCAGCACTTTTATACACTAAGATTAAGTGTCGTCCTGTGCAACTCCATTCTACCCCGATTGCCCTTTCTGTCAAAGTACACTCCCAGCTTTGCTCTTTCCTGAAGTATGAGCATTACTTGGATTTGGCACAACCATTAATGGGGAACTGTAATCTTAAAATTGATGGTAAAGTTATTTCTTCCCCTTGGCTACCACAGCTAGCTGACTGTACTCTCTCTTACTCCTCAATGAAGTAACAGCGTCTTGGTCATCTTCACCTGTGATTTTAGCTAAGTCAGGTATTCTGAATTCCAGCATTTTTGAAATCTTCCAATTACACCACCTGTTGACGAAAACTGTAGAGGGTAATCCCTTCACTGTCCCCAGGCCCTCCTTTTGGCATAGGATTGGTCCCTCTAGCTGGCCTCCTATATGCTATGTCTAAGAGGTATAGTGCCCTCTTTGATTGGATCTACCCATACCATTTTGGTGCATCTAACTACTGGGCCCCTATTTTCCCAGAGACAGTTATAATTGGCCTGTTCTATTGCGGAGGTGTCACAAGTTTATCATGCAGGATAGACTCCATCTTATGCAATTCCATATATTGCCCAATTTATATTATACACCACAAAAGCTGGCCAGATATGGTATTACCTCTTACTCTATTTGCACCAGATGTAACATAGAAACATAGAATTTGACAGCAGATAAGGACCGCTTGGCCCACCTAGTCTGCCCATTTTCCTACCTAACAGATAAGCTTCAGATCCTAGTTAACCAACAGCTTACTTCCTCCTACCCCCCACTAGGACTGCCTTATGCCTGTCCCATGCATTCTTGAATTCCCCCACTGTTCGACTCCACAACCTCCTCAGGAAGGCTGTTCCATGCATTCACAACCCCCTCTGTGAAAAAATACTTCCTCACATTACCTCTTAGATGTCCCCCCTCTATCTTCAAATTGTGCCCCCTTGTTCTTGCACAACTCTTTTTCTGAAAGATGCGACCCTCTTGGACTTTGTTGATTCCTTGAGGTGCTTGAAGTTTCTATCATGTCCCTCTCTCCTTCTTTCCTCAAGGGTATACATATGAAGCTCCTTTAGTCTTTCTTCATATGTCTTCTGGTGCAGACCCTGCACCATTTTGGTTGCCCTCCTCTGGACAGCCTCCACTCTATCTATGTCTTTGCAGAGATGGGGTCTCCAGAACTGCACACAGTACTCCAGATGGGGTCTCACCAACTGTCTGTAGAGAGGGATAACAACTTCCTGTTTTCTACTATTGATGCCTCTTCCTATGCATCCCAGTATCCCCCCAGCCTTCCTTACTGCCTTCTCACATTGCCTGCCCACCTTCAGGTTATCTGATATAATTACCCCCAGGTCCGTTTCCATTTTTACTATTGTCAGTATCTCACCCCCCACTGTGTACGCTTCCCCTGGGTTTTTGTTTCCCATGTGCATTACCTTGCACTTCTTTGCATTGAATCTGAGTTGCCATACATTTGACCATTCCTCCAACCTTGCCAAGTTCCTTCTCATCCATTCCACTCCATCTTGTGTATCAACCCTGTTGCAGAACTTTGTGTCATCTGCAAAGAGACATACTTTTCCTTCCAGTTCCTCTGCAATGTCACTTGTGAAGACATTAAAAAGGACCGGTCCCAGTACTGAACCATGTGGTACCCTGCTAGTAACCCGCCTTTCTTCTCTGTGTACTCCATTTACTACTACCCTTTGCGTCCTGTTGTCTAGCCAATTTTTTATCCAGGCTACCACCTTGGGACCCACTCCAAGGCTGGCTAACTTGTGTATTAATCTTTTGTGTGGGACTGTATCAAATGCCTTACTAAAATCTAGGTAGGCCATGTCCACAGCCACTCCCTGGTCTACTACTTTGGTCACCCAGTCAAAGAAATCTATTAGATTTGTCTGACATGACCTTCCCATCATGAATCCATGCTGCCTTGGGTCCTGTGCTCCACTGGCCCCTAGGTACTCAACAATTCTTTCTTTCAGAAGTGATTCCATCATTTTCCCTACCACTGAGGTCAAACTAACTGGTCTGTAGTTTCCTGCCTCTGTCCTGCTCCCACTTTTGTGAAGAGGAATCACATCTGCCCTCCTCCAGTCCTCGGGTACCACCCCATCCTCCCATGATTTGTTAAAGAGACTAGTCAGCGGTGTCACTAGTTCTACCCTTAGTTCTTTTAGAATTCTTGGGTGAATCCCAGCAGGCCCCATTGCTTTGTCCACCTTCAATTTTATTAGTTCTTTCAGAACCCTTTCTTCTGTAAATGGACTGGTATTGACTCCCATCTTCAGAGTGTTTCTCTTGTTTGGTTTAGGTTCCTCCCCCCTCCTTTTCCTTTGTGAATACTGAGCAGAAATATTCGTTCAGTATCCCTGCTTTTTTACTGTCACCCTTTACCCACATTCCCTCCCCTTTATTAAGCCTTAGTATCCCTCCTTTGGTCTTTCTTCACTCCCTAATGTACCTATAAAAGGTCTTATCCCCCCTGCTTAACAGAATTGGCTATCCTTTCCTCGGTTTGGGCCTTTGCTATTCTGACTGCCTTCCCAGCCTCTTTCTGCTTTAACTGATAAAGTTCTCTGTCCTGCTCCTTCTGTGTTTCCTTATATTTCCTGAATGTTATCCTTTTCTCCTTAACCTTCCCTGCCACCTCTTTTGAGAACCATAGGGTTTTTTCCTTCATTGTGTTTTATTGATTTGCTTTACACAAAGGCTTGTTCTCTCTGTGATGGCTGTTTTGATTATTCCCCATTGTCCCTCCACCCCTCCTTCTTGCCTGTTTACTAGTGCTTTTCTGAGGCACTCTCTCATTTTCCCAAAGTCAGCCCACCTAAAGTCCAATACTCTTGCTTTTGTATGGCTTGATTGTATGGCTGTGTTTATCGTGAACCACACTGTTTGGTGGTTGCTTGTTCCCAGATAGCTACCCACTTCTAAATCTGAGATTCTTTCTCCATCCCCATTTGAGACTACCAGCTCTAAGACTGCTCCCTCCCGAGTGGGTTCCAATACTAGCTGTCTGAGGCATGCCCCCTGTAGGGCATCAAGAATTACCCTGCTCTTGGATGTGTCTGCAGCAAAGGTGCTCCAGTTAACATCTGGAATATTTAGGTCCCCCATCAACAATATCTCCCTCCCCTTTTTCTGCCATTCTAAGGAAACCTTCTATCATTTTCTTGTCCATTCTCTCTCCCTGAGATGGGGGTCTATATACAACCCCCATGCAGATTGTGGTGCCATTTTCTGTCTCCAGGGTGACCCAGAGTACCTCATCTGCTCCCTGTTTACTCTTTAGTTCTGTTGCTTTGATCCCTTCCTTTACATAGAGAGCTACTCCTCCTCCTCTTTTACCCTCCCTGTCCCTCCTGTAGATTGTGCATCCTGGTATGTTGACATCCCAGTCATGGTTCTCTGTGTACCATGTTTCTGTGACTACCACAATATCCAGGCAACCCTCTTCCATCAAGGCCACTAGTTCAGGGAGCTTATTATGCAGACTATGGGCATTGGTACTCATCACCCTCCACATTTTGATAGCCTTACCCCTTTTAGCCCCATTCCTGTCCTTATTGCCTTTGCCTTTTTTTACATTTACCTCTATTCTGCTCCCTAATAACTTTTCTACCTTGGTGTTTACCTCACTAATCACCATGTTTTGTGGGGGGAGGCTGGGATTTCCCTGTTCCTTTTCAGTGCCTCCCCCCTTGGCTTGTTTAAATGCTTGCCAATGAAGCATTTAAACCTCTCACCTAGGATCCTGGTTCCCCCCTGGACAGATGCAGACCATCGCAACAGTATAGATCTGCATCCCTCCAGGTGGCTCCCCAGTCCCCAGTGAAGCCAAAACCCTGAGCTCCACACCAGTTTTTCAACCACTCATTGAATTCTCTGGTGAGGAGTGCCCTAGCATCTCCCTTGCCATAGACAGGCAGCACCTCTGAGAAGGTTACCAAAGGCGCTACTTGTCTAAGGCCCCTCCCCAACTCTACAAACTCCTCTTGCACTGCTCTGATCCCATTCCTAGACAGGTCATTTGTCCCTAGGTGGACAATGACATCCAGCTCCCTCCCTCATGCAGCTCCTCCCATGATCCTGAGGATTCATTTCCTGTCCCTCCAAGCCGTGGCGCCAGGAAGACACCTTACCTCCCTCTCCCTTCCTCTCCCATTTCTACCCCCTAATGATTGGAGTCCCCATCAGGAGTTGTTTCCTTCCCTGTGGGTCCCATGCCACCCTCCTGTGGGTCTCCTTTGTGAAGGTTCCCAGCATCCTCCTTGGTCTCCACTGCAGGTGCCTCTATAGAGGAACCACTATCCACCAGAAGAGCAAATGATGTGGAGAGGTATAGCTGGAGGATGCAACTCTGTTCCACCACCTCTCCCTCCCTGAGCCCACCCTGGTCCAGCCTCTCCTCTTTATTGGCAACCTCTGAGGTAGTGGCATTGGCCCTGGTGGTCCCTGGGTGGGAGAGGAGGTTTTACGAATCCTAGCCAGGTGAGCCTGGGGATGGGCAAACTCCTCTGTCAGACCAGAGAGGTTCCTGCAAATAGGGCAGCATCGCAGCCTCCAGAATGTCTCCCGGAGCACTGCCACCCCACAGCCATTGCACTGCACCACTCTTATTATGTCTTATTTTGTGTCCCCTCTGCTGTTTCTCTGTATGCTTAATCCCTCCTCTCCTTACAACTCTCACCCTTCCTCTTCTGGGACAGCAACTTCCTATCTTCCTCAGTAGCCTCCTTCTTTCTTGCTCAATGTCAGACCACCAGCAGCAAGGAGGGGAGAGTGAGCTACTTTTTCCTTTAGGGTTGACAAAAGCAATGTTTCTCTATGATACTTCCCTTCCTACTGCCAAACAAGAAGTTCCTGTTGACAGTCAAATCCAGTGGCTATAAAAGTAGAACTGGCTTAGGGTGGGTGAGTGGAGGGGTGGGATGGAGGGCAATTAGTAAGAAAAAAGGCTAGCAACAGGAAGTTGTAATTTGAGTCACCTGCTTTTATAGTGTCTAAGCCACACCCCCAATTAAGCTCTCTTTCCTCCTACTGGTTTAGCAAAGTCAGCTGATACAGTACCCTTCCCAGCACAGAACACACACTGACTTTCTTTCTTTTCTTTCTTTTTTAACCCTAAATAAGACCCGTTTTACTTCTAATAAAGTATCTGTCTACTTAATCTCAACAGACACTGACTCCTGCTGAGATATAAGTTTTAAGTTAATAGCTTCTTTTAGTTAGCTGCTTTCTGCTCTACATGCAAGGCTAGCACAGGATGAAGGCAATTTGCTTCATATCTTCTGGACCTACCCCAAAATAACCCCTTTATGGTCACTCATCAAACAAAGAGTAGCCCACTCTTAGGCCTTAATGATTTGTTTACAGATAATGTTTGTCTTTTGGGGGACTTCTTGGAGATTCCAGTTCTTGCTCACAGGTTCCATGTGTCCTTAATATCAATGTCATTCAAAAAATTAGTATTGAAACATTGGAAGGACAGTAAAGATATTTTTCACACTGAATGGCTCAGAGAAGTGCTAGCTTACCTCAGATCAGAGAGATGAACTGCAAGTCTCCGGAATACCACTGCTAGACTTAACAAAATTTGGGGCCCCTTGCAAACTCTTTATTCCCTACAAACTGCCCAATATTAGGCTCATGACCATAAACTCTAGTGTTATACAGTATGTATACTTACCCTGTGCAAGATTTTGGGGGAAGAGGTCATTTTTGGGGGGCAGAGCGGAGGACTCATCAATCAGTTTATCATGTATTACCTGTGTTCTGTATTATTTACAGTGATTTGTCCTTTGTATGTAAAAAATGTCAATAAACTTTGAATTGAAAAAAAAATTCCTATAAATGTATGCATTTATCTTTTTGTTTAATATTAATTGTTATTGTACTTTATCCCTGTATGTAACCCTCCCTCAGGTCGCACCTGGAAATGAGCTTTGGCTCAGTGTGCTTTTCCTGATTACTAATTTTTAAATAAATAAATTACACCCACCTATTATTTCAAAGACTGTTTTTTTTATTATTTCTGCATATGTCCCTATGAAAAGAACTGTTTGACCCATGTGAAAATGTTTATTTACCTGTAGATCTCTCTATGCTAAATAAAGAAGCTTGTTTTCTGTATAATTGGGCTGCTATGCCTGATGAAGGGCTCTATGTAGTCTGAAAGGTTGCATTTTGTAAATCCTTTGTTGGTCCAATAAAGGTATCAAATCACCCACTTTGTTCATCTTTTTGTACAATGCCCAATACAGCTACAAACAATTCTCTACAATTTATTCTTTTGAAAGTTTTGACAAGTAAAGGCACAGTGAACTGTGACACTTGTTTTCAGGTGATCCTATTGGGTTGATTACATGGACCGTTTTTATTGGCCAGGGAAAGGTTGGCTAGGACAACAGGGAAATTCCTCTACTGTTCGGTAGGTGGGTGCTGCTGTCCATGTGGATAGCTGCTGATGGTGCCAAAGAGTAGTTGGCTGTGGAAGACAATATTTTTCTTGATCTGGGAATCCAAGTGATGCCTGTTGCAGGGAGTTATAGCAGAACAATCTGCGATGTTGGCTTGGAGGGTGAGACAGAATGGAGAAGGAAGCCGGAAATTGGAAGATGGTGTGTTGGTGCAGATGGAACAGATTGCAATGGGTCAGTGTTCCAAACGACCGGAGGAACTGGGTTTCCCAGTGATGAATGTGGAGGATGATGCATTCTTTGGTATGAAGCTTGGGGCTAGGTGTCTGCTACAATCAGATAATGTTTTTGCCTCTTGTTTTACGGTGGAGCTTCCTAGCACAGGCCAGGAGATTGACAATGGGGGTACGGGAGTGGTGTTGCCTACAGAACTGTGTGCGGAGGCCATGTCCTCAACACTGGAAACATAGAAACATAGAATTTGATGGCATATAAGAACTGCTTGGCCAACCTAGTTTGCCCATTTTCCTACCTAACAGATGAAGTGCAGATCCTAGTTAACCAACAGCTTACTTCCTTATACCCCCCACTAGGACAGCCTTATGCCTTATGTCTGTCCCATGCATTCTTGAATTTCCCCACTGTTCTTGACTCCATGACCTCCTCAGGGAGGCTGTTACCTGCATCCACAACCCTCTCTGTGAAAAAATACTTCCTCACATTACCTCTGAGACATCTCCCCTCTATCTTCAAACTGTGCCCCCTTGTTCTTGCACAGCTCTTTTTCTGAAAGATGCCACCCTCTTGGACTTTGTTGATTCCCTTGAGGTACTTAAAAGTTTCTATTATGTCCCCTCTCTCCCTTCTTTCCTCAAGGGTATACATATTAAGCTCCTTTAGTCTTTCTTCGTATGTCTTCTGGTGCAGACTCTGCACCATTTTGGTTGCCCTCCTCTGGACAGCCTCCACTCTGTCTGTGTCTTTGTGGAGATGGGGTCTCCAGAACTGCACACAGTACTCCAGATGGGGTCTCACCAACTGTCTGTACAGAGGGATAACAACTTCCTGTTTTCTATTATTGATGCCGCTTCCTATGCATCCCAATATCCCCCCAGCCTTCCTTACTGCCTTCTCACATTGCTTGCCCACCTTAAGGTAATCTGATATAATTATACCATGGCCCTTTTCCATGTTCTACTGTTCAAGGGGATCTGGGGTGGGATCTGAACATTCTGCCCCCCCCGATTTTTATGGTAATTTGTCTTGTACAGGGGTTACCATTGTGGATGCTCTCCAGAATGTAGGCTGGGTCAGGCCTCAGAAGAACCAGCCATGGATGTCACCCTTGCAAAATTCTTGTGTTGTGCAAGCTGATATGGAAGATGTACATGACCCTTTGTCTTTATCTCCTGCGTTGCAACTCACATAACACCCTGTACTTAATTTACCACATAGTGTGGTTGTGGATGCTGGGGTTATTCATAGCACTGCCTGTAATGAGGAGGGGAGACCTTCTAGAGATCAGAGCCCAAGGTCCACATGCCCTTTTCCCATGCCTCAGAGTGATGGACCAGACCTGAGCTCAGGTCGCACTGGACGTAAACCCCTGTCATCTTCGGCTTAGGCTGGGCCACAGGCCAGGACATATGTAGGCCTCTTTCATACCCCACCTGAGTTTGTGAAATGAAGAAATGCTGTCTGCATTAGGTATGGGGGAGGTCTGGGGACTTACCCAGATAGGTTGTATGTAGGAAACAGCCTTATCTTAGGAAATATGGGATTTTCTGCTACAGAATTGTATGCATTGATTCATACTTCAGAGGACCCAGTTTTTGACTTGTGTTTTAAGATGCCTAATGGGTTGGAATCCTTCTGGCAAAAATACCAGGAGGTGAGGCATACTGTGCTATGGTCCCTGTTTGTGGCTATCCCCCTGTCCAAGCCAGCATTACAGGCAATAACTGTTCCATTCAAGAATGAGGGGATGGCTATTGGGGATATTCTATATTGGCTAAATTCTAAATGTACTGTTTTGTGGGGTCCCTGACCCTATTATGGATTCTCTGTGTATTTGGACCAGAGGTTGGCGAATTCAGGTGTTCTTCCCTCTCAATAATGGCTCTGTTCAAAACCTCCCTAGCTGTTTTTTTCTGGGGAGCGATAGGGGTTTCTTGTTTTATGTAGGATAGCCCAATACATGTTTTTTGTTGTGGGGCATATACACACTTGAATAGTGCATGTGATAAGCTGAAATGTTTCCTGTGTGGGGGTATTGGGCATACTGGCATCTCCTGTCCCAATTCTACCTTTTGCAATTTGTGTGAAGACACACTACACACATTTGCCAATTGCCCGTGGACCACACATAACTCTCCTGCTAAGAGCAGGCCCAGTGGCACTGAAGGTTGAGGTGCTGAATGCCACACCTTGCACCACACCAGCAACCTGGGTTCTGGAACGGCAGGCCACTGGGGGTCAGCAGGGGAAGGGTAGATTGAGCATCCCAGGACTGCACTCCTCCCTTTGGGGTGAGCAAGGGAAAGCATGTCACATTGTAGCAGCCTCTGGTGATGACCGGGGGCAGCACAGTTGCAGTGCACAGTAGGGAGGAGCACAGCAAGACATCAGTTAATGCACTGTATTTCATTGCACCACTGAATCCTGGGGACAATCGGAGGTAAATGGCAGGGTGCGACTGTTCAGCTTGATGGCCACACTCCCGCTGACCCAGAGGACTGTTGTGGAATCATGCTGGGGAACTCCGGTCCAGTTCATCTCAGAGTGGCTTGGGGAGGCCCTTCAGTGGGTTGGGGTGGCTGCACTGGACCTCCGACATGCAAGTGATCCTGCTGCTCTCTGGGTCGGTGGGGGCCAGTGGCTGGATGCCCCTGCCAGTTGCGCCGCTGTGGCTTATAAAGAAAAGAGATGATTAAAAAAAACTCTCCTGCTAAGGATAAGGACTGTGAGGCTTAAGATGACATGGTTACCAGGGCTCAACAACAGGCAGCCACCACACAACTTGTGCTTCATACAGCAGCCCCTCCACAGTTGGTCCCAGGGCTGCCTGCTCAGGCAGCGGGAGACCAGAAGGTTTTGATCCCTCAGTTCCAAGACTTTAATCTTCCTTCTTCTGGGCTGGATGTTCAGAATGATGCTCCAGGCGAGGTTTTCACCAGTGGGGATCTGATGGAATCAGCATCCACTGTTGATGCTATGCAGAGTCTGATGGAGAGGGCACTTCTGATGTACCGGTACAGGTGACTGATGTTCCACGAGATTCTGAGATGTCTCCTCCAACTGAACCTGCATGGGAACAAAAGAGGGTCAGGCGCTCCCAAAGGGGCACTGGGTCCCAGGTGTCACAGGGAAGGCACCGGGCATTACCTACCCAGGTTAGTACCAGGAACAAGTTCTGGATAAGAGGAAGCAGCCACCTGAGTCAGAGGAGGACTCTGATGCCTCTTCAGTGGCATCCTCACAGCCAGAAGCAATGACAGATACTGAAGGCATGTTAAGTGACTCTCGCTCTTCTAGCAGGAAGCAAACAAAGGTTAAACCTCCCCAGACATAGGTGTGTGGTTTTTTCTATACCTAGCTAACCCATGTTGTCATTTGCCTTAACCTGTGGTTCGTTAAATACAAATAGCATAAAAACACACAGGAATCGGCTTGCCACCTTTTCTGTTTTATGTGACCTGTAGAAATCAGTTTATTTTTTGCAAGACACTAGGTTGCATACCTTGCATGAAATTGCTGTTCCATCTCAGGAATGGTTTGGTGGGGCATCCTTTTGGTCGTTGGGGGAGGAAATGTGCACTGGGGTAGGTATCATGTTTATTGCTCAGGGGTTCTCAGTGTCATGACTAGTTGACTTGATCCCCAGTCGGGCTTTAATTTTGTATGTTGTTTATCAATGGCAGGAGTACAGATTTATTAATGTCTATAACCCACAGTCTAAATTTCTGACAGTTCAGTTAATGACAGCCATACGGTCTTATCTTTATATGACTAGATCTGTGATCCTAGGGGGATTTTAATTGCATGTTGTCCTTAACAGACAAGACAGGGGCCACAGAGAAACTGTTTAGTGATTCTAATTTTCCAAATAAAATGGTTGCATCTGCCCATTTAGTGGATGGAGCTCTGTCAGGGAGGATTCCACCAGACCATATCTTTTGTAAGGGCACTTTGTCTACCACGATAGATTTTATTTTCTTGTCCAGGTGGTTGCCTTGTGTGAAATATGAGATTTTGCCAGTAGAAACTTTGGATCATTCTATGGTTGTGACCCATCTTGGGTTCTCACAGAATAAACCGGTAACCCTCAATTGGTGGAGATTAACTATATCATTATTAGCAGACTCCTTGTCAGGGTTGGCATTACAAGAACTTATGGAAGCCAGGATTTCACATTTTGACCTGTATTAGAATCCACTTCTTTGGTGGTAGGATATGAAAATGGAAATCCAATGATTGTTTCATTTTATGATTAAAGTCAGTCTACCTATTTTAAATATTTAGAATTACGTAGCCACTTGTAACGGTTGCTGTCACTCTCGGCCGAGCATGGCCTGGATTATTCCTCTCAGATAAAGCAGGTGAAACAGGATGTGTACATATCAATATCATAGGGGGCAGTCACTATTTATGGAGCAGAAAGTTGTAACTCAAGGGACAGCATTTACAGTGAATCCTTATGATAACTGTTGTAAAAGGGTGGATGCTAAGTATATGGCTCAACTGACATTGGAAACGGGGGCTGTGGTTAGCTCTAATATGGATATTGTAAGGGCTGTAGTCACACATTGTTTGGTCATGAGCTTCCAGTAGATGAGACCCTGGTGGGATTTCTTAAGGGCTTGTCAGTGCCAACCTACAGAATGACATGTTGCAAACCTTAGTACTCCCAATTACCCTGGAAGAGGTCAGGGCGGCAATCACTACCTTGAAATGCAAGACTGCCCCTGGGCCTGATGGGCTGCCAGGAGAATTTTAGCAGAAAATGGTTGACACACTATTACCATATATAACATTAGTTTAAAATGCTATTTTGGGCCCAGTGGTGCTGAGGGTTGCGGTGCTTGATGCCACACATCACGCCACGTCAGCGACCCGAGTTTGGGAATGAGCCAGGGTCATCAGGGGTCAGCAGGGGTGGGTTAGGACTGAGTGTCTTTAGACTGCTCTCCTATCCCTGGGGAAGGTTGGGGGATTCTACTGTGCTGTAGTGGCCCCTAGTGATGACCGGGGGCACTACTAGCGTTGGTGTACTCGGGGGGGAGTGCAGCAGACATCAGCACGCAGTGCCCAGATGTCATTGCAGATCTGCACTCCAGTGGGGCTCAGAAATAATGGAGGAAAAAGGCTGGGTGGGAGACAGCAGCTTGATGGCTGCCCTTGGCCAGCCTGAAGGTCTGTCATGGAATCACACTGGGGGGGTCCAGTCTTGGCCAAGCATGGGAAGAAATAGGGGGGCCTTTCAGTGGGTCAAGGAATGGCCGTACTGACCCCCCATCATGTGAGTGAGCCTGCTGCCATCTGGGCAGGTCAAGCTGTCAGCTGGATCCCCCCCATTTGTACTGCAGCAAGGCGGAAAATAGAAATACGATAAAAAAATAAAATGCTATTGTGTCCGGCAAATTTGCTCTGCCCCCTGTGTTGGCAGACAGTTTGTTGATTTATAGTTTTAAACAAGGAGATAACCTGGATTTACATAACTGGAGAACTTTAAGTTTGCTGAATGTTGACTGGAAGATATTGTGTAAACTGCTTGCTTTTAGGCTACCCCAGGTGGCTACCATTGTGATTGCTGAGACTCAAACTTGTGCTATCCCTGGAAGAAAGATGATGGACAGCCTTAAAGTGCTAAGACAGGTACACAACAGTTCATCCTGTAGCGGATTCATCCTGAGTTTAAATCAAAATAAGGCTTTTGATCAGGTGGTGCATGATTATCTGTTTGCAGTTTTGGGACATTACAGTATACTTCAGGTTTTTATAAACTGGATTAAGATTTTGTATAGCAAGACCTCTACATGCCCTTTAGTAAATGGGAAAAGGGGTAGTCATGTTGCTGCTCAATAGGGGTCAGGCAGGGATGCCCTCTGTGCTTCCTACTTTAGGTTTTTGCAATAGACCCACTTTTGAGGAAACTGGAAACTAACCAGTCGATTCGGCATCTGCTGTCTACTTTGCATCATCCATTTTCAATTACTGTGGCATATGCAGATGATATCTGCCTGTTGGTGGGTGATGAAGTTTCTGTTGAACGGGTGTTGAGCACAGTCCAGACATATTCTGACAGCTCAGGTGTGACCCTTAATAGTAGAAAATGAAGAGGGACATCCCTTACCCTGGGACAGGACTCACAACCCACGGAAATTGCTGGGATTAGGATTTTGCCCAGGCCTATATGGTTATTGGGCCTTCTATTTGGTGGCCCAGACCCTGCTAGTGAGAACTGAGCATCTGCCATGGCTGTTTTCGGTTTGCATGTACAGAAATTGAAGGGATTTTATATGACTTGGGCTAAACGGATTTTTATTTTAAGAACCTTTATAGTCCTGCTGTTTTTGACTGTAAATTATGTTTTCCCTGTGCCTCTGAGGTTGGAAGCACGGCTGTATAACCTTTTCTTTCAGCTGTTATGGGGCAGCTGACTGAACCTGGTGAAGAGATCTGTAATGTATTGGCCTGTTAAACAGGGGGTCCTCAACATGATTAATCCTGTGGTATTTTTTCTTTACCATTTTTTTTATATGATAATATAGAGCCACTCCTTCAGGGTAAGAATGTAGTGTGGTGTGATGTGATCGCAAATTCTCTCACTGTAAGTATTACCTGAGCAACCACTCCCGTCGTCACGGGGCAAAAACCACACCACTGGGTTTTGTCTTAACATCGCTTTATTTGATCAAATATCTCACACATGCATGTGGGACTTCTACAATGGAGAAGTTCCCTGATTACAATTTACAGTAGCTTTTTATAAGCTAGATTTTGCACTTCTTATCTTGAAAAATACCAACATTTCAGTATAAGCCAATCATAAGACAGCATAACAAGTTTTCAGCAATGTAAAATAAACATGCAATTCATTTCTTTCCCATTACTGCTTGATACATATGCCTGGGTCAAGCTGACCTGAGAGAGACAACGAGTTTTACTCACACCATAGCAACGTACAGCTTATCTTCAATGCCACTACGTGCTCTTATCTTTTATATTTTGTCCAAGCTCATGCAGGCTGGTACAACCAGTTCTGCCTAGTTTTATCTAGCTTTCGGTTTTTACAAATGTACTTCAAGTAACCTCAGTACAAATTCTATAACCCTTAAAAGAACAAAACATGAACTCAGAAATGTCTACTACATTCATTATTACTTTGTTACAGCATGGCTTTTAAAGCAAGCATAGCTTCAAGGCATTTAATAGCAAATATAGCTTTAGGATATATAAAAATTCCTCACACTCTCCCCTTTTGATACTATGTATCAACTAACCCGATCCTTTTACTTTTTTCGCTTTATATTTTGGTCACAATCTGGCTCATTTTGTAATGGAAAACACCCTCCAGTTTAATGGGGTCCTTTTGTTCGGGTTGTAGCAAGGGGACAGGTGGGTGCGTCCCGTGACACCATTGTGTTGCACAGGCATTGTAGGAGAAGTTTGATTAGACAGTCAGTAGCCAGAGTGCCAATATGACCACTTACAAGTACTGTCACCCAATGGAGAAGAGTACTACAGAGTCACCAACTACGACTATAAGCCATGACCATGGGTCCCATATTTATGTGTAGCAAGCTTAGAAAAAATGCAAGGCTGGAATTTAGTATATCTACGCACGGCCTCATTTTATGCTTTTAGCTATTTTTTTCATTGTATAGAATTTTACAATTACCCTTTTAAAGTCTTACATATACATATTATGACATAGTGGTATTTTTCACTTGCAGCCTTTTGCTACTAGATATACTAATTTACATGTTGTCATCATTTAGTCATTTACTAACCATTTTACCTTTTACTAGCCCTTTAGCAATTTACACTAGCCATTTTACCTTTTTATTTCCTCAGTTTTATGGTTAGCCAACTACACATTGTTGATAAAGTTTGGTCACTGATTACTAAAACCTTGGCCACTGACCACTGTTAATAATTTCACCCTGAAGATAGGAGGCCCCTGAGGGACTCGAACATTACAAAAATTGAACATAAATGTAAAGATATTAGTTAATAACTGAAGGTTACAAAAAAAAAAACTAAACATTTCTACTTTTAGACTGTTAGACTAGGTGACTAGGTATATGATTTAAAACTGGTTGCCAGCATACAGATAGTCAAGGCATTTATAAAAAGCATCCTGTTTTGGAGTTGGCACAGGGGTGGTTACAGATGGAACACAAATCATGAGTTTGTAAAACATAATACAGAATTGAGGGATGTCAACACCACAATTGAAATATGTGAAAATGCTAACATGTGACACCACATATAACACAATATAACATGACAATTTTGTTGATGAAAAAGAGTTTATGGAATTCACTTTGAGAGTGAATAAGGTAGATGCTACCTTGTGTTGAGGTGTGGCACACCCTGGGAGCTTGGTTGAAGAATCTGTTGATAATGTCTCTTGACAGATAAGTCCTTATAAAACATAACAGTCCATGAAATTAACAGTTCATATAAGTATTTACAGGTTGATGTAGTTACAGTACAGATGAAATGTCATTTGCAGAATGGTGGTAACCCCACAAGGCATATGGGGCAATGCAGACAGTAATTTAAAAACAAAACACCAGCATAGTAGAAAAGTCAGTGTTCATTTTGTGGCTAGCTGCTGGATGGCTGAGTAGTAGACACACACTGGCCAGGGGTGCATTGAGTCCTTTTAATGGAATAGCCCCACACACACACACACTGGCATGGCATTTGTTTTGTCGTAGTTGATTACACCCTTGCATAAAGATTACCAGTCCATAAAAAGGTAACAATTGACAATAAACCATTAAGAACACAGTCCATAACAGAGCAATAGGGTTGTAGAAAGTACCAGCCATGTTTGGAACAAGCAGCAGCGAAGAAAATAGATGTATTGCTTGAAGGTCAATTGAAGCAGAATCTTTTCGCTGGAGTTGGGGAGTGCCCCTTCCCCAGACTTAACTTCATAGTAAGCAGAAACAATAAGCTTGATTGCAGAGTCTGAACTGACTGGACCTTCATCAGTTGATTTAAAGTTCTACAAATAGGTGTAATTTTGCTGAAAACATTACACTTGCAGAGGTATTCATGCAATAGTCCTTATTAGGAACCAGTCAGGCACAAAGATGGTGATAACATCAAAACTGTGGCAGTTGTTTTTCTTTGTTAAGGAAAAAGATGAAGGTCTTGGCAACTTAGATGAAAGTATTACTTCTGTTGAACGTGAGATTTTATGTGCCACACCTTGAAACCTGCAAACTTGCAAAGTGTGTTAGACACTGAATTAAAAACACATAAATAACAATCTTTTAAACCATTAACTTCTTGTTTTGTAAAGAGTGGTGTGACAGAGCCTAAATTCTGGCAATTAGAAAGAGAAAAATAAAATTGGACATTAACCCAGACACCTGGGGTGCAGGCCAAGGTTCAATTATACCATTTGACCATCTGTAAATCATGACAGTGTTATGGTTACCTCCTGCTTTTAAATTACAGAAGCAGTTATGACAGTGATGAACATTATTTCCCTGTCTGTTGCAAGCAGGCCTGACTGAGACCTGAGTTATAAAATCTTGTAATGTTACAATACATAGATACATAGATACATAGACAGTGTCAGCAGATAAGGGCCTATGGCCCACCCAGTCCACCCATTTGAGCCCGCAAGTCCAGCCTGTTTTCCCAGAAGTCTGTTTTCCTTACCCCTGACCTCAGAACTCCTCCATGTCCACCCCATGCACCCTCAAATCCGTGACCATCTCAGCCCCACCACTTCCTCTGGCAGGGTGTTCCACTTGTCCACCACCTGTTCTGTGAAGAAATTTTTTCTCATGTTTCCTCTGAATCGTCCTCCCTCCAGCTTCATCCCATGATCTCTAGTCCTGGAACATCTTTTTTACTTAAAAATAGTGTTTTCCTGCACTCTGTTTCTCCCTGTAAGATACTTGTATGTCTCTTATCATATCCTCTCTCTCCCTCCTCTCCTCCAGGGAGTACATGTTCAGTTCCTTTAACTTGTCTTCATAGGATTTGTGATGCAATCCATTTCTGCACCATTCTCACCCCTTGTACTCCCTTTAGACCCATTACCCCCCTCTTCCTCAGTAAAGACCGAGCAGAAACACCTGTTCAACATGTCAGCTCCACTGTTGTCATTCTCCACACGATTCCCATCCTCCCCCTTTAGTCTCACTATCCCTCCCTTTGTCTTTTTGTATTGCCTGAATGCTATCTTTTTGGCTTTCACTTTTTTTTTTTTTTGCTCCCTCTTTGGAAAACCATAATGGTCTCCTCTTTTTTTTTTCTCTTGCTAACCTGCTTAATGCAGTTACATCGCTTTAAACATATTGTTCATAACAATATGCCTTTTACCAATGCAATTAGTGGGACAAATACATATGTTGTTGGCTCTATGCCAATTTAATAACAGTGCCTATTGCACCTGTGACAAGTGAAAAGGTCTACCTTTTTACCCTGTATAGTGAAATACTCCAAAGTACTGAGTGGGTAAGCTTGAAGCATAGGTTTGGAGTACAATCTAAATTTTGCATATTATAATTGTTAAATTTAAAATGACAAAACCTGCATAGAGTACACTCATTCTTCAGGGGTACCTGTGAGCAATAAGACAAGTAGAGCATTAATTTTACTTTTGGTTTTGCTTTGGAACATATTGTAGGGTGGGTCAGCAATGCTGGTCCCAGTATTTAGGGTTTGGTTATGAGCATTAAAACGTTATACATGTGGAACACTTTTCTGAATACACACATGATACAGTGTAGCAAGATGTATATCAAAACGTTATAACATAAACATGAAACATAAGCATGTTTGTAATAGAACAATTTCAGTATTGAGCATAATGCATAATGCATAAAATACATTTTAAACAACACATATAGACTGTAAACTTAGCTTAGAGTCCAGAAATGTTAAGAGTACTGTGAATTTACTGGTTGAAAAAAATGCATTCATTGCTGTAAGGCAATGACAAAAGTTGTTTTGCATTTGTTTTAACAGGATAAGAAAGCTGAAAAGACAATTAAAAGAATGAATATGTGTGACATACATACACAACTTTACCCTCCAGCGTAACTGATTACTTGCTGAGGGCAGAAACCCTTGTACTAATAATAGGTGTGAGATTTAACTGTTTGCACTAGAAAAAACAGAAGGGCTTGGGCTGGGTTATGCTGTTAAAATACCTTGGGTCTTTTTTTTTTTTAAACCTGTAAATAAGAAACAATTATTGGCAAATATACATTTTCTTTATTTACCCCTTTGGGGGACCAGTGATGTACCTTGCAAACCTTGCAACCTTTGTGGGTACTACACTGGAAGGGATAGAGGAAAGGTAGCTTACCCCCTTCCCCCAAACTCCTACTGGTGGAAGAGACAGCTCGAAGTGAAAGAGACAGCTCGAATACTGTAGCAATAAAAAGGTTAGCTGTGGATGGTGACATGATCCCCACTTACTACACTTTAAATTATAACAAGATAATATTACAATTAGTTTAGTAAGTTTCATACCTTACTATAAAGATGGGGAACTTCTTTTTCTCTAGAAGAAAGAGAAGAAACACAAACAACAAAAACAAACACACACCAGTTTAAAAATAAAACAAGATTATTTCCATAAGATAAAAGAAGCCAAGCGTCCCTGGGTTCCCTTATCCTAAGCATGACAAAATGTCAGCTGAATTTATAAAAAAATCCATTTGATGGTAATACCGTACGTACATATCTCTAGAATGCATTTTAAAAAGACAAAAAAATTATTACACCATGGTCACACATAAAAACAAAAGCCATTGTTTTTAACTGTAGATGGTAAACTCTCAAAAACAGCTGTAATAGTCCTTTTTTCAAAATCGTACTATATATATATATATATATATAATAAAATATGGGGAGATGATGAATAATCCTCCCTTCCAGCTGGAGTATTGCCTGTGTTGGTTGCAAGTCAGAAGCAGTGAGATAAGAAGAAAGTTTGTTCCTCTTCACTTAGAATACTAGTTTTGCAATAAAAGTCAAATTACATGGTTCACTCTTGGTGTGCTTTCATGAAAACATACATTTTGTGTGAAAAGTTGTGCTTTAGGTATGGAATACACATCAAGTTTGAACTGGTAGTAACATAAAATGTTGAAACACAAGAAGGTCAAATAACGTGCAAAAGGTCACAGTGTACATGCAAGGGTCGCTCAAACCCAGTTATTTATTTTTTGTGTCCTTGAACACTACTGATATTAAATATCTTTACAATAAAATGCTGGCCAAGACAGTACACACACATACACATACACAAAAAGAAATACTTAACACAAAATAAGACTGACATTGTTTCACACCAATTTGCTGAGGTAATGCCCATAGTTTCATTAGAAAACTGTACATGTTTTAGATATATGTGCTGCCTCCCCCTGTCTTGTAACACTGACAATTTTTAAATCAACACATTTATACATATCACCATGCCAAATCTTTCCAGAACAAAAACACTTTTAAACACATTCTAACTCCTTTCAACACCTTTAAAACACAACACAACGTACCATCTGTAAGTGAACACATCTTGTATAACATGGTTACACCTTTTGGCACATAGCCAAAATATGGCACCCTGCCATTTTGCAAAAGTTTCTGGTTATAACTAGAAGTATGATAAAGCCATTTATAGCTGTTAACACATTATATCTTCACCTAGCAGTGGCTTGGCACATTGCTTGCAAACTACAAATCTTTCTGCACATTGCGATCTATATGACGCCATATCTCTTCACCTTCAACACTACCTGCTTCACCCAACAACTACATACAAAAGTTTTTCACTGACCCTATCTAGGCAGCACAAATGTTCCATTAAAATAAAACCAATTAAAACAGTCAGATATGAGGCAAAGAAGCTCTCTTCTTTTTACTGTAACATGTTATGCACTCAAGGCAGTCAATCCTGTCTCACAACCTTGACAACAGAACATAATTACAGAACACAGATATAAGCTAGAAAATATGCACAGAAAGAGCATTAACTTGTTTAGTATATGTATTACAGAAATAAAACAGACAGACATAAAACAACTTTGAATAAAAATTCAGACTTACCCGTGCCAAGGTATTTTTTTCTTCTTTTCCGATACAAGTCTGAGTAAGAAAACTGACTGCAGGACCTTCATGATAATTTCCAAACACTGCAGCTATTAACCCTTTCAAAGATTTTCTTTGGCCATTTTAGTAACCTGCCAAACTAAGTCTTTTTCAGAGCTCTGGTTTGCAGTTTAAAAACAAACAAAACAAATCTCTAACAGTACTAGGTTGAGATCCATCTGGTAGAGGTCCTGAGTACTTAGGTTTGGGACCAAATGTTTCAGCCTCTATAGGAGGCAAGGGAACTTGAAATTAATACAAAAACTTGAAACTATACAGATAGGCAACATGGGGGTAGGATTTTCAAATCATCCTGTCTGTAGTCACCTACTGTGTGTACATCCACAGTATTTATTTTTCTTTCTAGATGTTGCTTATCTAATGTTATTTATCAGCCGCTGCTTTTCTCCAAAGCAGCCTGAACTGTAAAGCCATCATTGGCTCTAACAGTATATACTTGCAGCAAGCACAAATTACAAGTACAAAGGGCAGTGCAGTTGCCCTTGTAATTTGTTTGGTCAAACTTGTCAAACATACATTTTGCCGGTCGAGATAATACTAACTCTGGACCCAGCTATTTTTTTTCCCTTGTTTCCCATATTATCTAGGCCTGTCCTTTATAGTGCACACTCGCTCCAAGGTATTCTTGTACTTACAGTGATGATGAGTGTCGCCAGCCCCTAGGCATCACGTCCTGATGGGGTTCCACAAAAATGTCCTTCTTTTGTCCAAGGAAACAACCCAATCATGAGGTGACACGGACCGAAGAACTCATCCTGCCGACTACGCCTAAACTGTGATCGCAAATTCTCACTTGAAGTATTACCTGAGTAACCACTCCTGTCGCACGGGCAAAACCACACCACTGGGTTTTGTCTTAACGCTTTATTTGATCAAATATCTCACACATGCATGTGGGACTTCTACAATGGAGAAGTTCCTGATTACAATTTACAGTAGCTTTTATAAGCTAGATTTTGCACTTTATCTTGAAAAATACCAACATTTCAGTATAAGCCAATCATAAGACAGCATATCAAGTTTTCAGCAATGTAAAATAAAACATGCAATTCATTTCTTCCCATTACTGCTTGATACATATGCCTGGGTCAAGCTGACCTGAGAGAGACAACGAGTTTTACTCACACCATAGCAACGCACAGCTTATCTTCAATGCCACTACGTGCTCTTATCTTTATATTTTGTCCAAGCCTCGCCATGCAGGCTGGTACAACCAGTTCTGCTCAGTTTTATCTAGCTGTTTTTTACAAATGTACTCAAGTAACCTCAGTACAAATTCTATAACCCTTAAAAGAACAAAAAATGAACTCAGAAATGTCTACTACATTCATTATTACTTGTTACAGCATGGTTTTTAAAGCAAGTATAGCTTCAAGGCATTTAATAGCAAATATAGCTTAGGATATATAAAATTCCTCACACTCTCCCCCCTTTTGATACTATGTATCAACTAACCGATCCCTTTTTACTTTTTTTCGCTTTATATTTTGGTCACAATCTGGCTCATTTTGTAATGGAAAACACCCCCTCCAGTTTAATGGGGTCCTTTGTTTGGGTTGTAGTAAGGACAGGTGGGTGGCGCCCCGTGACACCATTGTGTTGCACAGGCATTGTAGGAGAAGTTTGATTAGGACAGTCAGTAGCCAGAGTGCCAATATGACACTTACAAGTACTGTCACCCAATGGAGAAGAGTAGCACCCCAGTCACCAACTACGCTTATAAGCTATGACCATGGGTCCCATATTTATGTTAGTAAGCTTAGAAAAAATGCAGGTTGAATTTAGGTATATCTCGCCACGCCTCATTTTATGCTTTTAGCTATTTTTTTTTCTCATTGTATAGAATTTTACAATTACCTTTTAAAGTCTTACACTTACACATATTAATGACATAGTGGTATTTTTCACTTGCAGCCTTTTGCTACTAGATATACTAATTTATATGTTGTCATCATTTAGTCATTTACTAACCATTTTACCTTTACTAGCCCTTTAGCAATTTACACTAGCCATTTTACACCTTTTATTTCCTCAGTTTTATGGTTAGCCAACTACACATTGTTGATAAAAGTTTGGTCACTGATTACTAAAACCTTGGCCACTGACCACTGTTAATAATTTTCACCCTGAAGATAGGAGGCCCCTGAGGACTCAAACATTCACAAAAAATTGAACATAAATGTAAAGATATTAGTTAATAACTGAAGGTTAAAAAAAAACTAAACATTTCTACTTTAGACTGTTAGACTAGGTGACTAGGTATATGATTTAAAACTGGTTGCCAGCATACAGATAGTCAAGGCATTTATAAAAGCATCCTGTTTTGGAGTTGGCACAGGGTGGTTACAGATGGAACACAAATCATGAGTTTGTAAAACATAATACAGAATTGAGGATGTCAACACCACAATTGAAATATGTGAAAATGCTAACATGTGACACCACATATAACACAATATAACATGACAATTTTGTTGATGAAAAAGAGTTTATGGAATTCACTTTGAGAGTGAATAAGGTAGATGCTACTCTTGTGTTGAGGTGTGGCACACCCTGGGAGCTGGTTGAAGAATCTGTTGATAATGTCTCTTGACAGATAAGTCCTTATAAAACATAACAGTCCATGAAATTAACAGTTCATATAAGTATTTACAGGTTGATGTAGTTACAGTACAGATGAAATGTCATTTGCAGAATGGTGGTAACCCCACAAGGCATATGGGGCAATGCAGACAGTAATTTAAAACAAAACACCAGCATAGTAGAAAAGTCAGTGTTCATTTTGTGGCTAGCTGCTGGATGGCTGAGTAGTAGACACACACACTGGCCAGGGGTATTGAGTCCTTTAATGGAATAGCCCACACACACACACTGGCATGGCATTTGTTTTGTCGTAGTTGATTACACCCTTGCATAAAGATTACCAGTCCATAAAAAGGTAACAATTGACAATAAACCATTAGAACACAGTCCATAACAGAGCAATAGGGTTGTAGAAAGTACCAGCCATGTTTGGAACAAGCAGCAGCTAAGAAAATAGATGTATTGCTTGAAGGTCAATTGAAGCAGAATCTTTCGTTGGAGTTGGGGAGTGCCCTTCCCCAGACTTAACTTCATAGTAAGCAGAAACAATAAGCTTGATTGCAGAGTCTGAACTGACTGACCTTCATCAGTTGATTTAAAGTTCTACAAATAGGTGTAATTTTGCTGAAAACATTACACTTGCAGAGGTATTCATGCAATAGTCCTTATTAGGAACCAGTCAGGCACAAAGATGGTGATAACATCAAAACTGTGGCAGTTGTTTTTCTTGTTAAGGAAAAGATGAAGGTCTTGGCAACTTAGATGAAAGTATTACTTGTTGAACGTGGAGATTTTATGTGTGCTACACCTTGGAAACCTGCAAACTTGCAAAGTGTGTTAGACACTGAATTAAAAACACATAAATAACAATCTTTTAAACCATTAACTTTGTTTTGTAAGAGTGGTGTGACAGAGCCTAAATTCTGGCAATTAGAAAGAGAAAAAATAAAAATTGGACATTAACCGCACACCTGGGGGTGCAGGCCAAGGTTCAATTATACCATTTGACCATCTGTAAATCATGACAGTGTTATGGTTACCTCCTGCTTTTAAATTACAGAAGCAGTTATGACAGTGATGAACATTATTTCCCTGTCTGTTGCAAGCAGGCCTGACTGAGACCTGAGTTATAAAATCTTGTAATGTTACAATACATAGATACATAGATACATAGACAGTGTCAGCAGATAAGGGCCTATGGCCCACCCAGTCCACCCATTTGAGCCCGCAAGTCCAGCCTGTTTTCCCAGAGTCTGTTTTCTTCTCACCCCTGACCTCCAGAACTCCTCCATGTCCACCCCATGCACCTCAAATCCTGTGACCATCTCAGCCCCACCACTTCCTCTGGCAGGGTGTTCCACTTGTCCACCACCTGTTCTGTGAAGAAATTTTTCTCATGTTTCCTCTGAATCGTCCTCCTCCAGCTTCATCCCATGATCTCTAGTCCTGGAACATCTTTTACTTAAAATAGTGTTTCCTGCACTCTGTTTCTCCCCTGTAAGATACTTGTATGTCTCTTATCATATCCTCTCTCTCCCTCCTCTCCTCCAGGGAGTACATGTTCAGTTCCTTTAACTTGTCTTCATAGGATTTGTGATGCAATCCATTTCTGCACCATTCTCACCCCTTGTACTCCCTTTAGACCCATTACCCCCCCTTCCTCAGTAAAGACCGAGCAGAAACACCTGTTCAACATGTCAGCTCCACTGTTGTCATTCTCCACACGACTCCCATCCTCCCCCTTTAGTCTCACTATCCCTCCCTTTGTCTTTTTGTATTGCCTGAATGCTATCTTTTTGGCTTTCACTTTTTTTTTTTTTTTTTCTCTTTGGAAAACCATAATGGTCTCCTCTTTTTTTTTTCTCTTGCTAACCTGCTTAATGCAGTTACACGCTTTAAACATATTGTTCATAACAATATGCCTTTTACACAATGCAATTAGTGGGACAAATACATATGTTGTTGGCCTATGCCAATTTAATAACAGTGCCTATTGCACCTGTGACAAGTGAAAAGGTCTACCTTTTTACCCTGTATAGTGAAATACTTCAAAGTACTGAGTGGGTAAGCTTGAAGCATAGGTTTGGAGTACAATCTAAATTTTGCATATTATAATTGTTAAAATTTAAATGACAAAACCTGCATAGAGTACACTCATTCTTCAGGGGTACCTGTGAGCAATAAGACAGGCGGAGCATTAATTTTACTTTTGGTTTTGCTTTGGAACATATTGTAGGTGGGTCAGCAATGCTGGTCCCAGTATTTAGGTTTGGTTATGAGCATTAAAAACGTTATACATGTGGAACACTTTTCTGAATACACACATGATACAGTGTAGCAAGATGATATCAAAACGTTATAACATAAACATGAAACATAAGCATGTTTGTAATAGAACAATTTCAGTATTGAGCATAATGCATAATGCATAAAATACATTTTAAACAACACATATAGACTGTAAACTTAGCTTAGAGTCCAGAAATGTTAAGAGTACTGTGAATTTACTGGTTGAAAAATGCATTCATTGCTGTAAGGCAATGACAAAAGTTGTTTTGCATTTGTTTTAACAGGATAAGAAAGCTGAAAAGACAATTAAAAGAATGAATATGTGTGACATACATACACAACTTTACCCTCCAGCGTAACTGATTACTTGCTGAGGCAGAAACCTTGTACTAATAATAGGTGTGAGATTTAACTGTTTGCACTAGAAAACAGAAGGGCTTGGGCTGGGTTATGCTGTTAAAATACCTTGGGTCTTTTTTTTTTTTTAAACCTGTAAATAAGAAACAATTATTGGCAAATATACATTTTCTTTATTTACCCCTTTGGGGGACCAGTGATGTACCTTGCAAACCTTGCAACCTTTGTGGGTACTACACTGGAAGGATAGAGGAAAGGTAACACCCCTCCTCCAAACTCCTACTGGTGGAAGAGACAGCTCAAGTGAAAGAGACAGCTCGAATACTGTAGCAATAAAAGGTTAGCTGTGGATGGTGACATGATCCCCACTTACTACACTTTTAAATTATAACAAGATAATATTACAATTAGTTTAGTAAGTTTCATACCTTACTATAAAGATGGGGAACTTCTTTTTCTCTAGAAGAAAGAGAAGAAACACAAACAACAAAAACAAACACACACCAGTTTAAAAATAAAACAAGATTATTTCCATAAGATAAAAGAAGCCAAGCGTCCCTGGGTTCCCTTATCCTAAGCATGACAAAATGTCAGCTGAATTTATAAAAAAATCCATTTGATGGTAATACCGTACGTACATATCTCTAGAATGCATTTTAAAAAGACAAAAAAATTATTACACCATGGTCACACATAAAAACAAAAGCCATTGTTTTTAACTGTAGATGGTAAACTCTCAAAACAGCTGTAATAGTCCTTTTTTCAAAATCGTACTATATATATATATATATAATAAAATATGGGAGATGATGAATAATCCTCCCCTTCCAGCTGGAGTATTGCCTGTGTTGGTTGCAAGTCAGAAGCAGTGAGATAAGAAGAAAAGTTTGTTCCTCTTCACTTAGAATACTAGTTTTGCAATAAAAAGTCAAATTACATGGTTCACTCTTGGTGTGCTTTCATGAAAACATACATTTTGTGTGAAAAGTTGTGCTTTAGGTATGGAATACACATCAAGTTTGAACTGGTAGTAACATAAAATGTTGAAACACAAGAAGGTCAAATAACGTGCAAAAGGTCACAGTGTACATGCAAGGGTCGTTCAAACCCAGTTATTTATTTTTTTAGTGTCCTTGAACACTACTGATATTAAATATCTTTACAATAAAACTGCTGGCCAAGACAGTACACACACATACACATACACAAAAAGAAATACTTAACACAAAATAAGACTGACATTGTTTCACACCAATTTGCTGAGGTAATGCCCATAGTTTCATTAGAAAACTGTACATGTTTTAGATATATGTGCTGCCTCCCCCTGTCTTGTAACACTGACAATTTTTAAATCAACACATTTATACATATCACCATGCCAAATCTTTCCAGAACAAAACACTTTTTAAACACATTCTAACTCCTTTCAACACCTTTAAAACACAACACAACGCATTCATCTGTAAGTGAACACATCTTGTATAACATGGTTACACTTTTGGCACATAGCCAAAATATGGCACCCTGCCATTTTGCAAAAGTTTCTGGTTATAACTAGAAGTATGATAAAGCCATTTATAGCTGTTAACACATTATATCTTCACCTAGCAGTGGCTTGGCACATTGCTTGCAAACTACAAATCTTTCTGCACATTAGATCTATATGACGCCATATCTCTTCACCTTCAACACTACCTGCTTCACCCAACAACTACATACAAAAGTTTTTCACTGACCCTATCTAGGCAGCACAAATGTTCCATTAAAAATAAAACCAATTAAAACAGTCAGATATGAGGCAAAGAAGCTTCCTCTTTCTTTTACTGTAACATGTTATGCATCAAGGCAGTCAATCCTGTCTCACAACCTTGACAACAGAACATAATTACAGAACACAGATATAAGCTAGAAAATATGCACGAGAAAGAGCATTAACTTGTTTAGTATATGTATTACAGAAATAAAACAGACAGACATAAAACAACTTTGAATAAAAAATCAGACTTACCCGTGCCAAGGTATTTTTCTTCTTCTTTCCGATACACAAGTCTGAGTAAGAAAACTGACTGCAGGACCTTCATGATAATTTCCAAACACTGCAGCTATTAACCTTTCAAAGATTTTCTTTTGGCCATTTTAGTAACCTGCCAAACTAAGTCTTTTTCCAGAGCTCTGGTTTGCAGTTTAAAACAAAACAAAACAAATCTCTAACAGTACTAGGTTGAGATCCATCTGGTAGAGGTCCTGAGTACTTAGGTTTGGGACTAAATGTTTCAGCCTCTATAGGAGGCAAGGGAACTTGAAATTAATACAAAACTTGAAACTATACAGATAGGCAACATGGGGGGTAGGATTTTCAAATCATCCTGTTCAGTAGTCACCTACTGTGTGTACATCCACAGTAGTTTATTTTTCTTTCTAGATGTTGCTTATCTAATGTTACTTAATCAGCCGCTGCTTTTCTCCTAAAGCAGCCTGAACTGTAAAAGCCATCATTGGCTCTAACAGTATATATTGCAGCAAGCACAAATTACAAGTACAAAGGGCAGTGCAGTTGCCCTTGTAATTTGTTTGGTCAAACTTGTCAAACATACATTTTGCCGGTCGAGATAATACTAACTCTGGACCCAGCTATTTTTTTCCTTGTTTCCCATATTATCTAGGCCTGTCCTTTATAGTGCACACTCGCTCCAAGGTATTCTTGTACTTACAGTGATGATGAGTGTCGCCAGCCCCTAGGCATCACGTCCTGATGGGGTTCCACAAAAATGTCCTTCTTTTTGTCCAAGGGAAACAACCCAATCATGAGGTGACACGGACCGAAGAACTCATCCTGCCGACTACGCCAAAACTGTGATCGCAAATTCTCTCACTGTAAGTATTACCTGAGCAACCACTCCCGTCGTCACGGGCAAAACCACACCACTGGGTTTTGTCTTAACGTCGCTTTATTTGATCAAATATCTCACACATGCATGTGGGACTTCTACAATGGAGAAGTTCCTGATTACAATTTACAGTAGCTTTTATAAGCTAGATTTTGCACTCTTATCTTGAAAAATACCAACATTTCAGTATAAGCCAATCATAAGACAGCATAACAAGTTTTCAGCAATGTAAAATAAAACATGCATCATTTCTTTCCCATTACTGCTTGATACATATGCCTGGGTCAAGCTGACCTGAGAGAGACAACGAGTTTTACTCACACCATAGCAACGTACAGCTTATCTTCAATGCCACTACGTGCTCTTATCTTTATATTTTGTCCAAGCCTGCCATGCAGGCTGGTACAACCAGTTCTGCTCAGTTTTATCTAGCTTTCGGTTTTTTACAAATGTACTTCAAGTAACCTCAGTACAAATTCTATAACCCTTAAAAGAACAAAACATGAACTCAGAAATGTCTACTACATTCATTATTACTTTGTTACAGCATGGCTTTTAAAGCAAGCATAGCTTCAAGGCATTTAATAGCAAATATAGCTTTAGGATATATAAAAATTCCCTCACAGTGATCAGTTGACTGATAGGTGTTCCTATTTTTTCAGAAATGGGAGGAGGCTCCCAGATGGGGCCATTTCAAGCTGTGCCCACAGGCACTGCACAATATCTAATTGAGTTTTTTTAAAAAGCTTAGGCATGGAAACTTTCAAAGCAGGCCGTGTTAAATACAACCAGGATTGGAATGAATAATCTGGTCTTAAATAAACATTTTTGAGTGTCCCCATGCTTTATTTGCCCACCTGGTATTTCAGAATCAGACCTACAGAGACAATTTACTGAGACAAGGGTGCCACAAAAAATGTGGGAAACCCTGTGGTTGTGTTATCACAGTAGACTCAATGTACGTGCTAATCATATGCATAAAATGCTATCAGAGAGGTATTGTCTTAGAGGGGGTGTAATGAGCAATTGGAAACTATGGCTTATTTGTTTTTTAGGTGTCTATATATTAGGCCTTTTTGGACTCTGTTAGTGAGCCAATGGGCATTTCCACAAATTTCCTAGATGATGTATGATGTCTTGGTATTTGGCCACTTTGAGGGCATATGGGCCTTACATAACCCAGGTATGTTAAGAGTGAGTTTTACTGTTTTTAAGTGGACAATCTGGCAGGTTTGTTGCCAGCATGCTCTACAACAGAAAGTGGCTCCATTTACAGGCTTATTGGCAAGAATCCAGAAGGAAGTGCATGATCTTTATGCTAAAGATCTTGCCACCTTACCTGTTCCAGTCATGATCACCTGATGGAGACATATTCCAATGCAGGTGGCGTGGGATCCTGGATAGAGTGAAGTATGTCTGTTTTTTGGCTTTGTTTTCATACATTAGACGCTCACTAGTTGGGGTGTCAGGACTTCTTCCTTTTCAACAGTATATAGTGTAGTGCAGTTTAGTTTCCCCCTTTATGTGATGTTATGTTCTGTGCAGACAAGGAGTCTGTGGCATTTATGTTATGGCCTCATTTAATTACTGTTGAAATTTTTCTTTTTCAGAATTTGTTTCCTGTTTTCACATGGTGATGGGAGTTATGGGTGGAGAGTGGTACACATCTTTTTGCTTTGGTGATTGTTTCATTGTTATACTTGTGTTTGCTTTGTTATTTTTTGATACTAAAAAATGCCCCTACTCTCCTGTAGGGGTTCCTAGGCTGTCTGGCACTTTGGCAAGATGGCTGCTCTGTCAGAGCCTAAGCATGAGCTCCAACTGGGAGTGGGGTAGTAGGCCTCATCACCTGTTCCTGTACTGTCTGAGGCCACTCCTGATTTTACCTTACTTTCATCTGGACTACTGCTGGATACCACTGACTGTACTGAGTCTGCTTTGTGCAACCTGCCTCCTGAAACATCAGCTTCACAAGTGGATGCAATGCGACTAGCTGAAGAGAATTTGTGCTGGGACCTGGAAGCAAAGAAACAACACTTACTCAACCTTCTTGCTGAAGCAGACCTGTCTCTTGAAAAACAGAGGAAACAGCTGGCATCTTCTTCCTTCTGCCTGTCTTGCCAGAGTGCTGTTGGATCTTCACAGGACCCTCCTACTGCTGTGCTCCCCACTACTGTGGGGATTTCAAACACCCCCCTCCAGTCTCTACAGTTTCATCCCTGCTACTGCAAGGTCTTACCTCTCCCCTGGAATCAGACTCAGAGACTCCATGATCAGGGGCCATGACTCTTGATGTAGTCCCGATGTCCATTTGTACCTCTGTATCCCCGATAGATGCAGTTTCTGACTCTCCCTTGTTCCCTACCTTGGAGAATTCTTTGGACCTCCCTGTACAGATGACTGCTGCAGTTCCCTCACCTTTTCAGACCTCCATCCATTCCTTTTCTCCTGTAGCAGACAACAGCATACCCCGATTCACAAGTCTTTTCTGAAATGGCCTGCTCAGGTGTCCCTGCACACAGTGGGCTGGATGACGGCAGAGGGCAGGGTCTCATGGGTTCTATTGCCCATGGAACTACTTTCTACTTCCTTGACCACTGCAGTTTCTTTTCAAGGGACAAGTTGCACAGCACACAGATTTGCCTGTGCTATGTGGGAGTCTGCCCCACTTGATACAGCCCTAACAGTTCCATGATGGCTGCATCCCCTACTATTCTTTCTGCCTCAACTGTAGGCTCTTTACTTCCAGATATTTTCCTCCCCCCTCCCTGGCACTACTCTTCCTTCTGCCCCCCCCCCAAAAAAAATGTCAGACTTGTTTAATACTGCCAGAGACCCTAACCTGAGATGAAATGTGGTCAAATTACATTACAGGAGGGTTTAAAGCATCCTCCTGATAGGACATACTGTAAAACTGTTAATTGCCATGCAAACAAAAGTTTGTGGTTGCTGCTCTTAAACATTATGAATGAAAACATAACTTCACGCTTCTGCGCTGTTACAGTCCATTTCAGTCTGAACTTCATCAATGAGTGCTATAAAATTAAAGTGGTTTACAGTCCAATGACAGTTCATGGCAAGCTGCGATGTGATGTTATAAGTTTACTAAAGTTCATTCTCTCTGTGCTGAATCCAATTAACCTGTGTCCTCTGTAAGCAGCTTTAACCTGCATTCCACTTAATACAGTACTTATCAGTGAACAGAACAGAACGACACTTGCCTCTCAATGATCTTTATTACTGTTTTTGCAGTCAGTTGATAGGCAGTTTGGAGAAATGTCTATGGTCCATTGGTTACAACATGGATGAGCAGTAAAGCGAGACTGCTCTGTTCTTGAATAACTCACCCCCAATTCACTTAGCGACTGTGCTGGGGTCTCTTTCTAAATGGCCGTTAGTGTTGTCAGGAAGCTACAGAACTCAGACCCTCCACCAAAATGCAGGAAATAAGAATACATTTCATACTCCCCAGAAGTGAGATTCGAGCTGGGCAAGTATGCAGCAGGTTATGGTGTCATGAATGCAGTCAGATACTATCATTCTAACTATAGTAGTAACATCAATGAGAGTACTGTAAGGAAATTTAAAACAGGCTACCTGAGTAAATTAAAATCTGTTTCTGACCCTGCATTGCTCAGTTCTGTTTTGCCAACTAAGCCAAGGGGGCATTCCTACATTATTGGTGCAGGATGTGGAGACAGAGTTGAGGCAGATTATTAAGAGTTTACTGGCAGAGGGAGCAGTTGTTAACGCCCATGTTGTTGCTGCAGTTGCTGTAGGTGTGATGAAGGCTAAAAACCCAAAACTGCTATTGCAAAATGGTGGCAGCCTAAGTTTTTCATTGCAATGGGCCTGGCAGTTCCTGAACAGGTTGGGGTTCTGTATGCACAAGGGAACTAAGGCAGGTAGAAAAACACCCAATACCTTTGGAGAGCTGAAACCCCATTTTCTCAAAAGAATCAGCAATGCCTCAATGCAGGAGCTCATACAAGCAGAACTCATCATAAACATTGACGAGACAGGTGTACATTTAGTCCCATACTCACAATGAACTATGGAGGAGGTGAGGGCTAAACAAGTCGAAGTCAGGTGCCTAGGTGACAAATGTCAGGTGTCCATGGTGTTGGGCTATACTCTGGCTGGACTTTATTGATAATCCGACCTGGCAGCGACTTTTCAACAGTGAGGTCCCCTACAGCAACTACAGTGCCACATCGCTGTAGGGAACCTGCTGGAACCCGGCACTGTCTGTCTGGGGTCCTGCCCCCCCTCCCAAATCAGCTCTGACTCTGAGTTGGTAATCCTAAGTGGGGGGGCGGGGCATAGCCCCCCATGTGGGGGGTTCAGGGGCAAATCCCCCCGAAGAAAACACTCAGTTTCCTTTGAAACCGGCAGCCAACTGCAAAATGCAGTCGACCTTCCGGATTCACTGTCTGGTCATTCGACAAAATGTTTGTCGAAGACCAGTCATGGATACGACTTTATTCACCCTCCCCAAGTCATTTACCATGAAAAAACTACAAATTGTCACTGTCACTTCAGCTTCCCCAGTGACTGGCACATCACCTTCTCTGAAAACCACTGGGTACATGGACCCACAATGATTCAATACATCAACAGTGTTCTATTACCATACATTAGTGCCACAATAAAAAAAAACATTTGACCTGCCAGATGAACAATGCACAATGCTAATCCTAGACCTATACAGAGTGCACTCAACATGCCCTGTGCTTGACAAACTTGAGAGGTCAGGTATAAACCCTATTTTTGTCCCCACATCCTGCACTGACCTCTTGCAGCCCCTTGATACCTCGGTTAATAAAATATTCAAGGACAACATGAAATGCTGCTTCATCGAGTGGTATGCTGCACTTATCACTGAGAAACTTAACTGTGGAACACCAGCTGAAAAGATACAAGTAGACCTGCTCCTGACAACACTGAAGGAGTAGCACACTCAGTGGATTGTGAAGTCATTTCTGGATTTCATGCCAGGATGACTGTCTGCGTGGCTTCCAGGAGTTAGAAATACAAACAGCTCATGACACTTGCCTGGACAGCATATTAAGAAGAAACAGCTCTTGTTTTACAATAAAACAATAAAACTGCCTGAAAAATGCTTATAACAAATGCTTGCTTTTCCTAGGTGTCTCAGGTGTCAGGAGTGCTAGAAGAAATGGGGATATCCGACTGGAATTTTAAAGCACATGATTGTTGTTTTTCCCCCCTTTTGTACCGTTTTGTTTTCCCTTTTATACCATTGAATAAAGCGTACTTTTAAATTTATAAGTGTCTATTACTATGTGTGGTAAACTAGAGTCTACGTTTCCATCTCAGCCGTGAACATAGCGATATATTATTTGCATTAAAAAATAACAATTTTACAGTACATTATTAGGAAAAAAACTGCTCAAGGAATCGTTGGGTTATTCTGCTTTTGATTTTTATTCTGTAATTCATATTGCAGGTGAAGAAATATTTGAAGTAAGCTTTTGCACATCAGTCTCCTTAGATCGCTTCTGGCTTAAGTATGAGAAAATGAAGGCCCCCCCCCTCTGGATTCCCTTCATTGTCATTCCTTTCACCAAACCCACAGTAAAGATGGTGACCTTTTTATTCAGGAATGAATATGTGAATATTTCTGATGTTCTGAACTGGGTGAGAAAGTGCTGTGAGGTCTTGGACACCCCACCCCCATTATTGATTCAGAGCAAGTCTGGAAGGGGGGGCTGGAAAACTAAAGTAAAACTATCACAAACAGTTGCTGGCATAGATCACCTGCCAGGCAGTTTTTATATAGGGAGGGTCAAGGGCATATGTTTTTACCTGAGTCAGCCTAAAACATATCACAAGTGCAGTTCCCACACCCATCTTCATTCCACTTGTGATGCTGCCTGTTGCACTAGCTGTTTGGAATACGGCCACCTGTCACATGAGTGTCCCAATCCCTTACATTGTAATCTCTGTGAGGAGTGTAGAAACATAGAAACATAGAAGTTGATGGCAGATAAGAACCGCAAGGCCCATCCAGTCTGCCCATTTTTTCTACCTTATGAATGTGCCATAGGCTTGTACTCCGTCAATGGCCTATCAATTCATACTCATCTGTATTGCTCCCTCATGCCTATCCCATGCCTGTTGAAGCCCTGCACTGTATTCATATCCACCACTTCCTGAGGTAGGCCGTTCCATGCATCCATCACCCTTTCTGTGAAAAAGAACTTTCTCACATTACCCCTTAATCGGCCTCCCTCTAATCTCATGCTGTGTCCTCTTGTCCTGCTATTTTTCTTATATTGAAACATGTTAGACTCTTTCACCTTGTTAATGTCCTTATGATGTTTGAATGTTTTGATCATATCACCTCTCTCCATCCTTTACTCTGGGGTATACATATTGAACTTTGTTAATCTGTCCTCATATGTATTCTAATGCATTCCCTGCACCATTTTGGTTGCCCTTCTCTGGACTACCTCCATTTGTTAATGTCCTTGTGCAGGTGCGGCCTCCAGTACTGCACACAGTACTCCAGATGGTTCCTAACCAGTGTCTTGTAAAGAGGGATTATTACCTCACTCTTATGACTTTGTGATACCCCTACTAATACACCTCCACATCCCTCTAGCCTTACCTACAGCTTTAGTGGTCTACTTGGATGATTTCAGATCATCTGTGATGATGCTGCCCAAGTCTCTTTCTTCCCTTGTGATTGCCAGCAACACCCCTCCCAACCTGTAGGTGGCATCAGGGTTTCTCTTCCCTATGTGCATGATATTGCATTTCTTTGTGTTAAACCCCAGTTGCCACTCTTCTGAATATTTTGCCAGTTTATCCAGACCTCTTCTCATTCTGCCAACCCCATCTGGATCATCTACTCTGTTGCAGATCTTGGTGTCATCTGCAAACAGACAAACCTCACCCTCTAGTCCATCTGCAATGTCACTGCTGAAGATATTGAAGAGGACTGGACCCAGGACTGATCCCTGAGGTACCCCACTTGTGACTTGCATCTCTTCTGACTGTATACCATTTACCACCACTCTCTGTTTTCTGCCCGGCAACTAGTTTGCCACCCAGTTGACCAACTTCTGACCCACCCCGAGCCTACCCAGCTTATTAATCAATCTTCTATGTGGAACAGTATTGAAAGCTTTTCTGAAGTCATACACTCCCTTGGTCCACCACTCTGGTTACCCAGTCAAAGAATTCTATGAGATTAGTTTGACAGGACCTTCCTGTTGTAAACCCATGCTGTCTTGGATCCTGCACTCCTATGGATTCCATGTGTTGCACTATCCTTTCCTTAAGGAGTGACTCCATAATCTTGCCCACTACTGAGGTAGGACTGACCGGACTGTAGTTCCGTGCCACCTCCCTGGTACCACTATTGTGGAGCGGGATCACATGAGCCCTTCTCCAGTCTTATGGGACCAGAGAGGTCCACTACTTTGTGACTGCCCCTGGAAATCATATAACCTATCTGATAGCCTCAACCAGGTTGCTGTCATAGTGAAAGGACAGTCACAGGTGGTGATGGATGATCTTGCTCCTGCTCCTAAGGGTGTCCCCTCTGGCTCTGACTTAGTCCCCATCGACCTCTTCAGGGCCCGATAATTATCCAGCAACCTCCTAATGATTCTGTAACTATGGCAGTACCCCCTCTGGAGATCCTACCTATTTCCACCACTTCACCTGCTCCAACGCCCCTACCCCCTCTGCCCCCCCAATGGATATGGTGTTTTCTTCAGTCTTCACCAAGAAAAGAGTGCAACAAACCAAGGGGAACATTCAGACTCACCAGCTTTACCCCTATGTAACACTTTTACTACTTTGGAGTCTTCCTCTCCATGGGGGGACATGGAAGAAGAAGGGGGAGGGTCGGATGCTTTCATCTCTTCCTCACGGAGGGACATTCAGTGTTGTGTGGAAGATGTGCAGGGTTTACAGCTTGGTAAGTGAGTCTGGAGCCAAACTCATTCTCAGATGCAACAGGGAGGGGTCTGCCTACTTGAATCTTTTGTCCTCCCTCATGGATCTTTCTTTTTTTTCATTAAACACTAATTGTTTTAAGTCTTACAAAAAGAGGTTTTTGACATTCTCAGTACCACACTCACTTCAAGATGCTGTTCATTTCTTACAGAACACACACCTTAAGACTTCCTATGAATTAGTGGTTGCCTGGAAATCGTGGACTCACAGTCCATCCTTCTGGTCTCAAGAACTGGATTTGTGTTGTGGACTTGGAATTCTCATCGGGGGTTTGAGTTTCAGCTGACCAGATTACTTGACCTTTTCCTGGGGCGGGTATTATTATTTTTGGATCTTACTCTAGGTCCACTGTCACTTAGACTGATTAGTATGCTCCCCAGTCGAAAGGAACCAGGGTACAACTTTTCTGAACAATCCAACCTTTTTTATTCACCTACCGGTTGCCACTCTTGGAGGGAGATTTCAATTGTGGTTTAAGTTTAAAGGATGGGGTGGAAAACTACTAAGGTGTACTGTGATTATGCTTTTCTGAAGTCCATGATCGTAACGGCACACTTACATGACAGCAAACCATTTTGCCAGGTATCCCTAAATCTACCTTTGTGAAAGGGTGAAAGGTTCTTTTACTACCCATATTGATTTTTTCCTTTTATCTCTGGAATTACAGGTAGCACAATCCTCTGTCATCCCAGTGGAAACTTTGGACCACTTGGCATTACACTACTCATGCATGGTGGGTTAGTCTCCCATGGCATGACCCTGGCATCTTAATATTAAGCTGTTGTCAGGTTCTAAAATTCACTCTGGTGGGTTGAATACATTTTTTGCTAGATGGTCATCTTGGGTGCCTACAACAACTTTGTCGTGTGGTGGAAGACTATAAGCACATTTTCCTATACTTTTTTCGCAGGAAAGCACATTATTTACATACCTCTACATATCTGAAATACTTGAATTTAACATATTAGTTGCAAAACCTCATTTCAGTTATGCACTCCATGGGCAGGAACTACATGGAGGATATTACCTCACTCAAGTCTCATATATTATCTTACCAATATGACAGGGCTAAATCCCTGGAATGGGAATCGAAATTTGGCACCAGGGTCAAAAACAATCCTTGAATGATTTTAAGGCCTGTGATGCCAGACATAAGAGAAAACATATGTGGGCTCTCCATACTTCTGTACATTCATGTCCCTCATCTGAACCTGCTAACATCATGAATATGGTGCAAATACACATCCAATCTAAATTTGGATCTCTGGAAAATTCTGATTTCTCCAAGCTTTCTGCCCTGTATTTAAATATCCCACACTTGCCTCCACACGTACGGGAGTCTTTGACCCTCCATATCACATTGTCAGAAGAAGTTGAGGCTATTAGGAATTTTCCCTCCAATATTGCACCCAGGATGGATGGCTTTCCCCCAGAGTTTTACAAGACATTTGCAGATTACTTCACTCCCACACTGCAGATATTATTCACACAGTTGCTAGGGGCAGGTTCCTTACTGCCCTCCATGGGTGAAGCCTTTCTAATTTTTTTTTATATAAAAAAGACAATCAGACACTGTTGGAAAACTGGAGACCATTGTATCTCCTTAATATGGACTATAAAATACTTGCTAAATTGTCAGCTAGATGACTGGCCACAGCAGTGAAGATCCAGATTTCTAGGACCCAAAGTTGTGCTGTTCCCTCTTGCCAGATTTCTAATAATCACATTCTACTCTGAGAAGTATTTGAACAGAGTAAGCAGGGTACCTGTCACGGTTATGTTTTCTCCCTGGATCAGGAGCAGGCATTCGACTGGGTTTCCCTGCCTTACTGTTTGACATTCTATTCCAGTACTACATCCCCCCTTTCTGTCCTAGATCCAGATCTTGTATTTAGCCGCTAGATTGATACCTTATATAAATTATTTTACAGGTCATCCCGTGGCACATTGCAGAGGAGAGAGGCAGGGTTGCCCATTGAGCCCCTTGCTCTATGTGTTCTCTATTGACCCTTTACTTTTTCTTCTCCAGGCTTCTGCAACCATCCATGATTTACGGCTTGCACTTGACACTCCAAAACTCAGGGTGCTGGCATGCACCCATGACCTGTGCATATTTTTAAGGGATTTGGAATCGGGTGATAATGGTGAGTGATTTTTCATTATTATCTGGATATCAAACTATAACAAGAGTGTTGCAGTTCAGTTGGGTGATCTAGCTCGGTCTCAGTCCTTGACTTGTGCAGGAGTCACCATGTATTTTGACCTGGTGAAGCTTCTGGGTATGCATTTTAATCATTTTTTTTAACTTTATTTAACAAAAAGGACATGCATAGACAAAGTCAATAAACAGTCTGATCATTCGAGAGACTATGGTACAAAAGATTTGGAATAGTCATTCCATTCCTCTCTGGAATTGTAAATAAATAATGTAAAAATAGTGTAGAATAATAAGGTAAATAATGTAAGTACCATAAATGAGAGCTTATTAACATGAAATCAGTTGTGAGCAAAATTAACACAGTAGCTGATTAGGAAATACCTACTAACCTCCTAAGATCAAGCATTCTAGATATATGGGTATATGGGTGGTGAAGAGAGGCAGGTCCAAATACAATTCATTTCCCCTGAATCACATTTCCTCTGTGAACTGTATATACTCCCTTCTACCTTCTGGGTTAAAAGGGGGAAACCAATCTTCTGCTATAGCTTTTTTCCAGGGGCAGCTAGACTTCTTCATATTTACTTAATTGTCCCCTTACCAGGTATTGGGTGTGGTCTAATTTAATAATTTTAAACAGGGCTGCAAGCCAAGAGGCAGTTGTGGGTAGATGAGGGTGACCCCAGTGGACTGCAATCTCTCTTAAGCCCACCATCACAGCCAATCTCCTAAATCTGTGTCCACCATTGCAAGACCGTCCCCCCCTGTGCCTGGAAGTCCCAGAAGGGTCTCCAGTGGGTTCATTCTCAAGTCTGTGTGAAGGGTTCTGGCCAGGATCTCCCCTATACCTCTCCAAAAGGATTGAGTCTTGTGGCACTGCCACACTTGGTGGAAAAAGGTACCCACCTGAACTTGACATTTGATGCAATACTGTGCCAACTCTGAGTTAATTCTGTGAGCTCTTTCTGGAGCAAAGTAAGCTCTCATCATTATGCAGTACTGGATACCTCTCAATCTGTTATTGACCGAGCAGCAGAGCAGATTTGTTTGAATTAAGGACCAGCCCCCCCCCCAGTCATTCCTTCTGGCTATACTGTAGGTCAGTGTCCCATTTATTTTTAACTTCATCTAAGGGGTGTGGTAGTGCTACCACCAACAGACTATAGCATCTCCCTAGTGGTTTAAAAGATCCCATATTACAGAATTTTGTAAAAAGCTCCTCTAAGGGGGAGCAACGCAATACTCCTACACCTCCACCATCAGCTAACCGTCTTTCTAATTTATTTTTTAGCCATATAAATATAAGGTAATGAGAGGCACTCAACTCATATTTACTTTTTAGTTCAGAAAAAGTAAGCATTTTACCAGTGGCCCACATCTGTGCAATCCTAAAAAGTCCCTTCCTGGTCCAGACTCTCAGCTGGGATCTCACAGCTTGTGGAGTCCTCTTTTGCTTCCCCTCCAGGGCCTCCAATGTCATGTCCAGGGATAGGTATTTTCATTACCTAAGATTTTGTGGGAAATTTTCCACACCTTAAGGGTGTTCCTCATACGTGGATTTGAGATCTTGGGGAACCCATCTCCGCAGGACGAGTTCACCAGGAATGAATAGTAAATACAGGTTTCTCCCTCCCACTCTAACTCAGGCCACTGTGGATGGCCATATGGTTCTCTTCTCATCAAGTCCTGAACATGAGCCAATTGGGCAGCCAGGTAATAGGACTGGATATGTGGTAGGCCCAAGCCTCCCTCCTAAGGCCTTCACCATAAGGCTTGTTTACTAATCCGTGGTCTCTTCCCCTGCCACAGCAACTGTGTGATCGCTCCCTCAATGGAGGAAATATATATTTTTTGGCAGGTAGATAGGGATTGTTTGGAACATGTAAAGCACCTATGGGAGGACCAGCAATTTTAATAAGTTCACCCGCCCTATCAAGGACAGGGGGAGGGCCCTCCACTTGAAACCTTCATGTCTGATTTTTCCCACCAAACAGGAATAATTAAGTTTGACAATTTGTGATAGCTTATTCGGCAAAATAATCCCCAGATATTTAATCTATTTAGAAGGAGGGCTCTTCACCCCAGCTATGAACATTGATTCCTTTGTCCAACCCAGAGGGAGCCACTCACTTTTGCTCCAATTTATTTTGTGCCCTGATAATGGCCGTACAGATCAAAAATAGCATGGCTCTCTGGTAGAGCTTCCCCAGTGTTGTCCAAAAACAAAAGTACATTGTCCATGAATAAAGATATTACCTGATCCTCCCCTTTAACAGTGAGGCCCTTTATTTTAGGATGGGCACAAACAGTGGCAGCCAATGCCTGTATACATAATACATACAACAAGGGTGATAGAGGACACCCCTGCCTGGTTCCCCGAGAGAGGGAGAAAGGGTGGGACAAAGTATTATTCGTAAGTAATTGGGCTTTTGGGGATTTATATAGTGCACCCAGCCAACCCAAATATGTTTTTCCCAGACCAACCTTCTCCAGAACAGCGAACATAAATGACCACTCAACTCGGTTTAATGCCTTCTTGGCACCTAGGGTGAGTAAACCTCTCATTCTGTCTCTCCACTTAGACCATCTATGAATGATATTCAGCACCCTCCAGAGGTTGTGTTTTTTGGCTTGGAGACCTTTCACAAAACCACCCTGGTCTCTGTGTATTAAGTCGGGGAGGAGAGGGTCCAGCCTACTCACCATTGTCTTAGCAATTATCTTATAGTCTGAATTGAGAAGAGAGGTCGGTCTATATGAGTAACATTGTTATGGATCTTTCACTGGTTTAGAAAGAACCACTACTGTGGCCAAGGTTGGAGACTCGGGGAGAACTCCCTCCTCTAAGGCTGTCCTAATCATCTCTACCATAATGTTCCCCAATGAGTCCCATGTGGCTCTATAGAATTTGTACAGAAGGCCATCCAGTCCTGGGGCCTTACCCCTCTTCATAGAGTTAGTAACCCTTCCCACTTCCTCTGGTAAAATGGGGGACTCCAGCTTCTGGCGCTGAGAGTCATTCAGCTTAGGGAGAGTCAATCCATCTCCCAAGAAAGTAGAGGGGTCAGAGCCTGCCGGGACCCGAGAGGTGTAAAGGGTAGCATAAAAATCCCTAAAGACCTCGCTGATCTCCATCTGTTGTCCAAGTTGTCAACCCATCTCCCCTGGCCATCCTCAATATTGTGCATTCGGGACTCTTTTTCTTCACTAAATTTGCCAGCCATTTACCAGCTGCATCTCCTTCAAAGTGAGAATAGGAGTTGGTGATCAACAGGTCTCACTCTGTTCACCTAACAGACATTTGACTAAGGTGGCCTTTTAGAATTTTTAATTCTCTGGTGTGCAGTGGGGAGGGGTTTACCATAGCAATCTTCTCAAGAACCCAGATCCTATCTTCTAAGTCATTTTGTACTGCACCCACCCTTTTCTTTACAATCGCAGTGTATGATATGGCTTCACCCCAATAGATGCTTTAAGGACATCCCAAACATATTTAATGTGGGTATCTTTGTTGTAATTATGAAAAAGAAAGCCTTTGATCTTACTGTTTATAAAACCAATATACCCAGAGTCCAAGAGTAGTGCTGGATCCAACTGTCACTGAGTGTGGGTCGGGACAGAGGGGTCTGGGGACAGTGTCACCTCTAGGGGAGCATGATAAGAGATAATCATTGGGCCATATGAGGCAGTGAGGTCCTCCTTTATTAAGAAAGGGGAGAGAAATATGTAGTCCAGCCTCGAGTATACTTGGTGGGCATGGGAGAAGAAAGAGTATTCTCTTTCACCAGGGTGGCAATGTCGCCAGGACTCCACTAGTGCCCTCTCCTCCACCAACCCCTGCAGAGCATGACCTCCCTTCTGTATGAAGCCTGATCTTCTACCAGAGTAGTCCAATACTGGGTCTAAGTGGATATTGAAGTCTCCCCCATTATCAGGTGTTCCCTAAAGGAGGCTAGAGTGATTTGTAAGTGCGTAAAGAAATCTGGGGAATCATAATTTGGGCCATACACTGAGACTAGGGTTAGGACTGTCCCTCCCATCTCCACATCCACAATTAAGTACCTGCCCTGAGGATTAGCCATGATGGAAACAACTGTATGTGGGATGCCAGTTCGAATCCAGATTGTTGCCCCTCTTGCCTAAGAAGTGCAAGGGTCCAAAAAACAGTGCCCCACCCCAGGACTGAGCCAGAGGAGAGGTCTTATCTTTAGTGCAATGTATTCCTTGTAACAGAGCTATATCATTCCTCATTTTTTTAAGCTGAGACTACACCCGCTTCCTCTTCACCACCATACATAGCCCATTAACATTCCATGTAGTATATCTTATATTAACCATCTTGTATATTTAAATAAATTATAAGAACCCTCCTATCCACGCTATAAGCATGTCTAAATTCAGGTTCCTAGGTATGGCTATGGCTTCCAAACTTTTTTAAAAATTTCACCCACATAACACAAACCAACAGTAAAAGTTTCCCAACCATCCATCCCCCCTTAACACAGTAAACATCCGACTCCCAAATAACAACTTTGAGTTTGATACACCCCTCTCCCCTTTTTCTCTTTCTTTTTCCCAAGAAAATACACAAACCAGAAAAAGAAAAAGCCTCCAACTGCCCACCCCAAACTAGTACATTGGCAGCACATCCCTCTATCCTTTGAGGAGTGGGCTGAGGATCTACTGATATATTGCATAAGATATCTCAAATGCAGGTGCAATCCACCTTCCTGTACCTGGGAGGGGGGGAACAGAGGCAGGAGCCCCAGACAGTCCTTCTCCGAGGCAAGAACCAGGAAGAGAACACTAGAACAGCATAATAAGGGAAAATACCCCTCCTTATGGTGGTGAGAACATCAGAAACCTCCCACTGGGAAGTCTTGGCAACTGCCCACCCAGAGTGGTGGTAACACCTGATTCCCCAGGCCCATGCATTTACAGAATTATCCCAATGGCTCTTCCCTACTCATCTCAAATGGGGGCTCTGATGTCCTACATTAACTTATTGCACCCGAGTGGCCCTCTCTCCCCCCAATTACCCCCCTCATTAAAATTAACAGGTTTCAAACCAAACAGTAACCAGCATAAAAAATAAATTGCATCAAACATCAAAAAGTCATCAACTTTTTTTTTAGGAAGTATAAAAGTAAATTTAACTGTATATCTATCTCTCCTGTAAGAAAGTCTTATTAAAAATAATAGTCTCCCTTGTTGGATAAACAAATATATCTTGATAATTGAGTCATTATATTCAAAGAGAGAGTCACAAAAACCACAGTCTCACTGTTGCCACTTGAACTAAAATAAATTTGCTAAGTGATACAGGGTCTTCTAAGTCCTGGAAGAAAAATAACAGTTTATGATGCTATAGCAGCGCCATCTCATGGGCCTCGCAGAGAAAATTTAGGCCAAGGTCCCTTCGGAATGCCGTCAACTAGGTTGAGCTGTGCTTCCCAAGGCAAGAGGCAAGGGAAAATAACAGAGCCCCCAGCCCACCATAATAGACCACTGCCTGGTGTTGTGGGCCATTAGGCATCCATACCCTAAATAGCCTCCCTCCCTTAGACATCGCTAATCAAATCAATAAAAATCTGAACTTAGCTTTTGTTTGGCCACAGAACAGTTCAACGTTGTTCATCAGCTTGAATTTCTCAATCAGGGCTCCCACTTCTATTCCATTCTCCGAGGAACTCATTTGCCGCAAGCGGATCTGTAAATGCTCTTTGCTTTCTGCCCTGAGCTCTCATCACTAACCAAGCGGGGTACACTGGGGAGAATGGACACTTCAAGGTGCGCAGCTTTCTTTTAACATCATTGAAAGCTTGGCACCATATCTGGAGAGCTCGGGAATAGTCTGGGAAAATACTGACCCATCTGTTGTGCAGGATCAGGCCCATTTTCTGGGTGGCCTCAAGAACTCGTTGTCGATCCTGGTAATGAAGAAATTTCACAAGTGAGTGATGGGGTCTTTGATCTGGCTGTGGTTTCATAACAGGGGAGCGATGTGCCCTCTGCACCTCCAAACTGCAATCTTGAGGGGGAGATAGCTTTTGCTTCAACCAAGTCTGAATATAAATCGCGCAATCCCTGCCCTCCAGCCCCTCTGGGAGTCCAACAATTCGAATATTGATTATTCATTCCCAGTTCTCATAGTCATTTATTAGCTCCCTCAAGTCCACAATTTCTTTTAGGGCTTTTCTTAAATCAGTTGCCAGGGAAGAGGAACAATCCTCTTGAGCACTAACTTGTGCTTCCATCTCTGTAATTCTCTCCTCGTGAACATCCACAGTTTCTGACACGGAGTTCACCGTTTGTTGCAAATGTTGTAATTGGTTAGTTATCAAACTCAGCTTGCATTTTCATTCCAAGATCACATTTAAGATCTTTAATCAAGCATTCTAGAGACAAGTAATCAGTGCTTGCATTAGCCATAGTGGAATTTTCAGGCTCAGAGGACCGCTTCATTGGGGGTTGTTGAGAGAGTGGTGATGGCGGCCCGCTCAGCCTGAGTCTTGCTGCCTGTGTTGCTGGTTCATAAAATGTAGCTTTGTTTGTTTTTTCCCAGATATGAGGTAGTTGCTTGAAAAGAAAAAGACTACTGCTAGTCACAGATTTAGAAGGAATACATTAAATTTGCAGCAGATCCACATGGAGCTTCTCACTTAGACCTCTGCCATGTTTGCTAGCCAGACCACAACCCCATTTTAATCATTTTGATGCAGCATTTTTCAATTGGGAAGACTGGCTAAAAAAGGTGGAAGGAATTTTGATTCTTTTGAAATACAGAAATCTTGCCAAATCCAAGAGAATTTATTTAAATACCTATTATTGTCCTGTTTCACATATCTTAGCTATGTTTTCCCACCCCCACCTTTATTTGGAAACTAGGTTGAACAGTGGTTTTTGTTCAGGGGTTATGGGGTTCTAGCCTTAACCCGGTCCAGGAGAATATCACCTGTTTACCCAGAAACAAAGGTGGTCTATGTATGGTGAACCCACAAGCATTTAACTTTAGCATTTTTTTTTTGAGTAGCTTCACACCAGTCCTTGATGGTGCCCAAGCTCCCTGGGTCCCCCTGGTAGAAGATTGGTTAGTGCCTCTCTTGACTTATTGGAACACGCGCAGGGTCAGGGCCAGGTTGGGAACTATGGCCTTTTAGGCAAAGCAAGACAAATTTTATTTTTCAGGCATCCAATCCCAGAGGCTCTGGGTGCCACACAAAGTACATCAAAGAACAATTAAAACACCATAAATAAAATATAAAACATTCCAATTAAATACTTCAAATCAGACCACCCAAAAAGGGGGCCCAACCTAGCAACAGAATCCTAAGGGGCTATTTCACAGAATGTCTCAGAAACAGTATCTAAAGGACATTGTCTGGGAATGCCTGGCTGAATAAAAAGATCTTGAGGTGGGCTTTGAATGCCTTAACTGAAGGGGCCTCCCTTACTGATGGAGAAAGCAAATTCCACAGGATGGGGCTGGTGACACTAAAGGCTCTGTCACTGGTGGTTTTTAACCTCGTCCTGGGAATCTCAAGGAGGCCCCTAGAGGAGGACTGGAGGGAGCTGACTGGGGCAGCAAGTGTTAGAAGGTCTGACAGGTAGCTAGAGCCTAGTCCAAGTAGGGCCTTAAAGGTGAGCAAGCCCACCTTAAAGAGAACCCTCCATCAAACAGGCAGCCAGTGCAGTTCACACTGCACCAGGGTGACGTGACAGTATTTTGGCTGTCCTGTCAACAGCTTGGCAACTACATTCTGCACTAAGCTGCAATCAATGGAGAGTACCTCCAGAGACCCCAAGGTAGAGTGCATTACAGTAGTCAAGCCTTGATGTCATGAATGCATGTACTGAGGTGGGGAGGTCCACGGACAGAACTAGGTGTTTGATACTAGTGATATTCTTCAGGTGGTAAAGGTTGGACCAGACAATGGATGACACCTGAGATTCCAAGTATCAGTCCACTGTCAAGGATAACGCCAAGATTGAGCACCCTAGAGGAGGCCTTCAATGGCACAGATCCCAGAAACAATCCAGTCTCTGCACCAGAGACCATCCTGTCACACCTTCTGTTAGTCTCCACCACCAGTACCTCCATCATATCAGGGTTCAGTCACAACCAGCTAGAGGCCATCCAGTCATTGATCTCAGCCAGGCAGTTGTTCAGTACATCCACCGCATTGGATGTCCCAGGGGCAAAGGATAGATACAGCCAGGTATTATTGGCATAGCAATTAAAATCCAGACTGTACTTCCTAATGATCTCACTCAGGGGCAGCATATACATGGAAAACAACATTGGTGATAAGACCAAACCCTGAGGTACTCCACAAAACAGAAGGCTGGGGAGGAGGAGAAATTCCCCAGCACAATTCTTTGCTTCCTATTTGTGAGGTAGGACTCAAACCAGCAGATGACAGTGCCGGTGAGTCCACAAAATTCCCTCAGGTGGTGAAGTAGCACACAATGGTCCACCATGTCAAAAGCTGAGGAGATAGATCTAGGAGAACGAGAATTGTTCACTCACCTCAATCTCTCACCCTGAGTAGATCATTATGCACCCAAGCTAATGTGGTTTCCATACTGTGCCCAGCACAAAACCCAGACTGGAGCAGCTTATAGATATCAAAGGCCACAAGGTGTTCCCCGAGCTGCTACGCCACAGTCTTCTCCACCAGCTTTCCCAAGAATGGAAGGTTGGAGACAGGATGGTAATTCACCTTGACATAAGGGTCTAAAGATGTTTTTTTTCAGAAGGGGTCTCACCAGTGCCTCCTTCAAGGCATCTGGGAAGACTCTTTCTGACAGTGAACACCGGACAAACAAAGCAAACACTGGGCCTACAGCGTCAATACATCCCATTAAGAAATGAGTTGTCATTGGGTCCAGTTAGCAATATGTGTGCTTCAGCCTTAAGACAATCTCAGTGACCTCAGCCACCTCTACTGGTTTAAACTCCCCCCAAGCAGGTGGAGTGCACCTCAGACAATCAGGGCAACACCTGTCGGCCACACTGCAGCTCATTGGTGGAATTCCCTGACTGATAGTGGACACTCTGTCTGAGAACAACCAAGCAAACTCATTGCATAAAGCATCAGAAAACACTTTTTCTGGCTGTAGACAAGCTGGATGTAATAGCCTGTCCACAGTCCGAAAATGCATAGTTGGTCAGTTCTTCCCAGCAGCAGTCTCTCTGGACAGGAACACTGCCTTCTTATGGTTGATTTCCCCCGGTACACAAAATAGTGTGCACACAGGGCCAGTCTGTCCACCTCCAGCCTTGTCCTCTGCCAGCAGCACTCTAACCTCTTACTCTTGATCTTCATTGCCTTGAGCTCCCCATCAAACCTAGGGGGCCTCAAGTGAAAGGACCTGGGTCATACATGGACGGGTGCAAAGGAGTTGAGTGCCCAAGACATCGCCTCATTTTAGGCTGCTACTGCTTCACCCACACCTCCTATGCATGCACTGCCCACACTAGATAGGTCAACCACTGCCAGAAAGCCCTCTGGGGTCAGACCCCTCAATGGGTAGTAGCTTACCATCTCTGCAGAGGGAGAGCTCACAGGGGGGGCCCAGAGCAAAAACTCCACCGTGCACTGATCGGACCAAATGACCTGATCAATCTTAAGATTATCAATCTAAAGCCTCAGTGAGAAGACCAAGTCCAACATGTGACCACCCTGGTGAATCATGGTAGAAACCTCTTGCGACAGGCCCAAAGATGACATCATCTGGAGGAAGTGATAACCCAGCCTAGATGATTAATCATCAGCCCAAACATTGAAGTCCCCCAGAAGTAAACACCTGTGAGCCTTCAATGTTTCACTGATGACAAAGTCTGCTACCTCCTGCAGGAATTCTCCAGCTGCCCGGGGGGGGTAAATCAGGATAATCCTGCAACCTGTGCCCAGACCACCATGGATGACCACACATTCAAATGAACTTGGTGTTCTCACTGGGTGCACGGTGAAGTCTAGCTCAGATCTAAAACAGATGGCCCCACCCCCGCCCCTACATTCCAATCTGGGGCAGTACGCAATGGAGTACCCGGGGGGATGGCAGCCTCTAAGATCAGGCCATCATTGTCCTGCACCCTGGTCTCTGTAATGCATGCCAGATTGACTGACAAAACCAGATCCGCTAAAATTGCAGTCTTATTTCTGATCGATCTGGCATTGCACAGCACTGTCCTCAGGGGATTGGCTGCCTGCCCACTTGGTCTCGTGGGAACCCTGGAGACAGGAACCAAACATGTCTGGCCTCTCTCCAGGACCCATCAAAACCCAGGACACCTTCTGCACCTAACCACCTCTATCCTGCCCTCTTCCGGTGTGCACAAGGAGCCCCACCAACATCGACCAGTGCGGTACCTCCTAATCTCACCTGACAGTGACACGTTGTATTGTTGGAAAATGTGAGGCCAGTGAAGGGCCTCAAGTGAAAAATCTGGGATGCCCTATACACAATTCTTTCCTGTCTCCACTCCCCAGACACCCCCAGACACATGCCAACCAACTAAGCCCCAAGACAGCAAGGAAACTTCACTAAATAAATAAACCCACACACATCAACCATACACTAATACAACTGAACCTAAACCACACACACCACATACACAACCACTAACTTCCACCCCACCCAATCACTCTAATCAAATAAACAATAAAAGTAAAATTATCACATGGGGAGAACACAGATAAATAAGTGTGCTGCAGAAATTCAGATTAATAAATCAAGAAATACAAAATGACCAGAGCAGAAAGAAAACTAACTGCCCAGTCCAACTGTCAAAGTCTTTCCCAGGCTATCAACAACTTTAATGCAGAAGGAGCAAGACTACACACACCACCATAGTTCCAAGGTTTTAAGTGGGCTTCACTTCCAAACAAGAAAATGTTTAGTCTTAAGGAGCCCCTCCAAGAAAATCTCCAATACTGCTCTCCTCTCACCACAGTAGCTTCGGTTGTCAAGATATTACAAATAGTAGGCACTCACCCACACAAGACTGGAAAGTCCAAAGATAGAAATGAGGACAAGCTCTCCCAAGTGCTCAACTCCTCTGTTTGTACAGAGTTCATCCCAACAAGGTTTTACAGGGCAAGTAGTCTGAAAAAGAAGGACAGAGCAATTTTCGGTCAAACCAGGAAGGAGCCCCTCAGGAAGGCATTCCTTGCCCTCAGACCAAATGGAAGCAGATGGGCCACCTCTCTGAGGCCCTGGATCTACACTGCAGATCACTTTTGGGCAGCAGAAGACAGGTGGGGTTCTCCCAGGAAGCAGCGGAGCTCTCACCTCCTGCCTCACCAGTTACTTCCACCACTCGACCACTGCCCCAGCACCACAGATCCCCTAAGCCCATGAGGCAGCCTCCAGTAACAATCCAGGGTTCCTCAATTGCATGGGATGTCTTCCAATAATCCTGCCATGATAATCAGCAAATTGACCTGTTACAATGAACCAGATGATAACGACTCCAATCCTCCAACAGTGCCTGCTCCTCTTCCTCTTGGCGTAGGGTGAGTATCTCAAATCTTCAATTTACTCCTCCATGACCAAACACGAACATCAACTGTATCAGTGTACTGCAGCAGACTTTTACCCAGTGTTATCGCTAGCTAAAAATAAAACCTAAAACTCCTATACTGTCTCACTAGTTTTAGTACCAACATATTTGCTTTCAGCCATTAAAAGACTCTTTCAATGTCATCTTACATTTACAGATTGTTCCACTATTTCCAGGAAGTGATTGTACCAGCATATTCTTGATGGTAATTTCACCCCCCCCAACTGGAATTGAAGTTTTGCCCACCTACAGAACTTCCCACAGTGCTTTCCCAGCTTATGAATAATTCCATCCCATTCTATGTGAGAGGATGTGCTTTGGCTCAGCCTGCATGGTAAATTTGTGGTCTGGCACTCCCAGAAACACAAATCTATATAATACCACATGTGTCCTAGACTTATCTGTGTGGTAACACTGGAGACACAGTCCCACTTTTTCTTTGAATGCCCATTTAGCCTGGCTTTTTGGCAGCGCCTTACTATATTATGGCACAGCCCTATTTTTATCAAGGTCGCACATGACATAGTTGTGCTGGGCCTTTATCCCCTTCATGGTCTGGGTTCACCAAACATACTCTCCAGGTGTGCCTTGCTGTGTGTAAATACTTTCTTTGGCAGGCTCGTTGAGCATACACACTGCAACAGAACATAATTTAGCCTTATGCAGTTGCACGTATGGTACATGTTCAGGTTAAAAATCTGTATTTGAAGGATAAGACTTTTTTACTCTGTTCCTGCTGTAGCTGAAAGAGAAAGCAGCCACCAGATTCCCTAAAGCAAGGCAGTAATTTCACAGAGTACACCAAACTGAATTCTTAATGTTGGGACCTGTGTAAGTAAGTAGAAGTCAGTGTTTTTGGTTCTCTGTTTTTGGGGATGACTTTACTTAGTGTAACTTATTTGCCAGGGAGGAACTCTAGCTGGGAGAATATTTACAGTCAGTTGTGACTAGTCCTGTTACTTAAACTCTGTAAAATAGGTGTCTGATAAGGGATTAGCTGAAGGGGGCCTGAGGAACTGTGGATTCAAAACAGGAGTTGTTTGTGGACTCTGTCTGATGTAGCTAAGAGAGAAAGCAGCCACCAGATTCCTTAAAGCAAGGAGGTGATTTCACAGAGTACACTGAATTGAATTCTTAATTTGTAGGCCTGTGTAAGTAAGTAGAAGTCAGTGTTTTGGTTCTCTGTTTTTGGGGTTGACTTTACTTAATGTAACTTATTTTCCAGGGAGGAACTCTAGCTGGGAGAATATTTGCAGTCAGTTGTGACTAGACCTGTTACTTAAACTCTGTAAAATAGGTGTCTGATAAGAGGAGGAGCTGTAGAGGGCTTGAGGAACTGTGGATTTAAAACGGGGGCTGTTTGTGGACTCTGTCTGCCGCAGCTGAGAGAGAAAGCAGCCACCAGCTTCTTTAAAGCAAAGAGGTGATTTTATACAGTATGCTGAATTAAATTCTTAATTTTGGGGCCTGTGTAAGTAAGTAGGAGTCAGTGTTTTGGTTCTCTGTTTTTGGGGTTGACTTTACTTGGTTTAACTTATTTACCAGGGAGAAACTCTAGCTGGGAGAATATTTGCAGTTAATTGTGACTAGACCTGCTGTTACTTAAACTCTGTAATACAGATGTCTGAAATGAAGCAAGGTACTCACCGGGGTGGTGGGTCAGAGTTGTAGTTGATTGTTTCTGGAGGTCATGGGCTTAGTCCCACCCACTCTCCCCTCTTCCTACCCACCCCAAGTGCATAATTTCCTTTATATCTGGGGTTCTGACATGACTTCCCAAAAGTGCAAAGGACATACACCTGTTCATATCCTTAAGAGCACAGCACAAAGGAGCCAAAGGAAGTTCAGGAAGAGTTTAGAAAATTGGGGAAGGGTCTCAAGCAAGTAGCTACTTCTGTAACCTTCTTGGAAGTACTACCTGTGAGAGGCATGGGAGAGCATAGGGTTGCATGCATCAGGAATTTTAACTCATGGTTGATGAACTGGTGCTGTGAGGAAAGGTTTGGATTCATTGGTGACTGGGGACCCACCTGGAGGGATAGAGGCTTGTTCAAGCCTGATGGCCTGCATCCATCCTGGAAGGGAATCCAAGCATTCAATGATAAGCTTAAATGCTACATTGACAAGCATTTAAACTAGCCAAGGGGGTGGCAGGCCAGCAAGGAGGGTACCTAATTGCCCACCCCCCACAGCTAGCAGTGAACCAGTGAACCAGAGGAGTGGATATCTTTACAAAGCAGTGTGCAAAAGATGGAGATAATTGCCCAAGAGCTGTATAGTCAGAACAGGGGCAAAAGTCAACAGAAGAGCAGACAGCAAGGAGAACCAGGGATAAAGGACAACCGACAACCAAGGAAGGGGCTGGATTAGAACAGCTGAATAGTTTAGAGAGGTCAAATCATGGAAGGCCATGTGTGCCAATGCCAGGAGCCTTAGCAAGAAGATGGAGGATCTGGAGGCTGTCATGGTGCAGTCAGACCTGGACATTGTGGCCATCACAGAAACCTGGTGTAATGATAACCATGACTGGGAGATGGCCATACCTGGCTACAACATATTCAGAAGAGACAAGGCAGGTAGGAAGGGAGGAGGAGGAGTGGCTGTATGTGAAAAATGACATACAGGCCACAGAGATCCAGGAGGAACAAAATGGGGGAGAGATACTGTGGGTTAAGCTGGAAAGGAAAATGGGGTCAGCCATCCACACAGGTGTGGTCTATAGACCACCAGCCCAGGAGGAAGACACAGATAGGGAACTGTTGCTAGCCATCCAAAGAATGGCAGACAAGGGTGAGGTAGTGCTATTTGGAGACCTCAATATTCCAGATGTGGACTGGAGCATCCCAGATGCAGCATCAACTAGGAGCAGATTTATCCTAGACTCCCTTCAGGGTGCCTTCCTCAAGCAACTGGTCATGGAACCAACTCGGCAGAAGGCAATACTGGACCTTGTGCTCACAATCAGGGACAGTGTGACAGGGGTAACAGTGGAGGGGCACCTGGGGAACAGTGACCACCAGTCTTTGTGGTTTGAAATCACAGAAGGAGCAGAACCGAACCACACAAAAACACATATCCTGGATTTTAGGGGGACAGACTTTGGGAAAATGGGGAGATGTTTGAAAGAGGCATTAAGGGGAATTTGGCAGGAATCAGGGATTGAGGAACAGTGGGCAGTATTTAAAATGGGGATTACAAGAACAACAGAATTATGCATTAAGCAGGTTAGCAAGGGGAAAAGGAAGAGGAGGCTATTATGGTTTTCCAAGGAGGTAGCAGAGAAAGCGAAAGTGAAAAAGATTGCATTCAGGCAATACAAAAAGACACAGGCAGAGGAGGATAGGGAGACGTACCAGGAGAAGCAAAGGGAGGCAGGGGGATCAGTAAGGGAAGCCAAAGCTCAGACAGAAGAGCACATTGCAAAATTAGTGGGTAGAGGGGACAAAACCTTTTACAGATACATAAGTGAAAAAAGAAAGGCAAAGGGAGGGATAGTGAGACTGAAGGGGGAGGATGGGGGCTACATGGAGGATGACAACAGTAAAGCTGACATATTGAACAGGTATTTCTGCTCAGCCTTTACTGAGGAAGATCAGGGTAATGGGTCTGAAGGGAGTACAAGGAGTGGGAATGGTGCAGAAATGGATACAAGTCCCTTTACTTGAGAAAGGGTCCTGAAGGAACTGGAAGTAATAAGACTTGATAAAGCAAGGGGGCCAGATGGGGTGCATCCCAGGGTCCTTAAAGAACTAAGAGAGGTGGTGGCTGAACCTCTGCCAATCCTGTTTAGCTGATCACTGGAAACAGGGGAGGTGCCCAAAGACTGGAGGATAGCAGATGTAGTCCCCTTATACAAAAGTGGAACAAAGAGGAAGCGGGGAACTACAGACCAGTCAGCCTCACTCGGTAGTGGAAAGATCATGGAAGCACTACTGAAGGAGAGATTGGTGGAACATCTGGTTGTCAATGGACTACAGGACCCAAGGCAGCATGGTTTCACCAGGGGAGGTCATGTCAGACCAACCTCGTTGAATATTTTGACTGGGTGACTTGGTAGGTGGATCAGGGGAGGGCAGTGGACATGGCCTATCTGGACTTCAGCAAGGCCTTTGACATTGTGCCACATAGAAGGCTATTACGGAAACTGGGGAATATGAGTGTGGGCAGGACAGTAGTGCAGTGGGAAGGTAACTGGCTGGGTGGCAGGACACAGAAGGTGATGGTAAATGGTTGTCACTCCACAGAGGGAAGAGTGACCAGTGGGGTACCACAGGGATCAGTGCTGGGACAGGTCCTATTCAACATCTTCTTCAATGACATTATGCAGGACCTAAAAGGCAGAATTTCCCTGTTTGCTGATGACACAAAGCTCTGTAACAGAGTAGACACACTAGAGGGTGCAGACAGAATGAGAAGGGACCTGCAGAAACCTGAAGAATGGTCAGGGGTTTGGCAGTTGAAATTCTATATAAAGAAGTGCAAGATAGAAGACTTGGTTTGCTGGCCAAGGCACCTAGCTTCACCTGAGCTCTTTCCTTCTAAGACTGCTTGAAAGGCAGAGTAGAGAAATTTACCAGAGCAAGGGAGAAGGATTAAGACTTAGTTTGGCTAAGCAGATTTACTGTGTGGTGGTGTTTTTATTTTTTACTCACAGGGATTGCTACTGTTTGTTGCTAACATTTCATTGCTTTATTTTTTCTCTGATTCAAATTGTTGTTGCTGGTATACCTTCTTCTGCATTATTACAAGGTGTGCCTACAGGTGTGTGCTAACAGATTACTGCTGTAATCTTCTGATTCAAATTGTCTTTGCAAGGTATATCTTCTGTTACTGCTTTATTTTCTCTGGAGCAAAGTGTTTCTTACAGGGTATATCTTCTTGAAATTATTACAGGTGGTGCTTTACAGGTTTTACAGTTTTATCTAACATTAGGATAAGCTTTCAGGGTTACTGCATTTGTTGTTGACTGATTGTTTCGCTCTTACCTCCTTGTTCTTCGTCCGTGGTTCTTCTTTAGGCAGGGAAGGCCCAGCCACCCACCCCCATCCCCAACCACCCCACGCTACACTCCTTTTATAGGGTACCACAGTTGTGACATTTCCTGTGGCAGAGCAGGAAGGGGCGGATCAGTGGGGCCTCCACAAGGTGATCTCATTTACAGGGCACTAGTAATTTAACTTGTTATAACAAGTTAAACAAAGCACAATTAAACCATTACTTGCATTTTTTTTTTCTCTAATTACTCTGACTAGGTTACAAACCCAGCAACTTATTTGGAATGGATTTCATTAACTGCAGGTACTGTGGAACAATTTTCAGAAGGACAGTCTTACAGGATTTAGGACACTGTCCACATGCTGGGCCTTTGGAGATCTTAGGTCTCAGCTCCAGGCAGCATGGGCAGAGATTGCACGCCTCAAATTTCATATTGAAGAGGAAATACTTATAAGAACCACCGCCATTTCCCCAGCATCCAACAGAAAAACCTCGACCGCAGAGGGTAGTTGGTCCAGGAGGTTGGCAGGTGGTTAGAGGAGCAAATCAGGTGCCCCATCACTCTCGCTCTCCAACACATTACCTCCAAAACCATATAAACACTAAAACAGGTATCTGCCTCTATCTCTGAAATCAAATAAAGAGGCAGAAGACACTGCAGAGCAGGACACTGCGGCACAGGAGCTAGCACAACAATACTCACCCAAATCAGGAACCAAAACTAAACAAGCACAAAGGAAATCCAAAAACTTCTGATCATAGGAGACTCCATGATTCGGGAGTTGATACCCATCTCCAGCTAGGGTGATGGTCAGATGTCTCCCAGGTACATCAGCATGGAGAGACACTGACCGCATTGCTAAAATTGTTCACAAAGCAGGAGAAAACATTGATGTCCTAGTACACATAGGGACTATCGATCTCGCCAGCCGGTCAGTTGTGGAGACCAAGGAACACCTGACTAGGCTGGTGACAAACATCATCTATTTCGTCCGCATCTCCTTCTCTGAGATCCTGCCAGTCTGGGAGAAGGGAGCAGATGGACGGAAGGTCAGAGAAGGGGAGATAGGGAGCTAAACACGTGGCTCAAGGACTGGTGCCAGGAAAAGGACACAGATTTGTAGGAACTGGCAACAGTTCTGGGAGCGAAAGTTCTTTAAATTTGATGGACTGCATCTGACTAAAGAGGAGTCAGTGCATTGGGGCAGAAGTTTGACGTCTTTGCAGAATATTTAAACTAGCAATGGGAGAGGGGTGCAGCACCCCATACGTCGAATGGGAAGAACACCCTCCCCTCAGCTAGTGGTCAAACAGGAATTCAGCGTGTTTGCCGCTCATTTGCATCACCAGGTAAGAAAAAGGTTTGTCTCCCACACGATGCACAGGGTAATGCCAAACTTCACCCAACAACTAACACACCAAAATCTGGCCAATGGAAAATCATGTACAAATGCTCACAGCCTGGGAAATAAGATCCCAGACCTGCAGGCAATAATGTCAGAGGCTAAACTGGACATAGTAGCATTAGTGAGACGTGGTTTACCAGTAACCACACTTGGGAGACTTCAGTACCTGGCTATGTATTGTTCAGAAGAGACCGAGGTGCAAAAGGGGAGGAGGCCCTGTATGTTAATGAAAATATCAAAGCTACAGAAATTCAGAATACACATAAGGAGCAGAAGAACTGTGGGTCACCCTGAAACAGGAAATGGGACAGCTATAAGAACTGGGGTTGTCTACAGGCCCCAGACCAGAGGGAGGACATAGACACATTACTGTTAGAAGATATACAAACATGACAGCTAAAGGGGAGGTTCTGATAATGGGAGACTTCAACATGCCAGATAAGATTGGTCAATACCAGCAGGAACATCTGCCAGAACTAGACTCATAGTGGATTCCCTGCAGGGGAGGGCCTCAAACAACTGGTACAGCAACCCACAAGAGACAGGGCTATCCTAGATCTAGTACTGACTAACAAAGAAGGGATCACAGATCTCCAGGTAGAAGGTCACCTGGGGCCAGTGACCATCACATGGTATGGTTCAATTTGGCTACTACATCTAAATCATCCCATTCCAAGGCAAAAATATGGGACTTCAGAGGAGCTGACTTTGATAAGATGGCCAACAGAGTTAAGCTAGCCCTGGCAAAAGAAACACAGGTGAGGAGGTACAGGCAAAGTGGGCAAGCATTAGGATACAATACTTGAAGCAACATCCCATTGTGTTAGACAGAAAAGGAAGTGCAAAAGAAGAAGGAAACCACTTTGGTTCTCAAATACAGTAGCAGAAAAGGTCAGAGCCAAAAGGCTGGCCTTCAGAAAATATAAGGGAACACAGCGGGATGAAGATAGGAGGCATACCAAACTGCCCTAAGGGAAGCAGGTAAGGCAAGGCAGGCAAAGTCCCAAACTGAGGAAACACTAGCACTAACAGTAAAGAAGGTGACAAGACTTTCTATAGATACATTAGTGAAAGGAGAAAGTCCAGAGGGGGTATTGCTAGTTTAATGGAGAAAAGGGAGCATGTGAGGAGGAGGACCCTGTAAAGGCATCTATCCTAAATAGATACTTTTGCTCAGTATTTACTGAAGAGAAGGTAGGCAGGGCCCACAGCTCAGCATCATGGACACAGGGGAGGGAGGTGAGCACTACCTTCACAAAAGAAAGGGTCCTACAAGAGCTTGCTAAGCTCAGGGTGATAAGGCAATGGGACCTGATGGCATACATCCCAGGGTACTTAGGAGCTAAAGGAGGAACTAGCAGAGCCATTAGCAGAATTGTTTAGTGAGTCTCTGAGCACAGGAGAGGTCCCAGAAGACTGGAGAAGGGCTCATGTGATCCCACTCCACAAGAGTGGTAGCAGGAGGAGGTGGGGAACTACAGACCGGTCAGTCTTACCTCAGTAGTGGCAAGATTATGGAGGCACTCCTTAAGGAAAGGATAGTGCAACACCTGGAATCCATAGGGCACAGGATCCAAGACAGCATGGGTTTACAAAGGAAGGTCCTGTCAAACTAATCTCATAGATTTCTTTGACTGGGTAACCAGAGTGGTGGACCAAGGGGTGCAGTTGATGTCGCCTACCTTGACTTCAGCAAAGCTTGGACACTGTTCCACATAGAAGATTGATAAATAAGCTAGGTAGGCTCGGGTGGTCAGAAGTTGGTCAACTGGGTGGCAAACTGGTTGACGGGCAGAAAACAGAGAGTGGTGGTAAATGGTATACAGTCAGAAGAGATGCAAGTCACAAGTGGGTACCTCAGGGATCAGTCCTGGGGCCAGTCCTATTCAACATCTTCATTAGTGACCTCGCAGATGGACTAGAGGGTAAGGCTTGTCTGTTTGCAGATGACACCAAGATCTGCAACAGAGTAGATGATCCAGATGGGGTGGGCAGAATGAGAAGAGATCTGGATAAACTAGCAGAATGGTCAGAAGAGTGGCAACTGGGATTTAATGCAAAGAAGTGCAAAATCATGCACATAGGGAAGAGAAACCCGAAGCCACTTATAGGCTGGGAGGGAGTTGCTAGCAGTCACAAAGGAAGAAAGAGACTTGGGCATCATCATCACTGATGACCTAAAATCATCCAAGCAGACCCCAAAGCAGTAGGTAAGGCTAGGGGGTGTTAGGGTGTATTAGTAGGGGTATCACAAGTCGTAAGAGGGAGGTAATAATCCTCTGTACAAGACATTGGTTAGGCCCCATCTGGAGTACTGCGGCAGTATTGGAGGCCACACCTTCACAAGGACATTAACAAATTGAGGCAGTCCAGAGAAGGGCAACCAAAATGGTGCAGGGACTGCATCAGAAGACATATGAGGACAGATTAACGGAGCTCAATATGTATACCCTTGAGCAAAGGAGGAGAGAGGTGATATGATCGAGACATTTAAACACCTTAAGGGCATAAACAAGGTGAAAGAGTCTAACATGTTTAAATATAAGAAAAATAGCAGGACAAGAGGACACAGCATGAGATTAGAGGGAGGCTGATTAAGGGGAATGTGAGGAAATTCTTTTCACAGAAAGGGTGGTAGATGCATGGAATGGCTTACCACAAGAAGTGGTGGCTATGAATACAGTGCAGGGCTTCAAACAGGCATGGATAGGCATAAGGAGCAATACAAATGACTATGAATAGATAGGTCACTGACAGAGCAAAGGTCGATGGCACATTTATAAGGTAGAAAAGAAATGGGCAGACTGATGGGCCTTGCGGTCCTTATCTGCCAACTTCTATGTTTCTATGTTTCTATAATGCATATAAAGCACAAAACCCCTAGCACAATATATCGTTGGGGGGTATATATGCGTACCAAGCAGAAAAGGGATCTTGGGCTACATCTCTGAGCGACCCTGGCAGAAACAGTGTGACACGGCATCTGTGTAAAGCAAATAGGATGCTGGGGTGCAGCAGCAGGGGCATCACCAGCAGGAAAAGGAGGTCATAATTCCACTATACAAGACACTTAGTGAGGCCCCACCTGGAGTACAGTGTACAGTTCTGGAGGCCTTACTTATGTAAGGACATAGACAGGGTAGAGAAGGTTCAGAGGAGGGCAACAAAGATGGTACATGGATAAGTCCTGTGAGGACAGGTTGAAGGAATTGAATATGTACTCCCTGAGGGAGAGGAGGGAGAGAGGGGATATGATAGAGACATACAAGTATCTTACAGGGAGGAACAGGGTGCAGGAATACACTACTTTTAAGCAAAAAAGATGTTCCAGGACTAGAGGGCATGGGATGAAGTTGGAGGGAGGACGATTCAGAGGAAACGTGAGGAAGAATTTCTTTACAGAACGGGTGGTGGACAAGTGTAACACCCTGCAAGAGGAAGTGGTGGGGGCTGAAACAATCATGGAATTTAAGAATGCATGGGATAGACATAAAGGAATTCTGGAGGCCAAGGTTAAGGGGAAAAATACTTCTAGGAAAACATAAAGTAAACTTACAAGCTCAAATGGGCAGACTGGGTGGGCCGTAGACCCTTATCTGTTGACACTGTCTATATATCTATGTAGCACACTGAATAGGAAGTAAACACACTCATATGCTTGCACACACTAAAACAAAAAAATGAATAAATAAATAAAACATCTTAAACAGGATGGGAGACAGATATGTGGGAAGTGGTGCAAAGCACTGGCTGTGGAGTGGCAGTCTTCCAGGAGATGTTCTGGAAGTTGCATTGCTGCCCTATTTGCAGGCACCTCTCTGGTCTGAGGGAAGAGGTTGCCCATCTCCATGCTAACCTGGCAAGGATTCTGGAAACCTCCTCCCCAGCTCAGAGACAACTAAGGCCACCACCACTACCTCAGAGGTTGCCAAGAAAGAGGAGTGGTTGGACCATGGTGGGCTCAGGGAGGGTGAGGGTGGTGGAACAGAGATGCATCTCTCCAGTTGTGCCTCTCCACAATTCATTCACCATTCTGGTGGAACATGGTTCCTCTATGGAGACACATGCAGTGGAGACCAAGGAGGATGCTGGGAACCTCCTCAAAGGAGACCCACAAGAGGGTGGCACAAGACCCCACAGGGGAAGGAAACAACTCCTGGTGGGGGACTCAACTGTTAGGAGGGCAGAGCTGGAAAAGAGAGGGGAGATGGAGGTAAGGTGCCTGCCTGGTGCCATAGCTTGGAGGGACAGGAAGCAAATCCTTAGAATCATGGAAGCAGCTGCACGGGGGAAGGAGCTGGATGTCATTGTCCACCTAGGGACAAATGACCTGATTGGGAATGGGATCAAAGTAGTGCAGCAGGAGTTTGTGGAGCTGAGGAGGGGCCTAAGACAAGCAGCATGCATGGTAACTTTCTCAGATGTGCTGCCTGTCTATGGCATGGGCGAGACTAGGGTACTCCACACCATGGGATTCAATGACTGATTGAAAAACCAATGTCAAGCTCAGGGATTTGGCTTCATTGGGGACTGGAGGTCCACCTGGAGGGATACAGGCCTATACTGGCATGATGGTCTGCATCTGTCTGGGAAGGGAACCAGGGTACTATTTGATAGGTTTAAATGCTTCATTGGCAAGCATTTAAACTAGCCAAAGGGGGAGGCACTGAAGAGAAGAAGGGAAATTCCAGCCCCCTTCCCCACAAAACAGGGTAGTTAGTGAAACAGACACAAAGGTAGAGAAGTTGATAGGGAGCAGGACAGGAGTAAATCCAGAAAAAGACAAAGGCAGTATGGACAGGGATGGGCGTTAAAGGGGTAAGGCCATCAAAAAATGGAGGGCGATGAGTACCAATGCCCATAGTCTGTGTAACAAGCTCCCTGAACTAGGGGTCTTGATGAAAAAGGGATGCCTGGATATTGTGGCAGTCACAGAAGCATGGTACACAGAGAACCATGACTGGGATGTCAACATACCAGGGTACACAATCTACAGGAGAGAGAGGAAGGGTAAAAGAGGAGGAGGAGTAGCTCTTTACATAAGGGAAGAAATCAAAGCAACAGAACTGAAGGGTAAACAAGGAGGGGAGGAGGCACTGTGGGTCACCCTGGAGACAGAAAATGGCACCAAATCTGCACAGGGGTTGTTTACAGACCTCCGTCTCAGAGGGGAGGCAATGGACAAGGAAATGATAGAAGGAATCCTTAGAATGGCAGAAAAAGGAGAGATGTTGTTGATGGGGGACCTAAATATGCTAGACGTTAACTGGAACACCTTTACTGCAGCCATATCCAAGAGCAGGGTCACTCTTAACGCCATACAGGGGGCATGCCTCAGACAGCTAGTGTTGGATCCCACTTGGGAGGGAGCAATCTGAGACCTGGTACTCTCAAATGGGAATGGAGAGAGGATCTCAGATTTAGAAGTGGGTAGCCATCTGGGAACAAGCGACCATCAAACAGTGTGGTTCACAATAAACACAGCTGTAGAGTCAAGCTTACAAAAAGCAAGGGTGTTGGACTTTAGGAGGGCTGACTTTGGTAAAATGGGAGAGTGCCTCAGAAAAGCACTAGCAAACAGGCAAGAAGGAGGGTGGTAAGAACAATGGGAAAAATCAAACTGCCATCACAGAGGCAACAAGCCTTTGTGTAAAGCAAATCAACAAAACAAAATGAAGGAAAAAAAACACTATGGTTCTCAAAAGAAGTGGCGGAGAAGGTTAAGGAGAAAAGGATAGCATTCAGAAAATATAAGGAAACACAGAAGAAGCAGGACAGAGAACTACATCAGTTAAAGCAGAAGGAGGCAGGTATGGTAGTCAGAATAGCAAAGGTCCAAACTGAGAAAAAGACAGCCAACTCTGTTAAGAAGAGGGATAAAACCTTTTATAGGTACATTAGGGAGTGAAGAAAGACCAAGGAAGGGTTACTGAGGCTTAATAAAGGGGAAGGAATGTGGGCAGAGGGTGACAGTGAAAAAGCAGGGTTACCAAACAAATACTTCTGCTCAGTATTCACACAAAAGAAGAGGAGATGAAGGTACCTAAACCAAACAATAGAAACACTCTGGATGGGGGAGGGTGATACCAGTCCATTCACAGAAGAAAGGGTTCTGAAAGAACACTTAAAACTGAAGGTGGATAAAGCAATGAGGCCTGACGGGATTTACCCCAGAATTCTAAAGGAACTAAGGGTAGAACTTGTGACACCACTGACTACCCTCTTTAACAAATCATGTGAGGATGGTGTGGTACCAGAGGACTGGAGGAGGGCAGATGTGATTCCATGTCACAAAAGTGGGAGCAAGGCAGAGGCAGAAAACTACAGACCTGTTAGTCTTACCTCGGTGATAGGGAAAATGATGGAATCACTTCTGAAGGAAAAAATTGTTGAGTACCTAGAGGCCAGCGGGGCACAGAACCTAAGGCAGCATGGAATCACAGTGGGAAGGTCATGTCAGCAAATCTAATAGATTTCTTTGACTGGGTGGCCAAAGTAGTAGACCAGGGAGGGGCTGTGGACATGGCCTACCTAGACTTTAGCAAGGCATTTGACACAGTCCCACATAAAACATTAATAAACAAGTTAGCCAGCCTTGGAGTGGGTCCCAAGGTGGTAGCCTGGGTAAAAAAATGGCTGGACAACAGGACGCAGAGGGTAATAGTAAACAGAATCCACTATGAAGAAAGTGGGGTTACTAGCGGGGTACCCCAGGGTTCAGTACTGGGACAGGTCATCTTTAATGTCTCTATAAGTGCCATAGTGGAGGGACTGGAAGGAAAAGTATGCCTCTTTGCAGAGAACACAAAGATCAGCAACAGGTTGATACACAAGATGGGTTGGAAAGGAAAAGAAGGGATTTGGCAAGGTTGGAGGAATGGTCAAATGTATGGTAGCTTAGATTCAATGCAAATAAGTGCAAAGTAATGCACCTGGGAAACAAAAACTCGGGAGAAGAGTATGCAATGAGGGTTGAGATATTAACAACAACAAAAATGGAAAGGGACCTGGGGGTAGTTATATCTGATGACCTAAAGGTGAGCAAGCAATGTGAGAAGGCAGTTAGGAGGGCTGGGGGATACTGGGATGCATAGGGAAAGGCATCACCAGTAGAAAACAGGAAGTTGTTATCCCTCTGTACAGACAGTTGGTGAGACCCCATCAGAAGTATTGTGTGCAGTTCTGGAGACTCCATCTCTGCAAGGACATAGACATGATGGAGACTGTCCAGAGGAGGGCAACTAAAATGGTGCAGGGTCTGGACCAGAAGACATACGAAGAGCGACTAAAGGAGCTTTATATGTATACCCTTGAGGAAAGGAGAGAGGGGGGACATGATAGAAACTTTCAAGTACCTCAAGGGAATCAACAAAGTCCAAGAGGGTAACATCTTTCAGAAAAAGAGATGTGCAAGAGAAGGGGGTACAATTTGAATATAGAGAGGGGATGGTTCAGAGGTAACGTGAGGAAGTATTTTTTCATGGAGAGGGTTGTTGATGCATGGAACTGCCTTCCTGAGGACGTTGTGGGGTCAGAAACAGTGAGGGAATTCATGAATGCATAGGACAGACTTAAGACAGTTCTAGTCGGGGGTAGGAGGAGGTAGGCTGTTGGTTAACTAGGATCTGTAGCTTATCCATTGGGTAGGGAAATGAGCAGACCAGGTGGGCCGAACAGTCGTTATCTGATGTCAGATTCTCTGTTTCTATGTTAGGGAGCAATGAACAGTGACAGGAGGGAATAGCAAGGGAGGAGGGGAACATTGGTGATGGAAGGGAATAACGATGGGGGGGAGGAAGAGGAATGGGCTGAATAGGGTCATGGAGCAGGCTGCCACTGAGCTACCTGCCTAGCATAGTTGGTAGGGACCCCAACTGCAGTGCTGGTGGTCCTGGGTTCAGGACTGTATACAGGCATGATTTTTGTTTTGCAAGTGTTTTTGTTTTTTTTTAAGTGTTGCTGTCCTTGGTCCCTCTTCTTTTCTCCAGTGTCCACCCTCCCTTGGTGATATTTATAATAGTATGAAGGTTGCAGGAGGCTTGTATCCCACAAAGAGAAATGCAGGGGGCATTCCCCCCAATATCAAATATTATTTTACATGTGCACCGACTTGGTATACGGCATTTATTTTGATGTGCCCAATTGCTTTTCGGCAGGGTGTACTCGCTGTTTTGAGAGTCACCCATATGTTTTCGCTGTTATGACATTGAATTTTCACAAACTGTGATTGGGTTTTCACCATGCATTTGTGTAGCAATAATGATGCATCTGTTTTGAAATTTTTTATCTGCACACTGATGTATGTATTGTCTGATACATTTGCTCCAATAAAGTTCCTCTACTCTTTGGTAGGGGGCACCATTCAGCCAGCCTGACAGTATAACAGATCCCAGAGAGAAGGCAGTAGCAGCAGCTCCAGGGGCAGAGGAGAAGGCCTCCCTCTCTGCCCCAGTAGCTATGGAGGTCCAGCAGGTTTCAGTTTTGGTGAATCTCAGGAGGGATGAAGCATCAGTTTCATATTAAGATCCAAGAATGGTATAGCTATTATGGAATGGACCCCAGAGGATCAACTTTTTAGAAATGAAATGGACACTAGGAAGAAAGTGTTTCTAGCAATGCTGGGAGGAGAAGAAGACAGGACTTTTGAAAGAGAGAAGCAAAAACTGACAGGATGGTGGTATCTCTGCTGATATTCCATCCACTTCTAGTGAATGCATTGCCAACATCCAGAGCCCAGCTACAATATGGAATCCAAGCAATCAACAATTGAATCCCTGGAAAGCAGGAATATCTTGACAGGAGTTTGGTCAGCATCTGGGAGTTTGCAGAGGCTGGGATGAATGCATTGATTCATGGAGTTACCCCTATGACAAAGAACAGGATGGAGACAAATTCCTGACAGCAACAATTGGACATCAGAACTCTTGCCTGGCACTGCAGAGCAGTCTCCATCCGTTAATACACCAGCAAGTTCAGAAACTGCTGACATGGCAGTCCCGGAGTCAGCTGCCACACCCAAAGAGGGTGTCATTGTCAAAGACACTGACCCCAGACCTCCAAGACAAGAAGTAAGACAAACTAATATTAACTTACTGGGAAAGCCAACAGCTCAGCAAATAAGAGAGGAGGATAAAGTACTTTCCCCTAACCAAGACACAGCTCAGACTGTAAATGGGACCTCTCCTGACAAAAAGTCACCCTACTGTTTTCCACCATGACATTGTTTTTATCTGCATGTGGTTCCTTATTTGGAGTGTCAGTATTATTTGGGGAAGAAGGAACTGAATTAGTAGTGACAGTATCAGTTTTGGCATTTTTGTCAGACGAGGTCCTGTTTTGTAGTTCGAGCTGTGACTTGGTTACGAGAAAGTGCTTGATCATCCTCTCTTATTTGCTGATCTGTTGGCTTTCCTGATAAGTTACTGTTAGTGACACCCAACATGGCTGGTACTATCAAACACACTGACCCCAGATCTCCATGATAAGAGGTAAGACATACAAACCAGGCTCCAGATAAGGTGAGTACCAACTTATTTTACTCACCTCATTTTAGGAAATACTCTTCAGAAAACATTTTTAACGAGTATCAGTACTCACCCAACATTTGTAAATGCTGCTCACTCCATAGAATAGCGCTTCATAACATAACTGATGTATTAAAAGGAGTTGTTTTTTTTTCCAGATTCACAACACTCATACACATTCCAGTTTTGTTTTACTCACTATATTTTAAACTGGTGAGTAAATTACTCTTACCTGCCAACATTAGCTGGAGCATTGTTGGCACCTGATCAATTCTTATCTGAAAAAAAGTACACTTTTTAAATATGTGCTCCTCACTCCACTCTGCCCAGACATTTGTAGACATCTGAATTTGGTTTTTACTCACCTCACTTTCAACCCATGTGGAATAGAAATATATTAAGATACAGTATATTTATAAAAGTATATTCCAAATACATGTTTGATCATATGTTTGAAGTACTGTATATGCAAAATATGTCAACATTGGCCAATTTTGAAATATCTCATTTACAGTAGAACTGTTAGGGGGACATTTTCAAAGGAAATGTACTGGTGCATCTCAAGAAATGTGCTGCAGTGTGATATTGAAAGGATGGAGATACATCGCACATCTCCGGCTGTGCCCAAGTGCAGCATTAATGTATGTGGCACATCTCCTTGGGGCATGCACATCAATATGTGGCACATCCCCATATTCAACTGAGATATGCAGTGCATCTGCCCGCACATCTCGGAGATGTGCCGTACAAAGTTAGGCATGTAAGAAACACGACTAACCCATAGCCACCCACAGGCAGCCCCCCCAACCATGAACCCCCATGTGGCATCCACATAAAATAATTATTCCTATGCCCTGGCAGTCTAGTGGCACCGCCCTGCCATCCCCAACCCCGATCACGGCATCCATTTTAAAATAAATTCTTCCATGTCCCTGGTAGTCTAGTGGCACCTCCCGCCAACCCTGAACCACAGTCATGGCATCATAGAAACACAGAAACATAGACTTTGATGGCAGATAAGGGCCACTTGGCCCACCTAGTCTGCCCATTTCCCTACCTAGAGGATAAGCTACAGATCCTATTTAACCAACGGCCTATTTCTTCCTACCCCCACAAAAATTGCCTTATGTCTGTTCCATGCATTCTTGAATTCTCCCACAGTTTTAGACCCCACGACCTCCTCAGGAAGGCTGTTCCATGCATCCACCACCCTCTATGTGAAACAATACTTCCTCACATTGCTCCTGAGCCGTCCCCCCTCTGTCTTCAAATTGTGTCCCCTTGTTCTTGCACATCTCTTTTTCTGAAAGATGCTACCCTCTTGGACTTTGTTGATTCCACTGAGGTACTTAAACATTTCTATCATGTCCCCCCTCTCCCTTCTATCCTCAAGGGTATACATATTAAGTTCCTTTATTCTCTCCTTGTATGGCTTCTCTTGCATCCACATAGAAATAATTATTCCTTATGCCCTGGTAGTCTAGTGGATTCCCCTACCATCCCCAAACCCTGGTAGTGGCATCCACACAACAAAAAGTATTCCCCATGCCCTGGTAATCTAGTGGACCCCCCCCAGCCACTCAGGAATACACATCCCACCCCACTCCCCCATCCCAGCACTGCCAGGCAGTCAGCGGTCAGCACAGCCCTCCACACACCTCTACGGCTGCCCACCGACTGAGCTGTCACTGAAGGACAGCTTACTGTAATCACTATAAGCTTATTGATTGACATTGTCGACCAATGGGCTTGCAGTGCATACTGTAAGCTGTCATTCTCAACTTTGTGTCATTTACTCCTCCTCCGAGCTTTGGGGCCTCTGTCCCTCTAATTGCTCTCCACTGCCGGTTGCAGTTTATGGGCATTGTAGGGCTTTGGGAAAAGTGAGTAGGAGGTGAAGGGGGGCTGGGCACCCTGAACCTTGGGGGAGGGGTGAGCTGGGGGGGGTCAGATTGAGGTAATTAGGTCCAGGAGACAGCCTAGGACAAAATGGGTTCCAGACCATGGTTCTTCATACCTGGTCCCCATGCCCAAGAGTTCCTGTGTTTCAGGGTTGGTAGTCCGGCCAGCTCTGTAGTGTCGTCTATCTTGAGTGGTGTTATGCAATGCCAGGTCTATAAGGAACAAGACAGCTATTATTGCTGATCTTGTGGGGACAGCAGACCTGGCATGCATCACCAAGACCTGGCTGGATGAGAATGCATGCCCAATTTTAGGGACAGCCATTCCTACCGGGTTCTCGGTATACATTACCCGAGATTGGACCACAGGGGTTGGGGTGTAGCCATTTGTTTTAAAATGGAATTGGGTCTTACAGAGGTTCCAGTTGAGGTACCCAGATCATTTGAGCATATGGCAGCTGCAGATGTGGGGTGTAGGATCATTTTCATCTACCGTCCACCCGGGACTGAGAAATTGTTTCTACAGGAGGTCGTGGACTTCGCTGACAACGTGGCATTGGAATCACCCAGGTTGATGGTTCTGGGTGACTTCAACGCCTGGGTCAATGACGAACTCTCACAATTTGGTCAGGACTTCCTCCAACTTATGAATTCATTGGGCTTCACATAGGTAGTTGCCTCTGCATCCCATAATCAGGTCCACTCAATTGACCTGGTTTTCCTCCTGGGGATGGAGGGCTCAATTTGGTGGTGGAACTAGTTGGATGATCTGACCATCACTCTGTGTGGTTCAATTTCCAGGCTCCCCCTCCATAGGCCTGCCCCTGTGGAGATGGTCTGATACTGCCCTTTGAGGGAATTTACCCCTGCTGGCCTTTTGGCGGTATTGGACCTATCAGGATTGCATGAGCTAGCGAGGGTCCAGAGAACATAGTCCAAGCCTATAATGAGACTGTGGCAGGTGCTCTGGATTCTATCGCTCCTGTCCACGTTCATTCTCTCACTCTCCGCCCTCCATCCTCTTGGTTCGATGGGACCTTGAGGGAGCTGAGAAGAGTTGGATGAAGGCTAGAACAGTGCTGGCATATATCTGCCCTGGAGTTCGACCACCTTAGATTGATGGGACACTATTGTGCCTATCAATCAGCAATCTCCCATGATAAGGCAGAGTTCCTGTCTAGGGAGATTGCTACAGCTCAGAATCGACTGGCTCTGCTCTTTTGAGCTGTGGACAGGTTGTGCAATCCAACCTGTCTACAAGTTCAAAGAGCATTTTCACAGGAGAAGCATGATGAGTTTGCTCGATTCTTTGCTAATAAGGTGGCTGACATCAGGGCTGAGACCCACTCAGCTTGCTCTGTGGGGGCTGTCGGTGGTCAGTGCATGGGAACTACTCCTTTATTTTCCTGGACACACTTTGACTGGACAGAGATCTCTGATGTCGTGCAGATTTTCCAAAGTATGTGGCCGACTTGCTGTATTTTGGACCTGGGCCCTATGTGCCTCATATTGGGGTGCTTTGATACTATCGGCCCTGTCCTGGCAGAGATAGTTTAGTGCTCTTTAGAGTGTCCTAACTCCCTGAAGGAGGCTGCGGTGACCCCGCTCCTTAAAAAAATCTTATCTAGACCCAAACTGCCCTGCTAGCTACAGGTCAATCTTTAACCTTCTCTTTATTTATTTTTATGTATTTATTTAGTGATTCAAAAAAGACCTTTGAGCGTAAGCTCTTTTACAAAGGTTCCATGTCATAGATTGCAAAACAAAGTACAATAGGAGAAAGTAAAGGTACATCACAATGAATGATACAACTTGGATTCAGAAATTACAGACAAACTCATAACATAGGTCCAAGTTAAAATAACAAGAAAAACGTTATGTTGGGGGAATAAACAGCCACAAAGTGCCTTGTCAGTAGTTCAGAAGGACAGGGATAGATGGCAGTGGGATGAAGAAAGGAGGTACAGAAGAGAGGTAGGTACTGCAGTGGAGGTGAAGGGTGGGGGAAGAAGGGCAATAAGGTATAGGGAGAAATGGGAGGGTGAGGAGAGGCTGAGCAGAGAAGACATGCCAGAGTAAATGGTGGGGTGTTAGGGGGCATGGTCAGGAAGCTTGTATTAGTAGTGACTGTTAGGGAAACTCACGGGACTGGGAGTTGGGGAAGAGAGGAAGGTGGGGTGACAGGTGCCAAAGGAGCATGGTGGTAAGGTGATTGAGAAAGTAACCACCCTGCAACCGGAGAACCATTTGACCATCCATGACATCTATGATCCCCTTCAGTCCAGTTTGTGAAAGAAGGATAGTACTGAGACTGCTGTGTTTCGGGTGCTCAATGATTTCCTGATTGCAAGAGATCAGAAGTGTTGCACCATCTTGGTACTTCTTGATCTCTCTTCAGCCTTCAACACCGTGGAGGATGGGGGACTGCTTGAGTGCCTGAGAGGCATCTGTGGACTGTCAGATACGGTCCTTGGATGGTTTCAATCTTTTCTCACTGGCAGGTTTCAGACGGTGGTGTCTGGGAACTATTCCTCGACCTCATTTTCCCTGCCATGTGGAGTTCCTCAGGGCTCCGTGCTGTCCCCCATGTTGTTTTCGGTGTATTTGCTGCCATTGGGAGACATTGTGAGATGGTATGGACTGAGGTTTTACTGCTATGCAGATGACATGCAGCTCTACCTGTCTTTTGCTCCTGACCAGGATAGCATGGTTTTAGTCTTTAATAGCTGCCTCACAGAAATCTAGGCCTGGATGCAGGCCAGCTGGTTGAAGCTAAATACTGATAAGACTGAGGTGTTTGTCGTGTATCCCGGGTCGCAAGATAGAGAGGGCTGTGACAGAGCTTGCCTCTGGGTTTTGGCTCAGAGGTAGCCAGCTGCTGCCCTCTGAACAGATGTGAAATATGAGGGTGATTCTTGACAATGGGCTGACACTATGTTCGCAGGTGTCAGTGGGCTGACACTGTGCTCGTATGTGTCAGTGGGCTGACACTGCGTTCGCAGGTGTCGGCAGCAATCTAGTTCTCTTTTTACCATCTGCAGAATATTGCTCGGATTAAGCATCTTGTTCCATCTAGTGACCTTCGCTGATCCACACCTTTGTGACCTCACACCTTTACTACTGCAACTCCCTTTACCAACGGCTCCTGGGGGTTGATATCCACCACTTGCAGCTGGTGCAGAACACAGTGGCCAGGCTGTTGACGGGGGTCTCCCGTGTGAGTCACATCACGCCTGTGCTGTGTGAGCTGCACTGGCTGCCTGTACAATGGCAGATCACCTTCAAGGTCGGTTTACTAACTTATAAGGCCCTACACAGACAGGAGCCAGGCTACCTGCAAAAGCTCCTGGTTCCCTACTTCCCCCTCCAACCTCTCCTCTCAGCCGATGAGGGATTGCTAGAGGTTCCCAGGGTATGACTGAAAACCTCTGGGGCACGAGGCTTTATGTATGTGGCCCCTACCCTGTGGAACTCTCTACCTCATCAGATCCGAGACTGCTAGACCGTGGAAAGCTTTAAGGCCTTAAAGACTCACTTGTTCCTTCTTGCCTTTGGGGATTTTATATAATATAACTATGTATTGTAAATTGGTGTATAAGCTGGCTTCCACTGTGTTTTTACTGTTTTATTTCACGTGTTTTATTCCTTTATCTGAACAGAGCTTTGACAAATTTTGAATTGCACTTTAGAAATAAAGATTATTATTATTATTAATATTATTATTAAAAAGCATGAGAACAGCACAAAATGTCAGTCCTGTGAAGAGGTCTGTTTTCTACTATTGCTACTTTTAGCTTTGGTTTTACATTTTACTTTTTGGACAAATAAATTTAGTGGTGGAAAATCTAAGAATTGTCTTTTTGAGATCCTAATCCTATGTATATGTGTGTGTGTGTGCCTAACTTGTACCATGAGTGCTGTTTACATTTATACCACTACATTTTGAAGCAGTCTCCTTTGCTTGTATACCTTTTTTACTATAAGAAGATATGTAGAAATAGTGCATTTAATAAATATTTACAGAATGTAGTCTATATATATTATAAAGGTATATGTATTATATATTCCAGTCATATTTATAAACTGTAAATCATTTTTATTTGCTATGTAAAATATATACAGTATATTAAAAATGTATATACATATCTCTCTCTTCTGTCTCTCTCTCTCTCTCTCTCTCTCTCTATATATATATATATATATATACTGGCAAAGTAGCACCAATATCTTAGGGTGAAAAGTAACTCATATGTTAAATCCAAATTTGTGAACCTTAATAACTTTGGAACCATTCAACAGATTTCCACACAATTTGGCATGCATAATCTCTATGTGCAGTTCTTTTGAAATGCCTCATTTTGTGCAAACCCATTGTATGGTTTCTGGGATGCAGAATGTTGAAAAAACAGAAAAATAAGTTTTTTTTGCCATTTCTTTGTCCACCTATATCTCAGAAATGGCTTTAGGTTGTGGTCTGAAATTATCAGGGTAGAAAGCCTTTGCCTCACAGATGTGCCTTTTGAAGATTTGGTGAAAAAATGATTAATCCCTTGAAAAGTTATAAAAACTTTACATTTCCCATTATTTCCTATGGGAACATTTATATGTCAGGCATGAAATAATTGATTTGAGTGCACAAATGGTAATTTGTGCATATTTCAGGCCTTTTGAGCAAACATTAGCCAGTATTTTCACATTTGTGAACCTTAATAACTTTGACACCATTCAACAGATTTGCACACAATTGGGGATGCGTAATCTCTACATGCAGATCTCTTGATTTTCCAAATATCTTTCAACTCCTTTGTCTGGTTCCTGAGTTACTGTGTCTCAAAAATCCTTAAATTTACACGTTTTTAAAATTTTTGCAAACAGTCTTCCAGTGTTGCATACTTTGCACCTTAATAACTTTGCAACCCGTTAATAAATGTACATTAAATTTTACAAGCATAATGTCATGGCATAAGTCTGTTGATGTAATCAATATCATTTGAATAGCTTCTGTTTTGAGAAACTGTGTCTCAAACATCTTTAAATTTACTTTTTTTTTAATTTTCACAGAGTCTCCCAATTTTGGATACTTTGCACCTTAAAAACTTTGCAACCCTTCAACAGATGTGCATGAAATTTTGCATGCGTAATTTCATGGCATAGTTCTGTTGATGTGGCTAATTTAGTTTGAATTAATTGTGTGGCTTTCAGTGCCTATGTCTTGTAAACAATGCGAGATACAGATTTAGTTGACTAATCTTGCATGGACGTCTCACTGTTATGATTAGAACGACACTTGAATTTTTTCCTAGCTGCTATGGATAGAGTGAGAGTTAGGTCTCATGACACTATGGCACACCCTGGCATCTGTCGGTCTGTGGAGGATTGGGGGGTGGGTTAGTGTGGGGTAAGGGGCTCAACCCTAATATCTGATTTCCCCACTTTTGTCACTTTAACCCTAACTGATGCATTAAACAAAGTTCTTTGCAATTAATTTCCTTACTTTTTGAAAAAGTGTAATATAACTAGTAAATAGGATGTGTTGGTGGGAGTGTGGGCCCCAAAGCTGCCAATTTCTGCATAACAATATGTGTGTATGGAAGCACCTGCCCTCTGAGTCATGCACTCCCATTTACACATGGCTACAGAGTCATACAGGAGTCCTATAGGGCAATGAACCCTTATAACATTAATTTGACAATATCTCTGGAACCATAGCAGCTAGAAAAAAAAATCAAGTGTCTTTGTAATCATGACAGTGAGTTGTCTAGGAAAGGTTAGTAACCAAATATGTATCTTGCATCATTTATGAGACATGGACACTGAAAAGTACGATGGGCACCACAATGTTATCATATGGGAAAAATCTGAAATTCTTGATGGCATATCTTTGGAACCGATTAACATTCCAACTCCTAAATAGCACAATTCACATTTCTAGGGCATCCCCATAATACCTTGCAAATTTCAAGTCAAAAGACCCAACTGTTAATTTACAGTGCAGTGGGAATATTTTTAAAAGTTTAAAAATTCCTAGGTCGTGAGGTAGCAAAATCCCCGACTGTCAGATCAATCCCCATTCTTGAGCTGCCAAAATCGCCATTGATGAGAAATCCTTGACCATCAGATTTTGGCCACCTTGTCCCTAAGTGACGGTCAAGGATTTTGTTACCTCGCGAAACAGGATCGGGTGGCAAACTAGGATTTTGACAGCTTGCGGACTGTAATTTTGTCAACTCACGAAAGAGGATTCAGAAAACCAATCCTCTTTCACGAACTGACAAAATCCCAGTCTGCCAGCTTATCCCCTTTTGTGAGGCAGCAAAATCCTTGACCGTCACTCAGTCCTTGTCTGTGAGAAGGGCCATCTGTTCACAAACTGATGGTCAAGGATTTTGCTGCCTCGCGAAAGAGGATTGGCTCATGGACTGTGATTTTGTCAGCTCACAAAAGGGGATTGGAAGCAAGTTGCAGACAAAGAATTAAAAAATTTGAAATAGCCATTTTTTGGCCAAAACATAGCACACCAAAGGAATAGGTTTGTAAAGGGCATCACCCTGAATAAAACCCATGTCTCATTGCAACAAGAAGTCACCCTTGGAGGACGCTATGGCATTTTGTTTGGGGGAAAGATGAAAACAAGATGGCGGCTCATGGCCAAGGAATTTTTCCTCACATACTAGGATTTTTTAAATCCCCTTTCATGAGCTGACAAAATCCTTGACCATGAGCCCAGTCCACTTTTGCAAAACATACATATAAATCTTGGAGTGAACTGAGCATGTTTAGAACTCAAAAATTTTAAATTAAATAACTTTTGAATGGATTAATATTTTTTAACCAAACCAACACTGGGTTTTTCTTTGACCCAAACTCTTTCTATGTTCCAAAGGTCAGACCAAAACATTAAACAGTGAGGCTGCAGTGCCATGGGCAAAAACATGTCAGAAGTGTTTTTCTGTGCTTCGCTGTGCAAAAACTGTACATTCAAGTGAAACACAACTTGGTAAATCAAGAGACCTACCATATGAGACTGCACATTCCAAATTTTGTGCAAATTCATTGAACAGTTTCAAAGTTATTAACATGCAAAAATTGGGGTTTAACATTAAGGTGCCTACTCAATCCTAACTATAGGGTGGCTCAGTGAATGAGCGAGTGCTTGTACATGCACATGCTTATTCACTGAGTGCTCAGATGGGCTTCCAGCTGTGGAGGTGAGTGGAGGACTGTGCCTGTGGCCTGATAGGGGTATGGAGTGGAGCAGGGTGGGCTCTGACTTAAGACAGGGTGGGGTTGGGGGTCCACTAGGCACCAAGGACAGGGAGGGGATATTTTTATTTTGAAGATTTGGGGTTGGTGTCATGGCTGGGGGAATGGAAAAATAACTGGGGGTGATTTGGGGCTTCTTTACTTCAATTTGGCCAGTGATCAGCCGGGGGACCACTAGACACCAGGGACAGGGGAGGGGATTATTTTTTTTTTTCCAAGATTGGGGGCCAGGGGCCCAGGGATAACTCTGGGTGACTGGAGGGAGGGTTCCTGAATTCAGCTGGTGATCAGCTGGGAGGGGGGACCACTAGACACCAGAGACAGGAGAGGATTGTTTTGTTTTAAAAGATTGGGGGCCCGGTGGTGAAATTGAGAAATTTCACCCACGGGTGGTGAAATTTCACCTGTGTGTGTCAAATTTCACCAGTTTGAGAATGAGAAATTTTGCATTTTGCCAGGTGAAATATTTTGTGAAATACACAAATTCTGTGAAATATTTTGCTGGGTGAAATTTTCTAAATTTGGACAACACTATATGTAGATATACATATATTATAGTGGCATGGCAGCACCATACTTCTATGTGAAATCCCAAATTTTGTACTTTAATAACTTCACAACCATTTGACTGATTCACATAACTAGTTGCATGCCTCATCAGGGACCACAGATCTCTTGATGTGGCAAGTTTTGTTTCAGTTGGATGTGCAGGTGCAGAGATACAGATTGTCACAAAATGTCAAAATTACCATTTTTATGCAAACCCTTTGTCACTCTGTTTTTCAGAAATGGCTGGGGAGTGTGTTTGCAATTTTTAGGATATGTTGGGCATAGGTCACAGATGTGCTTTTGAAGGTTTGGTGAGAACATATTAGCCCATTCAAAAGTTATTAAGTTTCAAAATGTCCCATTATTTCCTATGGTAAAAGTTAGCTGGCAGCCTCGACACAACTTTTTTTGCTACAAAAGCAGGGTTTTTTTTCTGCAAATGTGGAAAGTTTTGCTGAGATTCCATCATCTTGTTTTCAGTTTGCAAGACAAACAAACTTAAATATCTCAAAAAATACTGTCAGCTGGTAAACACCAACACTTGTGTTTACCTAATTGGGGCTCAAGGAATAGGATTCTGGGGTCAGTTTTTAAAAATACCCAGAAATGTCTTTATTTTACCTGTGGAATTCTTTGGCTACAAATCACTGAAAAGTTGTGCCACAAAACATGACCTTTTTTGCAATTTGAGAAAGAAGGATTTTGTTGCTTTGTAAATTATGAAAATACAAGCTCGAAAATGGATTTCTGTTTTGCAATTTGCGAAACAACAACTTTTATATAGCTGTTTCTTTGTCACTTCTTAACAAAGAAACAGTTTGGAATGTTGGGCTGAACTTTTCAGGGTACAAAGGGTTTGCCCCACAGATGTGCCTTTCAGTTGTTTCATGAAACTACAGTATATTAATGCGCTACGTAGTTAATAACAATTTAAGTTTCAGTTCCTTTCCTATAGGATAAAATTGGCATGTAGGCAATTCTTTGTCCAGCTGTATGTCCAAAATGGTTGGGAATTATAGTAAGAAATGCTTATGGTAAAACTGGTTTTGCCTGAAAATAAGCCTGGTTTGGTGAGAACATTTTCATCTGATCCATAGTTATAAGTTGTAAAGTTTAATCATTTCCCATAAGATAACATTATAATGGTTGGGGTGTGTTTCAGCAGCTATATCTCAAAAATGGTTTGAAATATGGACTTGCAGCTTACTACACCTTATTGGAAAGCAAACAGCCCAGCAAATAAGACAGGAGGGTCAAGTACTTTCTCCAACAGAGTCACAGGTCAAATTATAAATGGGACCTCTCCTGACAAAAGTGTGGAGCCTAATACTGTCACTATCATATCAGTTCCTTCTTCCCTCAATAATACTGACACTCCAAATAAGGAATTGCATGCATATAAAAATAATATCATGGTGGAAAACAGAAGGGAGGTTCAGGTTAAAGATGCTAATTTGGCATTTCTTACAACAGAAACTTCTATGAATTTTCTCCAACCCCTCTCAGTCAACCCTGCATATCCTGAGCAGATCATATGGACCAAAGTGCTCTATTTCAACATGAGAGCACTTCCTTGGTAGAGCTCCTGGATCAAAGCATAAATAGTTTCCTAGTAGAGAATACAGCTCTAAACCCTATGAGAGTTGGCTCCGCAAATAACAGAGAACAAGAATCCAACCTCCACAGAATCATACAGAGAAAGACACTACCTCGTGGGCCTTCTGGATGTTGGAGTAAGGGCACATGAGGTACAGGCCCTTTCAGAACGGCAGACCTCTTTACTAACATAGAGAAACTAGTTAAAATAAAAAGCATGGTGCACATGAAATACAGAGAAGGCCTGGAGGAACTGCCAGACAGAGTTTACCTTGCCAGAAAATTGCTTAAAGAATCTTTACAGTTTTTAGCAACTGATATTCATGCAATGATATACACTTCTGTTGATATGCAATTTTTGATATTAGCTTCAAACCCCTATTACTGCTTGAAAGATGTTGGAATAAATTCCACCACATCAAATAATCTCCAATATGGTCTCTATTCTTCACCATTCTGTTAACAAACCCGGCAGTCAAAATGGTCTCAGAACTTTTCAAAAATGAAGTAATTAACATATCAGATGTCCTTTTCTAGAACAAGCAATGTTAGGATGTCCGGGATCCCCCAGCAACTAAACTGGATACAAAAATTATCTGGACAGACGTATGGAAAATCAAGGTCAGGTTATGCACTTTAGAACAAGGTGCACAACACCTGCCAAGCAGCTTATACATAGGGTGAGACAGGCTTTTGTCTCCATGCAGGACAGCCAGAAACCTGCTATAGGTGTGGATCCCTGACGTACCTTAGTAGTGCCTGTGATACCTTGGTATACAGTTTGTGTTTGGAGCAGGGTCACTCAAGTTTATTCATTCCTAACCCAGTAAAGTGCACCATTTGCAAAGATCTTGGGCAATCTTATAAACAGTGCCCCTGGAAAGCCCAAAACAAGAGCACTTTTTATGATCAAGAGGATATGGTCCAGCAGGCACAGCAACAAAACAGATAGTCATGAGACTCTGGCCTCATGCCCTTTACAACTGCCCCAACAAAGCCAGAACAAAGGCAGCCACAGTCTAATAATATAGGACCTTACCTGTACTCCTGATTGAACACATAAGACTCAAACACATTGGATAGAGACTTCCTCATCCAGTTAATAAAGGCAACAGCTTAAGCTGTGCTGAAAATCCTGCACAATGAGCAGACATGATAGATGAGAAGGCCTAATACTGCTGCCAAATTTGTATGTTCATATGTAATGAAAAATAGCCCACCCCCACCCTATCTCTACAACACAGCCCAGAGTTCTCTCCTTCAGATCAAGGAACTGGAGGAATGGAAATATAGTATATCACACCACCACCACCCCAGCATAGGATTTTACGGTAACTGGAGTGAAATGAAGACACTGTAAGTTACATCCAAAAAATAAAATGGCTGAAAAGGACAGTATCACCACAAGAAATAGATTTGCAGCCCTTCAGACACACAGAGAAGACACAGAAGGAGGTGATGGGAATCAGAAATATCATCAGTCACCTTGTTTCCAAAGGACCTGTCTGACACAGGTGGGTCCTTTCCTGAAGCAGCATGTTCCAAAAAAATGTAACTGAAAAAAGAGTGGTCTTTATCACATAAATGAAAATGGTGTCACCCACCTATCTCCTGTTATTATTTTTTATCACTAACTTTTTGACTGACAGTTTATCACTTACATTATTAAATAATAATATAAAAATCATAAGTAGAGATTGATCACATTCTCTACCCTAGCTGAATCAGGATCCTACATTATCCTATTGCAAGACTCAAGATTAAAGTCCACAGATGATTTCAGTCAAGCCCAGAAAGGTTGGCCCTAAAGTCCCTCTGTATGGCCAATAGGCACAGATCCTTCTTCAGAGGTAGGAATTTTATTTAAATTTCATGATTTTAAAATTACAAAATTAATTGACATAGACCCAGGGAGGACATTAATGCTATATCTGAATGGCTAAATAATTCCACCAGACTAGTGGTAATTTATAAACTTGAATTCCACTAGAGTAGATATATTTACACAAATTCATCCCTTTTTGTGTACAACTAGAACAATAATTCTAGGTGAAGACCTCAACTGCCCATGGTCACTGGAAGATAAATCTGGAAAAACCCAAAAATCTTTTAGCAGTTTGAACTTCCTTAAACAAATGATCTCATCAACCAACATTCTAAATGCCTATAGGTTTATTCATCCAAGAGGAGAGCATACATACTTTAGAGGTTTAACGCCTACTAGAATAGCTTATCTCTTTGTGTCTGACTCAGTGGAAATTCAGGATGGTAGAACAAAACTTTGTGACACCTCAGATCATGCAGAACTTGCAGTCAAGGTGGCAAGGTGATCAAACTACTCCTTTGGCCTGGGTTTCTGGCATCTGTACTCAACATTATTGGAAGATAAGGATATAGAAACAGCCTGTAAGGATTTAATTCAGGCCCACATTTCAGTCACTTGTTGCTTTGGTAATCTTGAGTCCTGGTGGGATAACACAAAAGCCAAGGTTAAACATTAGTACCTTAAATAGTTACAGTTAAGAAGCCAGTTGCATAAATTGATCATATTACAGAGTACCATGAAAACTTCCCATGCTAACCAGATCACACTAATTAAATCAAAATTACATGCAGCACAGTATGGTAGAGCAATGACTTTAAAAGCAGCAATATAATTTGGAAAACAAGGCACAGAGCAAGCAACAGACATATTCAGATGATGTTAAGACAGGAAAAATCAAAATGTTATATTGTCCCTTAGAGATATAAACAACATGATACATACTGACTAAGGGTCTAGTAAGGAGATTATTAATAATTTCTTAAATATATCAGTTTGGTCAAGCATGCCACTTGAAGCAGACTTACAATTGTTTTTTAATCTTCAAAAAAGGAGACCATATTAGAGACAGGGGCCCAGATATTCAAAAGGTTTGCGCCATGCGCAACAGGGTTATGCGTGCACAACTCCAAAAATGCGCCATTCTGCGATATTCAGAAGGGGCCAGTTGTGCCACCGAAAACATGCTGAGCAACAGCGCAATGGAAATGAAGGCATGCGCAACCCGAAGGGGCGGGTCCATGCATAAAGTGCGCAATGCGACATCCCGAACACTTGGCGCATGTGTCAAGAGTGGCTCAGCCGAAAGTTGCAAGAAAATGATTTGAGCCAAAATAAAGGCTCAAGGAAGCGGCGCAAGAACCCTAGCAGGCCGCAAACTGGGGAGAGAGAGAGAGAGAGAGAGAGAGAGAGAGACAGGAACTGGAAGGGCAGAGAGGGACAGTGGGTCCAGGAGGACAGAGAGGCCAGTGGGGAGTGCCCGGTGCAGTGGAAGCAGCAGTGGGGGCAGCGGGGGTAACACAGGAACAGCAGCCGGGGGGGCAGAAGCCAGGGAGATGGACAGTGTCAGCTTCCACATGGAAGCTGTAATGAGGGGGGTGAGACACCATGCTGCAGGGGGACGTGGCCGCGGAGGGGCCCGTCGGCGGTATGCCCCCGACAGGCGGTATCGTGCCCACATCAGCTTCGAGCTGTACACAGACATCGAGATTGTGGCCCGGTACCGCCTGAACAGGGCAATACTGAGACGGCTCTGCGAGCTGTGCAGTGATGTGATGCAGGCACCCTCACGACGGAGTCATGCTCTGTCCGTGGAGACCAAGGTGACAGCCTGCATGTGCCTGCTCGCCATGGGCACCTTCCAGAGGCCGACAGGGGACACCACAGGCATTACACAGACGGCCACGTCACGCATCCTCACCCAATTCCTCAGCGCACTGCTGCCTCATGCTGTGGAGTACATCCATTTCCCCAGCACCGTGGCAGAGCGTACAGCAAACATGCAGGAGTTCCACAGGGTAGCACGTATGCCTGGCATGCCAGGGGCCATAGACTGCACCCATGTGGCCATTCGCATGCCACCTGGCCCCGACGGCCAGGCTTATTGGAACCGAAAGGCTTTTCCAGTGTCAACTGCCAGGTGGTGTGTGATGCCACTGGGTGCATTATCAATGTCTGTGCCACACACCTGGTGGAGCACATGATGCCTTCATATGGCAACAGTCTGCACTGTGCCATCGATTCGAGAGTGGGAACATCCCCACGGGTCATCTAGTGGGTGAGTACACATGTATGGAATGCAAACCCTGGGCAAGGTTGGAATGACACAGGTGCCATGGTAGTGGCACACAAGGATATGGGCAATATGGACCTGACATGACACTGATCTCCACTATCTCCACACAGGTGACTGCGGATACCCACTCCGTCCCTGGCTGCTCACACCGTACCGGCGCCCCACGACCCCAGCACAGCTATGTTTCAATGAGGCACATGCCGCAACACATAACATCATACAGCGGGTGTTTGGGATGCTCAAGGCACGCTTCCGATGCCTGGACACCTCTGGCGGAGCCCTACAGTACAGCCCCAAAAGGCCTGTGGGATATTCCTGGCCTGTTGCATCCTGCACAACATGGCCAAAGACCATGGGATAGCCGTACAGGTCCAAGAGGGGGACAGCGATGGGGACACCAGTGGCGCTGGTGATGTGGGTGATGAGCAGCCCCCCCAGGACGGAGGGACCCCCGACTGACCCGCAGGCCCAGCTGCACCGGGACACCATTGCAGAAGAGCACTCGCCCAACACAGGTAAGGCAAGGGACATGTGCAGGCAACACTGTCCATGCGCAAACCACAGGCACACAGGGGAACACACCTGCATGAAGGTCAGGGAGGTGAAGGTTCCAGGCATACCAACACACCAGCAGAGAGGGTGAGCACATATGGAGACACACACACACACCAGGCAGCATACATGGGCAGCAGCACAGCACTGGGAAATGACATTGCCAACACACAGCACCACCTACCACCCCACCACCTGGACTGTCCATGTATGTGTCAGGACCTGGGCACCCTGCACCTTGGTGCACAGTGCAATGCAGGCATCATCATGCACACGCACCTGTGGACAGCAGTTGGGAGAGTGTGCAGGTGGTCCGTTGTCAGCTTGGTGAGCAGGGCACCCAGCAGTGCACTGCCCACCATGACACACACATTGCACACAGGGCAGCACCAGACAGGGCCTGCACTGGGAGACAGCTCAGTCAGGTAGCACTGTCCCACAGCCACCACGGATGCGTGGCGTGGCCCGCCGTGGGCCCAGCAGCACTGGCAGGCTGAGCAGGGCCACATCGGGTGGCGCTGGTGCATCACCAGGGGTCCCACTCTGCGAACGCGACCTTGCCCGCACAGGGGTCTGCATCCTGCCAAACAAACTTGCACCAGGGTTGCTCGGGATGCCCACAGCAGAACCCGGCGTCGACAGGCCTGGTGTCGCACGATGCTGGGAACGGGGAGTGGAGAGTGCACTGTGTGGGGTGTGTGGTACAGGGGCACCTGACAGTGTGGCCAATGCGTCCGCGACAGAGACCACTGCCTGGGTCAGCCTGTCAATGGCAGCGGTCACATCCGTCCGCATAAGGACCAGCTCGGCTCGGTCCCGAGCACACTCCCTGCTATGCCGCTCCATGGACACAGACAGTGCCTCCACAGACCTTGCAACCCACCCCTGCAGCTGTACCGACTCCTGCAGCAGGCGGGTGTGCACGTCCAATGGGTACTGTGCCCCAATGGCACCGTGACCCCCAGGGTGTGGACGGTCCTGCTGCACAGCACCCCTTGAGGGTGGGCGCTGTTCACCAGGACCAGGTATGGGCAGATCAAAGGGCGGTGGACATGTGCCACTGCTTGACACTGTACCCCAGACCTGGTGTGTGATCTGCCGCCGCCTCCAACTGCTGAGCCCCCAGGTCCACCTGTTCCACCTCCATGCTGACAACAGTTCCAGACACCTGCACAGCCACTGGTGCTGCCCCACCGTGCTGACAGGCACAGCCTGGGACTGTGCCAGCATGCTGGTACACAGATGTGAACCAGGAAGGCCCAGGGGCACGTGCTGGCCTGCCATGTGTCTGTCATGGGACACACACCTATCACTGCCCATTGCAGGCCTGCTATCATCAATGGTGAGTGCGTGCCACTGCCATAGGCACAGCATGCTGGCATACCTGCATGCCAGACTGCTGTGACACAGGCTGCACCCCTGCACCCGTATCACTGACACCGGAGTTGCCGGCCCAGCCTGCATGCTGCTGCAGTGCCTGCAGGCTGGTGGCGGAGGTGGATGGTCCCTCCTCCACCCAGCAGGTCTGCCTCACTGTCTGGACCCACCACCACCACCGCCTCCTGCAGACGAACAGGATCTGTAACAGAAAGAGATACATGTGAGTGCATGTGAACAACAGCCCCCAACAACACCACCATGTCATAACGTGCAGTGATGGGCTTCCACCTGTCTGGAATCCTCCCAGGTACGCCTGCGAATGGCACTCGGCTGCATGGCCGCGACCAGTGTCTCCTCTGTAGGGGTCAGCTGCAACACCACTGGTGGGCCCCACCAGTGCCAGCACATGCCACCCTGAAGGCTGCCACCTCTCTTCAGCCTCCTGCGGTCAGTCCCCATCTTCTTCCTGCATTCCTGCATGGAGCACTGGTGGCTTCCGTGCAGGTTGACGGCCCGAGCTACCCCCTCCCATGCAGCTGCACGCTCCTGAGGGGTGCCTCTCCGTCCACTCAATAGTGGCTCATCCTCCAGATAGGCCTGGAAGAGGGCCTCTGTCTCTGCTGCGGTGAAGTTCGGCCTCCTCCTACGCCCGCCGTCCACACTCTCAGCTTGGCTCTGGTCAGTCATGGTGATCAGTATGGGTGGAAGTGGACACCTGTCACTGTGCAGTCGACAGCATTACTCCATGAGCATAGCTGCCGGCCTGGGGGGGGGTGCAGAAGCCCCGCTTCCTCTCTCCGATGGCAGATACTGATAGAAAGGGTGCCCTTTGTCCCTTTCTAAGTGCCCTTTTCATGCTCAGCCCCCTCAGCCTTTATCATCCTCCACCCATGAGCATTGTCCTGAGCATCACACAGCATGTAACTCACCTCTCACCTGCAGTAACCAAATCTGGCCAGCACAACCCACTGTCGCATTTTTATAGCGCAACACATGCAAATGAGGTGTGGCTCAACTTTAATGACATGCTAATCGCGCCACTGCACCTTTGAATGGCTGATCGGATGATTTGCATATGTCGGCTTGAATATCGCGTGACGGCGCTTTGCGCACACGGAAGGTCCGGCTGAGCCAATGGCGCAGGTTTGTGGCTGCGTACCACACTGCATTGCGCATGCCCAGACAGCTTACGCATGCGTCTATCATGCTGCAGACCTGCTGAGCGCGATAGGCGATTCAGGCCATGGCCACCATTGTGCCAGTGGCGCTACAGCACTGGGCACTATATGGCGCTGTGGCACTACTGCGCGATAGTCCACTGTGGCTGGTGTGTATCTCTGCAGTCGTGCAGGATGCCTATACGTCCGGTGGTGCTGTGCGTAGCCTTGCATCATTGCCGTGACCTTGTGTATGGCTCTCTGACCCTGGCTCTGTTCGCGATGCCATGTGTACATCTCTTTGGCTGCCTGTCCGTGACAGCGCCATGTACAGTGACGCGCTGCTCAAACAGCGCGATTGGAGCCTGTGGTGGTCTATTGTGCAACAACTCCACGTGGGGTTACAGCGCAGCGGGGCGCCATATTGCCTGCTGTAAAGTTGGTGCCATGGCACGGAGAAGGGCAGTGTCCTGGAGCCAGCTGGAGGTGGCCAACCTGGTGGCCCTGGTGGAGCCCCACTGTGAGGCACTGTATGGTGAGGCCCCCCTCACCATGCCTAGGACACATGTGTGGCAGCAAGTGGCCACTGACCTGGTGGAGCTCACTGGCCGGGGGCCGGTCAGCTGAGCAGTGCCGGCACCAGTACAGTGACCTCCGCCGGAGGGAGCCGGAACTTTTGACGCGGCTGCGGTCACATGCCAGGCGGGGCGTAGTCCCTAGGCCAGGTGAGTGTACCATCTATGCAGCTATATTCTCTGTAGGGGTGTGTGTGTGTGCTTGGGTGGCTGTGCAGGTGCCGCCTCGGACACGGTTGGCTGTGTCAGTGTGTGCAGCTGTGCAAGGATGGTTATGGCTGTGTGGGCAGGCACTCACTGGGGCAGGGGGACTCTGCTTTTGAGTCACACTGATGTTTGTCTCAACATATGTCTCCCACAGGGCTGATTTGAGGACGCCGGGCGAGGGTGAGGTGGGCCGTGCCAGGGCCCCGGTGCCAGGGGGTGTTGTGCCCCAACCACAGCAGCAGCAGCAGCAGTGGCAGCAGCAGCGGCAGACCCAGCTGCTGGAGCAGTGTGAGTATCATTACTTCATGGATGCTATTGCATGCTGGGGGGGGCAAGACCACCAGCCATGCACAACACAACCAAAGGGGAGGTCATAATTCCACTATACAAGACACTAGTGAGCCCCACACTGGAGTACAGTGTACAGTTCAGGAGACCATACCACGTATGGACATGGACTGGGTAGAGAGGGTTCAGAGGAGGGCAACACGGATGGTGCATGGATTGCAGCACAAGTCCGATGAAGACAGGTTGAAGGAACTGAACATGTACTCCTGGAGGAGGGAGGAGAGGGGATATGATGGGGACATACAAGTATCTTACAGGGGGAACAGAGTGCATGACAACACTATTTTTCAGCGTAAAAGATGTTCCAGGACTAGAGAGCATGGGATGATGTTGGAGGGGGACGATCTGGAGGAAACATGAGAATGAATTTCTTCACAGACCGGTGGTGGACAAGTGGAACACCGCCAGAGGAAGTGGTGGGGCTGACTTGGTCACTGGATTTAAGAATGCATGGGATAGCTTACACAGGAATTCTGGAGGTCAGGGTAAGGTGCAACAGACTTATAGGAAAACAGAGTGAACTTACAAGGTCAAATGGGCAGACTGGTGGCCCATAGGCCCTTATCTGCCGACACTGTCTATGTATTTATGTATGCAGGCACGACACAGGTGACATGCATCACTGTGCAGTATCACAGCACGTCTGTGTATGTGTCACTGGTGGTCCAGGCATGCACTGGGCACATAGCTGTGTAACTGGCATCACACCACGTTGCCACATCACTTGCAGCCTTGTTTGTGCTGTGATGGGCATGGACAGGTGTGTGTGCAGTGGTGCGATAGCTGGTGCTGCTCTGTTTGTGATGGCTATATGCATGTTCACTGTGGGTGGGTGCATGCCATCACAGGTGCAGGACATTGCCATATGGCTTGCAGGTTGGGTGGTGTTCAGGGTTGTGGTCTGCTTCAGCCATTGACTGTGTTCCCATTTTCCTAGGCCTCGAGGTACTCAGGAGGATTTTGAGGGATATTCGGCACCTCACCCAGATTTCAGTGGAGAACCAGGCGATACTGCAGGCCACACAGCGCCATGGTTCCAGGTGGCAGAGGCACAGGACGGGACACCAGCAGGGGGAAGACCAGCAGCCAGCTGAGCCATAGGCCACATTCCCTTCCCACTTCTCCCATCCCTATCACCCTGCCTTCCCTCTCCAGGTTTTTATTCCCTCCCCCTTGAACACCCCTGCCTTTTACCCGTCCTCCCCTACTTGTACATAGTTTCACCTGTTTATATGTTAATCTTTTAAATATACATTTCTATTTTGATACGACTGCTGTGTTGGTCTCTGATTTGCAACTGGCTGTGGGTGCTCCATTGCAGGGGTGTACATGCCATCTGGGCTGGTATGGTCCTGGGTATATATGTGTGTGTGTGTGTGTGTGTGTGTCCATGGGGGTATCACCGGCATGGCATTGACTTCTGTTGGTCTTGTTGCCTGCTGCCACCCACTGCTGGGTGCACAGGGTGGGTCTGGCTGGTATGCTTCTCTGCAGCATGGGGTTGACGTGTGGCAGTGGGGATGCATGGTGTTTCCTGCAGTGCCAGTCACTGCACATGAGCAGTGTCTTGGGGTCACGGTGCAGGGTGTGCTGTGCGTGCAGGGGGCTGATGTGCACTGTGGTTGTCAACCCCCTGTGTGTGGCACTCTCCACCTGCCAGTGGTTGCGCTGGGGTGTCATGGCTCTGCTATGCTTTGTTGGCTTGTCCCCATGGGCACGTGGATCTTCCGTCCCACCCCCAGTGATGCTGTTCTTGGGGTGTGCAGGTGTGGTGTGGGTTCTGCAGTGTGTTCCTGTGCCCATGTGTGGCATGGTTGGCGGTGGGCCCCAGCCTGCCTCCCTGGATGTGCAGTTCCATTGCTCTGGGGGGGCTGTGCTTGTGCTATGGCAGCTCTGGACTGCTCAGCTGAGCTTCCCTGGTTGTGCCATAGCGCAACATTTTGGCTCAGCTTCTCCTTCCTGGTTGCGCGATGGCACAGTATGTGCGATATTGAGACGTTGGTTGCTTGCGCAATTTGCTCTGCTCCATGTTTGAATATCGCACCTGTTGCGCATTTGTGCAACTGGTTTGTGCTTGTTGCTCCTGCTGTTGCGCCAGTTTTGAGCGCAGTTTGAATATCCAGGCCAGAATGTACTGAACTTATATCCCCAATAACATTAGAAGTAATACAAGCAATAAAGCAACAAACTCAAGTAATACAAGCAATAATGCAAATGCTTCTCTGGGTCCTGACTGACCTAGCACTGAGTTATACAAAACATATCTCTCAGAACTAGGCCCCATACTAAAGGGAATTTTTAAAGATATTCTAGATCATGTAAAATCTTCTAAAGACATGTCCCATTCAGCTATGGTTTTTCTACGTAAAAAAGGGGGAGGATAAACAGATGCAATTGGTTCCCCATATGCCTCATGAACATAGACCAAAAGATCATGAACAAGCTTCTTTGAACATTACTTAGTAAAATAGCACAACAAGTAACTTTTCTACAGTGACCTGCTCTATTCCAGGTAAAGCCATGAGTGAAAATAGTATAATCACTTGTGAGATAGTAGGTAGCGGTAGCATAGAAACCATACAAGGCTTTCTCTTGAGTCTTGATCAGGAGAAAGCATTCAATCAACTATCTCATGATTTTGTTTTTTCTATGCTCTAGAATTCTATGGTATCCCCAAAAGCTTATCTCATGGATTAAACTGTCAAACAAAACTGCCTAATTCGGCACCATGCAATTCTGCTTAAAGTTGAACCAGCATAACATTCTGTGGTGATTTCCATATGCGGCCCATGATGTTTTGTATTGTGTGGGCATGTGTGGTTTTGTATTTTCTTGAAACTTGGCTTCCCAGACAAATGCCCTTTGGGGTAACCCTTGCCTCAGTGTTTACGCACAGAGGTTCTTTATCTTTTAAATAGTTTTTTATTTTAATGGGTTCACCACAACATAACCCAGACAGACTATCTTAGGGTAGCTGGTTCATTCCACTGGGGTGTCAAACAAACGAGGCATACTGATGAGCCCTGGTAGGACGAAACACGTGTCTATGTCATCTGTTAGCACCCTTTGCAAACTGTGTGAGAGGCCTTTCGGCACCATGCAATTCTGCTTAAAGCTGAACCAGCATAACATTCTGTGGTGATTTGCACATGCAGCCCGTGATGCTTTGTATTGTGTGGGCATGAGTGATTTTGTATTTTCTTGAAACTTGTCTTCCCAGCCAAATGTCCTCTGGGGTAACCCTTGCCTCAGTGTTTGTGCACAGAGGTTCTTTGTCTTTTAACTAATTTCAATGACTTGTAAATGGTTTCCTTTGAGATAAGATAAAAGTTAAACATTCAATGAGAGGTATATCAAGGGAGCCCCATTTGTCACCTATATTATATCTTCAGCCTGGATTTATTAATTTGGAAATTTATAATCACAAATCTAATAAAAGGCATAGAGACCTTTAATCCCTCCCAATTTAAGTTAGAGCCTACACAGATAATGTGTTTGTTTCTAGCAGATACTGAATCTTGAGATTCTGCAATGCAAATACTATAGGTTTATACAAAATTGGCTGAGCCTAATGTAAACATGACCAAAAGTAAAGCACTATGTTTTGGTGGATATAAAAAAAACTCTGAATTAAAACAAGTAAGTTCCATTCTTGTTTCACCTTCAATGGTCACAATATTAAGCATCACCTTTGGACCAGAAGACATGGCCAAATTAAATTAGGAAGCTAAAATTCAGGAACTGGAAATGAAAGTAGTGGTATGGAAACATTTACAACTATCGATGAAAAAAGAGTATTTCTTACATAATCTTTGTTACTCCCTGCCTTTCTGTTCTTCTGTTACTTTTCCCCTCACCCCAAAATGGAAGTTAGAGTTTATTGTATATTTCTACAATTACTTTGGGGAAGTAGACTAAATCAGTTAAGGGGACATTTTACCTACCTGCCCATCAGCAAAGGTGTATTAGCAATGATTAATCCAATAGTATTTTTCTTCCCCCTTTATCTTTCAGAACAATATCTCGTGTCTGTTTTCAAACATTGGGTCTTTTTGGGTAACCCTAATTAAAGAGCGGGTCACACCTTTTTATGCTAAATGGGAAAGGGATTGGTGGATAATCCCTTCAACTACTAGAATAGCACATATTCTGTCAAATATTTTAATAGCACTGAAGAAAATAAAAATGTGGAAGCTAACTCTAGGATATTTCTGTCCAACCATGAGGAAACAATTGAATGCTATCATACTGCAGAACTGTTTTCTAGAACAATCAAAATTCCCAGGAGGAAATTTTCATCCTGTAAATTGGCTGAGCCTAGAACTCCAGTTCATATGTAGGACACCATTTGGCTGTGTAGTCATGAAAGGCTCAGTGTTCATAACTCACACAAATGTAACCATCTGTCAGCTAGATACTGTCCCAGAGGTACATGTAATGGAGTCCTTGAAACCCAATGACATTTTTTTTCATTTTAACACTTTTTCCACCTACGGTGGAGCTGACCCTGTAATCTCTGGCCACTTTTGCCTGCACCCCCAACCCGGTTGTGTGTGCTGGCCACACTCGAACCCAAAGAACCAGGGATGGGCCACATTGCGCCATGCCCTGGACAGGTACCTTTCTCCAGTCCGGGGGTGCTGGGCATGGCCATGAGCCATGGAGATCACCCCCCAATATCCTCCTCCTGTTAACTTTCCCCTTCAGAGCACAGACGTACAATAACATCAGGGCACAATGTGCCGATGTCCACCACGCTCTGCCCCATACTGTCACCACTCTGGTAGTGCCCCGGTCATCACCAGGGGCCACTTCAGAGTGGCAAAACCCTGGATCCCTCCCCGAGATAGGTGAGCAGTCCACGGATGCTCGATCCTATCCCTCCCAGCCAACCCCAATTACCCCGGGCTCACATCCGAACCCAGGTCGTCAGTGTGGCACGAGGTGTGACATCCAGCGCCCCAACCCTCAATGCCACCAGGCCACAATGTCATTTGTTTTTAACATTCTGGCAGAAATTAGTTGCAGTTTGCAACATTCCAGTGTTTTGATCAATAACCTGTGAAACTCTGATACTTGGCGTACACAACAAAGAAGGGTCTACATTTAATAAAAGTTCCCTCAGGGTTGACAGTCATAAACTTCCTAATTTGGCATTTCAGGTGTAGTCTGGTTTTACAGCAACAATATCTTCAAGAGGATCTTTTTATAATTATTCAGAAAAATATACAATTTTGTTATGAAAAAGGAAATAAAAACTATGTTGGAGGAAACTGAGGAAAATGAAAATGAACATACTGCCAGTGTTTACTGAGCCAAGTTATTACTATTGTCCTTACTGATTGTTTAAAAATAAACAAACAAAAAAAAGAACACTGGTGGAGTTTTTTTTTTTCTTTTGGGATGCTATTTTTTTAAACTGAATTGGTTATGTAAATATGTTTCTGTATAACAGAACATTTTTTGGTTAATACTGTATTAAATAAAGTGATAACATTCAGTTTTGTGGAAAATAATTGCAATAACTGGCTTCTGGTTATTGGGAGCATAAGCCACAAAACTGAATGTTATCACCTAATTATACCATAGGACATTTGTAAATGTGACTTAGAAAAAAAGATTGTGTATCACAAGCAATCACTGTAATACAGTGAAATCCATCTTTGAAATGTGAAGTTATGACTCTGGGCATGTGCATTACTGCTGGTGTTAGTGCACATGTCCACTGGAAAGGCTTTCTCTTTTCAAAGCTAGATTTCATTGTGTTATATTGCTTGCTTTTTATTCTTACTTGCAAACAGAACTTGGAACAGAAAATAAGTGCAGCAACTACATTTATCTGACTGCATTTGGAAAATGAAGAGTCCTTTACAAACAAGAGTTTACTGCAGTTCTGAACTGTGTACTGTCGCTGTGTCTAAGGTTTGGACTGTGTCTAAAAGGTGGATAAATGACTGTAGGTGTGTCTAAAATGTGGATAACTAACTGTGGCCATGTACAAAATGCATTGGCAGTAGTTTGTGGGATAGTAGCTGACAGTTCTACTCTGTTGTGATTGGCATACAGTAGATACCTATGTTATACTTTTCAATAACACCCCTCAACTCTTATAACACATGCCATGGGATCTTTAACTTCCACCTGGGTAACAATCACAGATGAGTAGAAAAAACATTGGTTTAATGTCACCTCCTCACCTCAACAATGCAGCACCCTTAGTACTGTACTGCAGTGTGAATACTGCATGTGATCCCAGGTTCCCAATTTGTGGGACTAGAACCCACCCATGACCATCTGATCATCCAGCCCATGAGACAAGACTGCAAGCTATTAAACCACTGATACTGACAAGGCTGCTATTGTTCCAATGCTCATTTATTGTTTCTTAGTAGTAGGTTCTCTTACTTTCTAGGATAAGGATTTTAGCTAGCTGTACTTGTTAAAAATGCACATTTCAGATTCCTCTTTTGGATTTAACTTTTTGGCTGCTGAAATAATTAGAACATATAGGAATTTTGGACTGATATATCAGCCTGTGGCACAGCAAGGGTTAATATAGTGATGATAGTATAGTGTAAGGGGGCTTATGAGGTAATAACCATACCTGGAACTACATAAACCATGAGGCCACAGGACAAAGTGTTTATAAATTCTCCAAATGGTTATCATCAAGTTCAACCTCTACCACTATACTGACTATTATAAAGACATTTTGATTAGAAAACAATTAATTAGAAGACATGTTTAAATGAAGTTAAAATGAGGTTCTTGCTACTATTGCTGCTATACAGGTTAGTGACAGAATGTTGGCAGTGAACAGCAGTTTATGAATGTTAGTCAATCAGAATGCATGGATTGGCATATACAGTTCAGTTATTAAGTCTACTGTCCAGATATGGCAGATAACAGGACAGTAGCTCTGCATTCCAATTGTCTGATGAAACACTTTTCAGTATGTAACAAAACCCTCCTGCCAGTAGAGGGAGGGGGTTGGTTACTGTACTAAAATGCCAAACCAGAAACATACCAGTGGGTAGTGCCTCTAATTTGAGAGTCCAGTGGGAGGAGTTTAGAATACCATTGTGAGAGGAGGGTGCCAATGTGGCCTTTCTCTGATCACTTGCCAGACTGCCTTATGTGGCAAAAGTCTCACATAGTGCAGCTGTCAATGGATCAGCTTTTGAGATGAACTCACGCTAATGGCCTGTCACCTGGTAGCTTCTAGGGACAGGCACATGACAGCAGTGGAGATTCCAGGGCCTCTGGCAGAGAGGTTGGGCAATTTCCAGCAGCTGCCAAAGGGCAGGCTTGGGTATGTGCTGCCATGTTGTACCCAGCATATCTACCAATAAGTTGTGCCAAACGTATAGCAGCACTAAGATACAACACATGAGTACTGCAGTATATCACAAAATGCTGCAGTATGCTGCAGGAAACAGTGTAATTCAGTAACAACTAAACCCTTTTGTCATGCAGTATTTTGTGACATGTCACTTGCTGCGAGTTACTGCATTGCATTGTGACTGTCTCTGCTGTATGTGAGGCACCCAGTGCAGGGGTAGCTTTTGGGCTCAAGCGGGGGTGACTGGCCTGGATTGAGCTACAGCTCTCTCAGAACCAGAGTACTCCCTGAATGCAATCAGCAAACAGAAGTCAGAGAGTAAAGTCCCAACAGTGGTTATGCCTCTTGCACCACCCACTGATCAGATGCAGGTCTAGGTCAAAACCACATGGTCGATATATGCATGGTGAAAAACTGCTGCACATGAACACCAAAAAAAAGGTAGCGTGAAACACTATGCAAGTGTATATATATATATATATATATATATATATATATATATATATATATATATATAAAATAGTGGTGCGGTAGTACCACCATAGTTAGGGTTCAATGGTCACTTCAATGTTAAACCCAAATTATTGACTTTGCAAACTATTCTACCAATTTGCATGAAAGTTTGCATGCACCATCGAGGACCAAAGATCTCTTAATGTGTCAAGTTTTGTTCCAGTTGGATGTACAGTTGTGGAGATACAGATTGTCAAAAAATTTGAAAATTACCATTTTTATGCAAATTCTTTCTTACGTTGTTTCTCAGAAATGCCTCTGGTGTTTGGTCTGAAATCTTTCGGATATGTCAGGCTTGGGTCGCAGATGTGCCTTTTGAAAGTTTGGTGAAAAAACATTAGCCTGTTCAAAAGTTATTACGTTTTAAAGTTTCCTATTATTTCCTATGGGAAAAGTTAGCTGGAACCCTTGCCAAACTTTTTTTGCCACGAATGTGCTTTTTTTCTGCCACAAATGCAGGTAGTTTTGCTGAGCTTCGCCATCTTGTTTTCAGTTACCGAGGCAAATAAATTTAAATAATTTAAAAAATACTTGCAGTCAGCAAACACCAAGTGTTGTGTTTACCTAATTGGGGCCTGAGGGATCAGATTCTGTGGTCAGTTTGCCCCACAAATGCCCAGAAATATGTAATTCTTTTCTGCAGCCATATTAGTGCCACAAATTGCATCGCTTGTGTCATGAAACAAGAGGAGTCTGTGCCACAGACTGCGGCAATATCCCATTGTTTTGCAAAAACAAGGATGGATGTGTTGAGTAAACTGCTGCCACAATTTGCAGCACAAATACAGGCACGGAAAAAATTAAAAATAACACTTCTAGGTATTTTGGGGGCCAAAAGACTGTAGAATCTGATTCCTCAGCTCCCATTTACGTAAACACCTGTTATTTTAGGTTTAAAGACTTCCAAGGGGAAGGGGACTGAGGCATGACAAGAGTACTATAAATAATTCCTTGCTCACTGACGAATATTGGCTGCTTTACACCACAGACCATTTTTTTATGTAGTAGCTAGCAGTCAGCGTTTCATCCCCCCAAGTAGTGTGGGACACTGGGAACCCACCACCAGTGTCCCAAAATAGTTTAATTATTGTTTTTGTTTTGTAAAATGTGACACCGGGATATCCACCCCCAGTATCGGCTGCCCCCCCCAAAGCCCATCATTTTAATTATAGGTGCTGACATCGGGGTACCCAGTCCCCATGTTGTCATGCTAAATCCCCCCCCCAGTAGTATGAGACACTGGGAAGCCCACTCCCAGTGTCCAGAAATATTTTTTTTATTTCTACCCTGTAAAATAAAAACAGTCCCCCAATGTCTTTTTGGTTTTTAAACCTGAGGAAAATATAATGGTCCCTTGTTGTTCCAGCCATCCCCTTCACCATCCTGGCCCTCCCACTGAGCACCTACCACCCCACGTCACCCCACTTATGTTATACCTACCTCCAGAGGTCATACGCTGTCTTCTTCTGTGGACCAGGACATGTCTTAAGTTTTGTGTTGCTGCCTTACCTTGCAGGTCTAGCTATCCCAGCTGCAGGAAACAAAAATAAATTGGGAGCCTACTGGCCACTGCACATATTAACAAAGCAGGAGACAAATCATAATATAAAAAGAAGAAATGCAATTTCCAATGCCTGGAGAGCATGGGACTTGCATGGCAAGATAACAGTTTTAAATTTATACAATCAGCAAAAAAAAGCTAGAGGGACAACAGGGAAATGCTGCCCTATTATTTTTACTTATATTGGGGGAGACATGGAATTGACTCCAGGACCAGAAGTAATGAAGAAAATTAGGACATTGCACAACAATGCAAGAAGCTTAAGAAATAAAATGGGCATATTAAACTTACTAACATATTAAAATGCCAGCAGAATAGGCCTAACGGTCTTTTGCGTCTGCTCATTTGGTCAGCCCCCACCCTGGGAGCTGACCTTGCTTGATGGTAATGATAAATGCTTAACAATGCTTAATGATAAAGAATCAAGCCCCTGATGTATTAGGCCTAACAGAGACATGGCTAACTAATAGGATGAAGGATGATGAATTTAAACTCCTAGGCTATACATTATTTTGTCAAGATAGATCTAGTAAAGGAGGGAGTGTTGTATTACACATTAAAAACTGTACAGGCCATGCTGAAACCTTAATGAAAGGTAGTGAAAATAATATTGAGTACTTAGCAGTTAAGATAACTAAATTAAAATATATCTTCATTGTGATCTATTTCCCCCCAGACAAAATTTGGAATTAATAGAAAGCGTGATAAATAAGACGTATGGTATACTAGGAGAAAATAATTTGGTATTAATGGGTGACCTGAACTGCAACTGGTTGGGCCCCCAAGGAGATCAATTAAAAGATATCACTTTGGTCCTTGGAGTAAATCAATATATAAAGGAACCCACCAGATATACTAACACAATTAAAAATGGTGCAATACTTGATCTATTATTTGTTTCTTTTTCAATAACGGTAGAAAATGCAGGTGCCCGTTCCTCTTTCTTGTGAGACCACAACCCAATATGGGGAACTATACTAATTTCATCAGATTAGAGAAAGCCTGACAACATAAATTGCACATGGGTAAGGGACCTGAGAACCTATGTAGAGGAAAAGTTTTTAATAAGTGAAGAAAGAGAAAAGTGGGAGAGATGTATGCTAGTACCAGACTTGGGTACATCACTACAGTATTTTACAGAGACCTTTAATAGTATCTGTGACCTACATGCACCAAAATGTAAAAAGAAAGCAAAACATGCCAGGTTACCTTGGATTAATGAAAATATTTTGAAAATCATAAGAATCAAAAACAAACTTTGGCAGAAAGCTAAAAGAACTAGGCAGGAAAGTGACTGGATTGTTTTCAAAACCTAGAGAAACAAATGAAGACGACAAGTAAGGAAGGCTAAAGCTTTATATTATGAAAGTAAAATGCATTGTGATAATGATGCTCAAAAGTTCTGACAGAACATAAATAACTTATTAAAACCAGAATGAAAGGATCCCACAATGAAAATTAGCCTTGGAGTAGATAGTGTGTCAGTTGAAGATCCATATGAGGAAGCCAAGTTACTAAATACTTTTTTTGTAGACTTGCCAGTGTATGACACTATTGTGACCAGGACAGAAAAACTGGTGGAGCAACGAACCAGTGAATATAAGGGTAACTACCCACCCTTTAGATGTAAGAACTTAAGTATATCTGAGGGTTACAAAGGGTTGAAGAATATAAACACTCATAAGTCCATGGGTCCAGACGGTTTGGAAGGAAGATTCTTGAAAATGGCTGCCAAACAAATAGCCCCAATTGTAACACAAATTTTGAATTGGAGTCTTCAGGAGGGTTGTTTTCCACAGATACGGAAATAAAGCAAAACTATTCCAATTTTCAAAGGGGGGGGGGTAAATACAGAAGTAAATATTTACAGGCCCATATCACTTTTGTCAATTCTATCTAAGTGCTTAGAAAAGCATGTTCATATTCAAACTATGGAATACCTGGATAAAAACAACTTAATTACTCCTTTTCAATCTGGATTTCTTAAAGGACATTCAACTTCACTTTTACTAGAGTTTATTGACTTGATTAATTCATCTATGCACTCTGATCTTGAATCAACAGTGATTTTTATTGATTTATCTAAGGCATTTGACCTGGTGGACTACTCCCTCTTACTACAGACAGCAAGAGTTATGGGTATCACAGAAGGACCTGGAGATGGCTGAGGTCTTACCTTGGGGATCATACTCAAAAAGTATGAATCTCGGGATGTACTTTGTCCAGGAGAGACATAAAGAGAGGAGTACCACAGGGGTCAATTTTAGGACTCCCTGTTATTCCTATTGTTTAAAAACAGATTGCCACAAGTAGTATGACACTCCCAGGTGAGACTGTACATGGATAACACCACCTTAATAGCAGCAGGACGAGATGTCAGTGAGTTAGAGGAAAGGATGCAGGCTGGCTTAGATAGTCTGAGGGAGTGGTTCACCAGGTCAGAGCTTATTACGAATAGCAAGAAAACTAAGCTTCTGTATTTTATTTCTAAACAAAAAATGAATGGACAAACCAAAATAAAAGTGGATAATGATGGATGTCTGGAACAGGTAAATCACTACACCTATTTGGGTGTTACTTTTGATGTAAACATGTCATTTGGGGAACATATAACTACATTACCAGACAGAGTAAACAAAAGAGTGGGGGCCCTAAAACAAACAAGTAAGTGCCTAACTATAAATAGTAGAAAGAAGTTAGCAGAACAACTAATCGTGCTAATTTTGACATATGGTGTGCTCCTGTATCGAACTGCAAATAAGTCATTATTAAATAAATTGGACAAGGTATGTTATAGAATAATAAGATATGTTTTGCATGGAGACACAAGAACCTACCATTGTGTTTTATTATTTACTTTGCACTGGCAGCCATTAGCTATCAAACTTGTAATCACATAGCAAAGAATTATATACAGATATCATGTTACATACCCTGGACATTATATTAAAGTAAAATTGTTTGCTAGGTATAATAAGTCAACTTTGAATACAAAAAGGACAATTCATGTAAATAAAATCTCTATCCCAATGGTCAAGAACAAACATGTGGAAGGGACATTATGTTGCCAGGCTGCTAAGTATTGGGATACTTTGCCTTATTCAGCTTGTACATCTCCATCATTTGCATTGTTTTCTCAGGAAATAGAAAGATTAAATTAATTTAGTTGCTCATGTCATTAACAACATTTAAATGTCAATACTGATGGGATTAAATAACTTCTTGTTTTTGGGTCTTAACTAGATTTTAGACTTTATGGCCCAGATATTCAAACTGTGCTAGGCTGTGGTGCAAGCCTGGGTGCAGCTCAACTTAGTTGTGCAGGGGTGCGGCCTGGGTGATATTCAATGGAGCTGCGCTATGGCGCAGCAGCTTTGAATATCACACCCTGGCCACCCCCACTGTGCATGGCGCAGTGGCACTACGCCAGCAAAAATGGCCAGAGTGGAGCATGGAGATGCGCTGGCTTAAGTGCCATTGTGCCATGCACAGCACCTGCGATATTCAATCGGGGACATGCAAACGGGGCCATAATTTATGCAAGGCACACAGGAGGCCATGTGTATCTCATTATGGCCCCATTTGCATGCCATTAGCATGCAGGTGCACTGATCCCCAACGACTTGCTCCTGGCACCCTGCCAGGCAGCAGCCATTGGGGACCGACGCCCCCTGCAGCCCAATAGCGGGCATTCCTGTAATATAAAAGAAAAAATTTCCAATATCCCTGGTGGTCCAGTGGACCACACTGAGCCATCGCGGGTATCTGATCAAACCCCCCAAGTCCAATATCCTGGTGGTCCAGTGGACCACACCGATCATGAGTATCAGTACCTCACCAAATACCCCTACTACCCTGGTGGTCTAGTGTACCCCCACCCCACCCGCCCACTGAGCCCCCGCCCCACCCCCTTCAGCCGGTGGCGGCAGCACCCACCTGCCTGCCGCCCTGCCGCCTGCCAACTGACAGCTCGGTAGGGTTACACACCCATTGGTTCACAGCATGAGTGATCGGGTGAAATATAATATTAGTCCAGATATGTGAATGAATTCATTCAGCTATCTGGACCGAGTAGTACGGTATGGTTGCACACCATTGGTTCATGCTGTGAACCAATGGGAATGCAGCTCTAACGAGCTGTCAGTCGGTGGGCGGCAGGCGGGTGGGGTGCTGCCTCCCACCGGCCGATGGGGGGGAGCAGGGCGGTGGGGCTCAGTGGGTGGGTGGGGAGTACACTAGACCACCAGGGTAGTAGGGTTATTTGGTGAGGTACTGATGCCCGCGATCTGGCTCAGTGTGGTCCACTGGACCACCAGGGATATTGGACTTGGGGGGGTTCGATCACAGATGCCCACCATGGGGCATGGGGGGCACCACCAGGTGCGGCAGGAACTCGGGTGGCCACCCACAGGTGGAAGCTGCTGTGTTGCACCCTGCAATGTGGCAGCTCACCTGTGGGTGGCCATCACTGATTCCTTTTTTTTCCTGGTGTAACTTTGTGCAGGCGCAGGTAGGGGTTGCGCATGCATGACTCTGGACATCCCGGGCTGAATATCGGGCTGTGCAGGTTATGCATGGGCACGCCCCCCCCCCACCTGTGCCTGCATTCATTCCTGATGCACTCCGGTGCATCAGGATTAGTGTGGCGCACTTTTCCCTTATAAATATCGTGCTGGGGCGCATCAGTGGGTTGTGCATGGCGCAACACTATTGCACCATGCACAACCCTTTTGAATATCTGGGCCTATGTCTTGTATTTAATATTTTGTACAATAACTTGTGCGATGTCAATAATATGTCCTAGAAACAGATATTTATATTATTTAAAGGGTACATAAACAAGCAGTTTTTTTAAAACTGCAAACTCCAAAATCTGGCTCCATAACAAGGTAAAGTAGAGGCTGATTTTTTACATTTATGCTAAAACTGCATTTATGTAAATAATATAAATGCAGTTTCATAGCTTTTGGAAAATGTAAACATCACCCTTTCACTTTCAGCATTGGTTTCTCCCTAAGATGTCTGCCAAGTCTGTTAAGTGATGAGTCATGATGACATCATCTGAGCCAAAGACAGTGACCCACATATATTTCTATAGTGCTTACTAGTTCTTCTTTCCCTCTTTGTTTTGAATTGTTGTACCAGAATGATCAACACCATGTATTAACTCGTAGATTATTTTGATCAGTACATATGTTAGACTATGATCTTGTTCATTTTGTTTACTTTAACTTGCAGAAAATGTTTTGCAATCCTGCTGACTTTTTCCTTGGCAAACTGCATTACAGTACAACACTTCTATTACCTGATGATCTAGTGGTTATGTTATGCACTGAATTTTGTTTTTTGTTAACCAGGAGAGATGCACTAAGCTGAAAGCTTGTTTACAGGTGTGGCCTGGGAGCACAAGGAAGCATAATGACTTGTCCGGGTCACAGAGCAAAGTACTGGTCTGGTTCAGTTCCAAAGCCCATGCTCTCTTGTTAATCCACAAATAAGGCTTTCTTTTTCCATGTGAACCTCCTGCATCTTGCCTGCCTTCTGCTGAACACCCCACCATCCATACCCTGTCCTTAGTACTGCCTGGTGCCGCATATGTGCTTACGGTCTCATGAAGAGAATTATCATACCTCAGATTGTAATCTTGTACCTCAGAGAGTTGTGCACACCTATACTGATATGCATCATCAGCTGACACTGTTAAAAATGCCTCCCAAACCACTCTTCAGTCCACATTCTCAGTGTTTGACTTCTGCTCCCACAGTAAACATTGAGTGGATCACCACCCTTCTGCACAGTGACGGTAGTATGTACAGTTTCCCTGTTGTGTTTTTTCCCACCTCATTAACCAACAACTAGGTCTTCCTGGAGGGCCAAGCAATAAGCATCATGACCCACCAGAAAAACTGCTGTTCAAGCCCTCATAAGGGCTGCACATTCAATGGATAACGATATTATTAGCAGGAGAGGCATACTAGTACCTTGAACAAATCCACCCTACTTCCAGTGTCAGTCTACTCTTTTATCTGTGATCTGCAGAACCCCTCAGGACAGTTGCCAGCAATTCTTTTCCAGTACTTTTCTGTTCTCTACTCCACAATTCAAGTTGGCTGGCTACCACCCTTCCAAATTTTAATGAGCTATACACAACTCACTCAATACTGTCCTAACAAATGTCAACACCCCCCCACCACCTGAGGGTAATCTCCCTACACTGAATTCAAGTAACAGTTTAGGTGCAGTCCTGCCACTCTGAGTATTTGTCATCGCTGGCTACTCTCATCCACAGTCAGGTAGTGATCACGATGTTGGCAGCCCCACATTTCAGATCTCACAGTGATCTGCTCAATGTCCTCCTTCATGTCTTCAGCTAACCTGAACATAGCAATACCCTACTGGAATGGCCTATTCAGTCCCTCTCTGGCATTCTTTCTTCTCACCTGCTCCCCACGCCAAAAACTGGTGAGTTCACTACCCTTCTGCATCATGAATGTGGTTAGTACAGTCTCCCATGTTATTTTTACATATTAATAATAAACATGATCTTCTGGTAAGCCAGGCTGATAGCTGCATTGCACAAGTGGGAAAATAGGCTTTCCTACCCATGAAAGATTAGTTAATTCTACTTGCTGTTGAGAGAGTTAATGTGTAGAGGATTTTTATAAGTTTTTATATATATTTTTTTTAATGTAGCTTAAAGTAGAATTTAGTTAAAGGTTTCTGTGGCCAGAGTGTTTCTTTAATACTGAAATACCACTGGGGGTTGGGTTTGAAGGCTGTGAGGGAGTAGCTTGGGGAGGTGCAAACTGACCTGAGCCATCAGAGATGGTCAGGAAGGAGAAAACAAGCAACAGCCATATCAGCTAATTCTTAAAGATACAGTATATAAATATATATATAACTTATGAGTAGGTCTATAGTTCTTATGAGGAGGATTGTGGTTTCCAGTTAGCACTGTAGTTGGCTGTCTTATACTGTGTGCAAGGGGATTTGGGATTAAAATTTCTGTTAGACGCTGGGTAGGATTAGTTAATTCTACTTGCTGTAGGGAGAGTTAATGTGGAAAGGATATTTGTAAGTTTTGCTATTTTTCTTTCTTTTATTTAGCGTAAAGGTTTCTATGGCTGTGTCTTTTGAATTTACCTTTAAGATCTCTGTGGGTGTGTTTTTGGGAATTAAGCTCAATGGGGGTACAGTGGGACCACTTAAAGCCAGCGGGAGGGTCTTAAAGAAGACCTGGGGTGAACTTCTAATTTCTGGACTATACTGTATGTATTTGTGAGACCTGGGAATGCTATTGGTGGGTTTGTAATTGTGTTTGTAAACAACTGCAATCAATATAGAGAAACTGTACTTCACTCTTCTGTATAGGTAGTGTGGACCATGAGTAGGATTGTAGGGTGCAATGGTTGTAGGGCAGCAATGTGGATGAACATGCTGTGGAGGCTGGGAGGTGCCCAATATGCTACAGGCTAAAGAGGATCAAGGAAGAGGTTCAGTGGCTTGGCAGAGAGCTGGGGAGGTTGAGGGATAAGGGAAGAATTGCATTGGTAGGAGGGCTGACATCTGAGAGTATTGTGAGGGCACCACAGAGAAGGAACAGTGGCTCAAGGAAGGGGTCAGGGGAAGGGGCAAACTAGACAGGAAGCCAGCTGATGAAAGGTGGACTCTAGAAGGACCTAGAAAAAGAGGAGCAGCAGTAGACAGGAGGGAGGAGAAAAACACATAGTAAGCAAAGGGGGTAGGGAACATGTTTGCTGTACTACTGACATATGGGGAAGAGGACGCAGGAGGATATTGCACAAAGGATAGTACTAACGAAGAGGAGGGAGAGAGGGCATTACTATTGGACAGATTGAGCATGGTGTGGCAGGGGGAGGGATAATACTCAGAGAGATGAGGAAGGAGCGGGAGGTTGGCAGTCAAATAGGAAGAGGAGGAGGGATATCAATTGAGAGGGGCAGGGGGAAGACACTGGGGCAAATGGTAAAATCACCATCTTGAGTGGCCCCAAGAATGAGAACCTAGCTGAAGGGGTGGTGATGGGCACAAGGAAAGAGGAGGGGGGTGTACTGGTGTTGGGGGACTCGATACTCAAGGGCATCAGATGGGGCAGTAAGGGAGAAAGGTACAGTGGAGTCCATACTGGGATTAAAGGCAGACAAGTCAGGACAGATAATCCTAAAGTGCGTAAAGAGGGGTAGGTGGAAACCACACACTGTGGTACACGTGGGGACAAATGACCTAGCTGAGGGTAATGGTGAAGGTAACAAGGGAGAGGACTGAGGAAGTGGAAAGGTTGTGCAAGGAGACTGGGGAGTCTGTGGCCTTCTCCGAGGTGCTCCCAGTGCCCTGCACAAGCACAGTGACAAAGGAGAGGATTATGGAGTTAAACACATGGTTGATAGAATGGTATCGAACTAAGGAGTATGGAGTTGTGGGTGGCTGGGTCAGTACCTGGGATAATATCAGTCTGTTTGCAAGGGATCTGTTGCACCTAAGTGGGGAGGGGAAGGAGGTATTAAAGCAAAGACTGGGAAGGTATATTGCGACAAAGGTGGATTTAAGCTAGTTGGGGTGGAAAGTGGACAGAAGGTAGGCAGGGATCTGATCGAGTGGAGTCATAGCCCACCCCCCTACAGGCTAGCAGGGAAGGACTCGGGGTGGCCAAAAAAGGAGGGACACTAGAAGGGAGGAGAAGGAGGCTGGTGATGGGAAGGGGGCAGGATGGAGGGTAGTCTCGCTGAATGCAAGAAGCTTAGGCAACAAATCAGCTGAGCTACAGGCACTCTTAGCAGTGTGGAGGGTGGATATTGCAGATGTCATAGAAACATGGGCAACTGAGCACTGGGACTGGGATCTGGCAATCCCAGGATACAAATTGTACAGGAAGGACCATAAGGAGGTGGGGGTGGGGTGGCAGTCTATGTGAGGGATAGGATCAAATGCACAAGGGAGGAGGAGAAAGAAAGAAAAAAAAACACAGGCAACCTGGCAGCAGCTTCTAGACTCAAAGGGTAGGAAACTGAGGTTTGGGGTGGTATACAGTCCGCTGTCCCAGTCTGAGGAGCTTGACAGGGAATTAGCAGGACAAATCAGAAAGGTATATAGAAAAGGGAAGATGGTCATCATGGGGGATTTCAACTTGCTGGAGGTTGACTGGAGCATTCTGGTTACCTCCAGCACTAAGGAGCAAGTGCTCCTGGACATGATCCAGGAGGGTTTCCTCATACAGTTGGTTAGTGTACCTACTAGGCGAAAGAACACTTTAGATCTGGTATTGTTGAATGGGGAGACAGTAAGAAAAATAAAGGTGGAGGATCCACTAGCCAACAGCAATCACCAAACAGTGTGGTTTAATATCATGATGTGTGGAAAGCCAGATAAATCAGTTACTCAGGTGGTAAACTTCAGGGGGGCAGACTTTGGGAGGATGCAGGAAGAACTGAAAGGGATGCTGGAGGACATATGGCAGGAGATGGATGTGGAGCAGAAATGGGATACCTGCACCAAGACACAGTGTAAGAGGAGCAGAGCAAGAAAACCATGCTGGTTGAACAGCAAGGTAGTGGAGGTGGTGAGGGTAAAACAAGAGGTGTACCAGAGGTATAAGAGAACTGGGAAGGAAGTGGACAGGGAGGAGTATGCAAGATGGTTCAGAGAGGTGACCAGAAAAATGAGAGAAGCCAAGGCCAGAGGGAGCTGAGATTAGCACAGGGAATTAACGGGGGAAGGAACTTAAAGAAAAGAGGAACTGCTGCTACCATGGGCTGGGAGAGTGGGGACAGGGGGTGAGGAGGTGACAGATGGAAGAATTGAGGCAAGTAGAGTTCTAGAGGGACTAAAGGCACTGAAGCAAGACAAGGTACCAGGGTCAGATGGTATCCACCCCAGGGTGCTGAGGGAGATGGCAGAGGTGTTGACGGAGCCTCTGGCAGATCTGTACAGCACCTCATTAGAGTTGGGATGTGTGCCACTGGACAGGGGGATGGCATTTGTAGTACCATTACACAACAGTGGACCAAGGGATGAACCAGGTAATTATCATATGGTAAGTCTCACCTCCATAGTGTGCAAACTCATGGAAATGATACTAAAGGAAAGGCTGGTGTCATACCTGGAGGACAATGGCCTCCATGATGGGAGGCAGCATGGGTTCATTTCAGGGAGGTCTTGTCAAACCAACCTGATACAATATTATGACTGGGTGACAGGTGAGCTTGATAAGGGTCATGCTCTGGCTGTTCTTTACTTGGACTTCAGCAAGGCCTTCAATTTGGTGCCTCATGGGAGGCTTGGGGGCAGCTAATTGGTGTAGGGATAGGGGCAAAAATGATGAACTGAATTACAAGCTGGCTGAGTGGGAGGCTGCAATGGTGGTGGTGGTGAGAGGGGAGCTCTCAACTCCAAGGTCGGTGATAAGTGGGGTGCCACAGGGTTCTGTGCTGGGGCAAATATTATTTGGGCTCTTCATATCAGACATTGCACACAGGGTGGTAAGCAAGGTAAGTCTGTTCACTAGCGACACTAAAACTGGAGAAGTGGTGGATGGAGGGGAGGGATGGAAGCAGCTGCAGGGGGATCTAAACAAGCTAGAGGTGTGGTCAGAAAGGTGGCAGCTGGGGTTCAATGAAAAGAAGTTTAAGGTTATGCACTTCGGGGTGAAGAACCCCAAGGACAGAATACTGGCTGGGGGAGGGTTAAGATGGGGATCACTGAGGAGGAGAAAGACCTAAGGGTAATGATAACAGGGACCATGAACAACACTGCCCAGTGCAGGAGAGCAGCTGCAAAAGCAAACAAAATGCTGGGGTGCATAGCTAGGGTTTTTTCATCCAGGTGAAGTAAGGTGATCTTGCCCCTCTACAGGTCAATGGCAAGGCTGTACTTAGAGTATTGTGTGAAGTTTTGGAGGCCATACCTAAAGTGTGATATCAGGCTACTGGAAGGGGTGCAGAGAAGGGCAACAAAGATGATATGTGCAATGGAGGGGAGAGAAAATGAGAGCAGACTGGAAGACCTGAATATGTACACCCTGGAGGATAGAAGGGACAGGGGGGGATATGATAGAGACATTCAAGTATCTGAGGGGAATCAATAAGGATGGGGCAGATGGGGTATTTAAGCTAAGGAGGGGGAGGGACACCAGGGGTCAGTGGCTAAGAACAGAGGAGGGAAGATTTAGGAGGAAAATGAGGAGACACTATTTCACAGAGAGGGTGGTAGCAAAATAGAATGCACTACCAGAATGGGTGGTATCATGTAAATCTCTGAACAGCTTTAAAAGGCATGGGACAGGGAACAAGGCAGATTGAGGGTGGGGAGGTGGGTGTGGCAGTGGGATGACCAAGGGGGGGTGGGGCAGCTGGAAACTAGGAGTGTTAGCTGCTCACTCAAGCAGATTTAGATAGACTGGGTGGTCTGTTTCTGCTGGCACATTTGTATGTTCGTTAGTATAGCTGTCATTTTTTGCATCCTGTCTGAAATGTATTTTCACACAAGTGTTGTGGAATGGCGTTTTGGCATGGACTTCAAAAATTTTCATTTTGCAACCTTTCAACCAATTTGCAAGAAAGTTTGCATGCGTAATTGAGGACCAAAGATCTCTTGATGTGGCAAGTTTTGTTCCAGTTGGATGTGCAGTTGGGGAGATATGGATTGTCACAAAATGTGAAAATTACCATTTTGTATGAAAATTCTTTGTCACGTTGTTTCTTGGGTGTTTGGTCTGAACTTTTTAGGGTATGTTCAGCTTGGCTCGCAGATGTGCCTTTTGAAGGTTTGGTGAAAAAATATTAGCCGGTTCAAAGGTTATTAAGTTTCCCATTATTTCCTATGGGAAAAGTTAGCTAGCAGCTTCAACAAAACTTTTTTTGTTGTGAATGAGTGTTTTTGTACCATAAATAAGGATAGTTTTGCTGAGTTCCAACATCTTGTTTTCAGTTAGTGAGGCAAACAAATTTAAATAATTAAAAATATACTTGCAGTTGGCAAACACCAACTGTTGTGTTTACCTACAGTAACTAGGGCCAGGGAAATCAGATTCTGTGGTCAGTTTTCCCCACAAATGCCCAGAAATATGTAATTTTTTTTCCACTACTGTATTTATGCCACAAATTGCAGCACTTGTTTTACAAAACAATTGGAGTTTGTGCCCCAAATTGTGGCAATATCCCATTGTTTCACAAAAACTAGGATGAGTGTGTTGGGCAAACAGCTGCTGCAATTTGCAGTAGAAATATGGCCATGGAAAAAAATTAAAAATAACATTTCTAGGCATTTGGGGGGCAAAGTGACCCCAGAATCTAATTCCTTAGCCCCCATTTAGGTAAACACCTGTTATTTTACGTTTAAAGACTTCCAAGGGGAAGGGGACCGAGGCATGACAAGAGCATTATAATAATGCCTTGCTCACTGCTGAACATTGGCTGCTTCATGTCACAGTCTGTTATTTTAGTTAGTAGCCAACATCGGAGGAGCACAATCCTCCTGTCGGCAGCCCCCCCAGTAGTGTGGGACACTGGGGAGCCCACCCCCAGTGTCCCAAAATATTTAATTACAGTTTTGTTTTGTCAAATCTGACACTGGGATGTCCACCCCTGATGTTGGATGACCCCCCCCAAAGCCTGTTGTTTTAACTATAGGTGCCAACATCGAGTTGCCCAATTCCTGTGTTGGCATGCTGAAGTCCCTCCCAGTAGTATGAGACACTGGGGAGCCCACTCCCAGTGTCCTGAAGTATTTGTTTATTTCTACCCTGTAAAATAAAAACAGTCTCCTGACGTCATTTTGGTTTTAAAACCTGAAACAAAATGGTTCCTCATTGTTCCAGCCACCCGTCCCCCATCCCACCCCTCTCACTGAGCACCCACCACCCCACATACCCCTTACCTTATACTTACTTCTGGAAGTCATCTGCTGTCATCTTCTGTGGACTGGGACATGTATGAACTCTTCAAAGCCAAACCACAAACTGAGAAATCAAGGTAAGTGCAGTATGATGTATTTCAATGGTGTTTTCAACTTATGTTCATAACTTTGGCATCTTTAGGTATTTTTTTCAGCACATTTTTATCATGGACTATTTGGAACCCCACCTCATGAACACTGTCACTGTCATTTTGTTAATCATGCCTGGAAGTGATTTTGCAGTCACTATGTAAAATCACCTTTCAGGACTGATTAATGAAATGACAGTGCCAGGGTTCATGGGGTGGGGTCCCAAAAAGTCCATGTTGAAACTTTGAATGAAAAAATTTCTAAAATTTCTAAAACTGTCTGAGTTATGTGCATTTGTCGAAATGTTTCTATGTATGTGCATAACTTTGGTCATTTTCAATATTTTCACTTCAGATTTTCAACATAGCCATTTTCACACCACCTCATGAACAGTACAGCTGTCATTTTCACATCCTGTCCAAAATGTATTTTCACACCTGTGTCATGGAATGGCGTTTTGGCACAGAATTGAAAATTTTCACCTATGAGGCTTATGAGGTGGGGTCATAAGAAGACTGTTGAAAATTTGGGGTCAAAAGATGAAAAAATGCCAAAGTTATGACCATTAGTTGCAATTTTGCTACACCCTCTCATAAGTTTGGAAATGTTAAATATTTGAACCCCAGATTTTTAACATAGCCTTCTTATTACCCCACCTCATCTATGTCACAGTCATAAGTAAGTAAGTAATTTATTATTTGTTTGGCACCCAATCCCAGAAGCTTTGGGAGTTGTACAACAAAAGGATTTCACAGAGTAGAAAAACATTTAAATTATAAAACAGTCAGTTAAGAAAGCAAATTAAAAATGATTAAACATTTTTCTTACAGAAATTGTATAAATTAGAAAACATCAGCTGGAAATGCTAAGTTAAAATGGTGGGTCTTTAGAACCCTCCTGAACGCCTCCACTTTAGGTGCCTTCTTCCAAGGTCTTGGCAGGAAGTTCCAGAGCTCTGGGCTGGCCACCCTGAATGAACGACCACATGAGGTTTTCAGGCTGGTCCTTGGAATTGCCAGGAGGCTCTCTGTGCGAGCAGGGATGGCGGGGGTAAGGAGGTCTGATAGGTAGCAAAGGCCTAGTCCTTATAGAGCCTTATAGGTGAGCAAGCCCACCTTAAAGAGAACCTTCCACCTGACTGGCAGCCAGTGCAGACCCCACAGGACCAATGCCACATGACAGGACCTTGACAGCCTTGCCAGCAGCCTGGCCACTGCATTCTACACTCGGTGCAGCCAGCAGAGGTTCCCGGCACTGATCCTGAAGTAAAGAACATTACAATAGTCATAGAAACATAGAAACAAAGAGGTTGATGGAAGATAAGGACCGCAAGGCCCATCCAGTCTGTCCATTTCTTTTTCTACCTTATAAATGTGCCATTGGCCTTTGCTCTGTCAGTGGCCTATCTATTCATACTCATCTGTATTGCTCCCTTATGCCTATCCCATGCCTGTTTGAAGCCCTGCACTGTATTCATAGCCACCACTTCCTGAGGTAGGCCATTCCATGCATCCACCACTCTTTCTGTGAAAAAGAATTTCCTCACATTCCCCCTTAATCGGCCTCCCTCTAATCTCATGCTGTGTCCTCTTGTCCTGCTATTTTTCTTATATTTAAACATGTTAGACTCTTTCACCTTGTAAATGCCCTAAAGATGTTTGAATGTTTTGATCATATCACCTCTCTTCCTCCTTTGCTCAAGGGTATACATATTGAGCTCCGTTAATCTGTCCTCATATGTCTTCTGATGCAGTCCCTGCACCATTTTGGTTGCCCTTTTCTGGACTGCCTCAATTTGGTTAATGTCCTTGTGAAGGTATGGCCTCCAGTACTGCACGCAGTACTCCAGATGGGGTGTAACCAGTGTCTTGTAAAGAGGGATTATTACCTCGATCTTATGACTTGTGATACCCCTACCAATACACCCTAACATCCCCCTAGCCTTACCTACTGCTTTAGAGGTCTGCTTGGATGATTTCAGGTCATCGGTGATGATGATGATGCCCAAGTCTCTTTCTTCCTTTGTGACTGTCAACAACTCCCCTCCCAGCCTATAGGTGGCTTCAGGGTTTCTCTTCCCTATGTGCATGATCTTGCACTTCTTTGCGTTAAATCCCAGTTGCTGCTCTTCTGACCATTTTGCTAGTTTATCCAAATCTCTTCTCATTCTGCCCACCCCATCTGGATCATCTACTCTGTTGCAGATCTTGGAGTCATCTGCAAACAGGCAAGCCTTACCCTCTAGTCCATCTGCAATGTCACTAATGAAGATATTGAAGAGGACTGCCCTGGACTGATCCCCGAGGTACCCCACTTGTGACTTGCATCTCTTCTGACTGTATACCATTTACCACCACTCTCTGTTTTCTGCCTGTCAACCAGTTTACCACCCAGTTGACCAACTTCTGACTCACCCCAAGCCTACCCAGCTTATTTATCAATCTTCTATGTGTAACAGTGTTGAAAGCTTTGCTGAAGTCAAGGTAGGTGACATCAACTGCTTCCCTTGGTCCACCACTCTGGCTACCCAGTCAAAGAAATCTATGAGATTAGTTTGACAGGACCTTCCTTTTGTAAACCCATACTGTCTGAGGTCCTGTGCCCCTATGGATTCCAGGTGTTGCACTATCCTTTCCTTAAGGAATGTCTCCATAATCTTGCCCACTACTTGAGATAAGACTGACTGGTCTGTAGTGCCCTGCCTCCTCCCTGCTACCACTGTTGTGGAGCAGGATCACATGAGCCCTTCTCCAGTCTTCTGGGACCTCTCCTGTGCTCAGAGACTCACTAAACAGTTCTGATAATGGCTCTGCTAGTTCCACCCTTCGGTCCTTAAGTACCCTGGGATGTATGCCATCAGGTCCCATTGCCTTGTCAACCCTGAAATTAACAAGCTCTTGTAGGACCCTTTCTTTTGTGAAGGGAATAGTGTTCACCTCCCCCCATCCCGTGTCCATGGTGCTGAGCTGTGGGCCTTGCCCTACCTTCTTTTTCAGTAAATACTGAGCAAAAGTATCTATTTAGGATAGATGCTTTTACAGGGTCCTCCTCCTCACATACACCCTTTTCACCTTTGAGCTTAGCAATACCCATCTCTTGACTTTCTCCTTTCACTAATGAATCTATAGAAAGTCTTGTCACCTTCTTTTACTGTTCATGCTAGTGTTTCCTCAGTTTGGGACTTTGTCTGCCTTACTGCCTTCCCTGCTTCCCTTTGGGCAGTTTGGTATGCCTCCCTATCTTCATCCCGCTGTGTTCCCTTATATTTCCTGAAGGCCAGCCTTTTGGCTGTGATCTTTCCTGCAACTGTATTTGAGAACCAAAGTGGTTTCCTTCTTCTTTTGCACTTCCTTTTCTGTCGAGTCTGGATGTTACAAATGCATGCACCAGTGATAGCAGGTCTTTAGACTGAATTAGAGGTTTAGTCCAAATGATGTTCCTCAGATGGTAGAAACCACTTTTGATGACAGCTGACACCTAGGCATCAAATGTCAGCTTTTTGTTGAGGAAAATGCCCAGATTTTGCACCATAGAGGATGTCATGAATGGTTTCGACCCCAGGTCCAAGCCTGTTGTTGTTCTGGACACATTCCCATCATACCCGTGACCCTGCTCAGTCACCAGTATCTCCATCTTGTCTGGGTTACATCTCAGCCAGTCAGAGTTCATCCTATCCTGGATCTCAGCAAGGCATTTATTCAGCTCTTTGGCAATGCCATTTGTCCCTGGTGCAAAAGACATGTACAGCTGAGTATCATCTGCTTAACAGTGGAAACCCAGACTGTACTGTCTGATGAGCCTCCCCAGGGGAAGCATGTATACCATGAACAACATCAGTGATAGGATCAAACCTTGAGGAACTCCACAGGTCAGGGGCATTGGGGAGGAAGAGAATTCCCCATCACTACCGTCTGCCTCCTGCCCAAGAGAAAGGACTCAAACCAGTTGATGACAGTACCAGTGAGTCCACAATACTCTCCAATGTGATCCAACAATGTGATGTGGTCCATGGTATCAAATGCTGATGACAAATCAAGAAGAATGAGAACTGACCACTCCCCTCGATCTCTTGCCCTAAGGAGGTCATTATGTGCCGCCCTGGACTAGTGCTGTCTCTGTGCTGTGCCTCATCCCAAACCCAAACTGGAATGGCTCATCAATGTCAAAGATCTCCAGGTGTTCCTCGAGCTGCAGAGCCACTAGCTTCTCAACAATCTTCCCTAAAAATGGGAGGTTGGAGATAGGTCTATAATTTGTCAGAACGTCGGGTCGAGAGATTTTTTTTTTTCAGAAGAGGCTTCACCAACTTCAAGGCATTGGGGAACATCCCCTCCAACAGCAAGCACCCAGCTATCCTGGTGAACACTGGACCAATAGCCTTGACACTGCCCTCTGGGAGACATGATGGGCCAGGGCCCACTTCACAACAAGTGGGCTGCAGTGTTGAAATCACCATGGAGACTTTGGCCACCTCAGCTGGCCATCATTTTTCAAATCCTGACAACAGTTTTTTTTCGCACCTGTGGCATGGAATGACATTGCAGTTGTGCAGAATTATGTTTTGGAGTGGATTCGAACATTTTCTGTACTGGGGTACATGAGGTGGGATAATTAGATGACTATGATGACAATCTGGTCACTGTTGTCCTATAAATGGAAGTAATACATATACGCATCTATGGAAGGATGGGAGCACAGGGCCCTGTGTTCACAGAGACAAATAAGGCTATGATTATGCTATCTGAAAAAGTAAAGGAATCCATTGCAAAAAACTTTGTTAATGCATCAGTTAGGGTTGTTACTACAGCAATAAAAGCAGAAAAATTTGGTGTTAGGGTTTCCAACACTAACACCCCACCCCCACCCTGCAGAGACTGACAGGTGTTGGGGTGTGCCTTGAAGTCGTCAGCCCTAAAGCTCATCCCATTCTCCTGTACTATTCCCATCACAGCTTATTTACTTATGGAATGGGGTGAGTGTTAGGGCTGATGACTCCAAGACATACCCCCCAATGCCTGTCAGTCTCTGAAGTATGGGGATGGGGTGTTAGGGCTAGAAACTCTAATACCAAATTTCCTTGCTTTTGTCACTGTAGTAACAACCCTAACTGATGCATTAACAAAGTTTTTTGCAATCAATATTTATACAGAGTTTTATATATATATACATACATACATACATACAAAATCACACATGCCCCCACAAGGCAAAGCATCATGGTCAGCATATGCAAATCACCACAGTATATTATGCTGGTTCAACTTTAAGCAGACATGCATGATGCCAGAAGGCCTCTCACACAGTTTGCAAAGGCTGCCAACAGAAGACATAGAGACGTGTTTCTTCCTACCAGGTCTCATCAGTATGCCTTGTCTGTTTAACACCCCAGTGGAATGAACTAGCTACCATAAGATGGTCTATCTGGGTTAAGTTGTGGTGAACCCAGTTAAAACAAAAAAAACAATTTAAAAGACAAAGAACCTTGGTGCACAAGCACTGAGGCAATGGTTACCCCAAAAAATAGTTACCCCTCAGAGCTTCGCTCTCAGGGTTTATGTAGCATCTGACCCCTCTGGTGTGTCTAAAGGTCTCGATACACACACCATCCCATACTTTATCATATATGTGTGATTTTCAACCGCTTGTTTATTCTGACATGGTCTTGACAATAGACCATCAGACACTATGGTGTCACAGCGTATGAGTGAAATACTGTACATGTAAAACACAAAATGAATAGCAAGGTGTGAAAATCTAGTAAAACATTGCAGAGTAGAATAGGTTGTGACCTGAGGCATAACCTCCCTTCTGGCGATGACAAAAAAAACAAGAGAAGTCATGTGGCTCCTAATATGTGTGTGGAAGGAACAACATATACAAAGGGATCTTAAAATCTTGACTTCAGGGTCAGGAAAGTACACACTGGCCCAGATATTCAGACTACACCAGGCAGAGGTGCAATCCTGGGTGCAGCGCAACTGGGATGCGCTGGGGCCAGGGCGGGAGATATTCAACGGTGACGCGCCATGGCACATCACCATTGAATAAGGCAAGGTCGGCTTACATACTGTGTGTGGTGCAGTGGCACTGCACTGGTGCAAGCCACAGATAGGGAACATGGGGATGCGCCAGCGTAATAGCAGTTGCGCTAGGCCCATCACCCATGATATTCAGCAGGGGGCATGCAAATGAGGCCATAAAATATGTAAGGGTCAAATGGGGCCATTTGCATGTCATTATGGCCCCAATTTCATGCCTTGCACAGGGCAGCCCGGCGACTTGTGCCAGGCCTCCCTGCACAGCATGGCATCTGCAGTGGGGATCCAGGGCATCCCCCACCCCAGATCCACAATCGTGGTATATGTGAAACGGAACAGTCCCTGGTAGTCTAGTGGTCCCTTCTCCAGAGTCCACGAGTCCCCAATAAATGCCATAAATGACACCTCTGGTTGTCTAGTGGTCCCCCCTCCCGATTCCCAGAGTCCCCTAGAAATGTCAGTAATGATCCTCCCTGGTGGTGCAGTGGAACCCCACCCACCCATTGCCCCTCGCCCAGTACAACACTGCAAAATATATCCCTAGTGATCCAGTGGTAACCCCCCATCCCTCCCACCAAACCCCTTGCCCACCCCTTTCTCCCTCATCATCAGTGAGTGGCTGCAACTCCACCTGCATACCGCCTGCTTCCTGTTAAATGACAGGTAGTAGTATGGGCTGTAAGCCCATTGGTCTCCAGTGGGATCAATGGACTTGCAGGGCATACTGTACTAGATAGTCCCAAATATGTGAATAACTTCATTCTCATATTTGGGACTGTCTAGGTATAGTATGCCTGCAAGCCCATTGGTCTATATTGGGGACCAATGGGCTTACAGCCCATATACTGTACCTGTCATTCAGCTGGTGGCTGGGTGGAATGTGGGCAGGTTGCAGCCACCTGCCAAATGATGGAGTGGGCGGGTGGGAAGGGGTCTGGTTTGATGGGAGGGTGGGGGCACCACTTGGATCACCAGGGATATATTTTGCAGTGTTGTACCACGATCGGGCAATGGGTGGGGGGGGTTCGCTGCAACCACCAAGGAGGGTTGTTATCTGACATTTCGGACTCAAGGAATCTGGAGGGAGACTAGACTACCGGGGGTTGTTTATGGTATCGATCGGGACCTGGAGGGAGGCCCACTAGACCACTAGGGACTGCTTGTGTGCCAACTGCCATGATCGCTGGCTATGGGGGGGCCACTGGACCACGAGGCAATGTGTCTGCTTGTGGATGGTGTTCTGTATGGATGGCCACCCATGGCTGGCAGCTGCTGTGAAGCGCCCTGCAATACAGCAGCTTGGCTGTGGGTGGCCGGGAGTTGTTCCCTCTCCTCACAGGCTCAACTTTAAGCCCCCCATGCAGCACAATGCAGGGTTACACCAGCATATGCGCCACACATCCCAGGCTGAATATCAGGATGTGCCGCATATGCATGGGCATGCCCCCTGCATCTGCGCGGCATAGGATTACATTGTGCCTTGGCGTATCAGGAGCTGTGCTGTGCCAGACAGCCTTTTCAATATCCCACCAGGGCACAATGCAAGTTTGCGCCACCGCACCTCTGTTGCACCAGGTGCAACCCCTTTGAATATCCCGGTCAATGTGTACCAAACAGTGTTCAGGGAAAGGGTTTCTACGAGTATAAACTGTAAATCAGTTCAATAAGAGTGACTTGTGCTTAAAACACCCTTACAGAGTGATACTTTCTGTTAAACCAGGTCAGAGCTGAACTCAAGCTACAGCTGCTTGACAGGTTAAAGATGTATGACTGATGTGAGGGGGGAACTTCCAGAGTGCTTACCCTCCTACCCATAGATGCAAAGAGTTTCCCAGGGCTGTGCCTGGCTTCTTTAACACTGAGAGATGAGAGACAGTACAGCCGTAGCTGAGATGGCTGCAGGCAACGTAAGCCAAAGAGGAGTTGCAAGTATAATAAATAGCATTTTTTATCACTTGCACTTCAAGAGTACAGGTATTGTATATACTGCTGCTGTAAGTGTGAAGACTGCTGTGAGTAGAGTAAGATATTAGGAGCAATTGGTCTTCAAATTTGATTTCTTTGTTACTTTCCCGAACAAAATGTTCCTGCTTCTGATTTTAACACATGGTTCCTTGCAGTATACTAAATGTGGAAGATACTGAGTAAAACTTTGAACTGCTGCTGCCCTGAAGTTTCTCCCATTTTTAAGGTTACACTGTAGCCACTGGTGAGTGGTGCCGTCACATGTGCTGCAGCTGCTGTCAGGACTAACAGCAGGATATCATTGCTTCTTGCTGACTCTCCAGTTTTCCTCTTCTGACATTCAGTTGTGCAGTTCTCCTCTACCAGTGTGACTCCTTTTTTTTCTGCCAGTGGGGGTCTGCTTGATGAAGTACCTCAGTGAAACTGAAAATGTTATGTCCTAAAACATTCTGAAATAATCAAGTTAATAAGAACACGAATAGCAAGAGACTAGCCCAGTATTGTGTGGTATTTTTACTTAGCTCTAAACAGAGTGAAATAAAAGACACACCAGAGCTTAACTGATATCGTTTCAATCTATTTTGCTTTTTCTGCATACTTTCAGTTTCCTATGAAAACACACACACACACACACACACACACACACACACATACACACACGCACACACACATACACACCATGATCAACAAGTGCATGTCTGTTATGGGACCAGCCTTTAACTAAATGGAGCCCTCAACCCCTTGTAGAAAAGTGATCTACATATTAACAGAAATAAAACATAATTCTGTATTATAGTGTTTCAAGTGAGGATATTAAAAGAAAAAAAATGGTGACATAGCATTGTCTACCTGTTGGTACTGGATTTCTGTGGAGCCCACTCAAATTGTAGATTGCTGCTCTTTTTCTCTGTGAGTCTTTGTGTATGAACATGGAGAGGTAAGAGCTGAGCAGATCCAGGGTGGATCTGGATTTAGATGTTAGAAGTGTGTAGTACTATTTATGGGATCCATACTCCTAGCATTTTTAATTAAGCCCTCATGACAACATTTTCCTTATTAACCAACCAGTTGCAGGTCCGAAAAGTTGTTGAGGTTTTTAAAATTGCATATCTCATTTTTAAGCCACCCAAGCTCAGAGGACTTTGATGACCATATTCCCCTGGGGACAGCCATGTATTGGCCTTGCAGTGAATACTTCCATACTTACAGTATGTATGTAGCCTAGCTGGTGGTTTCAATTTGTATGCTCCATTGACAACAAGGCTACAAATTGTAAGCCCACATCCAATTATCTTTACTCATATAGGGGCTTTACTAATTATGCACCCTTGCAAGGGCTTTTAGTATCTGTGCCACCATTGAAGGGACCTCACATTTTCATGCCCCCAGCAGTGGCTATGATTTTTCTGCTTACTTGTCTGGGATTTCACCTACAGTACATGCTGACTTTTGTTTGTTACTGTGAAGAACACCTCAGTGCACACCATCAGGATGATAGAAATTTGTTCACTTAAGACCAAAGTGCACAGTGCACCTAACCACATTTTCCCATTTTAAATGGTAGAATGTGAACAGCATTTGCAATCTTTTAGAGCGTTATGTGTTATATGACAGGTACAAACAGCTTTAAAATAAACCATCAAAAAATCCATAAGCTCAAGATATCAGAGAAATTCAAACAAAATCAACATAAATATCAACAGCAACAGCAATATTTCCCAGTTCTGGCCTTATTTTGGTTGTGCTTCTCCATACTGTACTTCTCAGTACTGCCGTGCTTTATTTCTGTCAAATGGAAAACCATTTTTTTTACAGTGCATTCAATCTACTTTCAGTTACATGCAATGAATGTTTAGGACAGCCTGTGAAAAATGGGCACTTAAGTATAATAAATACAGTGTCTGGAGGTAAAAAATGAAAATAAAAAGGTGCATTAAACCAAAAGGCATACTTTAGTCCTGTGTGGAATTTTCAAATTCCGGCAGAATGAAATTCTGCAGAATGCTAAAAATTCTACCAAAATTCTGCTGAATTCCACCGGAAATGGAATGGCAGAATTCTGCAGCAAAAATAGTTGTGGAATGATTTTCTGCAGATAAATCACTGTTCTATAGAATATTATTCTGCAGATCTCAACATTTGAGGTGGAAATTGTTGTGGAATAACTTTCCATGCAAAAAATACTGAATATTCTATGGATCACAGTAGGAGGAACTTTGCAGGAGAACAAGCAAAATTCTGGGGTAAATTCTGCCGGTGGAATGGTCATTCCACACTAATTCCTCCAGTGGAATTCTGCATTCCACACAGCACTAGCGCACTTGCATCTTGTGTACCAAACCAGATTTTTTAATACATAATATATGGGGTAAAAATGGGGTACATGAAAAGTGTGCACTTAAGCCGGATGCGCTCTTAAACAATGTGCACTTAAGAGGGCTCCACTGTAGTTGGAAACAATATTTCTACAAACTGTCTTGGCTAGGAACACCTAATAACATGGTCATTCTCCAGGGGAGCCAGATACAGTGGCCTCCTTTTTACTAAAGTCTGTAGTTGCTAATCATCCCAAAGGTAGAGGCAATACAGTAATTGATAATACCCAATTCCAATATATCATAGGAACCCATTTCCTCCACCCCTCATGAAGGTCCAACTTAAGCAGGGTCAGCACGAAGATTGACACTTTATCTTCTCACCCACCCTTCCTCCATTTGAAACAGGACACCAGCTTTGCCAATTATATAACCCCCCTCCCATTGACTTTGCCAGCTTGCTTCTAGTTCAGCACTGGGAACATATTCAGCTTTCAATTTCTTAGTGGGCACTTGTCTTGCATGCTACTTTCTCTGTCACTGATTCACTATTACAGTATCTGCAATGTGGCAGTTAACTAGTGCAAGGTATGGGTAGGTGTGTGCCTTTGGGAATTGAGTTGGATGCATGGCATGGATATTTGATCCCTCCCATCAGTTCAAGTGACTTACAAGCCAAAGATGTTTAACTTCTCCTCAGCTCTTCCTGAGCCATCAACATTTCTTATATGATACAGTTCTCAATGGAGTTGATTCTGCCCAGCTCTTTTTGGAAAACTAAGCCCAGAAAAAAAAAAATCCAAGCTTAAATTTTAAGAAGCTGTGCATGCACTTTCCTTGCCCATATGTTGCTGTAGTTGGGGCATGAAAATGTTATTTTACGAGTCGACTGGGTTAGCGCTCATCACACCTTAAGGAGCTTGGTGTTTTCCAGCACAATTAAAGAAGCCACTGTTTTAAAACAGTGCCAATGGCATACATGGCTTTAACTAGGACTAGACACAATTTTAATTTTGCAAATATAATTCCCACAAAATAGTGATTTTATGTCATAAAATGCCATACAAACAACATAAATATATACTGTATATTTCAAACTACAAAATGTGCAGCATTTTGTTTCCACCATCTGGCTGACTCATAAACAAAATGCCACAACATTTCTTAGTATGGAACTTGTAGATTGTTTTTCCTGCAACTCTCTGATTTGTGGAACAAAAATCTACAAGCCTCACGCCTAGTGCTTTGTAAAAAAAATGCTGTGTTGCATTTTGTTTGTAAATACAGTTCCACAAATGGCTATGCTGCTCTTTCTTTAATCCATCTAACTAATAAAGTTGCACAAACAGTGCCATAACTGCTTCTTGTACACTGTGGTAGATACTGTACTTTGGTTATCCAGTGGTTAACATTATCAGGGGTATATTTGCTGTGGGTCAGATTTTCAGGATAATTTTTTCCATATCTGGAATTATCTGTATCTGGGGTTCATTTTCCATAATGAGATTTTCAGATATCCTGGATGATGTTGATTTTAGACATGGAGGTTCAGCCCAGAGCAAATACAAAGGCATACTTATTATTATTTTATCAATAAATGGTCAGGATTCCACATCTTTGCAGCTTGCAGTTATGTACCATACTACAGAGCAGATAGACTGTAAATGATTTATCACTCACAGCAGGCTATAGCACTGTGGTATTATATTACACCTTAGCATAGACTTGCAGGACTAAAATTAAATTATGGATAAAATGTGAGGATAACTTCCTGTCTCTGCACTGTGGTATCATACCAAATGAATGTATTGTACATATTTGCTTTATAAATCAGTACTATGGTTTCATACTACAGCAAAGAATCACAAATATTATAATAATAATAATAAACTCATATGTATCCCATTTAAAGCCAATCATTGCTGCAACTTCCTTGCAAAATAGCTTAATCATTTTACTGAAATAAGATACAAAGATACAAAGTATTACAATTTAAAATCTATAAAATCTATGTAACAGATCTCAGTTACAGTATAGCCTATAATTTCCTTGGTAGGTTTCATTTTTCGCCTCTTTGCATTTTTTTATGAACCACTTAAGTAAAACTGTTTCCATTTATACCAGTAGAGAAACATCATGGATAGGATGTCCACTTCTTATGTTCTATGTCTTGATGAACTTTGATGGCAAACAAGTGTTCTCACTTCCATATCTAACCATTTATGAGACATGAGGATCGGAAAGTGTCAGTTTTCTGCAAAAAAAATCTGAAAAAACAATCTAGCTGTACAGAGATTTGTGATACCCCTGTGATATTTGTATTGAATTTATTTAGTTTAACATTATAAACTCCATTGAGTTGAGCTTATTTTCAAGGAGGTCATGGGAGAAAAAGACAGACACAGTTTCCCTATATGTAACAGTATGACAGAGATGAAAGAAAAATCTGCTAAGTTATAAAATGTGTCACCATGTACTGCATGAAGGAATAATAATACAAACAACAAATATTTATATTAACACAATGAACAGATACTAATAAATACACAATCAGAGCAAGGCTGAAGATGGCTGAGACAGCTAAACCATCTTTAGACAGGCAGGATAAGTAGATAGTTACTCTATTAGAAGTGTGGGATTTGCAAGTTAGAATGGAACCTTCTGTCAGGGAATAAAAGGCACATATTCTGGCCTGAGTTTGAGGGAAGACAGGTGAAAGTCATTCCTGCAATTAGCTGGAGGAGAACCTAGGACCACATGACCAGTAGTAGCCTCCCACAGAGCTGCAGGAAGGGAGGCAATTCTAATAAATTCAAACCCATGCAAGCATCGCATCATGATCGTTCAACCAAGCAAGAGTGTGCTATCTATGTAAGGTGTACCTTTTGAGTCAGTGGTTCTGCAGGGGATTCTGTCTGCTGAGGTACATTGTAATTACAGAAGGGCAGGTAGTATAAGGAGCCTAGTAGATCCTTTTTTGGAGTAGGCTATGTAGTAAATGAGTGCATGAACTGTACATCATGGAACTGTGTTAATTAGTAGCTATAGCAAACTAGGGTAGGAGTATAAGGGGAACATCCAAAGGGGCTTCAGATAGGTAAATAGGTAAACCAGTATCATTGGCAAAACTCCCTAAATATGGTAGGCTGGTTTAGGGTCTAAGTAAAAGGGTAATAGACAGATACAAGGAAGTAAAAGTTATTACCAGGAGTCCAGTCAGTTCTTGTGTATAGGGTGACAGTTGACTATATGTAGAATAAGTACAGTGGGGAGATAGTGAGCTGCAGGGACTGTGGGGTGATCATCTCCAGGGTTATGTTCTGGAGGAGAGGACACTGCCCAATATGCAGGAAAAATGGGGAGCTGCATGCAGAACTGGTAACAACAAGAGAGAGGATATTTCAGCTGCCACGTGAGCTGAGCTGGTACCCAAACCTTGATTACCCACTCCCCAGCACTAGCCCAGAGGGCTGGAGGGTGATGGTAAGGGAGAGATGGAAGGGAGGCAGGGGCAGTCACAAGGTGTTCATCCAAACCCACAAAATCCTGACAGCAAATCTTTCTGCACCCCTGAAGGAGGTACAGGTACTGGACTCTGATGGGGAACTCTGAGCCTGTCAGGAAGAATGAACAGGAAGTCTTGATGGCACCCAGGGTAAGAACATGAGGAAGATAGCAAGGAGTATATTAGTCATAGGGAAATCAATGATTAGAGGGATGAAGAAGTTGGTGGGAAGAGGGAGATAGGGAAGGAGGTGTTCAGATGCCTTCTTCGTGCATCAGCCACCTGGGATTTGGATGGGTAGGGAGGATGGTAGAGGAGGCAGAGAGGAAGATGGGGATGCTGCTACACTTTGGTATTAGTGATCTGGTAACCAGGCTACAAAGGCAGTGAAGTACAAGTGACAGATTAAAGAAATATTCAGCTTTCTTGGCTTTTTCCAAGGTTCTTGCTTTGTAGGATAGGAAGAATAGAAATGGTACAATGAGGAAGGAGGACCTCTAGAATGGGTGGTTGAAGGGATGGTGTCAAGAGTTGTGGTACCATTTTCTGGAAGACTGGGTGGCTTCTGGGACAAGACACTCTTCAAGGGTGATGGCCTTCACCTAACAAGAGAGGGGACAATCTCAGTGGGGCAGAAGTTTGACATCTACATTAGTGGACAATTAAACTGACTGTGGGGGAGGCTGAGATTAAGGGAACAACCGAGAAAGAAGAGCAAGTGTAGAACCTAGCTAGGGCTACCCCAGAACTGAGGGCTAGGAACACTGGGGAGGGAGGCGGCAAGACACGTGTTCATGAAATGTTAAAAGAAAACCCCAGGAATGGAGGGTTCACTGTGCTGGCAAAAACATGAAAAACAGGAAATTAAGGAATTTAGGGGAGGATGAAGGGAGATGATCTGTACAAAAAATGTGAGGGATTCAGACACAATACTAAAAGCAGTTGGTCTTAATGCCTGGAGCTTGGAAAACAAAATAAGTGAGCTCCAGACTGCGGTGGCAGGTGCAGGGCAGACCTCATAGCCATGAAGAAAACGTAGACAATAGGGAATAACAACTGGAAGCTAACATTCCCAGGCTACTCCGTGTATAGGCAGGATAGGCAGAAAAGTTAAAGGAGGAGTGGTAGTCCTCTATGTCAGAGAAGGCATTGAACCAGTGGAGAATGGTTCAATCAGAGGAGGGAATGGGGAACTAGAATTGCTATGAGTTCAGCTCATGGCAGTAGCAGATAAGAAACTTTGCATGGTGATATGTACAATAAACTACTGGTACAGTGGAATGAGGCCACCCTATCCAGACTAGACCCCCTCTATCACTCCTTCTGCTGGTTTGCTCTTGACTGCCCTTCTCTGAGTCACCATTGCTCCCTCTACAACTCACTTACTCTTCCCTCTCTTGAAGCCAGATGATTTGCAAATGCCTCCACCCTTAATGCCAAGTACTGGCTGATCTCACTCACCTCTTACATCACATCTCTACTCTTCACTCCATTCACTTCTCCTATTCCCTTCATAGCACTGGCTTCCAGATGCTAGCACTCCCATCTAGGTCGTCATATTTTGGCCATGCTGCATTCTTCTTCCACCTCCCTAAACTCTGGAGCACCCCCCCCATCCACACTGCCACCTCCTTCTGTTCCCTCTCTTGTCTTCTCCAAGTCTTCATCTCTCTGCACCTGAGCTCTCCACCTCTACTACACTACTCTGTCTACTTCCCTCCTTCTCCATCTCCTTGCTTTTCTTCCATTACCTCTAACATTACCTCCTGGTCTCCTCCTGTAAACCCCACCTGAGTCCCTACCTACTATATTCCTCTCCCTTCTTCACTACATGTCTTTACATTGTCTTTGCCTTTTGGCTGGCCCTGTCATGTGTTGTATATGCTAAACCTAGGTATGCATATTATAATACTGCTGCTACTTAGCTCTGCCTACTATGCACAGTAATGCTCTATGTCAATACATTGTACAATCTATCTGACTATGTACTGTAAATACTATGTTTATTTTATTGTACTGCTTATCCTGTTAGGTCATGTAAATACTATGTGTATGTATATTTCTTCCATGACCCCTCCCCCCAGGACGCATCTAGAAATGAGCTGTTACTCATTTCAGTATGTCTTTCCTGCTGAAACTTTTGAAATAAATACATATAAATAAATGAGTGGGATAGGGAACAAAGGGCAGAAATAGGGAGCTTGTAAAGGGAGAGGCGGTGATAGTAGGGAATCTCAACTTGCCAGACATTGTTTGGAAAACTGCAGCAGCAAAGATCACTAGAAGTCTGGACCTGTTATATAAATTGCAGGACTTCCTACTGATGCAGCTGGTCAAGGAACACACAAGGCATGCTACCATTCTTAATGTGTTCACCAACTCTGAAATGGTGGACAGAGTGCGCAGAATGGGGATTAGGGAGCCACTGGAGTCCAATGACTATAACACCATATGGTTCTAACTGGTCTTCGGCAGGACCCCTGGTGTTACTAACATACTAAAATGCCAGCAGAATAGGCCTAATGGTCTTTCATGTCTGCTCGTTTGGTCAGCCCCCACCCTGGGTGCCGACCTTGCTGTCTCCTTCGCCTTCTCTGGCTTCTCCCTTCCCAGTTCCAGATATTCTTGCTGCATTGGATTTTGCTTCCAGAACCCTTCCCCTGTACCTGTCCCACCCCCTCTTGAACCCCTCCACTGTCTCTGCCTCCACCAGACCCCTAGGTAGTGCATTCCATGGCTCCACCACCCTCTCAGTGAAGTAGCACCTCCTCCTTTCTCCCCTGAATCTTCCCCCCTCCAGCTTCCACCCATGCCCTCTAGTGGCCCCTTCCTCCTTCCTTCAAAGCACCCTGACTGTTCCTCCCCTATTTACCCTCTTCATGTACCTGAAGACCTCTATCATGTCCCCCCGGTCCCTTCTCTCTTCCAATGTGTACATATTTAGCTCTTCGAGCCTCTCTTCATAGGTCCTGTCCCCCAAGCCCCAAATCATTTTGGTTGCCCTCCTCTGGACCTTCTCCAGGAGGTTAATGTCCCTCTTTAAGTGTGGCCTCCAAAACTGCACGCAGTACTCCAGGTGCGGCCTCACCAAGCAGTTATACAGAGGGAGTATCACTTCCCTCCTTCTGGAGGTGATCCCCCTAGCGATGCATCCCAGCATCCTGTTGACCTTGGCTGCTACCCTCCTACAAGTCTCAGAGTTGTTCATCTTGACATCCACCACCACCCCCAGGTCCCTCTCAGCCATTGCGACTTGTAGTATCCCCCCCGAAGGGTGTACACTTGGCCTGGGTTTCTGGCCCCCAGGTGGAGTACCTTGCATTTCCCTGCATTGAACCTCAGCTTCCACTTTCTAGACCATCTTTCCAGAGCCTCCAGCTCCCCCTGCAGGGCCACCCTCCCCTCCTCCACATCCACCACCGCCCCCAGTTTTGAGTCATCTGCAAAGAGGCTCATCTCACTCCTGATTCCTGTCCTTATGTTAGATATGTAGGCGTTGAACAGAAGGGGCCCAAGGACTGATCCCTGTGGGACTCCACTAATGACCCTCCTTGGGGATGAGACTATCCCACCACTCGACCCTCTGGGTCCGGTCCTGGAGCCAATTGCCTATCCATCTGATCATCTGGTTTCCCACCCCATTTCTCTAGCTTATCCAACAGGCCCACGTGAGGAACAGAGTCAAATGCCTTGCTGAAGTCTAGAAAGAGGACATCCACTGGTCTACCCAGGTCCAAGGCACTTGTCACCCAGTCATAGAACTCCACCAGGTTTGTCTGACATGATTTCCCCAGGATGAATCCATGCTGTCTATCGTCCGGGCACCCTGACTTATCCAGGTCCCCCCCAGCCTCTCCTTGACAATGCCCTCCATCACCTTGCCCACCACCGATGTCAGGCTGACAGGCCTGTAGTTCCCTGCCACCTCCCTTGATCCCCCTTGTGGATGAGGCCTACATGCGCCACCTTCCAGTCTTGGGGCACCCACCCTGTCCTCAGAGAGATGGTGAAAATCTCTGCCAGGGTTTCATGGGACATCTGCAAGTTCCTTCAGCACTCTAGGATGTACTTTATCCGGCCCCGGTGCTTTCTCCATCTTAAGGGAGCTGAGGGCTTCCCTCACTCTCTCTGCTGTGATTTCAACTTCTGGTACCTCTTCTCCATGCTTAGCCCTCCCCCCACCTGCCAGTGATGCCTCCCCCTCTCCCCAGACCTGCCGATCAGTAAGGGTCCCCACCTCCTCATTATCTCTGTCTCCTCCCATGTATGATGCAGCACCCCCATTTTCCCTGGTGAAAACTGAGGTGAAGTACTCATTTAGTACCTCAGCCTGCTCCCCCGGGTCTTGTGCCCATCTCTCCCCTGATTTAATCCTGCTAATCTGCCCCTTCACCCTTCATCTTTCCCCAATGTATCTAAAGAACCCCTTTTTCCCTCTCCTAATTTCCCTGGCCAGGTTCTGCTCCTTCCTTGCCTTAGCCGCCCTCACCACTCTAGTGGCCCTTCTAGCCATCAGCTCGTACTCCCCTCGATCCCTTTCACTCCTTGAGCACTTGAATTTCTTATAGGCTGCTTTCTTTCCCCGCACCACCTCCTGGACCTCCCTGGTCCACCAACAGGGTTTTTGGGCCCTACTGCATTTTCGTCTTACTCTTGCACAGGTGCTGGTAGCATCCTGCACCCCTCTCCTGATGATTTCCCACCTACTATCAGCATCCATGTCTGACCCAATCCCATCCAAATGCTCCTTAAGGATCCTTCCCATTTCCTTAAAATCCGCCCCCTGAAGTCAGTTACTTCCGTCTTTGTGCAGCCTACCCCTCCTATGTCCAGGCAGAACCAGACCATGGCATGGTCACTCCCGCCAATGGGTCCCTTACCTCCAGGCCTCCAATCTGGTCACTGTCTGCCAGGACCACATCAAGTACCGTGCCTCCCTGGTGGTTCCTCACCTGCTGAGTTAGGAGCAGCGTCTTGAAAGACATCCAACAACCTCTGTTACCTGGTCACAGAGGATGTCATAGATCTCCCAGTCTGTTCCTGGCATGTTTAAGTCCCTAACACCACCACCGTTCCTCTGCCCAGTCTGCAGCGTCTCTAACATCTGCCACCAGACTGTCCTCCAGCTCCTCCGCCAGGGCAGGGGGTCTATACACCACTCCTATTTTTACTCTCTTGCCCCCCCTTGTTATCAAGGTGACCCAAATTGCCTCCACGGTTCCCTCTGCCTCCTCTACTCCCCCTATGCCAATGCAGTTTTTGACTATCATTGCTACCCTCCTCCCCTTCCCTCCCCCCTGTCCTTCCTGAACATAGTGTAACCCTCCAGGTTCAGGTCCCAGTCATGTCTTGCAGTGGCCCAAGTCTCAGTGACCACTGCCCATCCACTGCTCCCTCAGTTAACATCGCCTGGAGCTCAGGCATTTTATTGCTAAACTCCTGGCATTTATGAGACTACCTTCCACCCTTTCCCTATAGTTCCATTTCCCTGCTCGTGTTCCCATGGGATTCTGTTTTCTCCTGGTCTGCACTTTGCCAGTTGGCCTTTTCCTGCAATCCTCCTGGTCCCCAGGGGGTGGAGATGAGTCCTTCCTTATCGGCACCCCCTTGACAGCCTTTTCTCCCATCCCACCCCCCTTCACAAGTTTAAACCCCACTTTTCACCAATGAACTCCTCTATTTTCAACTTAAGGATTCCCCTTCCCTCCAAATCTGTTCTGAGGCATAATTTTCTGATTTCTGCGGCAGGGCTTCTTGGCTTCTGTGGCAGCATTTTCTGATTTCTGCTGGATGATTTATTCACTTCTCTTGCAGAATGCAGCCCTGTCATTGGCTAAATATAATGTGATGTCATCAATGACCTCATATGCTGAGCATAGAGGAGGGGCTTCAGGATAAATGAGATGGGAAAGAAAGCTTGACACTGTGGAAAAACAGTATATTTTTATAAAAATTTACCAAAAACAATGAATTCTGTGGCACTATATACATTCTGTGGCATGATGCACATTCTGTGGCAAATTCTGTAACCACAGAACCGCAGAATTCCAGGGGCCTTGGCCCTAGGTGTAGATATGCCCTCATCAAAGGCTTAAGTTCTGGATTTCAGAACAGCAGACTTAGACCAGATGAGGGAATTAGTACAGGATAGGTTTGTTAGAGTGGACAGAATCAGGGAAGGAGATGAAAGATGGGCAGAAATTAAAAGGGCCATTCTCCAAGAGAAACACGTAAGGGACAAATGTGATTCTTCTTAAAGGTCAGGGAGACAGTGACAGACAAAAAGAAGGTTCTTGTCAGGTACAAGGGGAAGCAAAGGGATTATGACTGCAAGGAGTAACAAAGAACAACTAGAGAGGACAAGAGGGCAGTCAGGGATGCAAAAGCAGACACAGGTCTGTGCACTTAGGAGGGGTGTGGGATAAACAGTTTTCAGATACATTAGGAAAAAAAGAAAGATGGGAGGGGGAATGGTTTGGCTAATGGGGGCACTGTTAGAGAGGAAGACAAGCAGAATGCAGCCATTCTGAATTACTATTGCTGAATATTCACAAATGAGGATAGTGGTACTTTGCAAGAGAGGGGCATAAAAGTTGCTAAAAGGGAAATCTCAAAAATGAGGCAAAGGGTATTTACAAGTGATTGGATCAGAAAAGGGCTTGCAGTCTTGAAGATAAATAAGGCCCCAGGGTGGGGGAGGGTACATCCGAGGGTGCTCTGGGAACTGGCATCAGAATTAGTTGAACCCCTGGCTAATGAATTCAATAGCTCAGTTTAGTCAAAGGTGGTTCAGAAAGACTGGAAGATGGCAGATGCAGTTCCGCAAAGGTGGGAACAAGGAGCAACAAGGTAACTACAGATCTGTTAGTCTTAACTCTGTTGGGGGTAAACTGATGAAAACGCTAGTCAAAGAGGATATGGTGGAACAGTGGAGAAAAATGGGATCCAGGACAGTAACAGGATGGGTTCATGAAAGGAAGTTCTTGATAGACCAATCTGATAGAGTTCTTTGGCAGAGTAACTTGAGCAGTGGATAAGTGACATGTATGGGATTCACTCAAAGATTTCTCTGAGGCCCCAGGTAGTTCTTTAAGGTGGGTAAAAACAGTTGTCTCTATTTATTGAACAATGGGGCTACCGTGATAGCCAGAGATACATCCTAGTAAATATACAGGTGCATCCAGATATACTGTGTATTACAGAAAGTACCTTTGAAATGAATAGCTATATCCTATGAGATACAGTATCTAGATCCATCTAGATATACTGGAAATATCTCTGGCTACCACTGTACTGTATGAATTATAAAAATAACATAGTAACACCGAAGGAATCAGACAACTCTTACATTTACGGTTAGGTTACAACAGCCTTGTGAACCTCAAACATCCAGGCAAGATGTCAGTTGAACAACATCTAACCACACTGGTTCCAAATGGTAGCAATGTATTTTTAAAACCTCCAAGCATCTTTTCCATTCTCATGAATCATTGTACCCAAGTTGTATGTTTTTAAATGTGGTTTGTTTATTAATTAATTAATAATCCCAGTACAATTATTTCCTGCAGACTCTGTCTCCGGCTAGGCACCCTTACCTTAACTTAGGCACAGTGCCTGAGCCACAGGCAAAATCACTCATGGTCACCGTAAGCATTACTAGGGAACAAGGACTGCTTGAACCAGAATTCTTGCTTATCTAATGAATCTTTATAGGAAAAGGTACAGTGCATAAATGCTTGCATACAATGAACAGAATTCATTATTATAGGCTTATTTTCTGACAGACTTTTGTATTTTATTTTGACAGTTCTTAAAGAGGAGGGAATTATTATCAGATAGAGACTGCTGATGAAGTAGTGCACCCTGGACATAGCGAGGGCAACCAGCAGGAAACCATCCATCTTATCTGATGATAAATGATCATTTTTAACAAGGAGGGAACTATTGCTTGTACAAAATGCCTTGAGTAATTCAGCCTCACAGAAATACTATTAACCCTTTAATTTTTTCCCAATATACAGTATGCCATCTGAGGTTTAGAATGTTTAAAATATTTGTTACTATTTCAAAGCCTAATAAAATTCCAAGTGTAAGTACTGCACATACAAATCTTATATATGTTTAGAGAAAAATACACAGTTATGAATGTAAGGAGGAAAATCATTTCATAATAGCAATTATCTCTTTAGAGGTAGCTTTCAGTAGGGCTGTGCATGGTCTGAATAGTATTTCCCCAATACCACGAATAGTAGGCTTGCAGAATATTTGGATGGACATTCCAGATAGTTCACTATTCGGCTACTATTCGGGACGTACTATTCTGTGGGTGAGATTTCAAAATCTCACAGAGCTTCGCTGACCAATCAGAGCCTGTTTTTGGAGCTCAGAGCCAGGAACACCATGTGATCTCCTCACTCTGAGTGTGTAGATGAGAGGAGACAGTTGTTTCTCAGAGAGCTATCTCTGTTTAGTTTACCATTTGTAACTTTTATAACTGTTTAAAAAATGTTTTGTGTGAGATCCAGTTTTTACATCTGATCACCTTGTGACTGCATCTGACTGCAGTTTTGTTTCTGTGTGTGTGCTGCTGCATGCTGACTCCCCTTCCCCACTGCTTACAATTTCACAGCTCAGCTGAAGCAGTGTGGTTTGATTTTTTGCTTAAGAACCAATTAGTTCTTATCAGGATTTTTTTTTTTGTCAACAAAGTCCAGTTTGGCTTTTGCATGTAGTAGGTAACTGTTACTGGGCTCAGTAACAGTGAGTGACTCAAGCATTTGCTGACTGCCCCATCCCCACTGCTGTGCTTGCTTAGCTTTTTGTTCCAAATCCACACACAGCCCCGTGGTATTTTTTATTTCTTTTGCGAAGCAAATTGGTATTTTGCTGTAATCAAGTTCCGGGCTTGGTTCCCTGCATAAGTGAGGTGTGATTGTCATCTGACTCCCTCTTATCTGTGTTGCAGCTTACCACGGTGCATACATCATCAATGTGTGTATTGTATTGTTGTTCTTGTAATCTGTGTCCTGCAAGTGCATGCGCAGTTGTCTGCACACATTTTTTTTTGTGACATATGAAGCAGCCTATTTTTTTCTCACTGGGTCAGGCTTGGCCCATTGAATTGTTGCTGACTGTAGTCTGGTTCTGGGCTCAGTTCCCTGTAGAACTGAGTAAGGAGGGTGTCGCAGGTGACTCCTCCCTGCACAGCTTGCTGCACCTGAGTGGCCTCCTGTGCATGTGAGTTTTTTCCTTTTGTGTGTCTTCGTCCCCTGTGTGTGCACTACTGTGAGTGTGTACATGTACATTTTCTGTGAACTGCTTTAGTATTTCTATGTTTGTCAGGGAGACTCACTAAGTTCTGTGTGTTGTAAGTTCTTTGGTACACCTTCAAAGCTTGAATTGCTGTACTGTATGACTGCACAACTGACACTGTACAAGTAAGAAGTTGTTTGTTGACTCCATCTCTTTCTAGTATCAGCTTGACTTTATTAGCTGCTACATACGCGGTGTTGCTATTGTTGTTTTCTGCAAAAAGCACCAACATAAACAAAGACACTAATCACAAATAATATACACAGTAAGTTATGGACCATGTCTCATCAATCCCGTAAACATGCATGGTCCAGCCCAAGCCTGTTATCTTCACCACCAGTCATAAGTGGTGAGGAACAGGGTGAGAGAAGGTCTGTTCATATTCGCCGCTCTAAAATAGTTTTCTCCCCGATAAGCCTTCAGGTTCTGGTGTCAGTAAGACTGGGGGTAGTACTGGTACTACTATAACTTCAACTGCTGCCACTACTATTACTAGTACTGCATTTACAGCACCATCATTTTATAAAAGTAGGAGGGCTTTATAGCTGACATATCCAGTTATACAAGATCAAGAACCCACCCCCACTACCAGTGGTAGTACTATTCACACAACTGCCCCCATAGAGGAAACATCGCCTATCAGTGTGTTCCTCCCCACCACCACCAGTGCGTTGATTTCAGCAACTAGAGCAAATCCTTGTTGACACCACCACTGCCATAACAGTGTGCACTGTTATTTGTGCTCCTTGCACAGCCACTGTCTCCACAACCTTTGCTTCCATTAGTAGTCCTGAGTGTTCTGCTGTCACCATGACTACTGTTGCCAGTATTACAACTAGCTGTAATATGATGCCAGTTTCTTCAACTGTAACTCCTGATTGTAATTCTGGCACCAGGACTACTGTCAACAGTGCTACTACCTTGCCAATTGTGTCCATGACCATAGGTACTGTGACTAGTACTGACCATGAGACTGCTATAATGACTGTACCAATTGTGTTACCAAAATGTACTGTTGCTCAGCCTTGCAAGTTTCCTCTCACCACATTTCCTTTTGCTGATGTGGAGGATTCTGAAGAAGAGCATTCATCTGGTTCTGAATATTTACCAGAGCCTCAAGACTTGCTAAGTACATCATCTGACAGTGATACCCACCTAAGCAAATTTGATGATGAAGCCGAATATGCCGCATATCTGTGTGAGAAGAGTGAATGTGCAGCTGCCAAAAAGTGTAGTACTTCTTGTAATGGCAATCAGGCCGGTCAGGGTCACCCTCCTCCTCCTCCTAAAAAAACAAACAGCCCACCCCGTCCTTTCAAAGAGTTGTGTCAAGTTCAACTCCATCTGATACACAAAGTAGTTTTACAACTACATCTGTTGTGGAGAAAGAAAGGGGTAGAACAACTGCATCCACTGCACCCAGGTCTCATAAGGGGAAAGGGGCAAAACATGCCCATGGTCACCCTATTGGGGCCTGTACTTCCACTGTCAGTGCAAGGAAAAGTGTGGTGTGGCTGTACTTTAGTGCTGTAAAAGATAATCCAACAAAGGCAGTATGCTGGGTGTGTGACTGTACTATAAGTTGTGGTAAAAACCTTTCAAATCTCACAACAACATCAATGATGAACCATCTCCAAATGAAACATCCCAGTGCACTTAAATGATCCACAGCTGTTCCTCCCCCTCCACAACATGTGCCTGTCAGCCTCTCTTCTGGTACTGGTCCAGCAGACGCACAAAGTATTGTTAGTGATTCTATTACTGAGACAGACAGTGTGCCCTCAACTCCCCCTACTCCACTTAAAGCGCATCCCCATACAGGAGCATCACCAATTCTGCCTTCTTCTGCTCAATCGTCTATTATTGTAACACCCTCCACCATGGGTTCAAAGTCAAAATCAATGCAATGTGGTACCGCTTTGACTACACCCTTCATGCAAGTTTTCCATGCCCGCACCAAATACCAGGCGCCACACCCTACAGCACAGCAGATCACCAATTTAATTGGTGAGATGATGGCCTTGGATCTGCAGCCATTTTCCATTGTGGAAAACACAGGTTTCCATAGGCTGCTGTAGTATTTGCACCCTAGGTATAATATACCATCATGGACCCAACATTTACCATGATTTGAGAAAAGAAGTTGCCAGACTACTAGCACAGGCTGCTGGTGGAGTTTTCCACTGCACAAGTGACATATGGACCAGCATGAATTCAAATCATGCATATATGTCACTGACAGCACACTGGTGTGTTGCACATGTGGTAGTCACTGGTGGTGATGGTGGTACTGGTGCTGGTTCTGTCTCTTCCCCCTCTCCCTGCAGGTCTGCTTTGCTAAATGTCAGTGTTATGGAAAAGGATCACCAGGCTATAAACATACTGTCATTCCTGCAAGAGATGTTGAGCTCATGGATTGATGGCAACAATTTGCAGGTAGGGTTTGTGGTCACAGACAATGCCATAAATATGATAAAAGCACTAAGAGATGGCAATTTTGATGGGACATGCTGCTTTGCTCATACACTAAATTTGGTGGTGACAAAGGCTTTGGCAAATACAGAGGAGGCAGATCACACAGTCAAAGTAGCTAGAAGCATATACAGCCACTTCCATCACTCTGTGAAAGCCACAAACCGTCTGCATCAGCTACAAGAGCATCTTCAAATGCCACAGCATCATCTCATCCAGGACATACAGACCCAGTGGAATTCCACCTACTACATGCTGCAAAGGCTTGTGGAGCAAAAGTGGGCCCTTCATGAGATGAGCATGTAAACTGATATGGGGGAGCCCTCAGACATCAGGACTGGGTTGTGATTGAGGGCTTGGTAAAGGTTTTAGCCCCATTTGAAAGGAGCACTCATGACCTTAGCTCTGATTCTGCACTGCTAAGTCAGATAATTCCTGCTGTACAGATCCTGAAAAAAGCCATGAGGAAATTCAGTGAAAATGCTGAGAAAGATCCCAACCAGACACCAGGAACAGTGATATCCCTTGTGGAAACCTCACCACAGAACTGTAAGTTAGATTTTCTGATCTCTGTTCCAATAAAAAGCATATATTTGCCACTATTTTGAATCCACGTTTCAAGTGTGAGGTACTACACCTTATAATGCCCACTCACAGGGTTATAGACATTCAGAAGCAGATGAGCTCAGAACTTAGTTTCTGTATCCTTGGGTCAATGAAACCAGCAGATAACCCTATAGATGAGCCTGTCTCAGAATGACAAACTGAAAGCAGTATGGAAAGCCTTGAGAAGGGGGGTGACTGTTGGGCTGAACTCAGCTCATCACTACAGGCTGAGCAGCAGAAGAGAACAGAACAGCAGCCACAGTTGGCACCCAAACTGCTGAACAGTTATTTCAATGAGCCTCTGGAGTCATTCTCCATAAATCCAGTGGAGTACTGGATCAAAAGGATGAAAGCATCTCGGCACTTGGCACAGTTGGCCCTTAAATATATTTGTTGCTCCCTTACCAGCGTACCATCTGAACGAATGTTCAGCACTGCTGGGGATGTGGTGAAACCTCACAGATCCTCACTTGACCCAGCATATGTGGAACAACTTGTGTTTATAAAAATAAATCTACCTCATCTTGGGTACACATATGGTCACTAACAATTGCATTAAATAATTGTCTTGTACTGGATACAACATTTGTGTGTTGTAGCATTGACCCATACACAAGCCGTTCTGTGTTAACTATCATTGTTCTGTTAGCAAATAATCACATGTTAACATTCATATTCAAAGTCATACTAACACAAATCTGTGACCAGCACCCTTTTTCTTTATTACTTCCACTGTCATGGTGTATTATTTTGAATGAGCATGCCCTGCAGTTCCCAGTGCCTAAAACTGCCACCCACCTATTGATTGCTGTTCCCAATACAAAATCCTCAACTGGTGTTGCTACATCTCTCATCCCCTGTGTTGCTCATGCCCATATTCCATCGATCCCTTTAACAACTTTCCAGATGCCAGTGACCAGTGTGGCATCACCAGTTTTAAGTATTTCATGTGCATAAAATATGGCAGCTAATAGTGTGTCATCTCCAGTCTCAGTGTTTCCCATGCCTGAAATATGGCAGTTACAAGTGTGGCATCACCAGTCTCAGTGTTTCCCATGTCTGAAATATGGCAGTTACAAGTGTGGCATCTCCAGTCTCAGTGTTTCCCATGCCTGAAATATGGCAGTTACAAATGTGGCATCACCAGTCTCAAGTATTTTGAGTGCATAAAATATGGCAGTTAGTGTAGCATCTCCAGTCTCAATATTTCCCATGCCTGAAATATGGCAGTTAACAGTGTGGCATCTCCAGTCTCAAGTATTTCGCATGACTGAAATATTATGGTTATGAGTATGGTATCACTTGTCTCAAGTATTTCACATGACTAAAATATTATGATTACGAGTATGGTATCACTTGTCTCAAGTATTTCACATGGCTGAAATGTTCTGGTTACCTGTATGGTATCACCATTCTCAAGTATTTCACATGCCTGAAATATTCCAGTTACCAGTGTGGCATCTCCAGCCTCCAGTATTTCACATGCCTGAAATATTCCAGTTACCAGTATGGCATCTCCAGTCTCCAGTATTTCACATGACTGAAATATTCTAGTTACCAGTATGGCATCACCCATCTCAAGTATTTCCCATGCCTGAAATATTCTGGTTACCAGTGTGGCATCACCCGTCCCAGGTATTTCACATGCCTGAAATATTCCGGTTACCACTGTGGCATCACCAGTCTCAATTATTTTCCATGCCTGCAAAATTATTGCAAAGTGCTGCAGTATGCTGCAAGGAACAGTGTAATTCAATGGCAGTTAATCTCTAGTCATCCAATATCTTGTGACAGGATTTACTGCAAAGTATTGAATTGCATCTTATCTTGCTTCACTGTATACTATTGATACATAATACAATTCCAGCGAAGGTGGTGAGATAGACTACATGGATGATGGCAGACAGGTGTCTCTTTATTAGATGGTCTCAAATATTTTTTTCCCAAGCAAGCCTTTTAGTTCTTGAAGCATTGGGAATAGTATTACTACTACTATTACCACCGGCAGAACTATTACTACTACTGGTGTCACCACCTGTTCCATCTATATATTCACTGTCACATCCTTTTGTGCAGTAGTTGGAGGGTATTAGTGCATACATGCTTTGTGCAGGAAGCAGCAGACACCACCACAAGTGTTTCCACTGCTATCACAATGGCTGCTACATCTACAGTCAGTGTGCTTCCCACCACCACCAGTGCCATTCATGCAGCAGCCACCCTTTCAGCTGTCACCACTATGGCAGCCACTGTTACCACTATTCTTATGCCCATGGCCAAAGCACCATCTACCCTGTGTCTGTGGATTTATGTGATAACCACGAAAGCGCAATCGCGATTGGTGGCAGGGCAAGTATATATCACAGAAAATCTATTTCAGTGATGTACACCCCCAATGCACAGGAAAACAGTGCCAGGGACTTAAATTTTGATTGTTCCTGCAGTGGGCAGTGCCCCTTGCATTGTCCCACACCCCCCACTAAAGAATTCTTAACTCCAGAGGGATGAATGTCGGGGGGCTGCAAAATCTGAAGAAAAAAATATTGGGGTCCGGGCTCACAAAAATGTAGGCTGTGCACCAAGGTTAGGAAATACTTAGGTCTCAACTGAGTCAGAAGAGGGATTGTGAACCAGGTTGTGCGCCCACTAGGTTAAGAATTGCACTGCATTCCCTGGAGAGGGTGTGATATTTGTACTTTTTACCTGGGCTTGCTAGTGAAAAAGGGTTCATATTTGACCCTAGGACTCGAGACTGGTAGTTGATAGGACCTAAAACAGACAGGAGGGTGTCCCTGTTTGTCTCCTGTTCACATATTGCACTTCAAGGTTGGGCACTGTGGGAGCAGAGGGACTGACCCCCAGAGTGCATTTGTGACAATAACCACAATTCTGTACACCTGAGGTGTGTGAGGCTACATAAACTTTGAGAGCAAAGCTTAAAAGGTTTTATAATAGCATCACACACCCAGGATGCATATAAAATTTGCATTCTCACACCTACCCATGTCTTGTTTTATGTAATTACTTGTGGCTTTTAGTTTTCTTCCCAAGGTGTGGATGTAAAAATAAAGATTACTTTAAAAACAGTGTCAGTGCCTTAGTTTTATAGAAAAAATCACAGGTTTATATTGCTTACAAATAGGAAAAGTAAGACAATGTGAAGAGTATTTTCACTCTTCTTTTCTGTATTTGAAAAAAAGGTTGCCATGGTAATCTTCACTTAGCCTGGTGTCAGCAGCGCTGTCCAAAAATTGAGAAAGAGAACAAGAGTGAGAGAAGTACATTTAGGGAGCATGTCTGGTACTCTTTATCATCAATCTCTCAAGAAGATTTGATGAATTAAAAGACACTAGCACAGTTCATTTAAAAGTTCTATTTTGCTTGATTTCAGGGTAGATTTTGATAGTTTACAGTATGTGCTATTTTTAACCCAAAAAGCTTACTTTTATGTTTGAATTCAGCATCCAAAGTACCAAAAAAGGGGTTATCTGTTGATATTCCCTTTATAATGTATGGTAAGTGCCTATTAACCACCATAATCAGCAGTTACACAGCTTTGTTATGCACTGTTTAGAATTTTAAAAGTTGTTAACCACACTTCAGAACTTCCAAACAGTGGCATAACAAAAAAGAATGCACCAGAGTTCCATAATTCTCACACATAGAATGCAAATAGTGTTTTTTTGACCATACACTATAAAAGATGATGGCTGGTGATCGGGTGATAGCCACGCTGAAATCACCTCTCGTGGTTGCTAGGGCTACAGTAAACCCCTCGAGCTACGCTCTTGAGGTTTATCATGTTGCCCTAGCAATCACTCAAGGTGATTACAGCGTGGTTATCACCTGATCCCCAGCCATTATCCTCTATGTTATTCATGAACACAGAACTCAGCCACACCTTCAGGGATCTCCTGTGATGTCACACTAGCCTGAAGCATTGGTTCATGCTGTTCATGCCTGAATAAAAAAGCTTGGTTCACAAAGCTTTCAGTGTGTCTGTGATCAATATCTAGAAATGTTCAAAGTTGAAGAATTTGAAGGTGTGGGGGACACTGATCTAAACGTTGGTGTTGGTATCCGACCATACCAATTTGAGCCTCTGGTATCCAATGTTATTCCTAGTGAGGGTGCTCAAGCTGCCTCTTATTCAGACACTGACAATGACAGCTCTGATTCAGAAGACAGACATTGCTAGTGTAACTTGGATTTATGAGTTTTTAATAATTATAATCATTCCAGTAAATTTCCTAATAATTCCATAATTCCAGTATTTTGCATTGACTGTTTTTCCCACACAACTCCTTACAAATGTAATGAAAATGATTCTGAATTTCAAAGTGTGGTCTGGTAAAAATGTACAGTACTTGACATTATGCAGAGTCCTGATAGAACAGTGCATTCCCAAATAAAATAAAGGATGCACAGAATCCTGTATTATTGTCTGCATGAGACAACAGATAACATGGCAGAGCATTTCTGTGTAGGGCTATAGCCACCCAGTGCCAGCTGAGAAGAGGTTGATTTTAGCTCCCAACAGCAAAAAGTCTTGCCTTGGCAATGACACTATAAATTATTCCCTACTGTTGATTTAAGGTTTTGTGGCATGTAAAATATTTAAAGAAAATGCAGATGACATAATTTGCTGAGCAGCAGCATCCAATGCAGATACTGAAAAACTGCCAATGCCAGTCTGTGTTATTCCAGATTTTTCAGCACCCTCTCCCCTGGTTGCATGCCCTTTTCTTACTTATCAAATGCCAAATTTCTGCACGTCCATGTTGTGGCAAAAGCAATAGAAGTTGATAGAGCACCACATGACTCCTCACAAAATCTAAGTAAAATGAATGCTGACAGCTGGCCCATCGGTGCAGAGGTTGGATCTTCAGTTGTAACGCTGGCGACCTGGGTTCGGAAATTGACTCAGATCACTGGAGGGCTGGCTGGGGGGGTGAAAGCTCGAGCATCTGATGATGGCTCACCTTCTTCTAGGGAGAGGGAGGGGATATGGCCTAGTGCCGGCAGACTCCTGACAGAGGCTGGGAGAACAGCAACATGTCCGGTCCCATTGATTGGGGAGTGGTGAATGTCAGCATACACCTTGACATCTGTGGCATGCCACTCCCTTGGGAGAAAATGGGAAAATGGCTCCCTGGTCAGCCAGATGATGGTTGCTGGCCCCTGATACCACCAAGCCCCAAACAGCTGGTCCACCTGAGTGGCACCTGGGCCAATTAAAAAGTGCTCTGGCCACCCCAACGGTACCTTCCCCCTCAAAGGGGGGGGACCCATCTGGAGAAGGGCTACACCAGGTCACCTGGAGAGGCCACAATGTGAGGTGGTGGATGGCAGTGGGGATAGTGTGCCAGTGGGGTCCTAGGTGACCGGAAGGAGTGGCCAGCCAGGAGGCATAGGGAGGTGCCTAAAAAACATTAATGCTGAATTTCATACTGTGGTATGATAGAAGGTACAGTGCTTGACATTATGCAGAATCCTAATAAAATTGAGCATTCCCCAAAATTGTTTGCCATTGTAAACAAAAACATTGCCATTCTGTAATCAATAAGCATATGTGCTATGACATGTGTGCAGGGTGCTATAGCACCCCAATTTCTGCTGCTGATATGCAATGACCCTCTTTGCTTGTGCAAACTACATTTTTTACCTTGTGCCCTTTCAAACTTTAGCACCCACATTTTTCCTCAGTATCCAGCATTCAATTCCAAGGCAACTATTATGTTGCTTATTTCCATTTTGTATCAATTTTGGTTTAGTATCATGCATTTTGTTCACAATCAAGCACCTATCTGAAATGGAGAACACACATTTTGAATTGTGTCTCTTACATTACAGAAATGTTTTATTGCACTGACACACACATACATGTATTATTGCATACACACACACACACACACACCTAAATATACTTCTAGGTTTTGCTGAATATTGTGCCAAAAATATGCTGTTATAAATGTTGCTTAGTATATGGGTCTAGGGGAGGTAGAGATGCTTTTAGAAATTTTGCTTAGTATATGGGTGCAGGAGTGGGAGTCCTGCAACTTATTCTGGTACCAAAGGTTCAGTGGGAACTGATGATCTTTTTTTAGACAAGATTTGAAAAACAACAAACTGGGACAAAATGTAAAAGTTCTAGTTTTTCAAAATTGATTGGGGAGTACCTCCTAGGTCATGTTGTCAGCACATAACACTTTTTAATGTGGCTCTTACACCACCCTCTCTGTAAGAAAAAGTCACCTCAATTCTCCTTGAACCTCTCCTTACAATCTCAGATCTTGCCCTTGAGTGCACCCCTTTACATTTAAAAAGCCCCTCCTTGCCAGCCTTATTTATTCCTTTCTTGTACTCGAAGGTTTCAATTATGTCCCTCCCCATCCCCCTCTCCTCAAGTGAGTACATGTTCAACTCACTCTGCTGTCATACGGAAAGTCCCTATAGCCCCTGGATCATCTTTGTTGCCTCTTGCTGCACCCCCTCCAGCAACCTAATGTCCTTCTTCAGGGACGGTTGCCAGTACTGCATGCAGTATTCCAAGTGTGATCTAAGCAGTGACCTATATATTTATTGTAATGTGCATGTAATGCATCATATGTAAACAATAACATAAGCAGGGCTTGCGTTAACCCCCTACTGAAGTCCACAAATGGGATTTTTGCAGATTTCGAAGCACAAATATAAAAGGAGTGCTTCAGCACTGACCCTGTATATTGAAAGGTTTGAACAGATATCCTAGCAGAAAAGGTATCAGATAATGTGGTACAAGTCACTCCTGAAATATTTGACTCCAACGTTTTCTGTTTTGACCCCCAACACTGGAAGCAGAGGGTCAAACTGACTCCCACTTTACTAGTGCTAATTGAAGCCCTGCATATGCCAGTGTTCTTTCAGCAAGCAATAATACATGGCCGGGTGGGTGGAATTGTGCATTTTCAGATACACCAATGTCCATGAGTGATCCACATGTGGTCACAGAGGTGACAGTACAGAAACAGACAGTCAGGACCACCCTCACAGTATGCACACACACACGGTAACATCCACACAAACATATCGGAATAGGTAACATATACACTGAGAAAAAAATGCACAAACATACTTGTACTGCAACACAAGATGAAACTATATCCAAACACAACCCCTAATAAACTAATATGAAGCACCATCAAATTATGATAACAATGGGTGCACATGGGCACATTTGCAGAGCCCCCCCCCCACACACACACATATACACACACACACACACACACACACGACAAACAGTATCACTTGATATAGTTCAGAAGTGATGAGTACAAAGACATATTACAAAATATAGATTTACAGTTTGTGACGCAGCATAGGTCACTGAGTTGCTATGCAATATAATGGGGGGGCTAGCACAGATGATATAAAGGACTGGAATACCTTTGTGTTGCTAAATAAAATAGACAATGACCCCTAGATTACAGATAAAGCAATGATTAAGTAATAATTGAAAATACTAACCAGTCCAAGGTAAGTCTCCAATTTGTGCCATCTGAATCAGAGCTGTCAGTCTCTACATCAGAATTAGGCCCAGTCCACACTACACCACTCAGACCTCGTAACAGACAGAAACCACTATAGCTGGGGAACGGTACAGTATGTCCACACTGCAGCAGTGACCAGTACGAGACCGGTACTGCCAGTCCACACCTTGGGAACCGGGTGACCGTTACCGCGGCGCCCAATCCCACAATGCAGCTCACGCTGTGCTACGGGCCCTGCAGGGGATCATTACCACCCATCCACACTACCGCCGGTAATGTTACCAAGGCGGGACCAGTTTCATAACCGTTGTTGAAACCACCTCATATGTGGTTTCAACAATGGTTGCGCAAACGCCTTCTGTAACTTTACAGGTGTAAACGCAAACCATTGCAGTAATGGTTTGGGCACTCTGTAACGTTACAGAGTCATAGTGTGGACAGGGCCTTAGAAGCAGCTTGTGCCCCCTCGCACTGATTAACATTGGATACTGTAGGCTCAAACTGGTAAGGTTGGATACCAATATCAAAGTTTAAATGTATGTTCTCAACATCTTTATATTCCGCTACCTGAAACATGATGAATAGTGAGCACAGGCACAGGAAATATGATTGAAATCAAAAGGTAAAAAAACACTCTCCCTGTAAAACACTAAGCACAGCATGCTTATGTCCATGCTGTGCTTAGTGTTTTACAGGGAGTGTGTCTGGCAAGTCTGACATCATTGGAATGCAGCGGGGGTGGGGCTGATCTCAGTTTTCAAGAAGAAAGCACATAACCAGAACAGACTAGCAAACTCCTTTTTCAGTACTTAGAATTTCAACAGCAAGTAAGTTTTAAGATGAAAAGTGCATATAACAGTCCATTTCAACCTCCACTGTAAAAACTGTAACTTAAATGATCTGTGTTTAAGTGTCCTTTAAGGTGAGGACAGTGTGAAAGGCTGTAAAGAATGCTTTTAACTGCAAAGTGGGAAAAGCTGTGTGTAGTGAATATGAGAAGAAACTATGTGCACAAGGCATTCTTGTAGGGCGGCCAGCACATCAATGCCATTATAATCAGCTGTTAAAAATGACAAATTACACCTGGCTTTTCACCATGGAAAAAACTGTCCCCAGTTTTTATCATCTGTTACTTACACACGGTCTCAAGTTTATGGAGATAGAAAAAGTCAAAACTGGATGGGGGAAGAGATTTGAACACATAGATTTTACAGCGGGGGGTGCATTTTGGACTTAGAAATTAAAAGCAGCAAGTGGGAAAGGGTTAATGATAGGTTTGGATCCTTTTCTGTGAAAAAAAATGTATTTGATGTCTGTGCCAGCTGCATGCATTTTGGATCCCTGAAGCTCATCTCATGTAAATTATGTTTCTTTTTTTCTGTGCTAATAGGTCCACTGAGTCAGTGAAGTCTTGTGTTGAAAAAAACGTTTATTGAAAATGGAACAAGCAGCAAAATATTTACAAACACATATGAACAGGCACAGCTCTTTGATTTCTATTAGATGTGAATCAATTAAACGTTTGAATACGCAATGGCAGTTACATCAGATTGAACATTCTAGTTCCTGTTTCATGTGTGGTGGTCTAGGGTGCCTGCCCCTATATATCTTGCTGGCTCTGCTGCATGTACACTATACCGCCATGACTGTTTTACAAATGGTGACAGCCTAGCACCCTCCCTGGATCTCTGTGTAACTCCGTGACCTCTATGGCCACAAGGAAGCTGTCTGGGCAAAGTTCAGGAGATCTAAGGATGCCAAGAATGTCAACACCTTTAGGCAGCTATATAATCACTGCAAGACTGCCATTGGGTCTGATAAGGCCCATTAATACCTAGAATACTGGAACGGCTGTGTCTCTGACCCCAGACACTTCAAGTGCGGTAACAAGGAGCTCCTGAGCAGCTCCCACTGTAACCTTTTCACCCGCATGTTTGTCCCTCAAGCTAACCCCTAGATGACCATACAGTATTACTGATGCCCTAAACTACCACTTCACTAACCTTCTTTGGCCAATTCAGCCCTCACAAATTGCTATGCTATGGAGAAAAGGCTCCAAACCAAAGTTCCTATACCCCTTGACCATACCCTTCAAGTTCCTGTACCCAGCTGAAGTGCTTAAGGCACTCCCTGGCCTCAAACCCCATAAGAGTGCAGGGCTAGACAACCTAGAACCCAAACTCAAGAAGATTGTTGCCTCAGCCAATGCTGCAACCATTACCAACCTTTAACTTTTTAGAAGCCTTGAACAGTACTAAGGTGGGGATAAGCAAGACATTAGCAACTACTGATCTACTGTATCTCTATCCTTTATCCTGTCTGCACCTCCCAAACATGCTGTATGTAGATATTTTTTCATATCCAAATCTCAGTCCATCTGTTCCAGGACCAACTTCTAACTCCTCTCAGGCCAGGCTTCCATTTAAAACATCTGACTGCCTTGGGACTCTTAAGGGTGACAAGCAATAGTAACAAGGCTGCAAAGAATGATCAGATCACTGGGGCTATCTGCAATGACCTGAGCATAACTTGTGATCTTGTGAATATCTAGCATCATTCATGATGCTGAGATGACCTGTATTAGACCACTTTATAGTACTGAGGATTGTGACTACCACAAGGTGTGTGCACAAAAAGAATGCTCTTGGAACCAGCTTCTCTGAACTTGAGTCCTAAGAGCAGGGTACACCTCAGGGTTCTATCCTTTGCCTTCAAACATTACTTAATGTTTATTAGTAACCTACGCACCAAAGTGCCCAATGCAAGATACACATGTACACTGACATGATTCTCTATTGCCGCAACACTACACTAGTGTTTGAGAAGAATCATTTCAGGAATGGCTTTGTAACAGTAGAAGCCTGGCTAACTGAGAACCTCCTCATTCATGTTGCCAAAAGGCCAAGACCTTGGTATTTAGTACCCATCCACAGTTCTAAAATTTGGGTGCTTCTTTCACCATCCACACAAAGTAAAACCTTGCTCTCGAGTAGGTCCTGTCCTGCAAATACCTGGAGGATGACTGGATTCCCAATTTATCTACCAGATGCATCCATATTACATCACTGCCTTGATGGTTTCTATAAAGAAACTGTCTCAACTCTCACACAAGAATGCAGTTAATACGATAGACCAAGTGTTATTCTTCCTGTGCTGGGCTACAGAGATGTGATGTACCACTCGGCACATACAGCCAAACTGTACAGGTTGGCTATCTTGTACAACAGGCATTGAAGATTTGACACTGAGAGCACCACAAGTACCCTCAGCTGCTTGTTGTGTATAAACCCCTGCAAGGAATGCAAGTGGTATGTACTGCTCCATGGTTTTATGTGGCAACAGTGAGTTTTTTACACCGCTAACCACAAACACTGAAACAAACAGCGCCTGACATCAAAAGTGCAACTGAAATTATGCTGTCCACTGCAACAGCGATGGTTGCTTACACTCTGTATGGTGGTAAAAAAAAACATTTTAATGCAGGGGGCAAGCCCACTGCACCCTCCAACTTAATTATAGTCAACTACGGAGGGGTGGACATAGATGAAAAAACAAACACTAAAAAACAAACAAAAAAATGTATCCTGCAGCCAGACCTGAACCTGGATCCACCAACTCAAATGTCGGTGACTCAAGCCACTTCACCAAACAGCCACCTCAGCAGTGCTTGGCTGAACACAGCCCCATAGTCTGCTATAGCAGGTACAGCTCACTGCTACACTCACTATACTCAACTCTGCGCTACATTTTCCACCTTGCTATTCCTACAGGTGGTCAAACTGAGTGGCTCAAATTCACTTGCCCACATCACTGCACACCCTACTTCATAAGCACATCCACTCTCCAGCTCCTACATATCTATATCGTGTCCTCTGTTCTCTAATATTGAATGAGACAGCTGGCTGGATAGTACTGAAATGCCAAAAAGACTTCAGCAGACTGGCCATCTTCTCAGGCGTGGTAATTTGGAACAGCCTACCATTCTCTTTTGACAGTCTACAAACCTTCCTACTTACCAAAGACTTCTGCTCGAGCACCTCAAAGATCCATGTACTGTACATGTCCTCCTGCCTACCCTTCTTTCTTAGGCACCTCATGCATGAAGGGCAGATTTTCAGCCATGTGTCAGGACTTTTGGCACAAATATGCTTCTTCCCTGATGCTCATGAATATACCTTAGACTACCTAAAAGATTAAGGTTGTCTAACTATTGCGTGCATCTGCTGCGACTTACATCAGAATGGGAGCCATGTAATGATGCATGCTTCAATATCTGACCAATACAGAAGTACAGAAGTTATGTAAAGTGACATGTTTAAAAAAAGCATGCAAGCATTGTGCAGTCCAAAACTGTGACCTGTACTTGTGACATCATGGTAAAAAATCTTGCCTCTGTATTTAGTGATTTTTGTGGAACAGTAAAATCCTCATTCTTTTCAACTGTCATTTGTACATTGGTATAAGGGGACAGCCTTTGACACATGTGGCTATATCATAACCTTACTTTATCTACTGTAGGCCAGATATTCAGAAATGTGCCAAAGGCATGCACAACCCCTGTGCAGCGCAAGTCAACTGTGCAATGGTGCAGTGTCTGCAATATTCAATGGTTGTGCATGGCAATATGCACCAGTGCAACATGGCTGAATATCGCAGGCACTGCACCATAGTGCAGTGAGAGGTGCACCAGGGACAACCAGAAATGTATCATAGTGTAACCAGGGATGCGCACGAGGCAGAGGATGATGTGCCAAGGCACAGCAGGAACAGCCATAGGCACTACAGAGAGACAGGCAAGGGGGTGGAACAGTGCAGAAAGACAGGAGCACGAGGCCAGGAACAATGGCAGGGACATAGCCAGCACACAGGCCACTACTGCCCATGAAGCACAGGCATGTATCTGGTGGTCCCCCCGGGGAGGACACAGGGCACAGGTGGCACTGACGTTCAGGGGCGGGCACCCTAGACCACTACACACCGGAGGGCACATGGCCGCCTGGTCAACGACAAACCACACCCCAACACATGGCACCCACCACACACACACATGTCACACATTCTGAACTGCTGTCCCAGGGCCACGCCAAGGCACAGCCACTGACCAAGTGGCATGCCAACACCATGCATGCACCACCCAATGACACAGGTGCACCACACAGCCACCCACCACAAGACTGCAGCATGGACCAACTCACCAGCTGCAAAGCAGACATGGACACAGAAGGGTAAACAGGTAACAAATATAATGGCAGAAAGCAATGCAGCTGAACAGAACACCAAAACAATGGGGAAGGTAGGCGTAGGTGAGAAGGGGTCAGGGGACCAGGTCTGTACAGGTGGAAGCGAGAAGGTAGGGGAAGGGAGAACAGAGGCAGGTTGGGGGCTGATGTTCTTCATGGCCGGACACAGTCTGCTGGCACCTGGCGCCTCCCCCTGTGCCGGTCTCGGAGCAGGATTCAACTGGTCTGGTCTGCTATTTCCATTGTATGCAAGGTTATTAGTATTATCTGTCGCAGCAAACAACAGTAGAGCAGGAGCCTTGAACCCCTTCAGACATGTAGAGGAAGGGACAGGAGATCAGTGCATGTCCAAAGCACTCCAGCCCCCCCCCCATGCGCAGCGAACATTGGGAGCACACGCCAATGGAGTGGCACCCTGGCCACCCGCAATGGGTGGGCCTATGCCTGCCACAACCCTGCAAACAACAGCAGTACACAGTGCTTGAATCCACTGCCCAAGGGCCACCCGATGGCACAGTGGCAGACAGGTGGCATGGTGCTGCAATGGAACCACAGTAGCACAAGTGATGGCTAGATGCACATCTGGCCCACCAACAGCTGCCACACACACTGTACCATGTGCTGAACACAGCTGCCATGGCACATGGCACAGGGAACCAAGTCCATACCTCAACCTCCGCTGCCCATCCTGCACAACAACATGGGACTGCACAGTGCCTACCTGCACCCCGTGGCACTCTGTGTGCTGGTCCCAGCACTGCACACCTGGATGGGTCTCCTCCAGCTGTCAATGGACCTGCAGTGCCCTGCTGTGGGCCGCCAGGTGCCCCAGCCACCCTGGTTCTCCTCCGGTCCTCAGGCTCAAGGACGAGAACACAGACAGGCACACATCAGAACACAGCCACAACAAGGGCCCACTGCCCCCACCACCCATGCACAGAGTGCACCCCAGCCAGGCAGGTCCGCTGAGCAGTTGCACAGTGCACACAGTGACTGGCAATGCCATGCCACAGGGCACGTTGCAAGTGCCCCCCCACATGGCATGCAGCCCTGCCAGCCCAATGGAACAGTGGACTTGCACAGACTCAGTCTGTGCCAACTTACCTGGCCATGGCACGGCCCCCCCTCCAGATGCACACCTGCAGTGCCCTCAGCCTCTCCAGGTTCCTCTGTACCAGGTCCCCATACCGGTGTTGGCACTGCTCCCTGGTGCACAGCACGCCAGTGGCCTGGACAAGCCTGTCGGCAATGTCCTGTCACACTTCTGTCCTGGGTCTAGTGAGGGGCTGCTGGCCAAACAGGCCAGCAGCATGGGGCTCCACCTGAGCCACCAGATTCACCAGCTCGACCTGGCTCCAATTGTGGGCACGGGGTACTGTGCGACGTGGCATTGTCAGTCAGCACTGTAGAAGGCCAAAATGGCACCCAGTAGTGCATGTGCACAACATGCACAGGATGCATGCCTCACACGGAGATGTGCTGTCCACAGCAATCGCGCATCCTCGGGGATGCGTGGCTTGGGCATGGCCACACCAACATGTGGAGCAGAGGTCTCTGGGGGCATAGGGCATGGCAGGGCTCAGAGGTCAGCACGCACAATGTGCACGGGAGCACTAAGGGGCCCATGACGCATATTGCGCAATAGGGCCATGAGGACAGAACGTCCCATGGGTCCAATAGCACCCAAGCACCATAGGCCCAATGGTGCCCAAGCACCATAGAGCAAATGGCACCCGAGAGCTATAGGTTTTATGGCACTCAAGTGCCATAAGGCCCATGGTGCATGGTTGCGATGGACCCTACAGCGCACGCTGCACTATAAGTGACAGCATATGCCATTGCACGTGCACATTGGTGAGTCTGCACTGCGCATGTCACAGCATTGTACAATGACATGTGCTGGAGCAAGTCCATTGTGCAATGCAAAACAGCGCGATATTCAGCCGACATATGCAGATTAGCTCATCAGACTATCTGCGGTGCAATGAGGACATTTGCATGTCATCATAGTTGTGTATCTGCTCATTTGCATGTGATGCGCTATAAAAGCGCTGCACAACATCACAGGCCATGGACCAGTATTGCAACCATCAGAGGTAGGATGTGCCTGCCAAGGAGAAGGGCCAGCACAGGGTGATTGATGGCCGTGGTGGGCTGCTGCAGCCACTAACCACATGTCCATGTCCACAGATAACAACATGTCTGAGCATGAGGAGAGTGAGGAGAGTGAGGAGCGTGAGCCTGCCTGGAAGCGCAGGCCCAACTTTATGAGAACAGAGGCAGATGCCCTGTTCGAGGCGTACCTCGACAGGGAGCCATTGCTGAGTGGCACCACTGGTACACCCCAGGCCAGCGCTGTGGCCTGGGAGGAGGTGGCTGAGGCCATGAACCAGCAGGGCAGCCATCAGTGGTCTGCACAGGAGTGCAAGAAAAAGGTGGGCACTGACAAGCATCAGATAAAGGAGATGGTAGCTGGCATCCGGGCCAGCAGGCCAGGCACAGGTGGGGGCCAGGCCGCCGTGACACAGCTCACGCTAGAGGAGGAGATGGTGGTGGCCACCATGTGGTGTAGTGTGGTGGAGGGTGTGTCGGGTGGTGGCTTACAGACTGGAGGGAGTCCATCACTACATGGTAGGTCTGGCAGGTGGGGGGAAGGGTCCTGTCGGGTCAGCAGCTCTAACGCATCTGTGTTCCCTTACAACACTGGCTTACCAACATGCTGTGGCTGGGGCACATGTGGCTGTCATGGTAGCCCGCTCAGCCCCTGAGGACTGGCCATCCACCTCCATGGGCATCCAGGGGCCCAATAGGCTGTGGTCGACACCACCATCTGGCCAGATGTCCTGGGCGTGATGGCAGATGAGGCTCTGGCTGTGTTCCAGTGAGACGCCAACCACGGTGTGCTCTGCGCAGAGACACAGATTGGGGTGGGGTCCAACACTGATGATGATCAGACCATTGTCCTGGACAGTGAGGGGCTTGTCAGAGGGGAGTCACCCATACAATACACCAGCACTGGCTGCATGGCCAGTGGCCTGTTGACAGTGGAACAGCTGCCCGCCACTGACCTTGGTACTACTGTGTGTACAGGCACAGTGGAGCTGGGTGGTGGGGCACCCACACAGGCACTGGCCAGCGCACAGGGGCAGGAGGGGTGGCAGCAACAGATGGCTGGAGATGTTGGGGGCTGGGTGCTGCATCTGCCACTGGGGCACCTGACATTGGCCATCCCCATGAGGGCCATGCTGTGTTCGGCTCCCACCTGAGTGGGGGGCCATGCTGCACGGTCATATGATACCAGTGGGTCGGCACTATGCCCATGCACCCCAGGGTGCAAATCTCTTGGCTAAGCACACCTGATTGCTGCAGGCCTTCGTGGAGCAACAGCTGATGCTTGTGGTTGGGGTGTGAGCACTCCATTCAGAGGTGCGCCAGGCAGCTGAGCAGTGCAAGGGGGCACCACGCAGGTCCTGGAGGCCAGTCATTGCCTGTGGGAGGACACGACCACAGCCCTGGACCGCAGTGCCAATGTGATCTCAGTCGGCCTTGTCCCACTGGCTGCCACAGGGTGTGGCTGACCGCCACAGACACCATGGAGTGCAATGTCCACCCCACGGCCCCTGCATCGGGCGACCCCATCCGCGTCGATGCCGAGCTTTGCTGTGGACATCTCAGGCACACCTGGTGCGGGCCTGTTTGGGAGCTTGCAGACCCCTGCAAGAACCCAGTCATGGTCCTTCAGTCCCACCCCTGTGGGGCAGTCGCAGGCCCCTCCTGAGGCCGTTGCACAGCCTGTGATTATTGGGTGTCCACAGTGCAGCTGTCCCTGTGTCCGTGGTGGCTGTGTGACTGTGTGACAGACCTGATATGCATGCCCCCCTGTCAGTTGTCTGCAGCCTCCGCCCTGTGTGCACATGGACATTTTGTGTGTCTGTGCATGGCATGGTCGTGGCAGCCATATGGTGCACCACACATTGCCTGTGTGCACAGCTGCCCAGCCTCTGGCCTATGTGGTGTGTGCATGACGATGCCATCTCAACACTGGTTGCGCAGTGTACCAGTGCCCTGCATCTGATCCACACCACATGCTGGTGCCCGGTTTTGTGCATGCAGGTGCCACTGTGTGCGTGTGATGCTGTGTGGTGTGGTGTTACTTGTGGCCATGTGGCAATGCCCCGCCACTGCACTGCACCTGTGTGTACATCACCCTGGCCATGCTCACATATGGCTGTGTGCCCTGCCACTGTGTCAGTTCTGTTCACATGTGGTTCTCCACCTACCTGTGTGCACCGTAGTGCTCCTACGCTATTGTATCTTGCTGGTGGCATGCCAGCTGCCTCAGCTGGGGATCCCTCCACCCAGGGGGGCTGCCCACCACCTCCCAGGCCAATTCCCGTGTCATCCCCACTGCTGTTCTCCCCATCGGCCTCGACAGCTATTCCACAGTCAATGGCCATATTGTGCAGCATGCAGCAGACCAGGAATAGGCAGAAGGCCTTCAGGGGGCTGTATTGTAAGGCACCACCCTGAGCCCTTCTCACCTATGCCTACCCTCCCCTTTGTTACCTGTGTTATGTTTAGCTTTGTTGCTTTCTTCGATTATATTATTTACCTGTTTACCCTTGTGTGTCCATGTCTGCTTTGCAGCTGGTGAGTGGGTCCATGCTGCAGTCGTGTGGTAGGTGGTCGTGTGGTGCACCTGTGTCTTTGGGTGGCGTGTACATGGTGTTGGCATGCCTCTCGGTCAGTGGTTGTGCCTTGGCGCAGCCCTGGGATGGCTGATGAGGATGTGTGGCTTGTGTGCATAGGGGGTGCCATGTATTGGGGTGTGGCTTGTCATTGGCCAGGCGGCCGCATGCCCACTGGTGTGTGGTGGTCTAGGGTGCCCACCCTGTACATCAGTGCCACCTGTGCCCTGCGTCCTCCTGGGGGGGTGCCGCTGCATGCTTGCACTCCATGTGCAGTGCTTACCTGTGTACTGGCTGTGTCCCTGCCAGTGTTTCTGGCTTAGTGCTCCCACCTTCCCACACTGTTCCACCCCCGCTTCCCACTTGCTTCTCTCTCTCTTCTGTGCTTCTGGCTGTTCCTGCTGTGCCTTAGCACATCTTCCTCTGCCCCTTGTACATCACTGGTTGTGATATGGTGCATTTCTGGTTGCTCCCTGGTGCATCTCTCACTGCACCATGGCGCAGTGCCTACGATATTCAGCCGTGTTGCACTGGCGCATGTTGTGGTGTGCAGCCATTGAATATTACAGTCACTGTGCCATTGTGCAGTTGACTTGTGCTGCGCAGGGGTTGCATATGCCTTTGGCGCATTTCTGAATATCCCACCCACAGTGTGCTTGAAAGGCACTATATAAAATCAAATTCCTTTACTTTCTTTATATTAATTACAACCTAAAAGGATAGAAAACAATCCCAGACCACAACCAACTCATTTGTAACTAGTAAGTCAGTTTCTTTACTAAAATGTACATGCATATATATGTTACAATATTTTAGCTACAAAATTGTTTTTTTGATTGGAAAAAAGTGCATACAGACATACTATGGGAACGGCATACGTAAGTGTAACTTTGAAATCTTAAGTCATTCAGTAGGTCACTTTTCAATGAACACTCTACTTAATGACTCAAACAATTCACTATAGGTTTCAGTAAATAAATTGATTTTCTTATTTGCAGCAGTAACAATAGGTGATCTGTCCCAATGATGCCTTGTGACACACAAGGAATCACCAAAATTTCAGATGGCATGGGACATAGAGAGACAAGCTGGGGATCCTTTGAAGGAGGAGTAGTGGACATGGGCAGACTAGGTGGACCATCAGTCTCCTTCTGCCATCACCTTTCTATGTTTCTATGACATGAGGATGATCTGAGTTGGCTGATGAGGACAGATGGTAAGATAATGTTAGTAAGGACTCAGAGGCACCCAGGGAGGATGTGGAATAATGAGCAGGGTTCTCCCTGTCTTGTGACCCCATGGTTACACCCAATACTAACAGGCAAAATGTTAGCAAGCCAGTCAGCTGTGTTCATTCCCTTCAGGATATTCTTTCTGATGCAAGATTGATGAGGAACAAGACTGCAGTGATGGAGGGTTTCATTGCTGATTCCTCAGCTGATCCTGTTTTCATCATGAAGACCTGGCCAAGTGATGACTCTGGACCTGTGCTGGAGTTGTTGATCCCAGCTGGTTATTTCGTGCTGCATTGCCCAAGGTGGGATCATGGGGGTGTGGGGGGGGGGCATTTTTTTAGATCTGCTCTAGGTCTTACAGTGTACCCCACAGGAACTACATGGCATTTTGAATGTATTTCAGGAAGGGGTGGTGCAGGTGTAGGTTGTAGGATCATCCTCATATACTGGTCTCCAGGATATGGAGGTGACTTCCTCCAAGTTCTGGTGTATTTTATCATTGACCAGGTGTTGGATGCCCAGTGCTATTAGTGCTGGGGAATTTTAATGCCTGGGTTGACTATGAAACCTTGCCTCTTTGAAAACAACTCCTCCAGTTGATATCATCACTGGGCCTTACACATGCAGTTACCTCTGTCTCTCACCTGCACAGTCACACACAAAATACAGTCTTCTCATCAGGACTTCACATAGGTGTGGTGAAATCTAATTCAGCCATTTGGTCAGTTCACCACATTGCATTGTTCCTTTGTGGGGCCGTCCATTTTAATACCCCTCCTGAGGGAATGGTTCTATACCAGCTGAAACATAATTTGGAGCCTTGCAAATTCCAGGCAGTACTGACATCTCAAGAATGATGTCAGTGCATGCACAGAGAGCTGAGATAGCTGTGGAGCACTATAATACAGGTCTCAAGTCTACCTTGTACTCTCTACAAATTCCCATGTCCATCCCTTGACCTCCTGATACAGCTTTCCATGGTATAGTATTGTGAGGAGGTGAGGTGGTTGAAGACTAAGGGATGAAAGCTGGAGCATTCTTGGTAGGGATCCCACTTGGTGGAGGACAAATTCACTCTGAGAACTCACTAAGGCGAATGTCAGAGGACGAATCTCCTTGAAAAAGACAGATCATGGGATTTTCATACATCTGGATGCAGCACTCATCTCTGTATTATGATGCATGCTGCATCCAGACAAATACATTGGGATGCTTGCAGCTTATCTGCAAACATTCTGATGCATTTACAACACTTGCTGCTTTTTCCAGCAAAAGTATGATGCATACATCTAATTTAGACACATGCATCATTTTCAGGATGCAAGTAGGGGCAATTGCACCCACAACGTAGACCACGTTATAGGTGGTCTAACTATTTTGATGAATGTCAGGTGGCAGCATCTGTAAAACAAACATGACTGTCTGATTATCCTGCCCAGAGGTCCTGTCAAACTTTTTCAGCAGATAAGTGCAAAGAGGTTAGCTAGTTTTTCCTTGACAAGGTGTCCTCCATTTGGACTGGGATAGCCTCAAGTGGCCTGTCTTGGGCTGGCAATGTCCAGAGAGGCAGGGACAGCGACAGTCTACCATCCTCAGCAAAGTTTCACCTGATTGTATAAAAGAACGTGGTCTTTGTGATCTCAGGTTTGCACCCAACTTACTGTACACTGGACATTGGACCTACTTGACTGCTTGTTGGCAGCCTGGAATTATTACAGCTAGTATACATAGAGATTGGTGGATGTTTTTTTGAGGGAGCATGTCATACCATCAGTCTTAAAATGGGCACTGGTGAATCCCCTCCTCAGAAAAACATCTTTTGAACCTGACAATCTTGTGAATTACAGGCCTGTCTCGAACCTTCCTTTTTTGTGGAAGGTGATCAAGAAGGTAGTTGCAGTGCAGCTTGAGACTCACCTGGAATTATCTAACATCTGCTACAGTAGCAACCACAGACACTGCCAGCTATTTCCTGAAATTTCTGTGATATTTCCAGAAATATCTCATGCTTTCTCCATTTCCACAGTAGGGGCAGCAGAGAGAAACTCTTTAGAAATTTCACGAAATATCTGGAAATAGCTGACAATGTCTGTGGCTACTACTGTATCCTCTCCAGTCAGGATTTAGACCTTGACAAAGTACTGAGATTGCTCTGGTCAGAGTGGTTCATGATTTCCTCATGGTGAGAGACCAGGTACCTTGTTCCATCTTGGTCCATTTTGATCACTTGTCAATATTTGATACAGTGGACCATGGTGTCCTTTTGGATCACCTGAGGAACTAGGTAGGACTCACCAGAACTATTTTGTGCTAGTATGATTCCCACATTACAGGGAGATTGTCGCAGGTGGCTCTGGATAATGTCATCTCTGGAGCAGCTGCAGTTACCTGTGGGGTTCCACAAGGCTCAATCTTGACACTGATGTTGCTCACTGTGTAGATGTTGCAATTAGGTGAGATCATTAGTTGGCATGATTTTGCATTTTATTACTATGCAGATGATACTCCATTGTATGTGTCTTGCCATCTTGATAGGTCTAATGAGGTCTCAGTGTTGGGATAGTACCTACAAGAAATCAATGTCTGGCTGGCCTCCAACCTGTTGTATCTCAACCCAGGTAAGACAGACATTATGATCATTGATCCAGGCCAGCAAGGGTCATCAATGATGAGTGGTCACCTTCTTTTGCCATCAGTGAATGATCAGACACTTTGAGCTGTGGATGTAGTGAAGGATCTGTGTGTCATTCTAGACTGCAAGCTAACACTAGAACAGCAGGTGTTGGCAGGAATCAGGAATGGCTTTTGACATCTTCAGAATGTTGCCCGGATCAAGCCACATGTAGTGACAGCTCACTTGGAGATGACAGTCTACCCCTTTGTCACCTCCAGACTGGATTATTGCAATGCTTTTTACATAGGGTTATCTGGCGGCATGATGTGTTGCCTGCAGTTGGTCCAAAATGCTGTAGTTGGTGATGGCAACTTCTTGGAAGGACTACATCATGCCAGTGTTGCAGAGCCTGCACTGGTTGCCAGTTCGATGGCATATAACCTTCAAGATATGTTTGTCAACATTCAAGACCATACATCTTTTAGGCCCAACCAAGCTACCTTAAATATTTTCTGATGTCTTTCATACCTATTCACTCCCTCAAGTCAATAGATGCAGGTTATCTACAAGTTCCTCAATATCCTACACATCTATTCGTCCCCTCCACTCCACAGATGCAGGCTTGCTTCAAGTCCTTCAGTATCACCTTAAGCAATCTCTGGACAGGGTTTTTGGAGTTGCAGACCCTTTACTCTGAAACTCCCTGCCAGAGGATGTTCAAACTGCACATACTATGGGGGCCTACATATTTGCACAAGCCCATTCTGATTAGTTTAACTGGATTTTTAATGTTTATTGATATTTGGTATTTAATTTGGTTTCTTTTTATGCTGTTTTAAGCTGTTTTATTGTTGTAAGGCACTCAAGCCATTGGGAAAGGGTGCCAAACATAAAATTTGCCTCGCCTTGCCTTACCTCAGAATGGCTGAAAAATAGGCAATAGTTATCTATGAATCTTAACTATTCTGTAAGCAAATGCAGTCATATTACGTGGTTGGCTGTATTACCCTCTGATTTTCAGTGTCTGACAAGTGCAATTATTTGCTGCTAGCAAACCGTTACAGAGTACAAATAATGGACTGTGAATAACAAAGTGAGAATAACCTTTCAAAACAGAAACAAAAACTCCATTACCCAGTACTAGCAGCAGATAACACTTGCAAAACAACCCTACCACTACACACTCCTACCACTAGGGAACACCTCATACATACTCTGACCACTAGGGACTCCTTGTTCACACTAGTTAACATTTCCAAAGACACTCCCACATGACAAAGCTTCATAAATGCAAACCTAGTCCTTTACCATGTTATCCCATACAGAAAAAGAAGGCCTTCAAATTCATTTCAAGTATTCTTCAGTTTTTTAATTCAATTCAATTCAATTTTATTTATAAAGCACCTTTCAAAACCAAGGCACTGTACAAAATATTAAAAGTAATAAAATCCAAGCATTTAAAAGTCAGCCACAACTAACAGAGATACGCTAATCCAGAAAGATATGTTTTTAAAGCAACTTTAATGTTTTCGATGGCTGGACATTCTCTCAACCAATGAGGTAGAGAATTCCACAGTGTTGGTGCTGAAAAATCTCCAGCAATCCCTCATTGGTGGAACGGAGAGGATGGAGGGGGCAGTAGGGAATCAGAAGATCTTTCAGGTAACTGGGTCCCTGATCGTGTAGAGCTTTAAAGGTTAGTAAACCAACCTTAAAGGTGATCCGCCACCAAACCGGCAGCCAGTGCAGTCCGCAGAGCACAGGCATAATATGACTAGTTCTAGAAGTCCCAGTCAATAGCCTGGCTGCCGCGTTCTGCACCAGCTAGAGGTGGTGGATATCAACCCCTTGTAGCCCTAGGTAGAGGGAATTGCAGTAGTCAAGACGGGTAGTGACAAAGGCATGGGCAAATGTTGGAAGATCCTCTAGGGAAATCAGATGTTTCACCTGGGCGATATTTCTCAGATGGTAAAAAGAGGACTTGACAACAGCTGACACCTGAGATTTCAGGATCAGACCATCATCAAAAATAACGCCCAGATTTCACACCTGTTTAGAGGTAGAGAGTGGTACACCACCAAGTAATAAACCTGATGGTTGTCCAACTCCCACACCCATCCCCGGATGACCTGGATCCATAACCAATACCTCAGTCTTATCCAGATTGAGTCTCAACCAACTCGAACTCATCCACAGTCTGATCTCATCAAGGCAACTATTAAGTACAGAGAGTGCATCACCCTGACTGGGGAGAAAAGACAAATACAGCTGAGTATCATCTGCATAGCAGTGAAAACCCAGACTGTATCGCCTGATGATTTCTGCCAATGGCAGCATATACACTTCAAACAACATGGGAGCTAAAATGGAGCCCTGTGGTACCCCACAAGGCAGGGAGTGAGTGCCAGAGGAATAAATTCCGGTGACAACTCTCTGAAACCTGTCCGTGAGGTATGAACAAAACCATTTGAGGACTGTATCAGACAGCCCACAAAAGACCCGCAGGTGCTCCAATAGCACTCCATGGTCTACAGTGTCAAATGCAGCAGACAGATCGAGAAGGACCAGAATGGTACATGCCTTTCGATCTCTGGCCATTAGGAGGTCACTCAATACCCAGACAAGGGCAGTCTCTGTACTATGCCTTTTCCTGAAACCAGACTGGACAGTATCATAGACAATGTGAGATATAAGGTGATCATCCAATTGCAACGCAACTGCCTTTTCAATAACCTTACCAACAAATGGCAGGTTAGAGATAGGCCGGTAGTTAGCTAGACAATCTGGGTCCAAGGAGGATGTTTTAAGGAGTGGTCGAACTACTGCCTCCTTAAGGGGGTCAGGAAAAAAAACCCTCTCCAAAGACATCCAGACAATGTCTGCAAGGATTGGGTAGATAACTTCTACACAACCTACTAAAAGTGGTGTAGGACCCGGATCCAAACTACAACTAGTTGGTCGCATTGTTTGGATGATCTTCACAATGTCCCTGAATTCCGGCAAGTGAAAATCTAACCAGATAGACTGAGGGCAAGCCACTTCCAATCGACCACCACAGTCTCCCATAGGAGGGGTTGGACCGATGCCGGACCTGATGCCGACAACCTTATCCGCAAAAAAAAGAGCAAACTCCTAGCATTTTAGCTGAGAAAAAGCTTCTCTAGGCTGAAGACAGACTGGATTGCACAGTCTGTCCACAGTCTGGAAAAGCTGAGCCGGTCGATTTTGTGTGGCAGAAATCTCTCTGGACAGGAATTCTGCCTTCTTACGATTGATTTCTGATTGATAGCTATCACAATGCGCCATCAATCTAAGCCTGTCGGCATTAAGACCCAACTTCTGCCAGGTTTTCCAGCCTTCGCCCACTTCATGAATTCCTCAAGGAGCCACGAATCCACGGACTCCTTGGACGGAGGGTGAGAGGCCGAACACTAACAGGAGCAATTTTGTCCAGAGCATCTCCCACAGCCTTATTATAGGCTAATACAAGATCATTTGGACTCATGCATTCACCCGACAAGCTTGATAGATCCAGTACCGCCATCAGGTCATTGGGGTTAACACCCCTTAAAGGGCGGTAGTGAACCATCTCTGTACGGGCAGACCTATTGGAGGGGGCCCTAAAGCTGAACCTTATGGTGTAATGGTCAGACCAACTGACTGGTTCCACCCCCAAATCAATGATTTCCTTACCCAAGATAAAGACCAGATCCAATGAATGACCACCTATATGGGTAGAAGATGTAACAAGGCCCCCTTCTCGACATGGCCCCCTGGCTGCACTGTCTCCCACCCTCGCCCACCTCCCCCCCATATCTCCACTCCTGCCCCTGCCCTCACCCACATCCCGTACTCCCCCTTACTCCCTGCACCTCCTACCCCTCGATCTCCTACTCTCACTTCTCCCCCAATCGACCCACCCCTCCTCCCTTGTCTTGCTCATAGCTCAAGTCTTTGTATTGGTTATTACATGTCTGTAAGTCAGTGACTTTATGTTTGTAACTAAAATGATGACTGTTGCATACGCTGACATGGAACCTTTGTAAAAGAGCCTCGGCTCAAAGGTATTGTAATCCTAGATTGAAATAAATAAATAAATAAATAAATAAATAAACAACCTGTGTCAGGCGCAGCATATTCATCAGCTGGAGGAGATTTTGACCAAACTGAGAGAGTTCATCGTTGAACCAGGCATCGAAGTTGCCCAGAAGTATCAGTCTGGGAAACTTCAGCACCAGGTCGATGATGAAGTCTGCAATCTCCTGCAGGAATTCTCCACCGTCACCTGGTGGACGGTAGATAAGGAGAATCCCACAGCCTGCACCCTCACCCAAGATATATTCAAAGGAGCTGGTGTTTCCCAATAACACATCCACAAGGCCCAGCCCAGACTTAAACATAATGGCCACACCCCCACCCCTATGATCCAGCCTTAGACGGTGTATCACCGAAAACCCAGCTGGAGTTACCGAGGCCAATATAGGGCCCGGATTTTCATCAAGCCAGGTCTCGGTGATACAAGTCAGATCAGGTGAACTAGCAAGATCAGCAATAATAGCTGTCTTGTTCTTAATTGATCTGGCATTGCATAACACTGCCAAGGCAGGATGAGCTGTCGGGGAAGACCTCGGCACCTGTCCGATTTCTATGGAGCCCTTGGGTATGGGGACAAGACAAGACAAGAGTAGCCTCTACCTTGACCCCATTTCACCCCAGAGCATCTTCTGAACCCTAAAACCCCAATCCGCCCTCTCCCTTCCTGTCCCCCACCAGGCCCGGCTCTCCACCTTCATCCATGTCTCCTCAGGATGCCCAATACATGACACCTAAAATAGGTGTTGGATGACAATGGTGGGCACTCAAAAGGACGTAGTTCCCTGAGCCTAGTGGGGGAATAATGTCCAACCGTCATTAATCAAATATCAAAAAACAAACAAGAGCAAACAAAAACCTACAAATATGAAACCTATAAATAAAAACACTCTCCACTTTCTCTCACAGAGGGAGAGCAAAATAAAACAAACAGTCTAATATAAAATAAAAAATTAAAATTAAATAAAAATAAAATAAACCCCTCCCAATCACAAATTAATCCCAACCCAAAAATATCCCAAATAACAAAAATATATTAATAAATTAACATCAAATAAACCAAAAACACAATGTCGATGCTAACACATGCCACTGGGTACTCAAAGTTGTGTTTTAAAGTTCAATGAAGCACCTCTCATGTGCTACAATCCAGCATATTGTCAGAATATTAAAATGTTATGTTATATTGTAATTAATATTGTAATTATAGGAGAGGTCCCAGAAGACTGGAGAAGGGCTCATGTGATCCCGCTCCACAAGAGTGGTAGCAGGGAGGAGGCAGGGAACTACAGACCAGTCAGTCTTACCTCAGTAGTGGGCAAGATTATGGAGGAACTCCTTAAGGAAAGGATAGTGCAACACCTGGAATCCATAGGGGCACAGGATCCAAGACAGCATGGGTTTACAAAAGGAAGGTCCTGTCAAACTAATCTCATAGATTTCTTTGACTGGGTAACCAGAGTAGTGGACCAAGGGGAGCAGTTGATGTCACCTACCTTGACTTCAGCAAAGCTTTTGACACTGTTCCACATAGAAGATTGGTAAATAAGCTGGGTAGGCTTGGGGTGGATCAGAAGTTGGTCAACTGGGTGGCAAACTGGTTGACGGGCAGAAAACAGGGAGTGGTGGTAAATGGTATACAGTCAGAAGAGATGTAAGTCACAAGTGTGGTACCTCAGGGATCAGTCCTGGGGCCAGTCCTCTTCAACATCTTCATTAGTGACCTTGCAGATGGACTAGAGGGTAAGGCTTGTCTGTTTGCAGATGACACCAAGATCTGCAACAGAGTAGATGATCCAGATGGAGTGGGCAGAATGAGAAGAGATCTGGATAAACTAGCAAAATGGTCAGAAGAGTGGCAACTGGGATTTAATGCAAAAGTGCAAGATCATGCACATAGGAAGAGAACCCTGAAGCCATCTATAGTCTGGGAAGGAGTTGCTAGCAGTCACAAAGGAAGAAAGAGACTTGGGCATCATCATCACTGATGACCTGAAATCATCCAAGCAGACCTCTAAAGCAGTAGGTAAGGCTCGGGGGTGTTAGGGTGTATTAGTAGGGTATCACAAGTCGTAAGAGGAGGTAATAATCCCTCTTTACAAGACACTGATTAGGCCCCATTTGGAGTACTGCAGTATTGAGGCCACACCTTCACAAGGACATTAATCAAATTGAGGCAGTCCAGAGAAGGGCAACAAAATGGTGCAGGGACTGCATCAGAAGACATATGAGGACAGATTAACAGCGCTCAATATGTATACCCTTGAGCAAAGGAGGGAGAGGTGATATGATCGAGGCATTCAAACACCTTGAGGCATTATCAAGGTGAAAGAGTCTAACATGTTTAGATATAAGAAAAATAGCAGGACAAGAGGACACAGCATGAGATTAGAGGGGGGCCGATTAAGGGGAATGTGAGGAAATTATTTTTCACAGAAAGGGTGGTGGATGCATGGAATGGCCTACCTCAAGAAGTGGTGGCTATGAATACAGTGCAGGGCTTCAAACAGGCATGGGATAGGCATAAGGGAGCAATTCAAATGAGTATGAATAGATAGGCCACTGACAGAGCAAAGGCAAATGGCACATTTATAAGGTAGAAAAAGAAATGGGCAGACTGGATGGGCCTTGCGGTCCTTATCTGCTGTCAACTTCTATGTTTCTATGTTTCTATATTATGTTCAATGAAGCACCTCTCACGTGCTACAATCCAGCATATTGTTGAAATATTAAAATGTTATATACTCCCTCAATACCACCTCTCACATGGATTGGGATCGTTCGTAAAATATATCAAGCAGTGACTATAAAATAAATATACACTCTCACCACCCCTAAATCCAAAAACAGGACAGGGACAAAAAAGCCAGTTCTCAGCAGCTCCAGATAAAGATGAAATCAAGGTCAAATCCAGCAAGGAAAAGCCAGGATAAATTCTTCAACAAGCAGTCACACAGCAGAGATCCGAATATATCCAAGCAGGAAAACCAAGACAGTTCCCAACACAGTCCACTGCCAGCTGATCCTCACACTGCAATTAAATCAAAACTCCAAGTAGGCAAACATTTAGGGAACAGTCACAGGCAGATGCATAAGCCTTAGGAAGCAAAGACACCCCCAACCGGTTGACGACCCGTGGCTACAGATGCCTCAACAGTCAGCCCAAGGGCTGAACCCTAAGGTGGCTTAGGAGAAGCCCCAGTCTCCCCCAGCTCCCTAGGGATCACACGAGGCAACTCCTGCCTGGTCAAAGACCGAAACGGGGGCTGTCGCCTCACAGGACCCAAACAAATCTCTGCTCGGTCCGTATCTGCTGAAGCAGCTGTAATCAAGCCCGCTAATCAGAGAGCATTACCCTGTTACAAACACCTCAGGCAAATCCACAGGTCCAGCAACGAACTCCTTCCCTGCATAAAAGTTCTTCAAAAAATCTTCAAACGAAGCAATAGGCTCCACATATCCACATATCCTGATGGAATAAAGAGATGGTGAGAGACAAAAGTCAAACAACTAACAAACCGAAGATTAATCTATGCAGTTTGTCCTTGGTCCTGACAGAACGAACAGTAAGATTGAGTATCCAGTACTGTATCCAGATGGCGTATAGATACAGTCGACAATGCAATCAATGAAAAACAAATTAAAACGAAATAAATTTTAATTTTAAACTATAAATTAACTAAAGCAAAAACTTAAAATGAGTCACTCTTAGTAACTCTTAGTAGCTCTCAGTGGCTGACCCAGTGTGGCCGCCATCTTTTTTCCTTTTGTTCCTGTTTACTAGAAACTGATCCAGTTATTTTCATGTTTTTGAAGTACTTCAAATTGACTTTGATTGTACCTCAAACACAGTTTTTATACACCGAAAAACGTACCCACCAGTTTTTATCTATTGAAAAACTTTTCAAATTGTTCACAAATGCCCTTCAAAAATCAAGAAAAATGCAAATTAGCCTTCAAAAAGAAGGTTAAAAGACTGGTAAAAAAACTGTTATGAAAAAGCCCTTCAGTTGCACCTAGAGCACCCTTCTTTTCAATCTAAAATGAAGGCCTTCAAATTCAATTCAAGTATTCTTCAGTTTTTGAAGCAAATCAAATTGACTTCGATTGTACCTCAAACAGCAGTTTTTATCCATTGAAAAACTTCTCAATGTATTCTCAAATGCCCTTCAAAAATCGCAAAAAATTGTTTAATAACCTTCAAACAGAAAATTGAAATAATGGTAATAAACATGTGAGCAAGCCCTTCAACTGTAGCTGAAATACCTTTTAAAGTGCACATTTCAAACTATGCTGAAACATAAGAATCAAATGGCAGTCAAATTAATAAAACTGTCTCTTCCACCAAAGGGACCCATTTTCTTCCTCCCTGACCAGCCCTAGGACCTCTGACTAGTATCCCCTACCTACATATCCCATCTCTGCCCACCCTAACCAGCAACTGGAACTCAGACCAGACTTCCCCACCTACATTTTCCCTGTTCCTGACACTGAATCAGCCATGGGGCTGCTGGTTTGGCCTGTCTCACCTATGTCCTCATGGGATCCCCAAATGGATCAGTCCTGGGATGACTGGGATGGCCACCCATATCTATGTTTCCATTGTCAACCCACTCGGACCAGCCCTGGGAGTACTGGATCTGCCTCCACACCTGTACATGAAGCTTGCCAGGATTAAATCCAATTCTGTAGCATGCTACAGCACAGTTACTACAGTAAACAATGCAATTTCAACAGTAATCAGTCCCTTTTGTCATGCAGAAAACTGACGCTATGATTTATCTTGGTAGGCTTCACTGTACGTCCCCATGTCACACAAATTAGATCAGTGTTGGCTTTGAAGGCCTAGCTTTCCCTAGAAACATGTCCCCTTTTTGCCCACTTGTACTATCCCTGGGAACCCATACTGGCTGTTCCCATGTATGTCACCATGTTCTTTCACCCAGATACTCCCTTGGACCATGAGAATAGCCTTCCACATCTATGACTCCCCTGCCTGCCCAACCAGACCTGCCCTGGAACCCCTGGACCAGCTTTTCCCACCTATGTCCCAATATCCCTCCACTTGGACCAGCCCTGAGACCACTATACTGCCCTCCCTCATTTTAATCCCTTCTCTTCCCCCATCCAGACCAGCTCTGGAATCTGACTGGCATTTCCCACCTACTGTATGTCCATCATTCTCCCCACCTGGACTTGTCCTGCAAACCCTAGATGAGTATTTGTCACCAACCTCTACATTCATCCCCCATGCTGACAACAGTCTCCACATTCATCTCCCACACAGTCCAGCCCTTGAACTCCCAGACAGGTGTCCTAAACTCACTTTTACCTTCTGCTTCTAGCAAGACCAGACAAGGGACCCATGGATGGGTGTCCAACTCACACCTTTTCTCTTATTTTCCAGTTGGACCAGCCATAGTACTCCTATACAAGGTTTCAACAATCACCTCCACCCCCTTCCTACCAGGTCATAATGTTGTACACTTAATAGTGTACAGTATTATAGCTAACCCGAAATGGGGCTGTCTATGACTGAATGGTACAATACCAGATATACTGCTGTACGTGGTATTGCACCATTCACACAATCTCAGGAAGAGTATAAGACCTCGGCCAGGAGTGGGTTCCGCTGAGCAGCTGCCTTGGCTCACTGGACTGAGCCACAGCAGCAGGAACCCAGGTGCTGTGTCTGGGATAGGGTTTGATTCCCAGTCCCAGACATTTAATTTTGTTTCACACATTGTGTGCTCCCCGAGGTGAATCCCCCCCAGAGTTGAGAATCCTTAGTGGGTGGGGTGTGGGGGGTGCAGCCCCCCATAACAGGTGGTGTTGGGGGGGGTGTGCCCCCCACAGAAAAAAGACTTGTGTTGCATGGCAATAATCACGCTGTATTGGCAGCGCGGTTCTGCCATGTGGCATAATGTTTTGTGACATTATGACTCCATGCCCACCCCCTTCTCCCACCTGAAGCATCCCTAAGTCCATAGAACTTGGGTCTGACACCCATCTGCATCCATTTCTCCCTCTCATAGCATCCTTAAGATCCTTGAACAGGGACCAGATACACACATGTACCTTCATCTCCCACTCGAAGTACCCTTAGGACCATCATACCAAAATTCTGACACCACCTGCACCTTCCTCCAGGCCATTTCTAAAACCTCAGAACCAGGATTCAACAGCCACCATACTCTGCCCCCAACAGCTATAGGCCACCCTGGGGTCTACAGTATTTACTCATATGAATCACTAAAGGGACCCCCCAAACAAGGCTTCCCCAGCTATGAGCCCCTCTTCCCCCACCTGGACCTCCCAGGGGACTCACATACTAGAGTCCCCCATGTATGTTCACCCTTTTCTCCCATCTGGACCACTTTAGGACCACCTGATCCATGCTTCCCATACCCAGGACACTGGGGGGATTAGAAATCTATGGCCATGATTGGGGCACTCAGGAGCCTGACAACATGGCTATGGGGGTGGGGAAGCCTGAAGCTGGGGATGGGGCTCGAGAGCCTGTTACCAGGGCTAAGATGGGTATGACAGAGAATATGACACCATAGCTGGGGGGGACTCAAGTGATAGTGGCCCCACCTTCAACATGTAACGGGTGTGGGAACCCACCCAATACAGATTAAGTAGAGGGTCTTACAGGAGCACTATAGTAGCCAGAGGTAGGAGTCTTGAAGGGATGTTATCCACCACACCTGTAAAAAAAAATATATAGAAAAGGGGGTCACACAGGATCCATAGCTCTTAGGGGGTACAGTAAGGGTGGAAAGGACAGGTTAGGCATAGAAGTATATTTATTTGATGGGTAGGAGTCCATGTCTTGTTGGATGTGTCAAATAAAATTAGGTTAGCTGGGGAAAAAAATAGAGGAGCAAAAACAGACAGGAAAGGAAGGGTGGTTTGGGAGGGGGTTCAGCCAAAAACTCCAGTGCTCCTATTGGTGACCCACTGATGAGTATTGTACCTGGTAGCCAAGTGGGCTAGTGAAGGCTCTTCAGGGGCTAGTAGACCTGTTGGTAAATTAAAAGAAAGGTACTGGTAGTCTTGTGGGCTAGGATTGCCATGGGGGGGCTACTAAGTAAATTGATAGCCCTGATGGTCGAGTACCCTGTGGCTAAGGCCAATTTTCTTTTGAAATGAATTAGCACCCTTCTCTGTGGTCTAGTGGGAACTCTTTGAGTTCTAGTATTGTGTGGGTGTTGTTGATGTGGTATAGTGACAGGAGGAAGATACGCCTGGGTTGCACCTGCAGCCAGCCACATAGCACAATCATGCTACAGTGAAAGTGCCTGTGGGCACTTTTAACTCCCAGTCCACACAGAGCTCAGACTGCAGCCCACTCTGCATGGGTCAGGGATAGAGAGAGAGAGAGAGAGAGAGAGAGAGAGAGAGAGATGTAGAAAGGAGCCAGCAGGAAGTGAAGGCAATAATGGAAACACCTCCCCCCACCTTCCCAAACCATCACTTCGGAGGCAGAGTTTGTTTATCCCATAAGGAGCTGAAGCAACAGCAAGGAGGTGGCCATGGAAGAGCCACATCCTGTGGCTGCAACAGCAGTTTTGGAAGCCAAGGCTGGAAAGTGACAGGAGCTGCCATTGAATGAAACCACTCCCGCAGTAATGATGAAGCCAGGAAGGGAGTGCAGAGGTGGCATGATCTTCCAGGGAGTAAAGCCACTCCCACAGCAAGAGAAAAGCCTGGGTGTGGGGAAGTGTAGAAACGGAAGAAGACAGGATGGTAGCAGTAGCAGTAGCAGGTGTCACATAATTTAAGCCACACTGTGGCTTTAGGAATGCCAGGGGGCTAAATTGCAAAACTGAGTGCTCCCCAAGAGGAGTAAGAGACAAGCCACCTGCAGCAGCAATCGAGTCCGTGAGGGGCTGTAAATGAGCAGAGGAGAGATGGGAGTGCATATTAGGGATGGGATATCCCAGAGGTAGCCACAGTGGCTACAGCAGAATCCCAAAAGATTATTAAAAAAACACACACAATTAAAAAAATATAGATTTAATTAAATGGCTTCTGGGGGAGGCAAGCAATCCTCCAGGTTCACTTCAGGCAGGCCATTGTCTGAAGCATGCTGGTTGGTGCTGATATCAGTAGGACATCTTGACTTTGGCAGCAGGAGGCAGGATCAGCCAGATAGTAGATGAAAGTTGGGCGGGCCTGTTATTTGGCTGTTCTCAACAGCTAGAGGTTATAACTTGAAAAAGTAGGTAAGGTGTCTAGAGAATTTCCAGCCCTATCCACCCAGATCATAACTTGGTGTGACACTTGGACAGCTGGTTCTGATCACTGTATCATTTTTTGTAATACAAAAATGGGTTATGGACTGTCTCTCTTGAGAAATGCTGAAACGACATGTGAGTATGACACACATACACACACACACACTCTCACACTCACAGGTTCTAGATACAAGGTGTTACCTGGAAGGCCCAAAGCTAATTATAGACTTTAACTAAGTTAATTATAGCTGTAGTTGCTAAGAGGGAAAATCCTAAACTTTGATAATGCTTAGAGGAAGAAGAGCAGGTTGTGACATTTTAGTGCTAAGTCATAAAAGATTCTTTCATGTCCTGGAAGGGGGAAGCTTATCGTAGATCAAAGAGAGTCATTTGAAGAACATGAGTTATGCTGAGGTTGCAGAATTTAATACTTGGAAAAGACATCCTCTTTTTATATAGTTATATTTTTTTATATATTCTGACAGGGAGGAGCTAGGTGACCTCATGCAAAAAGGTGGGGAAAATCAGTTTTTAAACATTATTCTGTTTTCCTTCAGAGATACTTCTATCTAGACTCTTACAAAGAAACATCTGTGAGCACTTTAAGCAGGTATTTAGAGAGAGAGACAAATCTAAGTACTGTAGTAGGAATTGCACTGTTAAAACCTGTTTTAAGAGATTTGTATGTCTTGTGATATAATAGTTCTGTATTTTATGTGTTACATATTTTTTATCTATTTTAGTAAAACTATATTTTTAGAGCTTACTTGGTCTGTCTTTGATTTCTTTCCTTTACAAGTAGAGTATATATGGTTAAAGCAGACACTGTACATAAGCTTGAATGGTGATACCAAACTGGAAAAAGGTAAGCATTTTAAATCTGAGGTCTTCTATTACAGTTTTTAAGGGTTCATTTCTGTACACCTGTTTAGGTGCCCATAGGCAAAGATATCTGGCCCCCCGAAGACAGAATTATCTGAGCCTGTGTATTGGATACACTAGCAAGAGGTTCACAGTTTGAATCCCTCCAGAACTTGAGACCAAAGGTTGACTTAAACCCACAAAAACAGACAAGAGGGTTACTTTGTTCAGTCAACTGTTCACAAGACTATGCTCAGAGGTTGGCACTTTGAGAGTAGAGGGCTGACCTGCTGAGTGGGTTTGTGACACTTGGCAGTGTTTTCCTCACAAAGGGGAAACAAGGGGCTCAAAAGAGATAAGGGCTGTATTTGGGAGGCACTACCTCGACAGGTTCCCTCCTTGGGGGGACAGCTCACTCCTGATTGACTGCCAGGGTACTTAGCAAATTGAAGTACTAATCAGGAGTCAAGTAGAGTTGGCTAAAAGGCTGAGGAGGAGGAGTCCCTGCTGAAAAAGGCAGTACTGTTCAATGTCTGCGCATTGCCTTTTCTTTGCCTGATTAGTGCCTGTCTTATACCTTTAGCATACATGTGAAAGGGTGCCTGTAATTTGCCTGAAAATGTACATAACGAGACTGAAAGTGTGCATACTAATGAGCCCTTTACAGGTGTATTGCAGTAATTAACAGGCAATGAATTTGTTGCAGTTTGAATCACAACCACCAATGTACAGCACCTGCACTGGCCCATTCAAAAACTGAACAGTCCTAAACAGCACACCTACACAGCACTTGTACAGGCCCTGTACAGTACCTTTAAAGATACAGTTCAGTCCCTACCATTTTTTGTTGGTGTGGGACCTACATCCAGTACGCACCTGACATCCAGGAGCAGGGTACATATGCAGGACTCCCAACCCCCTCCCCAAAAAAATATTGCACCACTAGAATCACAGAGGACATTGGAACTGACAGGGCAAAGATTGAGGATATCCCCAAAGTGGGGAACAGGAAAATACATGCAATAAAAACATAGACAAAGATGACAGGAAAAGATCAAAGGTCCATCCAGTGTGTAGTTCCCTTTTAAACTCCAGGACCAATTGTCCATACAGTGAACTAGCACTCAATATCTACCCCACTGTTCCCATATCTACTATAACCACCCCAAGTAACTACTACACCCTTCACTCAGTCTCAGCTATGCTTGAACTCATTTGTGGTTTTGGCAGTATGCCGCCGCTACGGTGACAATTTTACAGCAACCGACACTACAGTGAGAACAGTACCAGGTCACTGTAGTGTCAGTGTGGGACCCCGGCACTGATTTCTGGGGGTCTTGCACCCCCTTCCGAAATCAATTCAGACTCAGAGTTGATTAATTTAGTTAAGGGGGTGTCAGGGCAGAGTCTCCTGCATGGGGAGGTTTGGGGAAAAGCCCCACCAAAGAAAACAGGGTTTGAAGTGACTGCTTTTATGCTGACTGCAAATGCAGTCAATCTAAAGGTATCACTGTATCATAGTATCATTTACAAGTTCAAAAGGCTGAGGCCCAAGACGAACTCGCCACCATTTGTCTTAATGGTGGTAAAAGTATTTTCTGTCCCCCATGTGATTATCTAATGCTATTTTAAATTGTTCCATGGAGTTACACATAACAACATCTCTTGGTAGAGTGTTCCATATGGGTGCTGCCCTTTGAGTAAAGAATCTTCTATGCCTGACAGTTTTACAAACAGTGGTTTTTAGTTTTAAGTTATGTGATCCTGTGTTATTATTTAAAGTTTGTTTTTCAAGGCAAATGGTGTTTAGTAGAGAATCATTTCTGAAAGCTTTAAATATATAGATTAAATCTCACCTTAAAGACCTATATTCAAGAGAACATAGCTTAAGTCTCCAAAGCCTTTCCTCATACTGTTTCCCACTCATGTTTTCTATTTTTTTTGTTTCCCTTTGTTGCACTTTGTGCAACATAATCTGCGATCCCATCAAAGTCGGAGCGCAAAATGACAAGCAGTATTCAAGGTGTGGTCGTACTAGGCTTGTATATAAAGGGATCAAGACACTTGGTTTCCTACTTTTTATGTTTTTGTTAATACATCCTAAGATGCTGTAACATTTTTGTACTGTTTGATTTGTGTGTGTATTGACTTTAAAGTTATCTGTTATTATGACACCCAGATCTTTCTCTTCAGTAGTTACTGTCAATTGTGTATTGGTCATGAAGTAAGAGGCCATGGGGTTGTTTTTCCCCATGTGCATTACTTTACACTTTTTTTAGTTGAAGTTCATTTTATTATCAGAATCCCATATACAAAGTTAATTTAAATTATCTTGCAAATATTTTACTAATTCTGGATTATTCATAATACAGCCTAGTTTACAGTCATCTGCCTATTTGTTAATCCAGACGCCGCCATTAATTTTCATGCTGGTGACTAATATATTAAATAACAGAGGACCCAATATGGAGCCTTGTGGGTCTCCACTGGTAACAGGTATCCAGCTGGACTTAAATCCTCTGATGATCCCTTTCTGTTGCCTTTTGTCATGCCATGAGGCCACCCATTCTATTATTTTTGTATCCAGTTTTAGTGCCACTAGATAGTCTATGAAAATCATATGTGAGACCATGTCAAATGTTTTAGCATAGTCTAAAAAAATTACATCCACTGGCATACCATTTTCTAGTGAGTCACTTACTGGCTCAAAAAAGCTTTTTGGATTAGACAGGAGTGACCAGTTGTAAATCTATGCTGGAATATATCAATAGACCCACTGTTTTTATGTGTTCTGTGATTTTTTTGTGTAAGAGCCCTTCCATTAGCTTACAAATTATAGCTGTGAGACTGATGGGTCTATAATTGTGTACCTGTTGCTTATTACCACTCTTAAAGATAGGTGTGACATTAGCTAATTTCCATGATTCTAAAGTTTTACCTTCCAAAATAGATTGATTGAATAAAGTTGCCAATGGGCCTGAGAGTTCTTTATATAAAGTTTTAAGAAATAAAGGACTAATTTCGTCTGGTCCCAGAGAGGAATCTGTTTAAGCAAGCCAATAGCTTCCTGTACATCTTGTTTAGCGAATGTTATTGATGTTTTTTTTTCTTTCGTGATTTCACTAATGCTTTCTTTGGGCTTGAAAGCACCACCAAAGTATGCATTAAGTGCTTCAGCTATGGTGTTTTCATCACTTATTAGTTTGTTATTATTTCTAATGGACCAATTTCATTTTTATTTCCCTTGAGTGCTCTGATATAATTGTAAAACTTTTTCTTGTTATCCTTAGTTTTTCCACTAGTTGAATTTCCAGTTTTTGTTTTGCCTGTTGGATGAGTTTTTTTGTTTTTTTGGCCAGCCTTTTAAAGTTATTTAAGTATGTCTCTTTATGGTATTTTTCATATCTACAATATGCTCTATTTTTTGATTAATAGATCACCTGATTTTCCTGTTCCACCATAGTGGTATTCTCTGATTGTTAGCATTGTACTTTGTTTGTTCAGGTACCCATTTATTTGTACAGTATTAAACTTTTGTTTGTATTTGTTCCCATATTTGCTCCAAGTTGTAGTTTACCAGGCCTTTCTTCCAATCCCACTGTATCAAATAATTCGTTATATTCTTATAGTCTGCTTTTGAATATTTTTTTATTTTACTTATTCCCCTATTATTACTTACATGTTTGTGTATTTTAAGTAGTACCATATTATGATCGCTGTCACTTAATAGAGGGAGTTTAATTAGAGGAGACATGATATCCTTATTAGTTGTGAAGATTAAGTCTGAGATACTGTTGTGTCTTGTAGGATTGGATACCAGTTGTTCAAGACCATATTGCAAGGTTACCTCAAGGGCTCTTTTATCAGGTTGTCCCCTCACCTCTAGGGCATACCACTGAATATTTGGTAAATTGAAGTCACCCATTAATACAAAATCATTTCTTATGTCCATATTCTCTATTTCTTCCATGAAATATTGATTTTCCTCTGGATTAAGGTTTGGAGAATGATAACAGAGACTGAGGGTCATGTTGATGTTATCTAAGTCAATTTTTGCCCACAGTGTTTTGGTACTTGATTCACGCATGCATGTCTGATGACTTTTGAGTTTGTCTGATATATATAATGCAACACCTTCCCCCTTTTTATCCGTTCTGTTCTTTAAGTACCTGGTGTAACCAGGTATATTAGTGTTCTAGTTGGTAAACGTGAACCATGTTTCCATTACACTATGTACACCTATTTATTTTTCAGTTAGGGTGTATATTAGTTTGTCTAGCTTGTTAGTTAAACTTTTTGCATTTACCAGCAATATATTTATATCTTCCTTTACAGGTACATCCTTTTGCAATTTATTTTGTCTTTCATTATCAGCATTTTTACATGAGTTTTGATTTCTACTATGATTTAGCATATTTTTATAGTTTCATTTGTTGTCTACAACTACTAATTTGGTATGTTTTTTAGTGTCTTTTTGTTTTGTTATAGTATTGAATACTAAGTTCTGTCCCTCCACCCACAGAATCAGTTTAAATAGGAATTTATAAATTTACTCAGCTGTTGTCCCAGTAGATGACTTCCTTGTTTGGTTAGATGTAAACCATCTTTACTAATGAATTTGTTGACCCACTGTCATGGGTCCGGTTTTGGCACCCACCACCTTGGTTGTCAGATTGTTCTATGGTTCTGCTACTCTTTCTATAAAATAAAACTTTCTCATATCTATCTTGAACCTCCTTTCCATCATTTTCCACTCATACTCCATGTCCTTATCTGTTGCTAAGCCTAAATAGTTCCATGCAGTTCAGCTTGCTTATTCCTTTCAAGGAATTCCCTAGTGAAGGGCACAGGGAGGGAAGTTTGTCTAACACCACAAGGCCAAGAGGTGGTATGTTGCAGTCCAGGTGTACAGGCTTTTAAGCAGGGTCTGCAAACCTCATTCGCTCATGCTTTAGGGGTTTAATAATCCCCACAGATATGTCATGCCAGTTTTTAAGTAGCAATTAAAATATTTATCTTGCTACTGTTTCATATTTGTATTAGTACCCTGAGCTTCCAAAGAACACTACATAAAATAAAGCCAACACCACCACTACTACTACTATTACTACTACTACTTCTGCTACAACAGCACTATTAACTACTACTGCCACCACCACCACCCATGGTCCCAGACACTAACCCCTTGTACCAGTCCCAAATGCAGGCTACCCCATCTTACACAGACTCAGATACTAGTTCCCCCAGCCCCACACGCTAGACCCATCTTCTTCTTCACCTCCGACACGATCCCCCTTCCAGCTAACACTTCCCCCCAGACCCCCAACAGTAGCCACTCTTCCTTCATGGCCCTCTACACTAGTCTACCTCTGTCCAAAGCACCTAACACTAGCCTCTCCATCTTCCTGCACAGTGCCCAAAACTACACCTCCTGCCTCCACAGTACTCAACACTATTCTCCTCCCTCCACAGCTCCAGACACTAACCCCCTCCCTCTACAGTAACCAGAACGAAGCCACCTGCTTCCATTGCACCCTACATCAGACCACCTCCATCCACAGCACCCTATACAAACCCTCCTCTGTTCACAGCACCCTACACCAACCTACTTCCATCCACAGCACCCAACAGCAGCCACCTCCCTTGACAGCCCCATGATACAAGTCCCTTCCCTCCACAGCCCCAGTACTAACCCCATCCTCCACAGCTCTTGACATTAGCCTCCCTTCCACCCCCGAAACCTAGCCTCCTCCACAGCTCTTGACATTAGCATCCCTCGCACCACCCCTGACACTAGCCCCCTCCCTCTAGAGCACAAGACAGTTGCCCCTCACAGTCAAGACACTAGCTCCCCTCCATCCACAGCACCCTAAACTAGCCCCCTTCCTCCACTGCCCCAGACAGCACCATCTCTCCATTACTACCACCAATATCCCCACCTCCAGGGCTGATGTGGGCACATTGGCAAGGCATCTGCTTGCAGTGCTGACATCCCGGTTCAGCAACAGACTAGGGAGTTGGAGGGCCGGCCTTGGGGGGGGAAGGATTAAGCATCTCAGGGACTGCTCTCCTTCTCTGAGGGGAGGTGGGCAGAATGCCTGGCACCTTGTGGACCACTGGTGGAGACTAATGGTACCACAGCAGCCAGCACCATAATCTTAGGGGGTCAAGGTGGATACTAGACATCATTGCACATCCCCCCTCCCAGGGGTCCAGTAACTTTTTAAAAATATGTCCACCAAAAAATGACATTGGCACCAGTCCCATGTCGCAGATCAGGTCCTTTCTCTGCCTGGACCTGATGTAGCACAGCTGGGAAGCTGGTGGGCCTGCCCCAGGGGGTAATCTGGTGTATGGGAAACCCTCCGTCCAACAGTACTGCTAGAATTCACTGAGAAGCTGGCAGCTCTGCCCCCAGGGTGTAATCTGGGGGTGCTTGGGTTTAGGAGGCTGGGGGGTGCTCTGTGGATCAGTGTGAGTCTGGCGACCAGCTGATGAGGGTCAGGTCAGACTCAAAAAGTAACAAAAAAAAAATCCCCAACTCCACAGTCCCCAAAACTACCCTGCTTCCTCCACAGATGCAATACTAACCCCCTGCCTCATAGGTCCCTAACATACTGTACACGTGCACACACACACACACACACACACACACACACACACACACACACACACAGTCTTCCAGTGCAGGTATTGACAACAGCATCCCCCAACGCAGTCAGAAAACTATTGTCTTTTTACAAATCATTGTGGACTATGCATTCTGCAGACACACACACACTCACACACACACATATACATAAATGCACATTGAACCAGCTGTGTCTATTGTTGAGCATTGCATACATTCCACCTAACAGCACACTTTCATGCAATAAAAAAGTACTGTATTATGCATCACCTTAAAACACACTGTACCTGGGCGTGGCTGCTCCTTTATAGTCAACCCACCATGTATAGGTAATATTGTGAGTGTCTCTTACCTGTGTACTAGGAAGCAAGAGGTAGGGGTCTTGAATGGACGATGTCTGATGAACCTGTAATATAGAATATAGGAAAGGGGTCACAAAGGATCTTTAGTTCTTAGGGAGCAAACAGAAAGGATAAGAAAGGTTAGACATAGAGTAATACTTATCTGATAGGGAAGAAGTCAGCATCTTCTCAGACCTGTTAAATGAGAAAAATAGGTTAATATGGAGAATATACAGTAGTAAAGGCGGAAAGATATATGAAAGGTGTACATGACAGCAGATGAGTAAAGACAAAAGGAGCTTTAGATAAAAAGTTACAGATAGAACAAAGCAGGAAGACAGAAATACAGAGAAAGAAAACAAAGGAATAACCAGATAAGAGCCAGCCCACTGTCATTGTGATAGCACTACTGCTAGCAATGCCAATGACCCTGGTTCTGGAAGTGAGCCAGGACTGTTAGAGGTCCAGCCAAGGGCAGGAGGACTGAGCGTCCCACTGGATGCTCTCTGTGGAGGGATAGTCATACGTCCTACTGCTCTACCACAACCTGAGTGACCACAGATGGAAGTGCATGGGATCCATGAGTAACAGGCAGAGCCACTGGCACACGCCCATAGGTTGGCAGCATCAGGTTTTACTGGCAGCCAATCCCAATTCACACTACTGGTGGGGGTACGGTGGGGCAGTGAGAACATGGCAAAGGCATGTAAGGGCCAGGCAGATGAAGTTCCTGCAGTGGACGATTCCAGCATCAGACCTCATACACCACTTCTGGATTGAGTCCACACCTTCATCTCCCCTGGGTGGCCAGATGACTGTGGGGAAGAAATGCCAAGGGCTGATGGTGTACCCAGCACCAGTGTGTAAGCTGGGGGGGCAAGAACAGATGTGTTATTGCAGGTGGATGTGGGGGCCAGGAGTGACTGCAGCAGGGTCTCAGTAGAAAGAGTAGCTTGCTAAGGAGGAAGCAGAAGGAAGTTGTAGCCCATGGCCAGTACAGCATAAAGAATACCTGAAAAGAAGAAAACAAATAAAAAACAAAAACAGAGGAGAAGCATGTTGCTGGTTTGTGGGGGCAGCAGCAATCACTTATAACCCCTAGATGGTTTAGTGGCAAGTAATAAAAAGTAGTAACCCAGGTGGGCTAGTGGGAACTCTTTTAGTCTAGTTGCCCTGCGTAAGTAAAATAATTCATCACTGGTGGTCCAGGGTGCTAAAGTTGTTCCATGTGGGGCCAGTAATTTAAATATCCCTGGTGGGCTGGTTTCCCTGATGACCACTTTATTAAAATCATTTCCCTGGGATCAAGGTGGGTTCCTATATTGCTTTGGCAAGCAGACAGTTGGAGTGTGCAGTGAAGAAGAGTGACACGTTGTGGGGCTGCCACTGTAGATAGCGCAAGTGACAGCACAAAAGTGAAAATCCTTGAAACATAGAAACATAGACTTTCACGGCAGATAAGGACTGCTTGGCCCACCTAGTCTGCCTATTTCCCTACCTACAGGATAGGCCACAGATCCTAGTTAACCAACAGCCTATTTCTTCCTACCACCACAAGAACTGCCTTATGTCTGTCCCATGCATTCTTGAATTCTCCCACAGTTTTAGACCACACAACCTCCTCAGGAAAGCTGTTCCATGCATCCACTACCCTCTCTGTGAAAAAATACTTCCTTACATTGCCCCAGAACCGCTCCCCCATCTTTAAATTGTGTCCCCTTGTTCTTGCACGTCTCTTTTTCTGAAAGATGCTACCCTCTTGGACATTGTTGATTCCACTGAGGTACTTAAAAGTTTCTATCAAGTCCCCCCTCTCCCTTCTTTCCTCAAGGGTATACATATTTAGCTCCTTTAGTCTCTCCTGGTATGGCTTCTCTTGCAGACCCTGCACTATTTTAGTTGCCTTCCTCTGGACTGCCTTTATCCTGTCTATGTCCTTGCGGAGATGGGATCTCCAGAACTGGATGTAGTACTCCAGATGGGGTCTCACCAACTGTCTGTATAGAGGGATAACAACTTCCTGTTTTCTGCTGGTGATGCCTCTCCCTATGCATTCCAGTATCCCCCAGCCCTCCCTACTGCCTTCTCACATTGCTTGCTAACCTTAAGGTCATCTGATATGATTATCCCCAGGTCCCTTTCCTCTTTGTTGTTGTTACCCCCCCCATTGTGTAATCTTCTCCTGGGTTCTTGTTCCCAGGTGCATTATTTTGCACTTCTTTGCATTGAATCCTAGCTGCCATACTTGACCATTCCTCCAACCTTGCCAAGTCCCTTCTTGTCCTTTCCGCCTCCTTGTGTATCAACCTTGTTGCAGATCTTTGTGTCATCTGCAAAGAGGCATACTTTTCCTTCCAGTCCCTCTGCAATGTCACTTATAAAGACATTAAAAATGACTGGACTCAGTACTGAACCCTGTGAAACCCCACTAGTAACCCCTCTTTCTTCAGAGTGGACTCCATTTACAATTACCTTCCATGTCCTGTTGTCTAGCCAATGTTTTACCCAGGCTACCACCCTGGGACCCACTCCCAGGCTGGTTAATTTGACTATTAGTCTTTTGTGTGGGACTGTGTCAAATGCCTTGCTACAGTCTATGTAGGCCATGTCCACAGCCCCTCCCTGGTCTACTACTTTGGTCACCCAGTCAAAGAAATTTATTAGATTTGTCTGACATGACTTTCCCACTGTGAACCCATGCTGCCTTGGGTCCTGTGCCCCACTGGCCTCAAGGTACTCAACAATTCTTTCCTTCAGAAGTGACTCCATCACTTTCCCTACCGCAGAGGTCAAACTGACAGGTCTGTAGTTTCCTGCCTCTGTCTTGGTCCCACTTTTGTGAAGGGGAAATCACATCCACCTCCCTCCCGTCCTCGGGTACCATACCATCCTCCCATGATTTATTAAAAAGATTAGTCTGTGGTTTCACTTGTTCTCCCCTTAATTCTTTTAGAATTCTGGGGTGAATTCCGTCAGGCTCCATTGCTTTGTCCACCTTCAGTTTTAGGAGTTCTTGCAGAACCCTTTCTTCTGTGAAAGGGCTGGGATTGACCCCCCTATCAAGAGTGCTTCTGTTAATTGGATTAGGCACTTCCCCTCCTCTTTTTTGAATACTGAGCAGAAATATTCGTTCAGTATCCCTGCTTTTTCACTGTCCCCCTCTGCCCACTCCCATTCATTCATTCTATTCAGCCTCACTATCCCTCCCTTTGTCTTTCTACACTCTCTGATGTACCTATAAAAGGTTTTATCCCCCTTCTTAACCGAGTTGGCTATCTTTTCCTCAGTTTGGGCCTTTGCTATTCTGACTACCCTCCCTGCTTCCTTCTGCCTTAACTGGTACAGCACTCTGTCCTGCTCCTTCTGTGTTTCCTTATACTTCCTGAATGCTATCTTTTTCTCCCTGACTTTTCCAGCCACCTCTTTTGAGAACCATAGTGGCTTTTTCTTTCATTTTGATTTGTTTATTTGCTTCACACAAAGGCTTGTTACCTCTGTGATGGCAGTTTTGATGATTCTTCATTGTTGCTCCACCCCTTCTTCTAGCCTGTTTGCTAGTGCTTTCCTGAGGCACTCTCCCATCTTGTCAAAGTCAGCCCTCCTGAAGTCCAGTACCCTCACTTTTGTATGGCTTGACTCTGTAGCTGAGTTTAACTGAACCACGCTGTTTGATGGTCACTTGTTCCCAGATGGCAACCCACTTCTAGATCTAAGATCCTCTCACTGCCCCCATTTGAGAATATGAGGTCAAAGATTGCTCCCTCATGAGCGGGTTCCGAAACTAGCTGTCTGAGGCCTGTCAACTGTAGGGCATCGAGAATGGCCCTGCTCTTGGATGTGGCTGCAGCAAATGTGCTCCAGTTAACATCTGGCATATTCAGGTCTCCCATCAACAGTATCTCCCCTTTCTCTGCCATCCTAAGAATGCCTTCTATCATGTCCCTGTCCATTTTCTGCCCCTGACATGGGGGTCTGTACACAACCCCTGTGTAAATTGTGATGCCCTTTCCAGTCTCCAAGGTGACCCACAGTGCCTCCTCTCCTCCATGTTTAATTTTGTTCAGTTGCTTTTATCCCTTTCTTTACAGAGAGAGCTACTCCTCCCCCTCTTCTCTCCTGCCTGTCTCTCCTGTAGGTTATGTACCCTGGTATGTTAACATCCCAGTCATGGTTCTCTGTGTACCATGTTTCTGTGACTGCTACGATATCCAGGCATCCCTCTTCCATCAAGGCCACCAGCTCAGGGAGCTTGTTGCCTAGACTACAGGCATTGGTACTCATTACCTTCCATTTCAGATGGCCTTACTCCTTTTTGCCCCATCCCTGTCCTTCTTGCCTTTGTCACTTTCCCCATTTACCCCTGCCATTCTCCCTATCACCACCTCTATGTTGGTGTTTACTGTACTTACTATGGCTGCTCTTTCTACTCCAAGACTGTATGGAGCTCAAGCTACATACTGCATATGTGGGTGAGAAAGGAGGGGAAAGAATCTCATCTGGAGGTGGAGAAGAAAACAATAATTCCCAGCCCTGAAAACATTACATAGGAACCAGCTGCAGCCATAGTCTGCCACCTGTTACAGCAACAACCGTGAAAGCAGTTCCCCGATAAAAATTCAGTTCACAATATACAGTTTCAGTTGAAAACTGATCAAGCCTGCAGCTTGAATCTCAGGTCCAGGGTTCCCAGTTTTGGTGTCCACAGTGACAGAAGTCCAATAGCCAATGATCCGAACTCAGTGACCTATGCCTATTCCTCAGTGCTGCCAAAGCTGCCCCCAGCTGGTGCTGTTGGCTGTGCCTTCTCCACCTTCTCTCACTCAGCAAGTGTGCAGATGAAATGTAGGTCAGGCTGTAGTTCTTGCTTCCAAAAGGAAAACAGCTCAAAGAAGTGATGTCAACAGGACAACTCTCCTATAGTATAGTAAATGCTTGATCGGGAAATGATGATGAGATCCAGCATCCTGTTCAAAAAATGCACCTCCCCACAGTGCAAACCTAACTGAAAAACAAAAGTACTCTCACTATTCACCCTGATTACACTAATTGCCCACAGCATGCACCAGCTTGGCTTTGAGTTTAGCGCTACTGCACTAGAGTGACAGTGCTGGTGACTGCTTTTAACTTCCAGCCCACACAGAGTTCAGGCTGTGGCCTGCTCTGTGGGGGTTGGAGAAAAGATTGACATTTTCAAGAGGGGAGGAGGCTAGGGCAAATATGCTTCTCAAAACCAATCAGCTGCACAGCAGCTATGTGAAGAACCCCTGAGGGGCTTGTTATGAGGGTCCAAAGAGTGGGCAGCCTGCAGGAGGTGGCAGGGACTGCCAACTAAGCAGCATGGCAGCTGATAGTATTACCCTGTGAGGGACTGTGACAGCAAATGCAGAGGATGGGGTGTCAGAAAGGATAACCTGCACTGCAGCTGAATGCCATTCCTAAAATGGGCATAAAAGTACCTGTGGGAGGCAGACACAGGGATGAGGGGGCTCCCTGAGGGGAGTATAGAAGTGTTACACGAGGTCTCTGCACCCTTATCAGTACCCCCAGAAGGAACACCGTAGGCAGCTAGCAATTAGGTATACGTTATACTAACATATAGGGCTAAGGGCATCTACCTTATAAGAGTAGATGTCAGGATATGTATGCATATTATTGTTATGCACTTTGCTTTCCAATACACATATGTATTTCTTGCTTATAAGATGTTAGGACGCTTGTGTCCTTGTAATGATTATGATATATAAGTTGGCATTGCCACCTTTTGGTGATTTGTACTACTACAATGATTTATGCAAGAACTGTGCTCTTTTGTTTGACAAAGTGATGACTACTACAAAATTGTACAATGTTATCATGGACCTTGGAGCCACCTCTTATTTAGCCAATAGGGCTCATCTCTGTAACTAGAAATGTTTCTATCTTACAGTAACCATGGTAATTATCATAGGTATATAATGTGAAACATTACGTCTTCTACCTCGGAGACCCCAAGAGACACAGACAATCCTCGAGGTATGGGGAAAGATTAACACTGGCTCTTGGTTTGTTTTGGTAAGAACTGCTTAGGGCAACTGTAATTATCCTTTCGGCAGTAATAAACAAGCGTAATACTCTAATACAATGTGTTTGTGATTCCTTGCATTCCCAATATTGCCAAGAACCTGAGAGTGAGGTTTAGACCTCCTGACAATTGGTGACCACGTGCAGGCAATATTTGGTGTTTTGCAAAGTTTCACTTGTTGCTTTACAACTTTTCTCTTCCCAGAGGGGACTGTGGGTGTGCATTCCCGCATCACCTCTCCCATTTTCAAACCACTTTGTAATCCCTTGAAAAGTCTGGCTGCTTTCTGGGTGTGGTTGATGCTGACTCGACCCACTCCAGGGCAGTTTTGAATTGCAAGCTTAAAAGTGCACAGCAGCCCGGCTGTGTATGAAGTGCTCCTGCTATGGATCGATACACAGCACGGCGCCTTTTTCACAGTTTCATTTTTTGTTCCCTCCCACACAATGACCACTGTATCAAATATCTGCACAGAACTGAGACTCGATGTCTCAAACTTCCTTACCTCCCATGGAGGCTGGGCTGACTTCGCGCGGGATGCAAGTCAATCCGAAAACCCTATACTGGGAATCTCAATCCAGTACACTGAGATGAGACAAACAGCCAATAAGCGCCAAGCTAAAGAGCTGTTGGTTGCGTCTCTCTATGTTGCTTTGGAAGCCTCTGAAGTGAGGTTTCGAACCCTTGAACTAAAAATCTCATCTCTTAAGCAAGAGATGGGTTTGCAGGAAACTAAATGTGTTAGACTGCAGCAGAATTTGGAGTCTGAATTTCAAACTCTGCGAAATGAAAAGGATTCACTTTTGCATCATTCTGCATAGACAGGAGAGCAGGAAATTTGCATGTTGAAACAGATGTGTGAAAGTTTGAGACAGGATAAGGGGCAGGTTTTGAATATGAATGATTTGTTGAGTAGAACAAATGAACAGTTGAGTGTGGAGTTGGGAGAGCTACAGGACGAGATAAACCAGGTACGTAATGACTTAGAAGTGGCTACTAGGGACAATCACAAATTGAGCACCGCATACAGAGTGTTGCAGAAACAAATGCAAGAAGAGGTTGATGTGAATGTTGCAAATGTCAGTGATGCTGAATGTGAATCTAAGATGGCAAAACTGCTCCATCAGTGAGAGGTTCTGGCTGGACACGTTAAGGCAATGGGAGGAGTAGCTCCTGCCTTAACTATGTCATCTGTAAGGGAGGTCTCAGATGATAACATCTCTCAATACAATGCCCAGTCACACCCCTACTATGGCCCAGAGTTCCCACTTCACCATGCACAACATGGCAGATCCCCTTTGCACCCACACCATGTCATACATTGTCAACGTCATGACGCACATCATGGGTGATGCCAACATGGTGACCCCCATGATAAGGGGGTAGCAGGCCCAGGCCTAGTCCCAACAGCACCACCAGTAGTCATTATTAATGTGGAAGACAGGCAGAAGATAGAGAGAATGATTGATAATGCGGTAAATAGTGTGCCCATTCCGGAGAGGAATAAGCAAGTTTTAAAAGACCAAATTAGACAGCTTATTCACGAAACAGGCAGCCTTGCATGGCACCCGAGGTAATGTACCTCCACCTGATTGTCCTACTAATCCCCTACAAATGGCCTACTCTGTTCAGCAAATAGCTGACAGTATCGGTAGGATGAGCCCGTCCGGCAACCTCAGCTGTCACTTGGAAAAGGTGCATGCCAAATGTGAAATGCTTAGTCTCGATGCAGACTACCAGATCCAGATCCTACACCAGACCATCGATCCTGGATTGTGGGCAAAACTCCCCAATGCCATCTGCCAGGCCAGCAACATCACCTTTGAAGAAGTTGCAGCTGAACTCATTTCTGCATACAGCCCATGTGTAGTAGGAGTGATGCTTGCATACCCTGTAAAACAGAATGCAAAGGAAAGTCCAGCGACTTGCCACCAGAGACTCTGGATGGCCTACCAAGCAGGAAAACAACTCACACAAGAAGCTGCAGATGTAGATCTTATTGAGTATAAGACCTTGTTCCATAGGAACATGATCCCTGCAGTGAGAGAGAAGGTAAAGCCAACCACTTATCCCACCACAGAACAGTTTGCCGACATTCTTCGGAAAACCGAAAGAGTTTATCAACTCTACATCCGTGATCTGGGCTCCAGTTCCAAGAAAGTAGCTGCTGTAGAGCCTACCCCAGAGGCCACGATGCACTACACAGTGGAAGGGCAGGCCCAACATAAACAGCCCCTCCCCCGTGGACAACCAACACCCCCAGTAGGCCCAACAACAACCACAACAGCAGCAGCAACAACAACAATAATAGGGTGGGAACCAGAATTATCATAAGAATAAGAAACACCATAAAAATCATAAGGGTAAACAATAACAAAGACCAGGCCCTTCATATAGGGAGATAGCCGAAGACAATCGGAAGGTCAGAGAGCTCCTGGGGCAAGTGCATTCTGTAGTGGATGCTGTTCCCACTCAGGCCCTTGCAGCCATACAACTGGGAACCCAATCCCCAATGGGCCACGATGATATCAGAAGTACAGGCCCTCAGGCCCAAACAGGCCTGAACCCAGAGGCATCTTCCTATAAAGCATCAGTGTAGCTTGGTGAAGTGGTTCACAGGAGCCAGGCCCAACCTCTCCATGCTTCCTCTAGCACAGACTGACAATTACAGGCCCCAGTCCAGATTGTAAACAAGCTGGTCTTGGATACAAACAGAAGGCCCTGCACTGAGGCCAAGGTCGGGGGCCGCCTGCTTACAGTGTTACTGGATACAGGTGCAGCTGTGTCTGTATACATGATGGTTACCCAGATACACCTCCTTGGTCCACCGGATGGAGGACCAACACATCAGGAGTAGATGGTACTAGGTTTCCTACATAACATTCTCTACTGTACCTTTGCCTGTAGAATTAGGACACCTGAAAGCCTCACACACCTTCCAACTAATGGTATTGCACAACCATCCTAGTATCATTGGAATTTACTTTCTAGCACCACACGGCTGTGTGGTGGATCTAGCTAACATGCTACGGATCCAGATTCAGGGCCAGTATCATACTATTTTGATCTCTGATTCACACGTACTGGCAACAATATCTGCCAACAATAAAGAGTATGATGTCATAGATTTGTTCAAGAACCATGAGCTTTTCCTGAAGCTCCTCCCCATTCTACGAAGACTTCTGGAAGCATTTGCTGCCAACAAGCATGACTGTGGCAGAATGCACACTGTCATTGAAGAACCAGGCCCAGCACATGAGAGGCAAAGGCAATATCCTTTCCCACCTGAGGATTTGCCCTGTCTTAGGGAAATCATAAAATCACTCCTCAATCAAGGTGTAATCAGAACATGTGTTTCTACTGCCAAATCCCCAGTGTGGCCTGAGAAAAAACTCACAGGTGCCTGGAGACTTACTATTGACTACAGGAGACTGAACCAGGTCACCTCTAGTTGTGCTCCAACTGTGGACTCAGCACCTGATGTGCTACAGCTTCTGACCCCTGACCAAAAATGGTTCAGTGCCCTGAACATCTCCAATGGTTTCTGGTCACTGCCATTGGCCCTTAAGAATCAATATAAGCTTGCCTTCACCTTTGAAGGTAGACAGTATACCTGGACCTGTTTACCACAGGGAATCCATAACAGCCCTTCCCTGTTCCATCTGCACATGATGGATGCCCTTGAGGGTTTCTCTACCCCCAGTGTCTCTTGCAGTATGTGGACGACCTGCTGTTGGCAACTACCACACAGGAACAGCACTTGGATCACTCGGATGAACTACTGACTCTCATCCGGAGAGCAGGCCTCAAATGTAATCCAGCAAAAGCACAACTGTGTCAGAAAGAGGTACTCTTTCTGGGCCTGAGAATAACTGATCAAGGCAGGAGCCCTACCTGGAAGAAGATACAAGGACTGCAAGACTTGCCATTGCCCGCAAGTGTGGCCACTCTTAGGAAGTTTCTAGGTATGATAAATACTCCAGAGATTTTATTTGTGATTTTGCTCAGAAGGCTGCTCCTCTGTATGAGTTACTGAAAAAGGACATTCTCTGGACTTGGAGTCTCATTCACACCCAGGCTGTGATGTCTCTGAAACAGGCCCTTACCTCGGCTCTAGCTCTGGTAAACCCCAACTCAGCATTGCCATTCCATCTGGAGTGCGCCACCTCTGACATAGCTATGTCAGCAGTGTTGGCACAAAAGGTCCATGGCACTCTGAGACCCACTGCATATGCATCACAGCTCTTGACCTCAGTGGAACAGAAGTACAGCCTTTGTGAAAGGAACCTTCTGGCCACCTACTGGGATGTCAAGCACTTTCTGTATATCATTGGGTGCTCTCCACTATCATTAACACAAACCACACCCCAACTACCTTTCTGCTATCAGACAGAGTGAAGGATGGGTCAGTCTCTAACACTAGGCTGACCCACTGGTCACTGCTTCTCCAGGATAGAGACATATAGGTGCACCCAAACAAAATTCCATCCATGCTGGCACATGGACTCCTTTTCCAAGGAGAGCCCCATGACTGTACACTGCAATCACCTGATCTTCCAGATCCAGGTCTTTTCCTCCCTGCCATGCCACAAATACTTGAGAACACTTCATTATGTCATATTTTTACAGATGGTTCAGCTTTCTATTATCAGGGAGAACAAATTGCAGGGGTGGGTATTTTGGTGACTTACCCCTATGGTAACACTGTTAAAATCTCTAAGCACTGCAGTGTGGCATCATCACAGTATGCTGAGATGGCAGCGGTGGCCTGTGCCCTCGAGTTCATCTAGCACAGGATCGAGGATATCATCATTTTCGCAGACTCTAATTAGGTTTGTTGTTCTCTTACAGAGTTTCTCCCTTTCTGGCAGAAGAACTCCTTCCTCTTGTCTGATGGCAGTCCGGTGAAACACAAAGTGCTGATAATCTACATACATTCACTGGCCCAAAGGTTTGCACACAAACTCTATGTACACAAAGTTAAAGCTCACTCCGTACATGACCCCTATCATGCCTTTAATGACACAGCAAACACCCTTGCCAAGGAAGGGGCCTGAGGGGGGGACACCTGGATGATGGACCATCCGGAAGCTAGAGTGGCTGTACACATAGCAGCAATCAGAAAGAAACCTGATCTATTTTCCCCCTTGGACCTCTCAGAAGCTCAACATGCTGATTCTGAACTCAAAGAAGTGTTCAGATTACTTGACAAGAGCACCGAACAAAACTTACCTACCCATAACCCCTACCAGAGGCATGAAGGTAAGTTACGCTTGTCCCCAGATGACAAGCTCATCTGGTATCAATCAGATGACACCATCACCAAGTTGTGGGTGGTCCCTAGATACCTTAGTTCTGAATTTTTGCACCAAGTGCATGACACCCCTACTGGTGGACACCAGGGAGTTGAAAATACCTTCCAGAGGCAAAGACCACCGCCTGGTGGCCTGGTGTCACCAAAGATGTTAAACAGTACATAGACAACTGCCTTGTCTGTGCACAAAACAATCCCATTCCCTCCAAACTAAATGCCAAACTACTACCACAAAGACATTCTGGCCCCTGGCATGCCATTTAGATTGATTTTATTGGTCCATTGACTAATACCAGCAGAAACAACAAGTATGCTCTTGTGGTAACTGACCTCTTCTCAAAGTGGGTTGAAGCTTTCCCCACTAAAACATGCACTGCTAAAACCACTGCCAAAATCCTGGTGGAACAGATTTTCTCCAGGTAGGGCCTACCTCTTAAGGTAGACTCTGACAAAGGAACCAGTTTTACAGGTGAGTTGATGAAGGAATCACTTGAAGTCCTAGGAGTTCAACAGAAGTTCCACATACCTTACCACCCACAATCTTCAGGTCAAGTAGAAAGAGCCAACAGATGGATTAAGTAAATACTTTCCAGATTCGTTGAGGACAATCCCAAGACCTGGTATTCCCTATTGCTGTTACTCTTTATGGCAATTAGGGGTACACCCTCAGCCACTACCCAGTTGACACCCTTCGAGGTTATGACTGGAAGACAGATGGGATTACCTGAACAACTGTTATTTGACCTGCACACCCACACAGCAGACCGTGTGCCTGTAGACCAATATGTGGAAAACCTCAGACAAGACCTCATATACACACACACACTTGTATGATGCCAATTGCATGGGCAAGGCATATCAAAAGTCCAAAATACAGTTTGACAAACATGCATAAGAAGTGGATTGGTAAGTTGGAGACCAGGTAATGGTCCTCAGATTTGCACATCCCACCCACTCCTTCTCCAATAAGTAGGAAGGCAGCTATCCCATTGTCAACAAGCTCAGTCCAGCAGTCTACCAGGTTAGACTTTTGCACTACAATAGACTGACTGACAAATGGTTACATGCAAACCAGCTGAAACTGTATAAAGGAGTATAATTGCTTTTCCTCACTCCATTGGGTGAATAGTACTAACCTATTAATGTTTGATTTTCCTTTTCAGATACATTGACAAGATGGATATCGTGTTCCACTTTCTCCTCATCTCAGGAGTTATCCCCTGCATCAAAGGCACGGTAAAGCACCTCCTTCTTCACCTTGACCCTACAATGTTTGCCCCAGAGGGAGTTTCCATCAATATACTTAACAATTTGATTACTGTCCAGGAAGGTTCTGATGCCTACCTCACTGCCTTGGATGTCGCTCCTGACAAATCTACCCTAAAAATTGAGTGGCAAACCACATCACAAGGACAAATTTTCCCTGTGGCCAAGCTTTCCAAGGGAACTTTCCATGGATGGCCCAATGCTAAATTATCCCCTAATGGTTCTCTGTCCCAGCTCCAAACTGCTCTTAGACATTCCGGTATATATAATATAACTGCCTTAATTGATCCCTTATATTGTAATTCTTTGTCTAAAGACTCCACCAGGAAATGTTGTGCTGTACACAATATGGCCTCTGCTGCCATGTATCTCTTTGTGTTACCCCCTACTGAAAAACAGTTTTTGGAATATCCAAAGCACACCCCTGGTCCTCGTAGTGGTTTCACATCCACTGCACTACCTGGTACATTTATTAACAACTTACAATTTATGCATATACCTGTCTTGTTTAATTTGACTTACTGGAATATGAAAGAATTTGGTATGTGTCATACTACTAACACTTCAGCATTTTACAGTACTTTATTGCTTGATAGTTTAGCAGCTTTTCAGATTCTCACTCAAGACCTTATTGCCGGGGTACAAACCACCAAGCATAGAGGCAACTTCAGGAGAAAACTCAATCCTGATGATCAAAGTCATAAACTTAATACAATTGAAGTTGACAGTTCTGATGTCACCGGTGCCACAGGAACTGTCACAGGTCTTTTTGGTATGGCTATGTCTATCTGGAACAAGACAGACATTGCTGCTATCAAATCTCATTCAGCTAAATTCTAAACTGGTTTGGTAAATTATATTTTACTCCGATTATTGCATGGTTTGGCTGGCCTTAGTCAAGAAGAAAGATACACTGCTTATAACATGACATGATATTACTAAGACACTCACAGATTCTAAAGATAAGATTAACGAACTCATTGTGCAGAACAACAAAGAAGCAGATAAACAATACATTGCTAGAGAATTCCTATGTTCAGCCTATGGCGCATATATTATCACTATCATCAACAATCTCTTCCGTGATCTAGAATCTGGAAGGATCCCTGATATAATACATGACAGACATATTTCTAAATTGTATTGTCCATGCTGTAAAACTCCTGGCTGTATTGCTATGTGTATGCAACAATCTTTAACCATTCCTCTTTCTACAGCTAGGAATTTGGGTTTCGTGACCAGACACCCTAATACTGGTCCATGTTTCACCTCTAAGAAATATTCTATCAAAGATACAATGTTTATTTATTTTACTGTCTCTTTACCACGTTTTGATCCCACTACAGCTTTGTTCGACAAGCTAGCTTTTGTACACTCCATTGGGCACCTTGATGATGACATCTACAGAGAATGCCTGGACTTGCCTCCTCTACTGGTCTTCCATCCTTTCCTGGACATCTGGGTCACCCCACACATGGACTGCTGCGCTAAGAAGGGGTACATTTACCTGTGTCGATGTGATGTATTTGATGTTATTAAAGCTGTATGTGGTTATTCTCCTGACAGTATTGATTGGTCCTTTTCCATGGACAATGACATCAGCACAAATGGCACAGACCCTTTGGACTCAACATTGGCTCATGACAAACATTTCCAGTCAAATCGAGAGGAGGTTCACCACCTGTCAACACGGATTTCCAAGACCAAGACCAAGACACCTGCCCAGTACAGTTGCAAAAGTGGAGATTGCCTACTGTTAAAATGCAATATAATTCTGACGGAGAATATTGTGTAGTGAAGAATTATAAAAGTTACACTTACGGAACCCAATCATGTGTTATTGATTCCCTGAATTTCTGCTTTGTGCCCCATCAGAAGTCTGTCATTGGACATACCATTATTACCCCCTTCCCCCTTATGGACGCTGATATCATTGATGGTAACCCTGATTATCTGCTCACCCTTTCTGAGTATTTACAATATTTTAAGGTACACATTGATCCACTCACACTTACATTAAAATCACTTTTAGACAGGAAAGACACCCACCTCATCCACATCAGCAATAATATTATTAAAACTAATGAAGCTATTCTTTCACTTATTAATGATGGTGACATGAATGATGCATTGACTAACACTTGGTTAGAAATTACCTTTAAAGGTTATGTTATTATACAAGCATTTTTTATATTTTTCTTGATTATTCTACTTTGCTGCCTACAGCGCTCACTGTGTCAACACCGTGAGCAGCTGGAGTTCCTTTACAAGGCTCATGTGTTGGGTCTGTAAATGTCCCCTCCTGTCTATCCACTTCCCTATTCTTGCTGTGTTGCCCTGAGAGGCAACAAGGGGGGGATGCTACATGAGGTCCCTGCACCATTATTGGTACCTCCAAAAGGTACACTGTAGACAGCTAGCAATTAGGTGTATATTATATGGTATAGGTATGTGAAGACCTCCAAGCTGAATTTAACCTTCTACAATATCAGCTCATAAACAAAAAGCTTATGCTCAATTTGAAAAAGACAAAAGCCATGCTCTTCTCCCCCTCCTTGCATGCAGCAATTCCTGCTGGGGGGGGGGGAGCTATCCCACAAATTACCACTGTTCTTGGAGAAACACTAGAGTATGTAGCTAAATTCAAATATCTAGAAGTTTGGCTCGATCATAAACTTTTCTTTGCCAACCATCTCAAAGAGCTACAGAAGAAACTCAGGCAAAGGTTAGGACTATTCTACAGAATTAACCACCTGCTCACAAAGGAGGCCAAGATTCAACTGGTTCAAGCTACCTTCCTATCTTTATTAGATTACACGGACCTGCTCTACAGCCACTGCACTGCCTCTGCACTGGCTAAGTTGGACACCCTCTACCACAGAGCTATCAGGTTCATTACTGGCCTTCCACTTTCCACACACCACTACTCTCTGTACTCATCATTAGGCTGGACTTCCATTCACTATAGAAGGAATAGAAATGCAGCCCTATGGGCCTTCAGAGCGGTGACCAACAAACTCCCCTCATATGTCACAGATTGTATTCCCCGGAATGTGTTAGGCACATACACTCTAAGGAGCGATTCCCTAATTGCCTTCCAAGTTCCAAGGGTCAAAACTCATTTCGGCAAAGCTGCCCAAAGCTTCTCGTTACCCACACTGTGGAATGGTTTACAAAGGAACTTGAAGCCGAGCTGCCCTGTTAGCTTGAATATCTTCAAGACACTCTACGATTGCTACATAAAAGCACCTTGCAAATGTTTTCCTCACCACTAGCCCACTAATTCTGCAACACCCCCTTTCCATCCTGATGCTAGCCATGTTTCTACCTCTGGCTCTCACTCTTTCCCTATTAACTCTTCCTGCTGCACCCACCCTTCCCTGTCCACTCCAGCCTGGCTAAAGTCCCACCCCATCCATAGTAGTGCCCCAATTATTTACTCCTCCTCTTCTGTCATTATCATAATAAACAAGTACACAATAGCCATCATCACTTTCTGTGGTTTTAGCTCAATTTTCCCCCAGTCGTCAGTAATATATCCGTCCTTTCCTTTACCTCTCTAACCTGCCACCCCATACACAGCCTCTTTCCCCTATATGTGTAGTTGCCGGCTGCCTCATTCAAAAGATCTCTGCTTATAACCCCTGTATGCCAATGGTTGATTGTACATCTGCTGACTTCTTCAATTGTAAAACAATGCTTTTTTTATTTATTTATTTCAACCTTGTACTCATACTGTATACACTGAATATACTCTTTCTTCCTTGTATATTATTGCTTTTTGTATACCTGCTTCTATACTGTACTTTGATGTATTCATGACCAGGTCCACCTTGCAAATGAGCCTTGCTCAATGGTGCCCACCTGGATAAATAAAGATTTTGATTGATTGATTGATTGATTGATATAGGGCTAAGGGCATCTACTGTATAAGAGTAGATGTCAGGATATGTTTGCATATTATTGTTATACACTTTGCTTTCCAATACACAAATGTATTTCTTGCTTATAAGATGTTAGGACACTTGTGTCTTTATGATGATTAGGATATATAAGTCAGCATTGCCACCTTTTGGTGATTTGTACTACTACAATGATTTATGTAAGAACTGTGCTCTTTTGTTTCACAAAGTGATGACTACTACAAAACTGTATAATGTTACCTTGGACCATGGAGCTAATTTAACCAATAGGGCTCATCTCTGTAACTAAAAAATGTTTCTGTCTTACAGTAACCATAGTAATTATCATAGCTATGTAATGTGAGACATTCCGTCTTCTACCTCGGAGACCTCAAGAGACACGGAGAATTGTCAAGGTATAAGGAATGCTTAGCATTGGTTCCCAGTTTGTAATGGTAAGAACTGCTTAGGGCAGCTGTAATTATCCTTTTGGCAGTAATAAACAAGTTTATTACTCTAATGCAATGTGTTTGTGATTCCTTGCATTCCCAATATTGCCAAGAACCTGAGAGTGAGGTTTAGACTCCCTGACAGAAGCAAGCAGCATACAATAGAACACTGCAGCTGATTTCAGAACACCAGGGGGCAACTAGGGTTAAGCAAAGAATTGGGAGGAGGAAAAGAGCAGTGTGAGGGTCTGGAGAACCCATAATTCAAAACACACAACAGGAAATAGAAGAAGCCCTGATGGGCTATAAATATAAATATAAATAAATATATTTACCTGTGGGAAAACAAGGAGTTCATAAAGTGACAGGAGCAAGCCACATTGCAACACGATACAATGGACATTTACATAGGAATGTCCTGACACCAGCAGGGAAGCAGGCTAAACCAGACCAGCAGTGTAGATAAGGGATGAGGGTAGGTGTTAACCCTTAAGCTGCCAACAGAATTAGAACCATAGGAATTCTGGAATGATTTAGCAGTCTGTAGCACAGCTGACCAAAGCGGATGGATATTATAGTGGGGTTGGATTTTAGATCTTGTAGCAGAATTTTCTAGTGACTTTATTTTCATTTTTTTAAGTTGTTGCATATAGCATAGTGGTTAAGGCCACTAGAGCTGCAAATCTAGAGACCTGGGTTTGAATCCCACAACCACAACTTGCATACTGTGTGACCCTGAACTTCCTAGTGCTCCCAGGTCACACCTGGAAACAAGCTTTAACTTACTGTGCCTTTCCTAGTTAAACAATTTCTCCTTCCCTTCTCTATAAATGCACACTAGCCTGGGGGAAACCTATGTTCAAATCCCACCAGAGTCATTTCTCACTGAATGATCATGAGCAAGTCACTCTCAATGTTTCAGGCCTCCCAACATGGTGAAAATAGACCTCATTGGGGCTAGCCTGCCCACACAGAGGTTGGATTTTCATCTGTGATGCTGAGGCCCCAGATTCCAGAATGGACTCCGGATGTCAGCGGACCTGATGGAGGGAGGATTATGAAGCATCCTAGGAACTGCTCTCCTCCTCCGGGGGGGCAACTGGAGCATGATTCACTCCTGGCAGTGGTCAGGGGGAACACAGCTGCTGGCACCAAGCTGTCAGGGAGGCATGCTGGAAGTTATGCATAGTGACCTATGTCATTGCACGCCACACCTCCTGGGGAACCCATTATGACAAAAACTGCTGTCAGCTGACATCCGGCATGCTTGGCCAGTGACTGAGCGAGAGTGTCTGACAGTGCAGCCTGGTCCCACCCTGAGGGTAAGCCAGGGAGGCTTCCTAGTGGTCCTTTCTGCTGGGACTATTGTTCAGTCTTCCATGGGGGCATGCCTGCCCAATGACCCCACCCTGAGGGGAAACACCTGGGTGGATCACTGCTTCGAGTCAGTCCCAAGCATGGGCATAGGTCAGGGAAGTCAGGGGCTGAATCCTTGGAGGACTGGCACCTAAAGCATATTAAATAAAAAAAAAAAAAACAGACCTCACAGTAAACAAGCTATTGCATCTCTGCTGCACTGTCCTGAGTATATTGCTGTGCCTGCTCTAGCTCCTGTCATGCCCCAACCCACCTCAGTGGGCCATGCTGTTCTTCCTTTTAGTCAAACCTCTCCCACTATGTTCTTCACTTCTCCCACTTTTCTTATTTTGTCATTAAATTGTTGCCACCTGCCTTCACTTCCTCTCATTTAATACATCCTAATTATTTATTCTCGCCTTCTTTATCTACCATGTAAAATTTCTGCTTAATAACCTGCCTTTTCCATCCACTTTCATAACCTCTGGAACAATCTCCTGCTCCCCATTTATCTTCACTCCTCCCCCTCATTTCTGAAACCTCTTCTTAAGGTTCATTTTGACCTCTGTTGTGCCTGTTTCTCCAAACAAGCTATATGCCTTCCCTGCTCCTATCACCTACCTCCATCTTGCTGTCTCCCCTCCATCCCTTCTGTCACCCCCACCCCCACACTCTCCCTAGGGATGTTAAAAATTTCATTTTGAGAATACTGTTCATCTTCAGCACCCCAGATACATAACTGTTTATTCCTCAGTATTTAGCCTAGGGACATACATTAAAGGGAAATGTCCATGTCAGTAAGCCCCCTCAGTGTGGGGCACCCCCCGATTAGCATTTTTTCCCACTGTATAAAAAATGTGTGTACCTCCACCTGATGTAAATTTTTTCTCTTGTCAGATTGATTGCACAATCCAGCAAATGGGCCTCCTTTTCCCATGTGAAAACTGAACAAAATTGAAAGGTTAGCCTGTGTTTCAATGGGCTGAAGCAACCAGCCATGCTCCTTGTCTAAGTTATAACACCATCTTTCCTGCTTCATTCAGAAGCATTTTTTCTTTGTCCCACCATCCTCCCCACCTCCTCCAGTGGCATCACCTCTCTCCTCAGGGCTCCTTCTAAAGGTACCTTTAGACTGAGGGAATCCTTCCTATGGCACCTCTAAGGGTGGAACCCTTCCCTAAGGTTTCTTGCCTTCGGCATCCCTACAGGGTGGTATTCCTTGAGGAACAGACAGCCGAACAGCCACAAAGGTTTGTTCAATAAGTTGCATATAGCACAGAAGTTCATTCAACAAGCTGCATAAGCACAACACTATACTGAGTTAAGCAAGCACATTGAAACATTGGTTCTGCATGTTGGCCTTAACTTCATTCTCTCTCTCTCCCTCTTCCTCAGCCTAATCTTTTAAGTTTTATGCTTCTCCAATACAGTATATAATGGCTTATCCCTTTGTTTCAGTCCTTTGGCTATTCTCAGCCCTGCCCTGGATTTTTGTGTTTTTCACCCAACTATTGGTTTCAATATCATTAACAGTGAATGAGAAAACAGTCTTAACAGGAAAAGCTGAACAATCCCCCCCAAAAAAAGAAATGTAAAATGAAAGGTTCAGAATAATTACTGCTTCAAGATGGGTCATTTGAAGGGTATTTGGAGGGAAATTGAGAGCAGTTTTGACAATGAACTATACAAAATGGAAAATGAATGGTTCAGAATAATAAAAAATGGAAAGTGAATGGTTCAGAGTAATAAAAAATGGAAAATGAATGGTTCAGAATAAACTACTCAAAAAGATGAGTCATTTGAAGGGTATTTGAATGGATATTTGGAGCAAAAAATGAAGGGTAAAGATAAAAAATGGAAAATGAATGGTTGAATGGTATAAATACTGAGAAATAAAATGACTTTGAGAATAAAACAACTGAAAATGTGCACTTCTTTTTCTGTATGGGATATTACATTACACAGTGGTGCCTGTGAAGAACTTGACAATTTCATCTTATCCTGGCCCCAGATTCACTCAGTGAGATTACCCCCCTGTTCTTCACAGGACCTATATATTAATCCGTATTTCAGCACCAGTCAACAACTGTTAAGCACAAATACATCTACCTACACCTTATCTGCCATGACATTGTTATTTTCAGTACTCAAGATGCCCCCTTTTAAATATCAACAACAGCCAATTAACTTGGAGATATTTAAAGTAGTATGACTTTCTTAACTTTGAAATGTTGTATCAACATGTGACAGCCAAACAATGTTTCATTCAAAGAAATCATAAGGAGGCCTGGTAGTCACTGACTTGCTGTTCTTTGACATAATGCCACATGTGTGCCATTGGAAAACATATCCCCAAGGGCCCCAGCCCTTCCTAGTGCACTAGATTTTGTTGATGCACTGGTAAGTCTGGTGCATCTTATTACAAAACTGTAAACTGTGATTCAGTGCCCAAGCACCAGCTCACAGGCATATTGTGCAGATGCCATGCTGTGCATTTGTCAACAGGACAATTGTCAGGGTTCCCAGTGGATGTCATCTAATCTAGTTTCAGAGATAGGGAAGCTCACAGTTGAGCAGTTCCATCTGTGGCAGCAATGGCCACAGTAGGATATGAACATTGATAAACACTGACTCGACTTGGCAAGAAACACCCAGTGCTACAAACAGAAAATTAAAATCTTCTTCATTTTGGTTTCAGCAGAATGTCATTCATACTTAATAGGTAGCCTGCAAAGTCCTTGCAGCAGACAGGGCTTTGTCTGTGGCCACTGACTCCCTGACACCTGAGCCATCAGGCCAATTGGCTAGTCAGGGTTCCATCCACCAGGTGAGAAGCACATGGAGGCTGGGACCCTGGGGGGAGGGTAGAGCTTGTGGCCAGAGGGAAGGAGCAAAGAGAATTTAACTAACTGCTCTGTGGAGCTGACCCTTTTCTCCTCCACTTCTCCCAGAATTCGAATCCTCATCCAGCAGTAGCAGTGAGCTTTAATAAGGCACTCAGGTCAGTGGAAATGGGATTTGTTCTCAAGCAGGCCTGAGTTCACTTCTCAGCACATATTTAAACATCTGAGCTAAAACAGTTTTCTTACTTATTTGGATGTATGGCTGTGTAAAAATGGTTAGTGCTGTTTGAGATGGTGCATTTACTACTGTGCTGTAGGGGAGCTAGTTTTTTTTTTTTATTTATTTGTTTCAATCAATCAATCAAAGTCTTTATTTAACCAGGCGATCACCATTGAGCAAGCTCATTTTCGAGGTGGACCTGGGTTTGTTAACAAGGAACAAGGGACAATATATGGGATGCAACACATAAGAAAATAGTAATAATACAAATAAACTGAGATACAATAATACAGTATATATGAAGTATCAGCAGGTAGCATTGACAGTAGTATATGTTTGGAACAGAAGATATAGCTAGTTTTGGGTAGGACACAATTTTTCATAAAATTAAAGAAATATACATATCAGGTGCACTGAACACAAATAAAACCTAATATAAAATGATACATAGTGATACGGTATGGAGAATTTAGAGCTGGAACCAGGGTCAAAGGAATGTGGAAGGGACAGATATGGGGGTAGAAAAAGGGGAGAGGGAAGAGTCGATTATAGATGTGATCAGTCTTTTAACAGTAGTAATTAGAGTGTGCTTGGACTTATAGGAGTCACTATTTAGGGTAGACAGGCACAGGACTCCTTATTATGATGTAGATTTAGAGATTTAAAAGCTACTAAGCTGATGGAGTGAGTTAATTTCAAAGTTTTTTGCAGCTTTATTTGTTTAAGATTGGGATTAATACCTTTGAGTCTGAGACTCATTTACAGAGATTCCAAGTCATATAGATACACAAGACAAACAACAGTTAGTTTACATGGGGATCCACAGATTCCACAGTTGGTTTACACTGTAGTTTCCTAGAGGTGTACAATAAACAATGATTGCAAAAAAAATAAAATAAACAAAATTAGTGGAAATTGTATCCTGAGCAGGACAGATTGAGAGTGAGGCAATAACAGAGTAAGTGCAGGGAAGTACTTGAGGACTAATGATCCTTAGCATTACTTTATATAGAAGCTGCCAGAGAAGGTTTGTCTGCACAATTCTCTGAGGGAGGAAAGCTTTGGGGGGTGAGAGTTCGTCAAGGGGTGATGGGGAGAAGAAGGAAAACTGTCTAATGGGAAGAGCAGGGGGAAGGGGATTGGAGTGGCAAGAGGGAGGGTAGGCTGGTGGAAGGAGGAGGGGAGTGGCATGGGAGTAGGTCAGTGTGAGGGGTGAGAGGTGAGGGTACTGGTGGCAGGGACAGTGGTGACATGAGGTGCATGGGGCAATGAGGTATCTTACCCAGTATCCTACCACCAGGGGTGGTAGGCAGTAGGGTAGGTAATATGGGGCTAGTGGATACATTTGCAGACATTCTCAAGGGCTAGGTGGGCACAGAGTCCCGACTTGAATTGGCTGACCTTACTCAATCAGTTCCTTGGGGAGTTCATTGAGCCATTTGGGTCCATGGTAGGAGACTGATCTCTAATCCTGCACTGTTCACTTAAATGGCACCACTAACCCATCTTTCACTGCATTCTGAGTCCTAATGGTAGGTTGGGAGGTTCTGAACAGGGCAGGAGGTTAAGCCAGGTGTGAGTCCTAGCAATGACTTCTTTGCCAGTAGGCATGCTTGTTATTGAACCCTATTGTGGAGAGGGAGCCAGCCAGTTTCTTGATAAAGGGCACAAGTATGTGTCCTGTGATCAGCCCTCAGAACTAGGTGACAGGCATTGTTCATTAGAGTTTTTACCCTTTTGAGAGTAGTATCGGTACCGGCATCATAGATGACGAGGCTGTAATCGATGGTGGATAAGAGCGAACGGCTTGTGATCAGCTTAAGGGCTTCCAATCTCATTGAATGCCTGTGCCAGTAGAATACATCAGGCTTTACATTGGCAGTCTTAACAACATGACCAACATGGTTTACGAATGATAGGGTGTCATTGAGATGGATCCCAAGATATTTGAAGGAGCAAACGTGTTCCCGTGTGTCACCTTTGAGACTCTGGATCTGTAGTGGCCCAAACTTCTTTTTTGTTTTGTTGGATGGAGAAAAGCATACTCCTTGTTTTTATATAGTTAAGCAAGAGTTTGTTATTAGAAAACCATGTTTCTAGCCTGTGGAAATCGTCTTGAAGGGCAGCGGAGATCTTAGCAATGTTTGTTCCTTCAACAGAAATGACATCATCTTGAACAGATAGCATGATGTGCACAGGGCACTCTGAGGGTAAGGGGTTGATAAAGAGACTGAAGAGGAGTGACCCCAGTATCAATCCTTGAGGGACACCTAGGCTAATCACCCTTGGCTCAGAGAGCTTGCCTTTCATTTTGACATGCTGGGTCCTGCCAGTGAGGTAGCTGTCAGACCATTCCACTGTGTCACTTGACAGTCCAGTAGTGAGGAGATTTTGTAGTAGGAGTTGATGGTAGACAGTGTTGAAGGCCTTGGTGAAGTCTATAAAGACCGACCCCACTGCCTGTTCTTTGTCAAAGGCATTGTAGATTAGGGAGGTATAATCTACCAGTGCAGAGAGAGTCAAGTGATCTCTCCTGAACCCATGCTACTGGGTACATAGTAGGTTGTACATGATAGATACTCAGTGAGCTGGTCCGAGACCACTAATTCGAGGACTTTAGATATGGGGGTAGACTAGAAATGGGCCTGTAGTTGGACAGGTTGGTGGTATCCCTGGTTTTGAAGACAGGACTTACCAATGCTTCCTTCCACTTGTCAGGAAAGACACCTGACATTAGTGAGGTGTTGAACACTTTTGTCAGAGGTTCAACTACCTCGTTTAGTACCAGGGCTATCATCTTCATGTCAATGAGGTCGCTACTCATCCGCTTCTTCCCTAAAGCATGTCTGATGTATTTTATGGTTTCAAGATTACAGAGCTGCTTAAAGTAGAAGAAGGGTGTCCCACTTGCAGTAGTGGCATATGAAGTTATGTTTGAAGTCATATTTGGTGCTGAGGGGGATAGATAGTCCCTGGGTAGTACCATACTGAGATCTGTGAAAGCCTGGTTAAAAGCATTTGCTATGTTACCTGTCTCCTGGAGTGTCTCCGTTGGGGTAATAATTAATTCAGGAGGTGTTCTGGGTGCTTTTCTGGTAAGTGGCTTTACAGAGTCCCAAAACTGTCTTCCACAGCCCGAGCTGCTCATCAAGAGGTCATTGTAATAGGCGGCCTTGGCCAGTCGAATGAGTTTGCTGCATTTGTTCCTGGCAGTTTTGTAGGCTACAATGTTAGGATGTTCTCCCATAGCTTTGGCCCTATGCCACAAGTTGTCCCTTTGGTGCATGAGCTCAGTGAGGGAGCCAGTGAGCTATGGGTTGGTAGTCCCTTTAACTTTTTTGGTTCTATAGGGGGCAAATATGCCACACACTTTATTAAATATAGTGATGAAGTAATTTAGGGCTTGGTTGCCATCATGTGCCCTGTCCAGAGGTGACCAGTCCACCAACAAGCAGTATTGTCTGAAGGTGTTGAGCTGGCCAGTTCTCAGAGACCTATTTCTCATGATCTGGGGAGCATTTCTGGTGAACTTACTTGACCATGTGAACATTATTGGGGAGTGATCACTAAGGGTGTCGGACAGGACTATGACCTCAGTGATGTGCTCTAGGCAGGTGGTGAGGAGCCAGTCAATTATTATACTTGAGCCAGGTTTGTAGTTAAATCTGGTGGGCTGCGTTACCAGCTGAGAGAGGTAGAGGCCAGAGATCTGATCTCGGACTGAGGAGGCATCACTGGACTGCCAATTGATGTTAAAGTCTTGGACAATGATGTGTTCCCAGTTTTGTCTATATTGCTCTAGGTTGGTGACTTCTTGCTCGATCCCTGTAGTGTGGGTTCCCGGAGGTATGTAGACAGTGGAGAGTAATAGTACTTTGTTTTGAAGTTCAAGAGTAAGTTTGAGGCTTAGGATTTGTGCCTCCTTTGTGTGTAGACTACTCATCAGTATTTGGCCTCTGATCTTGCTCTTGATGTAAATTAGACAGCCAACCCCTCATTTGGATAATCTATCCTGTCGGTACACAGTGTAGCCATCTAGAGCTATGGCAGAATCACTGACCTTAGGGGACAGCCAGGTTTCTGTGAGTGCAATAACATCCAGTTTGAGCAGTTCCACCTAGGCCTGAAATGGCAGTAATTTGGGTAGAAGACTGAGGATGTTTAGGGATACTATTCTGAGGTGCCCCAGGCTCATTTGGACTTAGCCATGGGGTGCCTGAGTTGGAGTGAACATTTCCAGAAATCAATAGTGGTACCAAGACCAGCTTTCTTAGAGTCCGTCCCCAGTGAAACCAGCATTTTACTGTATGTTTTGCCCAGCAGTGTTTTGGTCTCTGGTAGCAGCCGCAAAGATGTTGCCAAGTAATAGGGCTGCTACTGGGACCTTAGGTGTGGCTGGCGGTTTGTAGTTTTGGGACGGTGGCTTGGAGAGTAGGTTTGGGCCTGTGTTGATCTGTGTTCCCCTGGAATAGCGTGGTATGGTTTCTAGTAACGTTGGGGGGTCTGTTTTGTAAACTGTACTGTTCCTTTCTACCCTCCCAATAAAGTATATAATAACGAGGGGAAGATACTAGTTCATGTCAGGTTTTTCTAGTAGTCACCTAGTTAGCAGGAATATCAGCAGTGTCTCTTTCAGGTTTTAGATTGGTAGTATCAGGCAAAAGCCACCAGTTGGGAGGTGTGAGCGGGGACTTGCTCTAGTTAGAGAGCATTTAATAGAGGTCAGGGCCGAGGAGGGTGGAAGGGATGAAACACAAAATTCTAGTAGATGTGCGAGCTGGAAAGGCTTGGCTTGGGGCTCCAGAAGACGCTGAGTGCACCACAAGTTCGAATAACCTGAGTAGTCTGGGGGGGCCAATCAGGTAGTGGCTTGGCAGGAGAGGAGCCAATAGAAATCGCAGCTTTCAGGCCGAGAGGCTCCCGGCAGAGATTGTACCTTGTGTGAGATCCTAAGGGTGGCTTGCAGTAGTGGGTGTCTTGTGGCCAGTCCTTAGTCAGGGGTGGCAGCTGCAGGAGGCTACATTGAGCCTGCTAGGGCTTCGCTGTAGTACGAGAGAAAGGAAAGAGTCAAATAAGGCAGCATTTTGAGTAGGGCAAAAATGATCAGAGGAGGGCTTAGAGTGAAGGGGTGGGAGAGACAGAGACAGACAAAAGAGGGAAATTGGGGCGGAGAGGGATAGGAGACAAAGCAGAGTTACTGAAGTGGTGCAAAGTTATGGAAAACAGTAGGGGTGGGAGTGTCTGGACTGTGACGCAGGAGGTGCCAAGCATGAGATGAATGTTGAGGGGCGAGTTTAGGGAGAGAAAAAACAGGAAAAATAGTTAAGGGAGGGAAAAGATAGAGAAAAAAAAATCAGGTAGGGAACAGTGGCAGAAACAGGCTAATAAGGCAGACTGTGTGTAAAGTACAAATTCAGAAAATGGCTGGTTCACTTAACTAAATGCAGGCTACTGAAATACAGCTGCACATTAACTACAATATTTAGACAATTGTAGAAAAAAGTGGCTGTTTTAAACAACCATTATTACTAGCAGAAAAAGGGAAGAAAGGAAGAAGAAAATCCACTGTTGAGCCGGCTTTGTAGAAAAAATTGGAGTAATAGTAGTTCGAGGTAAGGGAAGCAGGTTGGAGAGCAGGCAGAGAAAACTTACAGGAAAAACAGTTCTAGTAGATGTACGAGCTGGAAAGGCTTGGCTCGGGGCTCCAGAAGGTGCTGAGTGTGCCACAAGTTTGAATAACCTGAGAAGTCTGGGGCAGCCAATCTGGCAGTGCCTTGGCAGGAGAGGAATAATAAGAATTGAGGCTTTCAGGCCAAGAGGCTTCCAGCAGAGACTGTACCTTGTGTGAGATCCTGAGGGTGACTTGCAGTAGCAGGGGTCTTATGGCTAGCCCTTAGTCAGGGGCAGTGGCTGCAAGAGGCTCTGTTGAGCCCACTAGGGCTTTGCTTGAGTGAGATCCTGAGGGTGGCTTGCAGTAGCGTGGGTCTTGCAGCCAGCCCTTAGTCAGGGGCGGTGGCTGCAGGAGGTACCATTGAGCCTGCTAGGGCTTCGATTGTGTGAGATCCAGAGGGCATCTTGCAGTAACGGGGGTCTTGCAGACAGCCCTTAGTCAGGGTCTTCAGCTGCAGGAGGCTCCACTGAGCTGGCTAGGGCTTCACTTGCATGAGATCCTGAGAGCAGCTTGCAGTAGTGGGGGTCCTGCAGTCAGTGTTTAGTCAGGGGCGGTGACCACAGGAGGATCCGTTAAGCACACTAGGACTTTGCTGTAGGAAGAGAGAGAGAGAAAGAGAGTGAGTTTTATATGTCCCAAGTGGAGAATGGCATCTTTTGGATAGCTGATAGGGATATTGTAGTGAAAAACAAAGAAGATAGCAGAGAAGTTTGCTAGAATTCACTGCTGAGAGAGACGGGCCAAAGATCTTGGGATCTCAGGGCTATATGTGGGAGTGGTAGTTTTAAGCCACGACTATTCCCCTCTTCATGGATAGTGGGCAGTGGTGAGACCTCTGTGTGGCCCGCCAAGTTAGGAGCACCAAAATCAAAATACATCCAGCAAACAAGCAAGGGAACAGTCCTTACCTGTCTTCCATGATCCTCAGCTGTCAGTACCTTGCCAATCACATTTTTGTTTTGTCTTTGGTAACCAGGTAATGCCCACTAGGCACAAGTGCCTGTTTTCAGGGGTGACCTGGGAGCACTGGGGAGGTTAAGTGAGTTGCTCAGAGTCACACAGTATGCAAGTGGAGGTTGTAGGAATCAAACCAAGTTCTGCTGGATGTACCGAGTTCATTCACAGCTCGATACTCTAACCTCTAGGCTATACTGCTAGCCACATGGCACATGGCTTCAAGTAGGTTACTGAGAGAGCCAGGCAGCATCCTCTGGGATCCTTTCTTGTTGAAGCAGGGGCAGAGGGGGGGAGGGGAGGAGGGAGAGGGGCAATGCAGCCAGTGTAGTTCAAACAACCTGAGGCTGTGGCTGAAATTGTGGTCAGCTGTCCAGTATGGCAGTGGTGCCTGGTCCCAACCAAGTGACCATCCTTTTAGCAATTGGGCATTTTAACAAACAAAAATAAATAATGATAAAGGCCTTCCTGCTCCTGCCGCTCCTGTCTCCTCTATGCTTGGGAGGGTAACGAGGTTGTCCTTTTAAAAAAGGTGATTTATTCTGCTGGACTATTCTGGGTAAAAAACTGTTTGACAAGGCACCTTAATGTGGTTTAGGGCAAATAGTTTAAAAAACATTTCTGATAGGGCTTCCTTACTGTACATAGCCATCAAAATGGTTACGGGGGAGAGCTCAGGAAATCCACACCATCGAGTGCAACTGGCAAAAAATGTTACCTTATTGCTTTACAGGCAGACAGAAAATCTAATGGCAGGGAAACTGCTGGGGGGGGCACAAAGTTGATCTTGTTTCTTTCCCTTAGCCTCCTGTCTGTTACCACACTGCCCACCATGCCAGCATAACACATGGTCAGCATCACTGTGGCATTTTAACCATCTTCTTAAGCATGGCAGCCAGTTGCTCTGTCATCCCTCGTTCTTTCTACAAATCCATGCAGGGGCCATTTTAGGAGCTGTACTCATGATGACCATGTTGTCAGTTGTGGCTACTGGTGGGGCTGTATGACGTGGCAGCATAGCCTTTACACATGATAACATTTTTACCAACTAACAAATAATGCTTTAAAGACCCCCGACCTTGACATATAGCCTGTTTTACATTTGGTTTAGCATTAATCAGGTATTTAATCCATTAATCCTTCTTTGCTGGTTAACATCAAAAGGGATATGTATTTAGGAAATGTGTTTATTTTTAAAACTGCTTGGCTAGGTGCACAAAAGCAAGGAAGCTGAACTGACGTTGGCTACCAAGCGCCGAATAGGTGTGGAGGCAAAATTGTGCAGTATCAGCACCTGGGCAGCCATTCAAACAGGGAATAAGGCCAGGTCATGGCTGGAAGAGATGGGGCATATGAATAAAAAAAATAAAACTTTATCTGGGATGTGTTTAACGTACCAGGTCAAGATACCTAGAATTATTGAACTTGGCATGGGCCCGTCATGTGTGGGGGAGCATTGGTTTAAAGCTGCACTGCTGCAGCAAGGCCCTCCTTCAGGATGATCCCAGATTCTTCAAGCAGCTGTGACAGAGAGGCAATGTCATATAGAGCTAGGGTCCTTTCACAGCATCACCTAAAATTTAATAAAAAAGAAAAGGAGACTATGAGGGTCTGCAGCGAGAGGAGGGAAAGAATAGAGAATGGGAATAACAATTCAAAGTAGGGGGCAGATGGAGGATCATTATATAAAAAATAAAAACAGGAAAAAGCAGAGAGAGGCAGGTAGACGTGGTTGGAGGAAGTAACCACTATCTGTTAACACATTACAGCACCAATGTGTAGTAGTAAGAAGGCACAGCTACCACAGACATGGGCAGGTGTTCTGTGAGCTTGTCTTTTCAGAGATTGTGAGGGGTTCAAGATGCCAGGAAAAGGAAAGTTGGCAGCATTGGACAATGAGAGGCAGCTCATTGACCTGGTCCAATAAAAGAAAAGCATGGTGGGGTGCCTGCTTTGAGAACCTGGGCTATCACTCTTACCTGCCCAACCTTCACCATCATGGCAGCCTGTGTCTATGCCAGCATCAACACCAGCACCATATCCACCAGTGGCACCTCCTAAGAAGGGTAGAACACAAAGGATTGGTAGACACCCAAAGCACAAGCTAATTCAGATCAAGATAGGCAGTACAGCCTAGAGGTTAGAGTAACGAGTTGTGAATGAGCTTGGTACTTCCAGAAGACCTGGGTTTGATTCCCACAACCTCCACTTGCATACTATGTGACTCTGAGCAAGTCACTTAACCACACCAGTGCTACGAGGTCACCTCTGAAAACAGCCACTTGTGCCTAGTGGACCTTACCCGGTTACCAAAAGACTACAAAAAAAAAAACATTCTGAGAACTGAAGTGTGGCTGAGCTGATATTTTTTTTTTAGTTTGGACTTTTGAAGGTCTCAATCCTAGGGTAGTGCCAGCCCCTACGTGCCTAAGAAGGGGGAGGCCCTCCACCAATAGGGCCATTGGGCCCTGGCCTCCCAGTCCTTGTGCTAGTAGACTGGGTGGTGCTCTGCCTTGTCAAGCCATCACTGTCTGGGATCTGGCTCTGATGGACTGCAAAGGGCCAGCGGGGGGTAAAGAGTCAGACAGCTATCCCTCCTCAGCTAGTGGTCCTTACCCCAATTATCCTTCAGCAACTGGTAGACTTTGCTTTAGTTTCCTCAGCCCTACCCCAGCCTCCTATATCCCCTTAGAGGTGGCCAGCTCCATTGTCATTTGAGCAGAAGCTCAACTGAGTGTTAGCCTTTATTGAGACTGAGAAGTGTAAGCAGACAGAACACCAACCTGCATGTCTGGCATCAGTGGTACTACAGGGGTTGGGGGCAGTTACTCTTACCCCAGCAGTAACCATCCCACTCAGCCTGCTGCAATGGCGTGTGTGAGTCTGGCAGAACCTGTGGAGTTGCACCTTATGGAAAAGGTGAGGCAGCCAATAAGTAATGGGAAATATGTGGATGTGCGGTTATCCCTCATTAGAACAAACGCTGCTGGAGCCATCAAAATTACAGTGAGTGTTCCTTGTAGGTGAAAAAGATACATTGCTACAGGCACTGTATACTGATATTTCAAACATTATTTTTATTTAGGTCAAAAGTAATTTTAAAAATATGTGATAGATATTATATTTAAATACTTGACTGTATACTTTAATCATGTGTACTATTCTGTGCTCATTTTATGTTTATTTTTTAAAAAATCTGTCCAGAGTTGATTGAACCTTTTTGCTTTATGTCTGCTCTGATTTAGCTTGTGATATATTTTTTTTCATTGTAAGAGCTGGGTGTACTGTAGTGGCAGAACATAATGACTGAAGTGGTGGAAACACCTGGGGTTGCCGTATTTACAGATACGTGGTGGCTTTAGACCATGATTACCACTAGCAATGGTACAAACCAGTGGGGTGGGATGATCCTTGATCATTTTGTTTCCTTTCAAGGCATAAGATTCAGAGTGAGCTGCTACTATCCTATCAGGAATGCACTTGTATATAGACTGGTTTCATTTGCATTATAGGACATGTCCAGATCATATCCTTCATTTGGGAAAGCTGTGGCATGAAACCTGATAGTAGCCAAATCTGACAACCTTTGCTCCCTTGTTATCTTTAGCTACAGTATCCTGTTCTGCTTCCGAAAATTCCACAATCTGCCTAGTGATGACTTGAAGCTGATATCTTCCCCATGCAACACTTTTACAAAAGACATCTGCCTTTTACCTGAAGGATAACCCCTGACAAGGTTCTCTTGCCTCCCATAGGTTTTAAAACCATAGCCTGACTGCAGAATTGATGTCCATGTTGCTTGTAAGCCACACTTTTTTATGCAGCAAACCAGTTTTCTCTGAACATTTGTCACCAAAGTTCTGCAGCTTATCCTTCTCTGCTTTTTTATTCTAGTAACAGTTGACTAGCTTCACACAGGTTGTTTCCTCAGCTACCCACAATGGTGGTCACTCTCTTGATTTGGTCTTCCTCCTGGGGATCGAGGCCTCTGATTTGGGGGTGGAACTGGTTGGTTGGTCTGATCACTACACCATGAGGTTCAATTTCTCTAGCCCCCTGAGTAGGTCTGCCCCTGTGGAGTTGGTCAGTTACCGCCCTTTGCAGGATGTGGTCCCTGAAGATCTGGTGGCGGTGATTGACCTCTCAGTGTTCGGTGAGACCAGCACCGATCCAGAGCACTTAGTGGTGGCCTATAATAAGGCTATTACTTCAACTCTTGATCAGATTGCTCCAGTCTGTGTTTGTCCCCTTCCGCTTCACCCTCGGACTCCATGGTTTGATGGGTCGCTGAGGGAGATGTGGAAGTTGGGATGCAGGTTAGAACGCCGCTGGCGTAAATCTGCCTTGGATACCGACCATCTTATTTTGTTAGAGCATTATCAACTCTATCAATCAGTGATCTCCCATAAGAAGGCAGAATTCCTGTCCAGGGAAATCGCTGTTGCTGGGAACCGACCAGCTCAACTCTTCCGAACTGTGGACAGGCTGTGCAACCCAGCCTGTCTGCAGCTCCGTCGAGTTTTATCACAAATTGAGTGTGATGAGATCGCTCGATTCTTCATGAATAAGGTGGCTGACATCAGGCAGGAGTTTTTTCTGTCTCGTTCTATGGGAGATATGGTTGGCCAGTGCTCGGCCACCATGGCTGGTATTTCCTGGAATACCTTTGACCTATCGGATTTTGTTGACATTATGGGGATTGTCCAGGGGATGCGCCCCACATGCTGTAGTTTAGACCCGAGCCCTACTTTCCTAATTTTGGGTTGTAGTGATGTTATAGGCCCGGTCTTAGTTCAGATTGTCTGGTGCTCCCTGGAATCAGGTGAGTTTCCTAGCTCCCTGAAGGAGGCGGTGGTGACACCTATTCTGAAGAAAGCTTCTTTGGACCCGGAGTCTCTGGCTAACTACAGGCCTATCTCGAACCTTCCTTTTGCGGGAAAGGTTATCGAGAAAGTGGTGGCAATTCAACTAGAGAACCATCTAACCATCCATAATTTATACGAACCTCTCCGGTCAGGTTTCCGTAAAAGGCATATTACTGAGACGGCTCTGGTTCGGGTGCTCAATGATCTCCTGATGGCGAGAGATCAGAGGAACCATTCTATCTTGGTACTCCTTGATCTCTCTTCAGCTTTCGACACTGTCGACCATGGGTTCTGCTCGAGCTCCTGAGGTTCATCTGTGGGCTGACAGGTACAGCCCTCAGATGGTTTTCATCTTTCCTCACTGGTCGAACTCAGAGAGTTGTCTCAGGAGTATTTTCTTCCAAGTCTTTCTCTCTGCCTTGTGGGGTACCTCAGGGCTCGGTGCTGTCCCCATGTTGTTTGCAGTGTATATGCTGCCCCTCAGAGACATTGTAATGGTATGGGCTGAGGATTCACTGCTATGCTGATGATACCCAGCTCTACCTGTCTTTCGCGCCCGGCCAGGTGTGTGGTCTCTCAGTATTTAACAGCTGCCTCATGGAAATCCAAGATTGGATGAGTTCCAGTGGGTTAAAGTTGAACGCGGGAAAGACTGAGGTTTTGGTGGTGGACCCTGGTCACAGGATAGAGGGGTTGGGGTCTGATTTGCCATCTGGTTTATTTCTGGGGGGCGAGCAGATCCTTACCTCTGAATGGGTGCGTGACCTGGGAGTGATACTTGACGATGGTCTGACCCTTCACCATCAGGTGTCTGCAGTCATCAAGTTAGCCTTTTACCACCTTAGGAACATTGCCAGGATCAAGCACCTTGTTCCGTCCAGCGACTTGCCTGCCTTGGTCCACACCTTCGTGACCTCGTGCCTTGACTACTGTAACTCCCTGTACCTAGGGCTTCCCAGGGTTGATATCCGCCACTTGCAGCTAGTGCAGAATGCGTCTGCATGTTTGTTGACTGGGGCTTCAAGGAGATCTTATATAACCCCAGTGCTGCGCGATCTGCACTGGCTGCCAGTTCAGTGGCGGATCACCTTTAAGGTAGGTTTGCTAACCTACAAGGCCCTACACAGACTGGGTCCAGACTACTTGAAAGAACTTCTGATTCCTTATACCCCTATGCATCAACTCTGCTCGGCTGAAGAGGGGTTGCTGGAGATTCTGAGGGTTAAACTGAAGTCATCCAGGGCACGGGCTTTTATGTTCACTGCCCCATTCCTCTGAAATTCTCTACCTCGTCAGCTATGGGAGTGCAGGACTGTGGGGAGTTTTAAGCAGGCAATGAAGACCTTTCTATGGGAAAAAGCATTTCCTGATTTTCTTTGATTTTATGCTTATTTATTGTTTAACTGAGTGTGTTTGTATTTGTGAAGCACTTCAATATTCTGAAAGGTGCTATATTAAATAAAATTATTATTATTTTTATTAGTTTATTATGACTCCATGCCCAGCTTTGTTGAAGACCCCTCATTTTTCATGCCTCCCAGTATTTCTATTTTCTGCCCAAGATCAAGTGCCATGCCCATTTTTAAATCAACCATTAATATCAGGCATGGTGAAAATGTTTTTCTTTTATTTTAGTTATCTATTAGTTTAGCTTTCAGTAGAAATCTGTAACAGGATGGTAGCAGCAGGGTTTGTATAGGAATCGCTGTAAGCCAGAAATAGGCAAGCTTTTTAACTAGCTGTAATTAGTAACAATTAGCCACAATCAGCTTGAGGTACAACTAAAGCAGGTGATAATAGGATCCAAATGTCTAGATCATTAGAACTGTTTTTTATTACAATTTGGGGTGGGTGGACCAGCTGTGACACACATCTCAACCTCTGCTCAAGAATACCGAGCCTTTCATGGCTAGACCCGAGTTGGCCTGGTTAGAAAGTCTGGTCTGGTCCAGTACTCGATGGCGTGGGATGGGGAAGCTGGATTACAGGCAGCAGCCTGCTCCACGGACATCTGTGTGGCATGGAGGGGGACAGGGACATGCCTTGGGGGTAGGAAGAGGGTACCGGAACCTGGAAGAACTATAGGTCAGCAATCAACAACAGGTTACAGGCAGCAAAAAAAAGGAAAAAATAACACTTGCCACCAGTACTGCAATGCAAGTCACTGAACAAGGTCAGGGCAAGGTACAGAAATGAAGAAATAAAAAAATAAAAAAAACCTTTTTTCTCGATCTGTACTGAATAGTCCTGAGTCCCTAGATGTTCACGTGGCCAACAAAGTCAAACATTCATGATAGTAGGGCAGTGAAGGGAGCCAACCAATTAGGGTCTTTTTTCTGTGATTGATTAATGTTCTAGCCAATCCTGTGTGTCAGCCACCACAGGACATCCCTAGGAAACAGTGTATGCATCTCTTTTGGGGCTTTGCATTGAAAAGAGACAGTTGTGTGTGTGCAGATTCCACAGTAAAACAAAACACGTTTCTTGTTTAGTTAATCAGAAAGAGAGAGAGTAGAGAGAGAGAGACCAACAAATTCAACAGCAGACAACAGCAGTGTGCAGATGTTTTCTTAGTTTTAGAAAAACTAAAGGAAACAGGAAAGGGATTTTAGGGTACTACAAAAAGCATGGCCTACTGTCTGCAGTACCATGAGGCAGGAGCAGTTCTCGTGAAATCATCCAGCAACAAAAGAATTATAGTAGTGATAGGTTAGGTTAGGTATTAGTTTCAATGTGTTTTTCTTGCAAAATCAACAAAATAAAAAAAAAGCTTATAAATATCACTAGCGCCCAACAACTTAATAATCCTTTTTCCTTTTGAAAAATAAGTTTTTTTTAAATAAAAAAAATATTAAGAAAATAAGAACTAATAAGGGGAGCAGACAGGACAGGAAGACTCTGTCTGAACATCATCGTGCCTCACTAATTTTGAGTGGGGGCTTCATGTCTCAGACTCTGTGTTGCCCATCGCTGTGCCTGAGCTACGGCTATGTCATACTGCCATACAGATTTTGAAGTGGGCGGGGGTGTCATATTTCAGACTCTGAGTTGCCCATCTCTGTGCCTGAACTACTGCTGGGACATACTGCCATAGACTCTGTGTTGCCCATCTCTGTGCCTGAACTACTACTAGGTCATAGTGCTGTACAGATTTTGAAGGGGGGGGTGTCACTCATGTCTCAGATGCTGTGCTGCCCATCATTGAGCCTGGAGTACTACTAGGTCATACTGCTGTAGACTCTGTGTTGCCCATCTTTGTGTCTGAACTAGTACTAGGTCATTGTGCCATATGGATTTTGAAGGTTGGGTGTCACGTCTCAGACTCTGTGTTGCTGATCTCAGTGACTGAACTACTGCTAAGTCACAGTGCCTCACATATTTTGAGATGGGGTGTCACATCTCAGATTATGTGCTCATACTTAGAGTCATACTTAGATCGAACAAGAGCTAGGGAGCCGAGAGGCCCATAATTGCTCCTATTGTTTAATAATAACAAATAGAGGTGCCAGAAAGGATCAAGATGTCCAAATGGGACTTGAACATTGTTTTGGAACTACTGGTAATCTCCTCTAATGGAAATGCATTCCAGGGTTTGATAATACATAAGGGCTCAGATATTCAAAAGGGTTGTGCATGGTGCAACAGTGTTGTGCCATGCGCAGCCCACTGATGTGCCCCGGCATGATATTCAAAAGGGAAAAGTGCACGGCACAAATCCTGATATGCTGGAGCACATCCATAATGTATGCAGGCACAGGTGGGGGGGGCATGCCCATGCATACCCTGCACAGCCCGATATTCAGCCTGGGATGTGCAGAGCCATGCATGCGCAACCCCTACCTGTGCCAGCACAAAGTTGATCCAAAAAAAAAAGTAACAACTGATGGCCAACCACAGATGAGCTGCCACATTGCAGGGCACAACACGGCAGCTGCCACCTGTGGGTGGCCACCCAAGCTCTGGCAGCACCTGGTGGCACCCACCCATGCCCGATCATGGGCATTTGTAAAAAAAAAAAAAATCTGTCCAATATCCCTGGTGGTCCAGTGGACCACTATCCACCGATTGTGAGGCATTTATAATAAAAATATTCATGTCCAATATCCCTGGTGGTCCAGTGGACAGCTATCAACCCGATCGCGGGCATTTGTAAAAATATGTCCAGCATCCTGGTGGTCTGGGGTCCCCTCCCCATCCACCCACTGAGCCCCACTGCCCCACTCCGCCCAGTCAGGCGGTGGGTGGCACCCACCCACCTGCCCCACCACCCTGACTGAGAGCGCACTGGCCGGTCGGGCTGTCGCTCATTGGTTCTGGCGTGAGCCAATGGGCATGCAGCCCGTGCTGTACTACACATTCCAGATATGTGAATGAATCATTCACATATCTGGAATGTCTGCACAGAGGCTACTGCGCCCGATGACTCATGCTGTGAACCAATGGGCATGCAGCCCCACCGGTGTCAGTCGGTGGAGCAGCGAATGGGCGGGTGGGTGCTGCCGCCCGCTGGCTGACCGAGGGGGGGCAGTGGGGCTCAGTGGGTAGGTGGGGGGTACCACTAGACCACCAGGGATATTGGAATTAGTTTTTTTTTACAAATTCCTGCAATTGGGTAGATAGCGGTCCACTGGACCACCAGAGATATAGGACGAAATAGTTTTTTTTTTTTTTTACAGATGCTTGTGATTGGGCAGATAGCTGGTCCACTGGACCACCAGGGATATAGGACAAAATAGTTTGTTTGTTTTTTACAGATGCCCGCGATCGGGCAGATAGCGGTCCACTGGACCACCAGGGATATTGGAATTATTTTTTTTTACAAATGCCTGCGATCGGGCATATAGTGGTCCACTGGACCACCAGGGATATAGGACTAAATAGTTTTTTGTTTTTTACAGATGCCCGTGATCAGGCAGATAGCTGGTCCACTGGACCACCAGGGATATTGGAAGGGAATCTTTTTTTTAAACAAATGCCCGTGATCAGGCAGATAGTGGTCCACTGGACCACCAGGGATATAGGATGAAATAGTTTTTTGGTTTTTACAGATGCCCGTGATCAGGCAGATAGCGGTTCACTGGACCACCAGGGATATAGGACATTAATCTTTTTTTACAGATGCTCACGATCGGGCATGGGTGGTGCTGCCAGGTGCAGCCGGAACTCAGGTGGCCACCCACAGGTGGCAGCTGCCGTGATGCACCCTTCAGTGCGGCAGCTCACCTGTGGGTGGCCATCAGTTCCTTTTTTTTTTGGCGTAACTTTGTGCTGGTGCAGGTAGGGATTGCACATGCATGGCTCTGCACATCCTGGGCTGAATATCGCGGTGTGCAGGTTATGCATGGGCATGCCCCCCCACCTGTGCCTGCATACATTACTGATGCACTCCAGCGCATCCGGATTTGTGCCGTGCACTTTTCCCTTTTGAATATCTGGACCCAGGTGTTGACAATATCTCAGAAAAGAAATAAAGCATCAAGTGTTGACAATATCCCAGCCAAAGTCTATCAGGTAGACATTTTATGGTGGGTGAAGCTCTTAACCGTGTTTTATAATTTTTTAGTCAAATCTGTAAGTATTCTAGATTTATGGCTCACAGCCATAATACTACCCATATACAAAAAGGGTCCAAAAACTGAGCCTTCAAATTATAGGCCTATCCCACTGTTATGCATCAGTCTAATGATAATTTCCCAACTCTTGCTGACCAGGTTACAGTTTTGGAGAGAGAAAAATAAAATTTTGTCTAGCTATCAAGCTAATTTCAGGCAGGGCTGCTGTATCCCAGATCTAATATTTACTTTGAGATATATCCTTGAACGGTATGTGAAAAACAAGTTTAGAAAAATTTATGCTGCATTTGTGGACATTCAAGCAGCATTTTGATAGTGTAAATAGAGAAACATTATGGCACATACTGGAATCCAAAAATATTAATATAAAATTACTCACCTTAATAAAGATGATGCATATTAATACATGGTATAAGGTCTGGTATGAAAAGGACAGAGCATTAACATCCCCAGCCTCTGTATATTGTGGTGTAAAACAAGACTGTATTTTAGCCCCAACACTGTTCAATATTTACATTGGAACCCTAGTTGAAAACCTAAAGTCATGTGATACTTTCCCTTCAGTGATTCATGGAATCCCTATTAAAATATTATTATATGTGGATGATGTGGTGATTTTATTGCAGACTCCATTAGGTCTGAGAAGGGGGATTAAAACTGTGCACACTTCATTACAGAAGCTAGATTTAGAGATCAATATGCAAAAAACTAAGATAATCATCGTTGGGTCCTCTACTAAAAGAAATGTCCCTAAAACATGGACCATAGTAAATTAAATCCTGAATGAGGTTATGAGTATTGCTATTTAGGCATATTATTTAATAAATACCTCAGCTGGAAAAGTCATATAAAATCCACTAAGACTACAGACAAAAAAAACACAGTTGTAGTAATTAATAAATTTGCAAGCACTTTGGGGGGACATTCTTATGTGGCACAAAATCATGTCTTGAAGTCTAAGTAAGCATTAAGATGCTTTATGTATCTGAGCTCTGGGGCATCAAAGAAGACCTAAAGGAGCTTAACACTATACAAAATCTCTATGTAAAATAGATTTTAGGACTTTTTAATTACATTTCCAGTGGAGTGATCAGAGCAGAGACAGGTACATTAGATATCAAATCTAAAATACTAAAGAGAAGTCTTAATTTCTGGGCTAAAATTAAATCTGCACCTGCAGACAGTTTAACATATAACTGTTGGTATGATGCCTATAAGTCAGAAAATAAGAACACTTGGTGTGATGCATTAAACTGCTCTTTTAATAAATTGGGCCTTGAAAGAGACTTCATCTTTGAGGAAAAAGACGATTATCAAAACTTCTCAAAAATTGAAGTACAAAGAATAGTGGATAATGCTACTCAAAGAGATATAGCCATAATACATGACTCACATGGATATGAAATCTTGAAATGAAAAATAATTTTACTATGAAGCAGTATTTGTCATTTTGTGACAGTGTACAACATAGAAAAGCCATTACAAAAATTATGATCAAATTATTTTGGTATTCCCAGAAGCCACTGCATATTCGTGGAACATTTCCATGCATCTGTGATCAAAATCAAAGACTGTCTGTTCCTCATGCAGTTTTTGACTCTGAGTCATTTAGAGCTGAAATAGATAAATAGCTAAACCCATTTTTAGAAAATGCTCAGGGTTATGGAATGAAGGAGAAAACCAAACTTATCTTGCTAGACCCATCTAAGGCCTATATATTTGCTTTTGGAAATTTCTCACAATGTGTGCTTAAAACGATCAACAAAGTTACAGGGTAGTATACTTGAAACTTCTGCTGTTGATTTCATTTTGAATATAATGGACTGGTGTAATTGATCATATATTTGTCATTTTGTCCTCTATATGAAAAAGTTTGCATCTCTTGTAATGTTTTTATATTGTCGCTATTTTTGAAAAGTTGTGTGTGACTTGTATGTTGCATGGTTATAACGCACTTTTAAATAAATTTAAACTTGAACTTGAAGTGGCCTCAAGGCAGTTGTGAGTAACCTTCCTGAAATGAGGCATCCAGTAGTTAACAGAAAAAGGTCCAGATGGGGCTTAAAGCCCTAAAAGTAGATAAAGTCCAGGGTCTGGATAGGATGCACCCAAGGGTGCCCACGAAAGTGGCTGTGGAAATGGATGAACACCTAGCAGGTCTATTCAATAGCTCGATTCAGGCAGGGGTAGTTCCAAAAGACTGGAGGGCATTGGATGTAGTCCCTTTATACAAGGGGGGTGCAAGGAGCAATCAGGGGAATTACAAACCTGTCAGCCATGCCTCTGTATTATGTAATGGTTAAACTGATGGAGTCACTGATCAAAGAGGACCTTGTGGACTACCTAGACAGCAACAGTCTACAAGATAGTAAACAGTATGGGTTTGTGGCAAGGAGGTCTTGTCAGACCAACCTGATAGTTTTGTTTTACTGGGTAGCAAAGGTAATAGGTAAGGGCTACACTGTGGATTTACTCAGTTTCGATTTCAGCAAGGCTTTCAACTCAGTGCCACACAGAAGATTACTGAAGAAGTTGGAGGACCTGAGCTTGGCTAGGGACATAGTTAGATGCATAGGAAACTGGTTGAAGGAGAGACAGCAGAGAGTGGAGGTAAATGGGTCAGATTGGAAGAAAAGAAGGTCATGAGTGTGATGCCACAAGGATCTGTCCTGGATCATGTTCTCTTCAATATGTTTGTTTGTGTTATTGGAGAGGGCATCTGGTGCAAGTTATGTCTCTTCGCAGTTGACATGAAGCTCTGTGATAGGTCAGAGAGCAACACAGGGATCAGGGAGATACAAAGGCTTGAGAGGTAGTTTTGACAGCACTGAACATGTATTCACTGGATGCCAGGTGAGATAGGAGGGATATGATTTAGACCTTCAAGTTCCTGAAGGAAATGAATAGGGTGAACTGCAGGGAACTATTTAGCAGGATTACACAGTCAAGAACCCAAGGCCATGAGTAGAAACTAATGTAGATGGGGAAGGTTTCAGAGGGTTGAGAGGAAGTTCTATTTTATGGAAAGGGTGTTGGAGCTATGGAACAGTATGCCGGTGGAAGTGGTGGACACCAAGACCATAAATAGTTTAAAGCATGGCTGGGATAGAGTGAAGGGTTTGGTGGTTGTCAGGTCAGTACCAACAGGGAGGGGAGTAGGAGGGTGTACTGGGAGGGATAAAATCTTGTATGGACAACAAATCCCGAAGCAAATACGGAACTCTGGGCAGACTTGATGGATCTTTTGCCTTTTTTCTGCCATCATTGTCTACATTTCTATGTTTCCATAAAGGAATTTTAAAATCCGAATGATATAAATTCATACTAAAATGTAGTTCTGGTCAATACATTTTCAAATATATTGTTTGCTTATAAAGCTGTAGTGCCTCTGAATATGAAGGGGTCAACTTTTAATGTAACTGATATGGGTTCAGTATAAAATACTGTACATAGGGACAAACTTTTAACAGGATAGATGCTGATACAGATTCAATATTTGAATCCATCAGCATCCACCCTTTTATGCCAAAACCAGCTTACCTTATTTTCAAAGGTGTACAAATTTATACAACTTTCCATGATTTCCAGGAGCTGGCATCAGAAGAAGAGACTCTGATGGCCAGGCAGAAGTGCACTGTTGGTGACCCGGTTAGGAAGTGAGCTTACGGAGCTGGGATTAGAGTGGCCTTGGTTGAAGAGTACTGTCAAGTGCAGCACAAGCCAGTCCAGGGTGGGAGAAGTCAGGGCTCTGTTGTTATGACATCCCCTCATGGTAAGCCAGGGGGCCTGGTTCCTCATGAGGAATGGCCTTTGCCCAGAGCATGCAGTGACATTCAGGTTCCCTAGAGGCATGACCTGCTTTAAGAGGAGTCAGGATGGAACAAAACAAATTGTAAAAACTTGCCATTACTGAGATGATGGCTGGCAGTGCCTTTGGGCCCCATATTATACTGATCTTCTGAAATGGAAGCAGAGGGCATAGCAATGGACAGGGCTGGACATGCCACCACATGAGTATACCCCAGGTCTGTTGACTAAGTGAGTAATACAGCAGAGAAATAGCTATGTTAAAATCACTTTTTTGATATACAGTAAGCAATAGCATATTAGCTGCAAAATCATTTGAAAGTTAGATCACTTCATACAGTAGGTAGTCTAAGATTCGGGTAGTTTCATAAATTGTGACCCAAACAGGACACACTTCACTAAAAGGACTTTGACAATCTTGTCCCTATTGTTTTTTTATTACTAGTCACATGCTAAAATTCCTGCAAAAAACACTTTATTCTTCTGAAGGCACAATGCCAGCCACAATTGCGGCTGACATGCAGCCGTCACTGTAATGTTGGGACAACATATTTTTGTTGAACCAGCATCATAGATCCATCCTACCCTACCCTAACCACCCCATGACCTTTTGTCTAGGTCTTTGCCCACCCCCATGCTCCCTGTCTTACTTCTACTGCCATGAGTAACTATTAAGCCCTTCACTCTGTCCCAGTCATGCTTCAGTCCATTAATGTTTTTTTATACCCATCACCTCTGTTGGTAGGCTCCATACTTTCTCTGTAAAGTAAAACTTTCTCACATCCCTCCAGAATCCCCACCCCCACCAGCTTCCACTCATGTCCCCATGATTTTGACCCACCATTCCTGCTGAATAGTTCCTCACAGTTTACTTTATTCATTCTTTTTAAGAACTCGAAGGTTTCTGTCATGTCGCCCCACTCCCTTCTGGCCTCCAGTGAGTACGTGTTACTTGACCTGAGCTGATCCTCATATAGTAGGATCTTCCCTGTTGGCCCCGAATCATTTTGGTTACTCTATGCTGTACCATCTCCAGCCTGTTTCTGTATTTCCTCAGCTGGGAACTCCAGAACATTACACAGTATTCCAGATGGGGTCTCACCAGTGATCTATAGAGAGCTAGTATTACTTATTTCCTCCTGCTATCAAAACCCCTTCCAATACACACCAATATACAGGGGGCATGCCTCAGACAGCTAGTATTGGAACCCACTCGGGAGGGAGCAATCTTAGACCTGGTACTCTCAAATGGGGACGGAGAAAGAATCTCAGATTTAGAAATGGGTAGCCATCTGGGAACAAGTGACCACCAAACAGTGTGGTTCATGATAAACACAGCCATACAATCAAGCCATACAAAAGCAAGAGTATTGGACTTTAGGAGGGCTGACTTTGGGAAAATGAGAGAGTGCCTCAGAAAAGCACTAGCAAACAGGCAAGAAGGATGGGTGGAGGAACAATGGGGAGTAATCAAAACAGCCATCACAGAGGCAACAAGCCTTTGTGTAAAGCAAATCAACAAAACACAACGGAGGAAAAAACACTATGGTTCTCAAAAGAGGTGGCAGGGAAGGTTAAGGAGAAAAGGATGGCATTCAGGAAATATAAAGAAACACAGAAGGAGCAGGACAGAGAACTTTATCAGTTAAAGCAGAAAGAGGCTGGGAAGGCAGTCAGAATAGCAAAAGCCCAAACTGAGGAAAGGATAGCCAACTCTGTTAAGAAGGGGGATAAGACCTTTTATAGGTACATTAGGGAGTGAAGAAAGACCAAAGGAGGGATACTGAGGCTTAATAAAGGGGAAGGAATGTGGGTAGAGGGTGACAATGAAAAAGCAGGGATACTGAACGAACATTTCTGCTCAGTATTCACAAAGGAAGAAGAGGGGGAGGTACCTAAACCAAACAAGAGAAACACTCTGAAGACGGGGGTCGATACCAGTCCATTTACAGAAGAAAGGGTTCTGAAAGAACTAATAAAATTGAAGGTGGACAGAGCAATGGGGCCTGATGGGATTCACCCAAGAATTCTAAAAGAACTAAGGGTAGAACTAGTGAAACTGCTGACTACTCTCTTTAACAAATCATGGGAGGATGGGGTGGTACCTGAGGACTGGAGGAGGGCAGATGTGATTCCTCTTCACAAAAGTGGGAGCAAGACAGAGACAGGAAACTACAGACCAGTTAGTATGACCTCAGTGGTAGGGAAAATGATGGAATCACTTCTGAAGGAAAGAATTGTTGAGTATCTAGAGGCCAGTGGGGCACAGGACCCAAGGCAGCATGGATTCACAATGGGAAGGTCATGTCAGACAAATCTAATAGATTTCTTTGACTGGGTGACCAAAGTAGTAGACCAGGGAGGGGCTGTGGACATGGCCTACCTAGATTTTAGCAAGGCATTTGATACAGTCCCACACAAAAGATTAATACACAAGTTAGCCAGCCTTGGAGTGGGTCCCAAGGTGGTAGCCTGGATAAAAAATTGGCTAGACAACAGGATGCAAAGGGTAGTAGTAAATGAAGTCGACAGCGAAGAAAGGAGGGTTACTAGCGGGGTACCGCAGGGTTCAGTACTGGGACCGGTCCTCTTTAATGTCTTTATAAGTGACATTGCAGAGGAACTGAAAGGAAAAGTATGTCTCTTTGCAGACGACACAAAGATCTGCAACAGGGTTGATACACCTGATGGAGTGGAAAGGATGAGAAGGGACTTGGTAAGATTGGAGGAATGGTCAAATGTATGGCAGCTCAGATTCAATGCAAAGAAGTGCAAGGTAATGCACCTGGGAAACAAAAACCCAGGGGAAGAGTATACAATGAGGGGTGAGATACTGACAACAGTAAAAATGGAAAGGAACCTGGTAATTATATCAGATGACCTAAAGGTGGGCAAGCAATGTGAGAAGGCAGTAAGGAAGACTGGGGGGATACTGGGATGCATAGGGAGAGGCATCAATAGTAGAAAACAGGAAGTTGTTATCCCTCTGTACAGACAGTTGGTGAGACCCCACATGGAGTACTGTGTGCAGTTCTGGAGACCCCATCTCCGCAAAGACATAGACAGAGTGGAGGCTGTCCTGAGGAGGGCAACTAAAATGGTGCAGGGTCTGCACCAGAAGACATACGAAGAAAGACTAAAGGAGCTTAATATGTATTCCCTTGAGGAAAGGAGGGAGATAGGGGACATGATAGAAACGTTCAAGTACCTCAAGGGAATCAACAAAATCCAAGAGGGTGGCATCTTTCAGAAAAAGAGATGTGCAAGAACAAGCGGACACAATTTAAAGATAGAGGGGGGACAGCTCAGAGGTAATGTGAGGAAGTATTTTTTCACAGAGAGGGTTGTGGATGCATGGAACAGCCTCCCTGAGGAGGTCATGGAATCAAGAACAGTAGGGGAATTCAAGAATGCATGGGACAGACATAAGGCAGTCTTGGTGAGGGGTAGGAGGAATTAAGCTGTTGGTTAACTAGGATCTGCAGCTTATCTGTTAGGTAGGAAAATGGGCAGACTAGGTGGGCCAAGCGGTTCTTATCTGCCATCAAATTCTATGTTTCTATGTTTCTATGTTTACCTTGCTACTAACCTTGTTACATTGGCTAGTTTGTTTTAGAGATTTGCTTATGATGACTCCCAGTGCCTTTCCTTTGAAGTGTTGCCCAGCCCACCCCAAACATATTCCCTCCTGGGGTTCTTGTTACCTAAAGTACTGTATATGCAACACCATGCACCTTTTGGCACAGAATTTAACTTCCAAACTTTGTTCCACCTTTCTAACCTTTGCAGGTCCCTCTGCAACTCCCTTACCTCCTCCTAACTCCCCTCCTAACCGTCTATCCTACCACAGAGATTAGTGTCATCTATGAAAAGACACATCTTGCCCTGTATTCTTTCTCCAATGACACTGATGAACATATTGAAAAGGACTGGTCCCAGGACTGACCCCTGGCAGCAACCCACTTGTGGCCTTTCTTTTCCCTGATTTGACCCCATTTACCATCACCTTCTGCATTCTCCCCTCAAGCCAACTTCTCACCCATCTAACTCAGTCCTTTGCTGCTCCCAGATTCTCTGATATCTTCACAAACATTCTGTGTGGCACCAAGTTGAATGCCATGCTAAAGTAAAAGTGGAGTAAATCTGCTGCTTGTCTCTTATCCACCACCCTTAATAACCAGTCAAAGAATACTATCAGGTTGGTCTGACAAGATTTCTCTGCTACAAACCCATGCTGCTTACTATCCTGGAGCCTATTTCTCTGAAGGTAGTGCAGTAGGTTCTCTTTGACTAGTGTCTCCATCAGTTTACCTACAATGGAAGTAACACTGAAGGACCTGAAATTTCTGTTCCTCCCAGCTCTTACCTCATAGAGCCCTGGAGAGTATTTGGAGGAACTATATTATATGATGGGTACAGTGAATCTGGAAGCCATTTCTGCAAATGGAAAAAATGTTCTACTTGACCAAAATTCTTAGATTTGGTCCCCTGTTCCCTAGGTAATTTCAGCCTTTGTCAACATGACTTACTGTACATTTGATGTAGGCCCTCTAAATAGCATTTCAGGCATGGATCCCATTGATGTATCAGACATGGTATTTTATGCTTATAAGTCACTGTATGTCACCATCATGGTCCATAAGTTTAGTTCCAGGCCCTGCCCCACTACTTTTTGCTCCCCCTTATTTCCTAGACAATAAATGATGGGCCCGTATTGATCCCAATATTTATCTGACACTTAGTCAGTGTTCATTCTAATGATGAAGAGTAAATCAGTTGCTTGTTCCTCATCCACTGGCCATTTTACCCAGTCAAACAATACTGTCAGGTTGATCTGACAAGACATTCCTGCCACAGACCCACGTTGCTTATTATCCTGGAGCCCATTTCTCTCTCCAGGTAGTCCACTTGATCCTATTTTACTAGTGTCTCCTTTAGTTTACCTACAGTGGAAGTAAGACTGTTGGGACTGTAATTTTCCCTGTCCCCCCACCCCCTCCCTTGTGGAGCAGCACTATGTCCACTATTCTTCAATCTCTTAGAGCCATACCTGCCTGTATTGAGCTACTGCATATCCCTGCCACAGGTTCAGCCAGATCCAATGCCAATTCCCTGAGCACTCCTGGGTGCATTCCATCCGGGCCTGGAGCCTTATCTCTGTTTAGGACAGCAAGCCCTTGTCTAACCCTTTTGCAGGTAAGTGCCACCTGCCAATTTCTGGGATCCCCATGCAGCAGTCTTTATGCACCTTTCCAGCAGAGGCTTGCAATTATCCACTGTGAATACTGAGCAGAAGTAATCATTAAGAATAGCTGCCTTCTGCTTGTCCTCTGCTATTACTCTGCCCTCCATCAGTGTAACAATTCCCCTTTCTCATCTTAGAAACATAGAATTTGTCTACAGTAAAAGACTGCTTGACCCACCCTGTCTGTTGAAGCAATCTTTCTTTTATCACTGATATAACTAAAGAATTATTTTCCCTCTCCCTTAACCCCCTCTGCAATATTTAGCTCTGCGTCTGGTTTTGCATCCCTGACTTGTTAAGAGAACACAGCGAAGAGATAGGAATATCAACAAAAAAGTGGTACAGTAGATTTCAATCAGCATTACTTTTATTTAATAGTAGGTAATTTGAAATACATCAGAAATTATCATGTAACAAACACATGTTATGTTGCCAATGACCTGTAATCCTTACTGCCACCTCTTAAAATGAAAATAATCTGTTGTAACTGCAGGGGGTAACTATAAGTGGTCTGTCTTTATTGCCCTTCCCAATGTCAAGAAAATGATGGATTTGGTAGCAGTAAGACACAGGGGATACAACATTTGCAAGTAAAGCAGAAATCCAGCAGATGTAATCATCTGCAAATGATGAAAAGTCTGAGTTTGCAATGACTTGCAAACAGAGATTCACAGATACTATTAAGCAGCCATTGGATACTGTTAGACTGTGACCTCTGTAGTTAGACCACATGGTCTGAGTATTTGCTTATACAACGGAAAGATACCCATAGGCTGGCATGGCATCAGATAGTCATTATCAGTTCAAAATCAGTTCAAAATATCTAAGACCAAATGAGATACTTTCAGTCTATGCTTTGTATTTATTTGTAATGTTTCCCAGTTATTCTTTACTTGGAATGTGCTTGGAGGAGGATTTTATGGATGCTTTGAACTTGTAGGTAGTTGTGTTTATTTTTATTATTTAGTTTTCAGATCAGAAGAGTTGGTAAGAACATGGGCATGCCTCAGATAAAAGAAAATGGAAACCTATTTCTTGGTTAAATCTAAGGGCCCTGGGGTGCATGCAACATATTGTATTCTGTATATGGCTCAGAGTAGGTAGTGGCATTTAACAAACTTTCAAATACTGGTAGACAACATTCCTCCTTCTCCCATCACCTTTTTCCTTGCCATTTTTGAGACAAGATTGACAACTTCTTCCTCTGACCCAGCTACCAACTCTATTCCTAAAACAACATTCTCCTCTTGGGCTTTCTGTCCAACTTCTACCCTAGAAACAGACTCCTTCACTTGTAGACACCCCGTCACTTCCACACAGGCTACTTCTACTCTCCATCAAGTTGTTCCTTCTTGATAAAGCTAATCATGATTATACATTGGCATGTTAAATCTAGGTATCCTGTAATAAGAGCAAAGGAATATGAGCAAAGGAATCATAGTGAGGACAAAAAAGTGACTGTGTTTTCCGCGACATGGGTTTAACAGTGCATGGTGTATTCAGTGAAGTTGTGAGGTAGCATAAAGTAAGGTGGCTGAAATTGAAGTGGGTTGTTTTGTGATAGGACCTTGTGTTGCTCTGTGGCCTAGTGGTTACAATCATTAGCTGTGTGTCTGCTGTCTAGCTGTAGCAGACTTGGGTTCAATGCCTGTGGCGGTGTTTTTTATTTTCTTTTATTTGTGTACTTCTATTTTTTTTCATGTTGCACCCCCCAGTTCTGTTCTGCACCCCCTACCAACTTTGTCCCCCTCTGAGTTACATCACCCCAGCTTTGTCCCCTTCCCTGAGTTGCAGCCCTCCTGAGTAGGTATCATCTGCCCCCAAGTTTCTTCCCCTCCCTGAATTGCGTCCCTCCTGAAGCTTGTTGTTTTAATTTGGGGAGGGGTAGGGGGCATAACCCCCTGCAGAAAAAGTCAGTACACATCACCCCCCCACAAAGAAAGTTAGCACACATCACTGTTTGTGGAGCATGCTGTAATGCATTTTGGTTTTCAGTGTTATGCAGTCGCTGTTTTTTTCGGTGCCATTTTGTAGGTGCTCTTTTCACATAAAACCTTAAATCTATAACTGCAGGTCTTGTTTTGAAATGGTTTGTAATATTTTACTACAGCTACTATTGTCTCTTTTTTAATTTTTGATTGACACATTATCTCCACTACCTTATGCTGCCTAGGTATGTCCCTCTGTTTAGTAGTTGCCATTCCCCTTCCTGAAACTCTGCAGGATAAGTGGGACCACAGTCACCTGCTGATGCTGCAGTCATGTCTCCACAGCTTCCCTCCCATGGCAGGATCCAATCAAGTTCCACTTTATCTCACCAGGAGAACAGATCCAACAGTTGCTGCTAAAGGCCTTGTACAATAGTAAGGGCTATACAGTACCACTGAATAGAGACTGGATGTTAGTCCATGCAAACATTATCTGCTCACCTCTGGGTGACCAGTTTTCTCTGTTTTTTCCCCATTCATGGTGCCACTGAGTAGAATCATTCATGCGTGACATCATTTTGTTTTTGAGGAGTAAAAGATCTTTATTGTTAGAAAATGCAGAAAACAAATGCAAATACAGAAAGTGAAATACAAACAAAACATATCTAATCCTAAAACCACACAAGTATCACTGTATAACATGTGGCTCTGGAATTAACAAATAATTCAAAAAGGGCGTGTACCTTAGTTATTTTTTATGTTTGCTTGAAGAATGCCAAGGAAATATATTTGTAGCATGTTAGTGGCAAAAACAGGGCTATGGAGTTGTGCCAGGCTCTGAGTCAATGATGCTCCTTGTCATGAGACACAAATTGCCTTAAAGAATATTAAACTCAGAGTAAAACCAAGGTGTTTGGGAGAGCAAGAAGTGCAGCAGCCATATTGCTAAGCACTGGAAGAATAATTTATGTGTCCAAAGCTTTATTTATAAATCAATGTTTTTAACAGCTTTTACTGGAGCTGCCCAACTGAAGTGTCCAGAGCACTAGGACAGCTGAGCAAAACAAAGAAGTCGAGCATTCATGGCCACAATGTGACTGTCAGAAAGAAAAAGATATTGACTAAGATTGTAGAAGACCCCTATCTAAGATAAGGGTTCAAACACACCAGTGGGGTAGGTAAAACACAGAAAAGGGAAACATACATTGAAGCCAAGAAGGGGATAGATATGAGAGAGGTATAAGGACAAGTGAAAGGCAGGGAAGCAAGTAGGGGAAAGGGTAATAAAGTCATCAGGCATTGGAGTGGTGCAGTGTAATGGCTGTGAGGCCACAATCGTCAAACAAGTTCTGGAGACTGAGGTGTTGCCCCATATACAGACACCTCTTTGGGCTGAGAGCAGAGGTTGCTGGGCTCAGGGCTGAACTGGTATGAGTACAGGGCACTGTCTGCTGACAAATTCTACTTTTTCAATGTTTCTATAGTTTGCTCAGTTAGTAGCTATCCTACTGTAATGAATATTTAAATTACAGAGCAGATTTAGAGATCTGTCAGACAGTGTCACATTCTATGGAATATTGCATGTTATGGATAATTCACTGGAGTGTAATCTGTGCTTGCAGATCTGTTACCAGTGTCACAGAAACTGACATTTTTTGCATACAATATTACAGTTCTGTACTGAAAGCAATTGTCTCAGAGTAGAGCACATTTTGTAGACATACTGTAATAGAAAATCTGGGTAGGTAGTCCTAGTTTTGCTGTTATTGTTATCTGTTTTGCCTTCACACTGAGCAGATTACAATGTATATTGTGTACACATAGGCCCAGATATTCAAACTGTGCTCAAAATGAGCGCAACAGCAGGAGTAAGCACAAAGCAGTTGCGCAAATGCGCAACAGGTGCTATATTCAAACATGGAGCAGAACAAATTGCGCAAGCAACCAACGTCTGAATATCGCACATACTGCGCCATAGCGCAACCAGGAAGGAGAAGCTGAGCAGAAATGTTGCACTATGGTGCAACCAGGGCAGCCCAGCTGAGCATTCCAGAGGTGCCATAGAGCAAGCAGAGCCCCCCCCCAGAGCAATGGAACTGCACATCCAGGGAGGCAGGCTGGGGCCCACCGCCAGCCATGCCACACATGGGCACAGGAACACACTGCAGAACCCACACCACACCTGCACACCCCAAGCACAGCATCACTGGGGGTGGGACGGATGATCTACTTGCCCATGGGGACAAGCCAGCAAAGCATAGCAGAGCCATGACACCCCAGCACAACCACTGGCAGGCTGAGAGTGCACACACAGGGGTTGACAACCACAGTGCACATCAGCCCCAGCGCACAGCACACCCTGCACTGTGACCCCAAGACACCACCTATGTGCAGTGACTGGCACTGCAGGAAACCATGCATCCCCCCAGCACACGTCAACCCCATGCAGCACAGAAGCCTACAAGCCAGACACACCCTGTGCACCCAGCAGTGGGTGGCAGCAGACGGCAAGACCAACTGAAAGTCACTGCCATGCTGGAGATACCTCCCCATGCACACACACGCACACACACACACATACCCAGGACCATACCAGCCCAGATGGCATGTACACCCCTGCAACTGAGAACCCATAGGCAGCTGCAAATCAGAGACAAACACATTATTCATATAAAAATATAAAAATGTATTTCAACACAACAAACATTAACAAGAACAAGTACAACTATTTACAAGGGGGGGACAGGTACAAGGTAGGGTTGGTCAAGGGGTAGGGATGACAAACTTGGAGAGGGGAGGCAGGGTGGTAGGGATGGGAGAAGTGGGAAGGAAGAGAGGTCATGGGCCAGCCGGCCACCCGTCCTCCTGCTGGTGTCTTGCAGTTCCCTGCTGCCTCCTCCGCATGCCATGGTGGTGTATTGATTGCAGGATGTCGCTGTTCTGGGCCACAAGCTGTCGGATGGCCCTGACATCCCTCGCCATCCGATGGAGAACCTCAAGGCCTAGGAAAATGGGAACACAGTCAATGGCTGTGACTGACCACAACCCTGAACACCACCCAACCTGCAAGCCATATAGCCCAATGTCCCGCACCTGTGATGGCATGCACCCACCCACAGTGAACATGCACATGGCCATCACAAACAGGTGGCACCAGCTATGCGCACCACTGCACACACACACTGCCCATGTCCATCACAGCACAAACAAGGCTGGCAAGTGATGTGGCAACGTGGTGCGATGCCAGTTACCCAGCTATGTGCCCAGTGCATGCATGGACCACCAGTGATGCATACACAGACGTGCTGTGAAACTGGACAGTGATGCATGTCACCTGTGTCGTGCCTACAGACACAGATACATAGCCAGTGTCGGCAGATAAGGGCCTATGGCCCACACAGTCAGTCTATTTCAGCCTGTAAGTTACTTTCTTTACCTAGAAGTCTGTTGCCCTCCCTGACCTCAAGAATTCCATTATGTCTATCCCTGCAGTCTGAAATCCGTGAGTGTGTCAACCCCACCACCCCTCTGGCAGGAGTTCCACTTTGACACCACCCGTTCTGTGAAGAAAGTCTTGCTCATGTTTCCTCTGAATCGTCCTCCCTCCAACTGCATCCCATGCCCTCTAGTCCTGGAACATCTTTTGCACTTCAAAATAGTGTTTCCCTGAACCCTGTTCCACCCTGTAAGATACTTGTATGTCTCTATCATATCCCCTCTCTCCCTCCTCTCCTCCAGGGAGTACAGGTTCAGTTCCTTCAACCTGTCTCCATAACAGTTGTGATGCAAGCCATGCACCATCTTTGTTGCTCTCCTCTGAACCTTCTCTGCCCACTCTACATCCTTACGTAGGTATGGTCTTCAGAAATGTACACTGTACTGCAGGTGGGGCCTCACTAGTGTCTTGTATAGTGGAATTATGACCTCCCCTCTCCTGCATGTTTGTATTGTGCAGGGCTACTGGCCCCCCCCCAGCATGCAATAGCATCCATGAAGTCATGATACTCACACTGCTCAAGCAGCTCTGATTGGTGCTGTTGCTGGCGCTGCTGCTGCTGGTGGGGTCCAACCCCTGCTGGCACCGGGTCCCTGGCACGGCCCTCATCACTGTTGCCCCGCATCCGCACATCCCGGCCTGTGGGAGACATATGTTGAGACAAACATCAGTGTGACTCAAAAGCAGACTGCCCCCTGCCCCAGTGACAGTGCCTGCCCACACAGCCATACCCATTCATCTCACAGCTGCACACACTGACACAGCCAACCGTGGCCAAGCCATCACCTATGCACAGCCAGGGGTCACGTGATGCAGTGGTGCTGAGTGGCTGCCTGCTTTGGAGCTCCCATTTCTCCCCTCTTAATCTTCAACTTTTGCTAAGCCAAAACCACCAATCCACCACCAAACACTGTCTAAACACCATTGCTACTCCAGGAATCGACAGTGGAAGCAGTTGGAGGTGTATATTGCCTGCTGGAACATCGCGATGTCAGATGCAGAAATGAAGGCCTCAGGAGTCAGGCACACCCCACCTACAACGCCAGAAAAAGCCTCAAAGAAAGCTAAAAATTCTGGTTTCAACCCTTCCTTAGCCAACAAAACTTCATCTACAGGAGGTCTTAATGTTGCAGGAGGCACTACCTTGACGGAGGAGCACTTTTTGGAGGAGTTATCACCCTTTAAAGACACCCTGCAAGAGATCTCCAATGAAATCAAATCAATGAGGCAAGATTATACCGACCTTTCAAGAAGGATGGGGGATTCAGAATCCAGAATAGGGTCAGTGGAAAGATGGCAACAGAAAATAGACCCCGAGATAGTCAGACTTCGCCAGCAAATACAAAAACTATAACTAAAATCTGAAGACCTGGAGGGGCACAGTAGAAGAAACAACGTCCTGATTTTGGGTCTTCCAGAACTGGAGGAAGGGGGAGACACTATCAAGTTTGTCCAGCAATTCTTAAACAAGGTCGTGGGACCTTCTCCTGTCCACCAGCAATATCACGTGGAACGTGCTCACAGATCTCTTCGACCCAGACCTCCCCCAAGCGCCCCCCCCAGACCTCTGATAATCAGATTCCTAAGTTACCTGGACAGACAACACGTTCTAGATAAAGTCAAACAGTTGGAAGCAATCCTATGGAATGAAATTAAGCTGAGGATTACCCAGGACTTGCCCAGAGAGGTTCGTCTGAAACGTGCTGCCTTCCACCCAATAGTGAGCAAACTGATAGCTGCTGGAAAGCCCTTCCGCATGATCTACCCTGCAAAGCTGTCTGTACAAGTGGTAAACACCTGGCACTCCTATGATACCCTGGAAGAAGCACTAACTGATCTATCCAAACTGCTGCCTGACCTGTTCAAGGGACTCTCAATTAAGTGACTGAAGCTAAATCTAGGCCAGGAATAAAACTGGAATAGACTACCAGCTGAAATTAAAGACTCCTGCAGTTAATTCCCTGTTTCCTACAAGTTCTGGGCTAGATTGGCCCTATTTTAGCACTTACTGTGCAGTCGCGATGTTCTGCTGGGTCGTGGGTAGTCCTGGGGTCGGTCGCCTCCGCTTTCAGTGGGGGACTTCTCCGGGGACCCGCGTGGTGATGGAGCTGGTGGTAGTAGGCTGTGAGGCCTAGTCAGCCTGTCGCTTGTTCTCCTCGTGTCTTAGCCTCTCGATCCATCAGAAGGAACTAAGTGGAGGGGTGCGGTTTCCGGAGGACCTATTTGCGGTCGGACCGATTCGGTCCATCAGCATTTTCGGTCCCTGTGCGATTTCCCTCTTCACTTCCAGGTCTCCACTGGGATTAGATCGAGAGGACAAGAACACTGGAACTGCTCCCAGGTAATGCTGCCTACTGCTTTTTTCCTTTTGGAGATTGGGGGCAATTTCATTTATTTCTCCCATAGAGGCAGTGCCTCTTCATTGAAGGGGGGGCAGGGGGCTTATAGGCAGGTCGTAGCTGTGCCATGCCTTGTGACCAAATAGGGAGTTATTGGGTACCCTTTAGATGTTACACCGCTATGAAAATTATTTTCTTACTGATCTGACTACTGATGAGGTGGGCTGCAGTCTCTGGTTTCGAGGTTTTGGATGATTTTCTTATTATAAGAGTCAGATTGGGGTACCCTGGGGAGGGAGGATGTATGGGAGCAACCAGAACGGTTTCTGATGCTATGGCAATAGGTCTGTGGTACTGTGTAGATAATGTTTGTTTTGCAATGGGGCGGGGTGGGAGAGGAGGGGATACTGCTTATACTACTGTTGATGTTTGGAGAGACCATACTTGGACTGAAGTTTATAAAGTTCATATGATAAGGTTATGGGGGGGGAGGGACACTGATCATAGAAATAATAATACCTTTTGTGGGTGCTGTCACTTAATTCTGTAGATTGTATTTGCTTGGTGTTTAATACTAGAGTTGGGCAGCCTATCAATGTTACTAACTCCAGACTTTTATTTTTATTAGGAGAGAAATTTGGGATGTGTTGGGGGGTTTGAGGGTGTCACCACTGCATGGTGTGAGATGAGATTGCTAAGGTCAATGGGTGTCGTACTGCACTTTGTCCTAAAATATGGCTAGTAGCACTGTTAAACTGATTAGCTGGAATGTGAGAGGGATTAGAGATACTAAGAAGAGGTCCCGTATTTTGATTAACTGCTCGATACTGGGAGCCAACATCTTATGTCTGCAGGAAACCCATATTACAGTAGCTGAAAGTAATATGTTAAGAGTCAGAGGCTTCTCCCAAATTTGGTGGCTGGGGACTCGTCGGAAGCCAGGGGAGTAGCTGTTATGATAAAGAAAAGTATACCTTTTAACCCGACGAAGGTTTTCCGGGACTCAGAAGGTAGATATATATTGGTGTCTGGATCTCTCTATAATTTTCCTATTGTCTTAGGCTCAGTTTATTGCCCAGTTGGAGGAAATGTGACCTTTATTATGCAGCTAATCGACAAGCTTAGCTCCCTTCTACCCACCCCTTTGATTCTAGGAGGAGATTGGAACATAGCTCCAACCCAGGAGCTGGATAAAACTTTTAGGCCACTAAGATCACTGCTTCCACTACAATTGGCGATGAACGATATGAGTAATATGCTAGGCCTGGTGGACCCCTGGAGAACCCTTTATCCTCTCAACAAAAGCTATACCTTTTTCTCTCCCCCCTCCATAATTCCTGGTCGCGATTAGACTATTTCCTAATATCTACCTCTCTCATGACTAAGGTCTTCTCGGCAGGTATTGAGCCCATAGTAATTTCGGATCACGCGCTAGTCTGGTTTAAATTCTCTCCCCAGTCCTCAACTTCCCGTGACACGGTCTGGAAACTCAATACCCAGTTATTAAAAGAAGAACACTCTCTCACTCAGATTAGATCCCTTATTAAAGATTATCTGGAAATCATTCGGGGCTCAGTGACCAGGATGGATATTTTTTGGTGCTCTTTAAAATGCTTCCTGAGAGGGGAACTTATCAAAATTTCCTCTAGGAGAAAGAAAATCAGGTCTCAGAATCTCATCCGCCTCTCAAACCAGATTAAAACTGCAGAGAATATATTGGTCACTTCTAGCTCGTTTAATAGCTTAGAACATCTCCACAAACTTAAAAAATGAATATGAAGGACTGATTCGGGAGAAGACGGAGTTTGCTTTATTGAGAACTAGGGCTAGATATCTGGATCAGGGAGAAAACCGGAGTAGACTCCTGGCACTGAAACTGAAAGAAGTGGAGAATTCTAGGCTGATTCCCTCTCTAGAAGACCAAGAGGGATCCATCAAAACAGAGCCCAAAGATATAGCAGCAATCTTGAAAGACTTTTATCAAAATCTATACAGCACTAAAGTATCCCCTCTCCTCCACTCAGAGCTAGAGGAGTTTTTCCAGTCACTGACACTCCCGCGTCTCTCGGAGGACCAAGTGACCTTTCTCTCTTCACCTCTCTCCCAGGAGGAGGTGGAACAAGCCATTCACAGTCTCTCGTCAGATAAAGCCCCTGGCCCGGATGGGTTTCAGCCAACTTCTATAAGGCCTTCCACCAGGATTTGGTTCCCCTGCTTCTGGACCTATATAACTATTTGTTGTCACAGATACCCTGGATCCTTCCTTACTGGAGGCCATTATTATACTGATCCCTAAGGCAGCTGAACCCTCCGAATCGACCAATTACAGACCAATCTCGCTGCTTAACTGTGATATTAAAATCCTGTCCAAGATTCTAGCTTCGTATCAAACAAGTGTGGACCCCATTATTGAGTACTGAGCAAGTAGGATTTGTGACAGGGTAGGTCAGTGATGGATCATATTAGATCGCTCTCTCACGTGTTTAGGGCAGCTCAAACTTCTCTGGTTCCTATGGTATTGGTAGCCCTGGACGCGGAGAAAGCATTCGATCGAGTTAATTGGGAGTTCCTATGGTATACCATGTCCAGGTTCGGCTTCCCCGGGGGAGTTCATAGGGTGGATCAGAGCTCTATATAGGGCCCCTACGGCAAAGATTTATTGCAATGGGATCCTCTTGCCCTCCATACAGCTACACTCTGGGACCCGACAAGGCTGCCCCTTATCCCCATTCCTATTTAATCTCTATTTGGAACCATTACTGCTCAGCCTCAAAGCTGCCCCAGGGATCCAGAGATGCCCTGTCCTCAGCCATACCTCTAGGATTTCAGTGTACGCGGACGATATTCTGCTACAGTTAGCTGATCCGGCTGACTCCCTGCAGGTGGTAATGGAGATAATTACACAATTTGGAGAATTATCCAATTATAAACTTAACCTGGCAAAGACCGAGATCTTCCCACTTAATGTACATCTTACCCGGGCTTCTGTATCTCACCTGGGCATGAAGTGGACCCCATCCCATTTGAAATATCTTGGTGTTTACCTGGCACGAGACCCTTCCCTAATCAGAAAGCTCAATCTAGAGGATTTATTGGACAGAATTAAGTCTGACTTGCAAAGATGGGGGAAATTGCCATTACCAGTGGGGGCCCGGTTCAGCATTATTAAAATGAACATTCTTCCCCGGCTCTTTTGCCCCCTAAATCTCCTAGACATCTGGCTACCCAGGTCCTTTTTCAAAAAAATTAATTCGACCTTAACTGATTTTATTTGGAATCATAAACCTCCGAGGCGGGCCTTCGATAAACTATGTCTCCCCAAAGAAATGGGGGGTCTTAGATTACCGAATTTCGAACTCTATTACTGGTCTAGTCGTCTGGTCATCTCATCAAAGCAGGGAAATGGCTAGGGGATTTGAAAGATGCTTACTTCCCTGCATGGCTAAATCTGGATCTTGACCTTATCACACGCCATAATATAAATCCCTCCAGCCTTTTTTATTGTGGCTTCACATTTCTCCCCCAAGCGATCCAAGTCTCCCCAGTGGGTGTCACAGTTAAAGTGCTTAACCAACTTTTTTCCTCCACTAGAATCAGATATATTAGGGACCCTGGTCAGCCACTGATGTGTAACCCTAATATCAGGATAAGCGAAAAAATGTTGATTCCTAAATGGCTACCCCAAATTCAGGGGCTCTCAGTGGAAGACTTTTATGTGCAAGGTAGGCAGGACTCAATAGCGGATCTTCTACTTGTCTTGAACATTCCCACTAATGCCCTGTTTAAAATACATCAATCAAAGCACCTGGTAGACAAAGAGTTCAGAATAACAGTACCTCCCTCTGCTGTTAAACCACTACTAGAGGAGGTTAAGGGCTGTGCGGTTAAACCCCACGGGGTGTCTAGGCTGTACACCTATCTCCTGAAACTTGCCCATCCCATTCCTCTAACTGGTTCCAAAGCCTGGGCACTTTCCCCCTCAGGTTCCCCATTTCCATGGGATCAAATCTGGAAAGATCTGTATATCTACAATACTCTAGATAGGAATAGGATGATTCAGTATTTCATAATTAACAACATGTATTTCACACCAGTCCGGAAATCAAAATTTGGCCTCTCTGCTCCCTCAAAATGTTTCAGGTGCGGAGAAGAGCAGGGAGACCGTCCTCATATTTTCTGGCACTGTCATAAAATTGCTCCACTCTGGAAGATAATTGAGGATAACTTAGATCCCATACTAGGCTTGGAAAACCTTTTCACACTAGAGACCTGTATCATAGGAGACTACACAGGTATCAAGGTCAGAGAAAGGAAGTACCATATAGCACTCATTTCTATGGCGGTTAAGAGGCTGGTCCTCCGACACTGGACAGACAGTCTTGAGATTTCATACCTGGATTGGGTAGAAGAAATGTCCCAATGTTTCAAAGTGGAGAAACTGATTGCTAATTTTAGATCCTCTCAATGGCCTTTCAGAAGAAATGGGGCAAACTATATGCTCTGTACCTTCACTGACAGGGATTCCTTGACATATAATGAATCTGAGTGAGGAAACACATTCCTCAAGATTTGGAGTTCCCTAGCTCCCCCTGTTTTCCCTCTTGTAATAATCTCATAACCTCTCACCCTGGGATTTTGCAGATACTAGTTTCCCGGTCGATATTTTAGATTAAGAACTCTTGGGACACCTAGCTACTAGAGTGAGTTTATTATATCTCTCCCCTTAGTGGTGACACCCTCATTGGGGGGGGGGATAGTGGATTTGGGTTATCCTGTTTACTGTTTTCTGATTCCTTTTGGTACCTTTATTCTTATTTTCTTTCTTTGCCCGGTTAATATAGTATATCCAATTCTGGAATATATTGAATGTCTGTATTATGTTCAGATGTTACTGATCAAACTGATGTATCTACAGTTGAAAATTAATAAAAAGAGAATTTCAAAAAAAAGAAAACCTATGCACAGCCACCAAAACACACACACACACCCCTACAGATAATACAGGTGCATAGATGGCACACCCACCTGGCCTAGGTACCACGCCCCGCCTGGCACGTGAACGCAGCCGCGTTAAAAGCTCTGGCTCCCTCCGGCGGAGGTCACTGTACCAGTGCCAGCACTGCTCAGCAGACCGGCACTGTCCAGTGACCCCCACCAGGTCAGTGGCCACTTGCTGCCACACCTCAGTCCTTGCACTGGTGAGGGGCACCTCACCATAAAGGCCATCATAGTGTGGCTCAACTAGGGCCACCAGGTTGGCCACTTCCAGCTGGCTCCAGGACACTGCCCTCCTCCTAGCCATGGCACCAACTTTACAGCAGGCAATATGGCGCCCAGCTGCACCGTAACCCCATGTGGAGATGTTGCGTAATAGACCACCACAGGCTCCAATCGTGCTGTTCGAACAGCGCCGTCACTTCACATAGCGCTGTCACCAGACAGCGCAATAGGGACGTACACATGGCAGGCGAACAGTGCCAGGGGGCAAAGGTCATACACATGGTCATGGGCAATGACGCAAGGCTACACACAGTGCCATCTGATGTATAGGCATCCAGCGCGACCGACCAGCTGCGTACCAGTGCCACAGTGGAGTATTGCTCTGTAGTGCCACAGCGCCATATAGTGCCCATTGCTGTAGCGCCACTGGCACAATGGTGGCCATGGCCTGAATTGCCGATCGTGCTCAGCACATCAGCAGCGCGACAGACACCTGCGTCAGCTATCTGGGCATGCGCAATGCAGTGTACCACACAGGCACAGATCTGAGCCATTGTCTCAGCCGACTCTTCTGTATTGCACAAAGCGTAGATTCGCGATATTCAGCCGACACATGCAAATCATCTGATCAGCCATTCAAGGGCGCAGTGGCGCGAGTTGCATGTCATTATAGTTGCTCCACTCCTAATTTGCATGTATTGCGCTATAAATGTGCGACACTGGGCTGCGTTGGCCAGATTCGGTTACTGCAGGTGAGAGGTGAGTTGCATGCTGTGTGATGTTCAGGACGATGGTCATGGGAAAATGCTGTCGACTGCACAGTGACAGGTGTCCACTTCCCCCCATACAGATCGCCATTACCGAGCAGAGTCATTGTGAGGGTGAGGACAGTGGGCGTAGGAGGAGGCCCAACTTTACAGCAGCAGAGACGGAGGCTCTCTTCCAGGCCTACCTGGATGAGGAGCCAGTGCTGAGTGGACGGAGGGGCACCCCTCAGTCCCGTGCAGCTGCATGAGAGGGGGTAGCTCGGGCAGTTAACCTGCATGGAAGCCACCAGCGCTCCGTGCAGGAATGCAAGAAAAAGATGGGGACAGACCGCAGGAGGTTGAAGGAGAAGGTGGCAGCCTTCAGGGTGGCACGTGCAGGCACTGGCGGGGGCCCGCCAGTGGTGTTGCAGCTGACCCCAACTGAGGACACACTGGTCACAGCCATGCAGCCGAGCGCCATTGAGGGCGTACCAGGCGGAGGATTCCAGACAGGTGGAAGCCCATCACTGCACGGTATGACATGGTGGTGGTGTTTGGGGGGGGCGGTTGTTCACATGCACTCACATGTACTCTCTTTCTTTTACAGATCCTGTTCATCTTCAGGAGATGGTGGTGGTGGGTCCAGACAGTGATGCTGACCTGCTGGACATGGAGGAGGGTCCATCCACCTCCACCACCAGCCAGCAGGCACTGCAGCAGCATGCACGCTGGGCTGCAAACTCTGGTGTCAGTGATACGGGTGCGGGGGGTGCACAGCCTGTGTCTCAGCAGTCTGGCATGCAAGCATGCCAGCACGCTGTGACCATGGCAGTAGCACGTACCTGCACCATTGATGATAGAAGGCCTGCAATGGGCAGTGATGGTTGTGTGTCCCATGACGGACACACAGCAGGCCAGCATGTGCCCCTGGGCCTGTCTGGTTCCAACTTGTGTACCAGCATGCTGGCACGGTCCCAGGCTGTGCCTGTCAGCACCCGTGGGGCAGCACCGGTGGCTGTTCAGGTGTCTGGCACTGTTGCCAGCACAGCGGTGGAACGAGTGGACCCGGGGGCACAGCGGTTGGAGGGGCAGCAGCAGCAGTCACCCACCAGGTCTGGGGGTACAGTGTCAAGAAGTGGCACATGTCCGCCGCCCTTTGATCTGCCCATTCCTGGTCCTGGCGAACAGCGCCCACCCTCAAGGGGTGTTGTGCATCAGGACCATCCACACCCTGGGGGTCAGGATGCCGTTGGGGCACAGTACCCATTGGAAGAGCACACCCGCCTGCTGCAGGAATCAGTACAGCTGCAGAGGCGGGTTGCAAGGTCCATGGAGGCACGGTCTGTGTCCATGGAGTGGCACAGCAGGGAGTGTGCGCGGGACCGAGCCGAGCTGGTCCGTATGCAGATGGATGTGACCGCGCCATTGACAGGCTGACCCAGGCAGTGGTCTCTGTCGTGGACACATTGGGCACACAGTCAGGTGCCCCTGTACCACACACCCCACACAGTGCACTCTCCACTCCCCGTTCCAGGCATCGTGCAACACTAGGCCTGTCGACGCCGGGTTCTGCTGTGGGCAACCCGAGCACCCCTGGTGCAGGTTTGTTCGGCATGCTGCAGACCCCTGTGCGGGCAAGGTCGCGTTCGCGCAGTGGGACCCCTGGTGGTGCAACAGTGCCACCCCATGTGGACCCTGCTCAGCCTGCCCGTGCTGTTGGGTCATGGCGGGGCCGCCCATGCATCTGCGGTGGCCGTGGGACAGTGCTACTGACTGAGCTGTCTCCCAGTGCGGGCCCTGTCTGGTGCTGCCATGTGTGCAATGTGTGTCATAGTGGGCAGTGCACTGCTGGTGCTCTGCTCACCACCCCGACACACGGACCACCTGCACACCCTCCCAACTGCTGTCCACAGGTGCGTGTGCATGATGATGCCTGCATTGCACTGTAAACCAAGGTGCAAGGGTGCCCAGGTTCTGACACACGTACTTGGACAGTACGGGTGGTGGGGTGGTCGGTGGTGTGTGTTAGCAATGTCGGTTCTGCAGTGCTGTGCATCTGCCCATGTACACTCTGTGCCGGTGTGTGTGTCCATATGAGTGCTCACCCTCCCTGATGATGTGTTTGTATGCCTGGACCCTTCCACTCCCTGACCGTCATGCACCCCTGGTGTGTTCCTGTGTGCCTGTGGTTTGCGCATGGACAGTGTTGGTTGCACATGTCCCCTTGACTTACCTGTGTTGTGCGTAGTGCTCCTCTGTGATGGTGTCCTGGTGCACCTGGGCCTGCCAGATCAGTGGGGGGTCCCTCCATCCTAGGGGGGGCTGCTCATCACCATCATCACCGGTGCCACTGGCGTCCCCATCGCTGTCCCCTTGTTCGACCTGTACAGTTATCCCATGGTCTTTGGCCATGTTGTGCAGGATGCAACAGGCCAGGAATATCCCACAGGCCTTTTGGGAGCTGTACTGTAGAGCACCGCCAGAGGTGTCTAGGCATCGGAAGTGCCTTGAGCATCCCAAACACCCGGTCTATGATGTTGCATGTTGAGGCATGTGCCTCATTATAGCATAGCTGCGCTGGGGTCATGTGGCGCTGGTATGGTGTTAGCAGCCAGGGACGGAGTGGGTATCTGCAGTCACCTGTGTGGAGATAGTGGAGATCAGTGTCATGTTCAGGTCCATATTGGCCATCTCCCTGTGTGCCACTACCATGGCACCTGTGGCATTCCCACCCTTGCCCAGAGTTTGCATTCCATACATGTGTACTCACCCACTAGATGTCCCGTGGGGATGTCCCCACTCTCGAATCAATGGCACAGTGCAGACTGATACCATATGAAGGCATCATGTGCTCTGCCAGGGTGTGTGGCACAGACATTGATTATGCGCCCAGTGGTATCACACACCACCTGGCAGTTGACACTAGGGAATCCCTTTCTGTTCTGATATGCATGGCCATCGGGTTGTGTGCAGGCTAGATGGCCACGCAGTCTATGGCCTCGGCACGCCAGACAGGCACCCTGTGGAACTCCTGCATGTTTGCTGTACACTCTGCCGCGGTGCTGGGGAAATGGATGTACTCCGCAGCATGTGGCAGCAGTGCACTGAGGAATTGGGTGAGGATGCATGATGTGGCCGACTGTGTGATGCCTGTGGTGTCCCCTGTCAGCTTCTGGAAGGTGCCCGTGGCGAGCAGGCACATGCAGGCTGTCACCTTGGTCTCCACTGACAGAGCGTGACTCCGTCGTGTGGGTGCCTGCATCACATCACTGCACAGCTCACAGAGCCATCTCAGTATTGCCCTGTTCAGGCGGTACCAGCCCATTATCTCTACATCTGTGTACAGCTCAAAGCTGATGCGGGCACGGTACCACCTGTCGGGGGCGTACCACCGACGGGCCCTTCCACGGCCACGTCCCCCTGCAGCATGCATTCTCACCCCCCTCATTACAGCTTCCATGTGGAAACTGGCACTGTCCATCTCCCCTGGCTTCTGACCCCTGGCTGGTGTTGCTGTGTTACCCCACTGTCCTGACTGCTACTTCCACTGTACGGGCACCCCGCTGGCCTCTACAGACTATGGGACACACTTTCCTTGCCTGCCCTTTGCTGTCTGTCTGTCTGTCTCTGTCTCTCTCTCCCCCACTTGGCAGCCTGGTAGCGTTCTTGTGCCACTTCCTTGAGCCTTTTTATTTTGGCTCATTTCCGCTAGTGCGCAATTTCCAGCTGTGCCGCTATTGCGAATCACGCAAGTCTTTGAATATCGCATTGTGGTCTTTATGCATGGATCCGCTCCCTTCAGTTGCGCATGCCTTCATTTTCATTGCGCTGTTGCTCAGCATGTTTTCGCGGGCGCAACTGCCTCCTTCTGAATATCGCAAAATGGCGCAGTTTTGGACTTGAGCATGCGTAACCCTGTTGCACATGGCGCAACCCTTTTGAATATCTGGGCCATAGTAGATAAGGACAACAACAGCAGCACTACCCTGACATACCCAGCTTAGTAGGCTAGGGAGTCCATATCATCTTGGTTAATTTCCCAAAGTACAGTAAGTAACCATTGGATCAGTGTAAACTGGGGATATTGAGTTTGTGTTACAGTTCCTCACAGAGGCAATCTATTCAGAAATGTGTCCACCTACAGTACAATCACAGCTAACACATAATCCTTTCTATCAGAAAGATTCCATTTTTATTCACATTATTTCTCAATCCCAGATTATATTGTATACCTGGAATTTCTCACTGGGGGTACAGTAGTAGACACAGTGGTTACTGTTTCAGCAATCAATAGTATATTTAATAAAAGTATACTACACTAAAGGGCCTCTATATGATACTACACAGCAAAGAAAATTGATGGTCAAACAAATGCATTCCCAAACGAACCTACTTTTGACCTGTTTAAAAAGTCACAAATATGATGTTCGGTGTCACTTACCTATCCCAGACCCAAGAGGTTCAATGTTTCTGAGATTTATTTTTATTGCATAACTAGAGAATTACTGATGCCTCAGGAAAACATTTGTTTCTGAGAAACAATTCAGCATATATCACACATATTTTCCATATTTCTAACCCCGTCATTCTATATTACTAAGGAAATTTATCTAAAGCAGATTTTTTGTCCCTTCATTAGTTGCTGCTGATTGTTGGCATGTGACATCATAATCCTCTCCTTGTGACATCATAAATATGTCCACAACAACAGATTGCATAGTCATATTTAAAACATAATTTTGTGCGTAAGACAAGCAATAGAAGGACATGAAACCCAAGTAATAAGGATTCTGCTTCTACAAACATTCTCAGAGCAGTAAAGAATGAAGGGTGGAAAAATTCTTGAAAATATATGAAATAATAACCATCATTGTAGTTAAGCTGAGTTTATTAATAAACTGTATATCTCTAACATCTGATGCTCCATAGCAGAAGATTGGGAGTTTTCTTGCAATGTATTTAAGCAGTAATTCATCACTCCTTGCTTTATATTTATGTGATTCTTCTGCAGGATACTATGAAAAACGGGGTGTGTACCTCAGGACTGGAGGATGGCTCATGTGGTGCCCCTCCACAAGAGTGACCCCAAGGATGAACTGGGAAACTACAGACCAGTGAGCCTCACATCCATCGTGGGTAAGCTAATGAAGACTATCCTGAAGGAGAGGCTGGTGGACCTCCTAGAGGCCAAAGGACTACAGGACAGCAGACAGCATGGCTTCATATGGGGCAGATCCTGCCAAATCAACCTGGTGGAGTTCTATGACTGGGTAACTAGGCAACTGGAGAGGGGCCATGCAGTGGATGTCCTGTATCTGGACTTCAGTAAGGCATTCAACTCAGTGCCACATGGAAGGCTGGGAAGTAAATTAGTAGGCACAGGGGCAGGTGCAAAGCTGGTGAGATGGGTAGGAAAATGGCTTTATGGAAGGCAACAGAGGGTGGTGGTGGGTGGGGAGCTCACACACCCAAGGTTAGTGATGAGCGGTGTTCCACAGGGCTCGGTGTTGGGACCGGTGTTGTTTGGGATATTCATTGCAGACATATCATGGGAATCAAGAGCAAGATCAGTCTGTTTGCTGATGATACCAAGGTAGGAGTGGTGGTAGATGACCTGGGGGGGGATGGCAGAGGTTGCAGGATGATCTGGCAAAGCTTGAAACCTGGTCAGACACCTGGCAACTGGGGTTTAATGCCAAAAAGTGCAAGATGCTGCATTTTGGGATGAAGAACCCAAGGAGGAGTTACCAGTTGGGGGGACTGCAGCTAGCCCAGACAGAGGAGGTGAAGAATCTGGGGGTGCTCATTACAGGGTCAATGAACAACTTGGCACAATGTAGGAAGGCAGCTGCAAAGGCCAACAAAATGCTGGGTTGTATTGCGAGGGGTATATCCTTGAGGAGGGAGGAGGTGATTCTGCCACTGTATAGGTCATTAGTTAAACTGCACCTGGAGTACTGCGTGCAGTGCTGGCGCCCGTATCTGAAGAGGGACATTAAGTTACTGGAGGGGGTGCAGCACAGGGTGACAAAGATGATCAAGGGGCTGGGGGACTTATCATACGAGAGGGGATTGAGGGAGTTGAACATGTACTCACTGGAGGACAGGAGGGATGGGGGGACATGATTGAAACCTTTAAATACATGAAAGGAATAAACAAGACAGGTACAGAGAGGCTGTTCAAAGTAAGGGAGGGGAGGGACACCAGGTGCCATGATATGAGACTGGAGGGAGGAAGGTTCAGGAGGGAGATGAGGAGACACGTTTTTACAGAGAGGGTGGTGACTGGGTGGAATGCATTACCTGCAGAAGTGGTATCCAGTAGAACAGTGGACTGTTTCAAAAGGAGATGGGATAGGACAAGGGGGAGGGTTAATGAAGGGGAAAGGTGGAAGGGAAGGGCAGCTGCAGAATAAGGGGTGCTAGCTGCACATTTGAGCAGACTTGATAGACCTCTAGGCCTTTATCTGCTGGCAAATTTCGTATGTTCGAAAAACATTTTATACAATTTAAATTGACCAGTGATTAAGCTATCAACTGCTTTCTGGGGTAGTTGACTTTAATTAGTTCATGTAAAATGATATTTGAATTGTTATCTTGTGAAAGGTTCTAAGTTATATATGCAATGCACTGTGTTGTGTTGTGTTGTGTTGTGTTGTGTTGCACTGCACTGTATTGTACTGTACTGTGCTGTACCGTACTGTATTATATTGCATTGTATTGTTCCACAGTGTGCAGTCTGGTGTCTTATCTGGCTGTATCCAGTTTCAGTGCTTTTGATTTTGGATATAAGACTTCTTTACCATTGACAGGAAGGAGGCTACCCTGCCTATCCATGGTCCTAGACTTGTTTACATATCTATATGAATAATTTGTTGAGCCTTTTGTGTGAGCTATCTAGACTTTGATATTAGCTCTTTCCTTTCTGATGTTTACTTTAGTATCATAGTGTGCTGTTTTGTACAGTTTGATATTCGGGTTACTAGGGGTCATTATTATAGCTTTAAATATATTATTTTTCATTTGCTGTAGGAATGTGGTCACTATGTGAGTGAGTCGTGATATTTTTTATCCTTTTTATTGAAAATAGCAGTAGTCAGTAGGTGCCTATCTTTTAACTTATATACTTTTAAGTGTGGACCACTGTTCTTTGGTGTTGAGATTTTTGAAATTTGTCTCAGCTTGTCTAGCTCCTTTCCTGGTCTGTCATATGTGGCCCTTTTGTAACCGTATGCCTTTGTATGGCCTATAGTTTTGATATGAAGTTTTGTTGATAACATATGTTACCACATTACTGTCGCTTGATCCCAAATTATCAGTAATTGTGCATCCTGTAATAAGGTCAGGGTTGTTTATTTGAATCAAGTCCAAAGTGCCAGCCCATCAGCATAATGGCAAGGTGTCTGCTTGTGGTGCCAACATCCCGGATTCAGTGATGGACTCAGGAGCTGAAGAGACAGATGGGGGGAAAAGGATTGAGCATCCCAGGGACTGCTCTCCCTTTCCAGGGGGAAGGGGAAGAGTGTCCGGTGCTATGCAGACCTCAGGCAGAGGCTGGGGGTACTGCCACTGCTGGTGCCAGGTGCTAGGAGGGCGGGGAGGATGCTGGCATCATTGTATGTCCCCTCCCCCTAGGTATCCAGCATACTGTTAAAAAAAATCTGGCTCCATTCATGATGGCCCCCACCTCCACTGATTCTCCCGCTGAGATTAATGAGCATTGAGGGAGGGGTCCCCACTCCCATGGCCCTACCCTGGGGGGTAAGCCAGAGCTAGAGACTGAGTTCTCTGGGGAAGGGACACCCACCCGGCTGCCCCATCTAGGAAAGCAAAGCATGGGCATGGGGGGTGGCAAGCGGGGCGGGGGGCAAAACCTCTGGCAGGAGGGAAGGAAGACTGGAGACAAAAAAAAAAGAATCAAGTCCAAAATGTTGTCTCTCTGTATTTGTTTTTTTTGACTATCCAGTTGACATAGAGAATTATCCATTATGCAGGATAGGTTCATAGGTGTGATTACAAGTCAAATTGCTACTAGCGCCATAGTAGACTCGCCACTACATTAGTGGTAGAAAACCCTAACCTTGCCCCCCATATACTTATCCAGCCTTATCTTAAATTTATAAATTGTGGATGTGTCTACCAATTCCCTCTGTAACGCATTCCACATGCTCACCACTCTCTGGCTGAACCAAAGCCCTCTTCTAGTAGTCCTAAAGTTCTCATCTAGCAGCTGCTGACTATGTCGTCTATTAACCCTTACAAAATGCATTTTTTTACATAAACCTGCAGATTCCGGCAGGGCGTCATCCTTAATTGCCCTATAAACAAATAACATATTGCCTCTCACCCTTCTATATGTCAGGGAGTATAGAGACAGGTCTTGCATCCTTCCTGGGTACGTGCTATTTCTTACCCTATAAACCTTTGTGAATCTCCTCTGGACTTGTTCAAATGATTTTATACTACCAGTACTCTATGGTGTGGAAAATGGAGCACCATATTCTAGAACTGCTCTTATCAGTGACTTACTGTATAAAGGGGTATCAAGACCTCCTCTTTTCTACTTTATATATTTCTAAGTTTGTTGCCCATTACTTTAGTAGCTTTTTTTACAGACTCTCTGTTATGGGACTCAAAACTTAGATTATCAGAAATATACACTCCCAAATCCTTTTCACTGGATGTAGCTCTTAAAACATTATTATTTATCTTATACACTGCATTTAGGTTATTGTGTCCAAAATGCATAACTCTACATTTGCTCTCATTAAAATCTAGTTTTTGTTGATAAGCCCACTGTTTCAGTGAATACAAATAGTTTTGTAATTTCAGAATAGATTCATCATTATTAACTATAGCCCCCACCTTCATGTCATCAGCGTACTTTCATATCCATATACTACCCAAACCTTGGATGCTGGGCACAAAGGCGGACAATAGGGTAGGGCCCAAAACTGAGCCCTGTGGCACCGCACTTGTCACAGTCCCCCAGTCAGAACAATATCCTATAATCTGTACTCTTTGAAGTCTGTTGTAAAAGCAAGATTGTATCCATTTTAGAATGTTAGAATCCACTCCATTTCTGACAGCATTTCAAGCAGTTTCTGATGTGACATAGTCAAAAGCCCTGCTGTAATCAAGGTACATGATGTCCACTGGTAGTCCCTGATCTAGGACCTGATTTACTGGGTAAAAAAATCCATAAGGTTGGTAATGCAGGACCTTCCCTTTGAAAATCCATGTTGTGTTATATCTAATATACCTAAACTTTCAAGATCATCTATTAGAAATTTTTTAACAAATCCCTCGAGCAGTTTATCAACTAGGGAGGTGATACTAATGGGGAAATAGTTTTCCACCAGTGCCAGGATGTTAATCTTCCTACTAAATTATTGTTGAATGCTAGGTTGTCCCATTGTATAGAAGGTTGGCTAAAATCACCCATCACTACCACTTCTTTCCTGGTGTAAGCCTCCTGTATTTCATACCATAATTCTTATGAGGGTGATTCTTTGCTAGCTAATTGTCAGTTGCAAACCCTGATAATGACTTTCTTGACCATTTGATTTACAGTATTAATCCAGACAGATTATGTTTCAGTTCCCTCTGGTTTAATATTCCAAAAAAAAAAAAAAAAAAAAGATTTCTTTGCATATTATATTACATTTTACATAAATACACTTCCCCTTTTTAGAGGGCCTGTTCCCCTCTTTGTAGATGGTCTACTTTCCTGAAATAGATTGTGCCCATCTATGGCTATACCCCAGTAATCTTGGTCCTTTCTCCATGTTTCTGTAATTCCTATAATATTGTAATTATCATTCATGGTCAAATTGATGAGTTTTGAGATTTTATTTCTTTTTAGACTTCTCACATTCAGATACAGACAATTCTAATTAGAGTTAGATGACCCAGAGAGTTTTCTGCTACAATGTGACTTCCGTCTTACGGACTGATGACTTGAAATTTAGAGACCCAGTGCTCTATCGGTTAACAGTTGCACATTTAAGTCATTGGATGTACTAGGTTCAGAATCTGTTCTCTCTCCCCTATTTGCCCCATACAGTTCATTTTAAATGACTTAAAATGGCAGCTTTCAGATTCAGCCCCATTATACGACTGCACGTATGGTTTAAATGGAGCCCATCCCTGTTATGTAGCTCTGTTCAGGTGCTCAAAGTATCTATCTGGATCTGTTTGGGTAAATCCAAAACATACACTGTGATACTCAGTTTGCATCTACACCTTACAAGTCTTATTATAAAACTCAACTAGCATATTTGATTCTCTAGTGGTAAGGTCTTAAAGGAGTATAGCAATATTAGGAGCACATTCTTTCACATAAGTACAGTTCTGGGTATATGAATGAGCATACATTCCTAATTTCAGAGTGGAAAATGTGACACTTAGTCCTACTGTATATACCAGTCCCCAAGACTAGAGGTTCAAATCTGTTTGAAGTAAAAGGCAGTTTCATGGATTATGTGATGCATACCTTTAAGAGGTTTAACTGAAGCCTCTTAACCACAAAGAAAACCGTAGAGATTTAACTTTACAAAAATAGCTATTGTGGGTTACAATTATTTACCTTGTGGTTTCAAGGGAGACAAAATCTTGACCTTCGTAATTATACTGTTTGCTGCATGAAAGCTGTCACCCCTGGTGTCCATTTCAGTCTATGTCCTTGGCCTAATTTAGTCTTGGCCTTTCTCCAGGGTATCTGCCTGTGTTTCACATGATATCTTGGCATTGATTTTTTCACTAGTTATATTACAGTTCTCACTTCAGAGCCTTTTGCCACAGTTGAAAACAGAATGTTACCATGACTTCAGAAAGTCTAATCTCAGATGTCCTCTACAAAGGATTGTTTAAGACATTTCAAGTGTTTGCAAGCTGTTGTACAACTGGCTGCAATAACTTTCATCCAGCATTGCTAAAATGTCCTTCAGTGAGCAGAATTTCCAAGGAGCATATAACCCCCTAGTCTTGAGAATTAAATTTTTAGCAGCATAAACAACATTACAGGTAATATATTTAGCCTGAATGGGCGATTTGCCAGCTTCCTGCTTCTCTATGTGCAGGCTAATGGCATCTGTGAATTGAACAGCTACAGTGCTAATCACACAAAATGTTAACATTGCCTTGAAATGCTATATCAGGTGAGGTATGCATGCAGTCTTCAGTGGTGCAATAATCTGAGTCAGTTACATTAAGGCACCTTCAGGTGTACTGCAGGTACTGTATACTGCAGTAGTAGTCAACTTTTTCATGATTACCACTATGTATAAGTAGATAGAGCATAGTCAGCTAGAATGCAATTTAGAACACTGTAGTATTTCTGCAGAGTGCTGCACTATGATGTAGAAAACAGTGCAATTTAAATGGCAATTAAGCCATTTTGTCAGGCAGGTATTTGTGAGATGTTTTTCTGTGCTTGATCTTGACTAACACTGCTGTGTGTATAGTATAACAATATTTATCATTTCACACTGTCCTCTAGCCATCTCAGTCACCAGTGCAATCTGTATTCTTCACTGGGATGGCTATCTCGACCTGCTGGGAGCACATACAGTGTGCTCTTGTGTATTTCCCACCCTAGATAAGTTCCTAAGAGCATTTATTCCTGCTTTTATCACTTTGTTGCTTCAGTGCTCCCATCATTCTTACCCCCTTATATCTTCTGACAAGTCCCTACTCCATGTTACCAAGTACACTGTACCATCAGAATTGGTGAATGGTCTCTCTACTCACTGACACAAACATTCTGGAACTCCATCCTTGTGCCTTACAAAGTGTTCCCTCCTACCCCTCTTCAGAGGTGCTCTGAGAAAATATTTACAGGCCTTCTCTGCATGTCATTGTACCTGAGGAACGTACCACCACTTGCATTGCAATAATGTTCTCATGCATGGCTGGCTAACTGTTACATATTACTGTCTAAAATTGACTGTCTATTGTTGTATTTGTTCTCATTCCAGGCTGGCAAATTGCTGTTTGTGACTGCGTATTGTCAGCTACCTACTGTTAGATTTAATCTTATTGTAAATATAAACATAGAAACACAGAATCGATTAACAGATAAGGATAACTTTGTCCACCCAGCCTGACCATTTTCCCTACCTTCAGTATCACCATAGACCCTACTTGATCTCCGTCTCTTTCTCCCTCGCCCCATTCTTTTCTATTAAGATTTCCTTATGCCTGTCAGATGATTTCTTGAACACCATCACTGTTTATGCCCCCACTCCCTCAGCTGGTAGGCATTTCCATGAATCCACCACCCTTTCAGTGAAGAAATACTTTCTCAAATCCCTCCTGAAACTCCCCCCTCCAGCTTCAAAGCATGTACCCTTGTTCTTGCGCATCATTTTTCCTGAAAAATACTACCCTCCTGTACCTTATTCACCCCAGTGAGGTATGTAAAGGTCTATATGATATCCCCCCCCTTCCCCTTCTCCCTTCCAGGGTGTATGCGTTGAGTTCCTTTAGTCTCTCCTTGTAGGGCTTTTGATGCAGACCTTGTACCATTTTAGTTGCCCTCCTTTGGACCACCTCCACTCTGTCTATGTCCTTCTGGAATATCGCCTGCAGAATTGTACATGACATTCTAAGTGAGGTCTTACCAGCAATGTATACAGGAGCAGTACCACCTCCCTCTTTCTGCAGGTGATACCTCTCTCTGTGCACCCCAGCATCACAGTAGCCTTCCCAACTGCTTTGACACATTGCCTGGTCTCCTTTAGGTCATCAGAAAATATTTCTCCAGGTCTCTCTCCTGCTTGGTGGTCACCAATAACATTCTCGCCATTTTGTACTCTGTCTCTGGGTTTCTGTGCCCTAAGTGCATTATTTTGCACTTTTTCATACTGAAACTCAGCTGCCATACTCATGACCACTCTTCAAGTTTTCTCTGGTCTCTTCTCATCCTTTCCACTATCTCTGGAGTACCCACCCTACTTCAAATCTTGGTGTCATCTGCCAAAAGGCAGACCTACCCCTCCAGCTCCTCTGCAACATCACCAATAAATATATTGAAAAGGACTGGTCCCAGCAGTGATCACTGAGGCACCCCAATGGTCACCTTCCCCTCCTTGGAGTGAATTCTGTTTATCACCATGCTCTGCCTCCTAACCCCTAACTAACATCTCACTCAGTCTAGTATCTTTTGACCCACTCCTTCACTACTCAGCTTCCATAATAGTCTTTTATGTGGATCAGTGTCAAATGCCTTACTGAAATCTAGATAGGCTACATCAACTGCTCTACCCCAATCTAATTCCTTGATCACCCAATCAAAGAAATCTATCAGGTTTGTTTGATATGACATCCCAACCATGAATCTATGCTGACTTGGGTTATGTAACCCATTAGATTCAAGATATTCCACTATCCTCTCCTTTAGTAGTGATTCCATTGACTTTCCCACCACTGATGTGAGGCTAAATGGTCTGTAACTGCCAGTCTCCTCTCTGCTACCACCTTGATGAAGTGGGACAACATGCACTCTCCTCAAGTCCTCTGGAACCACTCCTGTTTTCAATTTATTTCAATTTATTGGAATACAATCGGAATTACAAACCTTTGAGTCACAGACTCTTTTGCAAAGGCTCCACGTCGGTTACAAGGGGTGAAGGGTAAACAAATACAGTACAGGACATACATAAACAGGCAGTATTTACAGTAACTGAACAGAGGAGCCATCCAGGCAAAACTTAAAAACTGGTAAGGCAATTAGGCAGCAATCTTGGCATACCAGGCTGGGGATTTTGGAGAAATACATGAGGCGTTGAGGGACCCTGAGTCGAGAGTAGGGGGGAAGGATGGGCACACAACTGGGTGGGCAGTGTTAGCCGCAGTCACATTTTGCTCTATCAAGAAGATGAGCCTTGAGGCCTGTTTTAAATTGAGAGATGCTGTGGGTCTGTGAGAGTGAGTGTGGTAATGCATTGAGCCAAAGAGGGGCTCGGTAGTGGAAGGATCTTTGCTCAAGGGCAGTTCTACATAGTGGTACCAGGAAAGGAGAGCTTGCGGTGAGCTTTGTGTTGCACCTGTGAGGTGCAGAACTGATTAAGGGGAAAAGTCCGACAGGGGCCTGGTGAAGGTGTATCTTTTTTGTGAGGGTGCATGTGTGGAACTGTAATCATTGTTTGAAGTCTAACCAACCAGATATCGCATAAAGATCATAGGTGTGGGTTAGTCTATCACAGCCTGTGACTTGGCGGCAGGCTTTGTTCAAGACAGTGTTTATACTGTTAAGTGAGATGGGTTCAGCAGAGCCGTATATAGTAATCCCGTAGTCCACTAGGGAGAGGATGGAGGAGGTGACTGCAAGCTGCATAGCCTGTGTGGGTAAGCAGTGCTTGGGCCTGTACAGGATGCCTACTCTAGTGCTGATAGCGGAGGAGAGAATTTGGGTATGCCTCTGGTAGGAGAGGGAGGTGTCTAGTGTGACACCTAGGTATTTGAAGTTGGTAACGTGTTCCAGAGGGGCACCGATTGCGTTCTTGATAAGGAGAGCAGACTGACTATGAGGACTTTGGCGGTGAGCAAAAATCATGGACTTAGTTTTATTATAGTTGATAATTAGGCAGTGTTCAGTGAACCAGGTCTCTAGTTCCCAGAAATGCCTTTGAAGGGCCTGCTGGAGGGCGGTAGGGTGGGGGTGTTTCCAAAACAGAACCGCTTCATCGGCGTAGAGGAGCAAATGACTGCTGCATGCCTTAGGGAGGGAGTTTAGAAAGAGGGTGAACAGCAGTGGGCCTATAATTGACCCCTGTGGACCCCAGAGCAAACTGTTTTAGGGGTGGAGAGGGTGGTGCTTATCCTGACTTGCTGAGAACAGCCTGAGAGGTAATCCTTGAACCAGGCCAATGTCACAGGGACCACATCTAGTTTAGGGAGGACATGAAGCAGTAGCTCGTGACTGACCATGTCGAAAGCCTTGGTTAGATCCACGTATATGGCCCCTGCAATTGAGCCATGGTTGAGGGCTTTGTGTATAAACGTGGTGAGCTCTGTGAGTGCGGTGATGGTACTATGGCCTGAGCGGAAACCATGCTGCTCCTGGCTGAGAAGCTTATGTTTAGTTAGGTGTTCGGTTATCTGGTCAGAGACTATTCTTTCCAGGGCTTTGAAGAGAGGTGGAAGTATTGAGATAGGTCTATAGTTGCTGGTGTTAGAGGGGTTGCCACTCTTCAGAATGGGAGTGATTATGGCTCTCTTCCAGGTAGAGGGGAACTGGCCGAGGCAAAGCGAGAGTTAAGAATTTTAGTGAGGTGTGGTAAAGTGACATCAAGGGAGAGCCGAAGGAATTTAAGATCTAGGGAGTCATTGCTGAAGCGGGTATTAGAGATAGCTTTGGTAATATAGCATTTTGCCTCATTGCATGTGATGACATGGAGCCGGAGGGGGGGTGTATTGGTATGACTCAGAGTTGGAGGGGGAAATTAGGAGGGAGGATGTGGGAGAGATCCGAGAAGGATGAGTTAAGGGCTTCTGCGATAGTGGGATGATCCTGAGTGACCTCACCATTAAGAGTAAGTTGTGTGGGGGTGGGGGAGTGGGATTTGCCACTGAGTTCCTTTATGTTGTCCCAAAATTTTTCCCATCACCCCAGGAGGTTAGGTGTGTTGGTAGTCTGAGCTTCTCGCCTGCCACAAAGCCCAGGTACATTTATTGCATGCCTCCCGGTAGAGTTGTCTATCCAGGGTGCTTTGGGAGTCTAGGGCTTGTGCCAGAGGTTATCCCTTTGCTGAAGCAGGCTTAGCAGTGGGGGTGTGATCCATGGGGTGGTTCTGGATTTCACAACTTGCTTAGTAAAGGGGGCGAATAAGTCACAGGCTTTGTTGAAGGTGGTTATAAAGTGAGCGAGAGCAAAGTCAACTGACTGGGCAGTGTAAATTGGGAGCTAGTTGCTGTGAGTTAGGTGGGCTTTGAGGTTCTTTAAGCCACCCTTTTTGAGTCTACATTGCCAGGAGATTTTTGGAGATGCAGGGGGCAACTTGCCCGACCACCAGCAAGTAGCCGGCGAGTGGTCACTGATAGCATCAGGGAGCACTGTAGCATAGGAGAGATTACCCGGCCTGCTGGTGAAGATGAGGTCCAGAAGGGTGGAGGTCCCGGATCTGTTGTCCCTTCTGGTGGGAGAGGTGACTAGTTGGGTGAGATCAAAGGCCAGGGCAGCGTCTTTGAAGCTGGAAGAGGCTGGGGATAACCAGTTTACATTGAAGTCACCCATAACGATGACTTCACTAGTGTTAGGTAGTTGGGAGATGATTTGGAGGATAGAGTCAAATGAGAGTTTTTGATTTCTCAGGGGGATGTAGGCCGAGATGATGTGGAGAGTTTTGGAACCCAGGCTGAGTTTTATTGTGAGTACCTGGGCACTGTATTGTGGTGCGGGTGTATGGACTTCTGTGGCAATGAGAGAGGATTTAACATACATTGCACAGCCACCACCTCTCTTGCTGGGCCTATCTGCCCGGAAGAAAGCATAATTAGGGAGGGAGACAGCATCACTGGGAATCTTGTCAGAGAGCCAAGTCTCAGAGAGTGCAAGTATGTCAGGAGCATGTTGGGTAATCCAGCCTTGGAGGGGTGTGTGTTTTTTGGGAAGGCTGCATATATTTAGGGTAGCAAGCCGCAGCCGCCCCTGAGGGTTTTTTGGGGAGGCAATCGTGCAGGGTGGTCCTGGGTTGGGGTGGATGTTGCCTGATAGAAGGAGGAGGAGTAAAAAGGTGTGCCGCAGGAGGGCCAACCTGCAGAGTTTGGATGAGAGACGCTGGGACTGGTAGGGTGAAAGGCGTCTTGAGGTGGTGGTGGGGATAGGGAGACTAGGAGTAACACAGTAAAGTAGTGTTAGGGAAGAGAGGGGGACATAGGGGAGGCTAGAGAGGGTGGAGGGGGCAAGAGGTCTGGGGGGGACAGGAGAGGTGCAGCGTTTGCCTGGTGTAAGAGTGTGGGTTAAGTTTAGCGTGAAAGAGAAAATGCCAACGGGATCAGTTTGTCTGGTGTGGGAGCTGCTGGTGGTACAGAGTCTGCGGTTACCTTTGAGAGCTGAAGGGATGGTGTAAATGTTATTATGGTGTGGGTTGGGTGCCTCTAGGGGGGGTTGTGGAGCAAGCTGTGGGATCCCGGAAATCAGGAGGGTAGCTAATAGTAGTGTGTACATTACAACTACAGAGAGAGGGTGGTATGCTACAGCAGCCACTAGTGTACAGTTTGTATAACCTGCAGCTGGGAAAGTAGGCTCTATTTACTCTACCCTGTGACAGAAAAGGCAAAAAGCACTGAAATTTACAGTCCTGAGCTTTGAAATTATAGCCCTGCCGTTTGGCTCAGCCACAGGAGAGGAGATTACTAGAATAAGGCTGACAGCGCTGAAAATCACTGTCCTGTGCTATTAATTAGCTTTCAAACAGTCCTGACATTTTTTTAAAAATTGCAGCCCTGACGTTAGGCTCAGCCACAGGAGAGGAGATTACTAGAATAAGGCTGAGAGCACTGAAAATCACTGTCCTGCGCTATTAATTAGCTTTCAAACAGTCCTGCCGTTTTTTTAAAAATTGCAGCCCTGACGTTAGGCTCAGCCACAGGAGAGGATATAATTAAATCTTTTTGGTCACGCTTTCAGGGAGAAAAAGGCTTGAAGACTGTGAGTAACTATAGAGCAGGTAGGTAACTGTTTCGCCATTTAGTGGCAATGGGCTTCTACCTTTGGCTGGGGTTCGGGACTCCTCCGCGATGTGGGGGAGGGCTCTAGGGCACCCTCACGACCTCCGCTCCTCGGGGGTGCTTGTCTGAAAGGACAAAGGAATAAGAGCAGCGTTAAAATAGGTTGGGGAGGGGGGAGGAGGGGGACAGGACAAATCAGAGGATGGCGGTCAGCTGGGGGTAGGGCGAGAGGAAAAGAAAGGGAGACACAGGGAAATCCAATAACAATGTGACTGTAAGGCTGTAATTGGTATGCAAGAGACACTGGAAACGTGGCAAAAGCTGTACAAACCTACTTTACAGAAGTAACACAGTAAGATTCAAGGCAACAGGAGAATGGTGAACACACAATGTAGGGATTAAAGCTTTTTTTATCACATCTGCTCTATTTACTCTACCCTGTGACAGAAAAGGCAAAAAGCGCTGAAATTTACAGTCCTGCGCTTTGAAATTACAGCCCTGCCGTTTGGGTCAGCCACAGGAGAGGAGATTACTAGAATAAGGCTGAGAGCGCTGAAAATCACTGTCCTGCGCTATTAATTAGCTTTCAAACAGTCCTGCTTTTTTTTTAAAAATTGCAGCCCTGACGTTAGCCTCAGCCACAGGAGAGGATATAATTAAATCTTTTCGGTCACGCTTTCAGGGAGAAAAAGACGCTAACACCTAGTAACCGCAGAGCAGGTAGGCAGAACGCTGTCGTTTCTTCCACGCAGTGGCAATGGGCTTTTACCTTGGCTGGGGGTTCGGGACTCCCTCCGGCGATGTGGGGGAGGGCTCTGGGGTGCCCTCATGACCTCCACTCCTCGGGGGTGCTTGTCTTGGCTGGGAGTTCGGGACTCCCTCCGGCGATGTGGGGGAGAGCTCTGGGGTGCCCTCACGACCTTCGCTCCTCGGGGGTGCTTGTCTTGGCTGGGGGTTCGGGACTCCCTCCGGCGATGTGGGGGAGGGCTCTGGGCGCCCTCACGGCCTCCGCGCCTCAGGAGTGCTTGTCTGTTTCGAGTGAGCTGTCAAATACGACTGTCAAAGTGCAGCCAGTACCTCTCTTGGCTCTTTCAACACCCCAGGATGGTCCCACTGCTCCATCCACTCTCAGACCAGCCAGTCCCTGAAGGACTGTCTTCTCTGAAAAATGATTAGCGTTCACCTCTCTCCCTCTCTCCACAGCTCCCATTACATTTACATGGCCCTTACCCTTTTCCTTACTCTGTGAACACTGAAGAAAAGCATTTGTACAGGATGACTGCCTTTTGGGAGAGGGTCACATAATGGCTGCCTGAGCAGACATGCCTCGCTGAAGCGCCTGAACTTTTTCCAAATTTTCATTTTATATATAGTTACTTTACTCACCAATACTGTTGTTGTGGCTCCTCTGTAGTCTCTGGCTCTGCTGCTGCAGTGGTTGGACTTCAGCTGCATTAATGAATGCCAAGATGAAGAACCCGCTCCCAAAGTACACCCTGCCACTGACCCCGGACTGAGATAAAAACTCCAAACTGGCTAAAGCATGTCAGGGCAGGATCGCAGATAATGCTACCCCCCAGGCTGCTCTTAAGCAGTCCAGGTTCTTAGAGGAACTTAATCCCATTAAGCACACATTGCAAATTTTAGTGGCTGACATACAAAATATGCGCACGTCCATGGAAACCTTAACTCGCTGAACTGGAGACAATGAAGCCCGTATATCTTCATTAGATGACCAGAGGGCTAAAATGGACCCCAAAGTGATTACTCTCCATTAGTGCCTCGAAAAAATGGAGGATCAGCTGCAAGACTTGGAGGGCTCATCCTAAAGAAATAATCTGGTGGTGCTGGGTCTTCCAGAGGGTGAGGAGGGCTCCTCAACCATCCCTTCTGTGCAAAAGCTATGTGAGCAAGTGGCTGGCCCTTCACCCAATGAGCCCAGCTATATAATTGAGCGGGCTTGCAGATCTCTTTGGCCTGCACCCCCTCCAGATTCACCTATGAGGCCCCTGGTTTTTCATTTTTTGAACTTTCTGAACAAGCAATTTATCTGGAATAAAATTTGTGACCTTAGGGAGCTACAGTGGGAAGGACAGAGGCTCTGTATTGTCCAGGACCTCCCCTATATGGTTTGGCAAAGGAGAATGGCTCTGCACCCTATGGTTTCTAAATTAATTGCCGCTGGGATAAAATACCGAGTCCTCTACCCCTCTGTCCCCCAAGTTCAGCAGGGAGGTCAGTGGCAAAGTTTTAATTCTCCAGAGAAAGCCCACACTGAGTTGAAAAAACTTTTCCCAGACCTGTTTAAGTGTTCTACCTGTTATGGACATGTGGGGAAGCACAAAGCTGGTTTTAACTATATTTTGCAGATTATGTCATTTTATGGTTCTTCATACTCTGCTCTGTAAGAGAACTCTTTTGTTTATGGTGCACTGCAGCCCCCTACTGACTGACTTAATATTTGAGATGGGTTCCAGTGTTCCTTTCCTGGCTGCTCGGCTTCACTTAATACCAGCATGAAGACTGCCCTGATAATTGTCATCTGCTACGCTACTTGGGGGGTCTGTGGCAGTTTATTTTCATGCTGGTAGTGAAACAGCTCTCTATCCCATGGTCAACTCTACTTCCAGCCTTTGGATGGCAGCATCACTTCTGAAGCCTCGCTGCAGTGCATTTTTTTTTTTTTTGATAATTCAAAGTTTTATCATTGCATTTTTTTTGTCTGCATCCCTGCCTGGCACACCGGTGAAACCGGTCTGACTCTTGTGCCTCTACTTAATGTTTTCTTCCTATTTTCTCTCCCGGACTATGTGGGTAATGCTACTTCTGCTGCTGGCTCTCGCCTGTGCACATCTTTTGAACATCCTGTGCTCTGAAATGACTTTGTGCTGCAAGTTCTACGTCATCCCTTTGCATCGGTGATGGACTGGCTGGTAAGCAACTACAATAATTCAACCCCCCCACCCTGCTGCATGGTTGGTGGATGAGATAGTAGCCACATACGGTGACACCAACATAGTGAAATACATTCCTGTCAGCACAATTGACACTTTGCTGACAGGTTGCTGTGCTGGTGTGCCTAAGACAGGGGCACACTGTCTCCCGGTCCTACATCCCCACCCTGAATCATCTCCCCAATAAAAAAAAAGGACTGGGAGACACACAGGAATCATGTAAACCTCAACTTGCATTCAATATGATTTCTATCAGCAAGATGCTGGTCTACAAAAGGGTTGTCAAACCAGCATCATAGAGCCAGCGGATGATACTGAATCTGGGGATACTTGTTCTTTTTTTGGCCTCTTTTGGGAATATGTACTCCTTTGGACTTATGTTTATTAAGCGCTTTTACTGGAGTATTGGAGATCATGTCTTTTCTTTGTATTTTGGATACTGATTATTTCTCTAGAGATGTATGCCTTGGAATTTATGTGGGGTCAATTGTTGTATAATGGGGAATGCTGCTGTACTACACTGTGCTCATTGTTTATTGGCGTTTTTCTAAATGTGACTATAATTAATGGTTTTTTTTTTTATTTTGGCAAAGGGGCAAGGGAGGGTTTCTGCAGGTGGTATTGATGTTCATCATGGCTGAAGCAACCAGGAGAGGTTGGTCGTTTGGACTGGGTGGGTCAATTGTTGTTTAGTATGTTTGTTTGGGGTAGTGTTGTGATGGGGAGGGTTCCATTCTTCCTACTGCTAATACAAGTTCAAGCTTTATGCAGTTATTGTGGGGTTTTCTGGGTTGGGGGGGGGTTACAAAACTTTTCACCACACTGCAGTTCAGTATGTATTAAGACTGTTTTCATCCTATGTTACAGCCTAGATGTTATGCTCCGGTATTTTAATTGCTTATACTTATCCTGCATCCATGAGGGGCTTTGGTCATTGCATTGGGGCTTTGTTCTGGGGTTATTACAACAGAGAACTTTATTGGCTGTGTCCATTGGTTCATTATGCATAGGGGGTCCTTTTTAAGGTACATTAGGTATGCTCCATCCTTATAGTATGAGATATGTTACTTGGAATGTTAATGGGGCCCACTCAAGGGTGAAATGGTACCAGATTGTTAAGCATCTTAATCTGCTGCACTGTCACATAGCCTTCCTTCAAGAAAGCCATCTGCTTATTTTGGAAGACTTTCTCTTCCAACGGCAGGCTATTGGGCATGCTTATGCAGCTGGGAACTCTACCTTTCAAAGGGTGTGGCAATTTAATTTGCTAAAGGGGTACAATTTCAGTTGCTGAAATCTATGGAGGACCTGCAAGGGCATTATCTCATGTTGCAAGGGTTACTGGATCACTCTGAGGTCTTGTTGGGCTGTACCTATGGGCCCAATAAAGACATCTCTGACTTCTTCAGTTGATCCATTTTATCGGCACTCTATCTCCATCTTCCTATCATACTGGTGAGGGAATGGAACCTGATGTTTACTCCTGATTTAGATAGGTCCAGTCAGAGGTGTTCTGGACTTTCCCCTGCCCAGCTGGTCCTTCCATGAAATAACAGACACAATGGGCCTTTGTGACCCGTGGTGACTCTTGAATCCCTCCACTAGGGATTATACTTTTTATTCGCCACTCCATAAGTCCTTCTCCCACATTAACTACTTGTTGGTCACCAAGACTGTCCTGCCCAGTATCCTGAGTAGTGGAATAGCCACGCGTGTCCTTTCTGATCACTCCCCAACATGGTTAGAATGTAATTTTTTTCCTACTATTCACAGGGACAAGACTTGGAAGCTAAACACTCAGATACTTAAAGATAAGGTACTGGCTTGGATCAAGGATATCATAGCCCAATTTGTGACTCATAACATTGGTTCCATCCCTGATGTAGACAAGGTCTGGTGCACTTTGAAACTTGTGTTGAAGGGGGAATTTATACGATTGGCCACTACGAGGAAACATAAGCAGTATGCTGCTTCACTTCTTCTTTCAAATCATATTAAAGAATTGGAGCAAAACCTCTCTCCTATCACTCCTGAGGAGGATCAAGCAACCCTAGCAGTTTTCAGGGATAAATATGCAAAGAGCCTGAGGGAGAGAACTGAATATGCTCTTCTCAAAACCCAAGCCTGCTTTGTTGATCATGGCAACAAAGCAAGTTGTCTTCTTGCTTTACGATTATGGAAGCAGGAAGAATCCTGTCTAGTTCTGGACCTTTCTTCCCTTACAGATAACTCCCTTAAAACTTCCCCTAGAGATATCGTTCAGGAATTAGTGTATTACCACTGTCAGTTGTATGGTCCCCCTTCTGTTGAGGAGACTAGAGCTTACCTGCCTGATATTCCCAGTTAACCTTGGCTGAGCACTCCTTTCTCAGTACTAACATATTAAAATGCCAGCAGAATAGGCCTAACAGTCTTTTGTGTCTGCTTGTTTGGTCATCCCCCACCCTGGGAGCTGACCTTGCTGCACCCCTCGCCTTCTCTGGCTTCTCCCTTCTCAGTTCTGGATATTCTCGCTGCATTGGATTTTGCTTCCAGAACCCTTCCTCATACCTGTCCCACCCCCTCTTGAACCCCTCCACTATCTCTGCCTCCACCAGCCCCCTAGGCAGTGCATTCCATGGCTCCACCACCCTCTCAGTGAAGTAGCACCTCCTCCTTTCTCTCCCTGAATCTTCACTTCTCCAGCTTCCACCCACTTCCTTTAGTGGCCCCCTCTCCTTCCTTTGAATCACCCTGACTGCTTCTCCCCTATTTACCCCCATCATGTATGTGAAGACCTCTATCATGCCCCCCCGGTCCCTTCTCTCTTCCAATGTGTACATATTTAACTCTTTGAGCCTCTCCTCATAGGTCCTGTCCCCCAAGCCCCAAATCATTTTGGTTGCCCTCCTCTGGACCCTCTTCAGGAGTTTAATGTCCATCTTTAAGTGTGGCCTCCAAAACTGCACGCAGTACTCAAGGTGCGGCCTCACCAAGCAGTTATACAGAGGCAGTATCACTTCCCTCCTTCTGGAGGTGATCCCTCTAGCAATGCATCCTTACATCCTGTTGGCCTTGGCTGCTGCCTCCTACAAGTCTCCGAGTTATTCATCTTGACATCCACCACCACCCCCAGGTTCCTCTCAGCCATTGAGACTTGTAGCATTTCACCCCCAGGGTGTACACTAGTCCTGGGTTTCTGGCTCCCAGGTGCAGTACCTTGCATTCCCTGCATTGAACCTCATCTTCCACTTTCTAGACCATCTTTCCAGAGCCTCCAGGTCCCCCTGTAGGGCCACCCTCCCCTCCTCCACATCCACCACCACCCCCAGTTTTGAGTCATCCGCAAAGAGACTCATCTCACTCCTGATACCTGTCCTTATGTCAGAGACGTAGGCGTTGAACAGGAGGGGCCCAAGGACTGATCCCTGTGGAACCCCACTAATGACCCTATCACACTGCAAGAAATTTCAGAGGCAATTAGTTCCCTTCCTTTAGATAAAGCCCCTGGACCCAATGGATTTCCTTCAAACTTTTATAAAACTTTTACTGATGAACTAGCCCCCACTGCTCTAGCAACTCTATTCGTATTTCTGTCTGTCTGGGATATCATATTCTACGTTGCTGGAGGCCACAATAGTGGTTCTGCCAAAGTCAGGGAAATCTTGTGACAGGGTGACTAACTATTGCTATAACTCTGTCGTGAATCAAGATATTAAAATATTTGCCTACATTTTGGCTAATAGATTTATGCAAGTCTGAGAGGGACTTGTTAGTCAAGAACAAGTAGGCTTTGTGAAAGGTCATACCTCGATGGACCACCTACATAAATTATCTCACATCTCTGCATGCAGGGAGGCCTCCCAGCCCATGGCTCTGGTCTCCCTGGATGCTGAGAAAGTCTTTGACAAGGTGAAATTGACTTTTATGTTTGCAATTCTTAATAAATTTGGTTTCCCCCCTAATTTTATTAGATGAGGTTCTCTATTCGAAACCTATTGCAAAAATATATTGCAATAGGGTACTATCTTCAGCATTTCCACTGTACTCTGGTACCCAGCAAGGGTGCCTGCTCTCTCTGTTACTTTTTAATTTATATTTAAAACCCCTGTTGTTCCACCTAAACACTTTGCCCTTCATTAAAAGAATTCCAGTTGGCTCTTTTGACCTCAGGCTCTCCACATATGTGGATGACACCCTCCTCTGTCTTTCTGAACCTGCTACCTCCATCCCAGCAGTGTTAATCCTTATCCAAGACTTCCGAAAGTTCTCCAATTATAAACTTAACCTGGGCAAGATGGTGGTTATGCCTCTAAATTCAAAAGTATTTAAGTCAGATATTGTGGATCTGCTCCTCACCTGGGTCATCCGATTCAAATATTTAGGTGTAATCCTTACTCAAAATTCTACCCAGTTGAACAAGCTGAATCTTGACAATCTCCTGGTTGCAATTCAACAGGATCTTGAAAGGTGGTCCCTCCTTTATTTATCCCTTCAAGGGAAAATTAGTATTATTGAGATGAACATCCTCCCCAGGTTGTTTTACCCTCTACACATGTTAAATCTTCTGCTCCCCCTTAGCTGGTTTAAAAAGGCTCATAGCATTATGTCTACCTTTATTTGACAAGGGAAACCCTCAAGGCAGTCATATATTCATCTAGGAGCACCAAAACAGCAAGGTGGCCTTAAACTATCTAATTTTTTTCTATATTATTTGGCCAGCCACATAGCAAAATATGCTAAATGATCTATGTCCTCCCATCACAATGGGAACCCAGTTATAGCCCAATGTGGCTACAGATTGAAAGAACACCTACTGAGGATTTGTCTCTCTCCCCCCTGACAGCCTTTTCTTTGTTTCCCCTAAACTCTTGCTGCAGTCACTTCAGAATTTGGTTATATTTATCTCACTAACGGTACATGCCCAGCTATAAGGCCCTACACTATGACAGTCTACCAGAAATCTTTCAGCCGCTATGTAATGATCTTTACTTCAAGTTAGGAGGACAGATGGTGATTCTTGAAGGAATTCCTTAGTTGGAAGGCAAGAAAGTAAATGATTTTGTGTTCAATGGTCAGACTGGTACCAGCTAGGACTTATTGGTAAAACTAAGTTTGCCACCTAAATTCATCTTTAAAATTTATCAAATCCAGCATTTGCTGCTCAGCTGGTTTGGTATGACTCCTTGGTCTAATAACTAAGAAGATTTTTATTACATGCTCCATTCTTTAGCCTGGCAACCTCAGTCAATATCCCAAATTGACCTTGCCCTATTTCCTAGACTCTTCCCAGATATTAAAGGGAACTCTCATTACTGGTCATCTTCTTTCCCCACAAATATCTTTAATTGGGACCATATTTGGACTGATCATTATTTATACACCACTAATGACAAACTCTGAATTACTTAATTTTATATTTTACATATTTATTATACTCCTTCCAAATTAGCAGCACTAGGTAAGCTGTCCTCTTCACTGTGTACCAGGTGTGGAAAAAATATTGGGTTTTTGTTTCATATTTTGTGGAACTGTCCGAAAATTGCCCTTCTCTGGGAAAAAAATCAGACAGAAAGCGAATCCACTTTCTGGTCTAGAGAATTACTTCACTCCTGAAATTTGTATCATAGGTGATTATTCACAGATTGGGGTTAAAGAACTGAGCTAGTATATGTCTATGATCTCATTGTCAGTTAAGAGTATGATACTTCACCGCTGGAAGGATCAAGATGCCATCTCGTACCCTGAATGGCTTAATGAACTTCTGCCAATCTTTGTCTTGAGAAGATGATAGCCAGCCTTAGTAATTGGTTAACCATTTATACCAAGAAATGGAGTAAGTTACATACTTTATTTTCACTTCCCTCTGGCCCTTGAGTGGACTGATGAAGCATAGCCTAAGCCTACCTCAATTTTTTTTTCATTCTTGCCATAGATAACTGAGAATAATGTTCAATGTACTTTTTTGTGATTTCTAGTGGACCAAATAATTTGTATCCCCCTTTTGTCTAATGCAATTGTTCTCAGACTTTGTCACAGTGAGCCTCCCCAAATCCATGGAAAAGATTTTGAGCCTCCCCCAAAAACCAAAATAATCTTGGGCCTCCCCAAAGAAAAATAACATAGTGTACTGTGTGCAGTACACCATTAATAAATTGAAACCCCTTTCAGTACTTGGCTCACATTCAGTTCTTTGTCTTATACTAACGTGGAACCTTTGAAAAACAGCTTCTGTGCTCAAAACTGTTATCTGAATAACAAATAAATAAAATAAACAAATATTATTATTAAACTTATTGTAACCCCCCCCCACAGGCCAGCCTACGTGCGCCACTATTTTCATTCTTGAACCATTGTTACCCCTTGTTGCAGTACCTTCAAGAGTCAGACTACTTTCTCTGTTTCCTCTCTATATGAAATAACCTTCCTAAATACTTTGCTGCTCCACCTCCTTCCCTGCTCCTAATCTACTTCTTTGGGATTACTTTGCTCCTTCCTGCTATTGCTCTTAGCAGTTCTATGCTCAAGCCTTCTATTTGGGCTGTTCTACCATCAGTCTATAAATTTATCAATTACCACCACTCACTATAAGTTTATTGTTCATATTTGTTTGCACTATTGTTTACTGTGTATTTCTTGATAGTTTTGCAGTTACCTTTTGAAATGTATTCACTCCCTACCCTTCCCCGGGTATACATGAAATGAGCCTTGGCTCATTTCCTTTCCTTGTCACCTATTAGTAAATAAATACATACAATTTGCCTACTATTATCCTCTTTCTGTTTGCTTCATCTCTTCACACAAAATACATAAAACTCAAAATTTAAATACAGTACTTTTTCAGACTTGTTTGAGCCTCCCCTGGAACAGGTTGGGGCCTCCCCAGGGAAGCTGGCCTCACCCTTTGAGAACCCCTGGTTTAATGCAGTGTTTTAGTTCTCCTGGTTAAACATCTACTCCTGAATTACTAGGTTATCCATGGGGGGGTTCTGTATAGTGGGGCGGGGAGTGTATTGTATTAGTTGATTGTATTTTTTTTTTGTTTGTGACGTGTTATGCTGTATATTTTGTAATGGTTGTTTGTTGACATTTTACTATAAACTTTAATAAAGTGTTTTAAATTTAAAAAAGATGATTACTGCCTTTTCCTGTTCCCTCTCTGCACTGTCTCAACCTCTCCTTTTTTAACCTTACAATCCCTTTCCTGGTTTTCCTCTTTTCACCAACATACCCACCAACCCCGCCAAATAGGGTTTGTTTTGTGGTATACTATTATAGGCTGTTTTTGGTTGCCTTATCCTGCTGTACTCTACCTGTAATTTTATCCTGCCATGCTTTACCTGTAATTCCACATGAACTGTAATTTGTTTCTTGTGTAGTCTCCCAGTTCATACCTAAAATATTCATTTATTTATCTAGTGTAGCTACCAGGTTAACAAAAGCAAAATAAGTCAATTATATACTATAGTGATGTGATAGCATCACTATAGTTAGGGTTGAGTAGGGTGTTCAGTGTTAAACCCCTAACTTTCCACAGTAATATCTTTGGTACCATTTGATGAAATTAACTGAAAGTTTGCATGTGTTGTCTAATAGACACGGTCTTGATCTGTGGAAAGTTTTGTGATGGCAGCTTGCGTAGTTTCTGAAAGCTGCATATTTCATTTTTCTGTAGAGGGCTAATTTTTTCAAGTACTTAAAATTATTATTTTTTTTTTTTTGCTCTCGCCTACAGCCTAAATGGAAAGGACTGTTTTCCCTAAACTTGCAGGGGACATCTGTCATGTCACAAGGTAGTGCCTTCGATAAGTCTGGTGAAAAAATATTAAATAGTTCTAGAGCTATAAAGTTTTAAAGTTTTGTGTTTTCTGTTTTCAGCATGAACAGTAGTGTTTTAGAGATAATGTTCCGGTGCAAAATGAAAAATTGAATATTGCAGGACCCCTTTTTTAGTTTCTCACCACTTGCTTGGCACAGCACACAACAGTTTTTTGTGCCATGAGACTGTCATATTGTAGTTTTTTTTTTTGATGAACTAGCAAAGCATGGAAAATACTTAAAAATGATGTTATTTTAAAAAACAGACACCAGAACCTAGATAAACAATCCCAGTTTAGCTAGATTATGATTTTTTTTAAAGAGGGGCAGGAATACCTTTTCTTGGTGCCCAAAATTCAGGGTGCCAGCATAGCCAGTGAAACCCTTCACCCACATTCGCTTTATGAGAACAAGGGGACTTTCTTGACTTTTGCAGCTGCAACTGGAAATTGAGCTGTTGGCTGCAGTGGGAGCAGTGATCTGCCATTTCCCTGGTGTCTAGTGGCACCCCCCAATTAATCTCAAATATAATAAAAAAAAACTCTTATCCCAAAGAAATTGTGCATTGTCACCACGTGATCCAACACCCTCTTGAAACATAATTAGAGCACAGTTGCTGAAAACAATCAACAGCTAATTAATAGCTATTACAGTAATCTAAAGAAATGCCATGATCCCAAAGCCATCTTCTATACAAACAGCATAGCATGCATGCATACCATGGGCTCCATGATTCAACCAGCATTATTAACTAGCTGTTAAAACAAGTGAATCACAGAAACATTGAAACATAATTCTATCTGTCTATTCTACTTAACAAAATTTTTATCTAGTCACAGTTTGTCCCATTCATGTCAAACAATCACAGGTTAATTAATTTTAGCCAAGATGCTTGTTTTAAGAAGACAGGAAAAAATAACTGGCTCATTCACAGATGGCTCAGCATTCATTAATACTTTTTGTGACACCGAGTATTTGCTTAAGAAATAATTCTAACTGAATAAACTGTGTATGTCTGATGAGACACAGTTTCTTTCCCCCATTCAGAATTTTTAGAACACCAGTCACCGTTCAATGATGTGTTCTTTGTTGCCTCTTTTTACATATGAGCCAGGGTCAGCAGTTTCACTCAATAAGCTTTCTGGGTACACTACACAGAAATTCTCCTCCTAGTATGAGTGAGATAAATAGCCGGTGTTGACAGCAAAGGCCCCAGCTATCCTCCATCCATGGTAACCATGCTTAATGTGGCCAGAAGTCTGTCATCAATCACTGCTCATTTTTTTTAAACTCAGCTTTATTGATGCCCAAACAACTGTTAGGGGTGGGGTCCCCACCTCACTGTGCCACACAGCCATCAGTAAAGGACAATAGGAGTGTGCCTAATAATAATGCAACATAATCATACTCTACCCTAGATAAGAGAATCCTGTGTGATGTAGTGTTTTTATATTTCAGTAAGGCCTTTGACTTAGTGCCCCACTGGGCCATTGTTGAAAAACTACTGCTAATAGTTTAACCATTGCTCCTAGACATGTTACCTGGATTGGTAACTGGCTGACAGATTGTGTTCAACTGGTACTAATTCTTTTTTTCTTTTTAGTTGTTTAACCAGGAGTAGCACACTAAGCTGAAAGCTTTTTTACAGGAGTGACCTGGGAGCACAGGGAAGTTAAGTGACTTGCTCAGGGTCACACAGTATGCAAGTGGAAGCTGTGGGATTCAAACCCAGGTCTAGTCTGGTCTGTTGGATATCACCAGATTTGCAGTTCAGAGCCTTAAACCACTGCGCTATACTGCCTCCCTAATAGATGGTCATTATTCAGATTGGGGCCATGTATCTAGTGGTGTACTGCAGGGATCAGTGCACAGACCACTGCTTTATCAAATTTTCATGTCTGATTTATCCACTCATCTGGATAGGTGGGTTGCAAAATATGTGAGTGATTGTAAATTATGTGGGCCTTGCATGAATCAGGACAATATCTTCCATATCCAGTCAGACCCTGACAAACTCTCACTTTGGGCTAACAAATGGGAGAAGGAGTTCAACCTAAACAAGTGTGGCATGATGCACCTTGGTTTGTATAACCCCTAGCATGAATATTATTTATGTGGTAAACTGTTGAATAAACTGAAGTTTGAAAAAGGCTTGGGTGTAGTGATATCTGATGACTTTAGTTTCAACAAACAAATTACTTAGGTTATTAGCAAAACCAACAAACTATGGTGGGAGGTGCGGAGAAATATAAATTCTACATATAGATCCATCATACTACCACTTTATAGATCTTATATCTGTACATATTTATATTTTTCATCTCTATTTTGGAGCCCCTACTTGAGAGATGATATAGTACATATTGAAAAAAATACAAAGTAAAATTATCAAGCAAATTGAGTGTTTGAGTAATCTTAGTTATGATGACAGGCTGTGTGAATTGGACCTCATGTTCCTTTGGAATAGAAGGATGCATGGGGACTTAATGTTAAGATAGGAAGTGCTGCAAGATCAGCACTTAATGTCTGAAATTAGGTTTGATTTTCAATAAACCAAGGTCAATATTAGGGGACAGCCATTACAACTTGCCTGTCAAACATTCAACACCATTAAGAGGGGATATTTTTTCTCACAGAGGGTCATCAACCCATGGAACTGTGACTTCAGTTGTAGTAACCAGTGAGACAAAAACATCCTTTAAAAGGCTTGATAAACTCTTGTCTTCTACTGTGAAGTTATCTTATTATGGTTGAACAATAGGAGCTTCTATGGGCCTTGGCCTTCTGCTCCTTACCTGAACTTTAGTGAACCTCAGCGAACCTAATCATCCCCTTTTCTTTTAGTTTTCCTATAGTAGTAGTGCAGCAAACTTAAGAGTTAAATTAAGCTTTTAGCATGAGACCAGTCCCTGAATTAAATGGGTTCAGGACAGGTCAGGATAGTTCCAACCATGGCTATGAGCCAGTAAAATAATGTTGGCAAAAAAATGTATGAAAGATATCAAATCTGAAAATTTGGCCACAACTGAAAATGAATTTAAGCTCAATGGCTGTGTTCACCTTTTGATTAATTGTTTTCATTTTGTTTTTGCTTAATAAAAATGAATTTTGTGAGAACAAGAATGCATTCTGAGTCTCATTTCATGGAGAAACTGTCACTTATTACAACACTGTTTGTGAAACCTGCTTTGCATCTATAAATCAAAAGAAAAAAAACACTGTTATTTCACAGCATAGGGGAGAACCATTATTTCCATCAATAAAAAATAAAATGACTGCTAGCTTGATCTTTTTGCATTTGTTAAGGTTAACAAGAAAAAAAAAGTTTAGGCAGTGACACCATATTGCCTTTGAAAAGTGTCTCCAGCGTGTTACTGAGTTTTGCTAAGGCTTCACTTCACTGCTTCCAAAATATGTCATCAAATCCTTGTCCTGTATAACCAGGATTTCTTCAGAGCAGATGCTTAAGAGTGCAAGCAGCCTGATGCTTCTATACAGACACACACATAGATCAATCAAGCTGACTGCAAAAGGTAGGGTTTGTGTGTGCATATGGCACACACGCAGATGGCTTTTAGGAAAGCAGCAGACCCTAGATGTGAGGGTCTGTGAGTGACAGGGCAGCCATTCAGGGTTTGGCCCCCCAGCACTGTCCGCATTCCATATCATCTCTCCTCTCCATGCAAAAGTTATCTTTTTCATGGAGAATCACCCAGAAGCGAATATGAGAAAGGCTTGTCATTTGAGTTTTCTGCTCAGTGACTAATTTCTTCTAATAAAAAGCCAAGAGATTTGTCTGTTTGCTTTTGCACCTTTCAGAGTGAAGATTATGTAGTTGGTGGATCCACTTCCAAAAAATTAATAGGACATATTTCCTTCAGGGCTGGATACATGGAAAGTTCAATACCAGTAAAATATCAAAGACCAGCCACACATCCAAGATAAAGTTTCCACTTTTTTATTTTTTCATATATTTCATCAGACACAGAGAGAGAGAAAGCAGCCAGAGCTTCCTTAATTCAAGTAGGTTATTTTCTAGACTACACTGAACTGAATTATTTTTTTTTAGACCTGTGTAAGTAACTAGTATTGATTCTGTTTTGGGGGTTGACTTGTCTTATTTTTAACTTTAATTTGCCAGGGAGGAACTGTAGCTGGGAGAGATTTGCAGTCATTTGTGACTAGACCTGTTACTTAACCTCTGTGAAATAGGTGTCTGTTAAGGGGAGGAGCTGAAAGGGGCCTAGCTGAACTGTGGACTTAAAACAGGAGTTGTTTGTGGTCTCTGTCTGCTGAGACACAGAGAGGGAGAGAGAGAATGCAGCCAGAGCTTCCTTAAATCAAGGAGGTTATTTTCTAGACTACACTGAACTGAATTATTACTTTTTGGACCTGTGTAAGTAACTAGTATTGATTCTGTTTTGGGGGTTGACTTGTCTTAGTTTTAACTTTAATTTGCCAGGGAGGAACTGTAGCTGGAAGATATTTGCAGTCATTTGTGACTAGACCTGTTACTTAACCTCTGTGAAATAGGTGTCTGAAAGGAAGGAAGGCACTTCCCAGGGTGGTGGGTCAGAGTTGTAGTTGATTGCTTCTGGATGGCATAGGTTTACTCCTGCCCACCCATTCCCTCACCCACCAGCCCCAAGCACATAACTTCCTTTATAGCAGAGGTTCTGACATCACTTCCCCAAAACTGCTAACAACATACACCTGTTCATATCCTTAAAGGCACAGCACACTGAATAGGGGGTAGAGACACTCACAAGCTTGCACTCACTAAAACAAGAACAAAAAAAAAAACAACAACAGAAAAGCATCCGAAACAGGAAGGGACACAGACATGTGGGGAGTGGTGCAATACACTGGCTGTGGAGCAGCAGTCTTCCCGGAGAAATTCTGGCAACTGCATTGCTGCCCTATTTGCAGGCACCTCTCAGGTCTGAAGGAGGAGGTTGCTCATCTAGGGAGGGGGATGGGATATCTACAAAGCAAGGCACAAAGGGGATAGAAGCAGCAGGGAGTGGGATCAGGGGAGCAACAGAAATGGAGCAAAAGGGAGGGAAAGGTACCCCAGGGGTGTCACATCTGGATAAGGATAAAAAGACCAGTAAGGTGGAGGGGACGGATGATGCCATCCCCACCAAAGGGTGTGGTTTGCCCTCAAGGCCCTAAAGAAAGACAATCTCCTGGGCGGATGGCATTCATCCGAGAGTACTATGGGAATTGGCGGACATACTGGCTGCACTCTGGCGGAGCTTTTCAACAGGTCACTTGAGACAGGGAGGGCAAATTAGATTGGCGAGAGGCATGTGGTACCAATCCATAAAGGGGGTCGAAGGAAGTACCAGGAAACTATAGACTCATCAGTTTAACCTCGGTGGTGGGAAAATTAATGGAGAGTATACTAAAGGAACGATTGGGGGTTTACTTGGAGGAGGTGGAGGTCTGGATAGTCGGCAGCATGGGTTTGTGCCAGGTAGATCATGTCAAACCAACCTTGTGGAGTTCTATGAATGGGTAACATCAGAACTGGACAGAGGTAAGCCTGTGGATGTATTATTCTTGGACTTCAGCAGGCGTTGACTCTGTCCCCTACAATGGTCTGGTGGAGAAACTGATGGGGTTAGGAGTAGGCCCTTGATGGTCAGATGGATTGAAAACTGGATAGCTGGGACGCACTCAGAGAGTAGTGGTCTGTGGGGAGCTCTCGAACCCTACAGAGGTTGGTAGTGGGGTACCACAGGGCTCGGTCCTGGGTCCAATCCTGTTTAATGCATACACATCAGACATCAGGGATGGTATAGGGTGTGAAATGAGTCTCTTCGTGGATGACTCCAAGATGGGAGCAGTAGTTGAGGGAGAAGAGGGGAGGTTGGCCCTGCAAGGGGACCTGGACACCCTGGAAAGCTGGGCTCACACATGGAAATTAAATTTCAATATCACCAAGTGCAAGGTGTTGCATCTTGGTCGGGGAAACCCTAAACACAGGTACACCCTGGGAGGGAGGTGCTGGAAGCCTCAACAGGGGAAAAGACCTAGGGTCATGGTGGATACATGTATGAATAACACTGAGCAGTGCAGGAGAGCAGCTAGCAAGGCAAACAGGATGTTGGGATGCATCATAAGGGGATCACCTCTAGGAGCAAGGAAGTGATTCTGCCGCTGTACAATGGACTGGTTAGACCACACCTGAGTACTGTGTACAGTACTGGAGAACACACTTGAAGAGGGACATACAGCTCCTGGAGGGTACAGAGGAGGGCAACAAAGATGATACGAGGGCTAGGGATTTGACTTACGAGGACAGACTTGAGGAGCTCTGCCTGTTTTCATTGGAGGAGAGGAGAGACAGGGGGACAAGGATTGAGGTCTCAAGGCCCTCAAGGGAATAAATAGGGTAAACATGGAGGGATCTTTAGACTAAAGCAGGGAGGCATCACCAGAGGGCATGGTTTGAAGTTGGAAGGTGGAAGGGTGAGGGGGAAAAGAGGAGGAGGTTTTCACTGAGAGGGTGGTGGACCCTTGAATGCTCTGCCTGGTGAGCTGGTTCAGAGATCCACAGTGGAGAGCTTTAAGAGAGGGTGGGACAGACAGAAAGTGGATGTATCAGATGATGGCCTGTCCCGGTGGGGTGGGGATGGATGATAGGGGTTTCTGGAGCACAAGGGATGGGAGGGTCTCGGTACCCAACTAAGGATCTAGGTTCGAGCAGACTTGATAGACCATAAGGCCTAATCTGCTGGCAAATAGTATGTTAGTATGTTAGTATCTCCATGATGACCTGGCAATGATTCATGGAACCTGCTCCCCCTGCAGGGACTACCCAGGCCACTGCTACTACCTCAGAGATTGTCAAGAAAGAGGAGTATTTATTTATTTATTTATTGAGTACAATAGGAATTACAATCCTTTGAGTCACAGTCTCTTTTGCAAAGGCTCCATGTCAGGTACAGGGGGGGAAGGGTAGACAAATACAGTAAAAGACATATTTGAACAGGCAGTATTTACAGTTTCAGTACTGACACAGCATTTTTTTGCATAGTCTCCACGTCGGTTACAGGGGGTGGAGGGTATACAGATACAGTAAAAGACTAACATAGACAGGCAGTATTAAAAGTTACAGTACTGGTAGAGCAGTCCAGGCTAGAAACTTATTTAGCAAGTGTGATAGTTAGGCTAGAAACTTATTTAGCAGGTGTGGTAATTTGGTAGCTATCCTGGGGTCCCCTGCCAGAGATTTGAAGCATGCCATTTCGTAGGGTCTAGGGAGTCCCTGTGTCAGGAGGAGTGGAGGATTTGGGAGCATGAAGGGTGGGCTGAATTAACCACAGTCATATTTAGCACTCTCCTTTAATTGAGTTTTAAGGCCTGATTTGAATAGTAAGATGCTACGGGACTGGGATGGGGGGTAGTGAGTTGAGCCAGAGAGGAGCACGGTAGCGGAAAGATCTTTGCCCTAGTGCTGTTCTACAGTGGGGAACCAGAAAAGATGGGTGGGCTGTGAGTCTTGTATTGCGCCTGATGGGGGCTGGACTGATAATGGGGAGTAGGCCAACGGGGGCAAGCTGAAGGTGTATCTTTTTTGCAAGAATGCAGGTGTGGTATTTTAGTCTTTGTTGGAAGTTTAGCCAACCTGTCAGTGTATAAAGGTTGCAGGTATGAGTTAGTCTGTCACTGCCTGTAACTAGGCGGCAGGCTTTGTTCAGTGCCGTGTTTATACTGCTCAGCGTGGAGGGTTCCGCTGAGCTGTATATAACTATCCCATAGTCAACTAGGGAGAGGATGGAGGAGGTGACTGCAAGTTGCATGGCCTGTGCAGGTAGGCAGTTCTTGAGTCTGTAGAGGATGCCCACTCTAGTGGTGCAGAGCTCAGAGATTTGGCTTCATTGGGGACTGTGGCACCATGTGGTTGGACCATGGTGGACTCAGGGAGGGTGAGAGTGGTGGAACAGAAGCACATCCCTCCAGTTGTGTCTCACCACAATCCATTCGCCACTCTGGCAAAGCATGGTTCCTCTATGGAGGCACCTGCAGCGGAGACCAAGGAGGATGCTGGGAACCTCCACAATGGAGACCCACAAGAGGGTGTCACAGGACCCCACAGGGGAAGGAAACAAATCTTGGTGGGGGACTCAATTGTTAGGGAGTAGAATTAGGGGAGGGAGGGGAAAGGGAGGTAAGGTGCCTGCCTGGTGCCATGGCTTGGAAGGACAGGAAACATATCCTCAGGATCATGGGAGCAGCTATAAGGGGGAGTGAGAGGGATGTCATTTTCCACCTAGGGATGAATGACCTGGCTGAGAATGGGATCAGAGCAGTACAACAGGAGTTTGTGGAGTTGGGGAGGAGCCTTAGGCAAGTAGCACACATGGTAACTTTCTTAGAAGTGCTACCTGTCTATTGCATGGATGAGGCTAGGGTACTGTGGACCATGGGATTCAATGACTGGTTGAAAAACTGGTGCAGAGCTCAGAGATTTGGCTTCATTAGGATCAGTACCACCTGAGGGATGCAGGCCTTTGCAGGTGCGGTGGTCTGCATCTATCCAGGAGGGGAACCAGGATCCTAGGTAATAGGTTTAAATGATTCATTGGCAAGCATTTAAACTAGCCAAGAGGGGAGGCACTGAAAAGGAAAATAGAACTCCTACCCCCCTACAAAATCAGGGTAGTTAGTGAGGTAAACACGAAGATAGAGCAGTTGATCGGGATAAGGGCAGGGGTAAACTGAGAAATAGACAAAGGCAGTAAGGACAGGGATGGGGCAAAAATTAATAAAGCCATGAAAAAAATGGAGGATAATGAGTACCAATGCCCATAGTCTAGGTAAAAAGCTCACCAAAATGGTGGCCTTGATGGAAGAGGGATGCCTGGATATCATGGCAGTCACAGAAACATGGTACACAGAGAACCATGACTGGGATGTCAACATGCCGGGGTACACAATCTACAGGAGGGCTAGGGAGGGAAGAAGAGGAGGAGTAGCTCTCTATGTAAAGGAAGGGATCAAAGCAACAGAACTAAAGGGTAAACAGGGAGTAGAGGAGGCACTGTGGATCACCCTGGAGACTGGATGGTTCCACAATCTGCACAGGGATTGTATGCAGACCCCCATCTCATGGGGAGGAAATGGACAGGGAATTGATAGAAGGCATCCTTGGGATGGCAGAGAAAGGGGAGATATTGTTGATGGGGGACCTGAATATGCCAGATGTTAACTGGACCACCTTTGCTGCAGCCACATCCAAAAGCAGGGCCATTCTTAATGCCCTAAAGGGGGCATGCCTCAGACTGTTAGTTTTGGAACCCACTCAGGAGGGAGCAATCTTAGATCTGGTACTGTCAAATGGGGATAGAGAGAGGATCTCTGATCTTGAAGTGGGTAGCTATCTGGGAACAAGCGACCACCAAACAGTGTGGTTCACAATAAACTTAGCTGTAGAGTCAAGTCACACAAAAGTGAAGGTACTGGACTTCAGGAGGGCTGATTTTGTCAAAATGGGAGAGTGCCTCAGAAAAGCACTTGCAAACAGGCAAGAAGAAGGGGTGGAGCAACAATGGAGAAACATCAAAACTGCCATCACAGAGACAACAAGCCTTTGTGTGAAGCAAATAAACAAATCAAAATGAAAAACAAAAACACTATGGTTCTCAAAAGAAGTGGCAGGGAAGGTAAAGGAGAAAAAGATAGCATTCAGGAAGTATAAGGAAACAGAAGGAGCAGGACAGAGAACTGTACCAGTTAAAGCAGAAGGAAGTGGGGAAGGCAGTCAGAATAGCAAAGGTTCAAACCGAGGAAAAGATAGCCAACTTGGTTAAGAAGGGGGATAAAACCTTTTATAGATACATTAGGAAGCAAAGAAAGATGAAGGCAGGGATACTGAGGCTGAATAAAGAGGAAGGTGGTTGGGCAGAGAGCAACTGTGAAAAAGAAGGGATGCTGAATGAATATTTCTGCTCAGTATTCACAATGGAAAAGCAGGGGGAGATACCTAATCCAGTCAATAGAAGCACTCTGGATGGGGGGGTTGATATTAGTCCTTTCACAGAAGGAAGGGTTCTGAAAGAACTCTTAAAACTGAAGGTGGATAAAGCAATGGGGTCTGATGGAATTCACCCAGAATTCTAAAAGAACTAAGGGAAGAAATAGTAACACCACTGACTACCCTTTTTAATAAATCATGAGAGGATGGTGTGGTACCTGAGGACTGGAGAAGGGTGGATGTGATTCCCCTTCACAAAAGTGGGAGCAAGACAGAGGCAGCAAACTACAGACCTGTCAGTTTGACCTCAGTGGTAGGGAAAATGATGGAATCACTTCTGAAGGAAAGAATTGTCGAGTACCTAGAGGCCAATGGGGCACAGGATCCAAGGCAGCACGGATTCACAGCAGGAAGGTCATGTCAAACAAATCTAATTGATTTATTTGACTGGGTGAACAAAGTAGTAGACAAGGGAGGGTCTGTGGACGTGGCCTACCTAGACTTTAGCAAGGCATTTGACACAGTCCTGCACAAAAAGATTAATAAACAAATTAGCCTGCCTGGGAGTGGGTCCCAGGGTGGTAGCCTGGGTTAAACACTGGCTGGACAACAGGACACAGTGGGTAATAGTAAATGGAGTCCACAGTGAAATAAGGAGGGTTACTAGTAGGGTCCCGCTGGGTTCAGTACTGGGGCTGGTCCTTTTTAATGTCTTAATAAGTGACATTGCGGAGGGACTGGAAGGGAAAGTATATCTCTTTGCAGATGACAGAAAGATCTGCAACAGGGTTGATATGCAGGGTGGGGTGGAAAGGATGAAAAGGGACTTGGCAAGGTTGGAGGAATGGTCAAATGTATGGCAGCTTAGATTCAAAGTGTAAAGTAATGCACCTGGGAAACAAAAACCCAGGCAAGAGTACACAATGGGGGGTGAGATACTGACAACAAACAAAATGGAAAGGGACCTGGGGGTAGTTATATCAGATGACCTAAAGGTGGGCCAGCAATGTGAGAAGGCAGTAAGAAGGACTGGGGGATACTGGGATGCATTGGGAGAGAAAATTGTTGGCCCTCTGTACAGACAGTTGGTAAGACCACATCTGGAGTACTGTGTACAGTTCTAGAGACCCCATCTCCACAAAGACATAAACAGGGTGGAGGCTGTCCAGAGGAGGGCAACCAAAATGGTGCAGGGTCTGCACCAGAAGACATATGAAGAAAGACTAAAGGAGCTGAAGATGTATAGCCTCGAGGAAAGAAGGGAGAGGGGGGACATGATAGAAACGTTCAATACCTTGAGGGAATCAACAAAGTCCAAGAGGGTAGCATCTTTCAGAAAAAGAGATATGCAACAACAAGGAGGCACAATTTGAAGATAGAGATGGGGCAGCTCAGAGGTAATGTGTGGAAGTATTTCTTCACAGAGAGGGTTGTAGATGCATGGAACAGCCTTCCTACGGAGGTCATGAGTCAAAAACAGTGGGGGAATTAAAGAATGCATGGGACAGGCATAAGGCAATTCTAGTGGGGGGGTAGGAGTAAGTAGCTGTTGGTTAACTAGAATCGGCAGGTTATCCATTAGGTAGAGAAATGGGCAGACTAGGTGGGCCAAGCAGTCCTTATCTGCCATCAAATTCTATGGACCAGATATTCAAACTGCGTCCAGCTGTGGCGCAAGCATGGGCGCAGCTCAACTTGGCTGCGCAGGGGTGTGGACTAAGCGATATTCAAAGGAGCTGCGCCATGGCTCAGCAGCTTTGAATATCACACCCTGGCCACCCCCAGTGTGCATGGTGCAGTGGCACTGCACCAGCGCAATTGGCCAGAGTGGGGCATGGAGATGCGCTAGGGCAAGTTCCATTGCGCCATGCACAGCAACCGCGATATTCAAAAGTTGACATGCAAATGGGGCCATAATGTATGCAAGGCACACATAGGGCCATTTGCATGTCATTATGGCCCCATTTGCATGCAAGTGCACCGATCCCCAACGACTTGCACCTGGCGCCCTGCCAGGCAGCAGCTGTCGGGGACCGATGCCCCCTGCAGCCCGATCATGGGCATTTGTTTATAAAGATCCTCGTCTATATCCTGGTGTCCAGTGGACCGCTCTTTGCTCAATCTCGGCATCTGTAAAGAAAGACGTCTTATATCCCTGGTGGTCAGTGACTGCTCTTGCCTGATTGCAGGCATCTGTAAAAATTCATATCTGGTGGTCGGATCCTCTCACGCCCACTGAGCTCGATGCCAGCCAGCCCGTCAGCCGGGCAGCAGCACCACCTGCCTGTTATCTTCGCTTCACCGATTGACTTCTGTAGGGCCGCACGCCCATTGGGTTTACAGCGTGAGCCAATGGGTGTGTAGCCTTATCCAGACTTATACATTCCAGATATGTGAATGATCATCTGCCATATCTGAATGTAGTATGGCTTGCATGCCCATTGGCTCATCGCTAGGAACCACTGGGCATGCAGCCCCACCGAGGTGTCAGTTGGTGGGCTGCGCGGGGCAGGCTGGTGGGTGCTGCCACCCACCGGCTGACCGGGGGGGAGCGGGGTGGTGAGGCTCAGTGGGCGGGTGGGAAGGAGTGTACCCTAGACCACCAGGGATATATGTTTTTTTTTTTACAGATGCCCACGATCAGGCAGAGAGCAGTCCACTGGACCACCAGGGATATAGGACGGGGACTTTTTTTTAACAGATGCCTGAGATCGGGCAGAGAGCGGTCCACTGGACCACCAGGGATATTGGACGGGGAGCTTTCTTTAAACAAATGCCAGCGATCAGTCATGGGGGATGCCACCAGGTGCAGCCGGAACTCGTGTGGCCACCCATAGGTGGCAGCTGCCGTGTTGTGCCCAGCAATGCGGCAGCTCACCTGTGGGTGGCCATCAGTTGTCTTTTTTTTTTGGCTTAACTTTGTGCTGGCGCAGGTAGGGGTTACGCATGCATGGTTCTGCACATCCTGGGCAGAATATCGGGCTGTGCAGGTTATACATGGGCATGCTCCCCCTACCTGTGCCTTCATACATTACTGATGCGCTCCGGCGCATCAGGATTTGTGCCGCGCACTTTTCCCTTTTGAATATCACGCCGGGGTGCATCAGTGGGTGTTGCACCATGCGCAACCCTTTTGAATATCTGGGCCTATGTGTCTATGTTTCTATGTTTCAATGCGATCCCCTGACCATACCTAATGTTTCATCCTCTATGGGTTTCTTCAGAGGCTAGGATCTGGGTATTGCATCATTTAGTCAAGTTGCAATTATTGTAATATGTTCTTCATTATTTTCATGCTTTCATAACGTCTTGTTTATGTTGTGTCTGATGGACCATTATGCATGCCTTGTACATTGAACTTTATTAAAGGAAAAGTCCACCCAAAACTTGAAAAAATAAATGTTGTGCAGAGTGTTTTAATTTGTATGTGAAGTTCTAGTGTTTCCTTCCCTCTGACTGGTATTAGGAGTTTTTCCTAAATTAGCCTGCTAGATTTATACTAGTTTTACGACCCCTTGGGATCTTCATTTCTGATAGCTTAATTGTATTTCTTGTTCCCTCAGTGCAACTTGTCTCATGTGACTGTGATGTAAGAGAGACCCAACATTCAGCACACACATGCCAAACAAACTAGATATCTTGGAAGCTTTACAAGCTGCACAAAAATTACCAGCAGCAAAGTTTTTCAGGACAGTAAAACCATTACGATGAGGGTGGTCACCAAGCTGAATTTTGCAGATTTTAAAATATAGCCATCTCTATTGTTGTGAACTGATTGTAAGGCAATGCTTTCTGCTGGATTTATGGTCTCTGCTACATCACCGTCACATGAAACAAGGTGCATTGTAGGACAAAGAAATACAATTAAGCTGTTCATATGGAGATCTCCAAGGGTCATAAAACTACCCTAAAGCTAGCAGGCTAATTTAGAAAAAACTCTTCTTAGCAGACAGAGGGAAGGACACACAACAACTTAACATACAAATCAAAACACTCTGCACAACATATGTTTTGCAAGTTTTGGGTGGACATTTCCTTTAACTAATGAGCGCAAACTATATACTGTACATGCTCATTGACAGTTTAGTCAGTGTCTGCCCATGGCAGTGTCAGGAAGATTGTGCCAGTTGCCAGCATGGGTCGGGTTGGGGGGAGCTTGGTAGTGGGCCACTAGCTGCTGAGGTGTGGGGGCCACTAGACTACCAGGGAAATGATTTCTTTGGGTTGGAATGGTGATCAGAGGAGGGGGGAGGGACTACCGGACCACCGGGGATTTAGTTCTATAAAATGGGGTGGCAATCAGAGAATGGGGTAGAAGGGAGGGAACACAGGACCACTGGGGATTTAATTCTGTGAAACAGGGTGGCAATCGGGGAATGGGGGAGGGATCACTGGACCACCAATGTTATTTTATTAATATATGGGGCCAGAAATCAGGGCAGAGAAAGAACTGCTGAACCACCAATGTTCTTTTATTTCTATGTGGGGACAGGGATCAGGGCTTGGGGAGGACCTAGCCTTGTGCACTCAGGCTGGGTGCTCACATGCAAATGAGCCCACAATGGGCATGTAAATGGCCCCTTAGCACCGTGCATGCCCAATGGGCTTATTTGCATGTCTGGGATGAATATCACCCATGGGGGCTGAGGCGCTCATCAGTGTGCACTGTGCTTTATCCCTATGGGCAGTCTTCAACACTGCCCACTGATACGTTGTGCCAAGCATGGTGACTGCTTGCCATATGCCTGCACTACCAGGGTCTGATATTCAAACAGATAGCAAGGTCAGTTCAGATCACGCTATCTGTTTCAATATGGTGCCAGAGCTGGATGGCCCTATTTTTTTCACACAGCACACCTGCTCGCACACACAGCCGGCTGGCTCTGAAAATTGGGCCTGTAGTTCCACATGGAGCAAAGTAACAGCAGCCTAAAATAAATATTGGGTAGCCTGAAAAGGGACTTAAGCAGAGAGGAGAGGAGGTGAAGATGAAAAGAATAAACAGACCCTCCCCATGAACAGTCACACACATACACCACCACCGTCTCAATTTAATTATAAATACAAATGACAAGACAAGCATTTTGGGCTTGAAGTTACCATTAGCAATGTGTATAGACTGTGCTGCAATACAAAACAAGAATACTAGCTTCTTTGATTGCACTTCAATCAATCATATATTTATTAAGGGACTCATCTATTTTATTCCATGACTAATAATGCTCCAGCGTGAGAGCACGTTTAAACAACTGAGGTGTTACTTCTATACTTAGAATAAAATAGTCGGGGGCTGTTTTGTGTGCTAAACAAGCAGCACATGACTTTCAGCAGCCACTTCCTGGTCACAGCAACTATTTAAAGCTGCCTTGTGATGAGCGCGAGCCGATAACTGCTCACCTGGTGGCTGCGCTTTTGGCAGAGTGACTATTGTGTGCATCTCCAAATGAAACAAACTAACTGAATGTATTTGTATACACTGCCTAGTTTGCAATTTTAGTATCTGCTCACTATCGTTCCTGTCAGAACTTAGGAAAAGGGTTTTTAGTTTTGCTTTGTGGTTACACTGGAACTACAAATCAATAATCTCTGTATGTTTTTAGCTGTTTCTGTCACTGTGCAAAGGTTCTACATTTAAACAACTGAGGTGTTACTTCTATACTTAGAATACAATAGTTGGGGGCTGTTTTGTGTGCTAAGCAAGCGGCACGTGACTTTTGGCAGCCTCTTCTTGGTTACAGCAACTATTTACAGCTGCCCTGCGGTGAGCTGTGGTGGGGACAGGGATCAGGGCTTGGGGATGACCTAGCCTTGTGCACTCAGGCTGGGTGCTCACATGCAAATGAGCCCACAATGGGCATGTAAATGGCCCCTTATCACTGTGCATGCCCAATGGGTGAGCCCGAGCAGGGCCAGTGCACGTCGTCACTCGGAAAGACACGCGCGTCTGTACGTGTTTTTGCATGTTTTCAGTGTTTGAACAGCGTACACCTGAATAAGGCCACAGCAAGTGTGTGGATCCTGACAGTACCTAATGCAAGGTATAAGTGGCAAACTGCCTTCTGACAGTGTAGATAGCTTTAGCTCCTTGTATCATGACATCCTTCATTGAGACAAAAGACAGCAGTAGGGGTGTTAAATGCCATATTTGCCATATGTATGATTTTTCTGTTCTTGGGCTAGAAAATGAAAAGTCATTTAAATGTTTTAAATGTCAGAGGGTTGAAGATATGGAGCAAGAAATGCTTCCTTTGCTAACAGGTTAATCAGCCTTGAATCTAGTCAGCAGCATATGGCTGCAAGAAGGAATGTAAATATTTCTTCAGATAACATACTTAGGCCTGCATCTGAAACAACAAATACAGAGCCCATTTCACACACCAAGTACAGCAGGCTGAAATAATCCCCTCAATTGATTCTAGTTTGAGACAGAATAAGAAAAGGGGTAGAGAAACTGACTCAGACATAAAAAATGAGGAATTGCTTTTGGTCCAAAGTGCCAGGGCTCCTAAAAAAGGCTGCAAGGTGGGTACATTTACACTACCTCTGAGTAGTCACTACAATATTTTTAACAGCGTTAATTCCTCTACTGATATGTCAGAAAGCAACTTTATTGCTCAAATGCAGAGCCCCAGTCAGGATGTTGATAGAGTCATGTCACCTCTACATCCAAACACAGCTTCCACACAGTCTTTGGGGGTTGAATATCCTGTTATATGTGAAATCCACTCAGAGGCTAGAGAGCTTCCTCCATTCTCAAAGTTACAAGATTTGCAAACAATACAGGATACAGAGCAGCTAACAAGAAACAACAACGCTAACACCACTTCTGGTACTACTAATATGAATATGAATATGAATATGACTACCCCATTCATCCCCACTAACAATATAAGGGCGAATTTGCATCAGTCTCAAGAGCTACATCCACGTTTGTTGGCCGAAGTTAATTTAATGGACTTTCAAACAGAAATCTGTCATAAATCAATTTATGTACTGGGGGACTCTATAGTGAAACATCTAGACAGGCAAATATGTAACGACGACAAAGAATTTCATACTTTGTCTTCTTTCCGGTAATTGAAAATTTCAGACATAACCAGTATGTTAGGGAGCATTATTACAAACCCTGAGGACTCTGTAGTCATTATACATACTGGTGCCAATAACATATTCTGAGACTCCTGGGTTAAAGTAAAACAAGATTATGTGGCTATGGCTAATGAGCATGTGGATTTGGGCTGAAAATTTGCTTTCTCTGAGATCTTACCTATCCCTAAAGCCAACTATTACTCTGAGCTCAAAATAAAACAAATAAACAATTGGCTACATCACTGGTGCCGCCAACAAAACACAGACTACATAACTCATTGGGAAGAATTCCATGGGAGACAAAATCTCTTTTCATGGGATGGACTCCACCTCAGTCAACAGAGAAACAGTGTTCTAGGCAAAAACATAATTGCTTATATACAAAAAGTTTAAACTACAAAACGGGGTAGGACACCTCCAAACTCGGGACTTTGAAAAACAATAAAAGTGATAGCCATGCCAGATTAACAGTAAATAATTCTAATGTGCACCATAAATCTCACTTGAAAATATTATTGGTAAATGCTCATAGCCTCTTAAACAAGATAGACAAACTAAAAGATTACATGTCAACAAATGATATCAATATATGTGGGATCATGGAAATGTGGTTCAAAGATTCAGACTGGGACACAGAAATAACAGGGTACAGTAAAATAGCTAAAAATGTAATTGCTTCCAGAGGTGGTGGTCTGGCCCTGTACATTTCTGATATATATATATATATATATAGCAGTACCATAATTGATAGTGGACCAAAAGAAGAGTGCTTACCTGAATTAATATGGACGAAAGTTTGCCTTTCAAATAATTACAGTATTACCATAGAATTGGGGTATAGAGCCCCCCAATTTAACCAGTCAAGAAAATGACATATGTTTAAATAAAATAGAGAAAATGGGACTTGACAGAAACTACATACTTATTGGTGATTTCAGTTTCTCTTATAGCAACTGGGAATCAGGTAAATGGAACTCATCAATCGAAAGTCGATTTATGGACATAGTGATCCAAAACAATATGGATCAGCTTGTTAAAATCCCTACCAGGGGTAACAATATCTTAGATTTATTTCTAACTAATATGCAGGAAAGCATAAATCAAGTTGCAGTGCTTCATCCCTTGTCAAATAGTGATCATAATATGGTACATGCTGTTATTAATGTACAACAACATGCCATAATACATGGCTGTACAACAATTAAAAATTTCTACTCTGCAGATTAGAAATCAGTAAATAAATCCTTAATGGACTGGAACTGGGAAAAGTATCTAATAGGACAAAACTTAAATAATATTTGGTCTGCCCTTTACAGTAAAATACAGCATTGCATCAATCTGTGGGTTCCATTTAGGAAAAAATACAGCAACAATAAGAGACCCCCCCCTTTGGTGGAATAAAAGTATAAAGTTAAACCTAAATAGAAAACGCAGATTATATAAAAATACAAACAACAGCCCACATCCATAAACTGGTCCAAATACAAAGTGTCAGTAAATAAAAGTAAAAATTTGATTAGGAAAGCTAAGAAACAGTTTGAAGAAAAAAATAGCACTTTCCACCAAAGACAATAAAAAAAGCTTTTACAATATATTGGGCCCATTAAAAACTCTAGCCCCAAAATAGGACCTTTAATCATATCACACTAGAAAGAGTCATAGTTAATGAAAAAGAAATGGCTAGCAAATTCAATAGACATTTCATTAGTATGTTAAGTCCAAAGGCTCAGTTTCAACCATCCGTCTTGGAGCCTAACAATGCTTGTTAGCTCTTTAGTGAGGGAGAGGTCATAGACGTTATAATGACACTCAAATCAACTGGATCTGATGGTCCAGATGTAATACCTCCTATTTTTATTAAGAACACCACCTCCCACATTGTGGGAGCTTCGCCTTACCTTTTCAATGTCTCTCTTAGGACAGGATCTACACTACCAATATGGAGGCAGGTCACCATAATCCCTCTGCATAAAAAAAGCAGCAGAGCCTCAGTTTTAAACTACCGGCCAATAAGTCTTACAGCTTTTTTTGTAAGCTTATGAAGAAATTATTAAAAGGAAGAATCACTGAGCACCTAAAAACTATTGGGTACTTTGACACTACTCAGCACGGGTTTGTCAGTGGCAGGTCATGCCAAACAAATCTGCTAAATTTCTTCAAACCAGTAAGTGAGGCACTGGACAATGGCCTGTCAGTTGATACAATATTTTTAAACTTCTCAGAAGATTTTGACTCTGTGTCTCACAATGTCTTTATTGGATTATTAGAAATGTTAGATTTACAACCTCAAGTAATCAGCTGGATTATATCATGGCTCTCTGACCGCACACAAAGAGTTTCATTAAAAGGCTACTTATCCCCATGGGGCTGTGTTACCAGCAGCGTCCCCCAAGGCTCTGTCTTGGGACCTGTTCTTTTTAACATACTGACCAACTCCATGCTTCCCCTAAACAAATACTGCTGGATGGCCAAGTATGCAGATGATTGCAAACTGGGTGGTATAGTGACAAATAGGGATTCTGCAGTTCAGATTCAAAATAATCTTTCACATCCTGAGACCTGGTCTATTAAAAATAAGTTGTTATTCAACGTTCAAAAATGCAAGGTAATGCATCTGGACAAAAATAATCCCTGTTATCCTTACAAATTGAATAACACGAACTTACAAACAATTGAAAATGAAAAAGATTTGGGGGTAACAGTTTCGAATAGCTTCTCCTTCGATTCGCATATTAGAAATATTGTCAAAAAAGGGAATTAAATATTGAGATGTATCTTCAGAAATATCAAGAGCAGGCATGAGAGAGTGATAGTCCCCCTTTTCTCTAGCCTGGTCAGCCCTCACTTAGAATATTGCTCAGCAGTATGTGACCCTTTTCTTATCAGAATTAATAAACTAATTGAAAACATTCAGCGGAAAGCTACTAGAACAATCAAAACTGTGCGGAACCTTGATTATGGTACTAGGCTGAGGAAATTGAATTTTTATTCAGTGTACTATAGAAGATTAAGGTGTGACCTTTGTACAGTATATAGAGCAATAAATGATGAATCAACATTTGCATCTATTGGTTTGGTAAAAAAATCTTTAAAAGTAAACACTAAATCACACGACAAAAAATTAATAGGAACCAAAAATAAAACAAACAAGAGAAATCACTGGTTTGCCCAAAGAGTAGTAACAGCATGGAATGACCTTCCAAAAAGTGTCATTGAGAGTAAAACAATGGATATTTTTAAAAACAGTCTGGATGCATACATGAGAAACACAAAATGTTATTTCCACCAATGATTCGGTGGTGAGCTTATAAAAGACAAACCTGCCTCCTTAGCTTGTAAGTACCTATGAAACTATGAACCTATATCCTAGTGAAGGAGATCCTGGATGCATTTATTTGCTTTAGAATGGACAGTTAGGGGTTCATTATGAGCTGATACTGAACAATTTATAAAATCTTGTCTAAACATCGGCCAGCTGTGATTGGTCGATGTGTCTAAATGGGAAATTGCTGGGCCAATTAATACTGACAAACAGATCTCTCTCTCCAGTGGCTTTTTGTTTAGTGAAAATTAGTGGCCTTTTGCTCAAGTGTACTTTGGATGGGTTTTTAGAAAGCGATCTTAACAGTAATGCTGACTGGATGAGAAGTTATTTTAATGATATATCAACCTATGACTTTCAGAAAAATGTATTCACACTATTTTTTTCCTTTATGCACATGTTTAAAATATATTCCTGTTTATCCAACTATTTCCTACATTGGCTGCTCAGGTCTACAGTATACCAGAACTTTAAAACTGGTATAAAAAGATCGTGAACTGTTTTTTACACATATATTGTTAATATACAAGTGTTAAAGTAAAATGCCCATGGTGACATAGAAGTATTTGTACACACTTTGTTTAATGAAGCTTTTTAAGTTTTTTTCACTGAATTGATAATGTGGTTTCAATTTCAAGAATAAGCCTCATACGTTACTATCACTGCATTCATCAGTTATAATCTTACAAAGTACTTAACATCTATATATAATTTAATGATACAGCTATCATTTCTGCTTAACTTTGATGCACAGCCTTGAGAATGAAATTTAAGCTGGGATGTAAGCAGAAGTTTCTGTGACTTAGAATAATGACAAAAGTAATTCAGACTGAGAGTGTTACACAAACACATATATTTTAGAAGGTATTCAATGCAGTCCATTCATGCAGGCCAACACGTCACAGTTTTGGCATTTAGGAAATTCTGTAGAGCCAATATTTTTCTTTCCCAGGTACAAAATAAGGTACCAAAGATTAGAACATGCTTTATTGACAATCGTTTGATCTTTGAAAATCTAAAGAATTATAGGAGATTTGAATAATTGACTTTCTTCTTCTGGATTTTAGATATGGATTTATTTTGAAGGGAGGATGGGGTGAAACTACCACTGAAATGATTTTAAAGGGTACAGTGGATTTTTTTTAATATAATTTTACTTTATTTATTTATTTAGTTTTTGTTGACCAAGTAAGTGCACTAGACAAACCCTGCCTATTTTCAGGCACAACCTGGGGGAAGGGGATACAGATGCCAACTGACTTTGAACCAGATTAAACTGTTGGTTGTATTTTTACTGAATGATGGAAATTTGGCCAGGACACTGGGGAAATTCCCCGACTCAGCAGTAGGGGGACTTGTCTGTAAAATGGCCACTTAGTGTGAGACTCCAGAGGAAGAGGATGTTCCTCAGGTGGGAGAGCAGTCCTCCTTTCCCACTGAAGCTATGCCTGAGGCTGATCAACTTTTATGTTCAGATGCTGAGTCTGAAGAAGATATACCAGAGATATTTCTATCTACAGAGGATTTAAGCAAAAATGCTGATCAATCCAGTATGACAGAGCAACAATCGCCTTTGCCTTTACAAGTTTTGTTACAACAGCTGTCTCAGTGGCCCATACTTTTAGACTGCAAAGTCAGGCCTTTACTTGCTCCACCTGAAAATGCAGATGATGCACTCCCTGTCAAACGCCCCTAACAGACTGTCAACTCCATGGATGATGCACTATCATCAAAGGCCCCACTGGGGCCAGGTGAGTCAATTTCTATTACACCACTTGTTTCTATGTTTCTAAAATGGATAATGTGACTATTTCAGCTGGCAGTTCAATCGTTTTAGTAAGCGAGTGCCTAAAGCCTTCAGTTATTCAGAATGGACCTAAACAGAATGTTCCAGGGGAACCACAGTGGTTACTTGTGCATTTAGAGGGGCAGGGAGTGGCTGAAAAACGTTCTCAGCACAATGTCGCTACTCCATCAAAAACCCAGCTTACTAAAACAGTTAGATTCATTGTTAAAATCCCCACTAGTACTACATCTAAAGAAGCTGCAGTTCCCCACATGCTTTACCACCAGACATCCAACTCTCAGAAAGGGGTGACTTCTTTTTCTTTTTTTCAGAAAGGGGGATTTAAGGAAATTAAGCAGGGTACTGGAAAAATCCTTCACAAACCACAGGCTTTATATAAAGAGTCTACTTCTATGGCCCCAACAGAATGTACTCTTGCAGAAGTAATTGACACAGCTACCTCATCAGATGTTTGGTCACCCAAAATGGCCCTTTTAGGAGCAGGATGGCAACACACTTCTACAGGCATTTGGTTATCAGACCCTATATGGTATTCTTCAATCACTTTCTCCTAATCTTCCCCACATTGAAAATGGGGGTTGGGGGACAAGAGGTTACTGTTAAAAATACTATCAAGTTCCCAGTTACTATTTCACAAAATATTACAGAAACAAATCCAAAAGAGATTGCATTTCCTTGTATTGAAGGTTTAAAACCTGGCATTAATGAAACTCCTGATCCTTTATTGACTGAAGCCCTATCTCCTGACTTAGAACAGCCTGCAGACCCTACTCAAAAGCCTGCAATGTCAGAACATTTTTCCAGAGCAAAAAAAAGAAGCTGCTCCTAGAAGGAATGCAGTCCGCATTCAATATAAGGAAGCATTGGAAGAAAGACCAGATCACCATTATGTCGGGAAATGTTTATTGAAGGACTCTTTAAAGTTTTCTCCAAAGGAGGTTTTTTCCTTCATTCATATCTCAGGAGAGGATAATTTTGATGTCAGTTTTCGTACTGCTTATTCTCTAGACCTATTTTGGGAATGGTATGGGCAGGTGAAATTTTCCCCTACATGGATCCCCTTTCTGGTTATTCCTCTCACTAAACCTTTAATAAAATATGTAACTGCGATGTTTAGAAATGAGGGGGTCCATGTAGAAGACATCACCTATTGGTTGTCACAAAAATATGATGTTTTAAGTGCACCTGAACCTATTTTGGATACTGAGATGTTCTGGACTGGGGGTTGGAAATATAAAGTTAAATTGAGACAGACAGATACGGGGTGGAGCACATTCCTAATTCTTTTTTGTTGGGAAAAGATAGGGGAGTCTGCTTTTACAGGGGCAGCCCCAGGCCTGTTATAAATGTGGCTCAAAACTCACTTTTCCAGTGTCTGTGACAAACCACGATGTGATAACTGAGGTGAAATAGGATATGTCACAATGCAGTGTGCTAATCACACAGTGTGACTTATGTGAAGATTTCGGTTATGTGTTTAATGAATGCCCATGGGCAGCAAAGAATAAGGCCTTATTTATTAGACCTGATTTGCTGATACAACAAGCACAGGAGAGAGCTACCTTCCTCCTCCTGAGTCAGAGGTGAAACCTCCTCAGAATGCTCAGACAAAAGTTTAAAATCCTCCTCAGCCTCCTCCTTTAAAAGAAGTAACTTTGAAGATTTTGCCAAAGGAAGAAATTGTTACTTTGGATTCTACTACTCTTCCATTAATTACACCAGTGTGTTATGTAGACCAGGTTGCCAAGGATAATATTCACATTGGTCCTCTACTGGAATCTTCTCAGGCTCGTAGGAGATCAACTTAACTTTACACCTAAACCCCCTCCCTCCCCCATCAGTGGCGTTTGAATCAAATAACTGTTATGCTGCACTTTTTTGGGATGATTCTGAGATGGAATTGGGGTGTTCTGATTCAAAAAAATCTTCTCAGGATCCTTCAGTAACAGGGTTTAAAGATTATAAAGAAAAAAATGGAAAAAACAATTAAATATGTATTAAGACATGGATTTAACTGCACTAACTTGGAGCTCTTTGAATACCCATAGTCTATTAAATACGATTAAGAGGCAAGCCATTTTTTAGTTTATTCACGGTGAGAATATACAGGTTTGTTTCTTGCAGGAAACATGGATGTATTCCTCTGAGCAAATAGCAACTTTCAAAAGGGACTGTCCCTGGGGCCCTTCTTCTTGGTCCTTTGGCACTGACAGTGTAGATGGAGTGGGAATATATTTAATTCTTATAACTTTACTTTGTTTAAAATAATTGATCTATTTCCTGGCAGATAACTAATCCTAGATGGGAGGTTGTGAAATATTGATTGCAGATTTATAAGTATATATAACTCTCACACTAAGGCAGATAGAGTCACATGCATGAAGACCGTGCAGCCCTATTTAGTATCCTCTTACAGGATTTTCTGGGTAGGTGACTTTAATTGTAGTCTCCCAACTCGACAGGTTGCAGATAACAAAAAAACTTACTGTGATTCCATCTCTTTGGGAAATATTATTCGATTGGCTGGTTTAACTAACTGCTCTAAATTTCAGACACAGGGTCCAGGATTTACATATCAACGGGGTAAATATAAAACGACTATAGATTATTTATGTGTTTCCTCGAATGTACCTATAGGTACTTATTTAGCAAAACCTATAGAATTTTCTGATCACTTGATCTTATATTTCTCTCTTAATACAAATTTAATAAAACCTAGGCAGAAACATAGATGGAAACTCAATACTTCAATACTTACAGATAATTTGGTTAAGAATACAATTTTAACTATTATAACAGCATGTCTTTCAGTGGTTTTTCTACACACTGATTTAGGAGAGTGGTGGATGGATACCAAAACTGATCTCAGTACCTGGTTCAAACTATTTGGGAAAACAACAAGAAATACCAAATTTCATAAATATCTTACACTTAGAAATCAATTACAAACGCTTTATACTTTGTCTTATATATCTCAAATTGATTACACATTCCAGATTAATATTATCAAAAAAGAAATGCAAAAATACCAGTATGACAGAGCATATACAACACAAGCAATGCTATCTAATAGCACTAAGAAATCACCACTTGGAGATCCCTTTGAGGCCTGCAAAAAGATTAAAGAGTCAATGCATATTGAATTCTTAAAGGACGAGACAGGGAAAGTAGTGGACTCATTGGCTCATATTGAATCTTTGATAGAAAATCATTTTAGTTCTTTGGCCCCAAAGTCTCCCATTTTACAATCAGATATTGAAAACTATTTAACTTCTTTGAATTTTTCATCATTCCCTTTGGAAGCCTTTAATTTACAAGCCCCAATTACAGATTTAGAGATAGAATCAGCTATTCATCAGATTAAAAATTATACTTCTCCTGGATTGGATGGGCTTCCTAACAAATTTTACAAAACTTTTCCAAATTAATAATGATTTGTTTACAACAAGTTTTTCAATATTTTATGGATTCAAATCACGTTTTCTTCCTTTACAGAGGGTTTGATGATATACTCATTAAAATCAGAAGATAAGTATGACATCAAAAACTGGAGGCCCGTAATGCTTTTAAATATTGATTACAAAATATTTACAATATTGATCAATAATTGACTTAAATTGTATGCAATGCAGGTAATTTCCCCTTTTCAATATTGTGGTCTTCCAGATAGAAGAATTCAAACAGCTCTTATGGTAATAAGGGATGTGATTGAACATCTAACATTCAAAGGTGTTACAGGCTATATTATAGCAGCTGATTTAGAAAAAGCCTTTGACAGAGTTCATCATCCTTATTTATTCCATGTATTGAAAAGTTATGGTGTTCCAGTTCCATTATTAACTCTTATTCGTCTATTATATGATAATACAAAGTTTATCCACTAATAAAAGGGGTTACAGCACGAGGGTTTTCTTTGCAGACTGGACTAAGACAAGGATGCCCTCTGAGTCCCTTACTGTGCGTATTTTCTTTAGATCCCCTTTTGCACTCTCTAACAGAGGTTCCTAGTTGGACAGGAAGTTTTAATTCCGTCTCAGGTCAACATTTGCTCTTACAAGTCTATGCTGACGATGTCTGTATCTTTGTTACAGATGCCAAAAAACTGATTACTTTCTTGTCTGAATTTGACAGCTTTGCAGCAATTTCAAATGCTAAATTGAATATAGCTAAAACTAAGTGTTTGATCATTGAATCTGGCAATCAGTTGGAGATTCATCACAGTGGCATTTATATATCAAATACACCTCTAACTATTCTAGGTATTCTCTTTGGATCACAACATTTACCCACTGAAAACTGGGATATAGCTCTTAAAAAAACAGAAGGGAAGATAACAAGATGGAAACAGTGGAAACTGTCCAAACAAAAATGGATTTTTATACTAAAACAATTTATCATCCCCTGTTTACAGTATATAGCAATGATTTTTCCTTTACCCATTAATTTTGAAACAAGAACATAGAGTGCTTTTTTCAGATGTTATGGGGAAATAGGTTAACCCTGGTTAAAAGATGCTACACATACTTAGAAAAAAATAAAAGAGGTTTGAGTATGTTAGATCCCATTGTGTTTTTTCATGTATTGTTTTTTTTTCTCAGACAATTAAAAGTGGGCTTGTTAATAGAGGGGAAGGTGGTCAAACATGGGTTGATAAAGTTTTAGGTAGATATTTTTCCAGGTTCGCACAATATGACCCCAAAATTGAATATACATGTTCACATTCCTCTTTATTTTAAATCTGCAATTCAAAAACTTTACAAATGGCAGATTACTAAAGAATTGATACAAAAGAATATGGCATGCACATTATATAAAGTGCTCATCACTAAACTCTACCTTATAAAATGGTAAGAAAACATCTAGAAATCTCATTGGCCAAGAGACATCAGCTGACTGTACATTAAATCTCTATATATGCACAGCCATCCTGGTCCTAAACCACATCACACAATGAGCATATCAGTCCGCATACAACCAGAACTATCTTCCATCAGTCCCCCTTCAACCAGAACTAATCTTCCATTATAAACATGGCTGCTATCTTTACACTGTAAAAAAAAACTTCAGCTGGGCCCTAAAAATAAAACTACCTTAAATAAAAAAATAAAATAAATTCATTAAATGTTGTTTCCCTGATCATCACACTCCCATTACACACATAAACAAATTAGAGACATTAAGTGTTGGTTATAGTTTTCATTACAACTGTTTGTTTACTAACAGTGAACAACCCCCCTTCTGTCTTTACCTGCTCATCAGTGAAATCTCTCATGCTTGTCCTGACAGTGATATAATTGAGTCTCTGGCTCTAAAACAGGCCTTTGTTGTCTGTGTGTAGAGAATGTCAGAAGAGTAACATTCTACAAGTGGAACTTAGCAGAATTTTGAATCTCTGTATTCCATGGTAAACATTCCATGATAAACATTCTATGTCTTGAATGTGCAGAAAAACAGAAAACAAAAGAACAGGATGAAGAAAGTAGGCAATACAGTAATACTTTATAAACAAAAAGAAAAGGTGGGAAAACAAAGTTAAATAGGCAGAGGCAGACCCAAAGTGCCCAAATACATTGCTAATATTAATAAAGCAATCCATAGAGGTAATCGGCCGGTGACATGGGTTATCAGTTAACTCAAACATACAATGCGAGTGCAGAGAGGCATTGAAAAAAAAAAAAGCCAATCGCTCCCCGAGATGGAAGTGCGTGGTGCATGATGGTAGGCACCAAAAAGTTAAAGAAGTAGTGACTGTTACGATCATGGAAGGAATTTAATATTAAAGGAGGCAGCATACTATAGAGGTTGAATGGTCTATGCTGCAATTCTGGAGACCTGGGTTTGAATCTCACATTTGCTGATGGGGGTCCCAATCCCCCATCAGTTTCACTGCCCCCCCAAAAATGTTCATATGCCACACTGGGAGCCCACCCCAGCATGGCAAAAACTTCCTTAGCCGATGGGGGTGCCCAATCCAACCGTTGGCTTCACTGTCCCCCTCAAGCTGCCTGGTGCCATGCTGGCAGCCCACCCCAGCATGGCAAAAGCTTCATTTGCTGATGGGGGTGCCCAATCCTCTGTCGGTTTCACTGCCCCCCAAAAAATGTTCATATGCCACAGTGAGAGCCCACCCCAGCATGGCAAAAACTTCCTTGGCCAATGGGGGTGCCCAATCCCCTGTCAGCTTCACTGCCCCCCAAGCCATGCTGGGAGTCCACCCCAGTGTGGCAAAAGTCCCTTATGTGTAAATAAATAAAAAAAACTTCCCTCATTGATTCTTTTGCCCCCTCCTCCAACCTGCACCCACCCTTTGCGTCCCCACATCCCCACACCCCAACCTCAACCTGTACTTACCTCCGGAGCCCAGTGTGACGATCTTCGGTGGACCAGGAACACGTCTGCACTCTTCAAAGCCGACCGTGAACTGAAGAAATGCCGGTAAGCTGTATAATGGCATAAATGGATTTCTTTCAACTTTAGTGCATATCTCAGCCATTTCTGGGAATTTTTTCACTAAATTTTCAGCATGGGGTTTTTGAGGCCCCACCTCATGAACTGTGCCACTGTTATTTTGTTAATCAGTCCCAAAAGGTGGTTCAGCAATCACTGCGCGGAACCACCTTTCTGGAATGATTAACAAAATGTCAGTGTCACAGTTCATGAGGTAGGCTCCAAAAAACCCTATGTTGAAAATTTGGTGAAAATATTCCCCCAAACGACTGTTTTATTTAGCCATCACAGAAGTTCCTACGCACGTCAGAATTTCCGAGCATTTTTAATAGTTTCACTTCAAATTTTTGGTATTGCCATTTTACCACACCTCTTTATTAACAGTACAACTGTCAATTTTCACATCTTACCTGAGATGTGTTTTCGCACATGTAGCGCACAATGGCACGGTCAGTGTGTGAAATCAATGTTCCGGACAGATTAATAAAATCACAGTGACACTGTTCATGAGCAGTGGTCTTATTTTTTTAGCTTTTGTTTACCGGGTAAGTACACTAGACAAGTATTATGCCTATTTTCAGGAACTTAAACTGGCTATGTTGAAAATTTGGGGAAAATATTCCCCTAAACGACTGTTTTACAAGCTTGTGTTGTGCAGTTCCTATGCAGGCTCGTAACTTCGAGCATTTTTAATATTTTCACTCCACATTTTCAGTATTGCCATTTTACCACACCTCCTTATGAACAGTACAACTGTCTTTTTTCACATCTCACCCAAAATGTGTTTTCACACATGTAGCGCACAACGGCACGGTCGGTGTGCGAAATCGATGTTCGGGACAGATTAAGAAAATCACAGTGAAGTAAAGTGCAATTCATAAACTACAGCAAGTAGACTGTTGTTTGCTAATGTTGTTAGTAATTGCTATTTTTACCATTCAAAAAAGTTTACCAAGGGACTATTTTATCTCAATGTTTCAATTAATTCTCTATTCTGTATTTAAATAAATGTTACAAAGTTTTCAAAATATAAACACCTTGTCATTTTCTTTGTTTCCATAGTTATTTCCCATTTTATAAGCACAATAAGACACTCCAGGGTGGTGGTTGTTATGCGATAACCGCACACCTAGGTGCGAAAGGACACTTGGTCTTCAGCCTCATGCCTCACCACGCACCTAGGTGTGCGGTTATCACATAACAACCACCACCCTGTCATGTCTTATTGCATACTTACTGAACCTAGTTTTAAAAATTGCCCTACTGTTAAGAATACTTTTGTGCTAGCTCAACTAAATAATAAGCGACTTCCCCCCCATATGTGGGAAACCCAGTGTTTACTAATGTATGGCAGATTAAATGTAAGGGGCAACACAAAATATAAAGCTAAAATTGAGCAAAACTGTCCATACCTTGGGTGTATTAATTTAGAAGAAACAATGGAGCATTTTTTGTTAGATTGTTCCTATGTGAGATCTTTATGGGTTTTTTTAGGGAATAAATGGAAATTACCTTGGTTGCATTATCTCACTTATGATATTTTGGTTTTAAGCATATATCCCTCATGATTGGCACATTACCATCATGAAACCTTAACTATTTTTTTAAGTTGTCTTAGATTTTACCTCTGGGAGGTGAGATGTCAATGGGTGATCTATCAAAATAAAATAACTTATGAAGGCTTTTGTCAAATAGTAGTTCAGGAACTAATGAAAATATATTTGAAAGATATGCAATTATTTACCTCTGTTGCTGTTACTCATTGGTGGAAAGGTTTTCACAGATTTGTTAAGTTCAAATAATTGATTTACATTTTTCTGTAGGCAGAAGGCAGAACTGAACTCTATAGAGGGCACCTAGTTTAATGTTAGCTGCAGAGGTGAGATTGGATATGTAATCATTGAAGGAAAGGGATTCATCAATGGTGACTCCCAAATATCAAAATGAGAACACCTGCTCAAGGATGGAGAGAGAGTTGTGGGTAATTCAGAGAGGCTTTGTTAGCCTCCTCTTTTGGTGCCCTGTGAAGAGCATATATATAACTTCCCTGGTAGTCTAGTGGTACCCCTCTCCCCTCCCCTCTCCTCCTCTCTCATATCACCGATTGCCATATATAAAATCAACATCTTCCCTGGTAGTCTAGTGGCAGCCCCTTCCCATTCCTACCCTCTGATAACCATCATATAAATAAAAGAAATATCCCTGGTGGTCCAGTGGAAACCCTCTCCCTGCCCAACCCTCTGATCACCGCTGTAATCAAAAGGAATATTCTTGGTGGTTCAGTGGTTCCCACCTCCCCACCCAAATCCCCAACTGCTGATGAATTAGTCATTTAAATTTTCCTGGTGGTCCTGTGGTAACCCCCACCCCCCATCCACACAGGACCCGCAGCCCACCCGGCTTCCCCTTTGGTCATCAGTGGGCAGCATACCTGCCTGCATACCACCATGGCTGCCTGTCGAATAACAGCTTACAGTAAGAGCTGCAAGCTCATTGGTCCACACTGTGCATACTTTAGTAATACACAACATTGTGAATGCTGTGCCCAAAATGTTCTAGAAAATGTTTTTATTGTTAAAGCTGTCCTACAACTTAAGCAATAACATTCTGAGTGTATTTCTTTTAAGCCACATATCAAGGTTAAAGAAGACACAAAAGGCTTTGAAGACTGAAGGATGATTAACTTGGATGTTGCCCAGGTTAGACTAGCCAAAGACATTTCAGAGAAGTGGAAACAGGGGAAATTATTTAACCAGTGTTTTTTATGAATGCTAACTCATCCCATGGGCATTGCTACCCATCGCAATTGTTTTACTTGTTTTTAACCCTGAGCTCAGCACAGTACTGACTAGTCATCGACTTCACTGCAAAGACAAACAGTAACTTGTGGTGTGCCGAGGTTGCAATGCACTTGAGTCATTTCTCAAAATGCAAGTATTTTCTCTCTGACGTACTCCGAGGGAATGGGTGAAAGGCATGAAATCAGCTGAGAGATACTGGGTGCTGTGTTCAGGCCAGCCAATAACCCCCCAATTCTAATGCCCCTGGTAGACATCTCCCATCCTCTCACATTTACTTCTGTGATTTATTTTACTTGGCATCATACTAATGTAATATTCCCACACGTGATGTAATATTCTTGGGACATTTGCATGGGGTACAGAAGCTTAATTTGCAAGTGCACCATATTGATATGATTTCTACCAGATCGAGGCTCCAGGGAACAGCTGATCCTTGCTGTGCTGCAGACACTGGAAGGGATAATACAGTATTTGTTCAACTGTGACAGAGACACAGACAAGGATTGGGGTGAGTATTAAATGTACCATTATAGAGTATTAATTATACATGAGGATGACAGTTCAATTGAAATTAATGTATTCCTCCCCAAGCATTTCATCTGTCTGTCTGTCTGTCTGTCTGTCTGTCTGTCTGTCTAGGCATGATAGCACCCCTATATTTAGGATTGTTCAGGGCATTCTATGATAAACCTCAAATTTTGAACTTTTATATTTTCACAACCATTTAATAGATTTGCACAAATGTTTGTATGCATGGTCTCGGGGGGGTAGCTCTCTTGATGTGCCAAGCTTCATTCCAGTCAGATATGTGGATTCTGAGAGGCTTGTAGTGCACAATTGTAAAAATGTGCTGTTTTGTGGTCATCTCCTTGCATTGAGACAGTTTGGAATTTTGGTCTGAAGTTTTTTTTTTCAAATTTAATACACTTTATTATGTTTTTAGAAAGAAAAATGAAAGGAAACATACATACAATGCTATTAACAAACACATGGTACCAAACAGACATAACAGATGTCAAGGATACAAGGTCTGAGATTTTCAGGGCATAAAGGGCTTGGCCCACAAATGTACTTTTCACTTGTTTGGTTAAAAAATAATAATCCTTTGCAAAGTTGATAAATTTTAAACTTTCAATGTTATGTCAATGGGCAGTACAGTCTTTGGGATAGCTTCCTGGAATAAAAAAAGAATTTGGATCCTTTTTTATTGGGGGCCATTCCTTTTTTGTGAAGGAACGTTCCTTTTTCGTTTTCCACCATCTTGTTTTCTGTTTAAAAAAAAAGTAAACCCCCCCAAAAATGACATCCTGCAGAGTCAGCAAGACATGTATCTTGCTCATGGAGACTCCATTAGGTGGATTCTGCACTTATCTGGTGGACAAATTATCCTGCAATATGTTTTTTTTATCAATTTAAATCCTTTTTTGTCACTCACTAAGGAATTTTTTGTGAGTCTTTTCTTTCAAAAGAAAAAGGATCACACCTCACAAAAAATGATTTGTGACTTAATTTTTTTTACTTCGTCCATGACTCATTTTTCATTTAAGCAAAAAAGAATCCCTTGTCACGGAAAAAGATTTTGGACTTTATTTTTCCGATTCTTTTTTCATTTCAAGGAATCCTTTTTTATTCAATAATTTCATTCAAACAAAAAAGGATCCCTTGTCATGGAAAAGGATTTCAGACTTAGTTTTTGGTTTGATTCTTTTTTCGTTTCAAGGGATTCTTTTTTGTTTCATTTTGCCATTCAAATGAAAAAGGATCCCTTGACATGAAGAGAGATTTTGGACTTATTTTTTGGCCAATTCCTTTTTTGTTTCAGTGAAACTAGTTTTGTTTTCTTTTTTCGTTTGAAACAGAATATGATTCCTTCAAATGAAAAAAGGACTTTCCCTGATTTCCCCATAATTTATGTAAGCTGTCTCAGGTGTCTAGAGGCACCCCCAACCCTCTGATCACTGTACCACTAATATTTTAATTAATATCTGGTGTCTAGTGGCACCCCACACCCTCTGAACATCATCCCATTTTCTTTTGTTTTTTCCCTGATGTGTAGTAGTGACTCCCACCCTCTTATTCACATCCCCATATGTGTCATACTCTTCCCTAGTGTGTAGTGGCACCCACTCTGATAACACACACCCCATATTTTGCATAGTTTTACCTTGGTGTCTACTGGCACCCTCACCATCTGATCATGCCCCATTATGTTTTTTTCCTCTGGTATCCTGTGGTACCCCCACCTTCTTATTGCTATCTTTGTAATTTTTCACATTTCCTCTGGTGTCTAGTGGCACCCCCACCCTTCAATGCCATCTTAGTAATATGTATATTTCCCTGGTTTCTAGTGGCACCTCCCACCCTCTGATGTATCCCTATATTTTAGTGCCTGTAATAAAGAAAATCTTCCCTCGATGTCTACCTTTTTCCTGTAAAAAAAGGTCCCTCACTGATCTCACTGCCCCCACCCAAATGTCCCACTGTTCATCCACCACCCCACACCCCATACCCCCCCACACACACACCCTCACTCACCTGAACAGGCCCCAGGATGAAGAGCCACTCTTAGATTGAAGACACATCTTGCTGTCAGAACTGCTGACTACAATGTGACAAACTAAGGTAAGTGTGGTTCAATGTATTTCAGTGAGGTTTTCAATTCTGATGCATAACTTTGTCATTTTGGTGTATTTTGACACCAAATTTTTAACATGGCCTTTTGGAGACCCCTCCCCATGAACACTGATGGTAGAATTATGTAAATCCAGCACAGGTAGAGAATTTTTTAGTTGCTTGATGAATTTTCACAGTCATTGTTCATGAGGTGGGGTCATAATTAGGCAATGTTGAAAATTGTGGTTCCAAATATGTTCAAATGGCAACATTATGTTATTACATTAACATTTCACTGCACTCACTTGTAACTTTCATCATTTTAAATATTTCACCCCAAATTTTCAACATAGGCATTTCTTTACAACACCTTTTGAATATGACAGCTGTCATTTTCAACTGTTAGCCAAAATGTCTTTTCATGCCTGTGGTGTAGAATGATATTGCAGTGGCATGGAATAACATTTTGGTGGGACTATGACAATTTTTAGTGTTGGGTTCATGAGGTGAGATAATAAGACAGCTATGCTCACAATTTGGTTGCTCTTGCCATACAAATTATTTTGTCTATTTTCCCATTTGCAAATTATACTGCAAAGCCACTAGAGGGCAACAACTCAAGGAGGTTGCAATCCTCTTCCCACTGCTCTCCCCTAATACATCTAGTCCTGGGTCCTTCACACCTCTCCAGATGTATTAGTGATTACAGAAACATGGCTGAAAGCATCTATCACTGATCATGCCATCAACCAATACTGTTTTATCTCCAATATTGCTCTCATGGCTATCCTTGGCTGGCTAGTAACCCTGGCCTGCCTTATTCTTCTCTGCTGTGCAGACCAATTTATTGAACATGCCTTAAGATTCCATATTTGGGTTAGTACCCATCCCCCTCCATGTCATATCTGGCTTGACTACCCCTGCATACTCTTATGCACCCCTTGCCTTCCTAAACCTGACACTGTCCTCCTTGTGCTCTGGCTCTGCAAGCATTTGTGTGTACCTACCATACAATTTGCCCCTGGAAAGAAGCCTTCTTCTGCCTCACTATGGGTCTGTATTTCTGTTCTCCTCCTTCTGGCCTGAGCAGCGGATAAGAAGCTCAGTCCTGGACCCTTTGCCCTGCCTTTACACAAATCCCTGTCACTAATACTCACCCCTCTTCTAAAGGCCCGAAAATAGCACATATGAATATTCACATTCTTTGCCCTAAGATAGCTGCATTAGAAGCCTGGGTTTCCCAGAAGAACCCTGACATCCTATGCATCTTAGAATCATGTCTAAAGCCAGCTATCAAACAGCATGAGGTGTTGTTATCTACTTATAATTGCTTTAGGAAGGATAGGGTGGGCAAAAGGGCTGGGGGTGTCCTTATGTACACTCAAGCTGACTTGGATGTCATCGAACTCCCTGAACCTGACTCTGGATCCCCAGTCATGAAATCCATATTCCTCTCCTTGATGCTTGGAAAGGTCAAGAAATTAATTGTTGGGTGCACCTACTTATCACCCAGCAAGGTTTCTATTGGCCTCCCTCCATTCCTTAACTCCCTTGCCAGTCTCCCACACCATGATCTTGTACTTTGTGGCAATCTCAATATTGATTGGCTTAACCCTACTGCAGACAAAGTGCATTCCACACTTGCAGATTCTAATCTAGTACAACTTATTCAGGATCCTACGCACCTCAATACAAAGTCTGGTAAACATACTTTGCTTGACTGGGTGATTACTAATTACCCCCAGAAGGTCAAAGCTGCTGGAGTTCTTTCAGATTGTATAAGCGGCCATTCTCCAACATTCTGTGTATGGAGGAATAACTGTCCTAACCCCCCCACCCCAAGATTACCCTTGTTAGGGACATGGCCAAGTTTATCATCAGTAGCTTCTGTACCTCGATCATTAACACTGACTGAAGCCCAATTAAGACTCTCCCTGATATCAGTCAAGCCCTGGATTTCTTTATCTCCACCCTTACTCAAATCATTGATAAACATTCCCCCTTGACAAAATGCAGGTTCAAGGGTGTCAAGGCTCCATGGCTTAGCAAGAACATTAGGATGCTTATATCCTCCAGAGACTGGGCATGGCAGACTTACAAACAAGTGGACTGCCCTCCAATTGGCAGGTCTATAGGCAACTCAGAAATAAATGTAACCATGCCCTCCATAATGCCAAATTCCACCATTATAAATCCTTACAAACTGAACACCTTTGCCACCTCAAAGAGTTTTGGAAGCAGGTTAATTTCCTGGTCAAAGGAAAAGCTGCTGAACTCCTGAGCTCCCTCACCACCCATGGTACCACCCTAACTGACCCTCCCTTCTATTGCCAATGGATTTAATGGATTCTTTACAGATCTCCAAAAGTACACCTCTCTCTTCCAGAACTCATCTGTTCCCGCCTTACCCCCATCATCTTCAGCCTGCTGTGAGGTTCAGGTTTCTTCCTGAGTGCTGCAATCTGCACAGCTGTATTGGTCTCTGGATGGTCCATCATCCAGATGTCCCCCCCTTGGGCCCGTTCCTTAGCAAGGGTGTCTGCTGTGTCCTTGAAGGCATGGTAGGGGTCATGGAGAGAATGGGCCTTGACTTTATGTACATAGAGTTTGTGTGCAAATTTTTGTGCCAGTGAATGTATGTATATTACCAATTCTTTGTACTTCACTGGGCTGCCATCAGAGGAGAGGAAGGAGTACTTCTGCCAGAAAGGAAGACATTTTCTAACAGGACAACAAACCCAATTAGAGTCTGTAAAAATGATAGTATCCTAGGTTCCATGCTGGATGAACTCAAGGGCACAGGCCACCGCTGCCATCTCTGCATATTGTGATGATGCTACACTACAGTGTTTAGATATTTTGACAGTGTTTTTATAAGGGTAGATCACTAGAATGCCCATCCCTGTGATTTGTTCTCCCTGATAGTAAGATGCTGAATCATCAGTAAAGACAAGACACAAAGAGGTGTCATTAAGTTTTTGTGGCGTGGCAGGGAGAAAAGGACCTGGATCTGGAAGATCAGGTGACTGTAGTGCACAGTCATGGGGTTTTCCCTTGAAAAGGAGTCCATGAGCCAACATAGATGGAATTTTTGTCAGTTGTACCTGTATGTCTTTATCATGGAGAAGAAGTGAACAGTGTGTCAGTCTGGTGTTAGAGACTGACCCATTTTTTACTTTGTTTGAGAGTTGAAAGGTAGTTGAGGTGTGGTTGGTGTTGATGATCAGTGGTGAGTTCCCAATGATATACAGGAAGTGCTTGACAGCCCAGTAGGTGGCCAGAAGGTTCCTTTCACAAAGGCCGTACTTCTGTTCCACTGGGGTCAAGAGCTGTGAGGCATATGCAATGGGTCTCAGGATGCCATGCACCTTTTGAGCCAGCACTGCTGACATGGCAATGTCAGAGGTGGCACATTCCAGATGGAATGGTAGTGCTGGATTGGGGTTGACCAGAGCTGGGGTGGAGGCCAAAGCCTGCTTTGGTGACATCACAGACTGGGTGTGTATAGGGCCCCAAGTCTATGGGATGTCCTTTTTGAGTAACTCATACAGAGGAGCAGCTTTTTGAGCAAAATCACAAATAAAATCTCTGGAATAGTTTACCATACCTAGAAAGCTTTGAAGAGTTGCCACACTGATGGGCAATGGCAAGTCTTGCAATCCTTGCACCTTCCTCCAGGTAGGGCTTTGACCTTAGTCAGTTATTTTTAGACCTAGAAAGAGTACTTCTTTGTGACACAGTTGTGCTTTTGCTGGATTGCATTTTAAACCTGATCTCTGAATGAGAGTCAGTAGTTCATCCAAGAGATTCAAATGTTGTTCCTGTGTGGCTGTTGCCAGCAACAGGTCATCCACATATTGCAAGAGATATTGGGGGGTAGAGAAACTCTTGATGGCATCCATCATGTGTAGATGGAACAGGGATGGACTGTTATGGAATCCTTGTGGCAAGCAAGTCCACGTGTACTGTCTTCCTTCAAAGGTGAAGGCAAACTTATATTGACTCTTAAGGGCCAATGGTAATGACCAGAAACCACTGGAGATATCCAGGGCACTGAACCATTTCAAGTCAGGGGTCAAAAGTCATAGCACATCGGGTGCTGATGCCGTAGTTGGAGAATAACTGGGGATGACCTGGTTTAGTTTCTAGTAGTCAATAGTAAGCCTCCAGGCACCTGTGGGTTTCTTCACAGGCCACAGTGGGGAGTTGGCAGTGGAAACACAAGTTTTAATTACTCCTTGCTTGAGGAGTGACTTGATTGTCTCTCTGCAGGAAGGCAAGGCCTCAGTTGGGAAAGGATATTGCCTTTGCCTCTCATGTGCTGGGCCTGGCACTTCAATGACAGTGTGCATTCTACCACAGTCATGTTTGTTGATCGCAAATGCTTCCAAACCAAGTTGAGTTTTCGTCGGATGTACAGATTTTGCACAGCAAAATGCCAAAAAATGCACTTGTCACCTGATTTGTGCGTTTTTTGTCTGTGGCACTGCACAGCTACTGTGTGGTCTGCTGTTCCACAACTTGAGACATAGAAAGTACTTTGGTCATGGAATATGCCACTTTTCATTTGGTGAAAAAATATTAATCCATTAAAAAAGTTATTAAAGTTTGAAGTTCCCATTATAAGTCAACAGGAAAATTTAGATGTATGATTTGCGAAAGAAGAATGGGGTTCTGTCCATCTGGTCTAGCCTCACAATCAAAGAATTTGCAGGCTCATGGCTGAAAAATCTTTGGTCATAAGAAATTTATCAGTCATGATGGCCGTCATCTTGTTTTCAATTTGCAGTTGGAAAAAAACAAATATCTCAGCCCACGCGTGACTTTTGAAGTAAAGGAAGGATGGGTTTTGCTCAGGGGGCTTCCCTCTATCAACCCATGCCTCTGGTTACATTCAGTTGTGTCAAAAAATTGAATTTTAAACTTTGAAAATCTTTGGTCATGGCTCGTTAATGATCTTTGATCTCAAGCCTGCAAATTCTTTAGTCGCGAGATCTTTTTCTTTCTCGAGCTTACTTAGTCATTTCACGACAAGATGGTCAGATTTTTCAGGACCAGATCTCCCTGGAAAGGACCAAATAGCCCAAATTTCATGACCAAATGTTCCCTGATGGCCAAAAATGATCTTAGGTCATGAGGTCACAGCCGATTCTCGCGACCAAAGAATTTTTAACGGTGGTAAAACTTTAAAATTAAATATCTCTGAAACAGTTTGGTCTTTTTACTTTATATTTGGAGGGCGTTGAGGGGATGTCCTAGAGATGTGACTGATGATGTTTAGATGTTGGAAAATTAATTAATTGTAGAGAAATTGAGTGACGTACTTAACATTTTGCCCATAGGATTATGCATGGTGCTATTGGCTTGAAATTTATAAGGTAGGTAGCCGTAGTGCCACAGAGGTACCTTTCAGTGGTTTGGTGTGTAAAACTTACACAGGTGTGGAATTATGCCACTCTGATGAATGAAAATAACTTTTAAATTGTATGTCCAATTTGCCTGAAATTTGGAATATAGAAAGATTAATCATAGATCTTCGATTGTGACAATTTTTTGGTGTCAGTGGCGGTTATGGTTGCTGAATTATGGCACATGCTCATTATAGTTAATGGGAAAGTATATATGTACATTGTGAAAACCATGGTGAGCACATTTTTGGGTGTGCAGGAAGATCCCATTATAAGGTATAGAACAGCTCAAAAGGTATGGCATATGCATATTGTTATGCAGTGCTGGGCAATGTGGTAGGAGCTTGGGGCCCTCCAATACATGTGGTTCACTACTTATATTATGATGTCATGCAGAAATTTGCAAGTTGGCAGGAGTGTGAGGCTCAAAGGGTCCCATGCTCCCACCAACCTCTGTGACAAAGTACTTAATATAGAAACATAGACTTTGATGGCAGATAAGGACCACTTGGCCCAGCTAGTCTGCCCATTTCCCTACCCACAGGATAAGCTGCTGATCCTAGTTAACCAAGAGCCTATTTCTTCCTACCCCCACAATAATTGCCTTATGTCTGTCACATGTATTCTTGAATTCTTCCACAATCTCCTACTTACCTATGCTTTTTCAAAAAGTAAGGAAATTCTTTGCAAAAACTACGTTAATGTAACAGGGTTTTCTACAGCGACAAAAGTGAGGAAAGTTGGAGTCCCCCCCACTGCCACACATACATACACATACACACACAGACACACAGAAGCACACACATAGACACACACACACACACACACAGAACACACAACTGGGGGGGCAGTACAAGGCAAGACAGCCAATCACAGACACACACCATAATGTTACAGAAATAACATACGTCTTCATAAACATACCACAGCAGGCATCCATCATCATGTTTCACCAACTGTATCACTTCTGCTGCCATCCCAGTCTCTTGGGTGCTTACACCCTTCTGCATAACAGCATAATCTAAATAGTAAAACACATGTATTGGTGGGAGTGCAGGATCCTTTGGGCTCGGCTCTCCCACCAACTTGCCCATTTCTGCGTAATAGCATAGCCCCATGCTACCACCAACCTGGACATTTCTGCATAACAGCATAGCCCCATGCACCCACTAACTTGCCCGTTTCTGCATAACGCCATAATATAACTAGTAAAACAAATGTATTGGTGGGAGCGTGGGACCCAGCCCCCACCAACTTGCCCATTTCTTTATAACAGCATATCCCATGTTCCCATCAAGTTGTCCATTTCTGCATAACACCATAATATAACTAGCAAAACATGTGTTGCTGAGAGCCCGGGACCCTTCAGGCCCCCGCACTACCACCAACTTGCCCAAAATTACCCATTTCTGCATAACTGCATAATATAAGTAGCAAAACACATGTATTGGTGGGAGTGCAGGGCCCTTTGGGTCCTGCATCCCCACCAACTTGCCCATTTCTGCATAACAGCATAGCCCTATGTTACCACCAACTTGCCCATTTCTGCATAACACCATCATATAAGTAGCAAAACACATGTATTCTCACCAGCTTGCCCATTTCTGCGTAACAGCCTAACTCCATGTTCCCACCAACATGCCAATTTCTGTATAACAGCATAATATAAGTAATAAAACACATGTATTGGTAGGAGCATCTCAGATGCTTGTAGAGGATGTCAGTGTATGCACCCAAGAGACTGGGATGGCAGAAGAAGCGATACAGTTGGTGAAACATAATGATGGATGCCTGTTGTGTTATATTTAAGAAAGTGTATATTATTTCTGTTGCGTTGTGGTGTGTGTCTGTGATTAGTTGTCTTGCTTTGTACCACCCCCCCAGTTGTGTGTTTTGTGTGTGTGTGTGTGTGTGTGTGTGTGTGGCAGTGGGGGGGGGGAGTCGGACTTAGGGTTAAAAACCCGAACGCCGAATTTATTCACTTTTGTCACTGTAGAAAACCCTAACTGTTGCATTAACATAGTTTTTTTGCAAAGAATATATATATATATATATATATATATATACAGTATATACATGTATTATTGAGTAATCCATTTTAAGTCATAGAGTCTACATTCATTTTCTGTGAGCACTCATCATTTTTGTTTCTTATTATTGTCTCATGAAGCTTCCTTTGTATTGATGTTAAACTCATTTCATTATACTTCCCAGGCTCAGGTCTTAATGAATACTGCAACAATAACACATAATCCACCCAAATAAATCTAGGGGTCCGGTGCTTCCACACCAACATAGATGTATTCATCTATGGAGAAATGGAAGGGTAGGATCTGGAAGACCCTGCTCTCCCACAGGCAAGTGAGGATACGAATATATTATTTCAAAGAGTAAGGAAATTAATTGCAAACAACTATGCTAATGTACCAGTTAGGGTTACAGTCCATGCCACAAAAGAAGGCAAATGTGGCATTAGAGTTTCTAAACCTAACTCCACATTCTCCCCTCCCCCCTCCACAAGCAGTGGAAGGGGCAAAGCAACCAAAGACAGCCATCATCAGGTAAGACAAACTTTGTGTAGCTCGCTGGTAAGACCACACCTACAGTACTGCATGCAATACTGGTGCCATACCTGAAGAAAGACATTAAGATGCTGGAGGGGGTACAAAGCAGGGCAACAAAGATGATCCAGGTCTGGGGGATTTATCTTACGAGAGCAGACTGAGGGAACTGAACATGTACTCGCTGGATGGGAGGAGGGACAGGCGAGATATGATTGAAACCTTCAAGTACATGACTGGCATAAACAGGACTGGGAAGGAGGGGCTTTTCAAGGTGAGGAAAGGGAGAGAAGGGATACTCAAGGCCACGCTATGAGGTTGGTGGGGGGTAGGTTCAGGAGAGAGATGAGAAGACACTTTTTACGGAGAGGGAGGTGGCCTGGTGGAACACGTTGCCGATGGAAGTGGTATCCAGCAGGACAGTAAGCTGCTTCAAAAGCGGCTGGGACAGAGGAAGGGGAAGGGTTAAGGGTTGGGGAAGGGAGGGAGGGGCAGCTGCTGAGTAGGGAGCTAGCTGCAAAATCAAGCAGACGTGATAGACCTTTGGGCCTTTATCTGCTGGCAAATTTTGTATGTTCATAAACAACATGCAACTCTGCAGATAACACAAATCAGATCAAATCATAATTTATTTCTAAAGTGCTTTTCTAAATCAAGTGAAATCCATCATCGTGGTCCACCAGGTGTATGAGGTTCACTGTCATGCCAGTGTGTTGGGGGATGCCTGAATACTGGGCACCATTGGGGGTTCACTGCTGGTACCAAACCCAAAAGTGCTCCCTAGAGACCTGCAGAAAGCTGCAGGGATAGTGGGGGATGGGGCAGTGCACAGGGAGGGTTGGTGGGAGACAGATGGCTGATAGCAGGGGGTGGTATCAGCACCAGAGTGGGTCTGTATGAGTTCCACTGATATATTAGTGTGTTGGGTTATTTTTTCATCTCTTTTGCCATGAAAACGTTTTGGGGTGCCTACATGCTGGGCACCATGTGGGGGCCCAGCAGTGCATAGGGAAGGGTAGTGGGAGACATATTGATGACTGTAGGGGGTGGTATCAACACCAGAATGGGGCTATATGAGTTTCACTGCCATACCAGTGTGTTGTTGAGGTGTGCATTCTGATCTCCATTGTCATAGGAGTGTGTTGGGGGGCACCTGCATGCTGGGAATCTGGGGGGTGGCTTGACACTGCAAATGCTGGGCTGGTGGGAGACAAATGGCTGATGGGTGGAGTAACACCAACACCTCAAAATGGCTGAATGAGATCCAATACCATGTCCGTGTGTTTCCAGATAATCCAGAAGTCTGCTGGAATGGCACTATGTTGGTGCAGCTCCCAGGACAGAGACCTACCAGGAGGCTGGCAGGGTCATGGGGGACAGGCATCTGAATGGCGATGGCTGGTGGGACACAGATGAGTGGCAGGTGGTGTGGCACCAGCACCACCATGGAATAATATGTTGTCCACTGCCATGCCAGTGTGATGGGGTGGGAGCACACATGCTAAGTTCTGGGAGGCTGCCAGGGTTGTGGGAGATGGGGCAGTGCACAGGGAGTGCTGGTGGGGATAGATGTGTAACAGGAGTGGTGGCACCAGTACAACAGTGGAGCTGTATGAGTTACACTGTCATGCCAGTGTGTTGTGAGGGCACATGGTTGTCCAATGCCATGGCAGTGTGTTGGGGGATGCCTGCATACAGGGCACCTTTGGGTGGGGGGCACTGCATAGGTAGGGCTGATGATAGTCAGATGGGTGATGGGGGGATAATGCCAGCATTGAAGCCAGGCAGTAGGAGGTCTGCTGGCATGGCACTGTGTTTGTGGGATGCTCAAAGGTTTGCTGTCATAGCACTGTGTTGGAGGAGTGGCCGGAACAGAGACCTACAGGAAAGCTGTTGCGGTCAGAGCGGATGGGTAAGTGAATGGAAAGACAGCTGGGGTGATGAGAGGAGTGTCAGCAGCACCGCAATGGCACTGTATGACTTCTGCTGTCATTCAAGTGTGTTGGAAGGTGCCCAGATGTCTGCTGCAATGGCAATGTGTTTGGGGGCGCCAACCTTCCCTATGCACTGCCCCATCCTCCATGACCCTAGCAGCCTCCCGGTAGGTCTCTAGGGAGCATTTTGGGGTGCAGTGTCTTCAGTAGCCCCCAACATGGTACCCATCATGCATATATCCCCTTAACACACTGGCTTGGCAACAGACCTCATACACCTGTTGGACCATGATGATGAATGTCTCCTGTGTTATCTGCATAGAGTGGTATGTTGTTTGTCTTACCTGATGATGGCTCTCTGGTTGCTTGTGTTGCCTTGTGCCTTGTACTGCTTGTAGGGGGGAATGTGGAGTTAGGGTTGGAAAACCTTACACCACATTTCCCTTCTTTTGTGGCACTGATTGTAACCCTAACTGGTGCATTAATGCAGTTTTTTGAAATTAATATATATTATTGTATATATATTATTCTAGCATGATAGTGGCAGTATAGTTAGTGTTGCCTGACAGGTTCTACAGTATGTTTAAACTACTAACTTTTCACCTTAATAGCCTTGACACTGTTCATCAAAATTGGCTGAAATTTGGCATACATTGTTTAGGGGGCAATGTCTAAGCACCACATGCTGGGATTCCTGTGAGGGTTCCCTGGACATCATGAGGTCCTCAGACCAGCATGTTCACCCTCCTCACTCCTGAAACCACAAGCACCAATCAACGGGATTCCTGTGAGGGTCCCCTGGAGGTCATGAGGGCCTTGGACCAGCAAGTTCACCCTCCCCACCCCCAAAACCACAAACACCACATGCCAGGTTCCTGTGAGGGTCCCCTGGAGGTCATGAGGGCCTTGGATCAGCAAGTTTGCCCTCCCCACCCCCAAAACCACAAGCATCACTCTCCAGGATTCCTGTGAGGGGCTCTTGGAGGTCGTGAGGGTCTCAGACTAGCAAGTTCACCCTCCCTTCCTGAAACCACAAGCAACACTCACTGGGATTTCTGTAAGGGTCCCCTGGAGGTTGTGAGGGCCTCGGACCAGCAAGTTCACCCTCCCCCACCCCAAAACCACAAGGTACTAATCTACTCACAAAGGAACGCCACTCAATTGCATGCCTAGCATTTGCTCTTCTGCATTTGTGTTTGGTGCCATTTTTGTATGAATTAGTCGGCATACATATGAAGATAGTCTTTTTTCTTTATTTTTAAAGCATGGAACAACTGCATTTGTACCTTAAGGAAAATTGTGCTGTTCTCTTAAAATCCTGGAATAACTGCATTTGTACCTTAAGGAAACCAGGAGCCTTTAATTAAATATTGTGCTGTTTTTTACTAATCCTGTAATAACTGCATTTTTTACCTTAAAGTGAATCGGGAACCTTTAATTAATTACTGTGATAGTTCCTTGCTTAAGGAAGTTACTACAGCTTCCTGTTTATCCCAACTTTAATTACCTGTACTACGTGAAAACAGCTAGAGTAGGAGTTTTTTTGCTCTAGTCCACTTTCTTTGGATCAGCTCCACTTTCCCCCTTAATTCAGATGAGCTCTGACTTTGAAATGCAAGTTTGTTTGAGTGGGCAGGTTTCTGTACTTTAAACTTGGACTCACTCCAATCCGTGCCCTGCTCACAAACCAGGAGGCTTAATTTCTTCTGAGTCCTTTAGTCTGTCCCCTACTCCTCGGCCCCCCAACCTGCTACCTTAAGATAAATAGCTGACATTTTTCTCCTTTCTCCACAGCACCACTTGCCAGGATTCCTCTGAGGGTCCCCTGGAGGTCATGTGGGCCTCAGACCAGCAAGTTTGCCCTCCCCCACCCCCAAAACCACAAGATACAGATCTGCTCACAGAGGAACACTGCTCAGTTGCACACCTAGCATTTGTTCTTCTGCGTTTGGCCCTGCCGACGCTCTGCGTCGGCTCCCCACCACCCCTGCTACCATCCTTGGTCAACTTGCACTTATATAGGGGGGTGTTGTAGGCTGTTCAACTAATCAGCCCACTTCGCCATTAGTGGGCTATATCCTCTTGCCACTAGTGGCCGCTCTTCTCTATCATGCTACCCTCGGCTGGCATGTCCCCTTTTTGACAACTGCAAACCTTAATTTACACTATGCTTCTGTTACTCTCGTTGTTCACCCTGGTATTGACCCCCCACAAGCTGCTCCCCTTGCATACACCCCCCACCATGCCATTGACTGTTGCCCACCTGCCTGACAGCTTTGCTCCATAACAGCACCAGTGTGGATAAAATGCAAAGTCTCCCTGACCCCATATGGGTATGCAGATGGATACACCCCCACAGTCTTTTCCCCATTCATCCCTCCTAATGACTACCACCCCAGGCGTATCACCCTAGGTTCTCCCTGCTGCCCTTGGCAGCCATACCACCTGGATCATCTGCTATAATCCGCACCCCCTCATTTTGACTCTTCTTTCTGGCTTCTCCCCCATACACTAAACCTCCCCATCCCTACATTCTCTGCCCAGTAAGGGCCCTTAGCTCACAAATCTCACCTTCTCAAAAAGGTGTGCTGGAACCCTGCCATCAGGGTCCTCCTCTTCCTCCTTCTTCTTATGTCTGGGAATATCCACCCTAACCCTGGAACTCTCACACACCCTGCCCCAACTCACTCCCCTCACTACAGGCTGTGAAATGCCACCCTAAACACTTGCAGTTTGTTAAAGAAGTGGTATTCCTTCCAGTGTTGAGTCCTACAACACTGGCCTGATGTTATTGCCATGGGGAAAACTTGGCTGTTCTCTCCAGATCCCAGATGCATCCATAACCCTCTTCGGTTATAACTTATACTAAGCAGACCAGCTAAGTATGAGTGGGAGTGGCTGTGCCATTTACATCAAGGATGCACTACACGGACAGATGCTGCCCCCCATCTGGTGCCTGGACCCCAGGCTCTCACTCTAAAACTTACCTTAGGATGTTCCCACACACCCCTTCTCATCACTGCAGTATACGTTCCACCCAGAGACAAGAAGGCGGCCTTCCACTCAGTACTATCTGACCTGGCCACCCTCCTGTCTCAAACTGAACAAATCGCTCTTGGGGATTTGAACGTCAATTGGTTAAGCAAGGCAGCTGCTCTGTTTATCATTGCAATCTCTGCCCAAAACCTGACACAAGTAGTCACAACCCCCACCAGACTGAATCAGCACACAGGGTCTTCCTCATTGCTAGACCTCGTCTTCACCAATCACCTCCACAAAATCAAAAGCACATTAGTTCTCCCAAACGCCTTTAGTGATCACTCCCCAGTTCTCTGCCATTGGTCAGGCAAGGCATGCAAATCGCCTCCCAAAATAATCCTACAATGCAAACTTGGCCCTGGCAAACTTGACCATCTTAAATCACATCTCTCTAATATGGATTGGTCCATCATAATGAGCACCCCTGACCCAGACAGAGCCCTCGACCTCTTCATTTTCTCTTTCAACACCATATGCGACAAGTTTGCCCCAGTTACTAAAAGGGTGGTCAAAGGCAATCCAGTGCCTTGGATCACCGACCAATTCCTGGCCCTGATACAGTTCAGAGATTCATTATGGCACTTATTTAATGAATCTGGCCTCCCTTCTGATTAGGCAAAAGTACAGAGAGGCCAGGAACAAATGCACATGGGCCCTGTGCAAGGCCAAAGCAGAGTATTATAAATCCTCCTTAACATCTACCTGGGGCTCTGGACACAAATTCTGGAACAACATTAAGGATATCTGTGGCAAAGTCCCTAACCCTGTCCCAAATCAGATAATGAAAGATTGTTGCCTGTCCTCAGATCCATCCAGTCTAGCCACAGCCTTTAACGACACCTTCACAAACCTCAGCCACATTCTCCCTCCTAATTTCTTTGACCCACCCCCAGCCAGCTCCCCATCTCCCCACACTGATACCCCCCCTTTTGTCTACATTGCATTTTGCCTAAGGCAGCTGGGCTGTATCTTAAAAAAGCTCTAAGCCATTCCTGTTTCAGTAGTGATACCTTAGGCGTGAAACCTGGCTCCCCTCCATGAGGTACTAAACCCCATCACCCATATTCTAAACCGCTCCTTATGTCTAGGAGAATTCCCCTCTAGGTGGAAATATGCCTCCATCACCCCTATTTTCAAAAGTGGGGACTGTATCATTACAAATAACTACCACCCCATCTCCATTTTCCCTCCCCTGTCCAAGGCCCTAGAGCGGATTGTCTTTGCTCAGCTCATGGACCACCTTAACAAATACAACCTACTATGCAAACAACAGCACAGCTTTTGGAAAGTTCACAGTACTGCTACTGCTCTTCTGAAGTTAACAGCACACAATCACTCTGCCTTGGATACAGGCGATATCACTGGTGCAGTATTTATTGATCTCACTAAAGCATTTGACACTGTCAACCACTGCCTCTTACTTACCACACTCTCCAACATTGGTCTCTCTTGAGACACCCTTAACTGGTTCTCTGATTACATCTTGAACTGCTACCAGCAGGTCAAAATAGGTAACATTTCTCTCCACTAGGATGCCTGTCCTTTCCGGTGTTACACAGGGGTCCATACTAGGACCACTTCTTTTTGACCTCTTCCTTAACTCCCTCCCCAAATCCTGCCCTGGAGACCTACTATTATACGCAGATGATGCCGTCCTTTATTCCTCCAACTCTGACCCCTTTGTACTCCACCATTCCCTACAATCCTCCTTTAGTTGCACTGAAAATTGGTTCTCCTCTCAACTCCTTATTCTCAACCATAAGAAGAACAAAGTCATGCTATACTCTCACCCTCTGAACTCCTGGAAAGACTCTGCTCCCAAATGCTAACTACCAATTTTACCCCTTTGGAGCAAGTGGACTCCTTTAAATACCTTGGCATCACTCAAGACCCAGCCCTTAATTTCCATCAGCATATCCATCTCCTGTCCACCACCCTCAATGTTAGGCTTGGGTAATTGTATCATTTCAAACACTGCCTTACTCCTGATGCCCTCAGGCTTGCTGTCTCCTCCTCGGTCCTCTCCCTACTTGGCTATGGTCTACTGATCTATAGTGCGGCAAACACCTCTGCTCTTAATAGACTCTGTCTCTCCCTGAATAAAGCCTGCCACCTCATACTGGGATGTGACCATCTCACCCATACTTGCTCACTCTATAATGATACTAACTGGCTAAATCTTGACAATAGAATCAGGTTCCACACTTGCCTCATGGCAAAGAAAACTGTCCTTGGCCTCTACCTCCCAGACTGACTGCTATAGTCAACCCTGCCCTGGTACTCAAGCATACCCATAGCTCTGACAAGCAACTCCTCTTGGTTCCCCACTGTTGAATCTCACAGTTCCAAAGGTCCTTCAGCTACAGGGCCCCTTCTTGGTTGAACAACCTGCCCTTGTCACTTGTGAATGAAAACATAATTGGCACTTTCAAAACTTATCTTAGGGCCCACCTTCAGTCCTCTAATACATGTGACTGTTGCTGATCCTACACTACCCCACCTTTTGCTTTTCTCTCCCAAGACTATGGCCTCTGGCCTGCTTTTACCCCCCCCCAGGACCCTTACTTGAGCTGCCAACTCTGATATATATCTGATTTAAAAGTATTCCTAAAGACTTGCACAAATTAACCTGTTAGCCACCTGTTAGCATTCACTGCTCATTGTAAATATGCTGGATTGTCTTGCTTGTTGAATTACCTTCTAATGTCTGTTCTGTTGTTATTCTATGTGATTTGGAACCTTTGTAAATGAGTCTGTGACTCAAAGGTATATCTGAATACTCAATAAATCAATTAAATATGTGGAATGTTTCATTATGGCAGCTTCTGCAATTTCTGAGACCTGCATATGTAATTTTCTTGTAGAGGGCTTATTTGTTTTCCAATGTTTAACATTGGTGTCATAATTTGCTCTCACCTACAGCTAGTGCTGTGCAGAAGTTTCAGATTCTGGCAGAACAAAATTCCGCAGGATTTTCAGAATTCTGCCGAATTTCACCACAAATGGAATGGTGAAATTCCATGGTAGAAAAAAGTTGCAGAATGATTTTCCATGGGGAAAAATACTGCTCCATGGAATATTATTCCCTGGATCTCAATATTTTCCATGGAAATTGTTGCATAATAATTTTCTGTGGACAAATCGCTTTTCTGTGGAATATTATTCCACAGATCACAGTAGGTGGAATTCCACTGAAAAACCAGTGAAATTCTAGCAGAAATTCAATTGGCAGAATGACCATTCCATGCTAATTCTGCCAGTGGAATTCCACATTCCGCACAGCACTACCTACAGCCTAGAAGGAACAGAATTTGTTTCCAAAACATTCAGGGTAGAGGCAGCCTGTGCCAAAGTAATGCCTTTCAAAGGCTTTGTGAAAAAATATTAAACAGTTCCAGAGTTATAAGGATGTGAAAGTTTTCTTTTTGCTGTTTTGAGTATGCTCAGTGGAATATTTTGGATAACCCTCTGATACAACACAAAAAAATCTGCGTCTCCAGACAGTTTTTTGGTTTCTCACCACTTGCTTCTCACAACATAAAACAAATGTTTTTTGTCATGACAGCCATGCTCTTGTTTGCCCCCAAACTAAAAAAACATGGAAAATATATGAACATTGTACATCATTAAAAAACAAACACCTGAACCTAGCTAAACAGGAGCCATTAAGCTAGATTCTGGGGCCCGATATTCAAATCTGGGCAAAGCAGAGGACACAAATTTGTGCTGCCCCTTGCAGTTACCCAGGTGTCCAAAACTGCTATAGTCAGTTGAATAGCACATTGGCACTATTCTACTGAAAAAAGGGCCACTGATACCCAGCACTAAGCCACTTAGTGCCGGGCAGACATAGCCTCTGAAATAGGATGGTACAATGGCTTGTGCCAATGCTAAATTCCCCATATTCAAATGGAGCTATGCATATGAGCCCAATGGGCATGGAGGCGTTAAGGGACCATTTGTATGCCCATTATGGGATCATTTGCATAGGAAGCAAGGCTGTACTGCGTGGCTCCACTCCCCATTGTTCGTTTCCCAAGAGCTATCCATTCTACTAGTGGTGCCTCCCCCCGACTGATTGCTGTCCTGATGTGAAACATGATATTTTCCTGGTGCTAGTGGGTCACCTCTGCCACCGATTGCCATCCCCATGTATAGTATTAAACTTTCCTGGTGGCTAGCACTCCCTCCCTCCCTCCACTGATCACCATCTCCATGTATAGTATTAAACTTCCCTGGTGGCTAGTGGTCTCTCCTCCCACCCAATACCTGCCTGATGTATCACTGTAATGTTCCCTGAGGTCCAATGGTTTCCCCCAATCCCGATCCCCTGTCAATAACAGATACACCATTCTCCGGTGGTCTACCAGTCCTCCTTCCACATCCGTGAGCTGCCTTTAACATACAATAGATATTATTCCCTGGTGTTTAGTGGACCCCCCCATCCCACTACCCTGGCAGGTAGTGCCCCACCACCCAGCTCACCCCATCCCAACCCCAAGCTGGTGACCAGCAAAGCCTTCCCCTCACCACCATGGCCAGATGCCATCTGAGCATCAATGAGCACTTACTGTATACAGTACACACTCACTGACAGTTTAGTTGGCAGCTGGCCATTTGTGGTGAGTGGAGGGCTATGCCATTCACCAGATCAGGGTCAGGATTGGGGGTGAATGAGGTGGTGTGGCATTATCTGGCATGGTTGGGGGCAATAGACACCTGGGAATAATATCTATTGTATGTTGTGGGCAGCTCAGGGATAGGGAGGGGGGATCACTGGACCACCAGGGAATGGCACATCTGTTATTGATGGGGGATTGAGATGGGGGAATCACTGGACCTCAGGGAACATTACAGTGACACATCGGGTGGGTTTCAGGTGGGGGGTAGAGAACCACTAGCCATAAAGGAAGTTTATTCCTGTACATGCCACCAGGGACTAGTGTGTTGGTGGCCAGGGGGGCTCCACACTTCTTCCACCAACCACTAGGGTTATTTGTGAGTAAGTTGTGGTTTCAATTGGTGGCATGTGCTCCATGCAAGGGAGTCAGGCAGAATGGCTTTGTGCATCGCACATACTCTTAATATTGACTGTGCCAATATTCAGGTCCCTGCACCTTTATTTACATTTTGGTCCCCTCTGAATCTTGCCAGGGTGTAAACTCTGTTTGCCTGCACTAACCAAACTCTTCAATATTGTGTATCTGGGCATAACCTGGTGTTTGCAGGCAAACTTGGATGGTGCCCAGGTAATCTTTTGAATATCGGGCCCCTAGTGTTTGTATTTTTTTTAAAACTCCAGAAATGCATTTTCTGGGCATCCCCAAATTCATTGTGTACAGTTTAGTGAGATGAGCTGTTCACCAGTATTCCCTGTATGAAAACAGTGAAATGTTCTTGACTTATGAAGTCACAGCTGGAGTCATGCTACCAACTTCAGTTTTAGAAGTGAGCCAGTGAGCCAAACCTCTCTATGTCTCTCGCTCTCTCTCTCACCCTCTATCTATCTATCTATCTATCTATCTATCTATCTATCTATCTATCTATCTATCTATCTTTTTATTCCCCTCCACATTCCAGCTCAGCCAGCCCTCCCTTATTGTTCCCTGAAATATCTGTAACTGAAAAAAAATAATAAGGTAGACCGGAGTGCTCATCCCAGTGCTGCTTGCCCAAAGCTCTCCCCCAAAATCCTTAGGTGGTGACACCTGGGTGCTGATGCCCAGTGCCACCATAGAGTTTAGCTGACATTGGGGTGCCCAATCCCTAGTGTCAGGCCAAATACAAATTTTAACCTACAAAAAAAGAAAACAGTCCCTTGATGTATTTTTTGTTATAAATAATCTATAGAAAAGAAAATGGTCCACTAGTGATCTGACCTTCCCTAGACCCTCATCCATCCTAAGCACCCACCAACTCCTACACATCCTCACTCACCTGAACATGTCCCACAATGTAGATACACTCTCCAATGGAAAACATGTCTTGCTGCTGGAACTGGCAACTACTACATGAGATAATGAGGTAAGTCTGGTTTAATGCATGTCAATGGGGTTTTAACTTTTAACCATAACTTTATAAATTTTTAATATTTGTACACCAAATTTTTCTGCATGTCCTTTTGGAGAGTATGCAAACTGGACAATGACTCCGGGATGCTGAAGTCCTTAACATTGGCAATGTTGACAGGTTTCAACGTTGGCAATGTTAAGAACCCGAGGGTGGAAATCTTCACTTTTGCCATCTGTCACACCTCCTTCTAACTAACTCCAACTTGGAGCTAGTTATATTAAGAAGGGGGGGTGTGGGGGCACAGCCCCCTGAGAGAAAGACACCAGTGTCTGATGGGTGAAATATCACCTGTCAACATTAGGGATCTCGCCATGACAAACTTCGACAACACTGTTGTCAATTTGGCATGATAAAACCCTTCTGGAGACCCCACCTCATGAACAAGGGTGGTGACATTTTTCAAATAATCCAGAAAGGTGATTTTGATGTTGTTGTGCAAAATCACATTTCAGGCAGGATTTGAAAACTTTCACCTACTGAGTTCACCAAGTGGGGTCATATGGCAGAATAACCAAGTTAAGCGCAGATGTTGAAATATTTCAACATTCACTAATAACGTCACTGATTTTCACTATTTTGACTCCAAACTTTCAACATAGCCATTGTTTCACACCATCTCATAAATGTGACAGGCATCATTTTGCAAATCCTGGTTGAGATGTGTTTTCCCATATGTGGTGCAAAATGATATTTCGACCAATATTCTATAAATGCCACATGTCATTTTTATAAGGAGGAGTTATGAAATGACTATCTTGAAAATTTATGGTCAAAAATAAAAAAAAAGATAATAACAATCAATAAAAAAGGTTGTGTGTAGTACCAGACTTTACACTAGTGGGTAATGCTTTCTGATTCCATGCTGATGAGCTTTGCTTGTGGACAAGCTCAGTGACCCAGCTGGATGAGTCAAGGCTGGGGGAGAAGGCACTGTCATAAGACATCACACACCCCCAGCCTGGGAAAGGTAGGTGCAGGGTTGCACACATGGGACCAAGTACCATATAGTGAAAGAACTCTTCTCTTGGTGTAAGGCCCTGCACCTCTGCACCTGCAGGTGCCAGAGGGCTCCATGATTTGACTGAGAGATGGATTCTTTGTCCTGTGCATCTGTGTTGTGGCCACATGGAAACCCAGAACCCAGAGTGCCCTACAGGTCAGCAGTCCACCAGACAGGCCCAAGAATTGTGACATCCATTGCTGCATGGAAGTGCTGGGACCACAGGGCAGTGCACATCCATAGGAGGATGGACCTTTTCATTGGCCCTGCACATCTGCATCTGTTTACACAGGTAATTTCAGGACCAACATGAATGAGGATATAATTCCACTATTTGAAAAAGAAAGGAAATTATTTATAAAAACTGTGTTAATTCACTGGTCAGGCTTCAGCTTAACACCACAAAAGTAGGGAAAGGTGGCATTAGAGTTTCCATCCCTACCTCCCCACCCTTCAACCAGCAAAAGTGGAAGACATTAGGGTTTTTGGCCTCTGGAGTCTTAGCGAATCAGTGGTGGGGTCATCCTTGGGGTTGTTAACCCAAATGCCCACCCCCTACTCTGAGCAAATGAGTCAGATGTGATTTCTCTTCTTCAGGCAGGGCTCTGTATGAAGAAAGCTAAAACAGATTCTGTTGGCAACATACAGTATGGCGAGTCATACCGTGAAGCCCACCAGGATGAAGCACAGCACTGAAGAATTCTGCAGTAGAGTTACTGCAGCAAGCAATGCAATTTCAACAAGAGTTAATCCCTTTTGTCATGCAGTAAACCTGTGACATTGCACTTCATCCCGCTGGGCTTCACATTCTCTACCTTTGAAGAGTGTATCACTATGAGGCACTGGCTTGGAGTTGTACCTTGTACTTTGAACAGGAGACTATGGACTGAAGGGAGAGGTGAACATTAGGGTTTGAAAACTCTAAGAAATACCCCAACACTGCTTCGCCAGACTCTGGAGACTCAAAACCCTAATGTTTTTTCCTTTTGCTTGGGGGTGAAGGTGGGGAGTTAAGTTAGAACGATTGTACTTGCTTTTGAAGATCTCAGCATCATCTGTGTATAGAAGAATAACATTTCTACAAACATTAGGAAGAGAATTCAAAAATGAACTAAACTATAAAGGCCCCAGTATTGGCCCTTGGGGAACTCCTGTTGTAATAAGTGCAGAAGAAGATAAAGAACTGAATTTTTTTGTTTGTTTTTGTGAACAACCATATAGATAGTACTAACACCAGTCCACAACATCACCAGAAAATCCTAGATCTCCCAAAGCATTATAAAGGAGCTGATAATGTACCAGATCAAAGGCCTTGGTGAGATCCACAAAGACAGCCATAGAATAGCAGCCCTTAATCAACAGCCTCATGAACTGCCTGTGTGAATCCAACCAAGGCCATCACTGTACTATGACCAGGGTGAAAAACATGTTTGTCTGGGGTCAGAAAGTCATACTTAGTGAGGTAGTCTAAAAACTGATCAAATACAATACATTTCATAATCTTTGCTAAGCTGGCTGAACGCGATATTGGGTGATAGTTCTTAATGTTAGATTGATCTCCAGATTTATACAAGAGAACAACTATTGCACTTTTTGATACTGATGGAAACTGATCCAGACAAAGGGAACTACTGAAAATGTTGGTCAGAGGAAAGCATATGATGTTTGTGGTGAGCTTCACAAGCTAATAATCCAACATATCAATAGCCACAAAATGACCTTGGGTTCTTTTTAATGAGATGTTTATGGACTTCAAGGGGTAAGCACTCTAAAGTAAAAATTAGGAGTAGGCTTTTCAAGACAAGACAAAAGAACACTAGTATCATCCTGGCATTTAACAGATTCTTGTGGCATATATTTTATTAAATTATTAAAACAATTTGTGGAATTTATCAGCTATACAACATGGATCAGTAAGGCTACCAGGGCCCCATATTCAAAAGTGTCAGGGTGCATTGTGCAAGTGCTTGTGTTATGCAACACAGGTGAGCTGGCACAAAATAATGGTATATTCAGAAGTTGCACCATAATATGCGATCATGCATGTGCAGCTGAATATTGCAAACATGCACAATCTCTCAGTGGGAGATGCATGGCACAGCAGGTGTCCAGATCCTAATGCAGAGCGTATGGACATGAACAATGCAAAGCCACTTGTGTGGCATGCAGATTCGCAATATTCAGCCAGGATATACAAATGGCCTGATTGCACAGTCAGCACCCAAACAGCACATTTGCAACTCATTACTGGAATGTATTCAGGCCATTTGAATACTATTGGCATACACAGTTCCAGCATTACAGGGCAGCACCACCACTCCACAAAGGTGATCAGGAGGTACTGCAGCCAGCAGGCAGGTGAGAATGCATGGTTGTTTGTGGATGGACTGCACTGGTCTGAGTACAGGGCTACATACCCCCGACCCCTTAGCACCCAAATGTGTGCCAAGGTGTGTGACAACTGGTCAGAATGTGTGGCAAAACAGCAAATATGTCAGTGCAAGCTCATAAAACTGTGTAAATGAGTGCACCAATGCTGCTACAGTGTTCTGGTACCTAGCATCTCATGTTATTATATAGTTCTGCATAACAGTCCCAGTGATCGGTGTGTAATGTCACCCACTCAATGTAGGTCAGAGGGTGTCTGAAAGATAACATGAGTGACGTACCCTGTACTGTGTGACAGTTGAGAGGTTTGTTATGCTACTACCCATGGCCATGTCCATGCCCTTGGTGGCCACGTGCACAACAGTGGAAGAGCCTGGTGTACTTGGGGCTTGCCCCTGCCACCTCCATGTCGCAGGTGATGCCATCCCTGCCCTGTGCTGCTCACAGTTGTGCACTGTCCATCACCAGTACACCACAGTGACCTGAACTCAGGCCCCTGCAGCATTGTCTCACTGCAGGAATGGCATCGGTGACATGTATGTGGTTCCTGGTGGCATGGGTCTGGCATGGGCATGTTGTGTGCACCTATGGTATTCCACCATGGGTGTGTGCACTGGGCTGTCTCTGACCCATGCTTTGCTGCCACATTACCACCATGCATCCTACTTACAATTGTCCCAGATGCCACCATGGGTGCATGCCTCTACTGGGTAGCACTCTGATGGCCATATGAGTGTAGGCCATGGCACCTGGTACATGTGCTGCATTGTAGCTGTCTGCTCCACTGGTGTACTAAGGGAATGCCTGACTAGCATGTGGCAGCTGGGTGACCCCAATCTGGGTGTGATGAGGGGATGGTTGACTGGACAGTGCTGGAGGTGTCACCCACTGGTACTCAGCAGGTGTCTGGCAACCTGGCACAGCATGGCTGTGTCTTTGGGTACTACTGTCCTGGCATGACTGCTGTGTGTGGGTGCCTGGAGCACATCCTGGTGCACCTCCAAGGGCTGTCTCAGGGTTGCATGTCTGTAGTTTCGCAGCCTTTCTGTTGGTGGCTGGCCAATTTAGGCCATCCCCTTACATATCTAACTTTGCATGGCACAGTTTTGTGATGTGTGACACATGTGCTGCACATTTTGGCTGAATATACACTTGTGCGGCATATTCAGGTGCCCACCCCTTTTTTTGCACCCCATGCATTATTTCTGCACCATCGTGCATTCGAAAATATGCAACGCATCTCTTGCTTTTGAATATCATGCTTCCATGCATTTTCTGTGATGCACTGTGCATCTCCATTTTGGGCTGTGCATCTCCTTTGAGTATGTGGCCCTAGTGTCTGCAGATAACATATTGGGACTAGTTTTGTGAGTTTTATAGAAAAACTTGCTGATAAGACTCCAGGTTGCAGACACATTCTTGCCTACAAATGTTTGTTATTTTTGAATTAAATATTTTTGTTTCAAATGTCCAATATTTGATCTGCGTTTGTTACGTAGATGTGTATACATGGGTAATGTGGCTGCATCCTGGGTTATCCTAAGATCTTTCCACATTTTATTTCTATTCCTCATACAGTAGCTTGAATTAAGTCAGGGGGATCCCATTCATGATAATTTTCTCTAATCCCAAGGTTTTTTTATAGGATTCAATTTATACCAGATTGAATTGAATAATGAATAGAATGCAGACAAGGTATCATCAAAAGAATTAATATGGTCTGAACAAGGCCTGTCAAGTTGCCACAATTATTATAAGATTTTAAAGTGTCCAACTTTTTAAAGCCTCTGTAGTGAATATACACAGGTGGAAAAGAATTCCATTTAGCAGTCCACCAACAGTAAATTGCACAGTGACCACTGAGGCTGTCACAGAAGACACCAGATTGGTTTATTTTTTGTAGTATCTATTATACTAAGGCTCATACTAAGATAGTAACAAAGCTAGGAGTCATGTGATGCCCATATATGCTCCTTCTCATTTAAGTTGCGTAATATGTGAACTTGTACCCAGTTAAGATTAAATTGTCAGGTTTTCTTTTAAATTCTTCCTTTGTTTTACTAATAATGATACATAATGGTAGTTTATTCCAAGGATTACTTATTCTATTGGTGAAGAAGTATTTCTGACAAATAGTTATACTGCTTTCTGATCAACTGAAGTGGGTGACCTCTGGTAGAGTATATATCATGCTTAAAGTCAGACCCCAATTCCTTTAGTAAATATGGGTCCTGGATGACATTAAACATAAATAGTAAATCACCTCTGAGTCGACGAGTGCTTAGGGACATAAGATTCAAAGTAACTAGTCGTTCATCATATGATTTATCTTTAAGGTCAAAAATGTCTTTTGTAAATTTTCTCTGGACCTTTTCAATGGATTGACAGTCAGACTTCTTATAGGGACACCAGAGTTGTGAGGCATACTCAAGATGAAGTCTCACATAAGCTTTCTACAGAGGCATCATGACCACAGTATCTCGAGATTTGATGTTCCCTTTAATAGACCATGTGACATTATTAGATTTATTTATGGCAAGACTAATTTGTTTGCATCGACTTAAGGTATTAGAGATAATAATGCCCAAGTCACTTTCACCTGAGGTTGTATTCAAAAGTGAGCCACCTAAGTAGTAATTGTTATTAGGATTTTAGGGGCCTAAATGCATGACCTTGCATTTGCTTAAATTTAAATTCCTCATAAATTAATCCAAATAAAGAGTTCATCTAAGCCTTTTTGAATTGTTTGAATTTGCTCATTATTGGCACAGGGACCACCAATTTTTGTGTCATCAGCGTACTTGGTAGTGATAGAAGTACAGTTACTTGTGACAACAGAAATAAAGGCTTGAAATAAACAAGGGCCTAAGACGGAACCTTATGGAACCCCATTAGTAACTCTACCAAATTCCAAAAGGTGGCCAGAGATTAGAATTCTCTGAGTTCTACTCTGAAGTCAATTGTGTATTCAGTTAGCAATGTTATTATGAATACCAAGGTTTAGAAATTTAGTAATGAGGACCCAATGTTGCATTATATCAAATGCTTTACTAAAATCTATCTATATAACATCAAATGTAATTTTATTATCTAGGTGTGAGCTAACCTGCTCATAAAAATACATTAGATTTTTTAAACAGCTTCTACTTTTTGTAAAACCATGTTCTTCTGGATCCAGGCTGTTTAAGACTGGTGCAATTAAATCTTTTATCAGACATTCAAGAACCTTACAGACAGGTGAAGTGAGGCTAATAGGCCTATAATTCTCTCAGTTATTTTGGGACCCTTTTTATGAATTGGTACTACATAAGCTGTTTTCCACTCCATATGAACAAAGCCACTAGCTTAACAACCTTCAAAAAGTAGCTTAAGCAGTCAGACTATATTATCAGCTATTAAATAAAGTAAGTGTTATCTGGTCCAATACTTGTTTTTCCCTTTTGGGATAGTAATATTCTATATAGGTTTTAGTCTGAAATAGTGATATGACCACTGTTAGGTTTAAGATTGTTACTAGGATATGACTGCGAAGAGTGGAAAACTTCACACAATTTTTTATTAAGAATATCGGCCATATTAGTAGGCTCATGAAACAGATTATTATTGTAGATGAGTGGACCAACCTGACATGATGTTTTTCTTTAGGGATTTTATATAGGAGAAGAAATATTTATTATTTGTTTTATTAACTGTAGAGACTAATTTATACTCCCATCGTGGCTTGGCTTTCTTGATTTTGGACTTAAATGTTTTTTGAATTTTTATTTATGCAGCCCAATTTGATGTAGTTTTAGCCTTGAGATAAGCAGAATATTTTTTGTTTTTTAATCTAACTAATCTTTTAATCTATCTGTCCATCCATTTCAGACATAGACTGGATTTTTTACTTTTTAGTCTGAAAGGTATAAAGGTGCCCCTAAGATGGAATAAGGTATCTTCAAAATAGTCTCATGAGGTTTGGCTAGAGTTACTAGAGAATATAGTATCCCACTCAATATTATTAAGGATATTTTTCATTTCTGTAACATTAGCCTTGTCATACATGAAGACTTTACTTGAATTTGTGATATGTATACATTTTCTGTAATGTAAAAAGGATGGTATTGTGGTCACTATTACCTATGGGAGAACCAACACATACATCATTAATAAGCAGGTGATCACTACATAATATCAAATTGAGCATTCGATCACCTCTAGTGGGGGAGTGGATGCATTGTTTTAGTTGAAGCTGTTAACAAACAGAAAGTAATTTTTTACCATTACTAGTGGTAGCAGTAAGTCCATTCTAACATATAGCCCTTAAATTAAAATCCCCCATAATGATGACATCTCCCATTTTATATGCAATTTCTGCTTTGGTAAGTAATGCTTCCAGAACCTCAGGTGAGGAATTAGACAAGCGATAGCATGTGCCAACTATAAGAACATCAGATTTATTAGCAAGCAGCTTGATCAGATTGATTCAGTATTTAGGCCAGATATCTTAATGCTATCACTGAAGTCCACTCTATTTAGATAGTTCTTTACAAACAGGGCAAATAAGGCAACTCCACCTCCTTTTCTAGTAGGATGATGAATTTATGGCAAACATAACATGGAAGTTTATAATTACCATGATCCAATAAATTTCTGAAGAACTGCCAGTTTTGTAACTTATTCTAATTGGGCTCACAATGACCTGATTCCACACTGCATTCAGCAAGGCCTCCCTTATGATAATGTCAACTTTACCATTCCAGTTATGATTCATGTCACCCATAATGAGAGTGTATATATTTGGGAATGGAATTTCTGAATTTGGAAACACTATCAATGCTATCCTGGTGATAGCTGGTGGAGCACAGATACCTGCTAAGAACATGAATTTACTGTTTCCTAAAACAAAAGTAAGGGGTAAGAATTCACAAGTGGTAGTTGGGTTTTGAAAACCGATCTGACATACTGTATAGTGATTTTTTGTATAGAGCAGGCTGCGCATCCCCTTTACTCCTGCCTATTTTGTCTGAAAACATTGTGGCAGTTCAGAGTAATTGCAGAATCTGGAATCTTTTGGGATAGCCAAGTCTCAGAGATGGCTATAAAATCAAAGTTTTTAATGTAAACCCACACCTCAAAACTATCTCACTTCACCAATAAACTTTGCATATTTAAATAAACAAATTTAATGGAATGCTTAAGAAACTAAAAATCAGAACTTACGTCATTAACAGGACCTGAGTTGGGATGAATTGAGCCCAAGAGAAAAAGTAATGAAAGAATCAACAAATGTTTAAACTGAGAAAAATAATTAGCAGAGATTTTATTTCTACAGGGAGAGAACCGATAGTAACACTTAGTAATAGGATTCAAAGTAAAAGTTCCAAATGATTCCATTCCGAATAGGAAAGAAGACAAAGCCAGATACATTGCCTGTTAATTGCAAAAACCCGTTAAAACCAATTTCAGAAACAGAACATGTGGTAAATCCACAAAGAGTGTTATTCTGACAATCAAAATTAAAAGGGCAATGTCCAAATGTAGCTGTACTGAGTAAAGTAGTGGTTAACCATAACAACTGTGACTGGCTTGCTGTGTAACTTTTGATTACTACTCCTGCCTGGTGGGGTCATGGTTGATGGGCCTCGGTTCTGTTTACGATGTAAAAAAGGGGGTTCTTTCCAAAGATAAAATTAAATAACATGGTGCCTCCAAGCAGAGTAAATTGTAGTGGGCCACTTGTTGGTGTGGTACAACTCCCTGGGATGCTGTACCTACCCACCTCTCCTCAAAGTCACCCAACACATGGAATGCCATATACTAGTTCAATATCTGGAAATGCATGTGATTAAAGGCTATAGCTAATAATATGCTCACTAATAACATGCTCATGAGACAGTTGTAAAAAGGTTAACGAATAATTTGTTTACATGGGGTAGGGACAGGAAAAAGGGAAGAAGGATGTAGAGGATAAGCAACTTTTAGACATTTGCAAATATTAATCAATCACTTTGTCTGTTAACCCAGAAACATTCCCAGTGCCCATCTCCCACCAGCATATACATTAGAACAGATAATAGCCCTCTTGTTCTAACCATTACCCACTCCCCGTCTGGTACCAGTCTCCCTCTAGTGTCTAACTTAGGAGCTCCCACAGTCCCCCTGGGTACCCAGTTGGAGCAGTTGCAGGCCTTATGCGGTGCAGCTGGTTGGCTGGTGTTGGTGCACTTCAATAACAATTTACCTTCAAACCCTTGTGAACTGTGGCAACAGCTAGTTAATGAGACTTGGCAACTTTTGGCTGGGTGGCCAAACACAGCAATCTTGGTGGCAACTATATACAGTTTCCCCAGATGCAGGGCAAGCCCTGAATTACTCATAGTTTTGTAGAACAGTCTCTTGGCTTGTCGGACTGATGGCTTTCAGACTGTGGGTCTGGGGTGCTTGGAACCAGTAGAAATTTGGATGACTGAGATGAGCAGTAGGTTCTTGCAGTTTGGACCTTCTCTCTGCATCCCTTGCAGCTTTAACGGGCTAGATACCCCTCAGCTTCTCTTGCAGCTTGTCATCTCAGGTTCATGGTAGTGGTAGGACAGACCAGTGCTGGGGGACCAGGGCCACATGCCTCACCCCCCTTCCAGGCATCTAAATCCTCAGGGGGAGACGATGGGTAACTCCTAGTGGTGACACTACCTGGCTGATTTCCCAGACTGTCCTCAGGTGGCAGTTACTGTCTTTCTGGTATTCAGGAAACTTCATCTGTTGATGGCTTCAGACACACTGCTAGCTGGCAGCAGTGGCTGTCTCTCAATTAGAACATAGTCTTTGGAGTTCCCACTGAATGTTAGCTAGAAACAGTCTTTCAGCTTCAGCATTAAATGCTCAGACGTGAACAGAAGACAGCTTTTGTCTTCTCACTAACTTTCCAGCTTTTGAAAAGCTCAAACTTGAAAAGGACAGCTTTTATCTTAAACTTTGAAATGTCCAGACTGAAACAGAAGGCAGCGTTCATCTTCTCACTCACTTTCCAGCTATTGGAGACATTAGGCAAGCTTCCCTTGGCTATTTGGCTGTGCAAGCCCCAAGTAGGCCTCAAACTTCTCTTAGACATCACAGTAGAGTTTCCTCTTCCTTTAGAAACTCCCAGACAGCTGCCCTGGCACTGGTCAGCAGAAATTACACTTTCATTCTGGTACAACTTCCTCCATGAATGAAAGGCAACACAGAGTACCTCTTGGGCCAGTGGCTGTGCAAGCCCCCAAACAGGCCTTCTTCATTTTCTCAGGAGCAACAGCCAGAGTGCCCCTTCCTCAGGAGGGGTTCCAGCCGAACTGAACTAAAATGAATCTGCCCTCTTGGTTTCAGGAGATCATGGCAGCATCCCATTGGTTAAAGAAGGCTGTCCCTCGATAAAATTAAAATGCATTAGGCTCTCCCATTGCCTGATTGTTTGTCTGTTCAGGCGCCAAAACATTGTCCTTGCCTCTTGCCAGAAGTTTCTTTGTTGTAGCCCTTTGGGTTCCCTGCTTTCTAATGGCTGCAGAGCAGGTCAGAGGTTGCACAAATGGCTGCCACATAACAGTTTAAACAATGTATCAACTTTAACTTTGTGTTGCTGGCCAACTGTATTAATTTAACATTTACTGCCTTCATTGCTTTATAGCTGCCCCTCTGCACTACTGTCCAATGGCAAAATGGGGCTTGACAAGTACTCCTTCTGCCTGTCATCAGTGCCATAGCTCTATCGCCCCAGGCAGCAGACAGGCTTCCATTTACTTAGCAGCATCGACTGCTCCTAAAGCCACAGTATTCCCTTTATTATAATAGTGCTTAATTAAGCAATATTGCACAACAGGGTGTGGGTTGTGCTGGGATAACTTCACACCTGGGGTGGTTGGTCATGAGGCTGCAGGCTGAGTGTATCCAATGCCCCAGGCATGAGGATATCCCAACACAACCCATGCCCTGGAGTGCATTATTGCTATTACACAATGGCTTGATTAGGGAAACAAAAGAAAAGACTAAAAAAAAACATTTTTAGAAGTGATTTTCAGTTTGTTTATGAAAGTGGTGGTATATGTGGGAAAAAAAATAGTCCCATTTTGGCCATCAGGTGGTGCTGCTGATAAATGAGTTGGTCAGTCTCTGCAAAGGGCTGGCCCCCAATTTTTCTCTGTGTTTCTGTTCGGAAGTGATGGTGTCCTAGTTTGTGGCACATAGTTTAGTTCATGTTTCACTGGAGGCAGTTGCGAGGCAGATTGGAAGCGGGAGAAACACAGTTAAGTGAAATCTACTGGGTGAGTTACAATTTCATCTGCCCTACATTATACTGAGCACGAGCGGTATACCGCTAGAAACATGCTTGCTGTTCTGGTCCTGCTGGCTACCCTGTGTGTTTGGCTTTCTATTTTTTGCGAGCCAAAAGAGATAGCGGGGTGATTGTGGAGCCGCTGTTTGTGCCTCTTTGAAGAAATGGCCCAGCCATGAGTCACATGCACACTTCATCACATTGCTGTCACTGTTTGGGCGCTCACTGCAGTTGTTTCTTTCAGTGTGAAAAAAAAGGTGGTTTGTGCAGCATAGTAGATGGTGTTATTGTTTAAATGTCTTGAGTATGTGTGTTTTTTTATTTGGTTCTGGCTGACGTGACACACTACTGAAGACAAAAATGTCACTTAGTCTATTACAGCAGAAATGGGGTGCTGACACGCATGTGAGCAGTGACCTGTGCATGTAGTCTTCATGTAATCCGGTCATATGTGTGTCTGGAGTTGATACAGTGAGACTGTGCTGGGATAACCTCACTGTGCCATTGACACACTGACCAATCAGAGTCCAGGAAATTTTCTTGCCATTGTATAATAGTGCTTTTACAACATTTTATTTTTATTTCTTCTCTACCCCTCCCTGTGTGCCTCTGGACTCTTAGCAGTGTTACTGACAGTCCTGGGAGTTTGAGCACATGAAGCGACCTGGCTGGAGCCATAACAGTGGCTTTAACATGGAGTGCCACAGCACTCACACAGAATGTGAGCCGACCCACTGCTCGCACATACAGGATCCAGCTTGAATGTATGCATACTGAGCTGTGCAGTGAATTGGCCAACTGCCGAGTTGGCGGTTTCACTTATACCTCGCTCCTCCAGTCTCCCAACCAATTTCAGACACCAGTGGCAAGCAGAAGCATGCAGGATGCACCCAGCAGGATTGGGACTGGCAGGACAAGTTTCCAGGAGGTGGATGTGGTAAGCCCCACCAGTGGGGGGGGTTACACAAGAATAGCAAAGTTCATAAATTAATTCGACCATAAGACATGTCGCTAAATTTAAAACAATAACCTAATCTCATGGACAACCAAACATAAATTTAAATGAATACAGTACAATTAAACTCCAGAAATGATAATTAATAAGGTTTCTGGCCCCAGCCCCAAACTCTCCAGCTGACTCCAGCAGACTCATACTCTGCCATTGTACTCATCCACTGGACTCGCCACTGCATGAAGAAGTCACTGTGTCTTACAAGAGTTTTTTTTTGAAGTTCACAGCCCCATATACAGTGGCTCTGCCACTGCAACAGATTGTGGGGGTAGGGAAAGACAGTAATTCAGGGAGCATCTCAGTAATCAGAGTCAGCAGGGTGAGGGAAATTGGTGAACAAGTAGCACCTATTACAGTCTCACAGGTGGGATTTGTTCAGCTCTGCCAACAGTTCAAAGCACCAGGAGCAATTTAAAATGTATCATTAAACAGGCAATGCAGACATCATAGTCAAGATAAACTGGCATTAGCAATGAAATATTAAATAACTTGCAGTTTATGGCTTCATAAAGGACGTTCAGCACAAAACAGCAATTGGTTCTCTCAGACCCCCTGGATATTCAGTCTCAAGCAGGGAGTGGTTCTTGCAGACCTTCAGGATTTTCAGCACATCTCTCTCCGGAGTTACAATTGGACAGAAGTACTTGTAGGGACTGACAATCACTTGTACTCTACCATCATACTCAGCTGCCAGAGTCAGCTGCTGCTTCAAGATGCTGCCACATCGTACAAGAGTTTCTTTTGACGATCACAGCCTCATCCACAGCAGCCCTGTCACTGCAGCTGATTTGAGAGGTAGGGATAGGCAGTAACTCTTGAAGCATCCTGGTAACTGGAGTCAGCAAGGAGAGGACAATTGATGAGCTAAAAATGTAACACCTATTGCAGTTTCACAGGTGGGATACGTTCAGAGCTGCAAACAATTCGAAGTGCCAGGAGCAATTTAGCAGCTATCATCAAACAGGCAATGCCATCTGAGCACAATTAAGATCTTTTGGGTTTACACACTCTTTGCAATATCCTGCCCATCTATGAGTGGCATATGCTGGCAAACAATACATCTTTGGGGACCCGACAAGGCACCATCAAGCTGATGGAGAAAATCATATTGGACTCTGGAGAACTACATAAAGCAGAGGGAGAAGATGAATGCTGTAGATTGAATTTTACTTCTTTTTTTATTGTCACCAACATGTCCACTGTAAGTAGCCGGGATTGGAGGGGGCAGGAGATGTGGAAGGTCAGCCAGAAATACCCATGAAGGAGGCTATACGCCTCTAATAGGAGAGACTATATCTCCCAACAGTTAAATGGAGATGTTACGGTGTTACTTGTTCTTCATTGCTGAGTAGTAACTGGCATCCAAGATGAGGTCCACCGCATGGCAGTTGATCCGCCTTTCCACCTACCCCCTACTGATGTCCTATTCCTGAACTTGCTAAGGTTGTTACACCCAGGTGGTGCACTATTTGTGCCTATAAAGGGCTTCTATATTTCATAATGCTGTTTTTATGAAAGATGTGAGGAGTTTGCTTCAGAAATGCACCCATTATATTGCTTTGCGCGCCAGAATTCTTGTTAACTTTTAATATTCCTGTAGATTTCAAAATGGTTGCAGTACATTTATGTTGTCGATGTTTCTGAATGTTGAAAGTAATAGGGCAGAGGTGGCCATGCTGCTCTAATTAAATGTCATGCTAGTGTTTCTTGTACTCTAGGGGTCCAGTATTCAGAATTGCACTTGGCAGTGGTGCAAGTGGTTCCGCAGTGCAACTGAGTTGCACTGGAGCAGCAAAGGGATATATTGAAGAGATGTGCCATGGCGCACCTCTTCTGAATATAGCAAATAATGCACGCAGCACAAATACAATGTGCCGGTGCATCCCCCAGACAAGTCTGAATACCAGGAATGATACATGCACCAGCATATCAGAGACACGAAGTGAGCAACTTCCTGATATTCAGACACAAATATATAAATGGGGCATAATGCATGCAATGCACAAATAGGGCTGTTTGCATGCCATTATAGCACCATTTGCATGAGTTGTGCATGGCTGCCCAGCAAAATGCACCTGGTACCCAGCACAGCATGCAGTGCTGTCAGTGGAAGTCATGTGGTTCCCCCTTCCTGCCCCTACCTCCGGTCACCCGTAATGTTGGAAAAAATATTTCCCTGGTAGTCTAGTGGTACCCTCCTCCACTCCCATACCTCTGATCACCCAGTAATGTCTGAAAAAATATTTCCCTGGTAGTCCAGTGGTACCCCCCCCCCCCCACCGGTAATACTGATCAACATAGAAACATCAATGTCCATTCTCCGATGGTCAGTGGTACCCCCCCACCACGGGATCCCCAGCCACCCAGCTCCCCCTGGTCAATGGCCGGGCAGCAAACCCACTTCCGTTTTTCATATCGATCGACAGTTAGTACTGCTGCAAGCCCGTTGATCCACACTGCGTACCAATGGATTTGCAGTGCATACTGTAATAGTCATTTACAACTTTATGAATGAAGTCATTAAATCACAAAGTTGTGAATGACTATTACAGTATGCACTGAAAGCCCATTGGTCCACAGTGTGGACCAATGAGCTTGCAGCAGATACTGTAAGCTGTCAGTCAGCGGGCAGCTATGGAGGTATGCAGGTCTGTTTAATGCCTGCCACTGACTTGTTGGGAGCTGGGTGGGCTGGGGATCCTGTGTGGTTGGGGGAGGTGACACTGGACCACCAGGGAATGGACGTTGATGTTTCTGCAGCGATCGGGTTACCAGCAAGGAGGAGGGTACCACTGGACTACCAGGGAAATCTTTTTTTGAACATTACAAGTGATCGGAGGTACAGGAGGGGAGGGATGTACCACTAGACTACCAGAAAAATCTGTTTTCGATCATTACAAGTGATCAGAGGTAGAGGAGGGGAGTAGGGTACCACTAGACTACCAGGAGAATCTTTTTTCAAACATTACGGGTGATCAGTGGTATGGGCAGGGAGGGGGGGAACCACTAGCCCACCAGGGATGGGAAATCTACATATTTACAGTGATCGAGGTTACAGGCAGGAAAGAGGGGTACCACTATACCACGGCATTCGATGGGAGAGTGTGCACGGTGTTCGGGGGCTTGCCACCCATGGCTGGCGGCTGCTGTGTTGTGCCCTGCACTACAGTGGCCCACTTGTGGGTGGCTACCAGTTGATCCATTTTTTTATAGGCTCAACTTTGTGCCTAGGTATGCAGCACATCTCTGGGATGTGCCAGCAGATGCACTGCACAACCTGGGCAGAATATCAGGATGTGCCACACGTACATGGGCACACCCCCTGGAGATGTGCTGCATACATTATCTTTGCACCATGATGCATCAGGAATTGCACTGTGCATTTTCCCCTTTTGAATATTGCCCCAGGGCACATTTCTGGGGTTGCGCTCGTGCAACCTCTTTGAATATCTAGCCCTAGGTTTGTAGGGGTTGAGGGGTCTTAGCAAACCTGCTATGTTGGTTATTCTCTGTACCTTATTCTGTGATGAGGATCAAAAGGCTACTAGAGAGTCAGTATGAACTGTGACTAGCTGTATGGAATATAAGGTTCTTCCTTTTGTGGCATCCAATAGCCATATAATTAACTGTATTTGGGAATCTTGCTATGCAATGTCTTTTACAAAATGCCCTCCACATGTGGTTTCTATGCTGAATGGACAGTTATCATACCCTAGTGTAAGAATGCATGCACACTCTTATTTTGTCATGCTGTCTATTGTACAGAAAGTTGTAAGGTTCTGTTTCCTTGAAACTAATAAAAAATAATTTGCAAAAAAAGCACAATTCAGACATCACAGTCAATGTACAGTAAGACAGCAATAACAGTGAGATAATAACTTGCAGTTTATTGCTTCATACAGATGTCCAATGCAAAACAGCAACTGGTTCTCACAGAACCCCTGGATATTTAGTCTTAGGCAGCAAGTGGTGCTCAGATATATCTATATCTATATTTATATCTATATCTATATCTATATCTACAGTATATCTAGATATATCTATGAGCTTGGTACATCCAGCCAACCTGGGTTTGATTCCCACAACCTCCACATGTATACTGTGTGACTCTGAGCAAGTCACTTAACCACCCCAGTGCTTCAGGGTTGCCTCTGAAAACAGGCACTTGTGCCTAGTGGGCCTTACCCAGTTACCAAAGAATAAAATAAAATAAATAAATAAATATATCTATGCAACAGGAGTGGACATAAACTCTGTGTGATAAATCTGAGTATCTGAGTTACTATGTGCATAAATGTGAAATCTCACATTTATACATATAGTAAACTTGTCATTACAGAAGCCAGCCCACCAGTGCAGTGGTTGGATTTCTGCTTGCGATGCTGATGACCCAGGTCCAGGAATGGACCCTGGAGTCAGAGGGCCAACCAGGGGGACAAGGATCAAGCATCCTAGGGACTGTTCTCCTTCTCCGGGGGGGGGGGAGCATGTCCGGTGCTTTACAGACCCCTAGTGGAGGCTGTGTGTACTGATGCGGCCAGCACCATTATCTAGGGAGGACAGGACAGATGCTGGATGTCATTGCACATTCCCACCCCCCCCAGGGATCCAGCCTTTAGAAAAGGCTGGCCCCTGGGCATGATGCCCCCACTCTGCCGCCATCTCCACTGCCTCCGAAGTCTGCTGGGGGGGGTACCGCTCCCATGGCCCTGACCCGAGGGTAAGCTGGGGCTTGTCTACAGTGTCCATAGAGAGGGAACCCCCCTCATCGTCCCCACACAGGGGGTCAAGCCTGGGCATGGAGGGACCATATGCAAGGTGGAGAAGTTGACCTCTGAATGGAGGATAGAGGGGGCCAGGCCCAAAAACAGAAAAACGGAAAAAACTAAAACTTGTCATCACAGATTTATACATACAGTTGACGCATCATCACCTGCCTCCCCTTCCACTCCTGGACAACTGATGGCACTGCTTCCCCTCTGGCACAACCAAACTCCACTTTTTTTCTGCTACCCATAGTACTTTCCCTCTCTCGCCACATTTGGGCAGAGCCGACCTTAGACTTTTTGGGGCCCAGGGCAGAGGTAAAACATGGGGCCCCCATGACCAGCAATCAGCAGTCAGGCTAGTGATTTGGATGTTCCCCAAGCCAGACATGCATTCCTCTCAATCCAAGCCCCCCCAAAGCCACACCAGCAGGCTCTTTGCTTCCCAAGCCACACCATTAGGACCTTCATCCCCTACCACCCCCAACCAGGAGGCACATTGCTTCAAATCCCCTACCCCCACAAAAGCACACCAATGTGCTGGATCCCCAAAGCAGGGTCAGCTCTTGAATAAAAGGGCCTTATGGGCTGGGGATTTGGATGCTTCTGAAGCCAGACATGCAGTCCTGTGGATCCAAATTCCCCCCACCCACATCAGCAGGCCCTTTGCTGCAAAGCTTCCCTCGGAGGACCATGGCTCCAGTCCTCCTATCAATCATTAAAAAAAAAATAAACTGTATTTAAAACCGTTCTCTCAACCTTCCCGAAGACCACACCACACACAGAAGATCATTTTTCAACTCTCACCCCCGAATAAGCAGCATTTCAATTCAACCCCCCTCCTGACCTCCCCAGACAAATAGTATGAGAGCCCCCCCCCAGCAACATCAGCAGGCCCTTCAGTGCAAAGGCCATGGCTCCAGTCCCCCACATCAATCACCAAAAAAAAAAATCAGAAGCTGCATTTACAGCTGTCTTCCCAGCTTTCACCCAGACCACACCACACACTGAAGATAATTTTAAACTCCCATCGCCAAAACAAGAAGCAGCAATATTTCAATTCAAGCCCCCTCACAGTTCCCCCAGACAAATAGTATGAGTACCCACCCTTACCCGTGCCAGGAGAGGTTGGCTGGTTGGAAGAAATGGTCTGGCAGTTGGAGTCAGCGTGGAGATGCAGCTAGCATGATTTTCGTCTGTGGCAGTCTGGGTCACAAGTTTGCAGGCAGTCCAGGATGGGTGGCAATCCAGTCATGAGGCAGGCTGAACAGCTCCAGCTAGCTCAGCAGGTCTGGTGGGGTGGGTTCAGCAGGTCTGTTTAGGTGATCAAATACAGAATGTGGCCCCAGAAAATGGCAAAAAAATCCACGCATCCTCCATCTTCCTTTAAACTTCCTTCCTGATGACAGCACCATTGCTGACTCCAAGCTGATCGGGTGAGCAAGCCATTCTTCATTGATTGGTTGCTGAATCCTGCCCACCTATTGGCTGAAAACACCTCCTGTCATTGGAGAAGCCCTCCCTCCTCCTGATTAGTTCCTTGCTGAGCTCTTGCTGCTGTTTAATTGGCATCTCTGTAGCCTACTGCCTAGCTTAGAGATGACCTGACTCCCAAGCTCTGGATATGTATGCCCCAGTCATGGAAGGAGGTAGTTGGCAGTGTGTGTCATCTACAGAGGGGGAGAGGGGGATTCTCAGACAGGGCAAGCCACTGCTGTGCCAATATGTATATTGCAAACAATAGGGTTTGCAATTGGATGCTCTGAATGTAGTCAGTGACTCAGTCAAGAATTATGGGGGGTGCACTCAGTGATGTATGGGGGAGGTGTGGTGTGAGAAGATGATGGGGGCAAGAACAAACTGAAACAAATTGAGAAAGTCAAGAGGGTGGACCAAAAACAGAACGGGCATTGTTGCTGCCCGCTGTACTCTGCCCATGTAGGCTGTTTATTGGTGCACGCTTCAGAACTGCAGTCTGCAGACTTAGTATAAAAGTGAATGTTAAGTAAAAACAAGTGTGGGGGCCCCCCACAAGCTGCCCAGGGCAGCTGCCTGTACTGCCCCCGAGACAGGCTCTGCATTCAGGCGGCACTACTTCTTAAACGTTCACTTACTTCTTACGCACTCAACAGCTCATTTGAAGAAACTAAGCACTCATAAATCAAACAGTAATTTAAAAACAGGAATTACAAGCAAAGTCAGCTGCTACTTTCTTCAACACCGCTCACAGTGCATTCACTTGCCCCAACTGCTCCTGCTAACATCACCACCGTGTGTAATACTGATCTCGATCTAAACAACTAGCAAACTTCATTCAGTATGAGTCAAGGCAGCAGCTAAATGACACTTAATTTTTTTCTTTAGTTTTGGTTTTTTTCTTCAGTTCCTGTATCTCTCACAAAGTTCTGCACTGTAGCTACAGCTGCAACCACCTCTCATGCCTTGCTGCATCACTCACTCCTTGCCTCTTGGTATCAACCAAAACTAGATAGGATTCTCTTTGGCTCCACATAATCAGCCTGAAAAAGAAAAAACATTTTAAATAAAAAAGAAATGAATGGCCATGGAACTATACTCTTGCCTGTCATAAAACTACCTGTCCTTTTTTTTTTCAAAATTTTCTGAAGCCTTACAGAATCATCTAATATGAATGTATACTGCTTCATTAGAGGCATCGGGACATCCTTAGCAACCACTACATTAGGCATAGTAACACACAGCTACAGCAACAAAAAGGCAAACATATTTTCATTAAATGATAATAAGAAAGTTAAGAGAAATTTAAATATAGAATCCTAACCTTTCGCCTGGTGCATAAATTAAATACACAACAGGGACTTGTGGAATACATGATTTATTTCCACTCAAGCTTTTTGATCTTGAGCACATATCACTCATGGCTTACGCCACTCGTGAGGTCACCCAAGGTCAAACAGCTCTCGTGGAAATAAATCATGTATTCCACAAGTCCCTGTTTTGTATCCCTTATACACGTAATACATATACAGACATGACTATCTTTACAAACCAGAAAGCAAAGTGTCTTTTGCTCTTACATCTTCAGTTGAAAGCCACATTTTGCAGCTAAAGGGGAAAAGCAACAAGTTTGCAGTGCTTTGCAGTCACGTAAAAATAATGGGTTGTAAACTGGCTGCACAATAAATTTAATGTGAATTGTATTGTACTGTGTTTTTACACTGTTACTTTGCATGACTTTTCAGGTCTGTCTAAATTAGACCTTACTATGTTTTCCCTTTCCTTTTAATGTCTCAGCTGGATACTTGCTGAATCATGATTCCCTCTACTCAGCTTGACTTCATATGCATATTTTGCAGTAAAACTTTATAAACACACATACATACACACACACACATACACACACACACACACACACACACACACACGCACATTTGTTCATGTCTTCAACAGCTACATTTTACATGTAAAAATTGTACTGGGTTTACATTCCCCTAAAGAAGCTTCTTTTCCTGGAGGTGGAGCACTTGGGTTCTGCCCACATTTTGCTTTCAGTGGAATAAATTGCTACATACAATGTATTGGTAAGGATTTTTTCCTTTTATTAACAGTCCCCATGAGCATGCAGCCATTTGCTGATGCTGCTGTATTTTCTGTTACCCAGCATTTAAGTGAGCTGACATGAAGGATTTATAGATTGTAGACAAAGGAAAACAATTTATATATCAGTTTGTGAGTGTTCTCCTGAATGTCCCTTTTAGTAACCTCTGTTGATGTGTCAGTTGTATCTTTGTAAGCATGGCAGTTTCTTTCAACCAAAGAGACCGGTCACACTCAACCTTTTAAAAAAAACCACAACAACATTATTTATGGTCTTACTTCCTTGACAGTGATGGAACTGAGTTGGAATAGTCTTTGCAACAGCATACTAAATTATACAAAATTAGAGAACTTTCACATCTCATTTACATAATACATGAGATATGAAAAGTACGGTTTTTGTTCATTCATTCATTCATTGAATTTTGTTGATCCAGTAAGCCCACTGGGCCTAGAAGTCCCTTTTTCAGGGTCAACCGTGGGGAAGGGGATACAGATGGTAAGCAACTAAAATTGAACCAGGTTAGGCTGTTGGTGGTATTTTTTTTTTTTAGTGAATGGGAGAAATTTGGCCAGGACACCAGGGAAATTCCCCTACTCTTTTTCGATAAGTGCCATGGGATCTTTAGCATCCATCTGAACTACCACCAATCCAGGCAGATGGGACCTCGGTTTAACATCTCATTCAAAAAACAGCACCTCAGAAGTGCAGCACCCTCCTCATGCTGCACTACAGTGTCAGTATTGGGATATTAACTCAAGTGCCAGATGTGGGAAATGAATCCACAGCCCTCTGATCTCCTGGCCTCAGAGGCGAGTGTGCTACCTACTAAGCCACTTTTATGACAGCAAACTGGTGGAGGTGAGACAGATTGTCACAGTACAAACATTGCACCTTTACAACTGTATGACCTCAGCTGTGGCAACAGCATGGTAAAGTTAATTAGAACTGTTATGGTTTGACATTTTCTAGTTGCTCTGTTTAACTGCATCAGCTTCTAACAGTTTTTCACCTTCCATGGGACTTTCCTTTTAAACACAAAATAGACACCAGGGTGTCGCCACCAAACAGTGTGTTAAGGGCCTTAATACAGTTAAAAAAAAAGACTCTTCTCGGGGATAACAGTCTTGCAATCAATATACAGGAAATGACATGGCTTAGAAAGTTCTAATAGGGGAATTATCAACACATAGCAGCTTTCAAGACAAACTCTTCTGATTTCAGTAGGATGGTAGTGTCTCAACAATAGAGCATCTAGCTGAACGTTCATTAAGTCTGACTATAATGGGGATGAAAGCATATGGGTGTGTTCATGAAAAAGGGTTATAATTAAAGTGTCACATGGGGTCAATTTTGTCTAACCCACAGTAAAGTAATTCTGATTATCATTTCAGAACACTTTTACCTAAAGGTAAAAAGTAACCATGTAGTGAGATAATCCCCTCTTAGCAACTTGAGGAAAAGCAACATACTGTGGGGTATGCAACAGTGGACACCAAACAGCATGGTGCATGCCACAGTGTACACAAAACAAGTGTGTAAGCTCAAAAAAAAGTTTACTTCTCATCATCTAATCAGAAAATGACAGCAAACATTAAACAAATAAGCCAGAGTTGAAGACAGAACAGCACATTAATACAACCGCCTAAAGCCTGAATACAAAATGGCCACATAGCCACAACTGCCTGTAAACAAAATGGAGGTACACCCTCACCTGCCTGCAAACAAAATGGAGGTACACCCTCACCTGCAGGCAAACAAAATGGAGGCATGCTCTCACCTACCTGCAAACAAAATGAAGGTGAACCCTCAACTGCCTGCAAAATCTGCCTGCAAACAAAATGGCAGCCTCCAGACAATGCATCTTTCACAGTGTGCGTCCAACCACCTTCCCCCTGAAAACAAAGAAAACATGTGGCACATTAATTGGCCCACAGTGAACAAGCACACCTAGAAAAAGCATCACCTGGAGTGACCCCTCTCAAATTCTCTCACAATGCTTTTTAAAAATTTCAAGCAAATCTTAAAATAAAATAAGAACTCCAGATGATGCACTTTACTGGTGTGTTTGCCCAACCCCCAGCAAAGAAAACATGATGCACATAAGGATGGCTGTCCCTTAGTGAACAAACATACCTGGAAAAAGCATTACCTGGTGCACCTCCTCTCAAATTACTTCACATCGCTTTTTTAATTTAAGAACACACACACACAAAAAAAATCAGCTACAACACAAAATTCGCAGTCAAACAATCCTCAAAAGTAAATAAGGCCTCCAAACAATGTATCTTTCCAGGTGTTTGTCCAATCCTTCGCAAAACAATGATGGTTGGCCCTCAGTGTGCAAGCATGCCTAGGAAACAATGCCCCCCAAAACACTGTAAAAGGGGTTGTTATGGACTTTGCTAGTAGTCTCACAGCAATTTTAACTTAAACACAATTAAGAAATCAACCCTCATAACCCCCCCCCCAAAAAAAAATTGCAAGCAAGCAAAACACTCAAAGCTAAATAAGAGCTCCACAACCACACACAACAAAGTTCCAAACACACAATGCATATCATCTGGAGCCCTTATTTCACTTCAAGTGGGATTTGTTACTTGCATTTTTATTAAAAGCATTTTGAGACTTACAGCATTGTCCATAATGATCCCTCGCACAGAGAAGGCAGTATAATAAAGTGGTTAAGAGCACTGAGCTGTGAACATAGAGAACTGGGTTTGAATTCCACAACCACCACTTGCATACTCTGTGTTCATGAGTAATTCACTTAACTTCCCTGTGCTCCCAGGATACACCTGTAAACAAGCCTTGGCATGGTGTATTTTTCCTGGCCAAAAATTGTAAAATAAATAAAAATAAAACAGTGCTTTAAGGGGGTTGTCAAACAAACACTGAGTGTCTTTAGCACTTTTGCACGACCTCCACCATCAAACAATCAGTATAACAACAGCTTTGTGAAAGCATAGCAGGGGTCAGCCCATATAAATGCAAATAAGGTCATGGTAACCCTTAGGGAGCATCGTAACTGGTTGGACCACAGTGGGCTCAGGGAGGGTGAGGGTGGTGGAACAGAGGCGCATCCCTCCAGTTGTGCCTCTCCACAATTCATTCGCCACTCTGATGGAACATGCTTCCTCTATGGAGGCACCCATAGTGGAAACCAAGGAGGATGCTGGGAATCTCCACAATGGAGACCCACAGGAGGGCGGCACAGGACCCCCACAGGGGAAGGAAACAACTCCTGGAGGGGGACTCAATTGTTAGAGGGGTAAAACTGGGGAGGGAGGGGAAAGGGAGGTTAGGTGCCTGGTTGGTGCCATAGCTTGGAGGGACAGGAAACGAATCCTCAGGATCATGGGAGTAGCAGCAAGGGGGAGTGAGCTGGATGTCATTATTCACCTAGGAACAAATGACCTGGCTGAGAATGGGATCAGAGCAGTGCAACAGGAGTTTGTGGAGTTGGGGAGGGGCCTTAGACAAGAAGCACACATGGTAACTTCCTCGGAATTACTACCTGTCTATGGCATGGATGAGGCTAGGGTACTGCACACCATGGAATTCAATGACTTATTGAAAAACTGCTGTAGAGCTCAAGGAGGCTTCACTGGGGACTGGGGCTCCACCAGGAGAGATGCAGGCCTATACAGGTGTGATGGTCTGCATCTATCCAGGAGGGGAACCAGGATCCTAGGTGATAGGTTTAAATGCTTTATTGGCAAGCATTTAAACTAGCCAAGGGGAGGTGGCACTGAAAAGGAGAAGGGAAATCCTAGCCCACCCAAAAAAGCAGGGTAGGTAGTGAGGTAAACACCAAGATAGAGCAGTCGATTGGGAGAACGGCAGGGGTAAATGGAGAAAAAGACAAAGGTAGTAAGGACAGGGATAGGGCAAAAAGAAATAAAGCCATAAAAACTGGAGGGTAATGAGTACCAATGCCCATAGTCTAGGTAAAAATGTCCCTGAAATGGTGGCCTTGATGGAAGAGGGATGCCTGGATATTGTGGCAGTCACAGAAACATGGTACACAGAGAACCATGATTGAGATGTCAACATACCAGGGTACACAATCTACAGGAGGGACAGGGAGGGAAGAAGAGGAGGAGGAGTAGCTCTCTATGTAAGGGAAGGGATCAAAGCAACAGAACTAAAGGGTAAATAGGGAGGAGAGGAGACACTGTGGGTCACCCTGGAGACTGGAAATGGCACCACAATCCGCACAGGGATGTATACAGACCCCATCTCAGAGGGAGGAAATGGACAAGAAAATGATAGAAGACATCCTTGGGATGGCAGAGAAAGGGGAGATATTGCTGCTGGGGGACCTGAATATGCTAGATGTTAACTGGAGCACCTTTGCTGCAGCCACATCCAAGAGCAGGGCCATTCTCAATGCCCTACGGGGGGCATGCCTCAGACAGCTAGTTTTGGAACCCACTTGGGGGGGATCAATCTTAGACCTGGTACTCTCAAATGGGGATGGAAAGAAGATCTCTGATCTTGAAGTGGTAGCCATCTGGGAACATGCAACCATCAAACAGTGTGGTTCACGATAAACTTAGCTGTAGAGTCAAGCCATACAAAAGTGAAGGTACTGGACTTTAGGAGAGCTGATTTTGTCAAAATGGGAGAGAAACATAGAAACATAGAATTTGACAGCAGATAAAGACCACATAGCCTACCTAGTCTGCCCATTTCCCTACCTAACGGATAAGCTGCAGATCCTAGCTAACCAACAGCCTACTTCCTCCTACCCACCACTAGAATTGCCTTACATCTGTCCCATGCATTCTTGAATTCCCCCACTGTTTTTGACTCTATGATCTCCTCAGGAAGGCCATTCCATGCATCTACAACCCTCTCGGTGAAGAAATACTTCCTCACGTTACCTCTGAGCCTTCCCCCCTCTATCTTCAAATTGTGTCCCCTTGTTTTTGCACATCTCCTTTCTGAAAGATGCTACCCTCTTGGACTTTGTTGATTCCCTTGAGGTATTTGAAAGTTTCTTTCATGTCTCCCTCTCCCTCCTTTCCTCGAGGCTCTACATCTTAAGCTCCTTTAGTCTTTCTTCATATGTCTTCTGATGCAGACCCTGCACCATTTTGGTTGCCCTCCTCTGGACAGCCTCCACCCTGTCTATTATTTTGGAGAGATGGGGTCTCCAGAACTGTACACAGTACTCCAGATGTGGTCTTACCAACTGTCTGTACAGAGGGCCAACAACTTCCTATCTTCTACTGGTGATGCCTCTCCCTATGCATCCCAGTATACCCCCAGCCCTCCTTACTGCCTTCTCACATTGCTGGCCCACCTTTAGGTTGACTAATATGACTACCCCCAGGTCCCTTTCCATTTTTGTTGTTGTCAGTATCTCACCCCCCATTGTGTACTCTTCCCCTGGGTTTTTGTTTCCCAGGTGCATTACTTTGCACTTTGCATTGAATCTAAGCTGACTATAGTCAGACAACATATCCCATTCTAGATGTGCAAAGAAGAGCCTCTGTGTTGTGAAGTCTGACCTTTCTGTTTTTGGCCATACATAGAAACATAGACTTTGACGGCAGATAAGGACCGCTAGGCCCATCTAGTCTGCCCATTTCCCTACCTACAGGATAGGCCACAGATCCTAGTTAACCAACAGCCTATTTCTTCCTACCCCCCACAAGAATTGCATTATGTCTGTCCCATGCATTCTTGAATTCTCCCACAGTTTTAGACCCCACAACCTCCTCAGGAAGGCTGTTCCATGCATCCACTGCCCTCTCTGTGAAATAATACTTCTCACATTGCCCCTGAATCGCCCTCCTTCTATCTTTTAAATTGTGTCCCTTGTTCTTGCAAGTCTCTTTTCTGAAAGATGCCACCCTCTTGGACTTTGTTGATTCCACTGAGGTACTTTAAAGTTTCTATCATGTCCCCTCTCCTTCTATCCTCAAGGGTATACATGTTAAGCTCCTTTAGTCTCTCCTCATATGGCTTCTCTTGCAGACCCTGCACCATTTTAGTTGCCCTCCTCTGGACTGCCTCTATCCTGTCTATGTACTTGTGGAGATGGGGTCTCCAGAACTGGACACAGTACTCCAGATGGGGTCTCACCAACTGTCTGTACAGAGGGATAACAACTTCCTGTTTTCTGCTGATGATGCCTCTCCCTATACATCCCAGTATACCCCCAGCCCTCCCTACTGCCTTCTCACATTGCTTGCTAACCTTAAGGTCATCTGATATGATTACCCCCAGGTCCCTTTCCTTTTTTGTTGTTGATACTACCTCCCCACCCATTGTGTATTCTTCCCCTGGGTTCTTGTTTCCCAGGTGCATTATTTTGCACTTCTTTGCATTGAATCCTAGCTGCCATACTTCTGACCATTCCTCCAACCTTGCCAAGTCCCTTTTCATCCTTTCCACGCCTCCTTGTGTATCAACCCTGTTGCAGATCTTTGTGTCATCTGCAAAAAGGCATATTTTTCCTTCCAGTCCCTCTGCAATGTCACTGATGAAGACATTAAAAAGGACTGGACCAATACTGAACCCCAAGTGTACCCCACTAGTAACCCCTTTCTTCTAGAGTGGACTCTATTTACAATTACCTTCTGTTTCCTGTTGTCCAGCCAATGTTTTACAGGCTACCACCCTGGGTCCCAGTCCCAGGCTGGTTAATTTGACTATTAATCTTTTTGTGGGACTGTGTCAAATGCCTTGCTGAAGTCTATGTAGGCCATGTCCACAGCCCCTCCCTGGTCTACTACTTTGGTCACCCAGTCAAAGAAATCTATTAGATTCATCTGGCATGACCTTCCCGCTGTGAACCCATGCTGCCTTGGGTCTTGTGCTCCACTGGCCTCTAGGTACTCAACTATTCTTTCCTTCAGAAGTGACTCCATCACTTTCCCTACCACAGAGGTCAGACTGACAGGTCTGTAGCTTCCTGCCTCTGTCTTGGTCCCACTTTTGTGAAGGGGAATCACATCCGCCTTCCTCCAGTCCTCGGGTACCACACCATCCTCCCATGATTTATTAAAAAGAGTAGCCAGTGGTTTCACTAGTTCCTCCCTTAATTCTTTTAGAATTCTGGGGTGAATTCCATCAGGACCCATTGCTTTGTCCACCTTCAGTTTTAGGAGTTCTTGCAGAACCCTTTCTTCTGTGAAAGGACTGGGATTGACCCCTATCAAGAGTGTTCTGTTAATTGGATGAGGCACTTCCTCCTCTTTTGAATACTGAGCAGAAATATTCGTTCAGTATTCCTGCTTTTTCACTGTCCCCCTCTGCCCACACACCGTTCATTCTATTCAGCCTCACTATCCCTCCCTTTGTCTTTCTACGCTCGCTGATGTACCTATAAAAGGTTTTATCCCCCTTCTTAACTGAGTTGGCTATCTTTTCCTCAGTTTGGGCCTTTGCTATTCTGACTTCCCTCCCTGCTTCCTTCTGCCTTAACTGGTACAGCTCTCTGTCCTGCTCCTTCTGTGTTTCCTTATACTTCCGAATGCTATCTTTTCTTCCTGACTTTCACAGCCACCTCTTTTGAGAACCATAGTGGCTTTTTCTTTCATTTTGATTTGTTTATTTGCTTCACACAAAGGCTTGTTGCCTCAGTGATGGCGGTTTTGATAATTCCCCATTGTTGCTCCACACCTCCTTTTAGCCTGTTTGCTAGTGCTTTTCTGAGGCACTCTCCCATCTTGCCAAAGTCAGCCCTCCTAAAGTCCAGTACCCTCACCTTTGTATGGCTTGACTTTGTAGCTGAGTTTTAATGTGAACCACACTGTTTGATGGTCACTTGTCCCCAGATGGCAACCCACTTCTAGATCTGAGATCCTCTCACTGCCCCCGTTTGAGAGTATGAGGTCTAAGATTGCCCCCTCACGAGTGAGTTCTGAAACTAGCTGTCTAATGCCTGCCACCAGTAGGGCATCAAGAATGGCTCTGCTCTTGGATGTGGCTGCAGCAAATGTGCTCCAGTTAACATCTGGCATATTCAGGTCTCCCATTAACAGTATCTCCCCTTTATCTGCCATTCTAAGAATGCCTTCTATCATATCCTTGTCCATTCCTTCCCCCTGACATGGGGGTCTGTACACAACCCCTGTGCAGATTGTGGTGCCCTTTCCAGTCTCCAAGGTGACCCACAGTGCCTCCTCTCCTCCCTGTTTACTCTTTTGTTCAGTTGCTTTTATCCCTTCCTTTACATAGAGAGCTACTCCTCCCCCTCTTCTCCCCTGCCTGTCTCTCCTGTAGGTTATGTACCCTGGTATGTTAACATCCCAGTCATGGTTCTCTGTGTACCATGTTTCTGTGACTACTACGATATCCAGGCATCCCTCTTCCATTAAGGCCATCTGCTCAGGGAGCTTGTTGCCCAGACTACGGGCATACAAACCCCCTCATGCATATTTAGCACTACAAATGTGTTTCTCCATGACCGTTTCAGCTCACTTACTTTCCCTTTGTCATTCTGTATGGAGCAGATACTCTATAGCCATGCTTAGCACTCTTTGTGCTGAGTAGGGTCTTGGAAGCATGCACCATACCTCACATTTTGTCACTGAAATAAGGGACATGGATAATTAAAATAAGGGACAATGAGGGACACTAACCCACATGATGATCAGGACACATCCTGAAACATGGAGATGCAATACCTCATAACACAGTGGAAACCATTGTATTTACTTGCACTGATGTTAGAACCGGAGAATGAATTTCTATCATAAAGCAGTGGTATCATTTGGGTACGGCAGAAGGGGGCAGTTGCCCCCCACCCCACATTTGTACCTAGGTTATTCTTATGGTGTGGCAATGATGGCATTAAATGTGGATTTAATCTTTTGCATAATAAGTGCCTCCAGCCTATGTGCCCTCACGCTGCAGGTGCAGTCCTGACTCAACTGTGTCTGTATTGTGTTATCCACTGTCTCCACCTATTAGTGGTGACACCATCATATGTGACGTGGAGGAGCTCCAGGGAAGCAAGAACACGTGAGTCATGCAAGTGCGACACTGCTTTCCTATCACAGAGTAGGCAGGTTGCACACTACAGCTTGGAGGAGTCAGTGAGCACTGAATTCTCAATAGAAGTGTTGTGGCAGCATATTTTTGTTGGTCTACTCTTAGTCAGTCTCCATCTCCATTGATGGATGAGAGAGCAGAGGGTGAGCTAAAAGTTAACACAAAACTAGGCTACCTACTTACTCTATTAGACTTGCCTCACAAAACATTGTACAGGCCCCCAGTGGCAGCAAGCTAGGCCTAGCAGCAGTGGTGAAAGTGGTGTGGATGGCCTTCATAGGCTTAATCAGTGCAGTGTGGCAGCAGCCAAGCAAGAAGCAAGCAACACAGGTTGAGTGAGTTTGGCTGGTGAGGTGACTTGGTTGCAGACCATGCTGGGGACCTGAGATGTTCGGTTCTAACATCCAGCTTCTGACAGAAGGATGGAGGAAGAACAGACTGAAAACTAGGCTGGTGGCACACTGGGGCAGGCCAAATGGCCAGCTAAGTAGAACTAAATATTTTTTTTACGGGGGATTGGGGAAGGAGAAAGGACTTAAATATTGATGTGTTTTTCACATTTCTGCATTTTTGGGTGGCTTCATGGTTCATATGAGATGGGTACTGAATGGAATATTGTGGGGAAAGAAATTGGAAAACAGTTTTTTTTAAGGTAGGGGGTTAGGAACTTCAGTTAGGAAAAAAATTGGTTAGTAACTGAGTAGGTTTAGTCCCAAATCGGATGTACTACTCTGGGGTATAGACAGATGAATCTTATACAGTTGAATATTTCCTGATTTGCATACCACTTTTCAGTCACAACAAATAAGTTTTACCTTGTAGAGATTTTCCAGACATTCTAGTGCTTACCACCTAGAGGATAACTAGCATCTGGCCTCATCTGGCTATTGGCTGCCCCTGCTGAAATCTAAAATGGTGCCACTGCCATAAAGTTTAAATTTACAGGACATCCTCTGTGTGAGCAGCATGTTTTCCATGAGCTATGGATGAGGAGCAGAGCATTTTTCAGGGGTAAAATGAGGGCTGTCCCTTGCATTCAGTGACAATTGAGTGGTATGGTATGCACAGACTATTAGAGCCCCACTTTAGTCAGGTTTATGTCCCCTTCCCCCAGTCAAGCTGACCTCTACATCCCCACACTCAGGCACATTATGACATAGGGCAAGGGGGACTGCAGGAGTGTGCACCATTGAAATTAAAGTTGTTGTTTTTTTGTTATTTTATACATTATTGATGGAGATACAGATATTAATAAAGGCCATCGCTCGACTAACAAAAGCCTTGTTAGTAGAACTGTGGCCTTCATTATTTTCCAACTCACCATTATAATGTACAAAATAGTAATAAAAAATAACTCCATTCATTTCCAGGGGGTATGCCCCAACACTGTAACCCATAGGCATCATCTCTTAAAGACTCCTGCCTCTGGCTCCCTAGTACTCAGGTAAGAGAAAATTAACTTATATTTGTACTTGGTGGGTTGTCTGTAGCAGCATGGCCACACCCGCTACAGTGTTTGTGTGCATGGGGAAGGAGGGGGCAGGCCATGTGGGTGGGTGTCAAGTTATTACTACTTTTGTGTTTGCCCCTTAAAGTCTGTTTGTGTGGAAGCATTCAAAACAATGGAAAGAAAATAGTAGGAGTACAGGCCAGATAGAAGTAATTAAGTAGTTCTGTGGGTAAGTGTTTGTATTTGGGGGTGGGAAGAACCACATGCATTTCCATTGGTATGTGTGCTACAGTTCAGCTGTGTAGCTGGGACAAGAAAATTAAAAAGTATAGCAATGGCTATAAGCATGCTGCATGCATTCAGATGTATGCAGATTAGTAATGAAGTACAAGTGAGCCATATGTGTGTAGGCAGTATAGCTTAGTGGTTAAAGGCACTGAACTGCAAACTAGAAGACTTGGAGACTTGAAGACCTGGATTTGAATCTCATCAACCCCTACTTGTATATGGTGTGATCCTGAGCAAGTGACTTAACTTTTATGTGTGCAGTTGTCAGTGACCACTTGCTTTTGGCATGCATGCCACATGCATGTAGTCTGTTTCAATTTAACATAAAAAGCACAGAATCATTCCAATTTAACATTTAAATCATGCTTGCAGCATGCATATTACATGGGTAGTTTTAGGTGCACAGCATAAAAACATTTCATATAATTATTTCTGTAAAGGCCATCCCAGACAGAATGTTCTATAGTTTAACAAGGACAGAATACAGCATTAACAAACTTTCAGGCAAAGACATCATATAAAGAGAGCAATGTTTTTGGTTTTCCAGATTTAGATCTGAAGAAGCATTCAGAAGAATGACTTTTGTTTGAACTGCCTGTATTGAAAAGCCATCCTGTACAATTTTATTTTTTATTTTATTGTTACTGATAATAAACCTTTACTTGTGAATTTTATAATGTCTCCTGGGCTGCCTGTGTTTCCTGACCTATACCTCTAGAACAAGAACTAAGCCTAAAATATGCAGAATTGCCTATCCTTCCTTTCCCACTAAACAAAAACTAAATAGATACAGATTCACAAATGTAGTTACTTCCTCCTCAGTATCTTATCAAGTAATGAACATACTGGGCCCCATATTCAGGGCCAGATGGATGCACATGCAAATTGATGTGCTGCACAAAATAATTGGGCCCGCCTGCTCTGGCACAATATTCGAACAGAATGCGTGATCGGAACAGACCGCACAATCTCTGATTATCGGACCCTGGATGCACTGCACACAGGAAGCAGCCACCATGAAGGATGCAGCACATCCAGGGTGTGAGGCTGAAGACCACCCATAGGGGAATGTGTGGCACATACCTATATGTGTCACAGTCCCCATGGGCAATATTCAGCTCAAATATGCAGATGAGTCCATTGGGCATATACGGCACAATGGGACAATTTGCATGCCCATTATGGACTCATCTGCATGGCTGCACCTCAGTATTGTGTCAGCCATCCCCAGCCCTGATCACTGTTTACATAAACATAAAATCCCAGTCCCATTTCCATAATGTAGTGCCCTCCTCAGCCCCAATCACTGTTTAAAAAAAACCCTGATCCCCTTTTTCATATGGTAATGTGCCCCCTCCCCAGCCCCAATCACAGTTTAAAGAAAAATGAAACCCTGATTCCCCTTTTCCATAGTGTAGAGGCCCCCCCTCACTAGCCCCAGTCACTGTAAATATAACAAGGGCTCCCCAATCCCATTTCCATAGTGTAGTGGCCCCCCTACACAGCACCGATCACTGTTATACCTAAATGAAATCCCCTATCCTCATTCCCTGGTGGCTTGTGGTTCCCTCCCACCCTGTTTGCCATTGACCCACCACCCCGTTCCCACCATCCTAACCCATGTCAATGATTGGCACAACCCTCCTCACTTTGCCATGGCCAGATGCCGACTGATTGATACAGGAGTGCATACAGTAAATAGTGTGTGCTGATTGATTGTCTCACCAACCAATGAACATGTACTATTTACTGCACATGCTCCAGTTTTGATCAGTCTGTGGCTAACTGCGGCAGGGTACTGAGGGATGTACCAGTCTCTGGTATGGTTTAGGATGGGGGAGAGGGTGGTGGATCAATGCCTAACAGAGTGGGGTAGTGGGGTGCCACTAGCTACCATGGAACATGGATTGGGATTTTATTTCAATTACAGCAGTGATCAGGGCTGGGGAGGGGGGCCACTACACTGTGGATAAGGGATCAGGGAGTCATTGCTATATTTACGGTGATTGGGGCTGGGGAAGGGGCCACTACACTATGGAAAGAGGATCTGGGATTCTGTGTTATATTTATGGTGATTGGGGCTAGGGAGGGGGAACCTACACTATGGAAAAGGGGGATTGTGGTATTATTTTTATTTAACCTGTGATTGGAGCTGGGGAGGGGGGACACTACACTATGGAAAAGGGGGATCTGGGATATATGTTTCTTTTAACAGTGATCAAGGCTTGGGAGTGGGACTATGAACCTGACCCTATACTATGTGGGGGGCACCAACCTGCCCTGTGTATAGTTAAAGTAGGGTTTCAAAAGCATAACTATGCACTGGTGCAGCCGGACAAAGTTATGCTTGGGGGGGTCAGTATTGTGATGCATGGCATATGCATTTGGGATCCTTCATTTGCATAGTCACATAACAATATTGTGCATAGTGGCACAGTCAGGGGTACACGCACATTGGTGGCCTTTGAATATGGCCATGCCCCCCCACAGCCCGACCAAGTCCAGAGATGCACGGCGCTACCAGGGATGCTCTGCATATCTCGTCTGAATACATGGGCCACTGTTTATATACTGGCATCACAAAGCCACCTCAGAAAAGAATGGATTTGTGGCACTGCTACTTACAGTGAAGCTTGTCAAGATGAAACCCAGTTCTGCAGCATGCTGCAGCAGACTTACTGTGAAATGCAATATAATTTCAATGGCAATGAGTCCCTTTTGTCATGCAGGAAACTATGACATTCACATTATCCTGGCAGTGTCACATTTTCCTGCATGACACAAGGGATTAATTCCCATTGAAATAACATTGTTTACTACAGTAACTCTGCTGCAGCATACTGCAGAATGCTGTAGAATTGGGTTTCATCCTGGTGAGCTTCATTGTATATGCTCCTACCCAACCAGGCTATGTACAAATGTGAAAAAATGGGGGTGAAGATCACCCACATTGCCATTCCTCTGATCTCCAAAAAGAAGTGGTTAAGAAACACAGTCATTAAATGTTAACATAATTTCCACCAGTGTAACTAAGAAATGAGAGAAGGGTTCAGCATCTTCTCCCCTTATGTTCAAATAATGGTCTTGCTCTTCTAGGCCTCCTTTGTGAGGGATGGCAGTACAGTTGTAGCAGTCTGAATGCAATGCAAGACTACAGTCTACTGCAGCAGAGTTACTGCAGTACACAAGACAGTTTATCCCTTTTGTTATGCAGCAACGCAAGACACTGTGTTGCATCTTGGCCAGCACCAATGTATATAGGGCCTCAATGTCTAAAGTGACAAAGAGGCAATGATTCTTCATCTCAGCCTCATGAACCGTGGCCCAGGTATTAGCTGTGTCCCATATATATTATGGGTTTTTATTGACTAATGATCTCAACTCCAAGTCAACAAACTGGGAGGTTTCCATGCCCCCACAATGCCCAAAATCATGGGATGACCAGATGTATTTTGCAAATTTTTGTGAACTTTAGTGTTTATATGCAACAGATGTTGAGATGTTTAGGAGGGAGGTCAGGAAGCACTTCTTCACAGAGATGGTGGTGGACATTTGAAATGTGCTGTCAGAAGAGGTAATCTCATTAAAGACAGTGGGCAGTTTTAAGAGAGGCTGGGATAGGCCTAGGGGAAGGTAGGAATCATGGGTGGGGAGGATGGGATGAGTAGGGAGGGAGGGCAGGGACATTAGCTCAAGCTGTGGACCCTGTAATATAAGCAGACTTGATAGACCAAATGGCCTTCTTCTGCTGGCTTCTTCATATGTTTGTATGTCAGGGATTTGTGATTCTGATACCTGTAAGAAACACTGTTCATTGCAAGTGATACGCCCCAATTCACGTGCCATATTTATAGTCATATGTTTTCTTTTTGAAGTCAGGTGTTTGATTCTTAACTATTTTCCTGTGAAATGTTTCATCCTGTAGTTGTCAAATGATGTTTTCGTAGCTGTTCTGGTCTATTACAACTTCCTCACCTCCCTTGACTGCAGGCTTTATCGTAATGGAATAGTTATACATGAGTGACTGTAAAGCCTGTCTTTCCTCCTTACTTCAATTTTGGTAGTGTTTTTCTTGATCACTACAAACAGGCTTTGCTGAGAGGTCTGTCTTGCATGCTTTCAAATGTTTTTGTACTGTTGATGTATGGGACAGGCAACATGTGGATTTTGGTCTGAGCTGGTAAAAGTCGCTTTATTCCCGTGGTGATGACATCATGGTTTCAACAGTTGTAGTGGCTAATGGAGTTAGTTGATTCTGAAAAATAGTTCTGAGTGTCAGTTTCCTAGCAAAGATATTGAAATCAACTGAAGTCATGAATTTGTTGACACCAACAGATTATATAAAGCATAACCCTTTATACTAAATAGATACATCCTTCTTACTAAGTTAGTAAAAATAGATTTTAGCCACATGTGTGCATGGAAAACAGGAGTCACCGGATAGTTTGATACCTTTTATTGGATCTACTGTTTTGTACAAAAATGGTATAGTGCACAAGTTTTTGGGGCCCTGCACTTCTCTTCATTTATTTATTTATTTATTGAAGATATCGGATAACACACCTTTGAGTCAAAGACTCCTTTACAAAAGTTCCACTTCATTGAAAACCGAGACATCAGGGACAACAGCAACAACTAGACACAATAGTTACAGAAATGGTCACAAAATGGTTACAGATAACACAGTAAAGCAGCTGGTGATACAGAGATACAGAGTGCTGCCAAACATGGGTACATAGTGCAGACGGTAGCAGGTAACATTATTTGCAGGCCTAGGCTGGACTGAGGTGTCCATTGTCAAAACATAAGATGCCCAGGGGCAGCGGGACCAGAGTTAAGTCCATAGTCATGGGTGGGGAGTGGGTAGGGCTAAGTCAAGGGCAGTCCCAGACTGAGTCATGGGTGATTAGGTCTCTTAGTTGGGACTTGAACCGACCAAGTTTGGGTTCTGTGAGGAGGGAGTCTGGGAGTGAGTTAAGCCAGCTAGGGGCCAGGTACCTAAAAGTTCTTTGACCCAAAGTGGTTTTGCAGCGAGGTACCCTGATATGGGTTGTCACTGATTGCCGAGTGAGGCAGGTTGACAATGGTGCCTGGTTTATCACGTGCAACTGCTATTGCACCTGGCAAAGGGAATCTTTGAGCCCCAAAGCTTGCATGCTATACTGTCTCTATACAAGACATGTGTTAGTCCAATGAAAGGTAACAAACTATCCCACCTACTAAGTTGATAACTTGAGATGTCAATGACACAGCTATCAGCTGGATGCTTTAATACTGTATATTGTATTATTTTTAGGGCTATGGGCATGAGGAATTCACATTGAATGGCAGTTCTACTTCCAAAATGTTTTTCTGAATTTCTTTTTAAATTTTGCAGAATTTTGAAAAGCATTTCTTTGTGAAGCACAGAATAATTTTCTGCGGATTATGCAAACAATGGAATATACGAACATACGAACATGACATTGCCGGCAGAAAATGGCCCACAGGTCTATCAAGTTTGCCTGATTGTGTAGCTCTTAGTTTCATATCATTATAACTGCCTCACCCCCACCCAAACCCCTCCTTCCTCCTCTTTTCATATTTGTCTGCAGATTGCGGAAAAGAATCTGCAATTCATGTAAACTGTGGAATATTAATCTGCACAAACCATTTTGCATGCAAAATGTTGGAAGACACTATTTATCATTTCTGACTATTCTAATCCATTGGAACAAAGCTGCTGCTGAGGTGAGATACTTTTCTGACTGCTACATTGACTTTATTTTTGAAGCCTTCATAGCATCATCATAAATGTGCCCAACAAATACCCCTCATCAGCCTGAGTATGAACTCTATTGGTTCTCGTTCCATGCTACTTTGTATGATTCAAAACAGATACTAATTAAATTCTCTTCCTACAACAGAACGGCACTACTAAGCAGGCTGCCACAACCTGACTGGATAGCTTAGATGCATTCACCTGTTTTGGTGAGCTTTAGCCAATTACAATAGAAGAAGTCTGTGTGGTGATCTTAGGGCTGCAGCACACTTTCTGTGAACTAGATCTGGGTCCCATGTGATTACTAATGAGTGGCATGTGACCACTAGGTCCTCTGTTTGCCAGAATTGTATGGTGTTCCTTATCTAAGGGGATTTCCCGGTCACTCTAAATAAAAGGCACTAATTTGGCCCATTTTGAAGAAGCCATCTCTGGGTTTTCGAACATTCTGGTATATTATTACCCTGCTCATTGAAAACATTGAGGCATTGTAGATTGAGGCACACCTCACAGCTCATGACATCTATGTGCCCTTCAAGTCTGGTTTTAGATCCAGGTACCATACTGTGACAGCATTGGTCAGGGTGAACAATGACCTTCTCAAGGATAGGGATAAGGATGAATCTCATTTCTCAATCTCCTCAATCTCTCTTCAGTTTTAAACACTGTGGACCATGGGTTGTTACTGGATTATCTGATGGAGTACAGAGGTCTCACAGGTACTGACATCTGCTGATTGGAGTCCTACCTCAGGGTCAGGATGCAGAAGGTGATGACTGGAACTTTCTAATCACCCCCAGTGTTCTTGCTATGTGGCATGCCCATGGATCAGTCCCATCACCTATGCTGTTTGCAGTACACATGCTGCCCCTGGGAAGTATCTTTAAACAAAAAATCTGGGTTTTCACTGCTGTGTGGATGGCAGCCAGTTGTACTTGTCATTTGTATCCAGGATGCCTGATGTGCTGGCTGAGATTTGGAATTGAATGGCATCTAGTTGGCTGAGTCTTAACCCAGGCACGACTGAGGTACTGATGATTAAGTCAAGTATAGGAGGGTGCAGAGGTAGCCAATAAAGAAAAATGGCTTTGGCTCAGATCTTCTATGTTGTTGAAGTCTTGTAAGGTGAAAAATCTGGGAGTTATTCTGGATGAGAGGTTGACATTTGAGGATCAGGTGCCAGCTGTAGTCCAGACTGGCTTTCACCTTCTCAGGAACATCAGCCAGATTAAGTCCATTATTCTTCCTGAAGACCTGCCAACATGTGCACACAATCATGACATCCAGGCTTGACTACTGTACAGTAATATGCTTTACCTTGGGGTCAATTGCAGCACCCTATGATGCTTGCAGCTGATACAAAACACAGCAGCCCAGCTGCTGACAATCTTTCATGGTCTAGCCATTTAATCCCGGTTCTGCATGAACTGTACTGGCTGCTTGTGAACAGGCATGTTACCTTCAAGGTTGGTTTACTAATCTACAAGGCATTACATGGATTGGGACTGAGCTACCTGACAGAACTTCTGAATTTTCTCCCATGCTCGTGCCCCCTTTGCTTCTCCAAAGGGGGTCTCCTCTCAGTTCCTAGGGTATGGCTTAAATTCTCAGGAGATGGTTCTTTTGAGATTGCTTGCCCATTTTTCTGGAACATTCTTCTCAGGGTACTGAGAGAGGCCCCTCTAGTGTAGGCCTTTAAAAGGGGTCTAAAGATGTACCTTTTAAGACAGGCTTTTTGGGACCTAGGAAGATCCCTTTCCTTCCTGTCTGTTTATGTTGCTGTTGCTGAGTTATTTATTTTATTGTATTTATCTTATTTATTGTGCTATAAATACATAATTATTTATTGTGGTTTTATTGTATTTATAATAATACAGCCTACTGTTTTGTGAATGAAGTTTTATGACCACTGTTTTACTGTACCTTGAATGGTGCCCTGAGCTTCCAGGGAAGGACGCCTTATAAATATACCTCCTACTACTACCTCTGCTTGAACTACATGCTGACTAACTTGCCTGACTGTTGTGTGACAGCACATACTTTTTTAATGCACTACCACTAGAGATGCAGCAAACTCAAAGTGGAAAAAGTCATGACAAGGTGTCTCACTTTGCTCAGTATGAAACAATATGTAGATTTTGGCTTGATGCCGAACTGCAAAAAAACACTGCTTTTGGTGATTTTTTTCAAATAAGAAAATAAAAAATACACAGCCATCCTCCACTCTCACATCATCCTATCCCATCATCCCCCCAAACTAGCAATTTATCAGTAAAACAATCCCTTTCACCCACCATTGAAGCACCCAGTCTCACCTCCCCCTCCCCAGCATTACAGAAATTACTGTGCATTGATGACGGCCCTCAGCCTGAATCAACCCTTCCCCCCTCCAACCCCTGACCTAATCAGTTCATTAATTATTCAATTAAATTTCAATTTATTTATTTGTTTACCAGGTAAATACGCTAGATAAAAAGGCTTGTTTACAGGCACGACCTGAGTGTTTCATAAAACACAAATTATCCACTATTACTTCTGAAATCACACATCATTTGCAAAAAACATACAAAAATATGTTAAAAAGCAGAAATCATACAAATAACAACATTATCCATGTTTCCCACCATACACAGTAGTTATCCAATACCACATTTCTCCTCACACCATGCCACCAAGAAAGAATACTATGAGGTGGGTGACCATGACCAGCACAGACCCTCATATCACCACCTAGGTTGGCTACTATCTGAATGACTGAGTGCACAGAAATTACTATTAATTTATGCATGCTCATTCACTCAGAAGGTGGCCGGCTGTGGAGGTAAAAAGTGGGTCTGTGTTGGTTACTGTTTCCCACCTCATCCTATAGTACCTTTTCTTGGTGGCATCTAGGAAGAGTAGGATTGATTTGGTGCCTACTAGGTGGGTGAATGTGGTAATTGTTGAACTGGTTGTGGATAGGGAAGAGGGTGGGGAAGGCATAGGTCAGCTGAGCTGCATCATCTTGTTTTCTGTGGAGTCCTGCTTCTTCTGATTTCTGCAGCTGTGTGGACTAGAGCACCATGAGGTTACATGACTTGCTCATGGTCACACAGTGAGTATTTTGTTCTAGTGAAGTTTGAATCTGTGCTCTTTTGGTTCCCAAGTCAGTGTTCTAACCACTAGACCACACTGTCTGCTATGGCTCCTGCCTCCAAATGTGACCTGCTATCAGACAGAAACTGTGCTGAATTACTCATTGCTACTGGGGGAGGAGAAGAAATAGAAAGGTCTGGAATAGCTTGTTTTGGTTATACTGTATAGTAATCTGTTATCTAAGAGGAATGGGCCAAACTGGTTCTACGCCCTTGCCATTTCTAAAATTTAGAGACCAAAACAACTGCCAAGAACCTAGTATCCTAGTGGTAAAAATGCAAAGCTATGAACGTAGAGACCAGGGTTTAAACACACATCAGTCACTTACTCAGTGTGTGACCCTAAGCAAATCAGTTAAGGTTCTTGTACTGTACCTCTCTGTAATCTCTCTAATCTCAGTTCTTTGCTGAAAGGGTATCCTCGGTCAGGTTTGGGATAACCTCAAATGGTCTGTGGCAGCCCAGCAATAGGGAGTGGGTTGTCACAGGAAGTATGCCTCCTATCTAGGGCAGGTTTTAGCTGGTTTTGGTGGAGGAGGTGTGTGGGGTGATTTCTGAAGTGCGGACTACTTCTTGTGTACTGTTCCAAGGTCCAACATGCCACCTAGTGAGTTGCGTGAGACTACTGTATCCAGTGCTTGCTGAGATGGTCCAGAGCTCCTTTTTGGAGCAGTCCTTTCCAAGCATATTGAAAGATGCACTGGTGAGACTCCTTCTGAAAAAGAAATCTTTGGACCCAGACTGCTTGGCAGATTTTAGACCTGTCTTTAACTTTGTCTTTTTAGGAAAGGTTAGTGAGAAGACAGTGGCTCTGCAGCTTGAGGCTCACCTCACAGACTTTGACATCTATGAGCCACTCCAGTTTGGATGTAGATCCAGTCATAGTATGGAGTCTGCACTGATCAGAGTGCATAATGACCTCCTCATGGCCAGAGATAGAGGGGAACAGTCAGTTCTCATTCTACTTGATGTCTCATCAGCATTTGATACTGTGGACAATGGGTTGTTGTTGGATTGGCTCAGGGAGTACTGTGGACTTGCTGGTAGGGTCATAGGCTGGACCGAGTCCTTCCTCTGTGGCAGGATGCAAAGGGTGATGATGGGAAATGTTTCCTCAGTCCCAAAACCCCTGCTCTGTGGGGTACCCTAGGATTCAATCCTCTCACCTATGTTGTTCACAGTGTACTGTACATGATGCCCTGGTTGATATCATCAGATGGAAAAGCTGGATTTTAACTACTATGCAGATGGCACCCAGCTGTATCTGTCATTTGCATATGCATATGGGATGCCTGGTGCAGTTGATGTACTGAATTTATGTCTGGCCAAGATCCAGGACTGGATGTCTTCTAGCTGGCTGTGGCTCAACCCAGACAAGCCTGAGGTACCGATGACTGAGACTGGTCAACAATAGGGTATGGGGCCACAGCAGAGAGGCTCAGCAAGGTGCTTGGTTCCTCTAGTCTGGTGGCCTGTTAAAGTGAAGAATCCAGGTGTCATTCTGGATGAAAGATTGACATTTGGGACACAGGTGTCATCTGTAACATGGAATAGCTTTTACCATCTCCAAAGCATCTCCCAGATTAAAACCTTAGTCCCACCAGAGGAACTGTGTTTACTTACGCAGTATTACTTAGTGGGAAAATGGTGAAAAAAGGCTCTAGGTCCATCGTGACCACTCTCCCTGCACATGCAGGGTAAATTTAAACACTTAGCCCAAGAGATAGTTATCCAGTTCTACTTTAAATGACTCGAAGGAATTCATATTAACCACATGGTCGGGTAATGAATTTCATAAGGAAACAGCTTTTTTGGTAAAAATATACTGTCTTTTGGTAGTGCAAGCCTTTGGTATCTTGATCTGTCTATTGTGACATCTCAGTATATTAGGTTTTCACACCAATTCAATGTTAGTATTCTTCATTAGTGTATTGTCCTTCAAGATCTTATACAAAAGAAACATGTCACCATGATCTCTTCTAAGTTTAAGATCATACAAATCTAATGCCTGAAGTTTTTGTTCGTAATACAGATGTTTGACTCTGGGGATCAATTTTGCTGTCCTTCTTTGCATGTTCTCAAGTAATTTTTGATCTCTTTAATAGTGAGTGGCCCAGAAAAAAAGCTGCATAGTCAATGTGCGGGTGTATATATGATTTATAAAGTGATAATATACAGCAAGCACTCCTACTAACAAATGTTCTTTTGATGGCAGATAGTATAGTGTTTCCTGTCTGTGCAAGTTTCCTACAGTGACCAATGGAGGTAAATGAGCTATTGATAATAATCCCAAGATCTCTTTCTGTTTTAGTATGATTTATTTTTGTCTCATTTAAATAATAATCAAGGATAACATTTTTTGTTCCAAGGTGAATTACAGCACACTTTTCAGAGTTAAATATAATGTTATTATTTCATGCCCATGTTTCTATAACATATAAATCCTGCTGTAGGGAAATTAAACCTTTTCTGGAGTATCAACCTCTGTGGAAAGTTTTGTATCATCCGCAAATTTGCAGATGTTATTAGACACTCCATTGTAGAGGTCACTAATATAAATACCAAACAGGATAGGGCCCAACACGGGATCCCTGAGGGACCCCACTGGTCACCTTGATGCTAGAGTAAAGAATGGTACATAGTTTTACACTTTGTGATCTATTTGTGAGCCAGTTGCCAAGAAATCCAGTCAAATAGTCACTAAACCCAAAATAAATCATTATATTTACTAGAGAGAGATGTGGGGCTAGATCAAAAGCCTTTTTGAAATCAAGATATATAATATCCACTGGAATGCTGTTATCCAAACTGGCACTAACCTTTTCATAATAGGCAATCTGATTTGTTGTGCATGATCTTCCTTTTTGAAAGCCATGTTGGGTAGTGTCAGTTAGACCTAGGGTTTTGATTTTGATGTCAATTTTAATTAAACTGTGCTTACTTGTACATGTCTTTGTGACTTCCAGACTCAACTACTATAATGCTCTGTATCTTGAGGTCAGTGGAGGGGTCCTGTGATCCCTGCAGCTAGTGCATAATGCAGTGGCCAGGTTACTGACGGGCATCCTGAGGTCATGCCATGTGACCCCAGTCCTGCAACACCTGCACTGAGTGCCAGTAAAGTGGTGAATCTCCTTCAAGGTTGGTTTTCTAACCTACAAAGTCCTATATGGACTTGGCCCAGGTTATCTGAATGAGCTGTTGTTCCCTTATTGCCCAGCCCACCCAAGCTACTCCTTTGAGGTGAGCCTCCTATTGGTTCCCAGAGCCAGGCTCAAGACATCAGGGGATTGCACTTTTGAGGTAGTTGGTCCAGCCCTGCAGAAATCACTGCCCAGGTCTCAGAGGGAGGCTCCCCTTGGTGGAGGTCTTTAAGAGGAGCCTAAAGATCTACCTGTTCAGTCATGTTTTGACCTGATTTAGTTCCACTGGGGTAGTTTTAATTTATTAATACTACCAAATTAGCGTATTTTAAATTGAATGTATTTTATGATTATCTGTTATGTTGCTCTTTTATTTACTGTATGTGTTTTAATTTTTGATGTACAGCACCCACAGCTTCGGGATTGGGTGTAAATAAGTAAACTACTACTGCTACTCTATCCTCATCCTCATTGGACTCTCTATAACTTGAAAAATGCAGCAACATTGACAGGTTCAAATGTTTATTGTTCTGTTACTGACAGCCATCACAGTTTCACATACTTTAAAACATATGATGACCATAGTCATGAAAAAGAAGACAATAATTTAGTTACTTACACATACTTGCAACATTAACAATATTTCATTCACAGCTTAACACAAAACTGCAACAGGATTGGATATGCATGTTATCCCAGGTTTACTTTTTTTCCTATCCTGTAAATCTATTTTTTAGTCACTCTTTAAGAATTCCAATGTATCCTTAGCCACAACATCTATACGAGGAACAATTGATAATCCATAAACTATATCACCAGCAACCTGATAAGACCCTCCAAAATAGGGATGCTTCCATTTTGTTCAGCAAACTTCTCTCCCCATCCCTCTCATGGATAGTAGAGCACTTTGGGATGCACTTTATATGGCAGGCTCTTCATTGAACCAAATTCTTTTTTTTATTTTTAGATCATTTTTAAGTTCTCATTAAAGCAGTTCAAACTAACAGTGAGGAAGGCTTACCTGCTAGTATTATCTGCTATTAATTCTCAAGTCAGTGGTGGCATGACAGGCACTAATTTTCCCACCACTGCTGCTTTTAATGATTGTTACCACTACCTACCCTGTTTCTCACAAGCCACGGATTGCAGTGGTAGAGAAATACAGTATGACTTGCTGACGAACAGGTTCCCAGCTATGGTTACTTCTATTAGGGCTTTTAGGGCTTTTAATCATTCATTGGCCACAAATGTCACTCACCAAGAGCCCTCTACAAGATCAAAGCAAAGACAGACTGAAACAAAACAAATGATTTACCATACCAGTTGTAAGCAATATGGATTGCAATATAATGGTCAAACAATGCTTTAGCAACCACACATATTCCATTTGAAAAACAGATACTACTGCCTCAGCACTTTAGTCAGTTAGGTAATTGCCAGTTTGTTGGCATCTGCATAGCTGCCATTCAGAAAGGGGGAGATTAAAATAATCTTTCCCAGTGTGAAGCATTTTGGATTGCCCAACTCACGGTTCTAGAGCCATTTTGTATGAACAAACTGGGCTAAGAAAAATGCAATTAACTTTTAACTAGTACTGTGACACTTTGTTTTCTTAAGTCAGTGGTGTTTTCCCATACTACCTATGGTTAGTTTTTTTCCTTTTATCTCCAGCCCTCCTATGTTTAAAGCACCATTATCTAATAACTATCTCATTTATTTAAACCTACCTATAACAGCCAATCTACATCCTTTCTGGGATCCACAATTACAACAGGACTTCCATTTCAAGCAACTATTTCTCCCTTTGCCTCTGCATTCAGCTTTTCCCCATACAGTGACATAACCAAATGATCTAACACCCACTCCAAAGTCTCTTTCAAGAATGGTAGTAATCCACTTTTTTATTGTAATCCTGTCCACCAGCCAAGGCAATATAGCATAGTGGTTAAGGGCACTGAGCTACAAACCTAGAGACCTGGGTTTGAATCACTTCTGCCTCTACTTGTATGCTGTGTGATCCTAAGCAAGTCACTTAACTTCCTTGTGCTACCAGGTCACACCTGGAAACAAGATCCAGCTTAGTGTGCCTTTCCTGGTTAAACAATCCTCCCCCCCCCAACACAATGCTCAATGTTTCATCAGTTCAAGGCTTCAACAGGAGTGGTGGCCCTGATTTAATCTAGTAGCAATGAGCTGATCCTTCAGTATATCTCTTTCATTAGATCTATAAGAGACAAAAAGCTGATGGTGCTGAGTTAGAAACACTGTTATCCAGTTCAAGGTGGAGGGAGAAAGAGACAGAGATTGATTGACGTCTGTAGTGATCCTGTAGGTAGGGAAAAATGGACGGACTGGGTGGGCCAGAGTGGTCCTTCTCTGACGTGAAATTCTATATTTCTGTGTTTCTTCAGTTAGGTATCAATTCATGTGTTTGGATCATGTATGCGATTGTGTATATGTGGTTGTAAAATAGGCAAAACAAACTGAGGTACAGTCTTTTGCTGTGAATATGTCTGTGATGCCACAAGCCGGACATTATTTCATCTTCAGAATAAACTTCAGCTGAGAATTGTGTTTTTATATTTGTGTAACCAGGAGGAAACTCCATTGAGCAATGATCATTTATAACTAAATCCTAGCTAATGTAGGGGACAAATAAATCATGCTGAAATAAATAGCATACTGGTTTACGACAGAGACTGGCATTTCTAGCTGTATTCTAGTTTTTCTAGTTTTGAAGAAAATATCAAGGCAGTTACACGGCAACTCAAAGTCAGCAGCAATGGAATAATTAATTACATGGCAAATTAGCAAAAAAATCTCAAGAACATTACAGACAGTCCAAGTTCAGCAGAACCACTGCACAGATCAATATCAGTAATAAATCTGCTGCAGAGTTACATGGCACATGGCAGTTGTGAAGCAGATCATTCTTGAATGAAGGAATAAAAGTGCTGTGGGAGTTCACATACTCTAGGATTAAAAATACATCCTAGTAGGAGCTGCAACTCTCTGTACAATGGTTTTCAGTCATTTATTTAAATATACCGATGCTAACTACTGTAGATTAACTAATCTAAGTGCACTCTGCAACTTAATCAAGGGGTGTAGGGATTAGGCAACCAAATGCAGATTCACTGTAAGAGGTACAGTGTCTTGGTATTTCTGTATAGACTACAGAATTCCTTTTCATGCAATATGAACATGTATTGCATTTCTTTAAAAGAATTCAGTAAATCATTCATTTAAAACATATTTTGCTATTTAAGCAAGCAGCGTTCAAGGATGGCTCATTTCAAGTTGTGAGCTGGGATGGGGTTGGGGCAATACAATAGAGTTTGCAGGAGCTACAACATGATTGTAATTTTATTGGAATCTTGGTGACAAGGTAGGCTCACTGAGACATGCAAGTCCCTTTTTCAGGGGTGACCTGAAATTAGTTACATACAGTTGAATAAAACATTTCACAATGATTACAGTGCTGGACAAGGATATTTAAGCAATAAGGCACAACATGGTGGGGGTTATTGGGTATTTACACACGCCTTGTGCGGTGTGTCACAAGGCACGGTCAAGTGACTTAACCACACAAGAAGTGGGTAAATCACTCAATAACTCACACCTCGGAGTGCCTTATTGCGATTATACAATGGACCCATGTGTAAAATACATTTAAAATGTGTTTAGTTATGTTTTTTATAAATGCCATTCTTCAGCCATGAGTTATGCAGGATTTACCCACAGTTATGTTATATGTTTTGACCAATGAGGTTACAGGGTTTTCACACACCATTGTATAAAATACAATAAACAGGAGGATAAACAATAAAAACAAAAGCAAGCCTGCATAAAGAGAACATAAGTAAGTCACAATTCTAATATAGATGGTAGAAACATTCAGTGCCAAATAACAGAATCCCCCCCAACCTAGTTAGGAAGGTTATACCATAAGGCCCAGCCTCAGGATTATAATATAGCCAAGAATGTGACTTATAACCATTTGCATCTACATTGGTAACCCCAAGTGAGTAGTCTGTGAGCCTCTTTTTAAACAGTGCAGAGGTAGGGCAATTTTGAATCTCACAGGGTAGTGAATTCCACAGGGAATGGACCACACATGAGAATGATCTCCTTCTAGCTCCAGACCATACCCTAGGGATTCCAGTAAAGGGATAGCAGTGGAGCACAGGGCCCCCACATACTTCTTAAACTTTACTACTCCCATGAGGCTGGGGGTGGAGCAAGCGTAGCATGTTTGAAGGTAAGATAGTACAATGGGTATTGGAGCCATGCTTCAAATGAGAACCTTCCAAGGGCTGCAAGCACTCCACAGTGGGGATCCCTAGGGGAGCACCAGACAGAGAGTGACACATTTTCTAGTCCAGACTTTTGAGCCTGCTTACAGTAGGTCTGACTCTTACATGGACTGTAGGACAGGGGCACCATAGAACACTACAGGCATTAAGGTGTTGCCTGCTATGACAAGGCGAGTCTCTGATAATAAGAATGGTCTTCTGAACTGGAAGGCAAAGGCTCCAGTTTTCATTTAAACACCCTTTGAAATGAAGACCAGAATGGATTGAAACTCAGATTTTGGAAATATATTGCAACTGTGTTATGCTATTGTCAAATACAATTAGTTTTTTTCTGACTTGATCCTTTCTTTAAAGCCAAGAGCTCACTAAATCAATGGTTTTCTTTTATTCTAAGTTTATAAAGTAGTATCCTTGTTAGGTAGCAATTGGAAGATGCTCCTAGAAAAATGCAGTTCTCTGATGGATATTTAGTGCAGGTTATTATATATAAGCTTACCAAGGGTCCAAGGATCCTCATTGCCAAGCAAAGTACCAAAAGTGGATAACTCATAAACATCTTGCAGGCACAAATGTTTGTGAAGGTAGATATATATTAATCTAATAACAAAATAAACTATCCTGAATTTCCTACAGTTTATTTGTCTGATTTGTCTGTCTTACTTTTTCCACATGGCTCAAGAGTCAAAGAGTAACGTAAACAGAGACCGTCTGAAACAATGTAGTGTGTTGGACAGAACCCCTTACATTTTATTTCAAGGACTTTAATAAGTTGCCTTTCCAGGCAGAACACAGCTTTATTATTAACACACCCCTCTTCAGCCTTTCAGTCCCCTAATAATCCAATTCATGATCATAGCTACAGCTCTTTAGTGATCAATAGCAATTACTGAGCCATTTATATCCAATAAAATGTGCAGCTGGAAGTCTCCACTGTGCATTACTGAACAAAATCTCTCTCTCTGCAGAATGGATTAATAAACCATTATGGTAAGCGTGTCATTATTTGTATGAAAATGAAGCTTAGTAGCTAATTACAGCAATACAGCAAAATGTCAATGACTCTGATGTACAGAAAATACGCAACACCATCAAGGCTCTGTTTGTACACATGTATTTGTACCTGATCATTTTCATTTCTGAAAAACAAATATCTCTGTGATTAGAGAAACATAGCTGTCAGTTTGTTAATATAAATACCATGCCAGCTGAATGTGATGATGCTTTATCTGGAAGCCTTTAGATTGGCAAATTATGGTTTGAATTTCCATGAATGTATGTGCAGGACTTATTCCTTTTCAGCTTTTCCTTTAATTTAAAATGAGTACTCAGTGAAGGGCTGCCTCCCCATATAGGGGATGAGGAGAATGACCACTGTTAAAGGAGAACTGTACTGAATCTGTAAGTCATGATTTTTAAATACTGATTCCAATATTGTTACTGTACTATCCCTACAGATTCTTTTATTTTCCTAGTGGGGGGTTCTGATCTACACACAGGAAGTAAGTACAATTTTAGAACAATATGATATAGTTTATGTCCCTTTCTCTGCTCTTCCATTGTTGGTCCAGTGCAACCCTGTTCTACTATAGAACTCAGTGGCTGAGAGGGGCAAAAACTACATCGTGCAGTTCCAAAATGACACTTACAACAATATAACTCAGAAACAACCACTAAAGTTACTAATAGGCCAGTACAAATGGAACAATAACTGAAGAGGAACCAACATTTTCGAAAAAGCTTCAATTTGGAACAAGCATTTGTCAATGCGAATGTTGATTGCTTTGCTCCATTGAGCTTGCTCACTCTCCCTCTCTCACTCACTCATTCTGTTTCTCCTGGCACTGCAGGCTACCCTTTTGTACTGGGCTCCTACCTGGGTTGGCACCTTTTTCTGCCCACAAAGAAATCTGCAGCTGTCCCGACAGAGCTCTGTTGAGGTCGCTCACTCCCCCTCTCTCACTCGCTTATTCCGTTTCTGCTGGAGCTGCAGGCTGCCCTTTTGTACTGGGCTACTGCCTGCATTGCTGCCTTTTTCTACCCACTAAGAAATCTGCAAATCTGCAGCAGTCACAATAGAGCTCAGTTGAGCTCACTCACTCCCCCTCCCTCACCCGCTCATTCTGTTTCTCCCGGCCCTGCAGGCTGCCCTTTTGTACTGGGTTCCTGCCTGCATTGATGCTGTTTTCTGCCCACAAAGAAATCCACAGCAGTCCTGACAGAGCTCAGTTGAGCTTGGTCCCTTCCCCTTTCTCACTCGCTCGATCCTAATTTGTCCCAAACACTGATTTTCAAAAGTGACTGTGGTATTCCATATCGGAACTGTGAAAACACGTTTTGGCCAGGATGTGAAAAATGACAGTTGTACTGTTCATAAGGAGGTGTGAAAAAATGCCAGTGTTGAAAATCTGGCATGAAAATATTACTAATTTGGGAAATTACAAGGGTGCGTGGAAACTGCACAATGTACACTCGTAACACAGTCATTTTATGGAGTTTCATCACAAAATTTTCAACATAGGCATTTTAGAACCTCTGCTCCTGAACAGTGTCACCGTGATTTTCGTAATGCATCCTAAACACTTATGTGCCACAGCACCCACACTATTCTGCACCGGAAGTGTGAAAACACATTTCAGCCAGGATGTGAAAAATGACAGCTGAAGTCTTCATAAGGAATTGTGTAAAAATAGCAATGTTGAAAATCTGGAGTGAAAATATTGCAAATTGGTGAAGTTACAAGCTTACATAGCAACTACGCAACGCAGGCTCATAAAACAGTCATTTTTGGGATTTTCCCCACCAAATTTACAACATAGACTTTTTGAGAGCCCACCTCATGAACACTGGCACTGTCATTTCATTAATCAGTCCCAAAAGGTGATTCCATGCAGTGACCTCAAAATCACCTTTTGGAACTGATTAACGCCATGACAGTGGCTGAATTCATGAGGAGGGGGCCCAATAACCTCATGTTGAATTTTTGGTGCGAAAATTCCCAAAAAATGCCTGAGATATCAAAAAAGTTGAAAAAACCCTATTTATGCCATTATACAGCTTACTGGCATTTCCTCAGTTTGCGGCCGGCTTTGAAGAGTGCAGACATGTTCCCGGTCCACCGAAGATTGTCACGCCGGACTCCGCAGGTAAGTATGAGGTGAGGGGGGTGTGGGGAGGCAGGGTGCGCAGAGGGTGGGTGCGGATTGTGGGAGAGGGCAGGGAGACGGCAAGGGACCATTTTCTTTTTTCACAGGTTACTCAAAAAAAAAAACATTGCAGGACTTTTTTTTTTCATAGGGCCATTTGGCACACTGGGTTGGGCTCCCTTGCATGCTAACAGAGTGTTTTTTTGGGGGGGCAACTCTAGCTGATGGGGGATTGGGCACCCCCATCAGTATAAAAGTGGGGGCGCAAGAACTGAGGGGAGATTGGGCAACCCCTCAGCACAACCGTACTGCATGTTTTTGGGGGGGGAATTATGCCAATCGGAAGTGGGCTTCCCTGTCAGCAAATGCAACTGAGAGGGGGGACATAATGCCGACAGAAAGTGGGCTCCCCTGTCGGAAACTTGAATGTCATGGGCACTGAAGCCGATGGGGATTGGGACCCCCATTGGCAAACAAACACTGTGGGGGGGGGCACATGCTGCCAAGGGGGGATTGGGCACCCCTTCGGCAGTGGGGGTGCTTGATATTGTTTGAGAATATGGCAGCAAGCCACCGCCATGTTCACAAATAATATTACAGTAGCAAGGTTCTGCTCAGCAAAGATAGGTCACTCCCTCATTTCAGTGGAATGGCTTTTGCTGCAATGATGAGATGGCCCCTAATTGCAGTGACTGAAACCTTTCAAGATTGTGGCATGCTGGCTGAACTAGTGTCAGCAGCAACGTGCCACCCCATTGGGAAAAGCTGGCCAAGCCTCCAAAGACTGTGGGGGCATTGACTGCAACAGTTCCATGCCTCCACAACCTGCTTCTTCAGCAAGCTGCCACAATATTTCTTGCGCATGCACGCAATCAACATAAAAATGACTTCCAAGTTCAGTGTAGTTCTTCTTTAAGACTTGACACTAACAAACAGAGCTAGTTGCTTGCCACAAAATTACTAAAAGAGGGTAGATTTAGTTATTTATTTATTAATTATTTATTGGTTCAAATGTTTGCCTGCCAGGATAGGCCCGTTAATGTGAAATAGCTAGTTTACAAAGGGGGACATGGAGGAAATGAGTAGCAGCAGAGTACTTACAAAACAGAATTGAACATTCAGTTATACAAAGCCAAAATGTGTCCATTGTAGGAGACAATGACCTGTATGTAAAACACAATACAACGTTACATGCTAGAGACAGAAAAAATATGCACAAAGCTGCACATTTACAATGCTATTCCCCAAGACCATAGGGATAGGATTCAGAACAAAATAAGAGTTGCTACTTATACAGTAGGTTAGTGTACAGGACCAAGTTAGTGGAGAATGGAAGGACATACAGTAGGGAAGAAAGAGGGAGAAGGAGCATTGGGACTGGGAGATGAAGTAGATCACTGCTGAGTTTAGTTTGTCCTAGAATCAGTGTATCTAACCAGCTGCTTAATGCTGGAGAGGCACATGAAAACAGACTGAGTTCCCATTATGCTTTTTCTCATGACTTTTCTTCTTAGTAAAAGCTCTGAGGAATCAGAAGAATACACAGTAGAAAGCAAAAAAAGCCCTAGAAAGCCCACGGCTTGCAAGAGTGACATCAAGTAATGATGCCTAAATCCTTTTGCTTCAGGCATTATAGCACTTTTAGTCATCGATGCAACCCCTGGGATATCTAGGACACTTCAGTAATGGTTTTTTTTAGACACACTCAGTATCAGGTTTTCTCACTCACATTCACAGATTGATGCAATCCTTCTGGTTCTAAAATAGGAAAATGGATGCTCTGGACCACATTCATAAAAACCTTTTAGTGTATCTCTGTAAACTGCAGGACTGTGATGAGAATGGACAACTGTGACTTCATTCACAAACATCTGCAGTTAGAATGGAGGAACTCCTTCAAGGAGAGGTGTTCTCAGATATCCTAATTATAAAATGTGGCTGTCAGTCAATTAAGTCCTTTCTGCAGATTTTTACGAAGAGATTTGGCTATAGTACTCTAGAGTGCACAGGTATATTTGGCATGAAGCAACTCTGTGCATTTACTGTCCAGTTGGTGTTAATGAGTGACAGTAGGCTGAGGGCATCAAAGAAACATATGATAATCAGCACAGTTTCTATATGCAAATATAAAGGTATATTTAACAAAAACATAGGCACATTTTAAATAAGACCACAACACATGTTTTGATAAAAATGCATTATTTGTATTGCTGTACATGACTTTGTTGAAAAACAGTTTAATTATCTCAGTAATTGCAAAATAATAAGAAACTTGTTTTTGAATTACAATTGGGAAGCAAAGTAATCTGCTGTGTAGTAACAGTACATTAGTGTGAACAACTACAGTATATCTGTGCTTCTTTTTCTTTTATTCTTCCGTGCTTCCACACGTAGTATACACCTCTTCATTTCTTTAGCAAATCTCTTGTTCTGACTTGTACACCTAATGTTTGCTGCCAGCTGTGTTAAATAAGCAATAAGCCCATTGGAGAGGGTCTTAAAATTCAGAAAATACCACAGGTGGGTAGAGAAGTGCCTGAGGCATATCCATGGCTGCCTGCCAACTCAGGGCAATAATTTAATTTAATTGCTAAGGCCTTATACTGAGGGCCTTCTTGCGTTATATACCCTCAATGGGGTTTTTAAATTTAAAATAAAGCTATAAAGCCTTATTTTAATAAAACAAATGCTGCAGAACTGTAGCTACAGTGGGTCCTGCATTCTTACACTAGCAGTCCATTATTATTGGAATAAGGATTGCTAGTCGGCCAGTCAGAATGCAAGACATTAAAGCAGGAATGCAGGAACACTGAACATTCCTTAAGGTTTATAAACAGGATAACATATGGGACTCTATTGGTTATGGTGCTGTGACACCATTGAGAGATTCTGTGACATCATAAACCTTGAGAGCAAAGCTCAAGAGGTTTATGTTGTCACAGGATCCAGAGATGGTTTTACCAGCACTGTAACAGATCAAGTCCCCTGTTTCTTTTTTATTTTTTGTAACATGTGGGACTCTTTCTTAGCTGTTTTTTTTTAAAGGCTCTGCCTGCAGTTCAATGGGTGAGCAACCAGCCACGCCGACTTCCTGAACTATATAAGCAGTTTCTCCCAGCCTCCATCTGAAATACTTTTTCTTTGCCAATTGGAGGCTCTGTTGGTGTGTCTGCTCACTTTGGGCCTGCTGTGGCCTTACCTCCGGCCATCTAGTTTGTGCTCTGGACTCTGCTCAGTTTCTGCTGGATGTTTTCCTGTGTTTCTCCTGCTTTGGTTAGTATTTGTTTTGATTCTGGCTGCTGTGGCTTCTCTGTGTGCTGTTTTTCTGTACTTCTGCATTTGTGCTTTGGTTTTGTATTTTCTTTGGGCTTCTAGTTACCCCTTTCTGTGTGCTGTGTTGCTCCTTTGCTGTGCTCTGGTTCCCTGTCCTCCCCTACTACCTGGCATCCTCAGTTTTCCTCTATTTGTTGTCTGTTTCAGCTCCCATTCCTACCCTCTGCTGCTGCTGCCACTTCATGGCCTGCAACTGGCTCTATCTCTTGCTCTTAGCTAGCAGCTGCAGGGAGTGGCAGCAGAGGTTACTGCTGCATTCCTGCCACAGTTCCAGGTAACTTGTGTTGCTTTTGAGCCATCCTTCAATTCTTTGGGGATTTGGTTTCCTTGTGTCCTGCGTCTACATTGTTAGTTTGTGCTTCAGGTTACTTATTGTTGTTTTCTTACCTTATGCAGCCCTGTGCCTGTGCTAGGGCTCCATTTCCTCACTGATTTAGCAAGTCCTCAGTTCATTGCATTTTGCTTTGTATGCTTAGCTCCGCCTGCTGCTTTCCTGCCTACCAGTTCATCCACAGTTTCCTGCAGTTGTTGTTTGTTTCAACTCCCATTCTAAAATCTCTGCTGCTGCTGCTTCTGTTAATTCATTGCTCCTGGCCTAGGCTACTGCTCTCAGTTTGCTGCATCTCCATGTTGCAGCTAGCTCTCAGTTCTCAGTGCTCGCTCCTCTCTGATTCTGTCAGCAGCCTTGCATTCCTCTGTGGTTCTTTCCTGCTTAGTTACCTCAGCATTTCTTTATTTGTTTTGCGCTTCTTTCTGTCTGCCTTCAGTTTAATCTAGCCCTTTTGGGGATTTCAGTCTGCTCAGCATGTTTATATGCATTCAGTGGTTAATCAAACATGAGTCTACTACAATTCTATATTGCTGGGAATCAAATCTGAGTCTATTACAATTCTATATTGCCAGCATGCCTACAGTCCTTTTGGAGTTTTCCATTTGCTCAACATATTTATCTTCACTTAGTGGGAATTCCAATTTGCTTGGCTCTTCAGTGCTACTAGCTATGCAACAGAATCTTACCCAAGTCTCCTGCCCTTCCTTGTTGTTTTCCCCATGTGAACAGCCCTTTTGGGGTTTTAAATCTACTCAAGCATGTTTATTGGTACTTAGTAGAACTCAGCTCAGAGGCTCAGTAAGTCTATATTACGTTCAGCATATGATTCACACCTGCTTAAATGCATTTGTACCCAGCGATTATTCATGTTATTTCAGTGCATTACTGCCCATTACCTACAAAGTTCCTTGCTTGTGCTTGTTAATCTCAGCTCCTGCTGGACACTATTCACTATTTGTATACTGCTTCTTTATACTCTGGAGGTCAGCTCAGTTACAGCTGTTGCTGTAAACTAGTTTGATTGAATCTGCATGTGGGTCACAGCACTTTACCATGCTTCTTTGTTTTGCCTATGGCGGAGGCCTGAGGAGTTATAGTGGCGAGTCATGGCCCAGCATGGTGTATTTACCTCCTGTTCATATACCACCTTCACAGCTAAAATCCTCTGGGTATTTTTCACCTTTAATTGGCACCTATTGATGGATTGGTTTGCTAACCTCGAACTGACTAAAGGCCCAGACAATCTGAGCTGGGTGAGCAATTCCTACACTGGTAAATTGGTAGAACAAGCTACCATGCTTCTGTGTACTGTTTGTTTACCAGGCCCATTGCTACAGGTTTTTACCATGCTACTCATAACCTGTTACTCCCTGCTTTACCATTCATGGCCTGTACCATTAACAAAGGTGTTTACTTTGCTGCATAGTACCTGATATTCTCTGCATTGCCTTGTATAACCTGCTCCATTGTTAGACAAGATTAACTGACCATGCCCATCTATTTATTGGCTCTGAGCTCACTCTCAGCTGATGGTCTCACTCAGCAGCCTAGTCCACATCCTGAGTGTGTGAAACCTGGTGTGGGGGCCTTCTTTCTGGCCCATAGTAGGAATGTCCTTACTCCAGGTGGAGCTTTAGCCATTTGTGAGCAGCGGTGCCTCTTAATGTAGAATTTATAACTAGCTGCAAAGGGAGGCTATATTGCTGTTCTTTAGCTGTAGTATCAACTACTGAGACACCTTCAGTGTATTCTCACTATGATCGCTCTTGGTTTGCTTGATCTAAATAGTAGATTGGTAGGTCAAGTGAGTGCCTCAGTGGTCATTCTCTCCTCCTGCCTTTGAGGTAGTTTGTTGCAGAGGCCAATACTTGCAATCCTCCATTGCGTTCCCATTAGAGGGAAAGAGTAAGAGTTTCTTCTAAATTGGAATATTTTCTGCTCCCCTTGTTTGATTTTCTAAATGGCAGTAGCAGAGCCATCACTAAATACAACATCTCAAGCCTGAAAGGAAGGTGATCTTGGCCTTGGATCCCCAGAGATTTCCTCCTCAAAGGTTTTTTTTTTTCTCTACTGCATGACACAGGTCATAATACTAGTTAGTTTATTGATATTCCCTAGCTCACTTAGGTAGGTTCCGCTGTTGGATGGAGATGGATGGTGGCCCTACTAGCCATTCCTTCTCTCCTTAGGAAGCCCCTTGCTGTCATCTGCAGGAGCTATATTATTTGAGCTGTTCTGCTAATTTGTGTGTCTCATTTATTTTTCATTAAGCTGCCTGTTGCTGTCAGTCTGCTTCTCTACCTCCTAGTCATCAATTGCTGCTACAGTTCTTTTGGGGCTCCTTCCTAAGGTACCTTTAGCCAAGGGACCCTTCCCATGGCACCTCTAGTGCTGGAGCCATCTTACAGGGTTCCTTGCTTTTAGTACCACTACAGAATGGTAATTCCTACTGGAATATAGAGTGCAAATGACCACAAATGTTGTTTTATAGTTACACAAGCATAACATTATTCTGGTTGAGGAAGCCATTGGATTAAAAGGCTCCATCTGCAGTTCCATGGGTTAACAACCAGCAATGCCTATTTCCTGAACTATATAATCAGTTCCTCCCAGCCTCCACCTGAAGCACTTTTTCTTTGCCCCACCATCCTCCCCTCCTCCTCCAGCGGCTCACCTCTCTACTCACAGGGGGTTCCTTCCTAAGGTACCTTTAGCCAAGGGACCCTTCCCACAGCACCTCTAGGGGTGCAACCCTCTTACAGGGTTCCTTACTTCCAGTACTGCTCAAATTAGGTTTCATTCCCTGTTCGTGCATCTTTTGCCCTGGTAAGACTACCACATCTGGACTGCTTTCCTACTTCAACACCACCCTTTCCCTTCCCCCTTTCTACCGCTGTTCCTCTCCTTACTCCCCATTCCTCCCCAACCCAACATACCTAAGCTTCTTCAGCTTTCTCAACTGTCAGTATTGGCCCTGTTAACTTAAGGTATGGCACCAAGGTCTTTTTGCTTTATCTATTCTTCTTCTTCTTTCCTAGCTTTCTGCTTCCCTGAATCTATGTTTCTTCACCACCCCTCTTCACAATCTGCTTAACACTCCTATTGCTATGGTTGCTTCTGTTTGCCTCCCAGTACATACGTTGTCTTTCTCCTCTTCTCCTCTTCTCTCCCTTCACAAGCACCCATTTTTCTGCCCTACCAATGCAGTTCCTGTTGGAGTTATTCCCATGACTCAATGTTTTTTTCCCTTAAAAGCATACAACACTGTTGTGTTTGCCAACACTGTTGTGACCCCACCCCTTTTGCATTGTTTATCTGCATAATTGTATCACTGCACTTTTTCCTTTGTGCACTCCAAATTGTTGCAGTTTATTTACTGTGTTTAGCTATTTGTTTATTTTGTATGTTATTTTGTTATATACTGCTGGTGTGGAACCTTTGTAAACAAGCTTCTGCTCAAAGGTGTTTTCCTGGTACTTAATAAATAAATAGATAAAGTACCCCTACAGGGTGGTAATTCCTACATGAAAAGAGAGTGCGAATGGCCACAAATGTTGTCATACAGTTGCACAAGCATAACATTATTCTGGTTGAGAAAGCCATTGAATTAATATTCCACATTTTTTTAGGCATTTGACTCACTGACACAGCACTCACTCTCACTCGCACTAGCTGTTATTTTTTCATGCCCACCATGATGATGTCCCAGCTCTATGACTACTGCACCAGTCCCCATCACTCACTTGCTCACTATGGAAACTGAGTGGGATATCAGACTAACAGCCAATCAAATGGAGCAGGTGAGCAGGCATGGCCACCCCCATGCTTGCTTTCAGTATGGATGGCCATGGCCTAGCGGTTTGGGATACACCATTCCTGTACAGCTACTACTGATCTGAGTGGGTGTGGGGTGGGCTGGCCATCCTTTCAGTGATATTCCAACTGATGCCAGGGAGGAAAGTAGATCCGGCTGGGACCAGGAAGGAAGGAAGCTGCCATTAAACTGCACTTATGCTTCACTAACACATATTCTTTTTCATAATGGAGAGGTTGGGAAATTGTTTAACCATGAAAGGCACACTAAGCCAGAGCTTGTTTCCAGGTGAAATCTGGGAGCACAAGGAAGTTAAGTGGCTTGCTTAGGATCACAGAATATGCAAGTTACCTATGAGAACCCTTCTGTTACCCTTGTATAAATATTATCACTGTTCTATGGTGTTACAAATGTAACTAATTGTATCTATTGTTTTGTTGTGTCCTTTCTGTAACTAATTCCAGGTCGCCCCTGAAAAAGGGACCATTGGTCTCAGTGGGCTTACCCGGTAAACAAAATCTAAATAAATAAAGTGAGGGCTAATGGGATTCATACCCAGGTCTCCAGGTTTGCAGCTCAGTGTCATTAACCACTGTGCTATACTGCTTCCTAATACTTATAATAATACTATTGCTCTGAAGTTTGATAGATCATATTATGAAAAAAACATTTTTGAATGGATGGTATTATGAGTTTCTAGCATCACGCTTTCTCTTTGGAAAAAGTGACAACCCATGCATTATAATGGGTTAGAAAGTATGTATAAAAGGCAACGGTGGTCAGTACAGTATATAAAACCTTTCATTATACCTCTAAAGTGTTCCTAATTTTTATCAATGTCCCTGTTTCCTACCCCGAAATGTCCCCTGTCTCTCATAAAATTGATTTCTTGATTATTAAAGAGCTGGGAATTAAAAGCATAAGTTGCAGTCTCGTTCTTCTTCAGAAAATATTTCTAAATTAAGTCAACATTAACAGCATCCTTTTTTTGTAAATTCTCTTTCTTTTCCTCTGCTGGCTTGGGGATATATCCCGAGAGACCCTTGTGAGGCACCCCAACCCATCACCATGCCTTCCACAGGGACTTATCTGCCACTCCAGTGACTCCATGGCTTACCATCCCCCATACCAGTGGCCTGGATTTGTGGGGGGTACCACGATGAAGCCATAAAGATCATCCAGGGATCACTGGGTGTAGGAGATGTGAGTATCTCAGGTCATCATGCTGCTCAACAGAGGGGTATTACATCCCTTTAGCTTACTTCTCTGCCAAGGCTAGTGGTGTTGTGATCATTTTTGCAGCCAGATGTGTAAGGAATACACAAGCACTGTGATGACCAGCAAAAGGCCCTCCCTCCCAAACATCAGGCTTTTCCATTTGCACTGCAAACTGTGATCACCCAGGTGGTGGTGTTGCTTTCGAATATGTTGTCCTCCCTCCCCAAAGGGGGAGCGCATCCTCTGGAATGCTAATTCTTCCTCTCCCCAGATGGCTCCTAAATGACAAGGGCTGAGTCCCAAGCCCTAATTGTCTATGCTGTGAGTGGGAGCTCTATCACTGTGCTGATGGGCCAGCCACTAACAGTGTCCTTAGTTAATGTTACTATTTATATCATTGCATTACTGATATTGGTAATTTATCCCTGATTTGTTAAAGCCTTCCATATGTAACACTGCCTCCCATTTTGGAGCTACTGGTACAGCTTTAGGTTTCTACCTGCTGTGTGGTAAACTGCATAGCCCATGTGGCCTAAATATGGAGCCTGGAGAAGTCTTAGGTAAAGAAGTGGCACTGAGAGAGAAGATAGGAGGAGGAGATGCCACGGTTGTGACCTTGAGACCAGGGTATACTCTGGTTGAGAGGTAATGCATGGCCTCTGGATCAGTAGACATGGTGCCACTGCTGGCAGCAGTTAATGCCCTTTCTTAGTATGGTCCCAAGAAGAGGGCTATGTCCAGCTCCAGATTGGAAGGTTCCAGCCAGGGACCCAATGGAGAGATTCATGTGGTATTAGCATTTGTGGCATGAACCCACTCATCGGTTGCTTGGTGCAACACAGTATACTTGATGGCTGATGGAATGCTGGGGTGCATAGGAAGAGGGATTGCTTGCAGATGAAGGGAGGTGCTACTGCCTCTGTACAGATCATCGATGAGACTACTTCTGGAATACTTTGTACAGTTCTGAACCCCACGTTTAAGGTAGAGTAGGACAGGGATAGACTGGAGACAGTGCAATGAAGCACCACTATGATGATGCATGGCCAGTTGGGCATGGTGCATTATGAGAGACTGAACAGTCTTAACATCAGTTCACTGTATGACAGAAGGGGGGCATGATAGAGATTTTCAGATTCATGAAAGCATTCATGTGTGGACACAAGAAGTCTGTTCAAACTAAGAAAGAGTATAACCATGAGGTGGTATGTGCTCAAGCTGGTGGGTTGAAAGTTGAAAAAGGGCATTAGTCAATATTATTTCATGAAAAGGGTGGAGGAAGGTGGATCAAACTTCTTCACAAGGTTGTAGATGCAAAGGCAGTAGTGAGATTCAAGAGGAAATGGGACACATAAAGGAGTTATCAGTTTGAAATTGGGGTGGGGAAGGAATGACTAGGAGGGAGGACAGGGACTATATCTTCTCTAAGTAAGGTCTCTTGTGACAGACTGGATGAATTGTTCAGGTGTTTTTCTGTTTTCCACTTTTTGTGTTTCTATATTTCTGTATTTCTATTTTACTATGCTCCATCATGCCATTGTTTCAGCAACCAAGTATGTGTGAGTGTGCGTGTGCCTATGGGGTTAAATTCCCAATGTATTGGACTGCCATTGAAGTCTGGAGCTCCTGAGAGAGAGAGAGAGAAAGCCATGTCATTATAAGTGTGGATTTAAACCACAATATGCTAGGAAACACCCACATTTCTGCTAAGATATTCAAGGGAAGAAGCTAGTATGGGAGAGATAACTATGTGGCTCCAAGTCTCACCCTGCCAGTTCACAGTGGGGAGAGGTTATGGGATCACTGTCTAGGCTGCTTAATTGCTGTGAGTGGCACAGTATATCAAGTGACGTATGCACAGTTGCCAACTTTAGCACCCCCTCAAACAATTTAGTGTGCACCAAAATAATGTTGAAGTGTTTTATCTTAGTTACCATTGAGCCTAAGCTTATTTTTCAGTGGTGTCTATTCAGGTATCAAGAGTACATCAATAATGTGCCTCTTAGAAGTACACAGTTTAATGCGTCAATGTTTAGCAGTTCTCGAATGTGGTGGCCATGGTTTCCTGACTGCCTCCCAGAAGCTCCACTCTCAGTGACTTGCTGTACAGTTCATCTCATTTAGCACTGCATTGCACCTGTAAACAGCACAGATGGAGTTAATGGGCTGAGTGATGGACAGCACCCATAGGTTCCATGATGACCTAGGAAAGTGCACCTGAGCTGGAGGTGCCATGCTACAATTGATTAAGAGATTGTTGTCAAATCCAGGTCTATCTACCCAAAGGACAACCCCCTAAGTCTGTTTTCCATGTGTTGTACCAGGCCTAATCAGCCCTTGCAGACAGGGGTAACATACGTGATATGTGAACAATGGGGTTGAGAGGATTCTGTCATAGCATGCATCAAATTTCTGATCTAGTTAATGTAATGGATTTTAAAAGGTGCAATTCTGTTGATACTTCCAGTTTAGAAGCTCGATTAGAGCATCTCTAATAATAAAATATATATCGCATTGTAGCACTCACCAAATCCTGAGGCCTGTTTACACTACACACTGCACTGGGCAGTAGTCTGACAGAGTGTACGACGTATACCATCCTAGACATTTGCAAGCATTTCCACATAGAGCTACAGTAGTCCTGCAGTGTTTCCACTAAATAACAGGGCAGTGAAGGGCAATAGACACCTGGTGCCAGATTTTCACAACTCATTTTGTAGCAAGTCCTGGGTACATCAGAAATATGCCACACTGCACTTACAGCAAACAACAAAAAATAAATAAACAGGATTTTCTAGCCTTTGCATCTTTTCCATGCCTTTGCGTTTGTCAATGCTGGACTGACCTGCACACCTCTAGATGTGGCTTGCAACCAATTTAAGCCCCAAGCTGCCATAAAAGTAGGTACAAGAGCTGTAACTGTGTCCAGTTTTAGAAAAGCAGGTGCAGTTGTGGCACCACACAACATGGCCACAAGGACTGACACAGGCACTGCACCTGATATTGAAAATCTGTCCCCTGATGACTAATAGAAATGCGTGAGTGGGCTGAACAGAGAATGGTAATAGTGTATGGCATTCCCTTTTCAGAATCAATTTTGTTCAGTGCATTTGTTTCCCAGCACTGCAAAGTACTTATAGTTCAATCCAGCTTCCTCCTAGAAGTGAAGTCTGCCAGGATGAAACCCAATTCTGCATCACAGGAACATAGAAACATAGACAGTGATGGAAGAAAAAGACCACCGGTTCATCTGCAGTAGTCTGTCTGAGTTCCCTATTTAACCCTGAGGCCTACTGTTCCTCCAGGGTCCTAGTCCTCCTCATCCCCCCCCAACCTGCTCTCTGATTCTGAAGCCCTGAAATGCCACTAAACCCTTCATTCTGTCTCAGTCATGCTTAAAGACTCTTAATGGCTTTTACATCTACCACCTTGGCTGGCAGCCTCTTCCACGGCTCCATCACCCATTCTGTAAAATAGTATTTCCTTGTGGTCCTCCTGAACCTCCTTCCTGTTATCTTCCACAAATGACCATGTTACCACAAGCTGGTATTCAAGTTCAGTAGTTTCTGCAGTTCGCCTTGTTAATTCCTTTTCATTCCTGCAGTTCCCCCTGTTAATTCCTTTCAGGAATTTGAAGGTCTATATGATATCTCCCCTCTCCCTTCTGGTCTCCAGCGAGTACATGTTCCGTGCTTTGAGGTGCTTTTCATAGACCTGCTCTGCTGGCTCTGAATCATTTTTGTTACCCTGTGCTGCACACTCTTGAGCCTATCCCTAATCCTTCCTGAGGTGAGAACCCCAGAACTGGGTACTCCAAGTGTGGCTTCACAAAGAATCTAGACAGGGGAAGCATTACCTCTCTTTTCTGCTATCAATACCCCTCCAAATACATACAAGCATCCTCTTTCCCTTGCTATACCCTTGTACTGACTCAATTGTTTTAGTAAGTCACTGATGATAACTCCAAGGTCTCATTCCTCAGCCCTGGTACTGTCACCCTTTCCATCCAATACTCTGTCCTGAGGTTCTTGTTCCCTAGGTGCATCACCTTGCACTTTTTGGTGTTGAATTTCAGCTGCCAAACCCTTGGCCACCCCTACAGCTTTTGCAAGTCTTCCTGTATTTCCTTTCTTTCCTTGTTACTATCCACCTTCCACCAGAGTTTAGTGTCATCTGCAAAGACAGACAGCCTTCCCTGGATCCCCTCACCAATGTCACTGATGAACATTTTGAAGAAGACTGGACCCAGAGCAGATCCCTGTTGAAATCTGCTCAGTAATCAGAGTTATAACATGGCTAAGTGCCTTCACTGCACCCAGGGTGTGGATTAAATCCTGATAACCCCATATCCTGTCATGGGTTACTGCTTACTTACTGCATGAAACAAGGGAATTTCAGTGGGAGTGAATCCCTTTTGTCATGCAGGAAACTGTGGCACTGGGTTTCATCCTTGCAGGCACCATGGTAGATGAAAGTGCTCCCCTGTTAAAATTAGACTAGTTTCACCCTGACATGGATTGACCTTTCTAACCATCTTTTCTATACAGAAAATATATTTTTGTTTGAATGGGACTGCTGAAGATTAATGTAGAATGGTTGATAGACTGCAAGGGGGAGGTGAGGGCTGTTCTAGCAGTCAAGAGGCTATATTGGGATGTTGTTTTGAGTTCTGAGGCTGCATGAGATCTGAGGCCCACAGTGGTTGATGGGAACTGAGCACTGTGCAGCACTGATGGAGGTGGAGGGAGAGTCTCTATCATGACTAGCAAGTCTGCATTTCGAGTTTCTACACCAGTGGCAATTTAGAGAAACAACATCATAGGGGCTCTTCATCACAGAGGAAGGCATCCATAGAGATCCTTTGCAGCAGATCAGCATCTCTGCACCAATCACAGCCTGTACAGATCGATACAATAAGTGTAGCCATGCCTTTGGATCTTGTCAAGCTTATCTGTTCTAGTTATGAATAGTAGTTCATAACCAAATTTGTGTGTGAGGATCAAATTATAAGACCCCACATGAAAAATAACAGTACAATACATTTCCCATTATAGCACACATCAAATCTTGTTATTTAGGCTGCCACCAGTTAAAGAACACATTGGAATACTGGAAAAATAAAACAACACTTACTTACCTACATTTAATTTTAAAAAAAAACAGCGTGCTCACTAGGATACTCCTAAGAAACATGTCATATCATCACTGACAATACCAGTGTCATTCACATTATTACAGGTTCTTTTAAATACAATAGGCTGCCAGTGAAACATATATGGTAATTCAGATGGATTTATTTTGTCTCTATCAGAGCCAAACACTGTCAATCATCTAACATGCTGTGCAAAGGCAGTCTGTGAAATGCCCTGATCCCATTCTGAGTCTCACTGTATGAAACTAAGTAGTTATTGCAAACACTTAGCACCACTTCAGCCACTGATGTAATTGTCATTTATGACACATTTTGCAACCCTGTTGAGCTAAGCTCTCTGGGGGACATAAGCCCTTTCCAAATGGTTGACAATGTCTTTACAGCCAGTCTGGAAAGATAGTGAGGGCATAGGTGGCCCTATCAAGATTGGCCACAGTTTCATACCCTCCCAGGTGACTACAGTTGTTGGGATTACAAGGGAGGGCACCTAAAAATGGCAGGATTGTTCTGCCATGTAGGCTTGTGGATACCACTGGACTGCCATTACTATTATAGCTTGAGGAGTGGGTGGAGAGTCTAATAAAACCCAAAGATGACTGACCATCAGACCGTTTTGGGGGAAGGAACCACTGAACCATGAGGATCCACTAAATGTGCTTAGGTTAGGTGAGTAGGCCCTTTCTGGCAGGACACTCATGATCTTGACAGTGCAACCAGGTGTAGCAGAGCATTGCTTCATGAACCTGGTACAATGCCATTCTGTGACCTAGTCAAGAGTACAGTCCAACATGTTAGTATGGGAAAGCCCAATTTTCATACTTTAATAACTAGATCAGCAATTTTTGTTATTCTTTTCTCAAGGGGTGGGGGGGTTGAGGGTCCTCTAGGATGGCATGTGCTGTCATTTGTGTTTGTTGTGAAATGGTGAACCCAAAATGGTGAGTGTGCATGGTCCACCACAGTTCTGAGTTACCATTTTAACATAGTGCAAATTAATACTACAAAATGCATCAAAGCAACCATCATGCATTTTGTAGATTAGCAAACAGTAGTACATTTTTATGTAGTTGGGTATTCTTCTCACTTTTATAGAACCTGCTACAGTATCTATAATTTGCAAGTTCACAAGCTTATTTTGAGAATGCTGTTTGCAACTAGCAGGAAAAGTAACCAGCAGAGCATTCCCACACAGTTGAAGAAGCGCTGTGCTGTGAATAGGGTTCTAAATCTTTGAGAAAAATGTTCTCCGTGCAACATATAACAAGCTCAGGAGCAAGCCTAAAATACCAGCTCAGCATTAATAAATTTTTTTTCAAATTCACTTTATTGTTATGCATCTATTAATGCTAATTAGTGTTACTAGACCCACGTGACAGCCATGTGAGGTTTCTACCAGCTGCCGTAGGAGGCTTGAAATGATGTACTGCAGCACGCTTGGATGCATTTGGGAAGGTTAGGTATAAGTATTGTTGACAGGTCCATCTGCTGTATTCACAGAGAGTCTCAGGGCACAAAACATGGTTAAACATTCATGGAGAGGCCGGAATAGCTGGAGCCTCAGCTATTGGAATGGAAGAAGTAAAAAAGGTTTAACATCTTCCTGGCTGGATTGGGTTCACAGTAGCAGAGCTGTGCAGTTACCATTGTTTCAGCTGCTCACTTTTATCAGTTAGGCCCTGAAGACAATGTTTTAGAATAAGATCAAAGCTAACTAGGCTAAAAGACAAAAAAAAATCACCAGTCTTATGCTTTATTGTTTTTTCCCATTTATCAAAAAATATGGTAGACATCTTGCAGCTTTGCCATTGAAAAATCAGTACACTGTTGTAATAGAAACTTTTTTCTGTTACTAGTAGGGCTAGTCTGTACTCACCTCCAAGCCTGGCCTGCAACCCCCACCACCACCCCTAAACCAGCCACACATTCAAAAACAGTACAAACCTTATGGATCATTAAAGAAAAAAATTAGCCCACCACCATTTCCCAGCATAGCAGCCTCTCCCCCTGATTGAATTTAAAAAACAATACCTATCACCCATAGTGAATTAAAATAATTTCCAGCTACTCCTGCTCAGTTTCTGAGTCCTCCTTGCTATCATCATCACTGTGAATCTATTGGTATGTCCTGTCAGCAACTTCTTTTCCTAAATTACTGTACCATAAAAGCTCTGACTTACCTCTTATTTATCACTATGCAGGACCCTGACATCCACCAGTTCTCCCTCTTTCCATATTAAGTAAATGTTGATAACTTCCTTTCTCATTTCACAGTTGTTCCATGTCTGCCATCAATGCTCAGTCTTGCTTTCTCCAGATGGGCTGAATTTTAAACGCTTGTCTCTCTTAAACTTGAGTGTCACTGGTCATTTCAGTTGCCTCAAGATAACTTGTTGTTTAAACAGAACACCATTGTCTCAAGAGAGAGATAGCAAGGTTTATTTTAACCTGTCATAAACAACCTTGAGATAACATGTTGGCTAGAGATTTAGTACATTACAATTATGCTATCCTGACCACCCAGTGAGGCATATGAGGTCAGTGGCTGTTAAAAGGCATCATTTGCCACCACCACCCCAACACCCTACCCCCTCTCCAGCACTAACACACCAGCAAAGATACTTTTAAAAAATAATTAAGATGGTGGCATGAAGTCCTCTGTCCCTACCGCTAGTATTTATGTATGTGCAATATCTATGACATAAGATATTTCTGGTACTCAGAATGGAGAACAGTACTGCACTTTTGTATTCCACAAGCAACATTTATAACAAAAGAGGTTAACAATTTAATATGGCTGCCCTAGGTTCATTATCAGTGACAATAGGGCTAAAGCAGTTGTCAACACTATATGAGGAAGTTTTCTGTACATAATATCTGCAGTGTTAGTTTACATGTTGTCACTGCACTTGAGATATCTACAGCAGTTCATCACCTGCTTTGTGACTAGAGAAGCAATGCTGTTATATTTCAGTTTTCATTTATATTGCTCTTTTGTTATGCAAAAGAAGACAGTGTGGTCTGATGGTTAGACCTTGGTTTTAGAACCAAGAGATCAAAGGTTCAAAGCAGACCTGTGCCAAATACTTACTGTGCAGTAATAGTAGTAGTAGCAGTAGTAGTAGTAATACTAGTAGTTTTATTTTACAGGTTCTGAGTCATGCAGGATCTGGGTACATTACAAAATAACATCAATAACAGTGATATACTTTTTGTGTGATCTTGAACAAGTCACCTAACCACTAGATGCTTCAGTCCACTCAGTTGCAGACAGGCCTGTAGCTAGCAAATAAAGTTTGTACACCTTTTTGGACGACCACTCATGATTAAATTTAACAGCAAAATGCTGAGACTGAAAGTGGCCATATGAAGCTTTAAAAATGATCCTACTACAGCAGTGATTGAGCAGCATCCAATTAATGAAGTTTGTATTGGTCTCTAGGATGATGCGCCCCTGCAGAAGTTGTCCATTTGTCCTTACAAGGACACTAGTCAACCCAATGAATTTCCTGAACATTACATAATTTTGTACACCATGACATTGTTTGTTTCCTAATGCCCTGTTTTTTGTCTTCATTTGAGCCCTGTTTGCTGCCCACTATCATATTAGTTGTCCTCAGATATACCCAGTTTGTTGCTCTTCAACTGCATAACCCAATGATGTGTTAAAAACATGGGCAAAAATGAAAGCAGTAATCAGTTCTATGCATGCACTGTACATAATGGCTCATAGAGAACATACATCATATTAAAATGGTAGAATTGAGAGAAATGGCACCCTGTGGTAGGGTAACATGTTGCTTATCAGAAACACATTTGTGCCCCATGGATTACATGATGCATGTATACCTAGACCCTGGGCTCTGTGGAAATGGGTAGAAGCAGGACCCCCCCCCCCCCCCCCCCAAAAACAAGATGTTGCATCTCAAATGGTCTATCCTGAGTACATAAATTATTAAATAATAAAATACCTCAAAGCACTGCATGAATGTCAATAAACAGAAGAATTATCACTAATGCAGAAACAGTACTGAGGGATATAACAAATGAAATTATGTAGTCTGTTTCTTTCTTCACTGAATAAAACATTTATAGTCTCTGGGGAGTTACATGCCAAAGCATTATAAAATGTTCACTGCCTCAATTAGCTTCCCATATTGGATTATGCCAAAATTAGTAGCTGCTTTAAAAGCCAAAAAAAACGTAATGCACCTTTGGTGCTCTGTTGCTGGTAAACATTTCACCCCTACCCACTATAAATAAAGGGCTGTATGCATCAAGCCAAAGCTCTACACTTCTATGGGGTGTAAGATTCCATCCACTTATTTTCTTTGTAATAGGATACCAGGAAGGTCCTCTACCCACTGGGTGAACCTCCACCCCCTTCCTGTCCCAGGCACAGCCCTTAATCAGCACTGCATTGATGACCAGTTTGGGGGACATACTAGGAGCATACAATGTCGAGGGTGAAACTTTGGTCTGCAGCTGTTTTCATGTCACTTCTGCATACCTATCTATGGGCAGGGGTGCTGACCATATGCCAGGGAAACCCCATTGCAAGCCCTTATGTACTCCCCAGCATGGAACTTTATGAGTCTGGGAGCACCTTCACCAGAAAGAGCCAGCCATGCTCTGCCTGGCTCCTTGCCATGGTAAACTGGGGGGGGGGGGAGACACACAGGACTGGTAAATACTAATTGAGGTCTAAATAAAAATTGTCCTTTATCGAAGAGGGTGTAGCAGACCTGTCCTTAGACCATCATATCCCATGATCCCTTGTTGATCTGCAGTAGGGGATCTATTTTGCCGCTAGATTGGATTTCCAGTCAGAATTTGTGTGCCTACCCTGCATTAATCCACTTCATTGGTCACTCCATCCCCTTGTGGTGCAGGACATGGGGGGAGGTTGCTGAGGACTTTGAATGATGCCACTTGTAACACCTGAACTGGATTCATGGCATGGAGCTCCATTGTCAGTTATATATATATATATATATATATATATATATTCATGCCTATTCTGGACCCCATGGAGAAAAGGGCCATAGCAGTGTATCAGGTGTATGGAGTCTACATTTTGTAGTCATCAGTATGTTAAGCTGCACATGGCCAGTCAGATTAATCATCACAATTTAAAAAAATAAAAAAAATTGATTCAAAGGGTTGGGTATTTTGTGCATGCTAAAATGTATCAGAATCATGTTCAGAGAGCTCCAGGTTGGCCAGGAGAGAAATAAAGGGTTCTGCTCACTTTTGACCAGAGATCTCATTTCTGATTGGCTGACATGATAATACTTACAACACCCCTGACATGATAATACTTACAGCACCCCCAACCAGCCATTCTAATAAAGTGTTCATTTTTTCTGTTTAGTAGTTCTTATTTTTTGCTCTGCCCAGTTTAAGAAAATCAATTTGTTGTAAAGAAATAAACAACTTAAAATCTCTTTTTTCTCTTCTCAGAAGAGGTGTCTGGAATAATTTGTCAATGTAAAAGGTATTTAAGTGGTTTCTGGCAGACTGTCAAAGCCAGCATCCAAACGCAGGTTTGTAGTTCTGCTGTAATATAGCAGGGCTGGTGCAGTCATGTCTCAACACTGCAGGCTCCCAGATGGCGTGAAGAAATGGACTGTTGTTTTCTTAGACAATTACACTCAAGAAAGATTGGGAAAAAAGTCAGAAGGCACTCGAAAAGCTGCAGCTTGCTGTAAATGTGCTCTTGGGTAAGTACAATTATTATACCAAAAACCTCTTGGGCATATGACATCCGGAAAGGTAAAAACTTCTGTACAGTCCCAGCTGACTACCCCCAGTCAATGCTAGGGGCCAGGAAAATGATGGGCACTATAACCTCCCTCCCTCCCTCCCTAGGAGAAGACAGCAGTCCTCTGGACACATTACCCTTTCTCATCCCAGCTAATCCTTGGCAACATGAGTCTACCTCTGAATCTGGGTCGCCAGTGTGGTGAGAGGTGTGGCATTCAGTATCTCAACTCTCAGCACCACCGGACCAGTAACACTTGTTAGGCACCATTAAGCAAAGTCAGATCCTCCTATGACAGTCAATGACTTCTCACAATGCCTGAAATGGTGCTGTTCTCACTCTCAAAGGTAGAGTACCTTTTAGATATAGGTACATTGGGAAGAATAGCCAAACATTTAATTCAACAGAACATTCATGAACATGAACACTTCCTAAATGTATGGAGAGAAGAGATGCAAACTTAGATGAAGAGATGGAGGCTTACATGATAGTACTGGTAGAAATATCACAGTTGAATAATGCAGACAACCATCCATCTCCAACTCTTGGTGGGTAAATTATTTAGATACAGAATTACAATTAAGAAGAAGAAGAATCAGAATCAGCATTTATATAGTGCTTTTCATACATCCAAAGCACTTTACAAGCAATGTTAGACTGGTAGTGAAGTGACTGAATATGTGGTGGTGGCAGCCATATCGCACATCATCACCCACACACAGCCTGGATAATTGCAAGAACCGGTTTATGGGAAGGGGGAATGTTGACCAGGACACCGGGAATGTTCCCTACTCTTTGTGAAGAGTGCCCTGGGTTCTTTTACTTCCACCTGGAAACCCACCACGACAGCACCAGGATGGGTAGAAGGGACCTCGGTTTAACTTCTCATCTGAAGGACGGCACACCCCAGCAGTACAGCACCCCCCCCAATACTGCACTCGGATGCCAGTGATTTTTAGGTGCAAGTCCAATCCCGGTGTGGGATGAGAACCCACGACCTTCTGGTCCAGAGGTGGATGTGCTACCAACTGAGCCACACTGGCTGTTCAACACAAACAGATGCCCCCCTCACCTTGTGGAAGAGACATTCTGAAACCAAGGTCTAGGTGAGCATTCCTCTAAGTTTAGGATTATTATAATTCTTACTGGAAAATGGACCTCAGATTCACTGTTTTGATTAAATGCAAATGGACTCCACCCCTTGAGATGTGCTGGTGGGATGAAGCCCAATGCAAAGGAATGACAGGATTACCAAAGGAATGCTGAGGAGAAGGAATACATGCTAACAGCTGCTTCATGCTTGGCTGCCCTGTTACTCTCCTCAAAGAACAAGGCTCATATGGGTAAATGCTGGAGCCAACACCCTTGAGGGGCTAAGCTTGATGAGACAATGTTAGAGAAAAGCACTTAAGAAGCAAAACCAGAGGTAGATAAAGCCCTTGAGAAATTTGAAAAAAAGCCCTTGAGTGCCAGGGTAGGGAGAGCAGCCTGGTAGTTGGAGGGATGAATGAGTTGAAAGGTCTGGTAGGAGATGGAATAGATCTCTGGAATCTGATGGTCATGTTTATAAGGGCTGAAAGGTAGGGTAGTATATAATGGAGGCAAAACTCAGCTTAGGTAGTATGAGAAGGAAGACATTGTCTTAATATGCATAGAATAGAATAGGTGATGAGCCCTAATAAGAGGACCTGAATGAACACGTGGGTAGACTGGTGAGTACAGTAACAGGAGTAAAGTGACAGATTAAGGACCAAATCCAGATATAAAGTCCATAGCACCAACAAGGTGGTGCATGACAACAACAGTAGCAGCCAATTAGGAAAGTGCACAAGTTAGACCAATAGAGGGTGACAGCAGGCAGAGATGCCAGGTGATGGAGCAGATAGCACAGGAGAAGGAAGCAGGCTAAGAAGCCAGGGACACTGGGCAGGAAGCAAGTATGTGAGGGGAGGACAAGCAACAGCCAGAAACATGCAAGACTGCTCAGTGGGGCTGAAGAACCCCATAAGATGAAAAACAGCAACAGGGCCCTCAATTTCAGAAAAATGGGAGGAGCAACACTTGGCACATGAGTAGACACAGGCAGTGGGCAGGAACAAAGACAGTCATCCCCAGGAGAGATACAAAGACTAGGACTGGACGAACATGCAGAAGTGTTTGCAAACAAATGGCTTCTGAACATTTTTGGCTGTTTGGATCCATTCAGATGGCCATAGTATTGTGGGAAATGCAGCACAAGAAGTGCCAGAGCAGGAGGAACCCACAGGAGGGACCAGAGACAATACTCTGTTTCCTCATTAGATGGCCAAGCTGTCCATCTTCCTAAAGTGGCACCTGATTGGGTTTGCTGTAGCAACCTTTGTGGTCCACCTTAGGAGCTATGCAGAGGAATACATGATGGAGAAGGAGCAGTAGCTTCTACAGGCTGCTCCATGATTCTGTGATTGTGCACGCTGCTAGCGTTTGCCCATTGGGCAAGAAAGAAGTCGACTCGTGGACTCAGAAAAAAAAAAAGATTTTAATTTTTTTATATTTATAAAAAAAAAAGAACTAAAAGAAAACTTTGGGGTGGGGACTCCAGGTCTGGAAGGGATTAGAGCCAAGGACTGTGTCAGGTGTGGGTGTGGGAGTCAGGGATGGGGGAGTTGGGAGAAGACACTTGGGGAGGAGAGTAGGAACTTGGAGGCTAGGAGCAGGTGAGTGAGTCTAGAAAGACAAGAACAGAAAGGACTGAAGTGCCAGAGCCAGACTGCCAGTTAGTTTTTTTTTTGAGCAGCAGAGGAGGTGAACTGTGCCACCCATACCACACCACTCCCAGTTTGTCTTCTTGCTGTTTGCCCAATTGTGCCCCAACAACAAGTCAGCTCTCAATTCTCCTGCCTGTGCTCACTATTCAGTCACTTCAGTGGGGATTTATTATTATTATTTAATTTTTTATTATACAATCTTTTGCTTAGTGGGCATTCCATCACATCACATCACAAGGAATAAATAAAAATCCTTGAAGGTAAAGTACTGTGTCAGAGAGGGTCAGGCCAGCCAGGGTCCCTGACTGCATACTGCCTGTGTGATCCCCACCCCCCCAAGAAGCCAGTGATCTGTCATCTTCCTGTCTGTGCTGGCCCAGTGGGGTATAAGCTTTGGCTCAGTAGGCAATGCATTCTGTCACATCATGTGGAATAAATTAAAACAATTAAATCCTTGAAGGGAAAGTACTGTGTCAGAGAGGGTTAGGCCAGGCAGTGTCCCAGTGATCTGTCATCTTCCTTCCTGTGTACACTCGGTGGGATATAGGCTTTGGCTCAGTGGGCAGGGCATTCCACCCCATCACATGGAATAATTAAACAAAATCCTTGAAGGGAAAAAGTACTGTGTCAGAGAAGGTTACACCAGGCAGGGTCCCTGAATCTGTATGGGTAGCAACAGTGCATGCAGCATTGCCCTTAGCATAGATGGTATGTGAAATAAGTATATGTGTGTGTGTGTGTGTGTGTGAAATAAAATCTGCCAGATAGTCATCAGTGCACCAGTGCTGCTTCTTGCTTACTGTTTGTGTGACCCCCCAAAAGTCAGTCCTCTGTCATCTGCCTCCCTGTGCTTGCTCAGTGGGGTATAAGCTTTGGCTCAGTAGGCAGGGAATTCCATCACATCACATGGAATAAGTCAAAAAATAAAATAAAATCCTTGAAGGGAAAGTACTGTGTCAAAGAGGGTCAGGCCAGGCAGGGTCCCTGATTCTCTATTGGTAGTAGCAGTGCCTGCATCATTGACCTGAAGCTTAGGTGATGTGTGAAATAAATTCTGTGTGTGTGTGAAAAAAATCTGATAGCCAGTCACCAGTGCCACTTCTTGCATACTGTCTGTGTGACCCCCCCAAGAAGCCAGTTATCTGCCATCTTCCTTCCTGTGTTCACTCGGTGGGGTATAAAGCTTTGGCTTAGTGGGCAGAGCATTCCATTCCATCACATGGAGTAAATAAAATAAAACTTTGAAGGGAAAAGGTGCTGTGTCAGAGAGGATTAGGCCAGGCAGGATCCCTGAATCTGTGTGGGTAGCAGCAGTGCATGCAGCATCACCCTTAGTGTAGTTGGTGTGTGAAATAAATTCTGTGTGTGTGAAATAAAATCTGACCATCAGTTATCAGTGCACCAGTTCCACTTCTTGCCTACCATCACAATATGTGGAATACTGTAAAAAAAAATAATAATAACCACTTTTTGACCCTGAACAAGTGACAGTCTGGCATTATGAATACTCCAGAAAATAGTAAAGCAGAAGCCGGGGCAAAGGAAGTAATAAATGTAAAAAAGGTTTATTCAAGAGCCCAGAATGAAGTGGCCCAAAATGTAAGGTACAACAACAACAAGCACCACAGTCTGTTGAAGGGGCTGAACTAAATGCTGCTACTATTCATGTGCAGGCTAACTCTCAAAATATTGAACACCCAGCAAGGGTTGGTGGACTGTCTAAGTCAGAAGGGCTCAGTAGCACAGCCAACAAAGGGTTGAAAGACAGTGGCAATAGCAAGTCATCTGAGAAAAAAGTGAAAAAACAAAGAATATTCCAATAGTCAGTGTCAGTGGCTCATTAGGTAGCACACTCGCCTCTGAAGCCAGGAGATCAGAGGGATGTGGGTTTAGTTCCCACATCTGGCACTTGGGTTAATATCCCAGTACTGACACTGTAGTGCAGCATGAGAGGGGTGCTGCACTTCTGAGGTGCCATCTTTCGGATGAGATGTTAAACCGAGGTCCCATCTGCCTGGATTGGTGGTAGTTCAGGTAGATGTTAAAGATCCCATGGCACTTATCGAAAAGTGTAGGGGAATTTTTTATTATTATAACATGGAAAAGAACATGAAGGAAAAAAAAAATAATTGCAAACTATGTTAACTCATACAAGATAATATTTCCAAAACATTTAGGATCCTAAAGCAAGAAAGTATTTCAAGCATACATTTAACCACACTATATGGTTTAATTCCTAATTAACAATAAATTACTTTACTATTTGTATTAAATGAAAATATTAAACCCCTTCCACATAAAAACACTTTTAAAGCAGAAAATGATCCCACATCTGAAGTATAAAGTTTAGACATGGCTTGAGAAATCGTAACCCGAACAGTGTCATATGGCATCATCCTTTGATAGAGAACCCATTGACACCTACTTTGCCACAAATAATATTTTAGGAAGCATAAGAAAATAGCCAGTGTATCTAAATGGTAATGACCACCTAAATGCTCATATTCTCCAAAAATTTAAAAAAATCATACGTCATATTAGTCAGCCATGACATATTCCAAGAATGTCCTAGATAAATCCATAGAGCTTTAACAAATGAACATGTAAATTAAAAATGTTCCAAAGTTTCCTCTAAGTTTGTACAGTCCATATAAGGACAATTTTGTTCCTCCAAAACCTTGTGTTTAGCTTTCCCCCAGATATTTATTTTCCCATAAACTGATAACCATAGGTGCTCCCACATGAATGGGGGGATCCTAGGATTAAGGAGTTGGGCCAAAGCTTTATGGTTGTTCTGAGGAAGACAATTCTTAGAGATAGGGTCAGTGGGAATAACACAGGCCATGACAGCACCATAAAGTTTTCTACCCGCATTTTGAATAATCAGTTGTTTAGATAGTCCCCATTTGTATAGTTTAGTGACCACTGTCCAAAAGAAGACAGGCACGTGGAAATATATTGATAGCCAAGGGGGAGAAATCCCTCAAACTGTCAAATATCATGATAAAATATTGTGTGTCCAAACATTATGTGGATCTGAGGAAGGCACCAGCCCACTTTTAACTGTCTGAGAGATAAATAGCGTGAGAAAAAAAATAGCAGGATCTAACATCCCAAGGCCCCCCTTTCCTCTTGGTAAATAGGTAAAGCACCTTTTTATGGGGTTAAGCCTATTTCCCCAGAACATCTAGAAAAAGGAACTATATAGTTTTACCTCCAGATTCCCATGAGGGGGATAAATCATTGCTACATAAAGTAGAACAGGTACTAAAAGTTTTTTAATAATTTCTACTAGTTTTAATTTAGACAATTTCCAATGTTTCCAGCACATCACTTTGTATTCAACTTTCTGTAACCCTATTTCCCAATTTAATGCAGGTAGATTTTGGGGCCCAAAAATTATCCCCAAAATCTTTAGAGGTTCTATGGAAAAAGGGATGCCCTCCACACAACAAGGGGGTGGAGAGTTGGAACCTAAAAACAATCCTCTGCTTTTAATGACATTTAATTTTGAATTTGAAAATAAAGAAAAATTTGAGAATTCCTGTAAAATAAATGGTAAATGAGCTGTATCTGGGAAGAAACAGCAGACATCATCTGCATAGGCCTGTACCTGTAACTCCCTCCCAGAGCATGGCTTTGAGATACCTGACCATGAGAGGGAAAGGACCAATTTTTTAAGAAGGGGATCCAAAGTAAACACATATAATAAGGGGCTAAGGGGGCACCCTTGTCTAACCCCTGTAGGGACAGAAAACCCCTCAGTAATCTGGCCCTGAATAACTGGGTGCACCAAGGTAGAAGAATATGGCATGTTTGATTTGAGAAATTAAATAATCTGGGATTTTGTAAACTCTAAGAACCTTAAATATAAAGGATGGGTACACTTGGTTGAAAGCTTTTTCTTGATCAAAGGAGACCAGCCAAGTTGACCTGCCATTAAGAGAAAAAAATTCAATCAGGTCCCTTATGATCATTAGGGCGTGTTGAATTTTCCTAGAGGGTAAGCCGCACAACTGATATGGAGATATAACTAAGGAGGCATAGGTTTTTAATCGATTATTGAGGATTTGTGCCAAACATTTATAATTGGAATTTAAGATGGTAATAGGCCTCCAATTTTGGAGACAGGATTTTTCCCCTGATTTAAATAAAAATACCAATAAACCTGTCAAAAAGGCAGGATATATTTTCTGGCTTAAAAAACATATTCAGATTCAAACATTAAACATAGAGAGAGTTCATGAGCAAAGGTTTTATTACATTCAAATGGCAGCCCATCCACTCCAGGACAGACACCATTTTTCTGAGATCCTATCACCTGTTCAATATCACCCAAGCTTATATATTCTTGATTTTCTGGAATATTTATTGAACTACAACATATATCAGCTGACTCCAAATATGATTTGATGGATTCCTCAGAAGGAGGATTTAAAGGGTAATGGGCATGAACAAAGGATACTATAGTATCCCGAATCACCTCAGTAGAGTTTACTTCCAGCCTATTTTGGGTCTCCAAGGAGTCCATAATGACAGTATATTTTACAGTTTGCAGACCAAAAAGGGTCCCCAATAGGGGATTTTTTGGTTCCAAACTGAAGTATGACCTGTATTGAATGTGCCCTAGCATACTGGTAAATCAACATTTTTTTTTAAATTGGAAATTCGAGAGGAATAGTCTAATTTAGAAGTATGAGCCAGTGTGAAAACTTTATATAGTTGCTGTTGTAAGGACAAATATTTCAGAAATTTTGTATTCACAGAATTTATACCAAACTTCTGAAATCAGGATTTGAACTTGACCTTTGTGTCCTTCCACCATTCACCCATATCAGTGTAAAGGAAACTAATGGAAACTCTAGCAGAAATCAACTCCCCATATTCCTGACTGAACCAAAGGATCATTCAACACAGAGGTATTAATCTTCCAGCGATTAGATCAAGCCGGTTTCCCTAAATGCAGGTCTAATTTGATATACAACAAAAAATGGTCAGAAAACTCAAGAGGTTGATTATGAAAAGAAAAATTTGGCAAATTTCAAGATACAAAAATATGATCAATAGTGGTAAAATATTTAGACCTCATATAAGTAAAGCTTGGTCCTGATTTCAAGTATTCGCTACAGTCCACCAAATCAGTTGAATTTATAATTTGATAAAGAGCATTAGCATCACAATAAACTTTCTTTTTTAATGAACTTCCACTTTTACCAATAGGGTAATTAAAATTTCCACCAAATATAATTATGAGAGAGGTGATTAAATATTGTTGAATAAAGTGTAAAAGAGAAACCCTTTCTTCCTTCGACTGAAGCCCATAAATATTTAGAAACCGAAAATGCAATTTATGCCATACTCCATCTAAAATCAAGCACCTTCCTGGACTTACATCTATCAATTTAGTCAAAGAAAAATGATACCATTAAATAGAATTCCCACACCATCTGCAGAATCTGTCCCAAAGGATCAGTAAGAAGGGTACCATACCCACTCACTCTGAAAAGATCTAAGCTGGTCCTCTGAGAACATCCAAGTTTGCTGTACATGACAAATACAAAAATTCTGAATCATGTTAAAAATCAAAAACTGCCTGATGTTTTAAAATATTTCAGAGGCTATGAATATTTATTGAGCCCACCTTCAGTGGGATAGCAGCTTAAGCTGTCTTTTTTCATTTCTTTTTCTTTTCCCCATACCCTACCAATTCAGAAGGGGAAGGAGCATGAAGGGCCACAGGAGGGAGGCAACTGAATCTGCAAGATCCATATCTGATCCACCTCTTCTGAGGACAAAACCTCGAAAGAATTGATGGATTCAACAGAATCTTGGAGGGATAAGGGTCTGGTCCTAGAGAACCTGGAGGAATGTCTAGGGAGAGGAGCTAGGCCCTTACAGGAAGGCCTGTCAGGGTCAGGATCCTTGTTACACACTGGAACCAGAGGCCCTACCCCACAAAACTCTCCCTTGGATGGAGAAGGGGTGGTCAAATACTATAAGGAAAAGAACTGAAGGGGGAGAATGCACCACAGGAGGGGACTCAGGGAGACATGGGGGAGGGAGGGAAATATTTGAGACAGAAATAGGACTGGGCACCTGGTCCTGAGCTTGCTGGATCAGCAAATCTGGACTCATAGAGGAGGCCTTATTTTTGGCTGCCCAAGGGCTTGCTCCAAAAACATGGCTAATCTCATCACACAGATCACATTTGGTATGTGAGGAGCATTGCATAGCAATATGCCCTACTTCCCCACAATTATCACAATGTGGTTTATCACAGGAGCTGGAAATGTGGGTTCTGGAACCACATTTTTAGCAGACCCCAGGCTGGCCTGCATAGAAACACATGCCTTGATCCCTACCCAACATAAAGGAATTGGGAACATGAGAAGTCCCTGAATCAGACTGCCACAGTTTCACCTTATATTTCCAGCTTCCTCTCCAGAACTGTTCAGAATCTAAAATTGCCTCAGGAACACTTAGAACATCACATTTCTGGGAGAGCCAGTAGGTAATGTCATCCACATGGACCCCTTCATTCCGAAACATAACCGTCACAAATTTAATGAAAGGTTTAGTGAGGGGAATAACTAGGAAGGGGGACCATGTGGGTGAAAATTTTACTTGTTTGTACCTCTCCCAAAATAGGTCCAGAGCATAATGAGTGTGAAAACTTATATCATAATTATCTTCCTCAATAATGTTGATGAAGGCGAAGTCCTCCTGAGGGGAAAAATTGAATGAGTCTTTTAACAAAGGTTCCCCCACATAATGTCTGTCCAGCCAGAGCTCGAGACCCCCCCTTATAATGGATTCGTACCCCATTCCTCTGGGGTGCAGCTTCTTTTTTTATTTTTTCAAATAAATCAGACAGCAGAGGTTTCTGAGTTTGGGGGTGGGGCCTGAGTAGAATCATTGAACCCTCTTGTACTGTCCTTACCATCCTCCTGGTTAGTAATGGTCTTTTTATCCAAAATAGCTCCAGGTAGAGACCCTCTGGATGGAGGTCGGGGCACTAGGACCATCCCCTGGACCTGGAGCCTTTTCTTCCAGAGGTTTTTCCAACAAAATTTGAGAATCAGGGAGTATAGAAGATATGCATCAGGACAACAAGTAGAAGAAGTCTGGGAAAAATTGAATTTAGGATCCCAGTCAGGGTCGGGGACCCAAATTCCTTCAGGAGAAAACGTCCAACCAGCTTCACTAAGAACTTTTTGGGGGGACCAAGGGTCTGCTGTGGGAAGTACCCCTTCATTTAGAGCAAAAGCTGATTGCAATATAGCTGTAGTTAATTTTTCCAATAACACTTCAGGAGCATTAATAATAGCTGTGCCTATTATAGGATCAGGAACAGGGGTTAAAGAAATGTGCCTTTTGGCTAAAGTCATGGCAGTCCTGTGTTCCCTCATAGCATCCTTTACTTCTGCAGCCACATTACTTTCTTTAGAGAAAGAAAAGACTGTTGCACCCTCCTGATTATTTGGAGCACACTGATAGTTGATTGCAGCAGGTTTAGGAAAGGGAGAAAGCTCCAATACACACCCAGCAGACAAGGACTTCAAAGAAACCCTGAGTCCCTGGATAAAGGCTGTTGCATATGAGGAGAAGCAAAAGGGGGACTCTTGTCAAACTGAAACGACTGGCGCTGAGGTGCTTTTCCCTCACATCCAGTTTCTAAAGTTTCTAGAGGTATTTTGTTCTTCGGCTGTAGGCACCCGCCAGTAGAAGTGGATAAGATGCCAGCCGGCTTAGAGTTAAAAACAAGAGTTACAATGGGAGCAAAATTCTCAGAAAGTTACTCACCCGGCCCTGCCTGGGCTAGAGCCTTTGATGCTGCTGCATCACAAACACTGTCATCTGGCCCTGTCAAGGGAGAGACTGAAGGAATTCCAGGTTGCAGTTTGGAAATCAAATCCCTCAGTTCGCGTTCTTTCTCTAAAAGATGAATTTTATCCAATGTTAATTGTTGATGCAAAGAAGTCTCCACTTCAGCTGAAAATGGAAAAGACTCTTCTCCACCCGATAACGGCATAACTTCTATATGACTTAAATCTTCCATTGACAAAAACACTTCAGGAGTTTCATTTCCTATACTGTGTGATTCCAAATCCTGCACTCTGTTGCACTGAGCCTCTAGAATGACATAGGCAGGAGAGGAGACTTGCTCCCCCACAACAGAGATGTCCATCTCCTCCACTGGAGCAGTGGAATTGGCCATAATCTCAAGCTACAGGCTCCCCCTACTGGCAAAGAGTAGGTGAATTTCCCCGGTGTCCTGGCCAAATTTCCCTCATTCACTAAAAATACCACCAACAGTTTAATCTGGTTCAAGGTCAGTTGGCATTCATCTGTATCCCCCTCCCCTTGGTGGTGCCTGAAAATAGGCAGAATTTGTCTAGTGCACTTACCCGGTCAACAAAAGCTAACTAAATAAATATAAAAATAAACACATAAAATTAAAGCATTGCAGGTTCAACTTGCAGTGGAGTTGCTCAATTTGTAACACATGCATATCAAATAACTCAGTCTGTGACTGCAAATGTTCGCTCTACTGAGTCTGATAATGATGATGGTGATGGTGAAAGTCATGGTGAGACTGATGATGAACTTGTACCTTTATCTTTAGCTATGTCTCATTCTGGTTCTGACAGTGATTATGGATAAAAATAATGACAGTAGCAGAGCATCAAAATGAAAAAAGAAAAAGTCAAAACACAAGCCACACAAAGTGAAACAAAGTCTGACAGTAGTGATGATGATAGCAATGGTTGATTGCAGAGGATTCTATGATTGTCTCACCTGATGAACCTGATCCTCCACTGATATATCTTCCCAACATAAACCCAGCCACTTGACTCCTAGTGCTACTGAGGTTGTTACTACTAATAGATATAGACAGTCCACCTCTACTATTTGGAATTATTTTTACATAAACCCCAAGGATGCTTGCCAAGCTATATGTGTCCATTGCAACACATGTGTTAGAAGGGGAAAACATAAAGAGCATCTTGGAACCACAACAATGATACAACATCTTTTGTGACTTCACCCTTTCATTGTACATGGTTCAACAAAACAGTCTAACATTGCTGGCTGGAAACCTAGCAGAGCTTTCGGTGAACAGGAACATTCCACTAAAACAAAGGGAGATGAGCACCAGGCAAGATCTTTCGCCTCATGGTCACGATAATTCTGTAAGATCCTCTGTTTTACCAGGCACAGCACATAGTCATACAATACTCCCAGCCAAATGTTACTTTACTCCCCCCCCCCAATAAGAGGCAGTTTAAGTTAAAAGAAGTTTTTGAAAGAAAGTCTAAATATTCACAAAACCATCCCATAGCACTGGCAATAAATTGTAAAATAGAAATGATCATACTTGATTGTACTCTATTGTAGAAGATGTGGGTGTCAGAAGGCTTATAAAAATCTAAGAGCCACAATATTTAATGCCAAGCAGAAAATACTTCTCAGTAACTGCTGTGCCCAGGATGTCTGACAGCTTAGAAGTTCAAATAAAGCATGCTTTCCAAGAGGCTGAGGACAAGGTAGTTCGCTTTCCTACTGATATGGTGGACCAGCAGACAAACCATTGCCTATCTTTCTCTCACTGCACACTGGGGCAGTTTTGCAGGCAACTCATCATCATCCTCATGTACTACTAGTCTGTCTGCTACCACTTCAGTCAGTACTATGACTACCACTACTATCTCTCAGAGCCCAAAATGTTCGTCATGATTCAGAAAATGGTAGTTCTCTATGTATGTCACTTTCAAGACACAGACACAGCACAATCAGCAAAAACTGGAAAGACTACTTACTGCTTCACAGGGTTTGAAAGTTGTTTTTTTTGTTGCTGAGAATGGTTTAAAAATTATAAAAGCACTTCACAATGGCAACTATGTACAGTACATATACACTGTTTTGCCTATTGTCTTACTCTAATCGTTCAAAGATGCCTGAATAATGACTGGCAAGTATCAACCACTGTGGGTACAGTGCACAAAGTGTGTGGCCACTTCAGCCATTTAGTAAAAGCCTGTGACATTCTTGCTGATATCCAAAAGGACAAAGGTCTTCCTCATCTCCAGCTTGTTCAGGATGTAGCAACAAGGTGGAATTAATTCAACTTACTTTATGATTGAACGCATCCTTGAACAAAAGGTAGCTATCACTGAGTATATCATGTACTGTGATATCGAGGCGGAATTGTATGCCATTCTACTCAGTGGTCTCTGCTGGAACAGTTGTGTCACATTCTGAAACAATTCATGAGTGCTATAAAAGAGGTCGGTCCAGAAAAGGCATCCCTTAGCCAAATTATTCCACTCATTTTACTTCTCAAAAAAGGTTGGAGAAAATGTGGACCAACTTAGATACGAACCAATCTCTAGTCAATAACATGCTTACCAGACTTAGCAATGGTGAGAAATTATCAGCCTTGACATGGAGCAAGGAGTATCAAATCAAATCAAATCAGTTTATTTATGTGGCGCCTTTCAAATTATCAAGGCGCTGCACAGAACAATTAAAACAGTTACAGTGTAAATCACATACATTGTAAATAGTACAAAAAGGGGAAAATAAAATGGTATTCCCCAAATGCCAGAATCCATAAAAAAGGTTTTAGGCCAATTTAAAACCCTCCACAGTCATGCACTCACCTAGTTGACAGGGTAGAGAATTCCAAAGGGTGGGGGCTGCATGCATAAATGCAAGAGCCCCAGAAGTATCTTTTAGCAACATTGCTAGAGCCATGTTTCCAGAACAGACACTTTCCTAATGTGGTTTATGATAATATAGAGGAGTTGAACTACAGCAACTTTTGATTGATGCAATAGATGAGGTTTCATTAGGAGGATTGGCAAGCAGTACCACAATGACACCACCTCAAATTCAGAAGACTGCTCCAAAAAACAGTACCCAAGCAGACAATGAGGAGGATGATATTTGAGGTCAGCTGCTGGACATTGAAATTCCACACGGAGAAAATGCATGCTCAGTAGTAGGCATGGTAGATGCATATCTGTCTGAGCCCAGCATTAGTATTAAGGATGACCCTTTAGCTTACTGGCAAGAGAAAAAATCATGCTGGCCAAAGCTGGCGACCCTGGCTTGTAAGTATATTGGATATCCATCCTCCTGTGTCTGTTCCAAGCATTTATTTAGCTCTGCTAAGGATCTTGTGACTGATAAATGAACAAGATTAACACCAGACAATGTGGAGAAACTAATGTTCTTGAAGGTTAACTTGCCAAACTTTGGCTACATATGTGATGCTGATCTTGAAGAAGATAACACTGACAGCAATACCTGTACTGCAGCTGTGGAGTGACACATCAGCTTTCAATTTTGAGACTGGACCACTTAAAAGTAAAGATCTGGGACTTGCCTGCCTTTTGACCACATCATTGTCATCCTGGGAGTGGGTGGGAGATGCAGCCAGTGCATCATGTCATCACGTGCTGGTAGCAACTGTGGTAGACAAGTCACTGATCTCACCCACAGTTCCTTTCTCATTCTGATGAGATCAATTATTTTATTAACTAATGCACCTAAGAACAATTATTTCTTATATAACCATAGCACTGTTTTTCCCCCTTGATAGTAGTGGTAGTAGTAGCAGTGGTGAAGTGGTCACTTTGGACTGCCTGGTGCTTTTGTTCTTTCACATTGCTTCACATTGTGTTCCATACCAAGACCCGTTGCTATGCTAAAATAATTGGTGACATACAAAAAAAAAACACAGTGACCCCTTCTACAAAAGGTCAGACTCAGGAGACTGGTTAAAAATAGAGATAGAGAACTGGGACTTGCCTGACTTTTTTGTACTGCATCATCGTCATCCTAAGGGTGGTTGTGAGGTGTAGGCAGTACATCACGTCATCATTATACTGGTGTAACTGTGGCAGAAAAGTCCTTTTCCTCACACACACACACAATCGCTTTGTCATTCTAAAGAGATCATTTACCTAAATGCGCACAATTAAATAACCAAATTGATAAATGCTGCTGTTTTTTTCCCTGGTAGTAGTGGTAGTAATACTACTGTACATAAAGTAGTTATTTAAACACTCTACTATTCCCTTCTAAAAAATCTGACTCAGAAGGAGACCTTTTACTTACAAACCAGAGATCTGGTCTGGGACTTTCTTGTCATCACAGTCACTTTCTCATTCTTTTCTAAGAAGTCATTTTTGATAAATGTGCATTAACCATTTTGATTTCAGTGCTGGTAGACTATGTCTGGTTTTCCCTTGATTTTAGTAGGTAGGGTACTAGCAGACTGCAGTTACTGTAACTGGCTGACTGTCTTTCTCTGACTGTTGCTTTCTGATTGGCAGCCTTCTGCTCTGGCCTGGTGCTGTTTTTGTGTTCCTGGCTTCTTTTTTCATCACTTATCTGTCTAAAACACATCTGGTGTCTGCCCGTACCTGTTGAGAAATAAAAATCACTACTTTTAATAATATAACTTACACACAATATTAATATTATTTTCTTAAATGTCAGAAACAGATGAGTGATTAGAGAACATACTCTACTACATAACATTGGTTTAATTGTTTTTTTTCCTACAAATATGTTGATTAAAAGCAGTTTAAAATGACTTTTAACATACAGTTACCATAAAACAAAAAAGGTTATTAAAGATTCGGATAAGGATCCAAATCTTTTTTTGCTTATCAGAACCTTTTAGAACCTTTTGAGGTTCTCCCATCCCTAACAAAGACCAGGTCAGAAGGAGCAGAAGGGAGAAAATGTACAAGGAAGCAGATGTAGCCAGACCATACCATTTTAGAAGCAGCTGGTATAAGCAGCTAAAGGCAGCAAAGGACACAGAAAAAAAGGCAGCAAAAGCCCAGCTGCAAACAGTGATGGCACCAACCCAAGGCAGCAGGAAGGCTAAATGGGAGGAAATGTAGGATGTGATAATGTTGCCAGGAATAATGCAGTAGGCAATAGGGGCACCAGAAGAAGAACAGCTGGACAGAAGGACAAACAACTCCCCCTAAAGCATTAGTGAAGCAGGCAGGATGCCCAAATAGCAACAGCCACAGCAGTGAGCAGCCTGGTGAGGTAGGAGGAAGGGTCAGGTAGGTAAATAAGCCAACAGACACACTCTGCTAGTGCAACAAAATAACCATCTAAAGGATGCTGAGGTAAGCATGGTTTAAGTAAGTAATGCTCAATGGCGATGTGGTGTACATCCCCTGCTATACCACCAAACCATAGGTGAAGTGCTACTTTAATGAGAAATAGGTACATTTGGATCTTGTTATTGCTGTTTCATATTATAAACATCTATTATTTATTTTTGGACAGAAATATAGGTGATGCAATAACTTTAAAAAAAATATTTAAATTTACTTTCCCAGTCATTTATGGCATAGCATACATGATTCTGCCATTTGTACAACAGTTTCTCAGTAGCTGCATTATTGTCTGTGGTCTATTCTGCAGTCTGGTCATACCTGTGCATTACAAATATCAACCAGACAAAGGCACTAGGAGAGCTGTATTTGCACATTATCTGTTGGTCACATTTCATCTAACACCTCAGCATTAAAGAGGTAGTAAACATGTAGATTTATTTCTAATTGTTGACCAGGAAAGGCACACTAAGTTGTGACAGCTTGCTTCCAGATGCCTCCTCAGGGGTTGGTTACATGGACCCGATTTGTTTATTAATGGTGGTATGCTGGTTATGACACTGGAGTAACTCCACCATTCTTCAATAAGTGTCATCAGATTTTTAACTTCCACCTGGATGATCAGAGATGGACAGAAGGACCTCTGTTTAACATCTTATCCAAAGTGTGACACCTCAGCCATGCAGCACCCCCTTTTTACTGCACTACATACAGTAGATATTGTGATGAACCACGCAACAAGGTGTGTTCGGGCCATACACATGACACTGCCACCACCTTTGATAAACTGCTGTGATCCAGTAAATTGTAGTTCAGAGGTGAGTGCTAGAGACACTCCAATGAAGTGAGCCACAAGGGCTTTGGCTATTGGTGGGCTTGATAAGGAAACCACTAATTTCTCTACCATGTTGGGAGTCAATAACCATCCCAAAGTTAATGGAACACCACAGCTTTATTAACACTGACCACCTGCAAGAAGGAGGGTTAGTGCAAATGTCAGCTTTAAACATGGCCCTCTTAGCTACCCTCCTAACCAGACCAGGTCTAGCCCTGCTGACCTGGTACCAGGTTTTAAACAGACCCAAATCAGAGCTCCTTAACTCAGACCTGGGTATCACAGGTGTAGAATTGCTGCAGGCCCATAGATGTTGCCACAGATAGGCCAGCAATGGTGCACTTTCAACAAAGCAATGTGCTCAATTCCCCAAACACCATAGGCCATGCAGTTGCTTAAATGGCAGAAAACCCCTCAACACAGGGTATGTGTAATCTAAACTGTGAAACATGATAAAACAACAGGCACTGTCCCTTGAAACAATGCCATATTACAGCATACTCACTGCTTCAAGACCCACATGGCCCCTCCTGATGAAGCAGACTCTTTTCTGGCATGGAGTCAATGATGCAGATAGACTTCGTCCCTCTGCTTTGTGCTGAACAGGCAACCTTGCCACTGTCTGCAAGCTTTTCTGACCTTCTTCTATTTGTTTTGGACTGCTGAAGCCCTGGTTTGACTCTCACATGTCCTGGTATCCAAACTCCTAGGTCAGTCACAGCCAAGCACTATGCTGTAGAGCCTGCTGCAGGACCTGGATCAGCAGCCCATGGTCTTTTCTCCATGCTGTGTCTTCAGTGTTGCCCATGTGCTGACTTGCATGAACTTGCCAATCTCTCTCTGGAGCTCACATGATCAAAATGGTGAAGCAGTCAAAACCAGATGCACATTCAGTCACATATGTGACACACCACCTAAAGAAGGCTGGGAACTGCAGGAGCAGAGAACCATAGCTCAAGCTGTTGCATAGGCAATGTGAGCAATTGCTTATGAAATACATTTTTAAAAAGAATTTCTGCAGTCATTTGACTGTTTTTTGACTGCATTTGCATCTGGTTTTGAGTGCTTCACCATTTGGATCTTGTTTGTATCTTTTAAGGACTGACTGCCCTTTTGTGTTAAGCACCTACCCTGCACTGTTGGAGTCATGGCAATTCTTGTTTGGTACTGCTCTCTACAACTCAGCAGCTCTGTTCATAGTTTGCTTTTCAATTTTGAGGCCTAGGATGGCACAGGTTTCACCCACTCCCAGCACTGCAGACCTTTCCACAATGAGATCTCCAATAGATCTTACCTCCTCCAATACAGGCCAGCCATTATAGGCCCTGCTGACATCTGTCTTGGTTTGTGACTGGGGCTTTCACTCCAGAAACTTGACAGCCCACAGGACATGGAAAAGGCACCAGGACCTGATACCCCTCCATTCCCCAAGAAGCCTCCTAGAGGCCCTTCTCCAGTGTGGTTTCTGAGCACAGGGGTAAGCCCACATGAGTGGGCCCATTACCATATCTTTACCATGTTGGAAACAAAAAAAAACACCCTGACCAACTCTTTCAAATGGTTTAAATCCCAAAGTGCTTAAGGAGTTGCATAAGTGCTTGCACAACCTATGGCAGATCTCTTTTTACATTTCTCTGGAGACAGGCAAATTGCTAGTTGACAGGAGAGTGACTGATGTAAGGATCCTTCATAACAGTGGAGTGAGGAATGAGCTGGGGAACTATAGGGCTGTCAGTCTGACTTAAAGTTGGGCAAGTTTCCAGAATCTATGATTGTGAAAAGACTGGTGTAGTTCCTTGAGGTAAGAGGGCTACAAGATCACAGACAACATATGTTTGTAGTTGAAAGATCATGTAAGACAAATGTGATTAATTTCTTCAGTTAGGTAAAAAAAGCTGTCAATCTCAGTCAGGCAGGAGACATATTATACCTGGTCTTTAGCAAAGCCTTTGACTCAGTCCCATTCCAAATGCTAGTAAAAAATGGATGGCATAACAGTTGTGATCAGAGCCGTAGGAAGGCATTTTAGTGCCCTGGGCAAGAGACTAATTTTGCACCCCCCCCACCAGAAACAGCCGGTGGTCTGGGGGCTGCAAGGCCCCCAGAAGCTCTAGGTTGTTTGCATGCTCTGTAGTGAGTTTTGGGGCTTTTCTTGAAGGAAAAACATACTTTTGTTATACGTTCCCTACCCCTGATTTCAGGGGAAAACTTTGCTTCCATAGAATCTGAGGTGTGGGAGTCGAAGATGCTGGCTGGCTGTCATCAGAGTGTGCAGTGTAGCTGCAATTGTTGTGGACAACTGTCTGACCAACAGTTCCACTGAGAGTGGCTCATGGTGGCATATACAGACACCTCAGTGGCATAGATGCAGTCCTTGAGTGCTGGACACATGTACCTCTGAGATGCTCCACCTGCAACCACCCATCCTCACATAGGGGGATGTAGTCTCATGAGCCCACTCACCCAGCCCTGATGGCAGGATCCACTACCCCTGTAGTGGAATCACTACCACCAAACAGAAGGAAAAGCCTCCACCCCTCCGACCATCCTTCCTTCAGCTAGACTATCTCCAGCACTCAATGCTGCTTGACCACCCTTCTAGACCATAACCAGACTCTGCTCTCCAACCATCCTACAGTGGCTTGAACACCTCCACAACACCACACTCACATTAGCTGCCTACCTTCCCTATAGCTGAACCACCACCCTACACCAAAACAAGCCGCCCATGCACCAACAATCCCTGCAACTAGACCAACCTTACGTACCTCTAAACTGTCTTTGATTTTGCAACAAAATTTGCATTTGTCCATCATAAAGTTTGTTTTTATGGTAGAGAACAGTGGGGTGGGGTGTTAAAATCATGAAATAATGTAAAACCTTAAAGTTAGACTTATCCTTCTTCAGAAAATGCAGATGAACACAAATCGCCTTTTTCTATCAGCTTTCTGAGTGAATAGCGTCAATTTATAACATGTGTCCAAGATTTTGGGTCTTTGTCCCTGATTATTTTAAGTCTTGTCCCTGATCCATGAGGCAAGAGGTTGAGAGGTATGCAGCCCCAAGTCTAGCATCCCTCCAGAGGTCCACTCTTTCTGCAGTGGCATCCCCCCCCACCAAACAATATTCTGACTGTATCCAATCCCCCCACCGCAGGAACCCCCCATAGAAAAGCACCCCTGCATCTGCCTCTACCCTCCCCCCCAGTTGGGAGAGGGCCAAGGAGCATAAGATTCATATCACAGAACTGCTGCTATGGTGCTGTCCAGGTTCCCACAGTATATTTATTTTATTTATTTTATTTATTTAGCTTTTGTTGACCGGGTAAGTGCACTAGACTATAACATCTGGCATACAAAAAAATGTGCTTCTCCTCTGGTCCACTCCCTCCCTCTCTCTTTCCCCAGCTCAGGCTCATATAATCTATTGGCAACCATGAACATGGTAAGTATTTTTATATGCAATTTATAAGCGCTGCAGAAACTGTCAGACATCAAGATCCAGAAGCAGTCAACTGACATCCATGATTTAGGTGACATGCTCAGTCTACACAGTGCTATAAATTATTAATAAAACTGTCATGTTCATGGATGCAAGCCAAGCAGACCTGGTGAGTCGGGGAGCTTTCCTTTTCTGGCAGAAGTTTTACTGTGGGACCCTGGACAGCACTGTAGCAGCAGTTCTGTGCTGTGGAGCTTCTGCTTCCTGGCCTTCTCCTGACCTGTGGGGGGGGGGTAGTTGCAGGGGGTAGGTTGTCTTGCGGGGGGTCCTGCTGTGGGATGGGGATGGGATACATTATGTAGTAGTGTCCCCAAGTTGTAGTGTCTAGGCAGGGCCCAGTAAAAAAAGAAAAAAAAAGCCCAATAGGGCATGATAGGGTGCTTGAGCTTGAGGACCCCCACCAAGGGCCCATTTAGTTAGCCCTGGTGAGAGACAGTATAGGGGCCCTATGGTGCAATGAGAAGTGTAATTAGGGAAAAAACATTCTGCCTAGCCTATACCAGTTTTCAGTATGCCTTAGCAGTGCAGCCCCTCTCCTGTGCCCAGTAAATAACCCCTGCACAGCACCCCCCAGTACAGCTGAGCCAGCCCAACTGCTCCAGTCAGCATCCCTGCAGTCAGAAGGAGCCCCACTCCAAATCCCCTCATTCTCCTGATTCCCATCAGTTCCCGTCCATAGCCCAAGCCAATCCAGATACACGTAATTGTTAATGTGTTATGATCTAAACTGTACAGATCCCCTCACATGGCGTCCAAGACAACTAGGCAAGGCCTCATTTTCTAAGCAAGACAGGTGTGGGTGGCGGGGTGAGAATGGAACAAGGACTCTGCTAGGGAGAATCAGAAGGAGAGGACATAAAAAAAGGGCAATGGAATGGGAGTGCAGGAGGGATGCAGGTCAAGAGGAAAGAAAAGAAAATGTAACAACCTGGTGGACAGAAGGGATGGTGTGCCGTGGCCCACGCCATGGCAGTCCAGCCAAGACTGAGGCAACTGCTTCAAAATCTTCACTCCCATCCCAGCCCCCAGTCCAGTACATGAAGTTCAAGTGAACTACACAGTCGCTGCCCACCCGCCAGCAGAGCTGAGTCCAAGACAGGCCCACCCAGGCCCGATAATTCAACGGCAAGGAAAGCAGATCTTTGTCTCTTGACTTCCTGAGAGAGACTATCAATCCCCCCCCCACTGTGCTCTCACCACATAGATCCCATCTCATCATCTCACAATTTGGATTCAGAAATTAATTTGGAATTATTCATCGCTTCGCCGGGTCTCCTCTTCTGCTTGTCTGCAGTGCCATCACGTTTTACTACAGACACTCTGTCACTGACGAGTAACAATTACCAGTCTCGTCTACATAGACAACAACAGACAGAGTACTTAGTGTGGTGTGCATTCTGCTTATGCTTATATTACACAAGTGATGAAAAAAAAATAAGACGAGGATCTCTTCTGTCTTCTGTCTCTCGTGACTCATCTCTCCTCTCTGACTCTCACTTTTTTAGTCTCTGTGACTGTCTACTACTCTATGCTAGTACGCTCAACAACTTGCTCCACACTCTCCCTGTCTCCAACACAAACCACGTCTCACTCAGTGCCAAATGCTCTGCCTGCATTTTTATACTAATGGGTGGCACGCTACACACTCACAGTTCCTCTTCTCAGCAAACGTGATTATTATTTTCTGCAGTAGACTGTGCAACCATGTGACTCCCCCACCACTTGCTGGTCCTTGGTCTGCAGATGCACCCCGCTGACAGTCATTTGTAATTACAGAACCAAAATTTAAAAAAAAAAGATTTAAAGCGGCAGCAGAAGTGAATTAGAACATGAGCTTCAGTGGAAAAATGCGCCCCTTGGAGGCTTGCGCCTGGGGCAGGAGCACCACCCGCCCCACCCTTCCTATGCTACTGGTTGCGATAAAGTAAACAGTGGATCGAGAACTGTCTGGGAAGGAGGAATCAGAAAGTCATTATAAATAGGGAATACTCGAGAGTAAGGGAAGTAAAGAGTGGGGGTACTACATAAGAACTGAAACAAATTATAATGTTCCAGTGTCAAATCATTTTGAACTATTAAATCTGCAAGGGGAATGACTCTTGGACCCTGATGTGAAGGAGAGGGGGAAAGGATTTAGTTTTAAATTCTAATACAGTGATAATTTATTGGAATGTAGCGGGATTAAGCATTACATTTGCTGATAAAGAATGTATAGAATTTTTAAGACAATCTATAATTCTATGTCTCCAGGAAACCTGGCATTTAGCTGAAAAATACATCACATTAAATGGATACTGTACTTTTGAGACCCCGGGGAAAAAACAATTTAAATCTGGCAGACCCTTATGGGGGTTAGTAATTTGGGTCAAGATTGCGAAGGAGGTTATGGCTGAACTAATAGTCTCTAATTTTTTTGTCAAGCTTTGTATATAAAATTATGTACAATGACGTTTTGCCTCATGAATGTCTATATCCCCCCTCATAATTCAAGGTATTTTTATCCTAAGATCGGGGGAGACCTAGATGAGGCTATACATAAAACATGGGCTACAACTGCATGCAAAGACATCCTGATGTACGGAGACTTCAGTGCAAGGCTTGGCACTCATGCTTGCTTCTCAGATGTAGATATTCAAAACTGGAGATTTGAAAATGCCCACAAATTTATTAGGGCCTCACAGGACACTGAAATCAATAAAAGTGGACTTAGGCTAATTGACATTCTAAATCTGCATACTCTTGTCCCACTCAATGGCAGAATTATAGGAGATTCTGAGGGAAATTATTCTCATTTTAACTTTTCCTGCCCCTCTATGATAGATTACTTATTCTGGAATAATACAATGGATATTTGGGAATTCCTAGGAGTGACAGTGCCCATTTCCCATTGGTTCTGGGCTATAAATATCTGGATATTAAATGCTCAGATGCGTAATATTATGACATTGAAATTTTAAAAAATGTAAAAATTAAGTGGAAGCAGGGGTTAAGTGAAGAAGGAAATCCTGTTATTAAAAATATGTTTTCTGGTTTTGAATGCAACAAACAAAATGGTTCAACTTTAGTAAAACAATTAGACACATGCTTTAAAGCTATCAGAGAGATTCTTACAATAACTCCAAGACCTTTTAAAAATATTAACACATGGTATGATAGGGAATGCCATCAGGCTTAAAAAAGCTTTGAATCAGTGAATTAGAAAAATGTGTTGCAGTAAACAGAAAGAGGAGCATAGGCTATTGAACCATGGGAGGGAGAGCTACAACAGACTGCTTAAGAACAAACAAATAGAATTTCGACAAACTCAATGGAAAAGAATGCTACTAGTCATTAAGATGAAGGACAGTCAGGCCTATTGGCAGACAGTAGCAAAATGCAAGAATAACCAGAAAACTAGATTAGATTGCTTTATCCCTATGGACACCTGGATAAAGTATTATACAGGAATATTTTTTTGATCTAAATGATCAGAAGAATGTGTCTAGAACAACTGTGGATTTACCGCAACTTGTATTTTGTACATATGCAGAAGTTTACCTGTGTAAGCTGCATTGTTTAAAGATACGAATGAGACCGGGTCCGGTGACGGAAGAAATTTTATTTTTACCTACATACAATGGTAATGCTAGACACAGATCATTTCTTCAGTGTTGCAATGGAATGTACAAGCTTAAATACTGATTATTTAGACGTGGTCATTTCCCTTGAACAGGTAATTATTAGCTTACTGACACGAATGGCCATAGGTGTGGCCAGCATTCTTTGGGAAGTAACTAGGAGAGACCAGGCCCAATTATGGACTGACTGGAGTCAGCAATGTTTTTTTAGTCTGTCCTCCATTACGTGCTATCTCTGCTTGCCCAGATAAGGGGACATGGCTTTATGTTTGCTTATGTGCTTGCTCTGTTCCTTCTTCTTATGACTCACCCAAACCACAGCTCAAGGCTACATCTAGTCTTACGTTATAATATTACAAGGGTGCCAACAAAGGTTATATAGGGATAGGGCAATATGGGGACAGACTCCTCTGCCCCCCATTACAACCTGGCTATAGTAGTAATGAAAACGAACAAAGCACCATGGCCCAACTTAATTCCTGCCAAAGTATTTTTGTCCTCACCTCTCTTTGGGCAACTATTCTTACTTCCATTTTCAATTATCAGGTAACTAAGTATCTGTTTCCTAAATCTTGGAAAGGGGCTAAAATAATATCTATTTATAAGAAAGGTGACAAGTCTGATCCTCATATGTACAGATCAATTTCCTTATTGGATGATTGTGGTACAATATTTTCAAGAGTAGTTCTAAATAAATGATTGGAACAGATAAAAGCATTGGAAATGTATCTGAATATCAAGCAGGTTTTCATTCTGGCTACTCCACTATGGACAATTGCTTTACACTAACTCAGCTCCATGAAAAATATGTTAAACTTCGGAAACAGAAATTATATGCTGCATTTATAGACTTTAGTTCAGCTTTCGACTCTATTTCATGCAATTTACTTTGGACACTGATGAGGGACTGGGGAATAAGTTCAGGTATCATGGCAGTAATTAAAGAATTAGATACAGAAACTTCGGCTCAGATAAGGTTGGGTACCTCTGGACACCTATCAGACACCTTTAAAACAAATCACGGTGCAAGGCAGGGTTGTGTCTTGGACCCTACACTATTTAGTATTTGTATAAATAAACTTCTTCTGGATCTTGAATATTCCATCACAGATTCACCCAAGATTAAAAATAAATTGTGTGCTGCACTAGTGTATGCAAATAATCTTGTTTTATTTTCTTTGTCACAGTGGGGCCTTCAAAGAAAACTGGACATTCTGAATGAATATGCTAGAAAATACAAACGTTCAATCAACGAATCAAAGAGTCAGATTATGATTTTCAGTTCAAATAAAATGAAGCAGACATGGAAGGTGGGAGATAAAAATCTAGCAATTACTAAATCATATATCTGTTTGGGTCTGCTCTTATTCAGTGATGGAAACTGGTCTAAGCATGTTAATATGTTACTACCCAAACTCAAATAAACTGCAGATTCATTGAAAATGTTCAATTATAAGTTTGGGGAAAATTCTATAAAGCCACTTATAGAAGCAGTCAAGGCAAACTACTATGCCTAGATGCAACACCACTCAGAAGTATGGTATTTTGATAATTGTCAGGTCCTAGAAATCCCTTTGAATAAGTTACTTAGAGTTACTTTGGGCCTTAATAATTCAATCCCTGCTGAACTAATACATGCTGAAATTGATTTAATTGGACCAACAGCTTATGCAAATTTCAGAAAGGTCAATTACTGGATAAGACTTTTGTCTTTCGATAGTAGTAGATTACCTGCACTTTCACTCCAGGAAAAATGTGGCTGGGAAAGTAGGGGGTACTATAGGTCCAAATGGCTGATGAAAATATACAGTATCTTGGAAGAAACAGGTCTTAAATACCTGAAAACATATCTGAACAATAATATAACTATTAGTCATAAGTACAATCCGCATGTTACAAACAAGATTGTAAACCATTTCAAGCTCATGGATTTGGAAACAATTAAAAAAATTAGAATATCACCATGGTTACTGGATAATAATAACTCATTCGGTTACAGAAAATATTTGATATCTTATCGGACTTAAAACAAAAACAGTTGTTTACAAGATACAGGTTAGAACTGTTCCATAACAATGTCTTATTGTCCAGATATAAAAAAGTAACAAACACTTCAGCTTATTACTGTTCTTGCACAAATGAATACAGTATAAAGAAGATCTCTTTCATGTGATTATGATTTGTTCTTGGTATGATACTCCAAGAAAACAATGACTTGCCCCAGCTTGGGACAAAATTGATTCCTATGATAAGGTATTAGTATTAAATATTCTTTTCACAACAAATGATAAATTAACAATTGAAAAGAATACAGGTTACCTTGAAGCAATACCCAAAACAAAAGCACAGCACAAATAATTACAGTCTGAATATATTAAGTTATTAAACTGAGTGTGGAAAATGGTCTAATTCACACTGGGGCCCAGATATTCAAAAGGGTTGTGCATGGCGCAACAGTGTTGCACCATGCGCAATCCACTGATGTGTCCTGGCACGATATTCAAATGGGAATTGTGCCTGGCACAAATCCCGATGAACCGGAGCACATCAGTAATGTATGCTGTGCAGGTGGGGGTGGTGTGCCCATGCATAATCTGCACATCCCGATATTCAGCCTGGGATGTCTGAGTCCATGCATGTGCAACCCCTACTTGAGCTGCACAAAGCTGATCCCCCAAAAAAAGGAACAACGAATGGTCACCCACAGGTGAGCTGTCATATTGCAGGGTGCAACATGGCAGCTGCCACCTGTGGGTGGCCACCCAAGCTCTGGCTGCACCCGGCGGTGTCCCCCCAATGTCAGATTGTGGGCATACCAACAGAAATGACCCTCCTAATTCCCTGGTGGTCTAGTGGACCACTGTCAGCCTGATCGCGGGATTGAGTAAAATAAACTCCAATCCAGTATCCCTGGTGGTCCAGTGGACTGCTGTCAGCCCAATTGTGGGCTTCAGTAAAATAAACTCCAATTCAATATCCCTGGTGGTCCAGTGGACTGCTGTCAGCCCGATCATGGGCTTCAGTAAATAAACTCCAATCCAATATCCTGGTGGTCCAGTGGACACCCCTCCCCACCCACTGAGCTCCACCCACCCCGCCCCTGTCAGCGGAGGGCAGCAGCACCACCCACCTGTCACCCCGCAGCCTGCCGACTGATACTGTCGGGGAGTATGCCCATTGGTTCACCAGCGTAAGCCAATGGGCGTATAGCTTGTATTGTACTATACATTCTAGATATGTGAATGGATCCATTCACCTATCTGGAATGTATAGTACAGTATGGGCTGCACACCCATTGGCTCATGCTGTGGACCAATGGGCGTACAGCCTACCGATGGTGTCAGTCAGCAGGTGGTGGGGAGGCAGGTGGGTGGGTGCTGCCGCCCACCTCTGACCGGGTGTACCGGTTGGGGCCCAGTGGGGGTGGGGAGGGGTCCGCTGGACCACCAGGGATATTGGATTGAGTTTATTTTACTGAAGTCCACAATCAGGTTGACAGCGGTCCACTGGACCACCAGGGATATTGGAGTGTACTTAATTTTACTTAATCCCACGATTGGGATGACAGCGGTCCACTGGACCACCAGGGATATTGGAGTGTACTTAATTTTACCTAGTCCCATGATCTGGATGACAGCAGTCCACTGAACCACCAGGGATATTGGAGTGTACTTAATTTTACTTAATCCTGCAATCAGGATGACAGTGGTCCACTGGACCACCAGGGATATTGGAGTGTACTTAATTTTACCTAGTCCCATGATCTGGATGACAGCAGTCCACTGAACCACCAGGGATATTGGAGTGTACTTAATTTTACTTAATCCTGCAATCAGGATGACAGTGGTCCACTGGACCACCAGGGATATTGGAGTGTACTTAATTTTACTTAATCCTGCGATCGGGGTGACAGCAGTCCACTGGACCACCAGGGATGTTAGATTGCTTTATATTTTACTTCAGCCCATGATCGGGCTGTGGGGCACACTGCCATGCTGCAGGGGGCGGCGGTCCCCAATGGCTGCTGCCTGGCAGGGCGCCAGGTGCAAGTTGCCAGGGATTGGCGCACCTGCATGCAAATGGGGCCATAATGACATGCAAATGGACCCATTTGCACCTTGCATAGACTATGGCCCCATTTGCATGTGCACTTTTGAATATCACGGTTGCTGCACGTAGCGCAACAGAACTTGGGCTAGCGCATCCTCCTGCTCCACTCTGGCCACTTGCGCTGGTGCAGTGCCACTGCACCACACACACTGCAGGTGTCCAGGGTGTGATATTCAACAATGTTGTGGCATGGCACAGCACCGTTGAATATCGCCCAATCAATGCCCCTGCACAGCCATGTTGTGCTGCCCCCAGGCTTGCGCCACAGCCTGGTGCAGTTTGAATATCCGGGCCTGTGTGTGCATATAATGAAGTGTTTTAAAGATCTAGTATATGCTGTGTAATAAATAATTTTATGAGGGATATGCAGTAGAAAATATGTGTAAAATATAATGTTTAAATTATTTGAGAGTAAAAAATTTATGAAGTAGAAAAATGTATGCATTTTTAATATAAGATTATTTGTCATTATATTGTATGATACTGTACTTCATGTATTTTATTATTGTAAAGGTCACTGACTGATCAATAAACTATTATGAAAATCTGGGGCAGAGTTGACAGTGAAAAGGTACTTAGAAAATGAGGGAGGGTCTGTGGAGGCTGGAGAAGTTGTCTAGGGTCTGGCATCTTGGGTTCAATGCAAAAGAGTGCAAGGCCATGCATGTAGGTAATAAACACCAAAAAGCCAAGTACAGGATGGTGGGGTAAGGGTTGAACAGAGGAATAAATGGACTGGTGTAGTTTCTAAAAGCTTAAAGCAATAAGGCAGTGGAGAAAGTAAATAGGATACTGCAGTGCATACATATGGCATTTAGTAGCAGATGAAAGGAGTGATACTACCCCAGCACAGATCACTTCACTAGTGAGGTCCCATCTGCAATACTACATGCTGTTCTGGAGTCCAAACCTCAGAAAGGAAAAGCATAAGGTAGAAATTGTTCAGAGAAGTGTAACAAGAATAACTGAGGGGCAGAAGGAAAGACTGTATGAGGAGAGGCTGAAAAGTCAGGACACATACATGCTGGAGACCAGAATGGAAAGGGGGGATATAACTGAGATATAAAAATGTATGCAGTGAATAAAAAAGGTGGACAGCAATATGTTGTTTACCAAAATTAGAAGAAGCAACACCAGGAGCTGAATAGGGAAATTAGTGGTGGCAAGTTTAAAAAGAAGACTGTCCAGTGATGAAGTCAATGAAAAAACAGTGTAGGCTTCTATTAGGGCTGGGATAGGCACATGGGGGGTTGGTAGAAGCAAGGGGGGAGGAGTTGGAGGAATTGCTGAGTATCAGTAGGGTACGCAGATCTTAAGTAACTATAGATAGGCACCAGGGCAGACTGGACCTAAGCAATAATACCTGACAGAAATGGTAATATTGAGCTATACTCAACAGCCTAGGGGAATAATGATGCCTGATGCCACAGTCAGAAGGCTTTCTAGCCATGTAAGAGCAGGTATCACCCAATACCACTTGCACTGGAGGGTATTATTATCGTAGAAAATGGGTTTATGTAAAATTAATGAAGAAAAAAATGATCAGTTTAAAAAGTTAAAAGAAATATTTGAAAATTATTTTCAGAACACATTTTTGGTAAGGTTGTGCATCCACTGGTTGCCAGTACAGGCCACTGCTTCTAGAGGGCACCTGTTCTGTTTACAAGGTGGCTGTTTTCTTTTTATTAAGGCATCTTTATAAAAAAAATGTTCAGTGTGCAAGGTCAAGGGCAGCTGTCAACTTGGATAGGAAAAGCTTGGATTGGGCTGGCAGTATAACCTAGAGGTTAGAGGAATGAGGTGTGAACAAGCTTGATACATCCAGCAGACCAGACCTGAGTTTGACTCTCACAGCCTCCACTTGTATACTGTGTGACTCTGAGCAAGTCACTTAACTGCCCAGTGCTCCCAGGTCACCTCTGAAAACAGGCACTTGTGCCTAGTGGGCCTTACCAGGTCACCAAAGACTAAAAAAAAAAAAAAATCGGGGACAGCTGTGAGTGTGACTGGTGAGTGCAGTCAGTAAGTCAGTAAAGTGAATGACTGTGGCCTTTCCAAGCATTGTTACTTCATAATTATTGCTCAGCAGGGGAGCCAGGGCCAAGCAGGGAGAAGTAACAGTTGCAGATGGCAGAGTGGCTATGTTTGAAGTCATGGTGAGTGTTATGTAAAAAGCAAGAACTGACTTGTGATTTGCACTTCCAGAATAGGAGAATGGAGAACTGAGTGGGAGAATAACGAGCAGAACAGGTGATGGGGATTGCACTTGTGCTAGCAGTGGGAGTTAAAACAAAGTAAAACAATGCTTTGTGTGATGGGGAGAATTTAAGCACTGCCCATGTTTAAAATTTTGTAATTCAACTGACAACTGTTTGGGCAGGGGAACTTGCTCACTAAAAGAAAGAAAATAATGGCTGCCATTTCAAATTTCAGCATTCTGAGAGGGCACAATGATACATGCTGGTAATGTGGGAGCTGGCGCTGGGATTTACTTTTATGTGGGATGTGCTGGTAGAGTGCAGCTAAAAGCCAATCAGATTGATGGATTTTTGATACCCATTTTCTAAAGACTGGTAGATCTTCTTTTGCCATAAGATTTTTCTGTGTTTCTGAGAAATGCTGTAAGCCAGAACACCCATTTAATAAATTTCCTAATTATGTTGAGAAAATAGTCAAAAGCAGGTGCCTACTGACTGTGACTCGGTTACAGTACTTTAATAGTCAATGATGCCTAGTTGTTAAATTTGGATAATTGGACCGTGGCCAGAGCAGCTGCTGCATTACCTGAGGGATATTTTTAAACAACAGCAGCATCTATCACTAGTGCCTGTGTAGTGGTATTTCAGCATACAGACAGGGTGCATAAATGAAATACAGTGTAGAGTGAAAATGATCCTTAAGAGAGCTTCAGTCAGTGTTGGATCCAGATTGTTCTAGGAGAAAAAAAGTTGCATATCTAGAGGCTGAATGCTATGACTGGCATGCTCTGGTTCTGATACTTGGTACAGTAAGGCTTAATTGTATGTCAGAGTGTAGACTGCAACTACAGTTGTAGAAGCCAGCCCAGTTCAGTCCTGGGAGAGCTTTCCACTGACCGCTAAATGTAAAAATACAGCCAGTGGATTTCCCTTTTATTTGCCAACGTGAACCAGTTTAGGACAACTAACAAATCGCAGTGAAGGGTTACTCTTTTCTTATCTAGAATAAAGTAGGTAACTGCATGATACAGGTAATATGGCTTCTCAATATTGTCATTGCAACTAGACTGCATATCATGTCTACATAAACAGAAATGTAGACAATGGAGTCATCAATCAGCTAGTCAAGATATAAGGCCAACGCACCTCTTTCTGTATTTGAAAATAGGAAGCCAACTTTAAGTATAATATTTTCAGTGTACTTAAGCAATAAGGCATGACCAGGGGTTAGATTAACAGTCTGTTAACTCCTTGTCTCCTAGCAGATGCCTGTAGTCATCAGTAAAATACACTGGTATGTCCTGAGAATGTCTGCAGAAGTCGGCTACTGACTCCCAGTGTGGCCTTGCAGTGTCTGGAGAAGTCACTTATATATTTTAATATATAGTGTAACAGAATATAATATATATTTGACTGCATAGCACCGTTGGAAAGGTAATTTTATGCTGGCCAACTTTGTCGATATTTTGTGTATATCATATATACTTTAGGAGTCATTTGCATTTGTTTATGGTATGGTGTGTATGGCTTACGTTGCCTGTTTCAGTGAAAAAAAAATATTTTTTGCTGTTTCAAACAGCATAAAAAACAACAACTAAATTACATATTATTATTTGCATACCACCACTGGAAAGGTAATTTTGTGTTGAACAACTGCCACTGCTATTTTGTGTATATCATGTATACTTTAGGAGTTATTCACATTTGTTTATGGTATGGTGTGTATGGCTTATGTTGCCTGTTTTGGTGAAAAAAAATATATTTTTTTGCTGTTTCAACCAGCATAGAAAAAAAAATTACATATTATTATTTGCATACCACCATTGGAAAGGTAATTTTGTGCTGAATAACTTCGCCTCTCATACTCTATGTCTAGCACTTATGGTTCTTGAGCTATTAGGATTTGTTTGTGGCATGCTGACTATAGCTTGATTTTGCTTAGAAAGGCCCAGGATTTACTGTTAGCAGTTTACAGGAGACAAGTGGTGCAACTTCAGAGAGCTCCTGTGGAGGCAATGAGTTAATCACCCCCCAAGGGTGTAATGTGGCACGAGGCACAGCAGAGTGCCATATTGCCCCTAGGGGTTGATTGACTGCTAATCTAACTCATGGGAGTGCCTTACTGCTATTATAAAAATGTTCCAAAGGAAGAGGGTTAAAGGAATACTTTTTGACTGTTCTCCTCATTTAGAGGGAGATTTTTAATAAAACAGTTCTTCCACCAACAGTTTAAGAATACAGGTTCAAAATGAGAATGCATCATTCCAGTCATTCAGCAGTGCTAGAGGATGGAATGCTGACAAGAAGAATCCATGTGCCATTGTGATCAGGCTGTACATGCCAGTATAACATGGATTAATGGAAGGCTGTTGGAATCCTAACAGCCAATCAGATTGCAGTATTTCTGAGAACCTTTTTATAATTAATATGAATGCTGTGTGATAGACTGTAACATAACATCTCAGATCTTCATGGTGGTGAACCAACTCTAGTCTGGCATTTTCTGTTTATTAAAATCTCTACCTCGGTGTTAGATCCCTTTTTACTTGCAGTTTTTACATTATTGGATTCTTGCAATATACACGTCTGTATTTTTACTATTAAAATAAAAAGTGTTGCAGCTTTACTAAATCTGACTTTAGTTTTCCCCTAACCTCAAACACAGAAGTCTACTTGTACGAAATGGTATCATCCACATTTGGGGGTAAAGATGACTGTAGTATGCCATTACTAATATACAGGTATACTGAATCTAAATTGTCAGTTTTCAGGGGAACAATACAAGAATATCCACTTTCTCCATTTCTTTTTCCTGTTAGTATTGAGCCATTAGCAGTAATTCCTCAAAGTGATTCCAAATCAAACATACTGTTTAGGGCATCAGCAAAGCACGCACACACACACACACACACACACACACACACACACACACACACACACACTTGTTATATGTTGATGATACATTCATTTTTTATTTAATACCCAGTCAATTCAATTCCACCCATCAGGACACTCCTATGAAGGTAAGGACTATGTTCCAGTTTAAAATGTAATGACACTAAATCAGAATGTTTAATGTTCCATGGATTCCTGGCTAGACGACAAAATGCAATGGCAGCACTCTGAGTTGAAGGCAAAAATAGGAAAAGATATGTACTCACAAAATCTGAAAAAGTATGCCAAAACCAAAGTTTATTGCAGCAAAGAACCATAGAGCACTAAGCCCTGACATGTCCTATCATAAACTTGATGCTTTATCAGAGGGCTGGCTACAATCACAATACTGCTGACTTAAATGCAATTCATTTAAAGACACATGCTGTACTGTATGTGTAAAGAACATTTGAGCAGATGGATATAGCAAGTCAGTACAAACAATTAATGCCAATTAATTGCTCCATGGCTAGGTGTGAAACATAAAATATTACAAACTCCATCATAATGATAGTGGAACAAATGAAAAATAACAATAAATAAATAAGTAAATAAATAGATAAACAGAGGCATATACTAGCAAGAATGGAGTAGACAGAAAGAGAAAAAGAAGGATGGGCGTTCAAAGTTTTCTTACTACCTACTAACTTCAGCCCTTCTTCTCAACCAGTGCATACCCCTCCCCCTTTTTCCTTTTCTCCTATCTCCACTGATGAAGCTCTTAGTGCCCTCCTATCCCTCAACCCCCTCTAAAGGCTCCTCACTAGATGAGCTTGTGCCTAAACTTCTTTACCTTTCTGCTCCTGCAATTGCTTATCCTATCACCCCAATCCTTAACCTCTCCTTTATTTCTGCCCAAGTACCCTCATCCTGGAAACACACTACAGTCCTTCCTCTCCCCAAAGGTGGTGTCACATCCACTCCTGGCAACCATCATCCCATTTCCCTCTCTCCTTCCTATCCTTGCCAAACTTCAAGAATGTTTAATTCTCTCTCTCAACTATCACCCTTCCTCTCTGATTCCTCTTTCTTCACCCCTTTCCAATCTGGTTTTCAGAAGAACCACTCAGCAACCACCTCCATCCTCAAGCTTACTGGCTCCATCCTTTCAGGGATGGATGATGGCCTGATCACCTCAGCCATTTTTGTTGATCTAGCCAAAGCTTTTGACACTGTTTCCCATCCCCTGCTTCTTGATTCCCCCTCCTCAGCTGGCCTTGCTTCATCAGTCACCAGCTGGTTTAAATTCTACCTCATTGGCAAGACCCAACCAGTGAGAATCCTTGATTCCAACTCCCCTCCACTCCCCAGCAACACTGGTGTCCCTCAGGGCTCAGTGTTTGGTCCCCTACTCTTCTCCATTTTCCTTAATGATCTTCCCACAGCCTACTCATCCTCGTCTATCCACATGTATGCTGATGATACTGTTTTATACAGTTCTGGCAAAAAACATACTACTGTGGAAACTAGCTTACAGCACGACTTCAATCAAGTTCAGCTCTGGTTTGCTTCTCATCAGGTTTTTCTAAATGTTAAGAAGACAGTCTCAATGACCTTTGGCACCAGGCACAGAATCTCTAGGCTCCTGACCCTACTGACCTTCCACACCCTTGACGGGACCATACTGGAGGACACCTCCTCATTTGGATATCTGGGGGGTTGGCTGGACCAGTACCTCAACATCTCTGTGCATATTGATGCTATCCTGAAGAAACTGCACCCCAAGCTTGGTGCTCTGTATAGGAATCATAGTTGCATCCTGCTGACAGCGAGTCATGAAATTGTCCAGAAGATGATACTCCCCATCTTTGACTGCTGTGACATAGTCTATGGTGCTGCTCCCAAATCTTCCCTGACCAAGCTGGACACTCTCTTTAACTCCTTCTGCTGCTTTGCTCTCGACTCCCCTTCCCACTGCCACCACTGTGAACTCTATCGCTCTCTCACCTTCCTTTCACTATCTCACAGACACATCTCACACTGTGCCAAACTAACCTCCAAATTCTGGTTCAGAGTGTTCCCCTCCTATCTCTCATCCTCTCTCTCCACTCCACCTCCCCCCACCCACTCTCTCAGATCTAATGATGCTCATATCTTGATGGTTCCTCACCGCTCCACTCTCATCGGTCAGACTGGTTTCGCTCAATGCTTCTCTAAAATCTGGAATTCCCTCCTCCTTGAAATACGACACTTCTCCTCCATCTGCTCCCTGACCTCTGCCCTACACAATTACTTCTCCCTCAACTGTTCCTGCTTTAACCCTCCTTAATACCTATTCCTAGTTTCTGCCTTCCATCCTGAAGGGGGAATCAGGAAATGACTGCCTTTTCCCCTCATTTTCAGTTCGTGCCTCTCCCCCTCTCTTCTCCACCTGTCCTTCTGGGTCACCCGTGTGCACAACCTGCCCTATCCTTTTTACTCCAACAGCACTTGCGTACTACTTCGAGCCTGCTTCTGGTACACTCATGCACTATAAATGGTTCTGTCACATTATTACTGTTTTGTACATTTATATGTTCTTTTGCATGATTTTGGACATGTATGGTAATTTACCCAATGTTCCACTACTGTTTATTGTACAATACCTTGTGTTCCAGCTGTTGCATAATCTTACAATGTTGTATTATTTGTACTACCCACATACTAGTGTAACTGATCATCCTTCACATTCCTATGTAATCCCTTCCCCCAGGTTGCAACGTGAGATAAGCAACTTGTTGTTCAGTGTGCCCTACTGGTGAAACATTTCAGTAAACAAATAAATAAACAATAGTACCCAAATTAAGGAGTACAAAATAAATGAAACAAGTGACAGAAACGAGATTTCATAATGCAAACGAAAAAAGTAAGTTTTGTAGCAAACAAAGCAGTATGCTGTAAATACCAAAATGTACTGACAGGAAAAGTCCAGAACAATGTTGATCAGTTAGGAATTTCATTCAATCTAAACTCGTCAGTAATGGTTTTAAATAACTGGGAGTGAATCTAACTGGAGTCATACCCCATTTGTACATAGCCAGTTGACAACCAGTTATACATATTAATCAAGCAGACCTTGCAAGATGGGCTGTTCCAAAGCCCTGTCAGTGTTAGGCAGAGTTGGTGATTTATAATACATATGACTGTGTTAAAATTGCTTTTGTATTTCTTTTAAAATCTACAAATTTGTATTGTAACTACTGTATGACAAGACTTAGATAAAATATTGTCTAGGTTTAATGATGCCCTCACTTTAGTAAAAAATAAACCAGGATCAGTGCAAAGTGAATACTGTATTTAATCTGGTCCCCTGAAAAAGAACTTGCATAGGTGCAAGTCACTGAAGCCAGAAAATTCTGGATGGAGTCCGCAGACACATCAAAGGGACCCCCAAGCCTGGCAGAATGCCCATGATCATCAAAACTTAAGCCTCTCTGCTCCAGAAGGCTCCAGGTGGGAGACAGTCACCAAGAAGACAGTGCCTCAGTCAGAAGTGAGGACTGGTGCAGTTTCTGGTCCTTCACTCAAGCTGCCAAAGCTAGAAAATATTGGAGGGGGTCTGCAAAGACGTCAACAGGACCCCCCAGCCTGGCAGAATGCCCAGGATGCTGGAGCTTAAATGCTTCAGGAACATTCCAGGTGGGAGCCACTCACCAAGTAGACTATCACTCTGGCCCTCTAGGGTACCAATCAGAGGTGAGGACCAGCGAGGACAGGAATAGTAGGATTTTAACACCCTGCTGCAGTTCACGGTCCCTCACAGAAGCTGCCGAAGCCAGAAAACCCTGGAGGGGGTCTGGGGACACAACAATGTGACCCACAAGCCTGGCAGAATGTCCAGAATCAGTGGAACTTAAACACTCAAAGGTCCAGGTGGAAGCCAATCACTAAGAAGACTGCACCTCCAGCCCTCCAGGGCACCAATCAGAGGCAAGGACTGGCGAAGACCAGAAGCTTCTTGCTACTTCAAAAGGACTAGGCCTCCAAGTGCCCCTCACCCACACAAAGAAAAAATGTGAAAAGAACATCACAGCAGAGTTTGCCCACTGGAGTCAACCCAGCAAGGCAGCTGGGCACTCTGCACCTCAGCAGTGAGTAAGTGGACAGTGAAAGAGTGGATTAGGTGTCCTACATCAGCAGGCATCCAATGATGAAGCAGAAAAGCAGGGGATCTGCCTGACAATGGAGGTAAGATTCCTAATCACTCCTTTTGTAGTACACACCACCAGGGAGATTGGAAAGACAGGGCTAGACTAAAATTGGAAATAGGTGAAATACCCTATCTAGGGTAGGTGTACAAAAGGGTTGAGAAACAAACAAAAAAAAAAACAGAGGTCAGTAGGTAAAGCAGAAGAAAATAAAGGAAGGAGCACTTATCCTATAGTGTACTCCTAGCTGAGCAGGGTAATAGGGGTAAATCCTAGCAGGGGAAAAGGGACCAAGTATTTCCAGGGGAGTCAGAGTAGAAATTATGCTGTGAGTGTTGCAGTGCAGTGGCTGTGAGGTGGCAGTTTTCAGAGCAACATTTTAGAGACTGTGATGTTGCTCCATCTACATGTACCTCTCTGGGCTGAGGAAGGAGGTTGCTAAACTCGAAACTGAGTTGGCTAGGATTAGGGGAGCTTCCTCCTACACCCAGGAACCACAAAGTCTACCACTATTACCTCAGAGGATGCCAAGGAGGAGGAGAAGACTGGACTATGGTGGGTTCAGGGAGAGTGTAGGTGGTGGGTGAGAGGCATGTTCTCCATCTGGTTTCAATACACATTTCCGATGCTGATCTGGCAGGGTGGGACAGTCCCATGGAGGCACCTGTGGTTGTGACCAGGGAGAATGTGGGAGTCCTCTGTGGAGGAGATCCCAAGGAAGTTGGCAGAGAATCCCAGAGGAAGAGAAAGCAACTCTGGGTGGGGGACTCAATTGTAAGAGTGATAGAATTGGGAATAAGAGGGGAGGGGGAGAAGGCGGTTGGGTGTTTAAGCAGTACAATGGCCCAGAGGGATGTAAAGTGGATGTTGAGGATTGCTAGGGCAGCAGGAATGGAGGGAGAGTTAGATGTCATTGTCCACCTTTGGACTAATGACCTGAGTAGTGATGAGGCTGGATTAGTTCAGGAAGCATTCAGGGAGTTGGGGATGGGTCTTAGGCAGGTAGCATGCTCAGTGGCTTTTCATGAGGTGCTGCCTGTGTATGGCAGGAGGGAGGATAAGGTACTCTGTACCAGGAGCTTCTGCTCATGGTTGAAGGAGTGGTGTAGAGAGGAGGAGTTCAGCTACATTGGGGACTGGGGTCCCACCTGGAAGGATAAAAGCCTATACAGAGGAAATGGCCTGCATGCATCAAAGAAAGGAACTGCAATCCTTAGTGAATGAATTTAATGTTACCTTGGTGAACATTTTAATTAACCGAGGGGGATGGCCGAAGGAAGCAGGGAGGCATTAACTGCCCCTCCCCCACTGGCTGCAGTAGTCAGTAGAGAGAACATAAAGGAAGAGAAATCCCCAAGGGTACCTACTAATAAGAAAAACAAAATGGTAGTATGGAAGGGAGATGGGGATGGGAGCAGAGGGAGTAAGGAAAGAGGGAAAAGGAAATTGACAAGCAGGGTAGCAACAAAATCTGGAAGGCCATGTGTGCAAATGCTTAAAGTCTGGAAAATAAAAATCTGGACCTAGAGGCCATTATGATAGTGGGTGACCTAGATATTGTTGCCATTGCTGAGTCATGGTGTATTGAGAACCATGACTGGGATATAGCCATACTAGGCTATACTGTCTTTAGGAAGAGCAGGGCGGGGAGAAAAGGAAGAGGAATGGTGCTTTATGTGAAGGAAAGCATAAAAGCAACAGAGATACAGGGGATACAGGAAGGGGTGGAGGTACTGTAGGACACCCTAGAGATAGAGAATGGGGCCACTATTTGCACTGGCAGGATCTACAAACCTCCAGCATGGGGAAGGGGTTGGATAAGGTTCTGGTGGAAGCCATCCAAAAGATGGCAAATAAGGGGAGGTGCTGCTGGTGGGGGACTTCCAGCTGCTGGATGTAGACTGGAGCCTCACAGCTGCAACTTCAGCTAAGAGCAGGGACATCCTGGACTCCCTTCAGGGGGTATTCCGTAGGTAAGTAGAAAGGAAGCCCACTTATGATGGGGCAATATCGGACCTTGTACTCACTAACTAGAAGAGTGTTCTAGACATTATGATAGGAGGCCACCTGAGGACCAGTGATCAACGTGAAGTGTGATTCAATATAAGAACTTTGGCAGAATCAAACCATACAAGGGTGAGGGTCCTGAACTTCAGGAGGACTGGTTTGAAAAAGATAGGTAAATGTCTCAGGGATGTTCTGGTGGGGGAGGACTTTGGAGTGGAGGAAGAATGGGCAAAGCTAAAAGTGGGTATAGTGAAGGCAACAAACTTCTGTGTGAGGCAAGTGAGCAAAAAGAAAGAGGAAAAAAAAGACTGCCGTGGTTCTCAAAAGAGGTAGCTGTGGAGATGAGGGCAAAAATGTTAGCATAAATGAGGTGTAAACAGACAGAGAGGTAGGAGGAAAAGGTGGTGTATCAGGAGAAACAGAGGGAAGTAGGAAAAACAGTAAGAAGTGCAAAGGTGCACATGGAGGAGAGAACAGCTCAGGCAACCACAAAAGGGGACAAGACAATTTTCAGGCATGTAAGTGAAAAAAAATACCAGGAGAGGGATTGTAAGGCTAAGAAGGAAGTGAGGGGGATTGGGTGGAAGGGGACCTGGAAAAAGCAGATATCGTGAACAAATACTTTTGCTCAGCATTCACAGAGGAAGGGGAAGACAAAGGCCCATAGAAAGTAACAAGAGCATTGAAGGAAGGGAGGTGTACATTAGTCCATTCTCAGAGGAGACAGTCCTGAAGGAACTCACAAAATTGAAAGTAGACAAGGCAATGGGGTCAGACGGGTTACATCTAAGGATATTGAGGGAGCTCAAGGAGGTACTGGCTGCACCTCTTACAGTCTTGTTCAACTACTCACTTGAGAGAGGTGTGGTTCCGGAGGACCAGAGGAGTGCAGATGTAGTCCCACTTCACAAAAGTGGTAGCAGGGAGGTGGAATCACTACTGAAGGAAAGGATTGTAAAATATCTTGAACCCAGTGGTTTACAAGATCCAAGGCAGCATGGATTTACAGGGGGGAAGTCATGCCAAATGAATCTGATAGATTTCTTTACTGGGTGACCAGAGAATTGGATCAGAGTGGAGCGATGGATCCTAGCTAGATTTTTAGTAAGGCCTTCAACGCCATTACACTTAGGAGATTCATAAGCAAGCCTAGCAGCCTAGGAGTGGGTGCGAAGGTGGCAAACTGGGTAAGAAATTGTTAGGGGATAAGTGACAGAGGGTGGTGGTAAATGGAGTTAATTCCAAGGAAGGATGGTGACCAATGGAGTGCCTTAAGGAGCAGTACTGGAACTGGTCTTCTTTAATGTCTTTATTAGTGACATTGCAGAGTCACTGGATGGGAAGGTCTGTATTTTTGTGGATGACACTAAAATCTGAGGTTTGGTAGACACTCCAGGAGGGATGGAGAACATGAGTAGTGATCTGGGAAACTTAGAGGAATGGTCAAGGGTATGTCAGCTAAGTTTCAATATGATGAAGTGCAAAATCATGAACTTAGGGCACAGAAACCCAGGGGGGATACAAAATGGGGGGAGTAGTAATGATGACCACCAAACAGGAAAGAGACCTGGTGTAATCTTATCTGATGACCTAAAGATGGCCAGGCAATGTGACAATACAGTTGAGAGAGCTAGTGGGATGCTGGGTTGCATAGGGAGAGGTATCACCAGCAGAAAGAAGGATGTGGTGTTACCTCTGTATAGATTACTAGTGACACCTTATCTAAAGCACTATGTCCAGCTCTGGAAACTTCATCTCCAGAAGGAGATAGACAGAGTGGAGGCAGTCCACAGGAGGGCAACTAAAATGGTGCAGGATCTACATAAAAAGTCCTCTGAGGGGAGATTAAGTGACCTCAATACGTACACCCTGGAAGAAAGAAGAAAGAGGGGTGATATGATAGAGACTTTCAAATACATCACAGTTATACAGTAAATAAGGTACAAGAGAGATGCATTTTTCAGAAAAAAGGTGCTCAGCAACAACAGTTCATGCTATAAAGCTGGAGGAGAGATAGACTCAGTGTAGATGTGAGGAAGTACTTCTTCACAGTAAGAGTGGTGAATGTCTGGAACCACCTCCCAGTGGAGGTGGTGGGGCAAATACTGTAGTGGTGTTCAAGAATGTAAGGGATATGCATTGGGGAACCTCAGTGATAAGGCAAGGAGGTGTAGAGCTAGATAATTACTCTGACCAGGTTATAAACCCAGCAACTTATCTGGAATGGATATCATTACCTGCAGGTACAGCAGAACACTTTTCAGAAGGCCAGTTTTACAGGATTTAGGACACTGTCCTACATGCTGGGCCATTGGAGATCTAAGGGCTCAGCTCCAGGCAGCATGGGCAGAGATTGTGCACCTCAATTTGCATATTCAAGAGGAAATAAATTATAAGAACTTCCCGCCATTTCCCCAACATACAACAGAAGCAACTTGACCGCAGAGGATAGTTGGTCTGGGAGGTTGGCAGGTGGTTAGGAGGGGCAAATCAGGTGCCCCATCACTCGGCACTCTCCAACATATTACCTCCACAAACCATATAAAAACTACAAACAGGTATCTGCCTCTCTCTCTCTCCAAAATCAAACAAAGGGGCAGGAGACATTTCAGAGTAGGACATTGCCGCACAGGAGCTGGCACAACAAAACTCACCGAAAACAGGAAGCAAAAAATAAAAGCAAAAAGGAAATCCAAAAAACTTCAGATCATAGGTGACTCCATGATTCAGGTAATTGATACCTATCTCCAACAAGAGGTAATGGTCAGATGACTCCCAGGTACATCAGCGTGGAGAGACACTGACCACAGTGCTAAAATTGTTCAAGAAGGAGGAGAAAACATTGATATCCTGAAACACATAGTGACTAATGAACTCTCCAGCCAGTCAGTTGTGGAGACTGAGGAACACCTGACCAGACTGGGTGACAAACTATCAACCATTTCATCTGGCATCTACTTCTCTGAGATCCTGCCAGTCTGGGGGGGGCAGATGGACAGAAGGTCGTAGAAGGGGAGATAGGGGAGCTAAACATGTGGCTCAAGGGCTGGTGACAGGAAAAAGGACACAAATTGGAAACAGTTTTGAGAGTGAAAGTTCTTTAAATTTGATGGACTGCATCTGACTAAGGAGGGGCTCAGTGCATTGGGGCAGACGTTTGATGTCTTTGCAGAATATTTAAACTAGCAAATGGGGAGAGGGGTGCAGCGCCTCATACATCGAATGGGAAGAACATCCCTTCCCCTCAGCTAGTGGTCAGACAGGAGTTCAGCATGTTTGTAGTTCATTTGCATCACCAGGTAAGGAAAAAGGTCCCGCTCCCAGTACAATGCACAGTAGAAATGCCAGACCTTGCCCAACAACTAATACACCAAAATCTGGTCAATGGAAAATCATGTACACAAATGCTTGCTAGGTGATAGGTTTAAATACTTCATTGACAAGCATTTAAACTAGCCAAGAGGGGAGGCACTGGAAAGCAGCAGGGAAATCCTAACCAACCCCAAAATATTATGGTACTAAGTGAGGTAGACACCAACATATAGAAGTCGATAGGGAGAAGTGCAGGGGTAAATGGAGAAAGTGACAAATGCAATAAGGGCAGAGATGGGGCAAAAAGGGGTAAGGCCATCAAGAAATGGAGGGTAATGAGTACCAATGCCCATAGTCTGGGCAACAAGCTCCCTGAACCGGTGGCCTTGATGGAAGAGGGATCCCTGGATATTGTAGCAGTCACAGAAACATGGTACACAGAGAACCATGACTGGGATGTTAACATATCAGGGTACACAACCTACAGGAGAGACAGGGAGGGCAGAAGGGGAGGGTAGCTCTCTATGTAAGGGAAGGGATAAAAACAACTGAACAAAAGAGTAAACAGGGAGGAGAGGAGGCACTGTGAGTCACCTTAGAGACTGGAAATGGCACCACAATCAGCATATGGGTTGTATATAGACCCCCATGTCAGGGGCAGGGAATGGACAAGGATATGATAGAAGGCATATTTAGGATGGCAGAGAAAGGGGAGATACTGTTGATGGGGGACCTTAACAAGCCAGATGTTAACTGGAGCACCTTTTCTGTAGCCACATCCAAAAGTAGGGCCATTCTTGATGCCCTTCAGGTGGCATGCTTCAAACAGCTAGTTTTGGAACCTACTCATGAGGGAGCAATCTTAGACCTCATACTCTCAAATGGGGACAGTGGGAGGATCTCAGATCTAGAAATGGGTAGCTATTTGGGAACAAGTGACCACCAAACAGTGTGGTTCATGATAAACTCAGCTACAGAGTCAAGTCATACAAAAGTGAGGGTTCTGGACTTCAGGAGGGCTGACTTTGGCAAAATGGGAGAGTGCCTTAGAAAAGCACTAGCAAACAGGCTAGAAGGAGTGGGTGGAGCAACAATGGGGAAATATCAAAACCACCATCACAGAGGAAACAAGCCATTGTATGAAGCAAATGAACAAATCAAAATGAAAGAAAAAGCCACTATGGTTCTCAAAAGAGGTGGTGGTGAAGGTTAGGGAGAAAAAGATAGAATTTAGGAAGTATAAGGAAACACAGAAGGAGCAGGGCAGAGAACTGTACCAGTTAAGGCAGAAGGAAGCAGGGAGGGTAGTCAGAATAGCAAAGGCACAAACTGAGGAAAAGATAGCTAACTCGGTTAAGAAGGGGGATAAAATTTTATAGGTATATCAGGAGCTAGAATGACAAAGGGAGGGATAGTGAGGCTGAATAGAATGGATGGTGGGTGGGCAGAGTGACAGTGAAAAGCATGGATACTGAATGAATACTTCTGTTCAGTATTCACAAAAGAGGAAGTGGGGGAGGTGCCTAATCCAATTAACAGAAGCACTCTGGAGAGGGGGGTTGATCCCAGTCCTTTCACAGAAGAAAGGGTTCTGAAAGAACTCCTGAAGCTGAAGGTGGACAAAGTAATGGGGCCAGATGGAATTCGCCCCAGAATTCTAAATGAATGAAGCAGAGAACTAGTGACACCACTGACTACCCATTTTAACGAATCATGGGAGGATGATGTGGTACCTGAGGACTGGAAGAAGGCAGATGTGATTCCCCTTCACAAATGTGGGACCAAGACAGGGCAGGAAACTACAGACCTGTCAGTTTGACCTCTATGGTAGGGAAAGTGATGGAATCACTTCTGAAGGAAAGAATTGTTGAGTACCTAGAGACCAGTGGGGCACAGGACCCAAGGCAGCATGGGTTCACAGCGGGAAGGTCATGTCAGATTAATTTAATTGATTTCTTTGACTGGGTGATCAAAGTAGTAGACCAGGGAGGGGCTGTAGACATGACCTACCTAGACTTTAGCAAGGCATTTGACACAGTCCCACACAAAAGATTAGTAGTCAAATTAACCAGCCTGGGAGTGGGTCCCAGGGTGGTAGCCTGGGTAAAACATTGGCTGAACAATAGGACACAGAAGGTAATTATAAATGGAGTCCACTCTGAAGAAAGAGGGGTTACTAGTCAGGTACCACAGGCTTCAATACTGGGTCCATTCCTTTTTAATGTCTTTATAAGTGACATTGCAGAGGGACTGGAAAGAAAAGCATGCCTCTTTGCAGATGACACAAAGATCTGCAACAGGGTTGATACACAAGGAGGTGTGTCAAGGATGAGAAGGGACTTGGCAAGGTTGGAGGAATGGTCAGAAGTATGGCAGCTTGGATTCAATGCAAAAAAGTGCAAAGTAATGCACCTGGGAAACAAAAACCCAGGGGAAGATTACACAATTGGGGACTAACAACAACAAAAATGGAAAGGGACATGGGAATAATCATATCAGACGACCTCAAGGTTGGCAAGCAATGTAGGAAGGCTGTAGAGAGGACTGGGGGGATACTGGGATGTATAGGGAGAGGTATCACCAGCTGAAAACAGGAAGTTGTTATCACCCTGTACAGACAGTTGGTGAGACCCCATCTGGAGTACTGCATCTAGTTCTGGAGACCCCATCTCCGCAAGGACATAGACAGGATGGATGCAGTTCAGAAGAGGGCAACTAAAATGGTGCAGGGTCTACAAGAGAAGCCATATGAGGAGAGGCTAAAGGAGCTTAATATGTATACCCCTTGAGGAAAGAAGGGAGAGAAGGGACATGATAGAAAAGTTTAAATACCTCAGTGGAGCACAGGAGCTAGCACTACAGAACTTTCCCCAAACAGGGACCAAAACAAAATAAGGAAAAAGGAACTCCAAAACACTTCTGATCATAGGAGACTCCATGATTTGGGGAGTTGATACCTATCTCTGGCTGGGGGTAATAGTCAGGTGTCTCTCAGGTACATCAGCATGGAGAGACACAGCATTGCTAAAATTGTGCAGGAAGCAGGTGAAAACATTGTCATTCTGGTACACATAGGGACTATCTCTCCAGCTGGTCAGTCATGGAGACCAAGGAACACCTGACCAGGCTGGGAGACAAACTGTTATCCATTTCATCTGGCATTTCCTTCTCTGAGATCCAGCCAGTCTGGGATAGAGGGGCAGACAGATGGAAGGTCAGAGAAGGGGAGATACAGTAGGGAAACTAAACATTGTGGCTCAAGGGCTGGTGCCAGGAAAAAGGACAAAAATGTGTAGGTCACTGGCAACAGTTTTGGGAGCAAAAGTTATTTAATTGGGCGTGCAGCACCCAATACATCAAATGGGATAAACACCCCTCCTCCCTCAGCTAGTGATCAAACAGAAATTCAGCATGTTTGTAGTTCATTTGCATCAGCAGGTAAGGAAAAAGGTCTGGCTCCCTATATGATGCACAGGGGAAACACTAGACCTCGCCCAACAACTAATACACCAAAATCTGGCCAATGGAAAATTCATGTACACAAATGCCCGCAGTCTGGGCGACAAGATCCCAGACCTGTAGACAACAATGACAGAGGCTAAACTGAATATAGTAGCCATTAGCGAGACATGGTTCACCAGTAACCACACTTGGGAGACTCCAGTACCCAGCTATCTACTGTTCTGAAGAGATCATGGTGCATAAAAGGGGGGGGGGTCCCTTTATGTCAATGAAAATATCAAAGCTACAGAAATTAAGAACACACATAAGGAGCCAGAAGAACTGTGGGTCACCCTGAAAACAGGGAATGGGGTAGCCATATGAACTGGGGTTGTCTACAGGCCTCCAGATCATAGGAAGGCTATAGACACATTACAGTTAGAAGATATGCAAAACATGACAGCTAAAGGGGAGTTCTGATAATGGGAAACTTCAACATGCCAGATACAGATTGATTAATACCAGCAGGAACATCTGCCTGAACTAGACACATAGTAGATTCCCTGCATGGGGAGGGCTTCAAACAACTGGTACAACAACTCACAAGAGACAGGACTATCCTAGATCATGTATTGACTAACAGGGAAAAGATCACAGATCTACTGGTAGAAGGTCACCTGGGGGCCAGTGACCATCACATGGTATGGTTCTGTTTAGCCACTAGAACTAAATGATTCCATTGCAAGGCAAAAATATGGGACTTCAGAGGAGCTGACTTTGATGAAATGGCTAACAGAGTTAAGCTAGCCCTGGCAAAAAGAAATACAGGTGAGGGCTACAGGCAAAGTGGACAAGCATTAAGGATGCAATACTTGAAGCAACATCCCATTGTGTTAGAGAAAAAAAGAAGTGCAAAAGAAAAAGGAAACTAACTTGGTTCTTAAAAACAGTAGCAGAAAAGGTCAGAGCCAAAAGGCTGGCCTTCAGGAAATATAAGGGAAAGCAGCAGCATGAAGATAGGGAAGCATACCATACTTCCCAAAGGGAAACAGGGAAGTCAGTAAGGCAGGCAAAGGCCCAAACTGAGGAAACACTAGCATAAACAGTAAAAGAAGGTGACAAGACTTTCTATAGATACATTAGTGAAAGGAGAAAGTATGGAGGGGGTATTGCTAAGACCAAATGGGATAAGGGTTCATGTGAGGAGGAGGACCATGTAAAAGCATCTATCCTAAATTGATACTTCTGCTCAGTATTTACTGAAGAGAAGGTAGGGTAGGGCCCACAGCTCAGCACCATGGACACAGTGGGGAGGGAGGTATGCACTAGTCCCTTCACAAAAGAAAGGATCCTACAAGAGCTCAATAAGTTCAGGGTGAACAAGGCAATGAGACCTGATGGCATACATCCCAGGGTACTAAAGGAGCTAAGGGTGGAACTAGCAGAGACATTATCAGAACTGTTTAGTGAGTCTCTGAGCACAGTAGAGGTCCCAGAAGACTGGAGAAGACTGGTATAACAATAAAATTTGAAAAACTCAGCATTCATAAATGTAAACTGTTCACATCTTTAAAAAAGTGTCAACCTGAACAATTAGAGGGAAAACTAACAGAATACAGGAAGACAGTTAAGGATCTTAAAACATCAATTGTCCTATCTAAATGGAACCTAGAATTCAGAATTGCTCACACTAAAAGTTTTACATTCATATCTAAATAATAAAAAGGGAGATACAAAAAAAATAGGCCCATTAATTATAGATAATACAACCATCCTTTCAGATAAGGTTACTGCAATTGAGTTTAATAAATACTTCTGCTCTATTTTTGAACAGGACAATGAACCCTTAACATATGCCAACGTTAGTACATCTCCTAGCTATACTATCACCATCTCTGATACCCTCAAACTCTTAAAAACTTTGAAGTTAACAACAAGTCCGGGTCCCAACAATATAACCTCTAAATTTCTTATGGGAACATACAATAATATCGCTATTCCACTCACCATTATTTTTAATAAATCTCTTAGTGAGTCTAATGTCCCCTCAGACTGGAAAACAGCTATCATCACACCAATCTTTAAAAAAGAGGGTACACCACAAAGCTGAAAATTACAGACCTATCAGCCTTACTTCCATTCCATGCAAATTATTAGAAAAATATATTAAATACTTAATCGAAGAAGAAATGCTGGCATTAAACCTAAACAACATTACACAACACGGATTTAAATCCGGGCACTCTTGTACAACAAACTTGCTATCTTTTTATAACTCAGTCAGCAGAAATCTCGACCTAACCATTCCAGTGGATGTTATTCTGCTTGACTATAGTAAAACCTTCGATAAAGTCTCACATTTCATATTAATAAATAAATTAGTAGCACTAGGTTTCTCTAATTGTATTGTGTCTTGGGTTAATAGCTGGCTTCATAATAGAACCCAAACCGTTAGGGTGAATGGGGAATTATCAGATGAATAATTGGTGTCAAGTGGTGTCCCCCAGGACTCGGTGTTAGGTCCCACTCTGTTCGGTATCTTCATTAGTGACCTTACCATCTCATCAAATAATATTTTATCAAAATTCACCGACGATACCAAATTAGGAGGACCAGTTGATAACAAAACCAACAGGAGTATTCTTATAAATGATCTCAAAAAAATTTAATCATGGGCGGTAACTAACAGAATGTCATTTAATGTGTCTAAGTGTTCAGTGTTACATATAGGTAAAAAGAACCCCAATCAAACATACCATCTTAACAACAAAATACTTAGGGAATCCCCCATGGAAAAAGATTTGGGTATACTGGTTGACAACAAATTGTCTTTTTCAGATCATTATAATAAGGTTGTTAATCATGCCAATGCCCTCTTACATAGAATTAATAATACTTTCATCCTTAAAACCGAGGAGTGCATTATGGCCTTGTATAAAACCCATGTCAGACCTCATTTAGACTATGGTTCACCTTTATGGAGTCCCTATTTAGCCAAGGACATTATAAGAATTGAAAAAGTTCAAAGAAGGGCCACAAAAATTATACCCCATCTTTCTTGCTTCGATTATGAAACTAGGCTTCATAAAACTAGACTGTACTCACTCAAATTCAGAAGGCTAAGGGGCGCTTTCCTTCAGTTATTTAAAATCTCACAATCAGCTACCTTAATGAGCCAGTGTGGATTGTCCTTTACATCCAGAAAAATAGTAGCTAGAATACACAACAAACAAATTGGAATCGATAAAACAAGAACAAACAAAAGACAGCAGTTTTTGACTGTCAGAGCCCCAAAAATTTGGAATTCCTTGCCACAGGAAATTGTTGACTACCAGAATATAAATATCTTCAAATTCAAACTTGATAAATGGCTTCTGGATAGAACATAATTCATTAATGATCCACATTGTGTGGAGGACATCCTCGATGGGCTTCGGCCTTCTTTTGTCCAAACTACCAAGTACCAAGTACCAAGGGCTTATGTGATCCTGCTCCACAAGAGTGGTAGCAGGGAGGAGGCAGGGAACTACAGACCAGTCAGTCTTACCTCAGTGATGGGCAAGATCATGGAGGCACTCCTTTAGAAAAGGATAGTGCAATACCTGAAATCCATAGGAGCACAGGATCCAAGACAGCATGGGTTTACAAAAAGAAGGTCCCATCAAACTAATCTCATCGATTTCTTTGACTAAGTAAATAGAGTGGTGCACCAAGGGGGAACAGTTGATGTCACCTACCTTGACTTCAGCAAAGCTTTCAATAATGTTCCACATAGAATATTGATTAATAAGCTGGGTAGGCTCAGGGTGGGTCAGAAATTGGTCAACTGGGTGGCAAACTGGTTGACAGCAGAAAACAGAGAGTGGTGATAAATGGTATACATTCAGAAGAGATGCAAGTCACAAGTGGGGTACCTCAGGGATCAGTTTTGGAGCCAGTCTTCTTCAATATCTTCATCAGTGACATTGCAGATGGACTGCAGGGTAAGGTTTGTCTGTTTGCAGATGACACCAAGCTCTGCAGGAGAGTAAATGATCCAGATGGGGTGGACAGAATGAGAAGAGATCTGGATAAAGTAGCAAAATGGTCAGAAGAGTGGCAACTGGAGTTTAATGCAAAGAAGTGCAAGATCATGCACATAGGGAAGAGAAACCCTGAAGACACCTATAGACTGGGAGGGGAGTTGCTGGTAGTCACAAAGGAAGGCAGAGACTTGGGCATCATCAACACTGATGGCTTGAAATCAACCAAGCAGACCACTAAAGCAGTAGGTAAGACTAGGGGGATTTTGGGGTGTATTAGTAGGGGTATTTATTTATTTATTTAGCTTTCGTTGACCGGGTAAGTGCACTAGACAAATCCTGCCTATTTACAGACACGACCCGGGGGAGGAGGATACAGATGAATGGCAACTGACCGTGAACCAGATTAAGCTGTTGGTGGTATTTTTAGTGAATGAGGGAAATTTGGCCAGGACACCAGAAATTCCCCTACTCTTTTCGATAAGTGCCATGGGATCTTTAACATCCACCTGTACTACCACCAATCCAGGCAGATGAGACCTCGGTTTAACGTCTCATCCAAAAGACGGCACCTCAGAAATGCAGCACCCCTCTTATGCTGCATTACAGTGTCAGTACTGGGATATTATCCCAAGTGCCAGATGTGGGAACTGAACCCACAGCCCTCTGATCTCCCGGCCTCAGAGGTGAGTGTGCTACCTACTGAGCCACTGACACTGGGTATCACAAGTCATAAGAGGGAGGTAATAATCCCTCTTTACAAAACACTGGTTAGGCCCCATCTGGAGTACTGTGTGCAGTACTGGAGGCCACAACTTCACAAGGGCATTAACCAAATTGATTCAGTCCAGAGAAGGGCAACCAAAATGATGCATCAGTAAACATATGAGGATAGATTAACGGAGCTCAATATGTATACCCTAGAGCAAAGGAGGGAGAGAGGTGATATAATCAAAAACATTTAAACACCTTAAGGGCATTAACAAGGTGAAAGAGTCTAACATGTTTCAATATAAGAAAAATAGCAGGACAAGAGGACACAGCAGGAGATTAGAGGGAGGCCAATTAAGGGGTAATGTGAGGAAGTTGTTTTTAACAGAAAGGGTGGCGGATACATGGAACAGCCTACCTCAGGAAGTGATGGGTATGAATACAGTTCATGGCTTCAAACAGGAATGGGATAGGCATAAGGGAGCAATACAGATGAGTATGAATAGATAGGCCATTGACAGAGAAAAGGCTGATGGCACATTCATAAGGTAGAAAAAGAAATGGGCAGTCTGGATGGGCCTTGCTGTCCTTATCTGCTGTCAGCTTCTATGTTTCTATGTTTTTATCAAGTAGGGTCTATAATAATACATCCTAGAGTGCTGAAGGAACTTGCAGATGTCCTGGCGAAACCCCTGGCAGAGCTTTTCACCATCTCTCTGAGGACAGGGTGGGTGCCCCAAGACTGGAAGGTGGCGCATGTAGTGCCTATCCACAAGGGGGGCTGCAGGGCTGGCAGGGAACTACAGGCCTGTCAGCCTGACATCGGTGGTGGGCAAGGTGATGGAGGGCATTGTCAAGGAGAGGCTGGGGACCTTGATAAGTCAGGGTGCCTGGACGATAGACAGCATGGATTCATCCCAGGAAATCGTGTCAGACAAACCTGGTGGAGTTCTATGACTGGGTGACAAGTGCCTTGGACCTGGGTAGACCAGTGGATGTCCTCTTTAGACTTCAGCAAGGCATTTGACTCTGTTCCTCACGTGGGCCTGTTGGATAAGCTGGGAGAAATGGGGGTGGGGAACCAGATGATCAGATGGATAGGCAATTGGCTCCAGGACCGGACCCAAAGGGTCGTAGTTGGTGGGATAGTCTCATCCCCAAGGAGGGTCATTAGTGGGGTCCCACAGGGATCAGTCCTTGGGCCCCTTCTGTTCAACGCCTACGTATCTGACATAAGGACAGGAATCAGGAGTGAGATGAGTCTCTTTGCAGATGACTAGAAACTGGGGCAGTGGTGGATGGGGAAGAGGGAGGTGGCCTGCAGGGACCTGGAGGCTCTGGAAAGATGGTCTAGAAAGTGGAAGCTGAGGTTCAATGCAGGGAAATGCAAGGTACTCCACCTGGGGCCGAAACCCAGGCCAAGTGTACCCCTGGGGAAATACTACAAGTCTCAATGGCTGAGAGGGACCTGGGGTGGTGGTGGATGTCAAGATGAACAACTCTGAGACTTGTAGGAGGGCAGCAGCCAAGGCCAACAGGATGCTGGGATGCATCACTAGGGGATCACCTCCAGAAGGAGGGTGATACCTCTATATAACTGCTTGGTGAGGCCGCACTGGAGTATCATGTGCAGTTTTGAAGGCACACATAAAGAGGGACATTAACCTCCTGGAGAGGTCCAGAGGAGGGCAACCAAAATGATTTGGGGCTTGGGGACAGGACCTATGAGGAGAGGTCTGAAGAGCTAAATATGTACACTGGAAGAGAGAAGGGACCGGGGGACATGATAGAGGTCCTCAGGTACATGAAGAGGGTAAATAGGGGAGGAACAGTGAGGGTGCTTGAAGGAAGGAGGAAGGGGCCACTAGAGGCATGGGTGGAAGCTGAGGGGAAGATTCAGGGGAGAAAGGAGGAGGTGCTACTTCACTGAGAGGGTGGTGGAGCCATGGAATGCACTACCTAGGGGCTGGTGGAGGCAGAGACAGTGGAGGGGTTCAAGAGGGGTGGGACAGGTACAGGGAAGGGTTCAGGAAGCAAAATCCAATGCAGCAAGAATATCCGGAACTGGGAAGGGAGAAGCCAGAGAAGGCGAGGGGGACAGCAAGGTCAGCACCCAGGGTGGGGGCTGACCAAACGAGCAGACACGAAAGACCGTTAGGCCTATTCTGCTGGCATTTTAGTATGTTAGTATGTAATACAGTAGGTAGGGAAAAATGGGCAGACTAGGTTGGTCAAGCCATCAAATTCTATGTTTCTAGGTGCAAATTACTGGGGAATTTTTTTTTGTCCTCTTTACTGCCAGATAAAATACAATATTAATACTGCAGTGAGTCTGCTTTATTTTTTCCTGAAGTGAGGGCACCATACTTTTGCTGTGTTCATACATAGCTTCTTGTTGTGTGTTGCTAGCCTTAATGTGAGTGTTTTCTGCTGTTTGTGCTTTTTCTAAGTTTGAATGGCAGGGGAGGAAAATATACATGCAGTAGGTGGCCTACTGAACTCAACATAGGAATAGAGGTGGATAGAGGTAATCTGGGGTTTCCTTACATGAGAACTTCTGGGCATCTCAGTTTACCCCACTGGTGATATGGGCAACTTGAAATACTGAAGTAAAATAGTGTAATATAGAGGATGCATCAATTGGCCCCATGCCCCTGGCTGCTTCTTCTTTCCTTCCAATTAACAAGAAAGATGTTAGTAAGATGTGATCTGGAACTTGTTTTTTTTTTCCTTCATTGCCTCTGCAATATTTTTTTCTTTAGTATTGTTTTTTCAATTAGTATTTTAGATGTTCTTCACTGGTATTAAAGTTGCTGCAAGCTATGTTATTATACCAGTAATGGTATACTGTATGTCTTTAGTATATACAGTAGGCTTTGCATTTCTGCACAGTGGTCAGTTTTCATGGGTACATGTTAATCTAATATTTTTTTTCTGTGATGGAGCGTTATAGAGGATATATAATTGTGTTTCTCATGTTTTATCTTAAAGTGTATTTGATGAAAATTTAATAAAAAGTTCTTATACAAAAAAAGAAGGAAGTTAAAGAAGTAACATCTCTAATCCTTGGGCCCATGTAATGGCTGAATGCTGGTGTAGTGTTGTACAAGCTACATTGTGATTGGTTGGCATCCATGGCACTCCAGTCATTACCTCATGGGTTATAGCCCACCTGATAGGCTAGTGATGCACATGACCCAGATCAAATTTCTAGCATATCCAGGTCCCAGGAACCCCTGCTCTCCAGTTTCGAATCGTGCATCTGATCAGGCAGGAAGCACACCAGGGATCCCTGTCTACTCCTACCAGGTAAGATCCTGTATGGGATATATTTATATAAACCAATATTCAACCTCACAGGCATGTTATGCAATTACAAAAAAAAAAAATGTATGGGGCTACTAGCCCCAGTATTAGCTAGCCTTGTTTGCACCTCGAATGTTATTAATCAGTACCCTAGCAGGCTCCTGCTTTTCCTGTATAGGGTACTGAGCTCAAGTAGTCAGTAAGTAAAATGCCTGTCTTTACAGTAATACAAGTTGAGAATTTTATCCAGAGTTCTACTGTGGTGCATCATAATAAGTATGTGTAATACATTTGCTCCTCTTGTGGTGTAGCGAACAAACCAGAGAATGTCTCTTGAAAAAGTAAAAGGATTGTGGTTCAAAACCAGCTTTTCCTTACCAGCAGTAGATACAAATAGTACCGTCTATTTATTGTGAAGGGGGCAACGAGTTTTGGGTATCCACCCTCTTGTAACGCCGCAGGATTGGGCTCCTTAGCTTGTGGGGGGGCCCGCTGTGTTGGCTCCGCTTAGTACGCTTGGCGCCACTATTCCGCCTCCCCCTTCCTCCCTTGTTCACCAAGGCCATCGTAGCTCCTGCGCCACCTCTCCCTCTCTCGCTGAGCCCCTTCAGCCTCCCAGACCGCCGGCTGGTCGGCGCCCACCCGACCACGCCGATCACATGGGTGCTCCTGCAGGGAGCAGGGAGCAGGGGGAGAGTCGGGCTGTTCGGCTTCAGAGCGCTCCGTATACCGCCAGCTCACAGTGGTCTATCTGTCCTTCGCGCCTCCGCACGGCTCTGGGAAGCAGTTTCTTCCCCTTTGATCCTCAGCAGCGCCTTTTTCACTCCTAGGCAGGTTAGGAGGAGCGCCGGCAAGTCCAGTCGCCGCTCACGTTGTTTTCGCCGTGCAGAGGTGGCACAGCTCAGTGGTTGAGCTCCGAGCCGGACCCTGGTGCCCTGGTTCGACTCCTCCTCGAGGGGGCCTCAGAGGACCCCGGCCCTTCCTCTTGGTCGCGACTGCCTCGCCCGGCCTTCTAGTAGGTCGCGGCCGGACCCCACCCCAAGCTCCCTCAACCGAACTGGTCTGGTGGCTGGCGTCCCCAGGCTAGGGCCGCCAGTCTGAGCGGGGGCATCACAGGTGTTTCCTCTCCACACCACCTGGCTACAGCGGGGGGGTTCCCACGTTGCAGAAAGGATGAGATGAATCCCTCTGTATAGGCCCAATTCAGCCTGTGTTCCCTCGCGCCTCGGCAGAATCACCCATGGCAAGGGGGGGGGCACCAGTGATGTCAGGGACTCATTTCTTCAGGCGGGACCTCGGCCTCCTGTAGACCCTCAAAAAAAAAAAAAAAAAAAGAGGAGCCTGCAGGTTAGAGGATCAGGGTGTGATCGAACCCATTTCTTCAGGTGCTCCAGCCCTGACCTCGAGGCTCACCACCCCCTCCCGGCAAGGAGGCAGTATGGTGCAGTGGTATAGGCCTAAGCTGGTGACTTCCAGCAGCCCAGACCTGATCCTAGACCCCACTGCTCCCACTTGCATACTGCGTGATCCTGGGATCAGGGTGCGATCGAGCTCATTTCTTCAGGTGTTTATGAGCAAGTCTCTTAACCTGCTTACGCTGGCGGGGGTGGTTATCTGGGCCTCAGCGGAGACTTGGGGGTTCCTCCACCGTAGGGTCCCGCCCACAGCGTCCTTCCGGCGGGATTCCCCCTGCAACAGGTCTACCCTCTCCGCTCCCCCGTGCCAGCTTGGTGGTGTAGTTGAAAGATCTACTGCCTGATAAACAAGAGGTTTCTCCTCCCTATCTTACCTCCTACCTCTCGGTCCCTCCCACAGCGACCCGAGAAGGTACTCTCTCTCCTGATCGTCCCACGGCTCCCTCCCATAGTGAGCCCTGGTTTCGAACCGTGGACCAAAAACCATCTCTCACCCTTGACCCGGGTTGTGGGGGCCCTCTCATAGCTCCCCCACAACCTGCATTCAGTTCCTCTCCACTCTCAACGGATCTATCAATTCTCCTTCGGGAGCCTCCACTTCTTCTTCTTCTCCCTTTTGTCCCCTACCACTCCGGTCCCTCCCACAGCGACCCAAGAAGGTACTCTCTCTCCCGGTCGTCCCACGGCTCCCTCCCATAGTGAGCCCTGGTTTCGAACCGTGGACCAAAAACCATTTTCTCTACCTTGGCCCGGATTGCGGGGGCCCTCTCTTAGCTCCCCCACAACCTGCAGTCAGTCCCTCTCCCCTCACAACAGATCTATCGATTCTTCTTCTCCTGCTTCCTTCTCTTGTCCCCTACCTCTCCGGTCCCTCCCACAGTGACCCGAGAAGGTAGTCTCTCTCCCGGTCATCCCACGGCTCCCTCCCATAGCGAGCCCTGGTGTCGAACCTGTGGAGCCATAACCTTCTCTCTCCCTTTTATCTTGGTTGCAGGGCTCCCCGCTTAGCTCCTCCACAACCTGTATTCAAAAAGGGAGAAAAATTCTGAGGGACAAAGTATTTCCTGGGCTCCTACTCGTTTGACCCGTCCCCCTTCAGACAGGGTGGGCCACCCTGAGGACTCTGTCCTACACATCTCTAACGTCGCACATACGAGGACATGGAGAACTAGTCTGCCACTTCGCTCAACCCAGGGCCCACGAAGAGGTTAGGCCTCTACGGCATTCTACCGCAAAAAAAAAAAAAAACTCAGACAGGTCGCCCAGGCCCGGGGGAGAACCCGGCACAGGGCACTCCCCCTGGTTGGCCCCAGACAGCAGCCCTTAGAAAGGACGGGGCTACCATGCGGTTCTTAGCACCATGATGGTGCCGTGGCTTAGTTGGGTAAAGCATCTGCCGAGTAAACAGGAGATCCTGAGTTCAGATCTCAGCAGTGCCTTTTTCATTAGTTCACTCTAAAGCAGATTCTGGTGACTGACTTAAAGACATATCACAAATTGGGAGATCCTTGCACTTGGTACTCTTAAGCAAGAACGCGGCAGCTAGGCAGTCACCAGCCCTAGGACCCTCAGGAACTAGTCCCTTGAACCCAGGGAGGCAGAACTGCGGGGACGTACCTAATACAGCCGAGTCTTCCTGGCCAACTTGGTGGTAGTCACCACGTGTCCACTAGCCAGGGCCACTGACTCCCCCCAGCACCTTAGCCAAACCAGGGATGCACCTCTCCTCAGCAGACAATGCTCCCGAGGCAGAGGATTCGACCCCACGTACCGTTCCCTCAGGGCCCTCAGCCCCACTCCCCGGAGTCCGGGGGTTTCCAATCCCAAGGACGAGGTAGAACTACAGGGGGTAGCAGTGGCTACTCCCTCGCAACACCTTAGGTCAATCCAAACGCCGCACAGTTCAGGCATATGACTTCATGTCAAGGGGAGGAAGTGCCGTGGGGGTGTGAACCCCGCCTCCTTCTCTCGGCTCGGATAAGGGAGTTCAAGTCACGGTACCAAGGGATACCTCATAAACCGTTCAGCACCTAGTCTCTTTCCGAGGGTTACCTCCCATCCCGAACTAGGAGGAGGGCCCCTCCGCACCATTTTTATTACGGAACAGACTCTTGGGGCGCTCTCTATTCTCGCCTGGATACCAAGAAGTCGGAGGGAGGCCCTGACCTATCGCGGGCCCGTAGCTACCTACGCCACCACGTGGCATCACACCCTGTCAATGACGACCACCGGGAACATCATCACAAGGCATTGCAGGGCCTCTACCACCGAGAGACCACATGGCCGCTTCTCCCCATATCGGGAGGCAGTATAGTACAGTGGTCAAAAGCCCTGAACTGCAAGCATGGTGTCCTGGGTTTGATTCCCCAGCCTCCATGTGTGTACTGTGGCCCCGAGCAAATTACCTAGTTTTCTATTGCCTTACGGTTACTCTGACAACTCCTACGACTCCAATGGCCTTACACTCATGAGCCTCATAGTCCACGGCTGGATGGAAAACGGAGAAGAAAGCTCCTCGCTCACAGGTCAAGCAAGGCGAACACCCACAATTCACCAGGGGTCGCGAGTTCAATCACACAGGGACATGGCATGGCCCATGGAATGAAGGCCCACCCTGAGCCAGGCAGCCCATATGCTCTCTCCAAATCAAGGGACACACAAGCAAATTCACAACAGGCCAGGGCACCGCGCCCCTCACAGTGAGGTGTGACCGGGGCAAAACGGACGGTGAAGACCAACTTGATATGGGGACTCCCTCAGGAGACACCGCTCCAACCGCCAGTGCAGACATAACACTCCACGACGGGAGAGCTTGCCGGAAGACGCAACACCACAGGGCCGGTGACCACCAGCAGGGTTGGACTCTCTACCCGACTGGAGGCGAGAACCGTATTGCTCGCCATAACACCTACAAAAGTTGTATTCTCCTGGCTAGGTGGTCGTGTCGGCTCCAGGCCCACGCTCGACCCATCCTAGTCCAGTCGACAATCGAACTATGGTCACTCAACAACTAGGGGGCACGACTCAGCGGCCTCAGGAACGGCTCACCTGGCAAGGGATCAGGTCAGTGGTCACTCCTATGCCCCCACTGACTCCTCCCGCCCAACCAGGCACGGAGTCACGGCTCCCAGCCAATAGTGGCACCATACCGGCCACGCAGGCCACGACTCGCAGCGGCCAGGCAGAAGGTCACTGTCAGCTTCAGGATCCCTCCCAAACAGACATACCTTTCAGGGGTCAGGGCTTCACCAATGCCATGGACCCTTAAGCCCACGGCCCGGCTCCAGGGAGGAGGGGTCCGGGGGCAGCAGGTTTATGATGAGACCATCAACACCCACCCCAGTCGGAGGGTCTCACCCCCACCTAGGGGAGTCTTGGCCCGGTTCCAGCAGCAGTAACCGGAGCAGGGCATAGTCCTTGAGCAGGCCGACAGGGCTAACCTCATTTTGTTCCAACAACTGGGGGTATCTGGAACAAGGCAAGGCCCTCGAGCAGGCCGACAGGGCTAACACCCTTCTGCTTCACCAACTGGGAGTAGACGAGAGACTAGCACCCTCCATCCTCAGGGTGCAGCCACCAGTTGTAGGGGAGACTACACCTCATCGTAGAGACCCTCCGATCGAGGACACGACCGACAATGGATCAGTGGGGTTTTCCCTCTGGTCCTAGAGTCTCTTGACTGGGCTCCTCGCTAGAGAGTTCTCTAGTGTAGTGGTCATCACGCTTACTTCACACGCGAAAGGCCTGGGTCCAGGCCCCCAGTGTAACAAATTGGAACCACACGTGAGCGGACCGTCGGGTCTTCCTCAAGACTGGATCTGGGGACAATCGGCTCAGCTAGGAGTGCTGGGGGACTTGGGGCCCTACCCGGCGCGGAACCTGCTCGGTGCTCATCCCATCAGGGGTCCGCCGGACATCGGTTCCAGCTTTCCAGCCAGGGAATCCCCGGTTGTTACAGAGGGCAACCAATCAAACTAACCGTTTTGCGGAAGGGCCCCAACAGGGCCCCACTGCAGCCCCACGTTCCCTGTACATTGGTCCCACCCCCTCTGGACTCTGACCGGAACCAGAGCCTTCCACAAGACAGAGAGTCTGCAGCCACCTCGCAGGTCGACGGCAGAGCAGAACCGCCCCAAAGTCCCATTGGGGGATGACTAAGGAGAATCGCCTGGCTAAGGAGAGTCACCCAGAATGATGCGCCTGCTAGCCGACTGACTCCACCCCCCACAGGGATTCAGGCTCATCCCCACAGAGCGATCACCACGCTTGGTGGGAACTAATTATTGCAGCCTCGGGGGACCTAGGTAGGGCAGCTAGCGGAGTCCTTCCTCCACTCTGCCAGGCACCTATTACTCTATCACTGGCCCAGTCCGGGCCAGAGGGCCCACTTGCTGCCCAGACCCCCCACGGTGACACCCTCAGCCCTTCACTCTTAGACCACTCGGTTCCCACCCTTGGGTTCTTACTGCTTCTTATCTCCCATGAGGTAATGACTGGAGTGCCATGGATGCCAACCAATCACAATGGGTGTTTACTCACCTGGTAAAGGTGATTGTGTTGGTTGGCATCCATGGCACTCCAAGGCCCTCCCATCCAAGTGCTCAGAGTGACCGGGACTGATCTAGGGGGACCCACCCCATGGTAGACCCAACAGGGGTCTAAGCGCAAGTTGTCTTGCTCTAGAACTAATTACCAGTCGGGCCTCCGGACCGAGACTAGTCCGTACAGACTAGAGGAATAAGAGTTCAGCCGACCCGTCGGTACCCCTCCGCAGCTCGCATTCTATTTGGCTCTTTGATCCTCTCTCTCTTTAATTTTTCAGTTGATTGTGCCTGCACGGTATGATGTTCTTTTACACTAACTAACCTTGATTTCAGCTATGGAAGATTCGAACTGAGAGCAGGGGTTCCTGGGACCTGGATATGCTAGAAATTTGATCTGGGTCATGTGCATCACTAGCCTATCAGGTGGGCTATAACCCATGTGGTAATGACTGGAGTGCCATGGATGCCAACCAACACAATCACCTTTACCAGGTGAGTAAACACCCATTTCTTTAAAGTAGCTTGTATAACAACCTTAACTTTAACTCCAATTATCGATTTTCTTCTGTTTTTTTTCTGTTTTAATATCAGTACCTAGGAGGTGTGAAGCAATTAAGGCTTGGCAAATTTTTGGCCAGTTATTTTCCCAGCTACATAACGACTATAACATTGCACATCATGGCTTTAATATTTATATCAACATTTTGTATCACAGCCACATATTTTCAGAAAAGACTCAATCACATTCAGACTTGGGTCTGCATTTTAATGTGTCTTTGACTGTCCTAGGTTAAATGTACACACATTTCTATTTTTATAGCGTTTTGCAGTCCCCTTGATTGAATATGGTGAATAATTGTCATAGAGAGTGACAGATGGGTAATCTAGGACAGTTATGAAAAGGTAATTTGTGGGATATACAGTATGCACTGGAATTCACAATACAACTGCTTCAGTCCTAGGTAAAGAACATGGGGCAAATTAGTTTCAAGACATTTTTGTAAGCCAGTAGTCATACAGGTCTATTTGTGAACAATTCTGTATGGTACAGGCACATATGGCATTCACATGTATTTTAAGAACACCCATGTATTAGAGATTTCTGGGTGCAAGTGATGGAAGAGATGAATTTGATTTTAAATGTTCAATTGTCAAGTAACCCACAGTTTGTTTGTTTTTTGTAGTATTCTGCTTAAAACTTTGCTGGCCAAAAATAAATATTTATTTTATTATTCTCAAAGGTCCAGTTGCCAGTGGTCTTACAGTTCTTTGGTAAATGCTGATCGCACCCACAATTTTAGAATGGTGGACTAGGGTGCGAGAAATTCAATACATGAAATAAATTACTTCAAAATTCCATGCAACCATTCCTACTCATGTTTTTTGTTGGGTGTGGTGGGATATATCCATGCTTAGAACTGATCTGGGTATTTTTGTTCGTACAAACCTAGTTTTGAATATGCTACCCTTATATCCAGTACCCTCTCAAGTTCATGATTTTTGGCTATAGACTGTAGACATTTTCTTTGTGTTTTTATATGTGATCTGTGAAGTGAATTTTTTGGTTCTTTTATTTAGATAAGCTGGTTATCGTACAGTCATCTTCTGTTCCCATTATGTTACCTACTAATTTGTTTACTATAGTATGCATCACAACTGTTATAGGGAACTCTGTGTATAAAAGGCATTTTGTGCCTACTTTGTTGGTACATGTAAGCATGGGCATGTTTAGCTATGCTTTGTATGCTTTTATGGATGAATAAAAGTATTATAGTATTACTAGTTCTAAGAATGCTTTGTATACTAGTAGTTATGGAGTTTTAATACATGGATGTGACTCAAATCCCATTATGAAAACTATCATTTATTTCCCCATATACAACATCTCTAAAAGTAATATATGATAGCAATTAAACTCAAATACCACAGCAATTAAACTCAAACACTACAACTGAAAACCTCATCAAAAACACAAAAAATCCCAAACACAAAATGTAAAACACATACCTGATTAAAACAAAAATGAATTTAAGTGACTAAGCAAAATAAAAAAAACAATCTTAGTAACTGAAAATAAAAGAGCAACTAACACATGTTAATGACTGCAATTAACTACCTAAGCAGCCATCAATGAAAATAATTGCTGTGCAAATGAAACAATAAATACTGCTTGTCATGTGGTTGTGGGTATGAAAGATAGTAGTACACAGGTGATAAGGTGCAAACACCCTTAGATGTATGTTTAGTCAAATAAGTAGAAAAGAAGGCAAAATGGTTGTCCTTGTCAAGATAAAGTATTTTTGCCCCCCCTCAAAAAAAAATCCAATTGAAAAGACAACAAGGCAGATTTCCTTCTTACTTGTAATGTCTGCCTGGCTCTTTAAGGCTAAGAACATTGTCCTTGTTTGCTGTATACTCTCTTCTTTGTTAGTTTACTCAGCTTTCCCTCCTTTAGTTCAGAGCTCAGGTTGGAGAGCCTCCTGCTTCAGACAGTAGCTTCAGCTCTTTCTAACTCACTCTCTCTCTCTCTCTCTAGGGCTCCCTTTTTACATCCCCAGGTGTCAGGTGATCTGCCTCATTGTACCTCATTAACATCATTAGTATGTTTTATCATTTTTATGCAGGTATTCTCGTAAGCAAACATATTTATTTATTTATTTATTTATTTTTGTTTAGTTAGAATATCGTAATTACACACCTTTGAGTCATAGACTCATTTCCAAAGGCTCCAAATCAGTTACAAAGACAATATACATGAAAACAGTTACAGAGTGAATATATAGACAGAATATCAGTGAGTGATGTGGCCTATACAATATGTTAGCTAAGTGCGGAAGGGGAAAAAACATAGTAACATATTTGCAAGTATATTAGCAGCCCAGTGGACTGTGGTTTATATAAGAGGTTAACTAAGCAGGGCCCCAGAGACAAAGGGAATAGTCATGGACAACGGTAACAGTGCAGTCAGTTCAGTAAAGACTTTGTCATAGCAAAGTATAGAGGTAGTACAGTTGGGTATGGGTTCAGGCTATCAGATGGTAGGAAGTACAGCTATGAGCAGGTGCAGGAGCAGGTGGCGAGTATGTGGTTTTTTAGTGCTGCCTTGAAAGGACCCAGTTTGGTGAGGCAAGTGATGGATATAGGGAGGGCATTAATAAGGCGGGGGCCCTGACCGTAAATGACCTCTGCACCAGGTTTGTCTTGACCCTGTAGATTAACAGGAAGGCAGTGCTAGTACTGCAAGTGTTTTCTGGGTGCCCTTTAGTAGTCTGGGATACTGCCAATCCCAGCGGTGTTAACCCAAGAAGTGATTTCTTGAGTGTGAGGCAGGCCTGATACCTGAGCCTCTCATCAAAAGTGAGAATCTGCATACTGGTGTAGAGGGTGCAAGTGAGCATGGTCCTTGCCGCACCTGACAGAAGCCTGCAGGCTTTGTTAGGACTCCTTTGATTTTGTTGAGAGCCATTGTGTCAGCCGAGCTATAGATCAGGAGTCTGTAGTTTATCAGGGACATGACAGATGAGGTGATGGCTAGTTTTAATGCTTCAGGAGGTAAGCAGTCCTTGTGGCAGTGGAGGAGGCCACTACTGGTGTTCATTGCAGAGGTGAGAGCATGAAAATGGGTATGGAAGATGAGAGCAGGGTTAAAGGTAACCCTAGGTATTTGTAGGAGTAGACTTGTTCTAGGTTCTAGGGTGGGGAATGAGCTGGAGACAATGTGGAGGGGTGAGTTCTTTAGTTTGTTTTTATGGTGCGCAAATAGTAGGGTCTTAGTTTTCTTCATATTCATAACCAGCCTGATTTTGCTGAACCACTGTTCAGCAAGGCTAAAGGAGTGTTGGAGTGCAGCCTGCAGGTTGTTAGGGTTTGCATGGGTGGTGCATAGGATGCCACTGTCTGCATAAAGTAGTATTTTTCCAGGGCGGGGGAGGGCATTGAGAAAGAGACTAAAGAGCAGTGGCTCAGGATGGAGCCCCGGGGGACTCCAGAGTGTATTGGGTGGGAGCTGGATAGCGTGGTATTAATCTTGACATACTGCGTTCGTGATGTCAGGTAGCTGGAGAGCCAGTTGAGGGGACCTTGAGAGAAACCTAATTTGAGGAGGGTGTCCATATGAAACTTTAATACATGAACAACAGTAAAATCACACATGTGCACATCTTAAAATATCTTCACTATCACCAGTGTTATGATACTCATTTACAAATATGTTTCTATGAGGGGCAGATCTTAGTTATGAGCTCCTCACACCTTTGCACCTTCCCTAAATCAACCTTCAATTATACCAGGTCTGTAGCTGACCACCACCTTGGAAACAGCACCCGCTGCAGGTGAGTGAACTGGAACTGCTGATGCCATGCACTGAAACAGTCTCACATTTCATTTACTTTTTAGTTAACCCCTTTTCTTTTGTGTCTTAGGGGAACCCACATATCCAATTGCTTCAAATGTGAGCTAAGAGTGTATAATAAAACATCTTTACTTTGTTCTGTTGTAGCTGTTTCTATGTTAGTATTAATTCAGGCAAAACTAAAGGGAGGTTAATGTGTATAACCTGCATGTGCACTGCACACGTCTCGGTCTCTATATGACCAGCATCCTAATGTATTACAAAAAACAAATGCTAGGAAAGTTTTGTATATGAGGAAATAATGCCATCTTGGGGGCTAAGTAGTTCAATAAACCCACTCGCCCTTCAGGCTCATTGGTTGCTGGCTATTAGCCCCCTCAATGGCATTATATCTTCATATACAGCATTTTCTTAACATTTATTCTCTATGCATGATTCTTCCTAGTCAGATATTTTCTGGAGACTTTGTGTGCACAGGAGAATGTATACATAAGAAAAATATGAAGAGGACTGCCCCCAGAGTCAAACCCTGAAGAAGTCTCATTTGTACTTTGCCTACATTTATTCTGTTGTTTTCATTTAGATAGGCTGTTTATCTGTTAGTCTTGATATGACCAAGAGATAAACCATGGCATCAGTCAATCTATTGCTACAGTCTGTGTCCTTCCTCAGTGATAGGATTTAGACCATAGCAAGCTACCCACAGAGAAGCCACTGGCTTTCAGCCTACTTAGTGGGGAAAAAAATCCTTGTCCTATCTGCTGCCATTTAATTGGCAAGCTTTATTTCCATCTTGTCATCTAAATCATAAATTTATTCTTTCAAGTCTTCTGTTTCTGTACATTTTAACCTTGAATTTCACTGTACCTGTATGTCTTGAACTATGGAAAATGTGTATGTGTTTGAAAAATAATAATCTGTTATCCTAGGGCCCCATTTTCAAAAGGTTTGGGTGGTACAACTCAGGGTGCACTGCTCAGACCTGGAAATGCACCAGCTGTCAGAGGCGTGCCCATATTCAAAGGACATAGATGCCTGGCATACCCCATATAGCACCAACAAGCACAATTTTGATCTGCACCTATGCAAATGAGGGGTCCCCTATGCATGTGCAGTGCAGTAAATATGAAATGGTTCAAAGGTACAAATTGGCATCTGGCAGCGGTGCAGATTTATTCTCCTGAAACCCTACCCTAACTATTGCATAGACTGACTGCACTCTAGTAATGGCAGGGAACCCTGGAGGTACAGATGCCCTTCCCTAGCCCCAAGCACTGTGTGACTAGTAAAATGCCCTCCCGCTCTCCATATCCCTGGTAGTCTCATGGTTACCCCCTCCTCAGCACCAATCACTGATGAAATAATAAAAGGCCCAATCCTCATTGTCCCTGGTAGTCTAGTGGTTCCCCCCTCCCCAGCCTTGACTGGCACAGCTCACCCACACCACCATGACCAGCTGTGAACTGAACTGCACAGGAGTATGTACAGTATACAGGACTCACCCAGTGGTGTGGGTGGCCTGTGCCAGTCACTGTCTCAGGTGGGGTTGGGGGGGAGTGGGGTGGTGGGTCACTGTTTAATGGGTTGGGGGGGTCACTTGACTACCAGCGACAATGGGGACATTACAGTTAATATACAGATTGGGGCTCAGGGAGGGGGGAACCACTAGTCTACCAAGGACAACAAGGATTGGGGATATAATTATTTGATCTTTGATTCGGGCTGGGGAAGGAGTACCCCTAAGCTACCAGGGACAAAGGGTATTGGGGATTTTATTATTTGATCTGTGATCAGGGCTGGGAAGGGTGAAACAACTAGACTTCCAGGAACAATGGAGATTGGGGATTTTATTATTTAATCTGTGATAGGAGCTGGGGCTGGGGGTACCACTAGACTACCAGGGAAAACAGGGATCGGGGACTGTATTTTTATAATACTGATTGGGGTAGGGGAGGACTGGCCCAGTGTACTTCACAGCAGTGCAGATATGCAGATGAGCTCATAAAGGGCTTGTAAATGGCCCCATTGTGCTATGCATGCCCAATGAGCACATCTGCATGTTTGGACTGACTAGGTGCACACCAGTGTGTGCCATGCAGTACCCCATGGGCGATCATCAGCCCACACCCTGGTTGAGCTGTGCAGAATATGTTGACTCCCTGCTGTGTGCCACACATCCAGGGTCTGATATTCAAACAGATTGCACAGTTTGTTCAGCTCTCACAATCTGTTTGAATATGGCACCAGAGCCAGCCAGCCCATTATTTTTTGTGTGGTGCACCATTTTGTGCGCGCATCTGGCCGGCTCTGAATATGGGGGCCATACTATTTAGGGGATCCACCTCAAACAGATGATTTTCCAACTTAGGGTGGTTTTATCTCCCATTATTAAACTTTTTTTTTTAAATAAAATGAAATAAATAAATCACATAAAATGCAGTAGTATTCTTTGATTAACTATATCAAAGGCCATATAGAGGTCAATAAAGACTGTGCCTGATACTAGGCATTTGTTCATATCAAAGGCTAGGTCATCTTATTAACTTTAGTGATTGATTACAATTATGATACTGCATTTTCCCTAAAACCAGACTATTACTTGCAGGTACAGTAGTGTTACTAGTTTTCAACAAGACAAATAGCTATTTTGAGGTATGTGTCTTCAGAACCTTTGGCACCACTCTTAGTAAGGCATAGGGTGAGTGCTTTGGCTCATCAAACTATCCTTCAAAAGTTGGACGTTGCCTATAATAATACATGTCTGTACACCTCCTCATCTCCTCATCTCAAGCATCATTGTCAACTGTACATCGACCTTAAATGACTCTCTCCTTCTGCTTGCAGGAAATACTCTCTTGACTCACTCATTTATTCTATTACTAGACTATGAACTCCTTCCTCACTAGCAGCATTCCTTGTTCCGCAAACACCCTCACATGGATTGCGATCAGCTGATAAATCCTTACTCAAGGTACCAAGATGTTGTACATCTAAGGGTTCTGTTGCTTTCCGATATGTTGCCCCTCAGCTATGGAACTCTCTTCCCCTAGACCTAAGGCAGTCAGAATCCCATCTCTGCTTCAAAAGGGAGCTGCACCGATACTTATCTCTTGCTGACTTCTGTACTTGCTTTGACCCCACTTGATGCCACTACTCCTTTGGTTGTACCTTTCCTACCAAGCATTTCCTGACTCCCACCACTGTTATCTACACCTTAATATGCCTCACCCCCTTTTTGCTCCCATAGCCCTTTCCCACTACTCCTTAGCCCTGTTCAACTCCCTCTCTAAGTTTTAACTCATCCTTTTATTCCTATCTATCTCTATGTTGTACTGTATATAGTAATTGCTTTTTCTATGCTGACTTCTCTGTCTCTGTTAGGTCATGATATTGAACCTCTTGCTGTATTAGGTCTCTATATAAACAATTTTTTGTCCTATTATGTATAGAACTTTGCCAGCCATCCCTACCTCATGTAATGATTTTTTTGAATGCTCGTTCATCAATACTGTTTGACTTGCCCCACATTATTGTCCTGCTCTCGTGAAATGTTACCTGTCTGTTTATACCTTGTTGAACTCTCCCAGGTCGTGCCTGAAAATAGTCATTTTATGGCCGGTGCACTTACCTGGTAAACAAAAACTAAATAAATAAAAAAAATAAAATAAAAAATAATTCAGATCCTTGGCATCACCACCTTTAGGGAAAGGAGCACTGCAGGCACATTTCCATACTGATGGTACCACTCTTTCACTAATTGGCAAGTTGCATATGGATAATACAGGATGAAATGCAATATTTGCAGCCAATTAAAATACCTGATGGTACCCTTTTCTGTTGCCCTGTTCCCATATCAAAAGCTTGGAAGGCTTCTACAAGATACATATTTAGCACATTGGCATGTTAATTTGTCACTATACAGCTTTCCATGACAGCATAACTCATCTAGCAGTCTTTTTCTCTTCTTTCTTATCACTGACTCAGTGTTTTAGAGGGAATCAAACTACCCTATGGTCATTAAATGCCTCCTTTGTTTAATTTGGAAAATTCTCCTATTTGTTTTTCCCTAGAGGTCAGAGTTATAGTATTTTACAGGTTTCTGTACTTGTTGTTTCTGGCCAGTGACATGCTGCAGCTAGCCCTTTCCCTTGTGCCTGCACCCTCACATTCCAGCTTGTTCTGGGGTGCTAGATGGGCTGGCTCTCTCCCTGCTTTCTCTGCTGCTTTTTGTGTCTCTGTCTGCTGCCATCATTCTCCTGCTCTGCTGCCTACCTCAGGCCCATCTATCCCTGGCTGTGGACATGCTTTTTTCTCATTTCTTTCAGGACTTGTTCTCTCTACTTACCTGCCTGCCAACTGTGGGCATTTTTCAATGTCTCTTCTGGGCTCTTGTCCTATTACCAATGGGCATTTTTTCTTAAAACTACAGATTTTTGCCTCATGACTACTGGGATCACATTCTTATGACTTCCTGGCCTTGCCCCAATGATTACTTCAGGATTCAGTATGCATTGCCCCTCCTGACATCATACTGCAGCCAACACAAGTTCCTCCAGGGCTCACTTTGCTCATCTACACAGCTCCATTCCATACCTACTGTCCATGCCTGATCTATCATCTGTCTGTGCTCTTTTCTCCTAGCACTACCTGCACTACTGCTGGGATCAGCCCAGGGCCTAGTTCCACTAAGGTAGTTTGAGAGCCATGCTTGACAGGCACAAGTGGCAGTCAGTTTTTCTGTGTTGTAGCTTATAGGTTGTTGCAGTCTGGGGAAAGTGTAGGTGTCTTGTAGTCCATGCACAGTGCAGGGGTTGAATTCTCCCTAAGGATTCCTTCGATCATATTTATTTTTATTTATTTGGCTTTTGTTAACCGTGTAAGTACACTAGACAAGAGTATTGTCTATATTCAGGCACAACCTAGGAGAGAACAAAGTCAAACAATGTACAACAGCTGGCAGTAGTTCATGACGCAGCATGAAGTGAGAACAAAAACATTACACAGTTTACTGACAAGAGCAAGCTGTATTTGTAGAAGCTAAGAGAAATCAAATAACTATTACATTAATTCATTGCACTAGAATGGTACATCAATGACTCAAACTGAACTGCTTACTACAACAACTAAGAAATAAGTAGCAGTTATGACAATAGGATTCATGTTAGAAGTAGGAACATGCCTATTTCAGAAACATGAAGGGAAACAGTAAGTGCCACGTAGGGAAGGAAAGCTGCTAGAAGAGAGACTCAAGTTACAGCACAGAAGCAGCTGTCAGATTCTATTAGGTGGGTACAAAGACCCAGTTTAAGGCTTCATGGGAATTAGAGAGTTTGATATGGGGGGCAGGGAATTTCAGGTGCAGGGGGCAGATATAGCAAAAGATAGTGCCCCTTTTTTGTGAGATATCTGGGAATTTCAAAAGGGGTTTGAATGGATGATCTGAGGAGATATGCTTGGGAGGGATGAGATAGCTGTCTAGAGAGGTATTCAGGGGTCCCAGTTCTGAGAATATTATCAATCACACAGCCGGCAGAAAAGAGTCTGTGCAAAGCTGGGGAGAGCCAGTTCAATTTAGAGTAGAGTTTACAATGATGGGTAACTCTGTATGCAGAGAGGGCAAATCTGCATATGCTGTTGTAGAAGGTGCTCCATTTAAGGAGGGCTCCTTTGCTTGCATTAAGGTATACCTGTGAGCAATAAGTAAGAGAGGGAAGGAGGAAACCTTGCACAATAGCAAGCTGAGCAGCATCGTTGAGGGAGGACCTAACTTTATGGGCAAGGCCCAGTTTGGAGTTTACCACCTTACAGGTAGCTGCAATGTGGAGGTTAAAGTCCAGAGATGGGTCAAGAGTGATTCCTAAGTACATGAATGAGTTAACGGATTCCAAAGGGGAACCATCTAGACATCGTACTAAAAAATCTGGAGCTAGAGATCTGATTCTAGAGGGGGCGATGAAAAGCATAGCCACAGTTTTCTTAGCGTTAAGCATGAGTCCATTTTGCAAAAGCCAGTCCTGTAAGCAGTCAAAGTCAGTTTGAAGATCTGCCTTTACTGATAAGGGGTCTTCGTCACTAGAGAGAAGCACCATGCCATCAGCATAGAGGATCACTTGGGAGGAACAAGGTAGATAGGGCAGGTTGTTAATAAAAAGAGAGAAAAGAAGAGAGCCAAGAATAGATCCCTGGGGAACTCCAACAGTAGTGGGGAAAAGATCAGAGACAGCAGTTTCAATTTGAACAAATTGCATCCTCCCAGTGAGGTAGCTATCAAACTAGGAGATGGCAGACTGGGCAAAACCCAAGGAGGACAGTTTGGAGAGTAGCAGAGCATGATTCATAAGCTCAAAGACATTAGTATGGTTGATAAATATGGTCCCCGTGAGCAGGCCCTTATCCATTGCCATTAGGACTACATGAGTTACTTGAAGTAGAGCAGTTGTAGTGCTATGCCCTGTATGGAATCCATGTTGAGCAGGTGATAGAAGGTTGTGAAGTTGCAGATATTTTGAGACCTAGGAGGCAACAGCCTTCTTGAGCAGTTTGTTTAGGGTGGAGAGAGTGGCAATCGGTCTGTAATTTGACATGTTTTTTGTATCCCCCTTTTTCTGTACAGGGGCAACAGAAGCTGTTTTCCACATCGAAGACACTGTCTGGGTCAGTATGGAAAGACTGAAAATTGTCGCAAAAAGGACTACTAGAGCTGGAGTTACCAGTTTGATGAAGTTTGTCAGTAACCCATCAGGACCTGCAGATACATGTGGGGAGGTAGATTTAAGGAGATGCAGCACCTCAATAGAGGAGACCAGTCTGAGCTGAAAGGAGGATTCGTACGGAATGCACATATCAGGGGGAGGAGCAGGGCACTGGTTAAATGTCTCCTGGTATTCAGATAGATCTGAGAATTGAGCATTCAGAGCATTTGCGATAGTGGGTAATTTATTACAATTGGCATCATTTAGTGTCATGTCAGTTATAGTCATCTTGGGCTTTTGACCTATGAAATTTTTGATGTGGTTCCAAAAACCCCAGGTATCACCAGTGGAGGATTGGAGAAGCTTATGGCAATAGTTCCTTTTAGCCATCCATATATCTTTTTTGCAGGCATTTCTCATTTGTCTATAGTTAGCCCAGTCTTCAGGCAGTAGGGACTTCTTTGCCAAGGCCCAGGCCTCATCTCGTCTTCTCATAGATTGAAGGAGGTCTTTGTGTTTATTTATTTATTTATTTATTTATTGGAATCTCAGATAACACCTTTGAGCTAAAAGCTCATTTACAAAGGTTCCATGTCATAAGGCAATAGACAAGGTACATAGACATTACAAAACAGATAGGGGTACATACAGCAGGCAAGTACATTATGGTATATACAGATACAGATTCAAGCAAGTACGGTTAAAATACATCAGGTAGGAGAGGTCAACTTTATTGCAACAGTACTAAGAGCATACCTAAGGTGGACAAGCAATTTATAGTGGTAGCTGAGCTTTAGAGCATGCAAGTAGAGTTACGGAGGGTCAGAAGTGGTGGTGACCAAAGGAGGGAGAGGACTGAATAGATGAGAGAAGGGGAGGGTGGGGGCAGAGACAAAGAAGGTGACAGAATAAGGGGTTGAGTAGTCAGAGGGGTGGTATTGGATAGGAATATACCCAGGGTTACATAAGTAGGTAATAGGGCAGGGCTGGGTGATGTGGGGAGGATTAAGGAAAGGGTTTTAAAGTGGGGGTGAAATGAGGGGAAACTGGGGGAGATGGTGAACATTGGGGGGATTAACATTTGTGAAGAGAAAGCAGGAAGGCGGGGGGAATAAAGAGGGGACCATCTGTTGGCAGAGCCCCTAAGATGCCTTTTTTCAATGGGACATGCACATCCTGTACGGCAAGTAGCTGAGAGATCAGGTAGTCGAGTGCTGTATTTACATCCTCTGTGACATAGATCGGAGACCAGTCAGCGTTATTAATATCAGCAAGAAGTGCGCTTAGGTTAAGATTGGCAAAATCCTGAAACTGCATAATTCTAGACGGGGTGTTAGGCAGTGACCATTCCAAATGCAAAAGTAGGAAAGTGATCACTAATAGAATCTGAGAAGGTACCTGCTGCAATAATTGTATTTGTTCTCTTTGTAGCAATCCAGTCCAAGAGAGACTGATGCTCACCATTAGCTGAGATTCGAGTTGGACTTGAAATCAGTTGAGCTAGGTGGAGTTGTGTAAGAGCTTTAATGTATGAACCAGCATGGCCACCTGATAGAGCTAGGTTGAAATCACCCATTAAAATGACTTCAGATCTACCCTTTAGAGAAGAGAGGTAGTCCAAGAGCACATTTAAGCCATGGAGAGACCGGTTTGAGGGATTGCAAGCACATACCAAATTTAACCTGTTTCCACCACCTAAGAGCCGAATGGTATGCAGAGTTTCACAGAGACCTGATAATCCTGAATGTTGGACAGATATATTGAGATGTTCTTTATAATAGAGAGCAACCCCACCATCCCTTTACTTGGAGGGGGCGATCAAATCTCGTCAGGTTGTAGCAGATTAATTTGCACATAGAATCAGGGATGTCTGGCCTGAGCCATGATTCAGTCACTCCTAGTATGCTCGGATGATAGTGGGCAACCCAGGCTTCAAGGTCAGGGAAGCTAGCAGGAATACTTCTGATATTCATGTGTATAATTTTCATGCCCTTTGAGGAGAACCAGGAGGAGTCATCAGTTGACCTAGCATTGAGAAGGGGCCTGGGTTGGGCTCAAAGTCTCCAGATAAGGATAAACGCAGAAGCATCACCCATACTTCTCTGGTGAAACAATAAATGCGCTTGAGACATTTGGCAGAACAAGGGGGTGATAAAGGAAGAAATGTCCAAATTTGGCGAGGAGTGTTAAATAGAAGGAAAGGTTAAGGAAAGGATGTCATTTTCTAGTTAGAAGCAGGTTAGAAAAGACAAAAGAGAGTTCTTCTTGTGGGTATGACCCAGGGTAGCCAGCAGGTATTTTATGCGAGAGGTAAGAGAAGGTAAAAAGGGAGGGTAGCAATCCTGCCATAACCATAAATGTCCCTGGGCGAGTAAGAGAAAGCATTATGGATCATGAAAAAATGAACTTCCGGTAAATAGACAGGCAGAAGGAGAATAGAGGGAGAGGGTAGAGATGTTAAGTGGTCCCAGAAACAAAGAGGTGCTAAGGAGGTGGGGGAAGCCCCTTAGTCAAGTGAGTTTGTAACCAGTAGCAGGACGGTGCCCTTTGAGGCAAGACAGCACCTAAAATAAAGACAAGCTGTAGACAGATACCTATAGTATCCAGGGAAAAAAACAATGACTGGGCAAGCAGAAAAAAAACAATGAATGGACAAGTAAACTGGAATATCATCAAAAAAACCTGGTTCAAGGTGAACTGAAGAGAGGAAGAGAAAGTGAGACACACTTTATTTGAGTTGAACAGGCATAAGTGTGTGCAGAACAGAGAAAATAAGGGCAGGTAGGCAAGAGTGGAGTGTGGAGAGGAAGGACTGCCTTGCTAGTTAATATTCAGGTAGAAAGCAGGAAGCAGGTGGAGTCAAGGCATATTTAATAGAGTGAGGGGGCAGGGGAGGCAAAAAATCAAGCCTACAAGCAGCCACTCCAGTATGCTACAGCGTGAATTAGAGCAGGAATTAATTAAAATCGCAGGCAGGATTCTTGTTAAATTTCACAGGCTGCAGTGAGTGTTAGCTTTAATATAATTTACAGGCTGGAATTATTTAGAAAGAATGTTGTAGATTCCCTCTGAGCCTTAAACAGTCCTACACAAGGAAGGAGAAGAAAAAGAAGGCGCCAAGTTTTAAATAGAGTGCAGTCCTGTTCATGTACCTTCCTATGGTCAGCCAGGGAGTTTTGGGCAGGGACAGCAGTGAGGGAACCTGGGGAGGGCTTTTCACAGTGTTGCCCTCATGACCCTCTCTATGGCCAGCCAGGGAGCTTTAGGCAGGGATAGGGGTGAGGGAACCTGGGGAGGGCTTTTCACAACGTTGTCCTCATGACCCTTCCTATGGCCAGCCAGGGAACTTCAGGCAGGGATAACAGTGAGGGAACCTGAGGAGGGCTTTTCACAGCATTGCCCTCATGGCCCTTCCTATGGCCAGCCAGGGAGCTTCAGGCAGGAATAGCAGTGAGGGAGCCTGGGGAGGGCTTTTCACAGCATTGCCCTCATGACCCATATGACTACGACTCTGTGACACCCTCTACCTATCAAATCCAGAAGGTGTTTGGGCAACTCGTTTGCTTGGTACCAATTTATTTGCTGCACCTGCTATGTATGTGCCCAATCCCTACTCGTACACCTTCCTTAAGTGTGATCATGTTCACAGGAACCTTGCTCCATAACCATGGGGTGGAGCCCCAGCACTTAGGGCTCCTTTAGTCATATGACTGTAACTGTGCAATACTCATCTAGATTTAGGCTTCCTACAGGTTGGGCATTCTTCCACAGCAGAGTTCAGTACCTTGCAGCAGGCTAATCTTTCTCATTATGGGAGCCAAGCCTCCTTCCTCCAAGGGTGTGGTCTTCTTTCTGGGTCCTTTTAGTTTCATGATATCAGCTCTGTGACACCTTTGAGAATGATCTTCCTATTAGACAGATGAAGCAAGTTCCTACTTCCTCCAAAGTATACCAGTCCCCTATTCATGCCTCGATTACACAAAAGCTCAAGCCATTTGAGTTGCCCAGTTTTCCTCATATTCTCTGCAGCAAGTTTTCAGTGTTTCCTATTATGTCTAGACTTAAAACACAATCACATAGCCTGGAGGGATGGTGACCTAAAGCCTTGGATCCCCGGAGGTTTCCTTTGCAGGAGTTCTTTCCTCTCCTCCATGCTGAATGTCATAATTAGTACATAGGTAGTTTGCATTCATAGTTCTTCCACCAGTCGAATTGGGATTTGGAGGTGGCTCCTTCCATAGGTACAACAGTGGTCTTCCCTCCATCCATAGTTGAATGATGTTCCGATGGTTTTCTGGTTCTTTTGCTCTGAGTTTTTTGTGCTTCTTCCCTATAGTACCTACAGCCATGGGGCCTCACTACTACAGCACCTCTAAGGGCGGAACCCTCCTCAAGATAATTCTATGCCATCATACCCCAAAAGGGTGATAGTTCCTTTTGAACACAGAGAAAGAAAGGCCAAACTGATGTACAATTGTGCTTATTGTAACCTTTTTTTACCGTGTTATCATTGTTTGATATTCATACTTATCCTGTGTTGTGCCTGAATATAGGCAATGTATTTGTCGAGTGTACCTTCCCGGTTAACACAAACTAAATAAATAAATGGATATGCAACCATAACCTTTTCCATAGTAGTATAATCACTATTACATTGCATGAGCATCCTATACACTTAGTTGTCTGCTAGACCAGTGAATTGAGATGCTTGCCTGTGACATCGCCATGCCCCCCCCATGACCGCTATAAGAGCATGTCCACCAAGTATCCTCTAGAGTCTAGACACGTGTTTCTTATTTGTTCCACCATCCACACCCCACCCATTTTTCAACTCTGTCTGTTTGGCTTCTTCACTATGGTACCTCCAGCCTAGATACCTCACTCCTGCATCACTTCTATGGGTGGAACCCTACTCAAGAAGGTTCTGTGTCATCGTATCCCAAAAGATTGGTAATTCCTTCAGAATGGAGAGTGCAAAAGGTCACCTCAGTCCAACCATAATTTTTTCCGCAGTAGCACAAGCACTACCATGTTGCAGAAGCATCCTACACACTTAGTCATTCACTGGAGCAGTGAATCTATATTAGATTGGGAGTCAACATTTTTATAGCATCTTGTAGTAAATACTTAAGGGGAGGCAACTATTTAAATGTTTTTACACTCACATAATAGGATTATGGATACTAAGCGAGGCTGTCATAACACCATGTTTAAGCAACAGCTCATGTAAGTCTTCCAAATACAGCACTGGCTGTTTCCCATCAAGGACCAGAATAAAGCATGATGAAATTACAAACAAACTAGCAAGGCCACCAATTGGTAAAAATACTGAGATGCCCAAATCTCTTGTTAAACCAGTGTTAACTAAGTAAAATCAGAACTTCATAAAACTAAAAAGGCAAGTAACCTAAACACTACTAAAGAACTCTGGGATGTAATAAATGGAAAAGAATTTAAACCACAAACCCAAACTCATCTTGGACTTGTACTTGAAAGGGATTAATGAAGTGGATAAGGAGGGTCTCTTTAAGCTAAATGGCAACCATAACATGAGGGGGCAGTCTTAACCTGGAGGGGAGGAGGTTTAGGAGGGAGGGAGGTCAGGATGCATTTCTTCACAGAGAGAGTGGTGCATAGTTAGAATGCACTGCCAGATGAGGTGGTCTTGTTGAAGATGGTGGGCAGCTTCAAGAGAGGCTGAGATAGGGATGGGGAAAGGTCCGGATCATGGATAGGGAGGATGGAAAGGTTGAGAGGGGTGGGGGGGGCAGTGTCAGTAGCTCAAGCTGTGGACCCTGCAATACAGGCAGACTAGAAATACCAAATAGCCTTCTTCTGCTGGCTTCTTCATATTTCTAAGATTATTCAGTGCAATAGAAAATTAGAAGAGCCAGCTAAAATAGCAAATTGTTTCAATGATTTCTTTTCTCCAGCCTTGCACTGGTGTACCCTATGTACCCAACCCTACTAACACCCACTCTATTGATAATTCTACCAGATGACCCTTCTTCAAGCCACATCCAGGGCACCTTTTATAGTGCAAAGATTAGTGTGAATGATGCCATGAAGCACTATATCAGTCTTACCCATTCATGCCAAAATACAGTACAATAAAAATGATATACTAATTTTCATTTGCTTAAGATTCTAGGAGTTTAGGTGTTGCGAGTCCATACATAGTTCTGTGGAAGTAGTTTAATCATTTGTCACTGTTTTTGTAATTGTCAAGTTTGGTTTTGGATTCTAATTTGATTTTCATTTTTATGATTTCCCGTGGTAAAGAATTCCAAGGATTTATGATTCTTTGTGTGTACTAGTTTACTTTTTTGTTGCTGTATTGAACTTTTTCCCAATTATTTATAGCGAGTGGCCTCATGTGCTGTATACAGTATATCAACTCAACTAAATGAATTAATTGAGAGCAGAAGCCTGCTCTCACCTGATCAGGTTGGTTTTAAAGAAAATCACAGCATGACACTGGTCCAGATGAGATTCACTAATGCATTAACAACCATGGACAGAGAATTAGTAACTGGAGCTGTTTTTGTGGACCTCACTAAGGCAAAAAGGGTTGACAAGTAAACCATAGATGGTCTCCTACTTTCTACATTCTTGCAGCTGGGTGTTGATGCCTTACAATCCTCCTTGTTCAATAACTATCTTGTGGTTTGCTCTTTAGTGGTAACAAGGGAGTGATCTTGTTTGCCCAAGCACAGGTTGAAAGGCCACTCTTATTCACAATCTTTGCCATTGCCCTCCCTCTGGAATGCTCAGACCTGTCTAAACAGTTATTTGTTTAATTATTATTGTATAACATATTTACCCAGGACAGTTAAGCGGATATGCAACATTTTCGTTCCAGTGGGATCCTGCTTCTACTCCTTCCTGCAGTTAGGTAGACTGGAACACTGTGAGGTTAAGTGACTTGCTCAAGGCCACACAGTGAGTTATTTGCTCTGATGTGGCTTAAAACCGATGGGAAACCTTTGTAAATGAGCGATTCCTGCTCAAAGGTATTTGTAATCCTAGATTTCAATAAAATAAAAAAATACTGTATATAAAAAAAAAAAACCTGATTGCCAGATTCCCAAGCTGGTGCTCTAACAATCAGACTACATGGGTCAGTTAGGCAGGCCAAAGTGGACTACTTTTCTAGTACTTTACAGGCAAATATTAACCATCCATCCAAATTCTGGAAAGTAGTCAATGCCCTGTTCTCACCTCCTAACACTCCTCCTTCCCCTGGCCTTATGGTGGCTGGCTCCACCCTATCTGACCCCACCTTCGGTAGCCTCAGAATTCAACACCTTCTTTACCTCCTGTGCTTCCTCCCTTTTCTCCACTCTGCCTCCATTACCCTCTCCCCTTTGTCCCCAGTCACTGCTGGGTCACACATCTACTTCACCCCAGTATCTCACTCTACTGCTCTGAAGGCTCTCCTTGCCCTGAATCCATCTAAAGGCAAAAGTCCAGATGATCTGGATGCAAAATTGCTATAGCTTTCAGCTCCAGTCATCTCTTATCCTATTGCTACACTACTTAACCTCTCCTTTAAATTAGCTACTGTTCTCATATGGTGAAGTACCTGAGATGGGTGGAGAACGAGAGGGAGAATGCCCCAGAGGAGAGTCTTCCGATGTGGCTACGAATAGAACTAACCGCTATTAAGCAGTGTGGTCTGGTGCCATTATCGTTGTTTTATATCAGACCAAGAGACCTCCCCCCCCAGTTGAAGTCTACCCCACTAGTGATTTCAGTTAAGATGCATGCACAGATACGTTCTAGCATGGAATATAGGCAGGTGATTGATTTGGCTCAGCCTGTCTGAGGCAATCCTAACATCAAATTAGATAACAAGCCAATCAGTGCTAATTGGCTCCCTAATTGACAATGCTAGGCTTACCCAATTGGTGAAGAGGACGGCCTCGTGGCTTGCAGTTACTGCCATTTTGAGCAGGTTTGGCATACCCACTAAATCTATTTTCAAAGTTTATCAGCTAAAACACTTGTTAGCAAAAGAAATTGGTCTGCTCCCGCCTTCCCCAGAAAGGAACAGGTTCCAGGACATGCTGCTGTCATTAATGGGACATCGACATTCGGTGTCAGACATTTACAAAAACTTATATAACTCTAAATACCCTGAAGTATTTATACCAATAACATATTGGGCAGTGTATTTCCCCAGTCTAGGAATAGACAGAGCTGCCCTTTGGAAAAATGTTCATAGATATATTATGCAGGATAGATTGCGCTTGACCAAATTTCATATTTTGCATAATATATACTACACCCCCCAGAAGCTCCACAGGTTCGGCCTAATAGATTCTGTCTCATGCTCCAGAAGCGGGCAGGAGGAGGGGACATTGTATCACATATTTTGGTTGTGTCCGAAAATCGCTGCTCTCTGGGATGATATCTGTCGGAGGATGGATCCCCCTCCTGGGCCTCTCCAATCACTTCAAGCCTGAAGTGTGCCTGTTGGGAGACTACACTTCCATAGCAGCCGTAGCTAGAAGATACCACATGGCCTTAATTTCATTATCTGTTAAACAGGTTGTTCTTCGGCATTGGAAGGACAGGGAGGATATTTCCTTTTCGGAATGTCTGAAGGAGATCCTGGCCAACCTTAGAATGGAGAAAATGGTGGCTAGTTTAAATAATAGGCTGGCTAAATACAAGCGAATTTGGGATCCCTTACATACGCTGCTTTGTAGTTAGATTACTCTTCCAAGCAACTATTCAGATTGTCCTGATGGACATTTAGATATATGGAGCTGTGCTGAGGGAGGGGGGATAGAGATGTGGGGGTGGGGGTTGGTGGGAGCAGTGTCTTTAACGGGTGTATGAACATTTCATGTGTGTGTATACATAAGTGGTGTATGGACCTGCTCCCATGTATAACTGTGAAACTTAATAAACTTTGAATTATAAAAAAAAAAAAAAATTAGCCACTGTTCCAGATGCTTGGAAGCATGCTATCATTATCCCTCTCCATAAAGGTGGTGACCCCTCCTCTGCCAGCAACTTCTGTCCAGTCTCGCTCATTCCCATTCTTGCTAAACTGCAAGAGCACATAGTACTGGACCAGCTTTCTCCTCACCTTGATCCTATTTCTTTTTTCACACCTTACCAGTCTGGCTTCCATAAGCACCACTCCATCTCCACATCCCTCCTCTGACTTACTGATTCCATCCATTCAGGTATGGATCAGGGCCTCATCACCTCCACTACCTTTGTCAACTTAGCCAAGGCCTTCAACACTGTGTCTCATACCCTTCTATTGGACAAACTCACCCCTTCTGGGTTGTTCATTACTGCCATCAACTGGTTTAAATCCTATCTGACAGGTAGATCACAATCAGTTAGAAATGGGGACTCTCTCCACCTCTACCCATCTGCACTGGGATCCCCCAAGGTTCAATCCTTGGGCTGATTCTCTTTTCCATCTTCTTTAATGATATTCCCATGGTATGCTCATCTGCATCCATTCACATGGATGCAGATGACACCATGCTGTACACTTCTGGTCCTTCCACCCCACTGGTAGCATCCACCCTACAGCAGAACTGTGATAAAGTCCAGCAGAGGCTATGTACTAATCAACTATTCCTAAATGCCAAGAAGACAGTCTCCATGGCCTTTGGCACAAGGCATAGATTCTACAGGCTCCCTTCTACCCCAACTTTCCACACATTTGATGGTTCTACATTGGAAGACACTACCTCCTTCAGGTACCTAGGGGTCTGGCTTGACAACCACCTCGACTTCACTGGCCATGTGGATGCTATTCACAAGAAATTGCTCTCCAAACTGGGCACCTTATACCGGAAATGTGAATGTATTCCCTTGCCGGGCTGCAGAGAAATTCTTCTCAAAATGATCCTTCCAACTTTTGACAATGCTGACACAGTCTACAGTGCCACCCCCAAAACAACCCTAGCCAGACTGGACATCATTTTCCATTATTTCTGCTGCTTTGCTCTTAACAGCCCATCCCTTACTGACCATTACTCTGTATCAGTCCTTGGCCCTACCCTTCCTAAATGACCGATGCATGCTACACTGCACCAACTTCATTATCAAGTTTTGGTTTGGAGTGCTCCTCTCCTACCTCCTGTCCTCCTCCTCCTCCTCCACCTTCCTCCACCCACTCCCTAAGGAGTAGTGATGCCCATACCCTAGCTGTCCCTTACAGGTCCTCATCTGCTGGTCAAGCTTCCTTCTTCCACCGCTTCCCTCAGCTATGGAGCTCTTTCCCTATCAACAATCGAAATATCCACTTATCCCACTCCCTATCCTTTCTCCTGTGATCCTTCACCTCCCTGTCTTACACCTGCTCTTAATTCTTCTCTCTTCCCCCTATGCTGACCTAATCCTGACTCCCCCTTCCCCTGCTCTATCCCAGCCTAGTGAATTAATATGACTATCTGCACTTTTCTTCCAGCACTTTAGTGTACAACTGTTATCTTCAACTTGTCTTTAGTGAATTTAACCCTTGCCTGTATGTCACATGTAACCTAATCTGCTGTATATTGTACTGAATACTGTATATTGTATCCTATGTTTTGTTATGAAATGTACTTAATATTTTATATTGTATGCAATTTTTTGTCATGAAATGCACTTGCTTGTTACCATACTCTGTAACTATCCATTCCTCTGTCCCCCAGGACACATCTGGAAATGAGCAATTGCTCATTATGTCTTCCTGGTGAAACATTTCAAAAAATAAAACACTGCTCCCAATATTCAGAACATACAGTAAGCCACTATTGTGGAGCATCACTGGAAGAAGTACAGCATAAGATGCAGCTTAGAATGGATAAAATTCAACAATGGCTGTTATCTAACAAGCTCCTATAAACCAGAACAAAACCTGTCCAATGATATTTGTGACCAAAGGAAAGTATTCCACTGTTCACTGTGACAGCCTACAGACACAGTGCATGAATAGTACCTTATCAGAGCATATTCAGTACTACAGATATCTGGGAATGATCATAGACTTCCATTTAACCTATAAAATATACAATCCATTGATAACTATCAAAGTAAACCAAAACTTATGCACCATCTATTGAACCAGGAACAACTCAGCTGAAGAGAAGAAAATACTGTTATCATGCCATGTCCTTCTCCCCTACCCTTCAATATAGGAAGGCTCTCTTTCAAAATATCCTTGATAAAGCCCTTCAAAAATGTAACCCAACTTTTAACATCAGTATATGTGTACTGTCCTTGCCCAGAATGATCCACCATTGCCTTCTCCAAACACATATGTGTGTGCTGTCCCTTAGCTGCAGCCAGCAGAAATGATCAATGGAGAGTCGTTCTGTTCAAGCTAGTAACAAATGATACACCGAAGCCACTGGTAAGTAAACTGGTGTGGAACTGGAATTCCCTCTTTCTTAGCTCATCTCATACAGAGTGACTCTTTATTCATGTACCCAAAATCTATGCAGGTCAATGGGCCTTCTCTCACCTAGGCCCCATAATCAGGAATAACCCCTTCCACTAATTCTGAGGGAAACCCAAACACTCTTCAATTTCAAGTGTGAGCTCGGAGTACTAAAGCAAGGCCTCTGTAAATGCAACTGTATTCTGGCCAAACTGTTTCTTTCCCCAGCATCCAAACCATTATAGCTAAGGACAGTATACTACAGTACTATGTCCTGATCTTCAGATCCGAATGAAAGTTTTTATTTATGGTTGCTATGAATCACATATGCTATTATTCTGAAAATGTCCATAAAATCTGTAAGTATATCTTTAACTACAACTGTGTTGTATTGTCTTATTTAATGCACTTTCTGTAGACATCTCAGGATGTGGCTAAAAATCAGAAATGTTTTCCTGGTCCTTTTTTCTGTTCAACAAAAATTACTTAATAAAAGGGAACATCTATGCTATATTACTCAATCGGACTTCTGTAATCTATGAATACCTTTGATAAATTAATTTATGTCTGCCTTTTTGTAGATCTAAGGTAAAAGTAGCTCTGGGCCATCTCTACTTATGCCAGATCAGAACATATAGATATCAGTTTTGGATGTCTATCTATCTAGCATACGTGGGGCAGCCAAGAGTCATCTTTACTTTAGATTCCCCAAAACAATTAGAATTATGTGTGAGGTTCTCCTTAATGGAATATGACCAGCATATTCCAGTGTAGTGGCTAATATTCTATCAAGCATTGTCAACCTCCATGGAGAAGTTGGAGACTGTGGGCCTGATGCACATTACACAGTAACAGTCAGGTATGGCAGAATATATGGGCACAAAGATACTCCCCATTCTTCCCCTCCCACCAAAAACTGCCATACTAAAAAGCAACAGTTAGCTCCTAAGGAAGGCATCTCCTCGGCAACTACTTCACAGTGCCAATGATAGTTAACAGATCTTTATGGTCACAAATGATGTTTTTGACTACTAAAGTAGAAAATTGTAACCCCACGGATATCTGGGCATGATATTGCATCAGTCATATGGAATGAAGCACTACTACCTAAGTCTGCCACACCCCAATCCTGACCCTTATGGCCCACTTGTGGGCTGAGACTCTGAAGAATTTTCACATCCCTCTTCAGTCATTCCTGGTGGTCTAGTGACTACCTGACCACTCCAACTGTGTTCTTTAATCCCTGGTGTCCAGTGAAACACCCCTCCCTATCTCATCCACCCACGTGTGTTTCTGCAACTTAGCTCTTTTCGGAGACATATAGAATTTATAAAGATATTACATTTTGCATATGACAGACATAGCTCTTGTTGAATTTAGCAGTACTTTGCAGAATGGAAAAACTAAAGCTTGCACTTACAACTATGTAAATGCAGTGAACCAGTACATCATTAAATTGTCTTTGCTTTAGTGATTATCATAAATTGTAAGTCTAATTAATTATTCGTGAGCTGAACTAACTCATGAATTGGCTACCGTGCCGGTCTGAAATCTCTTAGAAATCATCAGCATGGCACCGACACTTGGCTCATGCACTGTACACTGACAGCAGCGGCACCAAAGCAAAACTGTTTTCGGGCTCTAAAAACATGAAGAAAAAATTGTCACTATTCCGATTAGACCTATAATCACAATAATGACATCACAGCTGGTCATTTCCTTTGATTAAAGACTGGCTGGGTAGGGTTGGCCCTCAGCTGCACCATGGTCCACCCTTCCCCTGGGCCAGTCATTACTTTCCAGGAAATGACTGGCTGTTCGGTCATTATTGCTTAATTGTCTCATGATCTAGAGAACAATATACTGAACCTGGGGTAGTTCCAGAGATATAATGTAAGATGTGATTCTCTTACAGCTGCAGCAAAAAGCATGGTCAGAAATTTTTAGATATTTCACAATATTTCTAAAGAAATTGTTTCTGGTGGTCCTTCAGTGGTACTGAAGACAAAAAAATTTCTCTAGAGATACCACAGAAATTTTAGGAAATATCTGACGATGTCAGTTGCTGCAACTGTAGGAAGATATTTGAGACTAGAATGGAGAGGATTTTGGAAGAGGATTTGGGGGTCCCAGTATTATTGGAATGGTGCCTTTGGAATTCCAACTGGGGGACCAATACCCCCCAGTGTGTAACAGGAACCTATGGAAGCTGGACACAGTCCACTACCCAAGTGGGTGTAACTACAAGCAACCTCCCTCCATTGTGTCATGTATAATTCCCAGATATGGTCCAGGCATCATCATGTTTTCTTCTGCAAAGCTGCAGCTTGGCCATGATTTTCTCAATAGCTTGAATTGCTTTCCTTTGGACCACCCATTCTTCAAAAATGGGGCTTACATTAAATACATGGCACTGTACTGTTTTTGGCTACTACAAAACACAGCAGGGAAAAAGTTCCCTAACCCTTCTTGTTGTCAGTCCCCATAGTGGGAGGCCTAGTATCTGTTGTTTGGTTTTGAAAGGGATGTGAATGCCCCAGGTGTTTCAGTTCATGTTAGCTCATCCCCCATTATAAGCAGATAAAAGGGCATGATAAGAACACGTGATAATTTATGTGTTTTTTAATAAGTTTTTTACAAATGTTGGTCTCATTTTGAGTTCCAAAACAGCTAACACACACATGCACCACACCTTTGGGTCTACTTCTCAAAGTTCCACAGGGCCTCCAGCCCATCAACTGAGTGGTATAGCTACCACTTGTGATGCGACACAGGTTCATGTTCAAGCCTGGGTCATTGGGGGATCAGCCTGGTGGAGGAGGCTTGAACATCCAAGGGATTGCGTTCCTTCTCTGGGGTGGGGGAGTCATGCATTATGAAGTGTTGGCCTGGAACCTAATGGTGGCTGGGTGCAGAACAGGAGGACTACAACTTGGAGGGGACAAAGGAGTGGCACACCTCTGCTATACTACATATGGGAGCATGCGTACTGATGCCATCGCATTCCACTCCACCAGAAGGGAGGAAATCAAGAGAAAATCACCCCAGCTGGCATGATGATTACCTATCCCATCACAGACCCCACACTGGTGACTTTGGCACAACTCCACTGGATTTCTGAAAAGGTGGGTTTATTGAGGCTCACCCCCACCCCACCAGGGGGATAAGCCATGAGAGAAGGAGCCAGTAAGAGAAAAGTGTAAGCAAAAAAAAAAAAAAAACCTCAGTGGTCATTGGTGCTGTTTCATGTGAAGGGCTGTTCAGGTGCCAGGAAGCATTTGTGTATAACACAGTGCCTCATTTGCCTAATAGTCCACATCTTTCTGTCTACCAACACAATGCCCTTCACAACAGCACAGGAAAGGGTTTGTCACCCTTTTGTGTATAGTACAAAGTGATGCAAATTAGAACAGTGGGAAAAAAGTGGACATTGCTGCCACTTTGCACCTCTAAATTGTGACTGTTTATGAGTCACCTACTTGTGTGATACATTTTAAGTGTGCTGGTTAATTTTCAACTAAATAATGTTATGATTAAAAGTAAATTGATGTAAATGTCCTTGTATCGAAGAATAGAAGCTGTATTGACAGGACACACCCATTGTAACCTCTTAAATCCAAGCTTTAATTTTAAAAATTACATTCCTAGCCATAATGGTTCCAAAGTTTACCCTTTAAAAAAAATAAAACATATTTAGAAAATGCTAACTTTAGCAATGTTAGCACTAGGAGCTTTTTTAAAAATAATAAAAGTTTGGCACCAGTTCAACATATATAATTCCTTTTATAGTGTATGGTAGAATGTTGTTATGGATAGAAATCCATAACTGGAATGGAGTTGTTATGCTGCAGTAGCGATGTCATCACAGCTGTTATGCTGCACTAGCTACAGTATATCACTACTGCAGCATAACAACTTGGAATGCTGCAACATAGTTGCTTTCCTCAATCCAGTTAAACTGGAAGTAGCTGTTTTTTTTATTTGAACATGCAGAAACATCTGCAGCACACTGTCAGTTAAAAAATTGAAAATGTTACAATTTCTATTCTCTGTTGTCTTCTCCAGCTGGTTTTGTGTGATTTTCTATGCTGTGACTTCCCATACACTATAAAAGATTGTGTATGAGCAGTCATACACAAACAAGGAAATTCTTGTATCTTGAGATTCCCTTGGTAACAGAGTACCTCTCGAGATGTGCTATCAAGGTCATCTGTTACCAAGGAAACCTCTTGATACAAGAATATCCTTGTATGTATGACTGCTCATACACAATCCTCTATGATACAGTTTTCATGCATTGATACACATTAATATACATATTGAAAACATACATCATTGCACAGTTACCTGAAGAAGAATTAGCATTTACTGTATATAATATTTTTCATACACAATGTATCTCAAAATGTTTTACAAGCAAGAAGAGATGGGTACATTGATTACAGTATATTTAAAGTTTATAGTTAAAAGTGCATTGATATGTATCAATTAAGCAACAAGGCATGACAGGGTGTGCATCGCTGAATAATGTCACACCTATGGTGGGTCATGCAGCCTTGTGCTTCTGCCATCCTAGGTGTGACATTATTCAAGGAAGATGCACACCCTGGAGTGCCTTATTGCGATTATAATATGGCCATAAAAAATTTAACTTCTTTAGTGATCCAAAACATTAGCCACACAAGATAAAAATAGTTAAGTTCTGTTTATTGTTTAACAAATTAATATTAAATAGAGAAAAAATAGTCCCTTGTTGAGCTTTTGAGCATAAACTTCAATGAGTAGAAATTTATTTTTTACTACTATTTTTATATAAATCAAGATACAACAGCTTAAAAATACATTGGATAACAGTAGAAGATTTTAAATGATTAGACATTAACACAAATACATATAACAATTAGATTCTAGTCTTGACACTGTAAATGAACTTCACTTTTAGCTGCATTGCAGGAGTTTGATTCGTTTATTTAAATTAGTATTGCTATCAGTATAACGAATTCCCTGAGTTGTACACATTAATATTTACATTGCCATTCAGGATTCCTACTGACACCAGTCGAGCAGCATCAGATGGAGGAAAATAATACCAAACTCCTAGACACAAGCAGGTTAACTGTCTGTTTCCTGTTGGAACGGATTAATATTTTTTCACCAAACCAGCCAAAGGCACATCTGTGAGCCAAGACCTTTCTACCCTGAACATTTCAGGCCAAAATTACAAATCATCTAGGTGCTAGATGATGATAAAAAAAAAAACTGCAAAGAATTGTGATTTTTTTTTGGTTCACTATCTGAATCTCAGAATCTACACATCCAACTGGAACAGCACTTGCCATGTGAAGAGATCTACCCCTCGAGACCATGCATGCAAAATTTCATTCGAATCTTTTGAACAGTTGCAACGATATTGAAGTGCAAAGCATCCAAGAAGGCAATTTAAGATTCTTGTCTTGGGACTGAATTCAAGAGGTAGAATATTTACTATATATGGAATACAAGAATTCAAATCTCTGCTCACTTCTACTGGCAGAATGTTCACTCCCACTATCACACAACAGAAGGCCTTGGATAGAACCAGGGCTTTTGTTTTATCTGTAGCAGGTTAAACAACACAGATTTCCCCAGTAAGCAGGTAAGGATAGGAGGGGGAATTTTCATGGTCAGCAAAGAGACACCATAAATTAAAATTGTATGTACTGTAGTACTTCATTTTTTTAATATGTGTGTGTGTGTGTGTGTGTGTGTGTGTGTGTGTGTGTGTGTGTGTGTGTGGTGTGTAGAGGATTATGAGTGTAAATAACATTTAATTATAACTGCAACCACCCAGTCCCCTGGGTTTGCTAGAATCCCATCAGTGTTAGACTAGGAAGGTTCCTGTACAGCCTGTAGGGAGTTGTTAAAAGCTCCTTACAACATGATATCATTGTTTACTCAGCTAGCCTGAGTGGAGAATGGATTATGTGATTTAGAATTCTCGCAGCAGCATAAGCCTCTTTGGAATCAGCTGCCTGGGGACAGTTTAGAATGTTCAGACAGGAGTCAGAGTAGTTCAGTCAGTCAGTTTGTCTAGTAGTGGAGCTCAGAGTGAACAGCAGTGCTCAGACTGAAAGGTGCCTGCTGGCCTGTCCTGAGGCTGGGTGAAGGACCTCTAGTAGATTTCTCACCCTAGTGAGTGAGGATACAGCAGTGCCAACCAGAAGCGGTGGAGACCATTGATTCCAGGACCCCAGTGGGTCATGCCTGTCAGAAAGTGGAAAGGGACTGCAATTCTGTGGATCCAAGGGGAAATCCCCTGAGAGACCAAAAGAGTGTCACCTGCCTTGTGAGGAAACAAAGAGTGTTTCAGTTGTGAAAGCTGTGGAACAGCTAAGGAAAAGGTTTCTTCAGTCAGATGTCTGCATGCCAAGGTTAAACAAAACTGTGAGTACAGAACCAGAGACTAACAGGAACTTCTGGTTTCTGCATGGTGGAGTGAGCTACTGGAAAGAGCAGCCCTTCCACAACATCCAGTTTAATCTTCCTCCAGACACCTTCCAGAACCTTATTTTCTACAATTATCAAATAGCCTAACACCTCTGGAAGGAAGAGATCACCTAATTAACCTGCTAAGATATCCTGGAATCAAAAAAACAGATTCCTACCATTGGTGGACATAAAGGGAATGGAGGGTCATGGCAGTTTGGATTCGGAACAACTACAGAAACCTACTACTGCAGTCAATTTAAAAAAATAATCACAACACTAAAGAAAGCAAGAAAACTGCTGAACCTCCCCAAAGAGATGCAATATTATAGGCTATAACTGAATTTAGTGCAGAGATGCAAGATTCTATCCGTGATCTCCTTGCCGACCTGGGGGCTCTTCAGTACAGAGTAACAGAAGCAGACCAATAGATCTCCTTAAATATATCTCACCTGGATACCATGGAGGAGACCCTTAAAACCTTGGCTACGGAGCAATTACTAATGTCACTGCACCAAGAAGACACAGAGAACAGGGGTCGAAGAAAGAATATATGAATTTATGGCCTACCAGAAGAAGAGGAGGGTCGAGACCCTATAGCATACTCTGACCACCTGCTCCGCCTGGTCTTAGAATTGAGCCGGATGTTCAGCTCAACACAGAGAGAGCCCACCAAGCCTTAGGGCCAAACCAACATGACCAGATGCCCGACCAGGCTCTTTCGTAATTTGCTTCCAGAGCTTTCAAGTCAAGGAACAGCTGCTCAGCAAAGCATGGCAAAAATAAAGAACCATGCTGGGCCCACATCACCTTATTTTCAACAATGACTATGCTCCCTGTATACATTGCTTAAGGAGAGAGTGTGCCCCACTGTTTCCTCTCTTATGGGCAAACAGGTTGAAATTTAGAACCCCCATTCCTGGCAGAACTAGTGCTGCTCTTTCCAAATGGCCCAAAGACCTACAGCACTGTGATGGAAGCCACGGAACACTTGAAGACCAGGGGAATTTTTTGAGATCGGGTATCGGACCTAGAGAAGCCTAAACCTTGTGGGACTCAGTCAAAAGAAGCAGAGAAGCAGAACCTGAACTTTACTTTACCTGAAATAGTAAACAAACTGTTCCAATTCCAGAACACCACTCTACAAACCTGAGAGGTACCAGCTGACCTTTTGTTTTCCCTTTTACACTGTTGCTTGGGTTGAGGGATGGGGAAGGGGTGGAGCTGGGGACATGGGGTTGGGTTGGTTCCCCTCCATCCCAGTACTCTCGATACAATAGCTAATAAAATCAGATTTATTTCTAATAATTTTGCTAGGACCCTCTGACCTTTCCGATAGCAGGTTGAGATCCAGGCTGGGGTGCTGGATGGGGAGGGGGGACCTTCACCTGCCTCCCGTGCCACTCCAGCATTTCTCCCCTTCATTCTGGCTCCCTGTTCTAATCCCTTCCTGGCTCCTATCTTGGGGAGAACCAGCCAGCCCTAGCCAGGAATATTGTACTGATTCAGGAGAGAAACTTGCTTTCAGACTGAATCAAGGATTAACCGGATGAAAGGGAAGGGATGACAAAAATCCACAGTCTTCAACTGGACTTATCCCCTCACTCAGGGATACCTGCAGGGGGTCTGAGTTGTTTTTCGACTAACCAACTCTAATTGCAGTCACTCTCAAGATTGTGTTGGGCTTAACCCCGGTACCCCACTGGTTCTCTTTCTAGAGACAGTAAATTTATTTTATTCCTTTGGTAAAATCCTAAATGATATACAAGTAATTACTTTGTGTGATGTGGGGAAGAAGAGGGGTTCACTGAAATAAAATTTGTCATGGTCAAAGTGAACACAAGCCCTGAGCCTGCTGAGTACTTGCCACTTACATATACCAGACATAATTGTGTTTAAAAGACATAACAGCCAATGATTACTCATAATACAACTGTTGCTAGGATGGGGGGAAGGGGTCTGCCCTTTGTTTCTTTTGCCCTTCCAGGAGAGGCCCTGTTTCCATCCTTGTGGCCCATCCCACCCTGGAGGAGAGGGCTGGCGTCCCCCCCCCGTTATATGATCCTTCCCCAGAAATAGAGTCTGCCTCCTCATAAAGGATCAAGGTTACCAAATAAGATACTTAGTAAGTGATGGATCTCAGGGGACCAACGGTCTGAACTCTAGGCAACAGGTCTGCCCAGGGAGACCCTCCAGACATCCTGGCAGAGGGGACCCAAGCATCAAACTCCCTCCTATGTAGAAGGGAGACCCATATTGAGCTCAACTAAATACAGGGACAGTTTTCTCCCCTTCACTTCAGCTTTAGGGAATATATTTTTTTCTTTTTTTCCAATTGTTTAACCAGGTGAGACACACTAAGCAGAAAGCTTGTTTACAGGTACAACCTGGGAGCACAGGGAAGTTAAGTGACTTGCTCAAGGTCACACAGTATGCAAGTGGGGGCTGTGGGATTCAAACCCAGGTCTCCAGATTTGCAGCACAGAGCCTTAAACCACTGTGCTATACTGCCTCCTAACATGCTTCAGGCTCTTTACACTCACTGGTTTGCTAACTCAGGAGTGCCCCAGAGCCACTCACATTTCAGGGAATAGGTAATTACTGTCTTAGTCTCTTTGAACCTGTGGGGGTCCCACTGGCGGATATCCCTTTTAACATGCAGTTGCTACTCAAGAGCTGGTGCCATGGTGTGGCACTTGCTCTTTGGAGGGTATTGATGACACTCCAGTGGATGTCTGACCCTTTTATGGGGGATGAGGCCCACAATTCTGGCCCTGAGCCTCCAGTTCTGACCTCAAGCCAGAACAACAGGAGGTGGATAGGTTTCCTCACCTCTGTTTTGGAAGTAATGATGTATATCGTTTTTTTTTTTGTTTTTTTTTGCAACCTTCTTTATTGAAGTTATGCAATAATTTTCAAGACAAGGACATATACACATATATCCCGAGGCATTACCCCGGGCCCACCTCCCCAAACTGGAAGTGAAAACTATGTACAACCCCTCAACTATATACATACACAGTTACAATAAAATGCTCACAAAGATAGCAGACCATTCTTACTCAGACTTTCCTCACTTGCAACATAAACGTTCGGCTGCTATTTACATCTGTCCCTGAGTAACTGGCCCCTAGGAAGAGAGAACCTGACCCCCAACCCAGAAAAGACCAAACCTTTAAGCTTAACTTCCAACCAAGTGCGAGAGATGTATAGAAGAAGATACAAAGCTTCCCAGCAATTAAGCACCAATTCACCTACAGCGACGCCCCCCGAAGGGTTAGACCTGTGTAAACTAGACCAGGTACTACTCTTCAGACAGACAGATCCGGACCCGAGGACGTTTCCACTGCAATGAGTACACTGCCTCCAAGGCTCCCCATTTCTTGTCAAATATTGTCTTTTTCCCTTCCATCCACATATGCTGCTTAAGTCTCTCCAAGGTCTGGAGAAAGTCTCCCAGCCATTGGTCATAACTATAGGTAATATCATCCTTCCAATGCTTAAGAACAAAAGCTTTGACCACTGCTGATAAGAGAGAGACATGGCACTTAGCAAGATTCGTTGGTATTCTACCCATGTCCCCAAGTATACATATTTCAGGGGAGATATACTCCGCATAATTTAATACCGGGTCCATCTTTGCTTTAATTTGGGCCCATAGTGGTTGAATCCTAGAGCAGGACCACAAAACATGTAGTAAATCTCCAGAGTCCCTATCACATCAAAACACCGATCTGTCTGTCTGAGTTTACTAGAACACAATTTAGCTGGAGTAGTAGATGTTTGAACATATAAAAAATTGCATAGTAGTATATTTTGGAATAGGCTGGTATTTTGTATATTTCCATACTACCTTCCAGTCAATTCTCAGGGGGGATAAAACCTTATCCCAGTATAAAGTCCTATTTTCAGAACCTGTACCAACAAAATCTAACAAAATCTTATATACTTCAGACAAGGGATGACATGAGAGATCCAGTTTCTTTAAGTGCTCCCACGTAAAAACTTGACTTTCCCCCTCTGTTATACGCTCTCGTATAAATTTTTGCAAGAGTGTAGTTAACTGAATCTTTTTTAAATAGTCCCATTCTCGAGATGACATAGGCAGGAGCACCCATCTGCATCCATACAGTCTACTTTAGAATCCAATAGCAATGAGCCTCATCATCCCTCTCAACACCGGTTCCCCACTCGAAAATTAGGGTTTCCCACTATCGGCTGGTCCTAAGCCCCTCTTTGTGTTCTCCTTGCCCTGGAGACAATCACTCCCACCACACTTTAACTGCTTTTATATATCGGAGATTGGTTACCTATACCTGGCAAAGCCACCGGGTCCACATATAGAAGGGCATTTGGGGGAGAGCTTTAGGCCCTCAGAATAAGCCTTTCAATTTGCAGCCAAGTTGGAATATAGGCCTCATTTTCCCCTGTCTATCCCATCATCCATATACCCAAGTTGTCCTGCAGCATAGTACAACATCAGATCTGGAACCTTCATGCCACCCTCCTGATGAGGGAGTAAAACAACATGTTTTTCCTGCAGTTTAGAGCTCCAGAGGAATTCTGAATAATCCTTTGAATATGAATAAACTTGCTCTTGGGGATACAGTAAGGAGAAAGACCAATCGGATAAAGCAGTCAAGGCAGCAGATTCATTTTAATTAGACCTATTCTGGCAGTGAAATTTAGAGGAAGCTTCCTCCACCTTTCAATATCTTGCTTAATTTTGACTACGATTCCCTCCACATTTTCTTCCACCCCATCTGCAGATCTAGCCAGAATCCATATCCCCAAATACTTGATTTTGTCCGGAGCCCAATTAATTTGAAAATGATCAAAATCTGTCCTATGAGTATGAGCTGTGAGTGGTAGAACCTGAGTTTTAGACAAATTCAGTTTATAGTTAGACACCCTCGAAAAGCTCTCAATAATTTCCAAAGCTTTCTGAAAGCTTTTGGCTGGATTGGATAAATGAAGCAAAATATCATCAGCAAATACTGATAATTTAAGCTCAAGCCCCACAATTTCAATCCCCTGTACTTCTGATTCCTTCCCCAAAAATCTCAACAAAGGCTCAAGGTAGAGATTAAATAAAATAGGTGACAATGGACAGCCTTGCCTTGTCCCGTTCTGGAGGGGAACCTCCTTAGAGAGATAGCCATTACACAAAATTCGGGCTGTAGGGGCTTTGTAGAGATTTCTAAGTCCTACCAAAAGCTCCTTCGGAATCCATTCTCTCCATTGTAAGAAACAGAAATTGATGGAGACCCGATCGAATGCCTTCTCAGCGTCCAATGCTATTAAAGCCATAGCAGATTTAGAATCGGCCGCTCTCTCGAGGATATGGTGAAGTTTCCTCAGAGCATCTTGGGCCCCCCTCCCCGGCATAAACCCTACTTGTTCTTGGCTAATCAATAAAGGAGCAACTTTCAAGACCCTATTAGCCAAGATTTTTGTAAGTATCTTCATATCTTGATTCATTAAGGCTATGGGCCTATAATTACCTGGTAGATGCCTGGGTTTATCTGATTTTGGAATCAACACGATATAAGCTTGGTACAATGGAGGATGGGGAACCCCTTCACTCATAATAGCTTCAAAGGTCTTTCAGCAAGGGTGAATCGTCTCTGCATGGACTTTATAAAATTTAGCGGAAGGCCATCAGGTCCTGGTGCTTTCCCATTTGGTAGATCTTTAATAACCTCAAGTATTTCCACCTCTGATATTGGGGCAGTCAAGGCACAAGCCTGTTCTAAGAGTAAGTCTGGGTAGGAGTATCTGGTCCAAAAACCCATTAATCTCACTCGCTGACTTAGGGGCCCTACCTGATATAATGCAGCATAATAGTCCACAAAAGCGTCAGCTAACTGCTGAGGCTCTGAGATCATCTGTTCTTCAAACTGCACTGCCACAATTGTTCTTTCAGCCTCCCACTCCTTAATCCGATGAGCCAATAACCGACCTGGTATATCTCCCTGCAACAAGTATTTAGCATTCAGCCTCTCCAGCCATCGGTCTGCCCTATAATACCAGATCCCTTTAAATTCTCTTTCAGCTCTTTAAGCTCCCTGTCGATCTCCTTAGAGGATCCTTCCAAAGGAGACAAGGACTTAATAGCCACAATATAATTCCTCCTAGCCCTGCTAAGCTTATTACACCTAGCAGAGTATTCTTGGGCCCATCCCGCATACAAAACTTTGCATGCAGGCCAAGCCAAATTCCTGTTCCCAAGGGTTGGGATTTGATCTTGAATTATTTCTTTAAGTTTACCTTCCAAACTGCTTACCAAATTGCTCATCACTAATAACCTATCGTCTAGACGCCATCGATATGGTTTGGAGGGAATATGATCCATCTTCCATACCATTTGTATCGGGGAGTGGTCAGAAAGTGTTCTCTCATAAGTATAAATCCCTACAACCCCTTTAAAACTTCCCTGTTGACCAAAAAAAAGTCAATCCTAGAGTAAGTCTTATGCACTCCAGAATAAAAGTCATCTCGGTCTCTCCAATTCTGTAGACCCTATATGGGTCAACTAATGCAGTAACTTCAAAAATCTGTTAGCATAAGCTGCGAAGGAATAAGCCCTTTATTTGAAGAAGGTTTTCTGTCAATCCTATTGTCAGCACAAACGTTCCAATCTCCTGCCAAGACCAGCGAACCGTATGGGAGTGTAACCATATCCGCCTCCAATGAGGCAAAAAATTCTGATCTAGATGGTGTGGGCCCATAAATAGAAGCAAAGACCAGTGGGTACCCCAAAAAAGAGCCTAATGTATATAACCCTCTACCATCTTCCCTCATTCGAGTGGACCCAATTGTGTAAGGACACCCCTTCCGAACTAGTATCGCTACCCCCCCGAGGCTTTCGCACTTCCCAATCCCACAGCTGTACCTACCCAACCTTCCTAAGCAAGTACGATCTTCAGTCAAAAGGTGGGTTTCTTGAGTGCAGCAACATGTACCCCCATCTGACCAATATATCTAAGTACAACCAGCCTTTTCTTCCTACTTCAGAGACCTTTCACATTCCAAGATAAAATTTTAAGTAACCCCATCTACTACATCTTCGGCCCTAATACCCTCACCCATATTGTCTACTTCTCTTGTGTTGCCAGTCATGGATACTCTCTCTTTCCTTCCCCCCTCCAAACACCCCTTCATACTACCCCTGATCCTCCGATCGCCCTCCCTAGTTTGCCCGGGACGTGTGTGAGTTGGCTCTTGAGTTGCCTCTAGTCACCTCCCAAACCCCCATATTACCCCACAACAACTTTTCTACCCCCTATTCTCTTAATACAGTCCCCTTTCCATTAAAATATTAAGGGGGGGAAGCCCATTGGCCGATAGTTTAGATTTCTCCTGTTAAAATTATCAGCAGGTTAACCAACATTTCGAATCCCCCTATGGGAAAACAACAGCAGAGAAAAAAAAAAAAAAGGGGGGACCCGAACCCAATAAGATTCTTTTCAACATTATACATGTCCACAGTGTATTTAAGTTCCAATTCTCAACGTCTTGTAGATAATTTCCCAGTCTGTTCTTCTCCTTCAGGTCCCCGATTTAAACAGGTCTGGCAGTTCCACTTTAAGGCTCTCAAGAGCTTCATCAGCAGTAGAATACCTTCTGTCCCCATTTGTGAGTTTGACCACCAAAGTAGCTGGGTACTGAAGCCTGAATTTTAGTCCTGCCATATACAGCTTTTTTTTAATGTTACTGTACGCTTTCTGCTTCTCCCTCACCGAGGGAACCAAGTCCTGAAAGAGCCAGAGGGAGGCCCCTTGCCAGTGCAGGTTTCTATTAGCTTTAACCTTGTCCAAAACAAAGATTTTTTCCTTATAGTTCAAAAAACACATTATTATGACTGGGGGCGAGCTCAGTGGAGAGTCTCCCTCAATGCCACAGTGAACCCTCTCGAGGTTATATGCATCGCCCGAATGGAGTAGGCCCAAACAGCTTCAATAGCAGCTCCTGCAAAAGGCCACGCAATCTGTACCCTCTGATCTTTCAGGAGCCCTCCTGCCAATAGGTTGTTCCTACGGCCCTCGCTTCCTGATCTTCCAGCCGGTTTCCAATTTCTTTCACCTGCCTTTTCTAACCAGACCACTTCCTGGTCTATTGTGCCAATTCTTTTCTTATGACATCCTTGCTTCCACATCGCCCACTGCTGCGTGAGTACCTGTAGAGCTGGCTTCTGGACCAAAAGTCAGATACCAGACCTTTAAGGAGCTGCTTAATCTCTGTGATGCTCTCTCGGCTGTTGGGCGTTCTTCCTGACCCTCCACCTTCCCGTCCTCCGATACCTCCAGATCGGTGAGTGGGAGCAGGCCGCTTGGTCGCTGGGGCTCCTAGCCACCAGAGGCTCGAGGCTTTCTAGCTCCATCTCGGCCTCTCCCTATCACACCACTGCTCAGGCGGCGCAGTAATGGCTCCGCTAACCTCGAAACAACCAGATCGGTTCTTGAATGCAGCAGCTATAAGTAGATTGCCTCACCAACGTTTCTGGCTGTGTAGGGAATCTAGGCAGTGATTAAAACTAATATTAAATTTGTGCGGGGCTCGGGAGCGCTGCCAGAGACGTCTACTCCATTGCTCGCTCACCACGTGACCTCCGATGTATATCGTTTTTTACATACTGGGCAGTTTAAGCCCAATAGTTTAAAATATGATAATGGGAATGGGACTGAGGGTTAGAGCCCACAAGTTACTCTACAGTCTGTGTATAATAAAGGGGGGAAAGGGGATTGTTTTAATGTTAAAATGTTACTGTTTGGGGGAAAATGAAACACAGAGGTTTGATTTAAGTGACAAACAAAGCTTTATTTTCTTCTGGAATGGCAGTTATTAGAAGGTATGAGATGGCGGTCTTCTGCCCACAGAAACTGTCTTCTGATCCTGGTCTGCTGCCTTGGATCCTATGGGATGTCCAGGTGCGGGGAGGGATCCTCGGGTGATGCTCCAGCCTGTCTCACAACTGCTGGGGGAGTGGTTCGGATAGAAACAAGAAGGATTTCCCTAATAAAAAAACAATATGTTGATGCAATCAGTAAAAACTTTTTCACAAAACATCAATGGGTTACATAATCCAATAAAACATTCCTGATATATGTAGTATCTTAAAAAACAAGAGGCAGATATATATACCTGGTTCAGGAAATGCACCTTTCAGAAGTTGAGCATTTGAAGATGGGATGGGGACGGAGATACACAGTAAATACTTCTTCCCACTCTAGTGAATGAAGAATAGGTACGGTGATATTGATCCCAGGGACCACTCCTATGGAGGTGCACAAAACTTATATAGATAGTCAGGGTCATTTTGTTATACTACAGGGAAGACTCCGTGCACAAGAGGTCACCCTGGTAAGTGTGCACCTCCCCCCCAGTCCAAAACCCCAGTGATTAGATCTTTATATCTAAGGTGATGGACCTTCCTCAGAGACACCTAATATTGGGGGAGACCTAAATATAACAATGTCTACAAGTTTTGACTGCTCCATGCCATGGATATACCATCAGCCTAGTGCAGCCAAATACCTTAAAGGTATGCTAGACCACAATGGTATAGTAGACGTATGATGAAAGGTGTTTCCATTGGACCCAGGATACACCTTTTACTCAAATAGGTACCACTCATATTCCATACTTGACTACTTTCTGACAACTTGTGAACATTTATCTCTTGTACAAGACATTACTATAGGCCCTAAAGTGTTGTCAGATCAGTACCCGATTACACTAAAACTGGACCTGGGCAAAGTTAAAAAACAAACTCTTTGGTGCTTCAGTCCAATGCTTTTAAAGGAGCACCAATACCTAGACTATATTAAACACAGGATCCCACAGTTCTTAACAGAAAAATCCTCCACAACCCTTTCAGATGCAATAATTTGGGACTTGCTAAAGGCAATGCTTCAAGGACAAACAATTGTTTATACGATTAAAAAAAAATGAAATGGAATCCAAATATACAGAACTCCTGGATGAACTCCAAAGTTACGAGTTATTATATAGGGAAGGAGACATGGAACTTTAACAAAAAATTCAGGAAACTATAGCAATTATACAAAAAATAGTGGACAACAAAATCCAATAAACTTTACTTTATTTAAAACAAACCATTTATGAAGGAGGAGCCATGGGCACTCGCCTGCAGACCCTGCTCTTAAGAGCCCGTAGGTGTTCAGCCATCCTTCTCAAAATTAAGAATCCTACTACAGGGCACATAACCTATGAAGACTCAGAAATCAGACAAACTTTTGCAGACATCTACCAATAACTATACCAATGCGAGGGAACGGTCAATTTCGAAGACAGACTTTGTTTTCTGAGTGACCTGCACCTCTCCTAACTGACAGACACCCAAATACAATCATTGGAGGCCCCAATCATGATAGACAAGGTCCAAAATTGTTTAAAATCATTAGCTACCCAACACTGCCTAGGGCCCATGGCCTCCTGGCAGAATGGTATAAAAAATTCAGTGTGTAACTAACCCCCTAAATTTTATCAGTATTCACGGAAGTAGCAAACGGAGAACCCCCCCCACCGGGACTATACAACCTTAGTGACTCTTCCTAAGCCAAATAAAGACACCATTAACCATTTACCTACAACCCAATATTTATTTTAAATACAGACTATATACAATTTTTACAGCTATCTGGGCTACAGTACAAGACTGGAAAAAATCTTACCCCACATTATATACCCAGATCAGGTGGGATTTATTAAATGTAGAAATACAATGGCTAATATCTGTAGAACTCTCATCATCATAGAATATATTCAAAATAGGAAATTTCTGGCTGCCCTTATAAGTTTGGATGCAGAGAAGGCTTTCAACAAGGTGTCCTGACCTTTTTTATGGGACACCCTGTTGAAATTTCACTTCTCGGACTCTGTTGACATGGCTACAGAATATTTTTGCAACCCCGCAGACCTATGTAAGAATTAATGGTGACATATCTGCCCCTATCTCATCACAATGTGGCACCCAGCAGAGGTGTCCATTATCTCCCCTCCTATTTGCACTTTATATAGAGCCTTTGGTGGTGGCCCTCTTGGAAGCAACTGGATTAAAGGGAATACCCATGGGACAACAAGAATACAGGGTCAGTCTGTTCACAGATGATGTTCTCCTGACCCTCCTTTCCCTGGACAATTCAATTCCATCAGTCTGGAAAATCCTTAAAAGATTTGAAGATGCAGCAGAATTCAAATTCAGTGTTACAAAGACAGAGGTCCTTCTATTTCATTATAACCTATTCAAATCCTTACGTCATCTCTGCCCACTACGAAGGAGAACCACAAAAATTAAATACTTGGGGATTCACATTCCCCTAGAGCTGGGGGTGATGGAGGTGATTAACTATGAAACCCTAACACTAACAATACAAACGGATCTAAATAAGTGGTCAAATCTTTCCCAAACATTCTTTCAGTGTATTGAAATTATCCTTATGAATAGTCTGCCTCGTCTCCTATATTTATATTAAAATATTCCCTTTTTCCCCACTTCTTGCTTTTTCAAATCCTGGGACAAAATGATTTCGAACTTTGTGTGAGGAAGCCAAAACCCAAGAATACGCCTATCCATATTAAAACTTTCCTTGGCCTGGGGTGGAACAAATTTACACAATCTAATACTATATGCCAAAGCCACCTTCCTATGAGTTATTCTTTTATGGATGAAAAATAATTATAAGTCCCGGATGGCAAATAATTATAAGGTCTCATGGAAAACCTTAGAATTCCACATACAGTAAATGATATGCATGTTATAAGCAGGCTTTTGTTTTCCTCAGAAACGAAAACCGACACTGTTGAAAGATGTTACACCAATAATATCTAATATACTTAAGATATGGTATAAGATGAGAAAAAGACCCAAATTCAAGCCAATATATGCTTACTGTAAAATGTTCTCTGAGGATGAACATTTCTACCCATCCCAGTCCGACCTGGCCTTCACCAGGTGGAGGCATCAAGATCTGACACATGTATTTTAATTCTTAGGGGTGAATAGGATCCTCCCTTTTGAGGACCTAAGGAGGGACTTTGGCCTCCAGAGGGGGATTTCTTTAGGTATTTACAAGTGTGAAATTATATCCTTCAGCAACGTACTATTGAGGACAAACTACCCTCCCCAATGACACCTGTACTTAAAATATTCATGGATTTTTTACAAGGAAACACCTGGAATCATTTAACCAGGACCTTATATAAGAGCCTGAAATAAATTAATGGGGACTTCACAGAATCAATACTGGAAGGGTGGAACAAAGACTTGGAACTGGAAATATCAATGATCTCATAGTCTAAAGCCACTCTCTCAGCAGTGAAGGTGACTTCCTCCCCCTTGTGGAAAAAGTTCTTTTGGAAATGCAGGACCAGATATTTTCAGCCCCCCCCCCCCCCGGCAGTCCTAGTAAAGTATCTCCTAGACCAGTATGGACATTGTTGGAGGGAGTGTGGCTATGGGCTGGCTGACTTGGGCCATGTACTATCGCATTGCCCTCTGCTGATGCCCTTTTGGTGTGCCCTTCAAATTTAATTAACTGGTTGTCTAGGGGAACCAATGGAATTAACTGCAGAGCTAGTCCTGCTGTCAATCTATCCAGACCACTCCCCACTCTGGTACCAATATATCTGATGGCAGCGAAGAAAGCACTTACTAGGAAATGCATGACAAAGATAGTGTCATCCATACAAGACTGGAGAAATATAATGACGTGAGTTTACCAGATGGAGAGTCTTACAGCTGCTCTGCAGGACCATCTTCTGGCTCTCTAGACCAAATGACAGAGATGGATTCTCCATCAATCAGGGAGGACCCAGAGTTTATTCCCCGAACAGATATGGAATGGTAGGGGACAGGATGCTTTGATACACAGGGGATAATAAATGCATGCTGTATGTACTCATGATGTTTTTCAGGAAAAACAATTCAACAACTACTCTGACCTTAGTTTTGATACAAGAACAGGGAAAACTCAGTATTCTTTCGAATCATACGGACTCTATCCTTTTATAAATAACAAACTGTATTTGTACGCACTGCTGTATTATGTGATGATATTGTCAACCTGTGTGTTATTAAACCTTTCAATAAAAAAGAAATAATAAAAAAAAAAGAAACAGAGGCTATGTATTTATTTATTGAATTTTATTGACCCGGTAGGCCCACTGGGCCTAGAAGTCCTTTTTTCAGTGGCGACTGGGTGGGAGGTGGGATACAGATGGTAACCAATTGAAACTGAACCAGATTAAGCTGTTGGTGGTATTTTTAGTGAATGGGGGACATTTGGCCAGGACACTGGGGAAATTCCCCTACTAACAGTTCTTGAGTTGCTGTCTGATGGTGTATGTGCCCAGAGACAAGGCTAGAGTACACCAGTCAGGGCCCTAGCCTCACCACAAATATGTGCTGAATGTTTAATGTTACCGTGGATGCCTTTAGCATCCTGTTAGAGGGTGAAGGATCAAATCTGTGTAATCCCAAAGGGATGGCAGAGGCTGGCTAGGGTTAAGGTGGGCAGACCCTCACCTGAAATTTCAGTCAGGGTTCATGGGTCAGTGGAGGGGCACAAGGTTACCCTGTGGATGTTAATAAAGCCCATCAGGTCAGGATGATGTATTTAAGTGTGTGGCAACCCACCATGTTATAGACAATTATGGAAGAATTTTTAAGTCCATGACAAACCCCCTAGGAAAGAGGGGTGGATGGGTAGATGTTTGTGGAAAATGTAATGTCTTTGAGGGCCTAATCTAGAGGCATAGACAGTTCAATGTTTGTGTGAGAGAAATATTTTAAATGTCCATTTTAGTTGTTCTGGAAAAGAAAAGTACTGGTAAGTACTGGTGCCAACCTGGGGGACAACCCCAGTTCAGAATTTTTTACTGTCTTTTGTAAATAAAGCCATACTGCACAATCCCAGTTCTAGTTGAGGACATTCCATCTATGCATCCTGTGTGATCTTGTTTATAGGCCCCCTCAGAAGTTAGATCTAGTATAACCCTAGCACCTCTCTCCCAGAACTTGGGGTAAATATAAATGCTATTTTGTGCTCTAACCACCCCAACCTCCCAGATGCCAAGCCAGGTATTCACCCCAGTGCCAGGGGTGATGCCTTATGTATATCAACTTGTGGTTTGATGTCTTGTCTGTGGTACAAGCTGGGGGGTCCCAGTTGCCAGATGCTGCTCTTGGCCAGGGTATGGGTTACATAATGTTTTTTAAATTTAAGGCAGTTTCATGTTTAGGGCCTGGCTGAAGGTTTTTAGTGAGTAAAGGTGACAGCTGCATTTGTGATGGCAGTCAGGTATGTGTTTGGTACAACTGATTTCATATGTGAAGAGGCTACTGGTCCTTCTTCCAGTGCTGTCATGGTGAGACAACAGCACTGGATTCCAAGCTCCTCAGCCAATCAGATGACTACTTTTTTTATAGCCACATTATAATTTGCATTGGCACAATGAAACTGTATCAAAACAACACAGCCATTTCAGCTTAATTCTCAGCTTACACTTAAAAAGAATGAAAAGAAAAGTAAGTTCCTTTCCCTCATGATTTCAAACTTAAACCTTCTCAAAAAATGGTCTTTAGAAAAGTCTATCTGGAGGGTGTGGACTGCAGCTAAGACGAGGCAATGCTCTTCCTGGGAGTACTGGGCAGAGACCTATTATTTTTAATAAAACTACATTTCTAACGTTTTGGTCTTGTCAATATGAACATAGTTCTATACTTTACTACTACCTATGCCTCCTGTGTAGCTGGCCTGATGATGGGGTGCCAAAATTCCAAACAAAAAGCATATTTTTGGCACATCTTGGTATGGCTACTAAAACCCCAATGCCATCATCAAGCCAAGTGCAGACAGCAACAGAGGGTGAGAACAACCACCCAACCACACTGAATTCACTGAAACATGTGATAATGGTATTTATGGAATCAATACAGGAAACAGATAAGAAACTCAATGAAAACATCAAGGAACTGAGTGCACTCTCATCAAAAAATGCCTGGAATGAGCAGAAAAATATCCAAAAATCCCAATAATCTTTATTTCAGCTCTTAGGCTCTTATACACCACAGTGCATGCCAGCAAACCATCCAGTGCTTCAACTCCTTGTGAGTCTTCCTCAGGGGTGTGGTTAGGGGATGGAATAACAAGTTATGTAGACAGCTCCTTTACATATCTCATTTAAATAGTGATGTCATAGTGACATCATTCTGTTGCTATATGCCATGAAACATTATTATAGAAACATAGATAGAAACATAGATTTTGATGGCAAATAAGGACCGCTTGGCCCACCCAGTCTGCCCATTTCCCTACCTAATGGATAAGCTGCAGATCTTAGTTAACCAGCAGCCTACTTCTTCCTACCCCCATGCCCTAGAATTCCCTTATGACTGTCCCATGCATGCTTGAATTCCCCCACTGTTTTTGACTCCACAACCTCCTCCGGAAGGCCGTTCCATGCATCCACAACCCTCTCTGTGAAAAAATACTTCCTTAAATTACCTCTGAGCTGCCCCCCTTCTATCTTCAAATTGTGCCCCCTTGTTCTTGCACACCTCTTTTTATGAAAGATGCTACCCTCTTGGACTTTGTTGATTCCCTTGAGGTACTTGAAAGTTTCTATCATGTTCCCCTCTCCCTCCTTTCCTCGAGGCTATACATATTCAGCTCCTTAAGTCTCTCTTCATATGTCTTCCGGTGCAGACCCTGCACCATTTTAGTGCCCTCTCTGGACAGCCTCCATCCTGTCTATATCTTTGCAGACTGGGTCTCCAGAACTGCACGCAGTACTCAGATGGGGCCTCACCAACTGTCTGTACAGAGGATAATAACTTCCTGTTTTCTACTGGTGATGCCTCTCCCTATGCATCCCAGTATCCCCCCAGCCCTCCTTGCTGCCCTCTCACATTGCTTGCCCACCTTTAGGTCATCTGATATGACTACCCCCAGGTCCCTTTCCATTTTTGTTGTTGTTAGTATCTCCCCCCCATTGTGTACTCTTCCCCTGGGTTTTTGTTTCCCAGGTGCATTACCTTGCACTTCTTAGCATTGAATCTAAGCTGCCATACATTTGACCATTCCTCTAACCTTGCCAAGTCCCTTCTCATCCTTTCCACCCACCTTGTGCATCAACTCTGTTGCAGATCTTTGTGTCATCTGCAAAGAGACATACTTTCCTTCCAGTCCCTCTGCAGTCGCAAACATAGCGACATTGAAGAGGACTGGTCCTATCTTTAAACCCTGCGTACCCCACTAGTAACCCCTTTCTTCAGAGTGGACTCCATTTACTATTACTCTCTGTGTCCTATTCTCCAGCCAATTCTTTACCCAGGCTGTCATCTTGGGACCACTCCCAGGCTGGCTAACTTGTATATTAATCTTTTGTGTAGGACTGTGTCAAATGTCTTTCTAAAGTCTAGGTAGGCCATGTCACAGCCCTCCCTGATCTACTACTTTGGTCACCCCAGTCAAGAAATCTATCAGATTTGTCTGGCATGACCGTCCGCTGTGAATCCATGCTGCCTTGGGTCCTGAGCCCCTCTGGCCTCTAGATACTCAACAATTCTTTCCTTCAGAAGTGATTCCATCATTTTCCCTACCACTGAGGTTAAACTAACAGGTCTGTAGTTTTCTGCTTCTGCCTTCTCCACTTTTGTGAAGAGGAATCACATCTGCCCTTCTCCAGTCCTCAGAATTTTCCCCATCCTCCCATGATTTGTTAAAGAGGGTAGTCAGTGGTGTCACTACTTCTACCCTTAGTTCTTTTAGAATTCTGGGATGAATCCCATCAGGCCCCATTGCTTTGTCCACCTTCAGTTTTAAGAGTTCTTTCAGAACCCTTTCTTCTGTAAATGGGCTGGTATCAACTTCTGTATCCAGAGTGTTTCTACTGTTTGTTTTAGGTACCTCCCCCACTTCCTTTGTAAATACTGAGCTAAATTATTTGTTTAGTATTTCTGCCTTTTCACAGTCACCCTCTGCCCACCCTCCCTCCTCTTTATTAAGCCTCACTAACCCTCCCTTGGTTTTCCTTCACTCCCTGATGTACCTATAAAATGTTTTATCCCCCTTCTTAACTGAGTTGGCTATCTTTTCCTCAGTTTGGGCCTTTGCTGTTCTGACTGCCTTCCCAGCTTCCTTTTGCTTTAACTGATACAGTTCTCTGTCCTGCTCCTTCTGTGATTCCTTGTACTTCCTGAATGCTTTCTTTTTCTCTTGAACCTTCCTGCCACTTCCTTTGGGAACCATGGTGGTTTCTTACATCATTTCATTTTGTTAATTTGCTTCACACAAGGCTTGTTACCTCTGTGATGGCAGTTTTATTATTCCCCATTGTTCTTCCACCCTCCTTCCTGCCCATTTGCTAGTGCATTCCTTAGGCACTCACCCATTTGGCAAAGTCAACCCTCCTAAAGTCCAGTACTTTTGCCTTTGTATAGCTTGACTGTATTGCTGTGTTTATTGTGAACCATACTGTTCGATGGTCGCTAGTTCCCAGATGGCTACCCACTTCTACATCTGTGATTCTCTCTTCATCTCCATTTGAGAGAACCAGGTCTAAGATTGCTCCTTCTCAAGTGGGCTCCAATCCTAGTTGTCTAAGGCATTCCCCCTGTAGGGCATCTAGAATAACCCCACTCTTTGAAATGGCTGCTGCAACTGCACTCCAGTTAACATCTGGCATATTCAGATCACCCATCAGCAATATCTCCCCTTTTTCTGCCATTCTAAGTATTCTTTCTATCATTTCCTTGTCCATTTCCTCCCCTGAGAAGAGAGTCTTCTCTAACCCTGTGCGGATTGTGGTGCCATTGCCAGTCTCCAAATTTACCCACAGTGCTTCTTCTCCTCCTGTTTTCCCTTTTGTTCTGTTGCTTGATTCCTTCCCTTACGTAAGAGCTACTCCTCCTCCTCTTTTACCCTCCCTGTCCCTCCTGTAGATAGTGTATCCTGGTATGTTTATGTCCCAGTCATGGTTTTGTGTGTACCATGTTTCTGTGACTGCCACGATATCCAGATGTTCCTCCTCTATCAAGGCCACTAATTCAGGAAGCTTGTTACTCAGACTATGGGCATTGGTACTCATTGCTCTCCAGTTTTTGATGGCTTTCCTTCTTTTGCAGCATCCCCCACTGACCTGTCTGCCTCAGCCTTTTTCTCATTTAGTACCCTGTTTTGTAGGGAGAGGCTGGGATTTTCCTGTTGCTTATCAGTGCCTCCCCCCTTGACTAGTTTAAAAGCTTGCCAATGAAGCATTTAAACCAATTGCTTAAAAGACTTGTTCCCTTCCTGGACAGATGCAGACTATCCTGCCAGTATAGGCTGGTGTCCCTCCAGGTGAAACCCCAGTCCCCAATGAAGCCAAACCCCTGTGCTCCACACCATTTTTTCAACCATTCATTAAACTGCATGGTGCAAAGTACCCTCACCTCACTCATGCCACTGACAGGCAGCATCTCAGAGAAGGATATTGTGGGTGCTACTTGTCTTAGGCCCCTCCCCAATTCTACAAAGTCCTTCTGCACTGCTCTAATCTCATGATTAGCCAAGTCATTTGTCCCTAGGTGGACAATGATGTCCAGCTCAGACTCCCATGCAGCTGTTCTCGTGATCCTGAGGATGCACTTCCTGTCTCTCCAAGCCATGGCACCAGGCAGGCACCTTACTTCAGTTTTCCCTGCTCCCCCCAGTTCTATCCCCCTAATAATTGAGTCCCCCACCAGGAGCTGCTCCTTTCCTTGTGGTGTCCTCTGCCTCCTTCCTGTGGGCCTCCCTTGTGATAGTTGTCCTCAGCCTCCTTAGTCTCCTCTGCAGGTGCATCCATAGGGGAGCTATGCTCCCCCAGAATGGTGTATGGATTGTGGTGTGGAACAACTGACTGGGTGTGCCTCTGTTCCACCATCCTCACCCTCCCTGAGCCCACTGTGGTCCAACTGCTGTGCTTTCTTTGCAACCTCTGAGGTAGTGGTGGTGTCTCTGGTGCTTCCTGGATGGGGGAGGTTCCCTTCCTACCATCCAGTGTGGCCTAGGGGAAGGTCCCCTTTCTACTGTCCAGTGTGGCCTGAAGATGGGCAACTTCCTCCCTCAGGGCAGAGAGTTGTCTGCAAATAGGGCAGCATCTCAGCCTCCAGAAAGACTCCCAGAAGACTGCTGCCCCACAGCCATTACATTGCACTACTCCCCACATTTTTTTGTGTGTGTGTGTGTGATTGGTTTGTAGTATAGAAATATATATATAGTATACAATGTGTATGCTTATATTGTCAGTGCATTGTGCTAGAGAGAATATGACAGTGATATGCACCTTGCATTCTTGAGGAAATGATGTCAGAACCCCAGGTATAAAGGAACTATTTCCAGGGGGGGTGGGGTGAGGGTGGGAAGGGGCCTAAACTGTGCCCTCACAAAACAATCAGCTAAAAGCTCTGACCCACCGCTGCAATGAGTGCCTTCCTGTCAGCAAGATGCCCTACACAACAATTTGACAGAGAAAATACCCTGCTAATCAAACAAAGAAAAATCCACACATCCAAGTCAGACACAGGTAAACATCCCCAGCCCCAAAACAGGCCTGGTGGTTTGTGCTCTGAAAGCTGTCAGCCCCAAAATAAGTCAGCTGTGCTTTAAACTCTTCCTGCACTGAAAATGTTAAGAATTGTAACAAACATACAAAAACCTAGATCCACCTCCCTCTGTTGCTTGAAAGACTGTCTTTTCCTGTTTCACACTGCAGGTTTTTCTATGACAACTCCTTAACCACAGTAACTTATTTAAAAATAGTTTAACTATCACAAACTCCTATGCACCAGTAAATTATTTAAAAATAGTTTCTGTCCCAAAATCCTAGTAGTCAATCCAGCTACCCCAAGGGACAACCAAAGTGCAGTATTCAAACACTTATGAAGTTACTTCCAAGATAAGCAGAGTTTGCAAGCTTCTTTTTCAACTCCTCAGCCACCTGTAATTTATTTAAAAATAGTTTAACTGTCAGAAAATCCTAGTACACAATCTAGCTACCTCCAAGGATATACCCAAATGCAGTATTTAAATCCTTCTGAAGTTACTAACAAGATAAAGAGAGTTTGCAAGCCCCTTCTTGGTTAAACACTAAATAAATATGTGAATAAAAAGCAATTACCAAGGGTAGTTAGTTTCACCTCCCACAGAATTAAGCAAAAGTGCACGTTTGTTGCAGATATCAAGTGCAATATAGAATTTCTCACACAGCTCACAGCTGAATAAAGAAGTAGTGTCCTTCCAGGTCAAGAAAATGTGCCTTGTGTCTCTAAACATTGCAGCCTCCAGTAACTTATAGTAATCTGATCTAGTCTGGATATCTCCATCCAGGGCAATTTGTTGACAATGGTTATGATGCAGCCCTTTCTGTTCCAATACAACATGTTTTGGTCTGAAAACAATGTCCTGCCCCTAAGGCTGTCTGTGTTTCAATTCACACTGCAGGTTTTGCTATGACAACTCCTTAACCTCAGTAACTTATCTAAAAATAGTTTAACTATCACAAACTCCTACGCACCAATAAATTATTTAAAAATAGTTTCTGTCCCAAAATCCTAGTAGTGAATCCAGCTACCCCAAAGGGACTACCAAAGTGCAGTATTCAAACACTTATGAAGTTACTTCCAAGATGTGCGTTATCGCATTATGCGTATCAATACACCGTTTAGTTTAAAAGTGTTATACAGGAATTGCTCTTTATAAAAAGAATAAAAAGAAAAAATACAAGAAAAAAAGATAGTAGAAAAAGGAGAACTTAAAGAAAATTTCATTTGACATTTTTTACATACTTTAGACATTATTAAGGCTTAGTATGGCTTGCAAACTTGGGTACAGCTTAAACAGCACTTCCCCAAGACCATTTTTTCCATGCAAACCAAGCCAAACTTATCCTTATGACTGTCTTCTATAATCTACAATTTAAATCATAATAATTATAGCTTTTCTTAAAAAACTGAGATTCAGTCTCTGGCAAGACAGTGTTCCTTATTAAATAGGTACCAAACCATAGTTTGTTTCCAGCCAGACAGCCTGGATCCAGAGTTCAGAGTGTCCCAGTACAAGTGACCTACAGAAGAGAGAAAAAAAAACAAATAAAAGACAGCGTCAGTTCTAGAGACATATTACATTGTGTTAAATTTCAATACCATACATACTAAATATCAATCCTTTATTCTATCTCTTTAAGAAGGGTTTGAGGTCCCATCTTTCATTTAATCCCCTTGGTTTTATACACTTTAGTGTGTAAATTCATTTGCTTGCCCTTTCCAACAGTAAATTGTGTCTATCCCCACCAAATTTGAGCAGTGGTACCCATTCAATTCCTATAAATTTCATGTAGTCTGGTTTTGAATCGTGTGCCTGACTGAAATGCAGCCCTACAGGAGTATTGAAATAAAACACAATGTAATATGTCTCTAGAACTGATTCTGTCTTTTGTTTTTCTGCCTTCTGTAGGTCATCTGTGGAATACTAGGGTAAGAAAAACTGTTAGTGCTGCTTAAGTGACATTTCTGGACACTATCTGTACATGGAGGCAGTCTTCTTCACCATATGCTCCACATATTAGACTTGGCTCAAACAATGTGTCAATGGCTCAGTAGGTAGCACACTCGCTTCTGAGGCCGAGAGATCAGAGGGCTGTGGGTTCAGTTCCCACATCTGGCACTTGGGTTAATACCCCAGTACTGACACTGTAGTCAGCATGAGAGGGGTGCTGCACTTCTGACGTGCTGTCTTTCAGATAAGATGTTAAGCCGAGGTCCCATCTTCCTGGATTGGTGGTAGTTCAGGTGGATGTTAAAGATCCCATGGCACTTATCGAAAAGAGTAGGGGAATTTCACTCGGTGTCCTGGCCAAATTTCCCTCACTCACTAAAAATACCACCAACAGCTTAATCAGGTTCAAGGTCAGTTGGCATTCATCTGTATCCCCCTTCCCCAGGTCGTGCCTGAAAATAAGCAGGATTTGTCTAGTGCACTTACCCGGTCAACAAAAACTAAATAAAAATAAAATAAAATAAATAAAATGTATCAGTACATTTTCAACAGAACATGAACAGAACTAATACCTCTGCTGTTTACACGTCCCCTTCTGTGTTTGAATATGCAAAATTGCCATGTTTTTAAGAACATGCAAAATTGTCATGTTTTTAAGATTTACAGTATTTACAACAATCACTTAAGAAAGAGACACAGTATAAATGTACTTAAGCTTGTTGAAGTTTTGATCTTTCATGCGTAACTTTTAGATATAATGTTATTTGGGCTGGCAGTATAGCCTAGAGGTTAGAAGAATGAGGTATGAATGAGCTTGGTACATCCAGCAGACCAGGCCTGAGTTTGATTCTCACAACCGCCACTTGCATACTGTGTGACTTTGAGCAAGTCACTTAACTTCCCAGTGCTTCCAGGTCACACCTGAAAACAGGCATGGGTGCCTAGTAAGCCTTACCCAGTTACCAAAGACTAAAATAAATAAAGAAATAAAATAAAGTATCTATCTGCTCTATGATACAGATGGGCATTTTTAGCAATGCATCCTAAATTTTAACCTTGTAACAGTTATATTGTTTTGTGAGTGTTATATATTAAGGTCATTGTATTGTTTTACTTTGTGCAATCTGGGTCAAGCCTGTAAAAGGGCTATGTGGCCCAGTGTTTTTCACCCAGTTAACACATTTTAAATAAATAAATAAAACTATGGTTCAGTGTCTGTAGTTCTAAGAAAATGTAAACTGTTTGTAAAGTTTAGTGGGTCATGTTTCTACAAACAAATTAAGACTGCGCCTAGTACTGTAATTGTCTTTGTGGGCCAAAGGTTTGGGTGGATCTCCCTCTTCTCAGGAAGTCTATTTTGTAGCTTTACCAACTACATTTATTTTGGTTCACTCACTGCATTGCGACATGAATCTGGTCATCGTAAATAGGACACCAGAATTATGTTGCCCCCAATGACCGTGGTCACTAAATATAATCTCCTTCAGGTCCAGGCATGAGTGGACTGGAGGAGAATGATGTTAATGACATAAAGATTGTGAGTGCAGGGCACTGTGAAATCCAGCATGCCCCTGTCACTTAGGACCTTTCGCCATCACCCTAACTGTGCTGCCCACTTAACATTTATTTTTAATGTTCGAGGGACTCACCCTGTGTAATATTAATTCTATGATAGTCTGAGCCTCTGTGCTGTTCCTAGTCATTATTAGACTTCTTTATATTTTAGATTCTACATGTCTCAATTTGTTTTGTTTTCAGAGGCAGGTGTTCATATTTAGCCCAGAGATGTAATTCTGGGTAACTCACCAGCAGTAAATCCCATATGTTTTTTTGGGCTACATAACCTTAATTTTGGAAATGGAATTATTGAAACTTAGCTGGAGATGCCATAAGGATTATATAATCAGTAAACAAAAAAGTTTGTTTAAACTTTGGGTGACATATGACAGAAATGGCATTGGTTTTACGTGGCCACACTTGGAGTAATTTTCTAAAAATATTCATAGTCATTAATATCTCTTGTATCAAATGAACAGTGACTCATCTTGCCTTGTATAAGTACGTGATGTCAGTGATGTAAAAAGTGTACTGTTAATTTCAGTATTTGTAACAATTATAAAATTATAAATAAAATGTTTACAATGAAGAAACATCTGTCTTTGGAATGATTAGGACTAAGAACTTTCTGTAGAACTAGTTATTTTCATGCAAAGTAATTTTAGCACAAACACAAATGTAACCATAATTGTGTACATTTAGTACTATATCATTAGAACCACATTTACTGTAATGGAAAAAGTGCTAATAGTGTTAGTAGCCCTTTTTTCACACAAATAATTGCTTTAGCAAAAATAATGACAATTATTTGATAGTGAAAATTTCTAGTTCTACAGTAGTTTTTTAATGAAACTTTGAAGTCAAGTCAATATTGATTTGTCTTGTCAATGTATCTATCACAAAACAGCAAGCTTCCAAGATGTCCTGGCTGGTGTAACAAGGGACTGGTTCACTTATTCAGATATGATGCCACTAACCTGATTACACCTCTCTCTCAAGATTGTTATATCCAAGTCCCACCACGGGCCCCTGCCCACACAGCACCAGGCCATGTGCCTCTTCATACAGTACAAGGTCCCTTAGACACAGGAGCCCCCTTAGTCACTCCAAGTAACTTCACTATCTTTATATCAGACAGAGGTTTTACTTTCTAAGCTTGTTAGTGTCATCTCCAGAAGCAGATCACACTCTTACACAATAAAATGGATTACATGTGCATATAAAAACACAACAGTCACAGATGTACATGCCAACTAAAAAGAAATGTAACAGGAAGGGAAAATACTACTGTGGTTATCAATTAATGTGCTGCATCAAATTAAGAAGAAGGAAAAGGCATATACAGTATTAGATCTAGGAATATGGCAAATTATATAAATTTAAGGAAATGTAAGACAGAGCAACAGAAACAATCTAATTAGAAGTGAGAGGATGAAATTAGAATGTAAGATTGCACACAGTAAAGATAATCAGAAATCATTATTTGTCTATGTAAACAATAACAGATGGTCAGACAGATCTGTAGGGCCAATACTGCATAATTGGATATTAATAAATGATCTTACAGAAATAGCCAACACTATGAATGACTACTTCTGATTTTCTGCTGTTTATAGCAAGAAGCAAAAAATGAACCAATTTAAAACAGGAAAGTTAACACTGAAAAAAACACCTCATAACATGAGGTTCTAAGCACCACCACGAATATTAAAACAAATAAATCCAGAGGGCCAGATGGGTTACATCTCAAGCTAATCAAAGAGGTCTTGGAAACTTTAATTGGTCAAATAACATTGTTATATAATATGTCATATGACAGGTGGATCATACCATCAGGCTGGAGGAGATCTATAGTTGTTCCTATATATAAAAAGGGAACATAAACTTCAGTAGAAAACTATATGCCATTAAGTTTCACTGCCATTCTGGGAAAGATAATGGAACAACTATTAAAGGATAAGCTCCATAAAGAAATAGATGCAAAACAACTAAACAATAAAACACAGCGTGGTTTTGTTATTGGAAGATCTTGCACAACAAACCTAATATCGTTTTACAACAAAGTGAGCATCAGCTTAAGCAAAAACCTAGCATAGGCAAAAACCTACCAGTAGATATAATTTTTTTATTTCAAGAAAGCTTTCAATGAGGTACCAAATCATGAGTTAATTAAAAGAACAGAAGGAATAGGTATAGATTAAAAAAACTAATAGCCTGGGTGGATTCTTGGCTAACAGATATGACACAAGTCAAAATCAAGGGGATAAATTCTGATGAGGTGCACGTGTCCAGCAAGTATCCAGTGGGGTCCTTCTGGGTCAGTTTTGGGGCCAGTGCTATTTGTGCTACACCCAGGAGACATGTACACCCAAGTGAAAAATAGCTTTGTCAAGTTTGCTAATGATGCAAAACTAAGAGGGGAAGAGGCCATTGAGAGCAACTATCTTTCTTTAGTTGAGGATTTAAAAGACATCAAACTATGGGATGCAAAGAATTAAATTTGATTCTGCATTGACAAGTGTGTAGTTTTGCATCTAGGTTGTTGCAACCCAAAGAAAAGTTATGCACTAATTAGATGGTGTTATGGCAAGTAGAAACAAAGAGAGATATGGGGATTCAAATTAATAAGAATTTATCCCAAGAGAGGCAATGTAAAAAGGTGGCACACACATTAAATAGGCTGTTTGGTTGCATTCAAAAATCTTTTGTGTCTAGGAGTGAATCTTGTATAATTCTGCTGTACAGAACATATATGAGACCAAATTTGGATAACAATATTCCACACTGGAGTTATCACCTAAAAAAAGATATAGTGGAGAGTGTTCAGCACAGAAGTACTGTGTTGATTTCTGGATTAAAGGATTTACCTTATGAGGTCAGATTGGCAGAGCTAAATTTGTTCACACAGAGGAGAGAAGGCAAATGGTGGATTTGTTACAGTGTCATAAGATGTTAAATGATAAAAGCTTGATGATTGAGTTTGGACTTGAATATAAGGAGAGAGACATATCACAAAGGTCTCATAAAAGATTAAACTAGATTAGGCAAGAAAAAACAATCGAAACGAGTTTTTCACACTAAGGCAGTAAGGAAATGGAATGTGCTACCAAAAGAATTGGTACATGTATAGTCTTTCACTATTTGTAAATGTGGATTAGATAAATACAGCCTACAAAAAAAGAAACAGGCTAAGATAAACCCACTAGGAGTGGAAGACAGACTCGATGGGTGACAGCCTTCTTCTGTTTAAGCTATCAAGTAACTTTTAAGTATCAATATGTAATTCTTACACTACTTTTACAAGTTATACAGCAAGCAAGAGGAATCACAACACTACTAGGAAATTCAACAATTTTAAACAGAAACGAATTACAAACAGAAAAAAAACTCACTAACACTCAAGTCTTACTTTTTCTTACCCCACACGTCCTTGTATGAGATGACAGACTCCTTGCTCACACACTTGAGGTTTAAGAGACCAGCATTCTCCAGCTGGCAAGGTAGGCATCCTGTATTGTGTCTGGCTCCAAAACTGATTGCTATAGCTAAGATTCATTTGGATATACCCTTCACTGCTGGACCTCCTCAACACATCACCTGGAAAGTTCAGCAAACTTTCTCTCCAGATATTTTCACAAAGGTCAACATACTGTAGATTTACAATATTCTAACTGATTTGGACTAGTCTGACTCCTGCAGCTAGCCCTGTTAATTTGGAGCCTCACTCTTAAATCTCCCATTGTCCCTAGATCCCCTCTAATGAGGACTCAGACAAATGATGTGTTGGTACCCAGTTCAGCAATTAATTTACTCAATTATTTATTCACAATTCCAATCTACATTGCAAATATTTACATATGTATACCATACAAGATTCAACAAATACATATTCAACAATCTCCTTATTATATTTATGCTTTATCAATTTTCTATTCCATGATTTGTCTTTTCTTCTTCTCCCCAAGATGTACATCTGGGGGCCACTTTTCTCTTCCACTTTCAGCCCGGGTACAAGAGTACACCTGTACCCCTCCATTTTCCTGGGTTGTCCTTCTGTCTTTTCTTATTTTTCCCACTTTCCTCCCCCCATCCTATCCTCACTCTCCCTTATTTTTGTTTTACCATTCATTTTTTTACCATTCAAATTCACCCTGCTGTCCACCATCAGCAGTCCATGGGTACTGTGCTCCACCTCCTGCAATAACGCTCTCTTTCCCCTGTTTTTTTCTTGGGTGAGTGTTTGGAAAAAACCCCAGAGAAGCAAATTATGAGCTCTCGCACTCCTTACAGCTCTTTACATACCTACTTTGCTCAACCCTCTCTCTCTCTTCTTTTCCCAGCCAGTCCCTCCATGCAACCTGATTGTCTGTTATGTCATACTCCCTTCCTCCCTCCCCCACTTGATGTCACCTGCCCCCCACCCCTCCCTTCCTCCCTTCTGTATAGCTTAACACTGAGGCCCACACCAACTGGTCTGGGCCTGTTGACAATGGGGTCTGCCCCCTTAATTGAGGCAAACCACTTTGTCCCCAGATCTCCTCCAATAAAGACTCAGACAAATGATGTGTGGGTGTCTAGTTCAGCAATTAATTTACTCAGTTCTTTATCCACAATTCCAATCCACATTCAAGTATTTACATACAGTGTGTATACCATACAAGATTCAACAACTACACATTCAATAATCTCATTATAGTTAAACTTTATCAATTTTCCATTCCATGATTTGTCTTTTCTTCTTCTCCCCCAGATGTACATTATATCTGGGGCCACTTTTCTCTTCCACTTTCAGTCCAGGTATGAGTGTACAATAAACTCCATTTTCCTGGGTTTTCCTGCAGTCTTTTCTTATTTTTCTCCTCCTGCCGTTCCTTATTTTCCATTAGTCCACCTCCCACTTGTGATGGATGGTGGACTAACCACCTTTCTTTCTATCTTCTCCCACATCCAGAGCTCAATTGCATCTGCTAGTTCAGAATTAAAGATGGCCAAACCCAGCCCGGAGAGGTGCATGCCATCCCCTCTATAGTACTCATCAACATGCTCATCTATCCCACTTGTTATGATCCCCCCCCCACGGCTGCAACCTACCTGCCCTAGCATTCATGTGCCTTCTAGCCTTTTCTATCACCTTATGATTTTGTGCATGTCTCCACACCCTTCTAGGTATTATGTCGGACCATACCAGAGTAACCTTTGGCCACCATTCTTGTGCAACTTCATCTGGAAGAAAATGTCCAGCCACAATCTGGTCCCCAAATCATTCCCTCCAAGATGGATTATAATTAGGTCTGGATGGCTGTGTTCCCCTTTCATTCCTCACAGCAACAGTAGCAGCTGTGCCCATCTCATCCCCCACATGCCTCTCCAGGTCAGCTTGATCAGGTTCATATCCAGGTATAGCTGCTGCCCCCCCGAGCCTTCTGGGTGCCCATTTTTCCACTCAATGGACAAAGGAGTGTCTGCAAATCCAGACTTCCACCTTCCCTGTCAAACCTATCAGAAATCATAAACAGCAACAATGTTAATCACCGCTGTATTGCCTCCTAGTACCCATGTGCTTTATCCTCCCCATAATACCCCCAAGATATGACTACCCCTTATCCCCCCTTTTACTTTTCTTTTTATGAATAACAATTTTAATTTTTTTATTTTTTGGAACCTGCTTGTTGTGGAAGAAAAAAGAAGACACAGTTAGTATCATCATTTTATATCATGTCATACATATCTCTTAAAGCAACCTGACATCTACTGCCCTTTTTGCTTTATTTCTTCAGTCGACCCCACTTACGCTGCCCCATCAGTTGCTGCCCCTATCCTAAAGGAATGTGATGAAAACCTACTCATGTCCTCCCCCAGGAATGCCATCCCTTTTTTGAATACAGCTGTCTCCTGTGTGCAGGTCACTGGAGACCCATCTCCATGTATAAATAATAGCAGGTTTTTGTCCCTTGGATGCACTGTAGCATATGCTGAGAGGGCATCCACTGGACAGATGGTGCTAACCCTGTGACCTTGCAATGTCACCCTCGCTCCCTTACCTGTCTGGTCCATCTTGGATTGTCTGATGAACAGCGTAACCCTGTCTCTTGACCAAACCATATCATCCCACCGTATTCCCACTGAACTATCCTTTTTCCCCATGTCCTACTACCTCACTAACCCTGAAAGCCCCTCCACACATAGTGGTGTATAGTGCCCAAAACAAAATGGTTTCACTACTGGACCTACATAGTTTATTCAGTACCCCTACTAGCCTGTCCAGTAATGCTTCTGTGATAGGCCTCCTATAGGCCTCCTATTGTCTTTGGATTTGTCAGCCACCTTTAACCACCCTTGCATCATTTGCCTTACCAGGTTGCTCTTTGTAGGGTCTCCCCATCCTTTTAAACTACATACCTGTCCTATAGCCACTAAGTGGACCCCAGTGGTCACATGCACTATCTTGCTCTTCTAACCTGATACCACAAACTTCACCATTTGGTCTCCCATTACCACCCCACTTACCTCAAAGCCATTTAATTCTCTGAATGCTTGAAACACCCTCTATGAAGCTTCCTGAGCTTTCAGTGTGCAGGAGGATCAGGAGCTCTGAAACAACAGTTTGGCTCCTTCAGTCCAAGTTTTCAGATGTAACCCAGAATTGCCATCCACCTGGGTTCTGCTTCTGGGGCATAAGCATGAAACTTGTTTATCTGCAGGTGGGAGAGACAGTCAGCTATTACATTATCCATGCCATCTATGTATCTTGCCCTAAATTACATGTTCAGAGACAAGCCCTGAAATACCAATGCCTCAGAACTATCATCACCCTCTCAGACATGGCTCCCCTTTCATTTAATACGTCCACCACAGCCCTATTATCACTCCAAAAAGTGACCCTTTGGCTCCTGAGGGCCTTCAGTCATACTACCATCACTACCCAAATGGGGAAGATTTCCAAGAAGATGATGTCCTTGGTGATGCCCGCCCTGACCCATTCTGAGGGCCATGGTTCAGTGAACCATCTCCCCCCAAAGTAGACCCCCATACCAAACCCCCCAGCTGCATCTGTATACAATTCTAGGTCAGTGTTGAATACCCAGTCCTCCTGCCAGAATGTCTTACCATTATAGATCTTTAAGAACACCTCCCACATCTCTAGGTCTTCCTTAGTATCTTTTGTGATGTCCACCCAGTGGTGCAGCCTTGTTGTCATGGCTAGGTGCTTTGTAACTGTGCAGCCTAGAGCTATAGCCCTACATGCAAAATGTAGGTGGCCCATCAATTGTTGCACCTGCTGAAGCTGGACCCTTCTCTGAGTTTTTACTGCCTGTACTAGGAACTTCAATTTGTTTACTTTTTTGTCTTGTAATCTAAATAACTCCCCCTCCGTGTCTATCTCAATACCCAAGAACTCCAGCTTCTGGCTGGGACCCTCAGTCTAGTCTGGCAATAAAGGCACACCCAATTTCTTCACATGGCTTACAAAATCTCTTGGCATCCTTTCAGTCTCTGCTTGTCCCTCGTCTATCAGTAAGAAGTCATCTAGGTAGTGAATCACTCTCCTATATCCATATGTCTGTTGAAGGACCCATTGTAGCCCATGTGCTGAACATTTCAAATGTAGCACATGCCACAAAGCAACCCAAGGGCATGGCCTTGTCAAAATAATATAACCCACCTACCTAGAAATCTAGCAGATCCCACCAGCCAGAACACCGCCTCCATATCCATTTTTGCTAGCCACACCCCTTGGGTTGCCTGAATAAGCCTGAGTGCCTCTTCTAATGTTGTGTAGGTCCCCTTACTGTCCTCCTCACTAATATGATCATAAACTGAATCCCCATCTGGGTAAGACAAGTGATGAATTACCCTTATTTCCCATGCTTGCTTTTTCAGTACCAATACTAAAGGTGACACCCTCAAGTTCGGCAGTGGGAGCCAAGTATATGGCCCCTCCACCCTGCTATCCATTATTTCTTTGTGAATCTTTTTCTCTAGCAGTGCTTCGTTCCCTTTTACCAATTTAAGGTTCTTTGCATTTGTCTACTTCCTAGTGCCTTGAAAGTGTAAACTAAAGCTCTTCTGGAATCCCTCTAATAGACTGTGTTGGCTGCCTCTCTATCAGGATAATACTTCAAGTAGTCCTCTAGTTTACCTGTTCGTATGGGCGTGTCTGCTAAATGAAAGTGCCTCCTCTTGGATCCCTCAGCTGTCTTGCTGGCTAGTGTAGTATGGCATCCCTCTGCCTCCCCAGTGCCCCTCACCCTGCCCACACTGCTGGCACCTATACCCTGAGTGACTGGCACAAAAGGGCTGAGTGTGACAATTATTTGAAGACTCTTTGTCTAAATTTATCTGACACTTGGATGCTGGGTGGGTGCCTCCACATTTTGAGCATGTATGATGGAAATGGCAGTGAGATCAGGAACAGAATGCTCTATTATAGCCCCAGCAGCACTTCTGCAGTGCCCCTCGCTTTTATTCTCCATCTCTGTCTGTGTTGGATGCTCCCATGCAAATTTCTGGCCATTGATCTATCTGCCTGGTGTCCCACTTCATGTCTCCAAAATGGGCAATCCTGTTCATAAATTTGTCATCGTATTTTAACCAACTGTAACCCCCTTTTGACTTGTACGCATACTTTATGATTATGGAATAAGTCAACAGGAGCATGACCAACTCCTGTTTCTTTTCTATTACTATGGCCATAAACCTGTCAATTATGTGTCCCAATTCTTTCCCTTCAGCAACTTCTCTTCCTTCCCTTTCCCCAAAGGTACCACTACCACAGCCATGTCCTTTTTTGCAAAACTCTGTTTCTTCTTTTACTTCTCAATATTATCCACATTGGCTAAGGGAAATATATCCTTATCCCACAAGTGTCCCACAATGGTTGATACTAGGGCCCCTAATGTTCTCACTATTTGTGAATGAAATGCACAATCACTGTGGGAACAGCAAGGTAACCCAATATGAAGATGATGCTGTTATTTATAAAGCCTCTGACAACCTGGACGACCTAGGCCCATCCCTCCAAAAGGATCTCCGTGTCATGGAGGAATGGCTCACCATGAACAAAATGGTCATAAATACCAATAAAACCAAAGCCATGTTGTTTGGCCCTAAAACCCTCAGACTAGACAGATCACAATCACTGCAAATTACGTCCCTGGAGGGCAACAAACTGGAAGTAGTCTCCTCAACAAAGTACCTTGGCCTTACCCTCGACCAAGGTCTCACTTTCAAGCAACACGTAGACCAAGTTACCAAAGTAATCCACACCAAACTCAGATTACTGCATCAGCTCAAGGAACAGCTGACCCCCGGAGCTAGGACTGCAATAGCTTCTAGTGTCCTGCTCCCAACGCTAACATATGCTGCCCTGGTCCTTAAGTGTGTCTCTAAACTGGAATATGGTAGACTACAGACACTATGCAGTAAGGTAGTCCGCTTTGCCTCCTCATCCCACTCAAGGAGCCACCACTGTGAGGCCCTAGCAAGACTCAACTGGCCATCCTTTGAAGCTCGGCTCAGGTACCCTGTACTCTGTCTGGCGAAAAAGCTAATCAGCCCAATGCCTCCCCCGAGCCTCGATGGACTCCTTACAGGAAAGAGAAATGTGCGTAACCTCAGGTCCTCTGGCCAAACGCTACTAGAGGTCCCTAAGGTCAGGACCAAGGCAGGTTGCAAATCCTTCTCATTCACTGCCCCCTCCCTTTGGAACAACCTTCCTTTGGAGGTGTGCAGAACCCCATCGGTACCGTGCTTCTGCACTAGACTCAAGCCCTACCTCCTGTCAATGAGTAAATGCCAATGCTATGGTACCTGACTCTACAATAATGACCCTGTGTCAGCTCTCTCTACCATACTTAATCTCTACCCACTGAACAGTTAGCACTTACTCCTCCTCACATTCATAGAAAATATCCTATGACTCTTAGATGTATGTTACCTAATGAATTCATGATACTGTCTCATTACTTTGTATGTCTTGGTAGCATGAACAAATGCACAACAGGTTAAGTAGTTAGACATTTACAACCCATAGATTAGAAAGCTATGCCTCATGGATTTGAAAGCTGTTGCTTACTGTAAACCCTTAGCCTGTATATTGTACCACTGTCTTCTATTTCATGTACTGTTACTTCCCAGGTTGCCCCTGAAAAAGGGACCTCCGGGGCCCAGTGGGCCTACCCGGTCATCAAAATTCAATAAATAAATAAATAAATATCTATGTACTCTTCTTTCCATATCTTCTCCTTCATCTCCAGCAGTATGTGATCACCTATCCATACTCCTGGAGCCCCATCTCTGAAACCATCCCCTGCTTGCTGTTTCTGTCTCCATGCCTGCCTCCCCCCTTATCTTTTTTCTTAATCTTGCCCCAAACCTTCTCCAGCTGCCCCAAGCCATTATCATCCATAGACTTTAGTATCTGCTCTACATATTGTTTTATACTGCACTCCACTGTGAAGTCTGTATTACCTGAAGTTTGGGGCTATGGCTGTGGGCCTGGCCCTGCTGGTGGAGGTGGTTGGATGTTCTCAAGCAATGAGGGAGGAGCAGGGGGAGTCACCATGGCAGGAGCTATAGTGGGACCTTGTGGCAGCTTAGGCTGGGATAAAGGAGCGGGTGCAGGTACCAGCATTAGCACCACAGCAGGAGGCAGTACTAGGGCAACAGGCACCAGATTCACAGGAATGTGATCCACCAGGTGTAGGGAGGGTCCAAGGTGCCTTTTTGTTGTTGTTCTTCCTGCCTTGCTTTTTGTCTGCCTTCCACTTCTCCCCATGTGCTGGAGTGGCTGTGTCCACAGCTTCCAGTAATTTATTGGCTTAGTAACAATCTTCCTTGCTTGGCTTCATCTTTCTGGGCACCATGCTGGTACCACAAACTATGACCTGGGAATATATAAGCACAAATGCATATGTTAATATCAATTGAAATGTAGTCCACCCACCCTTCCATTGGGCCTCTAGGCTTCCGATCAAGTCATCTTACTGCTCCGAGGAAATGTTGTCTTCAACATTTAGTTCTGGTGTACGCCTAGACAACCCTTTTTCTGCTTTTTCTTTTTGTATCTAGCTGAGCACCAAGGCTCTTTTTAATGGCCTACTTCTATATTTCTTTTTGCTTTTTTTTTTAAGATATAAATACTTATCAACTACATGCCCATTTTATTATTATTTATCATTTTATTCTAGCTCAAAAGCCTTATGCCTCCCCTCTTTTTGGGGCTGTTAAATGTTGACATCCTACTTACATTTTCGTTTGCGATATAAACTTATCAGCTATGTGTTCTTACATTATTATTTATCAGTGTTATTTTAGTTGAAAAAAATAGCAACCATGCTTTACTAAACTTAATTGTCGGCCACAATCCCGATATTAATTAAATTATCTTTGTAAGGCATCAGTATACTAAAGCTATCCCCAATAGGAAACCTCAGTATCCGGGGTGAAAATGGCGAAGCACCTCCATTTCACAAAAAACAGCAACCCTGCCCACCAAACACAAAATGTCAGCTGCACTTGACCCAGTATAAGGGTGGCTACTATCCCTACCATACTGTATCAGCCACAAAACCTCTCATTTTCTAGATGGCCACCCTCAATACCGGAGGCCACAGCCACAATCCAATTGCATCAACTCTTCTGCACTCACCTTTTTACACAAGAAGCCCCTCTTGGTGAGCTCCAGCCCCAAGAAAAAATGTCCCTGTATTAAGCATGCTAACAAAACAACATGGGCCATCCCATGGAAGCCCTTTCTTTTGCTGGTACCTTGACCCCCCCACTGGAGTGTACAGACTAGTGGTTCACTAGGGGTATACAGGACTGGGGCTTGCATTCCTCCAAGAACCGCCCACCCCAAAACCACCCATGATCTCCGGTGTATGCTCCTTGCCAAAAACAATAACTTTTTTTTTAAAGCAGGATTCATTCTTGGCATTATAAATTCAGTAGGATTTGAGAAAAGCACCATTATGTGTCTCAGTGAAATCACCCACCGCCGTGCCACTCCCATCTCTGGAACCCTGTCCACCATTTTTTTCCCTCCTATTGATGCTATTTTTTTATATATTTTTTATTGCCCAGCTCCCCAGTACACTCTTATATTTATTTGGATTCCCTTTTTGGGCATCTTGCCATATCCCCACCTCTCATAGGAGGCTACCAGAGATGCTTCTTATGAACTCCTGGCTGAGTGACCACATGGTGATGACGTCAGACGCCATACCATAAGGCCATGCTGCTAGGCCTCCCTGTGTCACTGAAACAAACTCCACTGTGCCTAAAAGCAGTAAAAATTATTTTACAGTAAGGAAAAATTACTTGTTTCTGCACTTTCAGATAGGATACCATTGACACAAAACACAACTACTGACTTGGGATCTTCTTGTGGACTGAGGTGGCCTCCTGCAACTGGCAAGGTATCCCAACCATGCCAAGACAAAAGAATGTACCCCATGCGTGCAATGGATTTACAAAATGGACTAACACAACTTTAAATCACACTAACACCTGTTAATTCCAGTTAGCCATTGTAAGCATGAAGCTCCCTCTGACCCATCAACAATTTTCCCTAGGCCTGACTGAAATGCCAATGCACTGTACCTATTGCAGCATTCAAACTATATTGGCTTTCTTATCTCGTTTTTTTTTTTTTTTACTTACCTCGGCTTGTTTGCTGCTCTGTATACTCACTTGATTGGCCTTACAGGTGCCGAGGAATGTCTAAATGAATCAATTAACTTTACCAATTAAGCTTTACTTTTTCTTAATTCTATCCTATATTTTATGCTTTCTTTTTTTTCAAGAACATGAACACTCCATTGTGTTTAAGCTACATGAAAGCAGACTATTAACAAAATGAACCAAGGCCTAACTGGCCACCTAATTAAGCAAATTAAATCTAAATATTGCCCAAACTGATGTGCTTCTTAGAAGAAAAAAACTCAGAGAAGCAAATTATGAGTTCCCTTGCACCTTACAGCTCATTATATACCCCCTTTGCTCAACCCTCTCTCTCTCCTTTTCCTAGCCAGTCACTCCATGCCACCTCATTGTCTGTGACCTCATATTCCCTCCTCCCTTCTGATGCCACCTGGCCCCTCCCCTACCCCCTCCTTTCCTCCCTTCTGCATAGCCTAACACTGAGGCCCACACCAATTTTTTCAGGCCAGTCAACAATAGGATCTGCTCCTTAATTTGGGGCAAACCACTTTACATTAACTACTTGCCATTGTTGGAGTCAGCTACATTCACAGTGGGGAGTTCAATGTGAATGTTTTTTGGCAGATGATTAGGCAGTGCTCCATTTGTGTTTCCATTCTGTTACGTTACACTGTCTGTCTGTCTGTCTCTATCTATCTATCTATCTATCTATCTATCTATCTATCTATCTATCTATCTCTATCTATTTGCCTGTCTGACTCTCTCTTTCTCTCTCTCTAACTATTTCAAAAGTTTTACCAGGAAAGTCATACTGAGCTGAGATCAAATCATTTCCAGATGCATCTTAGGGGGAGGGGGAAGAGACGAGAAGAGATCAAAGTACAATGTACAATAAAAAAATATGGAAATTAGCATAACAAAATATGCAACTTACAAGAAAATGCATCAACAAAAAAATTGTCATACAATTAATTACCACATAGTAAAATTTTAAAATAGAAAAAAGTACATTAGACAATGAACAACAACAATAAGAGGAGAGTGGAGTAATGATTGATTGACTGGGGGAGGGGGCAAGCTAGTACCAATGTAATTTTGAAGGCAGATGACAGAAATATTTCCCAATATCTGTAACAACTGCATGAGTGAATAAAGAAATCAAAGAGGACAGATTTCAGAGCAGGATGGAAAGGAGCAGAGTGAATGAAAGATGGAAAAGAACTCCATATTTAGGGAAGTGAAAAGGGAATGCAGATTGACCAGTAGGTAAAAATCATTTGTGGGAAAGCAAGACAGCAAAAAGCAAGCATTGCAAAAGGAGTAAGAATTCAAAGCTGAATAGACAAGAGAGAAGAAAAATATTAGGGAAGGGAGCCATACCAACATTTTGAGATGAATGAGGCACAGCAGGAATCAAGATAGGGTAGGCAGGTATACAAAGAACAGTGATGTGTACACAGGGGTTTATCAAAGGAAAACCAACAGAAGGAATGAAAGAGAGGGTCCAGCCTGGCTAATGTTGACTATGGAGCAGCACAGTAAACAACTCCATAGTCAAAATGGGGCCAATTGTCTTTGTGAGGGTTTCTCTCCTAACAGGAAGTGGGATGCTTCTCTTATTTGTGTATAGTGCTCCAAGTCTGGGGTGGAGCTTCTTCTGGATAGCATCCACATATGACCAGAAAACTCAAGGTGGTGATCCAGCCAGATCCTGAAGTATTTGAAGGAGGTGACCTCTTTAATAGAAGCACCATCAAGGGTATGGAAGGAAGGAATGGATGAGACTCTAACAAGCCTCTGCCTGGTTCCAAAAGTCATAGAAACTGAGGTTGAGGAGGTAGGTGACAGGAAGGGCAATAGTGTGAGTAGAGAGCTACAGGAGTTTGGGGTCAAGATCATTAGGGCCCCCATCCTTGTATAGGTTTAGAGCCCAAAGTGCCTTAAAAAGGTTGAGAATGAAAAAAGGGAGAGGATGGCAGTAGAATGAGTAAAGGAGGTGACTGCAAGTTACAAGTTATGAGTTATAAGTGGGTACTTACTCTCAAAGGCATTAAATAACCCTGAGCAATGCCTTTCCTGTTCCACCTCTCACTTACCCTAGGTGACTTTCAAATGAGACATACATACATTTGTTACACCACTGAGTGCCCCTCCACTTAGAGAATGGAGATGGTGACTGACTACTGACTTGCTATAGAGTAGCAGAACAACTTTATGATTATATGCCTATGATTTCTTTTTAAATTGTATGTCATCTATATCTTGATTTTGAGAGTGGACTTTTTATTATTGACATAAAATGTGTCTGGCCATTTGCCCCCAAGAATTTTCTTTTATTTCACCCAACACATTTTTAGGAGTGTCCAGAAGTACTTCATTATGAAAAGTTTCATACCTTCATATCTGAATGCAAGTCTCTGAAGCAGTGGGCATAGAAGGCTGATGGCTGAAGTGAAAAAGAGCAGTGGCAAGGTTGGAAAAGGAACTCTAGCTGGGGTGGTTTGAAAGTTAGTGTGGTGTCAAGAGGAGTTGAGGGGCACCTGCTGAGGAGCCAAAGAACTGAGAAATCAAGAGCCTGAAAATTGTGAAAACTGTTGAGTGAAGTAATCAGGATGGATGAGCACTACTTGTGTGCCTGATCTCCATATGTCGAAGGAGCAAAACTATTAATGACTTTAACAAGACCTTAATAAAAAGCTGTCTAATCAGGCAGATTACAATGAATGCTGTTTTGACTAATTTCCCATGATTTTACTGGTTTTACCTTACTGCAGTGACAGCGGTTACAGAGACATCCCCGACAGCGACAGCTGCATTACCAAGTGTTGGCAATGCGGTGTTGGGGATGCCTCCATGTTTCCATCGGAGGGCTGTGCCAACTGAACCCCCATGTGGGGGGCTCCACCCTCCACCCTCCACCCCCCAGTCTCTAGGATTCTATCTCTGAGTTGAAGTAGGACCAGGGGGTGAAACACCCTGTGAGGCAATCCCCTGGCTTGCAGAGACCATCACAGTGACATGCAGACTTTGCCCAAATCCTGCCGCTGTAAAGGTTTTCACCATCGGTGAGTTGCTGCGGTGATGGTACACCGATTTTACTGGTGTGAAGGGGGGGTTGTACTTCCTAAGCTTTCCTTTTACCACTGGTTTCAAGGCATATCCCATCAAGATTGTGCAACTGAAAAAGTATGTGGTCAAATAAACACATTTTGGGTGACTATTTTCACAGGATATATTCTAAAACTTTTAATTTTCAATGTAGAATTCATTTCAGTAGTATTTCATTTAACAAATTTTGTTAAAACCACTTGCAAATTCCTCCTTGTGAATTATATTTGTTTATTTTCACAGTGATGATATATGATGACAATGTTTTTCTTCTGTGGTGTCGATATGGAACCATTTCAAGGTTTAAATCTGATTCAGAATTCAGGTTTGGTATTTTGGGTGAGACCTTTTTACCTTATGAATGTGACATTCTTCTTTTGAATGTGTTGCTGTGTCTATACTATATTTATGTTTAGCCTGATTATAGTGGTGCAGTAGCACCACTATAGTTAGGGTTGAGTATTGTGTTTAATGTTGAACTCCTAACTTTGCAACTTAATAGATTTGCCCATATTAAATGGAATTGCACAAAATGTGCATGCACAGGCTGGGGGGAAGGGCAAGATCTCCTGATTTGCCATGTTTAGTTGCAGTTGTATGTGTGACTTCCAAGATCCAGATAGTGCATTTTTAGGAAAAAAATTTTTTTTGGGGGGGTTGCTGTTTTTTTGTTTTTTTTTGCCATTGCTAGACATTTGACACCTTAAATGCCTAAAAATGCAGTATCCAGATCTCAGAATACATACATCCGACTGGAATGAAACAAGGCAAATCAAGACACCTTGCCCCCCCAGAATGCACATGCAAACTTTCGTGCAATTTCAATTCTGACCATGCTCATTAAGGTCTTTAAGATAGATGTTTGATGCACTACTGAGCATGCTCAGAACTGAAATTTAATTAGATTAAATTAAATTCAATCAAAATTACCTTGGTAGGTGGTCAGTGGTTACTAGTATAAGAACACTAAAAATAGGAAATCTTCACTTTGCAAATTATCTCAAGATGTTTGACATATCATAACAGGCTGTAAATATCGAGTACACATACCTGTAATATGAGTAACAGAGGCAATCACAGTCATAATATAGTAACAAGAAATTTGTACCCTCCCCACACACAAACCACATTGCACAATGGCAGTCATCTCAAAAGGTAAGTTTCCTATATACAATGAACAATCCATTAGGGCTAACTTTATTGCAGAAAACCATACTTAGTGAAATAAGAGCACAGCTACAAAAAAAACATGCTGCATGTTGACATTTTTCATCCAAAGTAGAACCTGCTTTGTGAGCTGATTATGTGAATCTTAACTGCATAACTACCCTGACTGTCACTAAAATTGAAACTGATGAACCAGCATCAATGTAATATGAATGAAAATAGAAATATTGATTGAAATGGTATAAGTATAAAATATAACATTACTGTGATGGGTCACATTTTGGAGAACTCAGGAAGGTAACTTATAGTTTAACGTTTACTTCATTACAGTGCTCATTGTGCTACTCGCAATACTTGTATGAATAACACTTTGAAATTTACATAACTAAAAATTAAATTGTGTTTCATATTTTTGAATATTATGAATGGAACAGGATTAATATCTTGCTGTACTTCTCAATTATATATTTAACAGCAGGACAAGATGCACATCATTTCCTACATGGTGTTAAATGGAAATAAACATTGCCAGTGCACTTTGTCCATAGTTCTAAACTCAAAAAAAGGAGTGGGGTTAAAACTTACAATACTGTTAGTAGTAGCCACAGATACTATTCTTCTTAACTGCAAGAACATAGGTCCCCTGAAATCAAAGCAGTTCCCCTTTAAGTGGACCAGGGTGTCCACCTCTGGTATCATTTCTTTCTCCCTCCCCCAATCAGGTCTCCTACCTGGCGAGTTCAGCCAATATACTATAAAAGCCACATGTCATGTTTTTAAGGGCAGTCATAAAATGAATATCTTGGAAATTTGGGGTCAAAATCAAAAAAATAAAGGGTGAATGTGTGAAGAATACATGTGTGAAGATTGAATGTGTAAAGGGTGAATGTGTGAAGAGTGAGTTTGTGAAGACTGAATGTGTGTAGAATGAATGTGTAAAGAGTGAAGGTGCCAGGGCCTGCACTTCTGCAGGTGGGCAGAGTCTTCTCATGGCACAAGGCCCAAAGGGCTCTGCACAACTGAACTTGCTCAAAGAGGTCCTGAAGGTATCTGTATGAATGAAAATGTGATTCCACTATCTCAAAATAAAAGGAAATTCTTTGCAAAAAACTTAGTTAATGCACCAGTTAGGGTAACTTAATGCCACAAAGTAGGGAAATGTGGTGTTAATGCTTCCAACCCTAGCTCACCTTCCCACCCCAAGCAACAAAAGGGAAAAAAAAACATTTGGGTTTTGGGTCTACAAAGTCTTGGCGAATCAGTGGTGGGGTATTCCTTGGGATTGTCAACCCTAATGCTCACCACAATGTCTCACATGATCTCCTTTCTTCACACAGGGCACACAGGACCCTGCATGAAGAAAGCTAGTTAATATTCTGTCTTGGAAAATTTGTGGACTGACACCTAATGCAATGACATTTTATGGTTGGAATTCATAAAAATTTATGAGCTTATTCTTTTTCAAGAAATATGGGCCTGTATGTTGGATCTTGATAGACTAAATGGCTATCAAAGATTTTTGTTCCAGGGTATAGAGAGAGCAAATATAGCAGATTAAAAGTTAGTCCAGTCACTTTGGTAGCATCTGATACAAATTGCAATTGTAACCAACTAGAAATTAGTACCTCATGTTTTCTTCCATTGGTTATTGCTAAAGGTCCCAATCCAATGTTTGTGATTTCAAATGTCTACCTCTCACCAATAGCTTTGGAAAATAAGTTCTTTCATATTTCAAATTGTCTTGACAATCTTATGGACACTATATGTCAACTCTTTTTGAAATTGCTTGATCATTACAGGCAATTTCAATAGCCATATTGGGGGGCCGGGGTGAGTTAATACATCAAGTTGGAATTTGGATAACTGTTTAGCAATTCCCCTTAGGAAGTCCTCTGATAAGTAGACAAATAAATATGGAAATCTTCTTATGTCTTAAGCAGAAAAACTGGCAGATATAAGGGAGACCAAACAGGAAGAATTACTTATCCTGCAAAATTTGGTGGAAGTGTCTTGGACCTTATGTTTATTGATGCATATAGTTTTAGTAATGTAAAAAGCCTTTCAATTCATAACATAATAGAAAGTGGCCATTTTCCAGTATCCTGTAAACTTCACATTCATAATCTGAGTATATGTAAGATAGATAGTCCTAGGTCTGAAGAAAGAGAAAAACCTTAATCATGTTGGACACAGTTGATTCTTTTTATAGAGGTATCACGGTAAATCATTGTATGGACTCAAATGTTTTCACATCAGTCTTAAAATCTATCACATTTTCATTCATAACATTATTAAAAAGAATTAGCTGTGCCTTCATGTAACACTACTATATCTAGCGTGGCTAATAATAAATGGTATAGTATAGAATGACAAACTATGAAAACATTGTTGCTAAAAATACATGATGTAACCTGGAGAACCCCAGCTGTTGAGAATATACTGTAGTACCCTTAAACATATTAAATCAGAATACAGAACTCTTCTTTTTAACAAACACATTCATTTTGAAAATCATTTATGTCATAGAAACATGGAAACATAGAATTTTATGGCAGACAAGGACTGCTTGGCCCACCTACACCTATTGTAGTCTGCTCACTTTTCCCTACCTACTATATTACTGCAGACCCTACTTGATCTCCGGCTCTACCCTCCCTTGCCTTAGCACTAAGGTTCCCTTACACCTATCCAGTGCATTCTTGAATCCTGCTACAGTTTTTGTCCACACCACCTCTGCTGGGAGGCTGTTCCAGGCATCCACCACTCTTTCTGTGAAGAAGTACTTCCTTACATCTCCTCTCAGTCTACTCCCTCCAGCTTCTTGGCATGTCCCCTTGTTCTTGAGCATCTTTTTCTCTGAAAAATGCTACCTCCTTACCTTATTTATACCCATGAAATATTTGAAAGCCTCTACCACATTCCACCTCTCCTCCAGCAACTAACAGATACTGTGGTTAAGAGGGATCAACAAACATGTTGGAATAATGTTGTCTTTGATTTTACTACAGATAAAGCCAGTATTACAGAAGCTATTACAGAAAATCAATGGTTATCTCACTTTGAAAAAAAACATATATGTCCAACAGCCATGCCTTTATAATCTTTGCTTATTCTGATTTCTAAACCTTAAATCACACAGTTCCAGATTGGTACGCAGTTTCCCCTGAACAAGTTGAATCCTCTTATTATGACTCAAAAAAGAAATAAAGCCTCTGGCTTAGATCAGTTGCCATCTGAAATCGTCCCTTTACTCCCTACAGAACTGAGCCAAATTTTTACTGCACTCTTTACTGATATTAATACTTATCTCAAGCTACCAGAGGGATGGGACATGGGTGTAATCATCTCTTTGTTTAAAAAAAGGTGATTCACTGGATCCCAGGTGTTACAGACCCATTACGTTGCAGAATATATAGTTAAAAATCTACACAAGATATATACTTAGTCTGTTGCAACATTGGGAGCAGGAACATAGCTTTTTCTCAGAATCAAACATGTTACATAGCTAGGAGATCAACTATTGATCATATTTTCACATTTAAATTATTTTATTTGACAAATATACAATTTCTAAAAACAGTAAACATTATGCTTCATTTATTTGTTTGTCTAGTGCTTTCAATAGTATAGACAAAGAGATCTTGTGGTCCATTTTGGGCACAACAACCTTAGATAACAGACTGGTAGACATAATCATGCTGCAGTTAAAGTTTTTGAAGCAAAGATTAGTGCTGAGACCCTCTATGGGGCGGAGGTTTGGGGACTGGATAATCAAAATGGCATGCTGGAGCCTATACAAAATACTTCAGGAATAAACTTCTCTGGCCTCCCAAATTATGTTCCAGAAGCACATCTAACAGCAGCAAGTGGATTCTAGTGACTCCAATCTAAAGCACTCTTAAGAGCTTTTTCCTATCTCTTCAAAATTACAGGTATGACAAAAAAATTAGCATTTTTTTAATTTTAGAGAGATCACAAATAATTTAACAATAAGCCCTACATTTAGTTAGTTTTGATGTATTTAATCTGCAGCTATATCTATGGGCATACCTATAAAGGAGTTGTTATTACTTTCGCCTTGAGAAGCTCTTGCTTGTTTTAATTCTTCTTTTGTTCAATGGATTAAAGATATCTCAATGTACCGCAATATGGAAAGAATAAATAACTCATATACTTTCAAGGATTACAAATTATACAAGAGAATTTGGGGTAGAGAAATATATTTAAATGTTTGCATAGAATATTTGCACAGGAAGGCTCTGAGTAAAACTACGTTTCAAGTTACAGCTACGGTCTTTAAATGTTTAAACTAGGTTCCTATAGTTGTAAATGTGGGGTTATTATTGATGCTCTTATTGTTCACTATGTATTGCACTGTAAAATAAATGATACATTGAGGGAGGAATGGATCAGGTCTTTGATCCACAACTGGCACTTAAATAATGATTTGATTACTGTTACTAGATTATTTTCAGCTTCTAAACAAAGTCATACAGTGTAGTTGCATTAGCCTTCCATAATGTGTTCATACTAATGGTTTTACTATAGTGCTGCAACAGCGTTAGCACTGACATCCCTCACAGCGACAGCCACAATGCCGAGTGTCATCATTGTACCATTAGGGATGTTGGTGCATTTCTATCAGAGGGCTGTGCCCCGCTGAACCCTCCATGTGGGGTGCACTGCTCCCCACACTCTCTGTCTCTAAATATCTAACTCTGAGTTAGAGTTGGACCGGGGGAGGGAGCACAACACCAGGAAACACACTGTCAGTGTCTTCCTTGCACCAGCACAGCGACTCGCCAGAGACAGGCCAAAGCTGTCTCTGTGCTGGTGTTTGTTGTGTGGGAGTTGACCTTGTGTCGGCACACCCATGCTAAGTGGGCCCTGTCATAACTTGGTACTATAGCTCTCAGCCATTTTCTCATACATTGTATATTAACAAGGTTGAATATGTACAACATACGCTTATGATAATGTCATGTTTATATACTTTTTTATTCTTCTGTGATGTATATTATGTCCTTGTTTTATGGGTGAATCTCTTTGGCAGAGCCTTAATTTTATTTATTTATTTAGTTTTTGTTAACTGGGTAAGCGCACTAGTCATAGCAATGATTATTTTCAGGCACGACCCAGAAGGATACAAAACAACAATACAGGGATGACATTCCAAATACAAGTACAACAAGAATCATTACAACAGTTTACAAGTAGGCTGCAAGAAATTAGCTAAAAACAAGGAGGTTACAGTAACAGTGTGAAAAAATAGAAAAAGAAAAAAAAGCATGGAGCTGTACAATAACTGAATTCCACTTCAGTTTGCTTTGAGGAAGAAGAAACATGACATAATAACATTTTCAGTACTAATAAGGGATTGAAAAGTTAACTTAGGGGAGGGATATTAATAAGTGACAGAAGTAGGAGACTCGGAAGTGGGAGGTAGAGAAGAAGTTCAAAGGGAGGTAAAGGAGAAGTGCATTGCGTATGGGACAGATAAGAAAGGAGAGGTAAGGCTGGGATGAAAAGAGCTAGGGAGTTTGAAACAGGAGCATTTGTGGCAAGTTTCAAGATAAGTATGTAGTCCTTTTTTAAAAGACACATGGGATGTTGATAGGCGCAAGGTTAGTGGAAGGGAGTTCCAGTATTTGGGGGTATGGCAGGCTAAAGCACTAGCACCTTTAGTGGTGCAGTGTCCGGGGATGAAAACAGGGGATTGGTCAGTGGAACGCAATCCATAGCATGGAGTCAGGTTTTGGAAAAGGCCTGCTAGGGATTTAGGGATTTGTAGATGGACCATATTATCAATGATAGAGCCGTAAGCATGTAGCCTTAATTCAGCGGGAGGAAGCCATCTCAGATCAGAATAGAGAAGACGGTGGTGTTTCAGCCGATGTGAGGAGGAGGCATAGTGACAGATGTTGTTATATGTAACATCCCATTTCCTATGGATCAATTTGCATGCAGAGACATATGTTGCAGCATCATAGGTAAGAGATGGTAGGAGTATACCACGGGCAATAACAAGCCTTGCTGAGGGAGTGAGCATATAACTGGTTCTGTAGGCTACTCCAAGTTTGGCATGTACCAGTTTGTAAGTCAGATTGATGTGTAAGTTGAAATTTAGTGATGGATCAAGGGTGATGCCCAGATATTTAGACAAGGTTATTACCCCAACTACTGAGCCAGTTAAGGAGGTGACTTTGAATTTTGAATGGGCATGCTTGAGCTTCACAATTGATCCAAAGAGCATAGCTTGGGTTTTAGACTCATTTAGTACAAGTTTGTGAGTGAATAGCCACTTTTGTATTAGCTGGAAGTCAAGAGAGAGTCATTTGTTTATGTCGTCAATGCTTTTAGCACTAGCATACAGCACAAGGTCATCAGCATATAGCAGGGAGGCTGTCCTGTGGAGGTCAGCGGAGATGTTATTTATGAAAAGAGAGAAAAGTAAAGGTCCAAGGATGGAGCCTTGCAACACCCCGATATTTATGGCGGTTTTGTCTGAGAGGGTAGAGTTGTATTTCACAATTTGAGACCTATCAGCTAGGTAGTTCCCAAGCCATCTAACAACATTAGTTGAGAAACCTAGTGATCCCAGGGTGGCTAAAAGGATGAAGTGATCAACTAGGTAAAACACTTTAGTCATGTCAATGAAAACTGCACTGGTGAGGAGGCTGGAGTCCATAGCCACTTGAGTATCTGACGTGAATTTGAGGAGGGCAGTAGTGGTGCTATGGCCTTTGATAAAACCATGCCTGGCAGTGGTGAGTAGATCATGCTTCTGTAAGAAGCCAATTGTCTGGGCAGCTACAAGTTTCTCAAGAATTTTATTTAGGACAGACAGGATGGCAATAGTTCTATAGTTTGAGGGGTCTTTACTATCTCATTTTTTAAAGACTGGCATAATCCTAGCTGTTTTCCATATGTCAGGGATATAGCCCTGGCACAGGGAGACCGTGAAAATCCTGGCTAGGGGAGCAGCAATGAAAGGGGCTGCAATCTTAAGGAGCTTGGGCTCTAGATTGTCCAAGCCAGCTGCTGTGCAGTCCAAGATATAGTTTAGCAATCTAAGCACTTCACATTTTGTGACTGCTTTGAAAAAGAATTTAGGACTGTTTGTAATAGGTCTAGTAGATACACTTGGTTGGGCAGGGAAAGAGAAGGTGAAGTTGGTTAAGTCTGAGAATTTATAGTTGAAAAAGTTAGCAATGGTTCTGGGATTATTACAGTGTACCCCATCAAGTGACATGTCTTTATGGGTGAATGCCAGATTAGAACCAAGAAAGAATTTAATATGTGACCAAAACGTTTTGGGGACATCATAGGAGTTAGTCAGTAGGTCTTTGCAGTACAAGCTCTTGGCTTTTTTGATGTCCTTTTTGCAGAGCCCTGTAGTTATTGATGTTGGAAGCTAGCCTTGAGTTTTTATAACGGAGCCAGCTTTTGTCCCTTAGCTGAAGTTTAGCTAGTAGGTCAGCTTTCAACCATCGGGTTTGCCTATTTTTTGCTCTATGGGCTATGAGTTTGCAGTGTTTATCCTGGAGTACTAGGAAGTGTTTCAAAAGCAGGTCCAGGGTGGTCTGAGCATCACTGGATATGAGAATGGGGGACCAATCAGTAGAGGTACTGTCGTTCAGGAAAAGCTGAGAGTCAAAATTTGCATAGTTGCGGAAGGTACTGAAGTGAGGTCCCGTCTGGGTAGGCCTGCTTTTTCCCCACATATAGTACATTGCGGAGTGATCAGTGATGGCATCTGGTAGTACTGCAGAGGCAATTACATTTTCAGGGTGATTGGTCATTATCCAATCTAGTAGCATGTTGGAGTGAAGGGCATTTCTGGTAGGTTCACCTATAAGCTGGTGCAGGTTATAACTCTGCAACTTGGTCATTATTGTTGTTTGGTTACTGCCCAGTCAATTTATGTTTAGGTCCCCAAGTATAAGGATCTTGTTTCTTCTGACAAGGCATGTGATTTGTTCCAATAACTCATCTAGCCCTACTTGCCCATTTGTTGGGGGATTGTAGACACACAAGATGTGAAGATTTTTAGTACCAAAAGTGAGCAGGGCATGAAGTGCCTCACAGTGGCATGGGGCAGATGTCTTTACTGCAAAGACATCAAGGTGATCTCTAAAGTAGACAGCTGTTCCACCCCCCTTTTGGGTGTAGCTCTGTCAAGTCTCAGAAGGTTATAGAGGGGAAGGGGACATAGAGAATCAGGTATGGAAGGTTTTAGCCACATCTCGGTTAGGCATATAATATCAGGCTTGTATAGGGTGGTCCAGGATTCAAGCTCAGTAAGACTGTGAGCAAGGCTCCTGATGTTGTGATGTGCTATGATAAGACCTTTGGCATCGGTAATAGTGTCAGGGAGAACATTGGTTGGTCCTGGATTTAATTGAATATTGTCTGAGAGCAGGATAGCAAGTAGAAGGAAGTACAAGAGCTTGCACCGCACAAAAGAACCATAGGCATGTAGATGCAGGTGGCATTTCTTCTCTACATGGGCAACCAAGTGTATCCAGATCCTATTTATTAGCACTGGGGAGGGGTCAAAGCAGGGGTCAGGAAGTATTAGCAGATTAGAGTAGTAGTAATCCTGTTATGCAAAGTAGGTAGTGGTTGCTTTATTTTGGAGTACCGTAGGCATAGACAAGAAGAGTAGTGGTAGTGTGATCATAAGATACAGTAACATCAGTGGGGTCATTTTCAATAGTATTATTGTGGGGCTGAGACTAACAGCTCAAGGTCCCGATGAGGTTGAGAGGCTGCCAAAAATGGCATACTTAGTAGGGGGTCTGGCCAAACTTCATAAAGAGTGATTCACCTAAGATGCAGCAAGGTAGTGAGGGATCATGCAGAATAGCAGGCAAGATGGCAGTCACACTAGACATCAGGAATAATGACAGAAAGAAAAACCTGTGAAAGGAAAATCAGGCAGGGCAAGCAGTCTATGTAATATTGGGAGCTTAGGCAGCAAGTAATTTGATCAGGCCAGAAAAGGTAGTACAAAATAGAAGCTTGGGGTCACTTTCCACCTCTGAGTTTAATTTCAGATCAGGCCAGTTTGGTAAAGAAGCCAATGAGAAGGGGGGGCCAAGAGGGAGGAGTTACAGCATATTTAATGGAAGTCTGGGAGGGAGAAAAACCCTATGTAATAAAGGCTAAGGCAGCTAAGAGCATTCGGATCAGATTTGAAATGGCTGAAAAAAGGCTCTGCAGTCTCAATCCACAATCCAGAAAGCCGAAGGGAAAGGCTCACCAATCAGCAAGGCAGCGCATGGCCAGCAGACCAATCAGCGATCAGCACAGAGGAGCCGTACCAATTGGAAAAGCCCCAGTGATGAACGAGAGAAGCTAGTGGAAGTGGCATGTATCTGTGTTGCAGTCTGGGCAAGGGGGCCAGGCAGATGGTCAGGAGCTGTGTAAAGTCCTGGTGGGCGGTGGGCAGCGGCCGGTGAGACTGCCATTCTGCTCCACCTCAGTTTGTGGGGTGGGGGGCTGGCGGCAGACTGTCAGCAGGGGGCGGAGGTGAACTTGGTTAGAACAAAACAACAGTAGTTAAGATAGCTGGGGTTGGGGTCCTAGATGCAAATGAAAGGAGCTAGGTAATTTGCAGCACAGGGCCAGAGGCCAAGGTGGGGGTGTGGGGGGTACAGAAAGCAGTTAGACTTTGCAGATAGTAAGAGGTATTGAGAAACAGAAATGCATGTGAGTTTAGAGAGATACAGGAGCAGGTAGGTTAGGGAAAGTTGTAGGCAGGCAGGGTTGGCAACAAGGGGATAGAGTGAGAAAGGATTGCAATTCCAAGCAGTTACAGCACTTTTCAAGTCAAATTCAGCAGACAAAAATCAGGCTAGCAATGTAACAGAACAGCCACTTATACCCTAAAATGCATAGCAATTGCATCAAAACCCTTTGTAGTAAAGGCTAAGGCAGCTAAGAGCATTCAGATCTGGTTTGAAACAGCTGAAAAAAGGTGCTGCAGCCTCAATCCACAATCCAGCAAGCCAAAGGGAAAGGCACACCAATCAGCAAGGCAGCATATGGCCAGCAGACCAATCAGCGATCAGCATGGAGGAGACACACCAATCGGAAAAGCCCCAGTGGAGAATGAGAGAAGCTAGTGGAAGTGGCTGCTCTAGAATGGCCACAGTCTTTGCTGATTTAGGCCAGATTCACCTGCCACTTACACTGTGAGCAAGGTATGACATCTATACCATACCTATTTGACATTTCTCCACCTTAAATGTCAGCCCGGCAGATTTAAGGTTACTGAGTCCCTTAGTCACATGCCTGCCATGTTCCTCCCATGTCCAGCAATATCTGGTGATATCCAGATACGCTAGTGGAAAAATCCCACTCCAGACAGTATGTAGTCAAAAGTCACTGAAGGAAAAGTGAATTCGATATCCCAATCAGCATTACCCAAAATTCAAATATGTCAAGTTGGGGTACAGAGACCAATCTTTTCCAGGCTTTGGGCTTCAGGGCTACCTAACAGTAGTTCTGTTTTAGGTCTATGGTAGTATGGCAACTAGCTCCCACTATCTTCTCAAGGACCTCATCTGTCCTGTGTATTGGGTTGGTGTCTGACTCTGTACATATTTTAAACCTGTGGTGATCAATGCAGAACTATGTGGTTCCATCCTTCTTGGAAACAAACACTTCAGGACAGTCTCAGGAGCTACTGGATTCCTGAATAACCCAAACAATCAGCATCTCATAGAAACATAAAAACATAGAAACATAGAAGTTGACGGCAGATGAGGACCGCAAGGCCCATCCAGTCTGCCCATTTCTTTTTCTACCTTATAAATGTGCCATCAGGCTTTGCCCTGTAAATGGCCTATCTATTCATACTCATCTGTATTGCTCCCTTATGCCTATCTCATACCTGTTTGAAGCCCTGCACTGTATTCATATCCACCACTTCCTGAGGTAGGCCGTTCCATGCAACCACCACTCCTTTTGTGAAAAAGAACTTCCCCACATTACCCCTTAATCGATCTCCCTCTAATCTCATGCTGTGTCCTCTTGTCCTGCAATTTTTCTTATATTGAAACATGTTAGACTCTTTCACCTTGTTAATGCTCTTAAGGTGTTTAAATGTTTCGTCATATCACTTCATCCTTGCTCAAGAATGCACATCTTGGCTCTGTCAACTGTTTTCATATGTTTTCTGATGCAGTCTCTGCACCATTTTTAGTTCTTCTCTGGACCTGCGTTCACTGCTTGTCAGGTGTGGTCTCCAGTCCGCAGTACCTCAAATGGGCCTAACCAGTGTCTTTTGAGAGTGATTGTACCTCCTTTTTATGCACCTCCTAATACTCCAGCATCCCTCAGCCCTACCTACTGGTTTGGTAGCCGTGGATGATCAGTTCATCTGTGATGAAGATTCCCCAAGTCTCTTTCTTCCCTTGTGACTGCCAGCAACTCCCCTCCCAGCCTATAGGTGGCTTCAGGGTTTCTCTTCCCTATGTGCATGATCTTGTACTTCTTTGCATTAAACCCCAGTTGCCACTTTTCCAACCATTTTGCTAGTTTATCCAGATATTTCCTCATTCTGCCCACCCCATCTGGATCATCTACTCTGTTGCAGATCTTGGTGTAATCAGCAAACAGACAAACCTTACCCTCCAATCCATCAGCAATGTCACTGATTAAGATACTGAAGAGGACTGGCCCCAGGACTGATCCCTGAGGTACCCCACTTGTGACTGGCATCTCTTCTGACGGCATACCATTTACCACCAATCTCAGTTTTCTACCCTTCAACCAGTTTGCCACCCAGTTGACCAACTTCTGACTCACCCCTAGCCTACCCAGCTTATTAATCAATCTTCTATGTGGAGCAGTATTGAAAGCTTTGCTGAAGTCAAGGTAGGTGACATCAATTGCTCCCCCTTGGTCCACCGCTCTGGTTACCCAGTCAAAGAAATCTATGAGATTAGTTTGACAGGACCTTCCATTTGTAAACCCATGCTGTCTTGGATCCTGTGCTCCTATGGATTTCAGGTGTTGCACGATCCTTTCATTAAGAAGTGCCTCCATAACCTTGCCCACTACTGAGGTAAGACTGACTGGCCTGTAGCTCCCTGCCTCTTCCCTGCTATCACTCTTGTGGAGCGGGATCACATGAACCCTTCTCCAGTCCTCTGGGACCTCTCCTGTGCTCAGAGACTCAATAAACAGTTCTGACAATGGCTCTGCTAGTTCCACCCTTAGCTCCTTTAGTACCCTGGGATATATGTCATCAGGTCCCATTGCCTTGTCCACCCTGAGCTTATGGAGCTCTTGTAGGACCCTTTCTTTTGTGAAGGGACTAGTGCACACCTCCCTTCCCCCTCTGTGTCCAAGGTGCTGAGCTATGGGCCCTGCCCTACCTTCTCTTCAGTAAATACTGAGCAGAAGTATCTATTTAGGATAGATGCTTTTATGTGGTCCTCCTCACACACACCCTTATCTCCTTTGATTTTAGCAATACCCCCTCTGGACTTTCTCCTTTCACTAATGTAGCTATAGAAAGTCTTGTCACCTTCTTTTACTGTTTGTGCTAGTGTTTCCTTGATTTGGGCCTTTGCTTGCCTTACTGCCTTCCCTGTTTCCTTTAGGGAAGTTTGGTATGTCTCTTTATCTTCATCCCGCTGCATTCCCTTATATTTCCTGAAGGCCAGTCTTTTGGCTGTGACATTTTCTGCTACTGTTTTTGAGAACCAAAGTGGTTTCCTTCTTCTTTTGCACTTCCATTTCACTCTAACAAAATAGGATGTTGCTTCAAGTTTTGCATCCTTAATGCTTGCCCACTTTGCCTGTATCCCCTCACCTGTATTTCTTTTTGCCAGGGCTAGCTTAACTCTGTTGGCCATCTTATAAAAGTCATCTCCTCTGAAGTCCCATATTTATGCCTTTGAATAGGGTGATTTAGTTCTAGTGGCCAAATTGATTCATGCCATCTGATGGATCTCCTTAATTTCTTCCTCTATAGCATCCCTCACTTCCTCTGGAATCTTGTAGGGAGGTTGCCTTAGTGGGGTCTGCCCCCTGTGTCCGCATGGTGCTCAGAAAGTGTGATGTACTCTGAATCCTCTGTTAATATTTCTCCAAATTATTGCGGCACACCACTCATCTCTGCTGCTTAGGCTGACATCAATTGCTCTGAGAGAGTGATGGTATTCATGTAGGATTCTCCATGAACCTCACTACAGAAATGTACTAATGGATCCATGAATTCTTCTCCTCTAGGCAGATACAAACCAACAGAACTATTTCCAATCTGTCATGACAGGGTTTCATCATGTTTATGTGGTATACCTTCTGTTTGCATCTTCTGTTGCCCAGATCAACCACATATTTTACCTTATTTACCTTCCTGAACATGGACAATGGAACCTCTCAGGCTGCCTGCATTTTATTTGTTGGACTGGGATGAGCACAATCACATGTTTCAGTGCAAGCAGGCAAATATTCCACTAGTGAACTTCTGCGCTCCAGTAAAAATAACACAGTGTAAAGCAGGAAAACTGGGCACAAGAACTGGCTGCATAAACTTTTTGTTAGAGACAAGTACTCACATAAATCATAAAAACAGCAGCAGCATATGCAGCAGCAGTGAGGGAAAGAAAGCAGCCCTGACCAGTTTCACTCTAGACTTCTTCAGAGGAGGTGTTGGTTTCGCTCTAGGCTTCTACAGTGGAGGCGTGCACACCTCCTCTGAAGAAGCCTAAGCGAAACCGGTAGGGGTACTTTCTTTCCCTCACTGCTGCTGTGTTTGCAGAGCTGTTTTTTATGGTTTATGTGAGTACTTGTCTCTAATAAAAAGCTTATGCAGCCAGTTCTGGTGCCCACTTTTCCTGCTATACACAATCACTTGTTGCATGACCTTGTGCTCCTGGTCTCTGGCCCTATGGTTGTACTATGTTTTTTGTCTCCACTGTGCCCTATGAGCTTACTGAGCTGTGACTCAAAGTTTAGGATGTACTTCAGAACAGATTTCCCACTGGAAGCAAATTCACCCTCCCAATAATCTTTTACCATATCTAGTTAAGGCAGGGAAAAGCAATTTTATTTCAAGAGTGCCCTTTCCCAAAGGCTTAGGGTGCTTTACATAGAGGATAATGACTGGGGATTGAGTGATAACCATGCTGTAATCACCTCGAGTGGTTGCTAGGGCAACATGGTAAATCTCAAGAGCTCAGCTTGAGAGGTTTACTGTAGCCCTAGCAACCACAAGAGATGATTTCAGCATGGTTGTCACCTGATCCCCAACCATCATCTTTTATAGTGTATGAGCAAAAAACATTGTTTTTTTCTATGTGTGAGAATTATGGTGCATTCTTTTTTGTTATACCACTTGTTTGGAAGTTCTGAAGTGTGGTTAACAACTTTTAAAATTCTAAACAGTGCATAACAAAGCTGTGTGACTGCTGATTATGGTGGTTAATAGGCACTTATCATACATTATATAGAGGATAATGGCTAGGGATCAGGTGATAACCAAGCTGTAATCACCTTGAGTGGTTGCTAGGGCAACATGGTAAACCTCGAGAGTGCAGCTCGAGAGGTTTACTGTAGCCCTAGCAACCACGAGAGGTGTTTTCAGTGTGGTTGTCACCCGATCCCCAGCCATCATCTTTTATAGTGTATGGTCAAAAAACACTGTTTGCATTCTATGTGTGAGAATTATGGAACTCTGGCTCATTCTTTTTTGTTATGCCACTGTTTGAAAGTTCCGAAGTGTGGTTAACAACTTTTTAAAATTCTAAACAGTGCATAACAAAGCTGTGTGACTGCTGATTTTGGTGGTTAATAGGCACTTACCATACATTATAAAACAGTAATTAGTAAAGATTCAGCAGAGACAGCTTAAAACAACAATATATGATTTGCATTCTAAAACTGTTTAAAAATTTCTAAGAACCATCTTGGAATGCATCCTGGAATACATAGATTTTAAGGAGGTCTTTAAGGTCTCTACCACGTGGGCAGATCTAACATGCATTGGTAAAGTGTTCCATAATATAGGAGCTGCAACACTGAATGCCCTGTCCCTTGATTTTTGCAGCTAAGATGAAGGGACCCAAAGAAGGCCCACACAAGAAGAGCAGGGGGGTCAGTTGATAAGGAGCTAGTAGATCTTTTAAAAGTCTGGCCCCAGACTGTTTAGGACCATGAATCTTATCAAGCACATTTTGAAGGTTATGCACCACCACCACGTAGGCAGTGAGTGCAGCTTACACATGGCTGGTGTGATATGGTCCCTATGAAAGGAGCACATGATCAGCTGGGTTGCAGCATTCTGGACCAGTTAAAAGCATCACAACTGGTGAAGAATCTAGGGGCCTCCTCACCACACAGCCAAACTGTAGCTTGATGGATGAAAACCCTGTGGACTCCTGCAGAACTTTCCTCTATTCACATAACCAATGAGATAAATACTTGTTCCACTCCCTTTTGTGTTGGCCATTGAATGCCCTTAGCATAGTCTGAAGCATGGATTTAAAATTATTGGTCAAACCATTAGTCTTAAGGGGATATGGAGGTTTCAAATTGCTATACTCCACACTTCTTCCAGAGGCTGGTCATTAAGGCAGATGGAAGATCAGTGCCCTGGTCTGATAGAATCTCCTGGGGAAATCTCACTCAGCTGAATATCCTCAAACACTCATCAGCCACCTTTCCCACCTCTGTGAAGGACATGGCCACAGCCTCTGGGTATCTTGTTGCAAAATCCTAGATATTTTGGCCAAAACCTCAGATCTCTTGTCCCTAAACATAAATCTGGGGACAACCAAGGTCTTGGTTATTGGTGCCAGAAAAATAAGATAGTTGTGGAAACTTTGTGGTATTACCTTGGAAACTGTGACTAATTTTAAGTATCTGGGAAACAATTATAACAACAATGGCTCATGGAATTGCTATTTTGTACACAAACTCTCTAAAACAAAAATAAATGTAGGGTCCTTGGCAAGATTCAATTATGCTTATGGAGGTTACTCTGACCCTTTCTTCATGCTATTCAAGCAACATTCAATGCTCAATCTCTTTACGGCACAGAAATCTGTGGTCTGTGCCATATTGATCAGTTAGAAAAAATAGTTATTAAACTTTTAAGAAACATAATGGGCTGCCAAAAATCAGCCCCAGTTTATTTCATAAGAGCTGAATATGTCTTTTGACTGGATTAAGGTGACCGCCTCATACCATTTGGAAAAAAACAACTGAAAATCTGTGTTTCCAGCTGTACTGGAGGAGGGTAAATGTAACTGAGGAATGTGAAAATGGGCAATAAAATTTTGTTTGATCAGAATTCTCTTTTTCTTACCTAACTTCTAATTTTTCCTTATCCGAACCTTTGTGTCACAAATCACTAATTGTTTTTCCAAATTCAAAAGAGCTGAGTCTTCTTTATGAAACCAAATCCCTAAAATTTTTTGAGGGGAACTGTCTATTCTGATTCCTGCAATATCCTTTAAGTCACCTTCTGTGACCCCTATGGGGACTGCCACAATTTTGTTTTCATTAATTTCAGCCCCTGACATTAAAGCAAACTTTTGAAATACTTGCACTGCTCTCACACCTGATTCTTCAGTTGCTGCACAAATACAAACATCATCTGCATAAGCTGTTATTACTTCTGTTCTGTTGGTATACTAGGCTGTGGGGAAAGACCTATAATTTGGTTATCCCATTTGATTTTCCTGACAATGGGATCTAATGCAAATGTATATATTAGGGGACTAAGAGGACTTCCCAGTTGGACTCCTCTCTTCAAAAGAATATATCCCCCAAGGTACCCATTCACTGAAGGAAGAAAACATGCCCTGCATATAACCCTATTAACCATCTTACCAATATCTTAGGGACCCCATAGGTAAATAGTCCCTCAAAAAATATTTATGCTCCACCCTGTCAAAGGCTTTGGCGGGGTCTAACACCAATATATACCCTGCACTATGTCTCTATCTACTACTTTCAAACAGTTCCCTAATTAAGTATAAGTTGTGCTGCATCAGTCTTTGTGGAATGGCACATGTCTGTGCTGCGTATATAAGATCAGGTAATATTTGTTGTAGCCTTTTACATATTACTTTGGTTAGTATTTTATAATCACAGTTTAACAGACTGCTTGGTCTCCAGTTTCTGATGTCATGTTTGTCCCCCTTCTTATAGCTGTAACTAATAATTGCCTTTCCAAATTCCAATATACCTTCTCCCTGCTCCATATGATTTAATATATAATTAAAGACAGTTTCCAATAATATAGTCAGTTTGTAACCATATTTTTTGTAAAAATCATTAGTTAAACCATCTAGACCTGAAGATGTTTCTGTTTTTAAAGTTTTGATTGTATTATAAATTTCATCCTGAGTAATTAGCCTACCCAGCATCTCCCAATCATCTATATTTACCTGTGGTAAAGGGGCTGTTAGGAAGTCAGTTAACTTTTCTGTGGCACTGTAACTAGTAGAGAATTAATTGATCAGAAATTCTTGAACATTATGTAGCATTCCTAAATCAGAAGTGACCAAAGTCCCATCTGCTTTATATAGGCTTGTCATCGTGGTCTGTTCAAGTCTTTGTTTGCATGACATATAAGGATCTGATGCTGGTTGCTTAACTGTTCCATACCTCATCTTAGCTTCAAGTGTCCTGGCCCTATTATATTGATAGTTGAACACTGATTTTTTTTTATTTCTGAAATTTGTGTTTTATATTGTACCTGATCTCTATGGGGAAATGACATAACTTTATATAACTGGTTTCTGTACCCTAAATATTTAATATAGTCTGAATTAGATGTCTCCTTACCATAAGAAATGAAATATTGTCGCAAAGCAGTTTTAGTGTCATGCCACCATTCCCGCAGATTATCACACATCCATTGTGTAGTCAATCTACCTGCCAAAACATGTTCTATATTTTCCTGTACCTCTCGTCTGTCTAATACTGATGAATTTAGTTTCCAGCATAATGGTTGAGAAAAAATCCTAGGTGAAGCTGTTGCTAAACTAAAACTACTTAGGATGATAAAGTGCTCAGAGAATTCCATGGGCTTAATGTTGATCTTAAGTGGTGTACAGTATTTGGATGAAAACAAAAAATAAATACTTGTAATGTATGCACTCCTATGATATGTAATCCCTTGGTCAGTCCTAAGCTTCCTATATGCATCTGTTAGACCAGTACCAGTTATTATATTTCTAAGTGCATGTAAGTCACAAATAGACTTTTTTGGCAATGTCTCCTGAAGTTTTGATATCTAAGCTGCAATTACAATCCCCGCCCCAAATAAGATGCTTTCTAGGATATAAATACAGCTTAATAGCCTCAAAAAGCTCTATTCTAGATGCTTTGGTTTGGGGAGGGCATAAATATTTATAAATATATATATATATAGTGGCACTATATGTGGAGGAAGGACTGAAGTGTGTAAGGGAGGAAGGGGAGAAGGGTAGTACGGAGTCACTTTGGATGCAAATCCAGGATTTCAAGAATAAGATTCTCAGAATGTTCTATGACTGGGTGACAAGTGCCTTGGACCTGGGTAGACCAGTGGATGTCCTCTTTCTGGACTTCAGCAAGGCATTTGACTCTGTTCCTCACGTGGGCCTGTTGGATAAACTAGGAGAAATGGGGGTGGGAAACCAGATGATCCGATGGATAGGCAATTGGCTCCAGGACCCGGACAGAGGGTCGTAGTTGATGGATAATCTCTTCCCAAGGAGGGTCAGTAGTGTGGGGTTCCACAGGGATCAGTCCTTGGGCCCCTTCTGTTCAACGCCACGTATCTGACATAAGGACAGGAATCAGGAGTGAGATGAGTCTCTTTGCAGATGACTCGAAACTGGGGGCAGTGGTGGATGGGGAGGAGGGAGGGTGGCCTGCAGGGGACCTGGAGGCTCTGGAAAGATGGTCTAGAAAGTGGAAGCTGAGGTTTAATGCAGGAAATGAAAGGTACTCCACCTGGGGCCGGAAACCCAGGTCAAGTGTACACCCTGGGAAATACTACAAGTCTCAATGGCTGAGAGGACCTGGGGGGGTGGTGGATGTCAAGATGAACAACTCTGAGACTTGTAGGAGGCAGCAGCCAAGGCCAACAGGATGCTGGGATGCATCGCTAGGGGATCACCTCCAGAAGGAGGAAGTGATACTACCTCTGTATAACTGCTTGGTGAGGCCGCACCTGGAGTACTGCATGCAGTTTTGGAGGCCACACTTAAAGAGGGACATTAACCTCTGGAGAGGGTCCAGAGGAGGGCAACCAAAATGATTTGGGGCTTGGGGACAGGACCTATGAGGAGAGGCTCAAGAGCTAAATATGTACACTTTGGAAGAGAGAAGGGACGGGGGACATGATAGAGGTCTTCAGGTACATGAAGAGGGTAAATAGGGGAGGAACAGTGAGGGTGCTTCGAAGGAAGGAGGAAGGGCCACATGAGGGCATGGGTGAAGCTGGAGGGAAGATTCAGGGAGAAAGGAGGAGGTGCTACTTCACTGAGAGGGTGGTAGAGCCATGGAATGCACTACCAGGGGCTGGTGGAGGCAGAGACAGTGGAGGGGTTCAAGAGGGTGGACAGGTACAGGGGAAGGGTTCAGGAAGCAAATTCCAATGCAGCAAGAATATCTGGAACTGGGAAGGAGAAGCCAGAGAAGGCGAGGGGGAAAGCAAGGTCAGCACCCAGGGTTGGGGCTGACCAAACGAGCAGACACGAAAGACCATTAGGCCTATTCTGCTGGCATTTTAGTATGTTAGTATGTTAGAATGGGATTGGTGTATAGGCTGCCTTCTCAGATGGATGAGTTAGACTGGGAACTAGCAGGACCGATCAGGAGGACTTACGAGAAGGGTAGTGTGGTGATTATGGGTGACTTCAACATGCCAGGAGTGGACTGGAGTACCCCAACAACCAGGAATAGAAGGGAGCAGGTGCTGCTGGATGACTTCCAGGACAGCTTCCTGCAGCAAATGATCAGTGAACCAACCAGGTTAGGGAACACCCTTGACCTTGTGCTGGCAAATGGGGAGTTTGTGATAGAACTTACGGTGGAAGAACTGCTCTGAGTGACCACCACTCTGTATGGCTCACATTGGATATGGGCAAGGAAGGAGTGGAATCTGGCACAAGAGTGCAAGATGTCAGGAGGGACAACTTTGGGAGGATGGGGGAAGTGGTAAAAGGGTACCTTGCCAGAATTCAGCCTAGTATGGGCACTAACCAGAGGTGGGAGCTCATAAAGCTGGTGGTAGTGGAGACAACCAAAACCTGCTGCAAGGCCCAGAGAAAGAAGGCTAGGGCTAAGAAACTGAGCTGGGTGAGCAAGGAGGTAATAGAAAAGGTAAGGAGAAACAGAGCTGCTTTTAGGAGGTACAAGAAAACAGGGAGGGGGAGGACAGGGAGGAGTACCTGAGAGAATTGAAGGAGGTGACACGGGCAGTAAGGGGAGCCAATGCATCTACAGAGCTCAGGCTGGCAGAAGGCATTAATAAGGGGGTGAAGGACTTCTTTAGGTACATCAGGGAGAAAAGGAGCTGTAAGGACCACATAGTAAGGATTAGGAAAGAGGGGGCTGGGTGGAAGCAGGGTGCGAGAATGCAGAAGCACTAAATGATTATTTTTGATTGATATTTACTAAGGAGAAGAGGGGGTGATACCCAAGGGAGGAGAAATAGCAGAAATGGGGGGGAAGGGGTGACAGATGGGAAAATCATGGAGGGCAGAGTTCGGGAGGGTTTGAAGACACTGAGGGTGGAGAAGGCACCAGGCCCAGATGGCATCCACCCCAGGGTACTGAAGGAGCTGGCAGAAGTCCTTGCAGGACCTTTGGCAGACCTATTTAATGCCTCACTACACCCAGGGTGTGTACCTCAGGATTGGAGGATGGCTCGTGTGGTGCCCCTCCACAACAGTGGCTCCAAGGATGAACCGAGGAACTACAGACCGGTGAGCCTCACATCCATCGTGGGTAAGCTGATGGAGACTATCCTGAAGGAGAGGCTGGTGGCCCTCCTAGAGGCCAAAGGACTACAGGACAGCAGGCAGTATGGCTTCATACATGGCAGATCCAGCCAAACCAACCTGGTAGAGTTCTATGACTGGGTAACTAGGCAACTGGACAAAGGCCATGCAGTGGATGTCCTGTATCTGGACTTCAGTAAGGCATTCGACTCGGTGCTGCATGGGAGGCTGGGAAGTAAGTTAGAAGTCACAGGGGTGGGTGCAAAGTTGGTGAGATGAGTAGGGAACTGGCTTCAGGGAAGGCAACAGAGGGTGGTGGGTGGGGAAGTCTCACACCCAAGGATAGTGATGAATAGTGTTCCACAGTGTTGGGACCAGTGTTTTATGGGATATTCATTGCAGACATATCATTGGACATCAAGAGCAAGCTCAGTCTGTTTGCTGATGATACCAAGATGGGAGCAGTGGTGGACAACCTAGGGGGATGGCAGGGTTGAAGGATGATCTGGCAAAGCTTGAAACCTGGTCAGACACCTGGCAACTGGGGTTTAATGCCAAAAAGTGCAAGGCACTGCATTTTGGGGTGAAGAACCCAAGGAGGAGTTACCAGCTGGGGAAGGGTAGCTAGCCCAGACAGAGGAGGAGAAGGATCTGGGGGTGCTCATTACAGGGTCAATGAACAACTCGGCAGAATGTAGGAAGGCAGCTGCAAAGGCCAACAAAATGCTGGGTTGCATTACAAGGGGTATATCCTCGAGGAGGGACAAGATGATTCTGCCATTGTATAGGTCATTAGTAAGACTGCTCCTGGAGTACTGAATGCAGTACTAGCACCCGTATCTGAGGAGGGACATTAAGTTACTGGAGGGAGTGCAGTGCAGGGTGGCAAAGATGATCAAGGGGTTGGGGGACATCATATGAGAGGAGGCTGAGGGAGCTGAACATGTACTCGCTGGAGGAGAGGAGGGAAAGGGGAGACATGATTGAAACCTTTAAGTACGTGAAAGGAAAAAAACAAGACAGGTGCAGAGAGGCTGTTCAAAGTAAGGGAAGGGAGGGACACCAGTGGCCATGATATGAGACTGAAGGGAGGAAGGTTCAGGAGGGAGATGAGGAGACACTTTTTTACAGAGAGAGTGGTAGCTGGGAGGAATGTGTTACCTGCAGAAGAGGTATCCGGTAGAACAGTGGACTGCTTCAAAAGGGGATGGGTCAATGGAGGGGAAGGGTGGAAGGGAGGGGCAGCTGCAGGATAAGGGGTGCTGGCTGCACATTCGAGCAGACTTGATAGACCTCCAGGCCTTTATCTGCTGGCAAATTTTGCATGTTCGTATGTTCGTAAATCGAAAATGCAAATCCCTGTATTTACAATCAGTTATCAAGACCCTGCCTGGCATTATGTCAATTACCCTACTAACTGAAAAAGATGTGCCTTTGAATGCAATACCAATGCCATCTGTGGCGTCTGTACCAAAGGTCCAAAAAGAGGGACGCCACAGCCAGCTTCTCCTTATGTGTTCTATTTCAGAAAGGGAAAACAATCTAGTTTCCTGAAGAAACACTACATCTTTACCCAGAGTTTGTATGTAATTTAAAATAGAGTTCCTTTTTTGTAGTTCTTCATACTATGAACGTTAAAGGAGGCTATGCATAATGAGGTCATAATGAGGTGTAGTTAGATGTGAAAAAAAGATACCTCAATCATTCTTTCCCTGTGAGGCCTTAGTCTTTCGTTTCTTTCCCTTCTTTTTTTTTGTTATCCTCACCCCTCTTTTACCCTCGTCTTCCATTTCTGAAACTACTTCTGACCTGATTGAAATGTCTGATTCATGTTCAGAGTCTTCACGCTCCCCCTGTTAAGGAGCTTGAGTATTCTGTGTGGTTACACAGAATGGAACAGGTGACATCCTAGCCACTACCCTAGTTACTCTTCTGTTTTTGGGAGCTGTTTTCCCTGTGGGGAGGCATGTTTTGTGGCCTACTAGAAGTGTCAGGGTCCTCATTTTCCTGTCTCATTACTTCTTTGTTCTGTGATTGTTCATTTTCATGCCTTTCGGCGGGAAGAGTGGTGTCTTGACCTACTTCCTCCCTGGGCTCTACAATAGTGTGACTATCTTCCTCTTGATTGTCTGTGGCAATATTTTATTCAGGGGTTCTGATTGTGTGGATGGAGGGTTATTTGTGAAAGTAGGCCCTCTTCTTTTCTCCTGAGCATGTTGGACTAGGTTATCCTGGTCTCAACCCTCATTTCTGTTGTGCCTAGCCCAAGGACATTGATGAAAAGCATGCCCTTTCTCATTGCATAAATTGCACTGAAAAATGTTTTCACACAGAGTACTTGGGTCACCATAACCTCCACACACAGAATACTGTAACTCACATGAGTTTTTGCCTCACACTTATAACAGGCTCTGGGTTGCCCACTATAAAAGCACACCCCTCTGTCTTTTCCCAAAAAGAAACTGTTGGGAAGATGAATAACCTCTGAATTGACTTGCGACAATTTCACCTTAAATTTACACCCTCCCTTCCATATTCCCTCTGTATCAATTATTGCTTCTGGGATACCCAGGATGTCACACCTATTTTGCAACCCGTGGTATATATTGCTCACATTTACCCCATCATTGCTAAATATGACTGTCACCATTTTTATCATAGGTTTTGTCAGAGGTATTGCATAAAAAGGGGTCCATAGTGGAGCTTGCTTTACATTATTATACTTCCACCAGAATTTTTCCAGCCCTGCATTAGTTTTGAAACTAATGTCGAAAGTATCTTCACCAGATCCATGTATTAATGCATATATATCACTGGGAGAAAACTGTTGTGATGATTTTAACAATTGTCATGCCACATAATACATATCTGGGTGCTCAGGGAGGCCTCTCCTATATCTAAGCCTAACTGCATTTTTTCTGGGTGCATGCTCCAGTTTGTTCTTAAATAAATCAGACAATGTACCCTTTTTAGTATTTTCAGATGCATTCCCTCACAGATCAATAAATGTATGAGCCCTAGCATTATCATAATTATAGTTAGTTGGATTAGAGTTAATAGGGGTACCTCCTCTGTCCAGTGATGGGTATCTAAGCATGCTGTGTCTCTAAACATAAGGTGTGTCCTTTGATAATGCCTCCTTTGAGGTACTGGGCTGCTCAGAGTCATGATTGCAGTCTTTTTGTGCAGTAATTACATTATGAACTTCTGCAGGAAAGATACCTTCAGAGAATTTGTCCCTGTATACATGGAGCTCTGGTTTCTAGAGGGCTCACCCAGATGCTTTGATGCAGGCCTGTTTGCAAATATTCCTTCCGTCACTTTGTCCCACATTGAGTCAGGAATCCAGTGACAGTTTTCATGCTGTATCCAACCTGAACTTTTCAGCACAGTGTCCGCCAACCAGTCTATGGTTTGTGGCTCACTTTCACAACATATGCCAAACTGCTTCCATATCAGCTGGATAGCTGATACTGCTCCTATAGTCCCTGAGACACTCACGTCATCTCCTGGAGGCTGAGTTGAACTTGCAACTGACTCTGTCACCTGCTCTACCTCACCAGAGGGTGGGTCATCTGCATCCTGAGTATCCAATTCAAGTGCAGAAACAGCAGAATTGGCAATGTCTGTCTGCTGTGTTCCCGGCTTATTATGGGAAATACTCATTTCATGCTGCTCCTTATGCACCAGCACTTCTGCTGCCTCCTGAGGAAAATTAACTATGTTAGAAAGCTCCACCACAGTCTCCACTGCTACAGACATGTCCATACCCTCTAACTGCTTAAGAATTGTGGCCATCTTGCAACAGCCTGTCAAGGATCCCCATGCTGTCCAGTAGGGGAATTTCCCTGGTGTCCTGGCCAGATTTCCCCACATTCACTAAAAATACCACCAACAGCTTAATCTGGTTCAAGGTCAGTTGGCATTCATATGTATCCCCCTTCCCCAGATAGTGCCTGAAAATAGGCAGAATTAGTCTAGTGCACTTACCCGGTCAACAAAAACTGAATAAATAAATAAATAAAATGGAAAGTCACTGCCTTGCTGATTGTAGAGACCTGGGTAAACTGTATGATTAATATGGTAAATTTGGAAAAAAATCATTATATTAGACAAGGAAGAACAGACATTTTTGAAAAAATATGGGCCCCATTCCAAAACCGCATTAAGCAATGCATATTATAACATATTAGTTAGATGTTAAGAATCTAATATAAAATATCATATATAAGGTAGCTAGAAATGCCTGGACCCCACGGCTATGATGATAATTTAGACCATCAGTTCTGATTCTTTCAGATGATAAATTGGCCTTTAAATATCTGAGTCATGAATAAAAAAAAGAAAAAAATTAACAAATTGGCCCTCCACGCACCTGTCATTGCATTCTCTGAGATCCTCCCAGTATGGGAGAAAGGTGGAGGTGTGCATAAAATCCTTAAAGAAGAAATAGAGGACCTAAATACATGGCTTCAGGGCTGGTGCCTGGAGAATGGACACCTTTTTTATCCGGGATTGGAAAGACTTCTGGAACAGAGGTATCTTCAGGCACAATGGACTGCATCTAAATATTCAAGGACTAAGAGTGCTGGAGCAGAAGTTTGATGTCTTCATGGGGCTTTTAAACTAGGCACTGGAGAGAGGGTGGCAGCCCCACATAGCCCTGTTGTCTCTCCCTCAAAACATAGGCTTTTCTGCAAAAATTATGCAAAACAGAAGGAGCATTTATTTGGTAAATGACCAAAAGGTACACCAGAAAAGGATGCAAATGAGAGGAAAGACACTAAAAGCAGGTAAAATCAGGTTTGAAGAGCCATGTATACCAGTGCAAGGCGTCTCACAAACAAGGTAGCAGACCTTATTGCAATCATTACAGAAGCAAATCTAGACTGGGTCGCTATCACTGAAACATGGTACAGTGATGACCATGACTGGGAAACGATGATCCATCCCAGGATTCAGCCTCTTCAGAAGGCACAGAAAAGGGAGAAAAGGGGGAGGGGTGGAAAAGTACATGGGAGAGGGGATAAAGACAACAATGATCCAAACAGCTCATACCGATTCTGAAGCACTTTGGGTTACATTCAAGGTGGGGAATGACTCGATGACTCTTATAGGAGTAATTTACAGACCCCAAGTGCAGGGATTGGAAGGTGACAGAGAGATAATCAAGACCATACACAAGATGACTGACAAGGAAGAGGTAATCATAGTGGGTGACTTCATATAAACTGGGGTACCTAAACAGCTGAATCATCAGTCAGCAAAGACGTCCTGGAAGCTTTGCAAGGCTCAGGCCTAAGGCAACTGGTGAGAAATCCAACAAGGGGAGAAGTTGTCCTGGATTTGGTACTCACAAACGGAGAAAATATCACAGCAGTGGAAGTCGGGAGTCACCTAGGATCCAGAAACTGGCATATGTTGTGGTTCCAGGAAGCTACGGCTGCTGAAATTAGGCACTCAGAAACTAAAGTATTAGACATTAGAAAAACAGACTTTGCTAAAATGAGGGAAAGTCTTAAAAACAGTCTTGCTAGGAAAATAAGTGGAAGGGGAATTGAGGATTACTGGTCACATCTAAAGAGGGCTATAATGGAAGCCTCAAATCAATATCTAAAGAAGGTGAGTAAAGCAAAAAAGACAAGTTCTGGCCAGAACCGATAGGGCTGTGATGAGCTGCCCAGTGGCCAAAGTTACACGTGTGCTTAGAAATTATTGAATGCCCAGGTGTAACTTGGCCATTTTTTGGGGGTGTTGCATCAGATTTTCAACATGGCCTTTTTGGGACCACTCCTCATGAAGAGTGCCAGTGTCATTTTGTTCACTTGTTCCAAAAGATGACTTCACAGAGGGACCGCGCCATTCTGTGCCACAGGTGTGAAAACATGTTTCGGACAGGATGTGAAAAATGATAGCTGTACTGTTGAAAAGGAGGTGTGCAAAATTGGCAGTGTTGAAATGTGGAGTGCAAATATAAAAATTGGCAATGTTAGGGCATCGTGAAACTTCACAATACGCTCATGACGCAATAATTTGCTTGTTTCACCAAATTTTTTGTATATTTTGACCCCACCTCATGAACAGTGTCACTGTCATTTCATGAAATCATTCCCAAAAGGTGATTCCATGCAGTGACTGCTAAATCATCTTTCAGAAATGAGTAACACAATGACAGTGAAAGTTTTCATGAGGTGGGGTCCCAAGAACCTCATGTTGAAAATTTGGGTCCAAAATTCAAACAAAATTGCTGATTTCTCAACATAAGTTGAAAACCCCATTGAATGCCATTATAGCACATTTACCTTTGATTCTTCAGTTTGTGGTTCAACTTTGAAGAGTGCAGACAAGTCCCGGTCCAGACAAGATGACAGCACCAACCTCTGGCAGTAAGTAAGGGATAAGGGGGGGTGCAGGGAGGTGGGTGTTCAGTGGGAGGGTGGGATGGGAGGAGGACTGGAGCAATGAAGATAAAAACATGTTTGGGGACATTTTTTCTTTATTCACAGGAAATAAAAAGTATCATTTGGGCACACTGGGGTGGTCCCAGTGTGGCACATGAGTGGGGGGTGGGTACATGATGCTGACACGGGGATTGGGCACCCAAATGTTGACAGGGGGTTGGGGAAAGAAAAAAATACATTTGGGCACACTGGGTGGGATCACAGTGTACCACATGAGGGGGGAGGCTACATAATACCGACATGGGGGTTGTGGACCCCGATGTCAGCACAGAGATGGGAATGGAGAAAGTAGGGAGGAAAACAGCAGTGGGAGGGTGCAAGATGGTTTTCTTTGTTGCCTGTGCTGGTGGTGGTGACACAACTGTGTACACAGCACTCACGCATCGTGGCTGCTGCGAATGGCATTGTGCCATTCACAACATGATAACTACAGCAGAACTGCACATGCGCTTGAGTCACGCATGTGCAGTTCATGCTCGAATGGAAGTAACACGAAATAGTGCGCACTGTTATCTGTGAGTGGCTGATCATGGCAGAGGATTTCAAGCACTGTTGGACTTTCAGAAGGATACTTCCAAAAGTCCAATGGAAGGTTCCATGATCAGCCATTTTTAGAGCTATGATCGATCACAAAATGACTGTAGGTACTGCCTACAGCCCTAAAAAGGAAACCACTCTGGTTTTCTAGGGAGGTAGCCACTGGGATCAGGGAAAAATGAATCACTTTCAGAAGACACAAGGACCCAGGAAGCGACAAAGACAGGGACACATACAAGGTAAAACTGAAGGAGGTAGGCAAGATGATTAGGGCTGCGAAGACGGCAACAGAAGGAAAGATAGTTAGGGAGGTCAAGAAAGGGTGCAATACCTTCTTTAGATATATACAAGAAAAGAGAAAAACAAGGTGGGTATAGTAAGAATCACGAGGATAGAGGAGGGGCAAGCAGTGGGTGACAAAGAAGAAGCAGAGATCTTTAATGGATACTTCTGCTCCATTTTTACACAGGAGGAAGAAGGTTGCATACCCACACTGAGTGGAGGAAGCACAATAAATTGTGAATTCGACTCAAGGCCATTCACAAGGGAAAGGGTCCTTGAAGAACTGGGGAAACTTAAGGTGAACAAGGCAATGAGCCCAGATGAAATTCACCCTAGGATTCTCAAGGAGATATGAAAGGAGCTTGCAGCACCTCTGGGTGACCTATTTAACCTATCACTTGAACTGGGTGAGGTCCCAAAGGATTGGAAAAGGGCCAGTGTTGTCCCTCTTTACAAAAATGGGAGTATGGAAGAGGCAGACAACTATCGGCAGGTTAGCTTATCTAGAGGGGAGCAATAATTTGGATCAAAAGCAACATGGTTTTATCTCAGTAAGATCATGCCATATAAACCTAATCGACTTCTTCAACTGAGTTACCAGAACAGCGGATCAAGGAGGCACTGTGGACATAGTGTATCTGGACTTCAGCAAAGCCTTCAGCTCTGTACCACATAGAAGGTTGCTAAGGAAGCTCACCAGCTTGGGAATGGGGCAGAAACTGGTAAACTGGATTAGTGACTGGTTGAGTGGGAGAATCCAGAGGATACTTATAAATTGCACTTTATCAGAATAAAGGGGGGTGACTAGTGGCATGTTGCAGGGGTCAGTGTTAGGTCCCATCCTCTTTAATCTCTTCATTAGAGACATTGTGGAGGGCTTGCATGGAAAGGTAAGCTTGTCTCCTGATGATACAGAGATATGCAACAGGGTCAATGTCCCTGGAGGGTTGGAGAGAATGAAGGTGGATCTCGAAAGTTAGAATTGTGGCTGAAAACATGGCAACTGAAATTCAACACCAAGAAGTACAAGGTGATGCACCTAAGGAAAGGCAACACAGGAGAGGAATACTGCATGGGAGGCAAGACACTAGAGACCACAAAGCAAGAAAGGGACCTGGTAGTGATTATACCAGATGACCTAAAAAAACAAAGCAGTGCAAAAAGGCTGCATTAAAGACAAATGGAATACTGCAATGCATAGGAAGGGGAATAGCCAGTAGTAAATGGGAGGTTGTGGTGTTACTGTATAGATCACTGGTAAGGCCACACTTAGAGTACTGCATCCAGTTCTGGAGACCACATTTCAGAAAGGACATAGATAGGTGAGAGACTGTGCAAAGGAGACCTACGAAGATGATACAGGGCATGCATCAGAATTCTTATGAGGAGAGACTGAGGGATCTCAACATGTATTTCTTGGAGCAATGGAGGGAGAGGGGTGACGTGATTGAGACATTCAGATTTATAAAGGGATTAAATTGAGTATAGCTGCAAGACCACTTTCAGGTAAAGAGCCATTCAAGAACTAGGGGTCATGATATGAAGCTGGGGGGGGGGCAAGTTCAGGAGCAACACTCATAAGTTATTTTTCACAGAGATGGTGGTCGACACATGGAACAGCCTCCCCCAAGGAGTGGTGGAGGCAAAGATGGTGGGGGCTTCCAAGAATGATTAGGATAGGTACACGGCATCATAACACTGTGTAACAGTTAAGGGTGGGGGGGGACAGGGTCATGGGTGGACTAGATGGACCATGTGGCCCCCGTCTGCCATCACATTCTATGAAAGCTCAGCCCACTGCTTTGCACCAGTTTGATTCCTGCAGCTAGCTATGCTAATTAGGGTCCTTAATCCTAATGAATCACTCATGCATAACTACCTGCCATTTTCATGCCAGTTACATTCACAGTGAGGAGTCCATTGAAAACAGGATTTCTGCAGACAACCAAGCACTGATCCATTCATTTAAAAGTAGGTGCTTCCTATTAGAAACATTAAGCAGCCCTGAAAAATGCCTTCCGTGTTCTACCCCTAAAGTGAGATCCACTTGCCCTAGGTGGCTTTCAAATGGAGCAGACAGATATGCTGCTATACTGGACGTTCACTCTTACTACATCAATATATCAAAAATATTGTCTTTACTATATTGCTGTGTATTGGTGAAGAGAAACCATATAAATATAGTAGGACACAACAATGTCAACCTTTGTCTTTAAGGTTTTATTTTTAAAATAATTAAGTTCCTAGCCCTTATGGTTCCACCTCTACAAAGAAATTATTCTAAGAAAAGATTGCCCTTGGAATTGTAAGGGCTGGAAATATTTTTTTTTTTTCAAAAGAACGCTTTGTAGTCAAGCCACCATGGATACAGCAGTGCCATGATGTGATGCAGGAATGATACAGTATATCACAAAGTGCTGCAGTATGTTGCAGGGAACAGTATAATTCAATGGCAATTAAGCCCTTTTGCCATGCAGTGTTTTGTGACATCTCACTTAACTGCAAGTTACAACATTGCATCGTGACTGGCTCCACTGTATATCTTGCCTATACACTTTCTTTGCATCTATATAGAAAGACCTGTGTAGTGTGAGACTGTATTTTAATTTTACTTTGCCAAAGCTCCATCCTGCAGCAGTCTTGCCAGTTTTTCCAGCAAGTGCCCAGTTACTGGAGACTCAGTGATTGCCATCAGTGTTCAAGCGGGACATTTAAATTTCATCAGCACAGGAGGAGGGGAAGAAACATCTGAAAAGGCTTACATTGCCACTGCATGAGTGCAGTGGCGCGAGCATGAGTGCCACTCGGAAGAGAAACATGGATATAAATGGTTTGGTAAAACCCCTTAGAATAAATGACTGCGAAAATAGTGGTAATCTCATTGAAACGACAGTTTAAAGTGTATTTAAGCAGTTTAACAATATCAGATTGCTCTGAGTGTACTAGGGTAAATTGTAAGTGACTAATGAATGAAAACCTACCTGTTTTAATATAAACTGTTGTCTTCCCCAGATGCTGTGCCATCGGCAGTAAGGTCTGTGCTGGAGGTACGGCTCCTGAGAGCAAACTATCAGTCAAGGTTGCTCTGAATCTTAAGTTTCACATAAACAGAAGGAATATTTGTTTTAATATAGATTGCTTTAAAACTGAAGCTCCAAGTAATTGAAAAGGCAATTTACTTTTGAAATAAGACTCCAGCATTTTTGACTTGGAATTGGACGCTAGAGATATTGTTTGTAGAGTGCTGCCCCTGGGTTTTGAATATACTCAGTGCTGTATATAGGTCACTTGTGCTAGATGTTTTGACCCAGAGACACCATCCTATATTTGTTTATTATAGGTTTATGTGGAGTTCTTCTCTATTTTAAAATTGGTTATTGTAGTGAAAATGAAAGGGGAATTGTTATTTAAGATGATGGGGTTGGTAGTGGGTTTGGTTAGCATGGTTCAGCTGTGTGCCTCTATAGAGACTGACACTTTAATAGAAAGGTCATGCACTTATGTAAATTGTTTTTTCAACAATTTGAGGCTACAACAAGTATTAAAGCTGACCATGTGGAGAAATCCTTTCAACCCTATCAAAGAAGAACTTTGAGTAAAGCACTTTGTGATATTAACCAGGTGTACCTATTCATGTGATCAGCCTCTATTGCTGTCTGTGGCTCTTTGTGGGGATGTTGAACTGAACCCAGGCCCAAGGGGAAATTCCATTAAATTGGTTTTAGATAATGCAAGAAGTATGATCAAAAAAATTGATTATTTCAGAACCTGGGTAGAACATGAAGAGCGGGACATAGTATTACTGACAGAAACATGGTTAAAAAAGGAAATTGAACATACCGTAATGAGGTTGAATTAAAATATTTTTATCATTTTAGGCAGGATCGAGGGTCATTGGGGGGGTGTTCTAATGTATATTAATCACTCAATTGGTCACTCTAAAATCTTATTCTCAGGGATAATTGAAGGAATTAAATACTTGTTAATTGAGATACAGGCATTAAAACTGGCTATAGGAGTGGTTTATTCTCCACCTAAAACAAACACCATTCACTTTGACAAATTCTCACATATATTAATGTGACATTTGGGCCAATTACAAACTATTTTGACTGGTGATTGTAATGCAGCCTGGGGTTCCCTAGGGGTCAAAAGTTGGAAGATTCAATGAGTTGTTTACATCTAATACAAATTATAGACATTCCCACAAGGAACGACTCCTTAAATAGTACAGGCAATATTTTAGATTTGATTTTTGTCTCACCAGAGTTGACTATCTTGGAAGAAAGCATTTGTGCTCCAAGTTTAGGAGATCACAATGTAGTTAAGTGCATTTTCTCTGTTACCAAAAATATTACCCTCACAAATCTGGTGCCACAAATGTCCAAAAGATGTTATACAACATTTTTTTTTTTTACATCTATTCTGCTTTTTTCCAGCAGGACCCTTCTGCCAGGATCCAGCCCTGGTCATGGCCCCCCGAGACTCCCACCTACTGCTGATTGCCATTGTTTCTCCAGGTCATCCCCCTTGCCCCCCCCGGAGGGTGGGGTCATGGCACCGGTCCCCTGTATTCTGGTGCCATGGGCTAGTATCTGGTTTGGAGATCTTCTGGCAGCAGAGGCTAATTGAAGTCCCGGGGAGGACTTCACAGAGACAGGGGTCCTGTCATGTTTTTCCTTCCCCTTGTAGGCTGGGGCAGAGATGTGCAATGATGTCCAGCATCTGTCCCGCCCCAGTGAGCATTGATTTTGCGTCGCTTACAAGGCAGCAACCCAGCCTCCACCAGGTGTCACTCCTCTGCAATTGCAGATCCCCCTTCCCCGAGAGAAGGAGAGTGGTCCTAAGGATGCTCAATCCTTCTCCCCTTGGCTGGCCCTCCAATGACCCTGGTCCGTTCCTGAACCCGGGTCGCCAGCGTTGCAAGCGGAAATCCCACCACTGCACCAGTGGGCAGGCATAAAAAAGATGTTATACAAAATTTAATAGCTTGTCATTAAGAAAGTACCTTCAGGGACTTCCATGGTGTAGGATTTTTCTTATCCCAGATTTAAATTTGGCTATACAGGAATTTATAATAATGTTTGGGAATGCTTGTGACAAATTGTCCCCATATAAAAAAGTAAATCAAAGATTGAAACATCTGCCATGGTTACTAAAAATAAGAAAATTGATTAGATTAAGAAATCAACTCTGGAAAAAAGCAAATAAAACACTAAAAAGTGAAGTCTGGGAACAATATAGATGGGTAAGGAATAAAGTAATATTGGAAATCAGGAAATCAAAAGCTTCTTATTACAAACAAAGAATTAAAGAATTAACTGACCCAGATGTGTATCTGTCTGTAATAAAAAATGTTATGAACCCAATTAGAAACCTGAGTGAGATAAAATTGAGCCAAGATGGGAAGGTGTTTGAGACAAATAGGGCTGATGATTTTCTAAATAATTATTTTATAAATATTCCTGACTTGAAACTAAAAGCTACATCTAATATTAAACTAGTGAATGATGTGAACCAAGGGAATCCCCTAATGAAAAAAAAAAAAAACACCTAAATTTAGATTTAGGAGAGTGAGAAAAAAAGAAGTGTTAAAAAGTATAAATAGACTAAAAATAAATAAGGCAAGTGGACCAGATAAGACAGATAATAAATTGTTGAAGGAAGCCACCTTGGAACTGTCACCAATATTATGGGATATTTTTAATTGGAGTTTAAGAAAGGGAAAGTTTTATTCTAGTTGGAAACTTGTCAAAGTGATTCCGATAGATAAAGGAGGAGATCCTATGGAAGCCTTAAACTGTCGCCCAGTAGCTTTATTGTCCACGATATCTAAGTTGTTTTAAAAAATTGTTCATGATCAGTTGATGGAGTATTTGGAGATGTATAACAAATTAACACAATATCAATATTGTTTTAGGCAGGGTAGGTCCACAGCTACCGCACTCTCGGACTTAGATCTTATAGCTCCCCTCTGGGGAAGCAAAGTTCGTGGGTGTGGTATACATGGACCTATCCAAAGCATTTGATTTAGTAAATCACAGTATTTTGATTAATACATTGGAGAAAATAGGATGTGAGGAAGAAACCTGCAAGTGGTTTAAATCATATCTTGACAGAAGGTCTCAATTTGTTATTTTGAATGGTCAACAGTCAAGAATGGACTATGTGATGAGAGGGGTTACCCAGGGATCTATCCTGGGCCCCCTCCTGTTCATAGTCTATTTAAATGACTTGCCAAACAATATTAAACATTCACAAATTCATCTCTATGCAGACGATACTGTATTAGTAGCAGTAGGAACCACTCCAGGAGAAGTAGAGCAGAAATTATAAAGTAAGTTTTGCATAATGCAAGGTCATTTTTCATCTCTGGGTTTATTAGTAAATAATAAAAAGACACAGACTATGTTTTTTTTGCATCAGAAAAGAAGGGAGTTTCAAAATTAAAAATAATGACAGGAAGGTAAGATCTTGGAACAAACTGAGACGTACAAGTATTTAGGGATACAAATAGATCAGCATTTAACATTCCAATAGCATATCACAAATTTAATAAAGAAAACAAATGCAAAAATTGGAGCAATAAGATGCATATCAAATTGTATAACAAAAGAAACAAGATTGACCATGATAAACCAATTAGTATTACCAGTAATTGATTATGGAAGTCATATTTATAGACATATAACAAAAAAAGTTAAATAACTTAGATACACTTTACAGTAAGCTTGCAAGATTTGTGTTAAAGTGCAACCCTAAAACCCATCACTGTACAATGTATATAGACTTAGGTTGGACTTCGTTAAACCTACTGGCTAAGTGTATTTGGTTGAATCAGGTCCGGGGCATATTTAAAAATAAATCTTTAAATAAGTTAAAAATTAAACTATGAAAACCCAAACATGGTTTAAACTTAAAAAAAAAACAGGTGATAGGGATTTAATCATACCAAAATTAACTAACCGGTTTAGTGCAATGACCTTTCAGTACCAGGTTGCCTCTAGCTGGAACTGCCTCCCCCTCTGTGTACGAAAATTAACTATTACTGACACTGTTTTCAAAACTGCAATGAACCACGAACCCTGCTTTTGTTGTTACTGCAATAGGTAAAAAGAATGTAGTGGTTAAATGACTATTAGCCTTTTTAGATGTGTTTGTAATATTTTGTAACTTACTTGTATTTTTGAATGTTTTGTATTTTTGTATCTACGTTAAATATTTGTAATGTTGTAACTACTTAGTTTTATATAAACAGGTAAGCCTTGTAAATAGGGATTTTCGGAACCCTAATGGATGTATCACTCTATAAATAAAAACATTTTACCTGCCTTACCTACCTATATAATGGTAATGCACTTTCACTGTCCATACAGTATACTATACTTTAGTTTTTGTAAAATCTGTTTATTGGCATGCAGAAAAGGTTGGTATTATGGCACACACATGTATGTCATGTAGTATACATACATTAGCGTTAAACATTTAAGGGTAGCCCATGACATGGGCGTTGGTGATTGAGCGCTTGCAATAATGGCAACTCAATCCTGGCACATGTCGATGGGGCTACTGCTGAGGCAGGGTAAGAGGATGGGGAGGTGGGCATATATACATGCATGGGACGCGGGAGTGAGTGTGAAGGAAGGGAGGGAGGGTTGGCCTGGAGCTGTGAGGGTTCCGGGTTCAGGTCTGGGCGTGCCCACATTTTTGTGCACCTTGCCCGAAATTATTTTTCTCCAGATTTTTCACCCCCCCGACATGCACCCCTCTGGGGTTAAGAATACTTTAGTGGGGAGGACAGGGGGGGTGCAGCCCTTTGAATGAATAGTCAAAATCTGAGTCCCTGGCACCGTTTTCTTGTGAGCCAGGGTGTACATCATCTAAATTGATTTTCAGCGATGTACACTCGCCCTGCTGCCGATTGTGATTACACTTTCGCAGCTATCACATAAATCCCATTTAAGAGTCAGAGGCCCTCCCCACTTTCAGCACATAACAGAAAATAAAATACTGATATTTATTGTACTTTTGGAACATCTTGTGTTGAACAACATTATACATCTTGCCCCTGCATCTTTAATATGCCAGACCTCCTTGTTTAGTAATTTGGGAACCAGGGAGCTGCTAATGCCAACTCTAGGTGTCTCCACATATTGTCATATTCAGTAATTTTGTGGAGGACAGAATAGTGAGTATTTTCAGTTCTCATGCACTCTAATCATTTTGACACCCATTGGGCTATGGTAGGAAGTGTATTCTGCTTCCAGTGTTGTGCCATCAGCTTCTTGTCCACTGTTATTTCCAGTCTCCAGAGGGGTTAGCAATAAATCCATCCCTGTGGTCCCTGCAATGCTAGACCCTTTGAGATTCCCTCAGCTATGGGTGTAAAGGGGATATCCAGGATTTTAGAAAGGATGTCTGTGATTTCCAACCAGAGGGGTTGAATGTGTGGACATAACTATACCAAATGTATGAAGGAGACTTCTCCTACTGTACATCTAGGGCAGCTACAAAGTAAGTTATATGTAAGAAGTTTTCTTTATTCTTTGGGAACCAGATAAGGCCACTAGGCACTAGTGCCTGTTTTCAGAGGTCACCCGGGAACTCTGGGGAGGTTAAGTGACTTGCTCAGAGTCACACAGTATGCAAGTGGAGGTTGTGGGACTCAAATCCAAGTCTACTGGAGGTAAAATATTTCAGGGGGAGATGGATTAGCAGGGATTGAAATAAATGTAAACATTGCAGTAGTAGTATACACATTTTAACTTTATTAGCCCTGCCAATTAAGGAATGTGGAAAGGTTCCCCACCTATCACATACCTATTTAAAGTGAAAGTCCCTTCAGCATTTTATTCTGTTTCCTTGCGTAGTTTGTAGGCAAGCTCAATGATTGTCTCTGTTGCACTCTTCTAATTTCATCAGGGTTTAAATGAAAATGAAGGTCCTTGAGTCTGGTGTGAAAAGCTGCTTGACTCCATTGCAAAGGTGATAATCTGACTTTTGTAAAACAGCCTGGAATTTTATGATGTTTTGGTGCTAAAGCCTGCAGTAGTTATACTGTATTAGTCAGTGCTGTTGCTGTCCTCTGCAGTCTCCATGTTTTTGCCTTATGCTAACCATAAAACTTATAAAGGCATAGTAAGTGCCTTGCTGTTTTCTGTAGTTTAAAGAGTATCTGAGTTAGAAAAAAATGCTTTTAGAGAATACAGGAACTTCACAAGACATATAACGAAACTGAATGAGAGTATAACTTCTGCTGGCTTGTGCAAGTACACATTATCAACTCCTGTGATGCCTTGCTTGAGTGGGGCCATGACCTTTGGAATTGAGACAAACGGGTTTTCACACCAGGGCAAAACAGAGTGAAGGAACTTCATTTATATTTAAATTATGACATTGGGGGTGCAAGACAGGGAATCATTGTTAATGCCTACAAACTACACGGATAAAAACAGGCAAAGGGGACTTTCCCTTTAAAGTTTTGGAGGAGGGGCTAAAAGTTCAGAGATCTCAGTTTAGATCGCTTCTTAGGGAGATGTATTTCTTGGTATCTGAGGCTGGTGGTTGTTTGCAGTCATACTCAAGATACCTGGAGAGGTATTCCGCTTCAGAGCAGATACTTGCATCTAGACCAGCTGATTTTATGATCAGAAATAGTGCCATAGATCTGGAAAATGTCTGTCAGGGCTAGAATTGCCATTTGTGGGTTGGCCAGGAACTAAAAGAAATTGTCCACAAAGACAGAGTCTTTCTGGTTCACTCCTTGAAAGGTCATCCCTTTGATTGCTGGGCTCTCTCAAATGGCAAAGGCTAGGGATTCAAAGTAAGGATGTATAGGAGAGGGATGAGGGGGCAGCCCTACCTAGTGCCTGTTAATTTTTTTAAATCTGTTTTTATATCCCCTCTACACCATTGTCTCCATTATCCCTCAGGGTCCCCAAGGTGCCTAGATCCACCTACCCCTGGTCCCCTACAGTGACCTACCTTCATGTGACTCTGGTATCAGAAACCTCCAGGAAGGAAGGAGGGCTGACATACCTGCACAGTCCTTGTCAGGCAGGTCATGGAGGGTTCCTGGATCAGTCTGTGTTTGGTCCAATGGGGCTATTGCTAGTTTCATCAGTGTTTTTTTTCCTTAAGTTTCTCCCATCCTACAGATATGTATACATGCATGGGAGATCGAAAGATTGTGGTCCCATTGTTGTGTCCTGCCACTCTGCACTGCCAACTGTAGTTCACCAAGGTAGCAGTATTACAGTGACCCACCCACCCCAGAGGAGGAGGAGGAGGAGGAGGAGGAGGAGGAGAGCATCTCCTGGGATGCTCAATCCTCCTCCGAGCTGGCCCCTGATGACCCAAGCTTGTTTCTAAACTTGGATCACTGGCATTGTGACTGGTAGCACTACTGCTGTGATGATGGTCTGGCCATAGTGTCTCTTGTAAGAGGAAATAGGTCCAACATGAGGCCATTGGTGAGAATCTGAGTCTGAGGGGATTTATAGAGTGCCACAGATCGAGTGAATTTTTGGGCCAAAATGTTCCAGTACAGCAAATATGAAGGGTCACTCAACCTGGTCAAAGGCCTTCTCAGTGTCTGAAGCAAGTAGACCAGGCCCAGCAGCCCCATCCCGGGCCACCGCCACATGATGTTCATCGTTCACGGGATATTATGTTTGGCCTGATGTTCCTCGATGATACCCCCTGGTCTCAGTGAATGTCCAGTCTCAGGCAGACCACCAAGAATTTGGCTATCATTTGTTATCTGCACCAAGTAGAAAAATCAGATGGTAAGAGCCGCATTGGTTATAATCCTTGCTGGGCTTGGGAAGGACTGTTACTGTGGCCATAGTATGAGACAGAGAGAGAGAGAGAGAGAGAGAGAGAGAATCACTCCCCCCATCCAGTGCTTTCAGGACCATATCCTCCATTCAGTCTTGCAGAACATCCCAGATTTTGTTATAGAATTCAGCAGGCAATCTGTCAGGCCATGGGACCCTGTCTGAGGTAAGGGAATGGATTGCCTGATGCAGCTCCTCTCTAGAGGGGACACAGTCCAGGGCCATCCTAACTGGGTCTGGCAGCTAGGGGAAGGAGCCCAAGAAGGCATCAGGATAAGGGTATTTGCCTTTATTTGAGAGGTACAGAGGTACATGTAGTGGGTCTGGAAAGCCTTCCCTATGTCCTGTTGCTGGGGGGAATTGTATCCTCCAGGGTTTTGTTACTAGAGATATATAGTTCACCTCCTGCCCCTTTAATTGCCAGGCGAGCCACCAGCTCAACTTGTCACCATTAAAGTAAGCACCTACCCTTGTAAGGAGTAGATGCTCCAGGCAAGCTGATATCTTCTGACTGAGTTGATACTTGAGTGTACAGAGTTTTCTTAGTTTATGAGTTGATATTTGACTCATCAAGTCTTTCTCTTATTTGCACTTGAACTAGTGTCAGATTTTGAGCTGTGATCACACTTAATTTCTCTGTAACAATTTTATTTTTGTATATACTCATTTTGTACCAGTCTTAATTATGAAATGTTGCTCTATTGCCTTGTTTCATCTATTGTACTACTGTTCCTACTATTCTCCTCCCCGGCACACACCTGTTAATGGGCCTCGGCTCACTGTGCCTATCAAAATCCTCTGGGTCCTGTACTCAATCTTCTATGTCTTTTCCTATTTGGACCTCTACATTTCCCTTGTTTGACACCCTAGAGATGGAGACTCTCCTGGCTAAGGCCTTTATGGCTTCCAATCTGATGGAAGCCAGTGTGTCCCCTCTTAAGTTATAAGCAAAGAATTCCTACAATTCTGGGAAAATGTTTTATTTAAACTCCCTGTACAACAGCAGCCTGGTATCTACTCACCATTGTGTATGGGAGGGGACATTGCTATTTCCTAGCAACACTAGGAGAAGATAGTGGTCAGAATGCATTAGTGGGCTGTAGGTAGCTGACACTAGATTTTGGAGCAAGTCATGCGATGGGAGCATGGAGTCAGTTCATGTGTAGAGATTGTGGGCATGGGAGAAAAAAAGAACTCCCTTTCTGAGGGGTGGAGGAAGCACCACACTCCTGGCAGGCTCCTCTTGGTCACCATCTGCCCGAGAGCTGCAGAGTTCTTTGGAGGATGCCTCATTGGTGGAACAGACCAGTCCATCAGCTAGTCCCAAGGGGTGTTAAAATCTCCCCCATAATAGCCTGTTTAGGAAAGTCAGCCAGGGTCAGGGACATGTGATGAAGAAGTCCGGGCAATCAAAGTTTGGTCCACAGACTGCTACTACTGTGAGCTGCCCCCCTCCAACCTCTACTGTAGCTGGCAGATATCTCCCCTGCAGTTCTGCCACATGTCTGACAACTCTGGCTGAGAGGCCAGGTCAAAACAATATACCTCCCCCCCGACTTTGGATGTAAATCTAGCCAAAAAAAGGGTGCTTTCCTAGGATTTCTCTAGTTGGAGGGCCTCCTTCTTAACAATGTGAGTCTCCTGCAGTATGGTTTTATCCCTCTTTACTTTTCTAATATGGATCCACACTTTCTTCCTTTTCATTCAGTCTATTGATATTCCATGTTAGCATGTTCATGGTCTCCGTAGGAGGGATCAGAGATTCTTATCTATGCCCCACAAAGCCACCTTCTTATCCCACCATGCCTAATGTTTACTTTACCTGCTTGTCATATTTTCAATGAATGAAACATGTATCCAACATTTTTATGTCCTCTATTAACATTGATTCAAAACCAAACATTTGCTTTTCTGATAGAACTTGAACTTCTCCCTATTTCCTCCATCTCCTGATAACCATTGATATTTTGCAGATATTGATGAGCATATCACTTTTTCCTGTTCCTCTCCCTCTTCCTCCCCACAACCCCAGCCCCACCCTGTCCAGCCCTCAGAGCCAATGGCTCTGCTTCCCCACAGGAACAACAGGTTCGACTGACTGGGAGGATCCTCCCATGTACCCACCCCCTGAATCTAGGTGGATTCACATTTTCCATTCTACTTCGTGATAGGAGCTGGTGTGGAGTTCCTTGGACTCCTTAAGAATAGTAATGCATATGCATGTAGAAACCATTGTGCAATTGAAAAAATGGTTAGGAAATTTAACACTGTTCCCTGATCCAAGTGCCTATGCATAGGCCTCTTACACCTCAGCTGGTTCATGATTCCCATCAGTGAGTCAGTGGCCATGGTTTATTTCTTCAGTGTTGGGCCAGAGAAGGAAGAGACGCCGCTGCAGTCCAATTACCCAAGAACCCACCATTGCATCTGCACCTCCCCCCAGCTCCCATTATATAATGTCTAGTTTAGCTTTGACCCAATTGTTCAGTCAGACTATCTTTGTGGGAGATCAGATAAGAAAAGAGTCTTGTAGTTGGTAATTAGTAATGTCCAACACTTGTACTGAATGTCTGTTCCCTGTGGCCTCTCTGACACTAACACTCTCATTCTAAGAGGTGCCATGTACATTTAGTCTTTAGGGTAGCATCCAGTGTATAAACAACCCTGTAGTATGAGAAGGGCTGTAAACCAAATAACATAAGTGCAGTAACAAAACCAGAAAATTTAAAGTTCAGGTTTTTGTGGGACATTGTGCAGTCAATTTGTTGGGGGGAGCATCTCTTACAGTACCAGCAAGAAGGTCATCACTGTCAGACTGTCTGACCCTGCACTACACCATGTGCTATCTTGCCAAAGTCCCTATTCCCACCACAGAAACCCTCCATCTCACCTCATGCCACAATATTAGCAGATGGATACCACATGAAGGCAACTTCCATTATGTTTGGGCTACTTAACTGGGGCTACTTAACTGGGGCTGTAAAGGTATCATTCAAGTCCCTATCAGAGAAAGCATTATGGGTTTAATTTTGAGTGTCAAGAGACAGTGAGTACATAGCCCTCCAGTGCCATGAGGGAATCGACTGTCCCCTCATCCATCTTATCTGCACCAGTTGTAGTTCAAATCCAGCAGCCACTCTAATAATCAGGGTGTGGGACTTTTGTAGTGAAGATCAGAGTGGTCCTCCTTAGCTGCAGCCTTGGTATCCAAACAAGCATTTGTCAATGCCGAACGTTCACTTGCAAGTATTTGCAGTGGTGTTTGGTACTAGTACTGGGTTCAGAGAAGAGAGGAGGCAGCAGTGAGAGTGGTGGGTGCCACATGGTGGAAGCTGGACCATAAATGGTCCCAGAACTGATCCCTGAGGTACCCCGCTGGTCCCCCCTCCCAATAATTTGATCCCATTACCACCACCCTCTGCCTCCTGTCCATCAGCCAGTTTCTAACCTAGTTTGAGTCCTGTGGCCAGATTACCCATCTTGTCAATCAGCCTTCTATGTTGGACGTTGTTGAAGGCCTTGATGAAATCAAGGTAGGTGAAGTCAGCTGTTTTTCCCTGATTTACCTGATTTACTTCTTTAATGAGGTATTAGGGTTTCCAACCCTAATGCCCCACCCCCAACCCCACCCTGCACAGACTGACAGGCATTGGGGGTGTGTCTTTGGGTCATCAGCCATAAAGCTCACACCATTCCACCCCCACCCCCACTCAGCAGACACTGATAGGTGTCACTGTGTGCCTTGGGATCTTCAGCCCTAACTCTCTAAGCCTTTAGAGGATGTCATAACAACTGCACTAAAAAGATCAGGACCACAAAAGCAAACTATTACCTTTCTGCTTTTGAATCCACCAAGGGTAATACTAACAAGTTCTGGCACATCATTAAGCAGACAGAAGGTAACATTTTGCCTTCTCCATTACCAGGCAAAATCACCTTCAAAGGTAACATTATCGCCAAAAAATCCAGCATCCTGCATGGCTTTAACAACCACTTTTCCACCGTAGGTCTTGCCTTCTACTCTTCTAAGGCTGCCTCCCTTATCTCTGACACACCTAAGCACTTCTCACCACTATCTAATAAAATCTTCACTTTTACCCCATTTCGGTTTAAAGAGGTTGAAGATTTCCTAATCCACCTTAATGTCAAGAATGGAGCAGGAAATGACAGCATAGGTTCCTACTTCCTTAAAGACAGCTTCCAGTTCCTAACAGCACCATACTGCATCTGTTTAATTTGTTAATTTGTCCATTACTGTACCTGATGTTTGGAAAATAGCTCAGGTACTCCCTTTATTTAAACTGGGTGACCCTATTGACCTAAATAATTACTGATCTATATCCATTCTACCCGTACTGTTTAAACTCATTGAGAAACTGGTAAATGCCCAAAATAAGACACTATCTCAGAAAATCAAACCTAATAAACCCGGCACCATCTGGTTTTAGACCATCTCATAGCACCACCTCTGCTTTAGATTCTGTTACAAATGGCTGGGTCCTGGCCATGGATAAGAGACAAGTTACAGAGGCTGTCTTCTTGGACCTCAGCAAAGCATTCTACACAGTTGACCATGCTCTTCTCCTCAATACACTTTATTGTCATGGCATTTCTGGCTCTGCACTGTCATGGTTCAACAGTTATCTAACTAATAGATTACAACAGGTGAAAGTGGATGACTCCCTTTCCCCTCTCCTTCCCTTAATGAGAGGAGTACCACAAGGCTCGATCCATGGACCCCTCCTATTCACGACATATATAAATTCCATAGGCAACAACATCAGCTCTTCAAAATTACGTCTATTCACAAATGATATGGTAATATACCTATCCAGACCATCAGTAGCTGAAGCCCGCGAAGAGCTCCAGTCCGAATTTAACCTGCTTCAACACAGCCTCATCCAATCAAAACTTCTATTAAATGTTAAAAAAACAAAAGTTATATAGTTCCATTCCAACCTTATGACCTCCATCACAAATGTGCTCATATCACTGCCCCCCATCAAGACCCTCCTGGGTGACGATCTGGAGGTAGTCAATAAATTCAAATACTTAGGATGTGAGCTAGACCAACACCTGTCATACTCTGATCATATAGCATCACTGGTGAATAAACTAAGACAATGAATTGGCTTCTTTTTCAGCAACAAGTCACTTTTTACCCCCGAAGCTAGGCTGCAATTAGTTCAAGTCAACATTCATGCCACTCCTAGACTATGCAGATATACTTTATGGTCACTGTTCAGACTCCTTGCTTCACCAGCTTGATGTTCTTTACCATAGGGCAATCTGCTTTATTACCAATGCCCACCGTCAAACCCACCATTGCAGTCTATATGCCACATTGGGCTGGATCTCCCTTTTGTCTAGATGTCTAATTCACTCCCTCTCCTGGCTGTACAAAGCCCTCCTCACCAAGTTCCCTCCATACATAACAAAACTATTCAAATATACGGTCTGCCCATACCACCTACGTAGTACCTCATACATCTTGCCAGATGTACCAAGTGCCCAGTCACGCTTTGGTGAAATGGCCATAAATCGTGCTCTCCCAAGTTCCTGGAATAAAGCCCAGTCTAAACTCAAACTACAAAACCTAATTCCTCTAAACAGTTTCAGAAAGCTGGCCTTTAGCAATCTTGACAGCTATAGTACATGCCTCAGAACATCTACCTCCCTCAATCCCTCTCAAGCATCAAACTTCACCCCACACTCATCCCTTTCTATCTCTCCTCTCACCCCCATCCAGCATGCCATTCCCACCCCAACTCCTAGTGTCTAGCCCTCATCTCCCAAGGTCCATGGAACAGCATTCCCCTAACCCTTGCCATCTCAGCACCCCATCTTCCTAGCACACAACCCCTATCTCAACCAAACTACCACTTTCTATAACTTCCTGCTTCAAACTCCCAATTACCATCACTGGTCAAGATCACACTGCTATCCACTCCCCCTATTTTTCACCTTCCCCCTCCTATCCTTCCCTCCTAAGCTCCTACCAAGCTACTTGGTAAGCATTTCCATCCTCCTTGGTACTCCATGCATTTCTTTACAAATGTTGTTTGTACTATTGTCCATTAGGTTTTGTGTACTATGTTACTGATTTATTGTTCTGTAATGTTCATGTATTATATTTTGCTTATGTTGTGATTACAGTTTGTTTGCTCAGGACCTCCTTGCAAATGAACCTGTTCAATTGAATATTTTCCTGCCAATAAACTTTGACTTGACTTGACTCATCCCATTCCATAATGAAATAAGTTGAGATGGGTGCAGTATAGGAGAATAGGGTGAATGTTAGGGCTGAAGACCTCCAAGGCACACCCTGATGCCTGTCACTGGCTACAGAGCGGGGGTGGAATGGCGTGAACATTATGGCTGATGACTCCAAGGCACACCCTTGATGCCTGTCAGTCTCTACTGGGTGGGGGAGGGGCATTACGGTTGGAAATTCCAATGCCCCAGGTGTTTGTTGGTATTTTCACACTAAATTATCAACATGGACTTTTTGGGACCCACCTCATGAACAGTGGCACTATCATTTTGTTACTCAATACAGAAAAGTGATTTCATACAGTGACTGCACCATTAAGCGCTACAGGTGTGATAACACATTTTGAACAGGATGTGAGAAATTACAGCTATACTGTTCATAAGGTGGTGTGAAAAACGACAGCTATACTGTTCATGATGAGGTGTGAAAAAATGTCAATGTGGAAAATCTGGAGTGAAAATATAAAAAAATTGGCAAAGTTAGGAGCGTGCATAGAAACTCTGCAATGCATGTTCATAGTGTGGCAATTTTGGGGAAATTTTTCACCACATTTTCAACATGGGCTTTTTGGGACCACCCCTCATGAACACTGGCACTATCATTTCAGTAGTCGGTCCCAAAAGGTGATTCCGTACAGTGACCACAAAATCATGTTTCAGGACCAAGTAACAAAATGACAGTGCCAGTGTTCATGAGATATGGTCCCAAAAAGGCTATGTTGAAAACCTTGGGCAAAAAGTTGAAGCCCTCATTGACAGCCATTATATAGTGCTTACCTTTATTCTTCAGTTCACAGTATGGCTTTGAATAGTGCAGACATGCCCCGGTCTACAGAAGATGACACCCAATGACCTCTGAAGGAAAGTATAGGATAAGTAGGGGGGGCAGAGAAGTGGGTGCCTAGCAGGAGGGCTGGGATAGGGAGGGAGAGGGGGATGGGGAGATGATGAGGGACTGTTTTCTTTTTTTAGATATAAAAATAAACAAACATTGGAGGGCCATTTTCTTTTTTGCAGGGTAACATAGCACAGACTTTGACAGCAGATAAGGGCCACGTAGCACACCCAGTCTGGCCATTTCTAAAGGGGGCATAGATATGGGGATACTGGGAGTGGGCTCCCCAGTAACCCCAGAGTATTGGGGGTACAGATATAGGGACACTGGTAGTGGGATTCCAGTGACATCCAGCATGAGATGGGCGCACTCCCGCCCCAGTCCTGCAGACATCCTCCTTCACCTCCGCCCCTTTCCCTGGTGGCCCCTGCTGTTGCTCCCCCCAGTCTCCACTAGGAGTCATTGGCAGCAGAGAAGTCACAACCCACACTCCCCGAGCAAAGCCCATTAATGTGTTGACTGATTATTGCCACAGCAATGCTGTTGATGGAATCTTGTCACGTGCTTCTGCTGAGACTTTGATTTTTTGCCATCAGATGATGTTGCCATTCCTCCTACTGTCCACTGGACTTTGCTATATAAATATATGTGGGGTGTGGGTGGCATAGCCCCCCACAATGGAGGTCACTCCTACTGCTGGACAGCAAATTGAAGGAGCATGTGGCTAGTGTCAGTAGATTGCTTGTTTTGTACTTTACACCTCTAAGTTCATTGTCATTGTAGCATGAGTAAGCCCTCTCTGAGAGAGTAGAGAAATCATCCAGATGCTTGATTCTCTCTCCCTGGGCCAACTCCTGGCAGTCCAGGCTCACTCCTGACCTCAGATCGCCAGTGTGGTATGAGGAGTGGTGTCCAGCACCTCAACCCTCGGCACCACTGGCCCAGCTCGATATACTATACTAATTGTGGTCTTCTACTATCATGACAAAAATAAGTAGTTTCAGTATCCCTATTTAACATCACTGTAATTATACCATATCAATCTACTAATTATACACTTACAGTATAGTGATGGAGATACACTGTATTTAAAAAAAAAAATTTATAAAGTTCATTTTTCTATAATGCTGTTTATCCTCCTCGGCTGATACAGACTGGCTATCTTTGGATCTGCCCCACTGTCCCCTCACTGGTGACCACCTCTGCAGGCCTTAGTTGTCAGCTGCATTCCCCATGGAGTGCCCCCATAATGAGGCCAGAAGGGGAAGGGCCAACCTCCCACAAGGAGACCCTCATCCAGATATTTGCTAACAGAGGCCAGGCAGTAGTGCAGGTGAAAGTTGGTACACAAAACATTATATACATGTGCCCTGGTGTTCATGTTCCTCCATTTTTCTCCCTTCACCATAGCTGGGGACACACATCAGCAGGTGCATGTTGTGGCACACACTTGTCACAGAGTCCTGCAGCTCGTTCCATTATGTGTCAGTCCTTTCTCACACTACTATCTGGCTTCCACCTGCTGGCAATCTTGCAGAAGTGCTGACGTGCTCTCCCTTCCCAGGAGAGCAGAGCAGTTCATTTGATGCTCAGTCCTTTCCCACCTGGTCCCTGGTTGGCCCTCAGCAACCTATGCTGATTCCTGAACATGGGATGCTGGCATAGCAAAAGATAAGGCCTTTCATGTCTCAGCCCTCCATGTCACTGGGCCAGATTATAAAATAACCTTTTGATACATTTTTGGATGTTTAGTTTCCTAAAGAAGCAGAGACAACAAACAAACAAAAATAACATTATATGATTTTTGTTATGAAAATATGTTTCCAAAGTGGTGTAATTGCATTACATAAAATCATAATTTCTCTCTTGGGAAGCCACAGAATCTTTCCACACTTCAGAAGATAATAACTTAAGAATCAAATAAAACTATAGTTATTTTTAGGTTGCAGTAGTCTGATTAGCTGCTCCCTTACTGAATCAAAAGCAGCTGGTGCCAGTTTTTAATTGCTAACATGAACTTCTGTTTTAAGATACCTAGTAGGATAATTAGTGAGTATTAAGTCTGTGAGTGTTGAGGTCTTGTAAATTTTCTTGGATGGTGCTGACTGAACTGACTGATTCTGTGAAAATCCTATTCTGATCATTTGATTATATTTATTTGAAATAACTCTGATTAGTTTCTGTATGCTTTGAATCAGACAAATAGAATTAATATACCTAAATCAACAGCTAGCGATATGTTCTTCTTTGTGTAGTTTGTTTTTAGTAACACAAATAGGGGTTCAAAAGCATCCTTAGTTTTGGGAGGGCTTGTTTAGAAGCAGTTGTTCAACAATTAGTGACAGTGAGTGGTGGCAGAGAAATTTCAGTAGGAATCAATGCACAGCTCTTGTTACTTTGATCAATTTCTACCCTTATGAATGTCCATGCATGTTTCACACTGTATGGATAGCTACAGCACCACTTTTATACCATTTAGACAATAAGACAAAAGAGGTGTTGTAAAGAATAATATAAAAGTGATGCTATGTTTCATATAGTCTTATTGTCCACATGTATAATGTGTAGCCATTTATTGAAACTTGATTTTCTGAGATATTCTTACTTAGATACATAGATGCTGTTGGCAGATAAAGATCATTAGGCCCATCCAGTCTGCCCGTTTAAGCTGCCTAACAAAGTGTCCAGTGACCCTATCTGGTCAAGCTTTAGCTTTTTTCTTCCTATCTCTATTATTCCTTTGTTTCTGTCCCATGCATGTTTGAAGCCCGCCACCATACAGGCTGCTACCACCTCCTGGGGCAGGCTATTCCATGCATTCACCACCCTTTCCATAAAAAATAACTTCCTGACATTTCCCCTTATGCGGCCATCCCTCAGTCCCATGTTGTGTTCTCTTGTCCTGGCACTTCTATTTATCAGGAATATGTTGTCCCCTTCCACCTTGTTAATGCCCTTGAGGTACTTGAATGTTTCCATCATGTCACCTCTCTCCCTCCTTTGTCCCAATGTGTACAAATTGAGATCCCTCTCTCCCTCATAAGGCTTGTAATGTAATCCCTTCACCATTTTGGTCACCCTCCTCTGCACCATCTTTATTTTGTCAATGTCCTTTCGAAGGTGTGGTCTCCAGAACTGTACACCGTAATCAAGGTGAGGTCTCATTAGGGTCTTGTACAGCGGAAATAGTACCCCACTCCTTTGGCTTGTGATTCCCCTTCCAATACACCCCAACATCCTACTGGCCTTTCCCACTGCCTATGCCATCTGTCTAGTGGCCTTCAATCCATCTGTGAGTATGACCCCCAAGTCCCTTTCCTCCTTACTGTCAGCAGCTTTCCCCCACAGTCTGTAACTCAGTCCAGGGTTCCAGCTCCCACATGCATGATTTTGCACTTCTTTACATTAAACTTTAGCTGCCATGTCCTGACCATCTCTCCAGCAATTCCAGGTCTTTTCTCATACTTTTCACCTCCTCCAGTGTATCCACCCTGTTGCAGATCTTGGTGTCATCTGCAAACAGGCAAACCTTTCCCTCCAGCCCATCTGCAATGTCACTGATAAAGACATTGAAGAGGACTGACTCCAGAACTGACCCCTGAGGTACCCCACTGGTCACCTCCCTTTCATCTGATTGGGTTCCATTAACCACAACCCTCCTTTTTCTGTCCCTTAACCAGTTTCCAGTCCAGTTCACCACCTTGCATCCCAACCCCAGGCTGCCTACAGTAGCTTGTTGACTAGTCTCCTATCTGGGACTGAATCAAAGGCTTTGCTGAAATCGAGGTAGGCAATACCTACTACCCCCCTTGGTCTACTGCCTTTGTCACCCAGTCAAAGAAGTCTATCAGATTAGTTTGGCAGGATTGTCCTGCAGAGAACCCATGTTGCCTGGGATCCACCAGTCCTCTGGCTTCCAGGTGTTCCACTATTCTTTCCTTAAGGAGTGCCTCCATTATCTTTCTGACTACAGATGTTAGACTCACTGGCCTGTAGTTCCCAGCTTCTTCTTTACTACTGCTCTTGTGAAGAGAGACAACATTTGCTCTTCTTCAGTCCTCTGGAACCACTCCAGTGTCTAAGGACTCACTGAACAGGGCTACCAGAGTGGCTGCCAGTTCAGTCTTCAGTTTCTTTATGACCTTGGGATATAAGCCATCTGGTCCATGGCATTCTTATTTGATATAATGTTTACACTGTGTAACTATGGGTATGCTCCATCTACTGTGAAATGAATCCTAATCTACCTAAGTGATCATCCACAATTTTTAGTCATTAAGTGATCTCAAGGACAAGGGGATATGCTATAAAGATTGAGGGGGCTAGATTCACGAGAGATGTGAGGAAGTACTTCTTTACAGAAAGAGTGGTGAATTCATGGAAGAGCCTTCCAGTGGAGGTGTTGGGGGTGAAAACAGTGGTGGGGTTCAATAATGCATGGGACAGGCACAAGGAAATCATAGTGGAAAGGAAGAAGAAAGGGAGAAAGAACTGAAGCTCAAGTACAGTCTACAGTAATAATGTAGGTACAACAAATGGACAGACTGGGTGGGCCAAGCGGTATTTATCTGCCATTAAATTCTATGTTTCTATGAAAATCTAGCCTCTCTTGAGTCTATATTGCCACTCCTTAGAGTTCCGTACTGGGCCCTTTATTATTTTCAGCGTACATAAAAGATTTAACTAAACAACTTTAATTTCAAAAACACATTTATAAAATGGTGACACCATTTGGGTACTTACTGTAAGTGCAAATGACCTGGCCAGTATTTAGTCCCATTTGTAGTATTACGTCCTCAAATTCAGCATTTTCTTTATTAAAATGAACAGGTCCATAATTCAAAGAGAACTCAAGGAATGATCATTGGCTCTCCATCTCCAGCCTCTCTTAGGAAAGTGTCCCATCGACTAATCCTGACAAGTTTTGACAGCACCCACTTGTCTGTGGTATAGATATAAATACTTAGTAGTCTATTTAGTAACTTATATTTATTAAATAATTGGCAAAATAAGACTGAGAATTAGCTTTCTTTATAAAAACAAAGATTGTCTTTTTAAAGAAACCTGATTGAAAATAGCCAATGCGAAGATTCAACCTACACTTTATGTGATTATGGGAAATTCTATTTGGAGAGACTGCTGAGGTGCTATTAGGTACAGCAGACATTCTGTATAATAATCTATTATGCTTTTCATTAACTGTCCATCTCCTTACCTAACGGATAAGCTGCAGATCCTAGTTAACCAACAGCCTACTTCCTCCTACCCCCTACTAGAATTGCCTTATGTCTGTCCCATGCATTCTTGAATTTATTCCTCCACTGTTTTTCACTCTATGACCTTCTCAGGAAGGCTGTTCTATTCATCTACAACCCTCTCTGTGAAGAAATACTTCTTCACATTGCCTCTGAGCCATCCCCCTCTATCTCAAATTGTGCCCCCTTGTTCTTGCACATCTCTTTTCCTGAAAGATGCTGCCCTCTTGAACTTTGTTGATTCCCTTGAGGTATTTGAAAGTTTCTATCATGTCCCCCCTCTCCTTCCTTTCCTCGAGGCTGTACATCTTTAGCTCCTTTAGTCTTTCTTCATACATCTTCTGGTGCAGACCCTGCACTATTTTGGTTGCACTCCTCTGGACAGCCTCCACCCTGTTTTTGTCTCTGCGGAGATGGGGTCTCCAGATGTGGTCTTACCAACTGTCTGTACAGAGGGCCAACAACTTCCTGTTTTCTACTGGTGATGCCTCTCCCTGTGTATCCCAGTATCCCCCAGCCCTCCTTACTGCCTTCTCACATTGCTGGTCCACCTTTAGGTTATCTGATATGACTACCCCCAAGGCCCTTTCCATTTTTGTTGTTGTCAGTGTCTCAGTCCCCCATTGTGTACTCTTCTCCTGGGTTTTTGTTTCCCAGGTACATTACTTTGCACTTTTTTTTTGCATTGAATCTAAGCTGCCATACATTTGACCATTCCTCCAACCTTGCCAAGTCCCTTTTCATCCTTTCCATCCCAGCTTGCGTATCAACCCTGTTGTACATCTTTGTGTCATCCGCAAAGAAACATACTTTTTCTTCCAGTCCTTCTGCAATGTCACTTATAAAGGCATTAAAAAGGACCAGCCCCAGTATGGAACCCTGTGGTACCACACTAGTAACCACCCTTTCTTCACTCTGGGCTCCATTTACTATTACCCTCTGTTTCCTGTTGTCCAGCCAGTGTTTTACCCAGGCTACCACCCTGGGACCCACTCCCAGGCTTGCTCATTTGTTTATTAATCTTTTATGCTGGACTGTGTCAAATGCCTTGCTAAAGTCTAGGTAGGCCATGTTCACAGCCCCTCCCTGGTTTACTACTTCAGTCATCCAGTCAAAGAAATCAATTAGATCTGTCTGACATAAGCTTCCTGCTGTGAATCCATGCTGCCTTGGGTCCTGTGCCTACTGGCTTCTAGGTACTCAACAATTCTTTCCTTCAGAAGTGATTCTATCATTTTCCCTACCACTGAGGTCAAATGGATAGGGCTGTAGTTTCCTGCCTCTGTCTTGCTCCCACTTTTGTGAAGGGGAATCACATCTGCCCTCCTCCATTCCTCAGGTACCACACCACCCCCTCATGATTTATTAAAAAGGGTAGTCAGTGGTGTTACTAGTTCTTCCCTTAGTTCTTTTAGAATTCTGGGGTGAATCCCATCAAACCCCATTGCTTTATCCACCTTCAGTTTTAGGAGTTCTTTCAGAACCCTTTCTTCTGTGAAAGGACTAATATCACCCCCCCCCCAACCAGAGTGCTTCTTTTGACTGGATTGGGTATCTCCCCCTGTTCTTCCTTTGTGAATACTGAACAGAAGTATTCATTAAGTATCCCTGATTTTTCACTGTCACTCTCTGCCCAACCACCTTCCTCTTTATTTAGCCCCACTATCCCTGCCTTAGTCTTTCTTTGCTCCCTATTGTACCTACAAAATGTTTTATCCCCTTTCCTAACTGAGTGGGTTATTTTTTCCTCAGTTTAGGCCTTTGCTATTCTGACTGCCTTCCCTGCTTCCTTCTGCTTTAACTGGTACAGTTCTCGGTCCTGTCCTTCTGTGTTTCCTTATACTTCCTGAATGCAATATTTTTCTCCCTAACCTTCCCCGACACTTCTTTTGAGAACCATAGTGTTTTTTTCTTTTGTTTTGATTTTATTTGCTTCACACAAAGGATTGTTGCCTCTGTGACGGCTGTTTTGATGTTTTCCCATTGTTGCTCCACCCCACCTTCTTGCATGTTTGCTAGTGCTTTTCTGAGGCACTCTCCCATTTTGACGAAATCATCCCTTCTGAAGTCCAGTACCTTCACTTTTGTATGGTTTGACTCACAGCTAAGTTTATCGTGAACCACACTGTTTGGTGGTTGCTTGTTCCCAGATGGCTACCCACTTCTAGATCTGAGATCCTCTCTGTGTCCCCATTTGAGAGTACCAGGTCTAAGATTACTCCCTCCTGAGTGGGTTCCAAAACTAGCTGTCTGAGGCATTCCCCCTATAGGGCATCAAGAATGGCCCTGCTCTTGGATGTGGCTGCAGCAAAGGTGCTCCAGTTAACATCTGGCATATTCAGGTCCCTCATCAGCAATATCTCCCCTTTCTCTGCCATCCTAAGGATGTCTTCTATCATTGATATCAGTGTCAGTGGCTCAGTAGGTAGCACACTCACCTCTGAGGCCAGGAGATCAGAGGGCTGTGAGTTCAGTTCCCACATCTGGCACTTGGGTTAATATCCCAGTACTGACACTGTAGTGTAGCATGAGGGGGGTTCTGCACTTCTGAGGTGCCATCTTTTGGATGAGACATTAAACCGAGTTTCCATCTGCCTGGATTGGTGGTAATTCAGGTGGATGTTAAAGATCCCATGGCACTTATCGAAAAGAGTAGGGGTAGTTTTATTTGAAAAGAATATAACAAAATACATCCATTTGACAACTTGAAATACAAAGAAAACAAGACATTTCATAAACTACATTCCATGAAGAGAGAAGAGAAAAATACCATAAAACTTAATATTTAAACCTTCATAACACAAAAAGTCCCTTTTCCCTCCCCCTTCATATAACTCCATAACATATTCCCCATTAAACAAAATAGATAAATGATGCAAACAGAATTTTTTTAATATAAATGTTTTGAACTCCTTATTTATATTTAATGAAAAAAGAAAAACCTTTTCACCATCTTTGAACTTGTCTCCCTGTTGAATATGTTACATCTTTTTCATATACGTGCCACATAGCTTCACTTATTAAGGTCCTAACTGTCTCAAAAGACATCTTACTCTGCCGTAATACCCAACTGCATCTTGCCTGCCATACATAAAATTTTAAACAACACAAAAAATATGGTAAGAGTATCTGACTGAAACCTAGAGCCTAAAAGGGCATAATGGCCTAATATACATACTTCATAAGACATAGTGTTGAGCCAGGCATATTACACACATTAGTTAAATAACCCCATAAAGGTTTAGAATAGGAACAGAAGAATAAGTAATGCTCCATGGCTTCCTCTACATTAATGCAGTCCGGATAAGGGCAGTTCCTTTCCTCTAAAGCTTTATGCTTAGCATTCCCCCTCACCTGTGTTCTACCATAAATGAAAAGCCATAAATGTTCCCACATCTGAAGTGGGATTCTGGGATTCACTTATTGAGTTAAAACATAATTGTTGCACTCCGGAGCACAACATTTAAAGCTAGGTTCCTTTGGATAGATTTTATCAAATACTATTTTATATAACTTTCAACCAGAGTGGGACAGAATGTCCATTTTAGTGAGATTCCATATGTAGAATTTTGAAGCTGCTGATTTAAAAAAATCTGGAACATGTAAAAAAAGTCCCTAATCTTGGGGTCACCGCCCCCCACGCCCTAAAATACTTTTCCAAAATTAACCTGCACCATGATATTTGTGTTGATGGTGATGACCCTAGTCCACATTTAACTGTCTGTGATATGAACAGAGTATGAAAAAAAACCAAAACTATAGGGTCTAGCATTCCTAAGCCCCCTTTTTTAATTGGGAGACACGTAAAACACCTTCGGATTTGATTTAATTGGTTTCCCCATAGTATCTGAAAAAAAGCACCATTTAGCCTAGTTTCTAATGTTTTTGGTGGGGGATACAATACTGCTATGTAAAGTAAAATTGGAACCAGGATTTTTTTTATCAACTGAATATGTTTTAATTTTGACATACTTCATGACTTCCATTGACATACTTTAAATTCCACTTTTTTTTAAAGATTGTTCCCAATTATACAAAGCCATATTTTGGGGCCCGAAAGTTATACCCAAGATTTTCAACGGTTCAGGGGAAACACTAAGACCCTCTAAATTCCGAGCCTCCGGGTATCCTACTCTTATATACAGACCATGACTTTTAGCAATATTTATTTTTGAATTAGATACTAAAGTAAAATCATACAGAATTTTTACAAATTGCTGAAATTGTGAGATTTCTGAAAAAAAAAAGAAATAAATCATCTGCAAATGCTTGAGCATTAATGGCAGACTGTATGCCCATTCCTTGAATACCCCTCCATTTAGGTCTATCAGTTATAAATCTTAGGAAAGGATCCAAAGAAAACATACAGAATTGGGCTCAGGGGACAGCCCTGATGCACCCCAAGCTGGGTCCAAAAGTTGAAATTCATTTGTCTTTGAATAATTGGATAAACAGCTGCTGATTTAAAAATTAATTTTATTAACCTAGTTAAATAATCCAGAATCCCATAATATTGTAAAACTGAAAACAAATACACATGTGAAACCCTATCAAATGCTTTTTCTTGATCTATTGTGATTAGTGTACCGTATTTACCTGAAAGAGAAAGATGTTCAATTATATCCCTCACAACCATTAGAGCTGATTGTATTTTACAGGAAGGTAAACTACAGTACTGAACTGGGGAAATTACATATTCTGCAAAAAGTTTTAACCTATTGTTTAAAATATGTGTTAAAATTTTATAATCTGAATTCTGTATAGTGATAGGTCTCCAATTTGAAATATTCTGTCTATCTCCTGATGTATATAGATACATTAATAACCAATCTAAAAAAGAAGGGTGAGTTTTGTTCATTCTTGAAAAATAATCAAAAACAACTGCTAAACATTTGGATAATTCATCCTTAAACTCTTTATAAAATTCAATGGGCAACCCATCCAACCCTGGAGCTTTTCCTGGAATCATTTTCTGAATGGCCAGTTTAATTTCTTGAGGAGTAATTTTAATTTAATTTTGTAGTAATTCAGAAGGTATAGGAGGAACTTGAATGTGCCTTAAACAAGCCTCTATTTCCTGTACTGTAGGACGTCTATTGGGTAACAGTGTTGCCCAATGCTCTTTAATAATAAAAAATAAACCTTTTTCAGAACTCCGCAACACCCCCTGAGAGTCATAAAGAGCTACCATTTCAGTATTATCCCTCATGGCTTTGCAGGCTTGAAAAGGATCCCGCTAGGGATTTTTTTATCCCATTTTGGAACAACACTTTTAAAGTATTAGCTCTGGTTTACCGCATAAGCGGTGACATGGACGGAAAAGCGGAAATCTCATTGGCTGGCAGAAAATGGCGCCAAAAACAGAAACAGCACTTGTCCTCGTTGCCTCCATGAGCATAGTGCTATAAATTGCTGGGTAGCGAGTGTGCGTTTTCTTTGCTTGTCCTTTGATTCCTGTTTTGCTGCCAAAATTTTCCTGCTATGGACCTGTTACACTGCCGTAAGGTGGTGAATGCCTTCCAAGTAAGTCTGCGCTTGTATAAAAAAAAATTAAAACTGCTATATTGTGCTTCTTATCTTGTGAAACTGTTAGGCAGGTAAGGTGGGGTGGGGCCTGTGAATGGACGGTCGAGCGCTCTGTTAAAAAATTTTAATTCTGCTCCTCCTAAGTTCCTTTTAAGTCCCTAAACTGTTACCATTCAAAACATAATTTATGTCTGTGTCTGGATTTATTTCTACTGTCCTGAAGCTGGTTGGGTTGGTGTGAAGACTGAGCATGAGAGACTGCGACCAACTACAGTAAAGTGTGTCCCTTTATGAGTGACATTTTTAGTCCCAAAGTTCGGTGTAGTGGTAGTACTAGTTGGTCGGGGGGGTCGGCAGCAAGTGGACCCAACACCGAGGCGCGGCGGGGAGGAGAGTATCTGTGAGTGGGTCGAAAGCCAGACAAGCCTTTTGTGCCACAATCTCTCTCTCTCCCTGTCTCCTTTTCTGGGGGGGGGTGCAAGGCCATTCGGTTCTGCTCTGCTCCACTCCAAGTTTTGTTTTGTTTTGTTTACTGAAAAGGTCAGTCCATTTGTGCTCAAAATGTATGTGCACCCATTTGTTCATACAACTGTCTCTATTTTATTCCCCTACAGGTTTCCTTTCCATCCACCCTGCAGAGAAATAAAAATGTTTGCATTGACAATCGGGGGATCCCTCTCCATTCCTCCAGATTCTCTCCCTGAAATAAACTTTTTTGTGTGTGTACCTCATGGGAGGCTGTGTTTATTTGGGGGATGGTGTAGAGGCAGGCTGTGTTGGTGGGGAGGTGACACTGGTTGGTGGGATGGGGACACTGGTCATTGTGGTATGGGGAAGGGACACTGGTTGGTGGGGTTGGGATACTGGCAGTGGGATGGGGACACTGGCCCTGTTGTTGTAGTGACACTGGTTGTGGTGAGGTCAGATGGGGATACTGGCAGTGGATGGGGACACTGGTTGTGGTGGTGTGGAGGTAAGGATTCACGCAATGGTTCATCTGGGTGGGGAGATGGGCCATGCTAGTGGGTCTTGGTGGGGAGACAGGCCATGCTGGTGGGTCTGAGTGGGGAGAAGGGCTGTGCTAGTTCATCTGAGTGGGGAGAGGGGCCATGCAGGTCCATCAGGGTGGGGAGTGGGGCCATGCTGGTTCATCTGGGTGGGGAGAGGGGCCTTGATGGTGGGGAGAGAGGCCTTGCTGGTGGGTCTGGGTGGGAAGAGGGGCTGTGCTGGTGGGTCTGAGTGGGGAGAGGGGCTGCACTGGTCTATGGGAGTGAGAAGGGCTACACTGGTCTATCTGGGTGGGGAGAGGGGCCATGCTGGTCCATCTGGGTGGGGAGAGGGGCCATGCTGGCCCATTTGGGTGGGGAGAGGGACTATGCTGGTCCATCTGGGTGGAGAGAGGTCCCTGTAGATCTGTTGGGGTGGGGAGAGGGGTTTTATGCTGGTCCATGGGAGTGGGGAGATGGGCCTTGCTGGTTCATATGCTGGTTCTTCTGGATGGAGAGATGGGCCATGCTGTTGGGTCGGGTGGGAAGAGGGCCGTGCTGGTGGTGTGAGGTTGGGAGAGTGGTTGTGCAGGAGGGCATGGGTTGGGAGAGCGGCCATGCAGATGGTGTGGAGTTGGGAGACTGGCTGTGCAGGTGGGTTGCTGAGAGTGGCCATGCTGGTGGGTCTGGTGGGGAGAGTAGCTGTGTTGGTGGGTTAGGGTGGAGAGAATGGCCATACTGGTCCATCAGGATGGGGAGAGTGGCCATGCTGGGTGTGGGGACTGGCTACCATTCATGTTGGTGGGGTGGGGGATGGGCTGGCCACTCAGGCTGTGGTGTGGAAGGACTGGGCATGTTTTATTGGGTGAGGGAACTGTCCATGTGGATGTGATAGGCTGACTGAACCTCCGCTGGGACTGTCCACTGGTGTCTGAGTTCTTTGTTTTGGGGGCTGTTGGTTGTGAGTTGTCCAGGCTTGCTCGAGTAGGGGGTCTTTCAGTATTTTCCAAAAGGCTGTATAATAGCACAGGGTCAGCCTTTGCTGTGGCTGCAGGCAGGGGAGGTGGCCAGATTTGATTGGGAGAGATGGGAGAAGCTGGCAATGTTGCTGCAAGGTTTGCCTGTATTGCACTTCAGGGGTAGAAATTAGGTTTTACAACCTCTAGCCAGCACTGCTAATCACTGCTTGACTAGGAAAATCACTAGCCCCAGAGACTTTTCCTCTGGTCCAGCTGGTGAACTTGTGGTTAGCTTATCTAATACAAGCTAGCAGGGCAAGTTAAAAGAACATTTTATTAGCCCAATACAAAATCTGCCAGCATTTGGCTAGTGTGCCAGTGCTTACCCCTGTGCTAGGGAAAGTGCGCTCACTATTATTTTTAAGGAAGCTGGCCTTGTTCACTAGGATAAAAGTGCTTTAAAGGGACACTGCCAACTTTGGTGTCCATTTTTATGGTGTAGGCAACGTATGTGCCTGGAGCAGGCTAGAGCGATATAAAATGCATAAATGGTACCAGATTTGTACAGGAGTGCAAGTTACTCATTATGTAAAAAATATATTTATGGGGACCCAACCGAAATACTAGGCCAGCGTCCATGAGCTGGACTGATACTGGGAGCACGCTGCCTATAAATAGGCAGTGCACTCCCAGCATCACTTGGACAGTGGGTGACTGAGGAGGGGTGTGCTGCTCAACGTACATCACTGCGGCACTGACTTGCAGGTATAGGGGTCAGGTGGTGGTGGTGTTGGTGCTGTGGGGGGTGAGGTGGCCACTGTCCATCAATGAAGGAGCACGAGTGCTGGGGTTGGGGGTTGGACAGTGACTTGCGGCCAGTGGATAGAGCAGTGTTGTGGGGGAGTGCTCACTGCTAGGAATGGGGACAGAGCACTGGTGTGTGTGTGTGTGTGTGTGTGTGTGTGTGTGTGTGTGTTTGGGGTGAGAGAAGGGTTGTCTCAATACTGGGACCAGGGATGGGGCACTGGTGTGTGTGTGTGTGGTTGCAGTCTGTTGCCAGGACTGAGCAGGGGCTCTTTGTGCACACAGCTCATATGGAATTTGTGGCAGGGTTCCCCCATCACATCTGGAGCCCTCCTACAGCCAACTGGGTGCAGCACTATGCACCACTGTGAATGGTGCGTAGTGTGGGCATGCCCCCCTCTTTGCCCCAGATCACCCTAGTGCGTATTTTAATTTTGGGCTGATGCCTGTATGCTAAGGGATCACTGACCCAAGTCCAATATTTTAGATATTGTTGTGATACAAATATTTGTCTGCAGTGTAATGTTGCAATCGAACCGTCTACAAAACCAATGCACTGTGGAGCTCTGTGCAATGAAATAGTTACCAGTTCTTCCCAGCAGCCCACAGCTAGACATGTTTCTGTTTTTTTTGGCTTTAAATCCGGATATCTATGATTATTATTTTCTCATCAATGTCCACTGAGTGAGTGAATAATTACAATTTTGGGCTGGTGCCTGTAAAGGGAGGACGGGACATGGACAGACTGACTGACTGTATCTGGAGCTCTTTGGCAAGTAACAGTGCTGCTGCAAAGAGATTGCTGACCTGTTCTCCCCACGGACTGCATCTACAACTTGTTGCAAAAATAGAGAAAATATTTTAAACTTCTGCCCATCATCCTGTACCTGTAAATATTGATTGATTTATGTGATTGCTCTGATGTGGGGGGGCGGTGACCAACTCCTTGTTCTCCCTGTCTCCATTGTCTTGCAGACACTGCAAAAAGGGGTTGTTCTGACTTTTCCTTTTCATCCTCCTGTACAGTGTTATGTGATTTGCATGATTTTGCCAAAATCTTGTAATGAAATATGCACCCTAATACACAGAGGACACAGAGTGATCATTCAAGGATACTACTGGCCATATGTTTTGTAGGTGGTTGTGTTGCTGGCTTTGTGCAGGGGATTGATGACTGTGTGTTGGGGCTTGCTGGCCATGTGTTTGGTGGGGGTGTTTACTGCCCATCTCTCCTGGGGGGGTTTGCTGGCTGTGTCTGGGGGGTGTCGATGGACATCTTTGGTGAGGGCAGGAGACTGTCTTTGGAGATGGTTGTTATCTGTGTTGGGGGGCTAGCTGCCTGGTTGTGTCATTTGAGAACTGGATGCTTGGATGGGGGCTCACTGGGAATTGATTGTTTGTGTGGGTGGGTACTGGATTCTTTATGTGCAAGGGTTGTTTATGTAGCTGTAGGGGTGGTAGCTGGTGTGTTTGTGTAGGTATTTGCTTGGGTAGGGTGTGGGTGCTGCCTGGTGGGGTGACAGGACATTCCGTGTCTGGTGGGGTGGTGGGACTGTCTGTGTCTGGTAGTATGTACTGCATGCTGTATGTGGGATGGTGGCTATTTGGGGGGTAGTGTAGAGGTTGGTTGGCATGTTGGATGGGGACACTGGCCATGTTGGTATGGGGTGAGGACACTGGGCATGTTTGGGGTGGGGACATTGACCATGTTGGTAGGGGGGGGACACTGGTCATGTTTGGGGTAGGGACACTGTCCATGGTCTGGTGGAGCAAATAACTGTTGGGTGGGGGTGTTTCTGGCTCAGTCTGGTGTGGTCAGTTTGTGGACTGTGTGTCTGGAGTTGTGGGTTTGATGGCCATGTGTCTGGGGATAAGGGGTTGGTGGCTGTGTGCTGGGGGTTGGCTGGGGGGTTGGTTGCTGCCTTTGTTTTGTGGGGCAGGGAACTGTCTTTAGGGATGGTTATCTTTAAGGGTGGTTATCTGTGTGGGTGGGGGTGTGTGTGTGTGTGTGTATGTGTGGAGGGGGTAGCTGGCTGGCTGTGTCATTTTGAGAACTGGATGCTTGGATATGGGGCTCACTGACCACCATGCTGGTGCATGGGATTGGCTCTGTTGGCCTGACTTACCTTGACACCTGCTGTCACAGGAAAACTACTGCCTTTTTAAGGGCCTGCCAAGTTTTCTGGGGTTTTTTTTTTGGGGGGGGGGGTAACCCTGCTGCTGTTTGAATGGGAAAATGCAAGGGAGAGAAGATGGGGGAAGGGTGTATGTACATTAGCTGAAATGCTTAATTAAAAAAAATTAACAGTGTTTTTGGTATCTTGTTTTTTTTTGTGTGTGTGGGGAGAGAGGCTTGCTGGCCAGTTTCAGTGGGGGGTGTATATCTTGGTGGCCATCTTAGGTTTTATCTTTAACAAACTGCTCAGTGGGGTTAAGAGAGGGGCCATGCAGGTCCATCTGGATAGAGTGAGAGAGGCTGTGCAGGTCCATCTGGGTGAAGAGGGGATATGCAGGTTCGTCTGGGTGGGCAGAGTGGCTGTGGAGGTGGGGGAGGCTGAGTTGCCATGATGATGGTGTAGCTGGGTGGTGACAGTGGCCATTCTGGTGGGCTGGGATGAGGAGAGTGGCAGTGCTGGTGGACCGGGGTTGGGAAAGTGGCCTGCTGGTAAATGGGGGTGTGGAGAGGGGTTGTGCAGGTCTGTCTGAGTGGGGAGAGGGCTGTGATGGTCCAGGTTGGGCAAAGTGTCCGTGGGTTTGGTATGGGGAGAGTGGCCATGATGGTTGGGTGGAGTGGGGAGTCTCCTTCACTTTAGTCTGGTTCTGGTGTGGTGCTGTGCTGACCTGCCCTGCCAGCTTTGTGCTGCTAGTCTGCCCTTTCTGCTTCTTTATACTGCTGACTGGACCTGCCATAGTCTGGTACGTTTGTATTTATTTATTTTTAATTTTATTTTGATACTCATGCTGCTGTTTGAATGGGAAAGCATGGGAGGGAAGATGGGGAAGGGGCACAGAATGAGCTGGCATGCTTAATTATAAAAAATAATAGTAATATTTTCAAAATCTGGCTTCTTGTGATGGGGGGTAGATGGACAGTGGCCTAGAACCATTTTTACCACATGTATACCAGTCTGCTATGTCCATGCCATGCTCCAGTGGTTGGTTGTTGATGGCCGATGGAGGGACGGGCTGGGCAGACTGGTACACATGCTGAAAAATGGTCCTGGCATCTGGTGATGGAGGGGAGGGGGTGGATGGTAGAGTGGCACAGACCATTTTTTCCCACATGTATGTTGATGGTCAGTGGAGGGACGAGTTTGGCCTACTGGTACACATGCGTGAAAAAATGGTTCTGGCCACTGGTGATGGAGGAGGGAGGGAGGGGTGGGTGGATGGGCATTTTGTGGCCTGGCCTGTGACCCAGCCAGTCTCCTCTGAGGCAGGAGGAAGGTACGTTGTTTGGTGGTCTTGGGGTGGCTTGCTGGGCATGTGTCTTCTTAATTGTAAAATGTATTTCATTTACTGTGTTGTACTTCTGGGACCTGCTTCACCCTGTCTCTATCCTGAATGTAAATATGATTTAAAAAAAAAAAGGTCACTTTTGGGTGGTCTGTATTTGTGTCTGTGTGTAGAAGAATAGAGACACACACTAGAACAAAAAAAACTTTATTAAACCACATCACTCAACCATGTTTCATCTGTGCCCTTCAAAACTGTCGGATGAGACAATTTTGAAGTAGCTGGTGGTAAGGGGAGCATTCGCAGCAACCTGGGCTACCGCAACCAGGCCCACCACCCACTGTCACAGGTGATGCTAATAAAAATCACCAACCAAATTCTTACCTTTCAGGCTGGGTCTTGCGTGGCTGTGCATGGGTATCTGGAGGTGTCATTCCTCAGACTTCCTGTGGTGTATGTTCTCTTAGGTGGTGTGGTGGGACCGCCTTGTTGCCAGTGCAGTCCGTGTTTGCTTGGGTTGGGGAACTACAGAGATGACGATTTTTTTTTTTTATCTTTCTTTATTCACTGGGACCTAGGGCATCTCTCCAGGGTACCACTTGATTTTCTGTCCCTAATCCCTGCCTGAAACCTCCTCTGCTGGGCTCCTACAGGGCTGACTCCACTTGGCTTCATGGTTTGACCAGTCCCCTGATAACCCCCCCCACTGGGCTATCTGTGATTAGAGGGACAGCCGTTGAAGCCAGTAGAGCTGGGCCCCAGGGAAGCAGGTCCGGCATTGGGGTGTGGGCAGGTCTCCAGGCCCCCTTCACCTCTGCTAGGCCAGCAGGGTTTTTTTTCTGCACAGTTTCTCCCTGGAGCAGAGACATGCAATGCCAGCACTGCATTTATGTGCAGCCTGGTTGCCGCCACTCCACCCGTGATGTAGCGTCAAGCTCTGCTGTCTGTAGGGCCCATGGTCTCCACCCGGAGCCACTATGGAGCAGGCATACCCCAAAACCCACCCCAGGAGGGGAGAGCAGTCCTCCAGATGCTCAATTCCTTCCCTCCATTGCTGACCCTCTGATGTCCCAAGTCATTTCCGAACTGTGCATGGTGTTAGGTGTGGCATCCAGTGCATCAACCCTCAGCGCCACCAGGCCGGCCATAACGATTGAGTTCATAAGAGGAGAACTACCAGCAGAGATGAAGCCATAACTGCTGCACAGATTGGGGCTTCACCTCTCTGGTCCCCTCTGTAGGCACTAGATTAAATAAATAATCTTTGTACCTGACACTCAAATTGGTACATTCTCCAGTGCATGCTGCATTTTAATTTTGGCACTCGTGAGCATCCAGCGCTCTCATGAACTGTTGATATGCCTTGCCCCTACCTCAATACTGCCCTTATGCATGGAGATTGAAGTTTATATCTCCAGTGCCCTTTTATAAATCCCATGGATGTGCCTAGGGCACTATTGCTCTGCCTATTGTGGAAGAGGCATGGAAGCATCATCAGCTTGCAGTGCTGTGAGTAAGAGTGCATCATGTCCAATAGTGCCATAAATTAAAATGCCAGGCACACTGGACTAGTGATCAGGCACAAAGATTAATTTATTTATGTTGACTGCAGGGGGGGAATAGGAGAGATGAAGCCCTGATCTGTACAGTGGCTGTGGCTTCACCTCTGCCAGTAGAACTCCTTTTATGAGTTTGAGCTCCGACATGAAAACTAAGAGGCTCCATTTTCATGAAGACCAAGTCAGAAAGTGCCCAATTTACTGTGGGTGTAATTCTGAATTGGTTTATTACTTGGAAGAGACTGTGTATCACTCCAGTAGCATCCTCGATCACTTGTAGATTTTTTTAATTGGATGCACTTTGTTTACAAGTAAACCAATTCAAGCAGCTTAAATGTTAGCTAAGGACTGAACCAATGGAGTCCACTTTGGCGTCTGGTGGTTCGGCTTAATTCATGTCTGAGCTCTGACAGACAAGCTTTGGTACATGGCATTGTTGGATGAGTACTGTCATGATGCCTCTGCGGCCATCACACCTGAGGGGTGGGGGTTCAGTGCTGCACCGCCTGCTGTCACACCTGAGGGGTTGGGGCTTCAGTGCTTCACTGCCTGCCATCACACCTGAGGGATGGGGATTTCAGTGTTGCACCTGCTGCTGTCACACCTGAGGGGTGGGGACTTCAGTGTTGCACCTGCTGCCATCACACCTGAGGGGTGGGGGCTACAGTGTTGTACCTGCTGCTGTCCCACCTGAGGGGTGGGGGCTTCAGTGTTGCAACTGCTGCTGTCACACCTTAGGGGTGTGGGCTGCAGTGATGCACCTGCTGCTGACACCTCTGAAGGGTTGGGGCTGCAGTGATGCACCTGCTGCTGACACCTCTGAAGGGTTGGGGCTGCAGTGATGCAGCTGCTGCTGTCATACCTGAAGGATGGGGGCTTCAGTGCTGCACCACCTACCATCACACCTTAGGGGTTGGGGCTTCAGTTGGGGGCTTTGATGTTGCATCTGCTGCTGTCATGCCTGAGGGATGAGGTCTTCAAGCTGCAGTGATGCACCTGCTGCCATCACACCTGAAGGGTGGGGGATGCAGTGTTGCACCTGCTGCTGTCACCATTGCACCTTAGGGATTGGAGCTGCTGTGCTGCTGCAGTCAAACTTTCAGGATTGAGGGAATACCGCTGTTGTTATCTTGCCTGGAGTTGGAAGTTGAAGTCACTGCACAGTTGTGGATGTGTGTTTGAGGGACGGGGGGATGCATTGCTGCTGCTTCTGTCGCACCAGAGGAAGGGGGGGCCATAGTGCGGTTGCTGATACCTTCTCACACCTAAGGGATAGGGGGTCACAATGCTGTTTCTACTATTTCACCTGAGGGATGGGGGCTGTAGTGCTGTTGCTGCCATCACATCCTGAACCTAAAATAACTTTTAATTGGTACTAGGATGGATAGATGTACAATAGTGGATGTAAAAAGGGCTAAAATGCATGTTAACGCATTGTTAAATAAAGTGCACAAAACCGAACACCAGTAAAAATGGATTTTGGCTTGGCAGACACCGGTGACAATACCAGTTTTTACAATGTGCAAAATGGAATTTTCCCTTTCTCAATCATGGTAAACCAATGTCCCTGGTGATGCTCCATGGCTTCCTCTACATTAATGCAGTCCGGATAAGGGCAGTTCCTTTCCTCTAAAGCTTTATGCTTAGCATTCCCCCTCACCTGTGTTCTACCATAAATGAAAAGCCATAAATGTTCCCACATCTGAAGTGGGATTCTGGGATTCACTTATTGAGCTAAAACATAATTGTTGCACAACATTTAAAGCTAGGTTCCTTTGGATAGATTTTATCAAATACTATTTTATACAACTTTCGACCAGAGTGGGACAGAATGTCCATTTTAGTGAGATTCCATATATACAATTTTGAAGCTGCTGATTTAAAAAAATCTGGAACATGTAAAAAAAGTCCCTAAACTTGGGGCCACCGCCCCCCATGCACTAAAATACTTTTCCAAAATTAACCTGCACCATGATCTTTGTGTTGATAGTGATGACTCTAGTCCACATTTAACTGTCTGTGATATGAACAGAGTATGAAAAAAAAAACTATAGGGTCTAGCATTCCTAAGCCCCCTTTTTTAATTGGGAGACATGTAAAACACCTTAGGATTTGATTTAATTGGTTTCCCCATAGTATCTGAAAAAAGCACCACTTAGCCTAGTTTCTAACGTTTTTGGTGGGGGATACAATACTGCTATGTAAAGTAAAATTGGAACCAGGATTTTTTTTATCAACTGAATATGTTTTAATTTTGACATACTTCATGACTTCCATTGACATACTTTAAATTCCACTTTTTTTAAAGATTGTTCCCAATTGTACAAAGCCATATTTTGGGGCCCAAAAGTTATACCCAAGATTTTCAACGGTTCAGGGGATGCACTAAGACCCTCTAAATTCTGGGCCTCCGGGTATCCTACTCCTATATACAGACCATGACTTTTAGCAATATTTATTTTCGAATTAGATATTAAAGTAAAATCAGACCGAATTTTTACAAACTGCTGAAATTGTGAGATTTCTGAAAAAAAAGGACATAAATCATTTGCAAATGCTTGAGCATTAATGGCAGACTGTATGCCCATTCCTTGAATACCCCTCCATTTAGGTCTATCAGTTATAAATCTTAGGAAAGGATCCAAAGAAAACATATAGAATTGGGCTCAGGGGACAGCCCTGACGCATCCCAAGCTGGGTCCAAAAGTTGAAATTCATTTGTCTTTGAATAATTGGATAAACAGCTGCTGATTTATAAATTAATTTTATTAACCTAGTTAAATAATCTGGAATCCCATAATATTGTAAAACTGAAAACAAATACACATGTGAAACCCTATCAAATGCTTTTTCTTGATCTATTGTGATTAGTGTACCGTATTTACCTGAAAGAGAAAGATGTTCAATTATATCCCTCACAACCATTAGAGCTGATTGTATTTTACGGGAAGGTAAACTACAGTACTGAACTGGGGAAATTACATATTCTGCAGAAAGTTTTAACCTATTGTTTAAAATATGTGTTAAAATTTTGTAATCTGAATTCAGTATAGTGATAGGTCTCCAATTTGAAATATTCTATCTCCTGATTTATATAGATACATTAATAACCCATCTAAAAAAGAAGGGTGAGTTTTGTTCATTCTTGAAAAATAATCAAAAACAACTGCTAAACATTTGGATAATTCATCCTTAAACTCTTTATAAAATTCAATGGGCAACCCATCCAATCCTGGAGCTTTTCCTGGAATTATTTTCTGAATGGCCAGTTTAATTTCTTGAGGGATAATTTTAATTTCATTTTGTAGTAATTCAGAAGGTATAGGAGGAACTTGAATGTGCCTTAAACAAGCCTCGATTTCCTGTACTGTAGGATGTCTATTGGGTAACAGTGTTGCCCAATGCTCTTTAATAATAAAAAATAAACCTTTTTCAGAACTCTGCAACACCCCGAGAGTCATCAAGAGCTACCATTTCGGTATTATCCCTCATGGCTTTGCAGGCTTGAAAAGGATCCCAGCTAGGGAATTTTTTATCCCATTTTGGAACAACACTCTTAAAGTATTAGCTCTATCATATTGATAGAATAACATTTCCAGTTTTATCTTTTTTATTTGGTCTGAGTAATTAAATCTAGAGGTGTTAGACCAGGTATACAGCTTGTATAACTGTTGGCGCAAAGAGAGATATTTAAAAAATGTAGTATTTTCTTTATGTTTACTGTATTTTTTTAACCAATTTTGAAAATCTTGTTTGGAATCCAGCCACCATTGTTCAATATCTGCATATAAAAAACAAACAGAACATCTTGCGCTGATAAGGGCTGTTATACTTTTTTGGACCCTAAGTTCATTCAGAGCTTTCACATTCAGTTTCCATCTGGTAGTAAAGGCTTGAATTACAGGAATATCATAAAAATTTACAATTAATAAAACATGATCAGTAAACTCCACAGGACGAGTTTCTATTCCCCCTATAGGTATATTTTTGGAAACAAAAACATAATCAATAGTAGACTTCATATTACCCTTCCTAAAAGTGAAATTAGGTCCTTGTTTCCTAAAATCATTACAATCTATGATATTGGCTGATAATATAAAATCAATAAGGGCATTGGAGTCACAGTAAATTTTAGAGTTAGGTTTCTTAATTTTAGTATATGAGGGTATCTCACAGTTGAAATCACCACAAAATATTATACTGTGAGTGGTCATTAAATAAGGTTTTACTACATTAAACAGTGCCACTCTCCCTGCTTTCAGCTGTGGGCCATAAATATTAATCAGCCTATATGTTTTGTTCTTCCACATCCCATCTAGTAATAAAGCTCTTCTGGGAAAAATATCTACCAATTTTATTAAACAGAAAGAAAATGAGTTCAATAAAAACCCCACCCCATCTGCAGCATCTTGTCCAAAGGACCAATATGAAGGTCCCCAAATCCATTCGCCCTGAAAGCTTCTGTTATTATGCATAGAAAATGCCCAAGATTCCAGTAAAAAACAGATTTCTAACTGTAACCTATGTAAATACTCAAAAACCATCATTCTTTTACCTGAATTTAAGAGACTATGTACATTTATTGATCCAATTTTTAGATTTGCCATGCATTGAAATTTTTAAGTCTGCTCAGTGATCAACGTGTTTTCCTTCTTTTTTTCTTTTTCCCTTTGTACCCTGCAAAACCCATTTTTTGTGTTTCCATGCCCTGATCTCTGGGATTACTAACTCCTTCCTCCTAGTCCATGTCTGATTCCCCCCATTCTGGTGCCAAAACAGCAAAGGGGTTATTTGAATTTATATTGTCAGGAAGAGAAGTAGGGGGAGGGGAAGCAGGGGGAAGGGGAATGCTGGCTAACCTTAACTTCCTAGAAGATCTACGCCTCTGAGGTGGAGATAAAGCTAAAGGAACACTATCTTGTACAGGGTCACTATAGCAAACCGGGGTAAGAATCTCCTGCTGTGAAGTGTTCTGATCCAACATTTGAGGGGGGGAAGGGGGAGAAGGGTAGGGGAAAGGGGGAATGGATCCTTAACTTTAACCTATGCAATTTTCCTCTCTGTAACTTCTTTATGATCACATAGATTTATAATTTCAGTAGAGGGAAAATATTTTTTGTCTGATACATCCTAGTGGGGTTTTTCAGGTATATCTGCTATGTATTGTGCCTGTTGAATGAGAAGATCTGGGCTAACATTACTAGCAGCATTTTTAGCCACCAAGGGGCAGTCCTTACAGGCATGTCCCACATCTTCACAAAGATCACACTTTGTGTGAGATGTGCATTGGAAAGAAATATGTCCTACCTCCCCACAATTCCCACATCTGGGTTTGTCACATGTGTTAGAAATGTGGGTACATGAACCACATTTATAACAGGCTCAGGGTTGCCCAGCATAAAAACACACACCCCTGTCCCTGCCTAACATAAAAGAGTTAAGAATATGTACAATGCCTGAATCTGTACTTTGTAGTTTTACCATGTATCTCCACTCCCCTGTCCAAAAGAGCTCCATATCCAGAATAGCCTCAGGGTCTCCCAAAAGTTCACATCTTTGTGACAACCAGTATGTATTATCAGCTACTTGCACGCCCTCGTTTCGGAACATCACTGTAATAAATTTAAGCAGAGGTTTAGAAAGAGGAATGACAACAAAAGGAGACCAAATGGGGGAATATTTCACCTGGGTATAACGCTCCCAAAAAAGATCCAAAAAATGGGCAGAACGAAAACTTATGTCAAAATTGTCTTCTCCCGAACTGTTTATAAAAGCAAACGCCTCTCGGAGAGAAAATCTCAAGGAGTCCTTCAATAAGGTTTTTCCAACAAAATGTCTGTCAGGCCTGTCCTCCATACCACCTTTATAGCAGATACAAACCCCATTCCTCCTGGGAGCAGCTTCTTTCTCTATATTTGCAAATAGTTCAGACATTAGGGTTTTTTTATTTGTGGTTGTATCATGATTTAAGTCATTTTCTGAATTTTTGTCACCATTGCAGTCTTTTTCTGTTCCACCAACCTGTTCTATGGGTTCAACTCCCTCTACTTGAGGAGGTTTTTCAGTTGTGTTATTTTGAGGGAGTGGTGCGTCTGCAAATGTTATACCAGGAACTTCTTGGACTTGAGAAATAGTTGTTACTGGATCCAAAACCTGCCCTGGAACCCAAGTAGAGGAAGAGGGGGTGAATGGAAGTTTATCATCCCACTCCAGGTCTGGGACCCAAATCCCCGCCAGGTTTTGCTTCCAATCCGACCGAGACAATGCTTCCCCCAGAGTCCATGTTGAGTCAAGTAACTCAGCTGTTTTGTGAGATGGTACTGAATCACTTTTAAGGAATCCATGTTTAAATGTCTTTTGGCTAAGGTTTGTGCAAGCCTTTTGTCTTTTTATAAATCCTTCTGACCCTGTTTAGACAAATTTACAAAGGAAAACTGCATCGCTGTGGCTTGAGAGTCTAAGTTATTTGTTTGAAACTTGACAGCAGCCTGGACATCAAGAAAAGCCACAAAGCCTGACGTTTTAGACAATGTTATATGTTTTGGGTTTAGGTGAGTGTCAGTATTTAATTTAGTAGACATTGAGATATTCGTTCCTTGAACATTGATCCTAGACATTTTGTCTCTTTTAACTAGGGCACTCGGCTGTAGACACATGCTTAAATTCTCAGCATTTGAACTGCCAGCCAGCTGACTCTCCCCTTTCACTATCACAGAAGCAGAAGAAACATTGAAAACAGTAACTGACTCACTGTGCCACGGCTGGGCCTTTGATCTTGCTGCGTCATAATTTTCTCTGTCAGGCTTCCCTGCAGAATTGACACTTAAAGCTAGGCTTTGCAACTCCTCAAGATTAGCTTGTAATTTGCTTTTTTCTCATGCATGCCTTTGTTCTTCTCTTTGCAAAATTAAACGTAATGCTTGCTCAGCGTCTTCTGCTGAATCCTTAGTATTTCTAACTTTTTCCTCAGTTTTCAAATTTGCAGTAAGATCCTTCGTGGAAAATAATTCAATTGGGGTATTACCTTCTTCATCCGAATTTATAAGGTTCTCCACCAAATGCTCAAGTTCTATACTGTGAACTGTCTGGAAGATTTCAGGCTCCTGTAAAGCTTGCACCTCCATCCTCTCCGACTTCAAGACTGGACTGGTCATTGCAGTGGCCATAGGTTTCCCCCTACTGACGCTATGCAGTCACCTCCATCTCCTTCAGGGTACGGGATGGCAGCCATCTTGGTCCCACAGGAAAAAGGGTTCCTCCTGCTCACAGGAAGCAAGAATGGGGGAATTTCCCTAGTGTCCTGGCCAAATTTTCCTCATTCACTAAAAATATCACCAACAGCTTAATCTGGTTCAAGGTCAGTTGACATTTATCTGTATCCCCCTTCCCCAGGTCATGCCTGAAAATAGGCAGGATTTGTCTAGTGCAATTACCCGGTAAACAAAAAAAGATAAAATATATTGTATCTGTAGTCATTACCAACACTAGATGTCCTATGGATTCCATTAAGTCCACTGTCTGAGTAAGTAGATAAGCCATCAATACAAACTTTAGAATTAGCTATAAGTACAAACATTTTCCACTACTGTATGTAAGGCCAATATCTGTCAAAAAACAGAACCATCATATAGGATCCTTAACTTCTTATAAGATATTTGGGAAACTTGATAGTTCTAGAATTCTAGCAGCAGCAGATTGGTTATGTTTGTGAGGAGCTCCCAGAGCTAAGTGCAATTTATAATATTTTTCAAATTTAAAATATTTTTCTTTCATTTCAGTTTAGGTGATTGATTGGAAAAGAGAACACTGCTGTCTCCAGGAAAGTATAATATTTGTATTGTAGATGTTGGTTGGGAGTAAGGATGGTCATCACTTTCTTTTGTATTTGTCAACTATAACATGCTTAATTGTATTATTGTATTTAATCAAGTTCTACTTGTGCCTTTCGTGGTGTCTGATCACAAGGACCTAGGTGTGTGTCATTTATTTTTTATTTGGCAGCTTTGGCAGGTGCTTTCATGGCAAACATTGAGTTTATCTCTTGATTTATGCCTGCTACACTGTAGCACATCATATCTATCTTATCGAACCTTCAGATTTTTTTTTATTTTCTCCTATCTTTTGGATATGTTGATCTGTTGATGTAACAGCCTGTGAATGATATAGTGCTGTGATCATGTCAAATGTTTGAGGAGCTTTCTGATGTGCTAATTTCTACTGACTTAAAAATGAGTTTTTGTTATTGTAAAGCAATATTTGATGCCCATGTTTGTCAGCTGCTTGCTCTTGGCAAGTAGCAGATGTTCTGGCACTGTGTTCTGGTCCTGTGAAAAAATCAGATGTAGCAGCACACTGAGTTCACAGACTTCACTCAGTCCACTGAGTTCTAGAATACCAGAGATAAAATTTTTGAATACTAAGGGCCCAATTCTCAAAGCTTGAGGCATGGTGCAAGTTGCTTGCACCACAGGGAATGACTCAAAGTGCCCCTTGTGCCAATAAAATGTGCTGGGAGTGATTCACAAAGGCAGCCTTTGTCAACTGCAGGTGCTTGCACCAAAGAGGGTTTGTGGAATCCATGTACCACGAAAGGGGCTGCAGCATGATGCTAGGGGGCATGCATCAGATGCAAGCTCCCACATCCCCTAAATCAGAACCCTCCCAGGACTGGTCTAAGGGTACTTAGAATGTCACCATCTGGGAGGTTTGGCCCCTTGTGCCACTTTTGAAGCCCTCCCTCATTATGTGCTGCACCCCCATGCCCCAATATGCCTGTAAATTAAAATGTTCATAAATTCATTTCCTAGTGATCTAGTGCCCCCCCCGATGTGCCCATATGTTAAACTATTTGTGAATTCATTCCCTGGTGGTCTAGTGGTCCTCCTAAGCCCCAATATGCCCATTAATTAAAATGTTCATAAATGCATTCCTTGGCAATCTAGCTTCTCCCTCTTCCTGATATGCTGATAAATTAAACTGTTCATGAATTCATTCTCTGGTTTGTCTAGCAGCCCCCACAGCCCCAATTTGACTGTAAATCAAAATGTACATGAATTCATTTCCTGGTGGTCTAGCGGTCCCCCTCCCCTGATATGCCCACATATGACAATGTTAATAAAATCATTCCTTGGTGGCCTAGAGGTCCCCCACCCTGGCAAGTAGTGCCCCCCACCCTGCACCAAACCATCCTAGACCCTGAGCCAGTGACCGGCACAGCCCTCCTCTAACTACCATTGCTGGACACCAACTGAACTGTCACTGAGCATGTGCTGTATAATACAGTAAGCACTCACTAATTGACAGCTCTGGGCTTTTGTTGATGATGTGCTGCTTTTATTAAAAACATAAATCATAGTTTGCCAAATTCCTTGCAAGAAGTGAACATATATGTAAATGTTTCAGATTACTGCTTAAGTAAGCAGAAATCAATAATTACTGTATGAAAATATGAGGTAAAGAATATTCTATAGACTCAGGATCAAAGGAGACTTCACTGTCCAGGAATCCGACAAATATTTAGGGATTACGCTTTCAAGTAACCAAGCTGAAATTATTAGAGTTAATTTCAAAAAAGCAAAGGATAAAATTAAATTATTGTTAGATAATTGGCAGAACCTATCCCTTTCATTATGGGGTCATATCAAAACTATAACAAGCATTTGTCAATGCCAAATGTTTGCTTGCTGGCATTGGTGGGGTGTGCCTTTTGGGTCATCAGGCATAATGGCCACACCATTTTACCACACCATACCCTGCAGAAACCGACAAGTGTCATGGTGTGCCTTGGGTCTTTGGCCCTTATGCTCACCCCATTCCATCAGGAAATATGGTGAGATGGGTGCAGTATAGGAGAATGGGGTGAACTTTGGGGCTGAAGAGTCCAAGGCACACCTAGATGCCTCTCACTGGCTGCAGGGTGTGGGTGGGGGTGGAATGGTATAAGCATTACAGGCAACAATCCAGAGTCACACCCCTGATGCCTGGCAGTCTCTACAGGGTAGAGCATTATGGTTGGAAGCCCTAATGCCTCAGGCGTTCATTGATATTTTCACTCCAAATGTTTAACATGTTTTTTTGTGACCCCCACCTTATGAACAGTGGCAATATCAGTTCATTAGGCGAAAGCTGATTTTGCACAGTGACTACAGCATTTGGCACCACAGGTGTGAAAACACATTTCGAACATGATGTGAAAAATGACAGCCATACTTTTCATGGGGATGTGTAAAAAATGGCAATGTTGAAAATCTGCAGTGAAAATAGTAAAAAAACTGGTGAAGTCACAAACGTGCGTAGAAACTGCGCAACACACACACCCTTAGTGTAATTAGTTTTTTTTTTTTTTTTTTTTTACAGCAGATTGTCAACATAGGCATTTTGGGACCTCCACTCATGAACAGTGTAACTCTCATTTTCTTAATCTGTCCCAAACAGTGATTTCCCACAGTGACCATACATTTCTGCAAAGAAAGTATGAAAACACATTTCAGCCTTGTTGTGAAAAAGTATAGCTGTTGTTCATAAGGAAGTGTGGAAAAATGCCAGTGGTAAAAATCTGAACTGAAAATATTACAAATTCATGAACTTATGAGGTGCATGGAAACAACACAATGCTCGCTCGTAACACAGTCATTTTATGGACTTTTGTCATCAAATTTTCAACATAGCCATTTTAAGACCTCTGCTCATGAACAGTGTCACTATATTTTTTTTTTAATCTGTCCCAAACATTGATTTTGCACACCGACTGTGCCATTGTGCGCTACATGCACGGAAACACATTTTGGGGGAGATGTGAAAAATGACAGCTGTACTGGTCATAAGGAGGTGTGGTAAAATGGCAATGTTGAAAATCTGGAGTGCAAATATTAAAAATTTGCAAACTTACAAGTGTGCGTAGGAACTGTGCAATGCACACTTGTAAAACAGTCATTTTTGGGAATGTTTTCCCCAAATTTTCAACACAGGGTTTTTGGGAGCCTACCTCATGAACTGTGACACTGTTGTTTCGTACATTGGTCCTGAAAGGTGGTTTTACACAGTGACCACAAAAGCACCTTTCAGGACTGAATAACAAACTAACAGTGACAGAATTCATGAGGTGGGGTCCTCAAAATCTCATGTTGAAAATTTGGTGAATAAATTCCAAAAATTGCCTGAGATATGCATCAAAGTTGAAAAAAACCTATTTATTCCATTATACAGCTTACCAGCATTTCCTCAGTTTGCAGTTGACTTTGAAGAGTGAATACGTGTTTCTGGTCCACCGAAGATCGTCACACTGGACTCTGGAGGTAAGTATGGGGGAGAGAGAGAGGCAGGGTGCGCAGAGGGTGGTCACTGGTGGGGGAAGGGAAAAGACAGTCAGCGAGGGACCATTCTTTCTTTCTAGGTTTTTTTTTCCTTTTATTTTTTTTTATATAAACTTTATTGATACATTTCCCTTTATAAAGGGCAGTTATAGTGGAACAAGATGTGACACAATCACATGTACAGAAATAACTGCCCAGCCCACCCTCCCACCCATCCCCCTTACAGCAGCAACAAGACCATGTAACCTCTAAGTGCAGTGATTATTCCTCATTGGACATGTGAGAAAGACTAAAGTGTGGCCTAATCATAAGTGAGACAGTGAGAGTAAAGAGTGGAGGGGATCCCATATTTTATTATGAGCTGCAAGTCTATTATGAAGGCTTGCAATCACATTTTCTTTTCTGAGATTAGCAATGAGTTCATGCAACCATTCTTGGAAAGATGGGGTGGATTTGTCTTTCCAATGGCATAAAATGAGTTTCTTAACAGATAGAGCAATCATGGAAATATGAAATTTCCTGGTTCTGACCCCGACAAGTGACATGTCCCCTAGGAGACATATCTCAGGAATAAAGTACTCCTGAAGGCCCAGAAGTGGATCCAGAGACATATTGATTGAATTCCATAGACGGGAAACTTTGGGACAGCCAAAACATATGAAGGAGCATTCCTTCTTCCTGCATGCACTTAATGCATGTACTAGAATTCAAAAAACCCCATTTATTTAGTTTAACAGGGATACAATACATATTATGCAATATATGGTATTGCATGAGACACACTCTGTCCTGGGAAACATATTTATGACAGGATCTCCATAAGGATTGCCAATCCAACTGGTATTGAGGAAGGAGTGAGTTCCAGAATCTAGTAGGTCCAAAGGAGTCCCCATATTTTTTATGATACAACACTCAGTATAATTTAGATACAGTGCCTGAAGATCCAGACAGTAGGGAGATTTCAGGTATCAAAGCTGACACCTTCTGGGAAGGGGGAGTATTCCCCAGGACTATTGTGAGTAGGTGTCTTAACTGCATAACCTTAAAGTGAGATGAAACCGGAATGAGAATTTTTTCAATAATTCCACCTGGGGACAACCAGTGTCCCTCCCCATCCACCAAGGAAAGCAGTTTTCCATCACCTAATTGGGGCAACCACTTACTGAGTATCTGCTTCTTGTTAATAGTAAAAGATTGGGAGTTCCAAATGGACTGAGCTAAGTCAGTCTGGGGAGAGTAATGAAAAAATAAACATAACGGTGCAAAAACTCTTAAAGAGATACCTACTGTAGGACAGTCAGCTGTCTTTACCTGTGACAGTCTGAGGTAAAATAGGGTTAAGGGGTCCAAGCATTTAGCTTTAATTACATCTAATTCAATCTTTTTTTTTTAAGGGTATCGTTATTGTATTTTGCATAAACATACAAACACACATACATACCAACCCGGGAACCCGGGTGCCCACCCCTATAACTGAGTAGGCGAACTATGTACAAAAAACAATATACAATCACAGCTGCAGAGAACCGCCAGCCCCTATCCAGACATGAAAAACCAGGACACCACTCCTCACATTGAGGGAAAAAGAACAAAAAGGTAGTAAATTGGGAGTGGATATTAACGAAGAACGAGAACCCCAAAGTGTAAAGACTAGGATTAGTCCACCAGTCCTATAATTCCCAAAACCCCTCTAGTCCGGGGGAGGAAGTTCCCGCAGCTGTGTCCCGAGAAAGAGAGAGAGCCCCAAAAAATAAAAATAAAAATCCCTTGCTTGGCAGTCCAGGTCCTATCTTATTAATTTACAATGTTAAAGGAAAAAGAAAAAAGGGGAGAAGAAAAATTAGTTCTAGAACCTACAGATCTCTAGATCTAGAGATAGAGAAAACTTGAGTACTCCCAATATAAACAACCAGTCATAGAAAATATGAAAACCCACTGCTTCAAAAAGCTACACTTAGACAGACAGACCGATGGCAAGGAGGCTAGAGCTGGGTCAAGTAGATAGCCTCTAAAATTCGCCACCTCTTATCGTAAATTCCTTTTTTCCCATTCCGAGACAAGTGGTGCTTAATCCTCCCTAGTACCCTCATAAGATCCGCTAGCCAGCGGTCATATGAATAAATGCATTCACTTTTCCAGTGCCTCAACACATAAGCTTTAACCAGGGCGACATCAGGGCAATATGATACTTAATTCAGTAACCCGGATTTGAGTCATATCCCCAAAATACAGACCTCCGTGAAATGTAGTCTACATAATTTAGAAGGGGGTCCATATTCGCTTAATTAAGACCCAAATTGGGTATATCCTAGGGCAGTCCCAAAATATATGTAGTGTATCCTCGGAATTCAAACCACACCTGAAACATAGATCTGTCTGTCCAAGCTTCCTAGCACAAAGTTTGGTAGGGGAGAAATACAAATTAGAAAATGAAAATTGCATAGTTCTGAATTTGGGTATAGATATGTAGGCCACACTTTTCCATATTGTCTCCCAGTCCGCCTCAGTAGGGTATCCTTCTTCTCCCAGTAGGCCACCTCGCCAGACTTCCTTGCTGAGGAAATCGAGAAGCACCTTATACATTATTGACAGAGGCTTTGAGAACAGTTAATTCCCTTAAGATTATCCCAGGTAAATGGAGTCCCTTCTTGACAAATATTATCCCTATGCTTCTCTGTAACATTTTGGTAATCTGTATCTTCTTGAAGAAATTAATACCACTACATTGAGGCGGAAACATGACTTTATCGTCTAGAATCAAGTCTGACCAAACACAATTAGCTAACTGTGGAGCCCAGGAGACCCTAATAAGTCAGCCACCAATAGTCATATTAGGATTACCTAAAATAGGTTGACCTCTACAGCTCTTCTGAAGCTTCTTACGGATTGGGGACAAAAGAGCCCACCATTGGGGAATCCTTACCCACATCAGGGAGAGATCCCGGATTAGTGAAAAGCAATGACTCAGGAGAAATACCCTTATCTCTTAAAATTTGCTGTTCAATATGTAGCCAAGTTGGCATATAGCCCTCTCCCTCCTGAGTGCTATTCCATCGTGTCATTATCGATAATTGCCCAGCAACATAGTATAGGAAGATATCTGGAATTCCAAGCCCCCCTGAAGTAGAGGGTAGTCACAAAACCACATGTTTCTCCTCGGAGGCTTGGAATTGATAAAAAGTTGGAGAAAAGTTTTTGTATTCTAATAAACCAGGACTTAGAAAAATTATAGGGGGACAAATATATAGGATATAAAAATCTAGGTAATAGATTCATTTTAATTAATCCTATTCTAGCTGTCAAATTTATGGGAAGCTTGTTCCACCTATCCAAGTCAGCCCTAGCTGCTGTGAATACTTTGTCCAGGTTTGCTTCAGCACCTTGCTGGAAATTAGGAGTAACCCAAATCCTCAAATAGTCAATACTCGTCTGAGCCCATTTTAGGTGGAGATGGTCAAAATCTGCCTTAAATACATGTGTGGTAAGGGGGAGAACCTGGGTCTTGGTTAAGTTCAACTTATAGTTTGAAACTACCGAAAATCTCTTTATAATCTCCAGAACCCTATCAAAACTCTTCACCGGGTCGCAAAGATGCAGAAGAATATCGTCTGCAAAAAACGAAAACTTCAGTTCCATACCCTTAACCTCAATCCCCCGTATTTCGGGGTCTGATTGAATCGCCCTCAAAAGAGGCTCCAGATAAATATTAAATAAAATTGGGGAGGGGCACCCTGCCTGGTCCCGTTATCCAGATGGAATTCCTTTGACAAAAACCATTACAGAGGACCCTGGCCGTAGGTATAGCATATAGATTCCTAATACCTCTGAGAAGGCCCTCCGAAGCCCCATCCTCTCCATGGTGGCAAATAGAAAGGAATGGGAGACCCGGTCAAAGGCCTTCTTGACATCCAAGGAAAAAAGGGCCATATCCAGACAAGAGGTAGAGGCCTTCACAAGGATATGGTGAAGCTTACGCAAAGCATCATGCAGGAAGAGTTTGTGGAATTGGGGAGGGGCCTTAGTCATAGCACGACGTGTAACCTTCCTTCGAGGTGCTACCCATCTGTGGTATAGGAGAGGCTAGGATGTTCCGCAGTAATTATGGGATTCAATCAGTGGTTGAAAAACTGGTGGAGCCTCAGGGACGGCTTCATTGGGGACTGGGGTCCACCTTGGAGTGATGCAAGCCCATACTGGCATGATGGGCTGCATCTGTCCGGGAGGGGAACCAGGATCCTAGGTGATAGGTTTAAATGCTTCATTGGCAAGCTTTAAACCAGCCAAGGGGGAGGCACTGAAAGGAGCAGAAAACCAGCCCCCAAACAATCACGGTAGTAAGTGTGGCAAACACCAACATGGAGGTGTCGATAGGGAGAAGGGCAGGGTAAATGGAGAAAGTGACAAAGGCAAGAAGGACAGGGATGGGGCAAAGGATAAGGCCATCAGGAAATGGAGGGTACTGAGTACCAATGCCCATAGTCTGGGCAACAAGCTCCTGAGCTGGTGGCCTTAATGGAAGAGGGATGCCTGATATCGTAGCAGTCACAGAAACATGGTACACAGAGAACCATGACTGGGATGTTAACATACCAGGTACATAACCTACAGGAGAGACAGGCAGGGAGAAGAGGGGAGGAGTAGCTCTCTATGTAAAGGAAGGAATAAAAGCAACTGAACAAAAGAGTAAACAGGGAGGAGAGGAGGCACTGTGGGTCACCTTGAGACTGGAAGGGCACCAATCCGCACAGGGTTGTGTACAGACCCCATGTCAGGGGAAGAAATGGACAAGGATATGATGGAAGGCATTCTTAGAATGGCAGAGAAAGGGGAGATACTGTTGATGGGAGACCTGAATATGCCAGATGTTAACTGGAGCACATTTGCTGCAGCCACATCCAAGAGAGGGCCATTCTTGATGCCCTACAGGTGGCAGGCATTAGACAGCTAGTTTCGGAACCCACTCGTGAGGGAGCAATCTAGACCTCGTGACTCTCAAATGGGGACAGTGAGAGGATCTCAGATCTAGAAATAGGTTGCCATCTGGGGACAAGTGACCATCAAACAGTGTGGTTCACGTTAACTCAGCTACAGAGTCAAGCCATACAAAGTGAGGGTACTGGACTTTAGGAGGGCTGACTTTGGCAAGATGGGAGAGTGCCTCAGAAAAGCACTAGCAAACAAGCTAGAAGGAGGTGTGGAGCAACAATGGGGAATTATCAAAACTGCCATCACAGATGCAACAAGCCTTGTGTGAAGAAATAAACAAATCAAACGAAAGAAAAGCCACTATGGTTCTCAAGAGAGGTGGCTGTGAAAGTCAGGAAGAAAAAGATAGCATTCCGGAAGTATAAGGAACACAGAAGGAGCAGGACAGAGAGCTGTACCAGTTAAGGCAGAAAGAAGCAGGGAGGGAAGTCAGAATAGCAAAGGCCCAAACTGAGGAAAAGATAGCCAACTCAGTTAAGAAAGGATAAAACCTTTTATAGGTACATCAGCGAGCGTAGAAAGACAAAGGGAGGGATAGTGAGGCTGAACAGAATGAACGGTGGGTGGGCAGAGGGGGACAGTGAAAAAGCAGGAATACTGAACGAATATTTCTGCTCAGTATTCACAAAAGAGGAGGGGGAAGTGCCTAATCCAATTAACAGAAGCACTCTTGATAGGGGGGTCGATCCCAGTCCTTTCACAGAAGAAAGGGTTCTGCAAGAACTCCTAAAACTGAAGGTGGACAAAGCAATGGGTCCTGATGGAATTCACCCCAGAATTCTAAAAGAATTAAGGAAGGAACTAGTGAACCACTGGCTACTCTTTTAATAAATCATGGGAGGATGGTGTGGTACCGAGGACTGGAGGAAGGCGGATGTGATTCCTTCACAAAAGTGGGACCAAGACAGAGGCAGGAAACTACAGACCTGTCAGTCCTGACCTCTTTGGTAGGAAAGTGATGGAGTCACTTCTGAAGGAAAGAATAGTTGAGTACCTAGAGGTCAGTGGGGCACAGGATCCCAAGGCAGCATGGGTTCACAGCGGAAGGTCATGTCAGACTCAATCTAATAGATTTCTTTGACTGGGTGACCAAAGTAGTAGACAGGGAGGGGCTGTGGACATGGCCTACCTAGACTTTAGCAAGGCATTTGACACAGTCCCACACAAAAGATTGATAGTCAAATTAACCAGCCTGGGAGGGGTCCCAGGGTGGTAGCCTGGTAAAACATTGGCTGGACAACAGGACACAGAAGGTAATTGTAAATGGAGTCCACCTGAAGAAAGGGTGGTTACTAGTGGGGTACCGCAGGGTTCAGATTGGGTCCAGTCCTTTTAATGTCTTCATCAGTGACATTGCAGAGGGACTGGAAGGAAGTATGCCTTTTGCAGATGACACAAAGATCTGCAACAGGGGTTGATACACAAGGAGGCGTGGAAAGGATGAAAAAGGACTACAAGGTTGAGGAATGGTCAGACGTATGGCAGCTGGTTCAATGCAAAAGTGCAAATAATGCACCTGGGAAACAAGAACCCAGGGAAGAATACACAATGGGTGGGGAGCTAGTAACAACAACAAAACAGGAAAGGACCTGGGGTAATCATATCAGATGACCTTAAGGTTAGCAAGCAATGTGAGAAGGCAGTAGGGAGGGCCAGGGGTATACTGGGATGTATAGGGAGAGGCATCAGCAGCAGAAAACAGGAAGTTGTTATCCCTCTGTACAGACAGTTGGTGAGACCCCACCTGGAATACTGTGTCCAGTTCTGGAGACCCCATCTCCGCAAGGACATAGACAGGATAGAGGCAGTCCAGAGGAGGGCAACTAAAATGGTGCAGGGTCTGCAAGAGAAGCCGTATGAGGAGAGACTAAAGGAGCTTAATATGTATACCCTTGAGGAAAGAAGGAGAGGGGGGACATGATAGAAACTTTCAAGTACCTCAAGGAATCAACAAAGTCCAAGAGGGTAGCATCTTTCAGAAAAAGAGACTTGCAAGAACAAGGGACACAATTTAAATATAGAAGGAGGGCGGTTCAGGGCAATGTGAGGAAGTATTATTTCACAGAGAGGGTAGTGGATGCATGGAACAGCCTTCCTGAGGAAGTTGGGGTCTAAAACTGTGGGAGAATTCAAGAATGCATGGGACAGACATGAGGCAATTCTTGTGGGGGGCAGGAAGAAAAAGGCTGTTGGTTAACTAGGATCTGCGGCCTATCCTGTAGGTAGGGAAATGGGCAGACTAGATGGGCCTAGCGGTCCTTATCTGCCGTCAAAGTCTATGTTTCTATGTTTCCATCATGAGCCCCCCTGCCTGGCATAAAACCAACCTGGTCCTGGCTAATAATCCTAGGAGCTATCTTTAAAATTCTATTAGCCAATATTTTAGCTAACAATTTGATGTCCTGGTTCAAGAGGGCAATAGGTCTATAACTCCCTGGTGTTTCTCGGGGCTTATTTGGTTTAGGAATAAGTGTAATATAAGCCTGATATAATGGCAAATGTGGGATTCCCTCAGACAAAATACCAGAAAAAAGCTCACGGAGTAAAGGTATGAGACTCTTCATATGGGCTTTATAAAACCCAGCTGAAAGACCATCTGGACCTGGAGTCTTGCCCCTAGGCATAGTGTTAATTGCATCACATATTTCAGCCTCCGTTATAGGTATTACCAGGGCCTGGGCCTGTTCTTGGTCCAGTCTAGGTAAGGCAATACTCTCCAGGAATTCCCTCACATTTTCCTCAGTGCTGCCTGAAGCCCCCTGATATAAATCTGTTAAATAGTCGGCAAAAGCATCTGCCATATCCTGAGGGTCTGTGATCAGATCCCCCCGGTATTCCAGGTATGGTATCGTACGAGCGGCCTCCCATTCTCTAACCCGGCTTGCAAGAAGCCTACTGGGCAGGTCCCCTTGCAACAGGTATTCAGCTTGAAGCCTTTTGGTCCAAGCCTCCAATTTAACGTACATAATATCCGTCAGCTCGTCCCTCAGTTCACGAAGTTCCCTATCCACCTCCTCACCAGTTCCCTCAAGGGGGGTGAGTGAGTTAATAGCACCCTCAATGAATTCCTCCCTTGCTTTCCTCAACTTATTCCTCCTAATGGAAAGGGTCTGAGCTATACTGGAATATAGGACTTTACAAGTAGGCCATGCTAAGTTCTTATTATCCAGGGTAGGGATCTGGGTCAAATAATATCCTTAAGAGATTCCTCCAAACCGAGATAACATGTTGTCTTCTAAAAAGGATTCATCCAATCTCCACCTGAACGGTTTTGTCAGAACAGACTCCAATATCCAACACATCTGTAATGGAGAATGGTCAGACAAAATTCTGCTGTGAGTAAACAGCTTCTTAACCCCTCGTAGGGCCTCCTGGTTAACCAAGAAGAAATCGATACGTGTTTGAGTTTTATGCACCCCTGAATAAAAGGTCATAATACCATTTCCTTGTTTAACTTCCAAAAGGGGTCTGTCAGTGCTGCCACCTCCAGAAATCTGGCCAAGGATACCTGCGCTCTAGAAGGCGGTTTTTTAGAGGTGGGGTTCCTATCCACCAAGTTACTAAAGCAGAGATTCCAATACCCTGCCATAATTAGGGGGTAGCTGAGAAGCTGGTGAGGTTCTAATTCAGGAGGAAAAATTCAGGGTTAGGGGAGTTGTGATACAGAAGCGATTGTTATTAGCCTCCCATAATAGTACCCGTGACAAAACTCCCTCGCATCCTCCCGGTTTTATATTGCACAGGAGTAAACAGACAGCTCTTTGCAATCAAGAATAGCAACGCCCCTGAGGTTTTGGCATGCCCCTCTCCAAAAACTTGACCTACCCAAAGCCTTCTCAAAAGCAATAACTCTTCCTTTAACAGGTGTGTCTCCTGCAGCAAAGCTATATGAGCCCCTATCTGTGAAATAAATTTTAGAATCAATAGTCTCTTTTTCCTCCCTCTAAGGCCTTTGACATTCCAGGATAAAATGTTAACCATAAACATATTAATGTATTACACCCCATACCTCCCAGCCCCAGCTGCCCTCAAAGGAAAAAAGGAAAGAAACGTTCAAAATCGCAATTTGGACTCTCTCTCCCTCCCCCAAACCCCACCTCTTTGTCACTACCCCGATCCACTGATCGTCCTCCTAACCATTGTCGAGAACGAGATGAGCCAGCCACTGAGCGCACTCCCTAGATCCTCCAACCCCAAAATAACCCAAAACAAGTATCTATTCCCTTACCCAGGAAATCAATATTTTATTTGAAAGCTTCTTCCTCCCCTCTCATACTTCTTCTGAGGTCTCAACTTATAACTCCACCTTCATTAAGGCTTTAAATCAATAGTCACAGTCTCCACATTCCTCAGGGAAAATTGTGTTGTATCATTAGTAGGAAGCCTTATTCCAAGTACCATAACTAGGGAAAACAGGGATCAGCCACATCCACAGACTTGTCCCGAGTCAGATTCAGGTTGCCGCCCTGAACAGATCCGAAGTTCAGCTTTCAGTCCCTCCGCAGCATCCTCGCTGTCAAAACCTCCGTCCCCTGCTTGCAACTTGACCACCAGAGTAGCAGGATGTTGCATCCGAAACTTCACACCTGCTAAATAGAGCTTCTTTTTAATGTCAATATATTCTTTCTGTTTTTCACGTATGGCAGGTGTCTGATCCTGAAAAAGCCAAATTGCAGCTCCATTCCAGTGCAAGTTTTTAAGTGCTCTCGCTCTCATAAGAACGTGGGTCTTCTCCCTAAAATTCAGGAAGCGCATTATGATAACCCTGGGTCGAGCCCCTGGGAGGGGGTCTCTCTCAGAGACCGATGTGCCCTCTCAATATTATATGCCTCTCCATAAGGAGTAGGGCCCAGGATCTTTAACAGCAGTCCCTGAATAAAGGTGATACAGTCCGCTCCCTCAGAGTGCTCTGGCAGACCAGCCAGAATTAAATTATTCCTTCTGCTGCATGATTCTTGATCATCTACTCTCTCCTCCAATTTTTCACTTGTCTCCTTAGGGCCACCAACTCCTGCTCGTGTGCAGACGTTTTTCTGTCTTGAGAGGCAGCTCTAGCTTCTCAGATCCCTACTCTGTGCCAAAACATTGAGAGTAGGCTTAATGGTAGCAAAATCAGCTACCAGCCTTCGTAGGAGTGATTTGATTTCACCTAAATCGTCTTGAGGGTTCTGGCCTTTCTCCTCCACATGCCATGCCTCCTGGTCTTCTGGAATTGGTGAGAGGGGTTTCGGGCATTTGGAGGGCGGCGCTTGTGCGTCAGCGAGTTCGGGGCTTCCTGGATCCATCCTCGGTACTGCAGCACAGGAGGGTACACTCACACAGCCGAAGTGGAATAGCGAACCGAGTGGCTTTTCAGTAAGTCCAAAACAAACAGCTGCCGGTTCTAATAAAGATTATCAGCCCATTAGCGTTAATCGGGGAATTTGAACTGGTTTAGAGGTTGAGTCAGCCCAGGAGTAGCGCTCTGAATATCTTCTTGGCACTAGCACATCACGTGATCTCTAATTCAATCTTAAGCCACACTGGTTGTTCCATTTCAAGGCCCGGGGATATCCATCTCACGCATTTTACTAGGTGACTGGCCCAGTAGTATAATGCCATATGGGGAATCCGCAGCCCTCCCTCAAATTTTAGGGCAGCTAGTTTATAATAAGCCAAAAGGGGGTATTTATCAGCCCAAATAACTCTAGTAACTATACCATGCAATTTTTTAAACCAGTGTATAGGGATAAAAGTATTGAGAAGGGATGGGGGTTAAAAATTCTAGGAAAGACATTCATCTTAATTATGTTAATCCTGCCCCATAATGATATGGGAAGTTTAGACCATCTGTCAAGGTCGTGAATAATAACCTGTGAGAGAGAATCCAGGTTATCCTTAAACCATGTTGAGAGGTTATGGGATAACTTAATGCCCAAATACCTAAATGCTCAAGAAGTCTAGCAAAAGCCTAGGAGACTAATATCGTTCTTGAACATCTTGTGATTTAATGGAAAAAATAAGGATTTACTGGCATTCAGCTTGTAATTAGATAGCGCGCTAAATCTGGCTATTTCATTCAGTAGGGGCAGTATTGATGATACCGAATGGGAGAGGTGTATCAACAAATCATCTGCATACGCGGTGACTTTAATTTCATGGCACCCAACCCAAACACCTTGTATAGAGATATCTTTGAGAATGTTTTGAATGAGGGATTCCAAGTATAGATTAAATAACAGAGGCGATAGGGGGCAGCCCTGCCTAGTCCCTGAATGGAGTGGGAAGGAGTTAGAGAAAGCCCCATTTGCTGAGATTCTTTCTGTAGGGGATTTATATAGTGCAGCAATCCAGGATATAAATACCAGAGGGAATTTGAAAGCACTCAATACCTTGAACAAAAAACCCCAATTTACCCGATTGAATGCCTTCCCATCATCCAGAGAGACCAGGCCTGCGGGGAACTCGGCATCTCTGGTAGCTGAGAAGACGTGATATAACGTGTGCAAGTGGTCCGCTGATGAGCGCCCTTTCATAAATCCTACCTGATTCATGCCTATTAACTCAGGGAGTACCACGGACAGCCTATTAGCTAAAATCTTTGAGAGAATTGTAATGTCTTGATTTAGGAGAGATATAGGTCTATAACTTTGGACAAGCTCTGGGTCTTTGTCTGGTTTGGAGAGAAGTACTATCAAGGTTTCAAAGAGGTGACAATCAACCTCCATCCCGGATAGAATATGTTGAAATAATCTGTTAAGTATTGGAAGTAAGATATCTCGAAATGTCTTGTAGAAAAGGGAAGAAAATCCATCAGGACCAGGAGCTTTATCTGAAGGCAAACCATTGATGACCTCAGCAATTTCTTCCTGTGATATAAAGAAGACTAGAGAGTCTTTGTGGCGTGCTGGGAGGGAGGGCAGGTGGGAGTCTATCAGATACTTCTCCATGCTTACAGGGCTGGGAAGTTGCTCCATGTTCCCATACAGCATTTTGTAGTATACTGCAAATTCTTGAACTATCTCAGTAGGAGATGTTTTCAGAGACCCATCAGCTGACGCCCTCATAGAAGGGATGAATCTCACAGATTCTTGTTGCTTGATATGGAGTGCCAATAGGTGCCCTGCCTTCTCTCCCTGATCAGTGTAACTAGCTCTAGTACATATGATAGCTAACTCTGCCTTTTCCCAGAGTACCTCTAAATATCTATCTCTCAACAATAGGAGCTTTGTCCTATCTTCTTCTGGAGTATTGGCCGAAACGTTAATTTCAAGTACCCGAATTTGGGATAATAATGATAATAATTCCCTCTCCCTAGCTCTTTTCCTAGTCACCACCATACTAATAAGAATGCTTCTCATGTAGGACTTAAAAGCCCCCCATATAATGTCCGGTTTTGCACTGTTTAAAGGGTTGGACAAAAAAAGGCCTCACAATGTTCCCTTATGAGTTTACAATATTTAGAATCTTTAAGCAATTGATCATTAAGTTTCCATCTTGTTTCTCTCTTTGAAACATCCTGAAATGCCAGTTTACACAACACCAAGGAATGATCGGAGACAGGACCAGGTTGGATCGATGAGGTCCTGACCCCAGGCAAGAGAGTCTGAGAAATGAAAATGTAATCAATGTGGGACTGCGAGCCGTGTACCAATGACCTGTAGGTAAACTTCTTGGAATCCGTATATAGGACATGCCAGACATTACAGAGCCCACATTGATCTAGTAGGTCTCTAAAAGCCCTCTGATCAGGAGAACTCCCCCCCCACTCCGATCCACCACCTGATCTGTCGAGGTTTGAGTCTATGTCTTGATTAAAGTCACCACCCAGAATAATCCTTGTAGGAAGGAAAGGCAGGATTATATTTATAAGTCTCATGAAGTACCCAGGATCATCTGCATTAGGGCCGTATATGCTGCACAGTAACAATGGTACTGACCAGACAGTACCTATAACTAAAATTAACCTACCCTCAGGATCCTTGATGACTTGTGTAGAAACAAAGGGAATGCCCCTGTTAATAATAAGCATGACCCTACAACTATTGGGGGAGCCTTGAGCCTCATACACCATCCCCACCTGTTGTCTCCTCACTTGTGAGGGTTCTGTTTCTAATAAATGCGATTCCTGTAGGAAAGTTATCTGACAGCGTAGTAGGCTTAAATGTTTAAGAACCTGATATTGCTTAGATGTTTTCCTGATCCCCTTAACGTTCCACATTGCAAAAATCACCTCCTTGGCCACCTGCTAAAGACTACTAGGTTTAATAGATTCGGCCCTGCGCTCAGGGTATATAGCATGTATAATCTGACCTTACCCGTTGCTGCTGTAAGGCCTTCCCACTACCCTAACCCCCCATCAAAACCCCAACTTTAAGCCCGCCAGCACCCCCCACCCCCAACAAGAACCCATAGCACCCACCCTCCCAACCCCCAATCTGTCACAAGCAATGCTTAGCACAACACTGGGTTATTTCCTCCCCCTCCCGCCCCCCGAGAATATCCTCTACTAATGAACACCCACATATCTCTAGGTATAAAGTAGTTTATGAATTACATTGACAAGCCCTTAATGCCTAAAGAGTGGTCTTGGGCTTCCAGAGCCTGTGGACATATGATAGTGAAACCAATAGAACTAGAAAAAAAATGAAACCAGCTATGAGAGACGTGAATATGGCAGGTAACCATGTGACACCAAAATGAGAATTGAAAATTGCCTATCCCCATAGAAAACTGCACCAAAAACCAGAGCCAGGGGAGAAGCTAGTACGAAGGGGTAGCCCCAATCTTGAACTGAGAACATGAAAAAATGAGAAACAAGATGACAGCTAAAACGAGATCCTGAAATGAGAAAACAAGTAGGAGTGACTACCCAGGGGTTACCAACCCCTAGTTCCAAAATACCCTCTGTGAAACCAGAATGGCATAGAGACTGAAAGAGATCGCTCTCAACTCAAAATCACCCAGATGTATGTTAATTGGGCAAACCGCACCCCTCTTGTGGTCATATCCCAGTCCAACCGGCCTGCTAAAAGCACAATGAAAGCCCCAAACCACTCTGAAACCTAAAAAACTAACATATAAGATCTAATCAGGAAGCCAATAAACAAAAGACTCCCCCCCCGTATGCTACCCCCAGAAACTGAGTATGTAGTATTCTACAGAATGCAGTCCCAAATGAGCCATCACCAGAACCCACAAAAGGATTTGCCCTGAAACAATATTAACACCAAAAAGCCAGGGCATGGAAATGGTAACAGTCAGGTCGTATACGAGTAGCCCATTTCCAACTGAGAAAATAAACTCAGTAGAACTTGGTTATTGGAAAGAGCTTTCTCCATGAAAGAAATGAGTAACAGTTCGCTCAGCAGCTCTCAGTGAATCCTGATACTCCAGAGGCACTCTCAGGTCATCGGGAACAAATTTGGCAGCATTGATTTAAGGCTTAGTAGCGCAGCTTCAGGATCTTCAAAATTAAGCCAAGAGCCATTTACTGAGACTTGTAACTTAGCTGGGTACCCCATCCTCAATTTTAACCCTGCCACTATAATCTTGGATACAATGGGGTGGAACGCTTTCCGCTTCAGACGAACTGAGCCAGGGATGTCCTGAACAATTCTCAACTTCGTCTTCTCCCATCTGACTTCTTGTAAGGCCTTGACTTTCTGCAAGAAATGCTGCTTTTTCAGATAATTCAGAAAGTGGCAGATAATGGGACGGGGGGAGCATCAGGTGGGAGTTTTGGTTGCAGGAACCGATGAACATGCTCTATCGTGTACACTGGGCCAAAGGGAGAGGGACCAGCAACCTGGTCTACCAGCTTCTGCACAAAGACTACTGCATTCTGGCCCTCTTCCCCTTCTGGAAGCCTGAGTATTACAACATTATTTCTTCAGCTACAGCCTTCCAAATCTTTGAGTTTAGCTTCTAGGCGAGATAATCTTTGTCTTGTTGATAGAAATTCAGGATCCAGGCTTTCCAGTTTTCTCTCGATCTAGACTATTCGGGCAGTATTATCAGAGATCGTAACAGAAACTTCATTGATTTTTCTGTAGAGGGATTTCAAGTCAGTTGCCATGTCTTTCATCTCTTCTTGAAATGGCTTAAATTCTTCCAAGAAGCTGTTAAGAGTTAAAGGCTCTTGATCCCCAGCTTGACACAAAGGATCAGGCTTGTCTGCGCCACTCGAGGCTCGGGATTTCTTTGAGGCCTTCTCAGAAGTGGCAGGGGGGTATGTTTCTGAGGGCTTTCTTCATATAAGCCTCCATTTACCACTCTGATACCCAAAACTGGAGCACAGGATGTTTAAACACAAGAGGAAATTGTAAGCAGAGGAATTAGATAGATTTTAATGATATAAAAGACAAATTTGTATTTGGGAGGCAGGAGCTTAGCGGAGAAGCTTCTACTCAGCACTCTGCATCACGTGATCTCTTTTTTTTCCTTTTAGGAAGATGATGCAGGACTTTTGCCACTCTGGAGTGGGCGCCCAGCATGGCAGCTGGAAGTTTTTTCTGTTTTGGGAGGGTGCCAGCGGAGCCAATGGGATTTGTACACCCCTGTCAGCCACAGAGAAGTTTGCCATGCTGGGGTGGGCTCCCAACATGGCACCTGGAAGTGTGTTGGGGGGCAGCAGATGGACATTTGCCATGCTGGGGTGGGCTCCCAGCGTGGCACCTGGAAGGATGTTTGGAGGGGGCAGTGGAGCCAATGGGGGATTAGGCACCCTCGTTGGTCTTACAGATTGTTGCCACGTTGGGGTGGGCTCCCAGCGTGGCACTTAAAACTCTGTTGGGGGGGAGTGCAGAACAGCTGAAGGAGGATTGGACACCACCGTTGGCCATACTGTGTGTGGGGGGGAGAGCGTGACCATGCTAGGGTGGGCTCCCAGCATGCTACTTGTTGGGGGGGAGCTGTCTATGACAACTCTTTCACTACAGTGCCGATGTATAGGCACTTTGCATACTGCCAATGTTGGTAGTATGCAAATTGCCTACATGCAGCAGTTCTTCCTTTCAACTGTATGCTGCTGCATTTGCACACTCTGTCATAGACAGCTCTTACATTCATTGGTGCAGTGGGGCCGCACCTGCAAAAGGCAGCAGGGCATTGGAAGTAGGGAGGCACACCTACGAATTCTTGTATGGTGGCACTATGTTTCTTGCACATGCGTGAAAGCAAACATAAAAATGATAGCCCTTCCTCATTTGATGTTTGTCTTGCAAGCAGCTCCTCTATGGGATCCACTTCAGTACTGTGGTATAAGAATATTAAACAAATGTTTACTAAATTTCTCTGGAGGAGAGCCAAGCCAAGGATTGCTTGGCATCAAGTGATTACTCCAAAAAGTATGGGGGGGGCTACAGTTGACTTATGGGGTACGTCATCAACTGAGTAATTTTGGATAATCCAATAATGGTAAACATAGAGAGCAAGTCTGCAAGTAATTACTTAATATTGGATGTGCAGATGAAATTAAAGTCTTTTCTGAGTACTGTATGTGTTGATCTTTAGGACCAGCAATCAAGAATGCTGCAAGGAAATTATTGAAGCATAATTATTTAACATGGTTATATCTCGGCATTTGAGGCAGCAGAGTAGCTTGGCCTGATAGATATAGAGGTTCATTTCTGGCCTGAGTAAGACACAGGTTCAAAACAGGTATCAATTAATTGATAAAGGTGAATTTTGTTCTTATACAAAATTTAATGAAATCTGACACCAAGGAATTAAGTTATCTTTCTTAAGCTATTTGACACTTTGAAGTAAATTTAACATACTACTTAAAACATGTGTGAATGAAACATTTAACAGTTTATTTTTTTATTATAGAAGATTTTACTAATTTCCTAACATACAGATACAGTGCCACATAACTGGCATGCATCAGAATGAACAAAAGTACATACATTTACAATATCAGTTCGCTCATAATGGGCAATAATACGCATAACAATAACAAGAACCGGGTCTGCTGGACCACATGGCTAATTCCATACCTACTATCTGCAGGGACCCTGGTTTTCCATTTTTACTGGTAACACTGGTAAAAATCATGGAATCCTGCTTGGTCTGTGGATTTTGAATTCTTGTACCGGTGCCTCACGGAAATTGCATGTCACTGCACAGAATCCGTAAGATTTCAGCAACTTTTCATTTTTTATTTTCTCTTTTTATGCCCCCTTCTCACAGCATCAGTCTCCACTTTTCAGAGATCCCTAGGATAGGTATGCCCTAGCTTCTCCTCAGGTAATGCTCAGGAGCTCTGCTTTATCCTGCCTGGGTTGTACCACCCAGGTGGGAAGGGAGAGGACCCTACATCACCCCTCCACAGTCCCTTAGTTTGTGTCGGGCAGCCCAGTGGGTCCCTCATGGAGCCTGGTTATGAAGTCTGGGGCAGCTGGGTCCTTTCTACCAATGGCCAATGTGGGGTGATTGCTTCTGGTTTTCTGTTCTTTGTCCCTGAGGGCACCAGCACTCAAAGGGATCCAAGGAGGTAGGGTACACGGAGACATGCCACTGCTCCAGATCCTGGCTAGTGTCCTCCCCTCCTGATTGCTCTGCAACCCTGTTGCACCACCACCCATGGTCACTTAGGTGGCAGTAAAGCAGCAGGACCTGCAGCCCACTCTTCCCAGAGGAGGAGAATAGCCCCACAAGTGCTCGATCCTACTCCCCTGGCCAGATCTCCAGCAACCCGAGTTCACTTCTGACCCTGGTCACTGGCATTGCAAGCAGTTGCATTACTGCAGCGCTGGCAGGGCAGCCCAGATTTCAGCATCTTAAAATTAATGCTGCTATGCTTCGCATTTTTTATGCTTTGCGGTATACAGAATCAGTAAGGAAACCACCTGCACTGCTTTGTTGTAACCAGCCATTCAGTTTAACCACCCATGATTCCCACCATCCTTGTCATCAGCTGAGGACTACTTTCCATCCAAAAATCCACAGTTTTCATTTAGTATGTGCCTAAACATCTTTTACTATTTAGATTACACTGGATGATATAAAAAAAATACAAGTACTGTGTCAGCACACATGGGCAGGACCACCGGAAAATTGAGGGAAGAGTAACCTGAAATTGCAGAGATTTTTTGCAAAACTTGCTGGGAAATTGCAGGAGTTCTACTATAGACCCTGAGTGCTTCACAATAAATACTTCACTGTTTTCTGCAGTATATATTAGTCAGCATAAACTACTAAATGAATACACTGACACTTGAATATGTTTTAAATATGAAGAACAACTTATATTCTTAACATGAATCCTAAACGGATAAGATGTGTTGCCTCTCTTCCAAAATGTAAAAACATGCGCCTCATGCAGTGCTAAATAGATTCTATTTAGTGAGCCACAGAAAATCATTATTAAATAAATCCAGAAGAAACAAATTTTATCTGTTTCTGGATGCAGAATAATGAAGCCTGATCAAAATCTATTTACAGTGCTCTGTCAACTATTCACCCACTTTGGTGTAAGAAAAAATAAGCATATGGAGTGGAAAATAATTCAATTTTAGTAAAATGTTGTAAAGTGTTTAATGTTCATAATTTGCACTTCAAGTACTGTGCACTATTATTGAAATCATGTGTTAAAACATTATATATGGGTGCTATTATGGCTGGCAATATTGCCTAGTCCTTAGAGTGACAAACCGTGATTGAGCTTGGTACATCCAGCAGACGTGAGTTTGATTCCCACAACCTCTGCTTGCATATTGTATGACTCTGAACAAGTCACTTAACCTCCACACTGCTTCTTGGTTACCCCTGAAAACAGGCAGTTCTGCATAGTGGGCCTTACCTGGTTTACAAAGAATATAAAAAAAATACTGATATATGTTTACTACATCATACAGTAGTCAGGGTACCATGTAATTTACTTGAGTTTTACTCGGGCAGCAATGATTTTGTATAGGTAAAGATAAATGTTCAGATACATCATATGTGTTTTATAAGCTTGTTTCTAAACTGCAGTCAGGTTTTTATTGTATTCGTTGCATGTCAGCATCTAGGTTATAGATTGCTAAGTGCAAGATCACTGTTACCAACTAGCTTATTCAAGTTTATAATCAGCAGGGCCATCCAAAATCCTCAGTTTTTTGAATGAAAATTAGTTTGAATGAAAGTATGTTCACAAGGAAGAAACTGCCTTACTACTGACTCCACAGTTAGCACCCCATTTAGGTGAATGGGATCATTTGCACCTTCTCTCCCACCTGTCGTTTTAGTCTCTGTGACAACAAAAAGTTTTCTGATAGACTGCTTCAACAAAAAGCAACTGGTAAAGGGACACTGTCAAGTTCCCAGCCTCAAATTTTACCTACTGTGGAAAACACACTGCCTGGTTGTACATGCCATGCAGAAGATGCTGCTGTGGCCAGTAGTTAGAATTTGTTATGATTTTTCTCTTATTTGGCATAAATTCTAAATCTGCATGGTCCGCTGCAAAGCTGTGCACTGCTTGGGGAGCACGGTCAAATTTCTAAATGGCAGTGAAGTGCTCGGAGGCTCGTGCATCTAACAAGCAAAGAGACCAAATAATTTGTAACTTTTTCATGTGGGGTGTGGGTGTTGAAGAAAGGGGATCATAGTGCTGTCACTACTGTCATCACCCCTGAGGGATGTGGGCTGCACTGTTGCTACTGCCATCACACCTGATGGGACAGGGGCTGTAGTGCTTTTGCCATCACCACTGGTGGATGGGGAATGTAGTACTGCTGCCATCCCATCTGAGGAATGGGGCCCATAGTGTTGATACTGCCATCACACCGGAGGGGTAGGGAATGCAGTACTCCTGCCATCACACCTGAGGGATGCGGGCCATAGTGCTAATACTACCATCACACCTGAGGAATTGGGAATGTAGTACTGCTGCCATCACACTTAAGGGATGGTGGCTGCAGTGTTGCTGCTTCCATCACATCTGAGGGAGGGGGGCTATAGTGTTGTTGCTGCTGCCATCACACCAGAGGGATTGGGGCCATAGTGCTGTTGGTGCTGCGATCGCACCTGTAGAATGGGGTCCATAGTGCTGCTTCCATCACACCTTAGAGATGGGGACTGTAGTGCTGCTGCTGCCACCACATCTTGTACCTAAAATAACTTTAAATTTGTACAAGGATGGAAGGATGTGCAATAGTGGAGTTCGAAATTGCTAAATTGCATGTTAGCAGAGTTAAAATTTTGTTAAATAAAGTACACAAAACCAAACACTGGTAAAACCGGATTCTGGATTAGGAGACACCTATGACAATATTGTTTTTTACAATGTGCAAAATGGAATTTGCCCTTTCTCCATCCCGGTAAACCAGTGTCCCTGATATCTGAAATTGCTATTGCAAACAAGCTGAAAGGGAAAAAGGAAAAGACAAGCTATGACATATATGTGCACTAGTCAAGTGGAAAAGGAAGGAGACCAAGAGCAAAGACAACGACCCAGGATCCAACAGTGCGCTGTTCACCACCTACTGGGGCTATGACTGTGATAAACATCTAAGAGTATAGGTGTGCCTCCCTACTTCCAATGCCCACATATGGAGTACTGTGTACAGTTCTGGAGACCCCATCCCCACAAAGACATAGACAGGGTGGAGGCTGTCCAGAGGAGGGCAACCAAAATGATGCAGAGTCTGTATCAGAAGACATATGAAGAAAGACTAAAGGAACTAAAGATGTATAGCCTTGAAGAAAGGAGGGAGAGAGAGGACATGATAGAAGCTTTCAAATACCTCAAAGGAATCAACAAAGTCCAAGAGGGCAGCATCTTTCAGAAAAAGAGATGTGCAAAAAGAAGAGGACACAATTTGAAGATAGAGGGAGGATGGCTCAGAGGTAATGTGAGGAAGTATTTCTTCACAGAGAGGGTTGTGGATACATGGAACAGCCTTCCTGAGAAGGTTGTAGAGTCAAAAACAGTGGGGGAATTCAAGAATGCATGGGACAGACATAAGGCAAATCTAGTGAGGGGTAGGAGGAGGAAGTAGGCTGTTGGTTAACTAGGATCTGCAGCTTATCTGTTAGGTAGGGAAATGGGCAGACTAGGTGGGTCAAGCGGTCCTTATCTACCATCAAATTCTGTGTTTCTGTGTGTTTCTGTTATAGATAGTTCTGGGCTCTGCAAAATTGTTACAAAGGATTTATAATTTGATAGTTACGTCAAACAATGATCTTTGGCAAAAACAAATGCAAAATGGATTTCAGATAGGGCTGGGCAAAAGTTAAGAATTCTGCTTTAGCGGAATTTCCACAAAATTTCACAACTTTCTTGGAATTTTCTGAACTTACGCCTTTGGCAAAACTGGAAATCTTCCGAACATGTTTTGTAAATTTTTGCCCTGTTCTGTGGAATGTTCTTGCTGAACTGCAGAATAATACCCATGAACTGTGGAACTAATCTACAATTCATGTAATAATTCTACAGTTCAGATAGAAGAAAAAAAGTTGACATGGTGTATAGTGGCACTCCCCGGCCCCACCCTGCGATTGCTGACAACCTACCATTTAAAGATCAATGGCAAATGTGTTTCTCCCCACCTCAGCTAGGTTAATGAATTTGGCACAAAATGATTGCAAACAAACCAATCAAAACCATGGTGTCAGTGTCTCTTCTTTACATTCTCAGTAACACTGATAACCCCGCTGTAAATGTCAGCCTTCCCCACACAAAATACAGTTTCAGAAGGAAAGATACACTCAGTTAATGGTGGGGTACGAGCAAAAGTTGCCAGCTTACCGGTGTAGTTGGAAAAGAAAAAGAAGGCTCAGCAATCGTGAATCAGATTGAGAATGCAATGTTGCAATCTTACTTTGGCAAGACACCTGGCATACACCCTATTGCCCCAGCGCTTTAACCCTAATCCAGGTCTTCCTCAGTGGGTGGGTTTGAGGATTACAAATGTGGTTCCCATTTATACAAAATAACCTTAAAGTGACATAATCCTTTGTGAAAAAAGTTTGCTTACAAAAGAAAACACAAAAAGTTGCTTTTTCAAAAGCAACACAAGTAAAACACAATTATTTATGTCATGAATCACTGTAACTTTAAATTAAATAAGTTATAGGGTATAGTACCACATGTTTTTAAATGAATTCATTTAAAAAAATCATGACGTAAAGGTTACAGAGAAATATAAGAACCTATTACTACAAATAGGGCACTCCTGGAAAATACTCTGCTCTCAAAAACACTCCAGTAAATATATTAAATGTGTACATAGATTCCAAAAGCTGTTCCAGCAGACGCCTGGTGCTAGCGCCAAACAGCAAAGTCACAAGTCACACCTTGCATCCCCCATTGTGGCATTCCTCATTCCTGAACATGGACTGCACCAAACGGGGAATCCACTGCACTGAACGGGCACTGCACCACCCCTGCGACTTGCAACTGGGTATGCCAGGTCACAAGAGGGCTTGCACCATGGCGGGGCTCACAATTCCGATTCCAAGAGACCCTCCATGGCCATCACAAAGGGCTCCACTTAGCCCTGCCAGAAGGTGATCTAAGCCACTTTCAACTGACTAGCACACTGTGACTTGGCTACTAGTTGGGTCCATGGGCAGGAGGGGCACAGAGGGGCATAGGGAGGGTTGGTGTGGCAGCCAGGATGTATGGGATTGCTGTGGCACCTGGGGGCTGCAAATATCCCCAAATCGATATATCATGGGCATTTGCACCCTGCTGGATGCTGAAGCAATACCCGACCACCCTGCTGGCACACTGACCCACTCTATGACCCCACCTGTCCCCAAACCCCCAATGGGCACCTGTGTCCCCCCACACCATCGCCACCAGTGATGCCCATTCCTCACTGCACCAGCACAAGGGGTGCCACGGCCTTGCGGCATGTGCAGCTGGTGTGCCATTGGTCAGGCACGGTCCTGCGCTTGCAACAATCATGGAGCATTTGGCACATTAACCTTGCTTTCTTTTAGAATATGGCACAGAGTTTCTGGCATACCCAGCCTTTTGTGCCCTCGAGCCGCACAACTTTAAGGCTGCCCAAGGGTCCTCTGAACTGGCTTACAATTTTTTTTCGATTTTTCAAATTTACTCAATCCATAAGGGATTTATATAAGTCAGATCAAAAAGTACAGATTACAATGTGTGACAGAGGTCAATACTTCGTAAGTTTACAGAAAACTAAAGGAATGCCTTCATGTCAGTCTTTTGCTCATGGAAGGTCAAATTCTCAGTAGAAGTCACAGGTTTTAATCTGGTCCTTAATTACATAACTGACCTGCCTCCTAACATTGAAGTTGTAGTGCTTGGTGATTTCAGTACCAACTGTCTGGTCCCTAAAGCTGACCCCCTCAAAGATGCCATTGCAGCTGTTAACCTTTCCCAACTTGTTACCTTGCCTACCAGGATTAATTGTAGAACTGGCAACAACTCAGTCCTTGACCTCATCATTACCTCCCACCCTGATAGGATAACCCACACTGAGGTCCCATCTGACACCTTGAGCGACCACTCCCCTGTCACCTACCACTGGACCAACACAGCCCCTAAGGCTCCTGCCAAAGTCTTTACCCAGTGCATTTTGAGGAAAGGGCAGCTCTGGTATCTCCAGCATTACCTTGAGCATACTGACTGGTCCTTCTTAGACTCCACCTATAGTGTAGATGCTGCCCTTGACTATTTCATCCACCACTTTAACAGGAGTTGAGACCTCTGTGCCCCACTAGGCAAATAGAAGGACTCTTCAGGTGAAGAAGACTCAACTGAATGGCTCATCGAGCTGCTGACTGCCTCGAACAATGACTATTGGCTCTTTTAGAGCAGTTCTGGTATCCTTTGCATATGCTTGAGTCTCCTTGTACTTGATTGTTCTCACAGTCCTCACTAATAAGAGTGGAGTAAAGTGGGGGGAATGACTAATTCTGTATATTTTCTGTGGATTTACAGGTGGGGTTTGAAAGGGCAGTGCCTACTAACACAATGGTGGGCTCTATGGTGGGGGAAATGCTGATGCAGCAGACAGTGCTGCAAATTTCCAGCCATGCCTCAAAGCTGTGCCAGTGCTCCTCACAATACAGGGGCTGCATGCACCCTCCTTCTTCCCTCTCCCTAATCCAGAGAGACTTATTGGAAGGATTATGCTCACCTTTGATGCGGACATACCAGTCCTCGATCTTGCACTGTAGTGGTTGCTGCCTTGCTCACACTCAGGGTCCTTGAAAAGTATGGATAACTCCCTCCACCTCTAAGGATCTCTAGGCATGTTGACAAATGTTTAATTGTTAATCTGTAGTGTTGTAGGTGCCCTAAGCTAACCCGAGGCCTATCCAAAGGTTTTCTTAGGCCACACAATTCACATAAAGGTAGTATATGTATAGGTCTGGGAAATAGCTACACAGAAGCCTGGTTTGCCCTCTGAAATCACACTGAGGTGCATGGCAACTATGACAAGACACAAGTTTAATGGGTCAGTGGGGATTTCCCCACCCCCATCAAGGCATGCATACTTCACTTCTGATTCCGCAGGGGAGTGAAGGAGTAGGCTTCCCCACATTTCATCCATAGGGTGTGATCTCCTTACTGTTCTTTGAGGAATCCTGCAAGCCCCAAAGCTGCACTACAATCCAGAAGGCAAACTGGGCATCTCCTTCTGAAAGGATGGTTGCAGACTCCCCTCTGCTGATACATGAGAGCCTTGATATACCCTCCCCCCAATCCACTTGCCTGCCATAGGGGGACCCTCTGACTCACAGGGTTCTGCTATGATGTCTCACACAGGGGAGGTAAAAGTAACTGCCCCCTGCACCTTTACACAGTTGGAGTGGCTGCTTTATATGGAGACACTAGAGTCCCTGTTGGGCCCTGTCTCCACGGTGATCCGTTGACTTTATTGTTAATGTTATTCTTAGTTTTAATGATTCTTCAAATGTTGACATTTCTGATGGATGGTGCCACTGAGATGCCCCTTCAAGTCACTGGTGGAGCACTAGGCCAGCTCCACCTGCCTGAACTAGGGGTCCAATCTCAGGAGTTTAGGGAGGGCTTCATGGCCCTTCCATTAACACCTGAGGACTCAACCCCGGAGGCCCTCGAAATGGTACAATTCACAGATGCAGATTTTGTCGGTGCTCTTATTTCGTGCTGTATATGGGTGGCTGTTTTACAGTTTTGGCCAAAGATATGAACACTCGCTTAGTTATGAAAAATGGGAAGTCTTTGCAGAGATAATTAGGGAACATGTATTAGGTGTGATGGGTACAGACAGCTATGTGTAGGAATATTCAGTTGGTAGGGCTCATGGGGGACAGAGACGTGCTGGATCAGACTACCTTTTTCCATCAGTAACAGGTGAGGGAACTCCACTCAGGGATAATGGGGAGGACTTTACTTATAAGCATTTCTTATGGAATCTGCACTACTGGTAACTTTCACATCATGGAATGTGAGGGGCTTAAATGACCGGAGCAAGAGGAAGAAGGTGATGTCCAGACTCAAAAACCTGAAAACACAAGTTGCTTTCCTGCAGAACACAAAGATTAAACAGGTGGAGGCAAGAAGCTAGTGAGGGAATGGATTAGGTGGGAAACACATAGCTCTTCAGGAACAGCCAAGTAGGGGGTATCAATACTATGCCACAAGCAACTAAAATGTCCAATTCTGGAACAGTGTGGGGACAAGCAACTAAAATGGCCAATTGTGGAACAGTGTGGGGATAAAGAGAGGAGATGGATTCTGGTCAAGGTAAACATGAAAAAGGGCCCCTTATTCTAGCTAATAATATATATGTGCCTAAGGAAGATAAACCAGAGTTCTTGAATGCAGTGTCCCAAGCACTACCGGACATGGCTGGCAACAACCCATATATGATACTGGGGGAGATTTTAACACAGCCATGGACCATCTGCTTGACAGATCCAATGCCAAACCCAAACTGCACAATAAAGCTTTGTGAACCCTGATTGACTTGCTGGTCTTGCACCACTTAACAGACACAAGGAGTACTTTTCGTCCTTCCACGAAGGACTATACTTTTTACTCTGAACGCCAGGCTATGGCCAGCAGACTTGGCTACTGGTTCACATCGACCACTTTAAAACCAGTCATTGCAGATGTGACCATTGCCCTCCTGTACATATTGGACCATGCCCCAGTGCAATTACAGGCATACTTATATCCTGGGAAAGAATGGTCAGTGACACAGCGGCTAGACCCTCTCCTTCTGACTGATCTGCAGTTTCAAAAATGGTGGAAGCTGGAGGTGTCAAACTACTTACAGGACATCCCTGAATTGTGTGCCTCTTCCCTTATGATTTGGGAAGCCTTTAAAGCCACATTACGGGGCAGGATCACATCTTACACAGTGCATAGGAGGAAACAAAGGGAAGCTGAGGCCCAACAGCTTGAAACACAACTTAAACAAAAGAAGGCAGTGTACAAAACTGACCCCAATCAGCTAAGCAATCATGCCCTCAGATATGAACTAACAGCCCTCAGAATCAAACTTAACATATTGGCCTCTAGGAAAGCAAAGCTTCAAATGGCAAGATTGTGGCACAGATACTGGGACCAGGGAGAAAAGGCAGGGAAGCTCCTTTCATACCGCCTTTGGAAACAGCAGGCTGAGAGGCATATTGAAAAACTTAGAGACACATCAGGAGCGGTGCAATTCTCCCCTAAAGAAATCAATAAGACTGTGACTAATTTCTATAACACTCTATACAAGGCCCAAGCCCCCATCCACAGGCCCAGCTTCGATATATTCATGGCCCAAACATCCCTTCATTCCATATCGGAGACAAAAAAGGCCATGCTGGATGCACCCACTTAGGAAGCAGAACTAATCAAGACCATAGAGGGGATGGCCCTACATAAGTCTCTGGAAGTGATGGCTTCCCAGAGGACTTCTACCAGCTCATCAAAGACATCATAAGCAGACCCATGCTCCAAATATTAAGGGAAGCACACACTTCTCAGATGCTCCCGAGATCTTTGAAAGAGACAGTGATAACAGTCCTCCCCAAAGAAGGAAAGACTCCATATCCCCCTGCAATCTATAGGCCCATCTCATTGATAAATGCTGATGACAAAATCTTGGCCAGAACTTTGGCCTCCAGACTAGAAAGGGTTCTCCCTTCCCTAATCCATGAATCACAAGTCAGCTTTGTCAAAGGGAGTTCCAGTGTGGACCACATGAAAGCACTAGTCAGATTATTCCAGAAGGCCTTAACTCTGACATCCCCTGTGGCAGCTATTACCATTGACTTTGAGAAGGCCTTCAATTCAGTCAAATGGGACCATCTCAAAGCTGTGTTAGACCATTTCAACATAGGCCCCACTTTTGGAGGGTGGGCCAGCACCATCTATAATGGCCCCGCAGCCAAGGTCCTCACCAATGGCCTCTTCTCAGAGCCGTTCACTTTACAGAAAGGTACTAGGCAAGGCTGCCCCCTCTCCCCTCTGCTTTTTATATTGGCATTGAACCCTTGGCAGTGGTCATCTGAGAACACAACCTCATACCAGGCATAACAATAGGCCAGGGGGAATTTAAAACCAAATTATATGCAGATGATTGCCTCATCTTGACCAGTGATATCTCCCGAGGCCTGGACCACGTCTTGGAGATTTTCTCTCGGTTTGATCAACTGTCAGGACTAAAGATTAATAGAACTAAATCTGAAATCATGACCTTTAATGGCCACACAACAATAGATATGGGAATAGCTTTGGTGCCTGGTGTGGGCAGGCTTGCAAATCAAATACCTTGGGATTATTCTGTCCCCAGATCGCCACAAATTAGGCCCCCTGAACATGTTACCCATAATTAATACATTTCAAATGGAACTTAAGAGATGGCAACACCTAAATCTATCTCTCCTAGGGAAAATTGATTCAGTCAAGATGATGCCTGCACCCAGATTGTGTTACCTCCTGGCCCATCTTCCCATTATAGTGTAGGACAAATGGTTTCAGAAGTTAGACTCACTTATAGGACATATCTATGGGGCACATCCCCTCCCAGATTTGGTAGATCCAAACTTAGGGCTCACTGGAAGCAGGATGGTTGAACCTGCCGATCCTTCGGCACTACATGTATGCCTTTCTCATGGTTAAAACACTATTATCCTTCCAGAACCTGGGCCCTTCCCTCTGGGCCTGGTGTCATATTGAACAGGAAGTTATTGGAGTAATACAGTCTCCTCTTTGTTTGAGCAGCCCTCTCAAGCCCAGAGATGCTCACTGAGTCACCATATCCTCAGAATGCAAGGCATGATCACAAATGTCAAGCATCTCCAAGCGTTGTCCCAGACTGGGGATTCTCACTTACCTTTGGGGTAACCCTGAATTGAGTATAGTAGGTAGAACAAGTCACTGGTACAGCTGGGGAAAGAGATGAATCTGCAGGATACATGACCTATTGACCACTGACAAAAGGTATTTTGAGTCCTTCCAGACCTTCCAGGAGAAATTCAACCTATCCAAAAATGAGTTCTAGTGATAGATCTGTATACAATCAAAGGACTCACTACCAATGTAAATGTAGGGCCTGTAGGGCCAGAAGAAACCTTACAGGACCCCCCACCGTGGACAGATTGGCTCAAACCCCACAAGACCAAAGTGGGCTCCATCTACCAGACGATGAGAGATGCACAGCCTGCACCTATTGAGGGAGATAAAGTCTTATGGCAGTCAGCCTTTTTACCAAACATCTCTGAAAGGGACTGGTGTAAATGCTGGAGACTGGCTCATCATGCTTGTGTGGACCAAAAGATCTGCCCGATACAAAAAAAAGATTCTGCATTACTGGTACCGAACCCCAGCCCAACATAAGCTACTGGGAGTGGTTGCCCATGATTTATGCTGGAGATGTGACTCCTAGGCTGTCGATTTATAACTTGTCCTATGGGCTTGTCCTCATATTGTCCCATTCTGGTCACAAGTAGTCCAAAAGTGTTTAGCCATTCTTGGCATAGATATCACAATGTCACCACACCCTACTGCTAGGGTGCAAACCACCTAGCCTTGCTCTACCCCTGACAAGCTTGAAATGGTTGAATGTAGCCTCTGTGGAGGCCAAGAGGTTGATTCTCACCAGGTGGAGGTCCTCTGATATACCAAACACTCAGGTCTGGTGTACCTGTATTGAAACCCTGGCAATGAATATCACATTATCTTTTCAAGCAAAACATCAAGGAGAGAAATACCAGACTCTGTGGGCACTTTACATGCAATATGTCTTGCAACACACAAGAGACCCAGCTGATACCCACCCCAGTAAAGTTTGGCACACCCCGTAGACTAACAATCCTGTTCACAGCTCTACTCCACAGGTACTAATATGGGATGTTGCCACCCCCTTAGCTTTCATAGCAGCCTCTATTAGGTTTCCAGTCAGTTAACACAAATTGTTGTTAGCCATACATGTCCCAGGGACAAATATGTTTGTGTTATATGAGCTGTTACTGTACTTGTCAATTTATGATGGAAATACAATATCACCCTGATGTCTGTGTACTTCTTTTGTATGTATATGTTATTATGCAAACTGCAAAGATTTCAATAAAAACATTAACTGCAAAAAACACTCGCTATTCTGACCTCCCTACCTCGCTATCCATGTTCCTCACTATACTTCCTTACTAGCTTACATTGCAGGCACGCAAATTGAGATGCTTATTTTGAGTCTTTCAATTTGCTTCACCCATATCACTGAATACCGCATTGATGGCATAATGCATGGTTGCTCAATTCCAAATTCAACCCTTCTGATTACTACCCATGGTGTCTTGCAGAGCAGCAATTATGTTATCAACAAAGTTTGGTTTGATCAAAGCTGCCACAATCTGAATTCACCAAAGGAGGCCACTGCTGAAACAGGGTTATATGAGTTCTTACAATCTATGGTCACTGTGTTTACAGACCTGAATTTTTCCCTCACCCTAATTAGTGGTTTTTTTAATGTTAGTTAGCTGTTAGTTGTGCTTTGGTGTGTTAGCCTACATTATTCACTCTCTTGTCATAAAATTACCCACAAGCAGCAGTTGATTTTCAAAAAAGCAGTGTGAGCTTCCAACACAGTTAACATTTTAGGACTACAGATTACAACTGTCAGCCCAGAACAGATTTTGTGATCACTAATGATATTGTACATGGTAGCCCAAGTATATGCTATGCTACTGAGGCTAAACGGTCATCTGGCTCTGCATGGTGTAATGAATGCTGGTGGGATAGGTAGCATTGCTGTGCATATTAGGAGAGTGCCTTTTATGGGGTGTGACACAGTCAGTCCAATGAAGAGTGGTCTGCAAGAGGCTTCAGTGTTCTGGTTTGCTGGGTGGAAACTTCATGTATTTCAAAGGAAAGAGCCAAGCAAATCACAGGTTGGTTCTCTCCTTTGATCTACGCCACCCAGCAAGCACAGCTGATTTGTCATGATCAGTCTGCTGAGAAATTACACCCTGTAACAAAGAAAACTGCCCACTGATGTTTTTGCTGTCTGCCCTTCCTGTCCCCCCACAAGAACCTCCCACTCAGCACCTCCCCAAACAACACTGACACTGGGGGGTGCCCAATACCAGTGTCACCACCTGAAATAAAGACAACTGCCCCTCATAGTTGTTTTTTTTAAATACACCCTGTAAAATAAAATAAAAAATCATCCATCGATGTCTGTTGCTACTCCGCCATAACTGCCCGCCCAAGCTCAACCCTTGTTAATCTTCCAGCATGGAGATGCCCAATTCCCCATGCCAGCTTCTACCATCATCCTGTCAAATATATAATACTAACACTGGGGGTGCCCAATCCTCCAGTGTCTCCAACTGAAATAAAGGTAATCATCCCTCATAGTTTATTTTTTTTAAATACATCTTGTAAAAAAGAAAACTGTCTATCAATGTTTGTTTCTGCCATGTCTTAACTGCCCCCCAGCCCAATCCATGTTAATCTTCCAGCACGGAGGTGCCCAATGCCCAATGCCCCATGCCACCTTTTACACCCCCATCATGCCCAATATATCATATAGCACTGACACCAGAGATGCCCAATCCACCAGTATCGCAACTTGAAATGAAGAAAAACATCCCTTGTAGATTTAAAAAAAAAATAAACCATAGAAAAGAGTAAATTGTGCATTGTTGTCGTTGCAGCCATTACTGTCCCCCCACCCAACCCTACCACCCAGCACCCAATCTTACTTACCCACTAGTGGTCCAACACCGTAATTCTCTCTTGACCAGATGAATAATCTTCTGGCTCTGCATGGTGTAGAGAATGTCGGTAGGATAGGTTGCACTGTTGGACACCAGACCATGAACTGAGGGAATTAGGTATATGGTTCAGTGTATTTGAATGGGGTTTTGAACTTAGTGACAGAACTCGGCCATTTTTGAATATTCTTTGCCCCAGATTTTCAACACACCTTTTCTGGGACCCAACCAAATAAACAATGACAGTGAAATAAGGCAAATCTGTCCCAAATGGTGATTTCATGGTCACTGCATGAAATCATCTTTTGGGCAGCAGCTGAAATTTTTTTCCACCCTTTTTTTTTTCCAATTGTTTAACCAGGTGAGACACATTAAGCTGAAAGCTTGTTTACGGGTGCAACCAAGGAGCACAGGGAAGTTAAGTGACTTGCTCAGGGTCACACAGTATGCAAGTGGGGGCTGTGGGATTCAAATCCAGGTCTCCAGATTTGCAGCTCAGAGCCTTAAACCACTGCATTATACTGTGCTATACTGATCATGAGGTGGGATTATAAGAAAGCTATGTTGTAAATGTGGGGTAAAACTATTTAAACACAACAAAGTTATGAGCCTACATTGAAATTTGTTAATGCAGGTTTATATCTTTTCATAATTTTCAATATTTTGACCCCAGCCCTGGGGTTAAATTAGCACTGCCAGAGTGATAAATTAGCCCTGGACCATTAGCAAGCGATATTCAAATGAACAGCCATGGGGCTAAACCTGCTGAACATAGTGTGCAAAGGAAGTAATGCAAACAGGGCTGGGAATGAAGTGCCTAAATAGCCCAGAAAAGAAGACAGCTCTAAATATAGTAACAGGGAATGGCAAAATGCAACAGCGGCCCAGTGGACACAGAGGTGGAGTAAGGTAGAGTTGAAGTTGGTGTACAATATGTGTGACAGCAATGAAGTGTTGCACAGCAACTGCAAACAACAATGCAGGTCACACACTGCAGAACTGTTCTATGCTGATGAGAGGTTTTCCCAGGGCTAAGCAGATGAACAGGTTAGCTCCAGGCAAAAGTTTGCTATATTCAAAGATCCTATGCAAATGAACCTACTTAGGTAATTCATGGGCAAACAGTCACATTTGCATCTCATTATGGGCTGCTCAGCATACATTACCATGTAGTTTGCCCAGCACTAGTGCATGGAGCACACAGCTCCACCTTTTGGTTGGAATAGAAGTATAGGCAGGAAGCTGTAGACCGGGGTGTGCTCACAGCAACCCTTTGTTGGTTAGAATAGACGTACAGGCTGTATGCTGCAGGAAATGGGTGTTTGCAGGCACATTCAGTGCATACCACTTGCCCATGCAGCACTGCAATGAGGGACACAGACGTGCTGACTGAGGAGTAAAGAGGGACACTGGCTCTCATAATGAGGGACACAGCATCACACCCCTCAACAGCTGTCCTCACAAATCAGGGACAAACCGTATGAAACTCCAGGACAAAGACCCCAAATCAGGGACACATCTGAGGAATTAGTATTATTCATTCAGAAAGCTGACAGAATAAAGAGATTAGTGTGAGATGCATGTTCTGAAGAAAAACAAGCCTGTAATGTGAATGCCTGACATTGTTTTGTGCTTGCAGTCCCCACTGTCCTGTCACGTAAACACATATTTCACAAGAGACAGGGGAAAAGCATGAGGCAATGTCAGGGACATCCCTGAAAATCAGGGACAGTTGAGAGGTATGCAGCATCAAACATGGAGATACAAGCTCAGAACACAGTGGAATCATTGCCTTTACCTGCACAAAGTTAGCCAGTTATGTAGCCTCATAGAAGACTTATTAATTGCTGCCTGAATGTATGAGTGACAGCACATTCTCTGTGTCTGCAGCACCTGTTCCATGAGGGACAGGGGAGGGACAGAGCAATTTAGAGGGGTACAATGAGGGATGTCCCTCATAATGAGGAACACCTTGGTGGTATGCTCCCTTTTCCTGTACAGTGAACCACATCCCTGGCAGTCTGTGGTCCCCCCACCCCCAGCATGATCCCCAACTCCTGTTATGTATTTTGAAGGTTTATTTACCTGGTAGTCTAGTGGTCCCCCAACCCCAGCATGATCCCCAACTCCCATTATGTATGTCAAATGTGTATTTCCCTGGTAGGCTGGTGCCCCCCACCACCCAGCATGATCCCTGACCCCCATTATATATTGAAAATGTTTATTTCCCTGGTAGTCTAGTGGTCCCCCCTCACCCCAGCACAATCCCTGACTCCTGTTATGTATTTCAAATGTTTATTTCCCTGGTAGTCTAGTGGCCCCCCACCCCTCCACCCAGCAGTGCCGACCCCCCTGCTCCCCCCCAAATCAATCCCTGAATGGAGCTGACTACTTGCACAACCCACCACTCACCTCTGCAGCCAGCTGCTGACTGAGTATTGAATGGGCCTATACCAGTGGTGATGAATGGGTGAGATACGTACTCATTCTTCACTCACTAGGTACAAGCTCATTCAGTACTCAGTTGGTGGCTGGCTGCAGAGGTGAGCGGTGTGTTGTGCCAGTCGCTGGCTCTGTTCAGGGATAGTAAGGGGGAGTGGGGAGGTCAGCACTGCTGGGTGGAGGGGGGGGACCACTAGACTACCAGGGCTCAACCTAGAAGTAATTTATTTTAAGCTACACTTCGAATTACTTCGAGTAGCACCACCACATTACTGCATGCTTTTTGCAAGTAGTATTTAGTGCTGCACTACAGATGGTGAAAAAACGTGTAGCGCAGTGCTAATCTTTTGAATATGCCAGTGTGCCGGCATTCACTCCCCTAGCTCCCTCCCCTGAATACATTAACTTTTAGTGCTAGCACTATTACACAGCACCAGTGCTAAAAAGGCTTTCGAATACTTCAGCCTGGAGCAAATCCAGAGCTGTTCCAGTGCAATGGAATTGTGCCATGAACAAAGCTTTGAATATCTGTCACCAAATGTTTAAAATAGCCATCTCTTCACAGCACCTCAAGAATGTGACAGCTGTCATTATTTTAAATCCTGCCCAAAATGTCTTTCTGAGTCCTGAAAGTTGATTTCATGTTCACTGCAAAGGTGATTTCATGTTCACTGAACGTCACCTTTCAGGCAGAAGTTGAACATTTTCTCCACCCTTGTTCATGAGCTGGGATCATGAGAAGGCAATGTTGAAAAGTTGGGATAAAAATATTGCAAAACAACAAAGTTATGAGCCTACATTGAAATCTACGAACACAGGCATATAACATTGGTAATTTTCAATATTTCAACCCTAAATTTTGAACATAGCCATTTCTTCTCAGCATCTCATGAATGTGACAGTTGCAATCTTTCAAATCTTGGCCAAAATGTGTTTTCGCACTTGTGGTGCGAAATCACCTTTTAGGCAGGATTTGAAACAGTTCTCTGCCCTTGTTCCTGAGGTGAGCTGGTAATAAGTGCTATGTGGGGTCATATGAATGCTATGTTGAAAATGTGTGGTGCAAATTTGAGAAAACAATAAAGTTATGAGTCTACATTGCAACTTTTCGATGCACATTTGTAAATATGGTAATGATCAATATTTTGACCGCAACTATTCAACATAGCCTTTTTTTCACACCACATGAATGTGATTGCTGTCATTTCTTAAATCCTACCCAAAATGTGTTTTAACACTTGTTGCACAAAAGAATGTTTCAGCCATTGTTTTCTAAATTACACCTGTCATGCTCAGAAGGAGCAGTCATAAAAAAAGATTATGTTGAACATTTGGGGTAAAATGTGAAAAGCCAACTAAGTTATGAGCAAATACATTGTTCCAACACTCACTCAAAACTTTTATTTTTTGCAGATTTTAGCCCCAGTGTTCAACATATTCCTTGTGTTACGCCACCTCCTGAACATGGCAGGTGTCACTTTTCAAATCTCCTCTGAAAGTTGTTTCCACAGTTGCACAGTGAAATCACCTTTGAGATGAGATTTTAAAAATTCCACCTGTCTTGATCATAACATTAGGTCATAAAGAGGCTGTTGGAGATTTGGGGTTAAAATATGTGAGCCCACTTAAAAGTAGATATTGCCTCCCAGTTGCCCTGTCCTGGGTTATTATAATCTAACAATGTGTCAAAGCAGGACACCACTGAAAATGAGATATTGCATCTCTTCTACTTCATCCTGGGTAAATATATAGTAAGTAATGTGTACAAGCAAGACCAACAGCAATACCAGTGGCAAACATTCGGCATTGACAAACGATTGTCATTTTCTTTTTATTATATGTTTTGTACAGCGCTTTGAAAACTTGAAAGGCGCTTTAAAAATAAAATTATTATTATTATTATTGTATTATTATTATTATAAAGTCAGTGTGACTACTGATACAAACTGTGGCCAATTTTAAACTTACTACCAACAGATGATGTACTCAATTTCAAGAAGAAAAACAGGATTATTCAGGCACATGAAACCAGATAAAAGAGACGAGCAGCGCTGTGTCTAGTAAGCTGGTGCAGTAATCTTGGCAGCTGAAAACTGTCATGGAATACATATCCCAATTTCAGCATTCCATGATGGACTTGATACAAGACATCAGTATGCTAGATAAATGGCTCTTCTATAATATTAATCAAAAAGTAATGTATTGTAGATTTAATTGAACTGACCAATGAAACCTCTGCAATGAAATCCACATTGCTGCAATATCAGACATCAGAATGCCAGGAGTCAGAAATTCCTAGAAGTGATTTAGAATGGATTCCTGACTTAAAGTGTCACTGAACTCACCTGTTGAGAGGCAATCCTTGACCTGGTGCTCACGAATGGGGAGCACATATGGGACATAACAGGGAGCCACTGGGTGGAAGTGATCATCGCTTGGTGTGGTTCTGGCTGGACATGCACAAGGAAAGTATCCTGATGAGGACCAAAATCCTGGATATAGGAGGGCATATTTTAAGAGAAATGGAGAAGTACTAAAAGGACACCTAGTGAAAATTACAGTGACAATGGAGGTGGACCAAAAATGGGCTCTTATTAAGGGAGGCTTAAGGGTTGCAATAGAGGATTGTGCTAGTTACAAGAGGAAAAACTCAAATGTCAAAACACCCAGCTGGTACAACTCTGAGGTAGCCCAGGCAGTGAGGACTAAAAGGGTTGGCCTATAGGAAATTCAAGAAGAACAGGAGAGAGGAGGACAGGGAAAAATGCCTAGAACTGGTGAGGGAGGCAGGAAGGGTGGTTCAGAGAGCCAAGACCTAGAAGGAACTACAATAGCAGAGGGTATTAACAAGGGGGAGAAGGCTTTCTTCCACTACATAAGTGATAAAAGGGATACGAAAGACTGGATAATAAGACTAATACAAGAAGACAGCTGTGTGGAGGAAAATAGGAAGAAAGTGGAACTAGCAAATGAATGCTTCATGCCCCATCTTTACCAAGGAGAAAGATGAACCAGTGCTGAAAAGGAAAGAAAGGAGGACCAGAAGGGGGAGGAGGACAGATGGGGCAATAGAAGGGGGGAGAGTGAAGAAAGAGTTGCTAGCATTGAGGATAGACAAATCACCAGGCCTGGATGAAGTGCACCGAAGGGTGCTGAGGGAACTGGCAGGGGAGCTCTTGGAGCCACTGATGGACCTGTTCACTTGTTCACTGGAATCAGGCATGTTACCACAGGACTGTAGAATGGCACACATGGTGCCCCTCCACAAGAGCAGCCCCAGGGACAACCCTGGGAACTACAGACCAGTCAGTCTCATTTCAATAGTGTGCACATTTATGGAGACCATACTGAGGGAACTCTTGATAGAACATCTAGTTGAACATGGTTTCCAGGATGTAAGGCAGCATGGATTTATAGGAGGGAGGTCCTGTCAAATGAATCTGATCAACTTCTTTGACTGGGTAATCAAAACAGTAGACAAAGGCCAAGAGGCGGACATCCTCTACCAGGTTTCAGCAAGGCCTTTGACTCTATGCCCAGCAGGAGGTGATCAAGAAGTTGGAGGACCTCAGAGTAGGAGAGAAGATGGTTAGATGGGTGGAAAACTGGCTAGAGAACAGAACCCAAAAGGTGATGGTGGGAGGAGAGTTGTCTAGCACCAGGGTGGTCACATGTGGTGTCCAACTGGGCTTGGTGCAAGAGTCACTGTTATTCAACGTTTTCATTAATGATATTGGGGTTAGCATCAAGGGCAAAATGTGTCTGTTTGAAGATGACACCAAGCTCTGAGGAAAGGTGGACTTAGATGAGGGAATACAGAACCTTAAAGAGGACCTAGGAAGTCTTGAAAAGTGTTCTGGAATCTGGCAACTGAGCTTCAATGCCAAGAAGTGCAAGGTTATGCACTCTGGAGCCAAAAACCCCAAGACAGAGAACTACCTGGAAAAGCCTGGGTATCTCCCACAGAGGGGAATAATCTGGGAATGATAATAACTAGTGACCTGAAACATTCTACACAGTGCAAGAAGACAGTGGCACGGGTAAACAGGATATTGGGGTGCATAGCCAGATGGATCAGCAGTAGGTGACAGGAGAGGGTATTGCCCTTGTACAGGTCACTGGTGAGACCTCATCTGGAGTATGTAGTGCAGTTTTGGAGCCCTCACCTTAAAAAGAACATCAACTTGATGGAGACAGTACAGAGGAGGGTTATTAAGATGATTGTGGAGCAGCATGGTAAATTTTATGAGGAGAGACTGAAGACCCTAAACATGTACTCCCTGTTAGAGATGCAGCAAAATTTAATTTTGCTGGTGAAATTTCAGCTAAATTGTGAATTTTGCTGCACAAAATATTTTGTGAAAGTCACGCATTCCACAAAATATTTCATGGGTGGAAGATGCAGAATTTTGCCTGTGAAATGTGGAGTTTTACCGGCAAAATATGGAATTTCGCCTGCGAACCACAGAACGTCACCTGCAAGTGGTGAAATTCCACTGTTCACAGGTGAAATTCTGCATTTTGCTGGCAGAATTTTGCAATTCACACCTGCACAATATTTAGCGAAATGCACAAATTTCACAAAATATGTGGAGTAATAAAATTTGCAGATTTCACCCCTCTCTACTCCCTAGAGGACAGGAGGGAGAGCTGAGACATGACTGAGACCTTCAAGTTCTTGAAAGGGATCACTAAGATGTGCAGGGAGGGCCTCTTCAGCCTAAGCTGCAGCACAGCTACAAGGGGTACAGCCTAAAGTTGGAGGGGAGTTTAAGAGGGAGGTTAGATGACACTTCTTCACTGAAAGGGTGATGAGCAAATGGAATACGCTGTCAGAAGAGGTGATCTAATCAAGGATGGTGGGCAGCTTCAAGAGGGGCTGGGATAGATATAGAGGGAAGATAAAGCTCATCAAAGGGGAAGTAAAGGGATGGAAAGTTAGGGGAGGGGGAGCAGGGACAACTGCTTTAGTGCAGAACTCTGCACAATGAGCAGACTAGATAGGCCAAAAGGCCTAACTTTGCTGGCTTCTTCATATGTATGTTTGTATGTGTGTATCACTTAATATGCACTGATGTTAAATACATGAATAATCATGCATATGTCATTTACCTAGGTAGTAGCACATAGTGCAAACCAGCCTTTGAAGGCATGAATACTGGGCATTGTGTATATTTTCTGGTACAGTTGCGTGAACTATGATGTGAAAACCAAGCAATTATGTGTAAGGCCAGCATATATTAGCACTAGCTGTCTTTCATAACAAGTACCTTAAATTAGTGCAGGTCTTCAGCTACAAGCAGCAAGTATGCCATATACTGTGGTGTGGAAAAACTATATTATGGTAGGTCAAAAATTAATCTGCTGATAAATAGGGACAGAATGTCATTCTGTCGGATTCACTGTTACAGTCAGCAGAGCAGCATATGAAAGCAGTAAGGCCCAGCTTGGTGTCGGTTGTTGCCTGATAACAGCACAGCCCAGGTGCATAGTGAGGCACAAGGTGCTTGCACCTGGAAAGTACTGTTAACAGGCAACAAACCACACCCCAAACTTTATCATTGCTATTACAAAATGGTTTTCAGTTAGTAAATACTTAATAGAAAAGCTAAAATATCTATTAAAAAATACAATTATGATAATAATGTTTATGGAGAGGGCTTCAGGAGAAAGTAGTCCCTGTTTTTATGTAGACATTTAGATGTTATAAAAAACTAAAAGTAAAGGTTAGTAAGTGGTAGTAAATGTCTCCTTCATTTGTTTGGTTTAATACTTGTACTGTAGTGCTGAGAGTTTGTAAAAAGTCTTCAGAAGGGTACCAGGTTAATATGTTGACTGAATAACACTGTTGGCAAAACTGTGCAGCATGAACAGAGTGCAGTAAAACAGCTACAAGGGACACAATAACACATGGAAGAAATAGTGAAGGAGCAGTTGTGCTACCCCTGTAGTTGTTGGCTGGGAGGCAGTGATACAGAGGATAAGACCTCTGCTAGGTGACAGTTCTCAGAGCAGCTGCTGTGGCTCAGAGGGTAGAGCCACCAGCAGTGTAGGGCAGTGGAGCATCTGTGGACCAGGGTTCAAGTCTTGGTCCCAGATTACCTGTGTGATTTTTGTATTTTTTTTTTAGTGTTGTGTGGTTGGCAATTCTCCCCACCTGGGTTTCTCCCCATCCCAGAGTTGCCTTCCCCCATGAAGGTGATTATTTTAATGTGGGGGTGATTTGGGGGTGCAGACCCCCATAATGGGGGGTGCAGGTGGCAGAGCTCCCCTGAAAAAGCAATGTTTTCTGTGTAGTGTTCACTGTTTCTAGCACTCAGTGATTTTACTGAGTGCTATAGATGTTTTTCACTGTTTTAACAGTGTGGTATGTTACTGCACTGTTTTGACTGCAAGTTGTCCCCATGCCCTTCAGAAATGTCTATTTGTATGTTAGGGCAAGTACTGCATTGTACAGTACTAACATGGCTGCCAAAAATTTTCAAAGGTTTCTGTCAGATTTGGATATGTGAGCTACACTGTGTCCAGCTTGCACCCAAAGGTTCCATCTTTACAGCTGTTCACCTATAAGGACATGGTTCCTGACTAAGCAGGATGCTGAAAATTCCTTACCCAGTTTATAACTGGAGATAACATATTGCGTGGACACATAACACTAAATTTATGATAAAAAAATATAATTTTTACTCCATTACCAAGTCAATGTGGAAAGGTGTGTTGCAGCACACTGTTGATCAATATATGAGGGCCCTGATGCTAAACTGAAAAAGAGATTTAAGGAGGAAGGATGGAGGTTATTACTAGTTAACACGAGAAGTATGGTTAAGAAAAAAGAGTAGCTCAAAAGGATACTAATTAAGGAGAGTATCCAGATATGTGCCATCATAGAAACTTGATGGTACAAGGAAGATACATGGGGCAGGTATATTAAGGGTTATAAACTCTTTAATAAAGAAAGAACAGACAGAAAAGGAGGAAGAGTAGCAGTTTATGTGTCAGAGCATTTTATTACAGAGTTGATTGATATAAATAACAAGGATAATAAACTAGAGCATATCTGGTAAAAAATGTTTCCCAAGTTTGGTAAAAAAATTATCCTGGACCTTGTCTATAGACCACACAGGATAATGGATTTGAAGAAAACAAATGTATAAATCCCTAGACAAACTAAACCCAGATAATAGTATAATTTTACTTTGTGACTTCAATATGATCACTATTAATTGGGAGACAACATTGGGGAGAACACCCACTGTAAGATATTTTTGGGAAATCCTGAACAAAATCAGCTTAGAATAATATGTCAAATCAGCGACTAAAGGCAACAACACATTAGAGCATATATTAAGTAATATGAGGGACAGAATTATAAATTGCAGAACAACAGTGCCATTAGGTAATATTGACCATGAAATGGTAAAGTTTACAGTGAGGGGGAAATATTTGAAAGTAAAGGGGAAAAACACAATAAAATGTTATAGGGATTGTATGAATTACTGAGGACTTAAAAACTTTTACCTACTTAAAAAGGGATTCAGACTTTGAAGGCATTAGGAAAGAGTTGGGAAACTGGAACTGGAGAGAGGATTTTGACAACAAAACTTATAATGAAATGTGGAGCATATTGATGGGTTAACTAATGTATCTGGTGGATAAATATGTTCCTGAAAAATTAGATGCAATAAAGCAGGAAGGATGCTACCAATGAGTTTAACCTCCATAGTAAGTAGAATTGTGGGGAAGTTACTTAAGAGCAGGATTCTGAACTACTTAGAAAAAAATTACCTTCTGGACAAGCATCAGCATGGTTTCACCAAGTCAAATGAACTTAATAGAGTTCTTTGACTGGATCACTAGGAAGGTGGATCGGGGGGTTCGGTGGACATTGCATATTTTGATTTCTGGATGGTGTTTGATTCAGTTCCGCATGGGGGGCTACTTTATAAATTGTGTGGTCTGTGCCTGGGAGGGAGGGTGGTAGGGTGGGTGAGCAACTTGCTGAATGGTAGAAGCCAAAGGGTAGTAGTAAATGGGGTCACCTTAGGAGAGGGAATGGTCACCAATGGGGTTCCACAGGGGTTGGTGCTGGGACCACTGCTTTTTAACATATTCATGGCAGATATAACAGAAGGTCTGAGGAGAAGGGTGTGTCTCTTTGTGGATGATATAAAGGTCTGTAATAAGGTGGATAGCCAAGAGGGGGTAGAGAACATGCATGGGGATTTGAGAAGGTTAGGGGTTTGGACTAAGGAATGGAGACTAGCCTTTACAATACAAAAGTGCAAAATCATACACTTAGGGAGGAAAAAACAGAGAGCAACTTATTGTCTTGGGCTCAGGTCCTAGAAGTCACTGAGGAGGAGGAGAGGGACCTGGGAGTCATTGTTTCAGGAGATCTCAATCCATCTAAACAGTGTGAGAAAGCAGCGGCCAAGGCTGGTAGGATGTTGGGCTGCATCAGGAGGGGATTCACTAGCAGAAGGAGGGAGGTCATCATCCCACAATACAAGCAGATGGTTAGATCACATCTGGAATGTGGGGTGCAGTTCTGGAGGCCATTCCTAAGGAAGGATATGGACAGCCTGGAGTGGGTCCAGAGGAGGGTGACCATTATGGTGAAAGGGCTTGGTCACTTGCAATATGAAGAGAGATTGAATGACCTGGGCATGTACTTGCTTGAGCAGAGGAGGGATAGGGAAATATAATTGAGAAATTTAAGTATGTTAATGGCATCAACAGTGAGCTGCTAGATACACTGTTTAACTTATGGAGACAGAAGAGGATCAGGGGCATGCATTATAGATGGGGGGGCAAGTTCCTAGGAAACATCAGGAAGAACTATTTCACAGAAATGGTGGTGGAGAAATGGAATAGGCTTCCAGAGGTGGTGGTAGGGGAAGCCACCATGGGGGCTTTAAGATGGCATGGGACATACACATGGGTATGGTATCAGGAGGGGGGGAGGAAGGGAGCCAGAAAAGCCCTAGCCATCAGCAAGGCACCTTGGGCAGACTGGGTGGGCCAGGCAGTCCTTTTCTGCCATCACATTTCTATGAGATTAACAAAAAAGGAAAAGAAAGCCTTTATAAAGATAAAAAATAAAAAATATCTCAGATGCATGGACTAGATATATTGTGGATCATAGCAAAAAAAGTAAAAAGAGTATCAAGAAGGCCAAAGAAGATTATGAATTGGAACTGGCAAGCAAGGTTAAAGATAATTATAAATCTTTTTATAACCATATTGATCATAAAAGAGGAGGACGTGTACAAGTTGGACCGCATGTGGATATTAATGGGGATTTGGTAGTTGATGATAAGTAAATAGCCCAGATGTTGAATACTTGTTTCAGTTCGGTATTTAATGAAAAGTTAGTTACAGTACCATCTGACTATATAGAAGGAGGGAAACAGTCTATAATACTGGAAGAAAATGACATTAGAACTAGGCTTCTGCAATTGGACCCTTAAAAGGCACCAGGGCCAGATGGGGTACACCCCAGGGTGATTAGACAACTTGCTGTGGCACTAGCAGAGCCAGTGACTAGGATTTTCTAAGCATCCTTGTACAGCGGTTCTGTGATTGAAAGTTGGAGAGAAGCCACTGCCATTTCTATATACTGTACAAGGAAGGATGTAGGAAAGACGTAAGAATTATAGACCTGTGAGTCTGACATCAGTGGTGGGGAAAATTTTAGAAAGGATATTGAAAAATGAGACAGAAGATTTCATTAGGAAGGCAGATACATCAGACACAATACAATGTGGGTTTACTAGAGGAAGACCTTGCCAAACGAATTTGACGGAGTTTGTTACTAGGGCCTTGGATGACAGGCATCCAGTGGAAGTGATCTTTTTTTGGACTACAGCAATGCCTTTGATAAAGTTCCACATAATGAATTAGCAGAGGTCCTGCAGAACACAGGGTAAATACCAATATAGCAGCATGGATAAATTTGTGACTTACCAATAGGAAACCAACAGAATGAGGTCACTCTGGTGCAAAACTAATTTTTGTATCTATCACCAATAGGAAACAACCAGTGAATTTGTGGGGGAACAGTTCAGAGTGGAAAAATGTCACTAGTGGAGTGCCATAGGGATCTGTACTGGGACTATGTTTATTTAATATTTACATGACATCAATGACTTGTGATAAGGGTGTCTGGCTATCCAGGTTTGCAGATGATGTGAAAATAGGCTTGGTGGTATGTATTAAGATGGAGATTGATAAACTGCAGAAGGAATTAATTAAACTGGAACAATGGGCTATAAAATACAATTTAGATTTTAATGAGGAGAAATATTCAGTAATGCCTCTGGGAAGAACAAATACTAAGTATTAATTTAATGGCCATACAAGAGAGACAATTGAGGAAAGGGACCTTGGAGTAATAGTAACAAATGACCTATGGTTCAAAAGAAATTGTTAGGCAATGGTCAAGAGAGTGAATGGAGTACTGGGATGCATCAGAAGGCATACTGAGAGTAAGAATAGGTGGGTAATAGTTCCTTTATATGCCTCCTTGGTTAGGCCGCATTTGGACCACTGTGCACAATTCTGGTCACCAGGCACAAAAGTTGAAATTAAAATTTGGGGGGTCCAGCTTAGGGCCACCAAAATGGTAACAGCTATTAAAAATATAAGTTATAAGTAAAGGTTGGGTACACTGGCTTTATATTCATTAGTATATTGACAGTTGTGAAGGGATCTATGTTTAGTATATGGTGCTTTTGTCAATCACGATTTATGGGGCTGTCTGGGACTAGAAATTAAAAGGCATAGCCATAAAACTAGAACTCATATATTGCAGCTGAAGGGAGATATTAACAATACTACAAAAAGGGCTGCCTGATTTAACCAAAGAGTGGTGGCCATGTGGTACAGCCTTCCACTAGTAATAGGAAATAGAAATATGACAGAGTTTAAAAACAAACTATATAATTACTGTAAGAAGCACAGTATAAATGGATACTCCCTTTGACTTAAAGGGTGAGCTATAAATGGGCATCTGCCTTACTTAGCTCGTAGTGGCCTATTGAACCTATGAAACATACCTAGGACATTGTGTACCCTGGGGAAGTTGGTGGCTGTAGCTATGAACCTATGGAAAAACCCGAAGGCAAGACATGGCTTGATCTTGATTCATCCACACACAAGGCATTACAAGAGGTGGTATTTGATCCATGGATCAAGGGAAAACTGTCATACTTTATGCATGCCAGGTACAGTCTATCCTTTTGAAATCACTTGAACAAGTTGAAACTACAAAAGTTTGGGTTCCACTTTTGAGAATAGGTTTGTGTGAAATGAAAAAAATCCAAAATGGAATTATAACTGCATTCACATTGCTTGTACTGAAGGGAAGTGCATTACATAAGCAATAAGACATGGAAGGGTGTGCATTGTGGTGAAAGAGTTACACATACCTGATCAGTGCAAGCATTTCACCATAATGGCCCACTCTCCAGTGTCTTAGTGTTTTTACATTATGGCATTTACAGGTACCTTGGAATATATGGATTCAAAGTTCGACTGTCAGAACGTTCCTCTCCCAGCATAAGACTGAGGGTGATCAAGGTACTTGTTGTATGTGAGCTGGCAGGTTGCATGTCAACATAGCAGATGGACAGTGATTATACATGCTTATTTCATCACCTGCATATTGCATTACTCTGCCTTTGACACACTGAACATTCATCATAGGGGCTTGCAAGAATTTTAACTGTCAGCAGCAAAACCACAGCATAGGCTCACTGCTCATATTACACATATTTTACTTTATTAAATATGTGAATGTTAATTTAGCACTACCACACACCTTGTCATGTGCTGTTGCTTATGTAACAAATTGCAATTCCATTTCTGGTACAGTTATGTGAGAAAGAGATGACACAAATAAATATTGTGATGTGTATAACTTGTAAACGGTATAAATAATGAAGCAATCACATTTCATATTTTTACATACAATTCCAGATCAACCGGTGAGCCTGAGAATTTAAATAACCACATCATAATGTATGCATTCAAGAGATTCTCATACTTGAATGTATTAAATTTGGTGAGAATGTGAATAAAATAGCAAGTATTAAGTTTGCTGCAAGTTATCGGGCCTGTAATGTCATCATGATTGTGGCATAACACTGAAAACATAATGTAAATTCCATGTGCCGCTACATACTGTATACATGCTTCATATTTCAGTGCTACTGTCACTTTAATGCAGATGTGAAGATTAACTTTTGCAAATATTTTTTTCAGGAAAAGGATTAAGTCTTCTTTTGGCTAAGCAGATTTACTGTGTGGTGTTGTTTTTATTTTTTACTCACAGGGATTGCTACTGTTTGTTGCTAACATTTCATTGCTTTATTTTTCTCTGATTCAAATTGTTGTTGCTAGTATACCTTCTTCTGCATTATTAAAAGGGGTGCCTACAGGTGTATGCTAACAGATTACTGCTGTAATCTTCTGATTCAAATTGTCTTTTGCAAGGTATATCTTCTGTTACTGCTTTATTTTTCTCTGTAGCAAAGTGTTTCTTACAGGGTATATCTTATCTGAAATTATTACAGGTGGAGCTTGCATTTTTGTGACTTTTATCATTGGGCTAAACAAAATTACTGTTTGACACTGTTTTATTTTATTCTTGTTTTTTTTTTTTTTGTTGAAAAGGTTTGTTGTCTCAGAGGTGTTTCAGTCTCCTTCTCACATTGAAGGAGCTAATTGCTTTCCTCCACAGCTCTTCCAAAGGATTAGGTGTGTATGTGAGGGGTGAAGCTGGCAAACTGTCAGTAATTTCCAACAGAAAGAAGGGTTAAAAGGTCAGGTTAGTTGATATCTTGGAGGTAGAAGACTTGGTTTGCTGGCCAAGGCACCTAGCCTCACCTGAGCTCTTTCCTTCCAAGACTGCTTGAAAGGCAGAGTAGAGAACCTTACCAGAGCAAGGGAAAAGGATTCATACTTCTTTTGGCTAACCAGATTTACTGTGTGGTGTTGTTTTTAATTTTTACTCACTGGGATTGCTACTGTTTGTTGCTAACATTTCATTGCTTTATTTTTCTCTGTAGCAAAGTGTTTCTTACAGCTTATATCTTCTCTGAAATTATTACAGGTGGTGCTTAACAGCTTTTACAGTTTTATCTAACATTAGGATAAGCTTTCAGGGTTACTGCATTTGTTGTTGACTGATTGTTTCTGCTCTTACCTCCTTGTTCTTTCGTCCATGGTTCTTCTTTTTCGGCAGGGGAAGGGCAAAGCCACCCACCCCCATCTCCAACCACCCCACACTACACTCCTTTTATAGGGTACCACAGTTGTGACATTTCCTGTGGCAGAGCAGGAAGGGGCGGATCAGTGGGGCATCCACAAGGTGAGCTCATTTACAGGGGCACTAGTAATTTAACTTGTTATAACAAGTTAAACAAAAACAAACACAATCAAACCATTACTTGCATTTTTCTCCTTCTAATTATTCTGACTAGGTTATAAACCCAGCAACTTATCTGGAATGGATATCATTAACTGCAGGTACTGTGGAACAATTTTCAGAAGGACAGTCTTACAGGATTTAGGACACTGCCCTACATGCTGGGCCATTGGAGACCTTAAGGCTCAGCTCCGGGCAGCATGGGCAGAGATTGCATGCCTCAAATTTCATATTCAAGAGGAAATACATTATAAGAACCACCCGCCATTTCCCCAGCATCCAACAGAAAAACCTTGCCCGCAGAGGGTAGTTGGACCAGGAGGTTGGCAGGTGGTTAGGAGGGGCAAATTGGGTGCCCCATCACTCTCTGCTCTCCAACATATTACCTCCAAAAACCATATAAACACTACAAACAGGTGTCTGCCTCTATCTCTGAAATCAAACAAAGAGGCAGAAGACACTGCAGAGCAGGACACTGCGGCACAGGAGCTAGCACAACAAAACTCACCCAAATCAGGAACCAAAACAAAAAAAGCAAAAAGGAAATCCAAAAAACTTCTGATCATAGGAGACTCCATGATTCGGGGAGTTGATACCCATCTCCAGCCAGGTTTAATGGTCAGATGTCTCCCAGGTACATCAGCATGGAGAGACACTGACCGCATTGCTAAAATTGTTCACAAAGCAGGAGAAAACATTGATGTCCTAGTACACATAGGGACTAATCGATCTCGCCAGCCGGGTCAGTTGTGGAGACCAAGGAACACCTGACCAGGCTGGGTGACAAACCATCATCCATTTCCATCCGGCATCTCCTTCTCTGAGATCCTGCCAGTCTGGGAGAGGGGGGCAGATGGACGGAAGGTCAGAGAAGGGGAGATAGGGGAGCTAAACACATGGCTCAAGGGCTGGTGCCAGGAAAAAGGGCACAGATTTGTAGGGAACTGGCAATAGTTCTGGGAGCGAAAGTTCTTTAAATTTGATGGACTGCATCTGACTAAGGAGGGAGTCAGTGCATTGGGGCAGAAGTTTGATGTCTTTGCAAAATATTTAAACTAGCAAATGGGGAGGGTGCAGCACCCATATGTCAATGGGAAGAACACCCTCCCCCTCAGCTAGTGGTCAAACAGGGATTCAGCATGTTTGCAGTTCATTTGCATCACCAGGTAAGAAAAAAGGTTTGTCTCCCCACACGCATCGCAGCATGAGGGGTAATGCCAAACCTCCCCAACAACTAACACACGAAATCTGGGCCAATGGAAAATCATGTACACAATGCTCACAGCCTGGAAATAAGATCCCAGACCTGCAGACAATAATGTCAGAGGCTAAACTGGACATAGTAGCAATTAGTGAGACATGGTTTACCAGTAACCACACTTGAGAGACTTCAGTACCTGGCTATGTATTGTTCAGAAGAGACCGAGACCAAAAAGGGGGGGAGGAGTGGCCCTGTATGTCAATGAAAATATCAAAGCTACAGAAATTCAGAATACACATAGGGAGCCAGAAGAACTGTGGGTCACCCTGGAAACAGGAAATGGGACAGCCATAAGAACTGGGGTTGTCTACAGGCCCACAGACCAGAGGGAGGACATAGACACATTACTGTTAGAAGATATACAAAACATGACAGCTAAACGGGAGGTTCTGATAATGGGAGACTTCAACATGCCGGATACAGATTGGTCAATACCAGCAGGAACATCTGCCAGAACTAGACACATAGTGGAGTCCTGCAGGGAGGGCCTCAAACAACTGGTACAACAACCCACAAGAGACAGGGCTATCCTAGATCTAGTACTGACTAACAGGGAAGGGATCACAGATCTCCAGGTAGAAGGTCACCTGGGGGGCCAGTGACCATCACATGGTATGGTTCAATTTGGCTACTACATCTAAATCATCCCATTCCAAGGCAAAAATATGGGACTTCAGAGTAGCTGACTTTGATAAGATGGCTAACAGAGTTAAGCTAGCCCTGGCAAAAAGAAACACAGGTGAGGGAGTACAGGCAAAGTGGGCAAGCATTAAGGATGCAATACTTGAAGCAACATCCCATTGTGTTAGACAGAAAAGGAAGTGCAAAAGAAGAAGGGAAACCACTTTGGTTCTCAAATGCAGTAGCAGAAAAGGTCAGAGCCAAAAGGCTGGCCTTCAGGAAATCTAAGGGAACACAGCGGGATGAACATAGGGAGGCATACCAAACTGCCCTAAGGGAAGCAGGGAAGGCAGTAAGGCAGGCAAAGTCCCAAACTGAGGAAACACTAGCACGAACAGTAAAAGAAGGTGACAAGACTTTCTATAGATACATTAGTGAAAGGAGAAAGTCCAGAGGGGGTATTGCTAAGCTTAATGGAGAAAAGGGAGCATGTGAGGAGGAGGACCATGTAAAAGCATCTATCCTGAATGGATACTTTTGCTCAGTATTTACTGAAGAGAAGGCAGGGCAGGGCCCACAGCTCAGCACCATGGACACAGGGGGGAAGGAGGGAGGTGAGCACTACTCCCTTCACAAAAGAAAGGTTCCTACAAGAGCTTGCTAGGCTCAGGCTGGATAAGGCAATGGGACCTGATGGCATACATCCCAGGGTACTTAAGAAGCTAAAGGTGGAATTAGCAGAGCCATTAGCAGAACTGTTTAGTGAGTCTTTGAGCACAGGAGAGGTCCCAGAAGACTGGAGAAGGGCTCATGTGATCCCGCTCCACAAGAGTGGTAGCAGGGAGGAGGCAGAGAACTACAGACCAGTCAGTCTTACCTCAGTAGTGGGCAAGATTATGGAGGCATTCCTTAAGGAAAGGATAGTGCAACACCTGGAATCCATAGGGGCACAAGATTTAAGACAGCATGGGTTTACAAAAGGAAGGTCCTGTCAAACTAATCTCATAGATTTGTTTGACTGGGTAACCAGAGTGGTGGACCAAGGGGGAGCAGTTGATGTCACCTACCTTGACTTCAGCAAAGCTTTTGACACTGTTCCACATAGAAGATTGATAAATAAGCTGGGTAGGCTAGGGGTGGGTCAGCAGTTGGTCAACTGGGTGGCAAACTGGTTGACGGGCAGAAAACAGAGAGTGGAGGTAAATGGTATACAGTCAGAAGAGATGCAAGTCACAAGTGGGGTACCTCAGGGATCAGTCCTGGGACCAGTCCTCTTCAACATCTTCATTAGTGACCTTGCAGATGGACTAGAGGGTAAGGCTTGTCTGTTTGCAAATGACACCAAGATCTGAAACAGAGTAGATGATCCAGATGGGGTGGGCAGAATGAAAAGAGATCTGTATGAGCTAGCAAATGGTCAGAAGAGTGGCAACTGGGATTTAATGCAAAGTGCAAGATCATGCACATAGGGAAGTGAGACCCTGAAGCCACCTATAGGCTGGGAGGGGAGTTGCTAGCAGTCACAAAGGAAGAAGGAGACTTGGGCATCATCATCACTGATGACCTGAAATCATCCAAGCAGACCTCTAAAGCAGCAGGTAAGGTTAGGGGGGTGTTAGGGTGTATTAGTAGGGGTATCACAAGTTGTAAGAGGGAGGTAATAATCCATCTTTACAAGACACTGGTTAGGCCCCATCTGGAGTACTGCGTGCAGTATTGGAGGCCACACCTTCACAAGGACATTAACAAAATTGAGGCAGTCCAGAGAAGGGCAACCAAAATGGTGCAGGGACTGCATCAGAAGACATATGAGGACAGATTAACAGAGCTCAATATGTATACCCTTGAGCAAAGGAGGGAGAGAGGTGATATGATCGAGGCATTCAAACACCTTAAGGGCATTAACAAGGTGAAAGAGTCTAACATGTTTAAATATAAGAAAAATAGCAGGACAAGAGGACACAGCATGAGATTAGAGGGGGATCGATTAAGGGGGAATGTGAGGAAATTCTTTTTCACAGAAAGGGTGGTGGATGCATGGAATGGCCTACCTCAAGAAGAGGTGGATATGAATACAGTTCACGGCTTCAAACAGGCATGGGATAGGCATAAGGGAGCAATACAAATGAGTATGAATAGATAGGCCACTGACAGAGCAAAGGCCGATGGCACATTTATAAGGTAGAAAAAGAAATGGGCAGACTGGATGGGCCTTGCGGTCCTTATCTGCTGTCAACTTCTATGTTTCTATGTTTTAAACAATTTTCCTGCTAGTGAAACAATGTGTAGTCAGATAAATTGTATTTCCTTACATAATTATGAAGCATATGAAGCAAGAAATAGACGCACTGCAATTGATTACAAGCACCTGGACAAAGAATACAGGAGAAATGCACCTGGAGAAATAACGTGAGTTCACACACACGCTTTATTACAGGTAGAGATGGGTGATGTTCAGAATCTTCGCTCTGCGAAGTAATCCATGAATTTAGCGCAATTCGCAGATTAATTCATGGATGTGAAGTGTGAAGTTCCACCTATGAAGTGTGGAATTTCACCTTCAAAGTGTTGAATTTCACCTGTAAATGATGGAATTTCACAAAACAAAAACCAGCAAAGTCACATAGATGAATTTGAAATCTAATAGAAAAGATTTGCGGATTGCTCCGCGGAGGTGAATATGCAGACTTTACCGCAACTTCACCGTTGAATTTAAACTTCACAACATCTCTAATTGCTGGTGCATTGTCTCATATTACTGTTATACAAGTTAATGACTGTGAAGTGAAGAACACACTTGGTATACGAACATGGAGACCGGACTTTCTGGCTTAATGAACAACAAGTTGTTATTTACAATTCCGCATATCGCTGTTATACAATCTCTAGTACAAGTTTCTCATGCAGTAATTCCACGAGACTGGTTTACATTAAGAAGTACAGGACAGCACATGGAAGTAATGTTGCCTGTCACTACTGCAATGTTCTGTTGAGTTCTTCATGTGCTAAACCACTGTAATGGGCTTCTTGCTGACTGCTCATGATGGTAACTGTAATAAAACACGTTTTTAATTTAATACAGTTCGCAATCTGCAATAATTTCATGGGTCCTTTTGGAGAGCCTCTTATGGATATAAGAGTATCACCTCTTGTGTCTTCATGACTACAGAACAGATCATCTTTAGTTCACATTCCTCTGGTCCTAAGAACATGCCAGGTGACACTCTTTTACCCATAAGATGCCCTCCAAACAGAACCATATACTTATAGCACATAGTAAAATATTTTTTAATTAGCCCTAAAAACCTTGATATTCCCCAAAACCAACACCATTAACACATTCCCTCACCTTTCTTTATTCCTCTTACCCCACCTTTCCCATACCTTGTTTTTTAGCACTGTCTTTCATATAAAGAAGCTGCCAAAACCATATTTGGTAACACTGTGGTGTATGTTATTGATCATTGTTTTCTATGTCCCTAACAGATATACGTACTTGACACTATTCCAAGTGGTCGAGAAAATGGTCAGCTGTGCTAGTGAAAGAGCTTAAATTATAACTATGTCAACAAAATCATACAACACATTATCAGGACACAATTGGAAGACACACTACCTTTACTGAAGTCACATAATGCTGATATATTCAGCCCAAATACAATTAAAAAGATAGCTGCACCACTGTTACCACCACCTGTGAAGCAACTTGTCTTACAGAAGAAAAAAGGACACATTTATTTATTTATTTCATTTATTTATTTCAAGAATTCAGACATAAGCTATAAGCCAAAGGCTCTTTTACAAAGGTTCCTCGTCATGGGACAGTAGCAGGCACATAAGACAATACAGATACAAAGTTAGACACATGGAAAAGATTACTAATACACAAAGTTACAGGTCTTGATCAAATCTTAGACATTGTTACAAATTTATTTAAGCACCATCAATTGTTAGATAGGTTGAAGGTTTAGCAGTACAGAAGGGGGTCCCCTCAAGGAGCAGGCCCAAAGGCACTACCAGTGAGACAGGCAAGAGTCTCCCCCATGTGGGGGGGGTGGGAGGTGGCAGGGTGGAGTGGGGGGGTGGCAGATGGCATCCTGCCAGAGGCTTTCTCAAGAGTAACCAGTGTGGGGGAGGACTAGGAATGCAGATAGAGCACTGGTGGTGGCTGGTGGACTGCAGGAGAGGGGAAGAGGGAGCAGAGGGGCAGGAGAGTGGGGGGAGGAGGAGGGAGAGCATAGGAAGGGGGATGGGGTCAACAGGGGAGGGAAGTCAGAGCTGAGTAGGGGTATCAGACGGACAGCCCAGGACCAGGTCATGGGAACAGTTTGTTAAAGTTAAGGCAGTAGGCTTCCAGTGGGTGGGATGTCAGAGATTCAGGAAGCAGGCACATACAGTGGTGGAGGTAAGGTAGTGCTTGAGTTTGGATTTGAAGAAGGAGAGACTAGGGGTATTTTGGGTGATATCAGGAGTCTTGTTCAACCAAAGGGGGGCTCTGTAGGAGAAGGCATGTTGACCTAGCGCAGTTTGTCAAAATGGCACCACGCGTGCCCCCTGCTTTCTTTCTCTGGTGCTGTATCTGGAGCCTGATTGGGAGAAGAGGTCAGATACGCACGGGGGTGTCTTGCCCAACAGCGCTTTCTTACCAAGCAGGCACATTTGTAATTTTATCCTGCACCTCAGGGATAGCCATTCTATTTGCTCATAAAGTGAGCAAGTATGGGTTAGGCGAGCAGCATCCAGGATGAGACTGCAGACCTTACTGAGAGCGGTGTGTATCCTCTTTAACACAGTATCTATTTCTGCACCATATACTACCAGGCCATAGTCAATGGTTGATAAGATGGAGCTAGTGACTGAGAGGCAGAGGGCTGATGGAATAAGGTATGTTCTGTGCCTGTATAGAACTCCCAGCTTGAAGTTTACTGCCCTGACCAATAAATCAATGTGTTGAGCAAAGGATAGGGTGTCATCAAGGGTGGTCCCCATGTACTTGAAAGAGTGTACCTGCTCCAGTGGAGCTTGCATGTTGTTGGCGATGGAGAGGGTTGGCAACCTCTTTTTGAGCTGGGGATTGGATAGGAGCATGGCCTTAGTCCTTTTTATAATTGAGCAGAAGCTTGTGTTCACAGAACCAGTCCTCTATTCTGTTGAATGAGTACTGAAATGCAGATTGGAGAGATTCGATTCTTGTGTTGCTACAGTAGTAGTGCCAAATTTGTCAAGCAATTTTGTGAGATTCCATATTTATCCTTCACAAAATTTAGGGGAAAAAAGCCTCTAAAATTATTTTTGTTATATCTACAGAAAGAAGTCAGTTCCTATTACATTACTTAAGTGCCATCTGGTAGATTTTCAAGCACACTATCAGATGAGACAACCCTCCCTAGGTAGCAGTGAACACACTAACAAATTAAACAAAATCCCTAACTAAAGGTTTCACAATTCTCAATAGGGATTTTTAAAAATTCTTAAAAATCCTTTGACTAATTCAGTGCTACTACTGTACTGAGAATGACTGCATCATCAGTGTAAAGGATTATTTTGGAATTGCAGGCTTTAGGGAGATTGTTCAGAAAAAGGCTGAAGAGAAGGGGTCTCAGGATAGACCCAAGGGGGACACCCAGTGAGACTTCTCTTGATCCAGACACAGTTTGGCTGATTGTGACACGCTGGGATCTGAGAGACAGGTAGTCCTGGAACCAGCATGCAGCATTGGCTGCCACCCCCAGGTTCCACAGCTCAGCCTGGAGAACGGTGTGGTTAATGGCGTTGAAGGCTTTTGTTAAGTTGATGAACACTGACCCATCTAACTTGCCTTCATCCAAAGCATGATGTGCGTAGTCAATGTATTCCACCAGAGCTGTTGAAGTACTGTGATTCTGCCTGAACCTGTGCTGATTTGGGCATTGCAGTTGATATTTGTTGAGGTATTCGGTGAGTTGATCAGCTACAATCTTTTCCAGAGCCTTGGATGGGGGGGGGGGAGAGGACTGAGGTTGGTCTGTAGTTGGAAATACAGGACCTGTCACCACTCTTGTGAACAGGGTTCACAAGCACTTGTTTACAGACTGCCTGGAATTTGCCAGGGCTAGCGATTTGTTGAAATGTTTGATTATGGGTATGATGAGTACATCCAGAGTGAGGGATATCAGCTTCATATCGACTCCATCACTGCCCATTCTTGTTTTAACCTAGCACCTTCCTTATATAGTGTGCAACCTCTTTAACTGTTGCTCTCTTGAAATAAAATTCCAGGTGGGTGTTACTAGATGACTTGTTTGGGAGATTTCGGAGGGGTGTAGATAATCGAAAGGGAGGACTGTACTTAGATCACTGAAGACGGAGTTGAAGGACTCAGCAATAAGAAGTGTGTCCAACGTGGGAGAGCTGTTAATGTTGATCAGTTGAGGATGCTTCTTTTCATCCTTCCCCAGGAGATTTTTTATATTCTCACAGAATCTCTTGCTGTCTCCCCAGCTTCTATTTAGCTGTTCCTTGTGGTAGTCAGCTTTGGCCTGTCGGATTAGATTCATGCACCTATTTCTGGCAGCCCTGTAGGACTGGAAGTCATGCTGTGTTCCAGTGGCCCTGGCTTTCGGCCAGAGATTGTCTCTTTCCTTCATCTCAGCAAGGAGCTCACCAGTAATCCAGCCATTATTGATCCCATGTGCCTTCCTTCTTCTGACCAGTGCGTATCGATCACATATACTGTTGAAACCATCTACAAAGTACTTTAGTGCCCAGTCAAGGTCAAGCATCCCATCGATGGGGGACCAGTCATGGAGAGAGAGGGCAGTTTTGAACTTCCCCAGCTGGCCTTTCCTCAGGACCCTGCCCCAATTATGTTAGGGGGGTTAGTTTTGAATTTGTTGGACCACCTGAGAGTGATTGGGGAATGGTCGCTAAGGGTATCCGGTTGCACCATGTCCTCAGAGATTGAGAGGGGGAGTTAGAGAGGATCCTGTCGAGCAGCATGGTGTTGCCTCAATTGTAATTCCTTCTAGTGGGTTCTGTGACTAGTTGTGTTAGATATGTGCTAGCCACAATGTCCTTCTGAGGGGTTGAATCATCATAGGTCCAGTTTATGTTAAAATCACTCTTTATAATGAGTTCACAGTCCTTAGGGAGAGTGGCCATGGCATCCAGGATCTTTGGCAGTCTGTCCTTGGCTTTTTTTGGTGGCAGGTAGACCGAGGCTATGATCAGGGATTTACCATGCTGATTGACCTCTACTTTAACCACTAGGAGCTCATGGTCAGTGGCCACCACAGAAATGGGGAGGACAGAGCAGTGGAGTGAGTCCCTGGTGTAGATGAGACAGCCGCCTCCTTTCTTGCCCCTCTACTCGACCCTGAAGGCTTGGTATCCTGTCAGTGCTATCTCTTTTTTTTTATCTTGTCTGACAGCCATGTCTCTGTAAGGCAAATAATACCAGGACTATGCAGGGCCAACCAGGCCTGGAATTGCACAGATTTGGTAAGGAGGCTGTGGATGGTTAAGGCGGCAATACTTAGTCCCTTGGTCTTACACCCACCAGGTCCGGGAGAGGATGGAGTGCCAGGATTGGAGTCTACATTCCCTGAGAGTAGGAGAAGCATTAAAATTAGTTTTCTTGCTGTGAAGCTGAGGGTTATAGTGGCACGTGTCTTGCTGTGTCTTATTTTGCCAGCAGAGAGCTGATTTATTTTCACCAGATTAGTTATTGTGGCTGGTAGCATGTAGGTGCAGGAGCATGGTGCGGAGGTATTGGCACCAGGAATAGTCGGAGGTGTTAGATACTCTTACATGGTTATCTTGGTGTGAAATCAAGCATGGACACTGCTACACAATGGTTACCTGTTACATGTCCATGTGACATTTTGAACGTGGATGTGAGGAATAGTATACTAAGATGACTAAGACTGCACACATCACAGTACTGTGGTTATGAATGTTAAGTTTGATAGCAGACATGAACATGGTGAAGGATCTTTTAAAGAATGTAACTCTTCTTGTAACTACAAGGCTGATTGATGAGATGATGACATAGTACCAGATAGGACAAAACAAGGAAAAAACTGAATCTTCTCACTTCTGCCTGCCATTCAGTGTTATTACTTATGTCTGATACTGTATATTGTTTAGTACAGCTGCAAGATCTTGTTTCCAGACTGCTGGAAATTTTGCCAGGGCTAGTGATTTGTTGAAAAGTTTGGTTATGGGTATTATGAGTACGTCCAGAGTGAGGGATATCAGCTTCATATCTACTCCATCACTGCCCATTCTCGTTTTACCTAGCACTTTCCTTACATAGTGTGCAGCCTCTTTAACTGTTGCTCTCTTGAAATAAAATTCCAGGTGGGTGTTACTAGATGACTTGTTTGGGAGATCTCGGAGGGGTGTAGATAATCGAAGGGGAGGACTGTGCTTAGATCAGTGAAGACGGAGTTGAAGGACTCAGCAATAAGAAGTGTGTCCAACGTGGGAGAGCTGTTAATGTTGAGCAGTTGAGAATGCTTCTTTTCATCCGTCCCCAGGAGATTTTTTATATTCTCACAGAATCTTTTGCTGTCTCCCCAGCTTCTATTTAGCTGTTCCTTGTGGTAGTCAGCTTTGGCCTGCCAGATTAAATTCATGCACCTATTACTGGCAGCCCTGTAGGACTGGAAGTCATGCTCTGTTCCAGTGGCCCTGGCTTTCAGCCAGAGATTGTCCTTTTCCTTCATCTCAGCAAGGAGCTCACCAGTAATCCAGCCATTACTGATCCCATGTGTCTTCCTTCTTCTGACCAGTGCGTATCGATCACATATACTGTTGAAACCATCTACGAAGTACTTTAGTGCCCAGTCAAGGTCAAGCATCCCATCGATGGGGGACCAGTCATGGAGAGAGAGGGCAGTTTTCAACTTCCCCAGCTGGCCTTTCCTCAGGATCCTGCCCCCAATTATGTTAGGGGGGTTAGTTTTGAATTTGTTGGACCACCTGAGGTGATTGGGAATGGTCACTAGGGTATCCGGTTGCACTGTGACCTCAGAGATTGGGAGGGGGAGTTAGAGAGGATCCTGTCGAGGCAGCATGCTGTTGCCTCACTTGTAATTCCTTCTAGTGGGTTCTGTGACTAGTTGTGTTAGATATGTGCTGCCACAATGTCCTTCTGAGGGGCTGAATCATCATAGGTCCAGTTTATGTTAAAATCACTCTTTATAATGAGTTCACAGTCCTTAGGGAGAGTGGCCATGGCATCTAGGATCTTTGGCAGTCTGTCCTTGGCTTTTTTTGGTGGCAGGTAGACCGAGGCTATGATCAGGGATTTACCATGCTGATTGACCTCTACTTTAACCACTAGGAGCTCATGGTCAGTGGCCACCACAGAAATGGGGAGGACAGAGCAGTGGAGTGAGTCCCTGGTGTAGATGAGACAGCCGCCTCCTTTCTTGCCCCTCCTATCGACCCTGAAGGCTTGGTATCCTGTCAGTGCTATCTCCTTTTTTTTATCTTGTCTGACAGCCTTGTCTCTGTAAGGCAAATAATACCAGGACTATGCAGGGCCAACCAGGCCTGGAATTGCACAAATTTGGTAAGGAGGCTGTGGATGGTTAAGGCGGCAATACTTAGTCCCTTGGTCTTACACCCACCAGGTCCGGGAGAGGATGGAGTGCCAGGATTGGAGTCTACATTCCCTGAGAGTAGGAGAAGCATTAAAATTAGTTTTCTTGCTGTGACGCTGAGGGTTATAGTGGCACGTGCCTTGCTTTGTCTTATTTTGCCAGCAGAGAGCTGATTTATTTTCACCAGATTAGTTATTGTGGCTGGTAGCATGTAGGTGCAGGAGCATGGTGCGGAGGTATTGGCACCAGGAATAGTCGGAGGTGTTAGATACTCTTACATGGTTATCTTGGTGTGAAATCAAGCATATACACTGCTACACAATGGTTACCTGTTACATGTCCATGTGACATTTTGAACGTGGATGTGAGGAATAGTATACTAACATGACTAAGACTGCACACATCACAGTACTGTGGTTATGAATGTTAAGTTTGATAGCAGACATGAACATGGTGAAGGATCTTTTAAAGAATGTAACTCTTCTTGTAACTACAAGGCTGATTGATGAGATGATGACATAGTACCAGATAGGACAAAAAAAGGAAAAAACTGAATCTTCTCACTTCTGCCTGCCATTCAGTGTTATTACTTAAGTCTGATACTGTATATTGTTTAGTACAGCTGCAAGATCTTGTTTCCAGACTGCTGGAAATTTTGCCAGGGCTAGCGATTTGTTGAAAAGTTTGGTTATGGGTATGATGAGTACGTCCAGAGTGAGGGATATCAGCTTCATATCTACTCCATCACTGCCCATTCTCATTTTACCTAGCACTTTCCTTACATAGTGTGCAGCCTCTTTAACTGTTGCTCTCTTGAAATAAAATTCCAGGTGGGTGTTACTAGATGACTTGTTTGGGAGATCTTGGAGGGGTGTAGATAATCGAAGGGGAGGACTGTGCTTATATCAGTGAAGACGGAGTTGAAGGACTCAGCAATAAGAAGTGTGTCCAACGTGGGAGAGCTGTTAATGTTGAGCAGTTGAGGATGCTTCTTTTCATCCGTCCCTAGGAGATTTTTTGTATTCTCACAGAATCTTTTGCTGTCTCCCCAGCTTCTATTTAGCTGTTCCTTGTGGTAGTCAGCTTTGGCCTGCCAGATTAAATTCATGCACCTATTACTGGCAGCCCTGTAGGACTGGAAGTCATGCTCTGTTCCAGTGGCCCTGGCTTTCAGCCAGAGATTGTCCTTTTCCTTCATCTCAGCAAGGAGCTCACCAGTAATCCAGCCATTACTGATCCCATGTGTCTTCCTTCTTCTGACCAGTGCGTATCGATCACATATACTGTTGAAACCATCTACGAAGTACTTTAGTGCTCAGTCAAGGTCAAGCATCCCATCGATGGGGGACCAGTCATGGAGAGAGAGGGCAGTTTTGGACTTCCCCAGCTGGCCTTTCCTCAGGATCCTGCCCCCAATTTTGTTAGGGGGGTTAGTTTTGAATTTGTTGGACCACCTGAGAGTGATTGGGGAATGGTCGCTAAGGGTATCCGGTTGCACCGTGACCTCAGAGATTGGAAGGGGGAGTTAGAGAGGATCCTGTCGAGCAGCATGCTGTTGCCTCACTTTTAATTCCTTCTAGTGGGTTCTGTGACTAATTGTGTTAGATATGTGCTAGCCACAATGTCCTTCTGAGGGGTTGAATTGTCATAGGTCCAGTTTATGTTAAAATCACTCTTTATAATGAGTTCACAGTCCTTAGGGAGAGTGGCCATGGCATCCAGGATCTTTGGCAGTCTGTCCTTGGCTTTTTTTGGTGGCAGGTAGACCAAGGCTATGATCAGGGACTTACCATGCTGATTGACCTCTACTTTAACGACTAGGAGCTCATGGTCAGTGGCCACCACAGAAATGGGGAGGACAGAGCAGTGGTGTGAGTCCCTGGTGTAGATGAGACAGCCGCCTCCTTTCTTGCCCCTCCTATCGACCCTGAAGGCTTGGTATCCTGTCAGTGCTATCTCCTTTTTTTTATCTTGTCTGACAGCCATGTCTCTGTAAGGCAAATAATACCAGGACTATGCAGGGCCAACCAGGCCTGGAATTGCACAAATTTAGTAAGGAGGCTGTAGATGGTTAAGGTGGCAATACTTAGGCCCTTGGTCTTACACCCACCAGGTCCGGGAGAGGATGGAGTGCCAGGATTGGAGTCTACATTCCCTGAGAGTAGGAGAAGCATTAAAATTAGTTTTCTTGCCGTGAGGCTGAGGGTTATAGTGGCACGTGCCTTGCGGTGTCTTATTTTGCCAGCAGAGAGCTGATTTATTTTCACCAGGGTAGTTATTGTGGCTGGTAGCATGTAGGTGCAGGAGCATGGTGCGGAGGTATTGGCACCAGGAATAGTCGGAGGTGTTAGATACTCTTACATGGTTATCTTGGTGTGAAATCAAGCATATACACTGCTACACAATGGTTACCTGTTACATGTCCATGTGACATTTTGAACGTGGATGTGTGGAATAGTATACTAAGATGACTAAGACTGCACACATCACAGTACTGTGGTTATGAATGTTAAGTTTGATAGCAGACATGAACATGGTGAAGGATCTTTTAAAGAATGTAACTCTTCTTGTAACTACAAGGCTGATTGATGAGATGATGACATAGTACCAGATAGGACAAAAAAAGGAAAAAACTGAATCTTCTCACTTCTGCCTGCCATTCAGTGTTATTACTTATGTCCGATACTGTATATTGTTTAGTATAGCTGCAAGATCTTGTTTCCAGACTGCTGGAAATTTTGCCAGGGCTAGCGATTTGTTGAAAAGTTTGGTTATGGGTATGATGAGTATGTCCAGAGTGAGGGATATCAGCTTCATATCTACTCCATCACTGCCCATTCTCGTTTTACCTAGCACTTTCCTTACATAGTGTGCAGCCTCTTTAACTGTTGCTCTCTTGAAATAAAAGTCCAGGTGGGTATTACTAGATGACTTGTTGTTTGGGAGATCCTCTGAGGGGTGTAGATAGTCAGAGGGGAGGATTGTGCTTAGATCGGTGAAGGCGGAGTTGAAGGACTCAGCAATAAGAAGTGGGTCCAATGTGGGAGAGCTGTTAATGTTGAGCAGTTGAGGATGCTTCTTTTCATTCTTCCCCAGGAGATTTTTTATATTCTCACAGAATCTCTTGCTGTCTCCCCAGCTTCTACTCTATTTAGCTGTTCCTTATGGTAGTCAGCTTTGGCCTGACGGATTAGATTCATACACCAATTTCTGGCAGCCCTGTAGGACTGAAAGTCATGCTGTATTCCGGTGGCCCTGGCTTTCGAACAGAGGTTGTCCCTTTCCTTCATCTTGGCAAGGAGCTCACCAGTAATCCAGCCCATTGGCACCGGGTTATCTGGGTCCGTGGGGCAAGGGCCCCATCAATATTTATTGAGCTGGTCTGAGCCCCAGCAATATTTTGCTATGCTTGCTGCTCTGCTTTTCTCCTCTTTGGGCCCTTGCCCTTTAAATTGTGCATGCAGCGTGTGACCGGCATTGATTCGCCTGCCACCACCCCCCCCTGCCGTTTAATTGCTGGTGCCACCATAGTGGTCTGGGTGCACTAGCCTGCTGGCATTATTTAAAATTCGCACCACTGGCACAGGATTAGGTGTTTACTTGGACCCCCCCCCAATCGTATTACTGCTCAATGCTTTCTGGTTGGGTGGCGGCTGGTGGCATTTTCCAATTTGCCAGCTCCACTCCCTGTGATTGGCCACTGCAGCAGCCAACAGGGCTTATTAGATGCCATACACGTGTGGCAGGGGTGTGATTCGTGAAGCATCTCCAGCGAGGAGTTGACGTATGCAGAGCAGAGCAGCAGAAGAAGAAGATGACCAGTCCAAGAGGAAGGCGAGAGAGAGCCGAGGTCGAGGACGAGTTTCCTTTCTTTCTCTAAGTTCCCTTCCTGACTTACTGCATCTACACTCTGCGAGACTAGTCTGTGACTGAGTAGTACTTCAGTTCGTGTCGGGAGTCGGGACCGGTCACCGGGCAAGTGGGGCGAGTGGGCGACAAGATCAAGGAGCAGCAGCCAGCAGGTGTACAGTGTGAGGGTGAGTAAAAATGAGAGGGATGAATGAGAGGGGAGTCGGGGGACCTTGCTGCCTGCTGCTGCTTATTTGTACTCTGTATGCTCAGGCTGTTGTCTGTCTGGTAACTGCCACACACTGAATATCAGCACTTGGCTACATAGTGTTTATTGTATCTGTTTTCCTTTATTATACAAGATAATACCTTCTCTGAAATCTTTTTTTGTTTGCTTTTGTTTGTTTTACTTTTTGGCTATGTGGTAGATGACGTCCTGCAGGGTTAAAACAAAAAAAAATAGTCCCCTTAAAAACATAGCTAGAATACATACAGGTCAGCACATATTCATTAGTCCATTTATGGTTGTAGATTCTAGGTATAGAGCAAACTATAGTATCCAACCCATTACAGTAAGCCACAACTCCTTTGCATCCTTAAACTTTACAGCACCGGGGTATAAGCCATTCTATCTTATATAACTCAGCAAGGAACAGTAGCGGTAAGGTATTGTAAAGAGGTTGGAAAATGTGTTTAACTCCAGAAACAGAATTATGTAACTTTAAAACTACTGGGTGTGTCAATGTTTGGAAATGTAAAACATTTGCGATTCCTCATTTCAAGTCTCTTATTACTTCAGGAGATAGAAGCATTTGGCATAGTTATTTAGTTGCTTCCTACCTAACGGATTCAGAATAAAGATGTATTCCTCCAAATAGATCAGCCAGCAATAAACAGACTGATGGTGGCAGTTGGATTTTGTTTTTGTTTGTTTGTCGTTTTGATGCTTTATGTATGCAAATTTATAGTTGGCCAGAGATGTAGTCAGAATATGTCGGCTGATAGGATATTCCAAAATAAACCATTTCAAGAATTTATACCATGTACTGTATGTGCACTGCTGAAATAAATAAACAAAAGATTCATCACAATACAAGATGTATGGATACCTTTACCTTTTACAAATGTTTTAATACATTTAATAGTGCAAATGCAATGAACATTTTAGCTATATGGTTTTATCAGATTTCAATAAAAACCCATACCAATAGGATTTATGGATTTTCTTTTACTAAATGTGCAAAATATTGCAAAATTAGAGTTTTGTCCATGAAGTGGCATCATCAGCAGTCACATCCAACTGTTGCTTCCGGTCTCACTTAGGGTCTGGCATCTCATCCAACAAAGCTATACTGTTCTGGTTAATATTCTATGAAAAGGGAATGCACCAATGATAACAACCATTAGAAAGGAAAGGAACCAACTCGGTCCTCATTAAACAGTATGCAGAAAGGTTTTATCATAATTTCCAAAGCCACATTGTCCTGTCCTCGTACGCTGCTGTCAGACATCTTTATTGTGACTTGGTCTTCATAAGTAAAGTGCAGTGTATGAAGCTTTAAATAACAAATGCATTATTAATAAATTTAAAAAAGTAGCAGGGGCAGGGGCTTAGTGTGAAGTAATTTTTTTTTTTAGAGCACCAGGTTTAGAACCAGTCAACCAGGATATTCAGAGGTTCAAAATAATAAATCCCACTATCACTGATTCACTATGGAGGGGACACATATGATATGAATTCTGACACTAGTCTTTCTGACTGTGATCACTCTGACCTGGGTAGAACTAAAGCAGGACAGAGAACACTGGCAGTAGAAATGTTGTATTACTGCTGGGCTAGCACAACAGTAAATAAGTTGAACTTCAAGTAAAAAATGTGGTACTATGATTATGAATGCCTTTTGGGTGCACCAAGCTGGGGCTCACTGATCTATTGATTAGAGCACTGGATTTGGTACCTGGAGATCAGATGTTCAAATCCCACTATGGACACTGACTGTCTGTGTGATCTTGGGTAGAAGCAGGAGCCCACTGGAAGTGGAATGTTGTATTACAGCTGGGCTAGTCTGAGTAAATAAGTTGGAAGGAAAAAACTAGGTGGCTTACTATGAATGCCTTTTTGGTGCACTAATCCTGTCTCTATCCAGCCACTATGTGCGTGTTTAGCTAAATTTCCTTCAATATGCCCCTAAGTGTTTCTTAGTTTCCTTAAAATTCTAGATTTAGCTAAAATCTTTACTTGTTCAGCCCGACAGCAGTGGCAATATTTTCTATTCCCATTTTTTTTTCCATCTAGCTGTTTGGTATCCTGGTTTACCACATGCTGCTTCTATTTTGGTATCTTTCTGGTGATCTCACGGTCCCATCTATGCCCCCCCAGTTGTTGAGGCTGACAGGGATCCACATGAGATAGGAGCAGAGTGCTGGTGTCCTCATTCTGAAAGGTTGTTGGCATTTGGTACACTCCTTACTCTATAGAGCGTTAAAGTCTCCAAGAGTCTGGCTGCACGTGCTGTTGTCACTCTCATGTTACTGCTCTTTCAATGGCTGAGGTTCCTTCAAGTATTGCTGCTTTGCTTGCTTGTTGTTTTTTGTCAATTGCCTTGTTACTGTGTGGTGGTGGGAGTCAGGGGAAAAAGTCTAAGTAAGCAGAAATGTAATTTCTACAAGGTATGGTAAAAATAAACTTTTGTTCTTGGGCTCCATGAGCTGACCAGAGGGGGTAGGTGGTCATGATCTGGGAGCATTAGGTGGTTAAGTGACTTGCTCAGTCACACAGTATACAAGTGGAGGTTGTGACAATGAAACCCAGGTCTAGTCTGTTGTATGTATCAAGCTCGTTCACCACTCATTACCTAATCTCTATGCTATACTGCCAGCCCAACTAATGCTGTGCAACCCTCAATGCCATTCTTCCTCAAATCTGTCTATTCCTGTTACCCCTAGTCATGTTGTATAACACTCACTGCATTTTTCTCTGGGGAAATCTGTCTACTCCTTTTTGTTTTTGTTTTTTGTTTGGCAACTGGGTAAATCCCACTAAACAAGTGCCTGTTTTCAGATGTGAACTGTCTGGGAACACTTGGGAGTTAAATGTGACTTGTTCAGAGTGAAGGTTGAGAATATGATCTGAGTTGGTGATACAGAACTTGGTCCAGGATTGTACATTGCACACCCAGATTTAAGTTACCCGGTAGTAGTTAAAGATAATGATGTATTAACTACAAAATTAGGCAGCCAAAATGTGTAATTATCAGTACTGGGATTGGGATGGATTATGTTTACTGTGGGGCTGTTGTAATGAGTGCTGTTCATAATAAAACCTGATAGCTGTGGCTGTTGCAGTGTTCTTTGTGGTGGATCTAGCATTTGTCTTATTGCAGTATTGTAACCAAAAGCCAGTCTGTAAGTCTGACACCTGTTGGTGGTGTGGTGGCATGTCTAGTGTGGAGTGTGTGAAGGGCTACCTTCAAGGTAGCCAGGCATTCACACTCCACACTGACAGACACACACCACCAACTGGTATCAGATTACAGACTGATTTCTTTGGTTACACAGAAACCTATGTACTCATCAAGGTAGTACCTTGATGAGGTACATAGGTTTGTCACAATGCAATATTGTAACCAAAAGCCAGTTTGTTAATCTGTCACCTGTTGGTGGTGTGGCCAGTGGTGTGCTGGCATATAGCCAGAACATAACGCTAGCGTCAGGTGAGGGGGCCTGAACAGGGCATGGACGTGGGGTTGGAGGGGTAGCTCACCCTAATGGGTAGAGGGGGTAGCAGTTGAGTCCACTTGGTGTGCAGATCTGAAATTCCTGGCTACACCCCTGACCATGACCAGCACTCTGTGGCATCCCTATCCACTCCCTGTGCTGGGACATGTATGGAGTCCTGCCAGGTTTGAAGGCAGTATTGGCTTCGCTGCGCTACCTGAAGAGGACCCCCTCATCCCACAACCAGTCATTGATGCGTGTGTGTCCTTGTGTCCCTACTCTGACCCACTGTGTCTCTCTTCAGCTGTACATGCAGCTTATAATGTGCCATGACCTTTTCAATCCAGCTGCTGGGGTCACTAACAGCATAGAGTATCCTGTGTCCCCTCGATTAAGACCCAAGTTCCCAACTTCCCAATATTGTCAAGGTGTTCTTTTGTAGAGGATCCCTGAGACACTCTGGGAAAACAGCCCCCTCATCTGTTGTTGTTACACTTTGGTCAGTAAAATATCCCTCTATACTCGAATACTCCCAAATCAGGCGTCTCCTCCAGATCGATGTGATAAGAGCCCGTTGAGATATTCTGTGTTTAGTTTAGACTGAGCTGCTGGGCTTTACACAAAAGAAGTCGTCTGTCAACAGACCCCCTCCTCAATGAGACTGCCAATACAGATGAGCAAATAAAATAGTAACAACTTGTTCTTCACACCTGTTTAATGTTTTGAAAGTGCCTGCCTGAGGTGCAGGATTAAAGCCTGATTCTTTTATCAAGATCTCAAACAAAAGAAGAGGAAAGGATTCAGCTACCATTATGGAAGCAAGATCCCAAAAGATATGTGGGCTTTCATTGCTCCACAGGGACTATTAAAACCTCTTGTTACTGCTGGCACAGGACTGTGGCTGGGGGATGGGACTTTGCTGAAAGGCTTCTATCCTTCAGAGGCCTATGAATTGTTTACACAGTCTTAGTAGTTGAGTGATCTGCTTTTCAGGGAACAACTGCATGGTTTTGAAGGGAGCTCACAGATAAATCAGCTTACATTGCATTGGTGCTTTAAATGTGGAATTGAACTAGTTGTTTGGCTCAAGGAAGCTCTGCCTGACAGCTCATTTTTACCTAGCTCTGTGTAGTGTTTGTCTCAGAAACACTTTCTGGACATCAAGCCAGTAATTTGCAAGGGCAGGACAGTTCCACAAGAGGTGTAAGAGATCCCCACCACTGACGGCAGTGGCACTTCCAACAGTAGCTCAAGGGGATAAGATGGGCAGCGTACAATACAGTAGATGTGTATGGTACCAGCAGTAAAGAATTTTATTTTGGATGATTCTGCTTTTGGAGTCCTTAAGTAGATAACTGGCTACCTATTTTCCAGTACTGAAGCCAGTCTTCATCTATAATATTGTGGTCTGGGGGCTGGGGCTTTAGACCAGAAGGTCCAGGCAGGAGTGGGTTGGTTAGGGAGGCATGCTGTAATATGAGAATATATTAGTCCTGCCTTGCCTGACTTAACAGTAAGCCATTTAGATACTCGGTGCATGGGGTAAGGGGTGGGAAAGGTATAACACTTAGTGAGAATGGATGCTAGGACACTGCAGAGTTGTCAGTACTTCCTGAAGTTGATCTTAGTGAGATTGTACTGAAGTTGAAGTCCTTGAAAAGAGTCTAAGGAGGCGGAGTGTGGGGTAAGCAGGTCTAGGAGTGTAGAGATGCCCTGTCTCTTTCAGTCAGCTGAGTGGAGAGATGCCCCTTCTAGTCAAATTTCTGGGTTGTCACATGGGAGAATGATAGCTGGGTGGGCCAGAGTGATTCCCAGCCACTAGCCCTCCTGTTTCCAGGTTTGAGAAATGAGCTAATAGTGAGGGGAAGTGGCTTTGGAGGCTTGTAGCCAAGATAGAGAAACACAGAGGGGTTTGTGGTCTTTAACATGATGGATTCTATAGACGTTCATAATGGTGAAGTGAGGTTGTCACCTTTGAGCCATTTGATTGTCTGGGCCACCTTTATGTCCCAGTTGTAGCCCTGAAACCAGGGTAGATTCAATCCCCCCCGGCACCAGTGTGTATGCAGTTTAGTTTGGCTATAGCAGGACTGATGCCCTTCCCATAGGAACTGAGCAATTCAGTTATGAATTATGTTGAACCAGTTCTGGGAGATCAGATAGGCAAGTGAGAAAGAAGGTGGAATGGTTTAGGGGCAGTTATCATCTTGATTGCCTTGATCTTGCCTACCATAAATAACTGTAGTGACATCCAGCGGTCCATTTCAGTTTTAAGTTTAGGAAGTAAGATGGAGAAGTTCATATCTCATATTTGATGCAGATGAGGGGTTATCTTAATGCCCAGGTACATCAGAGACTTTGGTGCCCATCTAAGCTGTAGTGCAGTATAAGGTGAAGATGTACATGCATTGTTTAATGGTAGGAATTCTGTTTTGTTATGGTTAATTTTTAGATCAGAGACATAAATAAACATTTGGAAGAGACAAAAATGATTTTACAAAAGCCGAACACCATAGAGCCCTGTGTTAAAATGGCTTGTTGTAGCATACCTGGGCCTCCTGCTATTGCAGACAGACAGACACCCTTACAAGGTATTAATTGCCAGTCTACTGATACCATACAGCTGACCCTACACCTCTCTGACTACTTATGAGGTGTTAATAGCTTGTCAAAAGTCCCTCTTCAGAGCACTAATCAGTCCCAGTAGGTGAGGCTAGGTTTTGGTTAGGTGCTGCAGGGAAAAAAATAATTAAAAATGATTGTGCTGTGTGGTTGAGGAGTTCAACAAGTCCGGGAAGGGTTGTTAGGAGTGCACTTCTTGGTCGCTGAGTAAAAACTGGTATGATGGGAGATGGCATCTCGGTGCAGACATCTGAGCAGAACAAACTTCTTTATCATTGGACACAGCAGGCCCACACACATGTTTGTTTATGCTTATGTATAAGCTTAATAGCCTTCAGTTAACAAAAATCACATATTTTGCAGAGGTTTGCACTTGAGTCTCTCAGCCTTGAATAGTTGTTGTGTTGGGAAATGGGGAATGAGGGGGTATGTGGCACTCTGCTACACCTTGTGCCACAGTACACCCCTAGAAGGTGGTTAACAGACCATTAACATAACCCCTGGTCATGTCTTATTGCTTAATTAACTTACCAGGCTGTAAGTATTGAATATGGATAGGAAAAAAAGGGGATGGGCTGTCAGCAAGCAGGCAGAAAACTTCTGTTTCTGTTTTCTTGTACTGTACATAATAACTGTTGGTAGTGGACTATGATCTGATTAATTTGGGGTGTGTTGGAAGTGTTATATTAGGTTAGATTGGTTGTATTCATGCAAAGGTCAAAGACGGGTCCTATTGCTGCAGCATCTTTATTAACACTGGTATTTTTCTCCCATACATAGGGTAGCAGTGTGCCAGCCAGGATCGACTAGAGAGTGAGCAGTGAGCACCGAGCGGTGCACCAGGGCAGCCAGCCACTCCTGCCCAGCGGGCAGCAGCATCCATCATCAGAGATGGATGAAGCAGAGGGGACTGGGAGTCAAGTTAGCAAAGGGCCAGCACCGGGTGGTAAAGTAACCTCCCCCCAAGACAACCATCTGTCAGTAGCACACCACTGATCCTCTCAGCCAGTTAAAACCCAAAGGCCCAGTCAGACAACAGTAACCAGGTAAGGTGTGGTGGGAGATGGGAGGAGGGTTGGATTTTGTCCAGTCTCCAGTCATTAATTTTAAGACTGGTAGGGGTAGCACTTCCTAAAGTTTCAGGAATTTGCCAGCAGAAACAGACCACCCAGTCTAACCAAGTCTGCTCAAGTGTGCAGTTAGCCTAGCATCCCTAGTTTGCAGCTGCCCCACCCCCCCTTGGTCATCCCAAATGCCGCCCCCACTTTCTCCCACCTTCGCTCTCCCCATTCCCTGTCCCATGCCCTTATAAAGCTGTTCACAGATTTACATGATACCATCCATTCTGTTAATGCATTCCAGTTTGCTACCTCCCTCTGTTTGAAATAGTGTCTCCTCATTTCCCTCCTAAATCTTTCCATCTTTATTCTTAGCCTGTGCCTCTTGTTGTCCCTCCCCCCTTAGCTTAAAGACCTCATCTGACCCACCCTTATTGATTCCCCTGATACTTGAATGTCTGTATCATGCCCCCCTTTCCCTTCTGTGCTCTTGGATGTACAGTAGTAACACCGAATTAGTCAAAGGAATTTTAAAAATTCCTACTGAGAATTGTGGAACCTTTAGTTAGGGATTTTGTTTCATTTGTTAGTGTGTTCACTGCTGCTAGTTGTCATGTCAGCAAGGCTTATTTGGTAACACATCCGCCTCTGGACCAGAAGGTTGCGTCATCATGTGGGTTCTCGTCCCACACCGGAATTGAACTTGCACCTAAAAATGCTGGCATCAGAGTGCAGTATTGGGGGGTGCTGTACTGCTGTAGTGCACCACCCTTCAGATGAGACATTAAACTGATGTTCCTTCTACTCATCCTGGTGTTGTCTTGGTGGGTGTCCATGTGGAAGTAAAAGAACCCAGGGCACTCTTTGCCAAGAGTAGGGGACAATCCTGGTGTCCTGGCCAACATTCCTCTTCCCATAAACTGGTTCAGGCAATCAAACAGGCTGTGTCTGGGTGTTGATGTGCAATATGGCCACCACACCACTACACATTCAGTCACTTCACTACCAGTCTATCATCGCTTGTAAAGTGCTTTGGGGTGCACTGTGTATGAAAAGTGCTATATAAATGCTGATTATTCTTCTTCTTCCCAAAGAGGGTTGTCTCATCTGATAGTGTAGTTGAAAATCTACCAGATAGCACTTAAGTACTGTAATAGGAACTAGCCTCTTTCTGTAGGTGTAACAAAAATAATTTTAGAGGATTTTTTCATTAAATTTTGTAAAGGACAAATAGGGAATCTCACAAAATTGCTTTACAGATTCAGTGCTACTACTGTACATATTCAGGTCTCTCAGCCTGCTGACATAGTCTCTCCCCTGTCCCCTCCATTCCACAAATCATCTTTTTTCCTATTATGTAAAAAAAAAAGTGTGGTGTGGCATGTGGGGGCCTGAAGCAAAATGTATGAGGTGTGTGATCCGCTCTGGCTGACTGGTTATGGCCTAGATACTGTGTGAATTTGTTATCATTGACTAAGCAGGGGATGCAGTGACCAGTCCAGAAGAAGTGACCCAAGAATATGAAAAGTGCTGAAGCAGAATCATAGGTGGAAAGTGTGAAGCAAGTGTCAACTTGTTTCTGCTTGAACTGACACATTTAAGAATCACTTCAGCCTTAATTATGCAACACTGAACCATATAGTGTTAGTTCATCTCTGTGGCGGCTGCCTTCACATGTGATGTGAATGAGGCCGGGGACTATTACAAGTTGTCTGTTCTACTGAGGCATGCATGCCACTAAATGGTTCCAACTTTCAAATGGGGGGGTAATGTGTGTGTCTGTCTGTGGGAAATGGAATGTAAAGAAATGTGAGGCACACATACATACAACACACACACACACACACACACACACACACACACACACACACATATACACACACTCTTATGGTCCTCTCTCTTGTTTGTGACAGCTTGGGTACTGCTGCAAAGGTAAGCAGCTGAGCTCAGCTTAGTTGTTTTGTTTGTATCACATGAGTGACATTTTCATAATGTATCAAAATTTCATTTACAGGTTGTATGTAAACTGAAAATGCATGTAGTGGAATTGTTGTGAACTGAAATATAGGATGTGTAGTGCTTTGAGGAAAGATATTGCACATTTTGGAACAATAGGCCTGTTACCCACTATTACTAATGTGCAGGATATGTGTGCTGGCAAAGACATCATGGTATTTCTGACATGGACTGGTATGATCATGCCATGCTTGCTATATTTAAAGAAAGTTTCCGACATAGGGCAGCTACTCACATATTGTTGTATCTGCTTCCCTCAGTGATATTTATTCCTCCAGCCTGGTTTAAGGAATTAATTTTTGTCATATCTTAGGATTTTCACTTGGAATTTGAGATTTCTCTATGCTGTCCAACTGATTCTGAAAGATCTGGCACTGGTGACATGCCACCGTACTCAAGCCCATGATGAAATGATGTGACCCGGGGGAGTGGGGGAGCATGCCCCATTGAAATGAATGGTTCCTGACAAAGGGATCATTCCTGAAGATCTGGGGCTACATGGCTGTGGTGTGAGGTCCTACTGTGGTCAGCATTTGCTGTTAAAAGCTTTAAATTACATTGGAGTTGTGGAGCTTCATTTCTATCCCAGGACTGCAGCCTGGCACCTCTGACGTGAACTTGGTATTTTCTCAGGCTGCCAGCCTTCACCTGTGGCTGCACCCTTTTCAACCTGGCCCACTTGCAGTTGTGTTTCTGGATTTCTTAAAATGAATGGGACTGGATTTCATATTCATTTTTTAAGATCAAGAATGGTCACTTACAGATTATGACGGACACCACTTGGTACTCTACTAACATGCCCTTGTTAGTCGGAGTAGTGTCTTTTCTTAATCTATAACTAAGTGGCCATCCTTAATCTTACAAATGAATATGAAATCCATCCCCATTCATTTTAATAGGGCGCACCCACAAGCTGTCTTTCTGGTCACATCACGTCATTATGTGCTTGAGTGTGGGTGTGTGTCACCACCAGAGCTTTCAGAATCAGTTGGAGTGGTGTAGAGAAATCTCAAATTACAAGGAAAAATACTAAGGTATGACAAAAAAATGAATTATTTGAACTAGGTTGGTGGAGTAAGTATCGCTAAGGGCAGATACCACAATATGTGAGTATTAGCTGCTCTCAGCTAAATAGGAAAATCACTTTAAGCAACAAGGCACAGCAGGATGTGGGTTAAGGGGAAACACCCACAAAAGAAGAGGGTAAATCACCCAATAACTCACACCCTGGACTTGGAGTCAGTGACTTATTGTAATTATGCATGAATGGATGGATCCATATGTAAAATAAATTTATAACCACAGAGTGACCACTGGACACCAGGGAAGGGAAGTAGTTGCACTTGGGGGTGGTGGTCACAGAGGGGAGGATAATACCATACTACTACTCATGTCACTTATTATACAGAAGTGGTGTGAAAGATTGGGGGATGCCATGCCAATACCACCAGGGATACCCCTCCTGGATGGGACAGCAGAGGGCTGGTTCTTAGCACTGGCAGGGAAGTGCTGTGCCTTTTGCACCTGTCCCTATGCTAATGAATCTATCAGGCTCATGTTTTCACTTCTTAATTCATTATGCAGGATCCCACCAGGAATAAAGATACTTCTAGGGAATATGCTAACTTTTTTCAAGTTTTTCACTTTTATCACTGCACTATCAGTCTAGCATCGCTTGTAAAGTGTGTTACTTACATTATGTATGAAAAACGCTATATACATTCCTCTTCTTCTTCTTCTTCTTCCTCTTCAGTGGCCTGGGGAACACTTCATCTTGATATGCTGATCCTGACTCTGTGATACTTTATTTCCTTGCACACAGTCTATAACCTTAACCCACTTGATGCCAAAGCAAGTGCCACTGTTATGCAAACACAAAATAGCAAGCTCTCTCTGATAGAAATTTGTAGGCCAAGCAGTACTGCAGTCAGTGTGTGTGCTGAATAATTCTTTTTGCCTATATTTTTAATTGAACAGCCAACTGCACAATATGGATAGATAAGTAATAAAAAAAAGCGCAACAGAAGGAAAGTGACACTGCAGAAGAAGGGCAAGGTTGCTCCACTTCTAATAATCCAGTACCTTTGCAAACTGAGGTGTCAGAGTAAGAGACACATGCAGAAGATGCAACCTCAAAGGCAAAGACAAAAAGAAATTTTCAGCAGTCTTGGTTAGCAAAGTTTACCTGGCTAGAGTATCACAAGCAGTCAGACAAAGTGTTTTGTTCAATTTGCAAGACATGCTCAGAAAAAAAGCTGTTAACATTTTCCACAAAATCTGAACCAGCTTTTATTTCATCTGGATTTGAACATTGGAAACATGCATTGCATGGTTTCACATCACATGAAAAATCAATGTGTCATAAGGAAGCTGTAATGAAGTATGCTGCCCTACAATCTCAAACAAACGTATCTGCATTGATGTCTACCAGTTACAAGAAAGAAATGCAAAGAGCACAGTATGCCTGGCACAAAATATTTACTAGCATTCGCTACCTTGCCAAGCATGGACTAGCGATACGGAGACATACAAACACTGATTCAGACCTGATGCAGCTGTTGCAGCTACGCAGCACAGATTCAGAGGAATTAAAGCAATGGCTTAGTTGTACAAAATACAAGTGGCTATCATATGATATTCTTAACAAGATTGTTGAAATGATGGCAATTTCAGTACTATGCAGAATTGTCAAGAAGATCAAGGGCTCTAAGTATTATGCAATCTTGATGGATGAGACTGTGGATTTATCTCTGAAGGAACAACTAAGTTTTTCCTTAAGGTACTTTTCAAATGAAGATTGGGGAAACTCATGAAGAATTTCTTGGATTCTACCACACTGATGCAACTGATGCTGCAACCCTTTTCAAAATTATGGAAGATATGCTGCTGAGGTTTGACTTAGCTTTTTCTGAATGTCGGGGTCAGTGTTATGATTGGGCCAGTAATGTGTCAGGCAAATGCACTGGACTGCAAGCCAGGGTGAAAGAAAGAGAACCAAGAGCAGTATTTATTCACTGTACTGCCCATTCCTTGAATCTTGACATGCAGGATGCACTACAAAATATTCAGGCATGTCGTGACTGCTTTTCGCTGATGAAGGATCTCATAAATGCCATAAGGGAGTCACCTAAGCATCTATCAACCTTTAGAGACTTACAAGATGAAACACAGCTTTTTCTTCATCCATTGTGCCCAACAGGTGGACACTGAGGATCAACAGTATCCAATCTTTGCTCTGCAATTATGAGGCCATGATTAACTGCTTGGAAGAATTTAGTGAAATGTGTGCTAATGACTTTGGTTCAATATGCAGTGGTTTCTTGAAGCAACTCCAGTGTTTTCTCATCTACTTTACATTGCAAGTAATTGTGAAAGTGATGGGTCCTTTGGAAGAAGTCATGCAAAAATTCAGAGTCCAAATCTCTCACTGTCCAACATCCTTAAAAAGATTGAGATACTGCAATAGGTGCTACATGGGATGCACAGTGGCTCATCATATGATCACTTCTGGGAAACGACACTGGAGCAGGCACAAGTTCTCAATTTAGTGGAGCCTTCACTTCCAAGGAAATGCAAACCACCAAGATGGCTTAATGAAGGAAGCTCTGGACATAACCACAGTGATCCCAAACATTATTTTCATCAACAACATTTTGAGGTAATCGATGCATGCAAGGTTGAAATCGAGCATCGCTTTTCATCATAAGGCTTCACATCTGCAATCAAACTGGAGAAGAATATCACTGCAGTAGTCAGGGGATTACAAGAAGAAACTGACCATGTTGCTGAAGTATTCAAGGATGATATAAGCAGGGACAGACTAGCTCTTCATTTACAAATGCTGAGTGACATTTCAAAATCAAGAAATTGTGTGCTTGATTCTGTGAGTGAAGTGAAGACCTTTCTGAAAGAAAATGAAGAGTTGAGTGATGTCTTGTCTGCAGTTCCAACTTTGCTGAAGTTGTTCTATATAATTCTAGCAACAATATGCACTGCTGAAGGATCGTTTAGCTGCCTAAGAAGACTAAAGAATTATTTGCGAACCACTATGAGCCAAGATCGATTGAGTCACTTGGTAGTGCTGCATGTTCACAAGCAACTGACCGAAGAAATTGACATTGACAGTCTTCTCAATGAGTTCATTTTATGAACTGAACAATGCCACACCGTTTTTGCTCTTCAAGAATCAAGTGGCAAGTGTAAGTGTTATACGCACTATAGGTGGACTATGATAAATTATTGATGTATGCAGGCAGCAGTTTTCTAATTTAAGTCATCTTCTCTTTATTAGCTTGAACTGATTATAATTTGTGTATTGCAGAGTATGTCCATATGGCACACACAACAGGAAACAATAACACTTTTCAAATGTTTTCTTTCCAAATATCCTTTAGGAAGAAGAAGAAGATGTTCGATCCTCTGAAACAATAGGTAGTTATGTGGGCTGGGCTGGCTCTTGGACATGCTCGAGTCTTCAGTCTTATTACATATTCTAGCCATGAAACACCAGTCAGCATTGAGGAATTTTGGACAATGGCTGCAACCTGCCAGGGTCAAGAAGTGTAGTTTGACAGTTAACTGAAGTTACTCTGAATGCTAATGATAACAGTATACTTGATTTTTGTTTCCTTTACAGCATTCAGACACTAAGTCACAGCAGTTACAGTACAGTTAAGTCCTACTACTACTACTACTTTGTAAAGTGCGCCTGTTCATCTCTGACTGAGGATGAAGCACTGGGGACACAGGTTGTTTGTGTCCATATGCCCATGTTTTCTCATCCATTTGTGATTGTACTATAAGGTTTTCCCCACTTCTCCTTAAGTTCCTGAATGCTAATGACAGTATCCTTGTTGTTCGGTTCATCTACAGCATTCGGACACTAAGTCACAGCTATTACAGTACAGTTAAATACTACTACTACTACTTTGTAAAGTGTGCCTGTTCATCTCTGACTGAGGATGAAGCACTGGGGACATTGGTTGTTTGTGTCCATATGCCCATGTTTTCTCATTTATTTGTGATTGTACTATAAGGTTTTCTCCACTTCTCCTTAAGTTCCTGATTGCTTATTACAGTATCCTTGTTGTTCATTTCATTTACAGCATTCAGACACTAAGTCACAGCTGTTGCAGTACAGTTAAGTACTAGTAAGTAAAGTAAGTAAAAATGTATTTTTAAGCGCTTTTCAAAACCAAAGCACTGTACAAATAGGCAGGCAATTAAAATATAAACATATACTACTTCAGTACTACTTTGTAAAGTGTGCCTGTTCATCTCTGAGGATGAAGCAATGGTGACACTGGTTCTTTCTGTCCATTCCCATGTTTTCTCATCCATTTGTCATTCTACTGTTTTGTGACACTCACATCTTCTCTAGAGACACACAGATCTTGCTCTTGCAGCCCAGAAGTTTGCAATCACCTTTTTGATTTCTTGGGTACACCATATAATCATGTTGTTTTTTTAACATCACATCCATGGATGTGTTTTCTATGGTATCATGACTATCAACATACTTTAATGGTGATTGATTCTGTACAATGGCGGTACAAATCACATATCAGAGGGTGGCAGCAGGACATTCACAATTACAGCTGGTTAGTGTACCACGGTGGGGAGGGGACCATGCACAGTGGTCACAAGTGGCTACAAGAGGAGGGTAGATAGGTGGGCAGTGACCAGCAGACAGCAGGTGATACTGATACTTCTGTGGCTCTTTATTTATTTAGTTTTTGTTGATTGGGTAATTGCACTACACAAATCCTGCCTATTTTCACACATGACCCGGGGAGGGGGATACAGATGAATGCCATCTGACCTTGAACCAGATGAAACTGTTGGTGGTATTTTTAGTGAATGAGGGAAATTTGGTCAGGACACCAGGGAAATTCCCCAACTCTTTTAGTTGGGGGGGGGAATATTCATACATAGTTATTTTCACAATTATCTAACAATGTATGACTGTAATATTTTGTTGCTTTTGTTTTATTATATGATTTGTATATTACTTGTGTGACTTAACACTGTTTGTATTTTTCTTTGATGTTATAACAATAAAAATTCCCCTACTCTTTTCGATAAGTGTCATGAGTCTGAGACACCTCAATATGTATTCCCTGGACAGAAGGGAGACAGAGGATATAATAGAGACTCTGTTTCCAGTACCTAAAGGGTATGAATAGACTACAGTAAGCACTAGAAATATTTTCATCTTAAAATGTGGAAGGTTAACCAGGGGGCACAGTCAGAGGTTGGAAGGAGGCAGGTTAAGGAGGGAAAGGAGGATGCACCTTTCCACCCAAAGGGTGGTGGCAGGCTGTACCATATTGCCAAAGGTGGTGTTATCACTGGACAGTGGGCAGCTTCAAAATTGGGTGAGACAGGTCAGGTCCAGCAGGAGGGTTCAAACCATAAGGGAGCAAAGAGTGAGAATAAGGGATACAAAGGTAGAATCAGCATGTAAGGGGGGAAGCTGCAGTCTGAAAGACTGAAGTGCTACACACTCAAGCAGACTAGATAGACCAATAGGCTTGTATTTGCTGGCAATTTTGTATATTCCTATTATATGCAACATTTTGGGGGATGACACTAAAGACAAGGGTAAGAAGGACCATGACAAGGAACTGGAACTGTGGATGTCTTAAGTAAAACAAAACACAGAATTAGAAACGTTGGCCAGAACACCAATGGGGATTGACAACTCTGGCCCACCGAGGTGGTACACATTGGTTCAGAAGGACATAGACCAGTCCAGGAGTATATGATCAGCCCAACTTCAGACACAGCATTTATATTTACAAAAAAAAAAAAGATGGAGAACAGGAGGATGAGGAAGAAAATAAACTTGGGAACAAGACATCAAAAAGTCCCATGACAAGCAGACGATGAAATGGCACATGATCATGTACTCCACGTACTCTGAACTTGTACTCCCTGGAAGTCAGGAGACAGAGAGAGAGAGAGAGAGAGAGAGAGAGAGATGGACAAAACATAATTGGGACCTTCAAGTACAAGGAGAAATAAGGTTGATAAGGAAAGTCTCTTTAGGCTCAGCGGCTGGCAACCACAATATGAGGGGGCACAGTCTTAAGCTGAGGGATGGGAGGTTTAGGAGGGAGGTCAGAAAAAACTTCTTCACAGACAGGGTGGTGAGCACTTGGAATATACTGCAAGAGTAGGTAATCTTGTTGAGGATAGTGGGAAACTTTAAGAGGCTGCAACAGGCATAGGGTAAGGGCCATGGGTAGGGAGGATGGGAAGACTGGGGAGTGAGGGAGGGCACAGATATTAGCTCAAGCTGTGAACCATGCGAGCAGACTTGATAGACCAAGTGGTCTTCTTCTGCTGACTTCTTCATATGATCATTGAGCATGTGATCCTTGCTGACCTGATCGACATGAAAGCAATCAAATGTGCACGTGACCTCTGGAATAACAAGAAGAGAACCAGGAAAATAGACTGAATGATGAATGAGCCACACTACACACACAAGACCAAGATTGGCACCGAAACTGTACCACAAGAGTTCAGTTGATGAGCCAGACACCAGGGACACTGCACCATACAGCTGCTGCCTACTCCGACCGAAAAGAAACAGATACATTCCAGCAAAGGTGTCTAATGATATACATGGTCTCACTGCTTAGTCTTACTGTTCTAAAAAGACAGTGGCAGTGGTTAGATGACTTGTTCTATTTGTAACTGGTATGCATCCTGCAGTCCTTTAAAAACAACTTGAAGTTGTTCCTTGTTGGAACAGTGTTCCATGACCATAAAGGCACTCAATACATGAAAGGTGAGACACCCTTCAACATTCACAACATCCTGCTAATTTTCAAAAGAGCTTCAAAAGCGCATTTCATCAAGATACTTGTACGTCTTCAGCTGTTTCTTCATGTGAAACCAAAGATATGCAGCATTCAGATAATCTCAGTACATACAATGCAGACACTAGATAAAATACTGAAGCAAGTGATCCACTTTTCAGAGCTAGCTCCAGAATCTTCAAAAAGCATTTCTGTTATGAAACAGATGGTGATCTCACATGACTACTATGTCCAATATCACTCCAGCAGCTTGAGCCTACAGTTGTACTGAAAGAACATCCAGTTGTCTTGGCAGTTGGCACCAGGTGAAAAACTGTATCAGACAGAAGTGGTCTACCTGTGGAGTGGCTGGCTAGTACATACATATAACGTGGCTGTGACTTCAGAACTCGGAAGCAAGGAAAATCCAAATTCAGTAACTCTGAGCAGTAAATACAAAATTTACTGATAATCTCTGAATGAGTGATGCACTGCACCACTGGGACCAGTACAGAACCTGTAGAATTGAAACAACCTTCACACACACACATCACCTAGATAGCAGGAGAAGTTACAGTTATGCTTCAGGTGGGCTATTTCACTCAGCAGATCACAGTGGGCAAATTGAAACCCCTAGTGTAATTAAATAATTATAATCTACTTAAAAATCTACATCTGTCTGTTTTTGGGCTACACTACCTGTTTCAATTTATTGGGAGAGGAAGTTTTAGCTCAGTATTTTTATTTCATTTGGTTGCTAAACTGTTCTAAAGTGTATTATTACTGTTCATTGTGCTTAACGTCCACCTTGTTCAAGTCCCACCCAAAACTAGAAGGAAGACCAGAAGACACCTCGGTCACATCCACCTTCTGTTCAAGTCCCACCCAGCAGCAAAAACAAGAAAGGAAGAAAGAAGACCACAACACAATAAAACACACCACATGGTAAGTACAAGGTTTGTTAACATTCACACACAGCAGCAAAATAAATATCAACGTTCTTAGGGAAACCTCCAACCAAAAAATGCTTCTGTTACACCCAGGAAAATGGCATCCTGTATAACAAAACAATTTCTTTCCCTACCAAGGGGGCCAGCCAGGGTCTAAACATGTAGAGACCCACATTATGATACAATGTGCCCTGCTCCCATAGACCCCTGGTGGTGCTGGGTTGACCTGTGACCCCAGATCATGGGCAGTGCAGCCGGTGCTTTAACACCTAAAACCTGATGGTTAACCTTTGACCCCAGGGATGGGGTGGGGCCTTGACACCTGACCCCTGGGCCCCACCAACAATTTTACAAACTTGGCTCCTATGATCCAGCCATTGCTGATCCCATGTGCCTTCCTTCTTCTGACCAGTGTGTATCGATCACATATACTGTTGAAACCATCAACAAAGTATTTTAGTGCCCAGTCAAGGTCAAGCATCCCATCAATGCGGGCTCAGTCATGAAGAGAGAGGGCAGTTTTGAACTTCCCCAGCTTGCCTTTCCTAAGGACCCTGCCCCCAATTATGATAGAGGGGTTAGTTTTGAATTTGTTGGACCACCTGAGAGTGATTGGGGAATGGTCACTAAGGGTATCCGGTTGCACCGTGACCTTGGAGATCTGGGAGGGGGAGTTAGGGAGGATCCAGTCAAGCAGTATGCTATTGCCTGACTTGTAATTCCTTCAAGTGGGTTCTGTGATTAGTTGTGTTAGGTATGTGCAAGCCACAATGTCCTTCTGAGGGGTTGAATCATCATAGGCCCAGTTTATGTTAAAATCACCCTTTATAATGAGTTCACAGTCCTTAGGGAGAGTGGCCACAGCATCCAGGATCTTTGGCAGTTCATCTTTGGCTTTTTTTGGTGGCAGGTAGACCGAGGCTATGATCAGGGATTTACCATGCTGACTGACCTCTACTTTAACTGCTAGGAGCCCATGGTCAATGACCACCACAGAAGTGGGGAGGACAGAGCAGTGGAGGGAGTCCCTGGTGTAGATGAGACAGCCACCTCCTTTCTTGACCCTTCTATCGATCCTGAAGGCTTGGTATCCTGTCAGTGCTATCTCCTTTTTTTATCTTGTCTGACAGCCATGTTTCTGTAAGGCAAATAATATCTGGACTATGCAGGGCCAACCAGGCCTGGAATTGCACAAATTTGGCAAGGAGGCTGTAGATGTTTAAGTAGGCAATACTTAGGCCCTTGGTCTTACACCCACCAGGTCCAGGAGAGGATAGAGGGCCAGGATTGGAGTGTACATTTCCTGAGAGTAGGAGAAGCATTAGGATTAGTTTCCTTGCCATGAGGCTGAGGGTTATAGTGGCACGTATCTTGCGGTGTCTTATTTTGCCAGTAGAGAACTGATTTATTTTCACCAGGGTAGTTGTTGTGGCTGGTAGCATGTAGGTGCAGGAGCAGGGTGCGGAGGTATTTTCACCAGGAATAGTCGGAGGTGTTAGGTACTCTTACATGACTATCTCAGTGTGAAATCAAGCATATGCACTGCAACACAATGGTTACCTTTTACATATGTGACACTTTGAATGCAGATGTGTGGAATAGTATACTAAATGACTAAGACTGCACATATCACAGTACTGTGGTTATGAATGTTAAGTTTGACGGCAGGCATGGACATGGTGAAAGATCTTTTAAAGAATGCAACTCTTTTCTTGTAACTACAAGCCTGATTGATGGGATGATGACATAGGACCAGATAGGATAAAAAAAAAGGAAAAAAAACATAATCTTCTCACTTGTGCCTGGCATTCATTGTTATTACTTATGAGTGATACTGTATATTGTTTAGTAAAACTGCAAGATCTTGTTTCCAGACTGCTGGGAATTTTGCCAGTGCTAGCGAATTGTTGAAAAATTTGGTTATGGGTATGATGAGTACATCCAGAGTGAGGGATATCAGCTTCATATCGACTCCATCACTGCCCATTCTCGTTGCAGTCTCTTTAACTGTTGCTCTCTTGAAATAAAAGTCCAGGTGGGTGTTACTAGATGACTTGTTATTTGGGAGATCCTCTGAGGGGTGTAGATAGTTGGAGGGGAGGATTGTGCTTAGATCGGTGAAGGCGGAGTTGAAGGACTTGGCAATAAGAAGTGGGTCCAACGTGGGAGAGCCGTTAATGTTGAGCACTTGAGGATGCTTCTTTTCATCCTTCCCCAGGAAATGTTTTATATTCTTACAGAATCTCTTGCTGTCTCCCCAGCTTCTATTTAGCTGTTACTTGTAGTAAGCTTTGGACTGCTGGATTAGATTTCTACACTGATTTCTGGCAGCCCTGTAGGAATGGAAGTCATGCTCTGTTCCAGTGGTCCTGGCATTCAACCAGAGTTTGTCCCTTTCCTTCATTTCAGCAAGGAGCTCACCAGTAATCCAGCCATTGCTGATCCCATGTGCCTGCCTTCTTCTGACCAGTGTGTATCTATCACATATACTATTGAAACCAGTGACAAAGTACTTTAGTGCCCAGTCAAGGTCAAGCATCCCATTGATGGGGGACCATTCATGGAAAGAGAGGGCAGTTTTTAGCTTCCCCAGCTGGTCTTTCCTCAGGACCCTGCTCTCAATTATATGGTGGGGGGATTAGTTTTGAATTTGTTGGACCACCTGAGAGTGATTGGGGAGTGGTCTCTCAGGGTATCCGGTCATACAGTGACCTCCGAGATCTGGGAGGTGGGTTAGGGAGGATTCAGTCGAGCAGCGTGCTGTTGCCTGATTTGTAATTCCTTCTAGTGGGTTCTGTGATTAGTTGTGTTAGATATGTGCTAGCTACAATGTCCTTCTGCGGGGTTGAATCATCATAGACCCAGTTCATGTTAAAATCTTCCTTTATAATGAGTTCACAGTCCTTAGGGAGAGTGGCCATGGCATACAGGATCTTTGGCAGTCCGTCCTTGTTTTTTTTGGTGGCAGGTAGACTGAGGCTATGATCAGGGATTTACCATGCTGACCGACCTGTTCTTTAACTGCTAGGAGCTCATGGTCAGTGGACACCACAGAAATGGGGAGGACAGAGCAGTGGAGGGAGTCTCTAGTCAAAATTGCACCTCCTATCGATCCTAAAGGCTTGATATCCTGTCAGTGCTATCTCATTTTTTTATCTTGTCTAACAGCCATGTCTCTGTAACACAAATTATTTCAGGACTACACAGGGCCAACCAGGCCTGGAATTGTACAGATTTGGCAGGGAGGCTGCAGATGTTTAAGGTGGCAATACTTAGGCCCTTGATCTTACACCCACTAGGTCTGGGAGAGGATGGAGGGTCAGGATTGGAGTGTACATTCTCTGAGAGTAGGAGAAGCATTAGGATTAGTTTCCTTGCCATGAGGCTGAGGGTTATAGTGGTGTGTGTCTTGTGGTGTCTTACTTTGCCAGCGGGGGGGTTGATTTATTTTCACCAGGGTTGTTGTTGGGGCTGGTAGCATGTAGATGCAGGGTGCAGAGGTATTGGTCCCTGGAATAGTTGCAGGTGTTAGGTACTCCTACATGAGTGTCTCGGTGTGAAATCAAGTACATATCACTGCTACACATTGGTTACCCGTTATATGTCCATGTGACATTTTGAACATTGATGTGTTGAATGGTATACTAACATGACTAAGACTGCACACATCACAGTACTGTGATTACGAATGTTAAGTTTAATGGCAGGCATGGACATGCCAAAGGGTCTTTTAAAGAATGCAACTCTGGCCAGCCCAGCGGCACTGAGGGTTGAGGCACTGGACACCACACCTCGCACCATGCCGGCGACCCAGGTTCGGGAATGAGCTCGGGTTGTCGGGGGTCGGCAGGGGGAAGGAGGATTGAGCATCCCAATGGATTCTCTCCTCCATAGGGGTGGGATTCCAGGGGTGCTTGTTGCACCCGATGTCCCTGAGGGTCAGTGGGAGCACCAACTTTTGGGGCTGTGGTGTCTCCATGGCACTGGAGTCGGGGAGGGAAGGACACTGTCAGGCACTTGGTAGCGTCATGCATCAGCACATTGTCTACCTGAGCCGGTATCCTTAGGGGGTGAAAGGGAATAGAAAAATGGAAACACACCTTCTCGGCCCTAGATGAAGACAGAGTGTATCCCAACCATCAACTCATGGGCAGACCCGCTGTGCCAGGCTCTCCTTAGGTAAGGTCGAGGAAGAGGGGCCTTTCCTCACCCCACCGGGGGAGGATATCCAGGTATCAAGGAAGTACAGTGGAGAGACCAGGTACTCTAGGGGCAGACTCAGTGTCGGTGGTCTGTGGGGTTGATCAATGGTTCAAAGGAGTGGACAGGGAGGGTAGTACAGGTGGGATAAACAGAAAAAAAAAAAAAAAGAATGCATCTCTTTTCTTGTTTAGACTGATTGACCAGATCATGACATAGGACCAGAAAGGACAAAAAAAGGAAAAAACTGAATCTTCTCAATTGTGCCTGCCATTCAGTGTTATTACTTTTGTCTGATACTGTATATTGTTTTGTACAACTGCATATGTGCAGTTAGCACTGCATTTTTAGTTTTTACTGTTATGCCAGACGCTAAACCCTTGGATAACCCTTGGATAATAGATAAGATGAAAGGGTTTTAAGTGTAATGAATGCTTAAACCTAGAACTAAATAAAGATGATAAAAATGTATATGTACTGTATGTGCGCATGCAGAGAAGGAGCTGTTAAGATTGAAAAGTCCACGTTCGTGGTTTCTGATATATTGCTTTTACTTATGTCATTTGTTAGTTGAAAAACAAATAATACACAGCCTTTGCAGTGTTTTGAACATTTTCTTTGCTAATATAATAATTACAGCATTACACATTGTTGTAACTGATAATGCATATCATCCTCACATACCATTGGAAATGCTTGTGCGTGTAGTAAAATGCTTCTAATAAATCGTACTACAATTAAACAGAAACATGTCGGGCTGTGTTGAAACTGTGGCAACAAATAACAATTCATAAACATAATGAAGCAAATGTATGAAATTCATAACGCAACTGACGTGAAAATCACAAGGTACTAGTAGCGATTGTGAATGCGTTACTAGTGGTAATGCAATTTATACAGTAACAGTACAGTAAAGAAAGATACTACAACTTGTAACTATAAAACAAAGACCTGATTGTTATGTAATTAGGTAACACATTTCATACTGTGCACTCCACCAAGCAGTTAGCAAGCAAAATTACAATTAAGTCCACACAATTCATCCAGTGTGGTACTGTAGGAGTGAGACAGCTGTCAATATTGAGAGCAGCACTGCATATAATATGCAATACTGTATGTGCCATAAGGCAACAGGTTTTACATTTTATATGTAGACACATCTGTTAGTGTACTGTTGTCCCAATAATCATCACCACTACCTACTAACACATTTTATAAACAGAATGATAACATGAAAACATCAGTTACTGACCTAAAATTCCATTGAGTGTTTCTGTTGACATCATAAATCATGTGAGCAATGTTTGACTGCTTCATGATGTCAACATAATCAGCATTTGAAATCTCAAGCATATTTTTTATTTATTTTATTCATTCATAATTTGGAAATACCTTTTAGCCAGAGGCTCTTTTACAGAGATTCCACGTCGTAATATTAGAACAAAATAGGAAAACAGGGAAAACAATATACATAGTGAAAAACACAACACAATGATTAGAAGTTGCTAAGACAAATTAGAAAGGTATATAATGATTGTGGTTACAGGGTCATTGTATACTGAAAAACGAGACATATATAGATAAAAAAATGTTTAAGGTTACATTCACATATTTAGAGGCGTAACAGGAATTTTGCAGTTATTTGTCAATAAGTGCAGGTTTGTAAAGGAGACTGTTAGGTATGTTAAGCTAAGAATAAGTGTACACCTTAACAGTAGTAAGGATACTAGAGGTGGTAGAATGTAGCCGCAGTCTGTGAAGGTGGGAAAGTGTGGGTAAAACGTAAGCTCTAATGGAAGAGTGCGAAGAAAGTGCGATAAATAGGTGCCTTGGGAGGAGGAGGAGGGAGAGATAAGGAGTTCTAAGAATTGGGGAAAGCTGAAAGGAAACCAGGGTAAAAATTTAAGGCAGCAAGCAGGAGAGAGGTGATAGAGAGGGGAATTGGAGGCAACATGTAATGGAGGGGGTGGAGTTGGGGGGCCAAGAAGTAAAGTAAGAGTGCAGAGAAGGGGAAAATACAGCAATAATATGTCCAGGAGAGCTGTCTTAGTAGAAAGGTACTGGTGGTGGGGGTGATACTGGAAAATGGCAGGGGGTGGATCTAAGATAAGAAGTGGGGGGTAAGAGGAGAAAGGAGGCATAGAAAGTGGTTTTAAGTATTGAAAATAGCATACTTGGCTAAGGGTGAGGATATGAGGAGGAGCTAAGATAGTTAGAAAGGTTGGGAAATAGGAAGTGGGAAATAGGTTGATGGTAAAAAGTTAAATCAAGGGATGGAATATGGAAGGTTTATAACTGTGGAAGTTGAGAATGTAAGAGAGGAGATTTCAGGTACAGGCTAGGGGAGGTAGAGAAAAGATAGGCTCATGGGGAAGTAATATCAGGGCTGTCAGATGGGAGCTGAAGATAATACTAGCAGTCACAACTGCTGGAAGAGGCTAGGTAGGCACATAGTTTTCACTTTAAATGGGCCTAGTTTGAGTTCTTTATGTAAATCTTCATTTAGAGAGTTTAGCCAGAGTGGTGCACAGTACTCATAAGAGCTTTGGCCAAGTGAAGTTCTACTGAATGGAACTTTCAGGGAGTGTATGTTAATTTCCTTAGTGCTCCACATTTGCTGGGATTGACAGAGGAGTTTTTGTACACAAGGGGGAGTGAGCCCAAGGGTGGACTTTTTTGCAGGCAGGCACACTTGCTACTGAATACGAGAGTACAAGTTAAGCCATTCAGTTTATGAGTATAGTGCACAGGAGTGGGCAAGCAGAGGGCTCCAACCACGAGTCGACAGGCCTTATTCAGGGTTATTTTGAGTCATTTAAGGGCAGTTGGATTTGCAGCCCCATATACTACTAGACCATAGTCGATTGTTGAGATTATGCAGCTGGATACATAGAAACATAGAAACATAGACACAGAGAAACATAGAAACATAGAAGTTGACAGCAGATAAGGACTGCAAGGCCCATCCAGTCTGCCCATTTCTTTTTCTACCTTATGAATGTGCCATTCGCCTTTACTCTGTCAATGGCCTATCTAATCATACTCATCTGTATTGCTCCCTTATGTCTATCCCATGCCTGTTTGAAGTCCTACACTGTAGTCATATCGACCACATCCTGAGGTAGGCCGTTCCATGCATCTGCCACCCTTTCTGTGAAAAAGAACTTCCTCACATTACCCCTCAATCAGCCTCCCTCTAATCTCATGCTATGTCCTCTTGTCCTGCTATTTTTCTCATATTGAAACATGTTAGACTCTTTCACCTTGTTAATGCCCTTAAGATGTTTGAATGTTTCAGTCATATCACCTCTTTCCCCCTCCTTTGCTCTAGGCTATGCATATTAAGCTCAGTTAATCTGTCCTCATATGTTTTCTGATGCAGTCCCTGCACCATTTTGGTTGCCCTTCTCTGGACTGCCTCAATTTGGTTAATGTCCTTGTGAAGGTGAGGCCTCCAGTACTGCACGTATTACTCCAGATGGGGCCTAACCAGCATCTTGTAAAGAGGGATTATTATCTCCCTGTTCTGACTTGTGATACCCCTTCTAATATACCCCAACATCCCTCTAGACTTACCTACTGTTTTAGTGGTCTGCTTGAATAATTTCAGGTCAATGCCCAAGTCTCTTTTTTCCCTTGTGACTGCCAGCAACTCCCCTCCCAGCCTATGGGTGGCTTCTAGGGTTACCAGCTTTTAAGACGCCCTAAGTGGACATTTCTTATTGAAACACAATTTGTTGCAGGACAATATGTAACCTTGACCAATGCAACAGACTTGTTTTCTCTAAATAATCAAAATTAAGACTTGGTGTCATAGTTGTTTAGTTGTTTCTAGTGTTTCTTCTTATCATTTTAAGTTATTATAGTTTTTGCAACAGTTAGGAGAAAGTCAGAAAATATATTTTTCTACTATAATGTTAGGACACGTAGTATTTTTCCTGTTTTTTTGCAGGACACAGCAGCCCAAATCAGGACTGTCTTGCAAAAGTCAGGACAGGTGGTAACCCTAGTGGTTTTAGGGTTTCTCTTCCCTATGTGCATGATCTTGCACTTCTTTGCGTTAAACCCCAGTTGCCACTCTTCCAACCATTTTGCTAGTTCATCCACATCTCTTCTCATTCTGCCCACCCCATCTGGATCATCTACTCATTGCAGATCTTGGTGTCATCTGCAAACAGACAAACCTTACCCTCCAGTCCATATGCAATGTCACTGATGAAGATATTGAAGAGTGTTGGCCTCAGGACTGATCCCTGAGGTACCCCACTTGTGACTTGCATCTCTTCTAACTGTATATCATTTACCTCCACTCTCTGTTTTCTGCCCATCAACCAGTTTGCCACCCAGTTGACCAATATCTGATCCACTCTGAGCCTACCCAGCTAATTGATCAATCTTCTGTGTGGAACAGTATCGAAAACTTTGCTGAAGTCAAGGTAGGTGACATCAACTGCTCCCCCTTGGTCCACCACTCTGGTTACCCAGTCAAACAAATCTATGAGATTAGTTTGACAGGACCTTACTTTTGTAAACCCATACTGTCTTGGATCCTGTGCTCCTATGGATTCCAGGTGTTGCACTATCCTTTCCTTAAGGAGTGTCTCCATAATTTTACCCACTTCTGAGATAAGATTGACTGGTCTGTAGTTCCCTGTCTCCTCCCTCCTACCACACTTCTGGAGCAGGATCACATGAGCCCTTCTCTAGTCTTCTGGGACCTCTCCTGTGCTCATAGACTCACTAAATAGTTCTGATAATGGCTCTGGTAGTTCCACCCTTAGCTTCTTTAGTACCCTGGGATGTATGCCATCAGGTCCCTTTGCTTTGTCCACTCTGATCTTATTGAGCTCTTATAGGACCCTTTCTTTTGTGAAGGGACTAGTGCACACCTCGCTCCCCTCTGTGTCCATGGTGCTGAGCTGTAGGACCTGCCCTACCTTCTCTTCAATAAATACTGAGCAGAGGTATCTATTTAGGATAGATGATTTTACATGGTCCTCCTCCTCCTCACACACACACACCCTTATCCCCTTTGATTTTAGCAATAACCCCTCTGGACTTTCTCCTTTTATGAATGTATCTATAGAAAGTCTTGTCACCTGCTTTTACTGTTTGTGCTAGTGTTTCCTCAGTTTGGGCCTTGGCCTGCCTTACTGCATTCCCTGCTTCTCTAGGGAAGTTTGGTATGCCTCCTTATCTTCATCCTGCTGCGTTCCCTTATATTTCCTGAAGGCCAGACTTTTGGCTCTGACCTTTTCTGCTACTGTGTTTGAGAAACAAAGTGGTTTCCTTCTTCTTTTGCACTTCCTTTTCTCACTAACACGATGGAATGTTGTTTCAAGTACTGCATCTTTAATGCTTGCCCACTTTGCCTGTACCTCCTTACTTCTATTTCTTTTTGCCAGGGCTAGCTTAACTCTGTTGGCCATCTTTTCAAAGTCAGCTGCTCCTTGGGAAGGCACTGTTTATTTCACTACAATAGGCACAGTTTCACATTAGCTGTTTTAGCAAACAGATCAATATGTTGTGTGAAGGACAGAGTACTGTCTAGTGTGATACCTGAGTATTTAAAACTATGCACCATATTGTGGGGTGATTTGAGGTTATTGAGAATTTTTTAATTCTAAGATGTATTCTAAGTCTGCTTTGGGGGAATGTGAAAATCATCATTTTGGTCTTTTTGTAGTTTAGTAGTAACTTGGAGTTTTGGAAACATTTTTCAATTTCAGTAAAATTCACCTGCATTAATGATTCTTACTGTTGATTTCCTGTTCATTACATTTTTTAACGCTATAATGCACTCCAAACATTCCATTTCATATCATTTTTGAGATGTCAGACTTTCTGATGGCAGAGATGTGGTACTGCAGTTATGTTATGTATCTGATTCCATGTGGTTCTATAACTGACCCTCATGCCAGATTATGAGGTAGAAAACCATTATACATGCCAAAAGGATCAGGGAACGTGTCCTTGATTCTCTGTACACAGCAGAAGAGTATTACCCTTCTGTTTCCTGAGCCAAATCTACCATATTGCTATAATATAACATGTCTATAGGCAGTATACCTAATTTCAGAATTGACGTTGTCAGGAATGTGCCATATTAGCCCAAAGACATCATAGACATGCCTGGCTGTCATAGTTAAGATGGGTACATTGAGGCACAGTAGTTCAAGGGTATGGGTAAGACTGACACAGTCATCAGGCATCATCCATTACAGACTCTCTGTACTTGTGACAGCATCTGTTAGCAATGACCACAAATACACAATGGTGGAGAGTTGACAGATCCTGATGGTGATACTGATACATCATTTAGTAGATCCAAAATCTCATCTGGATGACTGAACAAGATGTACAGCAAGTTGTTCCAGCCTCTCTTGATTCATTCTTGCAACAAGGCTCTGTGAGAAAAAGAAAAAAAAAATAGTTGCATGATTACCATACAAATGTATCTGAAGTGGGACAATTAAGCAACAAGGCACTTCAGGGACAATGGTTGTAATTGGATTACCCCACAGTGAGGCTCACTGTAAGGCATGGGGTGAAGCCAAATGCCTTCCACCCCTGACCATGGAGTAAACCTTGTACTACCAGTGTCACTGAATTACCTTATTGCATACAAAAAAATGGGCCAATGGACAACTTTAAAAAAACAGCACTGTAGAAGTTTAAAAAATGAACTTTCTAAAAGTTTAGAAAATCTCCCCCCAAAAAACCAGCAAATTTGCTAAGTAATGTAATACATTCCATCCATTTTTTCCACCCTTCGGTCACCTGTCTTTCTATTCAATCAATAATTGCGAGATTGGTTACTTTCAAAACTCTTCATTATTCCTGTGGTAGAATCCCCCCCCCCCAACACACAGAATGGTAACATGGAATACATGACTCAAAAATTCATCACAGTTCAACCAGAAAACTCACAGAGACACACACACAGGCCTCAACTGGAGCCAGAGCCACAGTGTCATCAGGCAAATGGCAAAGAACAGGGAGTTCTGTGGCAAACTGATAGGGATTTGAGGCAGATATTTCATGGACATGATGTAGACACCTGCAATGTAAACTATGAATAGTAATTTATTTTTTTAAGTTTATTTATATGTTTAAGGAAGGGCTCATGAACAAAAAAAAAATTAAATTATTTACACACTTTGGGCTCGATTCTCAAACAGCTCTAAGACTGATGCAAGCTGCGGCCAAAGGCAACTTGTGTCAATGCCCAGTGCGCCAGGGACCCTGCGCCTAATTCTCTATTTGGTAGGGTCCTGGCAGCAAAGTCCTGTGGCTTGTGGCAACTGTGGCTGGGCACCAAACAGATGGCACACTGGGGGGGTTTACTGCAAGCTGCAGGGTAGCTGTGTGCCACTCTTGAACCTGGTGGTCTAGCAGTCCCCCATTCCCAATCCCAATCCCATGTTTCCAATATTAATATTTATTTATAATGTCCCCTGCCCTAGTGGACTAGAGGTCCCCCTCCCTGATGTTGCCAGTATATATAATTAATAATTATTCCTCTGCCCTGGTGGACTAGCGGTCCCCCCTCCCAGATCCCATGTTGCCCTTACTAATATTTATTTATAATGCCCCCTGCCCTGGTGGACTAGCGGTCTCCCCTCCCTAATCCCATGTTGCCCATACTAATATTTGTTTATAATGCCCCCTGCTGTGGTGGACTAGTGGCCCTCCTTCCCTGATCCCTGATGTTGCCACTATATATATTTAATATATATCCCCATGCCCACGTGGTCTACTGGTCCCCCCTCCCTGATTCCATGTTGCCATACGAATATTTATTTAAAATGCCCCCTGCCCAGGTGGACTAGCAGTCCCCACTACCTGATGTTGCCACTATATATACTGGTAATTAATATTTATACCCTTACCCTGCTGGACTAGCGGTCCCCCTTCCCCAGTACCTGATGTTGTCCCTACTCTGATTTATTAATATTTTCCCCTGCCCTGGTGGTATAATAGCTCACCACACCACTCCCCTCCATCCTGAATCAGAGCTGGTGACTGCCACTGCCAAACTCTCACCTCCTTGGCCAGCTGCAGGCTGAAATGTCAATGAGTGGTATGTGCTTATTGACAGTTCAGTCCGCAGTCGGCCGAAGAGGTGAGAGGTGTGCTGTGCCAGTCACCAGCTCTGATTCAGGATGGTGTGGGGTGGTGGGCACTGCCTGCTGGGGTGAGGGGTGGGGGGCAATTATACCACCAGGGCAGGGGAAAATATTAATAAATCTTAGTAGGGGCAACACTGAGATCAGGGAGGGGGAACCCTGGCACATTGCCACAAACAGGCAACTCTTCCAGAGAAGAGATTTCTAAGTACCCTTAGACCAGCCTCGGTTGGTCTAAGGATACTCTGAATTTCTCCCTCTGGGAGAGCTCTGAGAATCACACATTTGGGCACATTGCAGCTTGCATCTACCACATAACCCCTAGGGCCATTTGGCAGCCCACGTTTGTCTGCACAGGCAGTGCGAGCAGACAGCCTGCCGCTGATGCAGGCTGCTTTTGTGAATCGATCAGGGGCAGTTTTTGATGCAAGGTGCCACTTGCACCATTTATATTTGGTGCAGGCACCTTGCGTCACTCTCAGGTCTTTGAGAATTGAGCCCTTTGCATAATCCAAGGGACTTTTAATTTTAAGGCCTACTTGAATGTTTTTATTTTATATGAGTTTAAATTAAAGAAGAAAAAAAGGGTTCAATTATGAAACCTTGACACCCATCCACCTATGCATATTGCATATGTAGAATACATATGCAATATGCATAGGTACATATGAATTGGCTGGAGAATAGGACACAGAGAGTAATAGTAAATGGAATCCACTCTGAAGAAAGCGGGGTTACTAGTGGGGTACCGCAGGGTTCAGTATTAGGAACGGTCCTCTTCAATGTCTTTATAAGTGACATTGCAGAGGGACTGGAAGGAATAGTATGTCTCTTTGCAGATGACACAAAGATCTGCAACAGAGTTAATGCACAAGGTGGGGTGGAAAGGATGAGAAGAGACTTGGCAAGGTTAGAGGAATGGTCAAATGTATGGCAGCTTTGATTCAATGCTAAGAAGTGTAAGGTAATGCACCTGGGAAACAAAAACCCAGGGGAAGAGTACACAGTGGGGGGTGAGATGCTAACAACAACAAAAATGGAAAGGAATCTGGGGGTAGTCATATCAGATGACCTAAAGGTGGGCAAGCAATGTGAGAGGGCAGCAAGAAGGGCTGGGGGGATACTGGGATGCATAGGAGAGAATCACCAGTAGAAAACAGGAAGTTATTATCCCTCTGTACAGACAGCTGGTCAGACCCCATCTGGAGTACTGCGTGTAGTTCTGGAGACCCAATCTCCGAAAAGACATAGACAGGATGGAAGCTGTCCAGAGGAGGGCAACTAAAATGGTGCAGGGTATGCACTGGAAGACATATGAAGAGAGACTGAAGGAGCTTCATATGTATAGCCTCGAGGAAAGGAGGAGAGGGGACATGATAGAAACTTTCAAGTACCTCAAAGGAATCAACAAAGTCAGAGGTAGCATCTTTCAAAAAAGAGGTGTGCAAGAACAAGGGGCACAATTTGAAGATGAGGCGGTTCAGAGGTAATTTAAGAGTATTTTTCACAGAGGGTTGTGGATGCATGGAACTGCCTTCCGGAGGAGGTTGTGGAGTCAAAAATAGTGGTGGAATTCAAGCATGCATAGGACAGTCATAAGGCCATTCTAGGGGGTGGGGGTAGGAAGAAGTAGGCTACTGGTTAACTAGAATCTGCAGCTTATCCAGTAGGTACAGAAATGGGCAGACTGGGTGGGCCAAGCGGTCCTTATCTGCCGTCAAATTCCATGTTTCTATGTTTCTATGATGATTGTCTTTGTCTGATAAACCATTTGTTTGAAGTTGCCTCCAACACTCATGCTGTTACTCGAGAACACTCTTGGCTTCCATTAGTAAATCATGTATGTCACAAAGCTAGGCATCATGTTTCCTTTGCAACACTGAAATGTAACTCATGAGATATAAAAGAAACTTATGGAGAATGGCTTGCTCTGATGCATGTATGAGTGAATGACCTGGACTTATGAAACTGGTGAAGTACTGCCTGCCACTTGATGCACTACATTGTGTGGTCCTCCATCTAGTTCTCCTGCTTCCATAATGAAGGGCATATATCAGCTGACCTCTTCTACCTCTGTTTCTTGTCCTTACATTGCCTTGAGTGCTGTAAATAGAGACTGTACATCAGATCATAAAAAAGCAGTGTCACATACATCAGTAGGAGAAGATTCATCATTTGTAATCCTACAAAAATAATAAATAAAGCATTACATAAAGCAGTAGAATTTCTTAGTATAGCAGTGTTTAATGATAGTGATAAACAATTTTAACTATAAATTTATTCAATTCTAAATTGCCCCTTATCAAGTGACTTGTATGATACCATTCCTTTATTCTGTATCACTGCAAACATTGCTTTGCTCCTTTTCTGGGGGGAAAATAAAAGGAGCTTTCCTTCTCAAAGATTTAATATGAATATGATTATGTTAACAACAGTATTGTTAGCTGCCCTTTGCACACCTGTTGGTACAGCATGTAAGGACAGAGAAAAGTCTGTGACATGCCACTTCATTATAAAGGAAGGAACAGTGATCTTACAAAATGTTTATTTTAAAAGCCAATTTTACCCATGGATACCAACCTGGTAAAAATAATATTACATGGAGAGTACTTTTATTATTTCATCTGGAAAAAAAATGCATAGTACAAATGGGAAAGAAAATATCCTACAACTCAGATGATAAGGGACAGTCAAAATTATACAGACAAATAATAGGGCACAGTATGCTTACCCTCACAAAATATGTAGTCATGCCCTCCCATTTTATGTGACATCATTTGGGAGGTCCCGGTGGGCAAGTGTGCCAGCAGTCAGACATTAGTGAATGCCTCCCATGACTGTCTACTTGTACAGCTTGTTAAGGAACCTACCAGGCAGAATGCAATTCTTGATGTGATGCTGACCAACTCAGAGATGGTGGGTGCTGTGGGAGTAGGGGAGCCACTAGAAAACAACCACAACTCTGTGTGGTTTGGATTGGCCCTTGGTAATGGCAACCTACAATCAAGAACCAAAGTCCTTGGCTTTAGAAGGGCAGACTTTGATACATTGAAAGAACTGGTCAGGGATAAGTTAGTAGGGTGGAGGACATAAGGGGGGAGGACAGATGGGGGCAATAAAGGGAGCTATCCTTGAGGCATCAAAGGCAAGCACAAAAAAGACATCTAAGAAAACAGGTTTAGGAGACCAGTATGGTTCTCAGCTAGGGTCAGGGAAGTGGTTAGGGCCAAAAGGAAGGCATTCTATAAATACAAGGAAAAGCAGGGGAGGCAGAATAGGAGGATTATCTACTGAAAAGTAGGGAAGCAAAGAGGGCTCTCAGGGAGCAGACACAGAGCTGCATATTGTGGAGGTGGTCAAGAACAGAAAAAAAAGTATTTTAGAATATTAGTGAAAAAAGGGGGGCATAGCATGGCTAGTTGAGGGGAGTAGGGTGATAGAGGAGGATGAGCAAAAGGCCACCATCCTGAGTGACTACTTTTGCTTAGCATTCACTAAGGAGGTCTGTGGGTCCATGCCAGAAAGTGACATCAAAGCAGCCACAAAAATACTCCCTGAAATGAGGCGGTCAATACTTACTAGCAAGAGGGTCCTGAAAGGACAAGTTGTCCTTCAGATAGATAAGGCCCCAGGACTAGATGGCTTGCATCTGAGGATACTTGAGGAATTATCAGCAGAACTGGCTAAACCACTGGCTGGGCTGTTCAACAGCTCACTTAGGTCCAGGGAAGTTCCAAGTGACTGGAGAATGGCAGATGTACTGCTTCATGGTGGGGGGAAGGGAGAGGGAACCACCTGGGAACTACAGGCCTGTCAATCTGACCTCCATCATGGGTAAGCTGATGGAATCACTAATCAAAGAGGACCTCATGGACTACAGTACCTAGGGAAAAATAAGCTCCAGGATAGTAAGCAACATGGTTTCGTGGTGGGTCTTATCAGACTAAACCGATTTTTTCTTTGACTGGATGACCAAGAAAATAGACAAGGGCCATGCTGTGTACCTGTTGTACTTTGACTTCAGCAAGGCTTTTGGTTTGGTATTGCACAAAAGTCTGCTCTAAAACACGGAAGACCTGGGTGCAGCTAAAACTGTAGTGAACTGGGTGGGTAGTTGACTAGAAGGGAGGCAGCAGAGGGTGGTGGTCAACAGTGGTAAATCAGAGGAAAGGGATGTTAAGAGCTGGGTTCCACAGTGATCTGTTCTGGATCCAGTCCTTCCCAACGTGTTCATTAGTGACATTAGTGAGGGAATCCAGGGCAGGCTGTGCCTGTTTGCAGATGACACAAAACTCTGTGGGAGGGTGAATATTGATGAGGACACAAAACTCTGTGGGAGGATGGATATTGACGAGGGAATCAGGGATATGCAAAGGAACCTACAAAAACTAAAGGGGTGGTCAAAGATCTAGCAGTTAAAATTTCAACACCAAAAAAGTGCAAAGTAATACACCCAAGGGAAATGGAACCCCAAAATAGAGTACAAGATGGGTGGGGTGAGTCTTAGCAATACCGAACAGGAACATGATCTAGGAATTATCCTCAGTAATTCCCTTAAACAAATGAGCCAATGCAACAAGGCCTATAGCAAGGTTATCAGGATGCTGGGATGCACTGGGAAGTGTATAGATAGCAGAAGAAAAGAGGTAATATTTCCCTATATACAGATTCCTGATGAGGCCTCAACTGGAGTACTGCATCCAGTTCTGAAACCCTCACCTCAAAAAGGACAGAAATAGTTTGGAAACAGTGCAGCATAGAGTAACGAAAATGATTAATGGCAGCAGGGCTGATCCTGTGAGGAGTGCCTCAAGGCACTAAACATGTATTCACTGGAAACCAGAAGGGAAAGGGGAGATATGATAGATACCTTCAAGTTCCTCAAAGGAATTAACAAGATAAACTGTGGGGAATTATTTACCCTGAATACCAACTTAAGGTCACATGGTCAAGAGTGGAAATTAACAGAAGGGAGGCTCAAGAAGGATGTGAGGAAGTACTTCTTTACAGAAAGGATGGTGGAACCTTGAAACAGTTTTTTGGCTTAGGTGGTAGGTGCAAACACAGTCAGAGAATTCAAACAGACATGGGATAGAATGAAGGTAATAGTGGTCACCCGGGATGACCAGACTAGGGAGGAAAATGGGCAAAGGACAGGGAGGGTTGGCATCCTGGAGGAACAATATGTTCTAGAGATTATGGGAAGTAAAGTCAGAATGGATGGACATCTGGGGCCAGATTTTCAAAAGGTTTTGGGACTATGTCCCACACCACAACTCCAGTTGTGGACCCAAATCTCTGCAGCTACGGAGATTGGTATTCTCATCCACAACAGCTGTGGAAGATGTTACTGCTGATCCCACCAGCCATAACATTTTTCTGCAGCTGTGGGGATTTATATGGCAGCACCACCCACAAGCTACCATAAATCATGGAGCTGATCATAAACCCAATCCACATTTAAGAATACAGTAGGTGTGGGAGAAACTGCACTTCCACAAGTGGCAACTCACTTGCACTGACTTTTTTCTGCAACTGCGGGATTTTCAGGAGCTTTGAGAATACAGCCTCTGGTCTTTTTCAACTGCCATGGTCTATGATCAAAAATGATCAAACCTGAACAGACCCGGGGGCAAACTGTGCTGCCAGCATAGCAGTGTGCCACAGGTGGGGACCATTATTCAGCCAGGTCACTAGCTTGATTCTGATGACCAGGAGATGGGTAATGACAAAGGGTTGAAGTATGAACTAAACACAGCTCTGGATGTATGGGAACCAAAAAAAAAATAACCTTGCACACCATGAGGGTATTATGTACAGGAACTATTTTTCCCCAATCCTCCACACAAAGTCCTCAACTTCTATCAATACAGATTTCCATTGATGGTCACTTAATAAGCCTTAATAAGCACCTATTTACTCTGGAAAAACACACTTTTCATAAGTGCTATTTATAACTACATGGTATATGGCGTTTGTGAGCTATAATACCCAACATTGTGAGTGGTATTGGGAGATACCAGACTGCCAAGAGGCATAATGAGGCCTGACATCACATATGGAGGACTTCATAGCCCCTGGAAGGTCCAAAATATGCCAATGCAACCCACCCTGTTGGATATTATTGCACTTAGAAAATGGGATACATGTCCCATTTTTTACAAATGAGTTAAGGAGGCAGAAGTTGGTGGTAAATGGGATCCAGTCTGGGTAAAGGGGGGTGACCAGCAGGGTGCCTCAGGGATCAGTCCTTGGGCCAGTCCTGTTTAATGTAATCATTAGTGACATAGCAGTAGGGCTGGAAGGAAAGGTCTGCCTGTTTGAAGATGACACCAAGATCTGTAACAGGGTGGATACTCCAGACAGGGTGTAGAAAATGATGAGGGACCTGGGGAAGCTTCAAAAGTGGTCTGAGGTGTTGCAACTGAGGTTCAATTCAAAGAAGTGCAAAATAATGCACCTGGGAGGAGGGAACCCTGGGGAGAGCTACAAGATGGGGTGGGGGAGTTGCTGACGATCACCAAGGAAGAAAGGGATCGGGGGTTATCATTTCAGATGATCTAAATGTGTTTAAGTAGTACAAAGGCTGCAGGGAGGGCCAGTGGCATGCTGGGATGCTTAGGCAGGGGTATCACTAGCAGAAGTCGGGAGGTGGTGATGCCATTGTATAAAACACTACTGAGGCCTCACCTACAGAAATGCATGCAGTTCTGTAGGCTGCACCTTCGTAAGGACATTGACAGGGTGGAGGCGGTCCAGAGAAGGGTGACAAAGATGATACAGGGCTTGCACCACAAAACATATGAGGAGAGATTAAAGAACCTCAATATGTACTTGCTGGAGGAGAGGAGAGATCGGGTGACATGATGGAAACATTCAAGTACCTTAAGGTCATAAACAAGGTGTGGGAGGGGTGCCATCTTCCAATACAGAAGGAGTGCAAGAATGAGGGGGCATGATATGAAACTGGAAGGTGGCTAGTTAAGGGGAAATGTGAAGAAGTTTTTCTTTATGCAGATGGTGGTGAACACATAGAATAGTCTGCCACAGGAGCTGGTGGGAGCAAGCACAATGGAGGGATTTAAACATGCCTGGGACAAGCATAAGGAATCTTAGAGGTAGGAAGGAGTGGTGTAAAGCCATTGACAAGGTAGGGTTAGAGGCTGCAAACAAGTGTAGGGCTTACAGACAGACTAGATGGGCCTAGCGGTTCTTATCTGACGGCAATTTCTATGTTTCTATGTAAATATTTCAAATAAAGAAAGGAGCAGAAATAATTTTACAGGCTTTCTTGGTAAAGTAGTCTCTCTATTGATATACTTGTCGAGGCTTTCTTGGTACTGTAGTCCCTCTACTGATATACTTGTCAGTAGCAGACACTGCACTGTTTTGCAGGTGTATTTATCTGCTGCTGCTGCCTCCCTTTCTTGGTTGTTCAGCTATCATTGTCCTCGCCCCTCCCCCCAAAAAACAGAGACACTGTACCTCCAGTCACCAGTACTCTGTTTTTTTAATGCTGTCAGGCATGACTGTTATGAATTGAGATGGGGCAGGCAGAACGTGACTTGTAACTGGTAGCTGTTGGCAGGTAACTTTCTCATTTATGTTGGGGGAGGTCGAAGGCCTCTGATAAATGGTCACTCCAAGTTTAGCCACCCCAAGTTTCTGTTGCAGTTGTACTTTGTTTGGACTGGGGGCATCTGACCATGTAGACATGTTGATGTGAGCAGATGCACTGTTGGGTAATGGCAGGACAGAAAGTGGGCGGATGGCCAGTGTTGGGAATGGTACCCAACTGTTGAAACACCATGGAGTATGTGAGGGAGATTACCGCTAAGGTGACTATTTTTTTTTATCTCCAAAATAAGGTTTCTGTTGTAGAGTGTGAGTGTGGGAGCTATGGGTGAGCACAACAAGAAAGTTAGAGTGGCCAGGTCAGGAAATGGTTACTATTAGTATTAGGCTTGCTAAGGGAGTGGAAGAAAGATATCAAGTTTGTTTTGAATTGGGAGGTGGGCACAAGAATATCCTATGGTAAATGGGCACTGCCTGCTGGGACTTGTTTTTCAGTGGGCATGGCTCAAAAATAAATGTCTTCCAAGACATGGCTCTTAGTCAATCATAATAATGTATTTTTCAAGCCCATTTTCTAAACTCCAGTTAACACTGTAACTAGGTAATGGAGGAACAGTGACTCCTCAAAGGAGTACATCATCAACCAGTATAGGTATACATAGTCAACAGTAACCAAAGGAAACCCACAGGGCAGTACTCAACAATCCATCAACATTCATTTTCAGTATAATGTAGATTGACAAGACAGAGCATGCTTGATCCTGGCTAGAGATTACTACCTGGCTCTAATCAGATACACCTCTACCAGGAATTGCATTACCAAGTGCTCGGCTCATGTATTGGCTCACAGAGTCAAGACAAGACAGACCCCTGGCTCAGCTCTTGTTTGTCTGTAACTGGAAAAATCAGTACAGTCTCATCCCTGTGACACCACATGCAGTATGTCTCTTTGCTGCCTGCTGTCATCCACGGTCATGTAGGGCTCACTGTACTTGTAGCTCCAATATATCCGATTTTACAATGTCTATTGTGTTAAATGTTTTGTGAGGATGAGAACATATTTTTTGCAGCTTCTGTGCAAAACTAGTTGACAGAAATGAGTCAATATCTATTATATAGTCAACACCCACTGAAGTGAAGTCAGGTTCTCCAAATATCAAATCAGTTCATGCAGAACATGGCACATCTCATGAGTGTGTGGCCAAACTGTGTTTACAGTAACACTAGCAATGGGCCCAGTGCACTATAGATGCAGAGTGGCTACACGTGTGTATGTGGGGTGAGTAGCCACTCCACACCCACTGCACCCCCATGCAGCATGCACAAAGGGGGGGGATGCAGACCCATCACACCCGATCCCCCACATCCATGGAGAGCTCCGCACTGGGGTGCTTTGCGGGCGTGCCAGCACTATGCGGTATTCACTAACCCACATAGTGCTGGCTGCATGAGTGCAGATGGTGGTGCAGGGTATGCCAGGGAGACCCTGCCATAACCCACTGCGTGCCACCATGGCACAGGCCTGGAGTCACCAGGGGACCAGTACTGGGCACACTGTGCTGTTCTTGACCGCTAGACAGCAGGAGGCAGCAGGGGCAGCTGGACGGGCGAGTGCCTGGAAGTTTCTTGTGCGGCGGCACCGGGACTGGAGAGTGCCGTGTGGGTCCAGGTGCATGCAGTCAGCATGCATAGCCACAGACCTATGCCACCCTATGTGTGGTATCTGCTATGGGGTCCCAGGGGGCATCCTATTGGATGCCTGCCCAGGACAATGACTCCTCCCACGGCCACCCTGCAGAGTCCTGCATGCCGGGGTGGAGCTGTGGACAGGTGACCGGCATTGGTGAATACTGGTATGGGCACTCCTGTCCATGGGGCACAAGGTCATGGGTGGGGTGCATGCATTTCGTGCGTACCTATGCCACATTCATGCATGGGGCCATTATGCTTAATGCACACACATGCATTTTACTAATCATGTACTGCCCTGTCACTACCTGTAATTGTTATCACTGTCTGCTCGAAACCATTTCCAGGTAGTGATTGCAATTCTGTCAGCATAAACATATAACCTTTTGCAGTGACCTGGCCACCACTGAACCCTAATGACTTACCCTATTTCTTAGTATAGCTATAGTTCACATTAATGGCATCATTGGCCCCCTCTGTCATACATTCCTCACTACAGGACACATTCCAAAAACTAGTGAGCTCACCACTGGGAGGGAGCAATATTAGACCTGGTACTTTCAAATGGAGAGAGGATCACACATTTAGAAGTCAGTAGACATCTGGGAACAAATGACCACTGCACAGTGTGCTTCATGATAAACACAACCATGGAGACAAGCCATACAATGACAAGGATATTGGACTTTAGGAGGGCTGACTTTGGCATAATGGGTGAATACCTGAGGAATGCATTAGCAAATGGCCAGAAAGGAGGGGTGGAAGAACAATGGAGAAACATCAAAACTGCCATCATGGAGGCAAAAAGCCTTTGTGTGAAACAAATAAAGAAAACAAAGTGGTATAAAAAAACACTATGGTTCTCAAAAGAGGTGTCAAGGAAGGTTAAGGAGAAAAAGGCTGCATTCAAAAAATATAAGGAATCACAGAAGAAGCACAACAGGGAACTGTATCAATTAAAGCAGAAAGAAATGGGGAAGGCAGTCAGAAAAGCAAAGGCCCAAACCAAGGAAAAAATAGCCAACTCAGTTAAGAAGGGGGATAAAACCTTTTATAGGTACATTAGGGAGCATAGAAAGGTTAAGGGATGGATAGTGAAGATTAATAAAGGAGAGGGGAGGTGGGCAGAGGGAGACAGTGAAAAGGCAGAGATACTGAATGAATATTTCTGCTCAATATTCACAAAAGAAGAAGAGGAGTAGTTACCTAAACCATACAATAGAAGCACTCTGGGTAGTGGGGTTGATGCCAGCCCATTTACAGAAGAAAGAGTCCTGAAAGAACTCCTAAAACTCAAGGTGGACAAAGCAATGGGGCCTGACGGGATTCACCCTGGAATCCTAAAAGAACTAAGGGAGGACCTAGTGACACCACTGACCACACTTTTTAACAAATCATGGGAGGATGGGGTGGTACCTGAGGACTGGAGGAGGGCAGATGTGATTCCCTTCACAAAAGTGGGAGCAAGGCAGAAGCAAGAAACTACAGACCTGTTAGTTTGACCTCAGTGGTAGGGAAAATGATGGAATCACTTCTGAAAAAAGAATTGTTCAGTACCTAGAGGCCAGTGGGGCACAGGACCCAAAGCAGCATGGATTCACAGCAGGAAGGTCATGTCAGATGAATCTAATCGATTTCTTTGACTGGGTGACCAAAGTACTAGACCAGGGAGGGGCTGTGGATATGGCCTACCTAGACTTTAGCACGGCATTTGACACAGTCCAGCACAAAAGATTAATAATCAAGTTAGCCAGCCTGGGAGTGGGTCCCAGGGTGGTAGCCTGGGTAGCAAACTGGCTGCACAACAGGACACAGAAGGTAATAGTGAATGGAACACATTCTGAAGAATGGGGGTTTACTAGTGGAGTACCTCAGGGCTCAGTACTGGGTCTAGTCCTTTTTAATGTCTTTATAGGTGACATTGCAGAGGGTCTGGAAGGAAAGATATGCCTCTTTGCGGATGACACAAAGATTTGTAACTGAGTTGATACACAAGGGGGGGTAGAAAGGATGAGAAGGGACTTGGCAAGGTTGGAGGAATGGTCAGACATATGGCAACTTAGATTCAATGCAAAGAAGTGCAAAGTAATGCACCTGGGAAATAAAAATTCAGGAGAAGAGTACACAAAAGCAGGGGCAGTACCAACAACAACAATAATGGAAAGGGATCTGGGTGTCATCATATCAGATGACCTAAAGGTGGGTAAGCAATGTGAGAAGTCAGTAAGGAGAGCTGGGGGGATACTGGGATGCATAGGGAGGGGCATCACAAGTAGAAAAAGGGAAGTGGTTATCCCTCTGTACAGACAGTTGGTGAGACCCCATCTGGAATACTGCGTGCAGTTTTGGAGACCTCATCTACGCAAGGACATAGACAGGATGGAAGCAGTCCAGAGGAGGTCAACTAAAATGGTGCAGGGTCTACATCAGAAACCATATGAAGAGAGACTGTGAGAGCTTAATATGTATACCCTTGATGAAAGGAGGGACAAGGGGACATGATAGAAACTTTTAAGTACCTCAAGGGAATCAACGAAGTCCAGGAGGGTAGCATCTTTCAGAAAAAGAGATGTGTAAGAACAAGGGGGCACAATTTAAAGTTAGAGGGGGGATGGTTCAGGGATAATGTGAGGAAATTCTTTTTCATGGAGAGAGTGGTGGACGCATGGAACCACCTTCCTGGAGAGGTTGTGTGGTCTAAAACAGTGAGGGAATTCAAACATGAATGGGACAGACATAAGGCAATTATAGTGGGGGGTTGCAGGAAGTAGGCTGTTGGTTAACTAGAATCTGCAACTTATCCAATAGGTATGGAAATGGGCAGACTGGGTGGGCCAAGTGGTCCTTATCTGCCGTCAAAGTCTATGTTTCTATGTTTCTATGACTCTATGTTAACCATGCTTCAGCATCAAGAATGAGGTTTGCACAGTCAGTCAGGTTTCTATGAAATATATATAACAAAAAAACAAAACATAAACTTGCCAATAAATCACTCAGGGTACAACTGTTCTTTTCTAGTCATATAAAGTGTGCAATACATATGAATAAGCAGTACTAAAACAAACACATAATAATGCACCTCCTAGCCAATTACCATTTGTTAGTCACAGGTAGTATAGACGTTGCCAGTGTGAAAAAATACTTTAGCCAATAATGTCATCATACTGTGAGGCTCACTGACTGGAAAGACCATGTTTACTGTTTGATGTTTTCAAAAAACAAAACAAAATGGGGAACTGTAGAAACTGAATTCATTACACATGAGGGTGGTAAGCTTTCCCTTTTTCATAGTAATGGCCAAGAATAAAGAACACATTCCTGAAGGGCTGTGGATGCCACACATTCAGGAGATGTGAAATACTCAGTGTATGCTGTCAGGATAAAAGCTACCTCAGACCTCACTTTGTCATGCTTCAGCTATGTATTATATGATTGCTCATGTCTCATAGTAAATAATAAACATCAACTGAATACTTACTTCACCCTACTCAACTCACTATACAACAATGATAAACCAATCATTATGTGAAGACGCACAGAAATCAATTCTGTATGTGTTGCCTTCACTGTTCAATTCAATTAAATTAAATTCAAAGTTTATTTTACCAGGCTAACACCGATGAGACAACTCATTTGTGAGGAGGTTCTGGGAGCATCAGTCCACAAGCATTTACATTTAGTTCTCTTGAATTCTCATGTTGCACTTGTATGTGTCCAGCAAAGCAGATATGTTAAAAATGTGTCACAAATCATCCCCAAAAAGTATTTAAACCACTCTCCACAAACCCACAAAACTTTCTGATTCCCATTTTATTTCTCATGTAAATTGTACAATGAACGACACCCCTACTAACAAAAAAAAACTGAACTGATCTGTATCTGTATGATGGACACATCCTGCATAATCATCACATTGGTGTCTGCAGCTGAGAACAACACATAATTCAAGTAGATGATTGAAAAAATCTCTAGAAATAGATAGGCAGTAAATATATATATATTCCGCACACTGAGTCCTGACAAAAAACATATATGACAGCTAATGCAGAGTACTTAAAACGGAACTACAATCACAAACACCAGTCAAAAAAAACTTTATCGGACATTTCACTAACAAAAACACTAGCAAAACAGATTCTGAGTTTTCTGAGGAACTTGAACTGTAACACACTGCTGTCTGCATTTTGAACTGACAGCTGACTCCTGCCACACCCTGTAAACGTGCTTGCTGGATTGATTGGCACCTGTGAGGGGAGGAGCATCCAAGATATATTAAATTAGCCTCTACTACATTCATTGCCTGCAAGTGCTATCCCTCACTATTGGTAGTACAAATGGCGGTCCAGGTGAAGTTTTGTGCAGCTCAGTTACTCAAAATCCCTCTGGTAAAAGAAAATATGCAGCATGCAGTGGCCAGAAAGCATTAGGCTACCCAACAACACCAGGACATCAAACAAACAAATTTAAAGATACATTGCTCCACAAACACAGCTGCTTTAGGTGCTCTTACATCTTTATCAACTTCTACAAGAATAATTGGCTTATCTGAAGATTTCTGCTGAACTAAATTCAGACTAGGTATATTTTTGAAATTTTTTATGAAACATAGGAGTGCCTTGATTTTGGTATAATTTTCTATAAAAATGAGTAAATTCAGAATTAAATATCTACAGTACTTTAGTGGTCATAACTTGACCTTGATAAGTATCTCATTTTATTTCTATCAATCTTTCTGCCTTTTCTTTTTGAAGTATGTGCAAAAAAGTTTCCACTGAGATCTGTTTGAGCATAATATTTAGACTGGGAATGCAGCATCATCCATTCACTTTTTTCATTTTCCATTTGATTGTGTTCAAAGTTTTAATTTTTCAATAATTTCAGATATATATACTTTTTAGAGTTAACATGTAATTGCAGATTTTTTAAAAATTCCCTTTTCAATTCCACTAATCCTTCTGTCTGTCTGTCTACCTTTTTAGGGCTGCGGGTGGAGCCCGCAGCCATTTTGTGAGAGCTCTGTAGCTCTGAAAATGGTCGATTTCAGAACCCTTTCCATTGGACTTTTGGAACTATCCTTCCCAAAAGCCCAATGGAGCTGAAACCCCTCCACCACAATCAACATATAGAATAACAGCCACACTATTTTGGCTGTTACTTCTGCATTCTGATGCGTGCACTGCACATGCACATGAGTCATATGCATGTGCAGAGTCATGCGCTGAGCAATGCTGCAGTGCCGGCATGTTGTGAATGGCACAATGCCATTCACTATTTTGTGCCCTCCTCCCCAAGTCATCCTTGATATGTTATATCACAACATTGGAAGCCCACCCCAGTGTGCAAAATTTGTTTTTTCTATAAAGCAGAAAACGGTGCCTCATTGCATTTCTTTTTCCTGGTGCCCTCTGCCCATGCCATGCCCAACATCTGGGTGCCCACTCCAGATGTAGGCATTCATGTGGCACACTGGGAGCCCACCCCAGTGTGCCTAAATGTTTGTTTTGCTGTAAATTAGAAAACGGTCCCTCGTTGTCAGTTTGTTTTCCCTGCAAAACTGAAAATGGTCCCTCATCATCGCTCTGGTCCCCTTCCCCCTCCTCACCTTCCCACTGAGCACTCACCTCCCCACACCCCTCCTTACCCTATACTTACCTCCAGATGCCAGTGCTGTCATCTTCTCTGGACCAGAACACGTCTGCACTCTTCAAAGCCCAACCTCGAACTGAAGCATTAAAGGTAAGCATGCTATGCAGCCATTCAATAGGATTTTCAACTTATGTTCCTATCTCAGCCATTTTTTGGAATTTTTGCCCCAGATTTTCAACATGGGGTTCTTGGGACCCCACCTCATGAAAACTGTCACTGTCATTTTGTTACTCAGTCCCAAAAGGTGATTTCATGGTCATTGCGCGGAATCACCTTTCAGGATCGAATACAAACGACAGTGCCACTGTTCATGAGGTGGGGTCCTAGAAAGCCCATAGTTGCAAATTTGGTGAAAATATTCCAAAATGACTGTATACTAGCGGCAAGTTAAGACTTTCTACACACTTCCTACATCGCTAATTTTTAATATTTTCACTCACATTTTTAACATTGCCATTTTTGTACACCTCCTTCACAACAGTACAGCTGTCATTTTCCACAACCTGCCCCAAACCTGTTTCTGCACCTGTGTTGCAGAATAGCAAGTTTGGTCTGCGCAATCACCTTTCAGGACAAGTGAACAAAATGACACTGGTACTGTTCATGAGGAGGGGTCCAAAAAAGGCCATGTTGAAAATCTGATGCAACACCTCCAACATATGGCCAAGTTACACCAGGGCATTGAATAATTTCTATCATTAAGAAGGTGGTGAACAAGTGGAATAATCTATCAGAGTAAGTGGTACAGTACTGGCCAAATCAATCAACAGCTTCAAGCATGGCTTGGTCAGGCATGAGGGTTTAGTTAAACAACTGGTAGAGTAATAAAGCAGGGATGAATATCTTTTTATCCATGTAGCTAATAGTCCAAAAGGCCTTCCAGAAAAAATGTGTCTTTTACAGCCCCTTTGAATATGACTTCTAATATTGACTTAACTCATCTCACCCTCTGGGGAATGGCATTCCACAAATGAGGCAGTGCCACTGAGAAGTAAGCAGTAACATGTAGCATAGTGATGGTTGTGCTATGATAAATGCGTGCTTGGGGTATAGTAAGGTATAAGGCCACAGGAACAGTTTCATAAAGAAGACATGCCATCTGATGGATAGCCAGTTCAAAAGCCTTACAACTGATGAGATGCACTCCCTAGGACCCATCCCAATTTGTGGTCATATAGAAGCACTGTGAACCATTTGTAGATGGCTGACAAACTTCAGTGGAAGCCCTTTTATTCTAAAATGTATAGGCATAATCATGTCTGAATAAGTAAGCCAAAACCTGCATATACTGAATTGTATAGCCATAATCATGGCTGAATATTACTGTAAGCCACTGGGATCAATGTACAGACTCATAAGATGTTTCATAGGCATTACAAACTCACTCTTGAATGATAGTAAGTGTACATTATGAAGGCAAAGGCCTATACTATCAGGAAAGCACAATTAAATACTAGTGGTCTGTTTCTCAGTTGCTTGAGGCAGACACAAACTTGTTGTACTGCAAATATTCCTTTGTGGAGGTGCCTTTTACATGATCTCCAATCTTTGCTCAAAATGAGTTGCAGACTCCTTCCACACCAGTGCACATTACAATATGGAAGGGCAGGGTTGCCATGCAAATGATACATAAAGCCATACACAAAGGACATAGAAACTCTGAACTTACCAGTCACAGATTTATGATGGCCCCTGCCTGCAGATCTATAAAAGGCAGGCAGTAGGGCCATCACAAAAGTGTGAACAGAACTGAAGGAGACAGCGGTGATGAAAATCACAGAGGGATTGAATCAGTTTATTGCCACATGGGGCTAGGGAGCAGGGTTCCACTAGACTACCTGGGAGGGAAAATAGGTTGCCAGCTTATCTGGGGCCCACAATATTACCAAGCAGGACATCAGGGAAACATTGTAAGACAGTTGTAGAGGTACAGAAGAGGCCCAAAGGTACAGATTGGGGGGGGAGGGGCAGATGGATATTGTTTGACTTCAGACCATCACACACTCATATGTGCATGGCACTGCGCCATGCATATACTATAAGTGTGTAGCAGTAATCAGCACTATTACAGTGCTCAGATCATGTTTGCACACTGTATATCATCTGGGGAACTTAATTTGTATTTTCCAATATGTGCCAGGAGTATCTGCCCCGATGCAAATCTGTTCTTCTTAGCATAGCAGTTTGATGGGGTGGCTCAATAGGGTGCCTTTTTGTTGCCCCATTTTGTGGCCCATAAAATTGCTTCTGACAGTCAGACTCCATGCTTCTTTAAGGCATTGGCACAAGATTACTTATCACATATTCCCAGAAAAATCATGGAATGAGATCATTTGCAGGCTACTTTTAAATCAGTTCAGATCACATTATCTACCCGTCCTTATTTTTAATTTAATGCGATAATGTCAAGTCAAGTATAGTTTATATGCTGATAATAATGATAATCATCATCATGATAAAAATAATAATCATAGCTCTTTTTTATCTGTGAAATACAGACGCCTCCCAAAGTGCATTACAAATTAGATAGCACGCATTATACATAAAACATATTTGTTTTTATTTAATTATTTCAGTTGCAGAGTAATACCTTTGAGCCAGGATGGCTCTTTTATAAAGGTTCCATGTCAGGTAGATGACAGACAAAAATTACAAAGGTTCCGTGACAACAGGACAAGAGACAAAATTACAGAGGTAGGTTGATGAACATAGCAGGAAGACAGAATTTTGACAGGCTGTACAAGTAGGTGAATACACAATTACATTGATTATATTGTTCCAGGTATAAGAATTGCATTTTGACATACGGATCAATATATTGTTAAAGGCATAGAAAAGGTGTAAAGGAATCAAACTGAAGTTAGGCACAGAGTAGCTTGGGAGTAGCCTGAGGGGGCCTTGTCATAAGGTAGGAAAGAGGGGTGGGGGTTGGGGTGGAGTAGGAATAGGGGGACAGCCACCATAATTAAGCCATAATTAAGATGAACACACTGAACTTATTACATATTGCAATCATCCACTGTACAACAATAAATGTAAACACGTGTTCGGTCATATTTATTTTGCACGTGACTCATACCACCAAAAGCCAGTCAAAAACAGGTTGACCATTAAACTTAAGACAACAATTAAAATCAAGAATTAAACGCTTGAAAATACAATAAGGGGTCAGTATCATCAAGTTAAATGGCCAAAATTCCTGCAGGAAGAGGAAGAACACCAACACTTTTCTAAAGAGCTACAATGTTGGGGCAAGGTGCACTGTAACCATCAAAGTACTATATTCCATAGTTTTTTGGTGCTGTCACAGTGAAAGCATGATCACCGATCGTGTTGCATCTAACCTTTGGAAATCACAAGACCCTCTTATTTGCAGTACAATTAGCATAACTATGGTCTGCCATAGTAAGACATTCCCAAATATATAAAGGTACAAATCTATTCAAGGCCTTAAACACCATCAGGGACAACTTAAAACTGACCTGTTAGTTGATAAACAACCAGTGCACCTCCTTTAGTACCGACATAAAATGCTCTCCAGAGACTAATCATGTCACAGTTCTAGCTGCCACATCGCATTTAGTTGTGAGCATATTAGTCTTGTCTAGTGTTAAGATCATCAGCTTGAGAACCAGGAATTCACAGGTTCAGACCCCAGTGTGGAGCTAAATACTCCATGTGCATACATGAAAAAGTCACTAACCTATCAGTGCTTCAGTCTACCCAGCTGCAGAAACAGGTAGAAGAAAGACTCCATTGGAAAACAGATGAAATATTTCAACTGGGAAATCTTGGATAAATAAATGGAAAATAAATAAATTCATACATACATAAAATAAATAAATTAAATAAAGGGTCAACTTCATAGGGAGTCCAAATAACACTGTTACCATAATCTAGTAGTCTGGATGTTGCAAACACATTTAGCAATAAACCAGAATGGTTCTTAAAAGCAACAAAAGAACCTGGCTGGTTTTAAAATTTAAAACCAAAACAAAATTCTCCTTAAAAACAGCATGGCTGGTTTAAAATGCACAATAATAATTATTATATAATCATATTAGAATTTGTGTGTCAATTATAAAGCTGTGCAGAATGGGAACATTCAGAATCCTAGAATTTCATTGAAATTTTGCAAACTTCTGTGCAATTTCGTGGAATTATTAAAAGTTTGTAATTTGGTTATACTTCAACAGCCGTTCAAGCTAGAGCTCCAAAAATTGGAACATATACTCCTAGGAGCAATGGCCTATAACGTGCTAAATATCATGAAATTTGGATGAATAGTTTCAAAGTATAGATGCTGAAATGTTGTCATTTTGTTTGTGTGAAATTTCATGAACATCTGTATCTATATATACTTTAACCATCTATTGGATCAAGGATCTTAAATCTGGCACAATTTCTTGATGATAGGTGTTCTAACAATGTGTCAGATTTCATGACAATATGATGCATCGTTTCAAAATTATATGAGCTCAAAATCTGTCATTTTATTTTTTCAGAAAATTTCATGAAAACAATTTCATCTGCATATAACCTTGGAGCTAGACATATGAGAATTAGTATTGACAGCCTTTTAGTAATGCTTATATAATGATCTAAATATGGAGAGAATTAGATAAGAGATTTTTTAAGTTGCAGAGGTTTAAAACTTTACTATGTAAATATTTGCAAAACTTTGTGAAAACTATCAAAAAATGTGGATGTTTGTAACGTCTCTGCTCTTGCATGCACAGAGTTAACATTTGACATGCATATCCATAGTCAGTGTATCCTGGTGTCTAACATAACTGGATGAACTGGTTAAGCAGTTTTAATTTTGCAGAAGAAAAAAATTATTAGTAAGATTTTCTCACATATTTATAATAGCATATGAATGAATGAATGAATGAATGAATACACTTTTATTTTTATACAGGCAAAATAGATTGTTTGGGTAAGACTCTATATTCAACAATGGCCTGTACAAAACATACTGTATAGGAAAGACATTTACAAACATTGTACATAAAAACTTCAGTTTCATATATATAATAACATTCTTCTCTAAAAACAGTCGCAATTATGATGCATATACTTCCTCAGTTCATTTTGGAATCTCTGACAGTAGATAATACCTTTTATTTCATTAGGCAGTGTATTCCAAGATTTTGCCATAGAAATGTGTAACACGGCATCTCCATATCTATTGTATGTTCTACTTATTGGAATATTCAAATTATTAAATCTCAAATAATGTCCCTTATCTGCCCTATAAGTGTTTATAATATAACTCTTCTGCATATTTTTCTGTGGGTAAATTTGTTTATGGCACCAATTTAACCAAATGTAACTTCTTTTTCATCTGGGTGTAGCCAGTTTATATGATCACATAAATTACAATGATGTATTCCATGCTTACTCTTAGTTATGAATTTTCCAAATTTATGGTAGAATTGGTTAAGTTTCTTTAAATCAGCTTTGTTGGCATTCCTATAAATTACTATGCCATACTCCATTACTGGTAATATCATGTAATTCACAATTTTTGTCCTGGTTTCCTTGGTTAAACAATTAGCCATAGTACATATACTGTAGATGAAACATCCAGATTTTTTTGTGCAATTTATATTAACAATGTACATATCACTACTTCATTTGATAAACTAGGCTGAGCTTTTTGCAGTCCTGCTGTTCCTCTCTGGGTGACTACCCCCTTCTCTTTTGGCATAGCCAGATTGACTCGGTAGAACTACTGATCCCACTGATATCCTCTTTGTTCTTTACAGTGACAAACTCCCTTAAAACATGAGTCACCTATTCCTTTTCCTATTGACCTACACTGTTGGAATTGCCAGAATTCTTTCTTCCTGCTGTCCACGACATTGTCATCCCCCACTACATCTTTTTGAGTACCTCTCATTCCTAGACTTGCATGTACACTAGGCTTCCTGAATCATAAATTTACTGGATGTGATCCATAAATGCCCTGCATTCAAGTTGGAATTGACACTATCTGCTTTCATTCTCCAGCCTGGGGGTCTACCACTGTTGTGCTACCCAGCTCAGCTGTCCATTTCTTTGTGACACTGCGCATCTAACTCCAGAACCAGATAACCCCCTGAGCTACCTGCCTGTAATACTCCTATCCTTTAATAAGAATCCCCCTCTTAAGGCTGAGTGAAATTAGAAAATTCCAGTTTTATGGAATTTTTCATGAAATTCTACAATTTTCACAAAGTCTCATGGGATTTGACTTTAGGTACAGATGCTATTTTACAATTTCTAGCAGCAAGCAATTAATAAAACTGGCACACAGTCTCCTTGTAAGGTCTATGGAATTGTCAAATTTAATGATATTGCATTCTCTAGTTTTAAAGTTTATGGGGTTTATAAATTTGTAGTTTACAATCTTGCAAAATTAAATTTTTAAATATTATGAAAGTTTGACTACTTTTAATTCAATCCCATTTAAAGCTGCAAATATGAACTTTTTTCAGAAATGATTATGTGGTATAATAATACTTTGGAAAATACTTTGGTCATAAGGCAACAGAAGGCCATGGCCCATATGGTTCCCCCCCCACTACTCAGTGGGCTAATGTCATTCCAGTCCCATTAATGAGGGAATCAAGCCTATTTTTGAACAATACTATGTCTTTTTCAGTGACTACATGTTCTGGAAGTGAATTCTACAATCTAATGGTCCTAGGTAAAAATTTATATTTCCTTAGATCAGTTTTAAAACTTGGTTCATTAATCTGTCATTTATGGCCCCTAAGGTTATATTTCATGTCCTTATATACTAAACCTAATTCATTACATAATATTGGGTCATCCAGAAATTTGTAAAGAAGTAACAAATCACCCCTAGTTCTTCTTAGGCTTAAGTCCCAGAATTCCATTCCACTGAGCAGCTGCTCATAGGGTAGTTCCCTATAGTTCTGGAAAAATCTAGTGAATCTTTTTTGCACCTTATCCAACACAGTAATACTGTTTTTTAGATAAGGACTCCAGGCTTGTGAACAACAGTCCATATGAGGCCTAACATATAACTTATATAGGAGCAATAAGACAGAACTAGATCTTGATGAGAAGGGTCTGCATATGCAGCTTAGAAGGTGACTAGTCTTAGCTGCTAAGTTCTTGCAATAGGTGATTGATTTTAGATCATTGTTGACTATGATTTCTAAGTCTCTCTCTGAGGTCATGGATTGGGTGTTAATGCCATTATTCTGGTATGTTTGTTTAATGGTATTACTGCCGAAATGTAAGATGGCACACTTTTCTATGTCAAGTTGCATTTTGTTATCCTTGACCCATCTCTCTATATTTGTAAGTTCATCAAGCATCAATTTCTGTTGCTCAGTTGTGTCAACTGCCCCCCAGTTTGGTGTCATCTGTGAATTAGACAAATTTGTTGTTACTTATGATATTGAGGTCACTTATAAATAAGTTGAATGGGATTGGCCCCAGGACCGAGCCCTGTGGGTCCCCGCTAGTCACATTTCCCTCTTTAGGCACCACACCATTTATTCTCACAACCTGCATTCTACTGCTTAATCTACTCTGAATCCACCGTACCAGATTTATATCCACTCTTTAGTCAATAAGTTTACTGATCAAGATCTTATGCGGAAGCGTATCAAATGCTTTCCTAAAGTCTAGAAAAATGACATCCACTCCCTTGCCCTGGTCCAGATTTAGGCTCACATACTCATAGAACGTAATCGGGTTAATAACACATGAGCTATTAGAAGAAATACCATGTTGTGCATTATCAATAAGTTCTCTACTTGATAGGTCTTTTACTGTCTCATCCCCTATTATGCTTTCAATTACTTTGCCCCAACAGAAGTTAAACTAATGGGCCTGTAGTTGCTCGGTTTGGCTTTACTGCTGTTCTTATGTATGGGTATTACTATTGCTCTGCACCAGTCATTGGGTATGTTGGCACTTAGTAATAATTTAGATCCTATATCCGAAATCCAGGGTGCAATTACAGGGGCCAATTCTTTCAGCAATTTTGAATTAAGTCTATCTGGTCCAGTGGATTTGCACATATTAAGGCGTGACAGTTTATTGAAAACCTTATCCTCCGTAATTATACTACTAATATTAATATTGGGGTTAATGGGTTCTGTGAGATGGAGGGGTAGCTCCCCAGGTGTGTAAACTGAGCAGAAATATTTATTGAATTCTTCTGTTATTTCCTGTGGCTTATTGCATATATTATTATTAATTATCAGCAGTCCTACTAATCCATCTTCCACTTTTTTTTCATTGATGTATGAATAGAATGCCTTCTGGTTATGCTTGGAGTGGGCCAGCCTGAACTCAGTTGCTAGTCTTGCCTTCCTTATCTCAAATTTAAGTTTTTTAAGAGCTTTTTTATACTTGAAAGTAGCAGTGGGTGAGGGATGTTTCTTTATTGTACTATATGCAGACCTTTTCTTCCCAATTAGCCTTCTTACCCTGTTGGAAAACCACAAGGGCTTTTTTCCTTTGCTGTTATAGACCTTAACTGATGGAACAAACTTCTCCTCTAATGTTGCTAATATACCGGTTAGCTTTTCCCATGCCATTTCAGTGTTCATGTCACCAGCTAATGTGCTCCAGTCTATTTCAGATGCTAACTTCCTCATTGCCTGAAAATCAACCTTAGTGTAGCGTCTACACATTGTTACCCCATGGTTGTATTTTTTGGCCTATTGATAGTGAAGAGCAGTACATTATGATCATTAGTACTGCATGGTGGTCAGTATTACATCTAATATATTTTCTCACCTGGCTGGATCCCTAATAAGCTGCTGTAGAGCCAAGGCTGCCAACATCTCTGTCACCTTAATCTCCATTGTACCCCTGGTTCCTTTGCCATTCCAATCAATCTGAGGGATGTTATGATCACCCATAACAAGTATATCATTGTCATTAGCCTTTTCTCCTATATGTTCCTTTAGTCTGATAGTTTCCTGTACATGGGTATTAGGGGGTCTGTAGAAAACTGCTGTTCTTAATTTTCTCCCACATAGATCTGTTATGTTCACCCATAATATTTCTCCAGCAGCTCCTAGTTCTGGGGGAGGTAAACTGGCAGAGCACTCTATATTATCCCTAACATAAATGGCCACTACATCACCTCTACATCTCTCCCTGTCCCTCTAGAACAACTGAAATCCAGGTATGGCTTTACTCCAATTACAGGCTTCATTCCACCAAGTTCTGGTGACACCTACTATGTCAATATTCATAGTAGTAATTAGCAAAGTTGCTTCTGGCACTTAGATATAGAGCCTTAACCTGTTTAGTTTTGGGTTTATTTCATGGTGTTCTAGTATTAATGTTTGGAAGTCCTATCCCCTCATGCTGCCCCTTCACTCCCGATCAGCCTAGTTTAAAGGCATAGAGATTTAATTTTTAATTCTGGTACCCAATACCCTAGTTCCCTTTGTACTCAAATGTAGGCTGTCCATACAGTACATCTCTGGCTTGTTAATAAAATAGTCCCAGTGTTTGATGAAATGGCAATTCTTTTCTCTCATCCACTTACCTAACCAGTGGTTAGCTTGGGATATCCCTTTTTGTCTGTAAATAGATGTTCATGGGACTGGGAGTAGTTCAGAGAACACAATCTCTGCCCCCTTGGATGCTAATTTGTTCACTAGTTTTATGATATCCTGCTCGAATTGGGCCTGCGTTTTGTTCCCAAATCATTAGTACCAATGTGTATTATTGCTAGTGGATTCTCTCCTGCTTCTCCAAAAACCTTATCAACCATATTTGTTAGGTTGTGGGATTGTGCTCCCGAGAATGAACTAACCATTACATTCTCCTTATCCGTTCCACAAATATATCTATTAGTATATTGGATTATTGAGTCACCCATTACTATAGTTTGTCTTGGTGTGTCATTCCTACCCAGGTGCTCAGAGGCTTCACCTACAGGTTGTGGTCCCACAGTTTTCCCCATCCTCAACCAGCACAGAGTATCTGTTCATTAAGGTAGTTGGGAGTTGATTAATTGAAGTAGGCTCCAGGATCACTAAATCATTAGCAAATGCTGATCCTAGTTCTATACAGCTTGTGGTTAGTGTGGAAGGGGTAGGGTCTATGCTAGAACTTCCTGACTGTGTACTTCCATGATATGTGTCCATAGAACTCTCAATACTCTCACCAAAATTATCGTTTATTGTCTTTAGTGGACTCCTCCCCCAATTTTTCCTTTGACATTAGTGACTAATGACCAATCCTCCATTTCCACTTCTTGTTCAATCTCTGCATGTTTTCTTTTGTTGCTTTGTTCTGCCTGATCCTGACTGTTTGTATTTGTTGGAGTTTTAGTTAGACTAGTTAACACTTTGAGTTTAGCACACATCTTGTCCAGACTCTTCTCCAAGGTTTCTAACTGAGTACAGAAACGTTTTTGTTCCTTAATAAATTCTGTGTTATGCGAACACTTATCACAGACAAAATGTTCTTGTAAAGTTTTTCCATCCACCAATGTGTACATATTACACCTGCTGCACCTTATTCCTTGCTCTCCATCCATTGTTAAGATTTTGCTAGCCATGATGCAACCTGATAGAGTCAGGGATCCTGTCACTGTGCAAATATTAATCAAGGGAAGCTATTCATCACTGTTTGGGTATAAAATACTTCACGCTTCACTTCCCAAATATTCTTATCTGACCCAGTCCACAGCTTCCATGGCTGGTGACTCCACACGCATTGCCACTCGCTCGCCCCACCCAAACTTGCCCCATTCACTATGTGGGTTGCTTAAAACAGTGTATGACCCACAAGTAGAGGAAGGGGTCACTTACTCTGAGAAGCCCAGCAAATAAACTAAGAACTCCTGAAATACTGTCTATAACAATCACAGGGGGAGATGTACTTGAAATTCAGCTAAGGCTAATCTCCCAGTAGCAAGTCAATGCCTCTTCACTATCCCTCTTGCTCTGACTGCTCCAAGTTGCCAATGGAGGCGATGATGTCCTGCCTACTGGTTGTTATAACAGAAATCTATTCAGCTTCACCTGCTCACACTCTGCTGCTATAGCACCATTTGTCTTGCCACAGTAATGCTTAAAGTTAAAAACAGCACAATAAAACTAAGGTCCTGCACCCAGGGATTCAATGTCTCACAGTGCAAGATTGTCCCACAACACTCCATCCTGAATCAACACCAAATAGTTTAAATGCTTCAACCTTGGTTAAAGTTGGATATGTAGTTTTAAAATTACAGGGAACTAACTGAAATTAAAATGTTGGCAACATGTTTGTCAGGCTATAACTCATTCCCAATTAAAGCTGAAATGTGAAACTATGTGCATATACAAATGTAATGATAACCAGTATACCTGTCAATTTTTGTAACATTTCAATGAACACTATCAAAATTATACTAAAATTACAGAAATCCAAATTATGGCAAAATATTTGTCTACCTATAACTCAGCTCCCATTGAAGCTTGAGACATAAAACATGGTGCATACATACATTTTAGATGCTTCTCTAAATCCTGATATTGTGGAGAAATTTGGATAAGATATTTTGAAATCATCTCAAAATAACTGAAAATTAAATTTTGATTAAAGGTTTGGCCACCCACAACTCTGCCCCCTTTCAATCTACAACTCTGGTAAATTTGGTACATTCTTGTAAGCCATGGAGTACTGCTTTCCTGTCAAATATGGAGTTATTTGGACACGTACCTTTAAAACTATAGTGAAATAACTGAAATTTAACATTTTGTGAAATTCCACAGAATTTTCATGAAAATTCTGTAGAGTTCCATGTAATCAGAAAGGTTATTTCGTGAGCGGTCTGCAGGCAGAATTTTATATTCTGCATGGCTCTAGTCAATTACCTACTTAAAAATAGATCCTTGTAGGGTTCAAATAAGAACAAATAAAAGTCTGCCCATCCCCAGTTGGCAATGCAAACACCTGTAAGAGCTTGTTCATGCTTCTGTACTGTTGTCAGTATATCCTAGTACTTCTGGCCTAAACCACAGTTACTTATGGCCTGTAAAAATATTGGACCTGACTGTCAGTTGCTTCAGTTGGTACTGAATGTTTGCAAATACATCTTTGCACTGGCCTGTGGTTTACATACCCCATTTAGCCATAGTCACTACAGGCAGTCTGGAAGAGAGCAAGGGCTATCATGCAAATGGTCTGCATGGCAATTTCTAAAACAGATGGTGACAGTTGCAGACCAGGGCACATACTGATGTGCCTCACTTGTTTATTGTCTGCTTGGTGCTGAATTGTTCCCAGGAGCACTCAACACTTGACAGCTTGGCAGTCAGGCCATGTTGGGGGCAGATCCGCTGAACCACCAGGTATGTGGAAATGATGGGATTTATGAGGGAGAAGCATTAGATCACCAAGGCATTCTACATTTGGGAGGAATGAGTAGTGGGTGCACTAGACCTTCAAAGAGCCATAAACATAGCTATGAACGGTGGGAGCCATGGACCACCAGGGCATTTTATTCTCAGGGGTTTTGTTGGTGGAGGAAGAGATCTGCTCAGCAGTCCTCCCCTTGTCCTCATTGTAGTTAACCCCTAGTTACCGCATCATAATGGGGAAGCTCCTCTTACTGTTTCTCTCTCTCTCAACTATGGTGTTCTTTGAGGATGATGCCATGCCATACTGAAAAATGCGGCTCACCAGCCTAGCTTCCCTGTGACACCTCCAGTGGGTGCCGATCGGTTCCTCACATATGCCCTACTGTTGCTTCACCATAATCAGTGGGGTAACCCCCAAAAAGGGTCACAGCCTGTCATGTACTTTTTACACTCGATGCTCCACTATTGGATCTACAGTGCCCCCTTATACCTATCCACCAAATTAGCACTCTGTGACAGGTTATTAAGCCTCAATCCAGAGTGGATCATCTCAAAGCATTGGCCACCGAGCAAGAAGAGAAGGCCCATTGACTGTCCCATCCTCCTGTCCTTCAAAGCCCTCACAAACTCTTATTCTTTCTGCTGATCTGTATTGGTAATGTTGAAATCAATCCAGGACCTCCAGAGGGCATCACCTCCCCAGCAGATCTAGCATCCATCAAAGGATTAAGCTTCCTTCATATCAATGCATGCAGCCTCCTGAAAAAGCTTTAATTAATACAAGCCTGGGTTGCCCACACCATGCCAGACTTTCTGGTAATATCCGAGACATGGCTCAAACCTGCAACAACAGATAGGGAGGTAAATCTACCCAACTACCAAATATTCAGAGCAGACCGCCTGTCAAGGGGCGGTGGAGTAGCTATTTATATAAAATCGAATATATCTGCATCTTGCCTTAGTGCAACATCATTGCCCAAAGAATTTGAATGTTTATCCCTTAAAATAGCTCTCCCAACATAGCAGCTTTTCAACTAGTTGGCTGCTATAGGCCCCTCTGCTGATCATAAGCTCTTAACCCACCTGGGGAAATATAATCAAACTGGGCCCTGAAGATATCATTATCTTAGGTGATCTGAATTTAAACTGGCTCTCAAGACAGCTGCACCTTAGTATCTTTTGTGATACATATGGGTTTACTCAACTAATAAATGAACCGACAAGAATCAATTTAAAGAACAGAAGAAGTAGCACCCTACTTGACATCATGCTGGTAAACAAACCCCACCTGTTCTCACACGCTGGAGTACTATTCAGTGACATAAGTGATCACTGTCTTATTGCAGGAATAAGATCATCAGGCAAACCAGCTAACCCAGCAAAATTCCTCCCGAGAAGATCTAAAAAAAACCTTAATATCGAGGGATATCTCCATGACCTATGCCACTCTGCACGCTGGCAGGAGTTCTACCTTACATACTCTGTGGAAATAGCACTTCAGGTGTTAAACAGCATAATCATAGGTGCCCTCAATACTCATGCACCAATCACTAGTGTTAGAACGAAAAGCAAATCTTGCGCTAGTTTTCAGCCGACCTTAAATCTGCACTGCTTGAGAGAGATAAGCTATGGAAAATGGCAAGGAAGACTAAGGAACCAAATGACTGGCTGCTGTTCAGAAAAGCCAGAAATAGCTGCACCAAAAAGTAAGGGATGCTAAGGCTGCTTTCTTACTGGCTGAACTTGATGCCTCTTATCACAACCCTGCTAGATTCTGGGGCACCATCAAGGGATCTTAGGGCAGGACTCTAGCACTTCTCTGCCATCTCTAGTGCACCTTAATAAGGTTGCTATCTCCGACAAGCAGGAAGTATTGGATGCATTCAACAATCACTTCACAACGCTGGCCTTGCTTTTGACTCCTCTCCAGCTAATCTACTGCGGGCACAACTTAAATCCCAGTCTACTGAGGCTCAGAGGGCTGATTCTTCATTCTCATTCAAATCAATTTTACTGAAGCAAGTAGAGGATCTATTGTTGCATTTGGACACTAAAAAGCTGAGTGCAGACTCTCTTGACCCTTATTTTCTAAAACTTGCAATACATGTGCTTGCAGTTCCTTAACACATCTTTTTAATCTATCTTTAGCCTCTGGGTCTATTCCTTCACTGTGGAAGACAGCACAAGTGTTTCCTCCTAAAATCAGGGACCCCATGGACCTCAACAATTACAGGCCCATATCCATCCTGCCAGTGCTTTCCAAAATGCTAGAAAATTAGTGAGCATCCAATTAGAGACTACCTTGATGTTAATAATCTCTTAAACCCCGCTCAATCTGGGTTTAAGACTAGGCATAACCATTTCTGCACTGGCAAAAGTCACAAATGACTGGCAAACTGAGCTAGACAAAAAGAACAGTGTCTGTGCTGTATTTCTTGATCTAAGCAAAGCCTTCGACACAGTGGATCATGAGCTGCTACCCTCTTCACTGCACTCCATAGGCCTAGATCCACCCTCTCTTAAGTGGTTCAGATGTTATCTCACTGATAGAATGCAGCAGGTGAAAAATGAAGGCGACCTATCCTCATCAAAACCACTCCTAAGAGGAGTACCTCAAGGATCTATCCTGGGCCCTATCCTTTTTGCCATTTACATTAACAACATTGACTCTAATCTCACCAAAGCCAATGTTCACCTCTTTGCAGATGACACTGTCTTATATGTCAGTAACCCATCACCTTCAAAGGCCTGTGAAATACTACAATCAGAATTCTCCTTTGCAATACCAACTACTTGAAAAAACTCCTCCTAAATGCAAAGAAGACAAAAGCTATGTTCTTCTCCACTAATTACTATACTAACACCTTTTCACCAAGCAATCTTCCCTAGCTATCCACCATCCTTGGAGAAAGCCTTGACTATGTTGACAAATTCAAATATTTAGGGTATGGATTGACAACAGGCTTGATTATACTCAGCATATTGAAGAACTTCTGGAAAAACTTCACCAGAGGCTTGGCCTTTTCTTCAGAATTAAACATTATTTAACCAGAGATTCAAGACAGAGACTAATCCAGGTCTCATATCTATCACTTATTGACTATGCAGATTTCCTCTATGGCCACTGTTCTATTTCCTATTTAAGTAAACTGGATACCTTGTACCATAGAGCTCTCAGGTTCATCACAGATCTTCCATTCAACACTCATCATTGCTCTCTCTATGCTGCAGTTGGCTAGACATCCTTACACCTCAGAAGGAACAAAATGCTGCATTATGGATATACAAAACCCTGTCTAACAAACTTCCATCCTATATTTTAGATTGCTTTACACTGTACAGCTAGGTTATATGCCCTGAAGCAACAACCTCATCACTTTGAAGCTACCCAAAGCTAGCACCCGCATGGGAGATCTGCAATCAGTTACTCTCTAGCAATGGCATGGAATTCTGCAGAAGACCCTAAAGTTGACCACCTTTATACCTCTAACATCCTTTAAAAGCTCTACACAAGTCTCTTCCCAGAGATATGCAATTGCTTTCAAAAGGCTTAGTCCAATCACATTCATTACCCCTCTTTTTCTACTGCAGCTTTGCTAGCCCTTACCAAGACCTCCACAGCTACCCCTGTCACTTACTTCTACCCCATTCACTCACTACTAGTAGACTTAGTCCCTATCCAAAACTCCCACCAGCCCCTCTATGTCATTTTTCAGAGGCTGTTTTCAACATTTTAGTAGTCATCAATCATAACTGTCTGGTTTAGCTTGCCTTGGAGCCTGTAATCTCCGGCTACCCTGTTTGTATATATGTTAATATTATTGTATCTGTTTATATAGATGTGTTTTGTATATGTCTGCTTTTGTACCTTCAAGTTGTTCCTCGACCTATCAGGTCCATCTTGTAAATGAGCTTTGCTCAATGATGTCCGCCTGAATAAATAAAGATTTTGATTGATTGATTGATTGATTGGCTGAAAGGTCAGTTTGTCTATGCTGTCACCATGATGTGGTATTACTGTAGGCATCATCATGACATGTGCCAGGAGCAAGTGTCATTCTGCCACGCTGATCAGTGGGCAATGGCACATACCAAGTTGTTAGTTGATGCAAACACCAGAAAAGAGCACAAGGGACAGCTTTAATTAATATATATATTTTCATACCTACTTATGAAATGGATGTGTATCAAAATGATGGATCTTGAGGCCCCTCCAACCTTTAAGTGCTGTGCTATTATGTTTATTTGTTTATTTATTTGCTTTTGGTAACTGGGTAGGTGCACTAGGCAGGACATGCCTATTTTCAGGCATGACCGGGGAGAAAACAAAACAAATACAGAGATCAGATCAACAGCTATAAGGACATCAAAATGAAATACAAAGGAGTTACAGGTACAATGGAGCAAGCACAGTAGTAATTAGGACACAGAATTTCACAACAATCCTTATGGCAAAAAATGACTTAGACAATAAGTGCAGTAATCAGGAGCAGGCAACCAGATGCAGTAACAAATAGATAGTTTCAGTCAGGAGCAAGACCAGCAGCGAGCATTGTCAAGGTGTAAAGTAAGGTTAATTAAGTGCTAAGGGAAAGTAAGGTCAGCGGTAATGGAAGGAGGAAGAAGGAAAGTTAACACATACAGGCATCAAGGCAGGTGAGGTGGGTGAACAGGGCTTGTTTGCGGCATGCGATTTGGTACACCTGAGATATAGAGGAAGGGAGTTCCAGAGTTTGGGCACATAGTGGGAAAAGGATTATTCCCTCATTTTAGTGAGGCAGGAGAGCACAAAGAGTAGGGCTGAGGTGGTGCACTGAAGTTGATGAGGTTGAGACACTGGGGTGAGGAGCCCAGCAAGGAGGGCAGGCTGGGAAGATTGTAAAATGTTGTTGACTAGGCAACCAAGGGTGAGTGCATGCCTGGATGAGGGGGAGAGCCATCATAGGTCTGCGTATAAAGAGCAACAGTGGGTAAGGCAAAGGGCAGACAGAGAGAATCTGCAAATATTGTTGCACGCGATATCTCACTTTTGAAGGATGCCCACTTGGCTCTGTCCAAAGATAGGCAGAGCATAGCAAAGCCCAGGTAGAAGGAGACCTTGGGCCACTGAGACCCTAGCTCCAGGGGTGAGGGTGTTGTTGAACACAGTAGGCTAGGCCCAATTTAGGGCTGACCGATTTACAAATGGCATTAACATATAGGTGGAAGTCAAGGACAGAGTCTAGTGTAACCCCAAAGTATTTGAAAGATGGGGTTATGTGGATAGGGGATCAAAGATGTTATCAAGTTGCTCTACATCTGGAGAGGTAGTTTGAACTTCAGTACTGTCTCTGGGGGGATTCCAGTTGTTGGTGGCATACTCTGATTAGTGTATGGCATTTTTGGGCCATAGCACTGGACTGTAGCTGCAAAGATTTCATTTCACATCACCCCCATTAGTGACCGAGAATCAGGCTTACAGTTTCCCAGTATGCTACTGGATCTTAAAATCAGCAGCACTGAAATCCTTCTTGATGTTAACTGTTTAAAATCACACTTTGTTTTCCCAACAATAACATTTTCACACAGATTAGTGGGCTACCCTGTCTTCTGTTAAAAATCTTCCAATTGTTTGTCATTTGAATTTTTTATGTCATCCTATTCTAAGTGTATTACTTTCCTCCTTTATTTTTGCTCTAGAAACTTGCAGCTTTTCTCACATTACTTATGCTACAAGCATTTCATAAATATATAATGCAATGTATTTCCATTAAGACTAATCCACAATCTCCCTACATACTAAATATTTCAAAGATGTTTCTAGCTCCAGAAATATTTAACTGGTTATCCATTCCTGAGTTGAACAGATATATACCTATATCTATATGTATAAATATATAGCAAGATCATGTGTGTGTGTGTGTGTGTGTGTGTGTGTGTGTGTGTGTGTATATATATTTTATATATATATATATTCTTTGCAAAAAACTTAGTTAATGCATCAGTTAGAGTTCCAGTGACAAATGGAAAATGTGGTGTTAGGGTTTCCAACTCTGACACTCCACCCCTACCATGCACTCAGCAACACATGTGGGGGGCATGCCTTGGGGTTTTCATCCCTAATGTTCACCCTATTCCATCAGTAAATAAGATGAGATGGATAAAGTATAGGAGAATGGGGTGAGTGTTAGGGTTGACAACCCCAGAGCATATCCCCAATGCCTGTATATTCTTGCAGGGTGGCGGTGGGGTGTTAGGGTTGGAAACCGTAACACTACATTTCTGAACTTTTGTCACTAGAATCCTAAGTGATGCATTCATGAAATTTTTTCCAAAGAATTTCCTTATTTTTTGAGATAGTATATTCATATCCTCATTTGGCTGTTGGAGCGCAGTGCCCTTTGGGCCCTGCACTCACATCCCTCCATAGATGCATGCATGTATGATGCTGTGGAAGCATTTCAGCCAAAACAACAACCTAATTGTCAGAATAGCCTTATTATTACCACACCTCATGAATGCTGGACTGAGAATTTTCAAATCCTCACAAAACATCATTCCGCACCACTGCAATGTCATTCTATGCCACAGGTGAGAAAACACATTTTGGCCAGAATATGAAAACTGACAACTGTCACATTCATGAGCTGATGTAAAGAAATGGCTATGTTGGAAATTTGGGGTGAAAATATTGAAAAGTATACAAGTTAGGAGAGAGTGTAGTGAAATGTCAACAGATGCACACAACTGTGCAATTTTAACATATTTTGACCCCAAATTTTAAACATACCTTTCTTATAACCTCACCTCTTGAACAAGAAAGGTGAAAATTTTGAAATCTGTCCCAAACTAACTACAAAATCATCTTTCAGGCAGGATTTGCAAAATTACATCAACATTGTTCATAAAGAGGGGTCTCAAAAGGGGTATGTTGACAATTTGGTGTCAAAATCTTTAAAAATGACAAAGTTAGGCACAAAGTTGAAAACACCATTGAAATACTTTAAACTGCATTTACCTTAGTTTCTCAATTCCCTGGTAATCTAGTAGTCCCTCCCATCTCCCCCATTCTATGATCTCTGTCCCGGGGTGTAAAAAATAATTCCTTTGAAGTCTAGTGGTCCCTCCCCTCTGCCCGATGTCCAGTCACTGTCCCCATAAAAAAAAAATATATATCCCTGCTAGTCATGCAGTTCCTCCTCTCCCCTGATGTCTGGTTGCCATCCCCATATAAAAAAATATATTTCCTGGTAGTTTACTGGTCCCTTCCACCTCCCTGATCACTCTCCCCATATAAAGAAATATATTCCCTGGTAGTCTAGTGGCCCCTCCCCTGTTCACCTATCACTGACCCCAGGTAACATAATACATTATTCCCTGATAGTATAGTATAGTGGTCCCTCCTCCATCCCTGAGGTCGAGCTTGGTCCCGTTAATTATTTTTAAATTTCTCTGGTAGTCTAGTGGTCCTTCCCCGTCCCTGATCCCCATCCCAGAAAAACACAGTAACAGATCACTGGTGCTCTAGTGGACCCCCCACCCTGTAAGGTAGTCAACTACCACCCTGCTTTCCCCCATCCTGACTCCCAGCTGGCAACTAGCACAGGCTTCTTCTCACAACCATGGCTGGCCACCCAACTAAGCTGTGAATGACAGCATACTGTATATAGTACAATCTCATTTGGCAGCCAGCTGTGGTGGTGAGAGGAGGGTTATGTTATGCACTGGCTGGGAGTCAGGATGGGGGGAGTGGGATGGTGGGTGTCTACCTGAGAGGGTTGGGGTGGGGGTTCCACTAGACCACCAGAGATCTGTTACTCTGCTTTCACAGAATTGGGATTGGGGATGGGGAAGGATCACTAGACTACAAGGAAAATTTTAAAAATAATTAACTGGACTGGGATCAACCTCAGGGAAGGGGCAGGGACCACTAGACTAGCAAGGAATAATATATTATTTTACCTGGGGTTGATGATTGGTGAATGGGGGAGAGGCGAGGGACTACTAGACTATTAGACTACCAGGGAAATATATTTCTTCTGTTTTAAAACATAATTGGTGTGATTTAACTGGGTCTGTTTCTTTGAATTGGAGACCTATATCTTCTAATTCCAAGCCTATTTTGATGTGTTATTGGTGAAGCTGTTTAAATTGGAGTCCTGTTTCTTTGGGTAGCAAACCTATTTTGGGGGCTTTGAGTAGAATTATGATTCATTGTTGCTGGCTTCACTAGCTGCAAAGTTTTAGTGCAGAGTGGGGGAAGGGTGCTAATGGTCTGGCCAGATCTCACTCGGTTAGGGAGGCAGAGCTGAATCAAGTGTGGAGTCAGTGCTTTGGCTTCTCAGAAGGAACTAGAAGGAGGACAGGATCAGATCTACAGTACAGTAGCTTCTTGTTTTTACATTGTTTCTTGTGGATTCTACTTGGTAGAAGGTTATTTATTTTCTTTCTTACTACTAAGGGGCTAGCAGGGTATTGTTTGGGGCTGTTGGAATTTTGAAACCTGTTTTGGTAGCTATAAGTGGGCTCATTTGTTTGATTCACTGTGTGGCAGGCTGCATTTGTAGAGGCCTATTTCTTCTGTTTTAAAACATATTGGTGTGATTTAACTTGGTCTGTTTCTTTGAATTGGAGACCTATATCTTCTAATTGCAAGCCTATTCTGATGTGTTGTTGGTGAAGCCGTTTGAATTGGAGTCCTGTTTCTTTGGGTAGCAAACCTATTTTGGGGCTTTGAGTAGAATTGTGATCCATTGTTGCTGGCTTCACTAGCTGCAAAGTTTTAGTGCAGAGTGGGGGAAGGGTGCTAATGGTCTGACCAGAGGCCTCAGCTACCTGATTGTTTCTGGAAGACTTGGGCTGGTCCCACCCCCAAGCCTCTCACCCCACCCACCCCATGTCCATTATTTCCTTTATACCAGGGGTTCTGACATCACTTCCTCAAACGGGCAAAGGATATGCACCTGTCATAGCAGAAGCAGACATCCAGGAAAGGAACAGCAGCAAGTGAAGAGGTGACTGCTATCTCAGTGGAAGGGAAGTAAATGCAAATCTAGGAGCTTTCATTATTAGTTATTTGCATTGATATTGCATTGGGGGATAGGAGGAGTAGGAGTTTGAAGAAGGTTGTGCAATGGCTACTTAAAGTCTCTTTTTGTGTGTGGGTAGGAAGGATAGTAATATAAAAAGCAGTTGCTCAATATATCTAAACGTGTGCAACAAAGGAGGTAAGGAAAATAAAGAAAATGTTTTGCACTGATAGAGGGGGAGAGGGGAGACTTGGGGGAGTGTTTGGAATCCTGCATCTGGAAGGGTGGGGGGTCGCTGGTGGGCAATGACAGCAATGGGTAGGGTGGTAGGCTGCAACAACTGAGGTGCACCAATCTTTCTAAAAATTGCCTGGAGTGTGGGAGGATGTTTAGTGTGCAACCACATAGAAAAACTTAGGAAGGAGATTGAGGGTCTGCAGGAGGAACTAAGACAGGCAAGGCAGATTGGGGGTGGTTTAGCCCAATACTGGAGGGAGGAAGAAGGGAAGATGAGGGAGAGTGATTTAAGCCAACAGTAGTGAGAAGAGGGTCAGAAGAAGGGAAGCAGAGACAAAGGGCCCCAGGCCAGGAAGAACGATTGCCAGGGAAACCAGGTCAGTAGACAAAAGACAAATGGAAGGAGGAGATAGGGACTTGTGAGGGGAGGCAAAGAAGTGGCAAAAGTCATGGAGTGGAAAGGTGAGAACAGGTTACTATGAAGAGAGAGGGAGCAGACATTTGTGAAGGGTCTTCAGAAAATAGCTGTGCACTGCTAGAGAGGAAGAAGGTGGAGGAGGGAAATGATGAAATTAGAGGAGTAATTGATAAATGCCTGGACCAAACTGGAGTGGGGGGAAGTTCTGCTGGGAGAATTGCAGCAGGGGTAAAAGGGGGAAATAATGTGCAGGAGGAAGAAGAGGAGCTGGAAATGAGAGAGGGAGATGAATGGAAGCAAGCAGGGAGTAAGAGGGGTGGAATCTTAGTGCTGGGGGACTCAATACTAAGAGGAGTCAGGTGGGGTAGCAAGGGGAGAGGCATAGTCGCATTTGGGTGGAGGCCATGCCAGGAATGACAGCAGAAAGGGTTGGACAATCTGTTCTGAAATATGCTAGAAGGGGTAGGGACAAGCCTCATTTAATTATACATCTTGGGACAAATGATCTGGCTGACAAGACAGTAGATATAGTCCAGAGGAGGTTTGAGGAACTAGCACAATTATGTGAGGGGGCAGGAAGATCAGTAACTTTTTCTGAGATACTTCCGGTGCCAAAGGCAAGCACAACAAGAAAGCTGAGAATAGAGGAATTTAACGGATGGCTAAGAACCTGGTGTTGTGCTAAAGGGTAAGGGCTGTTGGGGGGTGGGGAGGGACCTGGGAGGACAGTAGTCTCTATGCCAAGGACAGACTACACTTGAGTGAGGAGGAAACTAGGAGTGGGGGTGGCAGTTGGGGAATAGATATGCAGAGACCACAGGTTGGGAAACCATATGAGCTTAACCCCCATAACAGTGACAAAGGACAAATGGCAAGTACTATTAGTGATGCTAGGAAAGGAGGGCAGGATGGGGGGAAGGGTGGAAGGTGGTTACCCTTAATGCTAGGAGCCTTGGGAGGAAAACTGCAGAGTTACAGGTTCTCATGGCAGAGGGAGAGGTGGACATTGCAGCCATCACAGAAACATGGGCCACCCAATACAATGACTGGGACCTGTCTGTACCAGGGTACAGGTTATTTCGTAGGGACAGGGTGATTGGGAAAGGGGGGGGTGGCACTATATGTGAAGGAAGGACTGAAGTGTGTAAGGGAGGAAGGGGAGGAGGGTAGTACAGAGTCACTTTGGATGCAAATCCAGGATTCCAAGAATAGGATTCTTAGAATGGGAGTGGTGTACAGACCACCATCTCAGATGGAGGAGTTAGACAGGGAACTAGTGGAACAGATCAGGAGGACCTGCGAGAAGGGTAGTGTGGTGATTGTGGGGGACTTCAACATGCCAGGAGTGGACTGGAGTACCCCAACAACCAGGTACAGAAGGGAGCAGGTACTGCTGGATGCCTTCCAGGACAGCTTCCTGCTGCAAATGGTCAGTGAACCAACCAGGTTAGGGAATACCCTTGAGCTTGTGCTGGCAAATGGGGAATTTGTGAGAGAACTTACAGTGGAGGAACCGCTGTCAGGGAGTGACCACCACTCAGTATGGCTCACATTGGATATGGGCAAGGAAGGAGTGGAATCTGGCACAAGAGTGCTGAACTTCAGGATGGCCAACTTTGGGAGGATGGGGGAAGTGGTAAAAGGGTACCTGGCCAGAATTCAATCTAGTATGGACACTAACCAGAGGTGGGAGCTCATAAAGCTGGGGATAGTGGAGCAACCAAACCTGCTGCAAAGCCAGTGCAAGAAGGCTAGGGCTAAGAAACTGAGCTGGTTGAGCAAGGAGGTCATGGAAAGGTAAGGAGGAAAGAGCTGCCTTTAGGAAGTACAAGAAAACAGGGAGGGGGAGGACAGGGAGAGTACTTGACAGAATCGAAAGGAGGTGACAAGGGCAGTAAGGGAGCCAAAGCATCTACAGAACTCAGGCTGGCACAAGGCATTAAGAAGGGTGAGAAGGACTTCTTTAAGTACATCAGGAGAAAGGCTGTAAGGACCACATAGTAAGGATTAGGAAGGAGGGGGGTTGGGTGGAAGCAGGGTGCGATAAGGCAGAAGCACTAAATGAGTACTTCTGCTCAGTATTTACTAAAGAGAAGAGGGGGGTGACACCCAAGGTGGGAGAAATGGCAGAAGCAGGGGGAAGTGGTGACAGATGGAGAAATCATGGAGGGCAGAGTTCGAGAGGGTTTGAAGGCACTGAGGGTGGACAAGGCGCCAGGCCCAGATGGCATCCACCCCAGGGTACTGAAGGAGCTGGCAGAGGTCCTTGCAGGACCTTTGGCAGACCTATTTAACCCTTAGGCTGCAGCCGACAAGATATCTTGTCCTAAAAACCCATGCGTTCTAAATCTTCCGGCAGCCTAAGGGTTAATGCCTCACTACATTCGGGGTGTGTACCTCAGGACTGGAGGATGGCTCATGTGGTGCCCCTCCATCAGAGTGGCCCCAAGGATGAACTGGGAAACTACAGACCAGTGAGCCTCACATCCATTGTGGGTAAGCTAATGGAGACTATCCTGAAGGAGAGGCTGGTGGCCCTCCTAGAGGCCAAAGGACTACAGAACAGCAGACAGCATGGCTTCATACATGGTAGATTCTGCCCAACCAACCTGGTTGCGTTCGATGACTGGGTAACTAGGCAACTGGACAGGGGCCATGCAGTGGATGTCCTGTATCTGGACTTCAGTAAGGCATTCGACTCGGTGCCGCATGGAAGGCTGGGAAGGAAGTTAGTAGGCACAGGGGTGGGTGCAAAGCTGGTGAGATGGGTAGGAAACTGGCTTCAGGGAAGGCAACAGAGGGTGGTGGTGGATGGGGAGCTCTCACACCCAAGGGCAGTGACGAGCGGTGTTCCACAGGGCTCGGTGTTGGGACCAGTGTTGTTTGGGATATTCATTGCAGACATATCATGGACATCAAGAGCAAGATCAGTCTGTTTACTGATGATACCAAGGTAGGTGCGGTGGTGGATGACCTAGGGGATGACAGGGGTTGCAGGATGATCTGGCAAAGCTTGAAATCTGGTCAGACACCTGGCAACTGGGGTTTAATGCCAAAAGTGCAAGGTGCTGCATTTCGGATGAAGAACCCAAGGAGGAGTTACCAGCTAGGGGAGTGCAGCTAGCCCAGACAGAGGAGGAGGAGAAGGATCTGGTTGTGCTCATTACAGGGTCAATGAACAACTCGGCACAATGTAGGAAGGCAGCTCCAAAGGCCAACAAAATGCTGGGTTGTATTGCAAGGGGTATATCCTTGAGGAGGGAGGAGGTGATTCTGCCACTGTATAGGTCATTAGTTAGACCACACCTGGAGTACTGTGTGCAGTACTGGCACCCGTATCTGAAGATGGACATTAAGTTACTGGAGGGGGTGCAGCACAGGGTGACAAAGATGATCAAGGGGCTGGGGGACTTATCATATGAGAGGAGGTTGAAGGAGTCGAACATGTACTCACTGGAGGAGAGGAGGGACAGGGGTGACATGATTGAAACCTTTAAATACATGAAAGGAATAAACAAGATGGGTGCAGAGGGCTGTTCAAAGTAAGGGAGGGAGGGAGGCCACCAGGGCCATGATATGAGACTGGAGGGAGGAAGATTCAGGAGGGAGATGAGGAGACACTTTTACAGAGAGGGTGGTGGCTGGGTGGAATGTTATCTGCAGAAGTGGTATGCAGTAGAACAGTGGACTGCTTCAAAGGGGATGGGACAGGACAAGGGGAGGGTTAATGAAGGGGAAGGGTGGAAGGGAAGGGCAGCTGCAGAATAAGGGGTGCTAGCTGCACATTCGAGCAGACTTGATAGACCTCTAGGCCTTTATCTGCTGGCAAATTTCATATGTTCATATGTTCGTATGTTTTACACATGGATGGCAATCAGATACTGAGGGAGGGGGAGGGACCAATCGATGACCAGGAAAAAATAGATTTTTTTAATATGGGGATGGCGTTCGGGCACCGAGGGAGGGATTAGGGACCACTAGACAGCGATCAGTACACACGGGGGTGGATGGGGACAAAATTCCATCTGGGCAGTCATTACTTTGCAAATTATGAAAAAGAATCCTTTTCTGGGTTTCTTTTTTTGCATTTGCAGAAATAGAAAAAATATTTTTCACAAATTGCAAAACAGGATCCTTTTTCACATTTCTTTTTCACAATTTGCAAAAAAGGAATTTCTTTTTTACAATTTGCAAAAAAGGACTTTGGCATCTTAAACACATTTCCAGGTGATTTATAAAAAAAGCTAACAGCAGAATCCGATAGAACGGGTCCTGATTAGCAGAACACATGTGTTGGTTACTTCCGAAAACATGATTGTTTTCAACTTTTTTTAACTTTGATTGCCTCACTTAGCAAAAACAAGATGGTGGCAGCACCAAAAAGATTCTTCATTCATAACAAAGGATTAGCCATTTGCAACAAATCCTTTTGTGAGTGGAACATCTAATTTTTCCCCATTGAAAATAATGGCAAACTTTAAAATGTAATAACTTTTGAATGGCTTTATATTTTTCCACCAAATCTCCATAAGGCACATCTGTGACCCAAGACCTTTCTACCCTAAAAAGTTCAGACCAAAATCATACGCTGTTTTGTGCAGTGGCGTAGCAATGAATTTTACAAAAAAAGGTAATTTTCACATTTTGTGACTCTGTATCTTCACATCCACATATCTGACTGGAACGAAACTTGCCACATGAAGAGATTTTTCATCCCTGATGGCACATGCAAAATGTCATGCAAGTTACTTAAACAGTTGTGAAGAATTCTGAGTTTAAAATAGAAGTGAAGACTGAAGCCTAACTATAGGGGTGCAACTGCACCCCTATCATTTAAAACTTTGCTAATGCATCAGTTAGGGTTGTTACTACAGTGACAAAAGCAGGGAAATGTGGTGTTATGGTTTCCAACCCTAACACACCACCCCCACCCTGCACAGACTGACAGGTGTCAGGGGTGTGCCTTGGCATCATCAGCCCAAACGGTCACCCCATTCCATAAGTAAATAATCTGAAATGGGTACAGTATAGGAGAATGGAGTGAGCATTAGGGTGACGGCTCCAAGGCACCTCCCAATGCCTGTCAGTCTGTGCAGGGTGGGGGTGGGTTCTTAGGGTTGTAAACCCTAACACCATATTTCCCTGCTTTTGTTGCTATAGGAAAAACCCTAACTGGTGCATTAACAAAGATTTTTTGCACTGGCCCTGTGGCATAGAGGGCTGAGGCATCCACGCCTTACCTCCTGCCATGCTGGCTACCTGTGTTTGCAGTGTGAGTGGGCCACTGAGGGATGGCAGGGGAAGGAGAGGATTGAGCATCTGGAGGACAGTTCTTCTCTCTCGGGGAGGGAGGGATGATGCTCCTGCCAAATGACTGCCCCCAGGTAGAGGCATGAGGGTAATGCGGGTCTGCTGGGCACCATGGAAGGGAGGGTGCTGCAGGTCTTCTGTGGATGTGCGCACACCTCCACGCATGCACACCTGGCATATGTACTCCAGCAATGGTGTCAAGGGTGAGAAAGGAGGAAAACCCCCTGGCTGCAGGTAATGACTGACCCTCCGCAGGCTCCACCTGGCAACCGAGCAACCAAATGAATCTGTACAAGTAAGTCCTGGTAATATCAGGGTGACGGGGCTGGGGGGGTCAGTCAGAAAGGGTCAGCCGGGGAGGAGGAGAAACATACAATATAAAAAAAGTATTTTTGCAATGAATTTCCTTACTTTTTCAGATAGCATAATCATATCCTTATTTGTCTACCATCCCTCCATTCATACATACATATATGTATGTAACCATAGAACCACAGGGACCTTTTGACCCTGCATTTTCATTCATAGGACAGCAGTGACCAAATTGTCAACATAGCCATATTATTACCCCACCTCATATCAGAAAATTGTTGAATCCAGGCCAAAACATAATTCTGTGCAACTGCAATGCCATTCTGTGCCACAGTTGCAAAAACACATTTTGGGCAGCATTTGAAAAATGACAGCTGTGACACATATAAAGTCAGGTAATAAGAAGGTGATGTTAAAAATCTGGGGTCAAAATATTTAAAATGTCCTAAGTTATGAGCAGACGTACCAAAATTGCAATGAATGGTCATAGTGTATGTATTTTTTTCATATTTTGTGATAAAGGCACAGGTCGGTCAGAATGGCAAAACTCTCATCCTTGCCACAATCTACCTACCCCCCAAGAAAGCCGCAGCAGGCTTTCCCACAGTTATGGATGTTATCAGCACCCTTCAAAAGGGGATGGTGCTTGTCATTACTGTGGACTTTATCATAAACTGGAATGGAAAGGAGGCTGCCCTTTCAGGGATCTGATAGCTGCCTCCAACCTGACACAACTTGTCACTTGCCCCACCAGGCAGAACTATAAGACAGGAAACATTACCCTTCTTGACTGGGTCCTAGCAAGCTCACCATCTCGGATCTCTGAGATCAAGGTTCTCCCAGACTCTTTAAGTGACCACTCCCCAATCACCTTCCTTTGGTCTAATAAATTTACCAAAAGCCCACCCATCCTCATTGAAAACAGGATCTTGAGGAAGGGTAAACTTGGAGCCCTCAAATCAGTCCTTGCCCTGCATGACTGGACTCCTATTGACCTGGCACCCACCCTTGATCAGGTCCTCAGTTAGTTCATTAAGGGCTTTAGCTCCATCTGTGACATCTATGCCCCGTTCACGAAAAAAAAAATTTGGGGGAAAGGCAAATCGTTGGATTGATGGGGAGCTCCTCTCCCACCTGAAAGAAAGGGACGTACTCTGGGAGAAGGCCAGAAACACAGGTAGCAAACATGACTACCAGTGCTACAGAACAGCCAGGAACTGCGGCACCAAGCTAATCTATCTTGCCAAAGCCACCTATCATAAGGCTCAGCTTTGCAATTCTTGGGGTGATGGGAAAAGATTCTCATACAGAGCTCAGTCGGCATCTGGCCATGGTTGTGAGAGGTGGGCTGTGCCAGTCACCAGCTGGGTAGAGATCAGGAGGGTATTGAGGTGGTCTAGCATTGGGGGGGTGGGGGCCATTAGGCCACCAGGGCTACAGTAAATGACACACTTACAAATGTGAACAGTTTTACAAAAATGAAATAAAACAGAACTTCAGAGATCAGGGCTGCGGGGGATGCTTCAGACTATTTGTGGGAATTGGGGCTTGGGGGTCTATTTATTGATATTGTGGGGGACTGGGTTTAGGAAAGTGGTTGCTTCCTGTTAGTGGGCATTGCCTCAGGCTTGCAGCACCCTGTTCAGGTGTGCCCTCTGTTTGGCACACCACTTGGGTTCCTGCAAGTCACAGGACCTAGCCGTGGGAACCCTGCCCAGTAAAGAATTGGATGCAGGGTTCCCAGCAAATTGGCATTTGGTGCAAGTCATCTATAGAGCGACTTGCACCATGCCTTTGAGAATCGGGCCCCCAGAGTACACAGAAAGAAGAATAGGAAAAATTGATTATAATAGTTTCCAATGCTAGAAATCTAAAATAAGTCATTTACTATGATACAAATAAATTCTTAACAGCCTTTCCCTTTACTTCTTTTTCAGAAAAGGTCCAGTTCATCATTAAGACCAATCAGTTTCAAACTCCTGAGTTAATAGATCCATTGACTCCCTCTCTCTCTCTCTTTCTGGAGGAGTACATTTACTCTGTCTCCCCCATACTTTGGTATTTGTACGTGGTCAATACCCATGAAGCACAAACATTTGGGGTGTGAACCATGTTTCTGTAAAAAATGTAAACCCACTGGTTTGTCAATACGCTGGTTCACAATGGACTGTATGTGCTCCTGGATTTGTGTTTTTAGAATCCTCACAGTACATCCAATGTAAAGCACATTGAAAGAACACCACAAAACATAAATCACAAATGCAGTGTCACATATGATAAACTCCCTTATGTTTGCACTGAGTGTTGGATCTCTTGGGTGTTTGAATTCTTTACCTGGGATGCAATGTTCGCAGACATTGCATCTCTTACATTTGAACATGCATATAGATCTCTTAGTCAACCAGGTGCTATTGTCTTTCTTTACTTCAATAGATAATCTACTGTGGACAAGTTTATCTCTTGAATTAGCAGCTCAGCTGAAGGTCACTCTGGGATAGGGCTGGGTGAAAATTGCAGATTCCGCTTCTGTGAAAAATTCATAGAATTCCACGATTTCTGTGGAATTTTGCAAGACATTTGCCTTTGGCAAAATTCACACTTTCTGAGGAATTTTCACCTGATTTGTGAAATAATTAAGTGCACTGCGGAAAATATGTAATGAACTGTGGAAAATATTTATTACAGAAAAAAATGCCTCTCAGAGGTGTAATTTGCTGAAAATGTATTTCGCAAGGTATGTAGTCATGTGATTTCATTACTTTCTGTGGGAAATGAATCGGCAAAGCACTGTTTTTTACCATTCCTGTCTGTTTCTTTGCAATACTGTGCCTCTTGTCCAAAGTTAAATTTTATAAGGTATAATTTAAATCTGTAATTTACCGTAATTTTGCATCCCAAAAGTCCGCCATTCACTATTTTCTGTGGAACACACAAAAAAATCCACAAGCAATGTTGTCACCTGATCTTTTTTGATTAGGCTGGAGTCTATGTTTCAAATTGTGAGTTGCTATAACAATCATCTCTCTCTCTCTTTCTTTCTCTCCCTCTCCCTCTTCCTCCCTCCCCCCTCAGGTGACTGCTCCTCCTACTCTGCTGAGCAGTTTAACAGCAGGTGTTGAAAAAGAAAGATTTGAAGCTTTTTGCAACTTACTTTTGTAAATCAAAAAGTTATATTTCAAAGCACTTTGTGACATTTATTTGTGAAATTTTTTGTGAAATCGCTGATGATTCTTGCAGTGTTTTTCTGCAATATAATTGTTGACGTATTGCTTTAACATGTTCTGAGATATTTGTTTGCACACTGGTGGTTCATGAGAGAAAATGGATCTTGTGGTGGCAGAAATGTGGGGACAGAGATGTGTTCATCACTGAGAGTGGTGGTGGCCATGGAGAAGGTGCTAGCACCCTCTGCTTAGTGTCAAATGTTCCACAATTAGGGGGGGGGGCTTGATCAGCTGGGGCTAGCATCAGTACTGCCAGTTTTATGTGGGGCCGGATGTAACTCCAAACCAAAAGGCAGTAATGTCTATGTCAAGCACAAACATAATTCAGGCAAACCTTTGACATCACTAATGCTGGACACAGATGTTGGGTACTTATGGTGGTGAATGCAGTTGAAGCAGAAGTAGTGACTAAAATATGAGTTATTACCCGAACAATAAATGAGGAATCCACAGTTTGCAGGATATTATGAGGTTTATGTAGGCCACTGCTTTTTTAACTTTCTCTTTAGAATTCCTTCCAGTCTGTCACACCTGCCTCCTTCAGGAACTCACAAGGGACACACAATCCCCTGTACTCCTACCTGTGATGGCCACCCGTCATGGAAAGTAGCAAGGTAGTCATGTTAAAAAAAAACACAACAAAAACAACAAAGTTCCTCCCTCCTGAGTTTCTTCCCATCCCCTAATTCCACATACCCCAGAGTTTGTTATATAAATTCCGGGAGGTGTGGGGGCGAAGCTCCACATGTAGGGGGTGTAGGGGGTAAAGCCCCCCACAAAAAACAAGTCAGCCCATTGTAAAGAATGCCATGCACTGCTTGTGTAGGTTGGGGTTTTATCCAGTCTTATTTCAGTGCACACCATTTTACCTGCAGCATCTATTGCTGTGCTATTTTTGTTTTAGGCAAAATGACCCAGAGCCTATTTTAAACATTTTGTCCTGTGTGAAAACATTTCTAGAGGTCACCTTGCAACGAGTGCTAGGGACAGGAAGTGGTGCAGGGGACTGTAGTTCTCAGTACTGCAGGCAAAGAACTGCAAAACCATTTTGTGGATGAATAAAGAGGATTGCCCAATTAAAGGGGTAGACTCCATTGTCCACGGGCCCAGACCAAGATGTGTGGGGCTCTAACGTTTGGATTGGCAGAGGAAGAATTAGGAATGGAGGGGGAGGGGTTAGGGGGAGGTAAAATGAGATCACAAAGGTGGAGTGGCTATGAGGTCTTCATAGGGGTGAGGTGGGAGACAGGGATTGGCTACAATAGAAAACAGCCAATAGATGTGGTGTATTTGGACTTTAAAAAGCCTTTGACAAGGTGCCTCATGTAACATTGGTGCAGAAAATGAAAGGGATGGGTATTCACATGACTCTTGTTAAATGGATCAATTCTTGGCTGACTGGAAGGACCCAGAAAGTTTGAGTAAGAGGCTACCTGTCCGAAAGTGGACCAGTAACTAGCGGTGTCCCTCAGGGGTCAGTATTAGGCCCAGTACTATTCTCACTATTTATTACAGATATGACTAAAAGGATCAAAAGCTTTTGTACTAAATTTGCGGATGATTGAAAATTGGGAGTAGAGGTTGGAAACAGCCATCAGGTAGATGCCTTGAGTCAGGATCTAGGACTTGTAGAGGAATGGGCAGTGCAAAATGGAATGAGTTTTAACTCTAGCAAATGTGTGGTGATGCATCTTGGTATTGAGAATGAATGCAATATCTACACATTAAATGGATTACAACTAAAGGCTGTAATTATTGAGAGGGACCTGGGAGTACAGGTCACAAATGACCTTAATTTTAGCAATCAGTGCAATGAAGTTATTTTTTTATTTTATTTTAGCTTTTGTTGGCCGGGTAAGTACACTAGACAAGTATTATGCCTATTTTCAGGAACGACCCGGGAGAGTACAACATAGGGATACAGACATTGTTTACAGTAGAGAGTAAGTACAGCATGACAAAAGCAAATAGATTAATTGGCTGTATAAAGAAGGCTTTTACTACTAGAAATAGGGCATGCATTGTCCACCTGTACAGAGCTTTTGTTACGCCCCACTTGGACTACTGCACCCGCTGTGGAGCCCCTATCTAAGGAGAGACATAGACATACTGGAGGAGATGCAGAGGAGAGTAACTGGAATGACAGATGGTATAGGAGATATGAATTATGAGACTAGACTACATAGACTAAGTCTATATCCCCTTGAGCTAAGGCGTGCTAGAGGTGATTTATTGCAAATGTACAAGATATCCAGGAATAGCAGCCTTATGCTAAATATAGGCCTACATAATAACAGTAGGGACATGACCCTGAGAAGTCACAAGTACCAACTTAACAACATTTCCTATGCAATTTTTTTTTTTCACACAAAGGATTATACCAATGTGGAATAATTTACCAGGTAAGGTGGCAAAGGCCAATACCTTTGCTACCTTTAAGGACAGGTGGGACAAACATCTGTTATCAGGTTATGGTTATCATTAACCCCGCTAATGCGGGAGACAGACAATATGGGCTATCACCTTCTGCCTGTCTCACACTCCAAGTATAGCTCCAAGTACATGTCACTATTCATTTATTTAATCAATTAACAATTTTTGTATATAAAATTACTGATATAATGCACCTGATACTAATGAATGAAGGGGTTATATAGTGACGTGTAACTGAATTTTGCCACACACCCTAATGAAGGCTTTACGCCGAAGTGCTGGGGTATGAGGCATCTGTCTTGTGCTGTGTTGGACCTCAATAAACTTATTCAAGTTTACTTGCAATTTTTCTTTATGGTACTTTTATTTTGAGAAAGATTGGAGTGTTGGTCTCTTTTCGACTTTATCAATAAGGGAGAACTGTGGTGTACAGGACAAGGCATGGCCCACAAACCAAAGGGTCCTGGGCTGGAAGCCACTCCTCCCTCATTTAATTCCCCCTTCATTGTAGGTGGGAAAAAAAAACTAGGTAGGGAGAGAATTATTTTGAACCCAGGACCCTAGGGTATCCCATTCCTGTGCCCCTTCCTCTGTACCACAGAAGAACTATAGTTAACACAGTGTTTTTTTCCCTTAGTAAGGAAATGACTCAATCATACTTGATCTCAAGTGGCTATTTCATTTTCAAAAATGTGGTATGTGCAAAGATAGGTATAGCTTATTTTTTCACATACCACATTGTTGAACATGAAATATCAACTTGTAATCAAGGATGATTGAGTCATTTCAGTAGATATTTCATGTTCGAAATGTGGTATGTGTGAAAATAAGTTATACCTATTTTCGCACATAACACATTTTGGAAATGAAATATCCACTTCAGGTAAGTATAAGGTAAGGGGGTGGGATTGTGGGTTAGTGGGTGCTCAGTGGGAGGGTTGGGATGTGAAAGGGAGATGGTGGGGACGATGAGGGACCATTTTCTTTTTTTTTCAGGTTAAACACGAAAAAATACATCAGGGATGGTTTTCTTCTTCTTTACAGCTAAAATCAAATAAGTATTTTGTGACACTGGGAGTGGGCTCCACAGTGTTGCACACTGCTAGAAGAGGTGCTTCTACTACCAACATAGGGACTGGGCCCCCTGTTGTCAGAATAAAATAAGAGAAGGGACTGCAATGGAGGGGGTATCTAACACCAGGGGTGAGTATCCCAGTGTCAGAGTATACAATACTAATAATAAATAAATATATGACAATGGGAGGGTGGGGGGTGCCACTATACACCAGGGAAAGATAAGGGGGGGGTGTTACTACATAACAGGGATGGGACCAGCATGGTGGAGTTGAAGGTTGAGGTGCTGGATGCCATACCTTGCGTCATGCCAGCAACACAGGTTCGGGAATGAGCTTGGGTCATTGGGAGTCAGCGGGGGAGGAGAGGATCTAGCATCCATTAGACAGCTCTCCTTTTCTGGGTTGGGCTTCGGGAATTCCCCGCCAGGTAGCAGCTCTTAGTGGTGGCTGGGGGCTCCAACCTTCATGGTGGGTACAATCAATGGGGCACGGTGTTGGTGGGCATTTGCAGGAGTGGGCAGGATTGCACCCTCTACACGCTGATGCTATTGCATGACTGCACCAGTGGGCGGAACAAGTAGAAAATCCCTGGCACCCAGTAGGCGAAGGTGAGCATAGGGTTCAGCCATCATGTCCAATGCCAGACTTTTCCAGTGCATGCTGGCACTCTCTTCAACTCTCCCTGGTCACTCAATTGAATTCTAGATAGAGCACCAGAGAAGGAGGCAGTCCCATCTGGGGGGCTCAGAGCTTGGGGAGTCGGGCGGCTGGGGGACAAGGAGTGGAGATGGGCCCATGTCGGATGTCAGGCTGGAGGGATTTGGGTTGGATGGAATGAGGCTGCATCACATGGCTATGCTGGAGAGAGTCTGGGGGTCACCAGTGTAAGGAGGTAAAAACAGTTGGAAAAAAATATGTAAATAACAGGGATGGGGACAGTGATCAGCACATGTGGGTGCCACTAGACACCAGGGAAAAGGGCCGGCCCAAAGCATACTCTGCAGCCAGCAGCACGAGTTCTAGTTGTGGCTACAGAAGTCAAGAAAACTCAGCTGTTCTCAGACACAGAATGCTGGAAACGTGGTCCTCTCACTAAGCTCAGCACCCGAGATTTCAGGTGCCCAGGAAAGGAGATTCTGACCACCATAAAAAAAAAAAAAAAACATCAGAATGTAGCTAAACGGGTCCTGTTTAGTTAAGTTCTGATGTGTTTTTTGTATTACATTCATTTTTACATTTTTTCTTAATATTGTACATCTCGCTAACAGGAAAACAAGATGGAGGACACAACAGAGCTTTGCAAAAACAAAATAGGCTTTACGTGACCCTACATGCAAAAATGCAGTACCTCCTGTGAAAACAAAAGTATTTTCATGCAGAACATCTAACTTTTCCCATAGGAAATAATGGGAAAATTATAAATTTAATAACTTTTGAACAGATTACTATTTTGTCACCAAACATTCAAAAGGCACATCTGCAAGGCAAAAGCTTTCTAAACTTAAAATTTCAGACCACAACCTAAAACCATTTCTGAGACACAGCTGTAGGAAAAAATGGTAAAAAACATGTAAATTTAGGATTTATTGGCATTCTGTATCTCAAAAACCACACAACGGATTCACATTGTATGTAACACATCCAGAGACCTATGCCTAGAGATTATTCATGCCACATTTTGCGTACATCTGTTGAATGGTTCCAGAGTTATTAAGGTTCATAAATTTGGCTTTAATATAGAAGTTTGCACTCAACCCTATCCATACTGGTGCTACTGCAACAGTATTATACAGGCACTATCATGCCTGTATATTAGGATTAAGCACTTCTATGTTAAACTCAAATTTGTGCAACTTAATAACTTTGCCTCCTTCAACCGATTCACATGCGATTTCAAAAGTGCAGTCTCCGTGCCATGATCTCTTAATTCTGTAAATTTCATGTAGATTGGTTTAGAGCAGGCAAAGTTACAGAGGTGCAAAAAACCACAAACGTCTCTATTTTTGAACATCTTTAAGACTTTTTTCGCCACTCGATAACTAAACAAATTGGAGGCTTTGAAACCTGGAACTTTCAGGTTTGATAAAGGTTGGTCCAAAGTGTATGCTGTTTGGTTTTTAGGTCCCACTGTTAAGTACTTTTTAAAATATTTAATAAAAATGTTCTGTTTCTGAGCATGTGCAGTTCAAAAAAATCAACATTCTATACAGATGCACTCTATCTGCAGGACTACGAAGTGATTTAAAAAAAAGAAAAAGAAAAAAAGGTTGAGAGTTGCTCTGGTACTGTATATCCATGTCTGAGTATGAATATGTGCAATGTTTGTTGCCCCATCCCCCCAAACTAATCAGTTGCTTGTACTTCTAATGACACTAAGCCACTTTCTCAGTGTGCTCCAGTCAGATATTGTAATGTGCACTGAGGCAAATGACAGGGTTATGGAAAAGATGGGCGTGCATCAGCAAGATGTGCTCTATCTGCAGGACTATGAAGTGATTTAAAAAAAAGTAAAAAAAAGTTTGCAAGCTGCAGTCGAGTGTGATCTCCAGTATAGGTGCTCAAATATAATTGTTAGCATCCAACTGAATGAGACGGATGTGTGTGAGTGGAGCTGGGGGGAATCTCAGTAAAGCTGCCTGTATTTCAATTATATTCAGTGTACCACACGTGTTTGTGGCCCTGCTGACCTTTTGAGCCAGAAGGATCACCCAAGAATGCAATCTCATCTTGGAGCAAACAGGGATGAACTATTGAGAATTGTACTGATTGTGGGGTAGAACACTATCCATCCCCCTTCTGCCTCTCACTCATTTTATTTCACTCCATCCTACAATCCTCAGTGCCTATTACCAAAACATAAGTGGCTGTACACTGAGATTCCCCACAACTCCAACATCCATCTCAATTAACTGCTCAAGATTCATACTTCACCACCTATTCAGTTTGGCACTTAAACCATGTCTCTGCTTATGCACGCCCATCTTTTCCCCCACCCTGACACTTGCCTGCTTGCACATTGTGATAGCAGACTCATGCACCCAGAATGAGTCATGACTTGTGAATTTATAACTGTGTGTCCTGTGAACTGAGGACTATCCATACTCAGAGACTTTCATTCTATGCCAGTCACATTGGATGCCCTCCTGTTTTTTCTCCTTTCAAGTCACTTTCCCACTTGAACATATCAATACCTGACTCAGACGCCCCCAACTATTCATTAGTTGTGAGTAAACCCTTAGCTTTTATGCCCATGCTGGGACAAGCAGACCTGCAGCACCCACCAACCATTGCTGGCAACACTTTTTCCTGGCCATTGCACAAAAAATGAAGGAGAATAAATAATGAAGTATGCTACAGAACTCCAGAAAATTAGAAGAATAAATACCAAAACAAAAAACTGAAATGTGCTTGCTCATTTTTTGAGGCAAAGAACAAAGGGGCTGCATATTGTGCCTGTATTATCCCTGAACAGGTACTGCCATGTAAAATCCAAGGAACAAAGGAAAGATTACACTGAGATGGGATGCATAACTTATTTTTAGGGATTCAAAAGTCATCAGATTCCCCCTCCATGAACTTGGTTTTAGTTACTGTGTGCTATAAATCACCTATTGCATTTCATAGTGCAGAGGGTGGTTTATAGCACACAGAAGCATGGTATTGTATGTTGCCTGTGCATTTTCTGTTAAGCAGAGCTACTACTACCTATAGGGTTCCATGTCAAACGGGCAATGTTTAATGATCGTGTTTAAAATAAGCGAGTGTTACTGGGAGACTGCATATGTAGCAAGTCCAATGACAACGAAGTGCATATTAGCACAATACAAATATAGCAAGCATCATTTGAGCAACTTTTGATATGCGCAATGGACTATATGGGTGAGATAACTTCCCTTACCCATTTACTGTACGGGGATATTAGAGGCAATGCCCCTTAAATAATCCTGAAGACTATGCTCTCCGTTGTCACGGATGACCTGCACGAGCTGCTCAGTCAAATCAAGGTAGCGCCTCCTACCGATTCCATTTGCTGCCCTTGACACTATCTGCTCCATATGAATGGTTGCCATTCTTTCTTCCTCCTGAATACAATCTAGACTCTGACTCCGTGTAAATTCCACCGAAATTCTCAGCAATCTGGGTGCACTGTGACACACCCACATTTATAGTGAATTGCTCCCAACCCCCCATTTCTATTATTCTCACCCGAGATGCTCCTTGACTTTGGGGTAGGCTATATCAGTGATCACCGACATTGTTGTTTGTTCTAGTGATAGGTTGCTATCATTGCTTTCACTACAATGGCATTTGCTCCAGATGCCTGCCACTATAGTTGTGCATTTGCTCATATTACAGTAGCTGTAAATCATTCACTGATTTGTAATCCCTCATATTGAAGTGCTCAATTGATATTCTACCTACCTATTGCTTGTTCCATGTATGCTGTTACAAGTAATGTGACAGTAGTCATCCTTTAGATGGTGGTTTGTGGTGGGTTACTGAAACAGTCCCGCAGACACTGCCTGCCTGTGTTAAATCTTGCTGTACTGGGACAAACCTGGGGAACTGATAAAGGGTGTGGGTGTAGATGTTTTACTTGCATTATACAAAACATCTGACTCTAATAAACGACAGCTGTGTCATACAGAACTTGGACTATATGACACAGCTGTCTTTAATAAATGACAGCTGTGTCATATAGTACTTCCACTATAGGACACAACTATCATTTATTAAAGACAGCTGTGTCATGTAGTGCAGAAATCAGCTGCTGTGACTGGGATCAGGGATGGGGCTACTGTCATTGTAGCCCTGCCATCCTGACTGTGCCTCAAACTGTTTTCTGCACACTGGGGTGCCCCAATCTCCAGTGGCAGTTTATGTATTTATTTATTTATTTCATTTTTTTTAATTCCATCCTGACTGTTCCTCAAACTACTTTCTGCACACTGCGGTGCCTCAATCCCAGGTGTCAGTTTGCATATTTATTTATTTAATTAATTAATTTATTTTGTATTGTTGGTAATTAATTTCTGACACTGGGATGCCCACTCCACAGAGTTGGATGCTTCCCCTATGTGCAGCTTCTTTATTTATTAACTCTGCCTACATTGAGGGACCCAATCCCCATGTCGGCTTTTACATACCCCAGCAGTGTGGGACACTGGGGAGCCCACCCCCAGTGTCCCTAAATACTTTAATTACTTTTATGTTACCCTAAAAAGAAAGAAAAGTCCTGCAACATCAGTCCATCATGGTCGCTGCTGTTTCCCAACCACCAAATGACCCTCCCCCTAAGCACCCACCACCCATTCCCCCTTACCTTATACATACCTACAGAGGTCAGCGCTGTCACCTTCTGTGGACCGTGAGACATCTGCACTCTTTAAAGTCGAACTGCAAACTGAAGAATCAAGGTAAGATCCGTACAATGTATTTCAATGGTGTTTTCAACTTATGTTGATATTTTTGCTGTTTTTTGGTACTTTTTCACTGAATTTTCAACATGGGCTTTTTGGGACCCCACCTCATGAACACTGTCACTGTGGTTCATTAATTGGGCCTGGAAGGTGATTTTGTGGTTGCTGTGAGGAATCACTTTTCAGGACTGATTAACAAAATGACAGTGCCAGAGTTCATGAGGTGGGGACCTAAAAAGCCCATGTTGAATATTTGGTGAAAAAATTCCTAAACATGGCCACATTATGAGTGTGTGTTGCACCATTTCTACGCAGGCACATAACTTTGGTAATTTACAAAATTTTGTCTTCAGATTTTCAACATACCCATTTTTTCACACCACCTCATGAACAGTTCAGCTGTCATTTTTCACATCATGTCCAAAACTTGTTACATAGATACATAGATACATAGACAGTGTCGGCAGATAAGGGCCTATGGCCCACCCAGTCTGCCCATTTGAGCTTGGAAGTTCAGTTTATGTTTTCCTAGAAGTCTGTTGCCCCTTATCCCTGACCTCCAGAATTCCTTAATGTCTATCCCATGCATTCTTAAATCCCGTGATTGTTTCAGCCCCCACCACTTCCTCTGGCAGGGTGTTCCACTTGTCCACCACCCGTTCTGTGAAGAAATTCTTCCTCATGTTTCCTCTGAATCATCCTCCCTCCAACTTCATCCCATGCCCTCTAGTCCTGGAACATATTTTTCGCTTAAAAATAGTGTATTCCTGCACCCTGTTCCTCCCTGTGAGATACTTGTATGTCTCTATCATATCCCCTCTCTCCCTCCTGTCCTCCAGGGAGTACATGTTCAGTTCCTTCAACCTGTCTTCATAGTACTTGTGATGCAATCCATGCACCATCTTTGTTGCCCTCCTCTGAACCTTCTCTATCCTGTCTATGTCCTTACGTAGGTATGGTCTCCAGAACTGTACACTGTACTCCAGGTGGGGCCTCACTAGTGTCTTGTATAGTGGAATTATGACCTCCCTTTTTCTGCTGGTGATGCCCCTGCCTATACATCCCAGCATCCTTTTGCTTTACCTGCTGCCTTGTCACACTGTTTCCCTACCTTGAGGTCATCAGAGATGATAACCCCAAGATCCCTTTCCTGCTTGGTGCATGCTATATCCTCACCCCCCAACTGATATATTGTGCCAGGGTTTTTGTGCCCCATATCATTATCTTGCACTTCTTTGCATTGAATTTCAACTGCCAAACCCCTGACCATTCTTCAAGATTCTGCAGGTCCCTTCTCATTCTGTCTACACCCTCTGGTGTGTCTACTCTGTTACAGAGCTTTGTGTCATCAGTGAACAGTGAAATTCTGCCTTCTAGGTCCTGTGCAATGTCACTGATGAAGATGTTGAATAGAACCGGTCCCAGGACTGATTTCTGTGGTACCCCACTGGTCACTCTTCCCTCTGTGGAGTGACAGCCATTTACCACCACCCTCTGTGTCCTGCCACCCAGCTAGTTACCTACCCACCACACTACTGTCCTGCCCACACCCATATTCCCCAGTTTGTGTAATAGTCTTCTATGTGGCACAGTGTCAAAGGCCTTGCTGAAGTCCAGATAGGCCATGTCCACTGCTCTCCCCTGATCCACCTCCCTAGTCACCCAGTCAAAAAATTCAACGAGGTTGGTCTGACATGACCTCCCCCTGGTGAAACCATGCTGCCTTGGGTCCTGTAGTCCATTGACAACCAGATGTTCCGCCAATCTCTCCTTCAGTAGTGCTTCCATGATCTTCCCCACTACCAAGGTGAGGCTGACTGTTCTGTAGTTCCCTGCTTCCTCTTTGTTCCCGCTTTTGTATAAGGGGACTACATCTGCTGTCCTCCAGTCTTTGGGTACCTCCCCTGTTTCCAGTGATCGGCTAAACAGGATAGCCAGAGGTTCAGCCACCACCTCTCTTAGTTCTTTAAGGACCCTGGGGTGCACCCCATCTGGCTCCATTGCTTTATCAACTCTTATTACTTCCAGTTCCTTCAGGACCCTTTCTCATGTAAAGGGACTTGTGTCCATTTCTGCACCATTCTCACCCCTTGTACTCCCTTCAGACCCATTACCCTCCTCTTCCTCAGTAAAGACTGAGCAGAAATACCTGTTCAATATGTCAGCTTTACTGTTGTCATCCACCACGCAGCCCCCATCCTCCCCCTTCAGTCTCACTATCCCTCCCTTTGTTTTCACACCTGTGGCATGGAATGGCATTTCAGCATGGATTTAAAAATGTTCACCTATGGGCCTTATGAGGTGGGATCATAAGAAGAATATGCTGAAATTTTTTGCTCAAAATATTGAAAAACAAAGAATTTATTAAATATCATTGATTGCAGGGATGTCCATTGCACCTCTGGGGAACACATTGCCTTACCGTGCCAGTGAGCTGAGTTCAGAAGTAAATTCAGTGAGCCAGTTTACTGGGACAAGGCTGATGGGGAAGGTGCTGCTGCATGCAGCACCAGTCGTGGCCTGGGTAGGGATGAAGCAGTGATTTGGTGCAGACACCACACCCTGTGGTGGGTCTGGGAACCTCACCCACAGGGTATTGAGATGTGTGCTGGGCTCTGCTGGGCCCATACAGTGCATCATTGGTAGCATGTGAATAAGATGAAAGCAAAAAGGTGACTCAATAACAATGACAGCAAAATAGCGAAAGCACTAACGGTGACCTCTAATAAATGGCGACAGGTAGAAAATGGCAACTATGTTGCCATAACCTTCTCCAGTATCAAGGAGCACCTTGGAGTATGATAATTAGAAGTAGCAGAGGGTACGGAGGTGCATCCCCCCCATTGGGGTTGTGAGGGGTGGAGCCCCCCAAGTAGATGAAAGGCTGACAGGTGTGCAGGTGTGTAGTTCAGTAAAGATATCTGCCACATACCTTGGATAATGGATAATGAATATGCATCTCATGCACCTGAAATTGCATCCTTACAACAATGAACTGAGCAGTCAGAACAGCCACCTGTTGCAACTTTCATTCAATAATATTTGCTGTTTCATGTGATAACAGCTAACTGGATATCAGTTGTAAATTCACTATATATGACGGTCACAGTAATTTTAGGGTGTCATTAATGCATTCGCCTTTTTGGATTTGTGCTTTTGATGTTCGCCATTTATTATTAGCTGCTATCACATGGAGTCGCATCATGACTGTCTCCAAAATTGTATTTAGCTCATTTTAGGCAGGTCCTGAAGTTTCCTGCGCAAATGATAATACAGTTCCAGGACTTTCTCCAATATTGAATTTATCTTATTCTGTGCATTAGGGACCTTCACAGTGCAAATGAGGATACAGTTCAATTATCACAAATAAAAGGGAAATTCTTTGCAAAAAACTATGTTAATTCAGACATTAGGGTTGTAAAAACACAAAGCGCACAAAGAAGGGAAATAAAAAACATTAGGGATTTGGGTCACCAGAGTACTGACGATTCAGTGGTGGAGTCTTACTGGGGGTTGTCAACCCTAATGCCCACCCCTACCTACATCAGATGAGGTCAAATGAGATGTCTTCATGCAGAGCCTTTAGGGCTCTGTGTGAAGAAAGCTCTGAAAGATTATGTTGACCACACTGTATCATTATGAGGCACTAGGTTGGAGCTGTATCTTATGCTTTGGACAGGAGGCTACAATTTGCGGGGGGGCATTAGGTTTGGCAACCCCAAGTAAGACCCCACCACTGATTGGCCAATACTCTGAAACCCAAATCCCTAATGTTTTTTTCATTTCCCGTCTTTGTACGCTTTGTGTTTTTACAATACTAATGTCTGCATTAATGTAATTTTTGCAAATATATATATTTATACTATTTAACTAATTATCTATTTCTGAGTTATATAGAAATATCTGGATCTATATAATATACAGCTTCCACTGGCACAGTAGTGCCAGTATAGTTAGGGTTGAGTACAGAGTTCAATGTTAAACCCTTAAGTCTTTGACAAAATTGTCCTTAATTTAGCATGCATTGTCCAACAGGCAAGTTCACAAAATATGGGGAGTTACATGATGGTAGCTTATTCAGTTTATTTCAATAATATCACATTTTTCTCCAACACTTGTTACATTATTTTTGCTCTCACCTACAGCCTAGATGATACTGAATTATTTTCCAAAACTTTAAAGGACTGGATATTCAGAAATGCTCCAAAGGCAGGTGCAAGTCTGACACAGTGCAAGTCAGATGTGCCATGGTATAACGGGAGCCATATTCAGAAGATGCGCCCCCTGAAATGCTCCTGTGCAAGCTGGATGAATATGGCAAAGATGCACCATATCCAATCCATAGATGCACTGGCTCAACCAGACATGCGCAGAGCAGACCTGAGCACAAACCCAGTGAGCAGCGTAGGAGCAACAGGCTGCAGGGACACATAGCCAAGGAAGCACAGGGGCAGGGGACACAGGACCCCACCAGCAGAGCACATCCAGGTACACAGAAGCACTGACCTAGAGGTAACACAGGGCACATGGGGATGGTGCACAGATAACCCCAGTCCACCAACCAGTGAAGAAGCACCCTGCCAAAACCCCACCACCACCTCCATGCCAATGGCAGGGCTATGTAACAGACACCCACCAGGCAGGGCTGCAGGGCACCATGGGCAAGGTGCCAGGTCATGAGAGAAACACATACAGCAGGTGACCATGGGTGAGTGAGGCACAAGGCACACAGGGCCACACAGGGCACCAGCCAGAGTGGGGAAGGGCACTGCAGTGCTGCCCACTGTGGAGACACGCAGCACCACAAGCAACTGATAGGCAAGGCAGAAAAGTGCACAAAGTGCAGAGGCAGGCACAGACCACCATGGGACACATGACACAGGGCCACGCACAGGACTGTATAAAGGTCCACCCTCCCAGTGATCACAGGAGCAATGGCCCAGGGGGATGGTGGAGGTACACCAGAGATATGGCAAAGCACAGCAGAACAGACACTTGCAGCATGGCTCCACACTCCACCTGCAAAGCAGACACAGACACAGAGATGTAGCAAGAAAAATGTTTTGTAGAAAGATACAATTATGTACAAAAATAAAAAACAGGGGTAGGAATGGGGGAGGGTAAGAGGAGGATGGGGACAGGAACCAAAGGCTATACAATGGGAAAGGTGTACTGCAGGGAGACAGGGTAGGTGAGGGTAGGGGACTATATATATATATATATATATATATATATATATATATATATATATATATATATATATATATATATATATATATATATATATATATATATAGGGCTTAACACTGTCCTTGGTCCACTGCCACCAGCAATCCCAGGCCCTCCCTGCATGGTGACCATCTCTCGTTGGTGCAGCCTGGTCACCAGAGGATTGGCCTGGGACCCCTCCACACTGCCATCCTGGAGACACCTAGGAAAAGGGACAGGACAGGCAATCAGTGAAATGCCACAATGAACCCCTACCCACCCACAGCTTGCAGTGGACAGTGGGGGCACACACCACTGGGGGGACCGTAATGGACCCATGCCCAGAGGGCCACACCAGCCATCCACATAGCACACCACAATGGTGCTGACAGGCAGACAGTGTTGTGCAGTGGGCAAATGGGTGCATGGGCACACGGCACAGAGTGAGGGCACCCATCACAGCACACATGGTGGATACCATGTGCAGGCCTCCCCAGGTGGCACAAGGCCACCGAAGGCTGCGTAACAATGGCACACCCAATGGACATAACACCCACCATGGCCACGCAGACACATGGCTGGGGTGACCATGGCTGGGCCCTGTCCCCACTGGTATTCCACAGAGATACAGAACAGCAATGTGACAATGTATACCTACCCTGCGCTGTCCAGCTGGTCCAGCCAGTTGCACCCAAGTGCAGCCCTGCATCATTGCTGACACTGCCTTGGCCCTCCTGTGGTCCTCTAGCCCTGTGGAAGGAAAGAAGAGAGGATGACATGAGTACACAAGCACACACGGACATCCCTCCCACCTTCACTCAGCCTGATTGATGCATGTCTCTGTCTGTCCCATGGGCCCCATGCCCTCATGACTTCAACACACGAAGCAGCCATGCATGATGCACAGTGACCACCAGGACTGTGACAGCTCCCTACAGTGGACCGTGCTGCTCAGTGGAACACCCACTACAGATGAGCTCTGTGCACACATGCCATTTGTGCATACCAACCTGGCTGTGGCACTGCCCCATGCTGAACACGGGCCTGCTTCCAATGCAGCCAGACTGGGTCCTTCTGCCGCAGGTTCCCATAGTGGTGGTGGCATTGTTCCACCATCCTGGGCACCTCTGTCCGCCACTCCATATCGGTGGCCACCTGCTGCCACATGTGGCAGCACGGTTGTTGCAGAGGTAGCAGCCCATATAGCTGGACCTCGTAGGGTTGTACCACTGCCACCAGATTTATGAGTTCCACATTTGACCAATTGCTGGCCCTTCTAGAGCTTCCCTGTCCTGCCATGCCATACAGCAGTCAGGCTATGTCATGGAAAATGGCCGACAAACCAGGCACATGGGGATGCATGTGTATGATGCTCAACCATGAATGGTAAGAAGCAATCACGCAGCATGTGGCTGCATGATCGTAATGTGCAGTGCAGTTGTATAGCACGCCGCCGCACATGTGCACAACACCATGGATAGGTGGGTGTACGTGGTCATGTACATAACCCTGATGGCACAGGGCATGACCCTGCATGGCAGCACGCATTTGCCCAGTGGTCACTGCACACCGCATCGAGTACAGAGTGCAGCCATGCTGTAAGAGCAGTGCCATGATGTGCACGCATGTGTGATGGCCCACTAGCACCACATGTGCAATGACACACCATCATGCATGGTACGCCAGTCATGCAATAGGCATGTGCTACACGCATATGCCAGAATTGCACAACAAGAATACTCCAGCGCAACTTGATTTTGCCCAGTGCATTTACGCGATATTCCGCTGCCATATGCAAATCACCTCATCAGCCAATGCGCGGCGCAGTATGGTGCATTAGCATATCATTACCATCGCGCACAAGCTCATTTGCATGCGATGCACCTTATAAATGCCACTGAACAGCACAGGACATGGACCGGTACTGCAACCTTTTAGGTAAGTGGATGCTAACGCAAGGATCCAGAGGCCAACAACAACACTGCAATGGGGGAATGCTCTGGGTCATGCTGACACTGACCCACTGTGCTGTCACTGTTCACAGGTAGCAACATGTCTGGCAATGATGGTGGTGAGGAGGATGGTGGACCTGCCAACAAACGCAAGCCCAACTTCACTAGGGAGGAGCAGAATGCCCTGTTCCAGGCCTACCTGGACAGGGAGGACCTGCTCAGTGGTGCCACATGCACTCCTCAGGAACAGTCGGCAGGGTGGGATGTCGTCTCCACATATGTGAACACACACGGCAGGCACCAGTGCAGTGTGCAGGAGTGCTGCAAGAATGTAGGCACTGACAAATGGAAGATAAAGGAGAAGGTGGCAGCCATATGGGCTTCACGCAGCAGAACCGGTGGGAGCTCATCCACTATGCCCACCCTGTTGGCCACAGAGGAGCTGGTGACAGTCACCATCAGCTGCACAGAGGTCGAGGGAGTGCCTGGTGGCAGCTTTCAGATGGGTGGCAACCCCTCACTGCATGGTGAGTATGCACTCCACATGCATGTCTGGCAGGTGTGGAATTAGACATGCAGGTGTGCATGCTGCCGTGCTGCATGCCACATGTGTGGGCAGCCACCACTGGTCAGGGCACCCCATTGGATGGCAGCAAAGGTGACATGCACACCGGGGAGGGGCACACACAAATGATGCGACAGCATCACTAACACTCTATTTCTTTCTTGCAGCACCATCACGCCTCCATGGGGAGAATGGAGTGGAGGTGGCCGCAGCCACAGTCATGGAAGATTTAATATACACCTCCACTGGCATCCGTGGCAGGGACAGGCTGCAGCTCTGCAGTGTGGGGCATGTTGATGTCCTTGACCGTGGGTCAGATGACGCCCTGGCTGAGTTCCTGTGGGATGTCAGTTTGCCCGTGCTGTGCTAAGACTCAGCTGGGGGCTGAGTCTGACTCCAATGCTGACCTAACACTGATGTTGGACAGCGTAGGGGCTGTGGTTCCTGGCACACATCAGGAAGTATCACAGGCAACAGCAGAGCCCAGTGCTGCACCTGCGGCTGCACAGCTGCGACCCATCCCTGCCGGCATGGTGGTGTGTGGCACCACCGCTGTGTCCAACATAGGTGATGGTGCTGTTGAAGATGTGTCAGTGCAGGGCACTGCCCATCAGATGGTCAGGCAGTGGCAGCAGGGTGCAGATACCACCAAGCAGGATAACACAGGGTCCACTGCCGGTGTGCCCGAGGACACTGTACCCCCAGTACAGCCCCCTGTGCAGTGTCCACCTGAGCGGGATGCTGGACAGCAGGCCATGTCACCCCCAACAGCCCAGCATCCTGCCCAGGAGGCACAGGATGCTGAACAGCTGGCAGAGTACACCCAGTTGCTGTGGGCATCCATTGCACACCAGGCGCTGCTTGCCACAGAGGTGCATGCACTGCGGGCAGATGTGCATCAACTGGCTGAGCAGCAGGACAGGGGTACTGTGCAGCTTACTGATGAGCTCCGCCAGATTCGGGAGGCCATGACCATGGCAATGGACCACATGACTGGTGCCATTGTGACTGGGCTCATGTCTGTGGCAGCCACTGGGCTCAGTGGTGCACAGAGGACCCACTGCAGTGCTCTGTCCACCCCATGGTCCCAGCATCTGGTGACACCCTCACAGTGGATGCCGTGCTCTGATGTTGGCATCCCAGACACCCCTGATGCTAGCCTGTTTAGCCGCCACTCCAAACCATTGAGGACACGGTCACGGTCCCGGACTTCAACCCTTGGGGGTGCATCAGATACATCCCACTTGGCTGATGTGCAGCCTGTGGTCACTGACCAGCTCCAGCGTGACTGCCCACATGGCCATAGTGGCCAAGGAACCATGTGGTTGACCTGATGTGTGTGCTGCTCTTACCTGCTATCTGCTGCTGCTGCCCCATGCACACATGGGTGGTGGTGGTGGTGTCACATGCATGTGGTTGCATGCCCTCCATGTGTTCTGGCTGGGCTGCTTGGCCATGTGTCGTGGGTTTGATGAGGGCAGCTCTGCACCACTTGTGCCTGTGCACAGGTGCCATGCTTCTGATCCATTCCATGTTCCTCAGCCTGTGTGTGTGTGTGTGTGTGTGTGTGTGTGTGTGTTGTCCATGCCTGTGCTCTGTGTGTGTGTATGTGTGTCTGTGTGTCACTGTCTCCACCATGCCTGCTGTGCACCCCATACACTGCATGCATCCTGCTGTGCACATCCAGGCCTGTGTGTGGTGTGGTGGTCTGTGTGACCCATACATGTGTGTTGGTGGGCATACCTGTGTTCTCCATGACGCTCCTGTGCAATCGTGTCCCAATGTCTCCTTGCCTCCACTGCTAGACAGGGTCCCACCTCCCCAGTGGTGGCTGCCCACCACCTCCGGCCCATTGTCACCGTCATCCCCACTGCTGTCACCCTCATCCACCTGGACAGCTATCCCATGGTCAATGGCTATGTTGTGTAGAATGCAGCAGGCCAGGAATAGGCCACATGCTTTCTATGGGCTGTATTGTAGGGCACCACCTGACCTGTCTATGCAACAGAATCACATTTTAAGCATGCCAAAGACATGCTCAGTGATACTGCACGTGCTGGCATATGCCTTGTTATATCTCTCCTCTGTGGGGGACACCGGTCTCCAGTAGGGGGTGAGCAGCCAGGGCTTGAGTGGGTATGCACTGTCACCTGTGTGGGGGAGGGCATGATTAACAATGTGCTGTGTTGTGGTGACCACCCTGTCCCAGTCACTCACTGCCCACTCCACTATGCCTGCCCTTTCTGCCCTCCGTCCTTCCTCCCACGGCCATGATGCACTCACCCCCGGCCTATGCCCTACTCACCCACCAAGTGACCCAAGGGGATCTCCCCATGTTTGAATCCCTGGCACAGTACAGAACTGTGCCAGATAAATGCATCATGTGCACTCCCGGGGTGTGTGGTGCAGACATTGAGCATGCACCCTGTGGCATTGCGCACCACCTGGCCGTTGATGGATGCATACCCTTTATGATTTATGTATGTTGGCTCCTCAGGGCCAGGTGGTGTGCGAATGCCCATGTGGGTGCAGTCTAGGGCCCCAATCATGCCTGGGATGTGTGCCACCCTGTGGAAGTCCTGCATGTTTGCTGTATGCTCTGTCTGTGTGCTTGGGAAATGTATGTACTCCAAAGCACGTGGCAGCAGAGCATTGAGGAACTGCATGAGGAGGTAGGATATGGCAACTGGGTGATGCCCATGGTGTCATCTGTTGGTCTTTGGAAGGCCCCCTTGGTGAGCAGGCACATCACTGCGGTCACCTTAGTCTCCACTGACATGATATGACTATGTCTGGTGGGTGCCTGCATCTCCTCACTGAACAGCACACAGAGCTGCCTCAGAATGCCCCTGTTCAGGTGGTACTGGCCCACAATCTCAGCATCACTGTAATTCTCAAATGTGATGTGGTCATGGTACTACCTGTGTTGGGCATACCGCTGATGGGCCCTTCGTCAGCCACATTGATGTTCCTCCATCCTTCTCATGCCCCTGATGACCTCATCTATCAGAAATGGTGCACTGTCCATCTTGGCAGGCTGCTTGCACAGGTTTGCACATCTGCTGTCTGTGTGTTTGAGTCGGTTTTTATAGGCTCAAGTCTGGCCAGCTCATCTTGTGTTTTGCTCCGGACTTGTGCCATGGTTTCGGGCTGAATATGCCATTTTGCCACTTATTCATGGGAATGCCCCCCCTGCACTTGCGCTGCATACATTACTTTTGTGCAATGGTGCAGTGGGACTTCGCTGAGCAGCCGCGGTATTTGAATATCGCTCAGTGGTGCAAGTGTGTAGTTCCACAGCACAACTTAGTTGCATCATGTGCAACTGTTCTGAATATCTAGGCCTAAGTGTACAAGAGGCCTTTGCCAATGCAGTGCTTTTCAATGTTTCATGGAAAAATAATAATCAGTTCCAGAATTTTGAGGATTTCTTTTTTTCTGAGCATACTCAGTAGGGTTTTAGCCTTTAATCCTCTGATACAACCAGAAAATGTTGGTGTCATGAGCATTTTGCTTTCACACCACTTAGTGTTTTTGGGTTGTGAGGAACATTTTTGGGTCATGACAGCCACCATCTTGTTTTTATTTTAAACTAAAATCATGAAAAATACATAACAATTATGTATTAAAAAAAAAACACCTGAACCTAGATAAACAGAACTCATTGAGCTAGATTATGGTGATTTTAGGCTTAGAAATTTGTTTTCTGGGCACTCCAAAATCCGGGTTGCCCAGCCTGGTGAAAGGAGTCATTTTTCAGGCTATCAGGCAAGAATTCTTCTGTTGCACACAAAATGGTTCGACAGGAGATTTTTTTTCTTGGCTCACACACAAAAAACTCTCATTTACATGCTCCCACCCCTTTTCAGCTCAACCAGCCCTCCCTTGTCCTTCTTGAATGCTGTGCATGCAAACAAATCTGGATGCTTATCTCCAGTACTGCTTCACCAACCCCTCCCCTCCCCTCCAGATTGCCCCCTCAATACATAGGTGGTGACACTGGAGTGCCCACCCCATGCCACCAATCAGTAAATGCTGACACTTGGGTGCCAATCAACAATGTCGGGTATGGTCCCTATAGAAAAATAAAACTGTCCCTCATTGTTCTATTTTTTTTAAAACCTTTTAAACCTGGAAAGAAGAAAACAATCCCTCCTGATTTTTTTTAATTGGCAAAGAAGAAAATGGTCACTGACAATGTCAGCCCCACACCACCACCCACCCACCCACCCCACCCCAGCACTCACCACTCACCACTCCACACCATCCCACACACCCTTACTCACCTAAAGATAGTTCTGTGTTATTGATTCACCCTCCGATCAGAAAGACTTCCTCCTCCTGGAACTGCGACTACAATTATGAGAAAATAAGTCCAATCAATGTATTCAATCAGGTGTTAACTTTTAATATTTTTACACCAAATTTTCAACATGGCCTTTTTGGGACCCCACCTCATAAATAAGGGTGGTGACATTTTTCAAATCCATCCCAAAAGGTGATTTCACATTCGCTGTGCAAATTGCCTTTCTAGTAGGTCTTAGAAATTTTCACCTACCGGGTTCATGAGGTGGGGTCATGAGATGACCATGTTGAAAATTTGCTGGAAAAATATGACTCAATGACAAAGTTATGAGAGAACATTGAAATATTTTGATGTTTACTCATAACTTTGCAAATCTTCAATATTTTTCAACCAGACTTTCAACATGGACTTTTTGGGACCCCTCCTCATCAACAAGGTAGGTGAAATTTTTTAAATCCATGGTGAAAGGTGATTTCACAGTTGCTCTGTGAAATCACCTTTTGGGATAGAACTAAAAATGTTCATCTACTGGGTTCATGACACAAGGTCATAACAAGTATATACTTAAAATCTGTGATCAAAGTATTAAAAACAACAAAGCTATGATTGCAGGTTGACATTTTTCTGTGCTCGACCATTACTTTTGTCATTTTCAACATTTACACTCCAGACATTCAGCATAGCCAATATTTCATGCCACTTTATCAACATAACAGGTGTCATTTTTCAAAGCCATGCCAAAATGTGTTTTTGCACTTGTGGTGCAAAATTACTTTTTTACCTAGTATTCTTTAGATGACATGTCATGTTTATAAGGGTGAGTCATTAAACAACTATGTTGACATTTGAGAGTTAAAGTTAAATAAAAACTAAATATATCCAAAATGGTGTGTTTTGTGCCAGTATTTGGCCCACTTGGTAATATTTTGTGAACAACTAAAAAGGTCACACAGAGTACAGGTGGTGCTAGCCCAATAAAGTGCTATTCAATGTAAAAACAAAAAGGGGCCTGTCACCAACATCGTAAATATAAAGGAATCACTGGAAGTTATAATACATTATTAAAATAGTGCATTACTTTATTTCCACATTTTCAAGCATACACAATTCCTAGTGCTCAGGTGTGAACACACAGGTCCTGACATTTTACACACATGCTCTTTGACAAGAGACTGCACAGCAGTGCCCAGGTATTGTATTTAAGGTGCACATGTAATTCACAGACCTGAAAATAAGATAATATAGTGCAATCATATCAATACAAAACATTGAAGCATTTCATCACAACACAATTAAGACATAAAAGAGTTAAAAACCACCAATTGTGCAAAGGGACATCCTATATGTACAGTAGGCCAGTACAAAGATGTTATAATAGCTTCCATAGATAATTGTTCTGCCTTAATTAATACTGGAATTTCTCAGCTGTTTACCGGCATGCTAAATTTTATACAAACCCTTAGCAAACATTCTCCATTACCACACAGTTAATAATAATGCAAAGCTCTGAAGCATTTAGCTACAATTTAAAAATGATTAAAGCTTTTTTTTTAAATATCTTATTTGGGATACTACTGAATGTGGTGGAAACAGTAGTGTTAAGTACACTCTGATAGTTGCTTCTGCATATATCAACTACTGAGCCCTAACAAGTTACTATTCGACTTTTGAAAGTGACAAATTGTTCATTTTTATTCATGGCTTTTGCACAATTTCTTGATCCTGAAGTGTGTAGTTAGACAACATTTTAGAATGATCAGACTCACAATCTAAGATGAACTCCTGTAATGATTAAAATGATGGATCAGACACAGAAATGCCATAATCTCCTTTCTGTTATTAAGCCCTGGAAACCTAGTTGCCTGTGTAGCAAATATCCAGAATGCTTCCCTTCTAACTAGCAATGCCTTAAAGTCACCACCTCTTGGACCCAGGAAAACATTTTCTATCCCCATGAAAATTATGTTTAGCCATCCCTGTTGCCTCAAGTCCATGTGCTGATAATGCTGAATCAAACGCATTGTTCTAAATACTTCCAATGTGTTCCCCAATGCATTCTTTAAATTTACATTTTGTTCAATCAATGTAAAATGCACCACATGTACAACTTGCTAAATAACCTATTCCTATGGTGTCACCATTGATACATTTCCTCACTTGAATGATTTCCCCAGTCCTGGGGTTGAGGACACTGGAGGTTTGTTTAACAAAAGGACAATACATGCACCTTCCACACTTGTGTGTGATTGCAGAGAGGAGGGCAACCATGTACATTTAATTTCACAAGGCTGCATATTATGCATCACCCTATCTCGAATGTTACTTGGTTTTTTGGAAACCATCCTCTGACACTGAATTATACACTCTGACAACCTGGGTTCTGTTTGCAAAATATTCCAATGTTTATTTATGATTCTTTCAACTTTTGTTGCCATAAGATTATATTCTGCAACAAAGTTCTGACCCCCCCCCCCCTCCGAGTATGTGGGGTCAACAAAGTATCCCTCCCTGTATTTTTTGATCTATAATATGCATATTCTATGTCTTTCATACTGTAGCCTCACTCATAAAAACTCTGACTCAATTCTTCTGGTCTAGATTCAAACTCAGCATCAGTGCTGCAAGTGCATCTGATTCTAAGAAACTGTCTTGTGGGTATACTCTTAATAGTGTGTCATGGCTGACATGAGCTGGCTAACAATAGCTTGATTTTGTCAGTTTCCTTTCATTGCAAATCTGTATCTACCCCTACTGCTGCATGTTTCATGATCACAACATTCAAAAATGGAACTGTGTCATAGCTTGTTTTTGTGATGAATTTGAAATATGTATTTGTATTTTCTAAATATTTGACAGAATCCTCAAGCTCCCTCTCTGTGCCATTCCACACTATTTGTATATTGTCTATATAACATCTATACAAAACCATCTTGTCAAAACATGGATGCACCTTGGCATGAGTCCCTTTTGCCTTGAAAGTATCAAACAAAATTCCATGCTGTTTTGGCTGTAGATGAGAGCACAAAAATGCCAAAAAGTAGCATTTTTATGTAGTTTTGATAATTCTGGATATCAAAATCCAGATAAGCACCCATCACAGAACTTCCCACACCTGGAGGACTTTCCACTCAGACCATGCATGCCAAAGTTTTAGCAATTTCATCAAAAACCATCACATTTATTAAGGTACAAAGACTTGGGTTTAACACTGAACACCTGGCTTAACCCTAACTACAATTTACTTGCACTACTACACAGTAGTATATATATATATATATATATATATATATATATATATATATACACACATATATATATATATATATATATATATATATACACACATATATATATATACACATATATATATATATATATATATATATATATATATATATATATATATAACTATATATATGAGCTCCAGCCAGGATGCAACACAGTAATGCTTCTGTGTATCACAAAATGCTGCAGGGAACAGTGTAATTCAATGGCAATTAAGTCCTTTTGTCATGTAGTATTTAAATTGTGACATGTCACTTGCTGCAAGTTATTGTATTGCATCATGGCTTACTTCACTCTGTGTACATTATACTGACATGATTGCACTAATCTTGTTAGGGTTAGAGATGTGCAAAGTTGTAAAACTTCTCTTTGAGGATTACAGTTATTCATGAATTCATTTCATTTCACAAAGTTAATCTGCCCTCTAAAGTCCAGATTTGTGGAAGACTGATAACTCCATGAATTGCAAAGCTGGCAACTTTGCTAGTGGAGTTTGATACAGAGGCAAAGTTTGCAAATTGTAAAGTCAGTAAATTTGCCAGCGAAATTTGGTACACAGGTGAAGTTTGCAGTGTATTATGGGACAGGAGGTCACAGATTGCTGAAACAAGCTGTATGCCACTAGGAGGCCATCTTCAGTGCAGTCTTCTGAAGACAGAGGAGGAGAGAAGTCTGTGTGTGCTTGTTTGAAAAAAAAAACTTTAAAAATATATCTCAGTAAACTGATCTTTTTTAATTCAAATTGTTCACAAATTGTTCTAGAGGTCCTTGTGATGCCAGATTTGTGTTTTTTTCATTGATTATTTATTTATTTATTTGTTTATTTCTTAAAAATTCTGTGGTAAGGAGAATGGGTAGTGCAAGTACATGGTGGCAACAACAATAAACATAGTAAGAAGTAATAAAGGGTAACATGCACAACTTACAATCGAGGAAGTCCGAACAATACTGATACGTTATACTAGTCTACAAATGCAAAATGTGAGGAGAAAATAAAGAGTGAATCAATAATCCTAGGAGTTGGAAAGTAGGGAGAATTTACTGGGGGAGAGAGGAATTAAAGGAATGTATGCATCTGCAGGAGGGGGAGATGTGATTGCAGAGGAGGGATGAGAGGACACAGAGGGAAGTGTCATTTCAGATGGATGTTGGACGGGCGTTCCAGAGAGTTTGGAGAAATGGTGTGAGATGGCAGCTTGGCCAATGGAGGTGGCCTTGATGGGCATGGCCAGAGTACGGGGGTTAAGGTTATAAAGGGAGTAAGCAGAAGGGGGAGAGGGAGAGGGAGGAAGGGAGATACAGAGGAAAAGAACTGATTCAGAATTTTGCTACAAGATTAGTACAGTTGGAGAGGAATCAATCCTCAAGGGAGGGGAAAGACAGAGATTGGTTGAGTGCTCAGTCGTGGGGGGGGACAATTTAGAGCAAAACAGCAGGAAGCATAAAAGATGGTGTCCAGTCTGGCAAGGTAAATTCTGGGAGTGGCACAGTACACTACATCTCCGTAGTCAAATATTGGGAGGATCATTTCTTGGACAAGTGCCCAGCTTGATGGCAAAGGAATGCATCCACAATTCCTGTACAGGGCATCAAGCTTAGGGTGCAGTTTTTTGTGAATGGCATTTACATGTCCAGAAAAGTCAAGGTGTTGGTATAGCCAAACCCTGAGATACCTAAATGAGGTAACATCCTCAAGCATGGTCCCGTCTAGTGTGTGGAATGAGGGGGGAGCCTGGATAGTCTCTCCCTCATGCCAAAGGTCATGGAGACTGTCTTGTTGGCACTCAGGAAGAGCTGATTTGAACAGCACTAAAGCTGGACTTTGTTGAAGTCAAACTGGAATCTGGACTCCACATCAGTAGGGGAGGGACCAGATATATACAGGTTGATGTTGACCACATACATGTGGATATAGGAGGAGGAGCAAACTGCAGGGAAGTCACTGAGGAAGATCAAAAATAGTAACAGACCAAGGATGAAGCTTTGAGGAACACTGGTGTTGATGAGGAGGGGAGGAGTTAGAGAGTCACCAGTCTTGACCAATTGAGTCCTACCTACAAGGTAGGATCTGAACCAGTTGGTGGCACTGTCTGACAACCCTGCTGTGGAGAGTGTAGTGAGAAAAAGCCATGTAAGATAGTGTCAAACACCTTGGCCAGGTCAACAAAGATGGTGAAGGCGATGAGGCCCTGGTCCATGCCAGAGATGATGGAGTGAGTGAGCCTTAGGATGGAGGTTGTGGTGGAGTGGGGTTTCCAGAAGTCAGACTGGAAAGGAGTGAAAAAGAAAATGGAGTCAAGAAAGGAAGAGAGTTGGGAAAGCACAATGTGCTCCTGAAGTTTAGCTAGGATAGGAAGAAGAGAGATATGCTGGCAGTTGCCAGGGACACAAGGGTCACCACGTTTAGGGAGGGGAATGATAGTGGCATGCTTTCAGGTGGCAGACAGAGGTGAGAGAGAAGGAACGATTTGGGAGAGAGGCAAGGGGGAACACAGTAGCTGGAGCAAACAGGTGAAGAAGTTTGGAGTCTAGACCATCAGGCACTTGTCTCTAGTGGGATTCATGGCAAGAAGGGCATTTAGGGTATCTAGGTTCACCCATGCTGCAGTGAAATTGAAGCTTCTGGCATAAAGTACAACACCAGTACTTTGCTGACACCAGGCACCATGCTCAATCTGCCATCCAGCAGTGAGAGCAACTGCAAGCGTGGCTGGCTACTCAACCCATACCACCCAATGTGGGGGCTTCACCCCTGCACCCCCCACTAATTTATATAACAAATTCCAGTATGAAAACTTAAACTGCAGGATTGGAAAGACTGACAGAAACAGATGCCAACTACGTGCTCTCTATTTTGTGGAGGAGAAGAAGAATAGCAAAGCAGATAGATTCTGCTGTAAAACATCTTTTAAAACTTATGCCACCTATGCTTTTTTGAGATCTCCTTTCCAGTCCAACTTACTGCTAGCCCCCGTTGTGCATCTCTCCTGTTTTTCCTGTTTCTTGTTTGCAGGAGGAAGGCCCGCTGGTGGCCCAGGGAGTAAACCATGCTGGATTATGAGTGATGAAGTAGGAGCCATCGGAGGCTACCAGACAGGGAGAGGATTGCACCAGGAAAAGGAAAAGGAGTGTCCCCTGTGAAGATTTTCAGGGGTTTCAGTCTCTACACTCTGGGGAGTATACTTTCTGGATTAAACATATACATATCCCCTTTTGAGTTTTATATTCTGTTCTGACAATTAATGCTGTTGTGTTACTAAACTACCATGTGGTTCGATATAAGTTTGGTTTGTTGCATACGATTGGAACACTGTTTTTTAGCTTAATGTGTATATCTCTTTCTTTTTAAAAATCTTTAATTTTTTTAATTTTTAGCATATTTTATATTTTAAATAGAGCTGATTTTCACGCCATATGCAAATCAGTCACATGCCCACCTCAACCTTAAATTGCACATGTGCACCACGATCAGTCAGACTGCAGTAAGGATTTACAGGAGTGTGGAGTGTGGAGCTGTTTCTTACCTCAGGATCTCACTTTTTTAAATATAATAAGTGCTGAAGCTTGATCCGGCTTTTTTTTATGTGACTAATCTGTTACTTGCTATGATTTTGCACTCTGACCACACATTCCATATTTTTATGAAAACGGGTACATCTGCTACTTATTTCTTGTGTTCTTAAGCCTTGCAGAGCTTTTAGCCAATTACTCAGTTATTAAGTCACTAAGTTATTAAGTTAATTAAAGCAAGCATGGTATAGTTTCTGGCAAGCTGAGTGTTTAAAGAGAGACTGGGATACACTGTGAGGTATTGCAGCTTGCTGACGTGGTACATGCTTTAGTATTTGTGGTTATCTTTCACGCACTAAAGAAGAGGTCTTTTTCTGTAACCCATTTATTTGGACAAGTAAGTTAAATACTAACATTAAACACTAAGTTAAGAATGAGAATTGGTGAACATAGTAGAATAGTATTGATAGTCACTGTGGATAGGAAGCACATATACTATGTTATTAATTTATTATAAGATTTTGATGCTGCATATGTTTTATTGAATTGGGTATGATCTAGGCATACATGTGTATGTGTGTTTTTTTAGTGAGGGAAGAACTCAAAGATCCAAAAGGGTAGTTGGAACAAAGGACTTGGCAATAGTTTCTCTGACTGAGACATCCCATTCCGATGCTGGAGGGTTAATTCAGTGGACTTTAAGGACCTTAAGGATTTTTGGGTTGGTTCATTGGATTGCTGGATTAATTGATTCCTTTGGATATTTGGAGTGGATTACCTTTGGACAGAAATCAGATATCCTGTGAGAAAGATCTCTCTGGTGAATAACAAAGACATTCTTTCATTTAATTACGTGGAGAACCACTTTATTATATAACCTATACACTATAAATGTATTTCTGAACCACTTTAGTTCTCCTGGACCTTGGCCTCTGGCTTACATTTATTGTACTTTTTTATTATATCTAGTTTTTTCTTTTCCCTTTTATAATAATATAGTTGCTGTATTGTGTTGTTTTTTTATCTGCCTGGGTCACTCTGCTAGAACATACCTGTTTAAAACATGTTAAACCTATATAAAGTCTGTAGAATAAGAGCAAGCTGAAGTGGAAGAGATGATAGTGTAAGAGATTAAGGGGTCTGGTGATAACCTGTTATAGGAGCTCTTATCTGGATACTTCTGGATATTTGCTCCTAAACAGACAGTTATTATAGATGGATATTATAGCTTAAAGTCATATACACTGCTAGCTTTTGGCTAACAGTGGTCAACACCAGATTACAGATAGCACAAAATAGTAAACATTCCCCCTTACAACAACTGGCTTCTAATAGTAAAAAACAATGAAAATATATTCAGAGGAAAAAACGGACTAAAATCACAGACCATGTCAATATATATGCTAATAAAATCTCTACACCTAGGGTCAGGGCCTCAGGGAAGAAATCTGCAATAGAACCCCCTGGAGGAGGGGGAGGGGAAGTCTTTGTACCAACTTATCTAGTTGAAAGAGATAGACAATTCAGATGCTTAAACAGAATATGCTGATATAGTCAGTAGTAGGATAGATGTCATAGATTCTGAAGACCTCAGTTTGCAGATAAATGATATGCTGGGAATTACTGGGGAAGTATCACAAGTGGCAGAAAAGGCAATAGAGATGGAAACTGGTTGCAATCATTATACATATTTATCCAAGGGGGACTTTGTACATAGTACTGACATTGAGAAGTCATCCCAATTGTGGCTCTCCAAGGAGGTAAAAGAGAGTAATTGGGAGACTGGAGAGGTTACTAATGGCACAGATTGTTCCCCCAGTGCATCTCAAAAAGGAGGCTTAAGTGAGGTGATTAATAGGCATCAGCTTACAATTGATGGATTAAAAAAAATGATGGTTTCTCATCTAAACATGAGATGAGATGCTGTTGTAATTGTGGTGCTAAAATTGATCAAATATTAATACAAATGAGCCCAGTGCAACTAAGGATGTTGTATTCCTCTACAAGTTTAGGTGATGATCTTATATCCCTATTAAAAAATCCATATGATGCCCATTTAGCCTTAATGGAACAAATGGTGATTAACAAAAAAACTTAGTTGAAGCACTGAGGAATGACATGGCTATAAATAGAGCTATAATAGAGGGTCTGACCACACAGCAGCAGAACACATCTGATGCAGAAGAAGATGTAGTGGCAGACACAGGTAGCATTAATGGATCTAGAGTAAAGAGGTTAAGACTGGGTTTTAGTATCCTAGAAATACCCAACAAGAGGGGTAACACAGTGAATTCAAAGAAAAGGTGGAAAAAAGACAAATAATAGGAAAGGTTTGAAAATACATATAGCAAAGACTGGAGGTCAGGATATGATAAGGGATATTGACTATAATAACAGTCAGGACAATAATGAGTTGGTAGAGGAAACATTGGACAACCAGATACAGAATAAAGTTGTTACGTATGGTGAAATGAAACAAGGATTAATGAAACAAGAGAAAAAGGAGGGGGAAATTGGGGAATGAATGGTAAGTAAAAATCACAGAGAATAAATTATTCCCTATTTAATAGATGAGACTGTGCAGAAGTATAACTTGGGACATCAATTGGATAATCTGGAACAAAAAATTAAGCTCCTTAACCATCAATTGGGCATAAATCCTATAAATAAGGAACAAGATTCACTGAAGCTGGCCCTACAGATGCCTGAGAATAGATGTAACGGTAAAGCATCCAGAAAGGAAACATCTGCCCAAAGCAGTGTAATGGGGTTTGGGAAACCACAGAGTAAGAAGGATGTAGAGATAGATTTTCTCAATGACTGGACAGATACCTACCCATTTATAAGATTATATGGCCCAAAGGAGTGGGGAATTTTGATCCAGCTAATTTTGAGTTCCAGGTGCTGGAATACTTGAGTAAAGAACTTGACTGTGTGCTAGCAGAACAGGATGTCATCGAAGTAAAAAAATACTAGTATACCAGCGGCAACTCTAAATGACATATTGTTTATCTCATCCAGAATGGCCAATTACATGTGGGTAAATAGCTGGCTAATACAGGAGAAGGAAGTGGTGGTTACATTCCCAAATAGAGCCCAGTTTAATAAGAATATTAGAATTCAAAAAGATAGGCAAGATGAATGGATTATAGTGAGCTTTTTTGGAATGAGACCTATGAGTGGGAAAAATGAGAGAAAACTGACTTATGCAATTGGGAATCTTTTTGAAAGTTTTTTACAGGAGCAGCTGGAGGATGTGGGTGACATAGGTACACAGAGAGTGCATGCTGATCCATACATAAATAGTCAAATTGATATTGAAGTAAGTAACAGGGGCTTGGCCGAATGTATTTTGTCTCAGGCTCATAGCTTAGATCCACTGGGGCTCCATATGGCTAAAGCCACACTGTTAGAGGTGGAAAAAGTATGGAACGATAATCCTGTAACAGAAGCCACAATGGCATTAACAATGTTGGATAGATTACACCTACTTGTAGGTTATAAAGGGGATTGATTTCAAGGACAAAATGTCTGTATGGACAACAATGGGATTAAGAAGGATAGATGTATTTTCTTAACTTGGAATATAGCAGGCTGGAAAGAGAAAATGGCAGATGAGGAATGTAGGAAATTTCTATTATGGTGCAGCATAATATGTTTACATGAGATGTGGCATGTAGCAAATGATGACTTAAGCTTTAATGAGTTTGAAATTTATCACAGCCCAGGGTGAGGAAGGTGAAATTTGGAAGGTTATCAGGCGGCTTCATTACAGGAATTCAAGTAAGGAGCTTTCAAAAAGTAGTACCCTGGAAGATACTTGGTAATTTTGTAATAGTTTTTGTGAAAGAAGGGGTACAAGAAATAATCATTGTTAACTGTTATATACCCTCAGGGTGCTCTAAGTTTTATTCACCTCAGGTACAGCAAGAATTAAGTGAATTACTGTTGGAGGTGTCACAGGTATTTCCTAATGCAGATTTGCTCCTAATGGGTGACTATAATGCTCGTAGTGGGACTTTTGATGGTCTTTTGGACAATTCTATGTATGTATGCTCTGATGATGGGCAGTCTCTGTTACCAAGAAAAATGCAGGATAGAATGCTTAACAAATCTGGTGAATATTTGGTAGTCATGTTAAAGGAGCATAATTTGTTTCCACTAAATGGGAGATATTTGGGGATCAAGATCGGGATTTTACACACATTTCTACTAGAGGATCCTCCATTGCTGACTATATTTTTTGGAACGGTGCAGTTACGTATTGGAGGTAACTGACTATTCCAGTAACTGGAAAGAGCGATCACTTCCCAGTGTATGCAGTTCCCTCGCATATGAGAACAGATACTTCTGGATCTGTTCCTGATCCAATGGAATTTACAGAAATAAGAAATGCTAAAATACTGATTTGGAATAACAACTCGGAACAAAAGATACTGCCCATCATTATGAATTCAATATTGACAGAACAGATTGCGGCCCTGCCGAATAAAAATTTTGATTTTTTTGTTAAAAGAATTGAATTCATTATTTACAGATATAGAGAGGAGCTGGAGAGACCTTTAAGATAACCCAATAAGAACATAAAATGTACACAATTTGACAATAATTGTAAAAAATGAAGGCACATATCAGGGTATTATACCAACAATATAAAGAAAAGAGGGTCAGGCAGGCCTTGAATAGTGTTAATCAGCTAAGGAGGAATTACAAGAAACTTATTCAAGGAAAAAAACAGGCCTTTTTTGCAAAACAATGGCAGCTTATGCTTGCAGCAGTCCAAAGCAACAATGTTAAAACATTTTGGTCTTTGGTTGCAAAGGGAACGAGTAATTATAAAAATGATGTAGATACACATATATCAGAAGAATGATGGGTAGAGTATTTTACTGATATTTATCAAGACTTTTCCTTAAATAGGCAACAACCAGAATGTCATTTTAGCAGTGCTGCCATAGGGCCAATTACATTGGATGAGGGATGAGGGGTACCTGGCTAGTTACATGCTGAAAAACATAAGGTAGCTGGACCCAACAGTATACCTGCAGAAGTTTATTTGAGTGCTCCTGTAACATGGGGGACATTTCTCACTATTTTTTATAATCGCTGTATATAGGATTGAGTGTACCCAGTGACTTGGAAAGGTGCAAACATTATTCTCCTACATAAAAAGGGTGATCTCACAAACCCAGCTATGTATAGGCCTATAAGTCTACTAGACATAAATGTCAAAATATTTAGCAGAATCCTACTTGAAAGACTAAAACAAGAAATTGATAGGACTGGAGGACTGGTAAACTCTCAAGCAGGCTTTAGAGCAGGCTTCTCTATGATAGAGAATTTTACACTTAGGCATATAATAGAAAATGCACTCAAATAAGGAATCAAAATGTATGTTATGTTTGCTGATTATACATCAGCATTTGATTACATCTTTAGGGGTATTCTGTGGGAATGTTTAGTTGAAAGAGGAATTGAGTATGCTCTGGTATCTGTTCTCTCAGATTTATATTCAGGAACTTGGGCCAAGGTGAGACTGGGTAAAAAAGGACACCTGTCCTCCTTTTTATCACTAATTGAGGGGCGAGGCAGGGGTGTGTGTGCTGGTCCCAGTCTTGTTCTCCCTATGCACTGACAAAATATTAAGAGATATAGAACTAACTGCAGATGCACCAAAAATTAAAACAAAAAGTTGTCCAGTATTGGCCTATGTGGACGATATTGTTTTGATTTCACTAACAAAAAGGGGGCTGCAAATACAGCTGGATTATATCTCCCAGAAATCAGAAGCACTGAAATTAAAAATTAACTGAAATAAATCTAAAACTGTGATTTTTGGGAAAAATAAAATACAGAGAAAGGGAGTATGGTTATTGGATGACAATAAAGTAGAAGTTGTTGATGGATACCTCTTTCTAGGGGTTTTATTTAGTGGAAATGGTTTATGGGCCTCCCATAGGGAATATATGACTGATAAACTTAAACAAACAGTAGCAGCACTTGCAAGGTTTAATATTAAGTATGAACAGTGCACTCTTAAACCCCTGGTACAAACAATTAGAACCAAATTTGAAGTTAAGCTCCTGTATGGCACTGACATTTGGGAGATATAAGACATAAATAGTTTTGTGTCTCCACTATACAAATTATTAAAAAAATTTCTACAAGTGGTACATTCATGCCCTGCAGCTTATGTGAGAAGTGAATTAGGATTAATGGATATAACGACCTCTGTTGAAAGCCGTAAAATCAATTACTGGATTAGGCTAACTAAAAAGGATGGTAGTACTTTAACAACATTTTGTTTGAAAGAAAAAGAAGAATGGTATAACTTAGAATACAAACATGGACTCTGGCACATAGTAATATATGCATTATGGAATAAACATAAATCAATGAAAAGCAGTGGATCAAAAAATTGTATTAAGTGAAAAATAGAAAAAAATATGTGATCAAAAATAAAAATAATTACTGGAAAGCAAAAGATTTAAATAATATAATAGGAACTTGATATTCCAAATGGTTTGCACAAAATAATTACTGCTTTGGGTTTAAACCCTATTTAGAAATTCTGACTGAACATAAATCCAGAGCACTGTTCTCTAACTACAGATTTGAGCAATTCTCAAGTAATGTGCTGCTGTTTAGGTACAAGAAAGAAGACATTGCATCAGGGGCATGTGACTACTCACACGGGGAATGAGGACTTGGTCCATGTTCTTTGGTATTGTTCAACTATATAGCCCTAAGAATTTATTGGTTGTCCTCCTTTTTAGATGAGAGATATAAAATGGATTTACTGTTGTTAACCAATATCCTCCTTCATACAGAGGATGAAGGAACTGTTGTAAGACTAGTTAAGTATTTTCAGACTATTAGCAAACTGAAAAAGAGATCTAGAGTAGAATAATGTCTAAGGTAGAAACTGGCAGGAGTCTTGTTCATGTATAAGAACAGTGGGAATGTGAGTTCTCTTGATTCCTTTGTAAGAATGAACTATTTTATGTGTAAATGGGATATGTATAATGAGAGTTACTGTATTATGTAATTAATTTAACAATATGTCTGCTTGTAATTTTAACTCTGTATGTGTGTAAAAGGCTTTTTTAGCTATACAATAAAACACTTTTTACTACTACTATAACAAACTCCAGTTCACACCCCAGTGGCAAGAAGGGTGGACCATGGATCTGTAACATTGACCAATGCCACAAAATCTAAGTCATACTAGAAGCCTGCAACATTTTTCCGCCAGCAGCATCACAATGGCAATAATCAGTTGGCACATTAATGGGCTATGGGATGTCTGGGGGAACACAGAGGAGAAGGATAAAGAAAGAGGTTTGGGGGTTGGCAGTCACATGGGGAGATGAGGGAGTGGGAGGAGAGGGGAGGGGAGGGAAGGGAGAAGGGATGAGGTGCAAGAGGTAAAGTAGGCATTAAACTCAGTAGCTACCTAAAGAGGGTCAGACAGTGAGGAGTCACCAACTTTGAGAACTGGGATTGGGGTTGTTATGGTGGGAAGAAAGAGGCCTGTACCACCTTCCAGAATTTTGATGGGGGATTGATATTAGAGTGGAAGGTGTCCAGGAAGCATTCAGCTTTTGCAAGGCACACTGCCCTAGTGCAGGCATTTCAGAGAGAGCAGTAGGTTTGGTAGTCAGCAGAGGAACCTGTAGTTTTGTGTACCTTCCAGGCTTTGTCTCGTGCATGCAAGAATGCTAGTAGCTTGCCCATAATCTAGAAGAGGAAGGAGCATCTCACCCTGACATGTCTAAGGGGAGCATAATAGTCCAAAATTCTGAGGAATTTGTCTTTGAAGAAGATGAAGGTCAAGTTGATGGAGCAGGCAGTAGAGATGGGAGACCAATCTGTGTTAGCTAGGTCAACAAGTAGAGGGGCAAGATACAAGGACTTGCATGAGCAGATTTTCAAGAGTTGTGGTGGGGCTTTTGAGTGATGGATCTTGCATAGACAATAAATCATATCATGATCGCTTAGTGAATCTGGTAAGATACCTACAGTAACCAGATGGTGTGGGTGGGAGGTTAAAACCCAGTCATTGAGAGTATGGTTTTGAGAATTGGGGTTTAGGTGAGTGGGTTCACTGATTACTGGAGAAAGATTGATGGCTGAGATGTCAGTGCATATTTTGCAGTGGGAAAGGGGAAAGCCAGTTTAGGCTGAAATCACCTAGTATGTCTAGGTTTACTGGCAAAGGCACCTAACTTCACCTGAGCTCTTTTCTTCTGGGTGTGCTTGTAAGGACAGTGCAAGGAACAACATTATCAGAGCAAGAAAAAAGATTAAGGCTTCTTTTGGCCAGGTAGATTTACTGTGTGTTTTTATTTTCTTTTGTGCTCATGGGTTTTGTTACCTTTTTTTGCTTACATTTTACTGCTTTATTGTTCTCCGATTCAAATTGCTGTTGCAGGGTATACTTTCTGCTGCATTATTACAGGGTGTGCCTACAGGTTTGTTACTATTTTGTGCTTACAGATTACTGCTGTAATCTTCTGATTCAAATTGTTTTTTGCAAGGTATATCTTCTGTTACTGCTTTATTTTTCTCTGTAGCAAAGTGTTTTTTGCAAGGTATATCTTCTGTGAAATTGTTACAGGTGGTGCTTAAAGGTTTTATAGTTGTATCTGTCATTAGGCTAAGCTTTCAGAGCTAATGCATTTGTTGTTGGTTGATTGTTTCTGCTCTTACCACCTTGTTTCTTTCATCTGTGGCTCTTCTTTTTCAGCAGGGGATGGACCCAACCACCCAACCCATCCCCAACCACCCCATGCTACACTCCTTTTGTAGAGCAGCACAGTCATGACATTTTCTGTAGCAAAGCAGGAAGGGGAGGATCAGAGGGGTTATCACACAGTGACCTCACTTACAGGGGCACAAGTAATTTAACTTGTTATAAAAAGTTATATAATATATAAACATATATATTCAAACATTTGCTTTCATTTTCCTTCTAATTACTAAAACCAGGTTATAAACCTGGTGGCTCAACTGGAATAGATATTATTATTTGCAAGCACTGTGGGGCACTTTTCAAAAGGGCAGTTATATAGGATTTAGGATGCTGTCCTACATGCTGGACAATCGGAGATCTTAGGACTCAACTGCAGGCAGCATGGGCAGAGATTGCATGCCTCAAATTGCATATTCAGTAGGAAATATATTACAAGAACCACCCGCCATTTCCACAACATCCAACTGAAGCACCTCGACCGCAGAGGGTAGTTGGTTCAGAAGGTTGGCAGGTGGTTAGGAGGGGCAAATTGGGTGCCCCATCACTAAGTGCTCACGAACGTATCACCTCCACAAACCATATAGAAACTACATACAGGTATCTGCCTCTATCTCTGAAATCAACAAAGGGGCAGAGGACACTGAAGAGTAGGATACTGTACCCCAGGAGCTAGCATTACAGAACTCACCCAAAACAGGGACCAAAACAAAAAAAAAACAAAAAGGGGCTCCAAAACAATTCTGATCATGGGAGACTCCATGATTTGGGGAGATGATACCTACCTCTGGCCTGGAGTAATGGTCTGGTGTCTCCCAGGTACATCAGCATGGAGAGTCACCACATTGCTAAAACTGTGTAGAAAGCAGGAGAAAACATTGACATCCTGGTACATATAGGGACTAACGATCTTGCCAGCTGGTCAGTCACGGAGACCAAGGAACACCTGACCAGGCTGGGAAACAAACTGTCATCCATTTCATCCAGCATCTCCTTCTCTGAGATCCTGCCAATCTGGGATAGGAGGGCAGACAGACAGAAGGTCAGAGAAGGGGAGATAGGGAAGCTAAACATGTGGCTCAAGGGATGGTGCCAGGAAAAAGGACAACAATTTTTAGGTAACTGGCAACAGTTTTGGGAGCAAAAGTTCTTTAAATGTGATGGACTGCATCTGTCTATGGAGAGAGTCAATGCATTGGGACAGATGTTTGATGTCTTTGCAGATTATTTAAACTAGCAAATGGGGAGAGGCATGCAGCACCTGATACATCAAATGGGACAAACACCCCTCCCCCCTCAGCTAGTGACCAAACAGGAGTTCAGCATGTCTGTAGTTTATTTGCATCACCAGGTAAGGAAAAAGGTCTGGCTCCCCATACAATGCACGGGGAAAATGCCAGACCTCGCCCAACAACTAACACACTGAAATATGGTCAATGGAAAATCATGTACACAAATGCCCGCAGTCTGGGAAACAAGATCCCAGACCTGCAGACAACAATGACAGAGGCCAAACTGAATATAGCAGCCATTAGCAAGACATGTTTCACCAGTAACCACACTTGGGAGACTTCAGTACCCAGCTATGTGCTGTTCAGAAGAGACCGAGGTGCAAAAAAGGGGGGGAGGAGTGGCCCTTTGTGTCAATGAAAATATCCAAGCTAGAGAAATTCAGAATACACATAAGGAGCCAGAAGAACTGTGGGTTACCCTGAAAACAGGAAATGGGACAGCCATATGAACTGGGATTGTCTACAGGCTTCCAGACCAGAGGAAGGATATAGACACATTACTGTTAGAAGATGTGCAAAACATGACAGCTAAAGGGGAGGTTCTGATAATGGGAAACTTCAACATTCCAGATACAGACTGATCAATACCAGCAGGAACATCTGCCAGAACTAGACACATAGTGGATTCCATGCACGAGGAGGGCCTCAAACAACTGGTACAGCAACCCAAAAGAGACAGGGCTATTCTAGATCTACTATTGACTAATAGGGAAAGGATCACAGATATACTGGTAGGAGGTCACCAGGAGGCCAGTGACCATCACATGGTATGGCTCCGTTTGGCCACTAGAACTAAATGATCCCATTGCAAGGCAAAAATATGGGACTTCAGAGGAGCGGACTTTGATAAGATGGCCAACAGAGTTAAGCTAGCCCTGGCAAGAAGAAATACAGGTGAAGGGGTACAGGCCAAGTGTCAAGCATTAATGATGCAATACTTGAAGCAACATCCCATTGTGTTATGGAGAAAAACAAGAGCAAAAGAAGGAGGAAACCACTTTGGTGCTCAAAAACAGTAGCAGGAAAGATCAGAGTCAAAAGGCTGGCCATTAGGAAATATAAGGGAACACAGTGGGATGAAGATAGGGAGGAATAGCAAACTTCCCTAAGGGAAGCAGGGAAGGCAGTAAGGCAGGCAAAGGCCCAAACTGAGGAAACACTAGCACGAACAGTAAAAGAGGGACAAGACTTTTATAGATACATAGAAGTGAAGAAAAGAAAAGTCCAGAGAAGTATTGCTAAGATCAAAGGGGATAAGGGGGAGTGTGTGCAGGAGGACCAAGGAACAGCATCTACCCTAAATAAATACTTCTTCTCAGTATTTACTGAGGAGATGGTGGGGCAGGGTCCATGACTCAGCACCATGGACAAAGGGGGGAGGGAAGTGTGCACAAGTCCCTTCACAAAAGAAAGGGTCCTACAAGAGCTTGCTAAGCTCAGGGTGGACAAAACAATGGGATCTGATGGCATGAATCACAGAGTACTAAAGAAGATAAGGATTGAACTAGCAGAGCCATTATCAGAACTGTTTAGTGAGTCTCTAAGCACAGGAGAGGTCCCAGAAAACTGGAGAGGGGCTCATATCATTCCGCTCTACAAGAGTGGTAACATGGAGGAGGCAGGGAGCTACAGATCAGTCAGTCTTACCTCAGTAGTGGCAGGATTATGGAGGCACTCCTTAAGGAAAGGATAGTGCAACACCTGGAATCCATAGGAGCACAGGATCCAAGACAATATGGGTTTACAACAGGAAGGTCCTGTCAACCAAATCTCATAGATTTCTTTGACTGAGTAACCGGAGTGGTGGACCAAAATGTGCAGTTGAAGTTGCCTACCTTGACTTTAGCAAAGCTTTCGATACTGTTCCATATAGAAGATTGATTAATAAGCTGGGTAGGCTCGGGGTGGGTCAGAAGTTGGTCAACTGGGTGGCAAATTGGTTGGCGGGCAGAAAACAGAGTGGTGGTAAACAATAAACAGTCAGAAGAGATGGAAGTCACAAGTGGGGTACCTCAGAGATCAGTCCTGGGGCCAGTCCTCTTCAATAGCTTCATCAGTGACATTGCAGATGGCCTGGAGGGTAAGTTTTGTCTGTTTCCAGATGACACCAAGTTCTGCAATAGAGCAGAAGATCCAGATGGGGTGGGCAGAATGAGGAGAGATCTGGATAAACTGGAAAAATGGTCGGAAGAGTGGCAACTGGAGTGTAACACAAAGAAGTGCAAGATCATGCACATAGGGAAGAGAAACCCTGAAGCCACCTATAGGTTGGGAGGGGAGTTGCTGGCAATCACAAGGGAAGAAAGAGACTTGGGCATCATCATCACAGATGACCTGATATCATCCAAGCAGACCACTAAAGCAATAGGTAAGGCTAGAGGGATGCTGGGGTGTATTACTAGGGGTATCACAAGTTGTAAGAGGGAGGTAATAATCCCTATTTACGAGACACTGGTTAGACCCCATCTGGAGCACTGTGTGCAGTACTGGAGGCTGCACCTGCACAAGGACATTAACAAAATGGAGACAGTCCAGAGAAGGGCAACCAAAATGGTGCAGGGACTGCATCAGAAAACATATGAGGACAGATTAACAGAGCTCAATATGTATACCCTAGAGCAAAGGAGGGAGACAGGTGATACGATCGAAACATTCAAACATTTTAAGGGCATTAACAAGCTGAAAGAGTCTAACTTGTTTCAATATAAGAAAATAGCAGGACAAGAGGACACATGCGAGAGAGAGGCCGATTAAGGGGTAATGTGAGGACGTTCTTTTTCACAGAAAGGTTGGTAGATGCATGGAATGGCCTACCTCAAGAAGTGGTGGATATGAATACAGTGCAGGGCTTCAAACAGGCATGGGATAGGCATAAGGAAGCAATACAGTTGAATATGAATAGATAGGCCATTGACAGAGTAAAAGCCTATGGCACATTCATAAGGTAGAATAAAATGGGCAGACTGGATGGGCCTTGTAGTCCTTATCTCGAGTCAACTTCTATGTTTCTATGTGGAATTCTCCAGTTGATGAGTGTGGTAGGAGAGTAGCCAGATGTCAATGATGGATGGGGAGAGAGGCCAGGGCAGCAATAGGTGTTTGCAACAAAGATGGGAAGGGAGAAAGAGAGGGTGAATTTTACCAGGAGAAGTCATATGCCAATTGGAGGGAACTGGCTAGGATAGGGGTGAACTGAACTGAGGAGGTAGTATGCATTGCTACACCACCACCCTCACTGGGATGATCTTGGTGGATAACTGAGTATCCAGAAATGGAGATACTCACATCTGGAATGTTTGAATTGAACCAGGATTCACACGGGATTAGTACATCTGGTTTGAGTGTGGGAGGTTGAAGGAGGGTAATCTTAGGTAGGAGGCTCCAGATATTTAGTTGGGCAAACTTCAAGCCCCTTTGGAAGGGCCCCAAATAGGTTCAATGTCACCTGCTGCTAGTAGCAAGAGGGCAATAAGAAGATTGATAGGGACTGAAGGGTGCTTACATGGCAGTGAGAGTGGGAAGGTGAGTTGAGAGAGGGTTGGGGAAATGGAAGGGAGCTTGAGTTGAAGCAGGTAGGCGCGGGGAAAGGAGAAGAGATGCACATGGAGGCCAGGGGTAGTATGAGTTGGAAGGGAGACAATAGAAGTATAGGAAGTTGCTGAGGATGTAGTGGGAATGCTGAGGGCAACCTGGGGAAGGGTAGGAGGAAGAGGGATGTGAGATGTTAATGAAAAGAGAAAGGTGAGGAGAGAGGGCAAGCTGGATCATGGCCAAGGGAAGCCATGTCTGCAACTAATAAAAGCTGTTGAGGAGGTTGGGGAAGCAGCTAAGCTGACAACAAAAGGAGGCAGTACACCTTCAAGTTGAAGGAATAGGAAAAAAAGAGTGGCTAGGGAGATATATATTTGAGTGGTTGTTGTCTTCAGAGAGTATCTTCCTAGAACTGGGGTGCGAGGAGGACCTATAGAGTATTATACAATGTACAATGAGGGCATATAGGGCTTGATATGGAGTTGGACCAATGGCTGAGTTTAGTAGGGAGCAGAGTATGGCTCCAAATTGCAATGCCAGGGGAGGTAAACCATGTACTGAGTGTAGGGAGGGGATGAAAGTGAGCCGATTGATTCTGGCAGTAATGAGGGTGGGTACAAATCTAACACAATCCTGGGTGGGTGGGTATGAGGAGGGGCAGGTGGGTTTGTAGTGTGTGGCTGCGCTGCACTAGCAGTGCCGCCTGCCAAAACTACAGGAGCTAGGTTCTGTACCTGGAATAGCTTCTGGGGAGGGCTGCACTACAGGGAGCCCTTGTGACCCCTTCTGCTGGCCTGGTGGGATCCTTGTGGGGGGTCAAGATGCTGGGGAGGGAGGTAAAAGACTGAATATATTAGAGGGCATACAGTTGTAATCTGAGCCCCCCAGGTGAGTAATGGTGGATGGAGCACACGGTGAAGCTAAGTCTATCAGTTGACTGGCAAAACACTTTAAAGTACAGCTGCATTTGCACCGAAATAGCCCATTACACCTAAAAATAGCTCATTAAAGCAACCAAGGAGACATCAGCATTTTAGTTACCATGCTGTTCTAGCTAAGAGATCAGCACATATGTGGACAGTACAGGCTGTAAATAAAATAACTTGCATGAGGCAGAACAAAGAAATAAAAACTGACAGGCTGACTAAAGAAATTAACTGGCAGTACAGAGTGCATATCACAACACAGAGTTTCTGCTGAGGTAGTAGCAGCATCTAAGGTGATATACAATGCAGAGTCCTTTATTGAGCTGTTTGTATTTGGTGCCAAAATTGCTGGAGCTGGGTTCTGTACTTGGAATAGCTGGTGGGGAGGGTTGCACTATAGGGAGCCTTGAGACCCCTTCTGCTAGGCAGGTGGGATCCTTGTACGGGCAAGAAGCTGGAATAGCTGCTGGGGAAGGCTGCACTACAGGGAGCCCTTGTGACCCCTTCTGCTGGGTGAATGGGATCCTTGTGGGGTGAGAAGCTGGAATAGCTGGTGGGAAGGGCTGCACTACAGGGAACCCTCACAACCTCTTCTGCTGCATGGGTGGGATCCTTGTGAGGGCAAGAAGCTGAAATAACTGTTGGGGTGGGCTGCACCACAGGGAGCCCTCATGACCCCTTCTGTTGGGTGGGTGGAATCCTTGTGGGGAAGAGAAGCTGGAATAACTGCTGGGGAGTGCTGCACTTCAGGAAGCCCTCATGACCCCTTCTGTTGGGTGGGTGGAATCCTTGTGGGGCGAGAAGCTGGAATACCTGCTGTGGAGGGATGCACTTCAGGGCGCACTTGCAACTCCTTCTGCTGGGTGAGTGGGATCCTTGTGGGGGCGAGAAGGTATAAATAGCTTCTGGGGAGCGTTGCATTACAGGGATCCCTAGCGACCCCTTCTGCTGGGCAGGTGGGATCCTTGTCGGGGTGAGAAGCTGGTGGTTTCTGTTTTGTCAGTGTGTGAAGCAATAGTGTGGGGGAGGGTAGGGGTACTGTAAAACAAGGCAGCCCAGTAAGATCCAGAGCCTTTTTGTCTAAGCAGGAGATTTGTGTTATATTTTGGTTTTCTCACTCTTCCTTGTTCATCATTTTTGATTTGTAGTAAGTAATTTCTCATTTTTATTTCTGTGGCTTAGTTTAGTGTATTTAAGTATTTTGCCATTGTCTTTTTGTAGCAGTTTTAGCTATTGTTTAGTTATACTTTTCTTAAAGTGATGGTGTTCAGTCACTTTTTGTTATACTTAATGTTGAATTACTCATGTTACCCTTGTCATTTAAATCCCTCTTCTGTTTTTTGTAACCTTTTTGGTTGTTTTCAGTAGTAGTTTTTCAGATCACACTGCTTAGCCCTGATTCCCAAGGGGGAGGTGCTGTCTGCTCCTGGTACTTATTAGTACTGCATGCTTTATTTACATTTTGTAACTTTTCATCCCAAATCAAGTTACAATTAGCATGTAAGAATGATCAGGAAGATATGCTGTACTAAAGGGAGAGGTTCCAGGGAGGCAGCAAAGAAGTGTTCAAAATCTGTGAGGCAAAATAGTTCAGCAGTTAAACAATCTATGTCTGAGCAGTGTGTTCCATGAGTCATATTTGTGGCATCTAAGCTGGTGGGGGATTTGGAAGGTCACGAAAGAAGCAGCAGTAAACAAACTGGAGGATATGTTTATTGCATAGGATGCAAGTGACCACACTATCCCTAACCCAAACACTAATGTCCCATAAGATAACACTGCAACTTTAAAAAGCCATAACTCCACCAGGCTTTGGCATTAAGGGACAGTCTCTACATCCACACAAGGGTCTCAGTGTGTACTATGATAGTAGCACATAACACCCCTGGAAAAATGAATGGGGTGTTCACAACACCCAAAAATCATCTCCCAAATTTACCTTGGTGCCAAATACATCATTTAAGTCTGATAATCATTGAAAATGCACCACATGTGCACCTCTTGGACTACAAACATACCAAGTTTCAGACAAATTCAAACAAAATGTGACTGAGTTATGCCTAAGAAACCCAAAAGGAGTAGTTGCTGGAAGTCATTTTGACCCAACTTTGCCTTTATGTACCCCAAGGAGAAGTTACAGGTGAAGTTGCAAGGCAAAGTTACCAGCAGTGAATTTCCTATTAAATAGAACAACTTTATGGAATAATCTACGGAGTCAAATTTGGCAATTTTGCCTTAACTTCACCTGCGAATTAAAACTTAGCAACATCTCTAGTTAGGGTTGACCAACAGGTTCTATGTTAAACTCCTAACTTTTCACCTTAATAGCTTTGGTAGCATTTGACAAAATTACCTGAAATATACTAAGGTTCATACTAAGGTGAAAGAATGAGCAAGAAGGCCAAATAGCTCATACGCGCTCATATGCTAGTCAGGATCAATAGTAAGACAGTTAATTGCCAGATATAAAGTAATTATCCAATCTAGTCTTAAACTGAGCTTTATCTTTACTAACAATGATGGACAAAGGCAAACTATTCCATGGTTTAATCATTCTTAGTGTAAAGAAAAATTTTCTTTTATTATTTTTAAAAGATTGACTCATTAACTGAAGTGGGTGGCCTCTACTGTTACAAGATGACTCTTCAAAGGTTAATCCTAAATCTACCATCAAGGAAGGGTCATGGACTACATCAAATAGAAACAAAAGATCCCCTCTTAATCTACGAGTTTCAAAGGAAAACAGACCAAGTTTACTTAATCTTTCTTCATATGATAGTTGATGAAGACCTAAAAGATTTTTTGTGAATCTACGCTGAACTGTCTCTAGTTGGTTTATGTTAGCCTTTTTATAGGGGCACCAGAGCTGTGAAACATATTTCAAATGAGGCTTGACATAAGCATTAAATAAAGGAATTAGCACTTGAAGATGTTTAGAAGTGATGTTACATTTAATAGACCAAAGGACTTTATTAGCCTTATTTATAGAATCATTTATATGATTTAAAAAGTCTAAGTTGTTTGAGACAGTAATGCCAAGGTATCTTTCATCCGTAGTCTCACCAAGTAAATGTTGCTCAAACATATATGTTTTTTGGGGGTTTGTAGTACCCAAATGCATAATCTTACACTTAGAGTAGTTTAGCCTCATTCCCCAATGAGCAACCCAGTCATTTATATGATTTAAGTCCTGCTGTATAATGTTATATTCATCTAGACTTGAGCAAGGTCCCTCAATCTTAATGTCATCTGCGTATTTAACAGCAGATGATAAACAAAAAGAGGTGGCGTCAGATACAAAAGCTTGAAATAAACATGGACCGAGTACAGACCCCTGTGGAACACCTCTAGTAACATAGACAACCGTGGATAAACATCCATTAATGCTCACTCATTGAGAGCGATCAGTTAACCAATTTTTAATCCATGTGATAATATATTGATTAATTTTCAAGTTATATAATTTTACCTAAAGGGTCCAATGTGGCATGACATCGAATGCCCTACTAAAATCCAAAAAGATGACATCACAAAGAATGCAACCATCAATAAGGGAACTAATATTCTCATAAAAGCACATCAAATTAGAATGCCAACCTCTACCCTTTCTAAAACCATGTTGTTCCAAGTCTGCGTCATTCAGAATGGGACTCAATATATCTTTAATTAAACTTTACAGTAACTTACAGATTGGTGGGGTAAGACTAATTGGTCGATAGTTAGAGCAATCAGATTTAAGGCCCTTTTTATATATGGGAACGAAGTGCATATTTCCACTGCTTAGGAACAAAACCACTGATTAAACAAGAATCAAGCAATAATTTTAATGGGATCAATAAGCAAGTGGAAAGTAAATATAATAAATGTCCAGAAATGTAATCAGGTCCCAAGCAAGTTTTATCTTTGAGAGATTTTATTTTTTTATCAATGTCATTAATATGAAAGCTTATAGGTTCTGAAATATTAGCATCTGAAATGACAATAAAGGTATCCAAAGTTGCAAACTGTATACAAAAAACTAAAATTAAATAAATTAGCCATATACTTTGGATCATGAAAAATCTGATTATTTTCTTGTATAGGACCCACCTTACATATTGTTTTTTCAAGGAGTTGATAGAAGAAAAAAATAACTTACTACAGGATTTAGTAGCTCAATTGGCCAAATTATATTCATAATTCATTTTAGATTTTTTTATAGCAGCCTTAGAAGCCTTTTGCACCTTAACATATTCAATCCAATTTTTGGAGGTCTTACTTTTTAAATATTTAGTATATTTCCTATTCTTTTGTTGAATGTGTTTCTTTATGGATATAGACAACCATTTAGACTGTGATTTACCTTTGTCATATTTATTTATGCAAGGAATAAATTCATCCTTAACTGATGTTAAGGTATTGAATAATAACTCCCAATAATCTTCAATAGGAAGTCCAGAGTGTTCTTTTACCCAATCAACTTGTTCAAAAGCTGGTGTCACACCAATTATGTTGGCTTTATCATAAATGTAAATAAATGAGGACTCGGGCTTAATTTCAATCGGACACTGTAACTTAAAAGAACGGATGCAGTGGTCACTATTGCCAAGAAGAGCTTCCTTTAAACATCAAACACATTCAAACTATCTTGAAGTAAAATAATGTCCAGAAGATTTTTCCCATGAGTTGGGAAAACAACACTCTCCTTAAGATGAAACTGGGCACAGATAGCTAAAAGTTTGTTTACTATTGAGAGCTTTAGCATTTTGAGCACACCATTTAATATCTGGTAGATTCAGATCACCAAGGAGGATAATATTCTCAATATCACAAGCAGTTTCCATTTCAAGTAGAATAGCTTCCATGTGTTCTGCAGAAGAGTTTGTAGGCCTATAACAAGTTCCCAAAATAATGGGTAGAGAATAAGAATTATTAAATTTGATCCATATACTTTCAGTAACAATATTATGCTTCTTTATTTGGCTAGATATATCAAGACTTTTAAGATGTTTATTTAAATATAAGGATACACCACCTCCCTTTTATCGACCTGTTTACAGGAATAAATATCAAAACCTGGAATAATACTATCACATTCAGCCTTTTTGTCCCACCAGGTTTCAGTTATAGAGACAATATCAGCATTAGGTAAGGAGACTCTAGAACTAAGTTCACACATTTTATCATTCAGGATCCTAGCATTAAGACTCAAAAACTGAAGATTTAAGAAAATCCGGCCATATTTGCCTTGTGCATTTACAGACTTCTTAGTAATGGGAAGACCCCCCCCCCATTTTAGTTTAAATTATACTCAATAAGGTTGGAGAAAATTTTGCCCACTAGAGAATTGCCCCTTTTACTTAAGTGTAAACCATCCCTGCAGAACAATTCAGGCCAATCGACAAATTCTTCCCAATAAGTAATACATTTGGTATTTTGTCACAAGCACCACTTCCTCAACCATTCCTTCACACATTTAATTTTGTCATTAATGAAATCTGATGCTGCAGGATGAGGTAATAATTCAGAAATGTAGATGTCACATCCAAGGGAACTAATTTATTTCATAAGGGCAATATAGTCCTGTTTAATGGAGAAGAGAGAGTTTCTGTATAAATTATTTGTACCTGGATGTATAATCACTGTAGGATTTGTATCAGAATGTGGAATAATGTGATTAATCATGTTTGTAATATCAGATATGAAGGCACCCTTAAAAGAAGAACACGTTTGGTTTACCTTATCGGCATTACACACAGCCCTATCCAGGTGCTTGATAATTGAATCACCTAAAACATAAAGTTGCTGCTTCTCCAAGACATGATCTAAATCCATACTAATATTTACAGCAGATGAAGCACCAGAGGTGGTAACATAAATGTCAGAATGCAAAGGTGCTAAATCCAAATTAGCATTCACTGAAGGTGAAGCACTAGAGGGGGTGTCAAGAGGGCCACAATCTAAAGGAGCTGAAGGACAATCATTTAATTGAGAGGAGATAGAGTTGTTTATTGGAACAGTAGAGATGATAACAAGAAGTAAGTGGGGTACAGACAATGTATCAGGTTCATGTGCGGAGTCAATTAATATATTACCTAGTGGGCTGAAACTATTACATAAAGGTAAAGAAAATACATCCACTTTTCTACCTGTTTTTCTATTTTTAGAGTTTGATACCATACACCAGTTCACAGACATATCATTTTCCCCTGAATCACTTCTAGCTCATTTATTTGAAGAGCTACCATTTATAGTAGTAAACCCTGGTACAGAAGAAATGGGAGGTAAGGTAAACTCTGAGGGTGCTGAAAAACCATTATTTGGGACTGAATCAACAATTGGCTGACTAGTAGCAGGGAGGGTGGGCCAAATATTTGTATGTTGTCTGACAGTGGAAATGTTCAAACATGGCAGCTTGACTTTCTTCTAATTGCATCATTCTGCTATTAAACAATGTGATTTTGGCCTTAAAATCATTAATTTCCAAACATTTATTACATGTATATGCTGTAATGGGGAATGGGGGATGCATTAAGATATACATCACACAGGAGACACATTTCACGCTAACATCCCCATCCAATATGAAAATAGAGTCAGCCATTTGTATACTAAACTATCCAATGAAGTAGAAGCAATGTAGTGACCAAACACAATGAAAAACACGTTACCCAGAGCAAGTGTGGAAACAAGTACTCACACAAGCTATATTTAAGTAAGCTTACATAAATTTCCTCTGCTGTCCTAAGCGGTTGATGAATTCCCCATGCCTAAACATGCCAGACATGCTTGACACATGCAAGATGTTCGTGTCTCAGCATGCATCTCCGTGCTTAGTACTCGCTTTCTTCGCTCATGCTCACTCCTCACAGAGCCCTTGTGAGCAACTTACCCATGTACCAGAAGTGGGACTCCCTTCTTAACCTTAGCCACTACCTTTAAACTATGCAATTGCTAAAAAAGCAGCAAAACAACGCACACAATATTGCAGGTGTATAAAAATACAAATGCCCTTCCCACAGAAATATAGAAGCAAATAAAGAGTAGCTGACGTGCGTGCTGTAGTTTCTCCTGCAGGCATAAAAACTATAGCACACAGCTGCTTCCTGGGTCAGGGTATTATTAAGATGAGTGTCCAAACAAATATATAAGTAAAATGAATGTATATGAGGTAGTATAACTGATGCCAAGCAATCAGCTGCAATAGTATATATTGTCTAGGCTGCAAGGTCAAAATATGTGGAAAGTTTTGTTATGGCAGTTTGTGTGATTTTTGAGATCTGCATATGTCATTTTCCTTTAGATGTCAAATTTTTCCTATAATTAACATGAGTTTTTGGTGCATGCCAGGAGCCATGGCTTCATTTTTCAAACAGAGAATATGCTATGATTCAATGCTTGTTTCATGTACATACAGATATTTATGAGCTCAGTTCAATAGCCACCATTCAGTGAGCTATTTATTTCATATGCTCCCCCCCGAGTCAGTGCTATGAGGATGTGTCATGGATGTGCAGGCAGTATGTGGGTCAGTCTGCTCAAGTTTCATTTTTCTCTGAAATACATGAAAACATAGACCATGATGGCAGAAAAAGACAAGAGGTCCATCTAGTCTGCCCATATGCCCTATAATCCCTGGAACCTTCACTAGAAACTATTGTTCCTCCAGGGTACTAACCCACCCAACTCTATCCCTATTTTCCTCCTTGGTCTTGTCACCCTAGGTTACCACTATTCACTTCTTTCTATCTCGTGCCAGCTTGAATCCCCTGACCGTTTTTGCACTCACCACCTCTGCTGACAGGCTTTTCAAAGGTTCCACCACGCTTTCCATAAAGAAGTACTTCCTCACATCCCTCCTGAAACTGGCTCTTATTAATTTCCACTTATGACCAGGTGTCCTCTAGATGGTATTCAGGGTAAATAATTCCCTGCAGTTTAGACACAGTTCTTATGCTTGCCCTAGATGCCTCGAGGATGGTTTCCTTTATTGCCCCACTTCTTGCCTTAACCCCCCTTATGTCCTCCACTCCTAATAACTTATTCTTGACTATTTCCCTCAACCTATTGAAGTCCATCCCTCTAAAGTCAAGGACTTTGGTTCTTGATTGTGGGTTGCTGACCCTAAGGCCAATTCATACCATACAGAGATGTGGTCGCTGTTCCCAAGTGGCTCCCCTACTCCCACAGCACCCATCATCTCTGAGTTGGTGAGCACCACATCAAGGATTGCATTCTGCTTGGTAGGTTCCTTAACAAGCTACACCAGAAGGCAGTCTTGAAGATGTCCAGTAATGTTGAAGTCCTGGCACTCTTGGCCACTGGGACCTCCCAATTGATGTGAGGTAGGTTCAGGTCATCCACCACCACCACCACCACATCCCCCTTCACCGCCCCTCTTTTAAGTTTCTTTTCAAGTTATCTGTCTCTTTCCTCCCCTTGCCATGGAGGCCTATAGATCACCCCAATTGCACTTTCCTGCTTGAGGCTGCCATGAGTTACACCCATACTGACTCCCCTCTGTTACCCCTAATACATCCATCTTCTGCTACTTCAATGCCCTCATTAACAAACAGGGTAACTCCTCCCATCACCAGTTTCTCTGTCCCTTCTGAATAGTGAATACCCAGGAACAGTCATCTCTCAGTCATTTTTATCTGTGGCCCACGTTTCTGTGATGGTCATCAGGTCAACTTCAGTGTCTGCCATCAGCATCTGTAACTTACTGTGTATATTACCTAAGCTCCTGGTAGTAAAGATTAATGGCAACCATTTTACACATTGTTAATAAAACGCTGAATTCAAATCCCTGTGTCATGAGTAGTGTTTCCTGAAAATGGCATGATATTTGGTTTTGTGATATTCTTTAAATCAGCATTTATTAACTTGTTCTGCAGTTACTGAAAATGGTCAGCCTGTTTGTGTCCCTCTGACTGAGTCTTGGAGAGTGATAACATCATATTGGAGTAGCTAGCTGCTTCAGCAGTGTAAGTCCCTGCTTGACTGAAGAGCTTCCCAATTAGAGCAGTCTGTAGAATTAATTGTTTGCTCTCCACGGTTTTTACTTACTCAGTCTCTGGTTTGTGGTTAGATGAATTAGCTGGAAATATATCATTCTGTTCCTATAAATAGTTGATCATTTAAGGTTCAGTGCTGAATTGAAGTGGTATGAATCTGAGAAATCAGCTTGTCTGTATGAGAGCTGTCAGTTTGTTTCTCCTCAAAACTCTGCATTTCTTTTTCTTGCTATATAGCATGGGTTATTTAATGGATATAAAATAAATCTAAAGTCTGTTAATTCATACAATTAGTTTGTCTTTCATGTAGCCTCCATAAATAGGTTCATGTAAGAACATTTTTTCCGTGTGAGATTGACAAACAGGTGCATGCCACACTCTACTATTTCAGGAACATGTACTATATGAACTCACAAATATAAGTTATTTGATGGTTTCTGTGTGAAAATACATAATGTATGAATATAACTAGAAACACTATCTAGTATCCTGATGCTCCCTGTCTCCTGCCCTACAGTTGAGGCAGCTGCACTCTGCTGCCCCAGTCCTCTGCCCCACAAGCCCCCTGTCTCTCTTGCTCCACACTTGAGGCTGCTGCAACCTGCTCCCACTGTTTTACATCCTCCAGGCCCTGCACTCCCATCCATGCATAATTTTTGAGATATTGTAATTGTATCCTTATTTCCCTGCTTGCTGTCAATCAATGGGTGTGTACTGAATATAGTACAGCGATCACTGAGAGCTCAGTTGGCAGCTGGGCATGGTGGCGAGTGGAGGGTTGTGCCAGTCGCTGGCTTGGTTTGGGAATGAGGGAGTGGGGTGGTGGGACACTGCCTACTGGGGTCAGGGTCCATTAGACCACCAATGATGTGTTATTATTTCATAACTGGGGATCGAGGCATGGGGGGAGGCACTAGATCACCAGGGAATTTTACATATAAATTTGTATTGGGGACATCAGGGATCAGGAAGGGGGGTCTGCTAGACCACCAGGGAATTGTAAAAAAGACTATTTATTGTAGACATCAGAGATCAGGGAGGGGGCTGCTAGATCACCAGGGATAATTTTTTATGATAATGGGGGATTGGGACTGGGGTCCACTAGACTACCAGGGATATTAATAGTTTAATATTAGGGGATCAGGGCTTGTGAGGGGGGTCTGCTAGACCACCATGGAATTATAAATATAATTATTGGCAACATCAGGGATTGGGGATGGGTGTCACTAGATCACCAGAGATCATTTTTATGATAAGAAGGGATCAAGGCTGGGGAAAGGGTCCACTAGACTACCTGAGAATTATAAATATAATTATTTATTGGGGACATTGGGGATCAGGGAAGGGGGCTGCTAGATCACCAGGGAACACTTTTTATGATAACCTGGGATTGCAGCTGGGAAGGGGGGGTCCGCTTGACTACCAGGGATATTAATAGTTTAATAATAGGTGATTGAAGCTTTGGATGGGGTCCACTAGACCACCAAGGAATTATAAATATAACTATTTATTGGGAACATTGGGGATCGGGAAGGGGAGTTGCTAGATCACCAGGGATAATTTTTTTATGGTAACAGGGGGATTGGGTCTGGGGGGGGCATGGCACATTGGTGCAGGTACACAACCCTCCCTGAGGATTTTTAAGTACTGTTAGACCAGCCCTTGGCTGGACTAATGGTACATAGACCATTGACCTCTGGGAGGGTTTTGTGAATGCCAAAGTAGAGGATATGTCAGCCTGCATCTGCTACAAGCCCCCATTTTTTGGTACATGACTGGAGCATGCAGCCTGTGTTTGATGCAGGCTGCTTCTCTGAATTACTCCTGGGGCAGCTTTTGGTGCAAGGTGTCACTTGCATCATTTATGTTTGATGCAGGCTCCTTGCATCATTCTAGGAGCTCTGTGAATCAGGCCCCATGTTTATAAGGGAAGTCATAAAATGACTTCCTTGAAACATTTGGTGCCAAAATACTTGAAAAAAAAATACACACACACATATATCTATATATACATATATATATATATATATATATGTATATACAGTATTATATATATATATATATTATGGTAGCACGGTAGTGCTACCATCGTTAGGGTTGAGTAGCACTTTTAAGGTTAAAGGGTCAAATATTGCACCTTAATAACTTTGCCACTGTTCAACGGATTTGCCTAAAATTTGGTATGGATGATTGGGCATGGTAGTTCTTGGGATCAGCCAAGTTTTGTACTGGTCGGATATGCTGCGGAGTTATTAAGCAACAACAAATTGCACAATTACGCTTTTTTGTGATTTCTTTGCTCTCGCCTACAGGTTGCACGGTTTGCATGACTGGTCCAAAAACTTCAGGGAACATGTGGCTGGGGTCCCCGATGTGCCTTTTGAAGATTTTGTGAAAAAATATTAAACGGTTTAAAAGTTATTCAAAAAACAAGTTCCCATTATAAGTCAATGGGAAAAGTTAACAAAAAGTTCGAAAGTGCCACAAATGCAGTTTTTACTTTCGTAAATCCGACATTTTGTTTTCAGTTGGTGATCAGAAAATTGCTTGGCATTTAAATTTATGGTACCTTCTAGCAACCTAATTATTTTTGTATTCACCTGAGGATGCTAGGCATGTCTTTATTTTGGGGTAAAACACCCCAGAAATATGTTTTTCAAATTTCTGAAAAAGTACTTTCCGCAAAGTACTTTCCGCTAATTTTGCAATCGAATGAATTTACAAAGCTTTTAAAGTTCGACAGTACTTTTCCAGGCTGTGGCAAAATTACAGCAATTCTTTGCCACCCTGCTGCAAAGGAAAGGTTTGGTCTTTTGGACTAAAATTAGAAGGGAATGCAGCCAACATCTTCCAGATGTGCCTTTCACTGTTTTGGTGAAAAAATATTACAAGATGGCAAAGTTACGGCACTCCAAAGTTTACACTTTTTCCCATAGGATAACATTACGGCATCCGCCGCATTATTGGAATCATTTGCCGCCCTGCTGCAAAATAACGGTTTGGTCTTTTAGGCTGAAATTTGGATGGAAGAAGGCCAACATCTCACTGATGTGTCTTTTGGTGGTTTGGTGAAAAAATTTTACAGGGCAGCACAGTGACGGCACTCCGAAGATGACACTTTTTCCCATTGGATAACATTACGGCATCCGTCGCGCCTTTCGGGGCCTGTATCTTGGAAATGGTGCAAGATATGGACTTTTCGTTGCAAAAATGCTTAGCCCCCCCAAATGGGAGCTAAGTACAAAACTAGCTAGGAAAGGCATAATTCATATGAAATTAAAAAAAATTTCTATGTCGTACGGTTCCTATGATATAAACAATTTAATATTCCAAGTCCTCGTTTTCTGCTCCGAGGCCCATTGTTATGTACACATTCTTTGTTTTCACTGTGTTTTCCAATGCACTTTTTGGGGAAAAGAAGGGTGTGCCCTTTCATTACTGTGCCAATTAGTGTTTCCAGTTGCATTTCTGTTACTGTTTGCAGCACCCTTACTGTCTATGCCACTGTGTGCATTACGGTTTGCGTTTTTGCTTGCGCTTGCGTTTGTGTTTCTGTGTTGTTTGGCATTATTGTTGCTGTTACCATTACCTGTTTCCTTTGTAATTGCGATACCATGCATGTGTGTTACGGTTTGCGTTTCCGTACGCGCTTGCGTTTCTGTTTCATTTCTGTTTCCTTTGGCATTATTTTTGTTGTTACCATTACCTTTTGCATTTACAATTGCAGTACCATGACCGTGCATGTAATGGTTTGCATTTCTGTACTCGTTTCTGTTCCCATTTCCATTTCTCTTTCCTTTGGTGTTATTGTTGCTGTTACCATTACCATTTGCATTAACAAGTGCAGTACTGTGCGCACTCCGGTTTGCGTTTCCATACATGACTCTGTTCCTATTTCTGTTTCTCTTTCCTTTGGAATTATTCTTCATGTTAACTTTACCATTTGCATTTACAATTGCAGTACCATGCCTGTGCATGTTACGGTTTGCATTTACATGTTTGCTTGTGTTCTCGTTTACATTTCTGTTCCCTTTCACATTCTTTTTGATGTGACACTTAACATTTCCATTTAAAATACTGCTGCCATTACTGTTCGTGTTACCAGTTGCATTTTCCTATGCACTTCAATGTCCGTTTGCGTCACTGTTCACTTTGGCGTCACTTTGCACTTGCGTTTCTATTAACATTTCCTTAACCATTTACGCTTCTGTTACCATGTGCACCACTGTTGGCACTTCTGTTTGCATTGCTGTTCCTGTTACTATGTCACAAGACATCACGTGGCAAGAGTGCGGGGCCCAAAGGGCCCTGACTCCTGCCAATGCATTACTTTCACTATTTGTCATCACCATTCTCCAAAAGGAGTGAAATTAGAGGCAAAAAACTCTGTTTAATGCATCAGTTAGGGTTGTTCCACAGCAGCAAAAATGAGGAAATTTGGTATTAGGGTTGAAAGATCCCCTTGGACCCCCCAGCCCACCCCCCAACCGGCATTGGGGTGCTCATTGGGGTCATTGGTCCTAACTCTCACCCCATTCTCCTACACCTCTGCTTCTCTACACATGTGATGGGGTGCGAGTTAGAGCCAACAGCACCAATGCACACCCCAATGCCAGTTGAGGGGGTGGGCTGGGGGGTCCAAGGGGGGCTTTCAACCCTAACACCAAATTTCTTCTTTGTCACTGTGGAACAACCCTAACTGATGCATTAAATGGAGTTTTTGTCTCTAATATATATATTATATATATATATATATATATATATATATATAATTGTTAAGAAACTTTGGGTGTGGTGCCAGTTTTCACCCTAGTGGGTATGCTTTGTGATCCCATGCTGGTGAGCTGAATTCAGGGGTGAGCTCAGTGACCTAGCTGGATGGGTTGAGGGTGGGGGGATGGAGCTGTTATGTGACACCCATCTCCCAGGAAATGAGAGCTGCAGGGTTGTCAACACGGGTCTGAGCACCATATAATGAAGACAACTGTCCTCTTCACATAGTGCTCTGCACCTCTCCACCCATATGTGGAAGAGGGCCCTGTGCATTGGCTGGCAGATGGACTCTTTGCCCAAGATGGACTCTTTGCCCTAGTGTATCTTTATCTGTGACCACATGGAAGTGCAGGGAACAGAGGGCCAGCACTTCTGCAGCCCACCAGACAGCCCCATGAATTCTTGACATCCATTGTTGGAGTAGTAAAGTAGGGAAATATGGCATTAGGGATTCATACCCTAATCCTAATCACTACCTTTCTAGCAAGAAAAGGAAAAAACATTAGAGTTTTGGGTCTCTGGAGTCTTGGTGAACCAGTTGTGGTTGTCAACTATAATGCCACCCCATTCCCTAAACAAATAACATCACTCATGATCTCCTTTCTTCATGAATGCATATATGGATACCATTATGGACTGATGGGAGTGCATGGTGTGCTCTCACAGGGAACGAAGTATACAATTACAAGCTCTCTACTCTTGTGTATGGATTGGAGGGCAGGGCATGGAGGGCACTGTGCTCTCAGAAGCAAAGAAGGCTATGATTATACGTTCTCAAAAAATAAGGAAATTCTTTGCAAAGAAATTCATCAATGCATCAGTTAGGGTTACAGCAACAGATGTTTGTAAATGTGGTGTTAGGGTTTCCAACACTAACACCCCACCCCACACTCCATGCACCAACAGGCTTCAGGGATGTACTTTGGGATTCTCAGCCCTAACACTCATCCCATTCTCCTGTACTGTACCATCTCCATTTATTTACTCATGGAATGAGATGGGTGTTATGGCTGAGAAGTTCACCAGTGGAGTTTGGAAACTTTAAAAAACATTTTTTTAATAGGTAGTACCCCTGTCCGCCAACCAATCACCGACCCCCATGTAAAAAAAAAAATATATAATCACCCCTCCTGGGGTACACAACACCATTTCCCCATCCTACCCCACCCACCACTGGTGACTATAGCACCCCTTTCCTCTTCTCTGCACTCCAATAAACATCCAAAAATGACTGCAAATAGGAAAAGAATGAGTGTGTACTTGTACAAGCACACTCTCATTCATTGAGTGCTCAGGCACTAGCAATGGAGGAGAGTGGAGGGCTGTGCCAGTGGGCTGCTTGTGGTCCTTGTGGGGAGGAACAGGGTGGTGGGGCAGTACATGCAGGGCTGGGGGGTCCACTAGACACCAGGGAGTGGACATTTATGGATGGGGATAGGGAGGGAGTTCTACTACACACCAGGGACATTTGTGTATGTGATTGACACCTGGCAATGGGAAGATACTGCTTGTTTTTTATTTGACAATGGGCTGGTGATTGGCTGGGGGGGGACCACTAAACACCAGGGAATAGGGATGTTCTTAATTTATATGACAGTCTGGCTATTAATCGGTGGGGGGTCACTAGACACCAGGGATGATTATATATTTGTTTTACATTGGGACCCACGATTGACTTGGGGGAGGCCTAGACACCAGGACATTGGGGGATTTGCAATTTGTAACCTTGCCATGCTTTGTTTTTTTTGTAATAGTAATTTGCTCTTAAAAAAAAGCTAAAGAAAGGTAAAGTTACAAATGGTACATTGCCATTAATGTGACAGCTTCATGAACTGATCCACTAAGGTGAATTTGGAACTGTCACAGAAAATTTGCAGGCTAAGTAAAACTTCATTGCATCTTTAATTCACATCCCTAATGACCCAGTCAAAAAACACAATCAGGAATGTCGGACAAAATCTCCCTACCACAAACCTATGTCTTTTACTGTCCTGTAATCCATTTGTCTCTAAGCAGGCCAGTAGCTTTCCTTTACCAAGGTCTCCACTAGCTTACCTACAATGGACATACGACTGACTTGGGATCTCCCTGTCACCCTTGTGGACTGGTAGCCTAAACCTAAGAGGCTAAAGAAAAAGAGCAAACAGAAAGTGGATAAAATAACTAAAGGAGCTAATAATGCTGAGCAGATTCATATAGTGAAAGAGGCCTCTGATGAGTCACATGATGCCCTACATGAGACAGAGCTGCATCCCTGAATAGGTCTGCAAAGTGCTTCTGACAAAGTAAATTAATTGATTGGAACTGATTATATAATTAAATCAGACTTAATGACTGTACTAGGCAGCCTGGAGCAGGAAGTTTCAAAACTTAATCAACAACTCGGTCAACCAACAAAGGAACAACTGATGGGTGTTATATCCTGTGAACCCACATATATAAGGAAGGGTGTTTCACAAGATATAGCAAATGTATCAGAAAAAGTAACCCACCCAGTTAAGGAGTCAACAAAAATTGCTAAGAGTACAGCTCCTCTTTTGCTCTTAAATTTTGTATTGTGTTATAGAGACAAGGCATACATCTCAATACATATATGAGAATTACAATCCATTCAAACTTTGCATATTGTAACATAGTTAGATATTCACAGTTAATTCACAATACACAGAAGGGAATGAAAAAGATCACAGATTAGATGCAAGACTGGGTTGGTTACTTAAAGAGGAGGGACGCTGGGGGGGTTGGGAGGATTCTATAAGCCATACATTATTAAAGGCAGTGGGTGGAAGAAATATGAGGCCTGGTCAGCCATCAGGGTGGCTTTAACATATCCTTACCCAGAGGGTTTACAGAATTGGGGGGTGAGTCCTGGAAATAAAGCATGAATGGAGTCCATTTGTCTGTGAAGGCTTGCATAGATGCCTTAGCCAAATGATTCAGTCTAGAAAAGCTAGCAAGATTAGCCATGGCTACCAGCCAAGCCATGAGTGAGGGTATCTCTGCAGTCCTCCAGCTACACAGAAGTAGCTGTTTGGCTTCCACTGAAGCTTGTACAAGCCATGCCAGATGGGGGCCTGATGGTCTGTATTTGGTGGGCGAGAGCCCCAGGATCCAGAAGCTAGGGGAGGTAGAGACCTTGTATCCCAAGATATGGGAGCAACATGTAAGTATTTTAGACCAGAAGGAATGGATGGGGTCACATTGCCATAATATATGAAGTAAGTCTGCTCCTGCCACATCATATCTCCAGCACACATCATTCGTACTTAAGTTCATTTTCTTTAAAGCTACCGGGGTACGGTACCAAAGGTGTCTTATTTTATTCTGAATAAAGAAACTCCTGGAGTCTCCACAGGCTTTTTTTGCTATTAACCAGCTACTCTGCCAGGCCTCCTCGCTAAAAGGAAGATTCAGCATACACTGCCATCTTGCCTTAGCAGGTTGGGATGAATCTGGTAGGGATCCCCTCATGAACTTATAAATACAGCCAGCCAGGCCTTTCTGTGATTGTAACCAGCTGGCTAAAGGCAATTTGTTATGCACTACTTTGCCATCTTGTTGACAAAACACACAGGTACACCCTTTTTTAAGCCAGGATGAATAAACATGTCTCCTCTGAAGATATCTCCAAAAATCACTTGGCCCCGGATTATATTTCTCTTTCAAAAAAGTGAAGCTGTCTAGGGTGTGGCCATCCCCCATTAGGATATCTTGTAGTGTATTGATCTGCTTCCCCTTCCAACCCTCCCAGTAAAGGGGTTTGTGGTCAATGGTCCAGCCAGGGTTATTCCAAAGAGGAAGGTGCTTCCCCAAATTCAAACAGGTCTTACTTATAGCCCCTGATTGTTGCCAGACCTTGTGAGCTGCTTTTATTGTTAGCCAATAATGGAATTTGGAGGGGAGGAGGCTGCCCAGGTACCCAGATAGATGGATCCCATGCAGGTAATTCTTCTCAATTGAATCCCAAGCTGGTAAGTTGGTGGTATTTCCCTGAAGCAGTTTACATGTGGCTGCTGCTGAGAAAGCATATGCCTAGTGTTGGAAATGCAGAAGGCACCACCCTTCCTTATTCCAAGGGGCTCGGAGTTTGTCTGTACTATACCTCATGGTTTTATTGTCCCACAGGAAGGTCCATAGAAGATTGTCCAACAATTTAAACCATTTCTTTGGGATATCAATTGGTAGATGGGACAGTATATAGAACACCCTCGGGGCAATCATCATTTTAATTGCCACCACCTTCTCCGGGAGAGAAAGGTTCAACTGTTTCCACCTTTGAGTTTCTACCTTAAGGCTATCAATTAAGGGAGAAAGGTTAGCCTGTGGTAGGGAAGTCACATTGGCATTTACCCTTATGCCTAGATACTTAATACCTGCCTTAGCACTAACTAAGCCCACTGCAGTGATATCTTCTAATGAAAGCTGCCTGTTTAGGGGGAGGACCTCTGTTTTGCCTTGATTAACCCTGAGGCCTGAAATGCTTGAAAAGGATCACAATAACTTCACAATGTGTCCCACTCTGGCATGAAAATCATCAGTTAGAATGAGACAATCATCAGCATAAAACAGTGTATGATACGAATCGGGGCCTACCTGTATGCCCTTAATATTTGGGTGTTCCCTCAGGGCACTAGCCAGGGCTTCTATAACCAGCACAAACAACATTGGAGAGAGGGGACACCCCTGCCTAGTACCCCATGTGCAATTCAAATGGTTCTGAGATTGTATTATTAGTTAGCAGTCTGGCCATAGGAAATGTATAAAGAGTTTTAACCCAACCCCTGAACACATCACCAAAGTTGTAGTGCTGCAACATCATATGGAGAAAGTCCCACGCTACTGAATCAAAGGCCTTCTCAAGATCCACCGATATAGCGGCTGCTGGAGTGGGGGCTTTTCCTGCCTTCTGTACAAGGGAGATTAAAGATCTAATGTGGTCAGTACTGGCACGGCCCTTCACAAAGCCCACTTGGGAAGTGTGAACCAAGCATGGAAGGACTTTCTCCAACCTGGCTGCTAACACCTTTGCTAGAATTTTGGAATCAGCATTAATCAACGAAATGGGCCTATAGTTTGAAGGCAGAGTGTGGTCTTTGCCTTCCTTCAGAAGGACTGTGATGAGCGCCTCCCTAAGGGTGGCAGGGAGTATCCCCTGTACCAGAGCTTCATGTAACATATCCCTCAGGAGATACGTTCTCTGGTATGGCCTTATAAAAATCAGCAGAGAAACCATCTCCCCCTGGAGCTTTCTTAGGGGCCATCTTTTGAATTGCTTCCCTGATTTCTTGTATCTCTATGGGCAGCTCTAATTGTTCTCTTTGGCCATCTGTAAGCCTAGGAAGCTTTGTACCTGCTATAAAAGTGCCAGATTTGGTCTTGTCCCAGGTAGTATGGGAGCCGTACAAGGTTTTGTAGAAAGACAGCATAATTTGGTTAATGACCTCTGATTTACTATGTTTTTCCCCTTTATTGTCCCGTAATTGGGTTATATGCCTCTCGGCTTGTTGTTTTTTTAGACCGAATGCTAGAAGTTTCCCAGCTTCCTCCCCCCCACCCAATATTTATGTTTTAGTCTTAATAGTTGAAGTTCTGCTTTTCTTGAGACTAGCATATTCAATTTCATTTGTAGGGCCAGAAGGTCATGCAGAAGGTCTGGATTTTGAAGATTATTGGGATCCTTCTTATACAGGCTTTCTTTCTCTCCCAATGCCCTTTCCAGCTCCCTAGTTTCATTTTCTCTCTGCTTTCTGCAGTAGGTGGCATAGCTAATGATGCAACCTCTCATCATGGCTTTAAAAGCCTTCCAAATGGCTGCTGCAGATGCAGACCCTCGTGGATTGTCAGAGAAAAAGGTTTTTACCTCCTCCTTAAGCCACTCCTTAAAGTCTGCCTCCTGTAACAATAATGGATCTAGCCTCCAGCTAACTAGTGGTAGGGGCAAATGACCCCATTGCTAATGTCATTGGGGCATGATCTGAGATATACAGGGGGCCTATAGTGACATCCAGTACCTTGCTTATAATGTTTGGGGAAATAAACCAGTAGTCGATCCTACTTGCAACTGGTTGAGCTTCAGGGAAATATGTATAGTCCCTCTCAACTGGATGGGCTACCCTCCATATGTCCTGCAGTTTATGCAGAGAGAGCATATCCTTTAAAGCCCTAATGGATCGGGGTTGCACATCCGGTTTGGAGTTAGATCTATCCAGGAGGGAATCCATCGTCAGACTGAAATCCCCCCCCCCTCAGAAGGATGTCCACCTCCCCTGCTGCCATCTCCAATAGGTCTTGTGAGAGTCTGTGAAAGAAATCAGGGATGTCCTCATTTGGGGTGTAAATGTTAGCTAGTAATATATCTCCTGTGGGGGTACTGACTTTAGCTAAGACCCATCTCCCCCCTTATCCACCCTTTGCTCCTGCAAAGTCCATTTTAGGTTTTTGTGGTACAGTATAGCTACTCCACCTTTAGTTTTATTGGCCATGCTGTGGACCTCCTAGCCCACCCATTCCTGCCTTAATTTTTGAGCTTCCATATGATTTAACTTAGTTTCCTGTAAGAAGGCTATCTGGGATCTCAGGGATTTAAGTCTGGCTAGTACTTTCTTACCTTTAATGGGCAAGTTCAGGACCCTCACATTCCAGGAGGTAGCCATCACCATATCTTTACCTGTCATGGCGTGTGTCTATCAGTAATACCCGAGACCCCAGACTAAGTAGAAGGAAACTGAGTGATCTACATACAGGATGCTTGTCCTTAGAATTGTCCCCTAATCCCTTCCCCTGTCTGTCCCTTTTAATTCTGCAAACCCCATGTAAACTACGGATTGGTCCATATATTGACGCTCTAGTTTCTATAGTGATTTTTGGTTTTACCTCTCCATACCATTCTCCTTGTGCCACACCTTCACCTGAGAGGCTCCCCCTATATGACCGGACCACTGCAGGTGGATGTGGTCCATGATCGAGAGATTCCCTCCTGAGCAAGGGGCCTGATAGTTTACCTGGACCCACCAACCTGTATATCATCAGATAGTGTAACCAACTCTGCTACGTGACCCAAAGCAGGACCCTGTGAACCCTCATTAAGCTAATACTAAAAGAAACATCAGGTTTGAAAGCAGCAACCATTAAACCTTTAAACTGAGAAACTGATAACATGATAAGGCAGTTAAAACACTTCGGAGCAGAGATAATCCCACTTTATAACCACTGGGGGGGATGCGCCCTTTCCTGTAGAATGAACTTTGAGAGCACTGTAAAAAAACTTTGGCGCTATTTCTCACCTGCTCAGCCACTTATAGTAACCAGGAAGCAGCCTTATGGCCACAAGTTATACAGAACAAAACAAAACAAACAAAAAAAAGCCTCCTGTCCATTTTAAACCTAGCATGGGAGTACAAATAAGTGGCAGGCTCAAAGCTATTAAGATAGGATTACCTGCCAGCCTGTGTTGCCTAGGTCAGGAAAAGGGAAACCCAGGTCTTGCTCGCGCCACCAAATGGTGAGACCAAGTGGAAGCTACCGAGCTTGAAACAGGCTAGTACAGGCATTCCACCATGCCAAGGTGGGTGGGGTGATGTCTTGCCATAAGAGCAACTGGTGAGGGAAACAAGATTTTAAATATTACCAAACCTTAACTAGTAATAATCACATATCATGGTTTAACAAAACACTATGGCTGGCCTTAAGCCATCAGGTGGAGAAAGCCTGGCAGGCCCCAAATAGTGCCTCTACACCATAACCTGCCATATCATAACATTCCCTGGTTGGGCACCGGACTACCAGGGAAACCCGGACCATGTAAGCATGTAGGCAAGAGGGAGGAGAGAATAACTCAGCCCCTCCACAGCCATTAGAAGCCCTGAAACCTGGATGGAGATAAAAAATAGTCAGGACCCCTCAGTCATCTTGGCAGCTGTTGTTCAGCCAACAGCTCCCCATCACATTCAGCCCAGTCCATACAATGCAGGGCCCAGTCTGTGAGCAGACTGTGGTCCATAAGATCTTCCGGTGTCGGGCAGTCTGAGTTCCTTGTTAAACCCAGGGCTTACGGCACAAGGTCCCCCAAGGGTTCATATCTATTGGACACCTTAACTGGTGTGGCAGCTGGGAAGATCATGCAGTCATCTGGCAGGATTTGTAATTTCTGGCAGCTCCTTGATCTGTTTTTCTTGGCCATAGATTTTTTACTTGGAGTATCTCTTCCAGGCTTCCTCAAGCGACCCCGTTGAACTCTCTGCCAGGCCTCCTCTGGTTCTGTCTTTCGGTGCAGTACTAGTTGCTAAATCCATGGATATTGGGGAGTTCTCTCTATTCAGTCTATTAGTACTGCATAAGGATTGTGAGGATTGGTTCATGCCCCTGCCTGATAGTTGCATGTTTTGCAGAAAGTGCTCCATGCCCCCAGGGCTGCTATACATGTGAAAGACACCATTGTACTGGACTCTTAGCTGTGCGGGGTATCTAAGTGAGGTGGGAATACCCAATTTGTAAAGTTGCTGTTTCACCTCTGTGTATGCTCTTCTCTGCCTTGCAAGTTCCTGAGAGTAATCTTGGTAAAGATGGATGGAGCAACCCTGCCATGTCAGTGTTTTAATTTCTCTGGTTAGTTGGAGATAGCGCTCCTTCACCGGATAATGGAGAAATTTGCACAAAATGGGGTGAGGGCACTCCCCTGGTTTAAGTTTGGGAGCAAGCGAGCAGTGAGCCCGCTCAATTTCTGGTGGGGCCTCATGCTCCAGCCCTAGCATTGCTGGCAATGCATCCTCCAGAAAAGATATCATGTCCCTGCCCTCCATGCTTTCTGAAATGCCACAATTCTGATGTTCTGTCTCCGGGCTCTATTTTCCATGTAATTCACTTTAGAGAGTAAGTACTGAATCTGTCCATGATGTTCCCTCAGGTATCCGTCATGTTGGGAGATTTGCTCAGCTTGATGCTTTATGTCCTTTTCGGAGCCCTCCACCCGAAGAGCTAACAGCCGCAGTTCCTCATTTATTTGTGTAGATGACTGCTTTAGTTCCATAGTATCTTGCAAAACTTTACTCAGCATCGCTGTCATATTTGTGATGTCTTGAGCCATGCTTTTAGAGATGTTGGATGTGGCCATTGCCCTCACTGTTGTCTCCCGATTGCTGCCTGTCTGCAGTGCATCAGGGTGGAGGTCCTGAAACTTGAGTGGTGCTAAAATCACGGCCTGTAGTGAGCGTGAGATGCAGTGGGGCCCGGGCTGTTAGACACGGTGCTGACTCGCAATTCTGCCACCGATTTCCACAAAAAATGGCTTATTTGAAAGTTCTGGTACTCCGACATTAAATGCTTACTTTTCAGAATACTGAACTACTGATTGGACGTCACAGATGGGCTGATAGGGGTTCACAAGGTGTCTTCTGCTAGATTTACTGTGCCACCATGTTGGCTGACAGGCTCCGCCCTGAGTATAGCTCCTCTTTACAAAGACAAAACTATGGCTAATTGTAATGAATGGACAGAAACATACCCTCTTATTAGGCTGTATGAGCCATTAAAGTGGGGTAATTTTGACCCCTCAAATCTGGAATCCAGAGTGTTACAATATTTAAGTAAAAACCTAGACATCGTTCTCACTGAGGATGATATATCGAAAATTAAAAACATCCCAATAATAGAAACTACCCTGATTGATATATTGTTTCTATAACCTAGAATAGCTAACTATATCTGAATAAACAGCTGGTTACTTCTGGAACATGATTTGATGATCACATTTCCAAAAAGGACATTATTTAATAAAGGACCTTTAAAAATAGAGGAGGAAACAGTCCTCAGTATGTTTGGAATGTCCCGTCTCATAAAGGAGGATGACTGTAAATTAATAAATGCTATGAAGGATTTGCTGGTTAACTTCCTAGGAATCCCTGTAGATGAACAGTATACATCTGTTTCATTGACACTGGTACAGCGAACCTCCCCCTCCCCACTGCACTTATATTTGAAGCGATGGGGGGGTTGCGTCGAGATACTTTAAGGCAATGGGGGTAAATATCTAACTCCACTGTCTGTGTGATGTGCAGTTAGATATCTATAGTAAGGGGATGTGGGAGGCATAGCCCCCCACTCGGGGGGGGGTGCGGGGGCGCAGCCCCCATGCATTTTGCATTGCAGTGCTGTGGGTCGGTTTCGGGTTACGTCATGGTCAAGGGTGTAGATGGGTTCTTGGCGCTGTAGTGGACATTGAGGTTGGGGTTGTCGTGCCAGTGTCATGGATCCTAGATGAATCAGCTTCTAGATCTCATTTAGATAGTCAAGTTAACTTTTTTGTGTCCAATAAAAATTTAGCAGTATATATAATGAAAAGGGCCTCAAAGATAGATCATATAGGGCTTAATTTTGTAGAATCAGATGCCCTAGAAATAAAGGATGCACATAGCACCTTGGGAGCCAATATGGCAAATACATACACTATACCACTAAGCAATAGATTCATGACACTCACTGGTTATAGCAACAACTGACTAGCTGACAACACAGTTGATACACTAATTCCAGCTGTAACTAAAGTTCAGGCCCTAACCTTTTTATCATGGAATATTTTCGGGGTGGTCTACTAATATAAGCGATGATGAAATTCTGATGCAATTTGATTTCATATGCCTACAAGAAACCTGGCACACTTTCAATGATCACATTTAAATGAATGGCTAAGAATGCTATCAGGTGCCTGGTGTCAGGACAGCCAAATCTGGCAGACACTCAGGAGATCTGATAGTGTTTATTTGGATTGGTAAATGTGTTAAAGTACTGTTAAAAAGATTAAGTTCTAACATAACCGTCTTACATACTAAAGTTGGTACACGAGAGTTATTATTATGAATTGTTATGTCCTTCCAGATAATTCAAATTTCTACTCAGATGAAACTATAAATATGTATCATCATAATCCAAAGGTTGAAATATTGCTCCTAGGTGATTTTAATGCCCTTATTGGCAATTATAATGGGCTAGTGGGTAATCTGATGTTTTTATATATGCTTCCGAGTAGTAGGCTAATTAAGAGAAATACAAAAGGTGAAAAAATTAATAATGAAGGAAAAAAACTAATTGAGTTCATGGTCAAAGATTCCCTTTATCCATTCAATGGAAGGTTATTGGGTGATTTGGTTGGTAATCTTTCACATATATCTACCAAGGGTGCTTCTTTGGTTGACCACGTATTATGGACAGACCTTTTGGATTTGTGGAATTCTCTAAATCTCCCAGTGAGAGCTGAAAGTGATCACTTCCCCTTAGTACTGGAGTTTAATACTCCTGGGCTAAAACAAAATATGGAAGAGATTCCCCCACTTTTGTTCACTGAAGTAAGATCAGACGAGAACATTTTTTTGGAAAATAACTCGGATGCAGATAAAACTTTGATACTGTCAAACTCTTTCCTCATCGAGGACTATGAAAAATTGCTCATGATGGATCTACAGTTGTTATCACAGTTGCTCATCCTTTTATTCTCTGAAATATGGAATAGCTTGGGATGTAAAATTGTCTTGCGCTCGTCTGTGACCATTAATTGGTTTGATACTGAGTGCAAGCTGCTGAAAGTACAGATAAAGAAATTATATAAAATCTATAAATATACCAGGGCTAAGTATGATCTGATCAACTTAAATTGTCAAAAGAGGAATAAAAATTTAATAAAACAAACAAAATTACATTTTACAAAAAGCAATGGCAATTAATGTTGGATGCTGTCATACAAAATAACTCTAAAGCATTCTGGACTTTAGTGGCAAGGGGCAGTAATAACTATAAAACAGAGTTTGATACATATATTACAGAGGATATAGAGAGTAATGGTCATGCAACTGTGTGTTATGGAATTTTTACACAGTGTGTAAAAATTCTAATATAACAGTTCATAACTTTATTTTTATAATTACTGGTGCAAGAGTAACGTGACCAAGCAGTGTTCATTCAGGGAAAAAAATGAAAACTTAGATTAACTGAATTGCTGTTGTAAAAACCCTGTCCCTCGCAGCAGTCAACCTACTTTTAGATATTTTTGTGTGTTTTAAAGCCACTGAGTACAGACTGAGGACAGCGAGTGACTTGGTGGCTTCAGAAAACAAGATTCAAGTGTAAGAGAGTGTTGATATGGCAACACTCACACTTAAATCTTGTCCTCTGAAGCCACTGAGTCACTCACTGTCCTCAATCTACACTCCGTGGCTTTAACACACAAACAAATAAGTAAAAGAAGGTTAACTGCTATGTGGGACAGGGTTTTTATAGCAGCATTCCAGTCTGTCTACATTTTCATTTTTTTCTGAACAAACACCGCTCGGTCACGCTACACTTCCAAGAAAGAGAAAGTGGCAGTTAAGGACAGTGCAAGTGAGTTGCTTTCCAAATGCTGTAATAACTGGTTCTAACAGTTATTACAACATTTGAAATATTGCCCTAGTCTGTGTGTTAAAGCGGGTCACCAGTAATTATAAATTGATAGCACACATCTCCACCATAGTTTATGATCTGACAGAAGATACTCTTACTAGTAAAACTCTAGTTGTAAATATAGCTTTCAGTCCAATAATTCTAGATGAGATATTTTTATTTATTAATTTTTTATTTATTAAATTCTCGGATTACAAATACCTTTGAGCAGAAACTGCTCATTTACAAAGGTTCCACGTCAAAGGATGAGGGTCAACATACATACAGAGGTAGTAAAAGAATGCACAATAAACAATCAAAACAACTAAAAGAAAAAATAATTATACTCAGTTATAACATACATTGTGATAATATTCATAAAACGAGCAGCTTAAGTAGGCAGCTGGCTGCGGTAATAATAAGAGATAGAGGGCACCATAGGCAGTTAGTATTGCAGGCATGCGACCGGGAGAGGAAGTTGGCAGGCTAATGCGCCCACTGTCCGATGGTGGTGGAAAATGTCTTGTACCAGTGGAGATGGAAGCAGGAAAGGAGTCACAAGGAAGGCCCAGTGCCAGAGGGAATGAGATTGGGAAAGGGTGGGCTGTGAGACATGAGTGAGCTGGGAGGTGTTTAGAGAGATCTCTGTTCAATGAAACAGTCACATTGAGTGGTAGAGGTGAGGTAAAGTTTGAGATTCCTTTGAAGGGTCCAAGTGTAGTAGAGAAAGTGCTTCTTTATTGAGAATTGAACCATTGAGCGGCTCTATAGATAAAGGACCGCTGACCCATGGAGGTGTATGACATCTGGGAACCTGAAAGGTTGGAGATTGGGCACTCCACGTGTTTGTTGAGTGCCACTGTAGGTAGTAAGGAGTGAGCTAACACCAGGTGGCATGAGACCAAGGAGAATCTTTTGGTAAGTAAGCAGGTCTGGTATTGTATTCTGCTGCGTGGGGTAGCCAGCTGGCCTGTGCATAGAGGTCACAGGTGTGAGTTTGTCGGGCTGCACCGTCAGTAGTCTACAGGCTTTGTTGAGAGCAACTGAGATCCTGTGGAGGGCACTTGTTGGGGCACAGCCATAGATGGCAGGCCGTGGTCAATGATAGAGTGACAGAGCTGTAGATGGCTAGTTTAAGGGCATCCGCAGGCATACAGTGCTTGTGTTTGTGTAGTAGTCCAATCCGTATATTGGCGGTCTTGGCAACAGTGTCAATATGCCGAGTGTAGAAGAGGGTACTATCCAGGGTAATACCAAGGTACTTGAACTCCTTGACATGTTCAAGTGGGTTCCCAGCGTGGTTCTTGATGGTGAGAGACAGAGACTTGTGCCTGCTCTGTCGGTTACAGAAGGACATGGCTTTAGTCTTGCTGTGGTTCAGGACAAGTTTATGAGAATTGAACCAGTCTTCGATGCGATTGAAGTTGAGCTGCAGCTGGGATTCAAGGACTGTAATGTCATGGTGGCTGGAAAACAGGACTGCATCGTCTGCATATAGTAATATTTTTTGGTGGCAGGCACTGGGGAGATTGTTGATGAAGAGGGAGAAGAGTAGAGGCCCAGAATGACCCCTGTGGGACTCGAGCAGGACGGTTTTCATCCGAAGAGATCCCCAATCCTTACTTGGATCTGATTATCAAGGTAGCTGGTGAACCATGGAAGGGCATCGCTGGAGATCCCAATGGAGGACAGTTGCTTGAGCAGTAGGGGTGGTTAATCAGTGAATGCCTTGGTAAGGTCTATAAATACTGCCCTCCACAATTCCTTTGTCAAGCGTGGCATGGATGAAGGTTGTAAATTCCAGTAGTGCAGTGGTGGTGCTGTGCCCTTTCTGAAATCATGCTGCTCTGGGCACTGTACATTGACTTATCCAGGAATTCAACTAGTTGGTCCGACACTATTCGACTCAGCTTTGGATAGTGGGGGAGGGTGAGATCGGTCTGTAATTGGTGTGCAGTGTCCTATCTCTGCTTTTGTGAACCGGTGTGACAGTGGCTTTCTTCCAGAGGTGGGGAAATGGCCCAATCTAAGCGAGAGATTAAAGATCTTTGTAAGTGGTTCTAAGATTTCATCGAGGACTTGTGCCAGCAGTTTCAGGTCAAAGAGTCACCACTGTACCCTTGTTTGCCGATGGCCTTTTGAATGTATTTTCTAGCTACTTGTGGTGGGACCTCCTTAAAAAAAACTTTGGGGTTGTACATTCTAGTTGGGGGGTAACTTGGGAGGAGCTGGAGGGGAGGTCGTCAAAAAAATTTGGTGGAAGGACACTGTCCAGGTTTGTAAATGCATTATTAAAAGTGCTGGTGATGATACCTAGGTCGAGTGTAGGAGTGCCATGAAGGTTGAGCATAGTGGGTGGTGCTTTAGGATCCTTGCCTGTGAGTTCTTTCATGTTGTTCCAGAATTTGTTTCCCTGGCCCCAAGAGTTGGTCAGAGCCTCTTTGTAATACCTGCGTTTAGCATTCCGTATTCTTCGAGTGCAATCATTTCTGGCTGCTTTGTATAATTGTATGTTTACTTGCATTGGAGTTGCACAAGCACAATGCCAGAGGTGGTCTCTGTGCTTGAGCAGAGTTAAAAGGTCAGTAGTAACCCAGGGGTTAGTCTATCCTTTGACCTTCATCTTTTTCACTGGTGCATAGATGTCAATGACTTCGTTGAAATGTTTGATAAATAGGTCCAGAGCTTTGTTGGTGTCATTGAGGAGTCAAGCACTGCCCAGTTCAGCCTGGTTAGATGGGATTTTAACAGCTGGAGGTGCCCTTGTTTGATAACCCTGGCATAGATAAGCTTGGGAGGTGGCTTGTGGTATTTGTTTGACCAGGAGCAGATGACAGGAGTGGTCACTTATTGTATCCGGGAGTACAGAAACATTGGAGATGCATTCAGGGCGGTTAGATAGAACCAGTCTAAAAGCGTAAGGGAGCCTGTCCTATAGTTACACCTGGTGGGGGCATTGACCAGTTGAGTGAGGTGATGCGCCGTGGCTGCATCCTTATAGGTAGCAGCCTCAGCGGAGAGCCAGTTAATGTTAAAATCCCCCATGATTATTGTTTCAGAATTATGTTGCTGGACCCTTAGATATTCCATGATGCTATGGAAGCCAGCAGCCTGGTCTCTTGAGGGTAGGTAAACTGAGATAACAGTGAGTTCCTTGTTATGTGCACCAAGGAGGATTTTGATTGTGAGGACCTGAGAGGAGTTGCTCAGGCTAGGGGATGGGATGATGTGACCCATAAGGGTATCCTTAAGATAGATGGCACAGCCCCCGCCCCATTTAGCAATCCTGTCTTGCCTGAAAATGCAGTAGCCAGGGATAGAGACTGAGGTATCAGGGATTTTAGGGTTTAGCCATGTTTCCACAACTGAGATGACATCAGGGTTGTGCTGTAGGATCCATGTTTGGAGGGAGTCAAGTTTGTTGAGGATGCTGCAGGCATTGATGGATGCCATGGTAAGTGTCCCTGTCCTTCTTATTGGTGCCACTGCTGGCTGCCCAGGTGGTCCTGGGTTGGGGTGAACATTTCCTAAGAGCAGGAGCAGCATAAGGAGAATTTGTAGGAGAAAGGATTTCAGCATCTTGTAGATACCTGGTGGTTAAGTCATAAGCCAAAAGAAATTATCAACAGCTGAGGTCCAGAGTCACAGAATGTGTTAGAATTCCTGCAGGTGATTAACTGTGCCTGCGCATATGCAGGATGTGAAATACTTTTGTCTGCATGCTTCTTTGTCATTCAAAGAGGTTGTTGAAAAGCCCACATACAGATCATGGAGCAGGTCAGACAAAAATGTGGATTCAAGCAGACCTAGGGTCACTGAGTTTATCAGACTTAATTGCTTGACTTATGTTTTGCTTGGGATAGCTTCTAAAAAGTTGATTTTTAAATGAAAAATGCAGACACCTGGTTGTGATGTTTTGCAGAAATCCAGTTCAGGAGATTTTCACGGATGTAGTGAGCAAGAATGGTGTAGTTACTCCAAGCAGAAAACCATGTAAATCCACAAAAACTAAGCTACAGACACAGACACAGACAAGCAACCACAGAGGAGGGAAGGATGCCCCAAGGCAATTAACAATATATCTTGCTATTGCCACCCTTAAAAACACAAGGCAGCTGGCCCTGATGGAATTCCTGTGGAGGTAGTTTTGCACTCACCCTCGACCTGGAGTATATTTTTGACCATTTATTTCAACAAGTGTATACTGACAAATACTTTACCAGACTCTTGGGAAAGGTGCCAACATAATATCTGTTCATAAAAAGGAAGTTTTACTGACCCCACCATGTATAGACCCATAAGTCTATTGGATGAGAATTTAAAGGTTCTATCTAAAATGTTATTATTTACTTATTTATTTAGTTTTTGTTGACTGGATAAGTGTACTAGACAAATCCTGCCTATTTTCAGGCACGACCCGGGGGGAGGGGGATACAGATGAATGCCAACTGACCTTGAACCAGACTAAGCTGTTGGTGGTATTTTTAGTGAATGAGGGAAATTTGGCCAGGACACCGGGGAAAATTCCCTACTCTTTTTGATAAGTGCCATGGGATCTTTAACATCCACCTGAACTACCACCAATCCAGGCAGATGGGACCTCGGTTTAATGTCTCATCTGAAAGATGGTACCTCAGAAGTGCAGCACCCCTCTCATGCTGCACTACAGTGTCAGTACTGGGATATTAACCCAAGTGCCAGATGTGGGAACTGAACCCACAGCCCTCTGATCTCCCAGACTCAGAGGTGAGTGTGCTACCTGGAGAGATTATAAAAAAGGAGGTGGAGCAAACTGGAGGATTAACAGATTTTCAGGCAGGATTCAGATCCAGTTATTCAACAGTGGTCAATATATATGTCCTGTGATATTTAATCAAAAAATATGTAAAACTAAGACAACAAAAACTTTATACAGTTTTCATTGATTATTCCTCAGCCTTTGATTACTTATCAAGAAATTTATTGTGGAATATTCTCGTGGACAGGGGGATAGATAATAACTTAGTAGCTCTTATTTCTCAATTATATACTGATAATTGGGCCAAGATTAGACTTGGTAGACTGGGAGGTCTTTCTGCCTCATTTAAAATCAACAGAGGAATGAGACAAGGGTGTGTGATGGTTCCCTTATTATGTTCATCATACACAGAGAAAATGTTAGCTGAGTGTGGAAATACAAATACAGATTCTTCTAAAATGTTTTCCCACTTTTGCCCTTTAATGGCTTATGCAGACAACTTACTCCTTTTCTCTCTTGCCAAGGTAAGACTACAGAGGAAACTGGACTATGTTTATAGTAGATCAGCTGACCTAAAGCAGAAAGTTAATTTGAATAAATCCAAGATAGTAATCTTTAGTCAGGGAAAAAAGAGAGATTCAACCTTTTGGACTGTTGGCAAAGAAAAATCAGAAGTAGTTAAGAGCTATGTATATCTTGGGATTTTATTTCAAGAAAATTGCAATTGGACCTTACATATGGAATCGCTAATAGAGAAACTTAAAAAGACAGTAGCAGGGTTGGTGCGCTTTAATACAAAATATGGAGGTCTAACTATAAAACCATTAATACATGTAATTAGGGTGAAATCTGATACCCAGCTTCTTTATGGTTCAGATGTTTAGGACTATCAATATTTGAATAGATTAATGTCCCCTTTATGTAAATTTCTGCAGTCCATATTGAAGCTAGGACATTCTTGTCCTGCAGCTTACCTTAGATCCGAACTAGGCATTATTAATATAGGCGCCTTAACTGAAATCAGGAACGTTAACTAATGGATCAGGCTCACAAGACAAGATTACATCACTCTAGCACACTTGGCCTTAAAATAAAAGGAAACTTGGTATAACCTGGGCTACAAAGAGGGGTATTGGTTTACACCCTACTGACAATATTAAAAAAACATAAACTGCTATATTTAAAACAGGTAGTTGAAAAGGGTATAACTTTAAGTCTAAAATACAAAAATAGGTTACAAAAAGGATAACAAATCAATGGAATTCTTTGGACTTGAAATTAATTAAAAAAAATCTCTCTACTCCAAATGGTTCTCACAAAATAATTACTATTTTGGGTTTAAACCATATTTGGAATTAATAACTGACCCAAAATTGAGAGCCACTGTTTCTAAATATAAATTTGAACAATGTATGAATAATATGCTGTTATTCTAGTATAAGAAAAAATGGTCTATTGTCTGGAGATTGTGATTGCAGTTATGGAGGTGAGGAAAACTTCGTACATATTTCATGGTATTGCTCTTGGTATGGTACTCAAAGAGCTTATTGGTTGAGCCCTTTTTTGAGTGATTTATACCCAATTGATTAAAAACTTCTTACAAATATTTTGTTTCATACAGATGATGTTTGGACTAGTGAACGTTTAGCAAAGTTTCTTTTTGCAATTACAAAAATAAGAAAACAAATTACTGTTACTTCAGAGGGGTTAGAAATGCATTAATCTCCAGTCTACTATATTGTTTGCACTTTCTGCACTTTTAATCCAGACTGTGTTTTTATATCTGTATCTAACATTGTCCTGATATTTATCTAAATATCGTATAATATTATATTGAGACTTGAATGTTACACCATAATTTTACTATTTGTAATGGCTTTAAAGCCAAACAATAAACTTGACTGATTTTAAAAGAAAGACTGGGACCATGTCCATAGTTTATCATTTCCCCAACACCACTCCAGATTCCAGTGAGTCAGTAAATAGCTCAGCCAATGATTCTGCCAACTCTAAAGCAAGTTCCCTATGCATCCTAAGTTGAAGGTTATCTAGGTGCAGTGTTTTATCTACCCTAAGAGTCTCTGGCCCTTTTTCACCCATTCAGCAGTGAACACTACCCACCCTGTTTCCTGTTCCCTCCTGTGTAACTTCCTTGACACTGCTCTCCAGAAGAAGCCCATTGTCCTCCAAGGTGAATACAGATAAAGCCAAAGACATGGTCAGACATTTCCTGAAATTTCTGTGATATTTCTAGAGAAATCTCCTGCTTTCTGCAGATCTACAGTAGGGGCAGCAGAGATAAACTCTTTAGAAATGTTGCTAAATATCTGACCATGTCTCCCCAAGCAACAGCACCTGTTTAGGACAAATGACTCATCATCCCACATTATCCCCCTCTCCCTTCTGAAATCCTAACAATCCTGTACATCATCCTTCCTCTTCTGCCAAATGTAGATGAAGAATTCTTATTTCTCTCTCTTAACACCCTGGGCAATCCACAGCTTTGTCTCTACCTTTGCCTTCCTGACCACCACCTTTGCCTCTTTAAGCCTGATCTGTTAGTGACTCAGGGATCAGGAACATGAAAAATGTAACTGTCCTACTCCATCAAGAGTACCCAATAGCAAGACGGAATAATGCACAGTTGGTTCAGCAATTCTAGCTCATGGGATGTTTTTCTTTCAAAAGATCATGCTCACTCCAGGAGCCCTGGTGCAAAACTGATCAGGTTAAATGTTTTGATTTTTTTGTATTGTGTGGGATATGCTTTTTTCTGTGAGGTGTGTGTGTGTGTGTGTGCTTGCATGCATGCATGCATGTATGTATCTGTATTATGTAGCACCTGCATGTACATTGTTTAGCATGCATATGAGTATTTTGCTTTAAACGAATGACACATCCATACCTTGGCACTGCATAATACCGTTGGTACTTTAATTTTGGAATGTTATGAGATCTGCATCCTGGTGATGCTGACTGTCAGTGTTTTCCAGAAAACTGAAAAATGACTTTAATCATATTACAAACTCAGCAGTCTGAAAGAGTTTTCCTGGAAAATCGATACTAGATATTTAAAATCTCCCTTTGGATTCAGAAACTTTGATGAAAGAAATAATGTGCAATGCCAGAGATATTGTTGTAGGAAGAAAGTTGACCACACATATTTTGTAAGCATGTAGAAAACTCTGAAAATATTGGGAAAAGAATCTGGTGAAGGATACGGGGAAAGGATTAGAAATAGGAAAATTGGCAACATTTTCTACTAGAATTATTTCCGGTAGATAGTCTTCTAAAACATATAATACTGTACTTATTTTTATTCTGATTACTGCTGCAAGTAAATGTTACCTACCTATTAAAGTCGGGTTTACTATGTAGCCTTTGATTCCTGTAAAAGTTGCACTAAAGGTTTATCTATTTAGCCTGTTTTGAAATGTGAACGTATGTTTCCTGTTGTTGCATCTTTTTTCTCCAGCACTAGGGCACCATCCCTGTGCCGAACACAGTATGTGCTTCATTGGTTGGTTTTCTGCCTACCCAAATGTGGCTTATAACCAGGTTTTAAAGTACTATAGTTAGCTTTTTCAGAGCCCAAGAAACTTGGACACTCACAGGGTGCACACCCTAGCTGCAATTAGCCAGATGAGCTTGCAGGATTAAGATGTTGTCTTGGTCCTGGTTTCAGAGTGGCACTTGCTCCCTTTACAGGGGTCCCAGAAGCTCAGATCCTGACTGGGTCTGAGTTCAGAGAGAGTGAGGACCTGTTGGCTGTCTATCATCTGGTATGGCTGCCTGATGGTTTTGGCATCAATATGTCCCATGAATCAGATAGTAACCAAAGGGGTTTTCTGTCATTCCTGGCTCCTGTGTGGAGGAGTAGAATACAGAACTGGAACTGAATAAGCTCAACAAACTGTAGAAAGCCAGAACAGGCAACGGCATGATATTCAGACCAGAGAAAGAAGTGTAATGTAGTGAACCCTGTTTAAGTCCTGAACATGTGACTGGTAGGCATTGTAAAATTGAGTCTCAGTGAAGGGGTAAGATGCAGAGAGCCATTGTTCTACATCATTGGCTTGGTACCCATACTGGGGTGCTGTCCTATGCTATCGAGGAGGGTATTCCCCTTCACCTGTATTTAGACAGGTTGTATCACTCTGCATACCAATGTTACTGGGGCATGGGTAGGATCCCATGACAAACCTAGTTCTCTTGAGGCTGCAAGAGAACAAGAAAGAAATGTAAATATGTTTAAAAATATGTTCAAAGTGCTGCTACATTTGGGTCCAGTTGCTTTCAGGCTTGGGATTTGTAAGTATAGTAAGTGCTCCAGCCATGTAATTCCTTGCTGCTTTGTTGGTATTTTGTACAGTACCCAGTAAATAAATAGATTTTCTCTTGCTTTCTATTTTAGGGAAGTTACTGTATCTTAAGTGTGGTATCCTGTGTCATATGTCATGATGTAAATATGGAATGGGGAACAGCATTTGAAAAGACGTGAAACACATCTAGGAAACACATTAACTAAACTGAAATATTGTTGAGATACCTTGCTGGAACCTGTATATAATACATGTAAATCAAATAATAGTTTTTTTACCAACTAAAAGGAGATCATAGGAGCCTTCATACAAGTGACCCTGACACATAAAAGATGGAGAATATAACTAAGAAGCCCGCCCTTGTAGATAAAGGAGGAAAACAGTGAAGACTGAGCTGAGGAAGATCAGGACAGCAGGTGGTGCCCCTGTGGGGAGCACAGTGTAGTGTGGAGCAAGCAGCTCTATGGGGGGCTTGTGAAGGACTTATATATGCAGTGTCCCAGAGGTCGTGCAAGGGGACTGGGAGGTAGTCAGATCTGGAACTGTTTGCAAGTGATGGCTGCCATAGAAACATTACCATTTGGCTACCCCATGACATTTTAGTCCCCCATGGATTCTGCCCTGTTGCATTCCCCCCTGAGACAATGGTAGTGGCATGGAAAAATGGGGTTGATCACAAAAATGTAGCATAATAGAGGAGATTAAAAAACTCTCTCTAAAGTATAACCAGGAAGGAATGGTGGGGAATGATGAATGAGCTTCAACAACTAGAAAAATTGACACACAGTCTGAGACTAGAGAAGAATGCTTTTGACAATAGATGGGCACTATAGGGGGTATTTGTTATTCTAAAGAACTGTGCAAATTGTTAAAATATAGAGTAGATACAGTAGGTCAGCCCAATGGCCCAGAAGCAGTGTGTTGCACTGCCATGCAGGTAACCTGGGCTCAAGAGTGGATTCAGGTCACTGTGTCAGAAGACAGGCCAGGTTGGGGTAGTTGCTGCATGAGAGGGTTGACAGAAGGTTCTGCCACTGCAGTGGCCCTGCAGCTAGACCAAGGAGTAAGCTCCTACCACATGGTGTGCTGTGCATTCAGACTACCAGGATGATTGCACCAATGTCTGTGGATGAAGGAGAGCCTATAGGGAAGAAAATACCCAGATTCCCTCTCCATGATGGTTGACACGCTCAGGCCATATGCCATGGAAACCATCTTCTACTACAGGATCAAGACTGCTTGGGGCTGAGGACTATGGCTCTTCCTGGACCATTTTCATGGAGATAAGAACTATGAGGTACAGTGGCAGCAGGTTTGAGGTAGATGTGGCTTGGTGGCAGCCACTAAGCTTGAACAGGATAAATCCCTGAAGGATGGCTAATGTGAAACTAGTCCAGGGATAATAAATCTCTATAAGAAAAAAACAAAACAGTGGAGCTGCTGCTCCTGGCAGGCAGTGTATTTTTGCTTTTTGCTTGTTCTGTATTTAATTACTCACCAATAAAGCATCACTACATCATGCTTGTTGAAATTGTTAAAAAAGCAATGCTTGAGTGTAGCTATCTACTGTAGAACTATGGAAATTACAAAATGGATGGTGAACGTGATGGCCAGAGACACTCTGACATACACTTGTGATTAATGAAGCCTGTAGGGAGGTGTTTGATGAGAAAAGACTCAGGACAGGTTTCACAAAACTAACCTGGATGCCAGACCGATCTACATCCAAATGTACAATATTTACAGACCATTCTGAATCTCATTACCCAGCTGTTTTTGGGATCCGTATTAATTCCCAACATACAAAAACCCAACTCCAAAATCCCATCACATTTGGAATCCCATCATAAAGTTTACTGCCACTCAAAATCCCAACAAAGAAATGTAGCAGTCGGATGGAGCTTTTCATATAGTGGGGAGAAGATTTTTGCAGGTTTCCTATAGCGGCACAGTTTATGTCAGTTATGTCAGTAGCCAGTACTTTCTGATTTTTCTCCTTCTCTGTCATAAAACAAGAAAACAGTATCAGTGTTAGTTAGCTAAAAACCAAAAGCAAAGCTCTCAGTGTGATCAGCTTGCTGGACCCCCACCCAGCAGTGTGTTTACCTTGCAGCTCCTTAGCCACACCACAGTAAAGTAAGCAACAGACAGACAGACAAATTCCTAAGTCCTACATAATCACAAGAGTAAAAAACATAGAAAGCTCCCTCTCTGATTTGAAGCAGCTGTAGCCAAGATGCCTGGTTACCTAGTGCAACAGGACTCATTGCACTCATGAAAAAACCTGCAGAGCAAGGCAACAATGACAGGGCAAGCCTCTATTAAAAAAATGCACAAATAGGCAGCATGGCACAAGAACAACCAAGAAGGTGTAGACAACAACTAGTAGCAGAGACAGTACTTTTATTTCGGTCGGGATTTCGGAGGTCAGTATTAAGTACTTGTCAGGCTTTGAATAGTCAGGATTGCGGAGTCAGTATTAATCATGTTAGTCTTTTAAGAGTCGAGAATTCATACTAGACCTGCTGTTTTCAGCCTAAACCCTCTGTGCCCATACTCTGAAGGCAAACAAGGTGCAGCATCCATATTTTAGGCACATACAGCTGTATTACCCCCTCCAATAGTATTCACATCCCAAAGTACTTTTGAATTAAGTGTTGACAACAGTAGAGCCACAAATAATAGCAGTTTTTTTGCTATAAGTGGGGTGCTTGATCACAGACACCCTCTCACATTCCCCACTATGTATACCCTCACTGCACTCTCTGACCTCCCATGAATGGGTAGAAACACCACTCATGCAAAGATCACTCAGCAAGCCCACCCAACACATGCATTGATATCCCCTAAATGTGTGTAATCCTCAGTCTGCATCCTGGTCACTCACAAAGCCCACCCATACCATTTGATCCCCAATATGTGTGCAATCATGCACCTGTATCCTGACCACTCATGAAGCCCATCCCATACCATCTGATCCCCTATATGTCTGCAATAATCCACCTGCATCCTGACTACTCTATAATATCACCCTGCACCCCTGACAGACCCTAAGAGGCACACCCCATTCCAATTGTTCCAGTCTTCTTCAGCTGGGCTGATCCAGTCCTGCCATCACTATCCCAGCTGCTGCCAACTGAAATGCTTTCTCATGGTTGCTTTAAATTTCCACTACATCAGTCAACATCAGGCTGTAACAAAGGTGGCAGGGCTGTATCAGTTCAGCTCTGGATTGGAATAGTTGAAAAGGTGGGTGACTCCCTGTGGCCTGGGATGTGGGGTGGGCTTCCTGAGTAGCCATAGTACAAGTATTTGCCTTGCATTCTCTGTTTGCATTGTTAGTCATATAACTCTCCTTCTGGATTATACCTGAAAATTAGCCTTGGCTCAGTGTGCCTTTCTATGTTAACACATTACAATAAATACACTTTACCTGGGGATCACAGTGTGTGGGGTGGGCCTGATTAGTGATTGGGTCATGGATGGATGATGTACTACACTTTTTGGGGTGGATGGGCTTGCTAAGAGGTTTGGATGCTGGTAGTGGCTTCCCTATAGTCCCTTGTATTAGGCACACATCTGTGTCCAAAATGAATACATGATGGCCCATAAATCCACTTTGGATGTGGGCCTTTCTGTTTGGATATGGATTATTGCTAGCAAATGGGTACAGCAATTTTTACGACTACAAGACTGTGCTCTATAAGCTGTCTTGCTATCACTTGGGGAAAAAGGGACACATCAGACTCTCACCAGAGCACAATTCTGGAGTTGAACCATGATCCTTCTGCTACCTGAAATCACTCTGCTGAGAGGGAGGGAGAAATACAGTGTCTGATTCATTCATTCATTGAATGTTACATTCCCCTGCTACGTGCAGTATACTCATGCCAGCTCAAATTACAACCAGAAGATGTGCTCATTATAAACAGCACACACAGCTTATAAAACTAAGTATCAGTAAGTGGAGAAATTCCTCCCTGCTGTCTTTTTTAGTCATAAAGGACATCTAAACTACCTTTTTACACATTTTTATCTGTAGCCTAATGCCTGTCATAAACAGTAGAAAGTGAGTAGTTAAAACTCACTCTGTTATGGGTTTTATACTGACTAAACTCTTGGCAAACTATCTTACATACTGCTCTGAAAGGCTACAGTGAATCTAACTTCTTTCAGATTATAGTCTCTCTCCCCCACTTCACCCACTGTGCTTAACTCTTGCTTTGCTAGGGACTGACATATCAGTCCAGAATTCCTTTACATTCCAGTTTCACAAAGACACACACACACACACACACACACACACACATGCACATATGTATGCATGTGCATATACACACACACACACACACACACACACACACACACCAGCAGCATTTCCTGTCCCTGACTCCCCTCACTTTTAGTATCTAGAACCAGTCCATGAAGCCAATGAAAATGGACCATTTTAGTTAAAACAAAACAAAAGAAAACATGCACAATTACATAATGTATTTATTCTGATGTTTGCTGTGGGTGAGAGCAATGGGCATAACAATACATAGTGCTCTGAATCCTGCATATAGTGAATCATATTGCAGGTTATGTGCTGAATAAACTCTAGGCAAACTGACTTACATACTGCTCTGAAAGGCTACAGTGAGTCTAACTTCTTTCAGATTATGTCTCTCTCTCCTCCCACCCCACCCCTTACATACTGCTCTGAATCCAGCATAACGTGAATCACGTTACAGGTTATGTGCTGAATAAGCTCTAGGAAAACTTACATACTGCTCTGAAAGGCTACAGTGAATCTAACTTCTTTCAGACTTGGGTCTCTCTTCCCCCAACCCACCCACAATGCTTAACCCTTGCTTTGCCAGGGACTGACATATTAGTCCAGAAATCAGCAGCATGCTCATTTCCTGTCCATGTTTCCCCTCACTTTTACTATCCAGGTCCAGTATGAAGTCAGTGATAATGGACCATATTAGTTAAAACAAAACAAAGGAAAACATACACAGTTACATACAGGGTACTGGATTTATTCTGATGCTTGTTGTGGGTGAGGGCAATGGGCATGACACCTACTAAGCAGCTATGGGCTTTAGCAAATACTGAATGATCCATGCTCATTCAATTCCTCATTCCCTCACTATTTGCAAACCTAGTCAGTCCAGCCAGTAAAAACACATCATTTGTAAATAATCTGGCTTCATCACAATGTTCAAAAGCATTGTTTTATTAGTAAATAAATTTAGTGGACAGGTAAGGGTCTTTGCAGAATATAGACAGTGTAACCTGGGCAGCATGTAGCAATAGGCTACTACCTCTGCCTGGCAGGCCTAAACCAGGAAGAGTGGCATGGGCTCTATTTCTGGTGGAAAAGGGGGTTCTTCCCCACAGATAACATTAGTAGTGCAGTGCCTCCTCCCAGAGTCAATAAAATGTGTGCCAGCTTTTGGCGATGTACAATCCCCTGAGATGCTGTACCTACCCACCTCCCCTTGCAGTCACCACACACATGGAATATCACTATACAAACTACATTTCAATACACATGCAGTTACTGACTTTAGCTAATAATATGCTCACTAATAATATGCTTATGAGACAGTTGTAGAAGGTTAATCAACTATTTATTTACATGGGTTAGGGTTAGGAAAAAGGAAAATGGATGAAAACATTAAGCAATCCTTTAGCATTTTGAAGCCAGTCAATCATTCACTTTGTTCTGTAATTCCAGAAACATTCCCAGTGCCCACCCCCCCACCAGCATGTGTATCAAAACAGGTATTAGCCTACTTGTTCTAACACATTACCCACTCCCCAGCTGGTACCAGTCTCCCCCCTCCCAGTGTCTAACTTGCGAGCACTCACAGTCTATCTGGGTACCCAGTTGGAGCAGTAGCAGGCCTAATGCAGTGCAGATGGTTGACCAGCATTAGTGCACTTTAATAGTACTTTAACTAGGTTCATCAGACTCTGCAGAGTCACCATCTGCTTTGTGAGCAATAGGCTCCATGCTGGGTATTACTAGTGAAGAAGAGATCCCAATGCCACCTCCATATTGCAACCCAGGCACCATGTAGCTACGGGCTACTAACCTTGCCCGGCAGTCCTAAGCCAGGATGAGGGGCCTGGGCTCTGTTTCTGGTGGAAAAGTGGGTTCTTTCTGAAAGATAAAATTGATAACGCAGTGCCTTCACCCAGAGTAAATATAAAGTAGGCCAGATATTGGTGTAGTACAGCACCCTGGGATGTTGCACCTACCCACCCCCCCTTGCGGTTGGGAACACCATTATGCAAACTACATTTAAATACACATGCAATTATTGACTTTAGTTAATAGTATGCTCACTAATATTATGCTAATGTGACATACATACCAACAGACATAAATAAATAAATCTCTTATCATATTAATGCGATAGCAGCCCTTGTGGCTCTGACCAGAATTTGTTTATAAAGTCACAATCCAGCTGCAAGCTGGCAGCTTGTGTCCAGGTTTGTGAATCCTGCCCATAATCATCTTCAATGGAAGTGCTTGTTACTGTAGTTGTATAGGATTACTGTAGGTAAAACCAGGATGACAATTGTTCATAGTGAGGGTGGGTCAGTTTACCTTACCACTGACACGTGGATTTAGAGGGCTGATCGTATAGTAGATGGCATGACTACCCTCAGCCCGAGGAGTAGTTTTCCTCACTACCAGAACAACACAACTTAGCTTGGGAAAACAGTGTATACTGATTCATAGCCTTGCTTGCTACTTCAGCAAAGTTCATAACTCTCTACATATTTTATAGACACTAGCTAAGATTATACAGTAGATCATGGAATAATAGAACAATATTATCCAATGTTACCAGTTCATTTTATGGTAGCAAATATTTTGTCAAATATAACTAAAATCGTAGTGACATGCATGTTTCACTGTGTTACATGCTTTTCTCATTGTATTATCAAGAAGGAGATTTCCAAGAAGAAAGACCAAGGAACAACACTGTAATTAATGTAAGGAAATATAGTGGAGTGCTTCAGTTACTCTCCCAAATGAATGATGCAATGCTGTATAGTAGTCAAAATACAAGTGCTTCCCAACCTGCATTCATAACAGCTAATTCAGGATTTAGTCAGATGGTAGCACTCCACTCTTCCTATGCTGGAGTGTATTTGGGAGACCACAGCTGCAATGAGTGATTATACCAGACACCATGTCATTGCACATGGTGTGACACTGCCTTTGGTCAACTGGGGGCTCATAGGCTGTTTCTGCAGCACTGGGAGACCATTTGCATTTATTTCCAGGGTCACATTTAGTAATAGATCATGCCTTAGTATCATGGCTTCTGCATGTGACCATGGCTTGTCAGTACTTTGGGAATCTTCTGTGTATGAATGGCACTATACAAACAAATTCTCACCTGTCCTATCCTGGCCTGCTCTGAGGCTCTTTGAACAAAGATCGTGCTGGAGTGAATTGTTTTGTCTATAATTTGGGACATAGATTACAGCTATCCAGAACTGAGCCAAGAGAACATACAAATGTTTATCTGTGACCTCAGTTGATATTCAAACTCAGGTCTTTAGGATGAAGTCCACCATCCACCACGCTACCTGGTCTCCTCACTGTCAGTTGGCATTAAATAAACACCAGACAGATTAATCAATTAAAATATGAAAATATTATTTACTGCTTGCTCTTCAGAAAGAACCAAGTAAACGCTACAGTTATTTGCCCAGTAACTTAAGGATTATGTTTTTTTCTATTCTTCTACCTTTTCTTCACATTTAGTGATGTAAGTGGATTTCTGAGCCACATTAACCAATAGTGTGAAATATTAACAATTGCAAAGCAAGCCATTCACCCACCACTGCTAAGCACTCTTTAAATCAATGCATCTCTGGTAATGGTATATAAATATTAGCTTCTACTTAGACAGGGAGCAGCTGTGATGGATTGCTGCAATATTCACCTGTTAAGTTCTGCTCAGCATTATGGTATCATGGGGGAAGGAGGTTTGGATTTGAGCCTGTAGTCATCTGATTTGAAAACAGGGATCACAAAAACTTGCAGTGATTTCCTTCTTGCAGTTATGTACCAGTAAGAAAATTCTGTTCACTCTCCTAGTCAGTTTCACCCCTCATGTTTGCATTTTGGGCATGAACTGTGAGATGCCACGCCACTCCTGCAGCCTGTTGAACAACACTGGCTATAACAGCATCATAAACAAAGAAGGAAGAGGGCTGCTGTGAAAATTTAAAATTAAAATAGGGTTGGTGCAGTATTTCAAACTGCAATCACAAGTTTGTGTGGCTACAAAGGTCCTTAGAACATAAAATAAAAACTCCATAAAACTGGTACTTTCTGACCTTAAAAGGTGTAAGAGATGTGACCCCCCCCCCATCCCCATAGGGTCTACCTTGCTTACTGGGAGAATGCTCAAGGGAGAGTTCACGTCTGGCCAATGTCCTTACTCAAGGCAGATGTGACATGCGCACAGGGTGGGGGTGGGTGACCATAATCATATCCACTTTAAATTCAGAAATGGATATAATCTGACTACTGCAGGAGCATGGGAATATTTTTTTCTGCAATGATTACTATTGTTTCTGGTTATACAGCCATATTAAATGCTGCATTAAGGAACACTAACCTGTTTCTTATCACTGTTTTCTCTTTCTTCTTTTCCTTTAGATGCAGAATGAATTTTTGGTTCCATTCGGGGCCTCCTGGGGGAGGCTGCCCTTTGTTTGCTCCTGTCAATGTCAGGCATCAGCATTTATTCCATTTCCATTAGATGCGGAATTAATTTTTGGATCTGTTTCAGACCTCCCAGGAATGTTGCCTTTTCTTTGACTCTGCACAAGTCAATGACAGGCATTATTACATGCAATAGGACACTCCTTTTTGTAGAGTCCCCAATTTTTCTGAACTATTCACTTCATCCTTTGTCCCATCACTACAGTCTGCCCTTTCCTCCCCTAACTTCAAAAATGAAAGCAAGTCCTAATATTCCCACTATTATGGGACAGGACAATGCAAGCTTTATGTAAGCAATAAGACATGAAGGGACATTGGTTGGACTGGGTTTACCACATGCCCAAATATGAAAAACTTAATTACATGCTGTAAAAAGAGGTAACATTATTCCTCAACCTGTTTGCTGCCACCAGGGGTTCTCCACTTTCTACTGTCTGTCAATGAATTAGGAGTTACTGCCCACCAGACTACAAACAACTTTTTAAAAGACATACACTTCTTTTTATTGTGCAAAGCTGTTTTTTTTGGGGGTGGTCAAGGCTTGATTGATTCAGGAGTATGAACTGGAAGACAGCTGGCACCACACATGTGTGTGCCATGTCAGGAGGGGAACACAGGTACTTTACTGAGTGCTACTCCCACAGATGAAAGCATGCTGTCAGCTGAGATCTACTGCCACACCGCATATTACTTCTGGTTGAAAATGAGAGCAAGAGGGGTAGTTGCTGGGATAGCCTTGTATACTATTTATTTTGGCAATTGGGTAATAAGTATAGTAAGAATAAATATAGAGGAACCTACTGGTGGGCAGGACAGGGAGTCAACAGCTGGGAAGCCAAGGGACCACATGAACTAGCAGTCAGGCACACAAGCAGGGGAGAGGGGGAGAAAGAAAGAGCATGAGTAGGCAGGGGAGCGACCAAGCGAGTGGGTGGGTGGGTGATAAATGGCCGGTGCCTATTCATATAGGGCCCTATTGACAAAATGTACAGATGGGATACATGCCACATAATCCTAGCACATAGCCCACCTGCATCTGGTCACACACAATGCGCCCCCCATGTGCTATGCATGACCCCTCTATGCCCTACCTATGTGTCTGGAACACCAGCTGAATGCACAGCCCCACATGGGGGTGGGCTGGGGACAGGCACTGAGGGCATGTCCATACTCCGCACCATGCACAAAAGGGGTCAGTACCTTGTGCGGGTGGGGACGACAGCTATGCCTTCTGGAGGGCAGCTATAAGCCCGGGTGGCTGGTTACACAGCCCCAGGGATGGAGCCACCAGCCACAGAGGACACAGTGGGGGGCATCAGCCCCCGCAATAGGGACACCCCTGCTTTTGGGGCACACTGTGTGGGCTGGGGGCCGTCGGCTGGTGACATCACCCCAACATTCTGCCTGGCACTCTGTGTGCTAGGCCATCATAGCACCTTGCAGGTGCAAGGGATCCACTCCAGGACCCGACCTGGGCAGCCGATTAGTTGCAAGGCTTAGTCCTCAGCCCCTCACTGGACCACCCAGATACGTGCCACTTGCATGTATCCCCTCCCTTGTTTGCGAATAGGGCCCATAATGAGTATTCAACAAATGACAATTTAGACTACTTTAGAGTGGATGGGGTAATCAGATGCTGCAGGTATGTGGGTCATTTTGCAAGTCTGGATTTGTTATGTAGCAGAAAACATGGCTGACATCTCAAAATAAACAAGCATTTGTCAATGCCGAATGTTTGCTTGCTGGCATTAGCAGTGGAAGTGCAGGAGTTAGACAGATGCAGAATAGGAATCGCACTGAAGTATTGAACTGATACCAACTCCATATTCACTCTACAGAGATGGACAGGCATTGGGGTGTGCCTTTGGGTCGTTGCCCATGACGGTCATGACATTTCACCTCACTCTACCCTTCAGACACTGACAAGGGTCAAGGTGTGCCTTGGGGTGTTTGGGCTTTACATTCACCTCATTCCATAAGGAAATATGCTGAAATGGGTACAGTATAGGAGAACGGGGTGAACTCTGGGGGCAAAGGGTCCAAGGTGCACCTCGATGCCTGTCATTGACTGCAGGGTGGGGGTGGGGGTGGACTACCATGAGCATTACTGTTGACAATCCCAAGTCAGACCCCTGATGCCTTTCGGTCCTTACAGGGTAGACGTTGTGGTGGAAAACCCTAACACCCTGGGCGTTTCTTGGTATTTTTACTCCAAGTTTTCCACATGGGCTTTTTGCAACCCCACTGCATGAACAGTGACACAATCAATTTGTTAGGTGAAAGGTAATTTTGCGCAGCGACTGCGCCATTTGGTGCCACAGGTGCGAAAATACATTTCAAACAGGATGTGAAAAGTGACTGGTGTACTGTTCATGAGGAGGTGTAAAAAATGGCATTGTTCAAAATCTGGAGTGAAAATATGCAAAAACTGGTGAAGTCAAGAGCATGCATAGAAATTGCACAATGTACACCCGTAATGTAATAAGTTTGGGGATTTTTTACAGCAGATTTTCAACACAGGCATCTTGAGACCTCCGCTCATGAACAGTGTCACTGTGATTTTTGTAATCTGTCCCAAACACTAATTTCCCACAGTGAATGCGCTGTTCTGCGACGGAAGTGTGGAAACACATTTCGGCCAGGGTGTGAAAAATGACAGCTGTACTGCTCATAAGGAGGTGTGTAAAAATGCCAGTGTTGAAAATCTGGACTGAAAATATTACAAATTCATGAACTTACAAGGGTGCGTGGAAACTGCGCAATGCACACTCGTAACACAGTCATTTTATGGACTTTTGTCACCAAATTTTCAACATAGACATTTTAAGACCTCTGCTCAAGAACAGTGTCACTGTGATTTTCTTCATCTGTTCTGAACATTGATTTCGCACACCGACTGTGCCATTGTGTGCTACATGCAAGAAAACACATTTTGGACGAGATGTGAAAAATGACAGCTGTACTGCTCATAAGGAGGTGTGGTAAAATAGCAATGTTGAAAATCTGGAGCGAAAATATTAAAAATTTGCAAAGTTACGAGGGTGCATAGGAACTGTACAACGCACGCTCGTAAAACAGTCATTTTTGGGAATTTTTTCACCAAATTTTCAACACAGGGTTTTGGGGGGCCTATCTCATGAACTGTGGCACTGTCATTTTGTTACTCAGTCCTGAAAGGTGGTTCTGCACAGTGACCGTGAAATCACCTTTCGGGACCAAATAACAAAATGACAGTGACTGAGTTCATGAGGTGGGGCCCCAAGAACCCCATGTTGAAAATGTGGTGAAAAAATTCCCAAAAATGGCCAAGATATGCACCAAAGTTGAAAAAACTGCTTATGCCATTATACAGCTTACTGGCATTTCTTCAGTTCACAGTTGGCTTTGAAGAGTGCAGACATGTTCCCGTCCACGAAGATCATCGTGCTGGGCTCCGGAGGTAAGTATGGGGTGGGGGGTGTGGGGAGGTGGGTGCACAGATGGTGGGCACAGGTTGGGGAGACAGTCAACGAGGGAGGGTTTTTTTTTTTTTACAGTTTTTTTTTTCTTTTTCAGGAAGACGATGCGGGACTTTTGCCACACTGGGGTGGGCTCCCAGCATGGAAGCTGGAATTTTTTTTGGGAGGGCAGTGGAGCCAATGGGGGATTTGACACCCTCCCTGTCATCCATACAGACTTTTGCCATGCTGGGGTGGGCTCCCAGTGTGGCACCTAGAAGTTTGTTTTTTTGGGGGGGTACAGTGGAGCCGATGGAGGATTGGGCCTCCCTGTTGGCCATACAGACTTTTGCCACACTGGGGTGGGCTTTCAGCATGGCACCTGGTAGTCTGTTTTGGGGGGGCAGTGGAGCCGATGGGGATTGGGCACCACCATCAGCCATGCGGTGTGTGGGGGGAGCACATGAACATGCTGGAGTGTTCTCCCTGCATGCTACTTGGGTGTTTGTTGGGGGGGAGTAGAAAAAATGGAGCTGTCTATGACAGCTGTTCACATGCAATGCTGAGTGTAGGCACTTTGCATATTGCCGATGGCAGTATGTTAATTGCCTGCCAACGGCAGTAAGCAAATTGCCTACATGTTACTACTGCTGATTATAGTGGTCTTTGGCTTTCAGCTGTAAGCCACTGCATCTGAATTGCTGTCATAGACAGCTTGGACATTTATTGGTGCAGTGAGGCCATGCCTGCAAGAAGGAGCAGGACATTGGAAGCGGGGTAGCACACCTATGAAAATTTGTATGGTGGCACTATGTTTCTTGCACATGCATGCAAGCAAACATAAAAATTCCATTCTGGCTCATCGGTATGGAATATGCTTAGTCCATGTTGGCATTGACTTGTTTTTGCCATTGGTAATGCTCTCTTAATGCCATGGCTATGTCCAAGTCTCAGACAATTAGGACACAGGGATTTCTTATCCATTTTATATTCAGTCATATAAAATTAAACATTTTTAAAATCTTTAAAATCTGAATGTATTGTCCCTGACCAATGAGATATCAAGCTTAAACTCTGATGCCTTTTGGTCATCTACTTTTAGTCCTTTTGTTGGTTACACTGTTACAGATTTTGGATTTTGTATTCCTACTGCATAGAGCCTTCCACAATTTTAAACTCATTTTTAGCCTTACTCCAATTTACCACCCTCCCACTTTCCCACCCACCCCTCTACTCCCCTTACTCATCCACTCATTTCTGCCTTTCCCATTTCAACACTGTTTTAAAATTTTGAGCATTTCTGCATAATATAGATTATCAGAAACTCTGAATTTAAATATTTAACTGTACTTGGAACCTGGATTTGTTTATTTATAAGTTTTGAAATACAATAGACTGTTGAATATTGGGTATTGTTAATAATAATAAATTTTGGTGCCATACTTTTATGCTGTTAAGTAGAAATGATCTGCATTTATTGATAAATGCAGTTTTGAGCACAGTACCTATAGCAATAAATAGTCTACAGTTATCTGTTGCAATAGAGTGTAATGTCATTTTAAACATTAAGAGACATTCTGCCAAACCACTTCCCCTGCTGAAGCTTCAGAGTGAGGCAAAGAACCAGAGTGTTCAGCATCTTAGCAAGTTTGGCTTCCATGCTCTGTTGTGTTACAGCAAATAATTATTAACTTTCTGCAGCAATAATTTCATTTGAGTCCTACCTGTAAAGACACTGAGAGTGTTTTCTGTTTGAGTACTGTGAGCATCCAAGCCTATCACAGCACAAGACTTCCTACAGCAGTGTGGCTTCACACTGTGTTTCTTGTTGCCTCAGGGATCATCACTCTCAGCCCTATCCAGACCCCATACAATAGAGGTCAGATGAATAATATGCTCTCAGCCTGCTCAACCAAATAGTGCCTTTCTGATGACTTACATGACTCACCGGCAGCTTCAATGTTGTTGTTTTTTTCACTATATCTCCTATAGACCCTAACAAATGGTCACTCCTTCACCTATTTCACACTATCCAGCATGGGACCCTGTGATGGGGATGAGAGGGAATCGGTTATCCCAGCCATGGAGTCAAACAATGTGGGCTGATATTAGATGACTTAGGGAGTGGATTCTGACAAATGACCATTTCTCAGCCCTGTTATCTCCTCTAAATGGCAGGAACCTCATGGATACCAGGTGAGACATTGCCTAGACAGAACAGTATACCCAGAAAGATGCATTTCCAGCTATTATACTGTATTCAACCTGCCAGCCAGTTTCAAGCCCTAACCCCAGATGAAGTATATATTTCAAGAGAGATGATAACAAGGATTTTATTTACTGCATACTGTGTAAGCAGAAATTTGTTATTTCAAAGAGTATTTTCAAAACAAATGCATAAAGAGTGAGGCTGGTTGAGGCCACCAGGTTTTTGGACTTGTAAACCACTTGAGAAAATACTTCTTCATGGAGAGGCTGTCAGATGCCTGGAACAATCTACCGGCAGAGGTGGTTGGTGCTAAAACGGTAACAGGACTCAAGCATGCATGGGATAGATGCAGGGGGACCTTAGAAGTAAGGTAAGGGGAGAAGACCTGAGATCAATCAGGGTCTGCGGTGGCACAGTAGGTAGGGAATGTAGGGCAGACTAAGTGGTCCAAGAGGTCCTTATCTGCTGACAACGTCTACAGTATGTTTCTATATTGCTATGACTTATGGAGCACTTTCAGTAGTTCACCAATAGTGTCTAAAAGGGGACCTTATATTGACAAGCAGCTCATTCCTCAAGGAGAACAGCATGCTTAGAAACATAGAAACATGGAATTTGTCAGCAGAAAAGGACTGCTCGTTCCACACAGTCTGCTCAGATGGTCCCTGCCTAGTCTGTCTCTGCAGATCCTAACTGGTCTCTGGCTACCCTCCCTCCTCCCTGCCTTTTCCCTAATATTTTCCTATGTCTATCCCATGCATGCTTGAAGCCCCCTACTATTTTTGCTTCCACCACTTTCGCTGGTAGTTTGTTCTAGGCAACCACCACTCTTTCAGTGAAGTAATACTTCTTCACATCCCTCAAACTTACCTCCATGAGCTTCACTGCATGTCCTATGGTCTTGGTGCTCTTTCTCATTTGAAAAAAAAAACTCTCCTCCTATACCCTCTTCACCTCTGAGAGGTTCTTGTAGATCTCTGTCATGTCCCATCTTACTATCCTCTCTTTGAGGGTGTAGATGTTGAGATCCCTCAGTCTCACTTTGTAGCATTGTTGATGCAATCCCTGTACCATTTTAGTTTCCCTCCTCTGACTGCCTTCACCTTGTCTATGTCTTTTCTGAGGTGTGGACTCCATATCTGGACACAATACTACAGGTGGGGTTGATACACTGGCAACACCACTGCCTCCCTTTTCCTGCTGGAGCTACCTCTCCCTATGCATCCCAGCATCCCACTAGTTCTACTCACTGCTTTTTCATACTTTCCTGCCACTTTGCGGTCACCAGACAATGTAACCCTAAGGTCCCTTTTCTGCTTATTGACCAACAGTACCCCCCTTCCCCAATGTTCAGCAAGACAGGGGTTCCATTTTCAAGTTGCTTTTTTGAAATCATACAAAAATTAACTAGAGGGTCAAATGTGCATCCTGAAAGGTAAAGATGCCTCTGTAACCAGATATAGATGGTACCCCAGCAATCTGCAGATCTTTACCTGGTGTAGATACATGTATCTCAAACAAGCAGCAATACTCAGTGTTGTCAGAAGAAAACTAAAAGGTACACATAAGCAAATTGTTTATCAGGCTAAGGTGCTGGCTGAAATGAGTATTAACTTTCCAAAGTAGTGAACAATTACTTCTTACATAGAAAGTATTTTTTTTTTCTTTTGCTAATTAGAAAGTTTTCTACCTGGTATGATGTGTAGAATAGTACTCTACTTGGAGGCTGGCATAGGTAGTTGTATTCCTTCTATTATGTCATCAGCCCTATGAGTTCACTGGCTGTGAAGTCATAACTGTCCAAGATGAGCTAATCAACTGCTATAAGATTGGATCACTTGTGATGTCACAATAAATGAGAATACACTGTTGATGAGGTATGAAGAGGAATAATGCTCTATATGTCTATTACCAGGCAAGGTACTGCTCTCCTCTCACACCTAATACTATCAGGAAAAACACCTTCTAACGAGCAAATGGAAAACAATAAAAATACTTCAGAAATAAGAAGTAGCAACTGACTACTTTCAAAAAAATAACATTTTCTGTATGCTACTTTTGGCAATACTAGCTCTTTAAGAAGGGCATAGCCTTAGAAAAATGAAGTGAGGAACTGAGCCAGAACTCTTTACTTTAAACCAGAAACTAGACTAGGTGAGCTGATCCCCAGGTAAGCTAGAAACAAATCATTATATATTCACCCTATCTTTTTCACTGTGACCTGCTGAAAAGTAAGAAGCTATGCTATACCGCTACTTTATTTATCTGCTCTTGTATCTCCTTGGTGTTCTTTCTTTCCCCTTTGTCCTTCTGTGAAAGAACAGAAACTTGTTCCCAATAGAATATAACATTCCAACAGACTAATACAAGGTTACAGCATGGGCCACAACCGTAGGGGAAAAAAGTAATTTTAAGCACAGAAGTAGATATTGATTCAATCGAGTACCAGAGTTGAAACAGAATGAAAACTGTTGTATTAAAGATCTTATATCAGGGGAGTCAAGCAATTTCATTTTTTAAAATAATTTCCTTTCAAAACTCAAAGTAACACATCTTCCAAGTAAAACTGATAAAAAACAATGGTTTTTAAAAAGTACAGTTCTGGGTTGTAGTCAATTAAATTAAGAGTCTACACTAATTCCATTTCCTTTTGGATTGCATGCTATTATCAACCTGATAAAATGTATCAAGCCAGAAAGCTATACTACAGTAGTGATCATAGAATGTAAACACAGAAGAAGAAGAATGACAGAAAAACGACTGTTGGTTTATAATGTCTGCCCTGCTGCCCAATTACATATTACTTTGAATTATTACTATTTATTTGTTTGTTTAGTTTAGTTTTGCTGACTGGAAAAGGAAGGCTAGGAAATACTTCCTGTTTGCAGTCTCATTCTAGGATAAGGGGATGCAAGCTGACTGATAATGAATCAGGTCAAGCTATTGGTGGTTTTAGGCAAAGGAGGAAATTTGGCCAGGACATTGCAAATATTCACCTACTCTTACTGAGAAGTGCCATGGGATCTTTAGTGTCCACCTGAACAATCACCAGAACAGGCAGGCTGGGCCTCAGGTTAATGTCTTATCCAAAAGACAAGACGTCCAACTGTAGTGTCCTTCAAATGCTGTGCTGGGGCATCTGTATGATTACTTTAAACCAAGTGGAGAGTGCCCCATGTAGAACTACAAACACCAGTTTGTGGTGTTCATTGGAGGTCTACCATCCTGCTACTGGCCTGGCCCAACCCTGCTTAGCTTCTGAGATCTGTTCAGATTAGGTACCATGGTGGTAATGCTGCAGGCTGAAGAATTAGTCTAAGCACTGCAAAGGTGACTCTGCACTCAGGTTGCCAGGACGAAAAAAGACTGCAAAAATAAATATGTTTTTTTTAATGCTTTATTGAACAAATAACTGGTCTGTGCTGCAAAACCTCCATATCACTACTGCCTTGACACTTTGCACTCCACATCACTACTGCCTCGACCCATACACACACCACATCATCAAATGGTTTCACTTTATTGACAATGTGGTGTGCATATAGATGGGTTCTGAGCAAGAAATTAGAAATTTTCTTAAGTGGTTAAACATTAATGATCTGAATTTGAAATTCACAGGCATGACAGATCCAACACAATTTTTCAGATGTGACTTTGCAAGGAGGACATAATGGTAAAGTCACATCCAGATGTTATAGGAAACCCACTGCAACAAACTCTATACTTAGAGCCAATAGTGCACATCCAAGATATTTACTTAATTCTATTTCTTAAAGACAGTTTGTAAGGAGAAGAAGGAACTGTAGTGAAGTATTAGATTCTGAAATAGAATTTGAAGCACTTATTTCAAGTTTGTTGGAGAGAGGTTATGAAGAAAAATTGTTAAGAGAAGCAAAAGACAAGGTAAAGAATCCTGATAGAAATACACAATTGGTACCTAAGAGTAGAGGGGTAACTTAAAGGAACCTGTAACTTTAGTTTTGCATTACTCCCCACTGACAGGTAAAATTGGAGCAGTGGTGAGAAAGCATTGGTGCATCTTGATGGGGAATAGTGAACTTAACAAGGTAATAGGTGAGACCCTAGAATTACATTCAGAAAAGTATGTAGTTTGAAGGACATGTTACTTCACAGTCAGTGCAGACCTACAATTGATATTAGGGAAAACAATGGTGGGAGGTAAGACCTAGAGGCATGTTTAAATGCTGTATGTGTAATGGTGTCTGTATTGTATTGTAAGACAGAGAAGATTGTTGAGACTGAATGAAATCCCAAGAAAGTTGTCATTAGACAGTTTAACAGTTGCACCACAACATCTGTAATTTATGCATTGTTGTGCAGCTGCAGTTTAGCATGTATAGGAATCACCACCCATGCTTTGAAAGTAAGAATTCAGGAACTTGTGCAAAGCATTTTAAGATCAGATGCCACCACCTGGATCAGGGTACATTTAAAGAACAGCATAACTCTGACCTGGAAGATTTGGATTTTTCTGGAATTTTTTAGAAAAGGGGGTGATAGAATGAATAGACTTTTACAGAAAGAAAGTAGGTGGAATTCTATGATGAATAAAATCAAATCTTTCACTTTTAATTATGTATGGGACCTTACACCCTTTGTAAGAGATTGTACTGGAAAGTAACTAGTAAAAGTCAAGTAGTGGGGGACAAGATTCACAAACTGGATGTGCTGGGTGCAAATGAGATGCGCTGGTGCAACCTGGATGTGCCGACCCCAGAGAGTGTGATTCACAGAAGTATGCGGATGCGCTGCAAGAAGCCCTATGTGCATCCCCACTGTGAATCGCACAGCTGCAGAATGGCACAACATGAGATGCCCCAGTGCAACACGGATGCTCCAAAGCACTTAGGACAGCAGAACAGTGAAAAGAGAGCAAGTCAGCAAGGGACAAAGGAGCAACAGGAGAACCAGCAGTGGCACCAAGGATGCAGGGAAACACACCAGCAGGGACCAGCCAGAGTGCCAAAGGGCCCATCAGTGGCCACGGCAGAAGAGGTGTACAGATAGAGCACACAGAGAAACACCCAGAAGCACCTGACACACCCCACACAGGAGCCTAACTGGCACAGGGTGCCTGTCAAGGTGTGCCACAGCTGCTGGGTGTACCATGCAGCAGGGAGGTGTCCCCAGGACATGGCCCCCTGCACAGGAACCTAGTGGAGTGGAGAAAGGGGATGCCACACAGGGGTAGATCAGTGGACAGGCACAGTGGCAGACAGGCCGTGTGCCATGCACCACACAGGTAATGCGGACCTCACACAGAGCCTCATAAAAACAGGGCAGCAGTGCAACAGAAGTATCCCACATGCACCACACACATAACAGGGGTACTGAGAAAGGAAGCATGACACAATGCCTGCCTACATGCCACAGGCAACAAGGTGGGCACACAGTGAAGCTGCAATGTCAGGGGGGCAGGATGCATGTGTGCGCAGTAATACAGGTGAATACGTGTGTAAGGCATCAAAGGGTCAGTGAACAGCAGCAGACAAATACAGAACACATGTACAATGTACAATGAATGGTCACAGACACCAGTTACAATAGAAAATGTTTTAGTAACAGCAATGGCAAACAAGAAACTGTTTACAAGGACAACAGCCCATAGGAACAGGGAAGGTGAGGGTGGGGGACTGTACATGTACAAAAACAGGTATGCAGGAGGATGAAGGTGTGTATATGTGTCAGAACAGGGTACAGCAACAAACAATGTGGATGGGGAAGGCATGGGAGGCAAAACAAAAATATCCATGTCCCAAATGTATGGGACGCACTACAGCACAGTGCCCATGCCGATGACCCCTGGTACACAGCAACCTGAGCAGCCTGGTCACTGCCTGCAGTAGCAGTCCCTGATGCCTGGAGAGTGGCTGCAGCATCCTACATTCAGACCTCTGGATCTGGAGTCCTGCCAGCTGCAGAAGTCCCAGATGCCTCCGATGAATGGGGACATGTGGCCATATACCCCTTGGACTTACAGTGGGGGAACAGAGAACAGATACTAAATGCCATGTTCCACCCTATCCTCCCCCTCTTCCCACCACATGAGTGTGCTGGAGGCATCCACCACACAAATGGCCAAGATCCTGCCAGCCACACCGGATGCCTGCAACAGGCTGGCACACAGTGCCACACTGTGATCATGCAATGTTACTTAGGAAGCACATGGCCCACATGAGCATGAAGGGGTTTGCGAAGATGGGCATGTTGTCATGCCCCATGCAGCATGTGTACATGCCAGAAGGCAGCACAAGCATGCAGGCCCTGTCTGGACACCACTACAGCACTACAGGGTGCCCACAGTGTGCATGAAATGCACACATGGTGGATGTAGACACAGGGGCCAGGTGCACTGTGGCCTAAGCACATGCCACCATGCCCACACGCCATGTGTATACGCAACCAGCAGCACACAGACATGCACAATGGACCTACAATGGCCAGCTGAGAGCACCTCCCACCCCCACAGAAACACACCGAGCATGCACAAGACAGACACTCACCTGCACCGGCATGTCCCTGTCCACAGGCACAACACCATCCCTAATGCACCCAGCCTCCGCTGCAGCCATGGCCTGCCACCTGCCTGCCAGCCCTGTGAGAGGAACAAATGCAGAGAACACCATGAGGAGACAGGAGGTGTGACATGCCCACCACCCCCCCAGTAATGACTCCAGTGCCAGCATGCAGTGAAGGCAACACCACCACAGTGCCCCAGTGACGGGGCCCCTGGCTACGTGCATGCACATACAGCACCCCTGCCCATACCCACCATGTGTGCAGGTGGATGCATGCAATGCCAATGGCCATGGCATACCATGCATGCCACAGTGACCCAGCCCCCTGCTCCATGCTGCACATGCCCACTTCCTGTGGTCACATGGGCAGTGCCCATACTGTGTGTGGCCCGCGGTGCATATATGTGTGTGTGTGTGTGTGTGTGTGTGTGTGTGTGTGTGTAGAGGTGTGCAGTGATCCCACCTCCTCGAATCTCCATGCTGGCCCTGTGTATGCATAGTACTGTGACTTACCTGGGCATGGCACCGCACCCCTGTGTGAATGGTCCTATATGCTCCACAGCCTGTCCGGGTCCCTGCTCTGCAGATCACCATAATGGTGCCTGTATTGCTCTCCAGTGCAGGCAACCCCTGTCCTACGCACCAGATGCACAGCAATCCTGGCCCACACCACGGAGCATGGCTCCGTGGGGTCATCTGACCCAAATGGCTGTCCCTCAACCTGCAGCACCAGTGCTGCAAGGTTAAGGAGTTCCACCTCACCCCAGTTCATTGCCCTTGGGCCTGTTCTTTGAGCATGTGGCATGATCACCTTCAGCATTTGCAGGTCAGGTGTAAACAGACAATGGTGCTTACGTGCAATGGCACAGTCACGCCGCATGTGCGAATAGCCATCATGCTATGCACCACTCATAGCATGGAAATGTGCAATTGCCACCAATAGCGCATCATCATGGATGCGCACAGAACTCTGCATGGGTGGGAACAGAGGGTCAAGGGACATGACCAAGTCATGCATGCGTACTCTACCTGGAGCCACCATCTTGTGACTGACAAGCAATGCCATACACAGTGCAGTGTCACCATGCACATTGCCAATGCTGCGCTGTAATCCACAGGTGCGCAATGATACCCCGAGGCATCTAACCCGGCATCATGCATGCACAGCAATGCACTGTGACAGATGGACTATATTCAGGAAATGTCCTATGTCCCACAAGCATGAGCTGGGGATGCACCATATGGAGATGCGCGCAACACAACAGATGCGCCACACTGATTGGGATGAGCTGGGAGCAATTATGTGGTTTACAGACATTTCTCCTAAATCAGATCATTGCCATATTCGGGGCATCTCACCTGTTTAGCATCTCATTACAGATGCTCCCAACCTCATTTGCATGCCCTGAGTCATACATGCTCCTGAATGTGCCTCCACAGAGCTCAGGTGACTGAGAAGAATTGCATCCTTGAAGGTAGGTTTGTTTACATTCTTCCAAAGGCAGTGTGGCAGCACAAAAGGACAGTGTGAGGCCTAGGACATATAGCCATGGTCCACGCCTGTTCCTGGTCAACAGGCACATCCAGGTGAGTGCCCCACAGTGTCCCACTGTCTACACTAGGTCCAGCTTGTGGGGGTGGAGGAATGTTGCTGGCCGGTGGTGTAACATGGGACCACAGACAGATGACATGTCTGTTGCAGTCCTGATTACCATCTGGTGGTAACTGTCAAGCAACACCAGACACATGTGCAGGACATTGCAGCTACATGTACCACTGCTATAGAACTGATCACGCCAATGCCCAGCTGCCCCTGACAGTCCCTGATCCTGTTCCAGTAGTGCATTGCAGGCAGGTGTGTGGGCTGCAGATGGGGTGATATGACCCTGCAGGAGCCAGACACTGTGCCTGCACATATATGGAGCTACCTGTCATGTGCTAATGGCTGCGTATTCTCACCCACAGAAACCAACATGTCTGGAAAGGACATAGCTGCTGGAAGCAGTCATCCCAGTTTCACCAGTGATGAGGATAGGGCACTAATCGAGGCATACCTGCTGTGCAAGGACATCCTGTCTGGCAGGGTGGCAGTTGACAGCTGTGGGATGAGGGCTGGAAGGCTGTGGTTGCCATCAAGAAGTTTAACAGGATGCCCCAAGAGTACAGAAAGCACCTGAATGACAAGAAGAGGGGAGCCAAGGAGAAGGTGGTGCACATAGAGGCCTCCCTGAGTAGGTCGGGGGCTGGGCCGCAGACAGGTGTGCACCTAACACTAACAGAGGAGCTGCTGGTGGTCAGCATGGGCCAGGCGGCTGTGCAGTGTGTTCCTGGAGGGGGCTTCCAGATAAGCGGCAGTCCATCAGAGCACTGTGACTATACATGCCCAGAACATTTACCTGTCTGTGTGTTTGCCATGTGTGCCCTGACATCCCCACTGTGTGTAACTATCTGACCATGTGCCTGTGTGCACCAACCATGGTTTTGTATACCCCATCCGTGGACCATATTGTGCAGTCGCATATCAGGCTGGGCATGCTGTGTGTGTGTGTGGGGGGGGGGCAATACCTGGTGTTGTCTTCTGCTGCACACCATTGCTGTCATTCCAGTTGGTGGTGGCCAGGGTGTTGTCACAGTCCCACACATGAACAAGGGGGCATGTATAGGCATTGGGCCAGTCCAGCTATAGCCAGTGCATGGCTGCATCAGCAGAATGGGTGTTGACTGTTATCCACAGGGCATGTCAGGTGCACCACTGGCACATGTGTATGCCCACCTTTACATACCTATCTGACCACTACTGTCACCCATGTTTGTAACCATGTATCCCTTATTTCTGTTCCATCACACCTCATGGGTGCAGCTGTGTCTGGTGCACTGCAGAGAATGATGCTGGTCCATCTCACCAGGCAGCAGCCAGGTCCGAGGATGGTGCTTCCCTGGGCCTGTCACATACCACAGCTGCCCTGGATGCATCACCAGTGGTGGCAAGGCCTTCCAACACCTCAGCAAGCGGTGCCATGGCTGGTGACTGTAATGTCACTTGGTTAGAGGAATTCCTAGGTTTGGCTGATGATGACCCAGGGGACACGGTGGACATCATTGTTGCCCTGCTGGTGCTGGCATCTGGTACACGGGGGGCATACAACGATGTTGATATGGGGATACATGGCCAACAGTGGCATGCACAATGCACAGGGGCATGTACAGGCGACACCAGCAGGTGTTGGCAGTCCAGCAGCCCCTGGCACACCTGCAGGTCCTGCACAGCTGCCCACAGTGGTGATTGCTGTGGGCTCTGTGCCTGGTGCTGCTGTGGTGATAGGGACCGCCAGCATGGGTCAGCAGGATGCTGTGGTTCTGCCGCAGATGGCAGTGGCCCATGATGCTGCCGTCCTTGGACATGCAGCGGTTGCACAAGCCCAAACCCCACCCATACCCCAGCCTGCTGTGGTGCGTCCACCTACAGTGGATGTGCAACAACAGGCCAGCACAACACCTGCCCACTGGTGCCATTACTGTGAGCCTTTACCTGCCGATGAGATTGAAGGCTATGCACTTCTCCTGTGGGCCACCATGGAGGGGCAGGCATCCCTACAGGTGGAGCTCAGGGGCCTTCAGATGCAGCTGGCCATTAAACATGAGTTGTCGGCCACATGGCATGCCCAGATGTTGGCAGAGGCACGCCTACTGTGGGTGGGCATGACTGGAGCTCTGAAGTGGACTGCACATGCTGCTGAGGTGGCATGTGCAACCAGTGCACCACGAGGCCTCCGGGCCTCCAGCTGAAACCCCAGGAGTGCCTCATGCACACCCAGGCAATGGTGTCAGGTGGACCCATTGCTGCTGACACCGTCACCACACCTCTCCATCTCCATCATCCCCGTATCTGACATGGATCACAGGGCCAACACACAAGTCAGCATCTGTTCACTGTCTCACTGCAGTATCCCCTTCAGGGCTGCTGTCTACCCCCCCTGTGGCCAGTGGCACTGCACCAGCAACCACTGGTTGTGGACATGACCACCCATGTGTCAGTGGCAGCCATGGTGCATCCCACTGATGCTAGGGTGACAGCTCACATGGCCCCATCACTTGTGCCCTTTGCGGCCAACTCACCTGGCTACCTGTGCCTGGGATGGCGTGGGTAGCATGCACCTGCCCCAGTGCATTGCCTGTGTGGGTTACCTGTGTGGTGCTACATGCATGTCCAGGTGTGCCATTGTTATGCTGTGTGGCATGGGAATGATGAGTGTGGTCCTGTGGATGCTGTGCATGTGTGCCAGCACAGTACACTGATCCATTCCATCCTCAGCAGATACACTGTTCTCCCCGGACATGTAGATAATGCTGTGCATGCATGTGTGTGCAGCATTATCACCCTCATGAGTGCACTACACTGTGGCACTGTTGCGGTGGAGTGCCCTGAGGTGTGTATCTGGGTGTTGGGGTATGTGTACGTGCACAGGGGGGGTGCCAGCCATGTATTATCCACCTGTGGTACTCACCTGCGGTCCCCAAAGTGCTCCTCCATGATGGTGTGCCTGTGCCACCAGGCCGTGGTGACCAGCCATGGGTCTCGCCATGGCAGTGGTGCTCCATCACGCCACCCCTGATCACTGCATCCTTGTTCCCCTCCTCATCCTTCTCCCTGGAACCGTCGCCCTCCTCAGCCTAGACAGCTATTTCACAGTCAATGGCCATGTTGTGCAGTGTGCAACAGGCCAGGAATATGCCACAGTCCTTCTCTGGGCTATAATGTAGGACACCGCCCGACCTATCCAGACACAGGAAGCACATCTTAAGCATGGCAAAGACACGCTCAATTATGGCACACTTAGTGATGTGTGCCTCATTGTACTGCTCTTCTGCCTCTGTTCCAGGTCAGTGGAAGGGTGTCAGTAACCACGGCCTGAGGGGGTATGCCGCATCACCTGTGGGGAGTAAGTGCAGGCTATTACTCCAATTCTTACCTGTGCATAGTGCCCTCCCCCCCCCCACATCATGGTGCACTGGTGTGACTGCCAACTGTAGTGACTGCCAACTGTACACCCTGGTCCCTGTGTCAGACATTTCTGGCTGCCTACATCCCCCTCACAACTGCTACAGCCCGGCCAGGCTGCACACGGCTGCCCATACCTGCTCATGCTCGCAGCCATGGCTGCCCACCCATGTTCCCATTCCCACTGTCTGCCCATGACTGCCCAGCGGTTGACCATGCATGGCTGCATGTGGTGTGTTCTGCCCTGCCATTCATGCCAGCTGTTGTACGGCACCCCACCTCCCATGCTTTGCTGTTCTGCTGCACTGTCCCCCTGTGTACGCGGTTCCATCGGTGTCCCCCCCTCCATGTCCCTCCTGTTCACATTCCTCTGCACACATTATATCATGGCAATCGCACACCTGTTCCCTTTCCTCTCATTTGATCCACCATGTTCACCTGTTCATGGGCAGTTCTGCTTGCCCCACCCACCTACAAGTTGGCTGCTGGATATGTTTCTAGTCTCAAACTGGTGGCAAAGGGTGGACTGGTGCCATATGAAGGCATCATGTGTACTCCCAGGGTGTGTGGTGTAGACATTGCTGATGCACCCAGTGGCATTGCACACCACCTGGCAGTTGACTGAGTGGTAGCCATTGAGGTTGAAGTATGTCATGGCATCCTCACCAGGTGGTGCGCGGATTGCCACATAGGCACAGTCAATGGCTCCTATGATGTCTGGCATGTTTGCCACCCTGTGGAACTGCTGCATGACTTCTGTCCACTTTGCCTGTGTGCTTGGGAAATGGATGAATTCTGAAGCATGTGGGAGCAGTGCAGCGAGGAACTGTGTGAGGAGGCGAAACATGGAAGGTTGGGATATGCCAGTGGTGTCCCCAGCTGGCCTTTGGAAGGTTCCTGTGGTGAGCAGGTACATTGGTGTTGTCACCTTGATCTCCACTGATATGGCATGACCCCATTCCAGTGGGTGCCTGCATTTCATTATAGCACAGCTCACAAAGCTGCCTCAGAATAGCCCTGTTCAGGCTGTATCGGCCGACAGTTTCACAACCGTCAATCTAGCATGATGCCACATTGCTGGTTCACCCGTCTCCTCGTCCCCATTAACATTCCCACCATCAGGAATGGTGCTCTATCCATTCTTTTCTTCTGCTGCTGCTCTACTCCTTCTTGCTGCTGCTATCATGTGGTCAGCCTACTGGGGGCTTGCACTTAAGTTTACTTCTTTCATACATATCTCCACATGGGGCATTTGGTACGTGTGCTGTGGATGCTCCTTATTTGCGCATTAATTTTGCTATGTGAATGGCTCTGCATTGTATATGTAGTTACACACACCCCCCTCAGGATGTGCTGCATATCATTACTTTTTGTCTCCAGGGCATCCTGTTCAGCACAGCACATTTGGGATGTGCCGAGGCATCTATATTGTCTGTGAATGGCTACATGGTGCATTTCCAATTTCCGACGTCACATCTCATTTGCGCCCAGCGCTTCTGCTTTGTGAATCCTGCCCTGGGTGTATTTCAATGAACACTTTGCAGTTACTCTATATGATTAGGCAGTTATTCCAGCTTAGACAAAAATGGTAGTTTAATGCATCATAGCAATTTGATAACTAAAGCCCCAGTTCATCTCAGAAATACATTTGTTATGTTTCTTCTGGTGCTCGTGGTTGGTAATATTTTAATGTCAGGGTTTCCATGAATCAGAGTATATTGGTGGTATTGAAAATTTAGAGGGTGTAAGATTGAGCAAAATATTGCAAAAAATTTCCACGGGTAGAAGTATTATTTTGCTTGAAATGCAGGTTTGAATCCCACATCTGCCCCCTTATTGGATAAAAAATGTATTAATAAGTGATAAACTGGTCATTTATTAAAAGCCTTAAGAGGTATTCACTGTAGAATAATTATTAAATATATTTTTTTCATGGAAATTCATGGCATATAAATGTTTTTAATAGTAACATGAGAAGTACATTATTTGTGCACTGTTTCTTTAAATATGCACTGAATGGGATATAATGGGTAATTCGTTTAAATTTATATTGCATGGCACTATTGGTGTTCCATCATTTCAGTATTAAAACATTCATTGCCAACACATGACCATGCCTCCTGAGAAATCTTTAATGAGCAATGTGCAAAGGTGGTAGTGATGTGGAGGTTTTGTAGTACAGACCTGTGATTTGTGCAATCCAGTGTCAAAAAAAATCTATTTTTTGTGGTCTATTTTTCCTGGCAACTTTATTGCAGAGTGACCTTTGTGGTGCTTGGATTGGTGGGCAGGCATCCCCTTTCAGCACCAGATCACAGTTTTCTCAGAGCATGCATTTTTTATAGTCTGTGAAAAATTAGTCTTCCTTTCAGTCTTCCTTGTCTCTTACTCTCCCTTGTTTCTAATAACCCTTTAAGATATGTCCCATTATGTTTTGAGTCCATTTCTTTGATGATTTCATCTTTTTGCCATTGCTGCACTTCTGTTAGTGTTCACAAATCTCCTGCACTAACAGTCTCATCATTGACTACAGTACTGTGTAAACTATACCATCTGTGTACCGCCCACTCAGTGAAAACATACCTCCTAATGTCCTTCTTGAATTTCCTACTCATACTTTCAGCACCACCCACCAGAAAAGCAAACCAGTGGCACAAATAGCATCAATTCAAAAGCAATTTATTATGGAAAAAAGGTGCAAACCTCAAAAGGTGAATATGCATTGACCAGAGAAGAGACAGGCATGATCCTCACAGACTTCAACCGGTTCCTGAGGAAGCCTTTGAGCGAAACTGGTTGAAGTCTGTGAGGGTCCTGCCTGTCTGTTCCCTGGTCCATGCATTTGCGCTTTATGAGGTTTGCACCTTTTTTCTGCTATAATAAATTGAGTTTGAATTTATGCCATCTGTGTCTGTGGTTTACGTTTGTGGTGGGTGGTGCTGGAATTATGAATATGATTTGCATTGTTCTTCATTAGCACATCCAGCTGGAATGGCGGTTTAATATGACTTCTTGAATTTCCCCCATTTCCAGCTTGAGACTGTGTCCCCAGTAGATGAACTGTTCTTTATTTCATTTCCATCATTCATTTATCTCCTGAGCTGCTCTGTCTGCCCCTTCCTACCGATCCCCGAAGCCCCATCATCCAGCTTCCTTGGGACTTGTCTTCCTGCCATCATCCTTTGCCACAGGACTGTGGGGGGGGGGGGTTCCTGGTCACTGGTGCGGGCCTGCAAGAGGACAGTCATCATCCTGCAGTCAAGTTGTTTTTTCACTGGTTTTCTCCCTGGACCCACAGGACATGCAATGGGTGCAATGTGTCAGTTCAGTCTCTGTCGAGATGCCCTCAGTACCCTGGATATGGGTTCCCTTCCCTTCTGGTGATGTTCCCACTGGTTTGCAGTGAGACAGTGAGCCATGGCACCCCCCCAAGGGAGGAGAGCAGTCGTATGGACACTCAATCCTCCCTCACCAGGCCAGCCCCCAAGTGACCCACATCCGTTCCCAAACCTGGGTCACCAGCATGGCAGGAGGTAAGATGCATGGTGCCTCAGTCCTCCACGCCACTTGGCCAGCTTTAGATGAACTTTTCTTAAACATGAACAGTTCTGTGAAGTTCACCTTACTGCACCTCCGCATCTATTGTATTTTTATGTCTCTATCTAGGGTTAACTCCCATTATTTTGTAAAGATATTTTAGCCATGTTGGTCCATGGAAAACTGGAGTCACTGGATGGTTTGATACCTTTTATTGGACAAACATATGTCTTGTACAATGCCAGTATAGCACACAAGCTTTTGGGGACTAACAGATTCCTTCTTCAAGTAGGATCTGTGAGGCCCTGAAATCTTTTGTACTATACCATTAAGCACCATGCCTGCATCTTGGGACAGAAGGCCCTACTCAGACTTACACCTCCCTCTATACAAGCCTTATTTCATCCTGCTCCAGCTGAACATGCCACAAGAAGTGTTACCAAGGATGCATTAGCTGTTCCGTTCAGAAGGACTGCATTGGAGAGATGAGCCTTTGCCATCAGGGCCACTGCTTGGATAAATAGCTCCCAACCACCACCACAAGCCTTACCCAACTTGGGCCTTTCAAGTCTGAGCTAAGGGAGCCAATCCACCCTCCTGTATGTTGCTATTGCCACTCTTAACCCATGATCCAGCATGCCTCTGTTCCCCAAAGCCATGATCCTTAAGACTATCTCCCCTCCTGTGCGATGCCACAGCCACAATTAGCCTAGCAGGCACTAGAACCCTAGGGTTGCCAAGGTTCTTCTTTCATTCTACAATTTGTTGCAAAACTTCCTGCTCACCACCTGCCCATGTCTGCCCACCTGCCTGCTCACCTTTCTCCTCTCACATGCTCCCTGACAAACATTCACCCACTGACCTCCTTACACCACCCACTTTTGAGCCTACTGTCACCCCCCTCCTCTGAGTCCTCTTCTCCTACCTAATCCTGATTGATTCCCTCTACTCTTCCTGACTACTATGCCTAGGCTGACTCCTCTGGCTATAGCCTAGTAACCTTTAGGTATCAGTTTTGATGAACAGCTCCATCTCCAGTTTCCTCCCAATACAAGATCCTGCCTAGCTTCCATCTCTGATTTTTTCTCAAACTAGCACCTAACTCTGACTTAAGAACTTAATTGTATGGCATGATGTGTGAACCCAACCCCATTGACTATGTACCCTTGTTTTGGTTATGTGTTGTTATTTGCCTATGTTATCCTACATTGTTATGCTATTGCCAGTGTTTACTGATTTCTCCTGTTCACATTTTAGTTACTGTTAGATGTTCTTGACAATGCCTATTAAGCTGCTACTGACTCCAAACTTATGTACTCTCCCCTACCCTTGTGATGATCCTTTGTAAATGAACTTTTAGCTCAAAGGTTGTAATTCTGATTACTAAATAAATAAATAAAATAATACCATCTTTGAACAAGACATGCTGTATGTTGGTCCAATAAAAGGTATCAAACCTTCAGTGACTCCTATCTAGGGTTAACCAAATCCAATGTTGGATTTGGATTTTGTTTTGTAGTTGTCAAGATTCCTATTTTTTATTTGGATTTGGATTTTGTTCAGAATCACTGAATAATTATTTAATATCTAAAATGTGTCTAAATTCACACTTATGAATCCAGTGTGTCCAAGTCACAATTCATTTATAATTTAAACGAGAGACAGAATCCCAGTAAGTTCTGATGTAGCTCTGAACCTTTCAGAAATTAATTATAATACCTGAAAAGCAATTATAAATGTACTAAAAAATAAAACATTTTCTTATCTGAGGTTGCTGGTTTGTGTTGTTTCTGACTCCATTCTGTGTATTCTTCTGCTCGTTCTCATAGTTTCCTTTCCTTTAAACAGTCCATTTGCATCCCCTCCTTCTGGAACAATTTTTAAAACGGTGGGCCAGAGTCATCATTGGTTCAGCTTCAGCTTGGGGCTTGAACATTTCAGTTTGGCTTTGTCAATTCAGCCCAAAGACTTAGGGTTGAAAAACTATACTTTCCATTGGATTAAACAGATGACAAATAGGGGGAAAAGGCCTTCAGGTCAGCAATGAATATTAATTACTATAGTTTACTTATGGCAGGTGGTGTTGCATGCCACTGTTGGGGACTGGTGTATTTGTGGCAGTATGACACAGTCTGCAACAAATATGATTGCTACATCCTAGTTCTGCTCCATAGTAATTGTTAGTATTTGTTATTGAGCGCAAGGCTTACCCCCTCTCCCCATTTTGGTTTTACCTCCATGCCAACTACTCTCTCAATGGTACAATATATTTTCAATATGTTTAATAACCCCACAACACCTCACACACAAAAAAGTTATGCATTCAAGAGCAAAATCTCAAATTAAAATGCAATAGATTTAGGGCCTTACATTTTCCTTCCCAATGTTTTACCATACATGGATATACTGAAGCTCATACTGAAGAGGTAGGAGCAAAGAAGGAGGCTAGCCAATGCGAGCGCCATCAAACACCCATAATAGGATAAGTCACCACCCTCAAAAATATATTTATCGAGTTTAGTTTTGAACATCAATTAACTTCTACGTTCTAGTATATCCATAGGTAGCCATAGATATTTATCAGTTATGATGTCATAACATAAAAGTAGATCATCCCTTTGCTTTCTGGTTTCTACTGACATCAAATTTCAATGCTTTAGGCAATCCTGACAACACTTATCTATAATACTAGATATCAACTTAGTCGCTCTATGTTGTACCTTCTCAATCCTGCCATGTGAGAAACTTTTCAAGCCACTAGTGATGGTCACACCAAGTTCTTTTTTCCTCTGATTTAGTAACCAAGCACCCCCAGCCCAAGAGTAGTCATTCCTTAGCATCCTTCCTTCTATATGGATGACCCAGCATTTCTTTGCATTGAACCCAAGCTGCAATATTTTTTTTTTTAACTATCTTTATTCTCCTGTGGCAGGTCCTCCCTCATCATCCACCAGCCTACCAGACTCTGGGTCTTTTGGGGGCTTGTAGCACCATGCATGCCCCAGCAGATCCCCAGAGCCAGTCCGGAGGTATCATTCTCGGTGGACCCCCACTTTTTTCCTCCATTTTCTCCCATGGACCTACACCTGAGACCCACAGAAGTAGTAGCGCATGTGCATGGAGGTGCACATGAGTACCACAGCTCCAGATGGGGTCTCCTCCTCCTCCTCCTCCCTCCCCCGAACAGCCTAATGCCGAAGGTCCTCAGAGGGGCACCGCTTCTCTGGTCTCCACCAGAGGGCGGCCAAACTCTGAGGTACCTACTACCCCATCCCCAAGGTAGAGGGCCACCTGATGACAGCCAGCTTTAGGTCTCTCCCTTCCCCCAGCTGACCTCTGATGACCCAGGCTTGTTCCTGAACCTGGGTCGCTGGTGTGGCATGAGGTGCGGCGTCCAGTGCCTCAACCCTCTGTGCCACTGGGATGGCTGCTGCTATATTCTTGACCAATTCTCTAGTCTAGCTAGATCTTCCTTCAGGTCCCATATATCCTCCACTGGGATCAGTACCACTGCCAGAGTACAAACTGCCCGACATGAATTCTACTAACAGTGTCTTGCCAACAATAATCATTCCCCATCAAAAAACTTACTGACAGTTATAATCCTGACAAATGGCATAAGAATATATTAAATAAAGACTTACCATATATGGTGCTGTTCAGTCATGTGTGGAGTCATCACTTGAAGCATAATCCAGTAGCAGTCCTCTGAGTTTGCGGACATGAGTGCGTACACCAGTGGCAGTACTCTGCATGTCTCAGCATTGTTAACCAGTGCATGTATTGAATATAGCTGATGGGACAGGTTAGGCACAGTTCTGAACATTCCGTCCATAATCCAATACTCTGCACATATTAACTTTTCAATGTTTTTCTAGTAGTGAACTCTCCTTGCACGCTCCACAACTTGCCACAGTGATTGGGTTGTTAATGCCCATTTCTTCAGTGAAGCCATTGCTGTGACTATGGGAGCAGCACAGGCATCGGGGCTGTTATTATGTTCCATGGTTGACTGAAGATGATGTTGTCCACCTACAAGAAAGGTAGAAGCACGGCCATGGCACACCAAAGCTTCACAGCTTCGGCAGCACCAATAAAACAAGTCATTCTGACTTCTTTCCTTAACATACAAATAGCCACCAATGCTCAGTTTTGGGTTTCCCTGCTGTGAAGGGACAATATCGCATACTTGTGCATCCACAACAGATGAGGATGCCTCTGCCATTTTAATTTGTTAATGGGAAAAACCAGTAAGACCTCCTGTCTTTTATGCAATGCTCACTTCAGATGACCAGCCTATTAGTGAATGTAATGTTCAGTTGTAATGATCACCTGTAATGATAAGTTGAGCAATTAAGTTTGTAACGGCGCCTGACACTGACAGTATCTGAGCTGTCAGTGTCAATGTCAGTGTCAATGTTACGTGGCCAGTAGCATGGTTGCTGTTCTACATTTTTGCTGAACAAGATTTCAAGTGACGGGAGCATCGTAGTTGGTAAGAAATCATGCACAGGAACATTTAAATCAGGAAAGAAAAATCAGGCATTTTGGCGTCCGGATGATCAAAGTCGGGCGATCGTACTAGACCCCCTTCACTGTATCAACCCTGCCACAGAGATTGGTGTCATCTGCAAATAGTCCAATTTTGCCCTTTATCCATCTCTAGTATAATTTATGAATACATTAAACAACACTGAGCTAAATACCAATCCCTGTTGTACTCTACTGGTGACTTCCCTTGAGTCTAAAAGCCCCTTCCCAGACTGCCACCCTCTGGGTAATACCCTGCAGTCAGTTCACTACCCATCTAAGGAGTTTCACTGCTATCCCAGATCCTCCAGCTTTCTGACCAGCCTCCTGTTGGGTACTGAGTTAAAGGCCCTGCTGAAATCCAAGTATAGGATGTCAACCCTTGTTTACTCTTTCTGATACCCAGTTAAAGAAATTGATCAGGTTTCTTTTGCAAGATCTTCGTGCAATGAACCCATGTTGCCTCCAATCCTGGAGACAGTTAACCTCCAGAAATTACAAGCCTTTCCTTAAGGATTGTCTCCATTAGCTTACCCACAATCAAGGTCAGACTAACCTGTCCAATTAGTGCCCCTCACACTCCTCTCTCCCCTCTATTGAAAACTTCTCAGGACACATTATTAGTTTTAATAGGAGACATAGAATTTAAAAACGTGAAAATGGTCCCTTATTATTCTTGTCCCAGTGGCAGAGATCTCTCTCTTTCAAATACATCAACACATGAGGGGTTTTGACTAATCTCTGGGTTTTAAACAGATTGATAATTTAGTAGGTATTACAGAAAACCTGTCAAGACACATTATTAGTTTTAATAGGCGACATAGAATTTAAGAATATGCATTAAGACATTTATTCCATAAACTAGCAAAATGGTCAGAAGAGTGGCAACTGGGGTTTAATGCAAAGAAGTGCAAGATCATGCACATAGGGAAAAGAAACCCTGAAGCCGCCAATAGGCTGGAAGGGGAGTTGCTGGCAGTCACAAGGGAAGAAAGAGACTTGGGCATCATCATCACTGATGACCTGTAATCATCCAAGCAGACCACTAAGGCTAGAGGGATGTTAGGGTGTATTCATAGGAGTATCACAAGCCAGAATAGGGAGGTAATAATCCCTCTTTACAAGACACTGGTTAGACCCCATCTGGAGTACTGCATGCAGTACTGGAGGCCACACCTTTACATGGACATTAACCAAATTGAGGCAGTCCAGAGAAGGGCAACCAAAATGGTGCAGGGACTGCATCAGAAAACATATGAGGACAGATTAACGGAGCTCAATATCTATACCCTAGAGCAAAGGAGGAAGAGAGGTGATATGATCGAAACATTCAAAAACCTTAAGGACATTAACAAGGTGAAAGAGTCTAACATGTTTCAATATAAGAAAAAATAGCAGGACAAGAGGACACAGCATGAGATTAGAGGGAGGCCGATTAAGGGGTAATGTGAGGAAGTTCTTTTTCACACAAAGGTTGATGGATGCATGGAACGGCCTACCTCAGGAAGTGATGGATATGAATACGGTGCAGGGCTTCAAACAGGCATGAGATAGGCATAAGGGAGCAATACAGATGCTTATGAATAGATAGGCCATTGACAGAGCAAAGGCCAATGCCACATTTATAAGGTAGAAAAAGAAATGGGCAGACTGGATGGGCCTTGCGGTCCTAATCTGCCATCAACGTCTATGTTTCTATGTTTCTATCTGAATAATTGTAGTGTTTTCAGGAAATCAAGACTATATTCTAGTTCATATTCTGATAAGTGAATGGATGAACTAGCACTTGCCAGAAGTACAGGAAATGAAAATAAAACCATTAAGAGTACGTGATTTTTTTTTTTTTTACGTTTATAAAAAAAGGCTCTGTTCTGTAATAGTACACTGTGTCTTAGTCAAAAAGCTGACTGTCACGGCACCGGGACACAGGAAATTCTCTTGAAGTTGGTGTATCTGATTGCTTAACAATGAACCCCAATGTGACGTCGGTGCCATCAGCCTGCAGTGGTGTGCTTACGAGGGTGCAGTGTTGTGAGCTCTGCCTGGCTGCTGTACTTAGAGGATGGCACAGCGAGCACGTGAACTAGATAAAAGTGAGTACAAGCACTTTAGGTTTTCTAAGAATCAATATCATTTGCTTTCACTCATTAGCTCTGCAGCTGGAATTGGCAATAATAAATGGTCATAATGTTGCTGTTCACAGATATTCAACAATAGGTTTAGTAAGCCTAAAAGTAATGTGGTATGTAGCTAAGTATGAGACAGCAATGTTTTTAAATATGGTTACAGGGGTATAGAGTAGATGGTCTGGTTAAATAGTGTCACCTGGTGTTTTCTGACTTTTGAGTGTTTGGTGTAGGGGGTTATAACACAGGGTAGTGTCTTCAATTATTTGTAGTCAATAGGAAAATCACAGTTGATTAAAAAATGTTTTTTATGTGTTAATCTGAGCATGAGCAAGACTCCAAAGAGCAAATGATTTTTGCAATAAATTGACTTGACAACAGCAGTCAGTAACTGGTGTAATGTGTGTGTCTGTGACCCTCTGATAATTATAAATGCAGTATGTAAAAATATCATTTTGATGTTTAAATTTGGTTGAATACAAGCACTGATGGAGTGTTTAAGTTTACTTTTAACAGTTTAAAAGGTGATCTCCTGAAGAAGCCCACATAACTGGGCAAAATGTAAAGTGGAACATGGATTCATGAAATTAAATACTGTGGATGAGAAGACAATTGTTTGACAATTCTCGTTTGTTTGGCCCCCCCCCCCCCAAACTCGCCTTTGCTCAGCAAGTATTGGGGTGTGACAGCACTTTAAATCTTGATTTTGGAACTGTACTTCCATTGCCTGTGATGGCTCCTACCTAGTGTATGAGCCTGCTGGCCCCCTCCAGATACACATATCTAAAATATGTGAAACTGGGCATGATCAGAGAGATCTGTGTTGTGTATCTTTGAGTTAACAACTTGGTAATGGTGCAAGACTGACCAGTGACCTAGCCAGCTGTACAAGACATGAGGATTTGAGTAGAAAAAGAAGTCCTTTTTTTCATGAATGTTGTCATTGCCACATTCAGCCCAGTTTTTGTGACCAATGAGTGCAGGCATTTAGCTGCCAGGGATCTCAGCTGATAGCCGTCATTTGTTCTGGAAATGTCCAAGTGGGAGTTAGTGATACAGTTGAAATCTTCCCCTATGATACATAGCTCATGTGCTTTACTTGCTTTGATCTGTGAAATTTATTGGATTAGGGTGTGGTTTGACTGGTTTTGGGTGAAGTCATTTAGGATAGAAATTGGTGCTGTGAAATACACCCCATTAACTAGACCTCATCTGCCTTGGGCATCACTCCAGTGTTGTTTTATCTTAAGTCCTGAGTTTTTGCGAGTCAGGATTGCCACTCCATTAATGTTTTCTCTGAGGTGAGAAGAGGCATAAATCTTCCCTATCCACTGGCTTCTAAGTTTGATGTGGTCAGCTGGGCTAAGGTGGGACTCCTGAATTAATGCTATCTCAGAGTCTAACCATTTTTACTGTGGTAGTCTAGTTCACTTGATAGAGTTATTAACCCCTTTTACATTATAGATGGTTAAATTTATCTTCACTGTAGCCATCAATGAGAGCTAAGACCATATTCTAGGCTGCTATTTAAGCCACCAATGATGTGTTCCTCTTTCCCTACCCAGTCAGTGGGGGGGGGGGCCTTGTCAGTGGTAGAATGATGTGCTATTTCTACCATACCTTTTTATAAGAAAAAATCCAGGTAAATCAACTAGAAAAGTTTGGACTTGAAACAACATCAGAAACAAGAACTTGAACATTGTATTCACTGGGTGTATGACTTCCAATATTTCTTTAAGAGGTCTCAGCCACTGACTCCAGGAGTCTTTATCAGATGACAAACACACGCCCATGGGGGGAGCTCCAGGGCCCAGAGAGGAGCTTCTGGATGCTGCCAGAATCTAGCTGGTTGGGTGATATGTCATCATTCAGTTCCTGTAACCTTGATATATTTTTTGGGGGTAACAAAGTCGTTATTAAGACTTGAGACCTCAGTCCCTTTCCCTGCGCTTCCGTGACAATAGTTGTGCTTGACTGTGGAACACCTTGATGGATATTGTGAAGCACAATGACCGGAAGGCATTGCTGCAACATATCTGTATAATTTAGCTACTAATTGTGCTGTACTGTGTCCCTTCCCCCTCTCATGGCTCATGCTCTTTAAATAGTAAATTGTAAGCATACGTCAGTGTGAAATAGAACAGTCAAGAGCTAGTATTGCAGGTGTCATGGCAGGAGAGTGATGGAACAAGCCTGGCTCAAGCCTGCCATTGGAGGGAATAAAGGGCAAACTTCTCTGCTTAGTTTACCATATTTTTCTCAAGCCCACCCCCAGTGATCTGGCAGAGACCAGAGTCTGATGACTTATAGTTCTTAAGTAACACAAGCATTTCAGTTCACTTCAACATGGCTACTGGATCTACTTTGCAATCCTCTCAACGGTGGCAGGACACTACTTATTAACATATTGCCTGTTTTTCGCTGTGCTCCTCTGTTAGACCCACCTGAAGGCAGGTATGTGTCATGTGTTGTATCCCTCCAGTTTGGGCCAGCTGGTCTGTTAAACATTTTATTTAAATTGCACTGAGGTGGGTACACTACTAGGCTGTGCCTCTAAATCATCCAAAAGCTCTGAACCCAGGCCGAGACCCCCCATGACAGTCCCTCAATGATTTATCACAACCTCTTTTATTACACATTTGTCACTGTCCACAACACCATTATTTTGCAGTCATATTGGTTCTTGCTAGAGTTTGTTTCATCTTGTCCTCTGTGATCCTCTCTTCCGTGCCCCCCCCACCTCTTCCCTTGTGATATTGGGCCATCTTTCTCCTTTCTAAAGACAGAGCAGAAGTATTCATTCAATACTTCTGCCTTTTCCATACTACTTTCCACCCATCCATCCCTTTTAGCCACACAACACCATTCTTTCTGTCCGTTTTTTCCTGATGTATTAGAAATAGGCTCTCTCCCCTTTCTTGAACCCTTTTACTAATTACAGTTCCTTTCTGGTCTCTGCAAGCAGGACTGCCATACCTGCCTACTTTGCTTTCTCCAGGCATTCCTCCCTATTTTCTTTCTTATGGGTCTTCTTGAATTTTTTATATATGATTCTTTTCCAATAACTGCCTGGGCCAACTCCTTAGTAAACCAACTTAATAATTTGGTTCTGGAGTTTTTTTTCCTTCAGCCTGATAGACTCATTTGTGCCAGCTGTTATCCTGTGTTTAAATATGGTCCACTTCTGATCCACCCTCATTACCCCCATTGCTTCTTTGAGGCTAGCTAGGTGTCCCTTTAACACTTCCTCCATCTTCTTGAACTCTGTCTTTCTGAAGTCCAGGACTCTAATCTTGGTAATTGCCTTTTCCATCTACATGTCCATCGTGAACCAAACTGTGTGATGGTGATTCCCTCCTAGAGGCTCCTGTACCTTGATTTCCTGAACATGTTCCACATCCACTTGTACCAGGTCCAGACTAGCACCATACACTGTGTGCTCAGTGACACCCTGGATCAGGATCCCACTCTGAACCACATCCAGGATCAGCTGAAACTGACTCCTGGCACAAGTCATGGCTGGAATATTTTAGTTTACCTTGGGGAGACTGAAGTTTTCCACTATCACCAGGTCCCTGTTGCCTGCAGCCATCCTGATTATGGACCCCAGATCCCTGCCCCTTTCCTCGTCTTGGTTAGGTGATCTGTATACTGCCCCAGCCTTACCCTTTTTCCCTTAGCAATTTGAAATTGTACCAATAGTACCCCTGCCTTTTCTTACTGTGCTTCCTGCCATGTGCTAATTATACCATCCCTTATGTATACCGCTACACCTCCCCTTCCCTATGTCTCCATCCCTTTTATATAACTTGTACCAAGGAATAAAGATGTCCCAGTCATGTTGTAGCATAGGCCTTGTTTCTGTGACTGTCATAATGTCCACCTTCATCTCTGCCATCAGGGCCTGCAGGTCATCCATTGTGTAACCAAGGCTTCTTGCATTTAAATACTACTCTGCACTAAGACTCATTGACTCTTTTCTCCCAGGCCTGGTTTCCTTCCCCCTTACCTACTGCTGACTGTTCCTCCCTTCCCCATGCTTCTCCTGATTCTCCCCCGGTTCCTCTGATTTCCACCCTTTATATGCCACTGTATCATTTTCCCCACTCCTCAACCTTAAAATGCCCTCCCTTTCTTTCTCCCTGTTGTTTTTTTGCTCTCCTCTCTTTCACTGATTCTATTGTCATCTTAACTTGTTCAGCCTGAGGGGAGGTCTAGAGGTCCCTCCTCCTGGAGACCCTTTCTGCACTGATGCATTCTGTCTCCTCTCAGTTTAAATTTAAGATATTATGCCTGTAATCCCAGATCTAATCCTTGAGCATGCTGGAACCCCCTCTACTAAAATGTAGCCTAGCTGTTGAGTAGAGTGTTTTATCATTCCAGGTCCCCTCCTAGCTCACTATGCATCCAAAACCTCCCCCCATCCTTCCCCTTCTTAGCTTCAAGTTCTTCCCAGCACTTTTCACAACTGTCTCACTTGCCGTACCCTCCCTAGTTATATTTTTTCCTTCCTGTTCTTGCTGTTTCAATCACCATTTCCTCCTCTCCTTATACCCCCTTCTAATCCTGCCTTCTTTGTAATTATCCCCTCCATCCCCTTCTGCCCTTCTAACCACCCTCATTCCTCCTTCCTGAATTAACCCCTCCCTGTCTTGGTCCCTCTCCTTATTCCTTCTCCACCACCACTGCATACAGAACTAGATGAAACTAGCATGATAGAAGTTTTCCCTACTTCTTTGCTCCCCTTCATTTTTTCTCCTCAAGGTTTCTCTTCATCATTTCTACATTGCACTACTGCAGTGCCCATGCACATATACCTGTTGCATTATCCACTGACACCCCCTTTCACTCTTATTGAGAGACCTACTGTTCCACTTCAACAGCCTACTTTATTTAGTTTTCACTCATGTTCAGGCAAAAAAAAGAGTAATAATCATGGATTCCTGTGCCCTGAATCACCAGGAGTCAAATTATTTTTCAAATAAACCCTTCAAACACTGTCCACCCACCTCCCACCTTTCTCAGTGTGCTAAACTTCACTCTTTCCTTCTTCTGTAGCAGTGGTCAAAATAAAATAAGATTAAAAGATAATTAAATATGGATTTCTGTGGTGTGCACCACCAGCACTCAGTAAATAAAAATTAAATTGTCAAGTAAATCTTTCTCAAATTCCTCTTTACCTGCACTATCCTGGTATATTGGTAGGACAGAGAATCTTATACCACAATGACCATTAAAGTGACAAATCTGACAGTACACTGTAATGGATGAGCAGGACCCGGCAAGGTCTATTCGGGTCTTGCACCCCCTTCCTGAAACAACTCTGACCCGGAATTGATTATATTTTATTCCTGGGTGTGCGGGGGGGGGCACAGCCTTCTGCATGGGGTGTTCAAGGGGTGCAGCCCCCCAATAGAACAAAACACTTTCACTGAAAGCATAATGCTGAACACGATTCCAGTCAACATAGTGCCATTGCTGTAATGGCTTTCGACAGAATGTCTGTCAAATTGGCTTGGTGGAACCCACTTTTCCAAGTCTGCTAAATTCACTCAGCCTGCTCCTGCTGCAGGGCCTGTAGCTGCCTGTGCAGGCTTACACTGTGCCTCTCTCATTTATACTACAGCATATAATGTCATTAGGCTACTGTGCCTGTCTGAAATTACTGTTAAATGTAGTGAAGACTACTAGCTGAAATGATAATGCGCAATCAAAGATGAGGCTTTTGAATGATTTTAAAAGTTTCTGATCAGAAGTCACTCTTTTCCAAATAAAAGGATCTCCTTCAGTAGCCATGTCCTTACCATTATGTGAGAGACAGCTGGAATACTAGCAAAATGAGGAGGTTCTGATCTCCTGCAATCCTGATTGACTGTTGCAGATCATGTGGCTTGCCAGCAATTTGACATTCTCAGAGTGTGTTCCCTGAAAAAAAATGTGCTGCCTCATGACATCAAAGTGCCCAAATGCCGAATGGAAAAAGAGTTCCTTTGGACATGCTTCACCAGTGTCCAAAATGTTGGATTTTGCAACATGGACTGAATTCAAATTCGGAATGGACTCTTACTTAATATGAGGTCATGGTATCACTGATCTCCCCTCCCTGCCTTAGTATGCATATCTCCTGGCAATCCCCTCTGCTGACACAAACAAAAACAACCTGCACTCACATCCTTGACCCACCACTCCTCTGATGACATCTAGCATGCCCCACTAGTTAGATCCCTAATTCCCCCAATGGATTACACCAACACTGGTCCAGTAATCACACCTCTGGCCATTTACCAATCTGATGACACTGACTGTGCCCCATTTATCACATCACTGAGCCCCTATCTACTGACTCAGTAATCATATCCCTGACCATCCCCCTAACCATCCGCTGACACCCACCCAGCCCCACCTATTACACCCCTTGACCTCCACTCATCCACTTAACTTTCACTATGCCCATTAATAACATCTCAGCTGCCTCATCTGCTATCACCACACTGCCCAATAATAAACCCAACCATGACCCCCACCCTTCTTTTGACATCTGCCCTGCTACAGTACTCACATCCCTGGCCCCATCCAACTTCTGACACCTGCCCTGTCCAAGTGATTACATCCCTCATCACCCATACTCTGACATCCACCTTATACTCCAGTAAAATTGCATCACTGAACCCCATCTACTGTATGTGACACCCACCCTGTCCCAATAAATTCCTTCCACCATCACCAAGCTGTTTTTTCCCATTTACAGTATGTAGGCTGTAACTTGTAGGCCACAATAGACAATGTTGCTCTGCCCTGCCACTCTTAACTTGTCCCCCCACAGTCCTCACTTAACGATTTTGCCAGCATAATGCATATCCCACTTTACATATCCTTTTATTTATTTATTTATTGGATCAGTTGTGTTCCAGGATAGTAGCTGCTTCTTGTTGTTTTCACAGGGTTTCTTGTGGATTTTACTTGGTAGAAGATTATTTTTTTTGTTTCTTACTTCTAAGGGGCTAGCAGGGTATTGTTTTGGGGGCTGTTGGAAGTTTTAAAACTGGTTTGGTGGCTGTAAGCGGGCTCATTTGTCGGATGTTTCACTGTGTAACAGGCTGCACTGGTGGAGGCCTATTTCTTCTGATTTAAAACCTATTTGGTGGGATTTGCTTGGGCCTGGTTATTTGAATTGGAGACCTATATCTGTTAATTTCAAGCCTATTTTGATGTGTTGTTAGTGAAGCTGATTAAATTGGAGACCTGTTTCCTTTGGCAGCAAACATATTTTGGGGGCTTTGAGTTGAATTTTGATTCATTGTTGCTGACTTCAGTAGCTGCAAAGGTTAGTGCATAGTGGGGGAAGGGTGTTAATGGTCAGGCCAGGTCTCACTCAGCTAATTGACTGGAGGCAGAGCTGAATCAGGTTTGTGGTGTTAGCTGCTTTGTCTTCTCAGAAGGAACTGGAAGGGGACAGGATCAGTTGTGTTCCAGGATAGTAGCTGCTTCTTGTTGTTTTCACAGGGTTTCTTGTGGATTTTACTTGGTAGAAGGTTATTTCTTTTGTTTCTTACTTCTAAGGGGCTAGCAGGGTATTGTTTTGGGGGCTGTTGGAAGTTTGAAAACTGGTTTGGTGGCTGTAAGTGGGCTCATTTGTTGGATGTTTCACTGTGTAACATGCTGCACTGGTGGAAGCCTATTTCTTTTGATTTAAAACCTATTTGGTGGGATTTGCTTGGGCCTGGTTCTTTGGCTGCTGGGCTTGGAGGGGCAGACACAGGGCTGATACACTCTCAAGAGTCGGGTGTAGGCCCAAGACCCACACTCCCACCCCTCCTCTCCAGAGTTCTGCTAATTTATAGGGGACCACCTGCCCTGCAATTGGAGGAAAAGGCTGCAGGTGCAGCTCATGTAGTTCTAGCCACTGGGGGTTGGATTTAAAAGCTGGGAGAGAGGAGCTTAGGGAGTTGTTCATTTCCCTTATAAGTTTACTGTGTCGTACTGCACCTAGTAACAGGGTTATCAGTGTACTGTGGGACTGTATCTAGGATTAGTGGGTGACCTGATTAGGCAGTAGGGGTGTATCTTGGACTACGGGGGAACCTGGTGGCTCACCCAAGGAAACCTACTTGGAAGGGGATGGAACCACATGTCATTAGGGCCGGCATCTTTGGGAGGGTGGTGGGGTGCACAGGGTGTGGAGCAACCATGATACTGGACTAGGCTTGGAAGTTCAGGGGTTGCCCAGTGTGCTACCAGCTGGCACAGCTTAGGGAGGAGGTTGCAGGGATTAGGAGACAGCTGGGGAAGGGGGAGGTATGGTTGTGGAAGGGGGCAGGGGATCTTCCACGGGGCTGCACCAAGCACTGGGGGTGGGGGCATAGGGAAAGGAGTAAAGGAGAATACTCAGGGGTCGCATAGGTATCCTGGCAGAGGGGGTCCAAAAGGACACTACCAAGGAAGCAGGCAGGTAACTGGGGACCCTCACAAAGGGGGGCCAGAGGGACAACATTCTCAGGGAAGTAGGCTGATGGCTGGAGCTGGACAGAAGGAAGTAAGGCGGGGAGGTGGATTGGACCTTACACTCAGTAACCGCTTCAGTTCTCTTCTTCTGCTCGAGGATGATGGGGGGTGATGTAGCCACGACAGGGGTGGTTAGAGATGTAAAGGGAGTGGGGGGCAGGAGGCAGGGACCAGATAGCAGGAAGAACAGGGGGAACCTGGAATGCAGGAAAATGGGGGGAGCAGTGAATCAGAGCAGGAGGGGTGGGGAAGAGGGAGGAAAGCACAAGGAGAAGGACCAGTTGGGAGGAAAGGTAAAGGAGAAGGACCAGAAGTACAAGGAGGATTCAATAAAGGTAGCTGAGGGTTTAGGCCAGGGGAGCACAACAAGCAAGGAGGGACTAAATGGAGACAGGAAAGAAGGGAGGACAAGCCAGGCTAGTTTAGCAGATGGGGGAGAAGGACCAGTCGCGAGCAGTGAGGGGGGAGTTAGCAAGGTACAGAAGGATACTCAGGAGGAGGAGGCATAGAATTGGAGGAGGGGTGTGGCAGGTAAATAGGAGGGGGTGGCATGTGGCACCCAGATAGGGAGGAACAAGGAGCTGGCTGGGTGGAGGGCTGGTAGAAAGGATGAGGGACATGGAAGGGGGGAAATGGAGGAAAAGGAGCGGTCAGAGTGCTCCTGTTGGGGGATTCTATGATCAGGGGTATCAAATGGGATAGGGAGGGAGAAGCCTGGCCAATTAGAACAAAATGCTTCCCTGGACTAACAGTGCACAGGGCCAAGCATGAGGTATATCAGCTGGCAAAGGATTTTGGGGGTTCCCCGGACATACTGGTCCACCTGGGTACAAATGACGTTCAGGGAAATAGCGAGCTAGAGATACAGGCAAGATTCAGGGAGCTTGCCAGGGTCTGTCATGACATAGGATGCACAGTTTCCTTCTCAGAAATCCTGCCGGTACCAAGGGCTAGTGAGGAACACAAAAGGAAGATTAGGGAGATAAACCAGTGGCTCGGGGAGTGGTGTGAGGCCAGAGGGTATGGGTTGATGGGGGATTGGGGGAGACCTGGGAGCATAAGGAGCAGTATGTTAGAGATAGGCTCCATCTCAATTTGGAGGGGAAGGGAATCCTTAAGTTGAAAATAGAGGGGTTCATTGGTGAAAAGTGGGGTTTAAACTTGTGAAGTGGGGAGGGATGGGAGAAAAGGCTGTCAAGGGGTGCCAACAAAGGAGGACTCAGTCTCCACCCCCCTGGGGAGCTGGAGGATTGCGGGAAAAGGCCGACTGGTAAAGTGCAGACCAGAGGAAAACAGAATCCCCATGGGAACACGAGCAGGGGAAATGGAAGTATAGGAAAAGGGTGGAAGGTAGTCCTGCTAAATGCCAGAAGCTTGGGCAATAAAATGCCTGAGCTCCGGGTGATGCTAACTGAGGAAGCAGTGGATGTGGCAGCGGTCACTGAGACCTGGGCCATTGCAGGACATGACTGGGACCTGAACCTGGAGGGTTACAATATGTTCAGGAAGGACAAGGGGGAGGGAAAGGGAGGAGGGGTAGCAATGATAGTCAAAAACTGCATTGGCATAGGGGGAGTAGAGGAGGTGGAGGGAACCATGGAGGCGATTTGGGTCACCTTGGTAACAAGGAGGGGCAAGAGAGTAAAAATAGCAGTGGTGTATAGACCCCCTGCACTGGCAGAGAAGCTGGAGGAGAGTCTGGTGGCAGATGTTGGGAGACACTGCAGACTGGGCAGAGGAAGGGTGGTGGTGTTGGGGGACTTAAACATGCCAGGAACAGACTGGGAGACTATGACATCCTCTGTGACCAGGGAACAGAGGTTGTTGGATGTCTTTCAAGATGCATTCCTAACTCAGCAGGTGGGGGAACCGACCAGGGAGGTGCGGGTACTGGATGTGATCCTGGCTGACAGTGACCAGATTGGGGGCCTGGAGGTAAGGGACCCGTTGGCGGGGAGTGACCATGCCATGGTCTGGTTCTGCCTGGACCTAGGAAGGGTAGAAGGCTGCACAAAGGCGGAGGTAACTGACTTCGGGGGGGCAGATTTTAAGGAAATGGGAAGGATCCTTAAGGAGCATTTGGATGTGATTGGGTCAGACATGGATGCTGATAGTAGGTGGGAAATCATCAGGAGAGGGGTGCAGGATGCTACCAGCACCTGTGCAAGAGTAAGACGAAAATGCGGTAGGGCCTAAAACCCTGCTGGTGGACCAGGGAGGTCCAGGAGGTGGTGCAGGGAAAGAAGGCAGCCTATAGGCAATTCAAGTGCTCAAGGAGCGAAAGGGATTGAGGGGAGTATGAGCTGATGGCTAGAAGGGCCACTAGGGTGGTGAGGGTGGCTAAGGCAAGGAAGGAGCAGAACCTGGCAGGAAATTAGGAGAGGGAACAAGGGGTTCTTTAGATACATTGGGGAAAAATGAAGGGTGAAGGGCAGATTAGCAGGATTAAACAGGGAGAGATGGGCACAAGACCCGGGGAGCAGGCTGAGGTACTAAATGAGTACTTCACCTCAGTTTTCACCAAGGAAAATGGGGGTGCTGCATTATACATGGGAGGAGACAGAGATACTGAGAAGGGGGGACCCTTATTGATCAGCAGGTCTGGGGAGAGGGGGAAGCATCACTGGCAGGAGGGGGAGGGCTAAGCAAGGAGAAGAGGTAGTGGAAGTGGAAATCACAGCAGAGAGAGTGAGGGAAGCCCTCAGGTCCCTTTAGACGGAGAAAGCACCAGGGCCGGATACATTACATCCCAGAGAGCTGAAGGAACTTGCGGATGTCCTGGCAAAACCCCTGGCGGAGCTTTTCACTATCTCTCTGAGGACAGGGTGCATGCCCCAGGACTGGAAGATGGTGCATATAGTGCCTATCCACAAGGGGGGATCAAGGGAGGTGGCAGGGAACTACAGGCCTGTCAGCCTGACATCGGTGGTGGGCAAGGTGATGGAGGGCATTGTCAAGGAGAGGCTGGGGGGGACCTGGAAAAGTCAGGGTGCCTGGACGATAGACAGCAAGGATTCGTCATGGGGAAATCGTGTCAGACAAACCTTGTGGAGTTCTATGACTGGGTGACGAGTGCCTTGGACCTGGGTAGACCAGTGGATGTCCTCTTTCTAGACTTCAGCAAGGTATTTGACTCTGTTCCTCACGTGGGCCTGTTGGATAAGCTGGGAGAAATGGGGTTGGGGAACCAGATGATCAGATGGATAGGCAATTGGCTCCAGGACCGGACCCAGAGGGTCATAGTTGGTGGGATAGTCTCATCCCCAAGAAGGGTCACTAGTGGGGTCCCACAGGGATCAGTCCTTGGGCCCCTCCTGTTCAATGCCTACATCTCTGACATAAGGATAGGAATCAGGAGTGAGATGAGTCTCTTTGCAGATGACTCAAAACTGGGGGCGGTGGTGGATGGGGAGAAGGGGAGGGTGGCCCTACAGGGGAGCTGGAGGCTCTGGAAAGATGGTCTAGAAAGTGGAAGCTGAGGTTCAATGCAGGGAATGCAAGGTACTCCACCTGGGGGCAGAAACCCGGCCAAGTGTACACCGGGGGAATGCTACAAGTCTCGATGGCTGAGAGGGACCTGGGGGTGGTGGTGGATGTCAAGATGAACAACTCGGAGACTTGTAGGAGGGCAGCAGCCAGGGCCAACAGGATGCTGGGATGCATCGCTAGGGAGATCACCTCCAGAAGGAGGGAAGTGATACTCCCTCTGTATAACTACTTGGTGAGGCCACACCTCGAGTACTGCGTGCAGTTTTGGAGGCCACACTTAAAGAGGGACATTAAACTCCTGGAGAGGGTCCAGAGGAGGGCAACCAAAATGATTTGGGGCTTCGGGACAGGACCTATGAGGGAGGCTTGAAGAGCTAAATATGTACACATTGGAAGAGAGAAGGGACCGGGGGGACATGATAGAGGTCTTCAGGTACATGAAGAGGGTAAATAGGGGAGGAACAGTCAGGGTGCTTTGAAGGAAGGAGGAGGGGGCCACTAGAGGGCATGGGTGGAAGCTGGAGGGAGGAAGATTCAGGGGAGAAAGGAGGAGGTGCTACTTCACTGAGAGGGTGGTGGAGCCATGGAATGCACTGCCTAGGGGGCTGGTGGAGGCAGAGACAGTGGAGGAGTTCAAGAGGGGGTGGGACAGGTACAGGGGAAGGGTTCTGGAAGCAAAATCCAATGCAGCGAGAATGTCCGGAACTGGGAAGGGAGAAGCCAGAGAAGGTGAGGGGGCAGCGAGGTCAGCACCCAGGGTGGGGGCTGACCAAACGAGCAGACACAAAAGACCGTTAGGCCTATTCTGCTGGCATTTTAGTATGTTAGTATGTTAGTAACATTAACATACAGTTGTAAGGCAGGTGTTACAAACAGTGTTACAACAGTGTTGCACATAATGGGTAGAAAGAGTGGAAAATATTAAGTACTGGATTAATAAGTAAGCAAGTGCTTACATGAAAGAAAAGGGGGAAGAAGAGGGAGGGGTGAGATGGGGGAAGGGGAAGAGTCATTATCCCTGGAGACCCCTTCAGGATGTGAGGAACCCTGCAAGGGGACTGGGGGATCAAAGAGAAGGGGATAAATCAGTGTCCCAGAGAGACCCCTTCAGGATGTGGGGAACCCTGCAAGGGGGCTGTGGTGCTAGACAGAAAGGGGGATAAGGCTGTAGGGATTTAAAGAGGGAGGAGAGAGAAGGAGAAGATGTGACAATGCTGGGGGGGGGGAATAGCACCTAACCCAAGAGAGGACCCTTCAGGATGCAGGGTACCTTGCAAGGAGGTTGGGGAAGGTCAGTAGATGGGGAGTAAGAGAGTGTTAGGAGAGGGAGGGAGGGAGTGAGAAATGAACCCTTGAGAGGAAGAGAATTTGCACCTTTGGAGGGATGGGGGACTAATCAATAGTCCATCGGGATGCGTTGGACCCTGCTAGTAGTCATGGAAAGCCAAGATAGTGGCTAGATAGAATAGGGGAGATATGTTTAGACTCAATTGAACCCATTCAGGATGCTGAGAACCCTGCAAGAGGACTGCGATGGCCAGGGAGAAAGGCAGATGGGGAGGGAAAGGAGAGGAGACAAGATTAGGTGCAGTAGGATCCCCTCAGGATGCTGAAAACCCTACAAGGGGGACTGCAAAGACTAGGGAGAAAGGTAGATAGAGGAGGGGAAGGAGAGAGGACAAGCCTAGGCCCAGTAGGACTGCTTCAGGATGCGGAGAACCCCTGCAAGAGAACTGTGAAGGCTAGGGAGAAAAGGTAGAATGGGTGAGGGGAAGGAGAGGAGACATGCCTAGGCACAGTAGGACCCATTCAGGATGCTGAAAACCCTGCAAGGTGGCTGTAAAGGCTAGGGGACAGGTAAATGAGGGAGGGGGAAGGAGAGGAGACAAGCCTAGGTGCAATAGGACCCCTTCAGGATGCTAAGAACCCTGCAAGAGGACTACAAGTCTAGGGAGATTGGAGGGATGGTGGGGGAAAGGAGTACATGAGAGATACAAACCCCAGGGTGGGTAGGAGAGGGACCAATGGAGAGCATTTGTGGTCCCTTACATTCTGTTAGAGATCAAGGGAGGCCAATAAGGGGGGAGAAATTTGGGGGAAGGGGTGGAGAGCTAGAAATTTGGGTAGTGGAGGTCCACAGGGTAAAATAAAGTTGACAGTAGAGGGGTAGGGTTTGTCCAGGGCTTAGAGGAGGGCATTAGGGAGGGACACAGCAGGAGCAGCTAGGTACAAGGTAATTATTGAGGGCAGAGCTGATGGAGTAGGTGGAGGATGAGTACTGGGTTTGAGGGGAGAGGGCATTTCAAATTTTTGGGAGGCGGTGAGAGTAACTGGACTGGCTGATTTGGGTGGATCTGAGGGAGACCACCAGGGTGCAGGAGTCAGTTGATCTAAGGGAATGGGAGAATGGGGGGGTGCTAAAAAGGAGGAGGTGAGGTAAGAAGGGAGCTCACCCAACTAGTGATCGGAGGTGAATTTAGCACAGTGGGAGAGTGGCCTATTTGTAAGAGAGGGGAAGGCTAGGGCATGATAAAGATCACAGTGGTGAGTGTGACAGGGGGCATCCAGGGCCAAGCGGCAGAAGAAATTAAAGAGGGTGTCCAGTCTGGCCAGGGAGGACTTAGGGACAGCACCATAGGCTATGTCACAGTAGTCAAAAATGGTCAGTATCATCTTCTGAACAAGTTCACGCCTAGTCGTAGGAGTGATGCAGCTACAGTTCCTGAACAGGGCACCAAGCTTGGGGTGTAGTTTTTTTCTGGATGGTGTCAATATGTCCAGAGAAGTTTAGGCTTCAGTCCAACCTAACACTGAAGTACCTGAAAGAGGATGTGTCCTCAAGTAAAGTCCCATCATGGGTGTGGAAAGTGGGTAGGGAGGGAAGCCTAGAGAGTCTCTGCCTTATGCCAAAGGTCATGGAGACAGTCTTCTTGGCATTGAGGAAAAGTTGATGGTTAGCAGACCGGAGCTGAACCTTGTTGAAGTCTTGCTGTAAGTTGGTTGTAGCCTCAGCAGGACAGGAGCCAGATGCATACAGGACTGTATCATTGGCATACCTACTGTATGCATTGCGAAGGAGGGAGAGCAAACACCACCCTCCCTTCCAGTTAATGTACATCAAGAAGACCCATTCATCTTGAAATCACACTTGGTGTACCATTTTTTGAGGCCTTCTTCTTTCCCATTAGAAATACTGCTAATGCCACTGATCCCCTGCTTGCTTCTGCTACACATAGGCCAGGGAAAATGGCTCAAAAGTATATTTTTCAATAAATGTGGCAATTGTAGCCCCATGGCTTGCTGAGTCAAACCAAGACCTTTGGAGCCACACTCAGAACATACCCAGCATAATCCTGTCATCCTAATACTCAGAGGAACTCAGATTTATACAATTCTGAATCATGCAGCCCTATTTTAATCATATTCTCCTGTCCTTCAAAGACTACATACAGCATTTAGACTTTCCAGTCTTTCCTTAAAGGACCCAATCTGCTGTCCCTGGATCATTGTCATTGGTCTTCACTGAATAGTTTCTAACCCAGTCCTTCCTCAGATGTGTGCTCTAAAATTGTACACAATATTCCAGGTGTGGGTGAACAAATGACCTGCACAGTGTCAGTGTTACCTCTCTCTCTCTCCAGCAACTGGTGAAACCCTGCCTGTGGCACCCCAACATCCTGTATGCCTCTCCATACACTTTACTGCATTGGTACAATGTTTTTAGACTATTGGTAAGTATCACCTACAGGTCCCATTATTCCTTTAATTGCTCATCTTTTACTCCATTTATGCAATAAACCACTTGTGGAGTAATACTACCAATGTGCATTACTTTACATTTATTTCCACTGAATTTGAATTGCCAAATACTGGACCACTTCTCTGGCCTCTATACAGTACATATTTTCTTAGGTTGGTAATTCCCTCCTCACTATACACCATCATGTAGAGTTTTGCATCTTTTGCAAACCGGCTCAGTTTCTCCTGTATCTCCACCCCCATATGACTTTTGTTCACAGTATAGAGTATGGCCCCAGGGCAGATCTCTGAGGCACCCCACTATTTAACTCCATGACATCAGAAAATGTTTAATTCAGGACCAGTCTCTATGTCCTGGCCATCAGCCAATTCCAAATCCATCTTGTTAACCCATCTCTTAATCCTAGGTCACCAACACTTTACTAGACTCCTGTGTAGCACTGAATCAAAAGTTTTACTGAAATCCAGATATAGGTTGTCAACTGTCCGGCCTTAATCAAGTACTTGTGTCACTGAATTAAAGAAAAAAAGAATAAAGTTTATCTGACACAACCTGCTTCTCAGGAACTCATGTTGATTCCTAAAAAATAGTATGTTTTTTTAAAGAAGCCCAAGATCCATTTCTTTACAATTGCTTTTAGTAGTTTTCTTTCTATAGATGTCAAACTCATTGGACTGTAATTTCTCTGGTTCCCCTTATCACCAGTCCTGAGCAGTGTGGCCATGTTTGCCATCCTCCAATCCATCAACAATTCTTAATTTTCTAGTGACTTGTTATGTAAACATCTGCCAGAGGTGCTAGCATTGGTCTGTTCAGTCTCACGCAGCATTTTTGGGTGCATTAGATGTGAGCAGGCCTCATTGTCTCTGGAAGAGTGCCTATATTCATAGATTCTCTGAACACCAATGCCAGTCAGAGGACTGAAAATGTATTGGAATGTAGATCTCCACTGGGAATCCATCACCCACCTAGAGTCTTCCCTGCCTTTATTTCTTTTAATTAATTGCTTTACTGCTCTCATGTCTTCCATTATGATGGGGAATTCTAGGGGGCTTGGCTCCACTTCTGAAAGTCGCAGAAACTACTAGGGTTCCAAAAACCAGTCAGCTTGCTCCAAGCTAGGACTCTGATCCATCTGGTAGTGAAATGGTGGAATTCGTCTTTAAAGGGTCCATTTGTGTGATTTGGGAGTCTATTGTTGGGATCCTAATAGCTTTGTTCACATGTTTGAGTCTTGCAGCTTATTTTTGGCCCACATATCATATACTTTCCTGGTATGTCTAACAGATTCAGAATGGCCATATTCTGATTTTGTGCTAAAGAGCTGGTTGAGCCCAAATTTTAGGTAAACCATTTCGTAGAGCAAATCTTGGTCCTCTGCATCTCTGCACTTCATCCCTATCTCTTGGATATCTCAAGAAAACTTGGAAAGCCTTTCACTCACCGGTCTGTTCTATCTGGATGCCAGTTAGAGGACATATTCCTAAGCTATACAAAGGTGATTTCATAAATGTTATTGGACAAACAAACAAAATTCAGTACACAAGCTTTCAGGCCTACCCAGAGACCATCTTCAAGTGTACCCTACGGGGAGTTTTACAGACCTCACAAAAACCTCACTGAGCCCACAAAAGGATATTTGGCTTCTAAGGTCTCACAAAGGGTGGGTCGTATGAGAAGTCCATGTTCACTCACCATCTGCACCTGTCTATGGGATGTGAGTTTGGCAAGGATAGTGCTACACTGATGGGAGCATGATCAATGATCTCCATCCCAATATCATACTCAGCTAAATGCCAAAGGAAGGTATAAAGGGTTCAAGAAGATGTACAGTCTACAGAATATGTTGTGGACACAGGAGTAGAATGTACTATATATGCACTCTTGTCAGGAAAGGACAGGCACAAGATGTCTGTCAGGTTCTGTTGATCACACAGCAGGTGCAGCTTAGCACTACAACTTTCTCGGTTTGTTTGTTTATTTGTTTGTTTGTGTGGTTGGTTTGCTTGTTTATTCAAAATTACAACCTGAAAAGGTGGTTAAAGTTAATAGAATACACATGCCACACTTGTTTTAAAAGAAACAAAAACAGAAATACAAACTGATACATGCCAGGTACTTCACATAAACATACAAGTTACTAAAAACATCAACAGATGAATTACATGAAATAAAAATGGAGGCAATAATCTGCTTATGAAAGAATACAGTACTTGATTCCAGTCCCTACCCAGCATTAATGGCATGTCCTTGAAATTAGGAGGATGAAGCATTTTAAGTACATGTATGTTAAGTACACACACAAAGTCCAGGACTATGTCCACATCCCAAAAATCTGCCCTCCATCATGAGGAACCAGTCTGCATCATCAAGACTGTGTGGTGTACTGTATATACCAAATTCTTTTGAATTACTGTACTTAATACTTAAATGCAAAGATGGAGAGGCACACAGCCTTGATCCAGTTTTGATGAATAAAAGGGGAATTCAAAAGAAAGTGATTTTCATAGATCATGGAAGTGTCAGCTTTCCAGGATTTGGGAATGGTCAGGACTTGCTTTGATTTTGAAAAATGTTTCAGGAATTTAATGTTGATGGAGATAATTTTCAGAATATTGGTCAGCATCTGGGATTCTGGTTCAGTGGTTTATATGGGGCCATTCATCAGGCATAGTCCAAATTTCCTCTAACCTTGCCTTAAGATGCTTTGTCCTGCCAAAGTAAAGATTAATGGAGGCCCTAGGAAAGAAGAAAGAAGAAAAGAGAACAAGTATGATAACTGGCTGCAGAGAAGAACAGCTTGGATAAGTATAAAACATAGAGATCAGGGAAGAAAATCCAAAACCTTGACTGCTTAACATTTGATAGTGGATCGACTGCATATCTCATGATAACAGGTGGTAACTGCACACTATATAAGTAAGTTACTGAAGTCAAATGTTAAACCTGCACCTGATACATGTTTGGAAGTGAAATAGTAAAGTAAGTAAGTAAAATTTATTTATTTCAAGCACCCTTCCAAGCTCAGGGCACTTTTACAGCAATTCACAACCACTTTAAAACACACTACACAAACAATAAATACAGCATTCATAAATAACACCCACTTATTATGTCCCAGCAAATGCTTGGGTAAAAAGGAAATTCTTTAGCTGTTTTTTTAAAACTTTCCACAGTCAGGCAATCTTGTATCTGACGAGGTAGAGAATTCCACAGGGTCAGTGCCATAAAGGCAAAAGATCTACTTCCAAACGTCTTTAGATGTACCCTGGGTATCTCTAGCAATCCCTCATCAGAGGAATGAAGAGAATGGGTAGGACAGTAAGGCATCAAGAGCTCTTTCAGGTAGTGAGGTCCCAAATCATGTAGGGCCTTAAAGGTCAGCAATGCGACCTTGAAGGTGATCCACCACTGTATTGGCAGCCAGTGCAGATCACAGCACAGGTGTCATATGGCTAGATCTTGAAACTCCCATCAACAACCTGGCTGTTGCATTCTGCACAAGCTGCAAGCGGCAGATATCCACCCCAGCAGCCCTAGATAGAGGGCATTGCAGTAATCAAAACGGCTGGTGACAAAGATGTGGACCAGGGCAGGAAGATCTTCAAGTGGGACCAAGTGTTTCACCCAGGCAATGTTTCTCAGATGGAAAAAGGCAGATTTGACTACTGCCAACACCTGCGCCTTCATAGTCAGGCCTTCATCAAATATCACACCTAGGTTACGCACCTAGCCAGAGGCCAGAAGCAGGGCTCCACCAAGATATAAACCTGAGGGTTTCCCAGTCCAAGCCCTTGTTGTCCTCCCTCCAGGGTCCACAACCAATACCTCGGTTTTCTCTGAGTTCAGCCTAAGCCAACTAGCACTCATCCAATCCTGAATCTCCAGGAGGCAGTTATTAAAAACTCCCGTTCAAGCATAAAGGATAGGTTGAGCTGAGAATCATCAGCATAACAATGAAAACTCAGCCCATACCACCTTATAATGTCGCCCAATGGAAGCATGTACACCACAAATAACATAGGGGACAGGACTGACCCCTGTGGTACCCCACTGGGCAGCCAGTGAGGGGCCAAGATGTAAATTCCAGACACCACTCCCTGAGATCTGCCCTCCAGAAAAGATCTAAACCAACTATGGACTGCTCCCCTCAGACCACAGAATAACCACAGGTGGTTGAACAGTGCCCCATGATCCATGGCGTCAAATGCTGCTGAGAGATCCAGGAGAACCAAGATTGAATGGGTCCTCCGATCTCTTGCCATCAGGAGATCATTCAATACCCGAACAAGAGCCGTCTCTGTACTATGCCCTTTCCTGAAGCTGGATTAGAGAGGGTCATAACTATTGTGGCTGGACAAATGATCCTCCAGTTGCAGAGTGACCACCTTCTCAATAACCTTCCCTACAAAGGGGAGGTTAGAGACTGGTCTGTAATTTGCCCGGCAGTCGGGGTCAAGAGAGGGTTTTTTCCAAAGAGGGTGTACTACCACCTCCTTTAAGGGATCCAGAAAGATCCCTCTCTCTAATGACTCCACCACTATCCCAGCCAGGACTGGGCTGATAGCATCTTCACACCCCACCACCAGGTGAGTAGGGCCTGCATCCAACTTACAGTAGGTAGGTTGCAAAGTCTGGATGATCCTCACTATATCTATTACTGCTGGTAGGCTAAAGGTGGACCAGGACAACCAGGCATTAGTACCACCCAATTGACCAGTGCAAGGTCCAATGGAAGGGTGCTGGCAGATCTCATCCCTGATGGTGGATACCATGTCAGCAAAGAACTTTGCAAATTCCTCACACTGTACCTGTGATAACGCTCTGCCAGACTGAAGACAGACTGGACTGCACAGTCTGTCCACTGTCCAGAAGAGCTTGGATGGTCTGTTCTTTGCTGCAGCAATTTCCCTGGACAGGAACTTTGTCTTCTTATGGGAAATTGCTGATTGGTAGAGCTTATAGTGTTCAACAATTCAAATCTATCTACCTCCAGTTGAGTTTTCCACCAGCATCTTTCCAATCTTCGTCCCTTCCTCTTCAATTCACGGACCTCCCCGTCAAACCAGGGAGCCCCCAAGTGAAGAGTAAGGGGATGAACATGAATTGAAGCAATGACATCCAGGGCCTCAACTACAGCCCTATTATAGGCTAGGACCAAAGGCCCTGGATCCATGCTATCCCTTGGAAGACCCGAGGAGTCCAGCTCTGTCACTGGGCCTTCTGAGGTGACCTCTCTTAATGGACAGAACTGTACTAACTTCCTAGGGGCAGGCCTATATTGGGGGCTGCAAATCTAAACCTCAGGGCATGATGGTCAGACCATCCGACTGGCTCCACCTCCACATCAGATATCTCCATCCCCAGATGGAATATCAAGTCCAGTGTGTGCCCCTGCTCATGGGTTGCAGAGGTAATAACCCATGACAGACCCAATGAATCCATCAATTAGAGGAGGTGTTGACCAAATGGCAAGAGTTCATCATCAACCCAGGCATTGAAATCTCCCAGGATTAACCATCTGGGAAACTCCAATACGTTATCAGCGATGAAGTCCGCAACCTCCTTCAGGAACTCCCTCTCATCCCCTGGTGCACGGTAGATGAGAAGGATCCTGTAGCCTGCACCTGCACCCACTATGCACTCAAAGGAGTTGGTATCACCAACTGGCACCTCCCTGAGATCCAGATCTTGTCTAAAACATACTGCAACCCCCCAACCCTCCGGTCCACTCTCGGGTGGTGAATCACCGAGAACCCAGCCGGAACAGCAGAGTCCAAAATAGGACCAGCATTCCCATCTAGCCAGGTCTCGGTGATGCAAGCCAAGTTGACAGAGGAAACAAGATCCGCAATCACTGTGGTCTTGTTCCTAATCGACCTGGCATTGCTTAACACCACCCGAAAGGGACTCCAAGTCAGTGCCCTTGGGTATGGGGACTAAGCAAGAATGACCTCGCTCCTGTACCCATTTCACCCCAGGGCATCTCTTGGCCCTCACTGCTCATATGCATCCACTTCTCTCCCATCCCCCCCAAGAGTTCCAGGATCCCCGTCTCTTACTACATTTTGATCTCATAATGCTGAGATTTCGACATGTAGCATAAACCTCCCCCATAAGTGGGGGTAGTTCAAAGGGACAGAGATCCCTAAGTCTTGAGGGGGAGTACTGCCTGACCATCTCATTTATACCCCAACACATATTTTCAACCCTTTAATAATTGAAAACCATTCACCCCATACAAACAGAAACCCCCTTCCCTAACTTAAACGGTCTTTAAAAATAAAAATAAAATAAAATAAAATACACCCCTTAAAATAATACTAAAACAACACGATGCAGAAATAATTAATCGAAGACTGAAAAAAAAAACTAATTCACAAAGTCCAGATTTGCAGTCCAGAATTGCAGTCCAATCAATCAATTATTCCAGCCATATATGGAAGTCCATTTGAACTCTCACCTCTAATGAAAAATCCATTAAACAAATGATTTTAGACTGGGTCATATCATATTTATACGTAAGTTCCTTGGAGCTCTCACCTCTAATGGAAAATTAAACCAGATAATAGTTTTAGCTGAGTCAAACTCTCACATTGGCTACAGCAATACACAGCAGAAAAGAAACAAACAATAAATATTCTTACTGCCCAGCAAAAGTGCTTCAAATTTGAAAGTTCTCACCAATAATTTGGCTAGTTTCAGATCTTTTCCTCCCAATATTCTTGACCTGGTCCACAGAGTAACTCCAAATATTAAGTTCTTTCAAGGTCCTGGTACATCAATGGATAGGGCCCAATAGAGATCATGGAGTGGATCACCAATGCACATGCAGGGGACGACCTCCACCCACCGAGCCCTCAGTTTCAGCTCCCAGCCTAGGATCAACTCTCCAGAAGACCCCCCTGAACACCTAGAGGCACCGAGTAAGCACCATCCACCCTCCAGCAGATTGAGCCCTGGTGTCTCCTACCTGGGCCCAGCAGTGGAGGTCAACTCCCCCACAGTACCAACAGGTTCACACCACCCTGATTCACTCACCACCTTCACAAGCCATGAAAAAGAAGGGAAACAGATGAAAACAGTCCCCCAATCCATTTGCCAAGAAATCCAAAAGTTCTCCACAGGGTCCAACCGCCAGAGTGAATCAGTTCACTCAAAAAGTTCATTCCAGCGGCGTCCTCGTAACCTCTCCTCAACTCTTTACTCTCAGAGCATCAAAGTCTCAAGCAAGCCGAAAGCAGATATAGCATATACAGATACCGCATATTCACTGTATTGTATCTGTTCTGCTTTCTACTTTAAAGTCATCTCAAATATATTATGTCTTTTACGTTCTGATTTCTAATAATTAACTTTACCAGGCATTACAAGGACTGCAAACTGGTACCTAATTGTGAATCACTAATCGCTATTCCCGCACCGCATTTGTAGCTCTCTAACTCACTTACTTAACCCTAACTAACTAGCATTATTACACTACCCCTTAAAAACAAACACTTGCCGTTTAACCACTCGGTGACTTCACAATGCCCAAATGGTTTAATTCTAACAAGTGCACATGCTCAAAGCCAGACAACAGGAGCGCAAACAGAGAACTTTAAATCCTGCACTTTACGATGGCAAAAGTGCTTTTAAAAATGACAAAATGCTGCACAGAAATAAAAATACAGCAAGCAATGAACAACAGTCTGATGGCTAGCCCAGCATGGCTGCCATCTTCTACATGTGATTCAAAATACAGTTATTAATCTCCTTATCAGGAGTCTCCTCATGTTTATTTATTTTTTATTTAAGTGTCTTATAAGCTTGATAAGTTTATGTACAAGACAATAGCATTCGCCAAAATGGTCTTGCCACTTAGGACCTAGTTGCCCAAATCAAAATTTCCTAATTGCATAATATGAATCCAATTTTTTTTTTAAATACAGTGATTGAGTCACTATTCACTATGTCAGATGGAAGTCTTTTCCAGGGTGTTACCACTCTTTGATTAATCCATGATTGTCTCCTATTAGCTCTGAAGTGTTCACCTTGTAACTGACAGCTGTAGGCTCTAGTGCATATATTAGTCTCTTTCTTGTATAGGCTTAAACACTCCCAAAGATCCTGATTCTTAAATGCTGCATATACAGGTAGAGATCCCCCTCTTAATCTATTATATTCAGGTGTGTATAGTGCTTTTAAGTTCTTTCTTGATACTTTAGGTAAAAATTATTTTTCTTTTTTTTTGTTAGTCTCCTCTGTACTTTCTCAAGCAATCTTACATCTCTCTTGTGACAGAGACTCCAAAGTTGCACTCCATACCCTAAGTGGGATCTCACAAGTGCACCATACAATAGAAGTATCACGGAGCTATCTCTGCTTTTACTGTGTCACAGTATACAGTTGAACATTCTATTGGCTCTTTTAATGACTTCTATTATATAGTGTCTAAATGTTAAATCATTAGTAACCAGGATTCCTAGGTTTTTCTCACTTTCAACCAAAGTTCAATCCATCTAACTATTGATGTTTCGATCCCTAAATCTGAGAGGCTATTAACTAATTCAGCATAGGGGACTAAATCAGAAGTTTTGGAAAAGTCTGGATACACCGCATCAACTGGAAGACCATTTTCCAAAATGCAGGAGATTCATCTGACATGATCTCCCAGGGGTGAAGCCATGCTGTGATGAATCTATTCGCACTGTTGCTTTAATATGTTTACCATGATATTCTTTAATATATTCTTCCATGATTTTGCTTATGATACTGGTTAAACTAATGGATCTGTAATTCTGAGGTTTAGATTTGTTGCCTTTTTTGTAAATAGGTGTAACATTGGCTGTACACCAGTCACTTGGGACTTCCCCCTTCTTCAGTGAATCTTTAAATAGAATAGCTAAGGGTCCTGAGAGTTCAATGGCTAGTTTTTTGAGTACTCATGGGTGTAGGCCATCTGGGCCAGGTGATTTATTCACTCTCAGTTTATTAAGTTTGGCAGCTATATTAGATTTGTCAAAGTGTTTTATTTCCCTATTTGCAGTTTCAGAGTGAGTTCTTATATTTGTAATATTGCTTTTATCCTGAAAGATACTTAAAACATTTCTAGTGATTGTTTTCCTAGTTTCATTTGATAACACATTTCTTAGTCTGTACAATAAGCTAAGTTGTTTATGTAACTGGCTAGTAACAATGCCAATGTATTTATCATATGTAAGGCAGGAATCAGTTGTTACCCCAAGATAATTAAGGTAACCTGCATTTTCTATGGAGGAGTTATATTCATTAAAATTTTAAATCCATCAAGATTTTTTTGCAAGCATTTTAGAGGTGCAAAAGACATGGGGTTAGATTTTTAAAAGTTGAAAAATTGCACGCTTGCTGGAAAAAAGTTATGCAAGGAAGGCTTTCCTTGCATTTTATTTTCTGCATCCTCTCAATTTTCAAAGAAAGTTGCCTTTTGTAACCTTCTCTGTAATTTATGTCAGCTTGTGCATGTTGTTTTGTGTAGTTGTTGACAATGCCACACTTGGTATAATTAGGCATAGCAGTTTTTGCACAGCTGTGAAAAAAAAAGAAAATACATCCTGTGTGAATAAAATGCTAAAAATATCATTTTCACAGGTGTGGGGATTTTTCCCTGCACCAGCTAGTTGTGCATAGGGACTTAGTCTCTGGACTATATCAGGACCTTTGAAAATCTGGCCCATTGTCTTTGTCCTCTTCCTGTGTAGTACCAACCTGTTTCCTTGAACTAAGATTGCAATTTAGAAAACTCACTTGTCGATTTCATATTAAGAGACACAATGCCAGATGCCAAAGAACAAATTACAAGGTCATCTTCATAAAGTAACATTTTACATTGGTTAAATAAGTCTGGCATGCAGTTATTTAGCTGCTGGATATAAGTTATGTGGCACAGGAGGAAGGACCACTGGAGCATTTTGATGAACTTAACAAATTGCAAACAGTTGAAAAGAAAACACTAGGGTGGTGCACAGACACTGGCCTGGAAGTGCAGAGCAGAGTAGAACAACAAATGTGTTTATTCAAACCATGACAAAAGCCCAAACAAAAAAACACAGGGAAGCAGCAAAAAGAAGGCAAACTGACAGCCCTGATGTTTTATGAAATAATCTTCTGCTGGAGTATCTGAGCTATAAATTCAGTTTAGAAGCCCTTGATGTTCTTTCTGTCATTGGTCCCCTCTGGGATACCCCACTGCAGTAGGTTACATTGGCAAGAGTGGCCTTTAATGACTTTGATTCTCTCACTGGGAACCACAATCTAGGTTTTAAGGCAGAGTTGCACTAATGGTCCTGGGTCACACAGCATCCTCAGAGTGGCCATATATCCTCTGTAATACTCAGTGTTGAGTGTGTGGGGTACCTTTATTACTCCATGGCATAGGCATTCAGAGCCCACCATATTTTGCTCATTTGCTACCCTGTGCAAGATAGCATGTATGTTCCTGACCTCTGCCAGGTCTGTTCGATACATTTCGGTGACCATGACTGGTTTCCACTTCTGCTGCCATCTTCACCCCACTGCATTAAGAGAAACTGTTATTTCCAATTGTTTTTTCTGCCTTTCATACAAATTGAATTTTCTTCTCTTTGCTTCCAGTCATGAACCAGGGTATGTTCTTTCAAAAAAAATGTTTTAAACTAAGCTGTGTGAGTTAGATATTAGTTTTGAAATGGTATTGCTGCAGTCAGGTGAGACATGTTTCCCCTTCATATCTTACTCAGTCCTTGGCATTAAATAACCTCATGACAGTAAATTGGGTACAATTTGGAATAAAATGAAATCAGTATTGAAGTAAGCTGGAATGCAAACTGATTGAAGAACAGGAAAGGAAAACAGCATTAATGAATGAGTCTTCCTCATGTGAGGGAGTAATTACTAGTGGCATACCTCAGGGATCAGTGTTGGGCCTTTACTATTAAATACCTGTATAAGTAAACCGGTGATGAAGTGGAAAATGGTGTTATTAAGATTGCAGTTGACACTAGGCTGGGGGCTGTGAATGGTCAAGAAAGAATAGAAGGTATTCTGAGAGATCTGTGCAAAGTAGCTATCTGTATATGATAGAGCCATTATGATATGGGAATGTTCTCAGTGCTGTAGTTGGGAAAGTGAAATAAATGGGAAGTATGTGATCAAGATAGGATCAGGTTAGACAATTAGTAGAGGAGTGGGACCTAGGAGTAATTTTAAACAAACTCTGGACAGAGCTGATAGGGCTGCAGCAAAGGTATTGGGGGTAAATATGCTAAAAATTTGTTTTTTTTACATTTTTGCACTAAGTTTTCAACTTAGCCTTGTTATGACCCTGCCTCATGAAGAAGGGCAGAGAAAATGTTCAACTACTGGCCTAAAGGTGGTTTTGTGCAGGGACTGTAAAATCAGCTTTCAGGACTATGGTAGAAAAACACATTTTGGGCAGGAGTTGAAACATGACAGTGTTGTATTCATGACATGCTGTAAAGAAATTGCTATGTTGAAAATCTGGGGTAAAACTATTGAATGTTATCAAAGTTATGAGCCTTCATTTGCAAAATTCAACATTACTTCTTAACTTAGTTTTTTTTTTAATATTTTTACACCAAATTTAAATCATAGTTGTCATATGACCCTGCCTCATGAATAAGATCAGAGAAAACTGTTATCTCCTGTCCAAAGGTGATTTTGTGCAGGGACTGCAAAATCACCTTTCAGGATGTAAAAAAAAAAACATTTTGGCCAGGATTTGAAAAATGACAGTGATCACATTCATGAGGTACTGAAAAGATATGGCTATGTTGTAAATTTGGGGTAAAAATATTGAAAATGACAAAGGTTACAAGCCACTGTTTGCAAAATTCAATGTAGGCTCATAACTTTATTTTTTTGTAATATTTTTACACCACATTTTCAACATAGCCTTCTTATGACCCCACTTCATGAAAAAGAGCAGAGAAAATGTTCAACTACTGCCCAAAAGGTGATTTCACACAGGGACTGCAAAATTACCTTTCAGGGTTAAAAAAAAAACATTTTGGCCATGATTTGAAAAATGACAGCTGTCACACTCATAAGGTGCCATAAAGATATGGCTATGTTGTGAATTTGGTGGATACTGAGTGGGAGGGTCAGGTGGGGGGAAGGTAATGGCACAAAAGACATTTCTGAATGGTTTTCATTTTACTGGATAAAAAAGACATTGATGAATGGTTTTCCTTTTACAGGGTGAAAAAAAGCATCGAGAAATCACTGTTGTGACACTGGGGGATTGGGCACCTTCAGTGTCATTGTTATGTTTCTGGGGTGGTGGGGGGCTGAGAGGGAGGGTCAGGTTTGGGGATATGCATAACTAAATAAAAAAATAAATCAGCAGTCATGGCAGAACACAGCATAGTCCATGTGACCAAGATGGCCACTGCACTGTACAGCACATATGCTAGTGGTCATGCATGTGTGGTACCGTTTGGCAACCATCTTGGACATGGCCAAGTGTGCTGTGTTTTGCTGTGACCATTGACCCAGTAAAAAAAAATTGTGCAGTTCAACTTCCACCGGAGACAATGAGCGGAGTGCTTCAAGGATGTGGAGGCAACTGTGTTGCAACTCCAACATGTTTTTTGGTTGACAAGAATGCACGGAGTCATTTTCTGACAATGAGAGGTCTACAGGGCTACACCAACTGCAGCCCTAAAAAGGATCTGAAACAGAGGCATTAGTGTGGTCTATCAGATAAAAAGGCAGCTCACATATTGGGTATATTAAGCACACATTTGTCAACACATCTATGGAGGTCATGGTTCCATGTATAGAGCAGTCATGGAATCACAAATGGAGTACTTACATCAGTTTTGGAAATTGCACCATGCAGGGGATGTAGAGAGACTGGAGAAGGTTCAGAGTCAAATGACCAGAATGATTGTGAGAAGGGAAAATATGACCTATGAAAATAGGCTATTGAGTCTGGGCATGTTTAGTCTAGAACAGCAAACAATAGGAGGAGATTTGATAGCCTTATATGGGTTTGTGAAGGATCCAGAGCTGTGTTTAAGGCTGGTTAGAAAATGACAATAGTCATCCCTGCTTCCCAATTGGCTATTACCATTCTATTGCCATGTAATTATCTGTCAACACAGACCAGCAGAAAATGAGTGCTAGCTGTGGGGTGCCTGTGGGTGACTCAGCACCCATCAGTATCACTGTGCCAGCTGACTGACAAACTTGCAAACAGCAAGCAGTTTTCCTCAGTAGCCCTGACAGAAACCATAGAAAATGTCTGACAACATACCTCTTAATTTTAACATTCTCAGAGATCAAGATGTCAACAGCACGTTCAGTGATGGGGAAGAGCAGGAGCTTCCCTGGAAGCCAGCTTTAAAGAAAAATAGAAAAAAAAAATGTAAGTAAGAAAATCAGCACCTGTCCTTCACAGTTCAGCAGCTGTCAGCCATTGAAGAGGATCATAAAGAGCCCAACACTAAAAAAAGTACACAGTGGGCTGTTTCAGTTATTGAGGACTAGGCAAGAACAAAACACATAAAAATAAAGAGGATAACCAATTCTAAAGAAGTTTTAAACAGTGTCCTCTGTAAGCTTTATGCAGAAGTTCGAACCGGCACTGTCAAAATGTACTCTGTCTCAAGATACTGCTCTATATGAGCTGGCACAAACAACCACATAAATAGCCCCAAGATCGGTAGAAACCCAAATATAATTACTGATCCCTACTTCAGATCTGCCAACAGCATCTTCTAAAGCATTCTAAAGCAATTCAGAAAAGAAAATAAAGATAAAGCCTGCCACCAATCTCCAATAACAAAAAGTGACTTAAAAAAACTAAGAGTTCCCCATCCTTTCAGCTGACAACCCTGCTTGGCCTAGTGCGGCCAGTATAGTTTGAAATTCAACTTCATATGGCCAGCTGCTAGTGAGAAGGCCTCTGTGACCTGACCCCGTAATCATTCAAAATACTATGAGATGAAGTGGGTCAAGAATATGTGACCCTAGCCCACAATCAGGTCACAGAGACCCACTTCAAAGAAACAAAGAATTTCTCTGTGGCTGCATTTACTCGAAGCATGAAAGTGCTGTTTGTCCTGTAGTGGCATTTAAGAAATATCTTAGTAAAATCCCACCAAATGCTCCCGCATTTTACCTATGACCTCAGCGTCTCCCACAAACCTACCTCAACTAAGAAGAAGTGTGGTACACCAACAAGCTCCTGAGAAAGAACTTTCTGGTCTCTCTGATGAGGAAACTAAGCAAAGAAGATCAGCTCAGCAACATGTACATGAACCACAGCATACATTCTACTCATATGCAGATTCCATCCAACATAGGTCTGGGAGCCGAAGAAATAATGGCAGTGATGGGCCATCAACCTGAGTCCAGTCTGGCATCTTACTGGTGTCCAAAGCAAACAGATAAAACAAGTGGAGCAGCCTCCTTGCAGCCAACAATCAAAAGCAAAATTAAGACGGATTGGATCAGTCAGCAAGTAAACCAAGAGCAAGAAGAGCTGCAGCAGGAACATGTTAGCCCAGCACTTCCCTGTCACCTAGAGGCTAGGACTGGGTGGACTGCTCTGTCCAAAATATGGACCCCCAGATTGAACCCTGAATCCATGGACCCTGATAAATACGGACTTCAGTGCAGAAGTCCAGTTCCAGGTCCGTGGAAAGCAGGGCGTTGTTTCTGCATGACTAAGTTGCATGCAGTTGTCACTGGAGGTGCCAGGTGGAACAAAGAATGAGGAGAGGAGGGTGGAGCAGAGCCCAGGTGCCAGAGGATCACAGTTACATGGTGGGGAGAGCTGAGTGCAGGCTGCAGCTGCTGTTGTCGGTTATTTGGCTACGTTGTCAACTCATCTGTCTGTTCTCAGAATGCGGAACTAGGCAATTGAGCCATGAAGATTAAAATGCAGCTGTGTGGTAATGTACTCACATTCTTTTATGTACTTGTTTAAAATGTATTCTTGGTTTCACTGTGGCTGCTGGCAAAAAAAAATGTTGATGGCTTGTGCCATCCAGAAGAGGAGAGAGACAGAGAGAGAGAGAGAAAGAGAGAGACAGAGAGGCAGAGAGAGAATAGACTACTGTGGGGCCAAAGAGTAATGTTATAGTTACAGAAATAACAAATAAAGTGTATTCTTGGTTTCACTATGGCTGTCTGTGTAGATGCCCAGGGCATGGACATGCTGGCAAAATAAATGTTGACTTGTGCCATCCAGAAGATGAGAAAGAGAGAGAGAGAGAGAGAGAGAGAGAGAGAGAAGACTACTGGGGACCAAAGAGAAATTTTACTGTCACAGAGATCACAAATACAGAAATTAAACTTGACTTCAGTGTGGCTGTGCAATGTGTGTACACTGTAGTGTACAGGACAGGCAGGCAAAATAGTGCTTGCATCTGTTTGTTTGTTTGTTTCCATCTCTCTGTTTCTCACGCTCATGGTCCTGGCATACTCAATGTCATGGGCCTGAGCTGGATATACCACCAGTACAGCTTAAACATGAAACGGCTAACAGTTACTGCTTTTATTTAGCAGTTTTACTGTAATTTGTATGCAAGTCATGCATTAAATTGTTTCATTTGGGGCTCTGTGTTAAACATGCCATCTTTTGGCCAATTTTATGCATTTTCTTGCATTTTTTTAAATATTTATCAATAACTCAGAACTAATCAGAATAAACCAGAACTTCACCGTGTTCAAGTTCTTATTTAATAAGCGTCAGAACTTTACTGAGTTCTCCCAGCCCTACTAGAGGCTCAAATGAACCACCAACCCAACACCACCATTTCAAACCTAATGAACTGTACATTCATGTGTCCTGTGAATTTCATACAGTACAAAACATAATAGGTTACTTTTATTACCTTCACCCATCCCACTAAAAGTGTAGAACATGAGTTCAAAGTGGTTTGTTGTTTTACCCATTTGTCCCAAAAAAGGACAATTTTATGTCCAAACTGTTTGAAATTATTAATAAATGAATATTTATTTGTTTGAAATTTACCATTCTTATCTCTGTCTTTATTCTCAATGTGTTTGCCGTTTTCTAAAAGCAATAATAGCCTCCAGGGTGGGCAGTATACCAGACTTCCAGGAATTGCCCAATACTGCCCCCTGTCAGGTATTATCACTTATATATGAACATAAAGGGGCACGGAATGGTTACAAAAGGCTATGAAAAGCAACTTCAAGGGGAACAGTTTATGGGGGGAGGAGAAAGTTATTTTACTCACAGAAAGTGGTAGGTTACTGAATACCTTACTGAGTCCATTGATAAATGTCAGGAACCTAGAGGAGTCCAAGAGGGATCTGGACGTATACATTAGGGAGGAAATATAATTTTCTTTCACAGCTGATTCAGTGAATGATAATCTTGATAGGCTCAAACCACCTACTGTCTTACATTTATATGTTCCCATGTAAGTTATACTGTTATGGTAGTATGTCTGCCTGTTACTTTGTTTAGTCATTGTAAGTCTTCCAACATATTCCTGAAAATAATCATTTCTCTGTCTAGTGTGCTTATCTGGTCTACAAAAACTAAATAAAATAAATAAACCTTGGGCAAATTATTGTGTTGCCACCAGGGAGATGGGAATTAGTGTGAAAGCCCTGGAATTCCACATTGTAGTGAACTGGGGGCTGATCACAATGAGGAGGTGAAGTGCTTGCCTCTTGGGGAGGGAGGATGTGAGCTACAAGGTGTTCTGACCTCCTTTTGTTGACCTACCAGGGAGCTGCATTAGTGTCCACAATAAGAAAAATGGTACAGGGTGATGCAGTATTAAACCACAGGTTTACTACCTATAAAAACTCCATTAAGTGCAATAGCACTCAAAACCATAGACACCAGCCCAACTCCCTGTTGTTTCATGTCACACTAATGCTTCCACAGGGGAGTTTATCTGTGTCCATGGCTGTGAGAGGTTTGGCACTTAATAGTGTTTTTATGGGTAATAAACTTGCACTTTGTTACTGCACCTGCTTTTTGCACACCATTTCATTTTGGTGGTGGGGTCATTTGGTTGCTGGTTCTTCCTGTAAAGCCCTGTTTATGTGGCCAATGCACTGTAATATTTATTCTGATCCAGTTCTGCTGTAATCACTGGAGTAGGCTCAAATAAGTATTTACATAGCCCACCCTTGCAGTGATGCAGGTTGCAGAGGAGATGGGCTGTGCATTTTGGGGGAAGGGTTCTTCACACCCGAGGCCAGCAGTGGAGGAGCATGGGAGAGGAGACTTTTGATTGGAGGAGCAGATTCACACAGCACCATAATCCACACTCTTCAATACGCTTACCCACTTCTGAGCTGCAGCAAAAACAGGTTGCGTAGTGTCCCTAGGCTGCTTCTGTAAGTGTCCACACCAACGATTTTGCAGTGATTAACATATGCACATGGGTTAATGTGCTGCAAAGTCAACAGTGTAAACATGCCTTAGTCACAGGTAATGTTTTTATTTGCTTCTTAGAAACACTGGGGTGAACTGTGAAAGCAGCCAGTTGTCCACCCTACTAGCCAAAAGAAGCATACAACCTTTGTCACCCCATTGTCATAGTGGGGGGGGGAGCAGGGTGAACTGAAAGGAAAATTAAAAAATTGATGCAACCTCTTTGCAAAAGCACTGGGTCTAAATTAAGACATATTCCTTATTGTGATTATAGCCAAGCCAAGCATTAAAGAAGTACCAAAATATTTTCAACTAATTACTCTTATACAGTGCATCATGAGTGATATGTGAAAAATCCCCTTCAAAGAAACAGAGTTGACTGGGCTTTAAACAGTTGTACGCTAAAACTAGGAATAAGATTGCTGAAGGAGCCCTTGAAGACTAAATGAATCAGAGTGTTTTGAATAGATCATTTCATCATGCAGTCAGGTATGTACAAGACAGAGCATGAAGCTCAGGTATAGAAGAACGCACTGGAATAATTAAGGCTTAAGAATTACAATGAAAGGGAAAACAGATGTAAGTCCCCTGAAGAAGCCCAAAGAGGTGAAACATTGGGGCAAAGTAATACCAATATTTAAAAGACTTGAATAGTGTGGAAGCAGCTATTTTTTTCAAGTTGTTCAAAGAAACAGCAGTGGAGCTGCCCCTCTTCATTATGACTGTGTACTGTTTAGAATAGCTGGCATGGGTTTAGCTCAGCACGGTACACTATTGAGAAGAACTCCCCTTTAAAAGGTGTAGTTTCTGTACTTACAGCACCTCTCGACTGTGGGCTTTAAACAAGGCTGCTATTGTTACTTTCACAGAGAAGATGCTGGCAAGCTGTGTTTATTCTAGATCCACTAGTTTCCCTTGGGTGCACTCCTACTGGACACCTGCCCCAGAAATGCAGCAGATCAACAAGTGGCAGGGAGATACAAGACAGATTTATACAGTGAATCACTGTATCTAGTAGTGATCACCTGAAATATTTGGTTCCACATCATAACAGTGAACACATAACAGTGCCATACCTATGAGCGAGTGTACAATGCCGAAAACACAAATGGCAACCGTGCACTATGCCAAATACAACATCGGCGCCCCTACCGACATACATTATCCTACATTCTATGTGGAAAAATAATCAACTCCAAGGTAGGCCTGACAGTTGGGTAAGGAGCCAACTCCGACAAAAAAACATCACCACCCAAACCATTCCCTACCCAAAAACAGTAGCGCACAAACCCAGGATCAAATGCAGGTCCTTCTACACCATAGGCATGCACAGCCTCCACAGGCCCACATGGCCAGCTTGACACTGCCTCCCCGAACTACCTCTCATATCTTGCTTCCCTTGACATCCTTCCTACCAGCGCTGTATCCTACAGTTGCTGTTCTAGCCCTCCTACCCTTGTCATTTCCATAGTTACTCTCCTTCCACAATCACTGTACATACAGTCCCTTAAATTGAGTCACTCTGTATGAAGGTGCCAATATCACTGGATACCAAATATTTTTGTACAAAACTATAACAGTGTTTGCATGATATTTTTAAGCTCTGTTGAGGTTGTAAGATGAGATATGAAAAAAGAGGCCTTAGCAGTACCTTTAAAGTGGACTGTTGCTTTAAAACTAGACTGAAAAGAAAGACATTTTTTTATCTGTTACTATTAATTAGTGTATTAAACATGCACTGTCCCTGCAGTGCTACTGAGATTCACCAATCTCCAAGTGCTGAACATAATTATATTGATTTAAAGACCTTAATTTGACAACTGATCCCTAGACTGCTTCAGAAATCTGTCACGTAACAGTACCCAACAGGAAAGATTTTTTTAAGTGAGATATCAAATTCAATCCACTGACACGGAAGGTGTTATAACTTTGTTCTACCTGTGGTGTGCTTGTGAGTTAAAGTAATTGTCCTCTTAAATTGATATGTCACTAAAAATGCATGACATCTCTTCAGTTTCTCTCACTCATATCCTCTCAAGGAACTGGGAGGGCATACAGAATCTTTTAAGAATAGAGATGGCAGAGTGGAAAAGAAAACTAGTTTACCATGGCTAAAAGGATTATGTAATACAATTAACTGTAGCTTTTCCAGATGGGGCAGACTGTGCTGCACCAGCAATGAAAGGTTTATTTCTGGGTGCAATAGTAACAGACTTCTATTTAATCTAATCATCCATTTATAAATGACAAAAAGACTAAAGTCAAAGTTGTGCATGGCCCCTGTAGAAAAAAGAAATAAAACACATCTAGTAACCCCCCCCCAAGAAAAAAAGAGCTTTAGGTCCAAACCAGACAGGATTACAAACGACAGTGCTACAGTTTGTCAGCTTACCAGGAGTTCAAATTTTCTGATATACTACTCAGCACCCACAGTTATAGATGTGATGATTTGCATTTAAAACATATTAGCAGTGAAAAAATTACATTGATGGTTTTAATTCAGTAAGGGAGAAACTGGACTCTCTTACTGGATTTTGCTATTGCAAGCAGAAAATAACAAAAGTCGAATAGTTAATTAAGTTTTACCTTAGTTATATTCTGTGGCTCTGAAGAAAAGATAGGTCTAGCAGGGTAACTTACTGTACAATAGCACTTCAATAGAGAAGACTAATTGCTCCCTTACTGGATCAGACTTTTTCATGGCTAACATGGAGTGCTGCACATCATACAAATCTTTTAATTTTGTAATTTGTTATACTCGTCTTACAGTTTTGCAGCATTTGGATGGGATTGGGTCAGACATGGACGCTGATAGTAGGTGGGAAATCATCAGGAGAGGGGTGCAGGATGCTACCAGCACCTGTGCAAGAGTAAGACAAAAATGCGGTAGGGCCCAAAAACCCTGTTGGTGGACCAGGGAGGTCCAGGAGGTGGTGCGGGAAAGAAAGCAGCCTATAAGAAATTCAAGTGCTCAAGGAGTGAAAGGGATCAAGGGAGTATGAGCTGTTGGCTGAAGGGCCACAGAGTGGTGAGGGCGGCTAAGGCAAGGAAGGAGCAGAACCTGGCCAGGGAAATTAGGAGAGGGAAAAAGGGGTTCTTTAGATACATTGGGGAAAGACGAAGGGTGAAGGGGCAGATTAGCAGGATTAAATCAGGGAAGAGATGGGCACAAGACCCAGAGGAGCAGGCTGAGGTACTAAATGAGTACTTCACCTCAGTTTTCACCAGGGAAAATGGGGATGCTGCATCATACATGGGAGGAGACAGAGATAATGAGGAGGGGGGACCCTACCATCGGGCAGGTCTGGGGAGAGGGGCATCACTGGCAGGTGGGGAGGGCTAAGCAGGGAGAAGGAGGTACTGGAAGTGGAAATCACAGCAGAGAGAGGAAGCCCTCAGCCCCTTAAGACGGAGAAAGCACTGGGCCAGATAAATTACATCCTAGAGTGCTGAAGGAACTTGCAGATGTCCTGGCGAAACCCCTGGCAGAGCTTTTCACATCTCTCTGAGGACAGGGTGGTGCCCCAAGACTGGAAGGTGGCGCATGTAGTGCCTATCCACAAGGGGGGATCAAGGGAGGTGGCAGGGAACTACAGGCCTGTCAGCCTGACATCAGTGGTGGGCAAGGTGATGAAGGGCATTGTCAAGGAGTGGCTTGGGGGGGCCCTGGATAAGTCAGGGTGCCTGGACGATAGACAGCATGGATTCATCCCGGGGAAATCGTGTCAGACAAACCTTGTGGAGTTCTATGACTGGGTGACAAGTGCCTTGGACCAGGGTAGACCAGTGGATGTCCTCTTTCTGGACTTCAGCAAGGCATTTGACTCTGTTCCTCACGGGGGCCTGTTGGATAAACTAGGAGAAATGGGGGTGGGAAACCAGAAGATCTGATGGATAGGCAATTGGCTCCAGGACCGGACCCAGAAGGTCGTAGTTGGTGGGATAATCTCTTCCCCAAGGAGGGTCATTAGTGGGGTCCCACAGGGATCAGTCCTTGGGCCCCTTCTGTTCAACGCCTACGTATCTGACATAAGGACAGGAATCAGGAGTGAGATGAGTCTCTTTGCAGATGACTCGAAACTGGGGGCAGTGGTGGATGGGGAGGAGGGGAGGGTGGCCCTGCAGGGGACCTGGAGGCTCTGGAAAGATGGTCTAGAAAGTGGAAGCTGAGGTTTAATGCAGGGAAATGCAAGGTACTCCATCTGGGGCCAGAAACCCAGGCCAAGTGTACACCCTGGGGGAATACTACAAGTCTCAATGGCTGAGAGGGACCTGGGGTGGTGGTGGATGTCAAGATGAACAACTCGGAGACTTGTAGGAGGCAGCAGCCAAGGCCAACAGGATGCTGGGATGCATCGCTAGGGGATCACCTCCAGAAGGAGGGAAGTGATACTCTCCTGTATAACTGCTTGGTGAGGCGCACCTGGAGTACTGCGTGCAGTTTTGGAGGCCACACTTAAAGAGGGACATTAACCTCCTGGAGAGGGTCCAGAGGAGGGCAACCAAAATGATTTGGGGCTTGGGGGACAGGACCTATGAGGAGAGGCTCAAAGAGCTAAATATGTACACTTTGGAAGAGAGAAGGGACCGGGGGGACATGATAGAGGTCTTCAGGTACATGAAGAGGATAAATAGGGGAGGAACAGTGAGGGTGCTTCGAAGGAAGGTGGAAGGGGCCACTAGAGGGCATGGGTGGAAGCTGGAGGGGGGAAGATTCAGGGGAGAAAGAAGGAGGTGCTACTTCACTGAGAGGGTGGTAGAGCCATGGAATGCACTACCTAGGGGGCTGGTGGAGGCAGAGACAGTGGAGGGGTTCAAGAGGGGGTGGGACAGGTACAGGGGAAGGGTTCAGGAAGCAAAATCCAATGCAGCAAGAATATCTGGAACTGGGAAGGGAGAAGCCAGAGAAGGCGAGGGGGACAGCAAGGTCAGCACCCAGGGTGGGGGCTGACCAAACGAGCAGACACGAAAGACCATTAGGCCTATTCTGCTGACATTTTAGTATGTTAGTATGTTAGTAAGGTTACAGACTACTTAAAAAAACTGGACTTGGAATAAACTGTTTCTGGCCTATGGTCTTTTTTTTTTAAAGAAATGTTATAGTTTCTCACAAAGTAATTAACTGTTGATGTAGGCAGAACTCGAGAATGCAAAATCTGCGCAACATATGAATTTATGAACCTTCCAGCTTGTATTACTGTAGACTGTGTTAAAACAAATATTTTGTTTTAAAGAAAATGTCTTGTTTTCATTAAAACAAAATCTTTGCCTTCAGATTTCAGCCCCCATATTTAAAGCCAATCATGTGCACTGCACAGAGCAAATAGTACACAGCTGGTTCAGGGGCTGTATTTATGCAGTTAGTGTGCTCCAGTTAGAATATACTGCCTGAATATGGGGCAGTGTAGGCACAGCACATGGTGAATATGCTATGTGCTGACACAGCCTCAGACTATCAAGTAAAGCTTATTGTTTGCCTTTGCTTAGTCTTCACAATATTAATGAAACAAATCACAAAATACATATCACAATGACAATAAATATTAGCAGTAAACTCATGGGCATTCTAATTCTGTCTCTAAAATAACATCTAAGGTGGTTTAGCCACCAAAGAAGTTGGCCGCTTCATTTCTCAGCACCAAACAGAATGTGACTAATACTTAAGTGATAGTCATTTTTCTTTATTTTTTCTTGGCTGTAGTAGTGTTGGAACAATGCCTTAGTAGGGAGAATTGCAACACAGACTTATTAAAATGCTAATGGGCTGAAGGTACAGGCTTCTTGAAAAGCGAGCAGACCACGAGGTGTCAAAGGTGAAGCCCCTCACCTCTTCGTGTAAGCTGTAGTGGAACAGAGTGGGGGGGAAACCTGAGCATCATCACAACATAAAGAGCATCACCTCCGGACCTCATCAGTTACTGTATATGGAACAAAGAGTTATGATTTACTTCTAGCATCAAGTTGTTAATTCACCCCTGGTACCAAACTCTACTTTTTGTAGTTTTGGCAATAGACTCAATTTACGAGACTATTGATTCGAGCTTAGCAGCCTCTGAAAATGGGGTCCCGGGCAGACTGGTGGCAGAATTGCTGGGCTACATCACCCAAATGCTTGAGACCCTAATATTGGATATGGCTGTAATCAAACTGGCTCTAGCGGGAACCTCTGAAAATGTGAAACAATTGAAGGACCAAATGAATATGTCAGAGCACTGGACAGATAAATTAGAGATCCAGAAACACTCCATTTTAAGAAAGCTTGATGAGCATGACTCCATGTTGCAGATATCATGGGAAGGGCAGAGGATCAAGGAAATCAGGGATGCTGGAATAACAAGGATCTTGGATGTCCCTGAAGGCATGGAGGGTCCCAGCATGGAGGGATTCCTCAACAACTTTTACCCATGCCTAACTGGCCCAAGATGGAAAGGATCAGTGGATGTGGGGAGGGCACATAGGAGGAGGGCAAACCAGCAGCTCCAGGGGCACCACCCCGCCAGTAATTGACTACATGCTATGGTATCCAGTGAAAGAGAAACTCTCACTGGAAGCCAGGGAGTTGGGAGACCTTACGTGGAGAGGGATGAAAATCTCACTTTACAGAGACTTCTCCCACTAAGTAGCTATGAAGGGCAAAGTATATGGGCTGATAAAAGTTACCCTCCAAGATATGGGAGTAAAATGCTGTTTCAAAGGACTTATAGGCTTAAGTATATACAAAAATGATGTAGGTTTTATAGGCAGTTTCCCTCAGGAAATAACTAAATGGTTAAACAAGCAATAGCCAATTTCCAAGTTGGGCACTACATCCCTCAGACGGCTGTGGAGCCCACGGGACCACCCAGGCACACACAGGAACAAATCACAGAACAAGCACCAAATGGGGGCAGGTAAATAAAGAGAGTCCAGGGCACACAAAATGGCACCCTTTGAATTCTGAGATGGCAGCCCCAAGTCAGGACACTGGACACATATGCAGGCTCCCAGAGGACCAACTGAAATGGGGCACCAGGGAAGATGTAAAAACTGATGGAGCCCCCAGAAATAAACATCTAGATACAGATCATGCAGCAGAGATGATCATAAAGAAAGACACTGTATTTTCCAGTCTCCCTTCTGGCAAAGAGCTCACAAGATGACTCATCCAGTGGTGAGGAGGTGCAGCAGCAATGCGAAGATGTCTGGGAGAAATGCTCCAATATTAACGGTTCCGGCAAATGGGCAGATGCTACCAAAGAGCCAGAAGAAGAGGCAATGAACAGTTCAGAGGTCCCTCCTGCCACAGTCAGACCAAGGAATCAAACCTTTGATGAAGTGACAGTGGCTGTATGGGCTGATTATCCCCAGGAAATCTTAATATGCCCCTATCAGAAAGGTGATGCAATGACAAGGTTATGGGTAAAACTGCAATAGACATATGTATATGGTATAGTTGTACCATTCTTTTCATTTCCAATATAGTAATAATGCATACAGGACATGGATGGGTAATGCAGGGTGAAGGGAGGGAAGGGGGTACTTACTGCTGGGGGCAGGGAGGAAACTCTATTGGCAGCTGACCATCTGTGGATGCTGCACCAAAGTGGTGGCTATTGATGAGGTGATGGCTTCTTCCTAGTTACCAGACTTGCCAATGGACAGCATTTACCTGTGGAGACTGTCGCATCATCTCACTGCAAATGGGCTCCTCCTGCAGATGGCTACATGCCAGGTAAGTTAAAGGTGATCAGGTTCTCTTTCCCCATCCCTCCCTGAACACTCAGTGGTGAGCAGTAGGAGGCTGAGTAGGAGTGACTATGTTCATCTCTTTCATCCTCACTCAGGAAACTATGCCGGAGCAAGGGAAAATACCAGATGCAAGCTATATTGCTACATGAATTGGGGGAATATTGGGGTGAGAAGCAAAAGGATGCAACGTCCTCTGGGTGCAATGCCCTACATGTCACAATTCTCCTGGGTCGGGCAACAAGGGGTATATAATCCACATATTACTAAGTAACACGTTTCCCAAGGTATCAGGTAGATAGCTACCCCCCACCAACTTACTCCCCCAAGGCACACTATTGAGCACCCAACCTTGGCACTCATTTTGGTGTACTGACTCTGTTTGCCTCATGGCACACAAGAGAACAGACAATGTAACTGGGGTTTCTCACACCTGTGCACTTTCCCTTCCCCCAAGCCCACTCCAAGGCATGGTACTAGCCCATGTCCAAGTATTGCAGAAGGCCTGCAAGACAACAATAAGCTCATTCCAGTGAACATACCTCCATAGAGAGGGAACATGTAGACCTCTGCCACCCCTGGGTGGGAGCTATTTTGTCTGATTTCATACACACACTATGAGTACCAAGAGGAGTTATAGCAGTATAGAAGACCGCATATATAGTATGACACCCTATGATCCTGCAAGCAGGTATGAGTTGGAACAGGTTTATTACCCAAACAAACCTAATGTTCCTGCTGGGCACCAAGAAGGTGAGGCTAAAGGTTCTTTTTCCTTTTCTTACTTCTCCTTAGGGACTTTACTGAATTCACTTGTTCATACATTAATTTAGTACATAGCTGTTGTTGTGTGTTCCTGGTAATATACAGTTTGGTTATTCTGAGGGGTACTAGCCAAGGTCGCAGCTAAGTAGCCCTCATATTGCCTGCTTTAGGTTTTTTTATTCTAACTGAAGACAACTTATATGACTGATAAACAGATTACCTCCTGTTATTTACTCACCTGGTTTTATTCTATTCTTTGCACAGGTTAAGGCAGAAAACACCTCGGATAGGATATAGCTCACATCCAAGTCGCTTCCCATCATTGTTGAAAGAGAGGCCATCAAGAGTAGTAACTTTTACTTATCCACCCTCTAGAGGTAAGTGGCACTTGGGTGTTAGTAGTTGAACATGGCCAACAACTTGGAGAGGGGGGTGAGGTGTGTCTCCTGGAATTTGAAGGCCCTCCCAGAATTACCCAGTCAAGTGCACTAAGGTTCTATATCATCTTAAATCGATGAAAACAGACATTGCCTTGCTTCAAGAAACATACCTCACAGCCAGGATGGTACAATGGCTCAAGAAAATGTGAGTGGGGAGGATATTCCACTGCTCTGACACTACAAAATCAAAAAGGGTAACTATTCTGGTGCAGAGGACATGCCCATTGGTGGAGGATTGGGTAAAAACAGATAAACAAGGCTGGTGAGTGGTTGTGTAGTGTTTCTATCCAGGGGGCAAGGCGGTGTTAACAAACCTTTATGCACCTAATCAGGATGACCAGGACTTTTCCCACAAGTTAGTAAGGCCATATCAGAGGTGAAGGGAGGTGAGGAGTACATCCCATTCATTTTAGGGGTGATTTCAATCTGGTGCAGAAATTATTCCTAGACAAGACAAGACCCACCCTAGACCAAGGAGGCTCTGTTGGGGTTGATGGCAGAATGGGGGCTTATTGATCCATGGTGAAGGGATACTCCAACTGGTAGGGATTTCACTTTGTATTCGGTGTTACATAGCACCCATAACAGAATTGACTTTTGGCTGATAGACAGTGCAGCAGCACAGGGCATGCACAATGCCACTATTGAACCCATGATTATCTCAGATTATACCCCAATAAGCCTGTCTTATCTTCCAGTTGGGGTACAGACCCCCTCTACAAGGTGGAGGTCCAAACCCCTGCTGTTAAAGGACCCTGAATTCGGACATAGATCCATGAACAGGCCAGAACCTTTTTTCAGATTAACTCAAATTGAGAGGTGAGGTCAGGCACGGACTGGAAAGCTTTTAAAGCTTACTTGAGGGGTTGCATAATATCTTATATGGCTGCTCAAAACAAGAAAAGGAGGGAAGAGCTTGGTAAGCTCAATCAGCAGCTTGCAACCCTGGAACTACAGTTCAAAAACATGCCATACCCCTCTGATGCCCTCATATCTGATATCACGAGTCTAAAATATAGGATCAATGTTATCCTATAAAGGAAGGCAGAATGGCAGCTATTAAGATCTAAGTACAGATTCTCTGAGTCTGGGGACAAGAGAGGCAAGCTCCTGGTGTATCACCTTAGAAAACAAAAAGCCAGTCCCCAAATTCTCTCCCTCTGAACCAACAGGTGAAACAGTCACAAAACCAACGGACGTTAACACTGTTATGAGACAATTCTACCTAGCCCTGTACAGTGCGAAGAACCCCAGCTAAAGACGTCACCTCTGAAGCAGCAATACAGGCCTTTCTGGGCTCTTTTCCGCTCCCCCATTTACACCTTGATGAAGTGGCAGCTCTGGAAAAGCCCATCTCTATGGAAGATGTTAAGGCCACTCTTAATAAACCATCAAAAGGGAAGGCCCCGGGGACAGATGACATGTCAGCAGAGATATATAAGCTACATATAGAGGAGATCTCCACTCCACTTTTATCTGCATTGCAAGATGCAGAACTTCAGGGTTGTCTGCCCCCTACAATGCAAGGTGCCACCGTTACTCTACTCCCTAAAAATCTCTGGATACCCTGAATTGCTTTAACTTTCATCCCATCTTTCTGATATCAGTAGACACCAAAGTGGTAGCCAAGGTTCTAGCTAACAGGCTAGAGCTGGTCATATCAACCATAATCAGGGCCCCTACTTTTCTGCGGCACAGTGGGACCAAGTTCTGTGGCAAGACTAACATTTGCCTCTGAACTTCTGTGGCGGTAGTTTGTAATTTCTGCGGAAGTTCTGCAGCACTAACAAACAACCACATCACAGTGTCAGCTTGTCATCCTGACTTCACTTTCATGATAGTGGTTATAGCAATCAGGATGGTGGAAGGCACAGTAGCACTAGTTCAAAAATAACAGACAAAGAAAAGTAATTTTATGCCTAAAAAAACAAAACAAATGTCTTTTCCTTAAGGTCCTAGCCTGTTGCATAAATGAGATATGCAGAGGGGATCTCGTGATAAATAATGTATTTCTATATGCATGCTATCTATCCCACTAATGAGGTTTCCACTGTCTATCACTTATATATTTGTATGAGCTTTCTACACCACTCAAGAGGTTCCCACTGTGTATCACTTATATATTTATATGCAATCTGTAACATACATACATACAAATGTGTGTGTGTGTGTGTGTGTGTGTGGTGAGAGAGACAGAGATACTGTATATGTCTGTGTGTGTGTATATATAGGGGATATAACATGGCCGGTTGAAGATATCATATTTATTCACGAGATGTCAGTGATAAGGATATCTTCTACGAGGAAGTAAGCCAACAGTGAGATATCTTGATGTCACTGGCCTCGAGTGAAGATAAATATGATATCTTCAGTCGGGCCATGTCATATTCGGTTTATACAACGTATGCTTTGCCCCTGCCCCAACACAACTCACTACGTGCCCCTCTCAATGCAATGGGTGACATAAAGGTGATGGCCCTAGCAATACAACCCCCCTTTACAGAAACGCTGCCAAAACAGCAGATGTCATTTATTGCTTAAGAAATATTTAGTGGATTATGCTATTTATGGTTAGTTTTAAGAAGCATTATCTGGTTTATCATGCCATGCCCCCCCACACAGGGCTCCACATGCTTCCCCAACATAATAGATTATATAGGGTTTTTAAATATCTGGTTGATCCTGTCAGTTTAAAGTTAGTAAAAATATCTGGTTGATGCTGCTTTTATTTTGGGAAAAAGTGACGTTTATATGTTATCTGGTTGATCCTGCCATCAAGCATTTCACTTTCACTAGAAGTGTAGCAGTGATCGAAGGCCATGAAGACTGGCGATTTGTAGTTTAGTAAATATTAGAATGTGATCAGACTGCAACCAGACCCCGTTTTATTTTGTGTTCCTTGTTGTGCGTTCGCACACAGAGTGCAGATCGATCGAGCCGGCGCTGCACAGCACACTGGCGAGCCTGCTGCCCGCGCTGCGACCGCGTTCATTTTACTCTGAAAAGTCACTGCTCGTCACTGCTGTGCCTGTGTGCAGTTTGAAGCTTTTTAACAAGGAACTACAAGAAACACAGAGCAAATTCTAATTTACTGAAGTCTGGTCACATTCTAAAAAATATTTACTAAACTACAAATCGCCAGTCTTCATAGCGCTCGGTCACGCTACACTTCTAGTGAAAGTGAAAGTGCTCTGAGTGGCAGGATCAACCAGATAAGTTTCGATAGGACGTATAAGAACGTGGAGATAACATATGACGTATAGGAACATGAAGATAACAATGTTATCTTCACAGCCCATGTCAGATATGATGATTTATACTCTCATTTATCTGACAACATACATTGTATAATATATATATATATATATATATATATATATATATATATATATATATATATATATATATATATATATATATATATATATATATATATATTTTAATTTCCATGAACTTGCATCCTCATTCATACAGGTCCCATTGGAAATGAAATAGAGGAGTTATTGCAAAACTCATTTTTCATGTCAACCTGCTTTCCATGACACACTGCATAACACCATACGCCATGACATGCATGTGAACCAATAGTGAGATAGTGCTCTCCAGCTCATCACAATGTGTCCACCATGTGACAGAACACTGCACCATACCATCCCAGGCTCCAAGCAGTGATGTGTTCCACCAATCCTTGTGCTGCCCAGCCAGCTTCCAGAGCTAATCTCTGAACCTGAGTTGCCAGCACAGAAACACAGCATGCTATCCTCTGGCCCAACAGCTGTCCCAGCACACAATATTTCTCCATAACTTTTAGGTGATTCAATCAACCAATGACAAAATGTAATCAATAACCCTGGCAAAAATGCGTACAGAGCAATTATTTATTTAACAGGTCTATTCTTTCAACAGGTCTACACATTATTATATTCCACTTTTCTGGGCATAATTGCTCTATTTTTCTTAAAAATGACAGTTAAATTCATTTTACCAGTTATTCATTTCAGATGGCATCTCTATACCTTAAAGACACAAATAGGTTTGTACAAAGTGAGGTATGGACTTAACAGATCTGTGCTATTGACAAGGTTTTGTTTAAGCTGGCCCTAGTGCAATAATGTAAGACTGAAAATTGTATTAGGCTGTAGTGCAGGTTGAGCAAATATCACCATGCATGATGTGCTGTGCCACCGTCTCTGGCAGTGGGAGCTGTGGTAGATAAGTGACTGCTCACTTCTGTTGCAGAATGCAGCTGTTTCATTAGCTAATGTATGATGTTATAGCAATGATAACATCACATTCTGAGCATATGGGGGTTTTGGATATAAAAAGAGGGGGAATGGAAACAGATTCTATGGATAAACAGAAATATTAATAAAAACTCACCAAAAAGAGTGAATTCTGCGGTACCGCAGAAGTTCTGCGGTAGACTGCAAGTTCTGCGCAAAATTCTGCGGCCGCAGAATTCTAGGGGCCTTGACCATAACCACCTATCTCAGGCAGGGTTCAGTAAAGGCAGAACAGGGGCGAATAATATTTGTATGGTCCCAAACCTCAAATGGTGTGCCTTACACTCATCTACTCTGATGGCTGCACTTGCAGTAGATTTCTGCAAAGCATTTGACATGGTGGAGTGGGAGTATCTCCATCATGCTCTAGGAGCCTATGGTTTTGGTCCCAGCTTTTGAGGATGGATTTCCACTCTATATAACTCTCCCACTGCTAGGGTCTTGACTAAACATCTCTGCTCCCTTCGTACTGCAAAAAAAGGGACTTGACAGGGGTGCCTTCTATCCCCGATGCTGTTCCTGATTGCACTGGACCCAATGACTGGGAAGCTGTTACAGATGCAGGAAGTTCAAGGCACAGAGGTTAAAGGGAAATAGTATCTGGTGAATACATATGTGGATGACTGCCTTCTGCTGACAGCTAAAACAGGCAGGTCCTTACCTCCCTCCCTAACATTTTGAATGAGTATGTGGCTATCTCAGGGCTTCAGGTTAACCATAAAAAACAACCATCTCACCACTAAACTTGGCATGCACTAAAGCTTGTCTTCAAGATGCACCAGTGGTATTGGCACCTCAGGGTTTCTCATATCTGGGAGTCAGAATCCCGACCAATTGGAAGGATCTGACAGAGGCGAACTACATTCCCATCATTACCCCACTTAGAGCAGGCATTCAGAGATGGTTGAATTTACACTTGTCGATCAAGGGTAAAGTGGAAGCCTTGCACATGTTCATTCTGCCTAAAATAACCTACCTGTTCTGCAGTCTTCCAGTAGTAACTCTCATGAAGATATTCCAGGCCCTAGACACACTGGTCGCATGGTTCCTATGGGAAGGAAACACTCCTAGGTTCAGCAAGGCTAAACTTAGGGCACACTGGTCAACAAGTGGCATGGGTCTTCCATGAGAGGGATACCACCTAGCTTACAGAGCAGCACAGGCTACCAGATGGTTTCAACCAGCAACTGGAGGAATGCTGGCTTGGCTAGAGCTGGAGATAGAACTGGCGGGTGTCAGTTGGTTAGGAACTCTTTTAAGGGAAAATGCAAGGCCTAGGGTGGAAGTGCCAGCTGTGCTCTGGGAAACCTGGAGGGTATGGTGACAGTGCATGAAGCTGACTCATATACACAGGTCCGTCGGGAACCCTTCTCTAAGGTACATGCATCTATGGGACAATCCTGATATACAGAATGTAAAGGGTGAAAGGCCATCATCTGGCACTCCTGGATAGCAAGAGTAATCTACATGATAGCAGACATCTCTGAGTCTGACACAGAGGTCTTGATGTCCTTCCAGTAGCTCCAAACAATGTACCAACTAGCCAAGGCAGATTTCTGGAAGTACCTTCAGATCAGGGAAACCACACATGCATTAAGACAAAAGGCTGTTGTGGGTAAGTGGTGGGAATGGCTCGGAGATCTTCACAAACCAGGTAAGAACAAAGGTTTGCAGGGTGGATATATGGACAGCATATCTGGAAAAAGTTTGATAACAAAACTAAAATAAAAAAGGCTTTTTACAGTAAGATTAATAAATAATAAATCATGTATAAGAAAAATGAATGTACATGAATGTTAGCCAATAGCAGCTGCTTATTATGATCCTTTGTGGTGACAACCTGCAAACATATTCCTAAAGGTTACAAACATATAGCCTTGGTGGTGTACTGTGTGATACCTACCATAATGGTAAAGGCAGATAGTGTCTTCAGGCTTGTTGTACTAGCTTACTGAGCTCATTAAACAAGATCTATCTAGTAGTACTTCACTGTAATGTTAGCCATGGTTTAGAGAAGGACCTACAGTAGTTTAAGCAACACTACGCTTGTATGTATGTACTGAAGGCCACAGATGGGAGCCCATACTGGGCATTGGAGAAGTAGACCAGTAGGGCTGCTAATCCTATAGGGCCTGGCTTTCTTCCAGCATTAACAGTACTATCGGCAGCTCAGTATGTGATACTGGTATCCAATTCCTTCCCTTCCCCATGCTGTTTGGTTGTTTGGAAGTCCTTAATTCATGGCTAACCAAGAATTATTTGTGGTCTTAAAATAAAATATTAAAATACAATAAATAAAAAATATATTATGTATATAAATTATATCAGTAAACTGAAGCATCAGAAGGGCAGCCATCCTTCTAGCTTCTGTGCCTTGGAGTCATGATGATTCTTCAAGTAATTAGATAAGGTACCTACAGAAGACCTGAAAGAATAACTGGAGAGGCTGCTCCTGATCAACCTGTCCACCATGCACATGCATACATTTTGGGGCTTGTATGTATTACACTGCAGAGTTCCTGCATGAGGCAGCCATTAATTAAGGAGATGGTGGTCCAGGCCAGGTGGAGGCTATAAGCAGAGGAATAGGGATCCTATCATCATTCTTAGAGAGGCAGCCTGATTCTGCCCCACCTGGGGTTGCTCAGACAGTTGATCTCAGCAAGTGTGGCCTGCCTTCAGGCCGACTTTGGTTTTGCACCTGATGGGAACCCACATGGGTCTAGAGAGCCATGGGGACGAGGGGAGACATGGTTCACCCAGTTTAGGGTGAAAACAAATGTGGTGCGGGAAAGCTGCGCACTGTCAAAGGACCACAAGTAATGACAGTGCCTGGCAACTATGCCGCAGACACAGAGCACACAACTGATTTAGTGTGCACTTATGCAGGGGCTCCACACCCCACACCCCCATCACAGGAACAGTGTCCCCTGCACCCACCCTGAAATAAAGATATTCACCTCCACCCTGGGCATATCGGCTAGTGGGAGGCAAAGTGATGCCCTCAGCACATCACACCTACAAGCCCCAGATGCACACATGAGGTGCACACTGTTGCCAGCACCCACATTATGGCACTCTTGTTCCCGCACCCTACTGATGGGATACCAGGGGATGTAGATGAGCCCCGTACTGCCAGTGCAGTGATAGTCCCCTAACCACACCAAACCACAGTACATTGCACAACTAGGGACAAAGGATAATTTAGCAAATAAAAGTGTAATACATTACAAAAGCAACCAAATAACTCTAAAGACCATGGGGCATATGACAGCATGGTGGGGATATGTGGCATGCCTGGTTTGATGGTTGGTTAACTGGAACAAAGATCCTGTCAACACCTTTCCTACCCATGGCAGTCCACTTGTGGCTCAGGGAATATGGGTGTTGATTAACTGAGATGCTTCAGCGGCACTTTGTCTGTAGTGTTGGTAGTCTGGGCTTGTTTCATGCCATGCTTTCAACTCCTCACCATCCAGAGCCTGCCTTTAGACTGAGGCATGGTCCTATGGCCACACTGACTGTATGGTCCTTGCCTTGCTCAGGGTGCTGCCAAAATTTTGTTATTCAGTCCCTTGCAACAATAATAGATATATAAAATAATGTATACAGTAAAACACAAAAGCTTGAGCACTTCACCTGCTGGGTACCAGTGGTCTGAAAATCACTGGGCTAGGAAAAGGCTTGAACAGCCTTCTGGGGTATTGTAATCAACCTCTAACCTGGGTTGCAGGTGAAGCCTTGGTGCATGCCCAGGAAGCCATTCTGACTTTAAAACATGGCCTGATGTGCTAATACAATTTCCAAATAATGGAGCAAGGTGTCTTTTACAAGGGTGCTGATTACTTACTTACAGGCCAGTAACAGCCCTAGGTCCAACTTATACACACTGTGCATTGGAATATGCTCAAAATATAAGGAAATAGTATTAAATATAATAACAATTACATAAGTAATAGAGAAGAACACCCTCTGCCTGGTTACTTAGCCAGTCCAGTGCCTTTTAGCAGTGGCTCACTATTCTCCAGGGTAAGGGATGGTGGGGAGAGCCCCTCCTCCCCTTCCCTACCCAACGTCAGCATCTTTCTACATGGGGAGAGGGGTTGCAGTTGTATCACATTGCAATAGTGAAATTACTACAGCAAAAGTCATTAAAAGTACAATTTTGGTGAAATTTGAAATTGTCACTGTAATGTCTCCACTGGCGAAATTTCGCCATTTCCACGTGATATTCACCTCTTCCGAGTCAAGTGTGAGTCAGAGATGGATCTCTAGAGATTGGAGGGTGCAGGGTGTGAAGCCCTCCACAAAAAAGCAGCCAATGTCTGACAGGTGAAATTTTGCCTGTCAACATTGTGACTTTCGCCGTGCCACATTTCGACAACTTTGCTGTCGATGCGGCTTGGTGGAACCGGTTGCAGTTGGGATGGACCACTGGACAGGAGGTCCACAGCCTCCTTGCCACTGAGTGGCAGTCTTGCCAGACTGTCATGGTGCAACAGGAGTGCTTGTACATACTGCAGGGCATACAGGGGTGTGCAGAAGGCACCAGAAGAGCAGGGTTTGAAACCACAACCACACGTTGTCCAACTTCCCAGTGCTTATTCCACCTCTCCAGTGGATGAAGGATGTGAAACATGTATCAGTCAGATTAGTACAAAAAAAAGAAATATAGAGATAGGGAGATCAGGGAGGGGCAATAGTCAGAAGCTGTATCACCACAACAAGGCCCTCCCTGCAGGCCTGGATGAAGCAATAAAGCAAGATTATTGTCCAGAACATTTCAGGACCATTAGCAATGTGAGTTTTCTCATTATGCACAGCAGGCTCTTCTTGTTGCTGCAGCAATGGCTGATAGTAGACAGATGTCAAATGAGTCAACAGAAAAGGAACTGCTGGAGGAACAACTGCAGGCATTGTCTGAGAGAAAGGTCAAGCATAGATGGAAGTTTGCTTGGTGGAAACACTGACACTTGAGAAGCCTACGGCCCTTAGGGTAAGGTAACCAAGACACCAGTAAGGCACACAAGGGGAATAGTGACTCTCTTGCAGGATGGCACAGGAGGAGGTCCAGAAAGATTGACTGACTTAGTCCACCTGCAGGGAGCCACCTGGCTGGGCACTTTCAAGTAGCCAGGGCTGAGATAGCTGTGGGCTCAATACAGCCACAGATAGACGTTCAGGTTCCTGGATCTGGGCCTAGATGGTGAGAAGTCACAACTAGACACTTTGGCTGGCCAAGGCCTCCAACACACCCACTGTCACTGGACTGGTTTGATGGTTTTCATACCACAGTGTCTGCCACTCATTGGGTCATCTGTGTGGCAAGCACATGGTTGTTTAGAGAACTGCATACAATCATGTGGTCCCACAAGGTCTGAAAGTGACTTGGGAAGGCCCATGCAGCATAGGTGCAAGGAACCACTCCTGTGAGCCTAGCAATTCCAGCAGAGGTGAGTCAACCTAAAGTGAAGCCCTAAGCACAGTCTGGACTGCGGCTGCCTTGCTATTAGCTCCAAAGGGCAGTGCAGAGCAGATCAGGACCCTTACACAGAAGCTAGGCTTCAGGTAATTCATGAACAATAATCTGGGTTCACATCTGGGTTCATATTGTATTTAGTTCCTCTGATGCAGAAGATCAACAGGACTGATGTGGGCCCCTTTCCCCAGGAGTCAAACAAGCAGGTTGCCTTATGGTACAAGCTGTTCTGGATTTCACATTATCCTTTGTGCCTTTCAGGTCCCCATCAGTAGAGTCTGGAACAGAAAGTCAGCAGGCATTTCCTGTTTTGGTATAGCAGGGATTGGCAAGAAATGACACATTAGGGACCCAATGCATTGGGACCACGACAGACCACAAGGACTGTCTAGCAGGCAGATATGCACCCTTGCCAGTGGGGACCCAGAGGCTTGTTGTGTTTGAGACAGCATATTTTAAATTTGTTATTTGTGTCTTTTCCAGGTCCTTCAGATGGATCCAGCGGATGGTTGGTGGATGCTCCTTCATACACTAGGTGAAGGGAAATTGGGTGATGGCCTGAGTGGTGGCACCTGGCATTCTTACATGCAAGAACAGGCATGCTGATTGTGTATGTGAAGCATATGTAGGGTGAACTTCTTCAGGTTCCATGTCATAATGGCAATTGCAGAATATCGATCGCCGATAAGGCGAATGTATATTGCTGAAAATCGATTTTGGCGATGCACAATTGTGAGGACAAAAAGGGCGCTCGAGACCTATGGGTTTTGTTTTTAATGTGAGGGGTGGCACCCCCCCCCACACACACACTACTTATGGATTCTCAACTCCGGGGGGGGTGCATGTCGGGGTGTGTGAGAAATTTACAAAATTGAAAGCCGCCTGCTGGCAAAAAAAAAAGTGCCATGTCACACCCGAACCCTGCACCCTGCAACTCCCAGCTGATCACCCTCCCCACCACGTTAGCAGACCAGCTCGGCAGCTGCCCACCACACCCTCTCCCACATACCATCCCTCCCCTGCGACTGCCCCCCCATGTGTGTGCTCACATGCATATACACGTGTACTTCTCATCGCCATATGTTGCCCAACCCGATATCCAGTTGACCCCCCTGCCAGGTAGCCCTGAACACAGGCACCATAATTGAGTCGCTGTTTTTGTAAGTGCCTAATTTCAGTCTCCTTGTTCACGGGTTACCCTTCTGCATATACAGGTGAGGGAGGCTGCTGATGAAGTCCCCAGGAGTCACCATGGAAGCATCATGGTGGAATGTCTAGGTACTCATACAGGCTGTGACCCACTGCTTGAACATAAAGAAGGGCTTGGAGTCATCCATGGGTGGTGGCTTGAGGTTACCATAGATGTGCACTGTTCGGTGTTCATCTGCAGTTGCAATACAACATGGCATCATTGACATGGCATGACCAGGGTAGGAAGCCAAGTCCATAGTGCAATTGATGACAATGGTTGGGACTTATTTTGGACTCAGTATGCTATGTCTTGGAGTCAATACACTATGTCTTGAAGGTATCAATAGTGAGCTGCTTGAGCATTGGACTGAACCCATTCTTTGGTGGAGGGATGCAACACCTGGTTCCTGGGGTATACTTTTAAGGGGGCATGGAAACAAGGGTGCAGTAACAAGGGCACTGTAATGTGGGCACACCTCAAGGGGGTACACAGGACTTGTGGGCATTGTGTGATGAGGGTGTCTGTGTGCCTCTCTCTCCCTGATGTGCCCCACCATGGAGTTTGTTATAATAACTCCAAGGGGTGCAGGGGGGAGCCCCCTGCAACATTACAACACTAACTTGTGTGTGGTACCATACTTTATGGGGTTGACTTTCTGACGACATTGGGTGATGTTGCCCTTTTTGCCTCTCGCCTTCTTGATGAGTACTCTTGTTGCTGCTCCATTTTTACCCACGCCTTCTTTGTTTTTGCTCATATTATACAGAACCATTTCTTGATTCAGGGGATAGCAGAAAACCTCTTGCCTGCTTGTGCACTGCTAACACCAGACTGGGGTAGGTTGCTTGCCATCTGGTCAATTGACACACTTCTTTCTGAGGTTTGGGTTCCAACACAGGGAAGAATGTCATGCCTTCGGTTCGCACAAGGTTATGGCCCTTTGCAGGAAGGGGTGAGGAGCTTCCAGGCTGACTTGGTGAGACTCCTATTTGTGCATGTCACTGATAAGCATTGTTATTGACAATAGCTGCACCATTAAGATCAGACTGGCCAAATCTGAATACTATAAGTCTCAGCAAACCCAAAACTGGGAACAATGGGGGAAAATTCTAGGAGAACGTTGAGTAAGGATGAAAAATAGCCTCCTAAAAATGCTTAAAATTGATGGGGTAGAGATACAGAACACAACAGAAATAGCAAACAAATTTAATGCAGCCTTTACAGATCTAAGTGTAGTCATCCCTGGCAGCCCCTCACAGGTGACTCATGATGATGGTGGCACTGAAGCCCCTTACAGACACGACCCAGAGACAGGGCAGCTTAAATTTTTTTTCAAGACAGTCTCCACCAATGATAACCTAAATTATATCAAAAGAGTGCAGGGTAAAAGTAAGGTTGATGGCAACTCAGTTGATATGAAGCTGCTAGTCTTGGCCCTTGAGGAACTCACCCACCCTGTCTCCAAGATTTTCATCTTTTCTCTACAGTATCCCCAGCTCCCTGGGCTATGGAACACCATGCTGGTCAGGACTCATTTTACAAAATGGTGAATGCTCTAATCTGGCTAACAATAGGCCAATTTCCATCCTGTCACCTCTGTCCAAGGCCCTGGAGAGAATTGTTTCAGACCAATTGGTTACTTACCTGGAAAAATACAACATCCAGTGCCCACAACAGCATGGGTTCAGAAATTTGTATTGCACCAGCACTGCCCTAGTTGAATACACTGGCTACTTGCATGAGGCCCTTGACAGCGAAGACATGGTCGGAATCATCTATATCAATCTAAGGCCTTCAGCCTTGTCAACTGCAAACTAATGCTTGGCAAGCTCCTCTCCCTAAGCCTATCTTGGAACACAGCAGCTTGGTTTTGTAGTTACCTATCCAAACAATCCCAGCACGCAAAAAACTGATGGCTTCCTCTTGGATGTAAGGAGTGTCTCCATACAGGTGCCCCAAGGTTCAAGACTTGGCACCCTCCTATTTGGGCTGTTTATTAATAATCTATCTGAGGCCTGTCAGTCTACAAGGGTACTGCTGTATCCAGATGATGTCGTCATCTTCTTCAGAAATACTAGCCATGGTAACATTTCTGCTGACCTCCAGGCCAAATGCTAGTTACTGTAAAAATGGTTCTCCAAGAAAGAAATCAGTACTGAACTATAAAGAAACAAATATTATGCTCTTCTCAGGCTCACAGTTGAAGAAGAAGCTCCCCCCACTGGTCATCTTCAGTGACAAGAGCCAAAGTCTGGAACAGGTACAAACATTCACATACCTTGGTGTTATACGGGTTGACACCTTATCATTTGACCCACATGTGGACAGCATTGTTACCAGTGCAAGCAGAACACTGAGCACTCTATATAGAAACTGCCTCAACCTTACCATTGAAGTCAGATGTCTTGCCATTTCTAGTACCACCCTGTCCCTCATTGAGTATGGCCTCCCTGTATGTGCTGCTGCATATGACACTGTATAAAACAGAGTTAAGGTGATATGCAACAAAGCCTGTCATTTTGCACTGGGAGCTGACAGCTCACCGACAGTTGCACCCTGTACTCCTTCACCAATTGGCTACCCTGTATGGCAGATTAAAATACCAAGCCTGTCTGCTTGCTAAAAAGGCATTGTTGAGGGCCAGCCTGGTGGCGCTGAGGGTTGAGGTGCTGGATGACACACCTTGCACTCCACCAGCTACCCGAGTTTGGGAGAGAGTTCGGGTGGCAGGGGTGGGGAGGGAGAGGATTGAGTGACCAACGGACTGCTCTCCTCTCTTGGGGGAAGGGTTTGCAGGGTTGTCCAGCATCCCAGTGACCACCAGTGGAGATAGGGGGTGCTGTAGGAAATAGACAAAAAGATGTGGGGGATGCCAGCAGGGTTGCCATGCACCATGGCATCATTTCACACCGTGTGTGGGAGGGGGGAAGCGTGAAACTGAACAAGGAAACAACCAGCTCTGCGGTGCAGGCGACGGCACCTGGCCCCCATGACCACTGCCAGATCTCACCCACCCGGCCTTCCAGTTCTTCCACCCGGGCCCTTATCTGCAGCTTGGCCAGTGTATAAGAGAGCACCCAAGAGGAGGGGCAGCCCCACTCAAGAGGGGTCAAGCCAGTGGTACTGGCTGCAGGGGGGGGAGAGGAGGCTTGGGATGGGGAAACTGCAGGCAGGCAGGATCAGGCCAGAATGCCTGAGAGAGGCCCCACAGGCTGCAACTAGAGGGAAAAAGACAAAAAAAAAAAGGCATTGTCGGACCCCCCTCCCCCACCCTCAGTCATATGAAATTGCACCTGTTAACAATCTATATAATACTAGAAGCATGACAAATTATGCCCTAGAACTGCCACTCCTGAGAATCAAACTGGGCTAGCAATCCTTTGCTGTTTTGCACAGCAGGCTGGTTGAATGAACTGCATGACTCCCAGTTAATCCTCCCAGATATTGCCCAATTTAAATGGTCACTATGTTCAGTCCTCTCTTCCAGTTCCAATTGTACATCCTTCCAATAATTTATGACCTTTCATGACTTATGCTGAAATTCAGCACTATTTTTGCTACTCTATAGCTTAAATTCATGTTTATCTCCAACACCTGTTTTTGTCTATCTTAACTATATTCCACTGAAATTGATGAAGATAATTTTTTTTATGTAACAGCGTTTGATGTGGAACCTTTGTAAATTGGCATCTGTGCTCAAAGATGCTTTCCGAATGAAAATGAATGAATGAATGAATGAATGAATGAACGAACAAATAAATAAATACATTTAATATATGCGTGGTTTTGGCCATTTCCTCTAAGACTGATGAGGTATGGGGTTTATCCAGGTTAGGGGATACAGGAACCTGTCAAGAGAATAAACTGTCTGCACAAGCACTGTAGTAAATGAAGGATTGTCTGAGGCCTCTTGCCAAAACCTGTCCTCTAGCTAGGCAGGTAAGGTTCCACCCATGGGGGGTGGGAGGTGCTCTGGCATTGCCCCAGGGGAGAAACCACTTGGGCTACCAACAGGGTGGGACATCCAGCTGGGTGAGGAAAGTAAAGGGGTTAAGAAGAGCTACAACTGTGGACTTCCCTAACGTTCTCCCTCCAGAAGATTTCCCAGCCTTTTACCCACTTAAAAGCAGGGTTCCAAGATGGCCATGGTAGAATAGGGAACTCTTTGCACCCATAAGGGATATCATGCTACAGATATGGGAAGAATGTTCTTTTTTTCCCTCTCAGAGGGTTTTTCCTGGGTTTTTCACATCCTCCAAAGGGCTGTTTGAGAGTGAGATTGTTTTAGTGGTCACAGTCAGTAGTAGCTTTGGAGTCTCTAAGGAAGATGGTACAAGGGGAAAAGAGAGAAAGTCAGATTCTTCTGAGGAATATCTGTCTTTGATTTATTTATTTATTTATTCAGTTTTGGTGACTGGGTAGGCCTACTGAGCCCTGAAGGTCCTTTTTTCAGGGGCGACCCAGAATTAGTTACAGAGATAAGGCATACATAGTTGTTTACAGGAATGTTAAAACAATGCTTATTTACAAGATCTTACAGTACAGATACTAGGCGTAAATTGTGGTTTACAAGGAGTGTTGAGCCATGCTTAAAAAGAAGGGGTAGAGAATATTTGCTCAGTGTACAAGACATAAATGCACCATTTGTTGACAGTGGGTGGTACAGTAGTCAGGTCAAGTGCAGTAGCAGGAGCAGGTACTGGCGTTGAGCAAGTGGGCCCTGAGCCTGGTACGGAAAGTTTTGAGGGAAGAGGCTTCCTGTACAGAGGGAGGGAGTTTGTTCCACAGCAAAGGGGCAGAGAAGATAAAGGATTTGCCTCCTGCCTTGGTCTGTACCCTGGGTTCTTCCAGGAAGATTTGTCCTGCTGTACGGAGGTTTCGACTGGAGTACTTGGGGACTAGGAGCGTAGCAAGGCTGGCAGGGGGGAAGAGCGGAAGAACTTATACGCATGGCAAAGCAGGGGTGCTGAAGGCATGAGTCAAAGGATGACCAGTTTAGGAAAGCCAAGGCTTCGCAGTGGTGGCATCTAGCATGAGACTGAGAGGCAAAGAGAACCACCTTGTTATGTAACACTTTCAGTCCGTTAATCTCCAGTTTAGCCATGCTCTGCATAATTGGAGCAGCATAGGTCAGGGTGGGGAGGAGGACACTTGTAGCAATGGTGATCCTGGCCTCAGGGATCAGCTGGTCATTAGGCGGTAGAACATTCCTAGATTGCTGTGGATGGTTTTTGTTACCTGGTCGACATGGTTCTTTAGGGTAAAGCCCTGGTCCAGCGATAGAGCCAGGTATTTTAGAGAGCCCACCACTTCAATGCAGTTGGCAGAAAAGGAGGTAAGTTGGAGTGATTGGATTCTGTCTTGGCCTAGGGATCTAGGTCTGAATAGCATAGCCTTGGTTTTGCTTGTGTTGAGGACCAGCCTGTTCTCTGCTAGCCAGGTCTCCAGTTTAGCAAAGTCAGCCTGTAGGTGAAGGCCCAGGTCAGTTAGATTGTCCAGGGATCTGCATATGACAGCATCAGCTGCATACTGGACAACTGAACTACCTCCACAGTGGCTACTTAGGTCACTGATGAACAGGGAGAAGAGAAGGGGGTCCAGAATGGAACCTTGCAGTGCTCCCTTATTGAATGAAGTGGATCAGATATTATTCCTTTCCACTTAACTCTCTGAGTTCGGCAAGAGAGGTAGCTGGCAAACCATGCTAGAGAGTAGGGGTCTAGGCCAGTTCTGCCCAGGTTCATCAACTGGAGTTGGTGGTTGGCAAGGTCAAAGGCCTTGGATATGTCAATGAAGACTGCCCCTGTTGGGATTCCTTTGTTCATGGCTCTAAGTACATCAATCAAGAATTTTATCAGGGCAGTATCAGTTCCATGGTTTAGTCTGAAGCCATGTTGGGAGGGAGCTAGAAGCTGATGTGTCTCCAGGTAATCTCAGAGTTGCCCATAGACTAGCATTTCCTGAATTTTAGCTAGGTTGCAGAGCAGGGAGATTGGCCTGTAGTTGCCAAAAGGGGTTCTCTGGGACTCCCCTTGAGGATAGGAACAATGTAGGCCTGCTTCCACAAGTTAGGTACAACACCTTCAAGTAGGGATCTGTTTATGAGCCAGATAAGGGGTCTACAGATGGCCAGAGCCACAGCCCTTAGCAGTCTTGAGTTGATGCCATCAGGGCCTCCAGTACCTTTGATTTTAAGGGACTTAAGGAGGAGGAGAACCTCCTTTGCCTTTACTAGCCTCAGATGGAAAGGAGGTCACATGAAGCAAGGGGTCTCAGACATCCTGGGCTCTGAATTTAGGGGGGATAGTCCAGTCTTGTAGGCGTCAAGGTTAGTAAAGTGTTGATTAAGGGAGGAGGCAATTTGAAGGCTGTCACTTAGCATTTTGGCCATTGACCTCAAAGGGGCCAGGTTGAGACTTTCAGTTGCCTTTGATAAGTTCATTGATATGGGCCCAGAACAACCTGGGGTTGCCTAGGTTGGTTTGTTGGAGATGTTTGACCTATTCCCTTTTAGCAAGCTTGGTGGCTTACTTACATTGGCATGAGATGGGGTGGGTCACAAGAAATGGTTCCCGGTTCGGGGGTCATGGCCAACCTCATCAGGCATGTCTGCGGGTACATTGCTACCTAACCAGTTAACCCCACCGTTTTGCCTGAGGTTTGGCTAACAGCTCAAGGAGATACAGCATTCCCTCAGTGTGTACAATGTTATGGTCCTTCACTGGAAGGGATGCAGAGATTCCAGTGTTGACTTGGCAAGGCTCCTAGCTGCATGTCACTCTGATCAGTAGTATGTTGGAACTTAGTCAATACATAACTGTGGTCATTTTGTTCAAAACTAGTGTGGTGTGTGGTTTATCCAGGTTAGGGGACATAGGGGCCTATTAAGACAGTGTTACATTCCAGTTAGTTAAATACCTTTGCTAATTACTTAGTATGTGATAATAGGTTAACAAGTCTTTCCACACTGTAGCCTCTTACATTGATTCCTCTGATAAAAAAGAATTGCTTCCAAATAATTACACAAATACAATCTTCAAAAATATATAATAGAAGGAAAGTTAAGAACTTAGCTCATTAGACTATTTCAAATTCTGTCTGGCTTCTCTTGTTTTACTGTTAACAACTTGTTGCTATGGACTAATAAAGGAATAATGCCTGACAGGGTGGGTGTTAAGCTGGGATAACATCCCACCTTGGGTGGTTAGGCCCGAGGCCACCGGCCGAGGGCGTCCAACAACCGAGAAGGGATGTTATCCCAGCATAACACCCACCCTGAGAGGCATTATTCCTATTATACAATGGCTTGTAGTTTTATACAGAAAAAAATCATTTTAAAGAATTTTATTTAGTGTTTAAAAATATTTTTTTAAGAAAAGATGCAAGCAAACAAGATGGTGGTCAGCCAGATCATCAGCAGGGATGTTATGCCAGGATAACATCCCTGCTGTGATGGCCAACTGACCAATCAGAAGACAGGATTCTTTCTTGGCATTGTATAATGTTTAAGATCCCAGACAAGATGCCTAGGATGTTTCTTTGCAACACAAAAACAGTTTTTGTTTATAAAATTTAAATATATGTAAAGTAGAAATCAAACAAAAAATGATTTCCAAAAAGCTAAGCTCCTCCATAGATAACAGCAGTAGAGAGAAATCCAAGGTTCAGCAAGTACCAGATGATGATCAGCAAAACAAAGATCAAAAATACCAACAAAGCTCTGCAAAACTTGCAGATGGAGAGGTCCAATAACCAAGTTCTTGAAAGGCTAAAATTAACCCTAAAGGAACATCATAGACAGACAAAGTCACTGCTGGCCTTCAGTACACTCCACATAGGAAAATCAGCAATCAGGTAGTTCCAAGCATCCCACAAGATTTCAGCTTCCAGCTGATCAGAAGTCAGTGAAAACAGCAGCAAACAGGTACGTTTCAATAACAAACGCATCAAAAAAATTCAGTACTGTATATGATAAACAATCAAAATCTGTTCAAAAGTTTTTTTTAATAAAAATAAACAAATATTTCTACTGAAAGTAAAATTAGTAGAGGAGTACAGACTGATGACAAGTGAATGTAGCAGTCATGTTCACAATCAGCCATCAATGAAATACTAGTTCTGCTGTGGGACACTTACTTTTAAAACAGAAACACCAGTGGGAAAAAAAAATGAAAAAGGTGTCTCAGTCATGTTCTGTGCCAAACTGTCTTATTGATAATTCCAATTGTGTGCATGTCTGTCCATGGGAAGTCAAATGGAATGGGCTGCCCTCCACAGCCCCCCCAAGAGCTGGGACAAGCCATAACTGTCAGAGAGAAGTCCCAGGACATGTCCCTTCCTAGACTCCTTCATTTAAACCTTCAGTCCCAGCCTATGGAAAATGCTGCTTAGAAAGGTAAATACAACAGTTAATGCCAAACAACAAAATGTGCTAAACCCCAATGGAAACAATATGCAATCTAGGATAGAAAATACTATTAAATATATAGCATTGAAAATTGGGAGGGTCTGATTGCCCATGGACAGAGCCTACAAACCATTGGAATTACCTATAAGGAAATGTAATTCATCTTTGTGTGGCAGATCCTATGCGCAGTCAGATGGAACAGGCGCTAATAAACAATCCCTTGATGGGAAGGTTCAGTGCTTTACTACTGAACTCAGCACCACCTGCCTAAAGCAACATCCACAAAGCTAGGGACATCTAGCTCATAGTGCTATGTGAATGTGTGACCAGGTATCCAAAAATAAGCCTTATATTTGTCTTCAAGTGGGGTTGAAGCTCTTTCACCTTAAGAGGCTGCCATGGCTCTAGAGGAATGTGCCCTGACCTGAGGGAGCTGTTGGCCCCCATAGGAATATGTGAGGCTGATGGACCGACAGCAATTTAGCTAGCATTCATTAAGCCAGACCCAAGCTTTTCTTTGCTGGACCTAGGAGGACAAATGGTCTATTGAGGAATGGGTTAGTACACTGGAGGTAAATTGTGAGGGCTCCCCTAACATCTAGGGTATAGATCCATTCCTTTTTGTAGTTTTGGCAAAGGGATGGATATGCTGTCTTCTAATTTCTGTAGAAATCCATGGTTACCTTGGGGAGAAAGTAGGACATCATTCTCAGGACCACCTTGTCTCTGCAGAATACTAAGTAGGGCTCCTAGTGCAAAAGGGCTCAAAGTTCAATGATCTCACAAGCAGATGGGTACAAAAAATAGGACCTTGATGGACAGGAGCCAAAGTGATAGCTCATGAAGCAGCTCAAAGGGGAATTCGTCAGAGAGTCAAGGACAACATTTGGTTTCCAAAGAAAAGAAACGTGTGTAATCTTCTGGTGTATCTTTTGGCAAGGATGGTAAAGATGCCACAAGTTTTTCCTGTCAGGAAATTGTCCTGTCAGGACACCAATGGTACCCCACTCATTGCACTTTAGTGTTTCTGCCATGTAAGTTCCTTTTCCTGTACAGATTTACTATTCTAACAGCATGCTGCCATGGGTCACCTCCTAAGTGACTAAGTGAAATTCTGAGAAAAGAAAAGTGAGGGGTTGTTGTCTGGATTTAAACCCACAACTTCTTGTTTCTGAGGCTGTAGACCTTTCTACTACACCACAAAGCTGACACGGCAATGAAGCTCAACATTTTAGCTGAAGAGGTTAAACCATACCAGGAGGTTCCTGACTGGACAATTTCCTGACAGGACAATCTCATTTCTGAGAGGAGAAAATAGTTCCTGACAAAAGAATTTCCAGACAGAAAAACCGAAGTCCTGAGAGAAGAATTTTTATTGCACTTTTACTATCATACCTATCTTTGACAGGTTTTTAGGAACCAGATAATGTCTGGATGGGGTGCAAGGGATTGAGACCCCATGTGACCTTTTATGGTGGACCAAGCCACCACTTGCACATGGAGAGAACTTGTTTTCAATAAATTTTACTGGGTCATAAATAGCAGACAGAAGAGTTCATTGTCTAGAGGTACAAGGAAGAGAAAAGATTTTCAATAAATACATAGTAAGTGCCATCTATAAAGATATGCACGATGAAGCTAAGGTGAAAGTGCAAACAATACATAATCTATATTATAGTAATTGTTAATAAATATACATTTGACACACTTCATCAGTATATATTATGAAAAGACTTGTCAAAAATATCCATTAAATATCAGATCTTCAAAAATTAAAAATCTTTGATCCAAACCTCCATCTTTTTGTTATGTAAGTTTCAAATGATCTTCATTCAAAAAGCATGATTATATAAGAAACCTAAAAATTGCATCTTTTATGAATTAAGTTGGAAGGGCAAGGTTATGTCTGGATGCTTCCAATATTTAGGATTAATCTTTTGACAACACTATTGTTTGCTTTGTATAGCAATCATACATCTCTGCCTAAAAAAATCCTATGTGTCCATTCAGAAATAAGGAACTCTGGGTTTTTAATGTCCATGCAGTTGACCCCTGTACTTTCCAGTATTGGAAAACTTACTGTGGGATTGTAGCCTATGTAAAAATTGGTGGGCAAGGTCTTTTGCAATAATGCACACAAAGAGAATTGATTAGCCTTTTTCCTGGCCCTGATGCAGAAATTCCAAGACATTGGACAGAGAGGCTGAGGGCTTCAGGGGTGCACTATCATTTGAAAGCATCCCAGAAACTTATGTAGGCTCTGTTGATAGAGATCTTTCTGGACTGCAAAGTCTGAATTACTTTTGTCATGTATCCTGCTTTAACAAATCTCCCATACTAGGTAGCCAGATTGGGAATGGTAACTTGCCTGGGTCTGGATGAAAAATCATACCCCCAGCGGAAGAGGTTTGGGAGATTCAACAGGGTGACAGGATTGTACACTGCAAGGAAAATTGGCTCTGAATACCAGTCTGCATAGGCAACAATGTGCTCCATGGATCAGCACTGATGGCTCCCTTTGTAGCTTATCACCAGTGGAGGGAAAGCAAACAGCAATGTGTCCGGTAATGCCAAGGAGATGTAATCTATGTCTAGTAACTGTGGCTCTGTATATCTCCTGAAGTGCCTCATGGTGTTCTCACTGGCCTGGGCTGCCACAAAATCCAAACCTGAGCCTGCCTGATTGTTATTGGCAGACTAAGCATGAAAATGCATTGTTACAGAGTATTAATTTGCTTTAATATGTGCCGGCAGATTTAACCCCTCATTCATGTCGTGACAGGGCTGGTTGTGGGGAACATAGATACATACATAGATACATAGACAGTGTCGGCAGATAAGGGCCTATGGCCCACCTAGTCTGCCCATTTGAGCTTGTAAGTTCAGTTTGTTTTCCTAGAAGTCTATTTCCCCTTACCCCTGACCTCTAGAATTCCTTTATGTCTATCCCATGCATTCTTAAATCCTGTGATTGTTTTAGCCCCCACCACTTCCTCTGGCAGGGTGTTCCACTTGTCCACCACCCGTTCTGTGAAGAAATTCTTTCTCATGTTTCCTCTGAATCGTCCTCCCTCCAACTTCATCCCATGCCCTCTAGTCCTGAAACATCTTTTTCGCTTAAAAATAGTGTTTTCCTGCACCCTGTTCCTCCCTGTAAGATACTTGTATGTCTCTATCATATCCCCTCTCTCCCTCCTCTCCTCCAGGGAGTACATGTTCAGTTCCTTCAACCTGTCTTCATAGGATTTGTGATGCAACCCATGCACCATCTTTGTTGCCCTCCTCTGAACCTTCTCTCCCTGTCTATGTCCTTACGTAGGTATGGTCTCCAGAACTGTACACTGTACTCCAGTGGGGGCCTCACTAGTGTCTTGTATAGCGAATTATGACCTCCTTTCCTGCTGGTGATGCCCCTGCTCATACATCCCAGCATCCTATTTGCTTTACCTGATGCCTTGTCACACTGTTTCTACCTTGAGGTCATCAGAGATGACAACCCAAGATCCCTTTCCTGCTTGGTGCATGCTCTATCCTCACCCCCAACTGATATATTGTGCCAGGGTTTTGTGCCCCATATGCATTATCTTGCACTTCTTTGCATTGAATTTCAACTGCCAAACCCTTGACCATTCTTCAAGTTTCTGCAGGTCCCTTCTCATTCTGTCTACACCCTCTGGTGTGTCTACTCTGTTACAGAGCTTTGTGTCATCAGCAACAGTGAAATTCTGCCTCTAGATCCTGTGCAATGTCACTGATGAAGATGTTGAATAGGACCGGTCCCAGCACTGATCCCTGTGGTACCCCACTGGTCACTCTTCCCTCTGTGGAGTGACAGCCATTTACCACCACCCTCTGTGTCCTGCCACCCAGCCAGTTACCTACCCACCACACTACTGTCCTGCCCACACCCATATTCCCCAGTTTGTGTAATAGTCTTCTATGTGGCACAGTGTCAAAGGCCTTGCTGAAGTCCAGATAGGCCATGTCCACTGCCCTCCCCTGATCAACCTCCCTAGTCACCCAGTCAAAAAATTCAATGAGGTTGGTCTGACATGACCTCCCCCTGGTGAAACCATGCTGCCTTGGGTCCTGTAGTCCATTGACAACCAGATGTTCCACCAATCTCTCCTTCAGTAGTGCTTCCATGATCTTTCCCACTACCGAGGTGAGGCTGACTGGTCTGTAGTTCCCTGCTTCCTCTTTGTTCCCACTTTTGTATAAGGGACTACATCTGCTGTCCTCCAGTCTTTGGGTACCTCCTTGTTTCCAGTGATTGGCTGAACAGGATAGCCAGAGGTTCAGCCACCACCTCTCTTAGTTCTTTAAGGACCCTGGGTGCACCCCATCTGGCCCCATTGCTTTGTCAACTCTTATTACTTCCAGTTCCTTTCAGGACCCTTTCTGTGTAAAGGGACTTGTGTCCATTTCTGCACCATTCTCACTCCTTGTACTCCCTTCAGACCCATTACCCCTCTTCCTTAGTAAAGACTGAGCAGAAATACCTGTTCAATATGTCAGCTTTACTGTTGTCATCCTCCACGCTGCTCCCATCCTCCCCTTCAGTCTAACTATCCCTCCCTTTGTCCTTCTTTTTTTTCACTTATGTACCTGTAAAGGTTTTGTCCCCTTTAACCACTGATTTTGCAATGTGTTCTTCTGTCTGAGCTTTGGCTTCCCTACTGACTTCCCTGCCTCCTTTGTTTCTCCTGGTACTTCTCCCTATCCCTTTCTGCCTGTGTCTTTGTATTGCCTGAATGCAGTCTTTTGGCTTTCACTTTCTTTGCTACCTCTTTGAAACCATAATGGTCTCCTTTCTTTTCTCTTGCTAACCTGCTTAATGCATAATTCTGTTGTTCTTATAATCCCCATTTTAAATACTGCCCACTGTTCCTCAATCCCTGATTCCTGTCCCATTCCCTAATGCCTCTTTTCAAGCATCTCCCCATTTTCCCAAAGTCTGCCCCCAAAATCCAGGATACGTGTTTTTGTGTGGTTTGGTTCTGCTCTTTCTGTGATTTCAAACCACAATGACTGGTGGTCACTGTTACCCAGGTGCTCCCCACTGTTACCCCCATCACACTGTCCCTGTTTGTGAGCACAAGGTCCAGTATTGCCTTCTGCCGAGTTGGTTCCATGACCAGTTGCTTGAGGAAGGCACCCTGAAGGAGTCCAGGATAAATCTGCTCCTAGTTGATGCTGCTGCTAGGGATGCTCCAGTCCACATCTGTGTGGAAGTTCCAAAACAGTACTACTCACTTTGTCAGCCATCCTTTGGATGGCTAGCATCAGCTCCCTATCTGTTTCTTTTCTCCTGGGCTGGTGGTCTATAGACCACACCTGTGTGGATGGCTGGCCCCATTTTCCTTTCCAGTTTAACCCACAGTATCTCTCCCCATTTTGTTCCTCCTGGATCTGTGTGGCCTTATGTCATTTTTCACATACAGTGCCACCTCCTCCTTCCTGCCTGCTCTGTCTCTTCTGAATATGTTGTAGCCAGGTATGGCCATCTCCCCAGTCATGGTTATCATTACACCAGGTTTCAGTGATGGCCAAATGTCCAGGTCTGACTGTACCATGACAGCCTCCAGATCTTCCATCTTGTTGCTAAGGCTCCTGGCATTTGCACACATGGCTTTCCATGATTTGACCTCCCTAGACTGCTTCACTGTTCTACTCCAGCCCTTCCTTGGTTGTCATTTATCCCTGGTTCTCCTTGCTGTCTGCCCTTCTGCTGAATTTTGCCCCTTTTCTGCTTATCCACCTTTTGGACACTAATCTCCAACTTTTGCACACTGCTTTGCAGAGATAGCCACTCCTCTGGTTCACTGGTTCCATTACTAGCTGCAGTGGGAGAGTTAGTTTGGCAGCAAGGTTGATAGAGGGATACAAGATCAACCAGATAAAAAATAGGAAATCTAACATGTCAGAATTAAAAAAAAAATTATTTTGATGGTTTGCTTAATTGGGACCTCTAGGTCCTGCAGCATTAAGGCAGTGGAGCCGAGAGTTCCCATTTTAAATGAAAGCTTGAAGTTGGGTTGACATCGGTAAGTATTTTAGATACAGTTTCTATGTGTACAGTAGATACACATCAATATACATGAATATAGAGTACTGCAATGTACTTTTCACACTAACATTGTATTTAAAAGTGATGATTAAACGTACAATGATATTAATCTGTGAGTATCAATGTGTAGTAATGCAACAAGATACAATCATGTTGCCCTGATTCTGTCCTAGTGTGTGTATGTGTATATATATATATATATATATATATAATTTAAGGCAGGGAGGGACTCTTAAGTACATTGCATCTGCCCTCACTTCCTAAGCAGGGATGAAATCAGCATGCTGTGCAAACATGTACCAATTTATATTGATTCTGTTCCCACTCTACTACCCAGCGTAGCTAGTGATCCCCTTGGTAAGCAGAAGTTTGTCTGGGCTTACCTTAAAGGCATGTGCTGTCTTCTTGTCCACTGTCTACTGGTAGACTGTTCCATAGATTCACGACCCTGTGGGAGAAAAAGGTACCTCATAATGTTCTTCTGAATTTACCACTCCTGAACTTCAGAGAGTGTGTGTGCCTGTCTAATCTTGTTACATAAAATGTTCATTTTTATGGCTGCATGGGTGGAACCCTGCAGATGTTTTGCTATCACTGTAGAAGAGAAAAGGAACAGGGACTGGATTTTGTCCCAGTCCTCTTCTACAGTGCAGTAGTCATTGCCCACAGTGCTCCACTCATTGGTGGTGTGTGGTGTTTTCCCCAACCCATCCCCTCGGCATCCACAGTCCCCCTCTGTGGCAGCAGTAGCCTCCCCCTCCATGGGCACACTATTTCAGGGTCATCAGAACCAGTACAGCTGCTTCACCATGGCCATACTACTTTTTCTGAACAAATAAAAAAAAAAACATTATATCACGACCCGACCCGAAATCGGCATGCAAGTCTTATCACTCTGCCGCAGCCTGCTGTGCAACAGCAGCTGCATAGAGTCACGTGGCAAAAGCACAGAGCTGGGAATGGTAATCTAAAAATCCAGCTCTGAATCCCATAATCTGCATTTGCTCACACTGCTGTATGAAGCCACGCAGCAAGAGCACAGTGCTTTGAACGGTAACCTTGAGATCCAGCATTGAATCCCATAAGATGCATTTACGCACTGTGCAGCAATGAGCAAGTCATTAAACCTTTATTTTCCTTAAGTTCTCTGTCTGATTCATCTACCTTTGTCATTGTTTCCTACTTATACTACACCAATGACAATATATTTAACAAGTGCAGTTATATTTATCACCCACGGGAGTACTATTTCAGAACTGTTAGAACCAGTACAGTTGCTCTGGCCATAGCTGTACCACTTTTTCTGAAAAAAAAAAATCTTCCTTGTAACCTGACCTGAAATCAGCATGCAAGTCTGTCACTCTGCCATAGTCTACTGTACAACAGCAGTTGTATGCAGCCGTGCGGCAAGAGCACAGAGCAGTGAATGGTAACCTAGAGATCCAGATTTGAATCCCATAATCTGCATTTAGTCACTGTGCTGTACAGAACCATGCCACAAGAGCACAGAGCTGTGAATGGTAACCTTGAGATCCAGCTTTGAGTCCCATAAGATGCATTTACTCACTGTGCAGCAATGAGCAAGTCATTAAACCTTAATTTTCCTTAAACTCTCTGTCTCTGTCATCTATTGTTGTCATTGTTTCCTACTTATACTGCACCAGTGGCAATATATATATATCTTTTTCTCAAATAGTACACTTTATTGAAATATCATACATGGTTAAATCCTACATATACAACTAAGACACTACACACAAATGGACAATAACAGTAGTTCAAATGTGCACGTTGCTATTCACCCCTTACACAGAAGGGTGCGGGTACAGCTTGTTTCAGCACTGGATGCTATGCTTAATCTGATTGTCATCATTTATTTATTACATATTAACATGATGAGGTCATGTGGGAGAAACTGTACCTCCCTGATGTCGGGTATGTGGGACACTCAAGCACAGATGGGTTCGGTAACTATAAGGAGGGCCTCAAGTGTGGCCCATCTGGTTTTGTATACCCTGGGAGTGTGGCGTATATGGTGGATCATCTTCTCCATGTATAGGGCTTCTAGTGTCATGTTGTGCCACTCCACGTATGTGGGGATGATGTCATCCATCCAATGTCTGACAATGAGTTTTTTGGCCATCGAAGCGATAAGAGCTATGTGGAATTTCCTCACCCCCATGAAAGGGTCAAGGTGAAATCCTAGTAAGCAACACTGGAGTGAAAGCCGGTTCTAGACCCAATATTGGATCAAGAGTTCTGAAAATTGATTCCCAAAGGGGCTTGGTCTTAGGGCAGTCCCACAGGATGTGTTTAAGGATTCCTTTACTTCATTTACAATGAGAGTAGTTTTTGGACTCTAGCTTTCCCATTTTGTGTAGTTTGGCCAGTGTGTAGTACAGATTGCGGTTAATTTTGAATTGCATTAGATGGATACCATCAGATTTTAGTAGTGTGAATGTGTTTTTCCAAAGTGAGTTCCTGCTACCTGGGGAGTCTAAGTTCTGGAACTCGGATTGCCAGTATGTGCATTTATCAGAATTTAGGTCAGTTGAGGAGGCCACTAGTTTTTTATGTATGAGGGAGGGAGCATGTCGTTTCTCGGCAAGATCATATAGCTCATCCCATTTTTGGAAGTTCTCAGTGTTCCATTATTTGGAGCCCAGGGACGCTGTCAATATGTGTTGCAGTTGTAGAAAGGGAAAGATTGGAATGTTGGATGGTGCTTTTTGTTGTTGGAGTTTCTGAAAGGAGAAGAGTGTGTTGGCGAATATGAGGTGTTGAAGATTTCATATTCCATTGTGTTTTATGAAGTTGGGGGGACTACTGCTTTCTGGATTGTGAAGTTGGGGTTGCCAGGCAGTGGTTGCTGTGGGTCATGGCATAGGTTAATGTCTAGTAGGCATTGGAGTTCCCTACATACTTTATTGGAGTCCATGATCGGCGAATTCCTGGGGGTATACTGGTTAGGGCCTTGAGATTAATCCCAGCTTTTATACACAGGTCTATTTCCATGTGCCCCCACTCGAGCATGTGGAGGGTGGCTTCTACTGGCTCTCCTGTCTTCTCCATCACAGGAACTTGGTGGCATGGGCTGCTAAGTAGTAGAGTTTAAAGTCCAGGAGTTGTAATCCTCCCAAGCTTTTGCTATGTGTGAGCTTGTTGTAGCTATTCATGGTGTTTTACTGTTCCATAGGAACTGGGTGAGGGCCAAGCACAGCTGTGAGAACCAGGTTGTGGTTATGGTTTACCTGTCATTTTCATAGGGTATAGGACTCTGGTGATGATGTTCATTCTGATTACATTAATGTGTGCCCATAGTGTGAGGGGGAGGGTTGACTATCTTATTAAGTCCTGTTTAATCATTTTGCACAGATCTTCCAGGTTCTTGTCATGCATGAGCTTGGCATTTTGGGAAAGGGTGATTCCCAAGTAGCTCACACAATTCGGGTTCCATTTGCCCCCCCCCCACTGCCTAGTCACAGGTTTGAAGTGAGGTGGTTAAGGGGCATGATTCAAGACTTTGAAATATTTCATTTGCATCCCACTATTCCACTGAATTCCTCTAGCAGACTGCGGGTAGGGGATATGGAGGAGTAGGGATTTTCAATGTGTAGGAGTATGTAATTTACATATGAAGATATTTTGTATCATTGGCATCCCACTAATACTCCTTGGATGTTCCCATTCAGCAGGAATTTCCTGGTTAATAGTTTGATGTACAAGCTAAAGAGGTAGGGGGAAGGGGACAGCCCTGTCGTGTGCCTGTTTTCAGTTCAAGAAGGGGGGAGAGGATCCCATTACAGAGGATTCTGGCTGAGGGTTGAGAGTATAGCAATTTAATCCATTTTATGTACTCGTCTGGGAACCCGAATTCCACAATAGTCTCAAAGAGGTATTGCCAGGAGACCTTTTCAAAGGCCTTTTCTGCATCTAGGGAAAGTCAGGCAGTGGGTGTGTTTGAGTTTTTGGTTGCCACTAGACTGTCTGAATGTTTTTTAAGTGATCCAAGGCAAGCGTACTCTTCATGAAGCCCATTAGTTGGGGGCCAATCAGCTTCTCCACAGCGCCCTCCAATCTAGTGGCTAGTACCTTTGTTAAGATTTTCAGATCCTGCTGAGCAAGGAGATGGGCCTATAGTTTTCCGGAGAGGTTGGGTCTTTGCCAGATATGTGGGTTAGTTTAATGGTGGTAGTGTTGCTCGGATAGTGCTTTTGTGGAGCCAACTATCCTCAGTCGGATAGTGCTGATATCCGACCTAGGATCCGGCAAATGAATCTGGTGGTCAGATCCACTGGATCCAAACTCAGAACATTGAATCTGGTGGTTGAATCCATTGTATCCCACCTCAGTTAGTTGGATCTGATTGTCAGATCCACTGGATCCCACCTCAGATAGTTGGATTCGATGATCAGATCCATCAGATCCCTGGTTGGATCCTTCAGATCCAGGTCGGATCCTCAGATACCTTGGATACTTACAGTGGATCCTAGGAGGTCAGATCCTTGGTTGGATGTCTATGCTATCCAAGGCTGTCTGACTTCCGACCAAAATGATGGCATCCAATGGTATCCAAATTTGTAGGATACTATCCGAGCAATACTAAATGATGGCTTTTTGTAAGTTGGGGTCTAGTGGTCTAAGCCATTGGATTTGTTGAACAGTCTGGTCAGGGGTGCTATGATGGTATCCACCATTGCTATATAGAAGTTGGGGGAGAATCCATCTGGTCCTGGGGTATTGTCAAGCACTATGGAGGAAATGGCTCAGTGTACCTCAGTCTCTGTTAGTGGGGCACCGATCGTCTTATGGATTCCAGCGGGTAGTTTGGGGAGCTGGACCTTCTGCAAAAAGGAGTGGATATCCCTCAAGGGGGCTTCCATCACATTAGAGTATAGAGCTTGAGAAAAGCCCTGAAATACAGTAGCTATCTTCTGGGGGTGCATGAGCAGATCTTGGCTCATGATTCTGATGAAGATTATTGCTCTACACTATTCCTGTTGTTTAATCCTGAGTGCCAGCAGCTTGACTGCTTTTTCCCCTTGATTCACATATGTGGTTTCGGCCCTGAAGATGGCAAACTCTGCTTATTCCCGAAGGAGCTCACCATATTTGGCCCTGGCTGTACTGAGTTGCAGTTGTATATTTGAGGAAGGGGCATCCAACACAGCTCTCTTGAGGCGTTTGTTCTCTTTGAGAAGTGACTGGTACTCAGCCTCCCTCTTCTTTGTTTTTGCAGTGGCTAAACGGAATAGTTCCCCTCTTAGGGTGCATTTGAAAGCTCCCCATAATAAATTTTGGGTAGGAACTGAGTTGTTCTCTTCAAAGAATGCTTTTGTAGCTTCTGTTATTGTGTATAAGCAGTTCTGGTCTTTTAACAGGGAGTTGTTTATTCTACTCACTCTGTCACGCTCTAAGCTGTGCAGGGGCATGAAGGTTAGATTGACTGGGTTATAGTCTGAGATGGTTTTGGCCATGATTTCACAGGAGGATGTCACCTTCAGGATCTCACAGTTTTCTAAGATATAGTCAAGTCTTGTCTGGGAGTTGTGTGGGATAGACTAGAACATAAATTCCCTAGCGTTGGGGTGCAGAAATCTCCATATGTCCACTAGATCCATGGAGTTTGTTAACTCTCCTAAAGCCCACTGGGCTGGTGTGAGATCCATTTATTTGGGCTTAGATTTTTCCAGGTTGTTATTAGGGACTTGGTTCCAGTCCCCACAATGAAGCTTGGGGAGGGTGGGAGGGAGCCGAGGGGAGAGGAGTGCAGTGAAGAAATGGGAATCGTCAATGTTCAGTCCGTAGATTGCTGCTAGGGTGAGTTCTAGTCCATCGAGTTTACCTCTAACAACTATATATCCCCCCTCTGGATCCACTGTTTCTTCTAATAGCTGAAAGTCAGTGTTTCTGAGGATGAGTATTGTCACTTCTGCCCTTCTGTTGTTCTTTCCCGCCATGGAGGCCTGACCCACCCATTCCCTTCTCCATAGTAAAGCCTGTTTGGCTGGTGTGTGTGTTTCATGGAGGAATGCAATTTGTGTTTTGAGATCTTTCAGGTGCTGGAGTACCTGGTGCCTTTTTTCTTTGGTTTGGGCCCCTTTTATGTTCCATGTTGAACAGGTATACTGCTTAGCCATTAGCTATCCATGCGAGTGTACCGCTGCCTCAGGAGATGGAGTTGGGGGGTTTCTGGTGGGGAGCAATATGTCATGTTGGTAACGAGGATGTACTCGTGTGAACCAGGGTCTTTTCTGGGGTGGAGCGATGTGTTGCCGAGTCATTGTGAATCTCCCTGCCACCAGGCATCAGGACAGGTGCGTCAGCAAATACAGATAGGACAACAGTAAACAGCTTGAACTACTACAACAGAAGTTAGACAATACTAAACTACATAAACTACTAACTACTATATAGAATAATTCACAAGGAGAGGCTTGGTCAGTCCCCACCTCCCTGCTCTCTTGGCATCAAAGGTATTGTTGGGGTTGACATTGCTTCAAGTCTGTTGGTCCGTGAGGGGCTCTCATGATGGTCACCCCCTTTGTCCACGGCATACACCTGATTACGTGCAAGTTAATACTGTGTTGTGTTGTTATTTGGTTCAGTTTCCCAGCTTCTAGGTAGGGTAGGGGGTGAAATCTCCTCCCCTCTTCATCCCATTATGCCAATTGACGCTCCTCCTGTGGAGTAATTAGGTGACCTTTGTATGGTGACCTGAATGAGCTCTACGTACAGTATAAGCGATACAATCATTGCCATTGCTTCAATTCACATGAGCTACCCCTCCCCCTTCCCTAGGCAAAGCCTCTTTCTGTCCATAAATAAACACTTGAGTAGGTAGATGTGCAGCAGCTCTGAGTGTGAGGAGTTCAGCAAGCCTGTTTTTGGATTGGTTCTACATCATCCCCGGGATTTTTCCCCCCATTCAAGCTGTCTATGGTTGAGCTACGTGGAGTCCCCTAATGTCCATTTTGGGGGGGGGAGGCGGCCTGCTATGGATCACAGTGGTGTTTCCATCGGGGAATCTGGTAGCTCATTATGGTGGGGGGGGGCACTCTGTGTTAATGGTGTTTCTGTGTTCAGCAGGGGAGTGGTGTCAGCTATTGGGGGGAGATCGCCTTCAGTCTGCCTTTTTTGGAAGTAGTAGATAGAGTGACTAGCGGGCCTCACCTATCCACATGGGCACCTGTTTTAACAGCAGTCCGGGGTTGCCCATTAGAGCAGTCCTCTCTCTGGCTTACATTGCTTATAAGGGGAGGCAGAGCTGTTTGGGTACCGAGGAAGGTACAACAGTATGCAGGGGGTCAGAAGGGGGGTGCTCTGGAGCAAAGGGGAGACAGCGCAGTTGAGCCAGAGGGGGTTGCGCTTATCGTTAAAGGGGTGTAGTGGGCATTTCCAAGGAGCACAGTTGGACAACCTGGCTTGGTGAAAGCTTGGCTATTTTGGAAGCTCAGTGGTGTCCATCCCCTCTTCTGAGCCATGGCTTGAGCAGGTCAAATGCTGCAGCAGTAGTCCCTTTCCCGCTGAAGGCACCTTATGTATATGCTCTGTGGTTGAGGGTGTTGTTTTGATGAGGGTGGCTACAGGGCGTGGTGGAGGAGTGGCAGCCATGGCTGGGCCACCTCTCTGGTCCCCTGTACCTCTGCCAACACATATTCCTTTGGATCGCCTGTCACTCACCCCCACACCAGTTCCCATAGCCCCGTGTATTCTATGCAGCCATACACAGTGTTGTGATAAAGAGCTTTTCATGGTGCTGGTACATAAGGAGAAAATGGTCTCCCAGGCATTAGTAAGGGAGGATCTATTATGTCTGACCCCCCGGTACAGATTGGTACTGTACGACCACCCTGGTGGTAGTGGTCACTTTGCTAGGATCTGGGATATCACCTCTCCTGATTTCCACAGGACAGTCCTGATTTGGGCAGCTGTGTCCTGCTAAAAAAAACAAAACAAAAAAAAAACCATGAAGAATACAAGAAGTCCTGACTTTATAGTGAAAAAAATGTATTTTCTAACTTTCCACTAAATGTTACAGAAAACTGTAATACCCCAACCAAAACACCCTTCAATGACAAGAAACAGCAGAAGCAAACAAGAAACTACAATATGTAGCCTTTATTTCTGATTATATAGACAGCAAAAAGAAAAGGTCTGTTGCAGTGGTCTAGGTCACATATTGTCCTGTGAATAATCATGTTTCAGTAAGAAGTGTCTCACTTTGGGCTTCTTAAAAGGTGGTAACCTTAGCCAGCGTCCATATTTCTATCTGCATTTCTAGGTTAGCTGGCCGATTCCCAGAGGGCCAGATTGGCTAGATCCCTCTGGACTAATATTATTTTGGGTAGGAAACCTTCTGTCTCTTTTATTTGTTTTGTACCAGTGCAACGTTTAATCCAGTTTATTTTACTGTGACTGGGGACCCTGCAAGTCGATAGTGACTGCATAGCTCAGACCAGTAGGGATTTAATATCTGTTGAACAGCTGGGTTCCAGAAGGCTCACCCTACCTTGGGTTTCATGAATGGTGGCCTCAGTGGGAGATTTAGCTTGCTCGGGGACACTGTGACTGCTCCTGGAATTGAAGTCATAGTGATAGATGTAGGGTGCGGCTGCTGGGGGATCTATTCTCCTGTATGAGCAGGGTTCCAGTCCTTTGTTTCTTGAACAGATTCAGGGGTATGGGATATCAGGTTTCGCTCAGCAGGTGCATTCTCCCACCAGGGTGGACTGAACTCCCCATTTTGTGAGTTTGGGTCTGTTGGACATCTAGTGTTGTTGACCCTTCCCCGGGAGATGATTTCCGCTGAGTGGTAGGGCATTGATCATAGGATCTGGTGGCGTTGCCCTAGTGAAACCAGCATGTACAGTACCTAGCATATTTCCCTAACCCCATCTACTGCAGCACGGCAGAACTGGGTAGTCATGAGTGGAGTGCTGTGGAACTCAAATGCTCTAATATCACTCTCCCTCCACCCCCTTCCTCCACCCCTCCCCTTGTGAGTAATTTCTTGTCCTTTTTGGTTTTCCCTTTTTTTAGCTATTTATTTATTATTTTTGTCCATTTATTTTATGTGGTTTCATCTCCTTGTGGTGTTCACCTGACCGTCAGCCCCACATAGTCTCCAGAGCGGGTTTTAGCTGCCTGCATGCTCCAGAAGTGTGTATTTATAAATATGGCTTGGGTCTTTTGAAGGGAGCAGTGTGGGTATCTAGGCTTGCTTCAGCTATGTTTGGCTGCATGGAGAAAACCTGGAGGGTGGCTGTTACTGGAGGGTGTGTGGGAAGCTTTGAACCAGTCCAGAACCATAGCAGATGACTCTAATATTGAACACAAGTACCCCAGTTCTAGTGCTATAATTATTTTGAGCATAATGTTCACTACAGTTTGAAGGTGTCTGAGAGCTACATCATCTGCAGGGACAGGTGTAGTGATGAGTTTCCGTCTGCTGTCCTTTTGTGGTGGTTTCTCGGGGGGGGGGGTCCGTTTGAGATGAGTCTTGTGAGGGATCCGGTAAGGGATGGCTATTTCATCAGATGGTAGGGGAACAGAGTTTCCAGAAGGTGTCACACAGTTATAGAGATTTGATCAGTCCGTGATCACAGCTTTGGGACATCTGGCAAGTGGTCTGTGCAATTGGCAGGGGAAAGCTGCACTGGCAACACAGAAAAGAGAGTCTTTGGCAGAAATGTCTGTTTTGGGAAGAAGAAATGGTGTGGTCTTGGGAGTGCATCCTTTGTTTCCAAGTGGTGCACACTGATTGCCATATTGGGGGTAGGATACCATTCAGGGCACTCAGGCCTTAGGAAGCTTTAAGAGTCCCCTCAGAGTCATAGAGGTTGGAAATGTACCATTGTTAGTTTCAGTCCTGTTCCCTGTACATTTTGGGCTAGGTGAGCCCATTTTGTATCACGGTATTCTGAGTGCGCTATCTGTCAGTTCAATCAAAGTGTTGTTGAATGATCCAATCAGGGGGCATGGATGTTAGTTGCTGTGGTCTGAGGAGCTGAAATTGTGAGAGCTGAGCTTGTGGGCTTCTATACTTAAAAAGTTTTTAGATCTTTGTTTTCTGTGAGCTCTTCCCAGGCTTGGGCACTGGAACAGCAGGAGGTCCAGGAGCTCTTTATGGGCTATGTCAGCATTGAGGAATTCATGCGTGCCCTTAGGGGTAGTAATAATTAGCCATTTTGGGTAAAGCATCCGGAAGGGTATCTGGGCTTTATGCAGTGCCTTTGTTATGTCCCTCCCCATATGTTGTTTGCTTTTCCCATACCGCAGGTGTAACATCGCTATACATATGAAATCTGTGACCCTTCCAGGAGAGCACTCCTTTTAACCTTGCCTTGAATTGTATGTGCTGCTTCAGAAGGAAGGTTTGGCATTTCATAATTATCACCCTTGGTTGGTCAGCATGTTTGGAGGAGGCAGGTATGATCTGTGTACAAAATCCAGGAGGCATGTGGAGTTCTGGGGTGGTGGGCCCACAACATAGGACAATAGTTTCTGGATGAAGTCCACAAGGTCCGCACCTTCCGCTTGCTCTGGGATTCCCATGATCACAATGTTATTTTTGTGGGTACAGCTTTCTTTTCCTCATATCACAGTTTATACACCTGCTGTGGCGACTTACTGGTGGGGGCATCCAGCCATCGGCCCTGCCCGCCATGACAGCAGCAGGCTTACTCGAATGATGGGGGGTCCAATACAGCCATCGCTGACTCACTGGGGGCTTCTCTATGCCCTGCCTAGCTGAGCTGGCCCCAGACCCCCCAGCGTGATTCCATGACAGTCCTCTCAGCACCACAGGGCACAGCCATCAAGCTGCTTTGGTTGCACCCAGCCATTTTCCTCCAGTAGGTCCCCGATGGAACACAGACGTGCAATGATGTCCATGCACTGATGTGCAGACATCCACCGCGTTCCACCTCTGCTTGACACCTGCATCTGCAGTGCCCCCAGGTGTCCTCAGGGACCGACGCAGCATGGTGTGTTACCCCAACTGACCCCAGGACTAGGAGAGCTGTCTGTGGACTCTCGATCCTTGTCCTCCCCTGCCAACCCCCAACAATCCAGGCTCATTCCAGAATCCAGGTCACTGGCATGGCGCAAGATGTGGCGTCCAGTGCCTGAACCCTCAGTGCCACCGCGCCGGCATGTGGGCATGGCTTTCTTGATCATCCAGTCTGTCCTCCAACTTATTCAGTTTTTTTTTTTTTTTTTTTATGGTAATTAATTCTGAGTGTTCCTTTGCCAGTTGGTCCTCAGTATAACTTATTCTGCTTTCCGCATCCACTGCCCTTGTTTGTATGGTCTCCATGGATGGTTTGATGGTTTTCAGGTCGGTGGCTACCTCGTACAATGTCAGCTTCATATCTGCCAATTCTGAGAAAAGTTTGTCTAAGTGATCCAGCTAGTCCAGTTTTAGTAGTTTGTTTGAAAGTAGCTCGTTTAAGTCCATGGTTGGCAGAGATTCAAGCGGAGAGTCCTGTTTCAGGCATTTGGATGGCTGACTTGTCTGCTGCGAGTTGGTTTAACTAGAAATTCCATTTATGTTGTCTTTGATTGATCAGTCTCGCTGATTTTTGGGAGTTCAGTCCTGATCATATTCATCTAATAAAGTGAAACTTTAAAAAGATTTTGGATCAGTATTAACCTGTTTAAAGCCGTGTTTTTGTTGGTATAATGGGAGCTCTGAAAGAAAGCAGCCGATCAGTGTGAGTGTATCACGTGACTCCCCAATGCAATACATTTAACAAATGCAATTAAATTTATCACCAGAATCAACTGGAGGGGTGGAATACAGTTGAAAACTCTTGCATGGCATATTTAAAAAGGGACTGACAATGGGCTGTAAAGCCAGCAATACAGACAGAAGGCATTATTGCCAAATAACTTTTTCATTTAGATGACTGTTGTAAAACCTAATAACTTATATCTGATTTTATTAAACACATAAAAATGCACGCTAACCAGACACAGTTAGTATGCCTCACTTACTAAAAAAAAACCCTCAACAGAAAATATTTTAAAAGAACTGTTTATAGTGTAACAGTTTATACTTTTAACAATCATTACTGCCTTGGCCGCAGTTCAGAGAAGGCTGAGATCTGACTTTGTTTTAATAAAAGCCTTGATATGGTGTGTTTACAACAAGTACCTGGCTGATGGGCTTCCATCTACACCATTTCTCCATTGCTCCACCCCCACTGCTTGACACCATTGTTTATATATATGAGCTATGCAATATTGTTGGGTGGCAGTCAGTACTTTCAGCATTTCTATTCTGGATTTCTGGCTGCAGTTCTCACTTTCCTCTTAGCACCCAATCTAGAATATTCTAATGCCAGACAGAGTCAGTCTGCAAGTGAGCATCCTCCTCTTTGCCATATAACAGGGCAGTAGCTCTCTCAGTGGCAGCAGGATGAGAGCCAGAGCTACTAGGAAAGTGATGGGAAAGTGGCCCCGGACCAAGTGATGGAGGCAAAGAGTAAATAAGCTACCTGGCTACCTTACCAACTCTTTTCAACTCACAAAGAAAACGGAGTCGCTACCACTTCTTCAGATAGCCAGTCCAGGAACTTTTTTTTTTCTCAGAATACATACTGTACATGGCTAACACCTTTTTGGCTATGAACCAGTGGAGATGGTTTGCTTTGTATGGAGTGTTGTGGGGATGAACTGATGCAGGTGGAGCAGCATATTTGCACACTGCCATAAAATGCCTGCACAATCCCAGAAAGACAGGGATTGTTGTAAACCACAGGGAGCAATTTACAATGCTCTAGCAGGTGTTTATATCACACCAGGTTCTGCACTGCTGCAACAGTGACCCATTTAGCACATGCTTAGATGACTTTTCTTTCAGCACAGCAGGCAGCTGTTCAGAATGAGTCTGTTAAAAGGAAGCAGTATTAGATTCCAGAACTTCTTGTGTTAGATTACAGAATGTAAATCAGACATATTGTTATGCATTAGTGAAAAAAAAACCTAGACTGGGGTGTGTCAGGTTGTGAGACAATGAGGTGGCTGGATGTCAAAGTGCAGCCAATGGTGCTTAATCTGGCTGATTATGAATGTTTTCAACTAGAAATCATAATTTTCACAGGAGTCTCACCTCTCCAATTAGGTGCTCAATTTTGCCATTTTGAATTTTTGATGATGCTGTTTGCCAACACTCCCTTTCAATCTCCATCCCCAGCTATGTCACTTCCTTTCCACTTTTTAGCTGAGTTCAGTGCCACCAGCAGAGGTTCCTTTATTGCCCACTGAGCAGACTGAGAGTAAACTCTAACCTTTACCACCATCTCAGCACTCTGCCGCCCCCCCTACTCCTCACGATCATAGCAACCACCCGCCACAACCACACACAAACTTACCAGCAGTGGTTGCCCAATCTTGCTATCAGTATCCCACCTCCCTCCAAAAGTATTTAAAAATATCGCCCCACCCTTTCCCACTCTATGTGCACCCTACCACCCACCCCACCCACCACTGTCACCCTCTCTGTCCCTCATCATGGCACCTTTGTCTTAAATAGAGCTGATTTGTGTGTGCATATTGGAGTTATATGAATATATGTAAGTGTCATCCTCATATAGCCAAAAGAGTTTCTGCCTAATGCTCACCACAAACTTTGTTTTTATTTTTAAACACTGTGTATTATTTATTACAGCATTACACACTAACATCAACTACAATAACTATCAAATTAATTAAAATTCCACTACTTTTTATAGGGAGGAGACAAGAAGGGAAACACGTCTGAATCACTTCTGAAGCTGCTCTAATTTAGCATAAATCTGAACAATAATAAATGTAATTGTCATGAAAAAACAAACATTTAAGAAAGCCTATCTCTGTTTCTTGGCACAATTGTTCCTCTACTATGGTAGCATTAGCTAGCATTAGCTCTTCCTCTAATATGATAGCATTAGTTGTAGCCAGTTAACCATCAGAGTGAGGGGTACCATTACTTTCTTTTGCAGTATATGCATTAGCTGTCATTTGGTCTCGGGGCAAATGCCCTTTTCCATTTGTTGTTGTCTTACTGAAAAACTGATCTCTGCCAATTTGTGGAGCAGGCAAGATAATCACTAGGCAAGGCAAGGCAGTTTTTTTCTTTCTGCTATTGGAGTACCTAATTGTAAGTGTCTTACCCTTAAGCAGCTGTTGTTATGTAGTGCCCTCTGCCCAATGAAAATTAACTTTGGAGAAGCCTTTTCCTCTATTGAAAAATATAATTGTTCCCATGGTAAAACTGCAATACGTGCATGATCCCATCAGTAAAAAAACAAGCAAACAATAATTAAATTCTAGTTAAACAAAAAATGCATATGCTTAATATGCAGCATGTCTGAGGTTATAATGATTTTTACTGGTTCATCTGTTAATCATGTTCCTATCGGTGTAATGCATAAACCATTAATTATTGAAAATTCAGTGTGATAGTCATAAACTGATATCCAAAACACTTATAGTATTTTCAAGTAGTTTTAATTTGGGAGGAGCAGTACCATATGTGTGTGTGTGTGTGTGTGTGTAGGTATATTATTAATGCTTCTCCACTAGTCCTCTCTAACTGTAAAAATCTTCTTTTTTAATACATGGTTTCCAGGTAAGAATTTCAACTGAACTTTGCGTCATGCACAGCTGTGAACAAGCATCTTTGAAGGCAGCCTGGGGTCTTTCATGGATCATAGCACATGACAGCTGATGATATAGACCCCCCGATCTTCTGGGGCCCTAGCAATTGCTCTTGGTGAGTTTGGGGGCTTTTATAGAACATTAAACTATAAACACACTCTTTTCTACCCCTGACTCCTGGGGATTTTTTTCCCCCTGAAGTTAGGGATGTGGGAAACTCTGTCTGGCCTTAGAGTTTGCAGCTGCAACTGGGTTGGGGGAGGCAGCTTGCTGACCAACAATGCAATCAGCCGCCCAGACACCCATCCCATGATAAGCAGCATAATTACAATGTCCTATGTGAAACAGTTTTATATATTTATTTTTTATTTTTATTTAGCTTTTGTTGACCGGGTAAGTGCACTAGACAAATCCTGCCTATTTTCAGGAACGACCCAGGGGAAGGGGATACAGATGAATGCCAACTGACCTTGAACCAGATTAAAGGCTGGGGGTCTTGGAGTGGGGTGACACTAGGTCCCTTGATGGTCTGGAGGTCTAGATGCTCTGTGGTAAGCTTGAGAGCTTTTATTGAAGATTAAGAACACTTTTGTTATGTTTTTCCTACACCTGACATCTGAGAATACATTCATTTTTCCCCTTGAGTTATGGGTGTGGGACACTCTGGCTGCCAGAGTCTCCCACACCCCGAGGAACAAATCATTTTCCCTGGACTCTGGGGTAGGAAGGAAATAAAAGTGTGTTAATCTTCAATAAAAGTCCCAAAAGTCACCACAAAGCATCTAGACCTCCAAACCTTCTGGAGGCCTAGATGCCCCCAGACCCCCAGCCTTTATATAAATATGTTTCACAGGACATTGTAATAATGATCATCATGGGGTTGGTGGGTGGTCAATGGCATTGTTGCTTAGCCAGATGACTCCCCCCAGTTGCAACTGCATGCTCTAAGCCCAGCCAGAGGCTTCCACACTCCTAATTCCATGGGAAAAATGTTTTCCCCTGGAGTCAGGGGTAGAAAAGACACAACAAAAGTGTGTTTTATCTTCAATAAAAGCCCCAAAACTCCCCACAGAGTATTCAGACCCCCAGAGCTTCTGGGGATAGTTCACCATGTTCAATTTTACTGTGGCCATCTTACATACTGTGGACTTTCCTGCCATGAGTTCCATGATCGCTTTTTTGTATGGCAGCCCCTTGAGCACCCTTAATGCACAATTGCAGCTGTGTGGGCTCTGACCAGGGTATGTTTCCTGTGTAACCCCAAGAAGTTCACATGCTTTTGCCTTTGACAACATTACAAGATTATAACATAAGGTCAAAGGCAAGAATGTAAAAAGATGGTGTTAACAGTTTTAAAGAAATATTTCACTAAATCAGAGACTAGCAGTAATATACAGACACTCAGTAGCATTGGTTGAGTCCCAGATATGATATCAGACAATAAATGTCTAAGGCCCTGTACACACTAGACTTTCTAAACCATTTTAAGCAAGTTAAAATGGTTTAAGAAGCACTAACATGGTTTTTGGCCACATCACAGCATGATTTTAAACCATTTTTAAAAACCATGCTAGAACCCTGCTAGTTACCTAGTCTTTAGACTGGTTATAAAAATGGTTTAAGTTAAACATGGTTTGAGTTACTAGTGTGGACGTGCTGCTTGGCGCTGGGCTTCTAGTTGTGATATGCACAATATTGGAATTGCTTGTTCTGCTAGGATACACAGCCATCTATAGCACAGTTGTAGGCACAGTAAGGTTCTTAACCCCAAAAAGTACCCAATGTGGACAGAAACAGGGTTGAAGAACCATGTTTAGACACAGTTTCATCACAAAGTGGATGCTCTGACACAGTAAGACTTAAACCAGTTTATAAAATGGTTTTCAACCTGCTTTCACAATTGTGTACAGGGCCTAAATGTGATAAAAAGAATGTATTTAGGTAAAATTTTATTTTAATACAGGTAATACATGTCATTTGGACAAAATCCAGTTTACAAGACAGACCTGTGTAAGTTCCTATCTAATACATACAATAAGGTTCCATATTAAAAATAGACAAAACATTAAAGACAACAAAATAAAACTAAAATAAATCCTTATAAATTATTCTAAAAGAAAAAACTCAACAATTTTCACAAATTACAAGAGATGTTCAACAATCACAAATATGAGTATTTAACTCCATTATAGTATGAATAAATGAAGAATGATTTGTAATTTCCCTTACATTTGCTGGGAGAAGATTTCAAAAACTAGCAGCTTGATGAATCAAAGTCGATCCCCATATTTATTTGGAGAATTTCCTACAAATATTTTATTTAAATGAACTGATCTAGTTAATAACCTGTTTGAGTAGTGTTTCACTGGAAACAATAATAATGAAATTGGATGGTTCACCGATAAACATTTCATTTTATGAATTAAAGTTAACCAATGACACTGGTAACTTATATCCACAGGTAACCAGTTCACTTTACTTAACAATGAACAGTGATGTGTACGATAATTCCCCTTTAATACATATCTAGCCATACGATAGTACGTTTTATCCAGTTTAGTCAGTAGTGCTCTATTAGCTTTCCTATATATCAATTCTCCATATCTTAACACTGGAATAATTAACTGATCAGCCAACTTTTTCCTATCTATTGTTGTTAAACATTCAGTGCTTCTTCTTAGTGCCCCAACCCTTTTGTTAACTTTTTTGACCAGTTCTAAAATATGACTAGAAAAGGACATACGTTCATCAAATTTAACCCCCAGATAACTATAATCCTTAACCTGTTGTAAATTAACTGAAATTCCTGTATAAATACAAAGTTTATTAGTAGCATCACCACTTTTTTTTTATTGAAAATCTCATACATTTTGTTTTTTTTTCATTCATAATTAATTTTGACCTGGTGAACCACCCCTCAATCCTCACAAAATCAGATTGCAGGTTTAATTGTAATACATTTTCTGTTTCCTCAGATGTAATAATTACCATATCATCTGCATATAATCGAATCTCTGTATGCTCCATAATTTGTGAAAGACTATTTATAAACATTAGAAACATAAGGGGTCCCAAGATTGATCCCTGGGGAACACCTCTATTAACACCTCTACTCTCCGATAAACATCCCTGCACCTCTACCCTCTGAGAGCGATTACCCAGATATGATTTTAAACAATTTAAAGGGTCATCCCTAATACCTATCTCCTGCAATCTCTCAATAAGCAAAGGGTGGTCCACCAAGTCAAAAGCTTTTGAAAGGTCTACAAAAATGACCGCCGTCTCCATATTATTTCCTAAAGACCTGTTTAACAGGTCACTAAATTCCAAAAGAGCTGTTGTAGTCGAATAATTTTTTTGAAACCCACATTGTTTTGTTGTTAACAAGCTATATTTTTCCAAATAATCCATGATCTGTATAGAAACAAGTTTCTCCAAACTTTTTGATTAAACGGGTAATAAGGCTATAGGCCTATAATTGTTAACTTCCGCCACATCTCCCCCTTTATGAATTGGTTTTACTCTACTTTCTTTCCAAGATAAGGGAAAATAACCTATCTGAAGACTCCAGTTAAATAAGTATGTAATAATTGGTGCTATATTAGAAGCTGCTATCTTCAAAAATCTATCTTCTAGACCATCATTTCCAAAGGATTTGTAAATGTTTATTTTTTGAAGTACTTTATAAACATTAGTAACAGTCAACATTTTAAATCTAAATGGGGGAGGTCCATTACATGAAGATTTTATTTTGATTTGTTCTGGGTCTGATTGGTAGGGAACTTTGCAATTAGGAAGATCAACAAAAAAATCATTTAGTGCATTACAGATGTCCTTCGAATTTTCAATAAAAGTGTCGTCATATTTTAACCTAGATATTTCTTCTAAAGAATTAGATCCTGGGTTGGTCAATTTTTTTAATCACTCTCCAAAACTGTCTCGGATCAGTACTCATATCAATTTTGTTTTTGTAAAAGGAAATCTTTGAAGCTTTAATTAGCCTTTTACATTTATTTCTTGCAGCTTTAAAAGAGATCCAATCCCTTTCCAACTTTGATTTTAATGCTTTTTTCCAAATTCTGTTCTTAATTTGGATTTGTTTTAATATTCTATCATTAATCCATGGTAATTTACTAGACTTTTTTTATTTTAATTCTAGGTACATGTAAATCACATACTTCTCCAAAAGTCTGAGTAAAATATTCAACTGCAGTATCAATATCTGGGATTAGTTTGCAACGGTCCCATTTTATTTTACTTATGCTATACAAAAATTGAGACTCTGAAAATTTTCTAAAATCTCTTGACCAGTTTTGAGTTTCATGAACTAAATTTTGTTTAAATTGGGACCATGGCACAGTAACCCAGATTAAATTATGATCTCCAAGACATGGGGCTAAAGTACCCATTGCTTCAATTTCTATTTGAGTAGAGACCAATATTAGATCTAATATGGATCCATTGGTTGAATTAGATGTGTATCTAGTAGGGCTTTTTATAAGTTGTTTTAGTCCTAAGTTAGTTACTATATCTTTTAAATGTCTCCCTCTTGTGTTTTTTCCAATCACAATTCAAGTCGCCTATTAGAATTAACGGCCTACTTCCTGCTAAATCAGTTATTTTTGTCAATATGGTTTCCAAATCTGAAATATTGGCCCTTGGAGGTGAATAAACAATTGAAATAATCAATCCTAGATGTCCTAGATAAACTGCCAAAAATTCAATATTGTTTTCACTACCTTGAGTCAAAATTTCCAAGTAACCCAAAGTTCGTTTTATAAAAAGCATTACCCCTTCCCCTCTAGATTTCCTATCTGCTCTCCATACTTGATAGTTCTGAGTACCAAATTCATCATCCCGATGTTTCTTAGAAAGCCACATTTCACTTAACCCTAATACACATGGATCGTTATTTACCAACAAAGTTGACAAAATATCATTCTTAGACCCAATACTACGTGCATTGTCATGTAAAATTTTCATCATTAGATTATTAGGCCCAGGATTCATTTCAATGTCTCCCCCCAAAATTAACTGCAAACAACTAGCCCCAGAAAAATCTGAAATTGAAGTATTAAACTTAAAAGGAGTCAAAGGTTTATAACAACCTCCTGAGATATGCCTTTTCCACAAAGCCTGAAAAGAATTTCTTCTTAGTTTGTTACCATTATTTTTTTCTGATTGACTATGTAAAATTAACCAATTTAACAAACATTTGCCATTTGTGGATCTTTTAATCATATTAAATTCCTTTTGAGTTGCAACACTCAGTAGGCAGCAAAGAAATAGACAACCTAAAAGGTTTAATAGCAACATTTTCAAGTATAGTTCTACAAAGAACAATTAGAGCTTATCTAGAAAGCAATACTAGTTTTACAGCCCTGTTTAAAAAACAGCTATTTATCCACACACTAATGAATAATACTTAAATGTCATTTAAATAACATCAGACCTAAGAAAAAAATGACGTTTTTTTCAGCTTACTAATAACAACTGATAGTGTTCATGGAGAACATTAGCTATCCCTTACTATATTACTTTTACTTACAATTTAACCTAAGTTCTCCCAATTAAATTTTTTTTTTCTCTTCGGAGTGGCGTCACTCAGCGGCTCACTGCTTGCTGTGAACTGTTGAAGCTTTTTTGCACACTGCCCCTCCTCCTCTGTGATGCTGGACCCTGGGTTCTCCTCCCACTTACTGACACTTCAATTACTTTTCTTTGTTTTACCAGAGATCGGCAGCCAGTTAATCTTTTATCCCCAGAGGCAGGAGTAATGGTACAGTATAGAACACAGCAGTTGACAGTTTTAAAACACACAGGCACACTTTAAATGTCCCGGGCTGTAGCACGCTGATCTTCCGATCTCAGGTTAGATGGCAAACAGCTGAGATTGATAGCATACCTGAAGTTGAACTGTGCGAAGCTTTATTGCACGCTGCCTCTCCTCCTCTGTGATGCTGGACCCTGGGTTCTCCTCCCACTTACTGCCACTTCAATTACTTTTCTCCATTTTACTGGAGCTCGGCAACCAGTTAATCTTTTATCCCCAGAGACAGGAGTAATGGCACAGTATAGAATACAGCAGTTAACAGTTTTAAAACACACAGGCACGCTTTAAATGTCCCAGGCTGTAGCACTTGAAATTAGAAATTATTGAAATTATTGAGATTAAAATTGAAATTATTTTGAAATTAGTTGTATTTAGTCAGTTACACTGAAGTTTAACCCACAAGCTTATGTTACATATTTTTATAAGCACAATGGCTCAGTATTTGCAACAGACAAACTGGGCTTCAATAGTAAAATAAAATATGTTTAAGGCATGACTACTAGAAATATTGCTTCTTGGGGTGCTAATGAGCACTTGAAGAGAACAGACGTGCCTGCACCTCGCTCAGACTCGCCGAGATAAAATAACCAAAAAAAAGTTTAAAAGTGCCCTTGGTGACAGTTTAGTTTGCAACAAGACCATACACTGTCTTGGTATGGAGGAATATCTGACATCGGGAGCTGACAAAAGCCAGAGGGCTACTGGTAAAACCTTAAAGGAAAAATGCGGCCTGTTCTCAGGCCAAAAGCCATCAAGTAGTCTCCTTATCAGCTGCAGAGGTGAGTGCATTGGGCCGGGAGCTAACAGGCCAGGTTCTTGTGGCCTTGGAACTATGACTTTGTAAATTAGAGACCAGAATTGATGATAGGCTCCAGGAGGTGTTAACCCAGCAAGCAGCCCAAGGAACTAGACTGACAGAGGCAGAGGAACGGATATTTCGGCTGGAGGATGAGCTGCAGGGGGTGCCAGAACAGATTGTAGCTCTGCAAAAAGAATTAGAGGATATGAAAGAAGCGGCTGATTATCAAGAGAATTACCATAGAAGGTTAAATCTCCAACTGTGTGGATTGCCAGAAGGGATGGAGGGGGGTGACATGCTGAACTTTTGTTCAGAAACTCTGCCAAAGCTCTTTGGCCTAACACTCAAAAATGGGAGACTGAAGCTGGAGCGGGCGCATCGGGTGGTTATGCCCAGGCCCCCAGTGGGGCAACCATCTCACCAAATTATTATGCTATTTCACCATTATCAAGACCAGGAAACGGTGTTGTGAGCCTACAGAGAAAAGGGGCAGCTTTTACTGGAAGACTGCATATTTTTCTATCCCAGGATTACTCAGCAAGGCTTTTGAATCGGCTTAAGAAATTTAATGAGTCAATGGCTATTCTCTGCTCGCTCACAATAGAGAACTTTTTAATTTATCCAGCCACACTTAAGGTGAAGCATGAGGGTGCAACATACTTGTTTTTGGAAGCAGAGAAAGCAATGAAGTTCATGAAGGAGTTGCACCCCCCATAATCAGGCCCGGGAACTGTTCTTTATTCATGAGCGAGAGAAGGGTCATATAAAAAGGGGCCTCGAACACTGCCGGGGCATACACTGAGCCAAAAGTTACTTTCTCCCCCCATAATTCTCCCACCACAAATATATATCGCCCTCCCATCTGATCTTTGACAACACGCTGCACCTGAAAAGGAAGATGCTTGTGCAGAAGGACAGCAACCCCTCTCTTATGCGCTTTAAATGACACTGCGAAACATTTTCCCACCCATCCCCATGCCAATTTCCCATGTTCCACTGCAGTAAGATGTGTTTCCTATAATAATGCTACATGGGTACCCTGTCTCCATAGGGCCGTAAGGAGACTAATTCTCTTAACCGGGGTCGCTATCCCTCTGACATTCCAGGAACATATGCTTAGGTTTTGTTTATTAGCCATTAAGAAAAAATAGGGCAAGAAAGGCAGGGTGAAGTACAAGCCTGAATCTGATTGATGGTTGGACTGCCATTGGGCTGGATATTCGATTAGGGGAAACTTTATGAGTTTATATTTACATGACTTGGAGCTCTGCTGTTCTTGCCTGTTCTCCCCTGTTGGGATGGACTTGGTTTGGCTCTTTTTCCACTCTCTGGTATATGGAGGTGCAGGGTACGTGAGATGGGATTACAGACTACCAGAAGATGTCATCAAGGCCACATGATGACTGCATATGAGGACATGCTTGTTTGTTTTCTTCTTCTTGCAGGGGGATAATTTTATAACAAAAAGCAGTATAGGGAGATATCTGGAGTAGGCTATGGAACGGAAGGGGTCGATGTGTGGGAGGAGGGATGGGGAGGGGATCGGGGGCGGGATTAGGGGAACGGTGGAGCATGAGGGAATGTACATGAGCTGGGCTTGCCCCGTTTATACCCTTCTCTCTCTTCCATATCATATTCTGAAATACTATACTAGGGTAATTTTGGGAAGCACCACCAGAGGGAGAGCGTAACATTCCTGTTGTGTTGGGTTAACAATACATGAGGGAACTCACTTTGGGTGAAGGATGGATGTGGAACGGCCTGCATAGGATGATACATTCAATTGTGTATGGCTGTTTATAGCAGGTCATCATGAGAGCGAGGGGGGGTTCATACTGAAAGATGATAAAACAATACTCAGGAGGATACAAGTGATGAAACTCCATGTTAGAGGAGAAGTAAGCCTGGATCAGAGTTTAGAAGGGCAATAAAATATATACCTCGGGGGGGAATGGGGGGCAGGGCACAGCTGCACAGAGGGATGTTATTGACACTTACACAGTGTTGGCAGTTAGTGTCAGTGATGGGGTATTGGGAATTATATATGGACCTGGGGAAATGGGGACAAAGTGGACAAGTTATTTGGAACGGAGTTAAGGGGGAGGGGATTTGGTAATGTGATTGTTAACAAGGTTGGGGAGGGCATGTTTGCCTATACTTTTAACAGTTGGATTCGTGTTTATGTTATTGTTTTGCTGTTTAAATATTATTGCACACTGAGTTATTATTACTGCAATGAGGTGCTTCAGTTGTCTTTGAGGGATATGATCTGCTACCAGAAACTAAGTGCCCTAAAGGCTGGAGGGAAGAGGAGAAACTTAATGAATGATGGGGGAAATAATATGAACACAAATTGTCTTTTTCTTAATGGCTAATAAACAAAACCAAAGCATATGTTCCTGGAATGTCAGAGGGATAGCGACCCCAGTTAAGAGAACTAGTCTCCTTATGGCCCTATGGAGACAGGGTACCCATGTAGTGTTATTACAGGAAACACATCTTATTGCAGTGGAACATGGGAAATTGGCATGGGGATGGTTGGGAAAATGTTTCGCAGTGTCACTTAAAATGCAAAAGAGAGGGGTTGCTTTCCTTCTGCACATTCATCTTCCTTTTCAGGTGCAGCATGTTGTCAAAGATCAAACGGGAGGGTGATATATATTTGTGGTGGGGGAATTATGGGGGGAGCAAGTAACTTTTGGCTCAGTGTATGCCCTGGCAGTGTTCAAGACCTCTTTTTATATGATCCTTCTCTCGCTCATGATTAAAGAGCAGTTCCCAGGCCTGATTATGGGGGGGGGGCAACCTAAATTGCACTCTGGATCACTTATTGGACCACTCCCAAAGAAAAGGTCGACAGCATGAAGCAATTTGTCAATGGCGAAGGGGGATGGTGGATTTAGGGATGGTGGATGGGTGGCGGGAGTCAAACCCTGGTGCAAGGGAGTACACTTTTTTCTCAAATCCGCACTGCACATGGTCCCAGATTGACTATGTTTTTCTCCCACAGGCATGAAATGGGCGGGTGAGGGAGGTTAAGCATGGCCCAATCCACATTTCAGATCACGCCATGGTGATTCTATCATTGGAAATGAACAAGCAGAGGGAGGGTCCACCCCCTTGGAAGTTCCCAGTTTATTTGTTGGGTGATAAAAGGAGTATCTATGGGACCAATGGGAGCAATACAGTATGGCTAACATACATACCCCTACTAGTTAGGCAATTATTTGGGAAGCCGGGGAAGGCTTATATGAAGGGGATGATTATAAAATATGTGGCCAAAGTAAAGAGACAGAAGCAACAGCAGAGAATAGAGTTGGAAACTAGAGTGAGAGACTTGGAGAGGAGGGCTGCGAATGGGGATGAGGAGGGAGGAGGAGGATGTAGTCCGAGGGGAGCTGAAAGCAACTAGAGAAGCACTGAATACACTGCTCAGTGGGGAGGCCAGAACTGCTTGGACATTTGGTAAAAGGAAATTATGAGTGGGGAAACAGGCCAGGACCTTTGTTGGTTAGACTGATGAAGGGTGGAAAAACTACAACCCACATTGCAGCAATTAAGAATAGTAAGGGGGTGCTGCATAAGTGTCCTCAGAAGATAAGAGAGTGCTTTAAAGTTTTCTATGAAACCCTGTATAAGACGGAGGGAGGGAAGGGGAATAGAGAAGCATTCCTGAGGGCTCTGAAATTGCCTGAATTGATGAGAGAGCACAGAGATTCTTTAAATGGCCCCATTACTAGGCCAGAGGTACTAGGGGCTATGCAGAAGCTCCAGAGTGGTAAGGCCAGTGGACCGGATGGATACCTGGTGGAATACTATAATTGTTTGGCAAGGCAGTTAGCTGGACCATTATGTGACTCCTTTTAGCAAACAAAGGGGGAGATTTTGAGATTACCGGACACTTTTGCTGAGGCAGCGATCTGCTTGATTCCTAAGGCGGGAAAGGCTGTGTTGGAATGTGCATCTTTCCATCCCATTTCACTTTTAAATTGTGATGTTAAAATTTTTGCGAAGGTACTGGCGGGGCGGTTAGAGGTGGTATTGCCTGATATAGTTCACCCAGACCAGACAGGGTTCATCAAGGGGTGTCTCTCCTATTATATAATATGAAGAGACTTTTGACTGTGATGTGGGGAAAAATAGAAGGAGGATACCTGTGTCATTTCAATGGATGCTGAAAAAGCATTTGACAGGGTGGAATGGGATTACTTATTTGAAGCATTGACTTGGTTTGGTCTGGGTGATACTTTTGTGGGGTGGGTGCATGCATTGTATAGATCCCCCTGTGCGAAGGTGTTGGTGAATGGGATGCTCTCTGGGGGTTTTGAGCTAGGCAGAGGTACAAGGCAGGGATGCCCGCTGTCTCCGTTGCTGTTTGCTTTTAGTGGTAGAGCCCTTGGAAATTGCCATTGGAGAGTGAGAATATCCAAGGGGTGAAGGGCCTCTTGGGAGAACAGCACAAACTCGCAATGTATGCGGATGGTATGCTGCTGTTTATTACAGAGCCTGGGAGGCCTATGCCCACCCTTCTGCAGCTAGTAGGGGTCTTCACACATTTTTCAGGTTATAAACTTAACGTAGATAAGTCTAAAGTTATGATGCTTCCTGAAAATACAGGGCTAATTCAGAATTGGGTATTTAAAAGGGTAGATGGGTATTTTACATATTTAGGCGTTAGGGTGAGGTGGTCCTTGGGCTCTCTTTATAGTCTTAATTATGGTTGAGTTTTGAAGACGATAGAAACTGATTTGAGGAGATGGACCTCTCTAACGATTTTGTGGCTTGGGAAGATAAATTTAATTAAAATGAACATCCTCCCTAGATTGGTGTATTTATTACAGATGTTACATGTGGGATTGACTAGGAAGGATACTAAGAGATTGGAAGGTTGGTTTTCTACTTTTATCTGGAGAGGAAAGCACCCCAGGGTTAGTTTGCAATTACTTAAAATGGATGCAGGGAAGGAGGTCTACATTTTCCAGATATTGAGTCTTATTATCTTGCTGTTCACTTGAAGTATTTGAGTGATTGGATACACTTACCCTCAACAGCACAGTGGTTGTATCTTGAACAAAAGGGATGCTAGGCCAGACCTATGGCATATTTAGAGAGAAGAGGAAAAAGTGCGTATAGCAGGAAGGAGGTTCAGAATCCACTGGTGAAAGAACACTGAATAGTTGGAGTCGAATAATGAAGTGGAGGGGGGTGAAGGAGGTAGATACATACTTGGTTCTGGTTGGCAAGAACCCATATTTTTTGCCAGGATGGGAAGACACTGGTTTCAGGAAGTGGGAAAAAGGAGGAATAAGGAGCTTGGAGGATCTTAACAGTGGAAGGGGGATTTGCTCCTTCTCGGATATACAACAAAGGTTAAATTTGGTAAGAGAACATGTGTTTAGATATTTCCAGGTGAGAGCATATATAGCAGGATTATGTAGAGAAGGGCTGGGGATAGGGGAACTGAGGAGAATTGAAACAGTTATCCAGTTAGCCAGGCTGGAACCTGAAGGTTTCATAGGGAAAGAGGTGAGAGAAACCAGGCAGGGTTTACTAGATTTGACAATCAAAACATGGAGACTTTGGGAAAGGGATTTGGATGTACAGATAGAGGATTGGAACTGGCTGCAATTGTTGCCTGTGCATGTGGGCCTCTTACTCTGTAATAGATTTAAGGAAGCCTTCTTTAAATTCCTACATAGGGTATATAGACCTCCGGCTATGGTACATAAATTTCACCCAGCCATATCACCTTGTTGTGGATGGTGTGGGCAACAGATAGGCACTTACATGCACTGTTTTTGGGCCTGTAGTATATTACAGCAGTTCTGGAAATCAGTGGTATCAGAAGTAGGGAGGATGTGGGGTAAGACAGTTCCACTCACACCAGTGGTATGTTTGTTTGGGGTAGAGATAGATGAAGAAGGAGATTGGAACCCTCTCCCAAGATGGGTTAGGGTATTATTGATTTTAGCCAAACATTGCATACAAAACACTTGGATGTCCTGTATGGTTCTCACAGTACAAGGTTGGCGGATGTTTGTGCTACATACTTTGGGGTTGGAACAGTTCTCCCTCCTGGTGAAAGATAAGCTGGATTTGTTTGCTAGGGAATGGGCCCCTTTCCTAGCAGATTTGTCACAGCAAGAGAATATGGTTCTGTGGGGCAGAGTAGACGTATAAAATATAAGGGCATTGTCCTAACAGACTTCTGAGTATAGCACCTTATATATGTATTAGTTAAGTGGCTGATTTAAGAGGTCCGGATTTGTATCAGATATTGTGGGGGGTACATAAATTCATGTACATGGAACTGGGTATAAAATATAAGACTGTAATCTGTTTTATTGAAGTTATAAGATTGTAGCCTATGTACTTGATTATAAGTTAACCTCTATATGGAATTGACTGTGTGCACAAAAGGTTGAATAAAATTATTTTATGCAAAAAAATAAATATTGCTTCTTGAGTGAATGGTTTAGCAATACAACTATTAATAGTTGCAGCATGCCATTCACCCAGATATTGGTACCTAGTCAAACATCTTTATAAATCAAATATGAGAGAAACAGAAGAGGAAACAAATCACACATACAAATCCTATGCAGGTTTTCTGACTTAAAAGTAGTTTATAAATTCCTGTATTAAAACTGTCAGTGAAACTAAAGCTAGCAGTTTTTCCTCCAACCCCGGGAAAAATTTTAAGTCCCCTTCAAAATTCTGGAAGGTGATCCACTCCCTTTACGATCACACCTCCCATTTCTCCTCCTCAGTCTTATTAGAGGTTGGTTCCCCATTTCTGCTCCCCAGGTTGCCACCTTTCTAACAATTTCTTCACAACATTTTCCATTTTCCCTCTACCTCTGCCCTCTACACCTCCACTTCTGCCTCAGCCTCCCACCTTCCTGCCTTCATCTGGCCCACATTTCTCCCTCTTTCTTATCTCTCCTCAGGAGACCCTATAGGCTATATGTTCACACAATTTCTACAAAGGTCTTAGCTCAAATGGGTTGGACCCTAAGCACCTTCACCTATCTGTCCCCACTATTGCTGCTCCACTCATCCATTTTCTAACCTCTTGATTAACCTCTGCTTTGAACCTCTGTCTTGGAAGTTAGCCAAAGTGTTTTCCTACACAAGGCAAGTGACTCCACCTCACCTGGCAACTTCTAGCTTGCAAGTCTACCCTCTTCCCTAGTTTTCTCTACACTGGATGACAACCCCTCTTGAAATTGTTCCCCATTTCACATATTGTGGTGTGTAACTTGATGGAAGACTTAACTTCTCAGCCCACATTGATGCCATCCACAAAAAACTCATCTCCAAACTATCCACCCTCTATCACAACAAAGATTGTATATCAATTCATCGGGAAATTGTCACCAAACTAATCCTACTGGCATTTGCCTATGTGGCTACGGTTTATGGTGCCACCCCCAGTTCCTCTCTTAGACTGGGCACTTTTTTTCATGCTTTTATTTTGTCTCTAATTCCCAGTGCCATATGCATCTTAGTTCTCTCTAAGGCAGCCTGTCTCTTCCTTTATTGGGCCTCTTTTCTCTCTAAATTTCAGGTCTACTCCCTCCCCACCTCTCTTCTCTCTTCTGCCCTATTCAGTCTGACCCCTACTCACTCTGCTCTTTGAACTCCCACATCTTCTCTATTCCCCGCTCCAAATCTGCTGCTTGGCAAATCAGTATCTACATCTGTGTTCTCTTGATCTAGAACATCCATACCCCCCCAGCTTTATCTGTCCTTTCCTATTTGTCCTTCAAACATCAGCTTAAACTCCATTTTGCTGCCCCCTTTCTTGCTCCTACACTGGATAAACTGTTTTAGGATCTCTTCCTTTCACTATATTTTCTCACCACCAGTCATGTGTCACACTAGTGCTCACCTTTTCACTATTTATACTTTTAGTCTGACAATCTGTACTCTTTTATTTATTCATGACTGTATTTAATGGCACCTTCTCTGCCTGTACCATATTTGCTGTATATGTTGCCAGTATAATTTTTGATATACACTTTATATTGCCTGTATCTTTCTCTTTATGTTTTTTTTTTCATTTTTGCAGTTAATCATGTTTCAATAAATGTCAACAACTCTAACAATTTAAACATATATGTATCTAAAAAAAACATTATACACCAGTACATAAACCATTGAGTGCTGTGTTCCAATATTTAGAAACTTATGAACATCCACACAGTCAAGGAGATATAACCCTTTAAATAACACCAATTTATCAAGTTTCATAAATCACTCAAACTCACCAGAGCGGGGGATGGGGTAAAGCCTCCTCATCTGGGCCTCCAGTACTGATTGTCGGGGGGGGATCCACTCCAGCTCTAAGGAGAGAAGAGGGGGCCTAGGATAAAGAAGGGGTAAGGAAAGGGGGGACCAGACACCATGGGAAGAATCACACAAGGGCCTAAATAACAAGGACTGGAAGAACTCCAGACCCAGTGCCCACCAGCTACACAGACCCCCCCCCAGGGTGGGGAGGTAGTAAAAGATCATAGCCTTCCCAGATTCCTCTGACTTTCACACCATATGTAATTTATTCCTGTACCCCTTCCCCCCAGTTGCACCTGGAAGTGAATCTTGGTTCAGTGTGCCTTTTCTCGTTATCAATTTTCAAACAATAACAAAATAAATACAAGTGAGAGACTGATCAGTTAACTGGAACATACTGTATACACATCAAAAGAAAACTTAAAATTTATAGTTCTGAAGGAATAGTATCACTGTAGCTGAGTTAGCACTTGATGAAAGACATGTATTGAACTGAACCTCATGCAAACAGAAATTGAATCTCAGGTCGCTACAGTCAATGGGAGTCGACCAGTTTCATAAGAGAGGCTAAATGAAATAAAATTATTAGCATACAATAAGGAGCCTTAATTTAACCATGAAGCAGTTCAATAGCACTTGTTACAGCTGGCTTACTGGTTTGCTTCAGTGGAATGATGGAGATTTTCTGGTACATGCAGAATACTATCCAGAATATTGTAAAGTCTAGCAGATATCAAAACTTGGGGCAGGATTCACAAAAGAGATGCGCCGGGCACAAGTGAGATGCACTGGTGCAAATAGGATGCGTCCACCAAACGCTGAGTGATTCACAAAGGGATGCACCATGTGCAACCCCACTGTGAATGATGTGGAAAGGGCAGGGCACAAGTGGAGATGAGCCGGCACATCCGGGATGCGTACAACCACCCAGGGGAGCAACACAGTGAATACGGAGCAACCCAGCAAGGCATGTGGGAGCAACAGGGGACACTGCAGTGGGACAAAGCAGAGAGAGTCACATGGCCAAAGGGACAAATCAGAGTGGCTTAGGGCACAACAGTGGCCAAAACAGGCACAATAGTGAGACTGGACATACAGAACAACACCCAGAGGTCCAGGCCACACCCCATACAGGCCCATGGTAGGCACACAGTACAGGTACACTGCAGCTAGCATGGCACCACAGAATAGCAGGTGATAGCAGAGAGCAAGGTGGTGGCCATTGGACAAGACCAACACCACAGGTGGCCAAGACTCCGGGCATGTGGCAAGTGACACAGGCCGACACCATGCCAGATGACGGGCAGCACACTGTGCCACCACAGTGCCACACAGCCAGTCCAAACCCCCAACCATAGAACACCACACACAGGGCCACAGACCAATATTGCAGCCGTGCAATGTATGCATGCCACAAGCAGCACACACAGACTGGGGGCAGAGACATGAGCAGCAGGGCATAAGGCCCACACACATGCCACAGGCAACAGTGAGGCCACATGGAAGTGGGAGGGCAGGGGGGGAAGCAGACTGTAGAAATACAGGTGCACACAGGGGCATGGCAGCATGGGAACAGTGAAGAGCTCTTGACAGTACACAAACCCAGGACCGTGGAACAGTGAAGGACCACAGACATCATGTTAGAGAAGCAATAATTTAATACAATAAACAATAACAAGAACAATTAGAGTAACAAAAAACAAAACCAAAATACACCTGAAACAACAAAATACATATGAAGATACAAAAAGGGATGGGTTGTGAGGGACTATGTACAGTAACAATAGTGCAGGAAGGGGTAGTGGGCAGAGACAGCAACATAGGTAGGGAGGGCAGGGATACAGCAACATCTATACAGTACTAGAAAATATTTACAAAATACAGCTATCGGTGTGGCCGCGCAACATGCCTATGCAAACTCCCGCAGCCACATGCTGACAGTATGCAGATGACAGCTGCCAATGTCAGCTGCAGTTGAGCCTGCACACACACACTGTATGGGCTGCAGTCCTGACTGAATGGCCAACTGGACACTCTGCCCACTGGCCTGCTGCCACTCCAAGGGCCCTCCATCTCCAGCCCCAGTGCCACAATCCTGGGGACCTACAGCAAGAACACAGAGAACACACACTAAGTGCCATTGTAGACACACAACCCCCACCAAGCAGAAGTCCACCTCACCAGACAGACACTGGACACACAAGGTAGCCACCTATCTGCACCCATATGGACACTGTGCCACTCACCAACTGTGGCCCTCTGCACAAGCTCCTCAGCAGCCTCTACAGCTCGCCGCCTGACCTCTAGCCCTGCAAAACACAACAGACAGATACTGCAATGAGTAGACACGCTATTGCACAAACCAGACCCCAACACCAGTGTGGGCATGCAATGATGGTGTACACAACCAGTGCAACACCGGTGACTGGTCAAGCTATCCACAGCTGCACACAGCAGCCTTTTCTGAACCCCTAAAGTGCCCTGCCATGGATATGCACCGCACATGGTGGTCCCACCCCATGTGCGACACAGTGTACCTGTCCCACACACACACCACCACAAAGAGGCCCACCCCATGTGGCATGCATGACAGGGTAAAAAATATCAGATTGGTTAACAAATAAGCCCACTCACTAAACGTTTTTTAGGTATGAAATAAAATTAATTTATTGTATGAAACTGTATCAAAATGCTAGAAAAGCACAGTGTTCTTTTATATCATTCATTTCGGAACTGAACGTCCTTCATCAGTGAAACACAAATGCTCGTTTCATATTCTAAAAATAAACAAAAATCAAGTATAAGCACATAAATGCTTGAAATTATTATATTATTGTTTAGTCAATAAATATATTTTCCATTTGTTTCAATTCCTACTCAAGTTTATGGTCCCCAACCAGTATATCTTTATGATTTTGTGTAATAAAAGCACTAAAGATGTAATCATTCTCTTAGTAAATATCCTGAACAGTAATTCTTATTGCTCAACTTGTTGTTTGTATGATAAATATTATGGAATGAATGCCATCTCCAGCCAAGGTCACCATAACAGTGCCTGCACTGTTCCCCAGTGCGGGGAACCCCTGTGTGCCGCACCAGCTGCTGGGAAATGGTGGCCCACACCTGTGCCCTGGGCACCTGCAGGTCCTCCCTCCCAAAAAGCTGCCCCATCACATGCAACACTAGAGCCACCAGGTGGAGCAACACCACCTCAAACCAATTTATGGCCTTTGGTCCAGTCCTTCCTGTTCTTGGCATCCCCACAGCAGGAATAGCACACAGCAGTATGCAATGCCTGCGCAGCTGAAATGCAAAATGGTGCCACATGTGCCACTAGGCCATGTGCATGCCCCCCACCCACACAAAGCGGTGTGAATCATGATTGGTCAGTCATGCACCCACAGTCGCATGCACAATGTGCAATGGTATGGTAGGAATGTGGGGTCATGGGTCATGACTGGGTAGCGCATCACGAAGGTGTCCACCATGTTGTGTGTGTCACACAGCATTGCACATGACACCTGTGATGCACAGTAGCATAATGCTGCACTATGGCATGTAATGCACAATCAGCGTATAACCATGGACAGTTGGCATAATGTGCATGTGCTTACAGATGGCACCGCACAATGTGCACTATATGCATGTCCACAACGCAACTATTGGGCAGATCATGCATATGTGTTGCAGTGGAAGATGGACAATGGGTGCAACACATGCATGCAGAATGCACCAATGCACTTGAGCCCCACTCAGAGAGATACCCCAATGCACCATGCATGCTCAGGTAATGCGACATGTGGAAATGCGCTCAACTCAGCAGATGCACCATGCTGATTGGGATGAGCTGAGGGCAATTATGCAGTTCACAGATAATGATCCCAAATCAGCCTATTAACATATTCAGGGACATCTCAGCTGTTTAATATATCATTATCACTGCCCCAGTCCTCATTTCCATGCCCTGAGCCATAAATGCTCCCAACTCGGCCCACACTGAGAATAGGTGACTGAAAGGAAGAACAGCCTTGAAGGTGAGTAATATTTAATTCTACATGTATTTCAGCAGGTCTTGTGGACTTGGTCAGTGCACTAGGCAACCGCTGCCTAGATTCAGGCACATCGCAGAGAAGGGAAGGGGGAACAACGACTGCCACAGGACCGTCACACAGACTCAGCTGTTTGTTTACACATTCATTAGTACTGTTGCCAATCCACATGATGAAATGGTTAGTGGACAGCCTGTTGCCATCTGTACATGTGCAGGTAAATCTGCAGTAAAACATGCTGTGCCACACTCTGACCCCCACAGGCAGTCCCAGTGGGGGGGGGGGTCCTGGCAGCCCCAGTGCCTTCACATAATGTGATGAGTGCATAGTGGCAGTGATGGACAGCTGACTGCATGTGTATCTGGACATGAGTCACAGGTGGCAAGTCCTTGGCCATGCAACAGTCCATGGCGGGTCCGCTGAACACGCCAGACACAGCACCAACCACCATGACACACTGTGCACCCCAACACACGTGCATTGCCCACAGGCCATGTCAGCCAGGTGCTGGGGTGGCCAAATGCATCCACTGTATGTCAGTAATGGGCACACAGAAAACTACATGTGCATTGCTAATGTTTGTCTATACTCTCCCACAGAAACCACAATGTTAGGAGGCAACAGTGCCACCAGCCAAAGGTGACCGAACTTCACAAAGGATGAAGAGCAGACCCTTATCAAGGCATACCATCTGAGGCGTGATGTACTGTGGGGCAGGGGTGGCAGCCGTACAGCACAGGAGAAGGGCTGGGAGCTGGTGGCCTGTCATGTGAACACCATAGGAACGTGCAACAGGACCCCCCTGGAGTGCGGAAAGCATCTAAATGATGGGAAAAGGAGAGCAAAGGAGAAGGTGGTCCACATAAAGGCCTCCCTACGGTGGACAAGATGTGGCCCACAGGCCGATGTTCACCTGAGTCCCAAAGAGGAGCTCCTTATGGCAACCATTGCCAGATCTGCCATGCAGGGTGTCCCAGGAGGGGGGTTTCAGACAGGTGGAAGCCCATCACAGCACTGTAAGTAGCCATGCACATGACATGTGTCTGGCCACTTGTGTGCCATGGCTGCCATGCCTGTCCCATTATGTTGTGCTGTGTGACTATGTTCTCAGGGGATGTACCATGTGTGGCAGTGGTGCATGTGTGGCTTATGCTGTGCTACACTGTGCCTGACAGCCCATGCCCATGGTGGCACATGTGATGGGCCAGTACCAGTCCGGCTGCTGGGACACACATGCTGTTGGATGGGCTTGTCATACCATTGGCACACAGGGTACCATGTGGCCATGGCCTGTCACCACACAGAACTGGTCACAGCTGGTGCATGGTTGCATCAGCGTTCTAGCCACTGCACAGCCTTGCCAGGGACTGTCATGCACAACCATAGCACAACACTGTGTCACACTGTACATGTCTGCATGTTTGTCTGTATGTATGTATGTATGCCACTGTATAATCCAGTGCACGAACCATGTTCTCCCTTCTTCTTTTCACAGCTCCATCATGCCTCACAGGTACAGCCATGAGCACGGCTGCACAGGATGCCCTAGTGGGCAATGATGCAGGCCCATCACACTGGGCTGCAGGCACTGCGGTGGATGGTGCCATCCCTGGACCAGCTTCACCTGCCCCAGCCCCAGTGGTGGTGGGCCTATCAGACCCCTCAGCTAATGCCACCACAGTGACTGACAATGACACTACATGGCTGGAGAGTCTGCTAGGATTCTCTGATGATGACCCTGCAGATGCAGTGGACATCACTGATGCCCTCCTTGTGCTTGCATCTGGCATGCAGGGGGTGTACAGCGATGTCCCTGTGGATGATGATGCCACCCAGATAGAGGGGGACACGGCCAGCAGTGGGACATGCAACACACAGATGCCTGTGCAAGTGGCCTCTCACACCATTGATGGCACAGAAGCATGTAGCATGGATGCAGAGGCCACACAGCTGCCCAGGGTGGTGGGTGCTGTGCCCTCTGCATCTAATCCAGGTGTAGTGGCAGGGTCATCAAGTGCATGCCATTCATTGGAACGTGACAAAACCTGCTGTGGACGTGTTGGGGCTGAGCATGCCCGAGGCCCACCCATGTCAGAGCCTGCCGTGGCACAACCACCACCCATGGATGTCCCGCAGCAGGCTTTATCACCCCCCGTTAGTCAGCAAGGCCACCATGACCCATCACCCACCAACGATATGGAGGGCTATGTCCACCTCCTGCATGACACCATGGAGGGGTAGGCAGCCCCATGTGCAGAGTTCAGGAGCCACTAGATGGTGATAGTCCTGGAGCACAAGTCTGCAGCTGCATGGTGGGCCCAGATGTTGACTGAGGCACGCCTTATGCCAGTAGGCATGACCGCAGCATTGGAGCAGATTGCAGCCACTGAGGAGGTGGTGTGTGTATCCGGTACATACCATGGCCATTGGGCATCCAGCCAAACACCCAGGAGCACCTCCAGAGCACCAAGGCAGTGGTGTTAGGTGGACCCATTGCTGCTGACACTGTCACCTCACATTGCACAGACCAGCATCCTCGGCACAGACATGGCTCACAGGGCCACCACACCAATGAGCACCCATTCATGGTCTCATTGCAGTACCCCTACAAGAGTGTTGGATACACCCCCTGTGGCTGGTGGTGCTACAGCTGCATCCACCAGTCATTACAGAGGCTGCCCTCGTGTCTGTGGTGGTCGTGGTGAAGCCCTGTGACATCCAGGTCCCCGTTCCAATGGCAGCTGCATGTTCCACCACTGTGTTCCACACACCTGGATGATGATGTCTGCGGTAGCATGTGTGGCAGGCACCTGCCCCAGTGCACTGCCATCGTGGGCCCCCTGTGCAGTGCCACCCACATGTCTGTATGCAACACTGTTGTGCCATGTTGCATGGGTGTGATGAGTGCAGTCCAGTGTCTGCTGCACCTGTGTGCCAGCTGCAGTGCACACTGATCCATGCCATCCCTGGCACGTCATAGTGGCACATGTGTGTGTAGTGAGGTGTGTGTGTGTATGTGTTGCAAGGTATGTGTGTGTGTGTGTGTGTGTGTGTCTCCAGGTCTCATGGTTCCTGGCATGTGTGCGGTCCACTGCTGTCTCGCTAACACTGCGTGGCATGTGTTTTGTGTGTGTGTGTGTGTGTGTGTGTGTGTGTGTGTGTGTGTGTGTGTGCACCTGTGTTGGGCTGTTTATGTGCTGTGCTGTGTCCACCGAGCAATGCATGGCTATGTGTCTACCTGTTGTCACCATTGTGCATCTCTCAGATACTGTACATACCTATAGTGTGTGGGAGAGCTTTGTTGTTCACTGAATTCCATCACAAGATAGAGTTGTTGTACCATCGATGGGATGTAATATTGCTGTTGTACTATACTGAGTATGTCACATTGATGGTACAGCAACATGGAACGTCCCTGAGCATGTGCATTAGGCAACACTCAACCACGCGGAGGACATATCTATTGCGATCATGGGGAAACGGATGCAGTGGTGAGATTTTTTTTTAAATGAACAGCACTGAGGAAATGACACAGTCTGTATGTTCAACATCGGTGGGTAGTGTTATATTTTATTTAAAAATGTTAGTCTGTGGCAGTTGGAGAATGTGGACTGAGCAGGGCTTCTTCTTGTTGGGGGGGGGGGTGAGCAACAGCACACAATTGTTACAGCCATGACCAAGAAATTTTTTTGCTGATGTCCATACACATACACTACACAAGACAATGTATGGGCATTGGTTAACAACATTGCTGAATTAACTTCTCGAGGTTACCAGGAAACAATAAACCTCTCGAGCTTCACTTTCAAGGTTTACACATTTGCCATGGTAACAACTCGAAGTGAATACCACGTAGTTGTTAACTGATGCCCATACATTATCCTCTGTGTGATACTCACCTGCAGTTCCTGAAATGCTCCTCCTCCAGCATGCTCCTGTACTGCCTCACCCACACAACCAGCCATGGGTCCCTCTGGCCCATTGGTGGTCCAGTGTTGGAGCCCTGTAGCACCGAATCATCCTCCCCACCCTCCTCCTCCTCCTCCCTGGAACTGTCACCCTCACTGGCCTCGACAGCTATTCCATGGTCAATGGCAATGTTGTGTAGCATACAACAGGCCAAGAATATGCCACAGGCCTTCTCAGGGCTATACTGTAGGGCCCCATCCGAACTACCCAGGCACCGAATGTGCATCTTCAACATGCCAAAGACGTGCTTGATGATGGTGCACGTAGCGGTGTGTGCCTTGTTATAATGCTCCTCTGCCTCTGTTCTGGGTTGTCAAAAGTGGGTGAGGAGTCAGGACCTCAGTGGGTATGCAGCATCACCTGTGGGGGGAATGTTGGCTGTTAGTACACTGGCCACATGTGCAGCGTGCCTCCTCTCTCTGCTCCATACTGCACTGGTGTGTGCACTGAGCATCCACCACTGACTGTGCCTGTCCCTTCCCTACAATCTTACCCCCAACATCCACCTACTGTTGCTGGGCCTGCAGCTGTTGTTGGCCCCAGGCCACCAATGCCATTGAGGTCACACATGCCACACCCACCATTGCCCTGCCCAGTGTGCATTGCGGCACTGCCACACATGCCTCCCATTGCATTGCACCCCACAATCCATGCATTGCACATGTGCCTCCCTGTACCAACTGGGGTCTGTCTGTGTCCTTTTACACACCTCTACTGTCCTACATCTGCTGCACCCTATGCACATCGCCCATCATGCTGTCTACACTTCTCTCCCCCATCCTGAGCCACGGTGCCCTGTTGTGCGACTGGTTGCCATGTTCCACGCACCTACTAAATGGTCACTTGGTATGTCCCCTGCCTCAAATCTCTGTCAGAGGGTGGACTGTTGCCATATGAAGGCATCATGTGTGCTCTCAGGGTGTGTGGCACAGACATTGCTGATGCTCCCTGTGGCATTGCACGTCACCTGGCAGTTGACAGAGTGGTATCCCTTGAGGTTTATGTAGGTTACAGTGTCATCGGCAGGTGATGCGCAGATTGCCACATGGATGCAGTCAATAGCCCCATGACACCTGGCATGCATGCCAAACACCTGCATGGCTTTTGTCCACTCTGCCTATGTGCTGGGGAAATGGATATATTCCAAAGAATGTGGTAGCAGTGCGGTGAGGAATTGTGTGAGGAGACGGGAAGTGGAGGCCTGTGATACATCAGTGGTGTCCACAGTAGGCCTCTGAAAGGTTCCCATGGAAAAAAAGCACATTACTGTTGTCACCTTGGTCTCCGCTGATATGGCATAACCGCATGCAGTGGTTGCCTGCATTTCCTCATGGCACAGCTCATAGAGCTGTCTCAGAATGGCCCTGTTCAGGCGGTATCAGACTACTGTCTCTGCATCTATCAGCTGCTCGAAGGACAGCCTGGCATGATACCACCGTGAGGACAGTCACCTACAGTGCCTTCCACCTCCCCGTCTCCTCATCCTCATTAATACTCCCACCATTACAAATAATGCTGCATCCATGCTGGTGGTTTGCTGTCTCTCCCTCTCAGTCTTCCACTGTGCTGGTGCTGCTGTCCTGCCGCTGACCTGCTGGTGTCTTGCACTTAAGTCTGCTTCTGTTATGTTTATCTTTTCTTGGCACATTTGGTACTTGCACCAGGTTTGCTCTGTCATTGCATCTTCATTTTGCACTGTGAATTGCTTTGTGCTGTATATGCATGTGTACACCCCCTCTAAATTCGCCACATAACATTATTATGTGTCTACAGCGCATCCGGTTCAGTACAATGCATCTGGGATGCACCGACGCATCTGCCGTGTCTGTGAATCATTTCATGCCACATTTTTGAGTTGCACCAGTGCTCCCACTTGTGCCCGGTGCATCTCTTTTGTGAATCCTGCCCCATGTCTGTAATAAACCACATAACATCGACAAAATATTTACCTACTACAGTGAATTCTGACAATTCACCTCAATTTGGTGGTCCAGAAATTAGCTTAACAGTGGGAATTTAAAAACGTTACAGGTAAAGTAATCTCAGTTATTTACAATTAAATGGATGACACAAAAGAATGTACCAAATTCTAAAAATACATTACTAACAGAAGATGTCAGGGATGTTTATCTTGTCCTTCTTTATTAGAGAGCTACCTAATATTAAATGTCTGCCATATTGCAGATAAGCCATAGGTTGAAGTCAAAGTCAAATCCTGATAATTGCAAAGTAGCAAATAGAACAGCAACTATCTGCCTCTTGAAGGACACCAGGCAATAGGTGCTGTTGTCCTGACAGCCTACCTTAGACTAATGTCCTCTGATGTTACTATCTCCCACACACTAATAGAGTCCTGCATCTCCTTCCTATGCTCCTTTAGCAACAGCAACATGGTGACTGATCATTAACACTCCCATCATCAAAACATTATGATAAAATGTGGGACTCATGGACATTTAATGACTGGAGTGTAGGCACAGCATCAGACTACATTAATAAAAAAATCCTAAACCTGACACAAACTCAGCTATACACTCTGTACACACTCTTTGTTTTATTCTAAGCAAACAGCTTCATCAGCGTATATACAAATTCACACCATACCAATCCAGCCCCTTTAAACTAGCAGTGCAATGAAATTGGGCAAAAATTTGCCCCCACCTTTTTTCACTATAAAATATTCCAGGCAATTCCCAAATTTATTGGGTGGTAAAGTTTTCTAGTTCCACTAAACTTTTAATATTTTTTCTGTTTCCTCAAGAAAGAAGATGTCCACCACATTTGGTTTAGAAATAGAATTATAGACCTGGCAATGGTTAGGACTAAAAAAATGAAATAAAATCATGGCTCGCAGCATACAGTAGGAGATAACTAGACAAGCATTTGTCAATGCCGAATGTTGTCGCTCTGGCATTGGCAGTGGCGGAGGTGGAGAGGCATAGTGCTGTGAGTTTGTTAACGTGTCCCAAAAGGTGATTTTGCACAGTGAGTATGCCACTGTGCAGCAGAGCTGTGGAAACGCGTTTTGGGCAGGCTGTGGAAAATGGCAGCTGGAGTGTTAATAATGAGGTGTGCACAAATGCCAGTTGTGAAAATGTGGCATGAAAATATTGCAGATTGATGGTGTGAGGAAACTGCTCAATGCACGCTTGCAACACAGTCATTGTCTGGACTTTCGCCACCAAATTTTCAACATGTTAGGACCTCTGCTGATGAATAGTGTTACCGTCATTTCCTCAAAGTGTCCCGAAAAATGATTTCGCACAGTGACCATGAAATTCTGCACCGGATGTGTGAAAACACATTTCAGCCAGCTGTATTGTTCATAAGGAGATATGGAAAAATGCCAATGATGAACAGCTGGAGTGAAAGTATTACAAATTCACAAAGTCAAGAGCGTGCGTGCAAACTGCGCAACGTGCCCTTGTGAAACACTCATTTTATTGACTTTCATCCCTAAATTTTCAACATAGACATTTTAGGACATTTGCTAATGAACAGTGTCCCTGCAATTTTCATAATGTGTCTCGAACACAAGCTTTCCACAGCAACAGCGCTATTGTGCGGCAGAACTGCAAAAACAGATTTTGGTCAGGATGTGAAAAATGACAGCTGTACGGTTCACAAGAAGGTGTGGTAAGATGCCAATGTTAAGAAAGTGGTGTGAAAATATTGCAAATGCACCAGCTTACGAGTGTGCGTTGCGCAGTTGCTACGCATGACCGTAAAATAGTCATTTTATGGAGTATTGTCACCAAATTTTCAACACAGGCATTTTAGGACCTCTGCTCATGAACAGTGTCACTGTCATTTTCATAATGTGTCTCAAACACTGATTTCACACAGCGACCGTGCTATTCTGTGCCGGAAGTGCGAAAACACATTTCGGCCAGGATGTGAAAAACGACAGCTGTATGGTTCACAAGAAGGTGTGGTAAAATGCCAATGTTGAGAATCTGGCATGAAAATAGTGTGAATGCACTAACTTACGAGTGTGCATTGCACAGTTGCTATGAACGCTCGTTAAACAGTCATTTTTTGGATTTTTCCCACCAAATTTGCAACATAGGCTTTTTGTGAGCCCCTCTCATGAACAGTGGCACTGTCATTTCGTTACTCAGTCCCAAAAGGTGATTCCAAGCAGTGCTTGAAAATCAGCTTTCTGGACCAAATAACGCCATGACAGTGCAAGAATTCATGAGAAGGGGCCCCAAAAATCCCATGTTGAAAAGTTGGGGGCAAAATTCACAAAAATGCCTGAGATATGCATTAAGGTTGAGAAACTCCAGTTCATTCCATTATACAGCTTACCGACATTTCTTCAGTTCGCAGTTAGCTTTGAAGAGTGCAGATGTGTTCTCGATCCACCGAAGATCATCGCGCCTGACTCCGCAGGTAAGTATGGGGTAGGGGGGTGAGGGGAGGCAGGGTGCACAGAGGGTGGGTGCAGGTGGTGGGGGGCATAAAGACTATGAGGGACCATTTTCATTTTACAGGAAGAAAAAAACATTGTGGTACAGCTTTTTTGCAGGGGATTTGGCATGCTGGAGTGGGCTCCCAGAGTGCCACCTAACTGATTGGGGGGGTGTCTGTAGCCAACGGGGGATTGGGCATCCTCGTCAGCACACAACATGGGGAAGGGGATGAGGAAGTAATGCTGATGGGGATAGGGCACCCCCATTGGCACACAAAGAAAGCAAGGTGGGCGAGCCAAGGGGGATTGGGCACCCCCCTCGGCATTCAACAACTGGGGGGCGGTTTATGCCGATGGGGAGTTGGCTCCCCCATCGGTACACAAAGAAAGTGGGGGGGGTTAACTGACAAGGGGATTGGGCACCCCGAAGTGAGCAGTAGTTGGGTGGCCGCCCGCTCGCTTACCATGCTCATAATATCAGTGAGCACGTAGGAAGGTTCCGCTGCATATGACGAGCTTTGCTCGGATTGCAGTGAACCTTTTCCTGGATGTGCTCACCACATTATGTATGCATGGTGTGGCACCGGCATGCAGGCTGATTGGGAAATGAGGGTCGCACCTACCGGTGTGTGCCCTGCATTCACCCAACAGCAACCCCGCCTCCAAAACTGCACTGTCCCACGATGTTGGCTGCACAAGCGTGCCAACATAAAAAAGTAGATTTGACAGGTATGCTAATATTTTCATTAATATTAGCTGAAATTAGCTTTTTTTGGACAAGCATTTTTCATTCTACTGCTTCTTAAAATACCCTCCATAAAATTTTAAGTATCAACACAGATGGCTCGATTCTCAAAACTATGAAGTTGATGCAAGATGCCTGCATCAAACAGAAGTGAGGCAAGGGGAACATTGCATCAAAACTTGCAGAGTTCCTTATTCTGGAAGGCCCTCTGCACCAAATAGGGACACTGTGTGCCATACCAGCCTTACACTAGGTCTGTGCCAAGCTTCTGGTAGTGCTAGGTCACTAGGGGGCTGTAGCAGATGCAAGTTGCCATATCCCTAACACTGGGATTCAGAAAACTTTCCCAGAGGGCACACTGTCTGAAACAGTTAAACCAGCCAGGAGCTGGTCTAATGATCCTTGGACCACCCCCAGAACCCTCCCAAGGTGGGAGCGAAGATGTGCCGCCACCCACCTGCAGTCTCACATGCCCCCATTACATCTGGAGCCCTTTGTGGTGAACTGCCACAGAGGCCCCATGGTGTCCAACATGTGGGCATCCTCCAATATACTGGCACAGCAGCGGCTCTTCTAAAGCACCATTGGGGTGGTTTTGCCACACCTCCCATCACCCATCAGTATCCCACCAGCCCTCCCCATGCGCTGCCCATCCCCCATGATCCCAGCAGCCTCCCGGTAAGTCTGTCTCCCTGGGCGATGATGCCACCTGACCACCTCGCAGCTTGAGGCAAACCTCTCACTTGTGTCATTTTTTTACTGCATGGCCACATTTACCACAAGCTGCAGGACTTTGGAGCCAGGAACCTACCCAATAGTGAATTGGGCGCAGGGTCCCTGGCACACTGGTGACCGGTGCAAGCTAGAGTTGGCATGACATGTCCCGATCTTTGAGAATTGAACCCAGAGTGTTCCAAACAATAGATCATATTCTTTCAGAGTAAATAAAGATAAATCCCACTGAGATAAGTGCTGAGACCAAACATATACATAAAGCATATACCCACCCCTTAAAATTCCCAGAGTAAAATGCTCACTCCCCATTACCAGAGTCCTGAACAACACAGAGCATATATAGAAACTATATCCCAGAGAAATGGCTGTGAATAGGAACTCACAGAAACCCAAGGATTATACTAAGAGGCAGAGATGACATACCTAGCTCTGAAATTTCAATTTCAAAAAAGTATTGTAGGTTGCCATACAATAACTTACTAACAAATGGTAAAGCCTGTACAGGAGGGTTCTAATGACACTGAGTAATAACGCTTGTGTATATTTAATTAAATCAGATTTGTTTAGTGGTATTCTTTTGTTTGTGGAAACAATTTTGCCTCCCAAACAGTATGCAGGAAAACGAGCATGCTTGAAGTAAACATTAAAACATAGACAATGATAGTAGAAAAAGACCAAAGGTCCATCCCGTCTGCCAGAGTTTCTTATTTATTGTTCCATGTCATAACAGTGATTGCTGAATGGAGATCACCGTTTGGGCATGTGTACATCACCAAAAATAAATAATGGCAATGTACACTTGTGGCAACCACAAATGCAGCAACAGGAATGTGGCTTATGCAGGGGATGCACCCCGCTAACTAAAGATTCTCAGCTCCAGGGGGTGCATGTTGTGGGGGGGGGGGTGTAAAACTTAACAAAATAAAAAACTCGGCCCGACGCAAAAAGCGATGCCAGCCCCAGAACTGAACCTGTCACCCTCCCAATCCCAGCCAGCCACCCTCACCACCACACCACACCATACCACATGGCCAGCTTGGCAGCCAACTGCCACTGTACCTCCCACATACCCTCCCTCCCCTTCCATCCCTCACGTTGTGTGGCCCCCCCACATGTGTGTATACATACTATCGCCCTCCTTCGACCACCATGGTATCCTGTCTCTACCCTGCTAGGTAGCCCAGAATATAGGCACCGTGACTAAGTCACTGTTTTTGCAGTTGCTCAATCACGGTCGCTGTGTTCACAGGTTACCTTATGTATCCCTGCAACCTACTGTTATCCAGGGTCCTAGCCCTCCCTATCCTTCCCCCCATTCTGCTCCCAGGTTCTTCTGCCCCAAGCAACCACTTTACCCTTCATTCTGTCTCAACAGTGCTAGAAACAACCAATGATTTTAGCGCCCACTACTTCAGCTGGTAGACTGTTCCATGGCTCCACCACCCTTTCCGTAACATTATTCTCCTCCTGTTTCTCCTGAACCTCCCTCCTGTCAGTTTCCATTCATGTCCATGTGATTGCAATGTAGTATTCAAGCTAAATAGTTCCCCACAGTTCCTCTTGTTAATTCCTTTTAGGAAATTAAAGGTCTTTATCATATTGTGGCAGCGGTCACTGAGACCTGGGCCACCGCAGGACATGACTGGGACCTGAACCTGGAGGGTTACACTATGTTCAGGAAGGACAGGGGGGAGGGAAGGGGAGGAGGGGTAGCAATAAGAGTCAAAAACTATATTGGCATAGGGGGAGTAGAGGAGGCGGAGGGAACCATGAAGGCGATTTGGGTCACCTTGATAACAAGGGGCGGGCAAGAGAGTAAAAATAGGAGTGGTGTATAGACCCCCTGCACTGGCAGAGAAGCTGGAGGAGAGTCTGGTGACAGATGTTGGGAGAACTGCAGATTGGGCAGGGGAAGGGTGGTGGTGTTGGGGGACTTAAACATGCCAGGAACAGACTTGGAGACTATGACATCCTCGGTGGCCAGGGAACAGAGGTTGTTGGATGTCTTTCAAGACACTTTCCTAACTCAGCAGGTGGGGGAACTGAGCAGGGATGCATGGGTACTGGATGTGGTTCTGGCAGACAGTAACCAGATTGGGGGCCTGGAGGTAAGGGACCCGTTGGCGGGGAGTGGCCATGCCACAGGTCTAGTTCTGCCTGGACCTAGGAGGAGTAGAAGGCTGCACAAAGACAGAGGTAACTGACTTCAGGGGGGTGAATTTTAAGGAAATGGGAAGGATCCTTAAGGAGCATTTGGTTGTGATTGGGTCAGACATGGATGCTGACAGTACGTGGGAAATCATCAGGAGAGGGGTGCAGGATGCTACCAGCACCTGTGCAAGAGTAAGACAAAAACGCGGTGGACCAGGGAGGTCCAGGAGGTAGTTCGGGGAAAGAAGGCAGCCTATAGGCAATTCAAGTGCTCAAGGAGTGAAAGGGATCAAGGGGAGTACGAGCTGATGGCTAGAAGGGCCACTAGGGTGGTGAGGGCAGCTAAGGCAAGGAAGGAGCAGAACCTGGCCAGGGAAATTAGAAGAGGGAACAAGAGGTTCTTTAGATACATTGGGGAAAAACGAAGGGTGAACGGGCAGATTAGCAGGATTAAAACATGGGAGAGATGGGCACAAGACCTGGGGGAGCAGGCTGAGGTACTAAATGAGTACTTCACCTCAGTTTTCACCAAAGAAAATGGGGGTGCTGCATCACACATGGGAGGAGACAGTGATACTGAGGAGGCAGGGACCCTTACCGATCGGCCGGTCTGGGGAGAGGGGGAGGCATCACTGGCAGGTGGGGGGAAGGCTAAGCAGGAAGAAGAGGTATCAGAGGTGGAAATCACAGCAGAGAGAGTGAGGGAAGCCCTCAGGTCCCTTAAGATGGAGAAAGCACCGGGGCCGGATAAATTACATCCCAGAGTGCTGAAGGAACTTGTGGGTGTCCTGGCGAAACCCCTGGCGGAACTTTTCACCATCTCTCTGTGGACAGGGTGGGTGCCCCAGGACTGGAAGATGGTGCATATAGTGCCTATCCACAAGGGGGGATCAAGGTAGGTGGCAGGGAACTACAGGCCTGTCAGCCTGACATCGGTGGTGGGCAAGGTGATGGAGGGCATTGTCAAGGAGAGGCTGGGGGGGACCTGAAAAAGTCAGGGTGCCTGGATGATAGACAGCATGGATTCATCCCGGGGAAATCGTGTCAGACAAACCTTGTGGAGTTCTATGACTGGGTGATGAGTGCCTTGGACCTGGGTAGACCAGTGGACATCCTCTTTCTAGATTTCAGCAAGGCATTTGACTCTGTTCCTCATGAGGGCCTGTTGATTAAGCTGGGAGAAATGGGGGTGGGGAACCAGATGATCAGATGGATCGGCAATTGGCTCCAGGACCGGACCCAGAGGGTCGTAGTTGGTGGGATAGTCTCATCTCCAAGGAGGGTCATTAGTGGGGTCCCACAGGAATCAGTCTCTGGGCCCCTCCTGTTCAACGCCTACGTCTCTGACATAAGGACAGGTATCAGGAGTGAGATGAGTCTCTTTGTGGATGACTCAAAACTGGGGGTGGTGGTGGATGGGGAGGAGGGAGGGTGGCCGTACAGGGGATCTGAGGCTTTGGAAAGATGGTCTAGAAAGTGGAAGCTGAGGTTCAATGCAGAGAAATGCAAGGTACTGCACCTAGGGGTCCAAACCCGAGCCAAGTGTACACCCGGAGGGTATGCTATAAGTCTCTATGGCTGAGAGGGACCTGGGGGTGGTGGTGGATGTCAAGATGAATAACTCGGAGACTTGTAGGAGGGCAGCAGCCAAGGCCAACAGGATGCTGGGATGCATCGCTAGGGGGATCACCTCCAGAAGGATGGAAGTGATACTCCCTCTGTATAACTGCTTGGTGAGGCTGCACCTCGAGTACTGTGTGCAGTTTTGGAGGCTACACTTAAAGAGGGACATTAATCTCCTGGAAAGGGTCCAGAGGAAGGCAACCAAAATGATTTGGGGCCTGGGAGACAGAACCTATGGGGAGAGGATTGAAGAGCTAAATATGTACACATTGGAAGAGTACATGAAGGGGGTAAATAGGGGAAGAAGCAGTCTGGGTGCTTTGAAGGAAGGAGGAGGGGGCAACTAGAGGTCATGGGTGGAAACTGGAGGGGGAAGATTCAGGGGAGAAAGGAGGAGGTGCTACTTCACTGAGAGGGTGGTGAAGCCATAGAATGCGCTGCCCAGTGGGCTGGTGGAGGCAGAGATGGTGGAAGGGTTCAAGAGGGGGTTGGACAGGTACAGGGGAAGGGTTCTGGAAGCAAAATCCAATGCAGTGAGAATATCCGGAACTGGGAAGGGAGAAGCCAGAGAAGGTGAGGGGGGCAGCAAGGTCAGCTCTCAGGGTGGGGGCTGACCAAATGAGCAGATGCAAAAGAGTGTTAGGCCTATTCTGCTGGCATTTTAGTATGTTAGTGTGTTAGTATATCTTTCCTCCTTCTTCTGGTCTCTGAGTGCGTGCATGTTTCATGCCTTGAGGCACTTCTCCAAGGATATGCCCTGTTGGCCCTGAATAACTTTTGGTTATCCTGCGCTACACCATCTCCAGCCTATCCCTATCCTTCCCGAGGTGAGGGCTCCAGAACTGGGCAAAGTACTCCAGGTGTTGCCTCACTAAGGATCAATATAGGGGAAGTATTACCTCTTCCTTTCTGCTACCAGTGCCCCTCCCAATACATCTCACCATCCTACTCACTTTGCAATATGTCTTGCTGTACTGACTCAATTGTTTGAGGGAGTTACCGATGATAACTCCAAGGTCCCATTCTCCAGCCATTGTGCTATGTCTTACTCCACCCATCCAATATTCTGTCCCAGGATTCTTGTTCACTAGGTGCATTACCTTACACTTTTTAGCTTTTAATTTCAACTGCCAAACCTTAGACTACCCCTCTAGTTTTTGAAAGTCATTTTGCATTTCCCTGATTCTCTCATTGCTATCCAACCTCCCACAGAACATTGTGTCATCTTCAAAGATACACAGCCTGACCTGGATTTCCTTGCCCATATTGCTGATAAACATATTGAAGAGGATCAGTCCCAGGATAGATCCTTGTGGTATCCCGCTTGTGATCTCCCTCTCTTCTGATTTGAATCCATTGACCACAACCCTCTGCTGCATCACCTTTAGTCAGTTACCTGTGCAGTTTACTATGAGACCTTAGCCACACCCAGATCCTTCATTTTCTTCAGCAAGCACCTGTGAGGCACTGAGTTGAAAGCTTTGCTGAAGTCAAAGTACAGCAAATCCACAGAGTAGCTCCTATCCAACTGCATCATCACCCAGTTAAAGAAAACTATCAGATTAGTCTGAAAAGACCTTCCAGCCACAAATATGTTTTGTTTACTATCCTGGAGACCATAGTCCATAATGTCCTCTTTGACCAGTGACTCCATACTACAGTACAAGTCACATTAAAATGTTCCCTCAGCTCATTGGTGTAGCATTGTTCAATGAGTTTCCTAATCTGTGCAGTGTTTAATTCAATGAATTAGTAAAAGGTTAGTATTGGTTTGCAACTAGCTGTTAGGACTATAAGCTTTATTTTCAGCTGAATGCTTATGAGTTTCACTTCAGAAGGCAGACTAATCAACTCTTAAGGAATGTTGTGATATTTATAAATAATGCTCTTAAGGAATGCTGTGATATTTATAAACAATGGCATGAAAATGCATTGCATAAACACTGCAAAACAACTACTGCTATATCACTAAACAGGTACAAGTGAGTTGGATGGGCAGTGAAGAGTGGTTGGAAAATAATTAAAAGCTTCGACAATTCGAGTTGCCACTGCAGTAGCATCACAAAAAAAAAATGCTACACCAGTGAGTTGATGGAACAGTTTAATGTGACTTGTACTGTAGGTTCTCATACTAGCTGATAGAATGGAAGAAGGCTTGTAGCCCATATATACCATTCCCCACAATTGTGAGCCTATTTGGATTTGGTTGCCAAAATCCAATTATCCAATAGGTTTTTAAAGCTATTGACAGAACTAGCATTCACTACATTTTCAAGCAATAGAGGTAAGACTGACAGGTCTGTCGTTCCCTGCTTGTTCCTTGTACCCCACCTCCCATGGAGTGGAATACATCCACCACCCTCCAGTCCTTCAGAAGTACTCCAATACTTAGTGAGCTGTTCAATAGCCCTACCAGTAGTGCAGCCAGTACCACTACCAGGCCACCTCCCTGACTAACCTCGGATGCAACCCATCTGGTCCCAGGGCCATGTGTCTTTAGGGCTACTGGCCCCTTCTGGACCCTTTCACTTGTAAATATTGGCTACATCATCTCTAGGTCTCCCTTAGCGGCCGCTTTGATGTCATTCTATGGCAAGGGTCTACTGTCCTCCTTAGTAAAAGCTGAGCAAAAGTAATCATTAAGGATGGTGGCCTTTTGCCTGTCCATTTCTATCACCCTATCCCCCTCAGCTAGCCTTATGAATTCCCCTCCTTTCTTCATTTTCACCTAAAACATCAGAAGAACTGTTTTAATCCACTTTTGACCTCCTCCACAAGATGCAGCTCTGTATCTGTTTTGCCTACCTAACTGCCTTCTTTGCCTCTCTATTTTCAGTAATTATTTTCCCCAGTCTTCCTCCCCCAGCTTTTCTTTATACTTATAGAAGGCCTTTTTTTGCTTTTTGACCCTCATCACTTCCTGAACTCTTGCTGAGAACCATAACAGTATCTTCAACCTGTTCTTTTTGGTTACTGTTCTCATGCATAACTCAGATGCCTCAAGAATGGCTCTCTTTATTGCCCCCCCAGCTCTCTTCCAGCCCCCAAGTTGTCCACACTAACTAACATTTCCATGACTAGCACCTCTGTCTGTCGAAGTCAGCACTTCTAAAGTCAAAGATGGTGCTCTTGATTGGGGGTTTCCAAACCAAAGGGCTGGTTCAAACCAAATGGTGTTATAGTCACTGACTCCCAGTGGCTCCCCTACTGTCACAGCTCCTATCACTTCTGAGTTGGTGAGCACCACATGGGAAATTGTAGGCTACCTTGTGGGTTCTTTAACTAGCTGTACCAGTAGACAGTCCTGGAAGGCGACCAGAAATGTCTGACTTCTGGCACTCCTGGCTGCTGGAACATCTCAGTAAATGTCTGGCAGGTTCAGATCACCCACCAACACTATTTTCCCCTTTGCCACCCCTCTTTTACACTCTTCCTATCTCTCCGTTCCTCTTTTCTCTTTGTCCCAAAGGTCTCTAGATAACCCCATGCATAGTTTCTTGTTCTCATAGCAACTCTGTCTCCTCGTTACTACCCCAATGCACCCATTTTCCACCACCTCAGAGCCATCCTTGACAAAAGGGCTGCTCCTCCCCATCTAGTTGTTCCTCTGTCACTCAAACATTAAGTACCCAGGCAGGTCCCAGTGGTTATTTTCTGAAGCCTGCATTTCTGTGATAGCCACAAGGTCCCCCTCAGTGGCTGCCATCAGCACCTAGAATTCACTGATTTGTTATCCAGGCTCCTTGTGTTAAGGCATAAACCTTTCCATCGGACCCTTGATCCTTCTTTGCTACTACCCTGTGCTTTACTTGTCCTCTCATCCTTTTGTTTTTCTTGGTGTTTACACACTTTGCATTCCCTCTTTCTAATGTCCCCTCACTTAGTCCAGTTAGGGCCATAACTCTGTTTGTAACCACTGTGCTGCTACAAGCTCCCAGATGTGGGGGATTACTAACTAGGATCCCCTTCCTCTCACCTGCCACCATGGCTCCCCTTGTCCCAGTCTTCCCCACTGTCAGTTTTAAAATCTAATATAGAGGTCAAATATCTCCCCCCAGCGTGCATGCCCTCTCGCCCATCAGACGAAGTCCATTACCCTTGAAGAGTTTAATGTCCCAGATGTTCCCCCAATCTCCCCAATCCCACAAATAAGCTTGAGTATACATAGTATCCAAATACTTTTAGTTCAATGTGGTTATGCAACTTGGGGTAATGCTGTGCTTATGCAACTTGTTGAATAAACCTTTGTGGCTGTCCGCCTCTTTGTTCCTTGGCAATACCATCCTGTAAGGATGCTAAACAGCAAGGAACTCTGGAGAAGGGTTTCACCCCTTGAGGTTCTACAGGAAGGATTTCTTTAAGCTAAAAGTACCTTAGGAAGGAGCCCTAAGGCAAGACATGAGCAGCTGGAGGAGGAGGAGGTGAGGATCATGGGGCAAAGAAAAAATGCTTCTCAGTGAGGTAGGAAGAATGGCGTTAAATAGGTCAGGTAGGGGGCATGGCTAGTTGCTGCAGCCCATTGAACCATAGGCTAAGCTTTTCAATGCAATGTGCTTATGCAACTTGGTGTAGTGTTGTGCTTATGCAACTTGTTGAATAGACCTTTGTGGTCATTCACCTCTCTGTTCCTAGGGAATACCACCCTTTAGGGATGCCGAAGGCAAGGAACCCTGGAGGGGGGTTCCATGCCTAGAGGTGCCATGGGAAAGATTTCCTTAGGATACAGATACTTTAGGAAGGAAAAAGTGATGAGCAGAAAGCATTGCAGAAGGTTACTAAGTAGGTATTGTATATTTAAGACCTTCACATAGGTCACCAGAAGACAATGGGTAACATGAAGTGACCTTCACATAGGTCTAAATAACTAGATAGCAGAGGGCATGACTTTTCAAGGAGAGAAGAAACGACAAAGGAGGGCCACCATCCATCTTCATCTGACAGCGGAAACCTACCTTTGCAATCTATGGAATATGCTATTATTACAACTAACTAGATATTATGACCTTTGGCATGGAAGAGAGGAAAAAATCTATTTGAGGAAGAAACCTCTGCAGACCGAAGCCCTAGGTCACCTTCTCTCCAGGCTTTGAGATATTTTGTTTATTGATGACTCTACTGCTGCAATTTAGAAACTCAGTTCAGGGGAGATTCAATTTGGAGGAAGGCTCTCACTCTGTTCCTCTAACAGGAATGCTGCAAGTGCACTCTGCAGCAATAGGGTACTCCAACACAGGAGTACCATCCCCCAAGGTGGGAGGAGGAGAGCAATGACCACTGAGGCACTCAACTGGCCCACACTACCCTACAAAATGATCAGGTTAACCAGAGGTGGTTGGGAGAATAGCTTATAAGGTGCAACTGAACCTGCTTAGTGAGCTAAAAGAGCCCCCTTAGGCTTAAGGGCCCCACCCCTCACAGCTGAAGTCTTATATTCTACATCAGGAGGTGCCGACGATACATCTGCGTAGCTAAAGCTCTGCCTGGAGTGAGGACATTCCCACTATGGGTCAGAATTTGTGGGTGCAAAGCAAGACCACCATGGTTGGCATGCTTCTGATTTATGAAGGAGGGCATAAATTCAACAGTGAAGCATTTGTGGACCCTCACATCGGTCATGCACACTATTCATCAAGCACAAAAAAAGAGTAAACTGCCATGTAGGTTAGTCTATTAATTAGTCCAAACAATCATCAGACCCCCATGTGAGTCTGAGAAACTGAGCAGAACATCATTTCCTGTAACCTCCAGGGAATGCATGCCAACCAGTTCCACCAGGGAATCCAAATTATTTGTGAAATTCAGAATTCTCAGTAATGTACATTATTAGCCAATATAGTAAATTAGTTACTCCATTATTAGACAGCTTAGTAAATTAGATAGTCTTGTGCATATATTCACATTCTTTTATATATTTCATGCTCATGGTTTATTAATATGGAAGATATACCTTGATACATGAGATATAACATAACTGAAAATATATAGGCAATCCATGCCAACCAGTTCCATTAGGGAGGCCAAATTGATGATAAATAACATTTTCATTACTTTTCAACTTCAGAAGCTTGCACAGAAACTCTTGAATGCCATCCCTTGATTAGAGAGGTTAGTAGTAGTTACTGACCAGAGAAAAGCTGTACACCTGAAACACTGGAAATGTTGTCCATGAAGAATGCAGAGTGAATTATTTAGATTACTAAGGAGCAGGGTTAAAATTCATACAACTTAAAAAGCTTGCTCCTTCAGCTACCTGAAACCATGATGTCCTGCCGCAACACCACAGTCCCTGACAGTGATACCCCAGCAGACCACCATGATACCACACCAGTAAAATTTGTAATTCCAGTTTGAATTCATAAGCTTTCTATGTAACTCTTAAATTCCTACTGTTTTAAATGCAGAAACCATTACAGAAACATTTGAAATTTTGTCCCAGAACTAGGGATTGTGAAATTAAGAAATTTAGAATTGGTATAATTTACATATGATGTTGCTGCAGCATAAAGAAGTTAAACTGCTAAACAGCAGGGCATGATCAGATTTAAACTGCTAAGGAGCAGAGTCAGTTACTAGTTTAATAGCACTAGACTGCTACATAGGTTTGGTGCAATACAGAGAAATATTGTGAATTAAAGCTTTTATTTTGTACCATTCAAATTTAAGAGGTTGTAGAGAAACACTGAAATGCCTTTCCGGAAATTAGTGGTATTACTGATGCACTGCTGGTTAGCTTGAGGAATACTCCGGAGATCCCAGTATGGGACAGGTTGGGGCACTACAGAAGAAAGTGAAGTACCGCTTTAAGTAAGGATGACATCACAGGCACTAACCCAGAAGACAGAAAACAGCTCGGAGCTTAGAAAAGCTGTTACTCCTCACAGGTGGTGAGTTTGCCTTGTCATCTAGCTCCTTTGCTTTTACAGAGGGGCAAACAAAACCAAGAAATAGGCTGCAAAAGGAATTAAAAAAACAAGGGAGTGAGAGAGAGAGAGGGAGGGGGAACGGTGACATGAGCCGTGGGACAGGAACACAAACAAGGAGAAAAAGGCAGGCGTGCCGTGGGTGGGATGGGACCAGAAAGACAAGCACAAATGGACAAGAAGGAGAGACAAAGGGGAAAATGGAGGGGGGGAGAAGGGGCAGACACAGGAGGAGAGAAGCAAGCAGCAGCCAGAGTCAAACAAAGGACAAACCAAAATGAACAGAAGAAACACAATTAGCCAAAAGGCCAGGCATGCCCCAGCAGAGCCTCCAGCCCCGAAGAAAAAATGCTTCTGAGTGAAACAGGCAGGATGCCATTAAATAGGTCAAGCAGGGGGTGTGGCTCGTTGCTTCAGCCCATTGAACCACAGGCTATGCCTTTCAAATAGCACTGACACTGTAACATAGTAATTTAAGGTTAGATGGAACTCTAGATCCATCAGGTATGTCGTTGGTTCAGAAGCAGAAGTATTATGTAACATTTTATAATTATATTAGTGAAATCTAGGAAAATGTTTGATTCTACTAACACAAGATTTTGCATATTTTTGTGAACTTTTGCCAACATTTAATTTTAGGTTTCTTCCATCTAAATTTAAAGCCACTCGTCCAAATAACACCAAATGTAGAATATATTAAGTTCTAGAGCACATGGGTATGTGTGCCATGATTCATGTAACTAGCTTTGAAGCCACCTGAATTATAGGTAGCCAAATATTGCACAATTCTTAATGAAATTTCAAAAGTTAATAAAGTGTGAGATTTTTAGCTCCTGTGACTTTCAAATTTGATTATACAATGTCAATTTTTGTACATGTTCGTAGACCATAAAAAGGAGGCTGTGTGACAACTTTCTAATCTCTTGCTTAAAGTATGGCTAAGTTACATGCAGTCACAAATTGCAAAAGAATATAAGTACTTAAAATCAAAGTTCCTGAGATTTTGTGAAAATTATGGAATTTTTGTGACCATTTTCTGGAAACCGTATCCATAAATTTTGCCCAGCTATACACCTCACATTTCACAGTGGAATACAGAAAAAGCTGGGTGGAGTGGTTATAAGGTAGCATTTATAGGGTACTCCATAGTAATGTTGTAGGAGAGTAGGAAGGACATTGCAGGATCATGATGCTTATGCTGGTATGGTAGTTTGCCTACCTGCTGTGCAATCCAAGTGAATGTAATCTGCAGCTAGAGGTGTGTGTGTGTGTGTGTGTGTGTGTGTGTGTGTGTGTGTGTGTGGGGGAGTTAACTATTGTCAGCATTTCCATAAATGGCATAGGGAGACCATGTCCTGAGTAGAGCTATGCAGACTTTTCAAATTCTACTTCCACCAGAATTCACCAGAATTTCAGAAATTCTACAGAATTCTGTGGAATTATGTCAGAAGAGAAATTTAAAAATTTAGAATGTGGAATGTTAACTATGAAATCATGTTTCACAGTTGTAAACTGCAGCTTCATTTTCTGCAAATCACAGAATACTATTCAATGTATTACATGTGCCACAGAATGTTATTCTCTGATTTAAATATAAATGCTTTTCAGAATTCAGCAGAATTAAGAAAACAATTCTGAAAAGCATTTGGAAGTGGAATTGACATTCTGAATGAATTCCTCTGGTTCTAGTTCCAAGGATATGAGGAGGTCATTTACAGAACGAGTGATGTTTCTAAAGGGACTGGTATCCAGAGTAATCTTCTTCAAGATCCTCATGAATTGAGGCAAAATGAAACAGACACACTCAAAAACTAAAAAGGAGGTGCAATAGCAGGGTAGCCAGCCCAGCAAATACTCGAAGACTCAAAGGGGTGGATATTCAAAGAGGTTGCGCCTGCTGCAACTGAGTAGTGCCAGTGCAACCCAGCAATGCACCCCAGCATGATATTCAAAAGGGTGACCTCCACAGCACAAGTCCTGATGCACCGGAACACATTGGTAATGTATGTGGCACATCTGCAGGGTCGTGCTTATGCATATGTGGTGCATCCCGATATTCAGCCCGGGATGTGCGGTGCAGCTGCTGGCACAACCTCCAGATGTGCTGCATACCGGGGCACAAAGTACAGCCAGAAAATCCTGGCTCAAATGCTGGCCACCCACAGGTGGGCTGCTATAGTGCAAGGTGCAGCACAGCAGCTGCCAGCAGTGGGTGGCCACTGCCCACACTGACCACCATCCACAAGCACATGAACCATCCCTGGCAGTCCAATGGTACCCCCTCCTCCCTCCCTCCCCATAGTGCCGATCGTGGCAAATATGATTAAATATATGCCCTGGCAGTCTAGTGGTAACCCCCCCCTCCCTCTGCAGTTGCCAGTATTATGAAATGACAGCATATGCCTGGTGATCTAGTCATAACCCCAACCCTCCCAAAGCACCAATCACCCAAACAGTAAACAAGGCCTTGCCCTGGTGGGCCAGTAGTACCCCTAACTGAACCGATGCAGTGATCACTGTAGAAATAAAGTCCTCCCCTGCCCTGGTAGGCTAGTGACACCCCTTCCCTATCCCAACCCACCAATCATTGTCTTCTCCAGAAGTGAAATAGCCCTGGTGGTCCAGTGGATCCCCCCCTTCCCACCCGAATTCCTGAAGCTGGCAAAGTGGTTGTGAACAAAGCCTGGTGGTCCAGTGGTAACCCCCATCACCCCACCCACAGAGGACCCCAGCCCACCCAGCTCCCCCCATCATTGATGGACAGCTGCAACCCATCTTCACCACTGCTACCTGTTGGAATGATTATTATAGTATGCCCTGCAAACCCATCATTGGTCCTCACCTGGACCAATAGGCTTACAGTGCATACTATAAGCTGGCATTCAGCAGGGAGCCGGGAGGTATTTATTTATTTATTTATTAGCTTTTGGGAACTGGGTAGGTGCACTAGGCAACAATCCTGCCTATTTTCAGGCATGACCCAGGAAATTACAACAATGAGAATACAGATATGAACAGTTGAAATGACATTCACATAAGCAATAACAAATACAAGTACAAGGTAAACTCATAATAGCATAGGTTGAGACTACATCAGGTATTTGATAATGAAGACCAGTCATACACACTCAAAAATTAGAGTTTGGCAGAGGAAGGAGTCCGCTCTGGTCAGTCCTAAGCCAAGCTTAATGAGGCACACAAATTATTCAATGTGGAGAGATTCCACTTATGAGCAGTTACAGTTACCTAGGGCATAAAGGTGGGAGAACAGTGAACACTTAAAAGAGAGGTGGGAGATGGAGTTTTTAACCTGCAGGGGAAGCGAATTCCTGAGGTTAGGAGCAAAATGTGAGAATGCCTATTTGCCCATATTGGTCACACAGGGCTTTACTAAGAGCATTGAGACTGAAGAGGACCTAAGGGTGCAGGAGTGGGAGACCGAGGTAATCAAGTCAGCCAAAGAGGCTGAGCAAGGTGGTCTAGTTAAGGAGTCAACAAAACACCCAAGGGTATATGCACGGTGGTCTTTGGGGGACAACCAGTTTAGTCCAGAGTAGAGAAGGCAGTGGTGAGTAAGGCGAGAGGCTGACAAGGCGAACCTACAGATATTATTGTTGGAGATGTCCCACTTGCAGAGCACACTGGCATTGGTGGGGTACAGGACCAGGAGGGCATAAAGGAGTTGAGGAAGCAGTACTCCCTTAGCTACAGATAGCCTGGCTGTCGGTGTTAGTGAGTGGCGCACACGATAGGCAGCTCCTATTTTTGCATTGACAGTACGACACACATCATTGATATGCATCGAAAAATTAAGTGCAGGGTCGAGCGTAACCCCCCAGGTATCTGAAGGTAGAGGTGTTTGTTACCATTGTGCCATCACCTCAGTGGACGAGTAGCTTAGGTGCCTCAGAGGGCACCTGTTTAGAGGATCCAAATAGCATAGCCTGGGTTTTACCTTTGTTAAGGATTTGATGGTTATCCACAAACCAGGATTGAAGGGATTGAAAGTCATGTGAAAGTTTGCGATTTATGTCGTCCATTGCTTTGGATGAATGAAAGAGCACAAGATCATCGATGTACATGAGGACGTTACTGTGATGAGAAGCACTGGGAATTTCATTAAGGAACAGGGAAAAGAGCAGAGGATCCAGTATGGAACCCTGCCGAACACCGCGGGTGATATGAATGGGGGATGAGAGAGCCTTATGAAACTCAACCACCTGAGTGCGGTTATCAAGGTAACTACCAAACCATGATAGGGTGGAGTCAGAGGCTCCTAGAGTTTGCAGCTTTGCCAGAATAAGCGGGTTGTGGACCATGTTGAATGCCTTAGAAACATCGATGAACACTGCTCCTATGAGTTGGCCCTTGTCCATGTTACCTTTGATATTACTGGTCAGTTGGGTCAGTGCGGTGGTAGTGCTGTGCCCTGCTCTAAAACCATGTTGACAGGGGGATTGAAGATTATACTTAAGAAGGTGCTCCGAGACCTGTCGATGGACAACTTTCTCAAGGAGCTCGCTAAGCATAGGGAGCAATGAAATGGGGCGGTAGTTGGACAGTTGTTTATCATCTCCCTTCTTAAAAATGGGAATCGTTCTGGCTGATTTCCAGACCAAGGGGACAGAGGCAGTGCTAATAGACAGGTTGAAAAGCCTGATAATGGGCACTGCCAGCCAGGATGCAAATTGCTTTAGTATCCTAGGGTGAATACCATCTGTGCCCGGGCTACCACTTGCAGGAATAGTTTTGAGTAGCTTTAGAACTTCATGGTATGAGACTGTAGTCAGCTCAAACGTAGGGAGAGTGGGTGCACTGGGGGCAGCTGCAGGCCTGGTATTGTGGTGCCAGGAGGGGCTAGGATTAGGTAGGGAAGAGAAGAGGGAGTTGAAAGCATTAGCAATGGTGAGAGGGTGGTTACAGTGGGCATCATTTAGATACATATCAGCGGGAGTCTGCTGCTTGTTATTCCCAAGTATTTCCTTGATTTGGGACCAATACTTTTGGGGATTAGAGGCAGAGAAAATAAGGAGATTCTTGTAATAAGAACTTTTTGCTAGGCGAATCTTCTTTTTGCATGTGTTTCTTAAAGCTATGTACACTTCAAAGTCTGTATGTAGATGAGAGGCCTTCCACGCGGACCATAGTTTGTCCCTGAGTTTCAATAGGTGTAGCAGGGGGCGTTTGAGCCATTTTGTAACCTTCCCTTTTACCCTCCTAGTGGTGACCGGAATGTGTGTATTTTGTAGTGCGAGAAGTGCAGAGTTGAAGTGGGCTGTCACGATGTTGATGTCATTGGTATGATAGAGTGGTGACCAGTCCACTTGGTCAAGATCATTGGTGAACACCTCCATATTTAGGTTCGAGAAATTGGAGAAAGTTAGCACTTTTGATGGGAAGGATGGGAAGGCGGTATCCCAGATTCAGTAGATAGGGGAGTGATCACTTAAGGTGTCAGGGAGGACACCAGCCAAGGTAATAAACTCCTTCCTATTTGTCAGGATCCAGTCTAATAGAGTGGAACACGTGCCACCATTGGAGATCCTTGTGGGTTCCTGTATTAGCTGAGCTAGATTGGCCTTGCTTATCATTGAAGATAGTAGCGAAGAGCTAGGTCCAGCCCAATCTAGGTTAAAATCCCCGAGACACATTATGTAATTTTTACCAGTTACAGATAGCAGGTAGTCCATGAACTCCCCTAGCCCCAGCCTAGAGTTTCTGGGTGGTATATCTACACAGAAAATATGGAGTTTCTTGACACCCCCTAGCAGCAGGCGGGAGTGAAGAACCTCACAGTTTGTGAAAGGGGGATCATGCACTAAGGTGATGTTCAGCTGGGCTTTGTAGTATAGAGCCAAGCCTCTGCCTCTTTTAACACTGGTCCGATCCGCCCTAAGCATTTAATACCCATGAAGTGAACACTGGGAATCAGAAACGGAGGGCTTAAGCCACGTTTCTGATATGGCTACAATATCAGAGTTGTTCACTCTAATCCAAACCACCAGATAGGGAAAATTGTCCATTAGGCTCCTAGTATTAACATGAGCAAAGGAGAGTCCAGAAGACTGGGGCATACATTGCAAAGGATGAGACTGTGCGGGATTAATGATCTGAGGGGGGGTCTGGATTTGACTCAACATCACCTGCCAGTGAGAGGGATAGGGTAAATATCCAGAGTGTAGCTATAATGAAAGCCCTAGCCACATAACCAGGGGAGATGGCAAACCTGGCCTGGAGAAGTCTAATTAATAACCCCAGTTTATTGAAGTATAGCCCTGGCTCAGGTAGAGGGTACGGGATGGAAACTATTAGTAAGTTGGAGAAGCGGAAATCATCCTGTGAGCATACAGAGTAGGGAGCAGTAATCTTAGCAGGGCCTGAGAGAACAGCAAGAATCCATACTAAGAGAACAGCAGAGAGTAGGGTGAGTAATGACCTGGTATTCATTATGTGATTATTGCGAGTCAGGAGGAACAAAAGAAAAAAGTGAACAGAGTGGGCATAAAGGTGGAAAGCTCAAGGGTGGGTGTTTGAAACACAACACGGAATGCAAACAACAATAAAGACGAAAGAACGGGCGACCTCTAGTGTTCAGAGAGTATAAGGTGTAGATGGAGAACAAGAGACTTAAAAAAATCAATGTAGGAAGCTATTGCAAGACACTACACTATATAAGGAAAGCTAGAAAAGGGTGCGAGGGTATTGGGGCGGGCGGGGAGCAGTCACGCCTGCTGCTGTGCAGGCTAGCTACTGTAGGGACCAGCTCTGTTTCTTGTTTGTGCCGGTTTATTGTACCTTTTATTTGTTTCGGTGGGGGAGGCTTCACCAGCAGTGCCCTCGTGACCTCAGCGGATCCCAGCAGAGACTTTGTTTGTCTGTGGGGAAGGCTTCACCAGCAGTGCCCTCGCGACCCTCGGCGGATCCCAGCAGAGACTGTGGAGAAAATAAAGTCTAGGACTTTATATTACAGGCCAAAACATCATTTGCATAAGGTTAAGCAGGGCAGTTAGAGAAGCACGCTTAGGCTGTAACCCCCAATGTAGCCAGAAAAACTGCAAGCCTTTTAAAAATGCTGCCCGAGAACTGCAAGCCTTATTAATTTTGTATATGGTATTTCCCTAACTGCAGCACAGGACTGCAACGCCACCACCGAGAGTGCAGTATTCACCGGGGAGAAACGGCAGGAAATTAAACTGGCAATGCACAGCAGTAATTACAACAGGACTCAGTTAAAGCACCCCATAAAAGTAGTAAAAATAGATAAAATCCACAATCAAAATTAAGGTGCACAGTGCATAAAGGCAGATATATTAAGGAAAAAATAAAAACAGCCTAGAAGAAAGACTATCTCCACTGTTTGGATGACATTAAATTAGAATTACAAATGGCACCAAAAACTGTAGGGACCAGCTCTGTTTCTTGTTTGTGCGCGGTTTCTCTGTACCTTTTATTCATTTCGGGGGGGAGGGCTTCACCAGCAGTGCCCCTGCGACCTCAGTGGATCCCAGTAGAGACTGGTGGGTTGCAGCCACCCGCCCGATGATGGGGGGGGCTGGGTGGGCTGGGGTCCTCTGTGGTGAGGGGTTACCACTGGACCACCAGGACTTTGTTCACAACCACTTTGCGAGCTTCAGGATTTGGGTGGGGGGGGACCCACTGGACCACCAGGGATATTTCACTTCTGCAGAAGACGGCAATTTGTGGGTCAGGATAAGGAGGGGTACCACTAGCCTACCAGGGCAGGGGATGACTTCATTTCTACAGTGATTGCTGCATCAGGAGGGGTGGGGGGTACCACCAGATCACCAGGGCATATGCTGTCCGTGCATTCTCTCATAGACCTTTGGGCTAACAGTGCCTCAGACGGGGGTCTACATATCTCCACAGCGAGAAGAGCCTGCTGCCACATTCCCCAAGCCCTTGCTATCAGGTATGGCCCGGACAGCGTTCTGGCAACTCAAAACTGCATTTTTGTCTCTGTAAGTTTTCTAAGGACAATTGCCTTTATCTTGGGTCAGCTCTTATTGGCTGTCTGTGGAACACGAGTTCCTTGCTTGGTTCCTCATCCTGCCAGGCATTTCCAAATTCCTCCTGACTGGACTATGTCACCACCATTGGCCAGTTTATTTAACCTTTTTTTCCCCCCTAATCCAGTATTGCCTCTGATATCTGGTCTGTTTTAGTACTCAGTACTGAATTTCTTCAGTTTAAAGTGTATTTTAACTGTACTTGCATGTGTTTGAACCTGGAAGTTTAGAGGGCTAGTCTGTATTTCTAATTATGTGCTGAGTCTCTGTTACAACATTGGGTATTTCTGTGAAAAGTCACTTTCAGTTAATTTCTCCAGCCTCCCCCTCCCGAAACCCAATTTCAGCATCTTTTATTTCTTCTCTTTGCAGATCCAGCCACCACCTAGCTCACTGCCTGAATCCCTCCCTACAATTTAAACTCCCGTTATTTGTAACAAAGCTTTTTTTGTGAATTGCAAAGCAGGATACATCCCATTGTTTTTGGAGCTATATCTAATCCCAGCTTGTCCATTCTCCTTCAGGTGTCCTCTCATAGCCCTTTGGCTAACAGCGCCTCTGATGGGAGTCTACATGCCTCCATGGCAAGAAGAGCCTGCTGCCACACTCCCCGATCCCTTGCTAGCAGATACAGCCTGGACAGCATACTGAGAACTCAAGGCTGCATGGTTGTCTCTGTAAATTTTCTAAGAACAATTGCCTTCATCTTGGGACAGCTTATTGGCTGTCCGTGGAACACAAGCTCCTTGTTTGGTTCCTCATCCTGTCAGGCATTTCCAAATCCCTTCTGACTGGACTATGTCACTACCATCGACCAGTTCATTTAACCTTTTTTCCCCTAATCCAGTATTGCCTCTGATATCTGTTTTAATACTTAGCACTGAAGAAATTCAATGTTTTCTTCTTTTCCATTTGCAGATTATACTGTAAAGCCACTAGAGGACAACAAGACATGTAGGTTGCAATGCTCTTCCCACTGCTCCCCCCAACACCTCTGTCCTGCATAATTCATACCTAAATTCTCTGCCTTGCACCCTTCTCTGTAGTGTCCTTTGCACAGTCTCCCAGGCTATCACTAGACCTGTAATGTGGCATCCAAACCGGGGTTCGAACCAAGTACCTTTCGCTCCAAAGGCAACAACCCTACCACTGCGCCACTGTGTCTGCCACAATGTTAGGTGTCAGCAGGACCCACTTATACCTGCCCATGGTCACATCTACCACTACTATAATCCCTCACAACACCCCCCACACAAACTAACCATACTACTGTTGCTAACCAAGTTTACCCTGCTTAGCAACAAACCCCCAGTTGCCTCTGTTATGTACACACCTTTGCTGCTGGGGGAGCACCTCACCCCTCATAGCTTCTCTATCACCCTGTTTCTTCCCATAGCCCCCCACACCCCTCCCCTCTACGCCTCCCCCATATCTCTATGCCTTGAGCCCTCCATGTCTGTTCCTCCACGTGGCCATCCCAGCCCTCACCCAGCTGCCCATTCCCTGCTCATCACCTTCTGAGCTTGCCAGCTGCCGCTACCTGGCAAAATGCCACCAATTCATGGCCCTTGTCAGGCTCTTCCACTTGCTTCTTCTACTATCTGGCAATGTTCTCCCCAATCCTGTCCCAGCAGTGCCCCCCCCCCAACTGCAGTTACCCAGGGGCTTCGAACAGCCGCTATGAATATCTGCAGCCTGCCTAAAAAAATGACACCCCTGCAATGCTGGATGGCACAGCACCAACCAGACATTCTGGCTTTAACAGAAACCTGGTTGTCAGCCAAGACCCCAGACTCATTTGTGTCTGTTTTTGGCTACTCTCTCATTAGGCTTGATTGTAACGGCAAGAAAGGTGTTGGCTTCGTCTTCTATGTAAATGACTCACTGCATTACCAAGCCCTGACTGCACCCTCCCTAGACCATGGTGCCCAAACCCTCTCAATAAAACTTTCTCCTGACCCAAACAGTGCTCCTCTTACTCTCACTTTCTCCTACATCCCACCCCGCAGTCAATCCCCTGCCTGTAAAGCGCTGTCTGACTACGTAGCCAGCCACCCCCACAAAATGGAACAAATCCTAGTTGGCGATCTCAACATAAACTGACTGACAAGCTCATCAACACACGCCAAAGATACCTTTGCTGCATTAGATATGACCCAGCTGGTATCCCAGCCTACCAGGGTCAGCCCCACCAATGGAACTCACACCCTACTAGATATCATGTGCACTAATCGTCCCCACCATATTAGCGACCTGGGTGTCCTACCCAATGCCTTAAGTGATCACTCCCCAATCATCTTCAGCTGGTCCTGTCAGCTACCTAAACCACCACCAAATATCACCTTTCATCATCGACTATGCCCAGGAGGCATAGCCAGACTCCAACAATATCTAATTAACTGGGACTGGTCCCCTATTTCCCATGCCCAGCACATAGATGATGCATTGCACTACTTCACCACCACCTTTAATACCGCCTGTGATGCTTTTGCACTGACCATCAAAGTGACCACTAAGAAACGTAGTGCCCCCTGGATCACCCCAGAACTCCTACAACAGTTCAAAATGTGTGACAACTTCTGGCATCGTGTCACTGCCTCTGGTTTGCTAAGCAATAGGCAGGCCTATAATGCTGCCCACAATAAGTGTACCGGGGCAATCCGCAAGTCCAAGGTGGAGCACTACAGAACCACCCTAGCCACCTCCTTGGGTAGCACAAAAAAGTTCTGGGGTAACATCAAGGAACGTAATGGTAAATCCCACTCCCCCCCCTCACAACTTAATTTTAACAGTACTACCACCACAGACACTTTGCATAGCTAACTGCCTCAACTCCACCTTCTCAGACCTCAACTCAGTCCTCCCTAGCAACTTTTTCGATCCAATTCAGCCTACCCCACCACCTGAGCTCCTCCACCCCCTTCAAACTCAGAGTCATTTCCCCTACAGAAGTGAAAGCCTACCTGTCCAAAGCCCTCCAGAGCTAACTACTGCAAAGACACTTTGATATGCATATCCCATAATTTTACGCTTATACTCAGCGTTATCGCCCACCACGGACCTTCTAAATCTGTCCCTGCACCTGGGCCAGTTCCCAACCTCATGGAAAATGGCAGTGATAACACCAATATTGAAATGTGGTGACAGCTCCCTCCCAAACAACTACCGGCCCATCTCAATTCTTCCTCCACTCTCTAAAGCCCTTGAAAAGATCATGGCCAATCAGCTCATTGACTACCTCCTCGTACGCAACCTCTTATGTAGGGAGCAGCATGGTTTCAGAACTGGTCATAGCACTATGACTGCCCTCACAGAATTCGCTAACTCTCTGCACTCCATGCTTGACAAGGGGCACCTTGCAGGGGCCATGTTTATAGACCTCTCAAAGGCCTTTGACACAGGTTCTCACCCCCTCCTTCTAAACACATTACAACAAATTGGGGTCTCTCATTGTCCACTCTCATGGTTCTCCAGCTATCTTTCATCTAGAACCCAATGTGTTAAAATTAATAATACCATGCTATGCTGCCTGTGTGCTCAGGAGTTCCCCAGGGATCTATCCTGGGTCCTCCGCTATTCAGCATCTATCTCAATGCCCTGCCTAAATCCTGCCCCGGCAACCTTATCCTCTACGCAGATGATGCTGTTCTTTACGCCGCACATCCTGATCCTCTCTCTCTCCAGCGTACCTTACAAAACTCCTTCTCTCAGATTGAACAATGGTTTGCTGAACACAGATTGGTGGTCAACATTAAAAAAACTAAGATGGTGCTGTATGCCCACCGCCAAAACAGATCAAAGGATTTCCACCTGGAAATACTCTCTGCCTCTCTCATCCCACTGGAACAGGTCCAAAAGTACAAGTATCTAGGTATTACATTTTACTCTTCCCTCTTTCCACAAACATATAAAAATCCTCACCTCCACCACCAACACCCGCATTGGTCTGCTGTACAGACAAAAAGACTGCCTACCACCTGAAGCACTTCACCTAGAACCATTACCTCATAGATTACATAGATTTACGTAGATATTACTGAGCATTTAGAGACGTTAGTCCATTAGCTGGCCATTTAAATTTTATGAATATCCTTGGATGTCCCTGCTTATAAGATGTTTATCAAGCTTTGTCTTAAATTTGAACATTGTCTTACTATTCACTACCTCGTAAGGTAGGGTGTTCCAGATCTCAGTCACTCTAATACTGAACCAGTATTTCCTTTTGTTGGTTCTAAATCTACCTTTAACCAGCTGGAAGCTATGTGCTCTGGTATTATATGATTGGTCTCTTAGCACCAGACCCAAGAGATTCCACAGATGTAAACCAGTCAGGGCCCTATAAATCAGGCACATATCCCCTATCAGTCTGCGATATTCCAAGGAATACATGTCCAAATATTGCAACCTTTGCTCATAGCTCTGTCCTTCAGTACCCATAATCCTTTTGATAGCCCTCCTCTGGATTCTCTCCAAGGATCCAATATCCCTTTTTTTATATGGAGCCCAGAACTGCACACAGTACTCTACATGGGGGCGCCCCAATGCTGTATACAAGGGGTTCATAACCTCTCTATCCCAGCATTTAATATGTTTCTGGATGCAGTACAGTATGCTACTTGCCTTTTTAATAGTTTTATTGCACTGCATGCTAAAACTGAGGTTGCTGCTAATACATATCCCCAAATCTTTTCCATCTTTGACGGCCTTTAGTGCAGTACCCCCCCCCTCCAGGGTATTTTGGAATTGCTTGTTATTATTACCAAGGTGCATAACCACACATTTAGCAATATTAAAAGTAGATTTTTTTTGTAGACCATGTCTCCAGGTTATTTAAAGCAGTTTATAGAATAAGCTGATCTTCCACCTTGTTTAATGGACATCCAATTCATGTATCATCTGCAAATTTTGAAAGCCAGACCCCTGACTGTACCTGCATCAATGATATATATATATATATATATATATATATATATATATATATATATATATATATATATATATATATATATATATATATATATATATATATATATATATATATATATATATATATATATATATAAAAGATAAGGTCCCAAGACAGAGCCCTGGGGTATTCCACTAGTCACACTGACATGGCCAGAATATTCACCTTTTATACAGACCCTCTGACTTCTATCATTTAACCATGCCTCTACCCACTGAGAAACCCAGGCAGAGAAACCTAAGTCCATTAAGGCCTTTACCAATTCCTCATGGGGGACTTTGTCAAATGCTTTTGCGAAATCCAGGAAAATAATGTCTACAGAGTTATCCATGTCCATGGATTTGCTGACCTTATTATAAAATTCCAGAAAGTTAGTTTGACATGACCTCCCAGTAGTAAACCCGTGTTGTGTTATATCCTTCTTGCCTGTTGCTGTTAGGAATTCTATGATAAAATCTTTGATTATACCCTCCAAAATGTTCCCTAACACTGAGGTCAGGCTAATAGGCCTATAGTTTGAGACCTCCTGTCTAGATCTCTTCTTGTGTATTGGGACAACTACCACTTGTCTCCATACCTCGGGAACTTTGCCTGATTCCAGGGATTTTTGAAACAACCAAGAAATTGGACCAACAAGTAAATCTGCCATTTCCTTAATTACCCTTGGGTGGATGTTATCTGGTCCCTGTGCCTTCTTCTGATTAACATTTTTGAGTCTGTTACCCACATCAGTGGGATCTACCCCAAAACTGGGTCCCAATTGTGTTGTATCCTTGAAGTCCCATTTGTTTTGTGGTCCCACGTTAAACACTGAGGAAAAATATATATTATATTCTTCCACTAGTTCTCTGTTCTCTTTTATAAGTTACCCATCCTGTGCTTTTAGGGGCCCAACGGTATTGTTTTTTCCCCTTTTACTATTAATATAAGAAAAAAAGGTCTTATAATTATCCTGGACTCTGGTTGCTAATGTATGCTCATAATTTCTTTTAGCCAAGGCAATACCTTTTTAGCAAGTTTTAGGCATTTTTTATAAATCTCCCAGTCAGCTTCATTATGGCTGTATCTTGCCTGGCGGTATACACCGTTCTTGTTTTTAATTAATTTTTTTACTGAGGAGGACATCCATGGTGGGAGGGCTTTTTTAGTCCCATTGTACTTGTTCTTGCTTTCTAGCTTTGTCCACATCCCAGGGACTGACTGATTTTCAAAATCTGCTTCCCAATTCCATTTAGCCAGATCTAGTCTCATTTGCTGAAAGTTGGCTAAATTATACTTATGTATTACTGTACTGCCTATATTTTCTCCCAGAGTACCAGTATACTGAAAACTAATCATGGAATGTCACTGGAACCTAGTGGGGGTTTCAAAATGCAATTTACAAAATTATTGCTAAGACTGTTTAATACTAGGTCCAAAATATGGTTACGTCGAGTATTATTTGTTACATATTGCTCCAGCCCTGCTAGGTTAAAGACTTCCAAATATTTAGACTCCATGGTAGTGCTTGCTTTTTGCATATCCCAGTCAATACCTGGGAGGTTAAAGTCACCTACCAATATTACGTTCCCCACTAATGTCAGCTGCCTTTACGCTGGTGGTCTATGGCCTCACAATCAATGCTGCTGCTGACACTATGATGCTTCATCAAATACACGTAGTCATCAATAAGGCCTTCCGGCTCCTCTCTGGTGCCAACAGAAATACACATACCTGCACCCTATATGTGCTCACCAATATCCTCTCCCTTGAGGAAAGACTATTATACCAGACCTGTCTCTTCACCAAAAAAATCCACCTGGGTTTAACCCCAATAGGTGTCATGGTTTCTCTTCAGGCAGCCACCATCTCAGCATCCACACAGCCCCCCCCCAAAAACTATTTGGAAGGTGTCTAGCGTCAAGACCATCCTGGCCCAGTGATCCCCCCCCCTTAGAGCTCCATCCTGGTACAATGCCCTCCAAGCAGCCATCACATCAATCACCAGTCTAAGTCCTTTTAAAGCTGCCTTAAGGGCCCATATCCTCTCCTCACATCAATGCCAGTGTAACCAGTAACCTTTGGATCCTGCACCATGCTGCTAGGCCATGCACCTACCTTTGGCTTGGCAGAGGAAAGCCCTCACTATTTCTAACCTACAGGATCCTCACCTCCCTTGGTTACCATATAGTTGCACTGGACTATGAATGTATTGTATTATGTATAAGATAAGGGCCCCCTGAGTAGCTTACTACCAACTCATATTATGCATTGCTTTAGCTGCCAATTGTATAGGTCTTAACCACTCATTAAGTAAATATGTTGATAGCTCTGCTCTGTTTTAGCTAACAAATGAATAGGCATTAACCAGTGCTCATTGTACTTATACTCTGTATGATTGCTCACCCACATTTATTCTATTTATGTACTGTAAGAATGTCTTTATTTTATTCTGATGTGGAGCCTTTGGAAATGAGTCTATGACTCAAAGGGTTATAGTTCCGATTTCCAAAATAAATAAAATAAATAAATAATACCGGGTGATTGTGGCTACGGGAGGGAGGGCGGTTACCACTAGACTGCCAGGGCATATATTTACTCATATTTGCCACAATCAGAGCTACAGGGTGGGTGGGGGGTTACACTAGACTACCAGGGCTTGTATTTCATTGTGTATACTGCGATCGTGGTTACAGGGCAGGGGATGCCCCAGAACCCACTCAGTTCACACAACATTCTGTGCAGGGCACCAGGAGCTTTTCACCAGACTGCCTTGTGCAGCTCATGCAAATGGGGCCATAATGACATGCAAATGGCCCCATTTGTGCCATGCATACATTATGGCCCCAATTGCATGCCCAAGTCTGAATATCACAGGTGCTGCACCCAGCACAACTACAGCTGCGCTGGAGCATTCCCAGTCCTCCTTGTCTGGGGACTGTGCTGGCACATTGTACATGTGCCATGCACCTTCTGTACCATATTCAAAGGTGATGTGCCATGGCTCATCATCTTTAAATATGACCCTGTCTGGCACCAAATGCATCTCAGTTGTGCTGCACTGCCACTTGCGCCATTGCCTGGCGCTGTCTGAATATTGGGCCCAAAAAGTCCTGCACTCTAGCCAGCCTCTAACAAAATGATGTCCAGTTGTGGGATCAGTTGCAATATATGTGAGTTTATTTTCTGCACATTACAGACAACCAGAGCAAATTGCTGTAGTACATGAAAACACGTGCCAATTTTTACAGTACAAAGATTGATCTATCAAACTGCATAAAAAACACAAGTGTGCTGTGAACCTCACCACAAGCATCCCAGCACTTGGGCTCTAGCTGAGCCTTTGTCATGAGTTAGGATTTGTGAGGGTCCTTGTGTCCTATTTTAAAACCCAAATCATTAGCATAATTTATTCAGTTTTAATTAAGTGACAAGCTATTTTCAATTAAAGAGCAAGGACACAAAATAGATTTCTATGTTACCCTTGTTCCACAATGTTCTCAATGTGCCAATTATAAATAGATTTAACAATTTAAAAACATCAATTTTTACTTAGAAAGAACACTGAAACAATTATCTGGTAAGTAAAGAGAAGATAGTACATTAACGTTTTGCTGGTTTAGTGTTCTCAAATAGAAGTGATTACCCAAAATCTACTTTTTTTCCAAGCTTCCCTGAAAATAATGGGGATCAGCAGCATGCGGTGGTTCCATCCAGCAAATGAGAAGTAAAGATACACTGTTTAAAAAACATGAAAGAAGGGGATCTCTTTAAGGAAAAAAAGAGCGGAATTAGTTATTCAGGTACAGTACATTAGTGCAGTAAAGATTATTCGCAGATTCAACTATATAAAGCTGTAAGACTCTGATTTTGTAACAGTTTAGATCTACAGTACATACACAAACCACAAAAATCATTTAGGTTTAACTCGACATTCGGACCCTGGGGTTTCAGAGTGCTCAGCATGTAGGTCCATAATCTCGCTTTCCTCAGCAAATTATTCACTCTATCTCCTTCCTGTTTGAGCGACGGTCTCCATTCTAAATCTATAAGTTTTTCCTCACATGTGCTGTAATTATGTTTTTCCCTAAAATGGGACTCAAAGAAGTATTTATTCTACCATTTATAATGTCTCTTAGATGTTCTTGTATACATATTTTACCTGCCTGGCTGTTCTTCCTACATATACTTTGTTGCAAGGGCACATTATGGAGTACACTACAAAGCTTATGCTGCATGATATAAATTGTCTTAGCTCCACATGGGGCCCACCAGGAATAACAGCAACCATGGTTGTGTGGAATTTAATTACTGTATGGCGGAACTGAATTCTGTAGAGTTTTGGCAGATTCCATTTACTTCTGTTGAATTACATCAGTAGCAGAATTCTGCAGTTTCAAAAGCTGAATGTTTTTCACAGATTAATAAATCATGGTTTACATAAACTGAAGATTAATTTTCCACAACCCATGGAATATTATTCCATGGTTTACATAATGCATGAAAGTTATTCCTTAGTTTATGTAGAAATGCTTTTCAGAACTCCATTCAATTAAAAAAGAAATTTTGAAAAGCATTTCTGAAGCTAATTGGCTTTCCACATGAATTCAGCCAGTGGAATTCTACATTTCAGGCAGCTCTTACAGCAGCCTATTAGGTATGTTAACTGTTGCTAAAAGTCCGTTGAAAGAAAAAGGGTTTGGGGGGCATGCTAGAGGGCATTCTGGGGAATGGGGATACTGGCCAAGAGGATGGACATGACAGGTTGGGGGCCATTTACTGTAAATTAAAGGATTAGAGAGCTAAAGGATTAGAGAGCTAGCTTGTGCAGGGGATCACCAGTGGCAGTAGTCAGATGCATGGGTTCACCAAGGTAAGGGACAAAGGAATTGGGTAGCACAAGAGTATCAGACCCCCAGTTGGAGAGAGGAAGAACAGGGTGGCAAATTTTCACTTGAGTGATGGTCATATAAGAATCACACCCAGCAAAACTGACTAGTCAGAGAGCCTGATTCACTTCCAAGGCCCAGACTTAGAGGCACTCATAGAGTCCTGTTGGGGGAAGACAATGACTGGGACACCAATAAGAAGGAGGAATTGTGGGTGTTCTGCAGGGCTAGATCTGACAGAAAATGGATTAGGTGGCTCTGTTTTTAATGAAAAGTGTGAAGAACAAGGACGATATCAGCGGGCAAATAGTTCCAAAAAGTCCATTTGATCGAGATGAGAGAAAAGAGTGTGGCAAGATTGTCACTCAAGAATACACTACAGGACTGCAGCAGCTGAGCCAAGGCAATTAGAAAAGCAGCCATATTGGATGCAATGGTGATAAGAGCTTTGTGAAATTAAATTTCTACAAGTGGAATTGTGGTTTGTTTATTATCAGTTCTGCTCCATAAATTTTGAGAAACGTTTGCCCATCAATAATCTGCAGTATTTCCTTTGTGAATCAAAAAATGTTCCAGGACCCATTGATATAGGATATGCATACCAAATGTAAAGGTCCATACCTGCAACAGCAGTGGACTTATAAACATCCAAATTATTGATACATTTTCACAAGATTTCACAAATAATAATGTCATTAAAATATGGGCCAATGTAACTTAAAAATTACTTGACCACATCTTGTAATGTTTATCAGTTTTAATATCCTTCTAAAAAGGTTATGCATGCTGAGTTTTAATATTAAATGTCAAATGTGGGCAAGTTATAGGCAGTTAAATATTTTCCTATGTATCTACCCAGCCTAGAGCCACTGGTAGCAGAATGTTATGCTACCATGGATGAGACCACATTTGCACATGATCCTGACTCCCAGTCCTAAACTAGAAGAGCTGTGGAAGTGCTGTCACGGTAGTGCTCTTGGACCTCTTTCACCAGATCTGGAATGGATTCAGATATTGTGAGTGAGCATACACTATCTAGCCCTCCCATGAAGAGTTTACCCACATTGGTGGGCCAGAATGTGGGTGCTGTAACTTAGAGAGCGAGAAAAATGTCATCCATCATGATCACATGTGAACACTGCACCATCACAAAGTTTTAGCACCCATGGACCATATCATAAAAGACTTATGTTTTACAGGGGGCTTCACCCCCTGCATTCCCAGAAACTAAATATAACCAACTCCAAGGCAGGCATGCGGGGAGGGGCACGAGAATGGTGTGGACATTGAAAATGGTCTGAGTGCAGGACACTGTGAAATCCAGAATGCCCCTGTCACTCATGATCTTATTTCAGTGCCAACATGACAGTGCGCTAATGATGGCACCCTAACAATGGCATATGCCCTGAGTTACCAAGTCAGTGCACCAGAATGTGGGTGCCCTAACTTAAGGTGAAAGAAAAATGTCACCCATCATGATTGCAGGTGCCCTAATCACGACACCCTAACAATGAAATACACCCCTGAAGTTGGGGCATGGCATGCAGCACCAATTGTAGGGAGGTAGGAGGGAAGGTGTCAGGAACAGGGAAAATGCCGTGAGGTGTGGCAGTGTAACATCCCCACTTATCCCTCTTCCACTGGCCTGAGTGCATCTTGTAGGACCCCTGCCTCTGTGCCAGATTTGTAAGGAAGGTGACAAAAAACAAATAGACACCAACAGATGGCATTGGAAGTGATATGGCAGGCTGACAGTCAATGTCTAGATGGAAGATTGTTGAGGAGAACCAAGGTAGGCAGCTAACAGAGAGTGTGACTAAAGAAAAAAGAATATTGTACCTATTCACAACCATAGTAAAGCCATGTAATGCATTACTAATAAATTATCATAGAATGTCTAGAGATTTACTAAGCAGCATCACTGGACCTATAACACTAGCAGAACCAGCTGCAGTATGCAGCAAAGTTTCACCCATTACTCAGTGGATGACCAACCACCTTTTTTAGCCTAAAAGTTGTAAACAAAGGGTCTATTTATATTGTTCTGTGGGAACTTCCACCCTCTTAGTAAAGTCACTTCCTTTGCATTTCAGAAAATTCTGGAACTTCTCCTGGCTAAAAAGGCAGGCATAGGCTTATCATCCAATTAAGCCCACTAATGGTATTACAGATCTACATGGGTAATACACCGTATATTTATTTATTTATTCATTACAAATTGGGTTTACAACCTTTGAGTCAGAGACTCATTTACAAAGGCACTTCGTCGCGGGGGGGGGGGCAGACATCAAGACAGTTATTACAGTGCAGATTAAAACAGAGGCTAACATTACAAGTGCAGTAAAAGGAACATTTAACAGAGATATACTTAGGTTACATAATGATATATGATATCTCATTCTGCAGGGGAATTGATACAAATACCTAATAAGTGGTACTGGATTTGCCTTAGCTTTAACTGTCATCAACTAGGTCAGCTTCTCATGATTAAACAATAAGACCTGGCAAGATAGGGCAAATTGACTGTGATGTTATATACCCTGATTTTATTTACACTGTTTAATACTGACAGTAGATGTGCCCTTCACTACAAGGAACTACTCTAATTTGCATATAATTCAGTAAATCCAGACAGAGGAGCAAATTATGGTGGTGTTAATATTCAAATGCAGTGGCAGACTACTTTAACACGCTTGAAATGAACACACTAGATCCTCTCCATGAAATTGCTCTTTGGAATAAAGCTTTTATTCTGTGTTGCAACAAGGTATCTGCTTTGCATTCTAAGAGTAGCTATAATGGGTCTAATGAGTTTTGGAGGGAACCAAGATATACTATTGTAATTTATGCTTGCACACTGCATCTCAAATCACTGTATAGAGTAATGAACTAGATACATGTATAGCAGTGATTGCAAGCAGCAAACAATGCTGCAATTAAGTGTCAGCAATAGTACACACACACACACAGCCATGGATAATTTCATTAGTACGTGCTGCTTGAGAGATGAGATGTCAGCCAGCACAGGGAGACTTTCCCTTGTGCTTTTCATTTCAAACTAAGTCATATAATTTTTTTTTACTTTCACCTAAACGAACACCAGAAATGGGAAGAAGGAAGCTCAGTCTAATGTTCTGAAGAATAGCACCTTCAATGCTTTAAGATCCTTATTCCTCCAGTATCGCAATGCAGTATCACCACAAGGTATGAAGGGAATAAATAGGGGAGGATCAGTCAAGGTGCTCTGAAGGAAGGAAGGGGGGCAACTAGAGGGCATGGGTAGAAACTGGAGGGGGGAGATTCAGGGGAGAAAGGAGGAGGTGCTACTTCACTGAGAGGGTTTTAGAGCCATTATATGCAATGCCCAGGGGGCTGGTGGAGGCAGAGATGGTGGAGGGGTTCAAGAGGGTGTGGGACAGGTACAGAGGAAGGATTCTGGAAGCAAAGTCCAGTGCAGTGAGAATATCCAGGACTAGTAAGGGAGAAGCCAGAGAGGGTGAGGGGTGCAGCAAGGTCAGCTTCCAGGGTGGAGGCCGACCAAATGAACAGACATGAAAGACCGTTAGGCCTAGTCTGCTGGCATTTTAGTATATTAGTTTCTTAACTGGACTTCAGTCCACTAAACATAGAAACATATAGAAACATAGAAACATAGACTTAGATGGCAGATAAGGACTGCTTGGCCCACCTAGTCTGCCCATTTCCCTACCTAGAGGATAAGCTGCAGATCCTATTTAACCAACAGCCTATTTCTTCCTACCCCCCAGAAAAATTGCCTTATGTCTGTCCCATGCATTCTTGAATTCTCCCACAGTTTTAGACCCCACAACCTCCTCAGGAAGGCTGTTCCATGCATCCACCACCCTCTCTGTGAAAAAATACTTCCTCACATTACCCTTGAGCTGTCCCCCTCTATCTTCAAATTTGTGTCACCTTGTTCTTGCACATCTCTTTTTCTAAAAGATGCTACCCTCTTGGACTTTGTTGATTTCACTGAGGTACTTAAACATTTCTATCATGTCCCCCCTCTCCCTCCTTTCCTCAAGGGTATACATATTAAGCTCCTTTAGCCTCTCCTCGTATGGTTTCTCTTGCAGACCCTGCACTATTTTAGTTGCCCTCCTCTGAATTGCCTCCATCCTGTCTATTCCCTTGTGGAGTTGGGGTCTCCAGAACTGGACGCAGTACTCCAGATGGGGTCTCACCAACTGTCTGTACAGGGGGATAACAACTTCCTGTTTTCTGCTGGTGATGCCTTTCCCTATACATCCCAGTATCCCCCCAGCCCTCCCTACCGCCTTCTCACATTGCTTGCCAACCTTAAGTTCATCTGATATGATTACCCCCAGGTCCCTTTCCATTTTTGTTGTTGTTACTACCTCCCCCCATTGTGTAATCTCCCCCTGGGTTTCTGTTTCCCAGGTGAATTACTTTGCACTTCTTTGCATTGAATCCAAGCTGCCATACTTCTGACCATTCCTCCAACCTTGGCAAGTCCCTTCTCATCCTTTCCATGCCTCCTTGTGTATCAACCCTGTTGCAGATCTTTGTGTCATCTGCAAAGGGGCATACTTTTCCTTCCAGTCCCTCAGCAATGTCACTTATAAAGACATTAAAAAGGACTGGACCCAGTACTGAATGCTGCGGTACCCCACCAGTAACCCCTCTTTCTTCAGAGTGGACTCCATTTACAATTACCTTCTATGTCCAGTTGTTCAGACAACGTTTTACCCAGGCTACCACCCTGGGACCCACTTCAAGGCTGGTTAATTTGACTACTAATCTTTTGTGTGGGACTGTGTCAGATGCCTTGCTAAAGTCTAGGTAGGCCACGTCCACAGCCCCTCCCTGGTCTACTACTTTGGTCACCCAGTCAAAGAAATCAATAAGATTCATCTGACATCACCTTCCCGCTGTTAATCCATGCTGCCTTGGGTCCTGTACCCCACTGGCCTCTAGGTACTCAACAATTCTTTCCTTCAGAAATGTTTCCATCACTTTCCCTACCACAGAGGTCAAACTGACAGGTCTATAGTTTCCTGCCTCTGTCTTGCTCCCACTTTTGTGAAGGAGAATCACATCAGCCTTCTTCCAGTCCTCAGGTACCACACCATCCTCCCATGATTTGTTATAAAGGGTAGTCAGTGGTGTCACTAGTTCTCTGCTTAATTCTTTTAGAATTCTGGGGTGAATTCCACCTGGCCACATTGCTTTGTCCACCTTCAGTTTTAGGAGTTCTTTCAGAACCCTTTCTTCTGTGAAAGGACTGGGATTGACCCCCCTCTCCATAGTGCTTCTGTTAATTGGATTAGGCACCTCCTCCACTTCCTCGTTTATGAACAGTGAACAGAAGTATTCATTCAGTATCCCTGCTTTTTCACTGTCACTCTCTGCTCATGCACCATCCTTTCTATTCAGCCTCACTATCCCTCCCTTTGTCTTTCTATGCTCCCTGATATACCTATAAAATGTTTTATCCCCCTTCTTAACTGAGCTGGCTATCTTTTACTCAGTTTTTGCCTTTGCTATTCTGACTACCCTCCCTGCTTCCTTCTGCCTTAACAGGTATAGTTCTCTGTCCTGCTCCTTCTGTGTTTCCTTATACTTACTAAATGCTATCTTTTTCTCTCTAACCTTCACCACCACTTCTTTTGAGAACCATAGTGGCTTTTTCTTTCATTTTGATTTGTTTATTTGCTTCACACAAAGGCTTGTTGCCTCTGTGATGGCAGTTTTGATATTTCCCCATTGTTGCTTTACCCCTCCTTCTAGCCTGTTTGCTAGTGCTTTTCTAAGGCACTCTCCCATCTTGCCAAAGTCAGCCCTCCTGAAGTCCAGAACCCTCACTTTTGTATGGCTTGACTCTGTAGCTGAGTTTATCGTGAACCACACTGTTTGGTGGTCACTTGTTCCCAAATGGCTACCCACTTTTAGATCTGAGATCCTCTCACTGTCCCCATTTGAGAGTATGAGGTCTAAGATTTCTCCCTCACAAGTAGGTTCCAAAACTAGCTGTCTGAGGCATGCCACCTGAAGGGCATCAAGAATGGCCCTGCTTTTGGAAGTGGCTGCAGCAAAGGTGCTCCAGTTAACATCTGGCAGATTAAGGCCCCCCATCAACAGTATCTCCCCTTTCTCTGCATCCTAAGTATGCCTTCTATCATATCCTTGTCCATCCCCTCCACCTGACATGGGGGTCTGTATACAACCCCTGTACAGATTGTGGTGCCATTTCCAGTCTCTAATGTGCCCCACAGTGCCTCCTCTCCTCCCCTGTTTACTCTTTTGTTCCATTGCTTTTATCCCTTCCCTTACATAGAGAGCTACTCCCCCAATTCTGCCCTCCCTGTCTCTCCTGTAGGTTGTGTACCCTGGTATGTTAACATCCCAGTCATGGTTCTCTGTGTACCATGTTTCTGTGACTGCTACGATATCCAGGCATCCCTCTTCCATCAAGGCCACCAGTTCAGGGAGCTTGTTGCCCAGACTACGGGCGTTGGAACTCATTACCCTCCATTTCTTGATGGCCTTACCCCTTTTGAATGTGGTACCAATTGAACCATAATGAGAGTAATTTCATTTAATTTTTTGGTTAGTAAAAGAATAGTAGTAAACAGGATGATGTTAGGTTAATGAGCTATCACATTCATTTACAATGACTTCCTTGGTATATCATCAGACAATGATGCAAAGCAATAAATAGTTAAGGTGCAGACATACATACAATTTTAAGATCAGCATATAAAATAATTCAACTAACAAATTATAACAAACAAGATAAAAACAACTAATATTAATAATGATATGTTCTCCTATTATATCAGATCAATTAACAGTCAATTAATTCTGCTCTGCTGTAACAAACCACTGTAGAACCCTATTACTTGTGACAGGATCACAAAAATGAGGATGCAGAAATAGTGGGATGGAATTCAAAAAAAGTGGGGCACTAACTAAACAATTTGCTCTCCCCTTAACAGTATTGGTATGTGGTACCACACATTCTACACTCCTTGCAGACCTTAGTCCCAACCTAGTCGGCCTCACCTTCATCAGATCAGATACGTAATTTAGTACTTGACATTTTAAACTCAAGTGAAAAAATGTAAAAGTGTGCATTTTCCTTCTAAATCTAAGAGACATCCATCCTGTCTGGTAGTATAAAACACATCTATGAGTTCTAAATGGGCACCATTCATGAACCTTGCCATATGGTTGAAAACTACATCCAAACTACCAAGGTGAATAGCATTTACACCCCGAAAGCCAAATCACCATAATCAATCAATGATAGGAGCACTGTGTTAACAATCTAAAACATTATATATAGAATAATACATGACTGGGGAGTGCATAATGAGAATTTAATGCACAACCAAGGTGTGGGATGCTACACTTTGCACAAGGGGTTTATCAAAGCATCCCACACCAAGGGTGTGCATTAAATTCGGGTTTTACACTCCCCCAATGCACTGTTTTATGTAATTGCTGGGTGGTGTTTTTTCTCCAACCACATAGAAAGTCTTTGTGAGACAGGATATTGCTTGAGAACTGTATTGAATTTAGCATGAGATCGCTTTCAACACATCTAAAATACATAGTAAATAACACAACAAATCACTTTTTAGAAACACATTTATTAAATCAGTTTCTAGATATACATTTCTTTGCTTTGAGCTACATTGTGGGACTTGTGTGTGAACAGGAGGTGGTAAAATCCACAACTAAGAAAACTTATCACTGGAGAAATGCTGCAAATAGAAAAAAGGTGATACAAGAGTAACCTGAGTCACAAAATCAATAACTTGAGTCCATTTTTTGTATTTGAACTTATTTTGTTTTTCCAGTTACTTCGGGTTGTGGTTGCCTAGGCATCTTAATAAGCTGCTGAGGTAAGAGGTCATTCAAATGCCTCACTCACTCTCTCTCTCTCTTCCAGCTTTTGTATTTTAAACCGCTCTGCCATATTGGAAAAGTCCATGGAACAGAGTCATAAGGTTAGTGACTATTATGGGCTGTTTAAAGCCATTGGAAATATTTTTCAGTGGCGGAATCACCCTGTGAGGTGTTTTAGTTTCACCTTACCAACAGCTACTTTTAGTGGGCTCTTAGTAAGAGCGAGGTGTGCTGAGGAGAAGTTGGTGCATGTTCGTCATTATAGTCCATAGGTTATTACTGCAAATTATAAATGGCTTCTCCTATGAGAAAAAATGGCATCCAATTATTACATTATAAGAAAGGACATGATGCACCCTACAAAGGGACCCTAGTCTTTGTCCAGTTATACTCACTGTTGAAGAGATATCAGCCTCCCTGGTTAGATAAGGATCAAACCACACCCCAAGAGACTTATAGTTATCCACTGTTTCTAAAGATATGAAGCTAGATTTTCGAAGCCCCCTGGGATTAAGTCTCACTCCACAGCCAATGCTATGGGATGAAATCTCCGACCTGCAGAGTTTGGTAGTTTTAGCCAGTGCAGCTGCAGGGGATGTTACACCTGGTCCCACCAGGCATAGCGTTTCACCACAGCTGTGCCAAAATATTGGCCACAAGCTGCTGTAAATCTTGCAGCTGGTCATAAACTGGCTTTGCTTTTGATAATACTATGGCTACAGGAGAAACTGCAGCTCTGCAAGTGGAAACTCACTTGTGTTAGTTTGTTCTCACAGCTATGGACATTTCAGGGGCTTTGAAAATCGAGCCCACTGAATCCACAGTTTCAGTGGACAATTGATCCTCATGTACACATACTCTCCTGGGAGAACCAAAAATCCTGGCCTGGGTTTTCCTTGAATTAAGAAAGAGATTAATATTATTCAAAAAAATATTGTATCTTATAAAAAAGGTTTTGAAGCAACTTGTTGACCACACTCTTGCTCTCCCTGACACAATAAATACCTCTGCCATCCATGTAAAGATGCACATTCACATTCTGCAAACCTACACCAATGGTATTAATAAACAGGGAGAACAAGAGGGGGCCCAGGGCCAGAATTACTAATGTTAATGATAGTCTTATATCAGAAGCAAAGTAGCATTATAAGACTTTCATTACCATTAGTAATGGTAATGGTAATTATAATGGAAGTCTTATAATACTACTGTACTTCTAATATAAGATTACCAGTACCATTAGTACAGTAGATTTTATAAAAAAGATTCTTACACTGAAGGTCCAGTCACTTCAGTGCAATATCACATCTGTAACTGTTGTTAATTACATAATAATTAATGGCTTCCTCTTTTTTCCATAAGGAAACCATGGTGTAATTTGCCGTTATAAAGGAGCATTTATAAAGGCAAACACGTGCACAGTTTCCCCCTCTCTGCGCATGCGCCTGCTCAAACTCTGCTCGCTTTTTACTTCCCGAACATAAACCCAACCTGAAAAAACTGCCATGGACACTCGGCAGTAAGTAAAATAAAATTTAAATTAATTGTACCATATTGCTACTGGATCAATCCTCCCTTACAATACTGTCGAAAAAAATGTTTTAAATAAGAAAGCCGACCAGAATTGGACTGCAAGGCAGTGGCACAGCAACCTTTTTATTTTATATAATTGCTGAGGCAAAAGAAAGCCAACAATTATGTAAATAAAATATGGAGTCTGGTGTGTGTAGCGAAATTTACACACACACCGTCGGGGTTTGATGCTTCAGATAAACCTCTCGAGCTTTGCTCTCGGGGTTTATGTAGCATCAAACCCCTCGGGTGTGTGTAAATTCTCGTTACACACCCAGACCCATACTTTATCCTATATTTATAAAATGGCAAGAGAAATTATAGAAATCTCATTGGCCAAGAGAGATCAGCTGATCATACATTAAGTCTCTATATACACACAGTCATTCTGGTCCTAAACCACATGACACAATGAGCAAATCAGTCCTCCTACAATCAGAACTATTTTCCATCAATCTCCCTACAACCAGAACTGATCTTCCACCACAAACATGGCTGCTACCTTTACACTGTAGAAACCTTCAACTAGGCCCTAAAAATAAAATTACCTTAAATATAAAATAAAACAAATTAATTAAATGTTGTTTACCAGATCATCACGCTCTTCTTACACACATAAACACAGTAGAAACATTAAGTATTGTTTATAGTTTTCAATACAACTGTTTCTTTGCTAACAGTGAAAAATCCCCCTTCTATCTTTACCTGTTCATTAGGGAAATCTCTTCTGCTTGCTCTGACAGTTAGAAAATTGAGTCTCTGGCTCTAAAACAGGCCTTTGTTGTGTGTGTGCACAGTATGTTAGGAGAGGAACATTCTACTAGTAGAATTGAGCAGAATTTTGAATCCACATATTCCATGATAAACATTCTATTTCTTTAATGTGGGGAAACACATAGAAAAAAAATCAGAATGAAGAAAGTAAGCAATAATACTAAATAAACAAAGAGAAAAAGTGGTAAATGACTCACCCTGCTGTTTAGCTTTTAGGACAGAGTGAGCAGTTCATGATGCTGTCGGTGAGTGTGGCAGTTTTGAACTACGTTCATGCTTGCAGCATCGAGGAACTGAGAAGCCTCTGTTATGGCTTCCTTTTAGTTTTGTCTACAGAGTGAGGAGAATAATATAAAGTAAGGGAGGTATGTGTCATACTTAGAATGAAGAAAACAGCATTTGTGAATTGTTGTGGCTGGCAGGGGGATATGAAGTTTAAGTGGGTAGGGAGGCACACACTGTATAACACTACTTTAATCTAGCACCAATTAGCAGAAGGACTATTTTATGTTAAAAGCACAGATTCATTTACATTTTTACTTATTTAAAAATGTGTTTTAAAGTAAAAAAGTTGCTTCTAAAAATAAAGGGCCATTTTATAAGCTCAATGATGCCTTCAGCCTCATGCCTAACTACACCCCGAGGAGTGCGGTTGTCACACCATAATGTATACCCTGTCGTGTCTTATTGCTTACATATTTCAACAGCTAATCTGCCTACATCTTCTGAAAGAATCTTCTGGCTGAAACTTGCCTCCTTGTTTTACCATTTAGCATGGGAGGATATAATCTGCTAAATTTCAGCTGATTTCCACAGTATTCTGATTTGATAACCCAGTTGGTCCATGAGCAAAATATGTCAGTGCCAATGTCAATGTCAGTTTTATTTATATGGCCCCAATCCCTGAGGCTCTGAGCACCTTACAATTACAATAAAACTAATAAAACAATAATTGAGTAAAACTAAAAGCAATTAACAATCAAAGAAACAGTCCATAACATTGATTAAAAAAATAAGTTTTCAGGGATTTTTAAAAAACGGCCAATGAAGGAGCAACTCTCACATTTTGCAGAAGGGTGTTACAAAGAATTGGGGCTGGCACACTGAATGGACTATCACCCATTCATTTTAAACGGGATCTGGTAATGGAGAGGAGAACTGCCTTCACTGACCGGAGGGCACAACCAGGAGCTTATGGAATCAGGTCTTTCAGGTAGCCCAGACCCAGACAATGCAGGGCCTTGTATGTCAACCAGTAACCTTGAAACTGATGCACCACCTGACCAGAACCTGATGTAGAGCACGGAGAACTGGCATGACATACTCAGATTGAGATCTACCAGCAACCAGCCGAGCTGCCGCATTCTGAAACAACTACAGGCAGTGCATAAGCCTCACTGATAGCCCTGGGTAAAGAGTGTTGCAGTAATCCAGCCTAGGCAAGACCAAGGCATGCACTAGTTTTGCTAGGTCAGTCAGTTTAAGATAGGCCTTAGTCTGAGTAATACTGCAAATGTGATAAAAGTCACTGCAGACAACAGCCAACACCTGGAATTCCAGAGACAAAGTGGAGTCTGTGGAGAGGCTTCTGGATGTGGTGTGGCTTCTGACACAGAATGTCATCAGATGTAACTAATCCAGATACCTCTGACACTAAATATAATGGAGGTCTAGGTCAGGAAACATGAGCAGTTCAGGAGAAATTGTGGAAAAGTCACCAAAGGTGGTTTATTATTCTAAATCACAAGAATAAAATAAATCAGAAAACATTTTGGCATCTCTTCTCCTTCTTCAGCAAAGTAGAAGACAATTCAAGACATGAAATCAGCATGTCCCCTCTAGTCTCTCTTCAATTCAGTCTCTACACAAGGACATAAGGCAGACTGTCCTAGCTTTGTTAAAAATCCATCTCTCCACACATCTCAATAAGGTAGGCTTTTGTAGTTGCTGGTTGCTAGGCATAAGGTTGTGACCCATTGACCTAGTAGCTGGCCAGAGCATTATGACAGATTACATCAGTCTGACGTCACACTCTGTCATAGCTGTCTCTGCAATAATTTCAGCTATCTCTAGTTATACATCAGGGAACCCATTTTCATATATATGCCTTACAAACATACATACATAAGCAAGGTAGAAATTAGAAAGTACAACAGGTAGAGTTAAGATTTGACTGTACAGTCTAATAGAAAATCAGAAAAGATTCCCCTGGCTCCCCCTTGCAAAATGGCTCCACACAATAGACACTCTCATAGGGAATTTTCTTTGAGAGTCAAAAACACCCCGCTATAGTAGGGGCAAATTGTGATCACAATGGAAGACTTGGGGGGGTTGGGCCTCCCGTGGCTTGAAGGATACACATGGGCATACTCTATAGCACAATCCTTAAAATGGTTTGTACCCCTATCCTCTGAATCCCTGCAATGGCTATATATGGAAAGATCCAGTGTGAGAGTAAATACCCTTCCCCTGTTACTATATAACCCTCTATCTAAATCTCTGTGGACACATCCCACCATAGCACCAGCGGTCCAAATTTGGAATAAAGTACATACCAGGATCAAAGCCAACCCCACACCATGCCTTTACACTCCTATCTTTAACAATCGGTATATAGTGGTAGAGCATAAACCTATCCATTGGTCTCATTGGGAGCGTGCAGGCATTAATTGTCTAGCCGACAGTATGGATGAGACCGGGTTGGGGATGCAATCTTATCAAGATCTGGCTAAGACAAGAGGTCTGGGCAAGAGTGACTTCTGGAAGTACTTGCAATTACGCAGCTCTCTGGCCGAATTCCTTAAACAAGCCTAGCTACATCGGCCACCTCTCAGAAACTATCCATGTAGCTTAAGTTCCCCAAGGGTAAAACCAGTAAAATTTATGTGGACATAAGAGAGACCATTCCCTCGCAGTCAGGAGAGTCTAAAATGAAGTGGGAAAGAGCTTTAGAGCTGAGGCTAGATGACACTCAATAGGATCTGTGCTGGAAATTGGCACACTTGCGCTATCCAGATGCATGCAGCAGGCTTATCCAGAACAAACTGTTGCATCACTGATATAAGACACCAGAGGTACTGCATACAGCCAAACTTCTGGACAATAATTTTTGCTGGTGGTGCCAAGCCCAAACTGGAGATCTGTACCATATTATTTGGCAATGTTCGCTGCTGGACCCCTTTTGGCAAGCAGTTTGTCAGCCACCCAAACTCTAAACTCTGCGATTCAGTTGTTTCCCTTGGTATGGGTTCTGGGTCTACCCCCAAATTGATTTCATCTCAAGACTCAGCAACTTCACTGACTAGCCCTGCTTGGTATTTCAACTAAGCGCCTTATCCTGTGTCAGTGGAGGTCAACTGAAATCCTCTCTATCACAGAACTTCAACATGCTGTCACACATCTAGCTTCACTTGATCACATGTCTCACTCTACAAGTGACACACTGGCAGCATATACTGCATGTTGGGCCCCCTTTCTAGCATATCTAAAACCCAGAACGAGGATAGGGCAAACATAATGTGTGGTCACTGTTATGGCTTCTCTCCTTCTATATTCCTGGTCTTGATAACCCCGGACACAAGATCAGCTCTTCTTTTTTTCAGACAGTCATGCAACATACTATCATGCATGCATAGCTATGAACCTGTTTGGATTGTTGTTGTACTAAGCAGATGCCCAGTCTTGTTTTCTGTTTTGCTTTCTTGTTTTTCTTTTTTTTAGGATCTGCATCACTATTAGGGAGATAGATTCGGGGACCCCCCGACCATTTTCTCCTTTTTTAGTCCTTCATTGGATGTTTTTTATGTTTATAAGCTCCTTGTTTAGGCTGTGATGGATATAACCTGCAAAGATCCTTCTCTGTTACTGATGTATGAATCCCTTTGTTCTTTGTTTTTTTTTTTTATGTTTACACGTATGTATATACGTATGTAATTTGGAAAATTGAATAAAAACTATTAACAGAAAAAAAAAGAAAGTCAGAAAATATAGAGGTAGTAGTAGAATCATTGCTTCAGATTCCCTCCTACATAACACAAATGAGACAGGGCCTAACTTAACCCTGTGACAGACTGCACAATGACCCTGAGATTTTTCACACTATCTGTAGCATGAAGGGTCACTCCATCCATCAATGAAAGGGCCGTGCCCCCAGTTGCTGCTGTAGAACCAGATTGGCATGGCTTCACCAGTAACACCTCCATCTTATATGGACTGAACCTATGCCAGCTAGCTGCCATCAAGTTCTAGGTTTCTTTAAGACACTCACTTAGTTCCAAGATAGCCACTCTGTCAGCAGGGGCACAAGACACATACAGCTGGATGTCATTAGGATAGCAATGAAATGCCAGGCTGTAGCATTTAATCATCTCCCCCAGCAGAGAGTCCCACATAGTGCCTGAGGTGTGCCAGCAGCACCCCCATGATCCACTGTGTCAAATGCCGATAAAAGTTCTAGAAGAATGAGGATACAATGTCATCCACTATCCCTTGCTGAAAAGAGACCATGGTGTACTCACAGTTCCCAAACTATGGCGAGGCCAGAAGCCAGATTGGAAGGGCTCATAGATATCATATCTCTCCAGGTATTGTTCTAGTTGCAGTGCCACCATCTTCATGGTCAACTTCCCAAGAAAAGGAAGGTCTGAGATGGGTCTGAAGTTGGAGAGATAATCAGGGTCCAAGGAAGCCTTCTTAAGGAGAGGCTTCACCATTGCCTGTTTTAGGGCAGATGAAGAGACACCCTTTAGAAGGGAACACCTGGTGATCTCTACCACAACTGGACCAAGCAAGTCCCAGCACTCTAAACAAAGTCTGGTTGGCCCAAGGTCCAATACCCAGAAGGTGGGTCACAAACTAGAGGCCACTCATGAAATGTCATCCAATGAAACTGGCTCAAACTCAGCCAGCAAAGACAAAGAGCATGCAGCCCACAAGGAATGTACATTCGCTGCCAATGACAGGCTGTTCTGGGAGATCCTAGTTTGGATGAAGGATACGTTGTCTAAAAAGAACTGATTGAACTCTTTGCATTTTTCATGAGAAAAGGCTTTATATGACTGCAGACAGACTGGGTTAAGTAGTCTGTCAACAGTGCTGAAAAGCTGAGCTGGCCAGTTCCTTCCAGCAGCAATCACCTGTGACAGGAAAGCTGTTTTTTTCAGGGTGATTCCCGTTGATACCATGATATTGAATTCTCAGCACAAATTCGTCCTCCTCCAGGCGGGACCTCCACCATCAATGCTCCAACCTCCACCCCTTAGTTTTCATCCTCTTTAGATCTGCATCATACCAGGGTGACCTAAGGTGTGAAGTCAAGGGGCATACACGGGCCAGACTTACAGTCAAAAGCAGAAGAGAGGGCTGCATTATAACTCTCCACAGCTGCCTCAACTCCCATTGCACAAGCCATTTGCATGTTTGAGATGTCAAGTATTGTCAGGATACTCTGAGGCTCCAGCTTTTTAAAAGAGCAGTACCTGACCATCTCTACAAGGGTAGTTAATTGGGAAGCCTAACAGAGGAACTGAATGACATGATGATCTGACCAAATGACTGAGTCAATCTTGCCATTAGTAATGTCAAGACCAATTAAAAAGACAAGATCCAAGGCATGGCCATGCTGATGGATCCTGGAGGCAATTGCCTGCACGAAGCCCAGGGATGACATCACGTGGGAGAACTGCATACCAAAAGGAAATGTTTCATCACTGACCCAGGCATTGAAATTGCCCAGAACTAACAGCTTGGGTGACTCCAATGCCAGATCAGCCATGAAAGTCTCCAGTTCCTGCAGGAATTCTTGCCCACAACCAGAAAGATAGTGAATGAACATGATCCTGCAGCTTGGGCCAGGTTCACCTTTTACAGCCATGCATTCAAATGATCTCGTCTGTCCCAAGGGGTATGCCATCAGCTTCAGAGTAGATCTAAAACAGATGGCTATCCCTCCCCTCTTCACACCAACCTAGGACAGTGCACCACAGAAAAACCTGCAGGAATGGATGACTCGAGCACAGAACCTGAGTTATCCCCAATCAGTTCTCCATGACACATATCAGGTCTGCAGAGGAATCTACAATAAAGGTCTCAAGTATGACCAATTTATTCCTGAGAGACCTGGCGTTACAAAGAACTACCCTAAGGGGGAAGCTGAGCTGGCTGATCCATTCACCACCTGTTGAAATAAAAGGTCAGGAGCCCAAGGAACAAGGATAAGGCAGGGAGGGACCCTTTCCAAATACCATTTATTAGCCAGGTACCTCCTGGAAACCACACTCCTGATTCTACCCTCATTTTCCACCCACTGAGCAGATCTACATTGTGAACAGTGCCCCTGGAGGATCCCCAACCTTCTACAGCTGTTGAGCACAGCTGCAGGCATGGTACAAGGCCCCCAGAAGGGATGACACTGTCATAGCTGCTCTGCTGAGTAGACAAAATAAGGCATGGCTAAATACATCAGGAAAGCACCTCAGCAATACAATAAAATGAAACAACCCACCTCCACCCACTCAACACCCAAATTAAAATAATACAACCCTCTCCCACTCAGCACCCAAACTAACAACCCTTAGAATCACAAAGGTAACCCAACATTCACACAACATTTATGCATTAGATAATAGTAATACACAGGCATTCACACCCCAATACACTCCAATATAAAATCATGACAATTGCTAGATATGAAACAGTAAACTACCAGTTGATAATATAGTCCTTTATGTACAAGGCAAGGTGAAAAGATGATGACAAAAAAATATGCCTATTTTCATGTGCAATAGTGATTTTTATTTGATTGATTTGATAACCCAGGGACAGTGGCCCAATCCATTCAAAAGGATGGTTGAAGACATTCTTGTATTGGCTACAGAGCTATCTGTTGGGACAAGAAGAAAGGGGGGTACTAGTGCTAGGGGATTCTATACTGAAAGCGGTGAGATGGGGTGGAAGGGGAGAAGGGGAGAAAGGCACAGTCGTATCTGGGTTGAGGCTTTTCCCAGGTTAACCATGGGAAGGGTGAGGCAGACACTTCTCAAGTGCACATGGACGGGGAGGAAGAAACCTCACATAGTGATGCACATGGGTACAAACAACTTGACAGGGGAGATTGTAGAGGTGGTGAAGGGGAGGTTTGAGGAGTTGGGTAGGCAGTGTGAGGAGGTAGGGGGTCAGTGGCATTCTCTGAGGTACTCCCGGTACCATGTGCAAGTACAGTGAGGGAAAAAAAGGATAGAGCAGTTCAATGAGTGGCTGAGGGATTGGTGCCACACCAGGGAGTATGGATTAGTGTCAGACTGGGGCAGGATCTGGGGCAATAGTGACCTATACACAGAGGACAGGTTACATTTGAGCAGGGAAGGGAAGAGAGTACTGAAAAGTGGAATAGAGGGGTATATATCAACAAAGGTGGATTTAAACTAGGAGGGGGGGTGGTGAGGAGACTGCTGATAGGAAAAGGGTCTGGAAAGGGGAGCCTAGTGAGATCATCCCCTTAGTTATGGGTAAAGGCAGAAGTGAAGCAGCACAGGGAGGAAGTATGCAGGGTCGCCAGGTTGGAGTGCAAAATGTGCTGTCCCCCTGTGATAACGTTGAGGGTAAGGGGAGAGGACCACTGAGAGGAGGGGAGCAGACCAAGGAGCAGAGGGTGGGGGATGGTTGGGAAAGGTTGGAAGATGGTCTCCCTAAACACAAGGAGTCTGGGTAATAAAACAGCAGAGCTTCAAGTGCTCTTTTCGGAGGGGAATGTGGACATCGCTGCAGTGACTGAGACTTGGGCCACCCAGTACCATGATTGAGATCTGGCAGTCCCAGGATATAAAATTTACAGGAAAGATGGGGTAGGGGGTTGGGAGAGGGGGGTGGGGTAGCAATCCATGTGATGGAAGGGATCAGATGTACGAGGGATGAGGGAGAGGAAGGGAGGAAACAGGCAGTATGGATGCAGCTTCTGGACTCCAAGGATAGAAAGCTAAGGCTGGGGGTGGTGTACAGACTACCAGTCCAATCAGTGGAACTGGACAGGGAGTTAGCGGAGCAAATAAGGAGGGTGTGTAGAAAGGGAAGTATGGTGATTGTGGGGGATTTCAATCTGCCAGGGGCAGATTTAAGTACCTCTGCCACCTCCAGTGCCAGGAAGCAGGTGCTCCTGGACGTGATCCAGGCTGGTCTTCTGACACAGCTGGTCAGTTGGACAACATGACTAGGTAACATGCTGGATCTGGTGTTGTCAAATGAGGAGGCAGTGAGGGAAATAAGGGTGGAAGACCCACTAGCTGGTAATGACCACCAAACAGTGTGGTTCATTCTCAAGTTGAGTAGGGAGTCTGGAGGCACAGTAACAAAGGTGGTGGATTTTAGGAGGGTGGACTTCGGGAAGATGAGAGAAGTACTTCAAGGGAGACTTCAGGGTATTAGGCCAGAGATGGATGCACAGCAAAAGTGGGAAATTATTAAAACTGGGCTAACAGAGGCTACAGAAGCTTGCACCAGGACTAGGAGCAAGAAGTGCAGAGCCAGAAAAACATGCTGGCTGAACAGAGAAGTATTGGAGGGGGTGAGGGTGAAGAGAGTTGCGTACCAGAAGTTCAGGAGAATGAGGAAGGAAGAGGACAGAGAGGCTTACGTGAGTTGGTCCAAGGAGGTGGCCAAGCAAGTGGGAGTAGCCAAGGCCTCTAGGGAGCTAAGGTTTGTGCAGAGCATTAAGGGAGGGGAGAAGGACTTTTTCAGATATGTCACGGAAAAGAGGAAATGCAAAGACAATATAGTAAAGATAAAGTAGGGAGAGGTGTGGGTGGAAAAGGGAGAGGAACAAGCGGAAGTACTAAATGAATACTTTTGCTCCATTTTCATGAAGGAGAAGGATGGTCCACTACCACCTTGGACTGGGAGGGTGGGGGGTGGGGGATGGCGGATGGAATGATCAGGGAAGTAGAGTACTAGTGTGTCTGACGGCATTAAGGGTGGACAATGCACCAGGTCCTGATGGCATCCACCCAGGGTGCTGAGGGAGATGGCAGAGGTATTCGCCGAGTCACTGGCAAACTTGTTCAGCACCTCCCTGGACACAGGATGTGTGCCTCAGGACTGGAGGGTGACCCATGTGGTGCCCATACATTAGTGGCCCTAGGGAGGAGCCAGGAATTTATCGGCCTGTCAGTTGCACTTCCATAGTGGGTAAACTTGTGGAGATGATACTGAAGGAGAGGCTAGTGTTGTTTCTCAAGGGTAATGACCTCCAGGATGGGCGGCAGCATTGGTTCATCTCAGGGAAGTCTTGTCAGACCAATCTAATAGAATATTATGGCTGGGTAATGAGAGCTGGATATGGGTCATGCTGTAGATGTCCTGTACTTGGACTTCAGCAAGGCCTTCGATTCAGTGTCTCATGGGAGACTGGGGGGAAGCTGACTGCTGTAGGGGTGGGCACATGGCTAACAAACTGAATAAGGAACTGGCTATAGGGAGGCTGCAATGGGTAGTAGTGGGGGAGAGCTCTCGACACCTAGAATGGTGATGAGCGGTGTGCCACTGGGATCAGTGCTGGACCCGGTGCTATTTGGACTCTTTATCTCAGATATTGCACATGGAATTGGGAGCAGGGTTAGTCTGTTATTAGATTATACCAAAATGGGGGCAGTGGTGGACAAAGAGGATGGATGGGAACAACTGCAAGGGGACCTAACCAAACTGGAGGTATGGTCAGAGAAATGGCAGCTGGGATTCAATGTGAAAAAGTGCAAGGTTATGCACTTCGGGGCAAAGAACCCAAGGAGAGACTACTGGTTGAGAGGGGTGAGACTGGGGATCACTGAGGAAGAGAAGGACCTAGGGTTGTTGGTAACAGGGAGCATGAACAACTCTGTCCAATGCAGGAAAGCAGCAGTTAAGGTGAACAGGATGATGGGCTGTATCGCAAGGGGTTTCTCGTCCATGCATAGGGAGGCGATCCTGCCCCTCTACAGATCTTTGGTCAGGCCACACTTGGAGTACTGTGTAAAGTACTGGTGGCCATATCTGAAGAGGAATATTAATTTACTGGATGAGGTGCAATGGAGGGCAACAAAAATGTTACAGAGGATGGAGGGCAAGGCCTACAAAGACAGGCTGCATGAGCTGAATATGCACACACTGGAGGAGAAAAGGGATGGGGAATATGATTAAAATGTTCAAGCATTTGAGGGGGATAAACAAAGCTAGCACTGAAGGGGTGTTTAAACTGAGGAGGGGTAGGGACACGCGGGGTCACAAACTAAGACTGGATGGTGGAAGATTTAGGAGGAAGATGAGGAGGCACTACTGCACGGGGAGGGTTATGTCTAAAGTGAATGCTCTACCAGAGGGGGTGGTATCATGTAAGACAGTAGGAAGTTTTAAGAGGTAGTGGGACAAAGCAAGAGGAATGGTCTGGGTGGTGGGTGCTGAGGCCATCATGGGAATGACAGATGGGGAGGGTGTTGGGGCATCTGCAATCTAGGGTGCTAGCTGCACACTCAGGCAGACATTGATAGACTGGGTGGTCTGTTTCTGGTGGCAGATTCATATGTTCATATGTTTTGGTCTGATGAGGTCAGATACAAAGTGTAAGATCCTATTTTTGTCACTTTCTACTGTAAACTACATTTAAAAAAACAAAACAACTACTCTCCCTTCCCTTAAAAAAAGTCTGCATAATGTATTTGGCCTCTCTTGCCCACCTGGAGGGGGGATTAAGAAGACCTACTTGCTCCATCATTAGGTCACTAAAGGGCTAGTACTAGCCCTAGTAGCTAACAAAGTCTCTGATCTCTAGGCACCTCACCAGATGCTAGAACATTCATTTAAACCTGTTCTCACCAAAGTATTCCAACCTCTGCTGGAGAGAATGTGTCTGTGTGGTACTTATTCTCACATCTTCTTGTCATGTCCTCTTCTAATCCCTACTGGACATCTGTCACTCAATTATTGGAATCCTTTTTCTCTTCGTCTCAAACTCCAACTATGATCTGCATCATACTGGGCCTGAATTCACTGGGGCTTCTTGGGAATGGCAATTTTTTTTTTAAATATTTGTGTGGTGTCATCCTGTAAATGCATTATGATCAGATGGTAACCTCCCTTACTCCCTGCCCAATCAGATTGGTTAGCAAAGTGTAAAGAAATGCAGACTATGGGTAGAATTACTCCCTGGTTGTGGCTCTGTATGTAACATGATCAGAAAGTATGGATGACGTTTATCGAACTCCTGGAGAGAATAGATGGAATTTCTATACTGGATCAAGTAGCTTGTCCTAGAATTGTTGTGACAACCTTGACAGAGACATGGTGGAAACGTTTCCTCTTACACAGTTTCTACCTTGATATTGTCTCTTGTAATTGGGCTAGCAGGGAGTGCTGGGGGCATCCATTCAGGCACTTGCCCATACTTTTAAAATAAGTTGTACCCACACCTACCCTGAATCCCCTGCTTGTGCAGAGCAGGGGATCCATTTCGAGATCCAGGATGGGCATATGATTGGGTAGCTGCCTGTGTCCTTTAATCTGCACCCCCTGCACAGCTGCGAGCCATGGGTGGGGCCATGGTCATGTACCCTGAGGAGTCATGTGGTAGTGCATACCACACACTGTGCATCTGTCTGCGGGTGCGGAGCAATGCAGGTTAAGTATGTGTGAATCTGGATCTTCAATGGTACATTGCCACCAATATTTGTAAACATGGGAGCAAAGCATAATCGAGACCAACAAACTCGGCTAACAAACCACGGGTGCCCAACTTTTTTCTAACATGAGCAAAGCATAATATATTACCTTTCTTACTGTTCTCACTGTTACAATATGGTTCATTACTGGTACCTTTTGTGTTCTTGCTAATCCGGCTATCATTTCCTGTACATACCTCAGACTATCCCAATTTAAGGTGGTAGCTAATAAATGTTGTCAAATACTACTGCACTAGTAGACTTGTCTATTTATTTTATCTAACCAGTTCATACTATCCCACCTGTATGCTCTTTGTATGAATAGTCTGATACTCAGACTTTGCCTTTGCATTCAGTGTTCAGGTCTGTATATATTGTACTTCTCTGTGCTACCCTGTGTTGGGGTTTAATAAAAATAATGCTTAGAAAAAAACTGTCCCCAGGATCCCTGCTAGCTGCCCTAACCAGTACCTCCATATCTATATTAACAGTTCTTAAGGGAGGCACTGCCTGCTCTCTTTATTCTTTGGATCCATTTAAGGAGAGACAGTCATGGTCCCAGGGATTGTAGGCAGGTGACAGAGGCAGAGCTAAATACTCCTACATGTTGCCTGTTAGAGCCTCCAAGACTCCATAGTTCTGAGTTGTGCTGGCCAGGAGCAGGGCTACACCTGTCCACCTGGACAATGAACACAGATGGCTAGAAGGGACCTCAGTTTAACATCTCATCCAAAGGAAAGCACATCAGTTGTGCAGCAATCCCCTCATACTTCACTACAGTGTCAGGTATGGGTATTACCCCAAGTACCTAGTGTGGGGCAAGAACCTACAACCATCTGCATGCATGCCTACACATTTGTACATATATATGAATCTCTGTGTCTATGTACATACTGTATGTATGTATATAAGCAGGTATAATATTTTACCAGTATATGGCACTGACATATCTGTCACGTATACTTGTTCTGGATGAATTCCTAATTATAGTCCAACAAAAGATGCTGACCCTAAAAAAAATTTAAGCTGACTACATGGGTTTCTTTTCAATTTAGCTGAGATGCAATATCTTGTTTTTATTGTATTTTGACTCATTTTTACAGCTGTGTGGAATATAGCACTGCAATGAGAATTGACTTGCTGAGGGTTATACAGGGAATAAATGAATGTGGTGTGATTTGAACCTGGATCTCCTGGTTCATAATCCAGTCGTCTCACCACCAGATCATCCTTCCTCAGGAAATATAAAACAATAACTGCAGTATAGAAGAATGACCTGGGAGAGTACATTGCAGTATTTACGAACAATAAAGCAATGTCTCTAATAAAAAAAAAAAAAAAAAAAATCACATAATTGCTAGAGGAACATATTTTCTTGGTATGGGCTTAGGCATTTAACAAATGTTCACAGAACATAGTTTATATTCATAATGGCACAAAAACTGGATGACTAGTTGTAATGCACTTGGTCATAAACCTGCAACCTTCCATACATCAAATGCATAAAAGGTCTTTGTGTAAGCTTTTCTATTATTTTTCTGCCTGTAAGCAAAATGACATCCCAAGCTCACAACAAGGTGCATTATGTATAATTTATTCTGAAAAGGATAAAAAAACAGTTTAGAAGGCTATTTTTTCTATAAACAAATTTATAAATAATTCACCAGGGCTACAACAGAAATACTTCTATAGAGTTGAAAATGAAGTCAGTTATATTGGCCAGCATATGAACCACTAGGTGTGGGTTGGGTGACACGTAGAAGAGAAATTGAGTTGTCTAGTACTTCAAGAATGTTCAGCAAATAGGGCCACTCTGATGGTAGAGTTAAACAAAACCCTTTATTAGCCTCCTGTGCTTGGACTGCAATAGCAATACAGAAACCCACAGATTTTTATTGGCTGCATGATATATATCTAGATTTTGCATATAAACAAGCCTCTGTAAATGGCAACCATATGTACTAGACATAAATGCCATTTTCTGTTTTTCTACGTGGTGCCACCCCCCACCACCACAATCACTTTTTCTTCTAAAGAATGTATAGGAAAAAAAAAACATGATTCTAAAACATCTGCAGTAAAGTACTAAAATCAGATAATGCAAAGATTTGGCACTGAGACAAAGTGCAGTAAAGAGACCAGGGAAATGTCTTGTTGTTCAGAGCTATCTCGTGATGTTTCACATTGACTTTTTGGTTGCTATGTAATGCTCTAAGCTAGCAACATAATGGATAATGTGAAATAATTACACAAAACTAAACAGAAGATGTTGAAACATCATGCTGCCAGATCCTTAAACCTGAGTTGCATATTTTTTTATTCTTTCAGTGCCAAAACATGGCACACTGATATGACTAGTATACTGTAATTATTATAGCACATGTGAGTGGATTCCCTGAATCCAGAGTCGAGTGTCCAGTCTGGGTATTAGTGTGGACTGTGAACAGTTCTTGTAATGTCATATGGACATATGAACATATGAAGAAGCCAGCAGAAGAAGGCCATTTGGTCTATGAAGTTTACGCATGTTGCAGGGTTCACAGCTTGAGCTACTGTCCCTTCCCCCTCTCCCCACTCCTCCCATCCTCCCTACCCATGACCCTTACACTCCCCCTATACCTGTCCCAGCCTCTCTTAGAGCTGCCCACTGTCTTCAATGAGATTACCTCTTCTGGCAGCGCATTCCAAGTATCCACCACCCTCTTTGTGAAGAAGTGCTTCCTGACCTCCTTCCTAAACCTCCCACCCTCCGGCTTAAGACTGTGCCCTCATGTTATAGTTGCCACTCAGCTTAAAGAGACTCTCCTTATCAACCTTATTTATCCCTTTCAAGTACTTGAAGGTCCCAATCATGTCCCCCCTCTCTCCTGTCTTCCAGGGAGTACGTGTTCAGTGTCCTCAATCTCTCCTCATATGCCTTACCCTGCTGACCAGCTATCATTTTTGTAGCCCTCCTCTGGACCTTCTCCAGCAGGTTAATGTCCTTTTTGAGGTGTGGGCACCAGTACTGAACTCCATACTTTAGATGCAGCCTTACCAGTGACCAGTACAAGGCAGTATAACCTCTTCTCTCCTACTACTGATTCTCCTAGATATGCTTCCCGGCATCTTGTTTGCCTTTGCTGCTGCTTTCTTGCTCTGTATGGAGTGCTTCAAGTCTCTAGTGATCATCACTCCCGGGTCTTTCTCCTCTTCTGATGCAACTACTCGGACTCAACGCAGGTAGTATTCTGTCCTAGGATTCTTGACTCCAATATGCATAACTTTGCATTTCTTGGCATTGAAGCCAAGCTGCCATAGAAACATAGAAACATAGGAGTTGACGGCAGATAAGGACCGCAAGGCCCATCCAGTCTGCCCATTTCTTTTTCTACCTTATAAATGTGCCATCAGCCTTTGCTCTGTCAGTGGCCTATCTATTCATAGTCATTTGTATTGCTCCCTTATGCTATCCATGCCTGTTTGAAGCCCTGCACTGTATTCATAGCCACCACTTCTTGTGGTAAGCCATTCCATGCATCCACCACCCTTTCTGTGAAAAAGAATTTCCTCACATTCCCCCTTAATCGGCTTCCTCTAATCTCATGCTGTGTCCTCTTGTCCTGCTATTTTTCTTATATTTAAACATGTTAGACTCTTTCACCTTGTTTATGCCCTTAAGGTGTTTGAATTCCTCGATCATATCACCTCTCTCCCTCCTTTGCTCAAGGGTATACATATTGAGCTCCGTTAATCTGTCCTCATATGTCTTCTGATGCAGTCCCTGCACCATTTTGGTTGCCCTTCTCTGGACTGCCTCAATTTGGTTAATGTCCTTGTGAAAGTGTGCCTCAATACTGCATGAGTACTCCAGATGGGGCCTAACCAGTGTCTTGTACAGAGGGATTATTACCTCCCTCTTATGACTTGTGATACCCCACTAATACACCCCTAACAATCCTAGCCTTACCTACTGCTTTAGAGGTCTGCTTGGATGATTTTAGGTCATCAGTGATGATGATGCCCAAGTCTCTTTCTTCCTTTGTGACTGCTAGCAACTCCTCCCAGCCTATAGGTGGCTTCAGGGTTTCTCTCCCTATGTGCATGATTTTGCACTTCTTGCATTAAATCCCAGTTGCCACTCTTCTGACCATTCTGCTAGTTTATCCAGATCTCTTCTCATTCTGCCCACCCCATCTGGATCATCTACTCTGTTGCAGATCTTGGTGTCATCTGCAAACAGACAAGCCTTACCCTCTAGTCCATCTGCAAGGTCACTAATGAAGATGTTGAAGAGGACTGGCCCCAGGACTGATCCCTGAGGTACCCCACTTGTGACTTGCATCTCTTCTGACTGTATACCATTTACCACCACTCTCTGTTTCTGCCCGTCAACCAGTTTGCCGCAGTTGACCAACTTCTGACCCACCCAGAGCCTACCCAGCTTATTTATCAATCTTCTATGTGGAACAGTGTCAAAAGCTTTGCTGAAGTCAAGGTAGGCAACATCAACTGCTCCCTTGTCCACCACTCTGGTTACCCAGTCAAATAAATCTATGAGATTAGTTTGACAGGACCTTCCTTTGTAAACCCATGCTGTCTTGGATCCTGTGCCCCTATGGATTCCAGGTGTTGCACTATCCTTTCCTTAAGGAGTGCCTCCATAATCTTGCCCACTACTGAGGTAAGACGGACCGGTCTGTAGTTCCCGCCTCCTCCCTGCTACCACTCTTGTGTGGCGGGATCACATGACCCTTCTCCAGTCTTCTGGGACCTCTCCTGTGCTCAGAGACTCACTAAACAATTCTGCTAATGGCTCTGCTAGTTCCTCCTAGCTCCTTAAGTACCCTGGGATGTATGCTATCAGGTCCCATTGCCTTATCCACCTGAGCTTAGCAAACTCTTGTAGGACCTTTCTTTTGTGAAGGGAGTAGTGCTCATCCCTTCCCCTGTGTCCATGATGCTGAGCTGTGGGCCCTGCCCTACCTTCTCTTCAGTAAATACTGAGCAAAAGTATCTATTTAGGATAGATGCCTTTACAGGGTCCTCCTCCTCACATGCTCCCTTTTCTCCATTAAGCTTAGCAATACCCCTCTGGACTTTCTCCTTTCACTAATGTATCTATAGAAAGTCTTGTCACCTTCTTTTACTGTTCGTGCTAGTGTTTCCTCAGTTTGGGACTTTGCCTGCCTTGCCTTACCTGCTTCCCTTAGGGCAGTTAGGTATACCTCCCTATCTTCATCCTGCTGTGTTCCGTTATATTTCCTGAAGGCCAGCCTTTTGGCTCTGACCTTTTCTGCTACTGTATTTGAGAACCAAAGTGGTTTCCTTCTTCTTTTGCACTTCCTTTTCTGTCTAACACAATGGGATGTTGCTTCAAGTATTGCATCCTTTTAAGCTTACCCACTTTGCCTGTACCCCCTCACCTGTGTTTCTTTTTGCCAGGGCTAGCTTAACTCTGTTGGCCATCTTATCAAAGTCAGCTCCTCTGAAGTCCCATATTTTGCCTTGGAATGGGATGATTTAGATGTAGTAGCCAAATTGAACCATACCATGTGATGGTCACTGGCCTCCAGGTGACCTTCTACCTGGAGATCTGTGATCCCTTCTTTGTTAGTCAGTACTAGATCTAGGATAGCCCTGTCTCTTGTGGGTTGCTGTACCAGTTGTTGGGGCCCTCCCCTGCAGGAATCCACTATGAGTCTAGTTCTGGCAGATGTTCCTGCTGGTATTGACCAATCTGTATCCGGCATGTTGAAGTCTCCCATTATCAGAACCTCCCCTTTAGCTGTCATGTTTTGTATATCTTCTAACAGTAATGTGTCTATGTCCTCCCTCTGGTCTGGGGGCCTGTAGACAACCCCAGTTCTTATGGCTGTCCCATTTCCTGTTTCCAGGGTGACCCACAGTTCTTCTGGCTCCTTATGTGTATTCTGAATTTCTGTAGCTTTGATATTTTCATTAACATACAGGGCCACTCCTCCCCCCCCTTTTGCACCTCGGTCTCTTCTGAACAATACATAGCCAGGTACTGAAGTCTCCCAAGTGTGGTTACTGGTAAACCACGTCTCACTAATTGCTACTATGTCCAGTTTAGCCTCTGACATTATTGCATGCAGGTCTGGGATCTTATTTCCCAGGCTGTGAGCATTTGTGTACATGATTTTCCATTGGCCAGATTTTGGTGTGTTAGTTGTTGGGTGAAGTTTGGCATTACCCTGCGTCAGTATGGGGAGACAAACCTTTTTCTTACCTGGTGATGCAAATGAGACGGCAAACATGCTGAATTCCTGTTTGACCACTAGCTGAGGGGAGGGTGTTCTTCCCATTCACGATGGGGTGCTGCACCCCTTGCCCCATTTGCTAGTTTAAATATTCTGCAAAGACGTCAAACTTCTGCCCCCAATGCACTGACTCCCTCTTTAGTCAGATGCAGTCCATCAAATTTAAAGAACTTTCGCTCCCAGAACTGTTGCCAGTTCCCTACAAATCTGTGTCCTTTTCCTGGCACCAGCCCTTGAGCCACGTGTTTAGCTCCCCTATCTCCCCTTCTCTGACCTTCCGTCCATCTGCTCCCCTCTCCCAGACTGGCAGGATCTCAGAAAGGATGCAGACAGAAATAGATGATAGTTTGTCATCAGCCTAGTCAGGTGTTCCTTGGTCTCCACAACTGACCGGCTGGCGAGATCATTAGTCCCTATGTGTACTAGGACATCAATGTTTTCTCCTGCTTTGTGAACAATTTGCTAATGCGGTCAGTGTCTCTCCATGCTGATGTACCTGGGAGACATCTGACCATCACCCTGGCTCGAGATGGGTATCAACTCCCGAATCATGGCGTCTCCTATGATCAGAAGTTTTTGGATTTCCTTTGTGCTTGTTTTGTTTTGGTTCCTGATTTGGGTGAGTTTTGTTGTGCTAGCTCCTGTGCACGCAGTGTCCTGCTCTGCAGTGTCTTCTGCCTCTTTATTTGATTTCAGAGACAGAGGCAGATACCTGTTTGTAGTGTTTATATGGTTTTGGAGGTAATGTGTTGGAGAGCAGAGGTGATGGGGCACCTGATTTGCTCCTCCTAACCACCTGCCAACCTCCTGGACCAACTACCCTCTGCGGTCGAGGTTTTTCTGTTGGATGCTGGGGAAATGGGGGTGGTTCTTATAATGTATTTCCTCTTCAATATGAAATTTGGGCGTGCAATCTCTGCCCATGCTGCCCGGAGCTGAGCCCTAAGATCTCCAAAGGCCCAGCATGTAGGACAGTGTCCTAAATTCTGTAAGACTGTCCTTCTGAAAATTGTTCCACAGTACCTGCAGTTAATGAAATCCATTCCAAATAAGTTGCTGGGTTTGTAACCTAGTCAGGTAATTAGAAGGAGAAAAAAGGAAAAAAATGCAAGTAATTGCTTAATTGTGCTTTGTTTAACTTGTTATAACAAGTTAAATTACTAGTGCCCCTGTAAATGAGCTCACCTTGTGGAGGCCCCACTGATCCGCCCCTTCCTGCTCTGCCACAGGAAATGTCACAACTGTGGTACCCTAAAAAAGGAGTGTAGCGTGGGGTGGTTGGGGATGGGGGTGGGTGGCTGGGCCCTTCCCCTGCCTAAAAAGAAGAACCACGGACGAAAGAACAAGGAGGTAAGAGCAGAAACAATCAGTCAACAACAAATGCAGTAACCCTGAAAGCTTATCCTAATGTTAGATAAAACTGTAAAACCTGTAAAGCACCACCTGTAATAATTTCAGAGAAGATATACGCTGTAAGAAATCCAGATCCTGGACCACCTACCTAGCTTTGCCAGATCTTCCTGTAGGTCCTGTATCCCTTCAGCTGTGTCCACTCTCCCTCAGAGCTTGGTGTCATCCGCAGATAGGCACATTTTGCCCTTAATGCCATCTCTAATGTCATTGATGAAGACATTGAAGAACACTGGCCCCAGCACAGAGCCCTGCAGGACACCACTGGTTACCAGTCTTGTGCCAGATAACTCTCCCCCAACAACCACCCTCTGGGTTCTGCCCTTCAGCCAGTTTTCCACCCATCTGGCCACCTTTTCCCCAACCTCGAGATCCACCAACTTCCTCTTTCCTGGATTTGAGTCATCAAGGCCAGTGCTTGGGTAAACATGAGCCAATCACAGAATAAAGAATGGGTTCCAGTGCCCAATATGTTTATACACACAAATCGTGGTATGTCAAATTGTGAGAACAATACTTGAGTGTTTTACACTGGCATCACAAACAGAGACTATGTAGAAATTCTTGTTATGTACTGGTACCATATTTATAATGACTAGTTTTGCTTTCACTCATTAATTTGCTCATGACCATCATCTCCTCTGACTTTTGAAGGAGGGGGCAAATTTTGTGTGATTTATAAATGCATTGCACTTAGGTGGTGGTGTGTAGAAAATTCTGGATTACTCCTACTCATACATGTTTTATTTTTATAATTGTTGGTTCCATTGACTGAAGCAATAGGCAGCATGTTTTTTTTTTTAATTTCAGGCTGCTGGCTTTGCTAAGAAGGTATTGGACAGACAGAAGGAAAAGGTACCACTTAAAACTGAATTTGCTGTGGTAAGAGATTTAGCTTTCATGAAGAAACTATTTTGCGTGATTGTGGTTATTGAACATTGTTGTTAGTCTGACATGGGCTTTCAGAGTGCTTGATTGACAGCTTCTGATTACACATGGATAGTTGACAAAGCTATCTGCAACATGATTATGTTTGTATAAAAAGTGTTGATCAATAAATATATGATAATAATAATAATAATACTTTGGTATTGCAAGATGTGCTAATGTTTCCAATCACTGCCTGCTTCATTGGGGAAAATTCACAACTGATCACGGGCCTGCAGCCTCACCACCTTGCAGCCAGATCCCATTAGATATGAGAAGTTACAGGTAAGTAGTATTGGGCCTAGTCTGTAGATAGATGGGAGATCAATGAATGCCAGGTGCTGCAGGAATTGGTGCTGGTAGCTCTGCAGAGGCATTCTCCCCTTGATCATACGTAACTATATTAATGCCACAGAAAGTATCTTCTTCACCCAGTATAATGGTTTGGCTATCTATTTAAAAAGTACTGTGGTAAAGCATTGGCCTCTTCTGTCAAGTGATTCAGCTATCAAATTTATTTTAGGAGTACGACTAGGCATCACATTTTCAAAAGTGTGAAACACACACAGGAGACATTGTGACACAAAATCGCTTTGGAGAACCACTGACAAACACATAGTGACTACAGCTGTATGGAATGAAATATTCTGCTGGTAGAATTAAGGCAGAATCGCAGTTCCATTTCTGAAATTTTGTTTGGAATTTCTCAGAAAATTCCATGAAATTCTGAAATTCTTTTTTTTTTTTTTACTTTTTATTGAAATACTTTCATGCAATGTGCTACATCAAGTCTTTTAGATAAAAGCAATACACATAATATATACTACATATTTAACCTAGCCTCAGTCATTAAATCTGTCACTATTCAACTTGGACTGGCATATAAGGTGAGACATAGTCTAACATCCACGGTGAGGATGGCCATTGCACAGGGGATCCTGAGACCCAAATTGGTGTATGGGTTAATAGCCTTTCTGGCAACTACTGGAGGGCTCCTCCGAATGTGGGATGTCTGCTACAACAGCATTTGCCATTTTACTTTGTCTTTACCCCGACTTACTCACCGATGCACACTATACTCCAGTCTGGGATGGTTTACCCCCTCAGCCTTCCGACAGTTTACTTCCTACTGTTTTATAAAGAATATAATCTCCTCCCAGATACCTGACAAACTGGCTCTACTGCTCAAACCTGTGACCTCTGCCTACCCACTGAGAACAGCTGACAAATCCCCTCTTGTCCAACTAAGATGTAAAACCAAAATGGGGGAGAGTGCTTTCTTTAGCTGGGCCCCTAAACTCTGGAACTCCCTTCCACTAAGTCTAAAAATCTCCCCTTCTCCACACAGCTTCAAACAGAAGCTTTATATAGTTCTTCTAAGCTCTGAACCCTGCTCCTGTCCTCTATCCACCCACTCCTGTACTGGTTCCTCCTAGTTACCTACTGGATCCAACCTCTACTACTCTCAAACCTGCCTGGAAATCTTATTTCCTCTCTTCTAGCACTTACTCACTAGTTGTATGACTTATGACTGTCAGTTATTTGCACTTACATTTCTGTTTTGTTACTAGATATAGATTCATGCAAATATACTGTCATTGCTGAAAATTTTGTATAAGTGTACTATGTCTGACTTCTACTTGTTCCCATGATGTTTTCTTGTATCTGCTATTCTTTACATACCCTTTGTTGTAATCTCCTGGGTTGTACATGAAAATAGGCAGCTATGCTGTCTAGTGTACCTACTCAGTTAACAAAAACTAAATGAATCAATAAATAAACAAAGGCTAGTACAGTCAATTATCTGGTGGTATAGGAGACTGGGGAACTTCCTATATATGGTACACTAAATTTTGACACTGATTTAACACGCCCAATGCTACCACACTGGATAGCATGTTTATCATAAAACAGGACAGAACTGGCCATCATAGCCTTTGATGCATCTGTTTAATTTCTAAAGAGATATTAAGATCTTACAAGCTACTTTAGCCCCTAAATTCTAGCTTACCATATGGTGCCGGTGTATTAGGGTTGAGTAAGTAGTTTAATGTTCAACCCCAATTTTTCACCTTAATAACTTAACCTCCATTCATCCAAGTTGTCTGAAATTTGATAGGTGTAGATTCAGAGCTAAGATGGCTCGAGCCTGAAAATTTCATGACAGTCAGTTGAAGGGGACAAAGCTTCAGTGGAGAAAACAGAAAAGAAGATGAGTAGGTTGCCATTTTCTTGCTTATGTATAATTTGAAAACAGTTTAGTTTTGAAACAGTTTTGATAGAGTTTGGGCCAAGGTACATGGTTTTGAAGTTTTTATTTAATTTTTTTGGCAAATTTTTGAATAAACTGAGAAAAACCATCACACATGTTCAGTTTGAAAATGAATATCCTTCAATTAACTGTATTTTTGTAGAAGTGTTCCCTCAAATGCTTTCATCAGCTGAGATTAATGGCTGATGAAAGCAGTGTAAAAGAAAATATTTTCCAACACAGTGCTTTCATTCAGTAATATAATTCTTTGTAGAACTGCATCCCCCATTCCCTCATAGTTCCCAGCTATTTTAAAGCTGCAGTGGCTGCCAAATGCCACTGATGCTGCTATCCCTCTCCTGTCTAACTTAGACGTTTCTTTTCATTTAAAACTAGTGGTGGCCATTCAGTTCCACCATCAGTACCATCTTCCCACCCAACCCATGCATTTAGTAACAAATAGTGGGCGGCCAATCTTGCTGCTGTTGTTTACATTGATTTTTCCAACACCGGGGTGCCCAACCACCAGTGCTAGCTAACATCACGCCCCATACTCTCACACAATATTGAGCTGCACCAAGGGGACCCACCCCCAGTGTCACCATCATGAAATCAACTCCTTCCAGAGTTCTGTCTGCCCCCCCAACACACCTAGTCCTCAGGACGCCAGGATGCCTACACCCAGTGCAACTGAACTGCCTGCCCAACACTGAGGTGACAATCCCCAGTGTCAGTATAATCTTAATTTTTAAATGTAATGAAAAAAGTGTCCCTCATCACTTTTATGTTTTTTATTTTTACCTAAAATAAAGAAAACTGTTCACCAATCATGTCTGCACCACTTCTGCCCCCAATCTCCCACCCACTCCAACCATCACTCGGCACCCACCACACCACACCACACCCCTTACTTACCCAGACAAGGTCCCTCACCATAATCCATTCTCACCAAAATAGACATCTGTCTCCTTGAAGTAGTACTGCAAACTGTGGAAACAAGGCAAGCAGGTCAATGTATTTTCAATATGTTTTAAACTTGTACTCATAACTTGGACATTTTTTAATATTGTGTTACTAAAATTTCAACATGGTCTTTTTGGAACACCACCTTATGAACATGTTAGGTAAAAGTTTTCAAATCTGGCCCAATAGTTGATTTCACAATCACTCTGCAAAATCACATTTTGGGCAGGATTTGAAAAAATTCAGTTACCTAGTTCATGAGGTGAGGTCAGAAGAAGGCTGTATTGAAAATTTGGGGTGAAAATATGAAATAACAACAAAGTTATGAAGGTACAGTACATTGACATTTGCCAACATTCACTCATATCTTTGCCTGTAGCCACTCCTCCAGAAAAAACAAGCAGACAATCCTCGAGTGTCCCCTGTGAAGCCAAACATCATCATCCCTCTTCATCTGCCTCCGCGTACCTAGCAGTCCAGAGTGCTGCAGTCCATAGCATGAAGGGCTGCACCCCAAAGGGCATCACTGGGAGTCTTCCAGGAGGGAATATGCTAAAGAAGGCAGCCTGTAGCTAGAATCTCTTCCCAAAGTTACTGGTAAAAGCAGTGTACTTCTGCTTGTTGGACTCACAATTGTTATGGACTAAAATATTTCCCAGGTTCTGTTACATTACAGTATTATTGCTTAATGTGTACTTACCGTTGTACTTCTGCTCCTGTCTAGGACATGCATTTCAAGTGCCCCACCTGCCTTCCTCCACAAAGAGTAATCATTATGCTCCCAATTCTGGTTCTGTACTCATATCTTTAATGCAGTTTACATTGCAAGTCTATTGCTAGATTAGGCTTGCACCTGCATATTAAGTACTAAATTTATTGCCTTGTCCTGGCTACACCTCTTTCCTACAAAACCCTCCCCCTACATCCTCACCCCAGCACCCCTTCCTTTCCACCTTACTCCCACCCCCCTGTTTCCTCCTCTATACACCAGGTTACCCTCACTACCCACTCACCATTTCTTGGCCTAGGCCCCTGGCAGGCTTCTCTGTATCCTGAAGGGGTCCAAAACCTAGGCAAAGACCTTCTTTGCCTCCTACTCCCACCCCATTTTTTCCTGAAAGGGCTTGGTCTCGGCCTCTCTTCTCTTCACCTCCCTCTCTCTTGGTCCTTCTGAATCCTACTCCCCATTGCTGCCTACTTCCCTCCTGTCATGCTCTACCTCTGCCTTGTGCAGGCAGAGTCCACAGCATACTGGAGGGGCCAGGCCCCGGCAGGCCCTTCTCTTGCCCCTCTCTTCCTTCCTGACATGCTCTAACTCCCATTGCTTACAACCTGCTTCCCTCCTGTTCATGCTTGACCTCCACCTGGTGCAGGCAGGGTCCCCAGCATTCTGGAGTGGTCAGAATCTGGCATACCCTTCTCCTCCACCCCTTGCCTTCCACTCCTCCAAATCCCCCCTTTCCACCCCCCTGCACTCTGCCTATATGCACCCTGCTACCCCACTCACCCACCTTTCCCCATCTTCCTAGCCATAGTTATTGGTTAACCCCTAATCTCCAATGCACTTATAGTCAACCTTGTACTTTTGTTACACCTTGCAAATTTTGTTTTATCTGTGTGCCTCCTCATAGTCTTGCCTTAGTTCAATCTCCTTGTAGTCTATCCATCCATTTTCTAACTACAAAGCTATATCCCACCAAATGTTTGCCAAGATATTTGTGCTATCGTATCTGTCTAGTTCAAGACTGTTAGCATTGTATCCATCTAGTCCATGCCTGTTAGCATTCCTCATTTTCAGTACTTCTGTATAGTCTGCTCCCTTTATTGAATGTAATCAAATTGTATATTTATATTTTGTACCAAATCTCTGTATACTATCCTCATGTTCCCCTAACTCCCAGGTTGCACTGGGAGATGAGCAACTTGTTGCTCAGTGTGCCTTCCTGGTGAAATATTTCAATAAATAAAAAATTAAAAAATGACTGGTCACATGATGGCGGTCTGAAAGGCAGCAGTAACTATCCACAGCTCTGCTCCCCATCCGCAAACAAATGCACCAAATCCAGCACTGCAGACTTATTTTTTCTAACTAAAGGGCACAACTACTTTTGGAGAGACTTCAGGAATTGAACTGGCAGGAAAGAATGGAGGTATATATGAAAAAAGCTTCCCCGCAGTATACACTGCCTGCGTCGCCAGATAAAGACAAAGCCTCAAAGTGCCCTAAACACCAGACCGCTACCTCATCGAGGCCCTCCCCTGACCAGACGGTGCTTTCTGAGGAGAGATTCCTAGAGATAATGCACCCATTACAGGCCACGAACTCTACAATATCTGAAGAGATGCAACAAATTAAATCCTCGGTGGCAAGCTTAACGATTAGAACGGGAGATCTGGAGGCGAAAATTGTACCTTTGTAAAAAAAATATGAGAAAACTGATCAAGATGTAATGCATATAAATAGATGATTTAAAAAACTGGAGGGAAGCTGGCCAGTGGCACTGTGGGTTGAGGCAATGGATGCCACCCCTCGCTCCACACCAGTGACCCAGGTTTGGGAATGAGCCTGGGTCATCGGGGATCGGTAGAGGAGGACTAGGATCAAGCATCTGATGACAACTCTTCTAGTCCTGGGGTAAAAGGGGTGGGTACACACCGCACTCTGGTGGTCCCTGGGGATGCCCAGAGGAACTGCAGTGGCACAGGTGTCCTGTAGGGGGGAGCATGGCAGACGTCTGTATGCTAGTGCGCAGACGTCATTGCATGTCCTTGCTCCCATTGGGAGAACAGGGAAAAGCAGCATTTTTCATGGCAGTTTGATGGCCACTTGCTTCACTGGCCGACGATGTCTGAAATAGGCGTGCGCCGGTAGTGGATCCTTGCTGGGCAGGGGGGCTGAAGTGGGAGCCCCTCTCTGCAGTCGTAGTTGACTATGCCAGCTGGGCACTTCGGCTTCGGGGTCAGAGGCGAACGTTGGAGCGGTGGCTGGATGTATGGCAGGACTGTGGCTGTAGGTAAGAAATAGAGTAGTGATAAAAAAACTAAAAAGATGGAGGCGAAGTTAGAAGATCTAGAAGGGCACAGTAGGCAAAATAATCTGATTATAATTGGGATACCAGAAAAGAAGAAGGTACATCCCCGATTCTGTTCTTGCTAAAATTATGTGAAAAAGTCACAGGGCCTTCACCTAATGGTGGGGCATGTACCATTGAAAAAGCACATCATGCCCTCCGCCCTCCACCACCAGTAGGCTTTCCTTCACAACCTCTTATTTTCAAGTTACTGAACTTCCAGGACAAGCAGTACATCTTGACTAATGTTAGAGAGCTTCAGGAGGTTCAGTGGGAAGGGCGAAGGATTTGTATCACTCAAGATCTGCCGCAGTCTGTGTGAGCAAGGCGACAAGAGCTTCACCTGACTGTTTCTAAACTGATTGCAGCTAGCAAATCCTTTTGAGTTAAATATCCAGCGATTTTGCAAGTGAAACATGGTGATCAATGGTTGTCCTTTGAGACTTTTGAACAGGTTATGCAAGAACTGAAAACTTTGTTTCCTGACTTGTTCAAGTGATTGAGAAAACTCAGGTTTGATTTGCTTTAATTGGTAAATGGGACTGTGAGGAACCGGGAAAGGCCTGAGTATGTCTGAGCTTTGCTTTTCTAAATAGCAGCACTTGATATAATTTGTCTCTAACAGATAGCTCTGACTTTTGGGTTTTGATCATGGGGCTGGGATAGCTTGCATACAAGAAACATGTAGAGACAGAATTTGGTGTTTTGTTTAATTACCTTATTAGCTGCATGAAAGGGGGAAGCAAAGGGAAAAGGCCTCACTATCTCTCCTGCACGTTATGGTCTGGGCTAATAGAGAAAAGGGGAGTAATCCCGTTACTTTTTAGTGCTTGACAATCAATCCAATATGTGCCTGTGTTGGATCGGAGGTTGAACTGCTACTTTGGAGGACTTTCCTTTGTGATTTTGTAGCCCGTGGATAATAAGAGATCTGAAAATGGGGGGACCATATGTATTTGTGAGTTGGAATGTCAAGGGAGCACAAGACGGGTGTAAAAGACAAATGATATTGAGACATCTTTCATACCTTGGGGCTAGGATAGCTTGCATACAAGAAACACACCTTTGGAGAGAAGATATTTCTGTATAGCAAAAAACGTGGGTGGGGCAGGCCTTTGGTGCAGGAGCATCTACAAGTCGTGGGGGGCAGCAATTTTATTGGCAAAATCAGTCCCATTTAAATTAATCCAAGAAATCTGGGATCCCAATGGGCAATATATCCTGCTTCACGGGATGCTAGAGTCTTACCCAGTGCTTCTGGGAGCCATCTATGGCCTAAACATAGACTCCCCCCAGTTTTTCATGCAGTTGCTAAACTTACTCATTACAAGCCTCCCCAAATTAACAATTCTTGGTGGAGATTAGAATATCACCCCCCAACTGTATCTAAATAGACTGGATCGTAGAAGGTGTGATCTATCCCCAGCCCAGATAGCCCTAAAATATCTTATCAGTGGAGTGGGTCTTCTGGATATTTGGAGAATTCTAAATCCTACAGAAAAGCAATTCACTTTCTATTCTCATCCCCACTGTTCCTCCCCCCTCATAGACTATTTCTTAATTAGCACTTTTGCCCTTTCTGGAGTACTGGACTCAACTATACATGCCAGAGTTTTGTCTGACCATTCTCCTATCAGTTTTAGTTATCTACTAGGCCCTGGAATTAAAAGTGATTCATTATGGAGTATAAATAACCAGTTGCTTCAAAAACCAGACTTGCTAAAGCATATTACAGAGTTTATATCTCACTTCCTAGTCATTAATAAGGGGTCAGTAAGCAAAGTAGATATAGTCTGGGCAGCCCTGAAGAGTGCTCTCAGGGGTGAATGTATTCAATTGGCTATGACTAGATCACGTCAGGCCAAGGCGTAGCTGATGACTTTGCTAAGTTCAATACATTCCCTGGAATAGAGCCTTACACAATGCTCTTTGGCCACTGAATGGGTTTAATTGCACCAACTCCAGGCGCAGTATGCTGACTTGATAGCCCAAAAAGCTCAATTATCTTTGCACTGCACCAAACTTAAATATCTAGATTCAGGTGAAAGGGTGGGAAAGTTTCTTGCACTTAGACTCAAGCAAGCTGAAACCTCAAGATATATTCCTGGTACACGTCTTACAAAGGAAGGCTCAGTAAGTACCAATTCCAAAGAAATAGCTGAAGCTTTCAAAGAATATTATCAGAAGCTCTACAATGTCGACCCATCTTTACATTCAACTGGTGAAGATATAGTTCATTACCTTGATTCAGTCACCCTCCCCAAAATTTCCCCAGACAAAGCTGTCTCTTTATGTACCTGTATTACCATAGAAGAAATATGGCAGGCCATCAACCAGCTATCTTCAGACAAGCCCCTGGGTCCTCATGGCATTTCTAGCAATTTATATAAGAAATGCCTGGCTATCCAAGCCCCAATGCTTGAAGAGGTTTTTAATTACTGGTATATGAATGGATTCTCTGACCCGGATTTTCAGGAGACCCTCATAACCCTGATACCAAAACCAGGGAAAGACCCATTACTGCTAGAAAATTACCGTCCCATTTCTTTATTAAACTCAGATATTAAAATCCTTGCTAAGATCTTGGCTAACAGGATTGCCCCTATTATGGGTGACCTAATAGGTAAAGAACAAGTGGGCTTTATGGTTGGTAGGTCCTCTGGAGACCATATGTGGAAACTGTTGTACATAATCTCGGCATCCAGGGACTCTGACATGCCAGCTGTACTCGTGTCCCTGGATGCAGAGAAAACATTCAACCATCTTTCCTAGGACTTCCTTTTTACTACACTGGCTCATTTTGGGCTACCTGATGAGTTCATCCAATGGGTGCGGTTGTTATACACCTCTCCATCAGTCCGTGTCTAGTGTAATGGAATGCTTTCAAATCCAATATCATTATTTCATGGCACCAGACAATAATGCCCGCTATTCCCCCTTCTTTTTAATTGTTATTTAGAGCCATTTATTAGCAAGCTATTATCTTCTCAAGAAATAACAGGTATCAAGGTTGGGCCCACAAGATATACACTCTCTGCTTATGCAGACGATATACTGCTGCATGTAGATAATCCTCAAACTTCTATTCCAGCCTTATTGTTGGAAATTGAAACATTCTCTGAAGTGTTCTATTATAAGTTAAATCGATCTAAGATTAAAGTTTTCCCTCTTAACAGCAGAGTGACCCAGACTGAATTGGCAGCCCATCATCTCTCTTGGGAAGCTAAATATCTTGCCTACAATGATCAAGGAGAATCTTTCCAAATTACTAAAAGTTTTATATTCAGATATGGATAGATAGGGATCCCTCCCACTTTCCTTCTGGTGTAGACTCAGCACGGTTAAGATGAACATACTCCCTCGTGTTCTCTACCCACTAGGTATGTTGGGCTGTTTTCTGTCCAAAAGATTGCTTGCTGACCTGCAGAAATCAGTAAATGCTTTTATATGGAAAGAGAAAGGAGTTTGCAGGGCCTATTTCAAACTTACTGCAACTAAAACTCCGGGTGGTCTGGCAGCTCCCTCCTTTTTCAGATACTATAGTGCATTCCACTTTAGTAAACTAGCCTACTGGACCAGTGTATGGATCTCTCCACTTCACTTCATTACTCCCCATTATGGCTGGAATTGGAGAAGTACCTAGCATCACAATACTCCTGCTCATTGTCTGCTCTATTATATGTTACTCCCTCCAAGTTACTGAAACCACTGAAAAAATACCCCGAAAGGATGGTCCATTACAGCATTGCACCAAATCCAGAACCATCTTTCTGTAAACTGGCATAAGTCACTGGAGCAGCCCCTTATATATAACCCCCATTTCAAAATAGTCTATAAGCCAATACTACTTACATTCTGGCCAGTGCTTAAGTACTCCAAAATTACTGATTTTATCAAAGATGGGAAGTTTATTCCTTTTAGTGAATACCAGTTATGGCATGGTGTGCCAGATACCTCCAGATTTAAGTTTATCCAGGTTAGAAAAGCCATCTAATCCTTTGTAGGGATCACGACCTTAATCTTACCTACCACTGAATTAAATACGCTCATGCAAATGGAAAGACAATCTCATGCAGTCTCTTTAGTATACAAAAAACTGCAGGATATGGACCTGACTCTGCCAAAAGGTATCTGTTACCATTGGACACAAGAATTAGAACTGCCTACAGACTCTTTTTGTGGGAAAAGCTTTGAAGAAATATATATATATATATATATATATATATATCTATATATATAGATATATATATAAATTCATAAAGCAAGACAGGCTCCGTCAAGTTCAATTTAACATTATGCACAATACATACTTCACCCCTGTAAAGTTAAACAGAATGGGATTTTGCCCGTCTCCAATATGTGCATGCTGTAAATTTGAAAATGGTACTCTATATCATATGTTGTGGAACTGTTCTAAGGTACAAATCTTCTGGCAATCCATCAAGAGGGTCCTAGATCCATTATTGGGCCTAGACACTTTGTTCACCCCTGAAGCCTGTCTAATATATTTATTTCCCCCTCAAACACCCAAAATCAGGAAGGCACACTTTGCTTTAATAGCTGCTACTGCCAAATTATTAGTTATGAAGTACTGAAAGGAGGAATTTTGGCCCTCAATCACAGAGTGGTATAGAGAAATATTTCTAGCATCTAGAAAAGCACATTGCCTATATAAGAGATAGGATCCAAACTTATCAGAATCTTTGGGACCCTCTTGAAGCACTGCTTTCTATATGGAAGCCATAAGTCCTCCGCTAATCCATCTAATGGACTGTGAGCTCTTACAGTATTATCTTTAGAATGTGCTCCAACACTATGTATTATATGTACTAATATTATCAAATGCCTTAAGGAAATGCTTGGTAGGGTGGGTATGGGAAGGGAGGGGGGTGTGGTTTATGTGTGTAAGTAATGTATGTCTTCATTGTTATTTTGTCTTTAATCCCTCTTGGTAACATTATGCAGACCCACTGAATTGTTGTATCTCTCAAATCTGTATGCTTGACTGCCTTAAAGAGGAGAAAAAAATCAATAAAATATATTTAATTAAAAAAAAAATCCCTATCAGGGTTTTACCCATATATTTTGTCTCTCAGTTGGTTATACCACAAAATGCTAGCCTTGCTGTTGGCAATACTACAGCCCTAACTATTCCCTCACAAAGTAGCATAGCATGGCCCGTGCTACTCCATAGCAGTGTATGCCTATACAGTATATAAGGATATATTTGACAAGTGTTAATTTGACAGTATCACTACAGTGTCCTGGTTGCTTAACTTGATGGTATCACTGCAGTGTCATGGCTGTTCCCCTTCTGGGGTCTGCCTACACAACTGATTTGTTAGATGGTGCAATCACAGGGTGTTTGCATTTTCTTGTTGGTTTTGGTGCAATGGCTTGTTTACTTTCTATCCACTGGCTACAACCTATTTGGGGTCTGCCTATCTGGCCCTCCACTAGACTGTATTACCTTGGGCTTTAGCAGGCACTTGCCTGCACCAGTTTTGGCCTTACACCTGCACACAGTAGTTTTATTGTCACCAAGTGTGCACTGATTCATGAAGGCCATGGGCTTGTTGTGAGGTCTAACTTACTGTATATCTGTCTTGATCCTTGACCTCCTGTCCACCACACTAGTGGCCAACCCTGATTACATACAGCAGCCTCACAGCGCAGAATGTAAGTATATAATTGTCGCTAACCAGCTCTATTGCACTGTTGCTGGTCTGATACCAGTAAGGCTCCTACACCTGCCAGGTGATAAATCCCACTCCCTTCTTGTCTACTACAACGGTAACCATATCTGCAAGGTTCTTCTTCTCATACTAATCAACTGTAGAGACATTAAAAGTAATCCTGGCCTTGAAGCAGATACAACTTTAGTTAGTTGTAAGTCTAGTTCCCAAGCTGACTGAGCTGAAGGCATTTTTCACAGTGCATAATCTACATGTGCTAGCCATCAGAGACAGCTGGTTAAGGACACACATCAGCAACCCTGAATTTGAACTGCTAAATTACACAACCCATCATAAGGACAGAGTGGGAAAATGTGGTTGGGGTGTCTTACTTTATGTCAGATCAGACCTGGATGCAGATGTTCTCACTCCCAACTATACTCACTTAATTGCCTCTGAATGGCTTGTATAGCAACTGAATCTAGGCATCAAAAAACTCAATATATGCTGTGTGTACAACCCTCCCCCCACTTAGGTATTGAGGGTCACAAAGGTGTTGTACTCACGGTATCCACCCTCTGTCACACCGAATCAATAGTACTTGGTGATTACAACTTAAACTGGTTATCCAACACTGCAGCATACAGAGAAGTATTGGTCGATCACAACCTCAAGCAGATCTTATTGTCCCAACTAGGATAAACATTAAAATAGAGAACTGTTCCCTCATTGACTAGGCATTAGTCAGCAACCCATCTACAACCTCCAACAACTCTGCTGTCTACTGCCTCTGACACAATAGTGCTGTTCCTAATCCTACCCCTAAGGAAGTTCTATACTGCAGCTACAAAGGTTTCAGCTCAGTCATTCCTAGTGATCTTGCAGCTATGGACAGGTCCTTCTTAGATTCAATCCCTGATGTCATTTGTATACTAGACTTCTTTAACACTGAATTTATGAAGCTGCTTGACAAGCATGCACCCTCTGAATGGATGTAGAGTCAAGAACCTAAATTCAGAATGGCTAACCAGCAACCTCTTCAAATTAATGAGAACTAGGGGCTCAGCATTGTACTCTTACATAAAAAGCCAAGTTCCAAACCTGCCTAGGAGGCCTATGAGTACCTGAGGAATAAATGCAAGTGCAAACTCAACCAAGCCAAGAGTTCATATCTTGAAGCTCAACAAGCAGCCAGCCTGTACAGTCCTAAACAATTTTTGTATCAATAACATTATCAACCCTAGAACCACCGAGGCCTCCATGGTCACTGAAGTTAATGGCATTAAGCACACAGACCCTAAAATGGTGGCAGATCTGTTCAACAACCATTTCTGAAATCTGGAAAAATTTAGTCAATCCATTACAGAAGGGGAGCCCCACAAAGTTGCATATGAGTCAAATACAAAAATGCTATCCCCATGTTCCTACCTAAAAAAGGTTACAGTCAAAGAAGTTGTTAAACTCCAAGTCAGATTAAATATGAATTAATCTGCTGGCAGTAATGGATTATCTCTAAAATTTCTTAAATTGGCCACACACCAGATTGCCCTACCAGTCACTAAAATCGTTAACCTTTTCTTCAAGCCAATGTCAGTTCCAGACATCTGGCAGTCAGCCACAGTACTGCCCCTATTTAAAATAGGTAAAAGTACTGTCTTGGACAACTATAGGTCCATTTCTTTCCTCTAGGTCCTAGATAAGGTGCAAGGGAGAATTTTCCACAACCAACTAACCTCATAACTACCCACAAGCTTCTCTGCAAGGAACAGCATGGTTTCCAGAAGGGCCATGGAATCTGCACTGCATTGGTCAGACTCACAAACTCCATGTACCAAGCTATCGCCAAAGGCTTGATGACTGGTGCAGTGTTTGTGGACCTGACCAAATCCTTTAACCTGGTAGACCACAGACTGCTATTACATAGAATAAGCACATTGGGCATGGGCTCTGCATCTACCCAGTGGTTCTTGAGCTACCTTCAAAATAGGTTCCAATTTGTCAAGCTTGGCAAAGTTACCTCCAGTGTAAACACCATTGCCCATGATGTGGTGCAGGGATCACTTTTTGGACCCCTTCTGTTCAAAGTTTTTATTAACAACCTGCCTTCATCCTGCATATCTGCCAAATCTCTGCTTTGTGCAGACAATGCAGTTGCCTATGTCCATGGGAGTAATATGGTTGGCATCAACAATGCTCTTATGCATAATTTCCATTCTCTTCAACTTTGGTTTCTTAAATAAAAACTGGTCCACTGGTCCTGAATGTGTCCAAGATGAAAACCATGTTCCTTGCCATAGCTTCTAGTCAAACTCTCTCCCCCGATCTTAGCGTCTCTACTCTGGATGGTACCTAGCTTGAATTGGTTGCTGAATTTAAATACTTAGCCATAACCCTAGACCTGTGCATCTCTTTTGACAACCAACTGAGCAACACTGTCAAATCCATACATCAGAAACTGAGGAGCTTTACCACATTCAAAGACATCTCATAGTGGACACCAGAGTAAGAACAGCACAAATCAATCTTCTCCCTCTAGTAGATTAGGGTGCAATCATGATGGATGCAACTTCCAAGGCTGTCCATGCAAATAAAAAAGTCACGTGCCACAAAGTGGTCAGATTTGCTACCTCTATGGGCCCAAGATCCCACCACTGTGCTAGTCTCAAGCAGCTCAGCTGGTTGCAACAAGAACACAGAGCACAACTTATATTAGCCAATTCTGTGTACATGACTACACAAAAATGTACCTCAGAGCCTTACTGAGTTGCTTACACCTGTTAACCTCTCTCACTCCCACTCCACTGCAAACAATCCTCTAATTATACCACTTATATGAACAGACATGGGGCAGAGATCCTTTAGCTATGGTGCTGCCTCAGTCTGGAACTCCATACCCTTTCACTGAGATTGTCATCCTCTCCCATATCCCGTGCACTTAAAATAGATGATCATCTGATGAACCTTGATGCATGTTCCTGTGTCACGTAACGTAACTCTCATTCTGCACTATTTTATAACTAGCTCAATAACCACTGTTTAACTTCTTGCATAATTCATTTTGTCATATATGCCATCACATCACATGTATATCTATTCATATTATGTAAAATGTATAAATGTGTTACTTTGTTGTACCTTTGATGTATCCTATACACATTATTTCTTGTTAGTGTGTACAGCATTCATTATTTTTGCTGTTAATAAAATGTACTTGCAGTACCTGGGTCATGCCTGGAAAAGGCAATTGGTGCCAGGGTACCTACCAGGTCAACAACGAATAGTTAAATAAATAACTAATTAAATAAATAATTAAAATCTATGATTTTCAATGTTTTGACTTTCATCATACACATTTTTTTCACCGCATCTCCTGAATGTGACAGGTGTCATTTTCAAATCCTGCCAGAAACATGTTTTTACACTTGTGGCACAAAATGATGTTTTGGCCAGTATTTTATGACACCTGTCATGTTCTGTGGGGGGGGGGGGAAGGGTCATAGAAAGACGATGTAGAAAATTTGGAGTTAAAATGTTTTTAAAAAAATGTATTTGCAGTATGAAGAAAAGTGTACAGCACTGAATGTTTGCTCAGCAGGTAGCATGTTCTGTTCCTGTATCACCAACTTGAGATCAGGGGCAAGCTCTGGGAGCCAGTTGGGCAGCAAAAGGATAGGGTCCAGCAGTGTTGCGACACACTGCTCCTATCCTGGAAGAGACTGCACAGTGTTCTGCCTCACAGATGACACCTTGTAGTGGCCCAGGGAGCCTTCCCTTATATGTGCTTGATGTGCATGTCAAGGCCTGACTAGGTGATGTACTTCATCAGAAAAAGTGGGTAGACCTGAAAAAAAACTGGGTTTTAGAAATCTCCATTATTCTGCTTATTCCATTTCACACAGGTCCTGAAGGGACCTGCATGAATGAAAATATGGTTCTACTATCACAATAAGAAGGGACATTTATTGCAGAAAACAGTTAATGCAGACATTATGGTTGAAGAACATGAAGTGACAAAAGTAAGTATATGAAAAAAGAGTAGAGTTTTTGGTCTTTGGAGACTTGGCGAATGAGTGGTGGGATGTTCCTTTGGGTTGTCAACCCTAATGACAACCCTCTACCCTGAACTAACAATATCAGATGTAGTCTCTTTCCTTTACACAGGGGCCAAAGGGCCCTGTGTGAAGAAACTACTTCTGATTCTGTTGGCAGCATGTGGCGAAACATACTTCTCTGCCTCCAAAGAGTATATCATTATTCTGTATTGCATTCATAAAATTTTTATTGATTAAAAACTAAATGAACATGAATACATAAACACATCTATGTGCATGTTTTACAAAACTAAATGAAAACCTCAAAAAGGTAAAGCATTAAATACAATTCACATTCTCTACTATGTCGATTTAAAACTGGAGGTGAAAAAAAATTATAACTATTCCTTTAAAATTAGAGCACTATTAGGTAAACATGAACAATCAGGATGATCCCAAGCTAAAGCACTGTACCCTCAGGATATCTTATGTTGCTATTTCTACTCAAACTCTAAAAAGGGTGACCATATTTTCAAATAAATATCCAGGTAATCATGCAGCAAATAATGGATTCTCTCATTGCTGGAAACAAACTCCATTTGTGTGTACCATTTCCCTATTGAAGGGTTTTGAATCTCTTTCCAGTGCCTTAGTATAGTGTGTTTTGTACTCAGGGAGGTGTGACCAATCCATATTTTTTGATACAAGTTTAAATCTTTATGATCTGGAGATATCCCAAGTATAAATATCAAAGGAGAGTAAGGAATTGATTTGCCTATGACTTTTGTACATATGCTGCACACCTCATTACACAGATTGTAGAGCCTGGGGAAATTCCACAGCATATGAAGAGTATATCACTATGAGGCACTGGCTTGCAGCTATACATTGTGCTTCAGGTAGGAGGCTACAGGCTGGGGAGGGAGAGGATGGGCATTAGGCCTGACAACCTCAAGAACACGCCACCCCATTTTCAACCCCAGTGTCTGCAATGATGTAATTTTTGCAATGAATTAATATATAGGTCGGTGTCAGGGTGAGTATAGAAAAATTCAGCACTGAAAGTGTGCTATGCACACATCCTGCCACCCAATATTACTGCATTGGATGGAAGACAAACTCTCCTTCCCAGTCATTTTGCTGAATAGCTAGGAAATGCGCCTGGATTAGAAACTCAAAAATACATATGAGGTTGTCTTCCCCCACCTGGAACTTGGGCTGTGGCATAGAACCAGGTCACAATGATGACCATTTCTCACCTGTGAAAACCTAGTAACTTAAACTTGGTTTGTTTAACCCCACAGATATAGTAGAAACATACACCTGTGCATAATATATATACAGCATTTCTATAACCAGAGAAGAACATAGAATCATGAGACATTGTCATTATAAAAATCACTTTTACCCATAATAGAGGGCTACTCCTCCATGCTCTCCTGCCTCCTCTCATTCCTTAACATAGTGCAAAACCAGACTGTGGCCATCACCATTCTGTCAATATGAGGGTGCTATGAGGTATAAGGATTATGCCACCACTGCTTCCATTGCCAAATTACCCTTATGGAGTCACCATGTATCGTAGGGAATATGCTACAAAACAGATACCATAAGTTTTGCTACATCCACCACCCTATGGTTATTAATACAGTGGCAGCATGACAAGGCAGCTTGAAGGGCCAGTGGGATACTGGAATGCACAGGGAGGGGTATCATCACCAGCAGAAAGAATGAGGTTGTATTGCCTCTGTAGAGATAGCTAGTAAGACTCCACCTAGAGTACTGTGTCCTGTTCTAGGGACCACATCTCCAGAAGCATAGAGATGGAGTGGATGTGGTCCAAGGGAAGGCATCTGAAATATTGCAGGGTCTGCATCAGAAGCCTACGAGGAGAAACTTAAGGATCCAAAATTGTACACCCCAGAAGAGAGGAGGGAGAGGGGTGATAGGATGGAGACTTTTAATTATCTTGTGGGGATAAATAAGGTACAGGAGGGAAGTCATTTTCAGAAGAAAAGGTGCTGAAGGACAAGGTGCATGATAAGAAGATGGAGGGGGTAGATTCAGGAAAGATATGAGGAAGTATTTCTTCACAGAAAGAGTGATGGACACCTGAAACAATCTTCCCTGGAGTTGGTGGGTCAAAAACACTAGTGTGGCTCAAGAATGCATGGGATGGGCATAATAGTATCTTAGGGAAAGGGAAGGGGTCATGGGTGAGTGAGCTGGAGATCAAGTAGGATCTGCAGTGATACCACAGGCAAGGAAAAATGGGCAGACTAGGCTGGCCAAGAGGTCCTTATCTGGCAGCAAATTATTTGTTTCTAATAAAGAAAACAGCCTGTTTTACCTTATTTAAATTGCCCCTATGCACCAATGGGTGGGTAATATGCACCGAAGGTGTGTTACCCACCCAGGGAGCTCTGTACCAGTGGACAGGAGTGCACCGACGGCATTCACGACCACTGGCCACCTGTCCATGACCCCACCCCTGGCATGCAGGTCCACACAGGGCTGGTGAGAGTGGAGTCACAGACAGAGCCAGGCATCCAATCGGATGCCCAGTGTGGGTCCAACAGTGGATCTTTTATGTGGCAGGGTACACATTTGCAGCATGCCCCACAGATGTCTGAGAGCCAGCGGCTGTGGTGGGTGGGAGGAGGGCAATGCTGCCGGCCCTCTGATGGCACCAAAGCAGTGCAGAGGGATGGGGGGGTATGTCAGGTGGCAGGGGGGAACAGTACCACTGGTAGCAGGGGGGGTGGACATGTGGTACTGTTGGGGGGCAGTATCTATGTGCTGGTGCCCCTTTGAGGGGTTTGAGTTGGGGGGGTGGTCACACATACCACTGTGTGCTGGGGTGGGCAGGTGGTACTGGGTGGCCATTTACTGTGGCCCCAGAGGGTCAGTGGGCTGTTTGCCCTGTCCTGCAGCATGTCCTGGGGTGTGTGTGGGGCACATAGGGGGTTTATGGCAGGGTTCTCCCTGGCATACCCCATGCCCCCATGCATCCCCATGGCCAGCACTACACGCCTTTGTGCATGACATGTAATGCTGGCATGCACCCCACACGGTGCGGTCTGCAAACCTGGAGGAATGGGCACATCCTGTCTGTGAGCCCCTTTTACTGCATCCTGTGTGGGGCACAATGGGTGCAGAGTGGCTATGTGCCCCAAATACGTGCACGAAGCCACTCTGCCCCACTGGTGCATAGGGTCCAATATGCATATGTCATTGACACATTCTGGCTACCATAGTTCATGACGTGGGGTCAAAATGTGAAACAAAAAAGTTATGAAGAAATGTTGTGTGCAGGGCTCGCTGTTGGCCCTGAGAATAGTGTGTTGTAATGCCCTACTGGTTGGCTAAGTTTGGGAGTGAGCACACTGAACTAGCTGGATGGGCTGAGGCTGGGGCGAGGGTACTGCCACGTGGCACCACCCCCAGTCTGGTCAGGAATGGTGCAGTGTTGGCTGCATAGAAAACAAGTAACCATATAGTTACAAAAATGTGGAACATGGATTTCCAGTAAAATAATCTGGGTGATGGCAGTTTAATCGTGCAGCTCTGTCACCCCATGGAAAACAATCTACTGTACATCAGTCTACCTATTTACATCATGGATTCCCTGGTGAAAGGCACTCAATATACATCAGGGAAGGCAAAGATCGTACTGACCCCATCTCAGAAAGTAAAATATTTGTTACAAGCTGAGAAAGATTGGATGACAACCTGCAATCCTACAGACACGTGAGCAGTGGCCCAGTTAGATAATGATAACACTGCAGAGGAGGAATCTAAAGAGATTGCAGACCTCATCAAAGCCACCATCGTGGTTTGAACTTTCTGAAGCTGCAACAGGCTCCTCAGCCCCTTTTAGGGCAGGGTCTCCATTCAGACTGCTCTCCAACTGGTCTCGCTCCTGTTGCTCCCACATGTCCAGCCTTGTAAGCCGTCCCTCCGGAGGTGAGCTGCTGCAGTTTGTGTTCCTCACAGACTGCTCTCACCCTTGAGTGTTGGTGCCTGACCTTGAATTTGAATTGAACCACCATCATGGTTTGAACTTTCTGAAGCTGCAACATGTACGGACTTTATGCCTGAGGCTGTTAACATGCCAGGGAATAAAGAGCCTTTTGGATCCTTGGTGCCATTTTTAAGATTGGTTACCTAGGTCTGAGCCACACCGAGGACTGGCTGATTTTATAAATTCCTCTTTGGAATCTCATGGTTTTAGAATTTAAGTTCCATTTTACTGTATTTTTGCTCAATTTGTTGGCTGCCTCTTCAGTATTTTACCTTGAACTGTTTAATTTAATTGCTATTCAGACAGTTTAGCATACTTGGCTATTTTAACCTGGTACAGTTTTTGCAGCCAGTGTGATCCTTTTGTTTTCTTCATTGCCCTCTGTTTCTCTATTTTTCCTCCCCAAATTTAATTTGGCCCTGCCCTGTTCTTTTGTTAATGCCCTAGCCCTCCCCTTGCTACCTGTACTAAATCTGCTGCTCCCTTTCTCTCCCCAGGCTCCTCAGTCTGTTTTGGGGCAGAGTCTCCTTTCAGACCACGCTCCAGTTGGTCTCACTCCTGTAGCTGCCTGCATTCTCAGTCTTGTAAGACATACTTCTGGAGGTGAGCTGCTGTGGTTTGTGTTCCTCACAGACCGCTCTCACCCTCGAGTGTTGGCACCAGACCTTGAATTTGAATTGAACCACCATTGTGGTTTGAACTTTCTGAAGCTGCAACTGGTACAGACTTTCTGCCCAGAGGCTGTTAACAAGCCATGGATTGTTCCCTGCTGGCGCTGCACACTGGCTCCCCAACCACCCCCTTTCTGCACACCCTATCTGAGCTACTATATTTATAGCACCTGGTTTCAGGAGTCCCTCCTCCCATGTGAATAACTAAGTGCCTGCTTTCCCCTTTGCTGGTTATTTTCCTTGGCCACTAGAGGGCCTCTAGAGGGATAGCTAGCTATTTCTTCAACCACTAAGGGCAAATTACTAAAGCCAATCTACAGTAGTTCCCTTTGTGGACCGAATCAACCCCTGCCTATATTCACTCCTTGCTTCCCTCACCTGCCTGACTGAAATCTCCCTAAAAAATAGTACTCCTTTCCATTTTCTCTAGGTTATGTTACATCTTCCCCTAGCAAAATGGCTCCCTGTCTCTCCTCTTTCTCCTTCCTACTGAGCCTAACCCTCTCATTACCAATGCCACTTATATGCCATCCACTGGGACCTGACTACAAACCTCCAATCCCTACCCCTCGCCTTCACTCCATAAACTTCATCCTCACAATCACACCCCCACCCTTCTCTGAACACTGGTCTCACTCTCCTATCCATCCCCATGCCTCCTTGACATCTGTTTCAACTAGTCTGGCATTCCTGCACCTTATGTTCTCCCTCTCCCCTTCTCCCTTCTCCTCCATGCCCAAGACCTCCTCCTCTCCCCCTCCCAAAAATGCTATAAAATTAATTTCCTCATTATCACACTCCTCCTGCTCTCTTCAGGTAATATCCACCCCAACACTGGCCCATGTGCACCTCCCTCTTCAACTCCCCCTCCTGCAACCTCCTCACCCAACCATGCCCACTTTACTCTCCCGAAGGGACTCAAATTCCTGCACTTAATTATCAATAGCCTGCAACTAAAAATTGCCCTCCTTCAAGCAATGGCAAATACTTTAAAGCCTGTCATACTCTTCATTACAGAAACCTGGCTAAAGGCCTCGATCCTTGACCACTCGGTCTCATCCCTGCATATTCTATCCTAAGGCAAGACCGGGCAGGCAGGGGTGGTGGTGTTGCTATGTACATACACTCCTCACTCCAATATTCTGCAATATACTCGCCTCCAACCCTGCAACCCATGACACCCTAACCATTCAAGTAACCCTGCCCTGCTCTATCTCTATTTTTATAGCTGGTGTCAACTGCCACCGAAACATCCAGCCAGCTATTGCATTTGAACTACTCACTTCCATCTCTACCCTTTCTCAATCAGGTGAACTATATATCCTAGGTGATTTCAACCTAAATTGACTGTCACCTAAGCTGGACAAAACAAGAAATGACATAGGAGCCCTAAATCTCACCCAGTTGATTTTGGAATCAACCTGTCCTAACCACAAGACACTAAACCATTACTTGATTGACTGGGCACTCACCTCCCACCCCCACATAGAAATAAAATCTGTCATCCTCCCAGACACTCTAAGTGACCACAATCCAATCTTCCTAGTCTGTAAATTCAAGGGCCAAAATCCCCCCCAAATCCTTAAAATATGCTCCTTTACCTCACTGATCCTTGAACCCCTACTACATCACCTATCCATCACTGACTGGTCTACACTAACTTCCTTCTCCTTGGCTAAAAAGGCCCTCACCCATTTCAAAAGTATATTCCTAAATTCTTGGGATACTTTCACCCCTCCAAAAATAATCATAGTCAGGAGAAATCACCTGCCCTGGATAATCCCTGAACTCCTGTCCTGCCACTGAGCCAGAGACTGTGCATGGAAGCTTCATAAATCTACCCAGTCCCCTAGTGATTTTGCCACATACCGTAAGTACCAGAATGCCTGCATTAAGGCCATGAGATTAGCTAAATCTGAATACTTTAGATCTGCCTTCCTCACAAATATAAATATCCCATCAAAATTCTGGAAGGTGGTCCATGCCCTTTTCACACCCCAATCCCACCCTCCACCACCGTGTTCGTTTGACTGTAGTTAACTCTTTGATACTTCCAGTGTTGGATTACGGTGGTCTACTTTATGCAGGAGCCTTAGAAAAGTATACAAGTAGTGTAGACTTAGTTTTCCACAGATTGGCCCTCTTTGTCCTAGATGCCCCCTACAGAACAGATAGGTGCTTACTTTTTAAGGAATTGGATTGGATAAACCCTATAGTGAGAAGAGATTTACATCTGCTTCAATTTATTACTAAAGTTTGGCATATGAAAGTACCGAGTTATATCACTGATTTATTTGAGATTAGGAAGACTAAGGAAAGCCTTAGGGCCTCAATTAGAATTCAATTTGTCCTGCCTAAATGTAATCTAAAGATAGGTAGATCTTCTGTACTCGCCAGAGGTATTAGCCTATGGAATAGATCTCCTCCACCTCTTAGATGTAATAACACTAAACACAACACTAATGAACTAAGAAAATGGCATATGTTTGCACTAAATAAGAGTATATCATGTAACAATTGTTTAACAACTTGAAGCCTATTTGTTATATGATTATTTGTATTATTTGTTGTCTTGTAGTAATTTTGTATTAATCTTGTGGTATTGTCTATTTATGTTGAATTTTCTCAACCAAATTTGGAACTTCCTTGAAAATGAGCTATGCTCAAGTGAATGTCTCCAATTATTCATATTTGAATAAAAAATGATTTACTACTACTACTACTACCACCAGTCCTCAAAATAACTACTCTCTGGTGGCTGACCTGTGCACAGTTGCTGCTGAATTCAACTCCTACTACACCATTCACACTATAGAACTACTAAAGGCACTATCATCCTCCCAACCCCTCACTCCTCCCTCTATACCCCCCGTACCCCTCCCCTACCTTCTCCTTCTCAACCATCACCCCTGAAGATACTCTAAAAGCCCTTCTCACTATCAGTCCTGCTAAGGGCTCTTCCCCTGATGACATGGACCCCAAACTCCTCTCACTCTCAGCCCATGCCATTGTACTCTCTCTCTCTCTCTCTTTCTCTCTCTCTCTTTCTCTCTCTCTCTCTCTCTCTCTCATTCTAAACTGCTCCTTCACTACTAGCACAGTCCCTACCTCATGGAAACACACAGTGGTTCTCCTCTTACCCAAGGGTGGTGACTCTGCTTCCCTTAATAGCTATCACCCCATCTTCCTCCTTTCAACTATAGCTAAACTCCAAGAACACCTGGTACTCTCCCAACTTACCTCCTACATCTCTGTTTCCTCCTTTTTCACCCCTTTCTAATCTAGTTTCAGGAAACACCACTCCACTGCCACCTACCTGCTCCGACTTACTGACTCCATCCTAACTGGAATGGATAATGGCCTTATCACCTCAGCCATTTTTGTCGATCTTGCCAAAGTGTTTCGTACAGTCTCCCACTCCCTACTCCTGGACTGTCTCTCAACAGCAGGCCTCTAGCCATCCACCACAAACTGGTTCAGGGCCTACCCAACAGGTAGAACCCAATCAGTTTGGATCTCTGACATCACCTCCCATCCCCTCCCCTCCCCTCCTGATCAACACAGGTGTCCCACAAGGCTCTGTGCTTGGTGTCCTCTTATTCTCAATCTTCCTAAATGACCTGCACTCTGTCTGCTCCCCTTCCTCCTTAATCCACATGTATGCAGATGATACTGTTTTGTTTGTGTCTGGCTCAAGTCCTGCTAAGGTTACAACCAGTCTGCAGCATGATTTCAGCAAAGTTCAGCTCTGGTTTGCTAACCTCCACCTCTTCCTCAATGCCAATAAGACTGTCTCCATGACTTTCGGCACTAGGCAGAGACTCTCTAGGCTTCATAACCTCCCCTCCTTCCACACCCTGGATGGGACAATTCTTGAGGACACTTCCTCTTTCAGATACCTTGGGATCTGGCTGGACCAACAAAACTTCTTTGGACATATTGACGCCATTCTGAAAGAACTGCTTCCCAAGCTTGGCGCCCTGTTCAGAAACCGTAGCTCCAACCCCCTTATAGCTAGGCACAAAATTGTCCAGAGGTGATTCTCCCCAATTTTGACTACTGTGATGTAGTTTATGGTGCTGCTCCCAAAACATCCATGACCAAATTGGACACACTATTTCTTTCTTTCTGTCGCTTTGCCCTTGAAGCCCCCTCTCGCACATACCAGTGCGATCACTACCATGCACTATCCCTCCCATCTCTTTCAAATAGATGCCTTTCCCACTGCACTAAGCTCACTTCTAAACACTGGTTAGGGTTTCTTCCTAATCACCTTTCTCCCTCTTTTATCTCACCACCCTCTCCCACTCATTTCCTTAGATCCACTGACTCATGCACCTTGGTAATCTCTAGGTGATCCAACCAAATTGGTCAATCTGGCTTCTCTTACCACTTTCCAAAAATTTGGAACTCCCTTCCCACTCAAATCCACCACTTCTCCTCCTCCTCCTTCTACTCCCTCTGCTCTGCCCTACACAATTATCTCTCTTTGAACTGCACCTGCCATGACCCTCCCTAACTACGTACTCACCTAATGCATTGTCAGCTATCCTTCCTGAATCTCCCACCTGCCTACTTATCTTTCCCCCACTCTCTTGTGGCTACTGTTTTCTCCGCTCCATCCCTTGCAGCCAGCCTCCAAAACCACCCTCTCGCCTCTCACCTACACTTGAGTCACTTGCCCTTTGCCTGAACTAACCCCATCTATTGACCCACCCTCCTCACTCTTGTAGCTACCTTTCTGCACCCCATCCTTTGCAGTTACCCCAAGCCCCCTGAAGGGTTCATCTACATCCTGAGGGGGTCCCTGCAGGCTCTGCTCCCCCTCCCACTTCTTGTTCCTCCCTCCTCCCCCATCTTCTCCTTGCAGCCTTTGCCATCCTCTTTCTTCCCTCATCCACTTGCTGGGTTCCCAACATCCTGTAGCAGTCCCAGTGGGTGCCCTCCTCCCTCCCCTCCCATTCCCATCCTCTCTCCCTTTTGCCCTTCCTGGCACTTTATGAATCTCCCTTACTTATGCACTTAAAAATATACTTCCTTGCCTCCCTGGTACCCCTACTTGTATTTAACAATTTGTCTCCCTTAGTTACCCTATCGTCCAGCCTTTATTATATACTAGGTCCCTCCCTGTGTCACTCTCATGTTCTCAGTCCTTGTTTCTTATTTCCAAGTATTGCTGCCAAATGCTTTGTTTCAATGTATGTATCTTTTTGTAAATGGTGCCTTAAATGTATTATTATTTGTTACTCCTTTGTACCCCTCCACCCCAGGTCGCACTGGGAGACAAGCAACTTGTTGTTCAGTGTGTTTTCCTGGTGAAACATTTCAACAAATAAATAAAAAATAAAGCAAACAGCAAAAACTGTGTCTAAAAAAGACAAAACACTTTATTCGATAAAGGCTGATCTCTACCAGATAGAGAAGCATACAGAGGCAGTCAAATAGCAAGTAACAGACCTCTCCACTACAACAGGCAAGCATGACCAGCCTGTCTTGTACTTGCCAGCCTGAGAACATGTACTCACTGTAAAATTAGATGTCCTAGAGGGCTACAGTAGGAGATAAAACCTCTGTGGATACAGAGTTCCAGAGGGCACAGAAAAGACAGCTGAGAATATGACATCCTTCCTGCAAATACTCTTTAAAGACTTCTGCATGTTCCTGAGGACTATGACCTGAGAGTGGACTGGACTCAGTAGTATTGGGCCTGAAAATTACAACTCCCAGAGCATGATCTAGGTCCACACTAACTAAGCTCACATCAAACACCAGCAAGCAGGATCTAGGGAAACATGCCTTGCAGCAAAAGAAACTATGATGTAAGAGAAGCAGAATGACCATCAATGACAACTACAATGGTACAGGTCAAGAGGAGAGTGATGTGGGGCATCATAAAACAACTTTGAGCTAAAAACCTGAAGTCACAGCTGTTTTACTCAGTGAGACTGAGAGCTGACACCCCAAACAGAGCAACGCTGTTCATAGACTTGCAGGAGGCCATGCTATACATGGAGAAACACAGAGTGCAGCTCTTCCTCCTGATACAGACTGGCTAGAAAGCGATCTCCTTCATTTGGCATGGGAGGTGGCACAGAGTGGATCTGTAAAAGGGAGACATTCCAACCAAACAAAGCCTCCTCCACTGTGATTGGAGATTAGATCACTCCTTCAGACACATGAGGAACCTGAAGACTTATACAGTTTAGTATAGGAACTGTAACAGCTTACCTAACTCAGACATGCTGTAAAATACTGTATCCTTTGTTAATGCATGGATGGGGGGGGGGACCAATCCATGATCAGTGCACATGAGAATAAAGGGCAGACCTACTAAAGTACATACATACAGTAGAAACATAGACTTTGATGGCAGATAAGGACTGCTTGGCCCACCTAGTCTGCCCATTTCCCTACTTACAGGATAAGCTACAGATCCTATTTAACCAACAGCCTATTTCTTCCTACCCCCCACAAAAATTGTCTTATGCCTGTCCCATGCATTCTTGAATTCTCCTACAGTTTTAGACACCACAACCTCCTCAGAAAAGCTGTTCCATGTGTTCACCACCTTCTTTGTGAAAAAATACTTCCTCACATTGCCCCTGAGCCGTCCCCCCTCTATCTTCAAATTGTGCCCCCTTGCTCTTGCACATCTCTTTTTCTGAAAGATGCTACCCTATTGGACTTTGTTGATTCCACTTAGGGACTTAAAAGTTTCTATCATGTCCCCCCCTTTCCTCAAGGGTATACATATTAAGCTCATTTATTATCTCCTCGTATGGCTCCTCTTGCAGACCCTGTACCATTTTAGTTGCCCTCCTCTGGACTGCCTCCATCCTGTCTATGTCCTTGCGGAGATAGGGTCTCCAGAACTGGACGCAGAACTCCAGATGGGATCTCACCAGCTGTCTGTACAGAGGAATAACAACTTCCTGTTTTCTGCTGGTGATGCCTCTCCCTACACATCCCAGTATCCCCCCAGCCAAAAGAAATTGGACCTAGTAAATGGACATCCTGCCACACTGTTGAGGGAAGGAGGAAATATCGCTTTTCAGCATTGAAGTTCCAGTCAGCCACCAGCTGTGGAGTACACACCTACAGCTAATGGAAAGGGTCTAGTTATTAGGCAACAGGTATTGACTACATGTTTTGGGACCTTGGGCCCACTGTGGTCACCACTAGAACATCTTGTAAATTAGTTCTGAAGTGCAACTGCAGCCTTGCTGGGATGGCGAGAGGTCTCACCCCTGCTTTGAAATACTATTGTGGGTAAATTTGGTGGAGCAGTTTACTGTATAAGTGATGCACATGAGGTGGGGGAGCACTTGGGGGGTACCTGAAGCCCGGAAAAGATTGGATGGACCCCACACCTAAGGGTGACCAGACCAGTAGGACTAGACCCAAGTTACATTATCAGAGTCTGCCAATGTTCATTCAAACTCCTAGTGAGGCATTATTCACATAGAAATTTAAATTTAAATGATAATGGATCCTTGGGGGCTCAGCAGGGCCTGAGGTCCCGGGTCCAGTAAGAGCCCCTCTGTACGCCACATGCAACAGGGACCAGCAGCCACTGGGACCTCCCAGCACATTATTCAGACTGAGCTTCACTATGACTACAGCATGGGGCATAAGATTACATGAGCTGTACTGTCTTCTAAGGGGGATAGCATGCCTGAAAGCAGCCCTTAAGAGAATGCTCCACTATGACATTTCAGCTGGTGCACGGGGGTGGGGGGGCATGGTAGAGGAACAAAAATAAAGTCTTGAGTATACTATGGATGCTCCCAGAGCTAATGGCATTGGTCAGGATCAGGGGATAGACACCCCATAAAACCAGATGACACTGCACCTGGTAGACCACAGAAATTATGAGCTATGGGTTACTAACAACACAGTTTCACCAGGCCTCAGTGATCCCTGGGGGGGGTCCTTTGCTGCCCCACCTGCTTTAAAGTAATCAGTTGACTTTTGGGCCCTAAATGTGACTTGGGGGGTATAAAAACAGCACATCAGCTGACGCCACATTTGCATAATGACTATGGTATATGCTGAGGGAGCACGATTGTAGGATGTGCAGATAATCCACCAGATCCATGGATGGTGAATGCTGGTATTACTGTTGAAGTTTTATAGTGTGCCAGCTTTGCTAGGGGTGGTAAGAATTTCTCATCTAACTTTGACACACCAAGATGGATGCCTGTACTTAGAACAGGATGGGAGCACATGTTTGTGTGTTTACTTATTCTACTGAGTCCTCACACCACCAAAGACAACAGTATCATAAGCATGACACTCTACAAAGGAGGAGAGACCTCAGGCCTGATTCACAAAGCCCCTAGAATGATGCAAGATGCCTGCATTAATGATACATGACACAAGTGGCACCTTGCACCAAAAGATGCCCCAGGAGCTATTCAGAAAGGCAGCTTGCATCAAATGCAGGCTGCATGCACCGAAGGGGGCTTGTTCCAGCCTTGTGCCACAAAATGGGCTGCAGTATGGTGCTAGGAGGCTTGCGGCAGATGCAGGCTGCCATATCCCCTGTTTTGTAAAGCCACAAACCCTCCCAGAGGGCAAATATCTAGTAGACTTTAGACCAAGCCAGTGCTGGTCTAAGGGAACTTAGACATGTCCTCTCAAGGGTTTCGCATAGAAACATAGAATTTGACAGCAGATAAGGACCGCTTGGCCCACCCAGTCTGCCCATTTCCCTACCTAATGGATAAGCTGCAGATCCTAGGACCCCTGATCAGCCCTGATCCCATTTATTAAATTCAAAATAAAATCCCTAGTGGTTCAGCAGATGCCCCTCAAGCCCTGATCCCAGTTAATAAATAAAAATTCCTGGTGGTCTAGTGGACCCCTGATCAGCCCCAATCCTATTTATTAAACAAAAAAAACTTTTCTGGTGGTCCAGTGGACCCCCCCTTCCAGCCTCAATTCCCATTTTCTATGCACTTCCAACCTAGTGGTCTAGTGGACCCCCACCCCACAGGCAGTGCAGCACCACCCCACACCCCCTGCCTCATTCCAGAGCTGGCACTAGGTATAACCCTCCACTCTCCTCCACAGCTGGGCACTGACTGAACTGTCAATTAGCATACCACAGTACGCACTTATTGACTGCTCAGTCATTGGCCGACTGTGGTGGAGAACTGAGGGCTCTCCTGATTGCTGGCTCAGAGTCGAGATTGGGAGGAGTGGGATGGTGGGGCACTACCTGCCAGGGTGGAGGAGGTAGAGGATCCACCACTAGACTTCAGGGAATGGTGTCAGTATATTTTACTGCAAATCAGGGATAGGGAGGGAGGTCCACTAGGCACCAGGGAATGAGTAATCTATCACATACAGGGGATCAGGATGGGGGGTTATGCTCAATATGAGGAACACAGTGTATGTTTGTCAGGCAGGTGATTGGATGGGAGGAGGGATGACTGGACACCAGAGTAACATGCTGTAACCATGGAGGGAGTGGGCTGCTATACACCAGGGACAATTAAGGTTTTTACATTGGGAAGGCAATCAGTGGAGGGAGGGGGATCACTAGACACCATGGAAATCCTATTTTCTATCTCAGGATGGTGATCGGTGAGGGGATTAAAACACGGAGGAGGGTCCACTGTACAGGGCTGGGGATTGGGTGGTTGGGGGAACAGTGGACACCAGGGACACTGCTTTGTTTGGTCAGGACCAGCATGAGTGGAAGCTGCTGCACTTTCTCCACCAACCATTAGGGTTGCATGGTGGTAAGTCATGGTCTGAATCAGCAGTATTTGCACCACACAAGGGCACCATGCAAAATGCCCTTATATGGCGCTAATACACTGAATATTGGACTGCACCAATATTCAGGACCCTGCTCCTCAATTTGCATTGCAACCCCCCAAAAAAGATTTGCCCAGGCACAAACCCTGTTTGCCTGTGCTAACTGGGCTTTTCAACAAAGCACATCGACGCAAAACCCAGTTTGCGCAGGCAAACTCTGCTTTTCACCCTGGCAAAATTTTGAATATTGAGCCACTGTCGTCTTGTGATTTGTCATGCTACCACTAGATCCTGCAGGCTAAAGCTCTTGTGGAGACATATACAGTACATGCACTGTACTGTTTTAGTACAATGCCACCTGCTAATTTTTTTGCAACCCTGAAGACAATGATGTATATTTATAGCATTTAAAAATAATGACACCAAATGACACCAGAAGTTATAACTAGTTGTGACTGAGGACATTGTGACTGTAGCATCAGGATATCTTAATGATAGTACCTGATGCTGGACATCATGGTAGTGCACTTTAAGCAGCAGTCAACTCTTCCAGGGTAACTTTGTTAAACATAATATTTAGATACAGCTCAATATGTATTTTACATTATTTCTGTATTTCTGAACCCTGTTATTTATTACTGAAGCCATTTGTGTGAAAACAGAATATTTTATTTCAGAGTTTATCTGCTCTTATTGCTTATTCCCCACTTGGGGCCCCATACACAGTCACAGTGGTGGGTGATGGTATTTGGGATTCACTGGGCTTCCCACACCACCACCCACCAAAACTGCCATATACAAGATGGAGCAGCTGTCTCCTTGGGGGTAGAACATACATGATATGGAACATCTCCTGCAACAGTGGTGATGCATACAGTTATGCAAAGTGCAATCCCAGCTGTTAGTGGTCTTACTTAGGCTGTGTGACAACTAGCAGAATGGAACTGTGGTGGTCACAATGATTGGTCCATGGCATGGCATCCAGCCTCTACCCCCTGACTCATACCTGAAGACCCTCTTGTTGGACGTGTCTAAATCACTTTCACTGATCCCTTGCCAGTCTTTGTTCAGGGTCCGTGGCCTTCAACTAACTCCACTAGTCCATTTTTTCTCCCTGGCATCCAGTGGATGCCCCCGGCCCCATCCCTTTCTGTCTGTGTTCATGGCCTTTAGCCACCTAACCCTTGCCTCTGCCACAGTGATCATTCTGGCTCATAGGGCTGCAACCCTGTGTGGAACTGCTTTCAGCAGTTCTTCATAGCCAGAGGTTACAGCACTATAGAAAGGTGCTGGGAAATGGTTATGGATGGCACAGTGCCTCCATGCATACCAATGTTATCATTACTCGAGCTCCCCCTGCCCCTTTCCCTAAGCTAACACAGTGACCTGTGGGCTTTAACAGAAATGTACTTGTGACATAGAAACATAGAAACAGAATTTTTCTGCATATAAGGATCACTTGGACCAGTCTTCCCCTTCTTTTCCCTGCCAATACTTTCACCGCAGACCATACCTGATCTCTGGCTATCTCCTGCCCCTGTGTGTATACCACAAAGGGGTGTGAGGTAGATATGTCCTGTCAAGTGCTTTTTAAGACCAGTTTATGATACTCAATAGCGATTGTTTTTGAGACACTGATGTTCTAATACTCCGCTTGTGACAACTCAGTTAATTATATGATAGGTCAAAAATGTTATCTTGTGTATATAAATATGTGATATATTATATTTTGATGCTGTATTTATTTATTTGTACAGCACCCAGAGCCTCCAGCATTAGGCATTTTTTAAATAAAATTTGCCTTGCCCTTGCCTTGCCTTATTGCAAGGGCAACAAATCAGTGTCACAACACAGGATTAGAGGTTCAAATGGTGAAGTAGCTGCTGGAGCAGATGTGATCTAAGGGATTAAAAAGATTCTATGTTTGTGCAAATTGCCTAAGTAACAAATAATAGTAGTGAGAAAGCTATAGAAGATATATGAGATACAAACTGAATTGTATCTATTATGTTTTCCAAAGTTTTCCATGAGGCTTCATCTGCTCTTTAAGGTTTTGTAAACACATTGGAGGCTACACATCTTGGCAAGTATTTGAACCATGATATGGCCATGTGACAAGGTTTCTCACTTTAAGAGACAAAGACTTGGGAATGAACAAACCTCTGGTTAACAGATCATAGGGCACATCATGGAGATGAAACACTTGGACACTATGAGGACTTCCATGGCTTATATTGTTGCCGTGGTGTGTTGTCTGCTGGCTTCTGAAAGAGAACAGGTCAGATGCAGGCTTCATGGCTTTGGCTCACCTTGGGACTTGTGAGTTGAAGTTTAGCATGGAAATTCTGCAATGGGTTGCAAATGCTGCAGAAGCAAACAATGTTATGTTGTGTCTGCATATCTCTCATGCAAGTACTATTCATGTCACTAAGCAAAATGCCAAATGTAAGACTTTGCAGCAGACATGTTATTATACAAACCATGGGACAATTGTCTAACAGCTGCATTATTCTTTTCCATGGAGAATGCTGACCTTACAGTATATATTATGATGTATCTATTTTTTCATTTCATGACAGGGCTTTGTCCAGAGCACCTAAAATCTTTATTCACTCACATATTCTGCATAGCATGTCTCTAACTTTCTGTTATGAAGCTACTGATTAAAAGGAAATCCATAGAGTTCTTCTTACCTTTGGCTTTACCATTAACTGAGCTGGTGACAGATTTGAAAATGTCACATAATATTGCCACTGTAGAAGATGCTTTGAAACTATGGAGTCATCCATAGTGTCATTAGCATTAATGGTGACTCATTAGGGAGCTGACTTTGCAAAGCATCCTTTGTCTCACACATTCATCCCCTTTGCTAATATGTAACTCTGTTATGTTTAAGAATTAGCTGCTAGACTCCCACAGCATTGAGAGAAGCGTCATGGGGAGTAAGAGGAAAATTGCAGTCTTACTGAAAGTAAGATAAATGTGTAGACAGCTCAGAGGCAGCATATGCAAACTCAAGTCAGCATTTGTCTTGAGGTATGCCATCAAGGGAAAATGCAAAGAACCACACACTGTAATAAATTTATTTAACTTGATAATAACAGCCTCACAGATGGAATGACTTAACATTTTCTGTTTTGGTGCCACATAATATAAAACAGCAAAGGCATGCAAGTTCATCTTTTAAAATGTATTACTTTTAATATTCTGAAACTGCAGTTACCCTATCATGCTAACTAATAGAAGTTAATTTTCTGTTTCAGCTTTCTTTTATGCTTCCAACCAACGTATAGTATGTGTTATAGCATTGTGTACAATCACTGAGGAATGTATGGGTAGGTCCGCATGTCATGATAGTAGTGCCACTGGGTGCCACTAGATAGAAACTTATTAGTCAGAAAATATTTAATCTGGTTTTGCAAACTACTTGGACTGGTTATTGATCCAGAGCATTGCTCCCCACAATGATACTCCATGAGGTGTTGCATCTAATCTGAAAGGGGGGGTCCTGGGGAAAGCAACCTGTTAGCCAAATTATACAGAAAAGCTAACCTTGGACTGTCAAACACAGATGTACTGTGCTGTTCTTGTGACATCACAAACTCAGGATAGTGAAGCTGAGTAGTTCTATGATGTTACCAGAATCCCAATATGACAGCAACTCAGTTCCTCAATTAGGAGGTAACACTGAAATGAAGACTCTGACCAGGAGTTCTGTTAAAGCATTAGTAAACAGATTAATACAGCTTGAAAAAGACATGCAGTCACTGCTGTACAGCACACAACAGAGTGAACTGCCAAGCCCCAGAACTATCAGATTCTGCATGGAGGACAAAGTGTTAGTCATATGCAGCCAGCAGCAATGTCCAGTGTAGGATATTGGCAGAGACCAAAGCACACATAGCCTTGTTCTTGCTGATCAACCTGACTAGTTTTTTATGTTTCCTAAATATTGTAAATGGTCTTTTAATCCATACAAGTACTGGTGATACTTCTTTACTCCACAAATTATAGGCCAGACATCCTCAACCAGCTACAAGTGCCTTTTTTCTGTCTGGGGTGAGGATTCTGAAAGTGTAAGAGATGGGTCTATCAGAGTCATCCTGCCATCTATAGGATACTACAGTTCCATGCCCATAAGGGGATGCATCACATACTAATAGAAGATCCCTATGTAACCAACCCCCCTCAGTAGGGTAGAGCCTAAGGCAGGCGTAGAGTTCACGCCCCAGTAGGTAATTAGTTGTGGATAGGCAGCATGATAAGTTAATGGTTAACTCCATGCCACTTTTTGGGACCTGGTGCTGGCCAGAAAGTCACCATGGTTGGGCAGGATGTAAGCGTGGGCATGTAGGTGAGAGGGGTGGTCAAAGAGAGATTGAGAGAGGGAGAAGACTGGAGTGGAGGTGATTACCTGCCTTGGTTAGCTGGGGCATTTTAGGTGAGACAGATATATATATATATATATATAGATAGAGAGAGAGAGAGAGAGAGAGAGAGAGAATGAATGAGGGAGGACGTGGTGGTGGCCAAAGATTCAAGCGCCATGTGAGACCGCAGCTATGCCACCCCAGTTGGACAGGAATGAAAGTCCCCATCGGACTTCAGCCAGAGAGTGGGGTGCAAGGCAGAGTCAAGGTGCAAGGTAACCAGGAGTGATTTCACAGGGCTTCCAGTTGCCAAAGTCCTGAGGTAAGAGATGGATCGAGAAGGAAAGATTAGATGCCAGTTGCAGCTTGGGGATGGGTCACCTGAAACTCATCAGGACCATCACCTAACAGAAGCCACACTATGCTGAGATGGGAGTCGGGATGGAGCTAGTAGCCCCAATGTGAGAGGCCAGCCTGTTCCATGTGGAGATGCCTCAATGACCCAGCTGAGAGGGACATTAGGAAGGAACTGGTGGCCCAAAGGTGCAAGGCCTGCCTGCTCCATTGGGAAAAGGTTTCAGTGAACTGTGAAGTTTAGAGCTGCCTGAGTTTGGGATTGTCTGAATCATGCCTGGTGGGAAATGATGTGAACTGTTTGCCAAAGTGCTCTGCTACAAATGAGAACCATTTGCCAATGTGAACTGTGGGATCATAGCAGTCCAAGATATGTACTGCCTACCTCAACCCAAATAATTTTCTGCTCCATGGAGTTCTGCAATTTCTTTATTAAATGTTTATCAAATGGTGTCTCCAGTTATTTCTTTGAAAGTTTATTATGGCTAACATTGGTTGTCTTTTAGCCCACCACCCAAAGAGCCTTGCACCCCAGTGTAACTGTGAAGACCTGGTGAATGCAAGCCATTTCTGGCATACAGTAGTATCTGATGTGGTTCCCTCTCTCCTGGACAGTTACATCAGCATACCCCTAGACACTTGGGAGGGGGTGGGCTACACTTAGTTCCATTGAAAAAGATCAAAAACGTTGCTGATTCTAACAGTTCTTTAGTGGTATGGAAGGCACTCTTCTGCCGAGTTCTCCAATTTCTTATGGCTCCTTTGTGCAGAAATATGTGCAGTGGGGCCAGTACCATTACTAGGTTTGGCAAGAAATGCTTGTAATAATTGAGCATGTCAAAAACAATTCTCAGCTCAGCTTCATCATTTGGTGAAAGCACTAGTTTTATGGCATGACCATTTTCCCTTAATGATTGCAGGCTACAGTATGTGCATCGACCTTCTACCCTAGCTAAGTAATATCAGACTGTTGGAAGCATTACTTTCTTCTCTGTAGCTGCAACTCTGCCTCACCAAACCTGCCCAATACCTGGTTCCAGTACCTTTAATGGGCTGCTTCTGTCAAGTATATTGTCCAGTAGACTACAATGTTTGGGTTTACCTGTAGCACTTTCCCTAGTTCTGTGGCACAAGGCTAAAGGTGAAGATACTCCAAAAGGCAGACTGTTGTATTGGAAGAGCCCTTGTGCATATAGTATTTATTGAGACTAAAAGGTGGCTTATAGGAAACAATACCAATTAGTTGTTGGTATGGGAGAGGTGTAGCATGGTGAATGTGAGACAACATCCTGTTTTGCATGCAACTGTTCTATATGTTGGATGCAGTGCAGTTCCACTTTTGCAGTTTTGTTTAAAGTGAGTTTTTAATCACCACAACCTTTTTCCATGCTTCTGACTTTACACAGAAACATAGAAGTTGATGGCAGATAAGGACTGCAAGGCCCATCCAGTTTGCTCATTTTTTCTACCTTATGAATGTGCCATAGGCATTTATTCTGTCAATGCCTATTTATTCATACTCAGCTGTATTGCTCCCTTATGCCTATCCCACGTCTGTTTGAAACCCTGCATTGTATTCTTATCCCCCACTTCCTGAGGTAGGCTGTTCCATGCAACCACCATCCTTTCTGTGAAAACTAATGTCCTCACATTACCCCTTAATCGGCCTCCCTCTAATCTTATGCTGTGTCCACTTGTCCTGCTGTTTTTCTTATATTGAAACATGTTGGACTCTTTCACCTTGTTCATGCCCTTAAGTTGTTTGAATGTTTCAATCGGATCACCTCTCTCCCTCTTTTGCTCTGGGGTATACATATTGAGCTCCGTTAATCTGTCCTCAAATGTTTTCTGATGCAGTTCCTGCACCATTTTGGTTGCCCATCTCTGGACTGCCTCCATTTTTTAATGTCCTTGTGCAGGTGCTGCCTCCAGTACTGCACATGTGCTCCAGATAAGGCCTAACCAGTGTCTTGTAAAGAGGGATTATTACCTCCCTCTTATGACTTGTGATACCCCTACTAAAACACCCCAACATCCCTCTAGCCTTACCTACTGCTTTAGTGGTCTGCTTGGATGATTTCAGGTCATCTGTGATGATGATGCCCAAGTCTCTTTCTTCCCTTGTGATTGCTAGCAACTCCCCTTCCAATCTATAGGTAGCTTCAGGATTTCTCTTCCCTGTGTGCATGATCTTGCACTTCTTTGTGTTAAACCCCAGTTGTCACTCTTCCAACCATTTTGCCAGTTTATCCAGATACCTTCTCATTCTGCCCACCCCAGTTGGTTAATCTACTCTGTTGCAGATCTTGGTGTCATCTGCAAACACACAAACCTTACCCTCCAGTCCATCTGTAATGTCACTGATGAAGATATTGAAGAGGACTGGCTCCAGAACTGATTCCTGAGGTACCCCACTTGTGACTTGCATCTCTTCTGACTGTATACCATTTACCAATATCTCTGTTTTCTGCCTGCCAACTAGTTGGCTACCCAGTTGAAAAACCTCTGACCCATCCTGAGCCTACCCAGCTTATTAATCAATCTTCTGTGTGGAACAGTATTAAAAGCTTTGCTGAAGTCAAGGTAGGTGACATCAACTGCAACCCCTTGGCCCACCACTCTGGTTACCCAGTCATAGAAATCTACGAGATTAGTTTTACAGGACCTTCTTGTTGTAAACCTATACTATCTTGGATCCTGTGCTCCTATGACTTTCAGGTGTTGCACTATCCTTTCCTTAAGGAGTGCCTCCATAATTTTGCCCACTACTGAGGTAAGACTGACTGGTCTGTAGTTCCTTGCCTCCTTCATGCTGCCATCTTGTGGAGCGGGATCACATGAGCCCTTCTCCAGTCTTCTGGGACCACTCCTGTGCTCAGAGACTTACTAAATAGTTCTGATAATGGCTCTGCTAATTCCACCATTAGCTCCTTTAGTACCCTGGTATGTATGCCATCAGGTCCTTTTGCCTTGTCCACCCCGATCTTAGCACGCTCTTGTAGGATCTTCTCTTTTGTGAAGGGACTTGTGCTCACCTCCCTCCTCCTGTGTCCATGGTGCTGAGCTGTGGACCCTGCCCTACCTTCTCCTCGGTAAATACTGAGCAGAAGTATCTATTTAGTATAGATGCTTTTCCTTGGTCCTACTCCACACTCTCCCCCTTATCCCTGTTGATCATAGCAATACACTTTTTGGACTTTCTCCTTTCACTAATGTATCTATAGAAAGTCTTGTCCCCTTCTTTTACTGTGTGTGCTAGTGTTTCCTCAGTTTGTGCCTTTGCCTACCTTACTGCCTTCCCTGTTTTCCTTAGGGAAGTTTGGTATGTCTCCCTATCTTTGTCCCGCTGCATTCCCTTACATTTCCTGAAGGCCAACCTTTTGGCTCTCTTCTTTTCTGCTACTGATTTTGAGAACTAAAGTGGTTTCCTCCTTCTTTTGCTCTTGCTTTTTTCCCTAACACAATAGAATGTTGCATCAAGTATTGCATCCTTAATGCTTGCCCACTTTGCCTGTACCCCCTTACCTGTATTTCTTCTTGCCAGGGCTAGCTTAACTCTGTTGGTCATCTTATCAAAGTCAGCTCCTCTGAAGTCCCATATTTTTGCCTTGGAATGAGATGATTTAGTTCTAGTGGTCAAATTGAACCATACCATGTGATGGTCACTGACCCCCAGGTGACCTTCTATCTGGAGATCTGTGATCCTTTCCCCGTTAGTCAATACTAGATCCATGATACCCTATCTCTTTTGGGTTGTTGTACCAGTTGTTTGAGGCCCTCCCTCTGCAGGGAATCCACTATGTGTCTAGTTCTGGCAGATGTTCCTGCTGGTATTGACCAACCTGTATCTGGCATGTTGAAGTCTACCATTATCAGAACCTCCTCTTTAGCTGCCATGTTTTGTATATCTTCTAACAGTAATATGTCTATGTCCTCCCCCTGGTCTGGAGGCCTGTAGACAACCCAGTTAGTATGACTGACCCATTTTCTGTTTCCAGGGTGATCCACAGTTCTTCTGGCTCCTTATGAGTATTCTGAATTTCTGTAGCTTTGATATTTTCATTGACATAAAGGGCCATGCCCCCCTTCCTTATTGCACCTTGGTCTGTTCTGAACAGTACATAGTCAGGTACTGAAGTCTCTCAAGTGTGGTTACTGGTGAACTATGTCTCGCTAAAGGCTACTACATTCAGTTAAGCCTCTGCCATTGTTGCCTCCAGATCTGGGATCTTGTTTCCCAGATTATGGTAATTTGTGTATATAATTTTCCACCGACTCGATTTCGGTGCGTTAGTTGTTGGGCGAGGTCTGGCATTTCCCCTGTGTGTCGCATTGGGGAGCTGGACCTTTTTCCTTATCTGATGATGCAAATGAACTACAAACATACTAAACTCCTGTTTGATCACTAGCTGAGGGGTGAGGGGTCTATCAGGGACTATCAGGCAGCCCAATCTGAAAGATATATTGGTCTGTTCACCCCATAGGAAAAGATCAATTTTTTTCCTCTGATCTCTTCTAAATCAAAAGTGGGACTGGTTTTGTTTTGAATAAGCATGGTTACAGCTTTGAGGATCCACATACAGCTTAACATTTGTTCTTTGTGAGGCCCCAAGATTGTATTTGAGAACTTCCTGATGGTGATCTAGAATCCCAAGCAAAGGGTTGGAATTTAGGAAAAAATATGGCCCCAGTTCAGACTAATCTGTGTTAGCCAGTTGTAGCCCATTAAATTTGGGACTTTCCTCAACTATGACCATCAGTAAGAGACATTCTGTTTCTCCCAGGTATTGTTCACTTATGGTGAATTCTCCCAAGACCCAAACTGTTTATCTGGTATATTTTTTTCTTCAAGTTTATTGCTTTTGTTGAAAACTAACAACATTATCTTCAGGTATAATGTATCATTCAATATTATATGTAACAATACTGTGATTCAAGTACATCACAGCAGGGAAGACAGTCACACTTGTTATTTAATACAACATTAAGGTAGAAAATAAAATCAAGTTTAAGAATATGATGCACATAAATGTCATCCCAAAAGACAGTGGAGATAACATAACAAGTAACTCAAACATTTAGATTACACAGAAAGTGATGTAATTTTGCAGATCTCCACTCATACTGAGTCTGTTCCTCTGTGTGTGGATCAAACACCTCCATCTTATTATAATTTTCAATGCTGCTTCAATCTGTTGATGGATTTCACTTCCCATGTTGTCTTTAATTCTTATTCCTAGTATTGTATTTTTTCTGGTTTTGTTTCTTGATGCCAAATGAGGCAATGTTGAAATAAAGAGACTGACCAGAGTTTCTTTTTAAAGCTTTAGAAAACAGAGGAATACAGCAGGAACAGCCTAAGCAGGTCCTGCTACACAGCATACAACAGAGTGAATGGGAATTTCCTAAATATCTACGAAAGCCCAGCTAAAGCACATGTCTCTTTATGAATTCTGTTTGTCTGGGTTCCATTAAAGGTACTAGCAGAATGCAGTGGAGTAGTAGGTCTGGAGTTGGGACATTCTACTGATATTGGAGGTGGGGATTTGCATCTCATAGTATGTGAAATGGGACTGTATATCTGGGTGTGCTCTGAGGTATTCAAGTTGTTTCAAAAGCAGTGATGGGGGTGTAAGCTGGGAGTGCAGTGGAGGTAGGCAACAGTGAGAAGGCTGGTCCTGAAGTCAGACTAGAAGAGGCTATGGAAATCCAAGGAAATTAAGCAAGCAATAATACCTGAGAAGGTGGACAGTATTGGGCAATACCCACCCACCCAGGGGTGTAATGAGGCTGATGCCACAGGCAGAGGGCCTTATAGCCCTTGGAAGGGTGGGTAAGGCCTATGCTGCCACCCTCGAGGAGTATTGCTAGAAAATGGGATACATATGTATTTTTTCATAGGAGTAAAAAAAAGTAAAATAACTGTGTACAAAATGAGCATGTTTGAATTTTTTGTGTTAGTTTATTAAAGTAGTCCCTCTAGTGTTGGCATTGGTAGTAGAGGGTGCAGTTTGTATAAATATCAGTAGAGGGTGCTGAGGACTTCAGTTGTTGTTAATCTGTAGGCTTATGTACCTGCATTGCACTTTTGTTTGTATAAATGTTTTTTGCTGTTCAGAGGAACTGCATTGGGGTTTAAAAATTGTGAAAGTATGACACTGAAGGCACGGCAGTAAGACTTGCGTTGTTGATGGAAGCCTTTTTTTATTAACAGTCGGAGTGTTGCTGTATCAATTGCTAAAGATGCAGGTGGTCATGATGGTATGTCACGGTCAGGCAGCTATGAGGAGAAATGCGTGCTGTGAGGGAGAAGCATTTAGTGGCGCCAGGAATGATAGCAAGTGCTGACAGTGGTGCGAAAATTGTTTTTGAAATGCTCACTGATAAATGATGGGAGGGAGGGAGAGGATGAGGTGCGGCACTGAGCCAGAGTAACGGGGTTCAAAAGTGTGACCGAGGTACAGTCTGAAAGAAAATTAGCATGGAAGAAGTCATTTTTTGGGGGGAACAGTGTGTTTTCAATGAAAATGACTACATTTTTTATAGTTGAATTTATATACAGTAGTGGTTGTGTTCATGTCAGTCAGTCTGTTTGTTGCCACTAAGCGAGAGAGAAAAAATGGTGGAAATTTGAAATGGAAATGAGGGGTTTTAGCCAACTGGAGAACAGGCTGGGCACCAAGATTCAGGTGATAGGGTGGCTGGGATGGTACTTTTAATAGCTGGGCATCTGTTGTCCGATAGATGCCCAGCTAGAGAAGTACCTCAACTAATCAGAAGGCTGAAATCATTTTACCCATTTTCTAAGTAACTCTAGAGTTGACTTTGAGCCAAATGCTCTAGACTTTTAATTATCCTTGCATTCTGGAGCATACATTTTTGCAAACTTCCTTGTACATTATATTCTTAAATGTTATTCCTTTGACAATAGGTGAGCTAGCTGTATTTAATTCTTGTCACTGTCATTGCACTAAGCTAAGATGCCACTGTATTTATTGTTTGCTTGTCTTCTACAGTAAACATTGTATTTAGTAAGATTTCCTTACTTTGTATCTATAATTCATCCCAGATTGGATGCAGCCAGTAAGTCCTAGGCTTATTATACCTTATGCATAACATTTCAACAGAAATGAAGGACCACAAAAAAATTTTTCTTTTTGCCATCAAAGAAGAAATCTTGGAACTAGGGATAGCATTTGAAGTCCCAGTTCCTTCCAAATGCCTAGTAGTTTTGGTTGGCTAAAAACATATTTTCTTACAACCAGCTCAACGTTCGTATATATAACACTAGCTAAACAAGAAGAAAACATAAAGAAATATGGAGACACAAAGCTGGAAGAAAACTGAGTTTGGAAGACATGCCTGAGTCAAAACAATGAAAAGAAGATTGATAAAATAGAAACATTTTCATCTAAGTAAAACTGAAGTGAATTATTTTTTGTTTCTATTTTTTCTCTGTCTCTGGGTTGCACGTGTAACATGCTCTGTAGCATAATTACTGGGTATTAAAACCTATTCTATTAATTAAGTAAAATAGGGAAACAATACAATAACAGATAACAAAAAGGTAATATTTCATTTCATTTTTATTTTATACTAGAAAGGCATGTGAACAAAATCTCCTGTTTTCACAAGTGTATAGGGGTAACAGTACAGGGAAGGAAACAATACAATTATAGAAAACATGCAAAAAATAAACTGGAGAATTACGCACAAATATTTGAGGTAAAACACAAGAATGTACACAACATTATGTACAAATCAGAAGAATATGTACAAATCAATTGTGGTATTAACATAATAAATTAACAGAAATTAGCTATATATTAAATTAAGTCTGAAAGAAAATAGAATTACCAAATAATGATACCACAGTTAACAATATTATCCTTTATCCTTTTGTAGAACTTTATATCACTGGTTGTTTGCTTGTAGCTAACTGCATTTGATTACTATATTTGCCTAATGCACAATGTAATTCACTATTGTAGTTAACTGAATATTTTACATATCACATATTAGGACTTCAATAAAATGCAATACCTTGTATTTTATGTGTTTATTAGTTTACTCATAACTCTTTTACATCTCTAAACTAATAATAATGGAATGAATGAGTTGTAATTTTTTTCGCATATTAAAACACACTTGAATTACTTTTTTGAATTTGTCACACTATAACTATATATACAAAAACAAAAACAAAAAAGACAAATTGGCAGATAATTGAGGGTGGCAGAAAATTGAGGTATTGCGAAAACACAGTGGTTATTTTTATTAAAATGGTTGTTGTTTATTGTTTGCACCAAGGTATATTTTTTAAATATATGAAGGCTCACCTTTTCACTATGGCATACTATATTCTGTGATGTACCTTAATCTTCCTTTGGCTGCATTGGTTTTGTTTGTTTAAAGGTAAATGTGGAAGTATTTTTTATCTGTTTGTTTACATGCATCTTAGTAGAGTTTTTACAGTAGTCTTTGTATGAGTATATAAATATATACAATAGGTTTGGATTGTCAAATGAGGGATCACTGTGACCAACTTTCTTAGAAGCATATTCTGGTTTGCAATAAGCAGGACTATCCCAAATCTTCAGATATTTAAATAAAAATCCATTCAGAATTTGAGCATCATTTAAAAAAAAATCTATTTTACCACTCAGAAAATTATTTTTAGCTAGTACTCTGTTTAAGTTACTTAGGGATGTGCAAAATTAGAAAACCTCACTCTGCAGAGAAATCTGCAAATTCTCCTCAATTTGTGAATTTAATCCAAAATGTGAAGTTCTAATTTGCATCACACTTAAAACTTCACAAATGGTAGATTTGATAACTTTGCCTGCAGATTGGGGCCCACAGGTGATGTCTGCAATGTTCCATGAGATCGGAGGTCATGTGGTTCTGCAATGAGCTACATTGCAATACATAGGCATAACTCCGTGTAGGCTTATGAAGACAGAGTTGATGTTAAACCTGCTCAGACTCTCTGGAACCCCAAACCTTTCAAAAGTGCTTGAAACACAAGTTGTTTGAACAAAATCACTTCCAAAGTGTCTACTGTACCTGTGCCTCTAGATTAGTAATTATTTTTATTTTTTCTCATTTCTTACTTTAAAGTACTTGTTTTGTACAGTGAACCAGTGCTGTGGGGGGGGGGAGCTGTGTTAGCTAGCTAGTAGCAAGGAAGGCAGTCCTGTCTGTATCAGCAGCACTAGTCTTGTTTTCTTCTGTGTTTTGTCATAATTAATGTTTTCTGTGATTTTGTAATTTTAGTTCTGTAGAACAGTTTGATGCGTTTTATTAAACTATTTTTGTCAGTGTAGTTGACATTATTGATTTCAGTTATTTTGTTTCATTACAAAAGTTACAGTTTCATTATTTTTGCTTGCACGCATGTGCAAGAAACATAGTGCCACCACACGAATTTTCATAGGTGTGCCACTCAGCTTATTTATTTATTTATTTATTTATTGGAGATTCGGAAATACCTTTGAGTCAAAGATTCCTTTACAAAGGTTCCACATCACAAATATTACAAACAGAAAAAGAGAGGTTACATAACAGTACAGCAGTACATAGTCAGGTAGTTACAGTATCAGTAGTTACAGAAGCATTTGTGAGTCTCGCAGAGAGAAAACTTGGGCAAGTTAGTGCAAACAAACAAATCAAATGGCATATCAGTGCAGAGGTAGACAAGTAGGATGCAGGTAGTGGCAGGGATATGAGGGGGATACTGGCCGCAGTCTAAGCTGGTCATTAGATGTAGGATAGGTCAGAGGCAATCACAGTGGTTTGAAGACTGTAGGTGGGCTCTGAGGGTGGTTTTGTATGATCCTAGTCTGTTCTCATTTGCAAGCAGAGTGGGCTGACTGTTCATCCAGAATGGGGCTCTGTAGCTGAAGGACCTCTGGTATAGGGATGTTCCACAATGGGGGACAGAGAGGAGGCACTTACCATAGCTATGAGTGTGCTTAAGTGACTGTGCTGGTCTTATTAGTGGACTAAGTCCTGATGGACAGAGGCCAAGGGTATTTTTTTTTGCCATGAGACATGTGTGGAACCTAATCTTGTTGTCAAGGTTCAGCCAGTTGCTATCATTGTACAGAGTGCATGTATGAGTTAGCCGGTCACAGCCCATGGTGAGGTGGAAGACTTTATTTAGAGAGACACGTAGTCTGCTGAGGGCTGATGAATTTTCTGCCCCATAGATGACTAGGCCATAATCTAGCAGGGAGAGGACAGAGGTGGAGACAGCTAGCCTCAATGCATTTGGGGTAAAGCAGTGTTTGAGGCGATACAGGAGCCCAAGCCGCACATTGAGGGCAGTAGATAGGAGGTGGATATGCTGGTGGAAAGTGAGTGCAGGGTCGAGTGCTAAGCCTAGATATCTGAAGGAGTCCACCTGTTCGAGAGGGGTCAGGTTGGCAGTCCTCACTTGTGGACAAAGTTCCTTTCTAGCATTAAGTGGGTGGGAAAAGTACATAACCTTAGTCTTGGAATAGTTCAGGACAAGACGATGGGAGGAGAACCATTTTTCAGTGGAACTAAAGGAGGACTGGAGGGAGAGGTGGAGTTGTAAAGGATCAGTGTTGGATGTGCAGAGTACAGCATCATCCTCATAGAGGAAAAGGTTCCCAGAACAGGTCATGGGGAGGGAATTTAGAAAGAGGCTGAATAGTAATGGTCCAAGGATGGACCCTTGCGGGACACCCAAGAGGGCAGGTAGCCTACTAGAGATGGTGTCTCCTATTTCGACCTGCTGGGAGCAATTTGACAGGTAGTCAGAGAACCAGCCAAGGGCATCCTGAGAGAATCCAGTGCTGGTCAGAGCAGATAGCAGGAGCGGGTGGTTAATGGTGTTGAACACCTTATTGAGATCTATGAAGACAGCCCCTGTGATTTGTCCTCTGTCTAAAGCGGAGTGGATGTGTCAGGTGAGTTCCAGGAGGGCAGTGGTGGTACTATGGCCCTTCCATAAGCCATGTTGCTGCATATATGTAGGTTGTATTTGTTCAGGTGGTCCGTTAGCTCGTCAGAGAGTATCCTCTCATGAGCCTTGGATAGGGGAAGGAGAATGGAGATAAGTTGGTAGTTGTTAGTGAGGGCATGGTCCCCACTTTTAAATATCGGTGTGGTGTGGTCAGATTTCCAGTGGGAGGGGAATTTCCCTTGGCATAAGGAGCTGTTTAGCATATGGGTAAGGGGGTCTAGCACCTCAGTGAGAGAGAGAGAGTCGAAGTAGTTTCAGGTCTAAAGTGTCACTGCTATACCGGGAGGGACTTAGTGCCCTTCTGAGATAAGGTTCGGCACCCTTGGGAGAGATGGCACACAGGCAAAAGGGTGGGGTTGATGGGAGGGTGGGGGTGGCTGGGAAAGGGTCAAAGAAGTTAGGGGGGAGAACCAGGCTGAGGTTGGTGAAGGCATCATTGAAGGCATCGGCCACAAGGGCTGGATCAGAGGTAAGGCACTCTTCAACCCTATCTGGCTAGGAGTGGCGTTGGGAGCTTTTCCACACAGGTCTTTGATATTGTCCCAGAACTTTTGTCCTGAGCCCCATGAGTTGGTGAGGGAGGTCATGTAGTACTCAGCTTTTGCTTTGCCCAGGGACCAAGTACATTTGTTCCTTGCTTCTCTGTAATTCTGTCTGTCAGCTGGCAGACCAATCTCATTAAAGAGGTGCCATAGGGAGTCTCTGGTCCGCATGAGGTCCAGGAGATGTTCAATGATCCACAGCGCTGGGTTTTCTTTGGCCACTCTTTTAGTGATAGGGGCAAATTTGTCACAGATGGTGTTAAAGGCGAGGATGAAGAGGTTTAGGGCTTGGTCAGTGTCAGTGTTTTTTCGTGACAATGGACCAGTCCATTGACCTGAGATGGATTTTGAGTTGCTTAAGTTTTCCTGGGCCAAGTTTAGCTGATAGATGTCGAGGGGGTTGGGTGATTTGCACATCCAGTGGCAGAATACTGGGGAGTGGTCACTAAGGGCATTTGGGAGTACAGTTGTACTTGTGATTTTTGTAGGGCGGTTGGTGAACACCAAGTCCAGCAGGGAGGAGGACCCGGTGAGCTGGTTCAATCTGGTGGGGGATGTGATGACCTGCATAAGGTCCTGGACAATAGCTTCCAATGCCCTGATCCCATTTTGCAGGTGCTGTCTCACTGCAGCAATACATGTTGGAGCTGTCTATGACAGCAGTTCAGATGCAGTGGTGTACAGTTGAAAGTGAAAAACCACTGCAATCAGCGGTGGTAAAGTGTCGGCAATTTGTACACTGCCAATGCAAATTGCCTGCACATCACACTGCATCTCAACTGTCATAGATAGTTCTTCCTCCCCCTGAACACCTACTAGCATGCTGGGAGCCCACCCCAGCGTGCTCATGCACTCCCCCCACCTGCACACCATTTGGCCAATGGGAGTGCTCAATCTCTCGTCAGCTCCACTGCCCCCCCAAAACAGATCTCCAGATGCCACGCTGGGAGCCCACCCTGGCATGGAAAATGTCCATATATGGCCAAGGGGTGCCCAATCCCCATCGCTCCACTACCCCAAAAATAAACTTCCAGCTGCCATGCTGGGAGCCCACCTCAACATGGCAAAGTCCTCGTTGTCTTCTATTAAAAAAAGACACCTGTAAAAAAATAGTCTCCAAATGACTGTCTTTCCCCTCCCCAACCCATGCCCACCCTCTGCACCTACCTCCCACATCCTCTCACCCCATGCTACTCCGGAGCCCAAGCGATCATCTTCAGTGGACTGGAACATGTCTGCACTCTTCAAAGCTGACTCGAACTAAAGAAATGCAGTAAGCTGTATAATGGCATAAATGGATTTTTCAACTTTGGTGCATATCTCAGCCATTTTGGGGAATTTTTTCACCACATTTTCAACATGGGGTTCTTGGAGACCCACCTCATGAACTCAGTCACTGTCATTTTGTTATTCGGTCCCAAAAGGTGATTTCATGGTCACTGCGGGGCTGAGTAACAAAATGACAGTGTCATAGTTCGTGAGGCAGGCCCCCCCAAACCCTATGTTGAAAATTTGGTGAAACAATTCCCAAAAAATGACTGTTTTACGAGCATGCGTTGTGCAGTTCCTACGCACGCTCATAACTTCACAAATTTTTTATATTTTCACTCCAGATTTTCAACATTACCATTTTACCACACCTTCCAATGATCAGTACAGCTGTCATTTTTCACATCTCACTCAAAATATGTTTTCGTGTATGTAGCGCACAATGGTACGGTCGGTGTGTGAAATCAATGTTCAGGACAGATTAAGAAAACCACAGTGATGCTGTTCATGAGCAGAGGTCTTAAAATGGCTATATTGAAAATTTGGTGACAAAAGCCCATAAAATGACTGTGTTATGAGCGTGAATTGTGCAGTTTCCATGCACCCTTGTAAGTTCATGAATTTGTAATATTTTTAGTCCAGATTTTCTACAGTGGCATTTTTCCACACCTCCTTATGAACAGTACAGCTGTAATTTTTTACACCCTGGCCAAAATGTATTTTCGCACTTCCAGGGCAGAAATGCATGGTCGCTGTGGGAAATCAGTGTTTGGGACAGATTATGAAAATTACAGTGACACTGATCATGAGCAGAGGTCCCAAAATGCCTGTGTAGCAATCTGCTGTAAACAGTCCCGAAGCTAATTACAGTTTCTACGCACTCTCGTGACTTCACCAGTTTTTTTATATTTTCACTCCAGATTTTCCACATTGCCATTTTTACACCTCCTCATGAACAGTACAGCTGTCATTTTTCAAATCCTGTTCAAAATGTATTTTTGCACCTGTGGTACCAAATGGCATAGTTGCTGTGCAAAATCAGCTTTTGGCTAATGAACTGATATTGCCACTGTTCATGAGGTGGGGGTCACAAAAAAACTATGTTGAAAAATTGGAGTGAAAATACCAATGAATGCCTGGGGCATTAGGGTTTCTGGCCATTACGCCCCACCCTGTAGAGATTGACAGGCATCAGTGGTGTGACTTGGGATTGTCGCCTGTAATGCTCATACCATTCCACCCCCACCCACACCCTGCAGCCAGTGACAGGCATTGAGGTGGGCCTTGGACTCTTCGGCCCCAAAGTTCACCCCATTCTCCTGTACTGCACCCATCTCACTGTATTTCCTTATGGAACGGGGTGAACATAAGGCCCAAAGACCCCAATGCACACCCTGACACTTGTCAGTGTCTGCAGTGTAGGGTGTGGTGAAATGGCATGGCCATTATGCCAGATGGCCCAAAGGCACACCCCAATGCCTGTCAGTCTCTGCAGGGAGGAGGTGGGGTTGGCTTCAGTTCAATACTTCACTGCCATTCTTATTATGCAGCTCTCTAACTCCTACACTACGAATGCCAGCAAGCAAACATGTGGCATTGACAAATGCTTGTTGTAGTAATGACAGTAATGTCTTTATAATTAGCTCAGATTCTTTATTCTCTGAATTCCCTGTCCTGTGGCGTGCTGACGGGGGAAGCTGTCTTCACTAAAATCACTCATAGTCAGTGAAAAACAAACAGAAAAATAAAAAATATATATTTGTTTGTGTTGTTTTTACTGTCTTCTGTGTAACTGCTGTTAGTTAGCTCAGTAAAGTGTTGTGTTGTGTTCCAAAATCTACATATAAAAATGTTCAGAAAGAGATGCTGTAATAAAATTAGAGTTGCTCACAGCAGCGATGTTGCCAAGAAGAACATAGGCTCTGTGGTTCAGAAGAGTACTGTATCTAAACCAACTACTTCTGCCACAGATTCATCAGATGCCAGTAGTACTAGTACTAGAAAAGAAGTAGTTGGGACAAGTGATGGAGGCATTAGCATGATAAAATTTTTCTCAGCTGTGGCATGAACACTGGTGGGTGCTGGTGCTGGCACTGTTGATAGTGGAGGCAGCAACAACAGGAGCAGTTCAAGAACCCCAAAATGACCACAACAGTTAAACCAGCTCCCCCCCAGTCTACCTGTGCACCGTTGGTGGACCTATATTATGGTGCTTGCCCCAAAGCAATGGTGCAAGCTTCCATAATTTGAGGAAACTGTTGCAACTGCACCAGCCCTTTGAGAATCAGGCAGGATTGTGCTGAAGGGCATTGGCACAGTTGCACCAAACTCTGCGGAAGATGCAGGACTTGGCACAAGCCCTGAGTCATCCTTCCTGAATCAGGCCCCAGGTGTTGCTACCACCTCAGTTAGGCAGGATGAGAAAAAATGCCTGGTAACAGGAAAAATGACAATAAATCCACTTTGATATGCTTCGTCCCAGGTAGGAATTGTAGACGTGGAGGAAAAAGAGGAGGAGGCTGATGAGTCAGCAGGATTACGTTCATGCAATGCATGGTGAATGCATATTTGATGGAAACCAGAAACCTTAATAGATTGGAAGCTCTGCTGTACTGGAGTAGCAAGTTCACTGACTGGCCAGCAGCAGGCTCCATAATAGTAAACCATCTCAGCTGTCCACCCTCAAGTGTCAGCATGGAGAGGGTGTTCAGTTCAGTCGGGGACATTATTCAGGACAGACATAAAAATCTGTCCCCTAAAAATGTTGGTATGCTGACATTTATTAAAATAAATGTAGGGCACATTCCATGTAACACAACTGCATCTGCATTCATGCCACATGATGGCAGCATTGATGAAGAAGAACCAAAACAGCATGGTGGTATTGGCATTGGCAAATTGCCTTCCAGTGAGATAGATGATGCAGTAAAAGGAGAACAAATTTTATATACTCCAAAAATAAAACAAGTAATATTATATTTATTTCTGACTTTGAGCACAATTACATTTTACATAGGGAACTTAAACACAGGAGAGCTGTGTGGTTAAAACAGATTGAACTATGGTTGAAAAATATGTTTAAAGGGAATACTATCGCATGTAGTCATTTACATATTTTTATAGAATGAGAACAGTTGACTTGCAGCCTTATATGGAATATAGAACATAGAAAAGCTTAATAAAAAGGTATAAATGCACTCTAGCTTGCAAAAGAAAGCACGTGAATTAAAAACAAATGTTTTTCAAGATGGCATGACTGTGATAATTGAGCAAATTGAATGAAATAGAGAATGTATGATATTCCATTTCCCTACTTTTTTTCACACACAAGTTTTATGGATTTGGGAATTCACTCTGGGGGCTTGCCTATTGATGTGCAATTTTTGATGTAAATAAGTGTCACACGGTGACAGAAATCTAGTTACCATGTTTTAACCTCCTTAAAGGGATTGATGGTTTGCCATTTGATGTTAACTGAAGATTTAGGATTCTAAATGTTAGGAATATGATTATAATAACTTGTTTCCCTTCTTTCCAATAGGGAAACCATGGGGTTATTTGCCATAATAAAGGAGTGTCTACTACAGCAAACATGTGCACGGTTTCCCTGACTCTGTGCATATACCCGACACAGTTCCTTGCTTCCCGACCACTCTCTGCTTCTTCTCGCGAACTGCTGGCTAACACACACATGGAATCGCCACTTGGAACTGGCGGTAGGTAAATAATATTTTTAGTAGCACAGGCAGTAAAATTAACTATTAGCTGCCCCCCCCCAAAAAAAACAACAAGATTAAAATTTATGGGAAAAGGCTACCGCGCACTGTAACCTAAGTGGACCGTGGCTACACAGCAACTTGCATTTATTTTATATTATTGCTGAGGAGAAAAAAGAGAAATCCAGCAATTATATAAAATAAGATTTGGGTCAGTGTGTGTAAACTCGATTTTACCCCCCCCCCCCCCCGAGGGGTTAGATGCTATTCATAAATTCCTCGAGCTTTGCTCTCAGGGTTTATGTAGCATCTAACCCCTTGTCAGTGTAAACTTCATTACACATACCAACCCATATTTTATTCTATATGTAAAAATATTTTTTCTATATTTTTACACAGACCAACATAGTGAGTCTGAGGAAGTGGTGCCAGCCATGAAACTGTCGCCCTTGATATGTGTGGATAAAATAAAGAATATTACAAAGGAACATTACAGCGGTGTTCACCCATTTTTTCTCATTACACTACCACTTGCTGCCTCTTGCTTATGTGCCTCCCACTGTTTGTGGTGCCTGATTGTGAGGTGGGGGTGCTGGCCACCTGTACCAAGATGACTTCCACTTTTGCCATGGCTGACCAAGGCCTTGCAGGTAATTAATGTTACAAGACTTGCTGCTAAACTGAGACTGCTGAAACGGACACAGATAGATGCATACTGAGCATTTTGTGCAAGTAAAGCTTAAATTGGAGTTACAGAGGAAGCCCTGACTAAATATTAAAGCAAAAAAATATCACCAACCTGAAGAAGTGGCATAGCCAAAAAAATGTGCAGTTATATGGTGGAAGATACAATGAAAAAACAGAATACAGACTGGACCTTGGGAGTCAAACCTTCATTTTTATGGGTAAGTTATTATGGGCTGCTGCCGATGCCACTGCCTTATCTAAAGTCCAGACCGCTATTAACAAAGCCTGTAGGCTCCTTACCGGTGCCCAGAGCAGAACCCACACCTGTCTGCTATACTCCACCACAAATATACTCACTCTTGAGGAAAGACTGAAATATCAAACCTGCCTGCTGGCCAAAAAGTCCATGTCAGGCCTTTGCCCTCCTGGGGTCTCTGGACCCTTGCAGCTGGCTACCCGGTCCCTGCCTCACCCAACTCCTTCTACTGCCACCTTCATTGTTCCCAGGGCCAGGACCTCTCGCTGCCAAAGATCCTTCTATCACTTGGCCCCTCATTGGTTCAACTCCTTCCTGAATCTATCTCCAAGATCCTGGGATTGGCCTAAACCACCCTCCATAAGCATATTATTGACAGCCGATGTTGTAAATGCTTGTAGCTACCTAAACCAGTCCCGCCCTAGCCCTCCCAGCCCCCTGGCACCAGTTTTTTGGTACTACATAATTGTCTAAGACTAATTGTTAGTTGTGTGATGTATCTATTGCTTTGTAACAATGCGTGTAACTTTACACATGTTTGTACCAGTATAGCTGCTGCCTGTAATCTTCAAGTGTGTTTATGTATCTCACCCATATGTTCATCCCTGTCCCAAACTCACTTAATTGTTGTCTTCCCCCCCCAAATGACGAGGTACCTTTGTAAATGAGTCCATGACTCAAAGGTTGTAAAACTGATTTCTCCAATAAATAAATGAAATAAATAAATAAGTATTATTTAAACTGAATCATGCTTGAGTCCATGGACAAAGAGAAAGATCTGGGCATATTTATAACAAATAGGTTAACCTTTTGAGAACATACCAAGGAGGTAGTAAGGAGGAGCAATACAATGCTTGGTTGCATTCTTAAGCATGTCGGAAGCAGAGACAGAAAAGTCATTGTGCCCTTTTTTGGGTCTCTTGTTAGGCCCCATCTTGAGTACTGTGCCCAGTTTTGGACACCAAACAACATACAATATGTTGCATTATTGAAGGGGGTGCACAGAAGGGCAACAAAAAGGACTGCTGGTATTTCTCAGTTGTCTTATGGGGGAAAACATCAAGATCTGAGTCTCTTCTCACTGGAATATAGAAGACTAAGTGGGGGGTTGTGTGTGGCATACAAGGCTTTTAGAAACAAGTGATCTCTGGGAGTGCATTGGCCTGAGAAAAAAGCAGCAAACAGAAACCAGGAACCACAGTTATTAATTAAGGGGTGAACTGTATAAGAGTTTCAGATGAGGATCCTGGATAAATCAAAGGATGGTGACTATTTGCAATAGTTAACCAGAGCCTGTTGGGAGTTGTCAGAGTATGGACATGTTTAAAACAGCGCTGGATACATATTTGACAGATAATTGTAAGCAGTAGTCCATTATAAAATGACAAGTCACTCATGGCCAATGCTTCTGACTTGAAGTATTCATATGATTCCTATGGTTATATACACGCTACAAGGCTCTCATCTTTGGGGTAAACTATGAAGTACTCCAGACCATGGAGGAGCATGGCTGCCTTTTTCTGGAATGTACTGATAAGAAGCAAGAGGAGGATGGGGAGAGGTTTCTCGGGAGATTCAACTGTCACGTTGTTACCACAGAAGGGTTGCAGGTGCTTTAGGCTGCTGCTGAGTTGGGGGACAGGGGGTTGCTGTTCAGTTGACGGATCTGAAGTGGGAGCAGTGAGAGGTATTCTCAACCTCCTGCCTCATAAATCAGGGACAGGGCTTAAAAAAATCAGGGACAAAGGGCTAAAATCAGGGACACATCTTCAAAATTAAAGATATACACCCAGAAAGGTTGCAGAATATGGGGCTTAGGGTAAAATGCATTTTCTAAGGAAGAACAAGTCTTTAACTTTAATGCTTGATGTTATTTTGTGCTTACAATTTCCACTGTTTAGCCATGGAAACACAAATTTTAGGAGGGACAGAGTAAAATTTTGGGACAAAATCAGGGATGTCCCTGAAAATCATGGACAGTTGAGATGTATGGGGAGCAGAGGGAGCTAGGAGGCTGCTGTGTGGGTTCTGGTTGCTGTAGGGTGAGAGGGAAAGGGAATGGGGGCTGTTGCACAGCTGGGAAGCAGGAATGGGAGCTGTGGGAGCTGGAGACTGCTGCTGCATTGGGGATTGCTGTGGAGGGGCTGCTGGAATACATTCCAAAGAAGTATGCTGAAAGTGTATGTCACCACCACGAGCCATAACGTGCCCAACATGACTCCCACCATGAGTCTTCATTTTAAAGATTTAAAAAGAGAAAGAAAGAAATAGATAATAACTGAAAAAATATACCAAAATAAGTTAAGACAATACAACAAATATACCAATATTAAAACAGAGTATAGATAGAGGATACGAAAAGAATAAAAACTGCTGCTGTCATCCAAAAATTAAACAAAATGTTAGAAGATGATGAAAATGTAGCTTTTGTAGTTGACAAACTGCTTTGAACATTATCTAGCTCCTGTCTCCTGCATTGACTAACTAGCAATGAAATCAAGACTAAAAATGAAGCTGTCTCTCTAGAGATGACCATACGACCTGCAGAAGCTCTTACATGTGACCTTCAATCAATCAATCAATCAATCAATCACTTTATTTAACCAGGCATAAACACCATTGAGCAAGATCATTTTCATGGTGGTCCTGGGCATAAATACAAGACAGTACACTTCATAAGATTACAATTACAGTGGCCAACAGTGCAAAAAAAAAAAAAAAGAAAAAACATTGTGAAGGTGCCAGTCAATATGAGCCTATACATACCGGTCAACATAATTAACATGCAAAGGTACATAATGATAAGCAAGGCCACTGATTTTCAGTTTTTAACGGAAAATCCGGTAAAATTCCGGAATCAGAGCTACCTGAACACCGGTAAAAACAAAGATTTCATGGAATCTGCTATTTTATATCAGATCAGTAAATCTACAAAAACTTGTATTTTTGTTATAATTCCTTTCTGTACTATTTTCAGTTTGCTTTATTTAATGCTGTATATATTAAGTTTTCTTTCATTCTGATTATTTATGCATATACTAAAAGAATGATAACATAATCCCAGTAAAATCTGGAAATTAGAGTAACAATCACCAGTGCAAATCCGGAATCTGAAGGCTTGAAAATGGAATTTAATTGTTTTAATCACCGTAAATCAGTGGCCTTGATGATAAGCATTACTGAAATGAGAAGAGACAACAATCTCATATAGTCTCCGCTGAGTAAGAGCTCACATCTAAATGATAAAAAATAAGGAGGTATTAAGGAATAGGGTAGAAATTGGGGTGAAAGAGTAGGCAGCCAAAAGGGAGGTCAGAAAAGGTAAAAGGCAGAGAATAGGCAGGGTCATCTTGGATTAAGGGAACCAGGCTTGTAGGTCCTAGGTTTCTGTTGTTAGGAATGTGGGGTGGATGAGATACTAAGGCGTAGGATTTGAGAGTGGCACCCGAGGCTTAGGGGTCACCTTGGAAAAGTTGTTGACAAGAAGACTAATTTTTACCCAACTTCACCTTGGTGTACCCCCAGTGTGAAGTCACAGGCAAAGTTACCAGATGAAGTTGCCAAAAGCAGATTACCTATTAAACAGGAAAATCCACAGATTTATTCATGAAGGTGAATTTGGTTAATCTGCCTTAACTTCTCTGCCACATTAAAAATTCTCAACATCTCTGTAGGGACTTGGATAATTTTCACCTTTGTTCTAACTTATTATTTCAGTCTGTGTGGCAACAAGAATTCTGATAAACTGCCTCAACACATGACAAGTCCTTAAGGACCAATGAGTTAATGGGTAATCCACATCTGGCCTGACAGATAATGGAGGGTGATTGACATTAAAGGAAATGATAATGTGACAGGTTTGACTGGTAGATATTTGATACTGAGGATGGTGGACAACTGAGGGGATTAACATGGAGGCAGATTGGTACAAGGGAAAAGTTGGAGAATAGCATGGGAGGTGAATATCTGAGAGGCACTAATCATGTTAGCACTGTGCAAATGGTTTAAACCATTTAAATGGTTATTTATTATTTTTTTTAGCACAATGTGTAATCTTATATTTTCTAGCACAAAATTAATTTACAAAATACTTGCCTATTCTTCTACTTCAATATTGTAAGATGCTGCATTTTTCTGTTTGAAAACACTAACCTTGTTTGAGGTTTTTTCTTTGTTTTAGGGCTGAAGCTAAATCTCGGAGGAGCTGGACCATGGAGCTGTGTTTGGGCAGGACGGTAGGACTTTCAGGTAGACCAGCCACTCAGGGTTGAGCAGGAAGCCCTCATAGGGGGTATGCAAAATTGGAGCTTGCTAATCTTCTGGGTGCATTAGTGTTCAAGCACCGACTAGCAGAGGGGCTGCATTTTTCTATCTGAAAGCACTAACCTGTTTTGAGGCCTTTTCTCTGTTTTAGGGCAGGAGCTGTATCTTGGAAGACCTGGACCATGGAGCTTTGTTTAAGCAGTAAGGTGGGACATTCGAGTGAAGTAACCAATAAGGGTTGAACAAGATGCACTGTACAAAGTATAAAGTCACATCCACTGGGCAATGGGTATACAGCCATGCTACAGCTCCTTATGGTCATTTTTCTAAACCCATATTAACCATTGGAGTATAAATAAAATAACTTCTGACTACATGTAAAAAAAACAAACAAATGTCTAGCGATGGAGTGACAGAAAAGGAAGAAGGCGTCTTCCTCTTCAGATGTGGAAACACCTACCAGAAAAGGGCTGATAGAATGCTTTGTTACTGGCTTATCTGTCCCTGGGGAGAAGCAGACACTGACTGGGGCTAGGAGATTACCCAAAGCCTCAGGAGGCTCCGCATGTTTCAACCCGGAGAGTAATGTGTTCTCTAAATTTTCTGGCCCGGGGCTGCAAGCTCCAACAAATGTATGGGGTACAAAAGATTTATCTAGTGCAACAGACTTATCGTTATTGCCAGCTAATATTCAACAACTGCAAGAATGTCCTACCATAGGTCAGTTAAAAGTTTTTACTGATAAACAGGTGAAAAAAGACCTGTGGGAGGGTTTAACAAACGTAACTTTGCCTGCTAAAGTCGAATTTAAAACTTTGAAGGTAGCATCTGCTTTCATTGTCCAATTTATTCACTTTTCTGAACTTTTTTGATAAGAAACCTGATCTGTTGTTAGTGAGATCCGATGTTCTGGAACAAGACATAAAATCTATAAGAACCGACATGGAAGAAATCCAAAAAAGACAAAATCAAATGCAAAATGATGTAGCCTTTGTCCAACAAAAGGTGCTAACTAATGAAGCTCTATCAACTAGCAACCTAAAAGCTATTGTAGCATTACAGAGAAAAAAACAAAGCGATGGAGAATATGATAGGCTTTAAAAACTTAAAATTGGTGGGAGTCCCTGACTCATATGATAAGGGAGATAAATCTATTCATGAACTTTTGCAAGATTTGTTTGCTTCTGTGCTTAAACTACCAGGAACTAATTTATCATTTGTGACAAGGGCTTTCAGGGTCCCCACAAGAAATTGTCAAGCTGCTTTTCAGAGAATGCCTGAAAATCAAGATGTGAGTTTCGGTCTTCTTTCACCTGATTCAGCTGAAGTTCTTAATCAAGCACAGACATTGGCAAATGTCTATAAATATACAGAAGGGCCAAGAAGTACAATTACTTTTTCTTTAGCATTTGATACAGATTGTGATTTAATTTTAAACACTGCTCAGAAAAAAGGTGGTCTGCTCTTTAAAGAAATCACTTGTTATATTTTCCCCGATATAGCACCAGAGACACTTAAGCATAGGAGACAGTGTCTGTTATATAAGGATGATTTGCATGAAATAGGAGCTAAATTGGAATTACTGTTTCCTGCAAAATGCTTGCTTACTTGCAGGGGAGGTAAACGTTTATTTTTTGGGCCTGAGCAGTTAAAAACTTATATTATGGAAAGGAAAATATGAAGTACAGAAGAAGAAAAAATCAAACAGAAAATGAATCAGAAGACGAGATGCCTTCCTTGGAAGGAGAACTTAATGTGTGACTGCCCATTTATATGGACTGGTCTCTGCCTATAACTTACAAAATGTAGAGTATATATATTATGATATTGAAGCTTGCATTAAGGGGTACAGGATATCAATAATTCTTCCAGGATAACATCTGTATGCTTGTGGCTTACATATCCAGAAATAATAATTAGATTACTAAATTTGTCTTAATTAATGAATAAGGGGTCCATCTGCTTGTGGACTTTACCTTAGTTATATATACTTTTATGGATGTTACAGCTATATAACTTTAAATCTTTATGCTTAATTAATGTCTCAGGGAATGGGCTTATATTATTTACTTTTATTCACATTGGAAGGTTCTGAAATGACACAAGACCTTAATTTCTGTGTGGTGCTATACATACCATAATCTGTAATAATAATAAAATAATAATAAAAAAAAAGTATAAAGTCACTTCCACTCCAACATGTCCCAGCACAATTGTGTTCCAGTGAGTGAGTGAGTAGAACAGTGAAAAAGTGGAACAGGAGTAAAGACTGGCATCTTAGAGCAGAACAGCGAAGGAGTGAAACAGGAGTAAAGACTGACATCTTAAAGCGGAACAATGAAGGAGTGGAACAGGAGTAAAGATTGACATCTTAGAGTGGAACAGCGAAGGCATGGAACAGGAGTAAAGATTGTGTCTCAGGCATTGGCAAGCATCAGTAGGAGGAAGTGCAGAAGTGGGGAACTCTGCTGGTTGACTAAAGTGAGCCACCTGTTAACTCCTGTTGTTGCATTTACTGCTGGAAAGGGCAGAAGGTGAAAGGTAGGCCTAATCTGGGAATAGGAGCAACACCCTATCCAGGGTAGATATACAAAGAGGAATAAAAATAAAAGTGGTATAGCTGAAAACATCCTGTCAGGGGTAAAGGGTGCACAAGGGAAGGATTAAAGTAAAAGGGCATGCCAAAACTATGAATAGCAGCAACACCCTATCTATGGTAGGTGTATAAAAGGATATAACAAATTACATAGAATCACAGAAACATAGACTTTGACGGCAGATAAGGGCCACTTGGCCCACCTAGTCTGTCCATCTCCCTACCTACAGGATAAGCTGCAGATCCTAGTTAAGCAACAGCCCATTTATTCCTACCCCCCACAAGAATTGCCTTATGTCTTTTCCATGCATTCTTGAATTCTCCCACAGTTTTAAACCGGACAACCTCCTCAGGAAGGCTGTCCCATGCATCCACCACCCTCTCTGTGAAAAAATACTTCCTCACATTGCCCCTTAGCCTTCCCCCCTCTATCTTCAAATTGTGTCCAATTGTTCTTGCACATCTTTTTCTGAAAGATGCTACACTCTTGGACTTTGTTGATTCCACTGAGGTACTTAAAAGTTTCTATCATGTCACCCCTCTCCCTCCTTTCCTCAAGGGTTTACATATTAAGCTCCTTTATTCTCTTATCGTTTGGCTTCTCTTGCAGACCCTGCACCATTTTAGTTGCACTCCTCTGGACTGCCTCCATCTTGTCTATGTCCTTGCAGAGATGGGGTCTCCAGAACTGGATGCAGTACTCCAGATAGGGTCTCACCAACTGTCTGTACAGAGGGATAACAACTTCCTGTTTTCTGCTGGTGATGCCTCTCCCTATACATCCCAGTATCCCCCCAGCCCTCCCTACTGCCTTCTCACATTGCTTGCTAACCTTGTGGTCACCTGATTTGATTATCCCCAGGTCCCTTTCCATTTTTATTGTTGTTATTACCTCTCCCCCACTGTGTAATTTTCCCCTGGGTTTGTGTTTCCCATGTGCATTTTTTTGCACTTCTTTGCATTAAATCCAAGCTGCCATACTTCTGACCATTCCTCTAACCTTGTCTAGTCCCTTCTCATCCTTTCCATGCCTCCTTGTATATCAACCCTGTTGCAGATCTTTGTGTCATCTGCAAAGAGGCTTACTTTTCCTTCCAGTCCCTCTGCAATGTCACTTATAAAGACATTAAAAAGGGCTGGACCTAGTACTGAACCCTTCGGTACCCCACTCATAACCCCTCTTTCTTCAGAGTAGACTCCATTTACAATTATCTTCTGTGTCCTGTTGTCCAGCTAGTGTTTTACCCAGGCTACCACCCTGGGACCCACTCCCAAGCTGGTTAATTTGATTATTAATCTTTTGTGTGGGACTGTGTCAAATGCATTACTAAGGTCTAGGTAGGCCATGTCCACAGCCCCTTCCTGGTCTATTAATTGGGTCACCCAATCAAATAAATCAATTAGATTCATCTGACACGACCTTCCCACTGTGAACCCATGCTGCCTTGGGTCCTGTGCCCCACAGTCCTCTAGGTACAAAACAATTCTTTCCTTCAGAAGTGATTCCATCACTTTCCCTACCACAGAGGTCAAACTGACAGGTCTGTAGTTTCCTGCCTCTGTCTTGCTCCCACTTTTGTGAAGGGGAATCACATCTGCCTTCTCCAGTCCTCAGGTACCACACCATCCTCAGGTACCACAGCATCCTCCCACATAAGGAAAGAATTAGAAACACCTTATCTAGGGTAGCAGTACATAGCTAATTTCAAGTAACACCGGGAGAGTAGGAGTTGGGAATTCTGGGAGTGGTGCAGTACAATGGCTGAGGGCGGCAGTTTTCAGAGAGACTTTCTAGAGACTGTGATGCTGCCCCATCTGCATGTACCTCTCTGGGTGGAGGAAAGAGGTCATTAGTCTCAAGGCCAATTTGGGGACCTTCTCCCCCACCCAGGTACCATCAGGTCTGCCATCATTACCTCCTATGATACCAGAGAGGAGGAATAACAGGACTATGGCAGGCTGCAGAAGGGTGGAGGTGGTGGGCTGTCAGAGGGAGAGGGAGGTTGGGGGCACATACCTCAACTGGAACCACTAGAAAATTCCTACACTGCTCTGCATCATTGTGGGACTGCCAGAAGGAGGCACCCATGGTTGTGGCCAGGGAAGATGTGGGGGTGTCCTCCATAGTGGTGACCCAAGGTGGGTGAGCACCCCTGAGGAAGAGGAAGCAATTTCTGTTGGGTGATTTTATTGTCAGGGGGATAGATTTGGGAATAAGAAGTGGGTCAGAGAGGGAAGTCATGTATCTATGAGGTGCCACAGCCAGGGGATATGGGAATCAGATCCTGGGGATCGCTAGAGCAGCAGGATAGAGGCTGGAGCTAGATGTCATTGTCTACCTGAAGACCAATGTTCTGGTTAGGGATGGGGCTGAGATAGTGCAGGGGAAGTTTATGGAGCTGGGTTCTAAGTGTTCTTAGACAGATAGCACATGCTTAGTGGCTTTCTCAGAGGTACTGCCTATCTGCAAGGGGTAAGGAGATGGAGCTCCATACCAGGAATTTCAACTCATGGTTGAAGGAATAGTGCAGAGAGGAGGGGGTTCAGCTACACTGGGGACTGAGAAACAATCTGGATGGATAAAAGCATATACGGGGTGATGGCCTTCATCCATCCTGGAGAGGAACTGCAGTCCTCAGTGGACAGTTTAAATGTTACTTTGATGGACATTTAAACTACCTGGGGGGGGTTGTAATGGAAGAAATCAGGGAAGCACAAACTGTCCCTCCTAGAGGCTGAAGCAGAGAGTAGGGAAAACCAGAATGGAAATGAACCATCTGGGGTACCAATTAATAAAGGAAGCAGGGGGATAGAAATGAAGGGAGATGGAAATTGTGACCATTAAAAAAGAGGGTGGAAGGAGGAGGCAATTAGGACAAAGGGAGTAACAAGCAGAGTGCTAACAAAATCTGGTAGGTCATGTGTAGAAATGCTAGAATTCAAGGGAATAAGATTCCAGATCTAGAGGCCATCTTGGCAGAGGCTGACCTGGACATTGGGGCCATTACCTAGTCATGCTGCATTGAAAACCATGACTGAAATGTGGCCATACTAGGCTATACTCTATTCAGGAAAGACAGGGTGGGAAGGAAAGGAGGGTGTATGGTGCTTTTTGTGAAGGAAAGTATAAAAGTAATGGAGAAATGGGGAATACAGTGAGGCAGAGGTACTGTGGATCATCCTGGAGAATGGGAACAGAGGCAGTATTTGCACTGGAGTGATATACAGACATCTGACACAGGGAGAGGAATTAAATAAGGTACTGATGGAAGCCATTAGGAAAATGGCAGAAAATAGGGAGTTGGTGGTGGTAGGGGACTTCAATCTGCCGGATGTAGATTTGAACCTCCCAGCTGTGGCTTCAGCTAGAAGAAGGAACATCCTTGACTCCCTGCAGGGGGCGTTCCTAGTCAGTGAACCCATTCATGATATAGCAATACTGCACCTGATACTCACTAATAGGGATAGTCTTTCAAATGTTAAGTAAGTAAGTTTTTTATTTATAAAAGGCACTCTTCCTATGTTCAGAGTGCCTGTACAGTACAGTACAATGATAAAATATCTAAAACAGATCATAATTCACATAAAAGACATATAATTATAAAACAGGTATGTCCCCAGAAAAGCTTTCACAAAAAAATACATTTTAAGTGAGTTTTTAAACCCCTCCACCGTCAGGCTTTCATGTATCTGACGAGGTAGAGAGTTCCACAGAGTAGGAGCCTTAAAGGCAAAGGATCTTCCCCCAAAGGTCTTCAAATGTACCCTGGAAACCTCTAGCAATCCCTCATCAGAGGATCACAGTGAGCCAGATGGATGATAGTGGGTTAGGAAGTCTTGCAGGTATTGGGGTCCCGGTTCGTGTAAGGCTTTGTATGTCAGCAACGCAACCTTGAAAGGGATTCGCCACTGTATAGGCAGCCAGTGCAGTTCGCACAGCACAGGCGTTATGTGACTGGATCTAGGGGTTCCAGTTAATAGCCTGGCTGCTGTGTTCTGCACTAGCTGCAACTGGTGAATATCCATGCCCAGTAGCCCTAGGTAAAGGGCATTGCAGTAGTCTAACCGAGTGGTGACAAAGTGGTGGACCAATGTTGGCAGATCCTTATATGGTACCAGATGTTTCACCCTAGTGATATTTCTGAGATGATAAAAGGAGGACTTGACTATGGTCGACACCTGAGCTGAAGGTTGGAGGCCACCCGGGAATCAGTGATCGCTGTACAGTGTGGTTCAGTATAAAGACAGCTGCAGAATAAAATCACACAAGAATATGGGTCCTGCACTTCCAGAGGGCAGATTTTATAAAGATGGATGAATGCCTCAGGGATGACCTGGGGGTGGAGGAATAGTGGGCAAAACTGAAAGACAGATTAGTTACAGAATAGTTAAGGCAACAAACCTGTGCATCAAGCAAGTGAGCTAAAGCATGAGGGGAAAAAGAGACCCCTATGGTTCTCGAAAGAGGTGACAAAAGGTAAAGGCTAAAAGGGTAGCATTTAGAATGTATAAGGAGATGCAGAAGGAGGAGGATAAGGAGGTGTATTAGGGGAAACAGCATGAAGCAGGGAAAGCGATAAGGAGCACAAAGGTTCAAACTGAAGAGAGAATAGTCCATGTGGTAACAAAAGGAGATACAGCATTTTTTAGGTATGTAAGTAAAAAGAGGCAGATCAGGGGAGGGGCTGTAAGGTTTTTGGAAGTGGGGACTGTGCAGAGGGGGACCAGAAAAATGCAGACATCCTGAACAAATACTTCTACTTGGTGTTCACAGAGGAAGGAGAAGGGGAGGGACCATAAAAAAGTAACAGGAGCTTTGGGGGGGGGGGAGGTGGACACTAGTCTTTTTTCAGAGGAGAGAACCCTGATGGGACTCACTGCTCTGAAAGTGGGCAAAGCAATGGGGCCAGAAGGGGGGTGCATCCAAGGCTAATGAGAGAGCTCAGGGTGTTATGGGCTGTACCTTTGACCATCCTATTTAACAGCTCACTGTAAACAGGAGTGGTTCCGGAGGTCTGGAAGAGGGTGGATGTAGTCCCATTTCACAAAAGTGGTAGCACGGAGGAGGCTGGCAATAATAGGCCTTGTTTGCTTGACATCAGTGGTGGGAAAGTTAATGGAATCACTGCTGAAGGAAAGGATTGTAGAGTATCTTGAATCAAATGGGTTACAAGACCCAAGGAGCATGGACTCACAGGAGGGAGGGAGGTCAAGTCAAATGAATCTGAGAGATTTTTGACTGGGTGACTAAGGAATTAAATGAAGGTGGATAAATGGATGTGGTCTACTCAGATTTCAGTAAGACTTTCAGCACTGTCCCACATAGCAGACTAGTAAGCAAGCTAGGTAGCTTGGGAGTGGGTACAAAGGTGGCAGACTGGCTAAGAAATTGGTTAGGGGATAGACAACAGAAGGTGGTGGTAAACAGAATTCACTTTAAGGAAGGAAGGAAGGGTGAGCAGCAGGGTCCCTCAGGAACCAGTGCTGGGACCAGTCCTCTTTAATGTCTTTTTAAGTGACATTGCAAAGGAGCTGGAAGAGAAGGTCTGCCTCTTTGCAGATGACTGCAAAATCTGCAACATTGTAGACACTCGGGGAGAGGGGATGGAAAAGATGAGCAGAGACCTGAGAAACCTGGGGCATGATCAAGGATAACCTGTTCTGTGTCCAGTTCTGGATACCGCATCTCCGGAACAACATAGACAAAATGGAGGTGGTCCAGAGGAGGCAACTAAAATGTTGCAGGATCTGCACCAAAAGCCCCTTAAAGAAAGACTAAAAGGACCTCAATATGTACTGTACACCCTGAAAGACAGGAAGGAGAGGGAGACATATGATAGAAACCTTCAAATACCTTACAGTGGTAAATAAGGTATAGGAGAGTAGTATTTTTCAGAAAAAAAGAGATCAAGAGCAAGGAGACATGCTATAAAGCCAGAGGGGGGTAGATTCAAGAGAGAGATTTGAGGAAATGCTTATTCACAGCAGGAGTGGTGGATTTCTGGACCAGCCTTCCACCAGAGGTGATAGAGGCAAAGATAGTGGGGGGGGGGGTAAAGAATGCATGGGATAGGCATATGTGTATTATAGTGGAGAGGTATACGGGAGGGAGAAAGACAGAGACCAATTAGGGTCTGCAGTTATACTGTAGGTAGGGAAAAATGAGCAGAGAAGGTGGGCCAAGTGGTCCATGCCTGCCATCAAATTCTATTTCTGTTTCTAGTTGGAAGCGCATTTGCATTTTGTTGTGAATTTATTAATCTCCCGATTTTAGCATCGTCAGCCAAATTAGAAACCAGGGGCCTGATTCCAGAAGCTGTTCTGGGGGATGCAAGGTGCTTGCGCCAAACAGCACAGTCTCAAGTCAGACCTTGCATCCCCTGTTGTGGCATTTTCCATTCCAGAACATGGGCTGCACCAAATGAAGAATCTGCTGTGCTGAACGGGCATTGTGCCACCCTTGCAATCTGCAACTGGGTACACCAGGTCGCAAGAGGACTTGCGTCATGGTAGGGCTCACAATTCCAATTCCACGAGCCCCGGCATGGCCATCGCAAGGGGCTCCACTTAGACCTGCCAGGAAGTGGTGTAAGCCCCTTGTGACTGACTGGCACACCATGACATGTGGACTACTAGTGGGGTCCATGGACAGGAGGAGCAGGGGCATAGTGAGGGTTGGTGTGTCAGCCCGGATGTATGGGATCACAGTGGCACTTGGGGGGGTAGAAATGCCCCCATATCAATATATCATGGGCATTTGCACCCTGCCGGGTGCTGAAGCAATACCCGACTACCCTGCTGGCACATTGACCCACCCAATGACCACACCCGCCCCACACCCCCACAGGGCACTTGTGTCCCCCCACACCATAGCCACCAGTGATGCCCGTTCCCGTTGTACCAGCGTAAGGGGTGCCATGGCCTTGCAGCATGTGCTGCTGGTGCACCATTGGTCGGGTGCAGTCCTGCACTTGTGGCAATCACAGGGTGTTTGGTGCAGGAACCCTGCTTTCTTTCAGAATATGGCGCATGGTTCCTGGAGCACCCAGCATTGCTGTAGCCCTTAGAGCGCTGCAACCTGCGTCACTCCAAGGGCGCCTTCTAGAATTGGGCCCCAAATGTCTAGGTCACGTATGAATAGACTAAAAAGCATAGATCTTAACAATTGTGGCATGCCACTCAATACGATGCAATTCAGAAATGCTAACAATCATTTCTGCTCTACTCTATGTCTTTTACCTTCCAGCTAGGTATTAAGATACTGCTGAAAATGCTTTTGTCATTCCTGGAACTTTCCTTTTTTTGAATGGATCCTTTACACAACACAAAATCAAAAGCTTTACTAAGACCACGATATGCAGTACGCACAGGTTTCCCACCTGTTTTTTAACTGCTTCATTAAAGAATAAAATTAAATTTGTTTGGCATGTAGGACTGTGCATATGCAGAATTTTGCCATCAGAATTTGTGTGGAATGCCAATTCCCCTTCTGAAAAGCTTCTAGGAATTTCATTTTAGTGTCTGTAGTATTCCAGAAACCATTTCTGTGTAAACTGCAGAATAATTTTCTGCACCATACATAAACCATGTAATATTTTTCCATGGATTGTGGAGAAAGAATCCACACCTTATGTAAACTGTGGGTTATTATTCCGCAAAACCCATTTCACAAGCAATATGTTGGAATTCTGCTGTCAACTAAATTCCAAAATTCCATGGAATTCCATTCTGTCAGAATTTCAACATTCTACACAGTTCTATTGTCATGTTTTCCATTTATTTGTTTTGTTTCTTTTGATAGTACTTTTTTCCCTGGCATCCAGTCTGCCTTACCTCTCGTCCAGGCATCCTCTCACTCTTGGTCTCTGGCCGCCGTCCCAAGGACTCCTCCACTCCAGTTTGGGCCCCACAGCTACCCCTGCAGCTTCCCCCCTCTCTCTGCAACCAGGACTGGGTCCAGTACTGCTGCGCACCCTTGGAACCGAGCGAGTCCCCCTCGGAGACGGCCATTATGCCACCGTGACTGGTGCCCTGTGTTCCCCTGTTCTCCCCTTGCTTGGCATGTGAGGTGAGCAATGACACCAATGGACAGGAGCAAACGTGCTACATCAAGCATTCCTTCCTGGCATCAGCCCCAGCACGCCCCCCAGAGACTGCCTGTGCACTGCAATGCTTCCAGCAGTCACCAGAGGCCACCAGCACACCGACGGCAGCACACCCTCCTCCCCGGAGAAGGAGAGCAGTCCTACGGATGCTCAATCCTTCTCCTCCCCTGCCAACCCCTGATGACCCAGGCTCGTTTCTGAACATGGGTTGCCAGCGTGGTGCGAGGTGTGGCATCCAGCACCTCAACCCTCAGCGCCAACGGGCCGGCCGCATGTTTTCCATTTAACCAATCCATATTTAAATGATTGATATACATTTATTTATGATTCCTGTCTGTAATTTGTAATTTAGTCTTTTACATATGGTTTTTATTGTTTGAATGGGCCTAGTTCTATACCACACACTGCAAACATGCGTATTATTCCATGTTATACTGTATCATTCAGTTTCTATTTGTTTATGTGTTGCTACCAACCAATCTTTTAATTATACTGCAACATGCCTTTAACCTTGTAATAAATAAATAAATACATATGAATAAATAACTATCATTTTTCCCTCTTGCAGTGAAGTAGATTCCAAAGCACTGTGTGAATGGGGTGGGGTGGCTGACCTAGCCTAGATTTGTAGGGACCATTACAAAATGTATGATTTTTTTCCTCTCTATCAGAAATCAGGACTGAATAGAAGAATTGCTACTGAGAAATTCTTGTTTCGTTTCAATTACCGATTTTCTACTTTTCAGTCTGGGAATGTTTGCCATGCAGTGGCTTCAACACAGGTGCAGTTCATGACCCTGTTAGGTAACACTTCAACAACAGTTCTTGAACACATGCAAGAGTCAATTGAAGATTATATTTTTTTGTAAACATATTTTATTGAAAAATCTTACACAGTATAATACACTGCATCCTAAGACCTCATTACATACTGTAGTTTAGATATATACAAGGTGTCCTTGTAAACATGTTAAAAATGGAACATTTATACAGTGGTAAGTACTGTATCTTACATAAAAAAAGAATCCCTTTGTCACAGCATGTGTAAGGAACAGAGAGAATCAGCAAATAAAGACAAATTCTGTGTAGTAGGTTTACCCTTACTCTGCCCTGTTACATCTTTAAAGTTGCCCAATGGAGATGATAAGTCATATATTGAAATGCCTATCTACCCTGTGATATATCCAAAGATTTTCTCTGGATTTAAGTAAACAATAACACATGACAGGGTGTGTGGTTATTGGGGATTAATCAACACCCCGGGTGCGTTGTGAGGCACAAGGCCGCAGGCCGAGTGCCCTCATAAGCGCACGGGTGTTGATTAATCCCACAACACACACACCCTGGAGTGGGTTATTGTGCTTATAACATGGGGTGTCGCCAGAGTGGAAAAAAAAAAAACAGGAGAAAACCATGAATAAGTGATGAAAACATAGTAACTATTTTATGTGTTCTGCCACCACCACAACTACTGTGGTGCTGACAGTGCTGAATTGTGGTATGGATGCTCTGAAGACAGTGTTGAACTCTGCCATGTGTCCACCAACAGAGAGAGAGAGAGAGAGAAGGTGACAGCAGTTTTGCAGAGTACACACATAAACAAGAAGTACTGTAAATGTATGACAGAAAGAATCTGCTGAGTGGCTTGACAGACAGTCACTGTGAAGCACAGCTGCAGCGATTTCCTGTGTCTGGGGAAGTCAGTGTTGAGCGGGACTGGGAGACACAGAGTCTCAATCTTCCACAGGTGCTCCAATGTTCTGCATGCCGGTGTGTGTGTGTGTGTGTGCATGTGTGTGCGCACATGCATGCGTGTGTGTGTGTGTGTGTGTCTCTCTCTCTCTCTCTCTCTGCAGTATAGACAGACACAGACAGAGCACTGATCCAGACCCACAGAGACACAGGGGAGCAATGGACACAGACAGAGCAAGACACACACACTCCTCCTGCCGTGGCTTGTCACTCATCAGCACAATCACTGTGCAGATATATATATATATATCTATATATATAGATACATATATAGAAAGAGAGACCCACAATGCCCGCTGCTGAGTCAATCACAGACACAGACACATCATACTGAAGAGACGGGCAGGGGAGAGAGAGAGACACACACATGCTTGCACGCCCTTCCCAGACAGAGAGAGGACACTGCATATCTGGCTATTTGCCCCTAAGTGTCTCTCTCACTCACTCGCTTGCACGCCGCACCACTTGCCACCACTGACTGACCCATTACCGGACAATGATTGCACCTCTGATCATAGTGCTGCTGCTGGGGAGGACAGCCACTGCTGAGCCGATCACACACACGGACACATCGTACTGAAGAGACAGACCACCTTCAGAGAAAACAAGGAGCACACAGGAAGGACATTGGAGAACAGCGCAAACCCAACAGGTGCCAATCTCTCTGTTTCCCTGTGTCCCATGCCCCACTCTGCAACATGTCTCACAAACAAAAAGAAGGAGAGGGCACTGCATATCTGACAATCTGCCCCGGGGTGTCTCTCTCTCTCTCTCTCTCTCAGTTGCTTGCATGGTGCACCACTTGCCACTACTGACTGACCCGCTACTGGACAATGATCATGCCTCTGATCATGGTTCAGCTGCTTGGTAGGGAGGGGAGACATTGCTGTGCAGAGAGCCAGGGGGAAGACACCTGTCACCACTGAAATGGATGACCTGCTGATGGAAGAGACAGAGGGAGGGAGGGAGGGAGAGAGAGAGAGAGAGAGAGAAGAAAGAGAGAGAAAAAGAGAGAGAGAGACAGACAGAGATAGAGAGAAACATGCTCCCACACCCTTCCCAGACCCCTGATCAAGGTGCTCACTCTCTCACATGACTTCACCATTGGTACAAGCTACATGACAGCACAGTCTGCTGACCACCTTCACAGAAAACAAGGAGCACACAGGGAGGACACCAGAGAACCGTACAAACCCAACAGGTGCCAACCTTCTCTGTTTCATTGTGTCCCATGCCCCACTCCATAACACATCCTGCAAACACAGAGAGAGGACACTGCATGTCTGATTATCTGCCAGTGACTGTCTGTCTCTCTCTCTCACTTGCCTGCATGGCGCACTACTTACCACCACTGACTGATCCGCTACCAGACAATGATTATGCCTCTGATCATGGTGCTTCTGCTGTATTGTGATGTCAGAGACAGGGTTGCAATGCAACTGCATGCACAAGCAGGAAAAAATGGGTAGTAAGGAAAATCACTTACTGTGACAGTTGGGGCTGCAGTGATCACTTGGTCCCTGAAGATCTGCAGGGCAGGTGAGTGGGAAGCCACACAGTTGGGAGGGGAAAATAATTGAAATGTTTTATAAAATGGGTAAGACAATAGCAGCAATATGACACTGCAGCCACAGATCAGGAACAGCTAGGAGGAGAAACTCTGTTACTCATGCTTCTACTACAGCTCTCACTCGCTTAGCGACTGTAGCAATGACTGCCTCTCAGACTGGATTTTCAGGAGCCTAATAAGTTTGGCAGTGCTCACTCATCTGTGCAGTCAGCTTACTCACCACATACTGCATGTATATGAGGAATTAATGAATGCTTAACTGATGGTTGCCGTCCAATGAGCTACTGCTATTCTCTTACCCCATGTTATAAACACAAATAATGACACTTTATATTCCATCCAAAAGAGGTTGCCAGGAGTGGTGAAACATTCCTTCTTGAGCATTAACTATCATTCTAGCTTCATGCACGGAACCAGCTTGTTTAATCTGTGAGCTATACTGGGTGGTGTGTCACTTACCTAGTGTTGTGCAGCTGTTTTTCTGGCATTTATCAGGGCGTATTCCCAGAACGAATGCGTAATTTTGTTGCCATACTTTTGGGGCTCGGTCCACAGCATACATTCCAACAGGGTGTTGGGCAAGGAGTCATTTAAGATTTTTTGAATGAGGGCATTACTATTGAGCCAAAAGAGGGTGACCTTGGTACATGCTAAGGCCATGTGAATAAACCCACTATCTTCTATATGGCATTTCAGGCTTTAGGCCTGGATCAACAGAATTTATACAGTTCAGATGTGGTTAAACAGGCTCTATATAGAAAACTAAGCTGGACTCTGCATAGCTTATTTGATCTGGATCAGTTGTGAACATGCTTTATGGCTACTAGCCAAGTTGCATTATGTATTACTATGTCTAGACCCTGTTCCCACTCTGTTCTAGCCTTGGTTCGGGGGGTAGGTACAGTACCTATAAACAGCCTATACAAAGCTTTGTAAAAGATTGGAGTGTGTGGCTGAGGTCTACAAAGAATTTCTTCAGTGTGCAACAATATTAGGGCCTTATGTGCCTGATCCTCAAATAGGTAAAACAATTCCCCTGTTTGTATCCATATTGTTGTTTCACATCAGTAAATGATTTGAGGAAACCTTGATAAAACAGGTCCCCTACACCGATAACTCTGGCTTTTTCCCATCGCAACAAGGCTTGATGCAAAAAACATTATAACCCCTTTAGTCAAGGAAGCTTGCATGTAGGGGAGCATTATAGGAGAAACCTGTGTTGTGACCTGTACATTGATCTGCCCTCTTCCATATACTTGCCAGTTGATTTGTAAAAGGATTATTGGTATTTGGTAAATTAGACTTATTTAGGTTAGGATATAAAAAGCCTTGGAGTAGGCTACCTGCTATAAGCTCCTCCTCCTCCTCCTCCATTTGCCACCAGGCTAGGATATTTGTTGAAGTAGGATTGTGTAGGAATGCCAGTTGCACCCCCCAGTAGTAATATTTGAAGTTTGGTGTTGCCAGACAGCATTCTTTCAACTGGAGTTGCAGTATGTTTTTTTTATTCTTGCAGCTTTCCCACCTCACAGAAATCTATGTAATACACTGTTAAGCTGTCTAAACAATAAATAATTCTGGAACCATAATAGGGAGAGTGTGAAATATATGTGTGTGTGTGTGTGTGTGTGTGTGTGTGTGTGTTTGTATATATATATATAAAAAAATCTCACATGCCCACAGATGCATTAATAATGGGCATGTGTGAGTTTGTATTTTCTTGTAACTCGGCTTCCCAGCCAAATGCCTTTGGGTAACCCTTGCCTCAGTGTTTCTGCACAGAGGTTCTTTGTCTTGTTGTAAATATGTATATATATATATATATATATATATATATATACAGTGTGTATATATATATATATATATATATATATATATATATATATATATATACATATATTGCAAAACTCCATTAATGCATCAGTTAGGTTGTTGTCACAGTGACAAATGTGTAGAAATTCGACATTAGGGTTACCAGCCCACCCCATGCTCCCATCCTCAAACCCCTAACTCTGCATTCCCACCCCCCCACACACATATGCAAGCAGTACAAGACACATCCATCATCATGGTCCAGCAACTGTATGAGTTCTGCTGCCATCAGAGTGCCGTATGTGTACACAGGCATTTTGGGCATTTTGTTGTTACAAACATAAACAATTAGATTTAAGCAGATGCCTACATTCCAGTTGTTAAGAAATTATGAAACACACAGTGTATTATCTATAGACAGCTGTATTGGAAATAAAAGTTTGGATAACCCTAGCAACAGTCATTGAATGTTTGCATATGTTTTTCTTATAGAGTGAGTCAGTCCTAATTACAAGAGATACTTCCTATCGGCTAAAATGCATTGGCTTGACCAGCAATATCCTGAGCCTGAGTGCCCGAAACATGGTTACCCTACATAGGGATTTTGCTCCCCCCAGAGTGAGAATCCTTAGGTACTGGAGGTGTGTGGGGGGGTGAAGTCCGCAGAACTACTCCCTGGAGGCAAAATCCCGATGTCAGGCAATTGTGTTTCAGCCACCCGGGATCGGGATAATGACGGTCGGGCCGATGCATTTCAGCCAACCATAGTATATCTAATAACAAATGGTACTAATAATAAAAGTAATGTTCTGTAGAATAGTTTACAAGTAACATGAGACAGAAACAGTTGTAACATCCAAAGCTAACCATAACATGCTGCTAATGGGTATTTCCAGGTAATGCAGCAGTATTACAACATGTGATATGTACTAGCTTATCTACTGTACCCTAATGTCTATGTATGTACTCACTGTAACTAAAATTTATTCATTACAAATTACTGTATTTTATACCTATGTATGTACGCATTGTAACTAATCCCGGGTCGCCCCTGAAAAAGGGACCTCTGGTCTCAGTGGGTTCATCCGGTTACCAAAATCTAAATAAATAAATGGTGCTAGTTTCATACCTGAGCAGTATCTGAAAAGTGTTATGTATGTGTCAGTGGTATCTCAAGTGTCACCACATGCTTATGCGATACCTGCAGCGAGCCAATCGTAGAATTATGACACATAAAAATCAATATTTAGAAAGTTTGTGCAGACTAAGTTTCACTGTATGAAAAGATATGCCAGCTACTATATAATGTGTCATCATACTGTGCTGGCAGTATAGAGTCGATCTAAATATTGTGCTTACAGATGTGACTGGCTGCTATAGGGTCTTACAATCTTGCATGTGTCTTGCATATGTGTGTGTGGGGGGGGTGTGGAGTTAGAGGTTTGAGGATGGGGGCATGGGGGTGGGGTAGTAACCCTAAAGTCTAATCTCCACACTTTTGTTGCTGTGGAAACAACCCTAACTGATGCATTAATGGAGTTTTTTTTTATGAATTTCCCTTCTTTTTGAGAAAGTGTAATAAACTGTAAATAGTAAATGGTATGTGTTGGTGGGGCCCTGTGTTCCCACCAAGCTGCCCATTTCTGCATAATGATATGTGTTTGAGGGAGCACAGGCCCTCTGGGCCTTGCTCTCCCACTTACACATAAGCACGGAGCCATACAGCAGCCCTATAGCCAAGGAAGCCTTGTAACACAAATTTGACAATATCTTGGGAACAGTAGGAGGTAGAAAACAAATGCAAGTGTGGTTGTAACCATAAGAATGAGTAGTTCTCGCAACATAAAGTTGACCAAATCCATGTTTTGCATTGTGTCTGAGATACAGGCAGCAAAAAGCACTGTGGCCCGGATAGTCAAAGCAGTTGCACATGGTGCAACAGGGTTGTGCATGCGCAGCTGCGGAGAGGCGCCATAGAGCAAAATTCAGCAGGAGCAACTGTGCAGCACAAGTGGCAGTGTGCCAATGTGCAATAGAAATGTATGCATGCACAAGGGCAGGGGTCAGACCATGAATATGTGGCACAGTGCAATATTCAACCCCGACCAATGGCGCAAGTGAGGAGCAACTGCCAGTTGCGTGGAGCAGACATGAGCCTATAAAAACAGGGAGCAAGTCGGAGGATAGCACTTGCACTAGAGGGTGCAGGACAGTGGGAGACAGACAGGCCATCTGAGAGAGGAAGAGGGAGAGGGAGACAGGGAAAGAAAGAGAAGGACAGAGAGAGAAAGAGAAAGAGAGTAAGAGTGTGAAAGAGAGAGAGAGAGATGTGAGAGGGAGTGTGACACACAGGGAGGCCCACTGAGGGTGGGGAGAGAGAGAGAGAGAGAGAGAGTGGGTGCCTAACAGAGTCACCAGACCAAAGGGAAGTGACACAGGCACTCCAGGGGTGGGTGAAAGTGCCAGCAAGCAGAACCCAGCCAGGGGGCAGGGTACACAGGAGGGGGCCCTGCCGAGTGACAGGCACTGCCCCACAGAGCCTGGGGAGGCCAGTAAAGCTGGATGCCCAGGGAGTCACAGGACAACAGGGGCCATGGCCAGTGTGGCATTCCAGATGGAGGCCATAATGAGGGGTGTGAGGAGGCAGGAGGCAGAGCAACGTGGCTGTGGACGAGGCCCATCGGTGGTAAGCCCGAACAGGCGATACCGGCCCCACATCAGCATTGAAAGCTACGCCGACACAGAGATCATGGGCCAATATCGCCTGAACCGGGTGATTCTGAGGCAGCTCTGTGAGCTGTGCATTAAGGAGATGCAGGCACCCACTAGACGGAGCCATGCCCTGACAATGGAGGCAAAGGTAACAGCTGTCATGTGCCTGCTCTCCAAGGGCACCTTCCAGAGACCAACAGGGGACACCACAGGCATAACCCAGTCGGCCACATCATGGCTCCTCACACAGTTCCTCAATGCCCTGCTGCCACATGCTGCAGAACACATCCACTTCCCCAGCACGCAGGCAGTACATACAGCAACCATGCAGTAGTGCCACAGGGTAGCATGTATACCTGGCATGCTAGGGGCCATTGATTGTACCCATGTGGTCATCTGCATATCAACTGGCATTAAGGGGGTAGCTTACATCAACAGAAAGGGCTACCCCAGCATCAACTGCTAGGTGGTGTGCGATGCCAGGGGGTGCATAACCAATGTCTGTGCCACACACTCTGGGGAGCACATGACACCTTTATCTGGCACAGCTCGCACTGTGCCACAGGTTTGAGAGTGGGGACATCCCCACAGGTCACCTAGTGGGTGAGTATGGTGAGACCATGGGAAGCTGGGTACAGCAGGGCATGGAAGGGGGGTGGCCAGGGCAGGAGGACTGCCATGTGCACCCGGGAAGGGCATGGGACACAGTGACAGGGGTCACCAGGCTAATCATCTCTCTCTCTCTCTCTCTCTCTCTCTCTCTCTCTCTCTCTCCCCCCCACACACAGGTGACAGTGGTTACCCACTCAGGCCCTGGCTGCTCACCCCCTACCAATACCCATCATCCCCAGTGGAAAAGAAGTACAATGAGGCACATGCCAGCATGCGGAACGTCATTGAGCATGTGTGTGGGATACTGAAGGCATGGCTCCATTGCCTGGACAGGTCCAGTGGTGCCTTACAATACAGACCCTTGGAGGCCTACAGCCTATTCTTGGCCTGCTGCATGCTGCACAACATGGCCATTGACCGTGAGATAGCTGTCGAGGCCAATGAGGGAAACAGCAGTGGGGACGACGCAGGCGATGGGCGGGGAGGTGGTGGGCAGCCCCCCCCAGTGGAGAGATCCCCCGCTCATGCAGCTGGCATGCCATCATTGAGACACGATAGCACAGGAGCACTATGGTGCACACAAGTAGATGGACAAACACCCATGCACAGAACTGACACAGTGGCAGGGCACACAGCCATGTGTGGGTATGGCAAAGGCCATGCACACACAGGCATGGGGCAGTGGTGGAGCAGTGTCATACGGCCACACACAATACCACACTGCACTGCACAGCACCACACACACACACACACACACACACACCCACACAGTGACACCCGCAGGCATGCGACCGGGTGCTAGCAAGTAGTGTGGATCAGATGCAGGGCACTGGTGCACATGCGCAACCAGTGTTGTGAAGGCATCATCATGCACATGCTACATGGGCCAGAGGTCAGGAAGGTTCACACACAGGCAGAATGTGGTGCACCACACAGCTGCCACAACTGTGTCATGCACACACACACAATGCCCAAGTGTACACAGGGCAGTGGCTGCAGACAGCTGACAGGGTGGAGTGCACATCAGATCTGCCGCGCAGACACATGGCTGCCACAGACACGGGGACACCTGTGCCATGGTCACCTATCAGACTCAGGCTGTGCAATAGCCACGGGGTGGTCTATGACTGCACCCCGGGGTGGGACTGTGGGACCATGACCGGGTCCTAGCAGGGGTCTGAAGGCTTCCAAACAGGCCCGCATCAGGTGTGCTTGGAATGCCCACAGTGGAGCCCTGCATTGACACGATAGGGGTCACCCAATGCTGGGGCCGTGGGCGGACACTGCACCCGGCACACCCTTGACTGCACTACACCACATGGTGGCTGCCACCAGCTCCTCCTACACCATGAGCTGTGTCACGGTGGCCTGGCACCAACCTGTGGCTTCTGGGCAGGCCCATGCTCCTCACCCACCTCGTGTCTGGACATGATGCTACCTGTGGACATGGATATGTGGTTAGTGGCTGCAGTGGCCCACCCCAGCCATCCAGCACACTATGCTGGCCATCCCCTCAGAAGGCGCAACTTACCTCTGATGGTTGCAATACCGGTCCAAGGCCTGTGCTGTTGTGCTGCGCCTTTATAGCGCATCTCATACAAATGGACTGATGCGCAACTGTAATGACATGCAAATGTCCACATTGCGCCGTGGATAGGCTGATGAGTTAATCTGCATATGATGGCTGAATATCACGCTCTTGCACATTGCACAGTGGACTTGCTCTGGTGGATGTTGTGCAATGCCGTGACATGTGCAGTGCACCCCTTGTCAATGCACATACACCACGGCATATGCTACTGCCTATTGTGCAGCATGTGATAGGTGCACTATAGGGGTCATCGTACCCGATGCACGAAGGACCCTTTGGTGCAGGGGGCACTATAGGGCCTATGACACTCAGGCAGTATAGGGCCTATGGTGCTCAGGCACTAAAGAGCCTATGGCGCTCAGGTTTTATAGGTCCTATGGTGCTCTGGCATTATTGGGCCTATGGCACTCAGGCACTATTAGGCCTATGGTGCTCAGGCGCTATTGGGCCTATGGTGCTTAAGCACTATTGGTCCTATGGTGCTCAAGCACTATGGGGCTTATGGTGCTTGGGTGATATTGGGCCTATGGTGCCTGGGAGCTATTGGGCCCATGAAGCTTGGTGCCTTCATGGTCCTATAGTGCAACATGCATCATGGGCTCAATAGCGCTCATGTGCAAATTGTGTGTGCTGACCCCTGACTCCGCCCTGCCCTTTGCCCTATGCCCTCCAGGAACCTCTGCCCCAAGTGCTGGTGTGGCCATGCCCATGCTGCGCATCCCCAGAGATGTGAGATTGTCGCAAGCAGCACATCTCTGTGCAAGGTGCACATCCTGAGCACGTTGTACACGTGCGCTACTGGGTGCCATTTTGTCCTGCATCTTTGCTGTGGCACCATCCCACATCTCACAGTGCCCCGATCACATGACTAGAGCCACGATGAGCTGGTTAACCTGGTGGCCCAGGTGGAGCCCCATGCTGCCAGTCTGTTTGGCCAGCAGCCACTGCAGAGACCCAGGATTGAGGTGTGGCAGGACATTGCGGATGGACTTGTCCAGGCTACCAGTGTGAAGTGCACCAGGAAGCAGTGTCACCACCAGTATGGGGAACTGTAAAGGAGGGACCTGGAGAGGCTGAGGGCACTGAAGGTGCTCGTTCAGAAAGGGGCCGTGCCACGGCCAGGTAGGTGGGCTCTGACTGCGTCTGTGCATGTCCACTGTTCCATGGGGCTGGCAGAGCTACATGCCATGCTGAGAGGAGCCTGTCATTGTGTGCCCTGTGGCTTGGCATTGCCAGTCACTGGGTGCATTGCACCACTGCCCTGCAGCCTTACCAGGCCAGGGTGCACTCTGTGCTTGGAGGGGTGAGGGCAGTGGGCTCATGCTGTGGCTGTGTTCTGATGTGTGCCTGTCTGTGTTCCCATCCTAGGACCTGAAGACCGGAGGACAGCCAGGGCAGCAGGGGCATCTGCGGTCCGCAGCAGGCCACTGCAGACCCATCAGCTGCTGGTGGAGGACCGGGCGGGCGTGCAGTGCCTGGACCAGCTAGAACAGCATTGAGCAGGTGGGCACAATGCATTCCCACATTGTTTTGCAGGGTGGATGGCGGGAGTGGGGGTATGGCCTTGATCTTCTGTGCCTTGTGCCGGGGCAGCTGTGTTCCGTACATGGTGCAGCATGCATGGTGCTGCGGAGCAGCCACTGCACATGTGTGGCAGCTGTTGGTGGGTTGGGTGTGTGTCCAGCTACTACTTGTGCCTCTGCAGTTCCACTGCAGCACCATGCCACCTGCCTGCTATTGTGCTGTCAGGAGGCCCTTGGGCAGTGGATTCCAGCACTGTGCACTGACGTGACTTGCCAGATTGGCAGCAGGCATAGGCCCACCCACTGCAGTTGGCTGGGGTGCCACTCCAGGGGTGCATGTTCCCACTGTCCATAGTGCACAGGGGGGGGGCTAGGGTGCTTTGGACATGCACTGATCACCTGTCCCTTCCTCTGCCATAGGTGTCCAGAGGGGTTCCAGACTATGATTGTACTGCCGTCTGCTGCAGCAGATTTATACTGATAACCTCACATATGATGGAGATCATGGACCAGACTAGGTGGATCCTACTATGGGATCAGCACAGGGGGAAGCACCAGGTGCTGGAAAGACATAGCCCACCATGATGCTCCCCAGCCCCCTTCCCACCTCTGTCCTCCCTTCCCCTACCTTCCCCCACCCACCTGTACAGGCCCTGGCCCCTTCCCACCTACACCTAATCTCCCCTTTGTTTACTGTTCTTTGTACAGCTGTTTACCTATTGTTATATTACGTTTATTACCTGTTTACCCTTCTGTGTCTGTGTCTGCTTTGCAGCTGGCGAATGGGTCCATGCTGCAGTGGTGTGGTGGGTGGCTGTGTGGTACACCTGTGTCACTGGGTGGTGTGTGCATGGTGGTGGCATACCCCTCAGTCAGTGGCTGTGCCTTGGAGTGGCCATGAGCTGGCAGTTCAGGCTGTGTGACATGGGTGGTGGGTGTCGTGTGTCAGGGTGTGGTTTGCTGTTGTCCGGACAGCCATGTGCCCTCCAGTATTTGGTGGACTAGGGTTCCTGCCTCTGGACATCAGTGCTGCCTGTGCCCTGCATCCTCCACCAGGGGGGCCAGCTGCATGCCTGCTCTCTTTGTGCAGTGGTCACCTGCGTGCTGGCTGTGTGTCCCTGCCAGTGTTCCTAGCCTGGTGCCACCGCCTTCCTGCACTGTCCCCCCTTCCCCCTTGCCGGGCACTCTGCTCTGCCATGTCTGTTCCTGCTGTGCTTTGGCACATCTTCCTCTGCCCCTTGTGCATCCCTGGGTGTGCTATAGGCAGTTCTTGGTTGCTCCTTGTGCAACCATCACGCGCCATGGCTCTGCGGCTGCGATATTCAGCCGTGTTGTGCTGGCGCATGTTGCAGTGCGCAACCATTGACTATCACAGTTACTGCACCATTGCACAGTTGACTTGCACTGTGCTGGGGTTGTGCATGCCTTTGGTGCATTTCTGAATATCCCGCCCTGTGAATGCTAACTCTGTGGGCATGATAGTGGGCCCCGGACATGAAAATGAGCAATTGGAACACTAGTTCCCAAATATGTCAGTAATCGTACAAAGTACAAAAAAAATTCAAATGTCATGTTATTTATGGCTTTGCAGCCTATTTCTGCACTTAAAAAGTTTTGTGATGCAAAATCCATATCGGCCCCGAAAGGTGGCACGGGCACCCCAATGTTATCCTATAGGAAAATTTCTGAACTTCAGAATGCAGCAACTTTGGGCCCCTGTAATGTTTTGGCACAAAACCACCAAAAGGCACATATGTGAGGCCAGGGTTTGCCACCCTGCAAATTCCAGCCAAAAATACCCAACTGTTTTGTTGCAGGAGAATGGCAAAGATGTGCAGTTATTTTGAGAATACTTTCGAAAATTACTTTCACAAATCACAAATGTTTCACAAAAAAAAAAATCACGAAACTTTTGCATTTGCAAAAGTATTTTGAAAAAGTACTTTTTCCTTGAATTTGGAAAAGGTTAAACCCCCCAGAAAAAGATAGGGCTAGCATCTTCAGGACCCTACTAGGGAAATATAACAATCACTGTTTACCTAGAGGGTTCCAATTTTACATGCCAGGCATTTTTCTGTGTCACTAACTGAAAACAAGATGGCTGAATCCTGAAAGTAAAAGGGCCATTTGCAAAAGTAAAAACAGGCATTTGTGAAAGTTTCGTGAGTTTTGTTAACTTTTCCCATTGACTATAACGGTAAAATTGTTTTTGAATAACTTTTGAATGGTGTAATATTTTTCCACTAAATCTGTTAAAGGTACATCGGTAGCCAAGAGTGCATCTCCCTGAAGATTTCAGATTGAACAGACAAACTGCGGGCTGTGGGCACGAGCTAAGAAACATGCAAAAAGTCTTTTTTTTGCATTTTTTTGGTGTTCTGTAGCTCCACAACTGTACATCCAACCATAACGCAACTTGCCACATCCAGAGATATATGGCACCAGACTGTGCATGCAAAATTATAGTGGCACTACTGTGCCAATTATAATATATATATATATATATATATATATATATATATATATATATATATATACACACACACACACAGCATTTGGTTAGAATTCTCATTTTAATGGAATTGTATTCAGTCTTCCTATTACACTTTTGGGCAGGCCTTCCCATCTCTTTCAGTCCTTCCTAACACTGTCTAGTGGAGCAGTATAATTTTCTTTCTATAGGTGTACCGCCTTCCTGTGTATAGTGATTCCAAAATATTTCAATGAGTTTACCATTTTCATTTTAAGTGAGATAGTTGTCAGGAAATTTAAGTTATCCCCTCCTCAAACTTGGATTTCACTTCTTGTCCAGTTAATCGTATGACTCACTTTAGCACCATACTCCAGTAATATGTCATGAAAAGCCATTATACCCTGCTGTGGGTCCTTTAGATTGAATAGTAAATTATCGACCAATAAAGCAACATTATGGGGTCTTCTTCCCACTTGCAGTCCTTCATTTCTGTTGTCTTATCTTATTACTGTTGCTAACAGTTAAAGAGCCATCGCATATAGGAGGAGTGAAGTGGGCACCCCTGTCATGTTATTTATTTATTTAGTTTTTGTTGACTGGGTAAGTGCACTAGACAAATCCTGCCTATTTTCAGGCACGACCTGGGGGAGGGAGATATAGATGAATGGCAACTCACCTTGAACCAGATTAAGCTGTTGGTGGTATTTTTAGTGAATGAGGGAAATTTGGCCAGGACACAGGGGAAATTCCCCTACTCTGCTTCCTGTGAGCAGGGGGGTCCCATTTTCATGTGGGACCAAGATGGCTGCCTCTGGACATGCTGCGGAGGACATGGAGGTGTTGGAGGCAGGGGAGTTGGTCTCCTCCCCCGGCTCTGGATTGCCAGAGACCTCATCGATTCTTCCTCAAGCTTCTTCTAATGGATCTAAGTTGCATGCATCTCCCAGTTCATTTCCTTCCTCAGAAACCTCATTGGATCAAAGTAAGCAAACAATTGTTTCTTACCAGTCTGTTCCTATACTGCAACAGCTAGCATCTGCTAAAGAGTCTCTACAGAATACTGAATGTTTATGACCTTCAGATGTGGATGCTTTGCTGTTACTTGAGAAAACACGCTATCTTACAAAGAAACAGGAGCTTTTAGCACTTAATAACTCAGCTTTGCAGCTGCCTACTGATTCTAACTCACTGTTTCAGACTACTGCGTCAGACGTCCGAAAGACAGCCTTGACACTTCCGCATTCCAATGTGGTCTGTTCGACGATTTCTTCTGCTCCTGCTGATGAAACTTCTCCTGAAAACCTTGCTGTTTTCCCCAATCTTCTTCCATGAACCTCTGCATCTGACTTGCCCCCTGCAGAGGTTGTTCCACAGGGAGATAGGTCAGTTGACTCTGCTCTTGTTGCGGCAGGGTGGGAGAGGGATCCAGTTGTCGGTACCTGGCGCTCCGGTCCTTCCCCCATTCGGATCACCCCTGCAGACTCCCCAGCTATTTCTCCTGTGCAAGACCAGTTGAACTTTACGCTCACGCCTGCTTTGAGCTTAACACATAGTCCAATTCTCAATTTACCAGTTTCCACTTCTCCTGCAGCTCCGTTTTCAGACTCTGACCCTCTTCACTGAAGTTTACCACCCCAGGGCCCTGGTCTACCACCTCAATGGACTGAACAAATGACTTCTCTTGCTTCTACATCTACTAAAATGTATGCATCTTGTTTTTCTGTTTCCATCCTACAGGCTAAGAGACACAGAGTGTCAGATTACAGTATTTGGGAGGTTTACCTGAAATGCCTGATAGGGTTTTTGTTGGGTGCGCTTTGCTTAAAGACTCCATGAAATTTGATGCTTATGATAGCCACGCATTGATACATGTTTCTAATGAGTCCCATTTTGATGTACATTTTAAAACCTTAAAAGGTTTAGAGAAATTTTGGTCCCAATTTCATCTGTTGAAAAATACCCCTTTATAGTCACCTTTCAGTGCAATTCCTTTAATGAAACCTGCACAAAAGACTGTGACTATTCTGTTTAGAAATTAAGGTGTTAGTTTGAACGATATTACAGTTTGGCTGAAACAAAGATGTACAGTGCTCTCTGACCCTGAAGCTATTTTTGATTCAGAAAATTTGTGGATGGGAGGGTGGAAGGTTAGGGTTATGCTCCAGACTACTGATACTGGTATTCAACATCTACCAATAGTTTTCTGTTAGGCAGGGATAGGGGAGTTTTGTTCTGTTCTGGACAATCTAAAGCCTGTTATAAGTGCGGTTCCACTTCTCATCTCAGCAGCATTTGTGACACTATTAAATGTACTGTTTGTGGTGGTCTTGGTCATGCAGGCTCACAGTGTACTGAAGAACCTCTCTGTTTTTATGTGAAGACCTGGGACATACTTTTCAGCAATGTTCCTGGGCTGCCCATAATTCTCCTACTTTAGCTGATGGAGAGGAGCAATGGCTTATTATTACAGTGGCCCAACATTCTAACATAGAAATATAGAAACATAGAATTTGACGGCAGATAAGGACCGTTTGGCCCACCCAATCTGCCCATTTCCCTACCTAATGGATAAGCTGCAGATCCTAGTTAACCAGCAGCATACTTCTTCCTGCCCCCACCCCCTAGAATTGCCTTATGACTGTCTCATGCATGCTTGAATTCCACCACTGTTTTTGACTCCACAACCTCCTCCGGAAGGCCGTTCCATGCATCCACAACCCTCTCTGTGAAAAAATACTTCCTTAAATTACCTCTGAGCCGACCCCCCATTAAGGGTCTCTCTTCTTCTACAGTTGCCCCCCTCCTACTACTTTAGCTGAATCACATAGTGTTGTTTCCACTGCCACTGTAATAACTGCTGTGGAGGATTTGACTGAGCCTGTCCCACAACCTGTTACATTTTCTCTACCTCCCCACCCTCCTTCTTCCCCAGTTCTTCCTAGCTGTTCTACTTCAGGTGGCTCTTCTATGGGACCCCCCCGGCACCATTAGAAACAATGAAACCTTCCCCTTTTGATCCTTTTACTACACCTTCTAGAATTACAAGGGGTTCAAGAAAGTTTGGTTCACCTTCCTTTAAGGTTCAGAGGGTAGAGACTCTCCCTTTGACAAATAAATATGAATTGCTGTGACATACTTCTAAAAACACAGACTCTGACTCTTCTTCTGTCCAGTCCTCTCACCCTGAACTTACTACAGATACTGAAGTCCCTATCAACAATTTGGGGTCCCAAAAAAGGAAAGCCAAGGCCAAGACAAAACGTAAAGAATGTACCCCAAGAAAGGGTAGACAGAGGTGATTGCTATGCATATGTCTACTTCTTTTGCAATACATACTGTTAATGTTAACAGTATAAAAAAACAACATAAGAGGGATTCAGTTTTTCCGTTTTTGTCTTGCCTTACTGACGGCATCATAATTCTACAAGATGTTAGATTCCATTCTATGCCTGAAATTTCTAGGGCCCAAAAATCCTGGCATTTAGGCCCTCCTATTGGTCATTTGGACAGGAGACATGTTCTGGGGTGGGTATTTTGTTTCATCTTCCTAATGTCTCTATTATTAAGATTCTAGATTTATGCCCTGGCAGAATATTATTGATAGACTTTAGGTTCCTTTCTATCCCCTTTCGGATTATCAATATTTCTTCCCCACAAACCAAGTCGCTTAGGATTGAACTCTTGAAAGTGGTTCAACCCTATCTTTACACCTCTATGTATGTCATTTTTGGCGGCGATTTCAATTGTGGGTTGTCCACTAAGGACAGGTCCTCATTCTCAAAAAACACAAAATTATTTTGTGATACCACTTTTCTCAAAAATCTTTTATTTTCTGCAAAACTGAAGGATGCTTATCCTCCTCTCACCCAGACACATACCCCTACCTTTTATAAAGGCTCTTTAGCTACCTGGATAGATTTTATTTTTGTGTCCTCCTTTTTACAAACTTCTGCTGCTGAAGTACAGGTGGCTGAATTTTCAGATCATGATTTGCTTACCATTTTTCTTGGTCCTAAGAATGTTGCAGCTTTTGGTCCTGACACTTGGAAATTTAATATTTCCTTATTAGAGAATTCTCTGTTCTACCACTTCTTAAATCTTTTTTTCAAAACAGAAAATCTGTGTTTTTTCTTTACGATGATCCTTGGTGGTGGTGGTTAGATACGAAGAAGGATTTGATGAAATTACTGAAATCCTTTAGCAAAACCCATCATGAAGATTGTTATTTCACATACCATAGGACACTACATCAGCTGCAAAAACTGCTTACCCTTTCGTATGCCACTGACCAGAGTTTTTCTTCACGAATTAGTACCCTGAAAAAATGTTTAATGGACTGTCACTCCAAAAAATATGCTTCAATGCAACAACATCAAGGTTTTAGTATAAAAGGTGCCTATGATGTGATCTGCCCGTTTGCCCATTTTTCTAAACAGATTAAGGGGAGAACCATTGATACTATTGTGACTGAAGCTGGTCATACAATTACTGATTCTAGGCTTATCCAAAATTATGTGGCCAAGTGTACTCAAAACTTATTCAGTCCATTCCCTACATGTCTGCATGATATATTGACCCTCCTTAGTCCTGTTTCTGTTCCTGATGTGCAACAATCAGTATCTGATATGCTTGCTTGTGATATTCAGGCATGAGAAGTAGTTGAGGTCACCACAACTCTGCAATCTGGAATATCTCCAAGCTTGGATGGCCTTCCGAATGAGCTTTATAAATTGTTTAATATTGAGTTGAGCGTGGAATTGGCCGCAGTTTATAACTTCCTTTTAAAAGCTGATACTTTACCATTAGAATTTAATATGGGTAGCACCTTCTATATCCATAAGACAGGAGACAGAAAATTACTGACTAATTGGAGGCCTCTTAGCCTATTGAATACAGACTTTAAAATTTTAACTAAAATTATTGCTCTCCGTCTAGCAAAGCTGGCCCCTCTTGTTATTTCGGAAGCTCAATCTAGTAATGTTCCAGGCAGAAGTATACATAATCATGTCCTTTTATTATGGGAATTGCTGGAACATGGCAGTTCAAATAGGTTAACAGGCCTCCTGTATTCATTGAATCAAAGACAGGCATTTGATTCGGTGAGTCATGACTTTTTATGGAAGCTTTTGAGACATTATAGGGTTTCTGTGACTACTCTCTCCTGGTTACACTTATTATATTCTACAGCCACTTCTATCCCTCTTGTTAATGGCTGGGAAGGTCCTTTGATACCTTTAAAGAGAGGTGTTAGACAAGGGTGTCCACTCAGTCCCCTTTTGTATATCTTTTTTTTGGATCCCTTACTTTGCACCATTAATACAGCACACAATGTTAGGCCTATTTGTTCCTTACCACTTTCTGTTTTAGCCTATGCTGATGACATGAGTTTAATAGTAGATGATGTTCCTTCGGCAGACACATCTCTCCATCTCTGTAAGTCCTTTGGTCTTGTTTCAGGAGCATCCCTGAACTTGGAGAAATGTGTCAGTCGACGGCTTGGATCTCAGCAGTCGAATGATGTAATAGTTTCCAGTATTGCACTTTGTGACACCCCTATTAAGATTTTGGGCATTCTATTTGGCTCAGGTCCTTTAGACATTCTCAACTGGACTCCCAAACTGGACCTAGCACAGGCCAAAGTTTCTCTTTGGAACACCTGGAAACTCAGTAAAAAAAGAGGGTTTACTTGATAAAGTCTCACTTGCTCCCAATTTTTTGTTTTTGGCTTATGTTTTTCCCCCTCCCCATGTTTTGGAAACCAAACTTCTGAGTATATTTTTTCAGGCCTCATGGGGCAGCCGCCTGAATCCCATTAAGCGTTTCATTACCTGCTTACCCTTGAAGGAAGGCGGTCTTAATATGATACACCCATTATTTTTTTATAATAGTTTATTTTTTGTGACTAACCTTAAACCACTTTTAGTTAATTATGATGTGGGATGGGAATTTTATTTTTTTTCAATCCTGTCAGCCCTGGTTTCATCTTTGGGACCTTAACACTTTGAAACAGGTTAAACATGTATTGTCAACCCCTTCTTATCTTCGTGATACCTTTTGCCATTTAAAACAATGGAAGATTACTAGTCATATGATTATGACTCAAAATAGGAAAGCCATTTATAATTTTTTGATAGATAGCACTTGTGCAGACCTTGTAATTTTTCTCAAATGTCCCCCTACTTCCTTATCTGCTTTATACACACTGTTAAGGAACCCACACATCCCCCAGAAGATGTGGGATCTACATTAGCTTAGTTGTCATGAACGGATCAATATTAAGGCAAATCATAAACATAAACAGCTGAATGAAAGATTGTGTTCCAGACCTTTATGTGTAAATCAGGATGAAACAATACAACACCTGTTTTTTCTTTGTTCCAATATCACTGGTTTTTGGTTATTTTTAGCGAACAGATGGAAGGAACCTTTATTTACTTCTGTTACTTATGAGATGTTATTGTATGGTAGGTTTCCAGCAACCTGGAAAAAGTGGAATACTGACACCCTAAACTTATTGTTTACCATCATTAAATGGTATTTATGGACTGCTCGCTGTCTTTTCACCTTGCAGCAAAAAGATATGTCCCACCTACTGGTGGTCCAAAGTATTGAACAGGATTTAAAAGAAGTTTATTTTTCTGAACTAAGAAGTTTGTCATCTGGATCATTGTTTCCTTTATGGAAATGCTTACCATGGGTGACTGATTCTGATTTTCCTGTGACATGAGTCTTTTGTATTTATTTTTGTCAATGTGATTTTGGTTTGTAGTTTCTTTGTCAATAAAAATTTCTCCTACTCTTTTCGATAAGTGCCATTGGATCTTTAACATCCACCTGAACTACCACTAATCCAGGCAGATGGGACCTCGGTTTAACATCTCATCTGAAAGACGGCACCTCAAAAGTGCAGCACCCCCTCATGCTGCACTACAGTGTCAGTAATGGGATATTAACCCAAGTGCCAGATGTGGGAACTGAACCCACAGCCCTCTGATCTCCTGGCCTCAGAGGCGAGTGTGCTACCTACTGAGCTACTGACACTGTAATATGCTTTGTGTCCCTGGTTACCAGGAAGGTCCTAGTAAGAATGCCATTTACCAAAATTTGGGCAAACAGTTGGTCATAAAGAGTATGGATCTAGCTAAGCGTATAGTTCCCTATACCAAACTCTGAAGAGTTTCAAAGATATACCACTATACCATGCAGTCAAATTACTTTCTGGTGTAAAGAGCTAGAACAGCCACATTACCCTCAGTAACTTTCTTAGCCCACCTCCAAACAATGTTAAGAGTTCTTCTAACATTCATCTTCCCCGTCTCCCTTTCACAAAACCTGATTGATCTTCATGTATTATTTCACATAGAATTTTCTCTAGTCTATCAGCTAGTATATGTGCCACTATTTTATAGGAAGCTGTCAGGGCTGAAATTACTCATAAGATGAGCATTGCTGGGGTAGTATGGTAAATGTGGTGGACAACATGGAGAGGGTAGGCTTCCCAACATGAAATATTCCTCAATCATTTCCTGTATAGGAACTTGTAGTTCTTGTTGAAATACTAAGAACAAAATCAATGTGAAAGCCATCTGGTCCTTAGGCCTTCCCACCTTTAAGGTGAGAGATTGCATTCTTTATCTCCTCACATTGTAATGACAGTTCCAACTGCCTTTGACTTTCTATATCTATGGTACGTAGGGAGGCTTAAGTGAGAAAAAGCCGCTATTTGAGTATTAGTAGGTGAGGCTTCAGCAGTATAAAGAGTCTCATAGAAAGTTTGATAACTGTCCCCTACTTCAGTGTCTTCATAAACCAGTTTACCATCAGGTGTTTAATCTTTGCTTGTTTAATAAATAAGCTACACTGTATGGTGTGTCACTTACCTAGTGTTGTGCAACTGTTTTTCTGGCATTTATCAGGGCATCTTCCCAGAACGTATGTGCATTTTTGCTGCCATACTCTTGGGGCTCTGTCCACAGCATAAATTCCAACAGGGTGTTGGGCAAGGAGTCATTTAAGATTTTTTACATTAGGGCATTACTATTGAGCCAAAAGGGGGTGACCTTGGTACATGCTAAGGCCATGTGAATAAACCCACCATCTTCTATATAGCATTTCAGGCAAGTTTTAGGCCTGGATCAACTGAATTTATGCAGTTTAGATGTGGTTAAATAGGCTCTAAATAGAAAACTAAACTGGCTTCTGCATAGCTTATTTGATCTGGAGCAGTTGTGAACATGCTTTATGGCTACCAGCCAAGTTGCATTATGTATTACTATGTCTAGACCCTGATCCCACTCTGTTCTAGCCTTGGTTTGCGGGGTAGGTACAGTACCTATAAACAGCCTATACAAAGTTTTGTAAAAGATTGGAGTGTGTGGCTGAGGTCTACAAAGAATTTCTTCAGTGTGCAACAATATTGGTGCCTTATGTGCCTGATCCTCAAATAGGTAAAACAATTCCCCTGTTTGTATCCATATTGTTGTTTCACATCAGTAAATGATTTGAGGAAACCTTGATAAAACAGTCCCCCTATACCAATAACTCTGACTTTTTCCCATCGCAACAGGGCTTGATGCAAAAAGTATTATAACCCCTTTAGTCAACAAAGCATGCATGTAGGGGAGCATTATAGGAGAAACCCCTGTTGTGACATGTACATTTGACATGTGATCTGCCCCCTTCCATATACTTGCCAGTTGATTTGTAAAACAATTAATGGTATTTGGTAAATTAGACTTATTTAGGTTAGGAGATAAAAAGCCTTGGAGTAGACTACCTGCTATAAGCTCCTCCTCCTCCATTTGCCACCAGGCTAGGATATTTGTTGAAATAAGATTGTGTAGGAATGCCAGTTGCACCCCCCAGTAGTAATATTTGAAGTTTGGTGTTGCCAGACATCCTTCTTTCAACTGGAGTTGCAGTAAGTTTTTTTTTATTCTTGCAGCTTTCCCACCTCACAGGAATCTATGTATTACACTGTTAAACTATCTAAAAATTAAATAATTCTGGAACCCTAATAGGGATAATTTGAAATATCTATCTATCTATCTGTCTATCTATTGTATATATTCATTGCAAAAAAACTCTGTTAATGCATCAGTTAGGGTTGTTTTCACAGTGACAAAAGTGTAGAAATTCAACGTTAGGGTTACCACCCCACCCCCACATCCTCAAACCCCTAACTCTGCACCCCCCCCACACACACACACACACACACACATATGCAAGCAGTACAAGACACATCCATCATCATGGTCCAGCAACTGTATGAGTTCTGCTGCCATCAGAGTGCCTTGTGGGTACACACGCATTCTGGGCAACCATGGGAGATGGCCCACAGTAAGCATTTTGCTATTACAAACATAAATAACAAGATTTAAGCAGATGCCTATATTCCAATTGTTAAGAAATGATGAAACACAAAGTATGTTATCTATAGACAGCTGTATTGGAAATAAGAGTGTGGACAACTCTAGCAACAGCCATTGCATATTTGCATATTTTTTCTGATAGACTGAGTCAGTCCTAATTACAAGGGACACTTCTGATTTCCCAAAATGCATTGGCCTGACCAGCAATATCTCGGCCCTGAGTGCCCGAAACATGGTAGCCCGACATCGGGATTTCGCCTTCCCCCCTAGAGTGAGGATCCTTAAGTACAGGAGCTGTGGGGGGGGAGGTGAAACCTGCAGAATTACTCCCTGGTGGCAAAATCCCGATGTTGGACAACCATGTTTCAGCCACCCGGGATTGGGATAATGACAGTTGGACCGATGCATTTCGGCCGACCATAGTATATCCAATAACAAATGACACAAATAATAAAATTAATGTTTTGTAGTATAGTTTACAAGCAACATGAGACAAAAACAGTTGTAACATCCAAAGCTAACCACAACATGCTGCTAATGAGTATTTCCAAGTAAAGCAGCAGTATTACAACATGTGATGGTGCTAGTTTCATACCTGAGCAGCATCTGAAAAGTGTCATGTATGTGTCAGCGCTGTCTGCAGTGCCACTACATGCCTATGTGGTAGCAGTGATACCTGTTGCCAGCCAATCGTAGAATTATGACACATAAAAATCAATATCAATCAATCAATCAATCAAGTCTTTATTTAACCAGTCATTCATTGTTGAGCAGAAGCTCGTTTGCAAGATGGACCTGAGCGGAGCATGAACAATTCTATATACAGGTCAACACAGGTATTTACAAGACAATACAGATAATACTCTTTACAGAGAGGAAGAAAAAGAAATTCATATGTACACAGAATTATACAGATGTTGTAAAGATTACACAGTATTTACATACATAGAAGTGTCTATAGGAAGATAAAGCAGGTTATCTAAGGTCACAGGAGGAAGTAACAGAAGAAAAAAAATAAAAATATACACCAGGTAGAGGTGAAGGCAGGGGGGAGGGAGGGAGGTAGGGGGAGAAAGGCTAGGAGGGCACGGTGCACAGAAAGGAGTTGGTAAAACGGGATGTAGAGAAGGTGGATGGAGAAAAGGAGTATGTGTGAGCCCCGGGATTGAATGCTATAAAGTACGGGGCATGCTAGGATGTCACAGCCCAGGGTAGTGAGCTCCTATCCAAGGTTGGGAAAGGAAGAATAAGGGGATGGATGGGCCTAGTGTTGATATGATGGGGGATAAGACAGAGAGAGAGAGAGAGAACAATTAGGCTGGTGAGGAGCAAGCTGGGGGGTCAGTACTAAAAATTTGGTCTAGGCGTGGCTATATACCAGTGCAGACACCGGTACTGGGTCTGAGTGGGTGAAGCAGATACATACTTCTCTGATTGTACGGAAATAAAGCGTCTTGAAGGTATTTATACCAATTAGAGTGCTTAATTTGAGGGTTTTTTGTAGATCGTTCCATAAGGTAGGTAGCATGAAGCTTATGGCTGCCCTGCCGAAGAGGGATTTTGCTTTGGGTACTTTAAGTGTAATAGCTGAGTAACTTCTTAACGCATATTTCCCAATTATACTCAGGGGAAGACAGCAGGAGATATAGTAAGGCAGATTATTAGAGATGGCTCTATAGGTCCAGAGAGCGGCGTTTCTGTGGCGCCTGAACTTTAGTGATGTCCACCCCACTGCCGCATATAGGGTGCAGTGATGCATGTCGAAGGGGAGTCCCGTTATAAACCTCAGTGCTCGATGGTGGAGTGTGTCCAGTTTAGCCATGTAAGAGTTGGGGCATTGGCTGTAGAGGAAGTCAGCGTAATCAACCAATGATTGGAAAATGGATTGGACAAGTTGTTTCTTGGCATCTCTGGTGAGAAATTGGTTGATTCTAAAATACAATCCAAGCCTTTGCCGAAGTCGTTTTAGCAAGTCCTCGATATGTTCAATGAAGGAGAGTCTTTGGTCTATCCAAACTCCCAGATACTTGAATTTTGTAACAAATTCTAGTTTTTCACCTAGAACTGTGGTAATTTGGGGAACTGTCCCACTGGACACAGGGTTAGCTGTACGAATAAAAGGGGAGAGGACCATCGCTTTAGTTTTTTTGGCATTAAGGAGTAGCTTTTTTTGGAGGAGTTGGCTTTGCAAAAGGTTGAATTCTGACTGTAGGTCATTGCAGGCAGCTTCAGGTGTTGGGCGACTCTCGTAGAGAACAGTATCATCTGCAAACAGATGGATGTTGGCTTCTTTTATACAGTAGTCGATATTATTAATGTAAATTGCAGAAAGTAAGGGCCCTAATATAGAACCTTGAGGTACCCCTCTTTGCAGAGTTTTTAAGGGGGACAGTCCTCCTTCGGCTTTAACTTGTTGAAGGTGCCCTGTAAGATAGTCAGTAAACCAACGCAGAGAGGAGGGATCCACACCTATGGTTTGAAGGGAGGAGAGGAGAGGAGCAGACTATGGTCGATGATGTCAAAAGCCTTGCTTAGATCAAGGAAAACAGCACAAATAAAGATTTTGCTCTCAAGATTACTCTGCCAGTCATTAGTAACTTTGGCAAGGGCTGAGATAGTGCTATGTTTAGCTCTGAATCTGGACTGCATAGGATTTAGCAGTTCCCTAGACTCAAGGTGAGTCCTCAGCTGTGCATTTACAATTTTCTCTAGGAGCTTGGACAGGACCGGAAGGAGGGAAATTGGCCTGTAGTTATTGAGATCGCCAGGGTCACCTGATTTGAACAGTGGTATGACATGTGCTGTCTTCCATATAGGTGGTAAGGTGCCCTGAGACAGGGATAATATTTAGAAAGTTTGTGCAGACTAAGTTTCACTATATGAAAGATATGCCAGCTACTGTATAAGGTGTCATCATACTGTGCTGGCAGTATAGAGTCGATCAAACTGTATTTGTTTTTTCATTACATAGTGTTATGTGAAAGTGAATATTGTGCTTACTGATGTAACTGACTGGTATAATGTCTTACAATCTTGCATGTGTCTTGCATGTGTATGTGTGGGGGGGGGGGAATGTGGAGTTAGAGGTTTGAGGATGGGGGCATGGGGGTGGGGTAGTAACCCTAACATTGAATTTCTGCACTTTAGTTGCTGTAGAAACAACCCAAAATGGAGTTGTTTAAAATGAATTTCCCTTCTTTTTGAGAAAGTATAATAGAAATAGTAAATGGTATATGTTGGTGGGATACCGCGTTCCCACCAAGCTGCTCATTTCTGCATAATGATATGTGTTTGTGGGAGCATGGGTCCTCTGGGCCCTGCTCTCCCACTTACACATGAGCATGGAGTCTTACAGCAGACCTATAGGTCAAGGAAGCTTTGTAACACATATTTGCCAATATTTTGGGAACCGCAGGAGGTAGAAAAAAAAATGCAAGTGTGGTTGTAATCATAAGAATGAGTAGTTCTCGCAACATAAAGTTGACCAAATCCATATCTTGCATTGTGTCTGAGATACAGGCAGCAAAAAGCACTCTGAATGCTAACTCTGTGGGCGTAATAGTGGGCCTCTGACATGAAAATGAGCAATTGGAACACTAATTTCCAAGTATCTCAGTAACCGTACAAGATAGAAAACAAAATCAAACTTCATGTTATTTATGGTTTTGCAGCCTACTTCTGTACTTAGAAATTTTTTAGACGAAACATCCGTATCTCGAACCGTTTTTGAGATACGGGCCCCGAAAGGCAGCATAGGCACCACATTGTTATTCTATGGGAAAATTACTGAACTTCAGAATACTGTAACTTTGGGCCCCTGTAATGTTGTGGCACCAAACCACCAAAAGGCACATATGTGGGGTCAGGGCTTACCACCCTGCACATTTCGGCCCAAAAGACCCAACTGTTTTGTTGCAGGAGGATGGCAAATGTGCAGTTATTTTGAGAATACTTTCACAAATTACTTTAGCCAATCACAAAAGTTTCGCAAAAAAAAAATCACAAAACCTTCACATTTGCAAAAGTATTTAGCAAAAGCACTTTTTCCTTGAAGTTGGAAAAGGCATTTCTGGGGGATTTAACCCCCATAAAAAGATAGGGCTAGCATCCTCAAGACCCCACTAGGTCCTCACCACCTGCTAGCCTCACATAGATGCCACTGCCACTAACTAATCTTCCCCCCTCCGACAATGCTCACCGAGCCACACTCCCCCACTCTTCCACCCTGGCACCCTTTTTCCTTACTTCCCAGTCCCCACTCCCTTGCCCCCTTTCTCCTTTACATCTCCCCCACTAACCCTCATCCTGTCTATTTACTCTACACTTGCATTGGAACCAACTGTGCCTACTATGTTACTTGCTTGAAATTGTTTTATCTGTTGTCTTCTGTGTCACTGTCTGTCCTTCATGTGATGAGGTACCTTTGTAAATGAGCCGCTGGCTCAAAGGTTGTTAAACTGATGTTCAAATAAATAAATAAATAAATAAATAAATAAATAAACACAACAATCAGTGTTTACCTAGAGTGTTCCAATTTTACATGCCAGGGATTTTTCTGTATCACTAATTGAAAACAAGATGGTTGAATCATGAAAGTAAAAGGGCCATTTGAAAAAGTAAAAACAGGCATTTGTGAAAGTTTCATGATTTTAGCCAACTTATCCCATTGACTATAATAGTAGAATTGGTTTTTGAATAACTTTTGAATGATTTAATATTTTTCCACCAAATCTTTGAAAGGCACATCAGTGGCCAAGAGTGCATCTTCCCTGAAGATTTTGGACTGAACAGACAAACCATGTGGGCTGTGGGTGTGAACAAAGAAACATGTAAAAAGTCAGTTTTTTTGCATTTTTGGGTGTTCTGTAGCTCCACAGGTGTATATCCAACCATAACGCAACTTGCCACATCCAGAGATCTATGGTACCAAACTGTGCATGCAAAATTTCAGGCAAATCCATTATACAGTGGCTCTATTATAAATATAGAGATAGATAATAGACATAGATATATAGTTATAAAGATATAGATCTATATATATATATATATATATACATACACACACATACATATATATACATACATACACACAGCATTTGGTTAGAATTCTCATTTTAATGCAATTGTACTCAGTTGTCCTATTAGACTTTTGGGCGGGCCTTCTCATCTCTTACAATCCTTCCTAACAATGAGTGTGCCAGCATATCAGACTTTCACACAAGATAGAAAAGGTAAAGGGGGGAGGGGTAATGTGTTTTGTTAAAAACTCATTAGGGTATGCTGAAATAATGATAGCAGGAAGTGAGGATAATATAGATTACTTAGTTATCTCTGTTGTCCATCACAATTTAGTAGCAGCTGTGATCTATTTGCCCCCCAGCACAAATCTAAAAGTCATAGAGGGGGTTTTAAATAAAATAGGGGATTATATAAATGATAGACCTGTTGTTTTGATTGGGGATTTTAATTGTGATTGGGATAATGTAAGAGGAAGACAATCAAAAGAAATTACAACTGAAATGGGACTTACACAATTGATTAACTCACCCACAAGGTACACTGATACTACAGTAAAAGAATCTATACTGGATTTAAATTGTCTCTCAAACTCTTCAAATAAAGGATTTAGGAATGTTGCCCCCATTTTAGTGATCGCAATCCTGTTTGGACTTTTCTTATTACCCACCTTAAAGGTGGGTTTAGAGGACATTTGAAACCAACTTGGTCTTGAGACATGAGACATTTCTCAGAACCTCATTTTTTGAATAGTATTAAATCAGAAAGATGGGAGAGGTGTTTAATAATACCAGAGTTGGATCTAAGTATTGAATATTTTACTGATACCGTCCAAAAAATATGTAACATACATGCTCCCAAAATAATAAAGAAACATAGTGCTTTGCCTAAATTCCCATGGATAATTGATACATTGCTAAAAGCAACTAGAGTTAAAAATTGAATTTGGAAAAAAGCTAAAAAGACAAAAAAAGACTTATGATTGGGAATTATTTAAAATTAAAAGAAATAAGTGTAGGAAATTAACAAAAAAGTCAAAAACACATTATTATCGTAGCAAATTAAATCACAATGTTAATCCTAAAAGATTTGGGACAATTATAAAGAACTTGTCAAATCCTGGAGGGCAAGGAGGACAAGCTAACTTAAATTTGAGGGTAAATGATGGCATAACTGAAGATCCAGGGGAGGTTTCAAATATCTTGAATAATTATTTTGTTGTTGTCCCTGATTTAGGGTTATTAGAAGATACATCAATAGCAATTAATATTGAGATCGAGGAACATTCTTCAATCCAGCATCCTCCTTTTAGATTTAAAAAACTAACACTACAAGAAGTGACTAAAGAATTATCAAGAATAAATCCATACAAATCTGCAGGCTTAGATAATCTGGAGGGGCGCTTTTTAAAAATAGCCGCCCCCTTCATAGCACATACAATCTTAGCTATATTTGATTGGAGCCTACAAGAGGGACATTTTCCTACCCTTTGGAAAACAGGGAAAATAGTACCTATTTACAAAGCTGGTGATAAAACATCTCCCAACAATTATTGTCCCATTGCTATTTTACCTGTTCTACTCAAATGTTTGACGAGACTGGTAAACCAGCAAATAGGAGCCTACTTGGAAAAATATGATCTGTTAACACAATATCAGTCTGGTTTTCAGAAGGGTTTTTCAACTACGTCTGCCTTGGTTGAGTTTAATGATTTGATATGTACATCCTTGAATAAAGGTAAGGACACAGCAGCAATATATATTGATTTGTCAAAAGCATTTGACCTGGTGAACCACTCCATTTTATTCAAGAGGTTGGCAGGTCGGGTTTCTCTGGGGATCCACTGACCTGGTTTATGTCATATTTAACTGACCGATTCCAGAGGGTACAGTTACAGCATCATCTTTCTAACCCTTGGACTGTTAAAAGAGGAGTTCCACAGGGGTCCATTTTAGGACCCTTGTTGTTCTTGATCTTTAATAATGAGTTACCATCAACGATCCAGCATACAGATATAAGGATGTATGCAGATGATACAGTCTTGGTGACTTCTAGGCACTGTTCAGTGGATCTTCAGGGAAAACTACAAACTGACTTTACCAGGGTACAGGAGTGGTTCACCAGGTCACAACTCATAATGAATGTAAACAAGACTAAACTAATGTGTTTTGGCACCAATAAACATCAGTTGGTCTCGAGTGCACAAATCTTAACATTAAATCAAATTACAATAGAACAAGTATCAAACTATTGTTATTTGGGAGTAAACAATGTTTTTTTATTGACTTTTATGGGTCATATTGAATCCATTATTACTAAAACACATAAAAAATTAGGAGCCTTGAAAAGGACATCTAGATGTTTAAAACTGCAGAATAGGAAATTGATTGCAGAACAGCTCATACTTCCTGTATTAAAGTATGGAAAGTTTATCTATAAGTCTGCAACCAGACAACTCCTAAATAAATTAGATAAATTACACTATAGGGTGGCAAGATATGTTCTATTTTGTAATTTCAGAACCCATCACTGTAATTTTCTAACTAGGTTAAATTGTCTATCCCTTGATTTAGAATATAAGAAAAGTTGATCAATTTTCATCTATAAATATAGGACAATCCACTTAAATCATAATATTGCTAAACTATTGGCAGAAAAGGATTCTGCCCTTAGGAAACATTCAGTTAGGTCATTGTACCAAAATAGAATTGATCCAGATAGGCAAAAAAATAAGTTTGGGGATAGAACACTGGCATCACAAGCATCAGTATGTAGGAAAATACTCCCTCCTTTATTACGAGCTGAGACAACCATTAAAAGATTTATTGAGGGGTTAGAGATGTGTTATGTGTATATGTGTTTGTCATTGATTTTTGTTGTTTTTCTTTTTATATAATGTTGGTAATTTGGGTTGTCGAGTAAGGTGTATAGGGATAGATTATTTGTGTATTTATTTTTTATATTCAGTTGCCTGTGGTTGTTTTTATTATGTGAAACTTAGAGAGTTTGTACAGGACTGTCTTGAAAACAGGATTGTATTATCCAAATGACATGTATTACTCCCGTATAAAAATACATTTTTTACTACTACTACTAACACTGCCTAGTAGCACGGCATAATTTTCTTTATATAGGTGTGCTGCCTTCCTGGGTATAATGATTCCAAAATATTTCAATGAGTTTACCATTTTCATTTTTAGTGAGATAGTTGTCAGGAAATTTGAGTTACCCCCTCCTCAAACTCGGATTTCACTTTTTGTCCAGTTAATCTTATGACACACTATAGCACCATACTCCAGTAATATGTCATGAAAGGCCATTATACCCTGCTGTGGGTCCTTTAGATTGAATAGTAAATTATCAACCAATAAAGCAACATTATGGGGTTTTCTTCCCAGCTGCAGTCCTTCAGTTCTGTTGTCTTACCTTATTACTGATGCTAACAGTTACAGAACCATCACATATAGGAGGAGGGAAGTGGGCACCCCTGTCATGTGTCCCTGGTTACCAGAAAGGGCCTAGTAAGGATGCCATTAACCAACATTTGGGCAAACAGTTGGTCATAAAGGGTATGGAACTACCTAAGCATATAGTTCCCTATACCCAACTCTGAAGAGTTTCAAACATATACCCCCATGCCATGCAGTCAAATTACTTTCTGTTGTCAAGAGCTAGAACAGCCACATTACCCTCAGTAACTTTCTTAGACCACCTCCATACAATGTTAAGAGTTCTTTTAACATTCATCTTCCCCTGTCTCCCTTTCACAAAACCTGATTGATCTTCATGTATTATTTCACATAGAATTTTCTCTACTCTATTGGCTAGTATATGTGCCTCTATTTTATAGGCAGCTGTTAGGGCTGAAATTACTCATAAGATGAGCATTGCTGGGGTAGTATGGTAAATGTGGTGGACAGCATGGAAGGGGTAGGCTTCCCAACATGAAATATTCCTTAATCATTTCCTGTAAAGGAACTTGTAGTTCTAGTTGAAATACTTAGAACAAAATCAATGTGAAAGCCATCAGGTCCTGAGGCCTTCCCACCTTTAAGGTGAAAGATTGCATTCTTTTTTTCCTCACATTGTAATGGCAGTTCCAACTGCCTTTGGCTTTCTATATCTATGGTAGGTAGGGAGGCTTTAGTGAGAAAGCGCCTCTATTTGAGTATTAGTAGGTGAGGCTTCAGCAGTATAAAGAGTCTCATAGAAAGTTCGATAACAATCCCATACTTCTGTATCTTCATAAACCAGTTTACCACTGGTGCTTTAATCTTTGATACATTTTTGGCCCTTTCCCTACTCTGTAGTTGCCAGGCTAATCATATCTCCCCTACATCCCCATCAAAATAGTTTCTAGCCTATAAATGAATGAGGGACCTTTCTATTTTTGTACTATGTGCTTTGTTGTACTCCCATTTGAGGCATTAGTGGGCCTGATAGCTTTCTGGTGTTGGGTGCTCAATATGTGATTGTTCAACTGTGTAGGATACATTTTTCAAGGTTGTCTAACTGTTAGTCATTTATTTGCTTTTTATAAGACACAGAGGATATAATGGCTCACCTTAATACAGTCTTAAGAGCCTCCCACCTCATTGCTGCAAATGTTTGGCCTACAGGATTTCTTTTGCTAGGTAATCTGCTATCTTCTTTCTCATAAAAAGTTTGAAAATCATCTTTTTTTAGCAGTGTGGAGTCAAGTCTTTAGTTTCTGTTCATAGCTGGGGTGCTCATCGCCAAAAAGTTGATTTGTACAGGAGAGTGCTCTGTGATTGCCATGGTACCATGAATCACTCAGTGTATTGTAGCGATTGGGGCTTGAGAGGTGAGGGCAAGATCTAAACAAGCATAGGTTTTTCCTGTGGGAGTAGTGGGTGTACTCCCTACTGTGCCTGTGGGGTTTAGATGCCACCAGGAATCAATGAGCCTATGATCTTGTATCAAAGCTAGCAAATCATTAGCACTCTTGGAGATGGGCCCCCCATTCATGAGGTCTGGTTCATTGTGTTGTCCTCTACATAACTTGAAGTCACCACTAAGTAACCATGGATCTTCAAAGTCAGACATTTCCATTGAAAGCCTGTTGAAAAAATCAGAGGTATCAACATTTGGACCATAAATACATCCTATTGCTATTTTCTGTTCAGAGCTTAGTTGAAGTTGTAATAATGCATATCTCTCTATCCCACTTTACCCAGACATGCTTGAATGACAGTACACAGGAACCTGGGTTTAAGCCATATTGCCAGACATCTGGCTTTAGAGATGACGTATGAGCCATGCCACTCACCACACCAATGTTTAACGATATGTTTGCCTTCTTTTTCCATCATATGGGTTTCTTGGAGGCATAATATTTCTTCAGTATATGTATAATATCCATACTCTTGACTTTCCCCACTGTTCTTTTCCACTTGCATGTGTCTTTAAGCCATTAATGTTCCATGAACACAATTTTAAGTGTGTTAGCCATTATCTGGTATAACTGATAGACAAGAGTGAGTATCATGATGTTTACTATATTCCAGAATTGTGGAAGCAATCAGTATAAGCTGTTTTTTATAATTCCTTAAACTCAAAAGACAGAACTGCCACCAGCTAGCCTGGTTAGCAAATCCCTAACCCCCCTGCCCCTTCCCTTAACCCTCCTATTCCCAAATGGTAAGATTACCAAAACTGCATATTCAGCATTTATTCCATTATCCTTGTCTGTTTGTGTTACATGATGTACAGCCATCATTAATTTCAGAATTTCTACCCCAATAAAACATCAAAGTATGTATAGAAAAATCCCATTACCCCCTCCCCCGACAATGCACATTGTGTGTGCACCATTCCTCTAGTTGAAATTGATTGCTAGTGAAATGGGAAAGCACCTTATAACTTTTATATAATCAATAAACCTTATAATACATTGATGGCAATTTTGATTTGTCCCCTAAGTCCCCCTCCCCCATGTGAGGGAAGAGACTCCAGCAGAGCAAACCACAATACTGGATAGAAAGAGAAAAATAAGGAACACTTTAATAACACTCATAACAATTAAAGCTAATTCATATGATGCACAGGCCCTACAACAAAGAAGCAAGGCCCGTCAATGCATTTTTAGTCTTATGATGAGAACCATTGGGAAAAATATGTCCTCAGTCCTAAAACATGTTTGAATCAGGAATAAGGACTTGTTGTGTATCCATGAAGGGACCACCAGCTTGCCTGTACCCTCACTGGTGAGTACATCGGTGGATGACTGAAGAGAGACTTATGAGCCCAGGAGTCCATTCAGCACAAGAAACACTACACTGTCAAGAATCCCCTGATGTAGTCTTTCTCTTTTGCTACTGGCACTAATCTGTCCAGTCTGCCATAAGATTCAAATACTGGGACTGTCTACTAAGACTGCACAATGCAATTGCAGATGTTATTGCAACTCCCATCCCCCCATCATCACACCCATCCCATGTCGCAGTAGGGAGAGAAGGCTGTGGTGAAACTCAAAAGTGGTACCCAAGTCCATTCAATCTCTGTGTGTTACAAGGATTGTACTAAAACATTCAGCTGTTACATAGTACCTGGAACTAGTTGCAGAGTAGATTGTATGGGAGCTGTAGTTGTTTCAGCACTATGTACAAAGTTAAACTGGTGATTCATAGAAGACAGAGTCATGGCAGAACAAGATGTTCAGATTTATATTTGCCCATAGATCTCATGGATTAATGCTAGTAGTGCAGCCTCTTTTAGTGTCTGTTAGTGTTTTTGCACCTGTGGCGTGGAATGGCATTCTTTTTTCATGAAATTACATTTTGTTGGGGTTTCGAATATTTTTTTTACACGGTACATGAGGTGGGATAATAAGATGGTATGCTGACAATTTGGTCACTGTTGTCCTGTTAATTGGAGTGCAGGGCCCTTCCACAGTGACATACATACACACATCCATGGAGGTATGGGAGCGCAGGGCCTGAAGGGCACTGTGCTCCCATAGGCAAATAAGGTTATGATTACATTATCTCAAAAAGTAAGGAAATTCTTTGCAAGAAACTATGTTAATGCATCAGTAAGCATTTATATCAAACTATAAAAAGGAGGGAAATACAAGGTTAGGGTTTCAACCCTAATACCCCATCCCCTCCCTGCGTACACCAACCAGCATCAGGAGATGTGCCTTGGGGTCATCATCCCTAAAGCTCACCTCATTCTCCTATACTGTACCCATCTTAGCTTACGTACATATGGAATGGAGTAAACGTTAGGGCTGATGACCCAAAGGCAGAAATGCTGCAGAATATCACAGAATGCTGCAGTTTACTGCATGGGCCATTGTAGTAGTACTAAAATGTATTGATCAGTCATAAGACCATTACAATCATTACAAAAATATAACAATCAAGAGTGCTTAAATGATGACATATCCATATCTAATATGATGTAGTAACAGTTCTGAAGTTAAAACAAATTCATAAGTGGTACATATACATTAGTTATAAAACCATAACTGAGAACTAATCCCACAGGGTATATCAATATTGCATGATCCAAGAAATATTCTATCCATGTCTACATAGACTTGACTTCTTATATTAGTGGAGAACCACATGAAAATGGTTTAAACCAAGGGTTATCCTTGAGGTCATTGAGTTAGTAAAAAAAAAATGAAAGAAGAAGAGGGTACTCCAGAGGAGTTGCATTATGGTGCACTTCTGGTAAGATCCAATTACCAAATATTTAAACTCTACCAATTTCAAGAATTTAAATGCAGACCTCTTTGTTTAATTATTTTAAAAAGGGAGACCACAGGGACCAACACTTTTAAATCTTGTGATTTTAACAAGTAAGTCAGTAGTTGTTGGGGCTGATATTGCTGTTGTTTCAGAATACTTTCTAAGAAGAAGCGCCGGTACTTTTCATATAATGGACATAGTAAAACCAGATATAAGAGATTGTCTTGCTCAAGTCTGCTTTTACATAAAAAATCCAAACCCTTTTCCCCTTCAAATTGTCCCATTTTTCCATTATTTAAAAAGGATTCAAATCTGAATCTTGCCAACAGAATTCTCTGTCTTGTTTCTTCTAGAACAGACAGGTATTTCTCAAGTTTATGTGCTCTGTTATTTTTGGCAAGCTAAGGACAGGCCTTGGAAAGTCTACAGGCCTCTAAATCCTTTTGAATAAAGATGTCTAACTCTGTTATTTACAATCTGTTTGATACAAACAAAGGGGTATCTAAGACTGTGAGGAATAATGTATAGAAGACCATAGGTTTCAATAAGATCCTCCACCACTCTCAAACAAGGAAAAATTATATTACAATGTTTGTCATTAATGGCTTGATCCAAACATAGACAAGGAAGCCTGTCCGGAAGCATCCTGAAAGCCTTGATCTAATAATTAACTAACCTTTGAATGCAGAGGCACTCAACCGGCAACTGACCTAGTTGGGCCCTGACCCCATACTTCAGCTCCATACATCAATTGACTTTTGATCTTTGCATGAGCTGCCATTAAATTTCCCTTTATCGATTTTCCACCGTACTTGTAGGAAAAAGATGATAGTACTGGAAGAAAGCTGGCTGCCTTTAATTTTGTAGCTCTCAAGTGGGCTCCCCAGGATCCATGATGAACTGTAAGCCCTAAATAAAAACATTACTTTACCTCAAGCTTATGGTTGTTCATATAATATCTATGTGTTGTTTCACCCCTGAATACAATAACTTTTGTTTTATCATAATTTACCTTTAAGTTGGCTCTCTGACATTCTAAATGGAATTTTTCCAGACTCCTGCTCATGCCCAGATGGCTAACAGAGAGCAGGGCAACATCATCAGCATAAGCTAAATACGATATAGCTTTCGAACCGATTTTAGGTAAATGAAAATCAGGATTGTACATTTTTTTCAAAACTGTAGTGAAATAAAGATTGAACAGTAGTGGAGCCAATGTGCACCCTTGCTTCACCTCAATGTTGGTTTTGAACCAGCCACTCAAATCTCCAGTATCACTATATCGGACACTGGCATAATTGTCTTGATAAATGAGTCTGATCATTTCCAGTAATTAAGGTTCTATCCCCAGTTCGTGTAATCTTTCCCACAAAAGAATTCTGTTAACCTTATCAAAGGCTGCTTTGAGATCTATGAAGGTAGAGAAAAGTTTTTAATTTTTGACTACTTTACATTTATAAATTATGTGGGCCAATGTGAAACATTAATCAATTTTTTGAGTGTTCATTTCTAAACCCTGCCTGAGCTTCATCTATTGTGTTATTGGTCTCCACTCAATGCATTAATTTATTGTTTAAAATTATTTTAAATACTTTTCCAGTGGTATCCAAAAGGCTTATGGGCCTATAACAACCAGGGTCCTTCCTATCACCCTTTTTAAAAACTGGCACAGTGACATTCAACTTCCAACTTTAAGGTGCGTCTCCTGTGTTCCAAATATAATTCAATAATTTATACAGAAAGGGAATCCAGAAGCATTTGCTTATTATTATTACATCAAGTGGGACTCCATCAGGACCTGGGGCTTTTCTTCTTCTAAATGACTTGAGAGCAGCATCTAATTCTACGAGTGTGATCTCAGATTTAGGAACAGACATTCTTACTGTAGTCCGAGTTTCAGCAATTCTGAATAGAAAATCCAGGTAATCCCTATAAAATAATTGTTTAAAATGTTTGACCGAGTCTTCTGGCTTAATAAAGGTTTCTATGTGGTTATAGTTCTTTGTACCATAATTTACAATGTTCCAAAAAGTTTTATTGTCCTTTGATAAGACTGCCTTTTGTAGGTTAGTCCATAATTGCCTGATGTACCTCTGCTCGTTTTTAACAAGAACCTCCCTGTAGTCCTTTCTTGCCTTGTTCATTAATTTGTTGTTATTTTTGTCTGGTTTTTGTTTCAATATTCTAAATGTTTGGTTTAGTTGTCTTCTTGCATTTCTACATTCAATATTATACCAAGTGAAACTTTCTCTGGTCTTAATCGAGGTATCTTTAGATATTATATAAGCTATTGTGTTCATAATGGAGTTCAATTCTGAAATCATTAGAGGGCTGAAATGCTGTTCTGCCAGATCCAGTAGGCTTGATAATATTTCTTTACTCTCTAGGAGTGCCTCAAAATTATGTCCCTCTATAGCTTTCCATTCAATGCCCTGTCTTTTTAGTTCAATAGGAAGAACATTTCTATTATTATCTAAGATGAATTTCTTTGAAATGATCTTTAATTCTAAAGCCAAATGTTGGCTTTCAGGTCTGGATACCAACTATAAAGAAAGGCAATTATTGATCAGAAGCAAATTAACCCAGATATAATCAATGGTGGAGGAATCATTCAGACCCAGAAAAGAATATTCCCCAGTTAGATCAAGAGGAGTTCTGCCATTCAGAAGAAGAAGATTCTTTTTGGTCTGTGTTTCATGTAGTTCTATACCTTTTTTATTGACAGTTTTATCTCTGGTGTTTCTTGTGAGTTTTAGCTTTGTTTGAATAAGGGAAGTAAGGGCTTCTGAGATATCATCTGAGCAGCCCTGCAAATTTCCAAACCTTGCATTAAAATCACCCATTATGACTATATGCCCATCCGGGCTGTCACTTTGTATGTCATCAATCAGTTCTCCTAAGGTGTTAAGGTAATTCGCATCTAGATTACTGCTACCAGCTGGGTGAGAATAAACAATAATGTACCATACCTTTTTGGTTTTCTCAATTATTTTGACTGCAAGTATACTACTGCTAGGAATACTGATTTCTTCAGTTGTGATGTCATTGTTGAATTTATAAATATCGCTAAACCCCCAACCTCTTTTCCATACTGCTTTATTTTCTCTGATTTTTTACAATATGAAGTGTAACCACTTAAAAACAGGTTATCCAATGTCCAGATTTCCTGTATACCAATAAGATAAAATTGTTTCAAATAGTTACTTGTTTCTGGGTCTCCAATTCCACACCCCCAAGTCCAGAAGAATTCCATGACAAAATTTTAAGGAAGTCCTTATTATGGGGGGATAATCCTCCTAAGTCTAAGGTTTGAGAACTGTTTATAACCTCTGTTCTATTGTTGGGTCCCTGAGGTCGCCCTTCCAGATGCCACCATTATCATTGCTTCAAAAAAGCAAGGATCTCATACCTGTTAGAGGTTTCAACCAAACTTTACTACCCTTGGGGCTTCATTTGTGTATCACTTTGCTTACAGGCAGCCATCCCCTCTTCATTCTTTATGTAAAAATGGATTCCAAGTTCATCCAAGATATTTAATTTCCTCAACATTTCTCTTACAACACTGTCTTGTTTTACAAAGAACACTATCTGCCCACAGAACTCCAGTCTAAACACTTTGCTTATATAGAGCCTGCTGACTTGTGAGGCTAGACATGCATTGAGGGAATCTACCAACTTGCCCCTTAAATTAAATCTGGTCTCATTGGGAAGTTGTTTCAGCCCAAAAATAGAGACCACAGCTTCAGTCTGACTTGCTCTAACTGTACCTTTGTTTGTAAAGAATTTGGGGAAAAGTTCCTTTGGCAGGGTGATCTCTCACACTACAATGCCCATACTTGCTGAACCTTTAGCCCTCTGTATTATAGCATTCAAAAAATAAAATTGATCTGTTACCAGCAGAACCAGTTCAGATCCATTTACCGGCCTAATGATGTTAATAAAGTCTTTCACTAGTCTGCAGCCATCCAATAAGGAGGATAGTAAACCACTTATAGATTCCAATAATTTTCTTGTGTTTCATTTCAGAGACATGTCCCTCTAAACAGGGGTAAAACAAAATCCATACCCACTATTTTTGACAAGAATAATTTAAAATGATCTTTCTGAGTAACTAACAAGGTGTTATCCAATGGGATCCCAATTCAGGGGAATTCCTCCCCTCAGTCATTTCTGCATTGGGATCATTCGTATTATTGGAATCTGTATGATTTACACCCTGATTATTTTGTTCCATAGATCCTGTATTTTCTCTCTCTTTATTACTCATTTTACTAGATTATGTTTCCGTGAGGTCTTTTAGGCTTTGTTCCAGGCCCCTTCTGCTTCCCTATTTTTTGTCTTTTCCTTTTTGACCGTTGCTGTTTGGGATGAGACCTAAATTGGACTTGACTATTTTCAAGGTTAATTTCATTTTCCCCAGCTGTAACTTCATTAATTAACCATTTTTGTTCTTATTTTTGACATGTACAGAGGTTGGGCCCATAGGGTCAGGTCTATTTAATATGACCTTTGATTTGCTACCCGCCCTAATGCTCCTAGCTCTACAGAGTCTGGGGCACTTTTCTTGTTTCCCAGTATCAGTTTCCTGTAGTTCTCCTTTTTGCCACAAGCATGGATGTTTTGCAGCCAATTCTCTACATATGCTGCTATCTCTTAATTTTTTAGCCAGGAGCATGATGCATTCAGATTGGAAACTCTGGACACTCTGATCTACTAGAGTGAGTTCCACAGATGTTTTCTCTTCATTCACCAAGGATTCATAGAGGTCTCCAGATCAGTGACCCCCTTATCAGGAGTTAAATCCTTAACAGTTGTGGGATCAAGGGGGAATAGGCTGGGGGTGCTTGGCAAGGGATTTAAATTATCTCCAGTAATATAGGTTATGCATTTGTTAGGGAGAAAGTTTTGCTTAATTGATTCTAATTTGATTCTATGTTCTAAGCAGACCCTTTTAATGAATGAGATATCCCGCTTGATATCAAGCAACTGCTTAAATAAAAACACATTAGAATTAAAAGGATCACTAAGGACAGTTAGCATATCTCTGGATATGCCCTTGATGTCAGGCATGTTCATCCTCTCAGGGCTCATTGTCCAGGAACTAGAGCTGCTTAGTTTGCTGGGGGAACCCCTAGACTCTTCTAGAAATCTGACTTCACCGATTTTCCCTTGAGAGTTATCCCCCCCCCCCACAGACCCATCTTTGTTCCATCAAGTTATCTCTATTGAGACTCCTGTTGGCAGTAGGTGATTTAGCATCTGCTGTCAAAGTGAGAACAGTATAATTATGTATTATGTCTACTTTACTTTCATTACTTTCTTTGTCTTGGTTTTCTAACTGCAGTGATTCTCTCATGCTTCTAACCTCAGAATCCAACACAGACAGATTATGAAAGATCTCAGAGAAGTAAATAGTTACATTAGCAAACCACCCTATATCAGTGTCTTGATTTTTGGGGCCAATATGTCTGGCACATACCTATCTGTTACCATTATGTTTGATAAAAACATATCCCTTTCAACTACAGGTGTATTTTCAGTGAAATTAGCATGCTTAATGGGACCAGGGTTTGACCGTTTGCCAGGTGTGCTAAAAAAATTGTGGATATCTCCATTATCTCCATTAGGTGTAGATACATGAAGATACATGTAGATACATATAAAACTGAAGCCCTTTTCCCAAAGAACTGCTTATTTATGGTATTTATTAGTGTTTTTCCTGGTATTTTTGGTTCTTAGTTTACCTCTGTTGTATGTTTTGTTTTGAATTTTATCTAAGACTTTCATAGCAGGTATTTTCAATGAAAGAGGTCCTTTAGTTTTAGATTTACACCCCCCCACTACCATACCAGTTCCCCCCACCCAGTGTGCTGTTATCATCATGGCCCTTATCCTTGATGCGAGTAATGGCAGGCATATTAATCTATGGTATGCAATAATAATATTACAATAAATTTTAGGATCGAATTCAACAATGAACAGAGCTAAAACAAAACAAATTAACCAGTTGTGACTCTACTGCAATATTAGTCTATTTTGTTTTTCCTTTCACCATTGTTGATAGAGTCAGTCGAAGTGAGTAGATTAGTAGTGCTCTTAATAAACAAGTTTGAGATTACCAGATGTTAGCTGTATCCAATTCTAAGAGCTAGTAACCACAAGTTACCACAAATGGCAAGTGCTGCAGAGTCAATCAGCCTTCAGGTCATAAAAGTTCCAAGTTCCAGTACTGCTTCAAATAAACTCCAAGCCCAGGACCAGACCCAAACGATTTGCTCAATTCTTATACTTCTTGTGTTTCTTAGAGCATTCAGTTCCTGGGTCACATCAGGGTGATGACCACTTCCAAATGTTAATCATGGAGCAGTCATTCACTAGGTAATCACAGAGAAGAAAAAGGAAAAAAAGAAAAAAACACTCAGTGTCCCATCAGTAGCAATCAGCTCTTAGTGACTTAATGACATTAAAATCAAAACTGGGCATCTCTGTTTAAAAGTTCTTAGAATAAGTTACAGCAATAACAGTATAAAAAGTAAGAATAGATAAGCAAGTTAGTAATAAAGCTGTTAATTAATGCCCCCTTGTAACAAAATAAAACCTTTGTTTGAGGGAAAAAAGTGGGAATACAGGGTGTAATGTAAATGTAATAAGAAAATGATAAACAACCCTGGTGCTTGGTACCAGCTTAACTGCCTGTGCCTTTGAATTGCTATTGGCTTGAAAACATCACATTTTAATCTGTAGCTGCTCTTACTTGTGCTCCCCCTGTTCAGCACTTTCCAAACTCCCACAACGATAGTGCTATGTCCTGTATTGCTGTATAGCTGCAGTACTATAGCACAGTTCTTCAGTTTTCCACTGGTTCACCCGACTTATGAGATATGCGGGAGATACATGGGAGGGGTTTTAAAAGGCAGAAAAATGCTGATGCCCCAAAAAGTAACCTTTTAATGTGCCTTCAATTAAAGTCCAGGAAGGAGTTATTTGGCAGTCAGCAGTTGATCAAAAAAACAGTAAAATTAAATGTTCGTCCACAGGAAATGCTCGGGCTGAGCGCACTGAGCAACATCGATCAACTAAACTCCTTCAGCACAAACACGAGCACAAGCGTAGTTAAATAAGCAATGCAATACTGAATAATAACAGCACAATAATGGCATAAGAATGAAAAAAAAAAAAAGAAAGTTGAACGGGAACCACAAAGTAACCTAACTAGTTTCAGAAACAGCAAGCTGAAGCTCTCCCAGCAGCCAGCCAGCCAGCCATCAGGCCATTTCATCCCTTCCTTCACTCCAAAAACAGAACACGGGAGTTCCATTTTTATAATCTCGGTTCCAAGCACAAACTCACATCAGAGGGCTCCAAGTCTCCCCCTATGCAACACCAACTGCCACATTACACTAGGAAACTGCAACCCCCCCAACCCACAAAATAGAACAGCCCCCCCTTCCCAAGTCAGCCATGCAAACATCAGGACACTTTAGTTTTACAGTTTCTCTTCCACCACCTTTCAAACTCCTGGCTTCCCCAAACAACAACTAAAAAAATGCCCCCTTTCTCCATCCTTTCCAGTATGTGAGGTATGCAGAGTCTGAACCAGGCCCAGTAGAGGTGCAGGAGAGGTAAAAGAAAAAAAATATACATAGCTCCCCCACAGCCAGACAGTTATCAGGCTATTTCAACCCTCCTCTCACTCCACAAACAGAACACAGTAGTTTCATTTTTAAAATCACAGGCCAAAGCACAAAACCACATCAGAGGGCTCCAAGTCTCCCCCATGCAACACCAACTGCTCCATTACATCAGGCAACAGCAACACCCCAGCTCCCCGACCCACCACCACCCAGCAGCCAGCACACAAAATACAACAGCCAGCACAGCCCTTCCAAGTCATACAGTTAAACTGTCTCCCAGTACAAACCCTTTTCAAACCTCTGGCTTCCCCAAACAATTGTAAAAAAATATCCCTCACAAAATACAACACAACAGCACAGTGCGAGTTAACGCCCACCCTCCTTTCCTTCCCCAAGCCAGCCATCCAAACATCTCAGTACACTTTAGTTATTGTAAGTTAAACTCGAGTCCTCCCACCCCTTTCAGTCAAGCAGCAGCCCTGGCTTCTCCAACCAAACAACAACTGTAAAAATGCACCCTTTCTCCTTACCAGTACAGTACATGATGCTGCTGGTGCAGGATAGGAAAGGTCTCGGTTCGATTATTGGAACAGCTGTTGTTGAGGTCTGGATTGCAAATGCAGTTTGCATAGAGCCTGGAAGGAGATGGTTGGGGTTGGCCTCAATGACTCCTAGTCTTGTCTGTGGCTCCTCCCCTCAGATCTGGCCCACCAGGACAGCAGGGTTCTGGGTCAGCAACTCAGCGGTGGAGGGCTGATTGTCCCAAAACTCAAAAAAGAAATTGGAGGGTAAACCCCACATCAGGCAGGCTGCACGTCAGCAAATGAAGCAAGGAAGAAAGATTCTGAATCACAACACTAGTCTTCTTGGCAAATAAAGATAAACTGGTCTTGTGTCCATGCTTCTTTATTGCCGGAACAAACACTCGATGGGCATCCTGATTGGTTGTTGAATCAGAGCTTTCATTGGCTCATGCTATCTCACTTCGGATTTCCTCTTTCTAGATTGGTCCCCTACTCCCCTTTACTTCTTTTTAAGTTCCCTCATTGGCTGCTTCCTGAATCTGCAAGCCTGGCTTAGCTCCATGATAATGTGTGCCCACCCGAACCCGTGCAGCGCGAGTTTTCAAATTATGCTCGGGGGAGTCAGGGCTTGATAGAAGGACATCTGTGGCAGACGCAAAAAATTTTTTAGAGCTCTCATGCTGTATGTAGTGCACACTAGATGAGGATGGCAATGGGGACTAGCTGGAGCACCGGGGCATGAACTGGGGCACAGTATTTTTTCACCAGGGCATGTGCCCTGGTGTGCCCCAGTGTAGCACCGCTACTAACTGTGTATCGGGAATAAATTCTGGGTAGAAAAAAAAAGTGAGATTAGCACTATACTCCCCTCGCTGTAAATTTTTCGAAGGATTCTGCAACTCCTTGCAGCTCAGTGGCTCAATAGCTCCTTAAGGCTCAGCAGCCCCTTGTAGTTCCTTTCAATCACTCTCGTCACTCAGTTGTGATCACCAGTACTTCTGGTCTGAAATGCAAACACACAGAGCTTCTCCACTGAATCCTCCACTCTCCGCTGTCGAAACAGGACAGGAGCGCTAAAGTGTTCTACATCTCTTCAACCCTCCTCAGGGCGGCTTGACTTCTGCAGTCTCTGGGGCTCATCCACTGCTTGGACTCCTCTCAGTTGGGCTGCAGGGGGACAAACAACAGAGGCAGAATGGACACCAGGTACAAAGGGTGAACAAGAAAATCTGGAAAGAGCAGTAAGTAATACAATTAACAAATGAGGCAACAGTGGAATACCTGTTCTAAAAACAATAAAAGCTTCTTACTGCTCCTGCTGCTGTGTTTTTTTTCCACAAGCACATGGCATATGGCCATATTGGCAACCATCAGATACGTGTATGGTTTCACTGCACCATTGATGTGGCCACTATAAGTCATTGGCAATTAAACCCTTTTGTCATGCAGGATTTTGTGACATATCATTACTGCAAGTTACTGTGCTTCATTGTGGCTGACTCCACCATATATATATATATATATTTATATATATATATATATATTAATTTAACTTAAACTCTGGTCAGAGTCACAATGACTGCTAAGACATTGGTCTGACAAGGGAATTAGAATTAATGTGTCGACTGGATTGCACTGCATTGATTTTTTAGCATCTGTATTAACACTGTCCTGCCTACCATTATCATCAGTTTGGGGAATGTATTGTGTGCACAGTGAGTAAAAGGTTTACAATTCAAATGGACTCAACAAAATAAATGAACAAATTGCTTGCTGAATCTTGGCAAATCAGTTTCAGCTTCAGCCTTTTCTTGCTGCAATTACAGCAGTAAGTAGCCACAGTAGTCAGTTTCTCTTTGTTGGTAGTGGGTATGAGAGTGTTGACATTAAAAGAAAAATGACATTTGACTCCAGCTGCTGCTGTCGACCTCTGTTGTAAAGTTTTTTTTGTTAAATGAGTAATTTTTAGCCAGTAAAAAAGGAAACTTTTCTGTCAAGATTTCACAGAGTGTGGAGTCACCAGAGATATTATATACAGTATAGTGAAAGCAGATTTGGCAGAGAAACTAAGTCATACACTGCATCTTCAGTTTTGCATTGTTTTTGTTGTCTGCTCTTCCACTTTACAGGAACCTGTTTGGCAAACCAGGGGACTGATCATGAAGGAGAAAAAACAGGGTGAATGACTAACTGATTGATAGTTATTTTGTATGCAGTGTATAATTCATTTGTCGAGAGTCAACTTGCAACGCATTCATTTCTTTTCTTGAATCCATTGGAACTGGAAACAATTTACACACTGCACACATAACACACTTCCAAAACTGATGATAATGGTAAGTGGGACAGTATTTATACAGATCATTTTACTCACTTTCTCCTTTGGGTTTTATACTGAACCGAATTACTTCTATACAACAATTAACAGGATTTGGTTGTACTTAGTGTTGTGCAAAACTGGAAAATTTCACTGGGCAAAATATTTCATGGAATTTGTGCATTTTGCAAAATATTTCAGTGAGCAAAATGTAAAAATTTCATCAGTTTGGCAGGTGAAATTTCACCCTAGAACTGCTGAAATTTGCCACTCGCAGGGGAAATTTCACCACCCACATGTGAAATTTCTCAACTTCACCACTGGCCCAAAATCTTTCAATAATAAACCAATCCTTTCCCCTGTCCATGGTGTCTAGTGATCCCTCACAGCCAATCACAAGCTGAATTCAAATCAAGAACCCCGCAGTCACTCTAAGCCCCGGATCCCAATCTTTAAAAAAAAAAATCCCTCCCACGTCCCTGGTGTCTAGTGGTCCCTCCCCCAGCTGATCACCAGCTGAATTCAAATCAAGAACTTTCCCTACCCCTTGAGTCACCCTGAGCCCTGGCCCCAATCCCCTTCCCTGTGCCTGGTGTCTAGTGGAACCTCCACCCCAACCCTGTCATAAGTCAGAGCCCACCCTGCTACCCCCCAGTACCCTGATCGGGCCACCAGCACAGCCCTCCACTCACCTCCATGACTCACAGCCTGTCTGAGCACTCAATGAATGAGTGCATGCATACCATTCTCATTCACTGAGTGCCCAGACGGGCTGCCAGTCATGGAGGTGAGTGGAGGGCTGTGTCGATGGCCCGACTGGGGTACTGGGGGGAGGGGGGCTCTGACATAAGACAGGGAGGAGGGGTGAGGGGTCCACTAGACACCAGGGATAGGGGAGGGGATATTTTTACAAAGATTGGGGGCTTGGGCTCAAGGTGATTTGGGGGAACGGAGGGTTCTTGAAGATTTTAATTTGGCAGGGGATTGGTCAGGGGGACCACTGCACACCAGGGACATGGAAGGGGATTGTTTTTTTTTTTTTCAAAAGATTGGGGTCTGGGGCTCAGGGGACCACTAGACACCAGAGATGGGCATATCACCCATATGCAGACGTGGGCAAAATTGCCGGTGAAATTTCACAATTTCACTGCAAGTTTCTGAAATATTTTGCATGGCAAAATTGCCAATTTTGGGACAATTTCACCAGAGAAATAAAATTTCACGACATCTCTTATTGTACTATGAAATACCCGCTAATCAGTTAGTCAGCCTCCCTGTTTTTCTCCTTCATGATCAGTTCCCTGGGTTCCCAAACAGGTTCCTGTAAAGCAAAGAGTAGACAACAAAAATAATTAAAAACTGAATATGTAGTGTATGATTTAATTTATCTGCCAAGCCCTTTACTCTGCTTTTCACTACATCATATATAATATCATCTGCAGCTCCACAGTCTGTGAAATCTTGCCAAAATAATTCCCCTTTTCACTGGTTGGAAATGACTCATTCAGTGAAAAAAAATTAACAACAGAAGTCCACAGCAGCAGCAGGAGTCAAATGACATTTTTCTTTTGATGCCAACATTATCATACCCACTGCTGACAAAGAGAAACTGACTCTGCGGCTACTTACTGCTTGTGCCCTGGCTTGAAAAGGAACGGACCTCCCCAGTGGGTGGATGGACGGATGATCATGAGGGTCAGGTCTCCTGAAGCCCTCCCTCCATGGATCCCCTCTCAGAATCTTCATGCCCTGGCTTGAAAAGGAATGGACACCCCCAGTGGGCAGATGGACTGATGGTCATGAGGGCCAGGTCTCCTGAAGCCCTCCCTCCACGGATCCCCCTCTTAGGTATGCTAAGCAGTGAAAGAAATATCACAAACTACTTGGCCACCTAGGAGCTGCTAGCAAGTGCTGCATTTTTAAGCAGAGGAGTGACTTGGCACCTTTTTGCTTCAAAATGATTTTGGACTGTTGAACTGAAATTTAACTCATTGCTTCTCGGCACATCAGTAGTGATAGTCTCCATACCACAAAATGCCTGCAATCTGTACCTGCCTTTATTTGCCATAATGTGCCTGCAGGAATTGCATAAGTAAAGATCTTTGCTTAAACCTAATGGGACATTGCTTAAACCTAAGGGACATTGCTTAAACTGTTTTGGTGCCTGTTTCGAACCAGTGGGGTGCACAAAAGGGTTCACAGATAGTAGTGTGCATTTGAAACTGTAGTTATATTTTTTCTCCTGCCTGAATCTTCACTCAAGTTGCTAAATTGTGGACTAGGCTTGCACATTTAATTAAATGTGCACCTTTAACAGTACTTGAGCTGCTTAACTTGTAATTAAGGTTTTTTACATCAAACTAACTCTGACCTTTGTTTCTAAAAAAAAAAAAAATAGAGTTGAGCTGCACCTCTTTACTCAGTCTGAATTTCCCCTGCCCAAACTGCTGCTCCAATCTATAACCTCACCTTTCTTTCACCTCCTCCCATTTTCAAACAAACAATAGACCCTTACCTCCTTACAATGATCCTCTCTCTGCTCTCTCCCCTCAGAATCTTTGTGCCCTGGCTTGAAAAGGAACGACCCCCCCAGTGGGCGGACGAACGAACGGTCATGAGGGCCAAGTCTCCTGAAGCCCTCCCTCCACGGATTCCCTCTCAGGTATGCTAAGTGGTGAAAGAAACACCACAAACTACTCAACCACCTAGGAGCTGTTAGCAAGTGCTGCATTTTTAAGCAGAGGAGACCCTGCCGCCCCCACCACCACCCTTGGTTGGCTCTCCTTTATATATGGGTGGGTGTGAGTGTAGAACCAATCAGCTCACTTCTCCATTTGCAGATTATAGCCTTTAGCCACTTGAGGCAGTACTGCAATCCTTTCCTATTATTTATAAACTCTTGTACCCTGCATAACCTTTATCTCTCAGACCAAACTATATCCCTGTGTTCATCACAGGTTTGTGTCTCCCTACTCTTCTAAACCCTCGCACCTGTACCATAAATTGTGCAATCGATAACGAATACTTGTTGGCATGTCCCACACTGAGAGTGATCTGGTTTAATTTCTATTAAACTTTACAGCCCTTTTCACACTCTCACGCCTTGCAAACATCCTCATCTAAACCTTCCTTTCTGATTACTTATCTGGTCTCACTGTGACTCTCCCTATCTACTTATCACACTTCTGCTTTGTACCCTCTCCTGGACCTCCTTTAGCATCAACAATAATGCTAGGGACTGTCATGTATCGCAAAATTACTTTAATTTCACATACCTCCTTGTCCTAAAAGGTTATGAGAGTGGACCTCACCCCTCTCCTTCTACATAGGGGTCTCTTCTACATGGCCGCAGCAGTTGCTCCAACATATCGCAATGGTCCTCTACACTATACCTCTTTTGTGCACCAGAAACTGTGGTACCTTATCCTCATTGCCCTATTACTCTCCGAAGATGTTGAGACAAATCCTGGTCCTAGCTCCCACTACTTCTGAGCTGACTTTCTGAGTCATGACTTTAAAGGACTATGCATTACTCATCATAACATTAGGAGCCTTCTGTGAAACCAGCTGGAACTTGAGGAGTGGGTTGCCATCTACAAGCCTGACCTACTCTGCCTATCAGAGACCTGGTTGAAACCCACAGTCACTGACTCCTCCTACCTATTAGCCATTTACAACCTTATCCGGAGAGACAGAACCTCTTCAAAAAAGGGGGGTGGTGTTGTCATCTATTATAAAGTAAATTTAAATATATCTGTCCTCACCACACCTGACCTCCCCCACTCTAAGTCACTACATGCAATACTTTCCTTGGATACAAAAAAAAACTGCATATTGTATGTGCCTATAATCCCCCTAGCAGTGGCCTCACTGGTCTCGTGGAGCTACTAGAACAGACATCACTGTTGGTTGGGTCAAATGAAATGATTAACATGGGTGATATCAACCTAAATTTGCTGGAAAACTGCCAAACCAACCTTCAGTCACAAACAGTGGTACATAAGTTACATCAACTGATTACTGAACCCACTAGATCAGCCATACACACACACTCTAGTACTCTGATTGGGCCCTAACAAATCGGCCTGAACACAGACATACTGCTGGCATACTTGCTGATGCACTCACAGACCATTCCCCTATTTTTTGCATATGGTCTCTGGCCCCCACAAACCCTACCCCACCTCCAAAGTTTATCATCTTTAGGAAATTCTCAAGTTTTGATCCAGCACACTTTCTAAATGATGTCTCTAAAATTGACTTTCACAAAATATACAGAGGTAAAGATGCCCAGACAGCCCTATATTTCTTCCTTTATGAATTCCTGCTTCTCCACAATATCCATACCCCTTACTCTACATGTAGAGTGAAAGGAAGACAAATGAGATGGTTAAAAAAGGACCTTCTCTCCAAACTCGAAATAAGGGACAAGATCGGGAAACATTTCAAGCTCTCAGATCTTCCTGCTGATTTTGACCTCTATAGGGCACAGCGTAAAGATTATAAAAAGCATATACGACTTGCCAAAAGCAAATATTGTAAAAACCTTCTCACTAATGCAACAGGAGAGCCTAGAAAATTCTGGACACACATTAGGTCCTTTTTGGGTACTACTCAGTCCCCTACTCCAAATGACATGATTCTAGGATTCTAGACGGGATCCACTGTAATGATCTGTGGACAGTTGCAAATTTCTTCAACAAACAATTCTATGACCTGACCAATTACACCTCGGCCTTTCCCACTATGCAACCTTTAGGTTTACACTCTGAACCACACATGGATTCGCCAAAACAATCTTTTCACTTCAAAGCCATCTCCAAGGCAGAGGTACTAAAACTCCTAAACTCTATCCCAGAAAACACTAGTACTGGCTCTGATGGGATTGAACCAAGACTGTTGAAGATAGCCTCCCCATTTATAGCCTCTCCTCCCACCCACATCTTTACCTTATCCCTCTGTCAGAGCCATGTTTCCAATATCTGGAAAATTTCCAGAATCACTCCTGTATTCAAGAAAGGTGACTCAAATGACCCTTCCTACTACAGACCCATTGCAATATTATCCGTGCTAAGCAAAATTCTTGAGAAGATCATTGCTACTCAAACCACTGCTTTTCTTCACAAAAACAATCTTCTCTCCCCAGTCCAACATGGCTTCCACAAGGGCCATAGCACCACCACGGCCCTGCTTAAATTCACCACTGACACCTTGTCTGCCATGGACGCAGGCCTTCTCACAGGAGCAGTTTTTATAGATATGACCAAAGCATTTGATCTTGTTGACCACCCCATTCTCCTCGATACACTAAAGTCCATTGGTTTCTCAGTGGGTGTTGTGGACTGGTTCAGTAATTATTTGTCAAACCGAGCCCAATTTGTGAAATACGCTTCCACCCTCTCAGACCAAGCCATTATAAACATTGGGGCTCATCAGGGTTCAATTTTAGGGCCCCTTCTCTTCTCAATTTATATCAACAGCATCACCCTAGACCTCTCCTCCTGTTCATCCCTCCTGTAAGCGAATGATATTGTTCTATATGCTAGCTCCAAAAATCTGACTGACTTAAACTCATACCTTTCCTCTGACCTCAAGAAAACCCCAAACTGGCTCTCTGATCACAAACTGGTCCTCAATGCAGCAAAAACCCAAGTAATGCTGTTTGGGTCTGTCACCAAACTAGAAGCATGCAATAATATCATCTCGGTCTCCTGCCCTGGTTCCCCTCCCATAAATTCAGTTACCTCATTCAAATATCTTGGAGTTGTTCTTGATCAGTCTCTTATCTTTGATCCCCATGTCAAATTCACTTTTAAGTCAGTAAACTCAAAACTAGGCATTGCCTATACAGCAAGCTATACACTTACCTCATCCACCAGGCTGGCTATTGCCTGCAGCATCCTTTTGCCAGCACTGACCTATGCAGTAGTCATGTAGGTGGCCATAGCTAAGTTGTCACTGTGTGCCTGGGACAACACTTACAATAATATCTGCCGCTATGCTGCCTCATCCCCCAGGCTTGAACACCACTGCAATCTCTATTCAGGCCTAAACTGGCTGTCACCCACTGCACTGAGACTCTACTCAGTTGACTCCCTGGTAGACAATGTTATCAGGGCACAATCTCCTGATAGTCTTGCTAGGCTATTGTCCCCCCAAACACCTTCCTATGGCCTACGCTCCACTGAAAAGTCCCTGTTGCAGGTGTCTAGGTGAAAAACTTCAAAAGGCTCCCAAGCTTTCTCCCACTATGCCCCACAGCAGTAGAACACCCTGCCATTAACACTTCACCAAGAATTTGCCCATGCACTCTTTAAAAAAGGGCTCCATACCAGTCTACTTGTCTCAAACTCCTGCACCTGTTTTCAACCCCCTTGATCTCTTCACCTCTGGTGGTTCCACTACAATATGCATCATAATGAATAACTGCATTTCCTGTGTTGGGAGGTCTAAACCTCACTTTCAGATTCTTGACAATGTTGGGAATGCAAGTAATCACAGACACATTGCATTAGAGTAATAAACAAGTTTATTACTACCAAGGGATAAATCACAGTTGCCCTAAGCAGTTCTTACCAATACGAACTGGGAGCCAGTGCTAAGCATTCCCTACACCTCGAGGTTTCTCTGTGTCTCTTGGGGTCTCTCGGGTCTCCAAGGTGTAAGGCTTGTGCATTACATTATATACCTATGATAATTACTATGGTTACCAAAAGATAGAAACATTTCTAGTTACAGAGATGAGCCCTATTGGCTAAATTAGAGGTGGCTCCATGGTCCAAGATAACATTATACAATTCTATAAAGTCATCAGTTTGAGAACAAAAGAGTTCTTATACAGAGTCTTACATAACTCAGTGTAGTGGTACAAATCACCAAAAGATGGCAATGCCATCTTACATATTATAATTACTCCAAAGACACAGGTGTCTTGGCATCTTACAAGTAAGAAATACACAGAAAATACATGGTAGAATATATGTATTAGCAAACAAAGTGTATTACAACAATATGCATTCATATCCTGACATCTACTCTTGTATGGTAGATGCCCTTAGCCGTAAATGTTAGTATGACATACCTAAATGCTAGCTGTCTATGGTGTACCTCTGAGGGTACCAATTAGGGTGCAGGGACCTAGTGTGACATTTCCCCCTTGTTGCCTCAAAGGGCAACACAGGCAGATGTCTAGGGAAAGGACAGGAGCAGTGGTTGTTTACAAGCCCGACGTGCAAACCTTGTAAAGGAACTCAAGCTGCTCACGGTGGTGGCATAATGTGTGCCGTAGGCAGCAGAGCATAATAATCAAAATGAAAATTAAAAATGCTTGTATAATAACAAAACCTTTAAAAGTAACTTCTAACCAGGTGTTAGTTAACGCGTTATTCATATCTCCATCATTGATCAAGGCGAGGACAGCTTCATTGGCTTTGGTCATATTATTGCTGATGTGGATGAGGTGTGTGTCCTTCCTGTCTAAAAGTGATTTCAATGTAAGTGTGAGAGGGACTATGTGTACATTAAAGTATGGCAAGTATTCTGACAGTGTGAGTAGATAATCAGGGTTACCATTAATAATATCTGCATCGAGAAGGGGGATGGGGGTTATAACAGTATGTCCAATAACAGTCTTCTGGTGGGGAATAAAACAAAAACTGGGGTAATCAATAGCACAGGTAACAGATCCATATGTGTAAGATTTATAATTCATGACCACGCAGTACTCACCATCGTAATTATACTGTGAGTGCACAGTAGGCAGTCTCCTCTTTTGCAACTGGACAGGGCCAGTGTAGGTCATCTTCGAAATCCATGTTGACAGGCGATGAACTTCCTCACGATAGGATTGGTAGAGCTTATCCGGAGCCAAAGTTGAGTCAAAGGAGTCGGTGCCATTTGCGGTGATGTCATCATCCATAGTGAAAGTCAATCAATGCTGTCTGGAGGTAACCACAAACAGGTTGAATAACATCAAATACATCACATCGGCACAAGTAAATATATTGCTTTTTCACACAGCAGTCTGTGTGCAGAGCCACCCAGGCATCCAGGAAAGGATGGTAAACCAGTAGAGGTGGTAGATCCAGGTGTTCTCTGTAGATGTCTTCATCCAAATGCCCAATGGATTGGACCAGTGCAAGCTTGTCGAACAAAGCTGTAGTGGGATCAAAGCGTGGTAAGGAGACGGTGAAAGAAACAAACATGGTATCTGTTATGGAACACTTCTTAGCAGCAAAACAAGGACCAGTATTAGGGTGTCTGGTCACACACCCCAAATTCCTAGCTGTGGAGAGAGGAATGGTTAAAGTCTGTTGCATACACATGGAAAAACAGCTAGTGGTTTTACATCTTGGACAATACCATTTGGAGATACATCTATCATATATAATGTCAGGTATTCTTCCAGATTCTAGATCACGGAAGAGGTTATTGATGGTAGTGATGATGTAGGAGTCATAAGCAGAGCAGAGTATCTCTCTAGCAATGTATTGTTTATCTGCTTCTTTGTTGTTCTGTTGTATGAGTGTGTTGATCTTATCTTTAGAATCAGTGAATGCCTTAGCAATGTCGTACATGTTGCATACAGTGTATCTTTCTTCCTGACTAAGGCCATCCACACCATGCAATAATGGGGGTAGTATGTTGTTGACCAAACCAGTGGAGAATTTGGCAGAATGACTTTTGATAGCAGCAATGTCTGCTTTGTTCCAGATAGACATAGCCGTACCAAAAAGGCCTGTGACAGTACCTGTTGCACCTGTAACATCAGAACTGTCAACTTCATGTCTGTTACGTTTACGAGCTAGATTATCAGGAGAGGGCTTCCTCCTGAAGTTGCCTCTATGTTCAGTAGAATGGACCCTGGTAATAGGATCTTGTGTACCAATCTGGAATGCAGCTAAACTATCAAGCAGTAATGTTCTATAAAATGCTGATGTATTAGTATTATGACACATACCACACTCTTTCATATTCCAGTAAGTAAGATTAAACAAAACAGGTATATGCATAAACTGTAAGTTATTAATCAAAGAACCTGGGAGGGCAGTGGCTGTTAGACCAATATGGGGACCAGGGGTATGCTTTGGACATTCCAAAAGCTGCTTGTCAGTGGGTGGTAACACAGAGAGTTACATGGCTGCAGAAGCCATGTGGTGTATAGCACAGAATTTCTGAGCAGAATCTCTGGACAAAGAATTACAGTAAGAAGGATCTATTAAGGCAGTTATGTCGTACAAACCAGAATGTCTTAATGCAGTTTGCAACAAGGAAAGTGAACTGTTTGGGGATAATTTAGCATTGGGCTAACCTTGGAAAGTTCCTTTGGAGAGTTTGGCCACAGGGAAACTTTGTCCTTGTGATGTGGTTTGCCACTCAATTTGAAGGGTAGATTTATCAGGAGCAACAACCGAGGAAGTGAGGTAAGCATCGGAACCTTCCTGGACAGTGATCATACTATCTGATATATTGATGGATACTCCCTCTGGAGGAGGTGCTGGAGGATCAAGGTGTTGTAGGAGATCTGGTACCATGCTTTGGACGCAGGGGATAACTCCTGAGAGGAGGAAATAATGGTACAAGATAGGCATCTTGTCAGTGTATCTGAAAAGGAAGATCAAAGATTAGTATGTTAGTACTATTCCACCCAATGGGGTGAGGAAAAGAAATTTAAGCTCCTTTATACAGTTTTAGCCGGTTTGCATGTAACCATTTGTCAGTCAATTTGTTGTTGTGGAGGAGTCTAACTTGATAGACTGCCGGATTGAGCTTGTTGACAATAGGGTATGGGCCTTCCCACTTGTTGGAGAAGGAGTGGGTGGGATGTGCAAATCGAATTACCATTACCTGATCTCCAACTTGCCAATCCACTTCTTGTGTGTGTTTGTCAGACTGTATTTTGGATTGTTGCTGGACCTTGCCCATGCAGTTGGCAGCATACAAGTATGTGTGTATGAGGTCTTTCCTAAGTTTTTCCACATATTGGTCCACAAACACACGGTCTGCAGTGGGGGTGTGCAGGTCAAACAACAGCTGTTCAGGTAATCTCATCTGTCTACCAGTCATTACCTCAAAGGGTGTGAGCTGGGTGGTGGCTGAGGGTGTCCCCCTAATTGCCATAAGGAGTAACGGCAATAGGGAATCCCAGGTTTTGGGATTGTCCTCAATGAATTTGGAAAGCATTTGCTTAATCCATCCGTTGGCTCTCTCTACTTGACCTGAGGATTGAGGGTGGTAAGGTATGTGGAACTTCTGTTGAACTCTTTCATCAACTCACCTGTAAAATGGGTTCATTTGTCAGAGTCTACCTTGAGAGGTAGCCCCCACCTGGAGAAAATCTGTTCCACCAGGATTTTGGCAGTAGTTTTTGCTGTACATGTCTTAGAAGGAAAAGCTTCTACCCACTTAGAGAAAAGGTCAGTTACCACAAGAGCTTATTTATTATTTCTGCTCATGTTGGTCAGAGGGCCAATGAAATCAACTTGAATGGAATGCCAAGGGCCAGAATGTCTTTGTGGTAAGAGTTTGGCATTTCATTTGGTAGGGATGGGGTTGTTTTGTGCACAAATGAGACAGTTGTCTATGTATTGTGTAACATCTGTGGTGACACCAGGCCACCAGGCAGTGGTCTTGAGTCGTTGGAGGGTATTTTCTGCTCCTGGTGTTCACCAGTAGGAGTGTCATGCACTTGGTGCAAAAATTCAGGTCTTAAATGTCTGGGGACTACCCACAACTTAGCGTTGGAGTCATCTGGTTGGAACCAAATGAGCTTGTCATCTGGTGACAAGCGCAACTTATCTTCATGCCTCCGATAGGGATTGTGTGTGGGAAGTTTCTCTTCAGTACCTTTGTCAAGGAATCTGAACACCTCTTTGAGTTCAGTGTCAAGTTGCTGGGCTGCAGAGAGGTCCAAGGGGGAAAAAGGTTCAGGTTTCTTCCTAAGTGCTGCAATGTGTACAGCTGCATTAATCTCTGGATGGTCCATCATCCAGACATCCCCCCCTCGGGCCCCTTCCTTAGCAAGGGCGTCTGCTGTGTCATTGAAGACATGATAGGGGTCATGGAGAGAGTGGGCTTTAACTTTGTGTATATAGAGTTTGTGTGCAAATTTTTGTGCCAGTGAATGTATGTATATTACCAATTCCTTGTACTTCACTGGGCTGCCATCAGAGGAGAGGAAGGAGTTCTTCTGCCAGAAGGGAAGAAATTCTGTAAGGGAACAACAAACCCAGTTAGAGTCTGTAAAGATGATGGTATCCTCAGTTCCATGCTGGATGAACTCGAGGGCACAGGCCACTGCTGCCATCTCTGCATATTGTGATGATGTTACACTACGGCGCTTAGATATTTTGACAGTGTTCCCATGAGGGTAAATCACCAAAATGCCCATCCCTGCAATTTGTTCTCCCTGATAGTAGGATGCTGAACCATCAGTAAAGACACGGCACAAAGAAGTGTTATCAAGTATTTGTGGCATGGCAGGGAGGAAAGGACCTGGATCAGGAAGGTCAGGTGACTGTAGTGTACAGCCATGGGGTTCTCCCTGGAAAAGGAGGCCATGAGCTAACATAGATGGAACTTTAGTTGGTTGTACCTGTATGTCTCTGTCCTGGAGAAGAAGTGACCAGTGCATCAGTCTAGTGTTAGAGACTGACCCATCCTTCACCCTATCCGAGAGCAGAAAGGTGGTTGGGGTGTGGTTGGTGTTAATGATCAGTGGTGAGTACCCAATGACATACAGGAAGTGCTTGACTGCCCAGTAGGTGGCCAGAAGGTTCCTTTCACAAAGGCCATACTTCTGTTCCACTGGGGTCAAGAGCTGTGAAGCATATGCAATGGGTCTCAAGGTGCCATGCACCTTCTGGGCCAGCACTGCTGACATGGCAATGTCAGAGGTGGCACATTCCAGATGAAATGGTAGTGCTGGATTGGGGTTGACCAGTGCTGGGGCAGAGGCCAAGGCCTGCTTCAGTACCATCACAGCCTGGGTGTGTATAGGGCCCCAAGTCCATGGTACATCCTTTTTGAGTAGTTCATAGAGAGGAGCAGCTATCTGAGCAAAATCACAAATAAAATCTCTCAAATAGTTTACCATACCTAGAAACCTTCAAAGAGTTGCCACACTGGTAGGTAATGGCAAGTCTTGCAATCCCTGTACCTTCTTTCAGGTAGGGCTTCGACCTTGGTCAGTTATTTTCAGACCCAGAAAGAGTACTTCTTTCTGACACAGCTGTGCTTTTGCTGGATTACATTTTAGGCCTGCTTTCTGAATGAGAGTCAATAGTTCATCCAAGAGATCCAAATGTTGTTCCTGTGTGGCTGTTGCCAGCAACAGGTCATCCACATATTGTAAGAGACATTGGGGAGTAGAGAAACTCTCGAGGGCATTCATCATGTGGAGATGGAATAGGGATGGACTGTTATGGAATCCTTGTGGCAAGCAAGTCCACGTGTACTGTCTTCCTTCAAAGGTGAAGGCAAACTTATATTGACTCTTAAGGGCCAATGGCAATGACCAAAAACCATTGGAGATGTCCAGAGCACTGAACCATTTCAAGTCAGGGGTCAGAAGTTGTAGCACATCTGGTGCTGATGCCACAGTTGGGGAACAACTGGGGGTGACCTGATTCAGTTTCCTGTAGTCAATAGTAAGTCTCCAGGCGCTTCTGGGTTTCTTCACGGGGCCATACTGGGGAGTTGGCAGTGGAAACACAAGTTCTGATTACTCCTTGCTTGAGGAGTGACTTGATCATTTCTCTGAGGGAAGGCAAGGCCTCAGCTGGGAAAGGATATTGCCTTTGCCTCTCATGTGCTGGGCCTGGCACTTCAATGACGTTGTGCATTCTACCACAGTCATGCTTGTTGACTGCAAACGCTTCCAAATGTCATTGCAGAATAGGTAGGAGCTTCGGGAAAAGTTCATGATTCTTGAACAAATCTATGACATCATACTCTTTGTCATTGCCAGATATCGTTGCCACAACATGTGAATCAGGAATCAAAATGGTATGATATTGACTCTGAATCTGTATCAGTAGCATGTTAGCTAAGTCCACCACACAGCCGTGCAGTGCAAGGAAGTCAATCCCTATAATACTAGGATGATCATGCAGTACCATTAGTTGGAAAGTGTGTGAGGCCTTTAAATGGCCTAGCTCCACCGGTAAGGGTAGAGAACGATATGCAGGGAGCCTAGTACTGTCAACTCCTGACTTGTTGGTCCTCCATCCGGTGGACCAAGGGGATATGTCCCGGTGTTCATCATGTAGCATAGATACAGCTGCACCTGTATCTAACAAAACTACTAGTAGGCGGCCCCCGACCTCAGCCTTGGTGCAGGGCCTTCCGTTTGTATCCAAGACTAGCTTTTATACAATCCAGTCTCTGGGTCCTGTAATTGTCAATCTGTACTGCTGGAAGCATGCAGAGGTTGGGCCTAGCTCATGTGAATCACTTCACCATGTTGCACTGATGCTATATAGGAGGAGTTTCTGGGTTCAGACCTGTATGGGCCTGAGAGCCTGTACTGCCGGTGTCCCCATGGCTGGTTGGGGCCTGGGATGCCGGTTGTACCTCTGCAAGTGCCTGTGTGGGAACAGCATCTGCCACAGAGTGCACTTGTCCCAGGAGCTCTCGAAATTTCTGATTCTCTTCAGCTATCTCCCTATATGAAGGACCCATTCTCTGTTGTTGTTGTGGTTTACCTCTACCCTTATGCTTCCTGTTCTTATGCCAATTCCGGTTCCCACCCCACTGCTGTTGTTGTTGTGGTTGTTATTGATGGGCCTGTTGGGGGTGTTGATTATCAGCTGGAGGGGCTTGCTGATGTTGGGCCTGTTGGCATTGAGCCTGCCCTTCCACTGTGTAGTGTGTCATGGCCTCCGGGACAGATTCCACTGCAGCTACCATTTTGGAACCGGAGCCCAGATCACGGATATAGAGTTGATACACTCTCTCGGTTTTCCGAAGGATGTCGGCAAACCTATCCATATTAGGGTAGGTGGTTGGCTCTACCTTTTCTCTTACTGCTGGAATCATGTTCCTAAGGAGCAGGGTCTTATATTCAATAAGATCTATATCAGCAGCTTCTTGTGCCAGGTGCTTTCCTGCTCGGTAGGCCATCCAAAGTCTCTGGTGGTAAGTCGCTGGACTTTCTTTTGTATTCTGCTTCACAGCATATGCAAGCATCACTCCTACTACACCTGGGCTGTGAGCAGAAATGAGCTTGGCTGCAACCTCATCAAAGGTTGCGTTCCCATCCTGGTGAACAGCATTGGGGAGTTTGGCCCACAAACCAGGATCAATGGGCTGGCGTAGTATTTGGACCTGATATTCTGCAGCGAGGCTAAGCATCTCGGATTTAGAACGCACCTTCTCCAAGTGACAGCTGAGGTTGTCGGACAGATTCATCTGACCAATGCTGTCAGCAATTTGCTGAACAGAGTAGGCCATTTGTAGGGGATTAGTGGGTCTATCAGGCAAAGGTAGATTGTCTTGAGCACCATCCAGGGCAGTACGAGCTGCAGCTTCAGCCGCAGTGCGGACAATCCCTTCCTGAGTGCCAGCCTCTTGCAGAAGCTGCCTAATCTGGGTTTTAATAGCCTGTTTATTCCTCTCAGGAAGAGGTACATTGCCTATTGCAGTTTCAATCATGGTTTCTATCTCCTGCCTGTCTTCCACATTAATAACGGCTACCGGAGGTGCCGTCGGGACCAGGCTTTGGCCTGCTCCCCCACATCATGGGGGCCACCATGTTGGCATCACCCATGATGAGTGTCACGATGTCTCTGACATGTGACATGGGGAGTTGGGGGCCGGGACCCGCTATGCTGTGGATGGCTGGGTGTGGTGTCTGGGCCATACTAGGGGCATGACTGGGCATTGTATTGTGAAATGTCATCATCAGATAACTCCCTCTCTGATGACGAATGAAAGGCAGGGGCTACGCCTCCCATTGCCTTAACATGTCCAGCCAGAACCTCTCACTGATGGCGCAGTGTTGCCATCTTAGTTCTACATTCATCGTGACTCACACTTGCAGCATCCATATCAACCTCATCTTGCTTTTGCTTTTGCAACACTCTATACATGGCGCTCAATTCGCGATTGTCCCTGTAAGCCACTTCTATATCATTATGTACCTGGTTTATCTCGTCCTGCAACTCATCCATTTCATCACTCAACTGAGCATTCGCAGCACTCAGCAAATCATTCATTTGCACTGCCTGACTCTTATCCTGTCTCAAACGTTCACACTCCTGCTTCAACATACATATTTCCTGTTCTCCGGCTTGAGCTGAATGATGCAATAGTGAATCCTTTTCATTTCACAGAGTTTGGAGTTCAGACTCCAAGTTCTGCTGCAGTCTAATACTTTCTGTTTCCTGCAAACCCATCTGATGCTTAAGAGATGAAATCTGCAGATCAAGGGTTCGAAACCTTGCTTCAGAGGCTTCCAAAGCAGCGTAGGGAGTCGCGACCATCAACCCTTTAGCATGACGCTTATTGGTTGATTGTCTCATCTCTGTATACTGGGTTGAAATCCCCAGTATAGGGTTGTCGGATTGACTTGTGTCCAGCACGAAGTCACCCCATCCTCCATGGGAGGCAAGAAAGTTCGAGACATCAAGTCTCAGTTCTGCGCAGATATCTGATACTGTGGCCATTGTGTGGGAGGGAACGAAAATTCAAACTGTGAAAACAGGCACCGTGCTGCGTATCGATCCACAGCACAAGTACTTTATACACAGCCGGGCTACTGTATTAGTTGCAGACTCGCAATTCAAAACTGATATGGAGTGGGTCGAGACGGCATCGACCACACCCAAAAAGTCAGCCAGACTTTGCAAGTTACTACTAACTGGTTTTAAAATGGGAGAGGTGATACAGGAATGTACACCTACTGCCCCCGTGGGATAGGGAAAGGTTTCAGCAACAAGAGAAAACTTACAAAGACCAAATATTGCCTGCACATGGTCGCCAAAATTTGTTGGGAGGTCTAAACCTCACTTTCAGATTCTTGACGATATTGGGAATTCAAGTAATCACAGACACGTTGCATTAGAGTAATAAACAAGTTTATTACTACCAAGGGATAAATCACAGTTGCCCTAAGTAGTTCTTACCAATACGAAAAGGGAGCCAGTGCTAAGTGTTCCCTACACCTCGAGGTTTCTCTGTGTCTCTTGGGGTCTCTCGGGTCTCTGAGGTGTAAGGTTTGTGCATTACATTATATACCTATGATAATTACTATGGTTACCAAAAGATAGAAACATTTCTAGTTACAGAGATGAGCCCTATTGGCTAAATTAGAGGTGGCTCCATGGTCCAAGATAACATTATACAATTCTGTAAAGTCATCAGTTTGAGAACAAAAGAGTTCTTATACAGAGTCTTACATAACTCAGAGTAGTGGTACAAATCACCAAAAGATGGCAATGCCGTCTTACATATTTTAGTTACTCCAAGGACACAGGTGTCTTGGCATCTTAAAGGTAAGAAATACACAGAAAATACATGGTAGAATATATGTATTAGCAAACAAAGTGTATTACAACAATATGCATTCATATCCTGACATCTACTCTTGTATGGTAGATGCCCTTAGCCGTAAATGTTAGTATGACATACCTAAATGCTAGCTGTCTATGGTGTACCTCTGAGGGTACCAATTAGGGTGCAGGGACCTTGTGTAACACCTGCCTCATCTCTACTGTAAAAAGTAAAACTGTATTAGTGAAACTTTGTACCTACTATGTACCCACTTGCTTACTGTAACTGTTCCTAGCTCCCCTTATATGTTAGATAGCTTATTCATGGTTTATATGTGTATGTTTTTCTCTTATCCTCACCAAGTATACTTTCACTGACAATTTGAACATTTTTTTCCCTTTTCTTTTTATTTCCTGTATTTTTCCTATACTGTCCACTCAGTACTTGTAATGCTGATGTGTTTTCTTTTTCATGTTTGTAATCCTCCCGGGTTGTGACTGAAAATAGTCATTTAATGGCTAGCTCACCTATCTGGTAAACAAAAACCAAATAAAAAATAAATAATTGCAGCAAGAAAATAGTGCGGCTAGGTGGTGGGAAGGAGGAAGCAACTGCTCTGTACTAAATGGAGTGGACACGGAGCAATGTGCTTCAACTCCACTGGATGGAAGGGGACAGGCTGTGGTTCATTAGGTATCTGGTCATATGCTTTCAGAGACCCCTTTTTCTACTACATATTAGCAATACATAAGCATAGCTCTTGCTATGCAGCCATAAAAAAGATAATCTGTTTCAATAAAGGGTTTAATACATCATTTTTTCTTGTAAACTTTATTAATGAGTTATTGGCAGAAGCATTTAAACTGTATAATAGAGTCACTTACAAAGTCCAGCATATACAATTACAATGAAAAGACCAAAGCACATTGACATTAATTACAACATTGCATACATTGTTTAGAACAACAGATGGTAAGACATTAGTTCTGCATGATTAAGCATTCCAGAGTTTCTGGCTCCATCATTGGCTCATGATCTCCATACCAAGATAGTTTTGCCCTGGGATGCCCCCCAAAGTAAACTTACTCCACTCAAAACTGAGATTGCCCCCATTTTATATGACTTCCAGCAGGGGTTATCACAATGCATTACATTTCTACCTTTCCTCATTAGCCAACTGTTGGGCTTTCTCCAGCTTCATGCTACCTATGAAATTAGCTATCCAATCGGCAATGGATGGTGCTCATGCCTGTTGTGCCAGTGTTTTTCTTTTGCATTAATCAGGGCTAATTGCCAAAGAAGGTCACCCTCCTTCCCCCTATTTTGTGGGTCAGCCTCTGACAACTGTTCCATTTGGTTATCTGGCTATGCCTTCCTCAGAATGCTCTCCATGACAGTCTGTCATCACCACAGAAGAAGAGGATGTTAGGGCATGACAATATGATATGCTTAAATGTGCCTGTAGCACTTTTGCATTTGTGGCATTCCTCGCTCACCTCTGGGTTCATTTTGTGCAACTTCTCGAGGGGAAGTAATTCCTAGATATTATATTGTACTGGATCTGCCTCCCCATATTAGACTGGGCACCCTGAGTTTCATGTATAATCACCCAACTCCACACTACTGGGGTCACTGCTATCCCCGGTCATATTACATGCATCTTTGTAATCCTCTTATTTCAGTCCTCGTCCTATCTGAATGAGTTTGTTGAATGCTGAGAGAGGCTTGCTATGTAGTTGGGGAGACACCACTATATTTTCAAATGGAATCATGCTCAAGATAGGTACTTCCCCTCCCGCTACACACAGCAAGCCCCCTGACATAGAGGTACACAAAATAAGTTTTAGTGAGCTGGGGAAAATTACTTTTCAGGGTAGCAAAGTAGTAAAAAAGATTTATTTTTATCCAGGAAACAGGTCTTACTTTCACATCTTTAGGCCGAAGTCTTTATTCAAGATGGTTCTGACAATTACATTTCAATTAAAAAATCATATCTAATGCAATAAGTACAGTACAAGTCACATTAAACTGTTCCACCACTGAGCTGGTTTAGCATTGTTTTTTGCAGTTAGCAATGCACTAGCAACTCATATTGCATTGGTTTTCAATGCTTAACTAGCTCAAGAGCAATGTTTTTAAAATGCTTTTACAACTCAGTTGGAATGCATCTGCAGCCCAGTCACAATGTAGTGCAAAGCTGAGTGTTAACTCTCAAGAAACAGTTTGTGCAGAGCTTTGTGCTGGATCCAGCAACAGTTATGCAACTCAGTCAGAAATGCTAGAACAACTCATTGGAGGAACAGTTTAATGTGACTTGTACTGTACACTTACAACATTATCAAACAGTTACTAAATTTGTAGAAAGAACCCATTCACAAAGCCAAAGGTTGCTAGGGTAACTCCTTCAAATAACTCTACCACTGCTCGGAGGCCCACCTTCTCTCATTTAAGAAGGACTTGATAAATAAAAACAGTACACCCTCTCTGCCCTTTAAAGGCTCAATACATCATTTTGTTATGTTAAATAAAAAAGTAATAAAGGTGTGGTTCTCCTTGATGTAATACCGCTAATATCTTTCAACACAGTGGCCATTATCAAATGTTACTACTTCCATTGGACAGTTCAACACTTGCTTTTTCAATACATTTTAATATGTGCTGACTCATTTTGAACAAAATGTTTTTTATAGTTTACTCACTATACCCTGGGCATCCATTTTGTGTCAGGTAAACAATGGGTAGTTTAGACTTCTGAAGAAGCTATTGGAGGTAATGAGTTAAAAGTGCATAAATGTTTAGTGATGTGTATCAACACCTGGGAACAGTGTTGGTAGGACACAATCATATTGACCAGACTCCAAGCTTTCATTAAAGTAATTCCTAGCCCTTATACTTCCCGAGTTGGCCCTTTTCAAGACATTATGAAGGCAAGGAGCCATTGAAAATCTGCAACCCTGAATTGTGAAGAGTTTTAAAATGGAAACATTAAACGAAAAATATGGAAAAGCATTAAGAGATACTAGATACCAGGACCACCAACTCTCTGACGATGTCTCTTGGATGAAACATCATTGCTAGTGTGACCATATAAATAAAAACCTTTTAAAAATTATTTGGTAAGTGGTTGGCCTATTGAATTATTATTTGCTTGCTTCCATTAGGAAACCAATATAAAATACTGTTAAAGCTGGAGTTAATGTTTGTGTATGAAACCAGTCATCTTTAGAATGTGTTAACACATAGACCATTAGGGTATGTACTCTTTTTTAATGAAAGTTTAGAGTCAGGTCAATATGGATAATTCCTACTGTTACAATTTCCATTCATCAATACATGTCAGTACACAGTACAGTGCATCAATACACTTTTAACCATAATGTTATGGTTAAAAGGATTTTGTGCAAATCCATGTATATAAATTTGTACTGATGCAAGGAAACTGTGTAGCAAGGATTCACCCTTGCCAGCCTGGCTTAAAGGGATGCCGACAACCCTTTTTGCATCATGACATGTCTGGTTGAAAACCCATATTTTATGATTCCTTACCTTCTGTAAAATATATTGATGTTGCTGGTTGTTTTATTTGGTTCCTTTCTTAGTAGACCTGAAATGCATGGTAATAGTGTGATTATACCCAACCTTGTTTTGTTTGAAATCCTTGATCAACTCTTATTTCATACATCCTGAACATAAGGAGCCACCCCGGACAATGCAGTCACTCATGATGCAATTGTCTCCTCTCCTCCCATTGCATCATTAGTGGCTAGACTGTGTGGAGGTATTCCGAAGTCCAAGAAACATGCAGGAGATGTTGATCAAGTAATGTAAGCAAACATGTTTCTGTGTGGTCACACCAGTATGGTTGGCAGTCTGTTTTTCATTTCTATAAAGAAAACAAGTTCTGGTCAGAGCCGATCGTTCTGTAGCTGAGGAATTTGGGGTAAAAATATTGTAAATTACCAAAGTTACAAGTGTGCCTTTGCAAAATGTAACATAGGTTCAAAAATATGTTTGTCTGTAATATTTTTACACACAATTTTGAACATAGCCTGGTTATGGCCTTGCCTCATGAAGACAGACAGACAAAATGTTCAATTCCTGGCCAAAAAGTGATTTCATGTAGGGACTGCAAAATCAACTTTCGGGATGTAAAAAAATATTGGTCAGTATTTGAAAAATGACAGCTGTCACATTCAAGACATGCTGTAAAGATATGGCTATGTTGTAAATTTTGTAAAAAAAATATTGAAAATTACCAAAGTTATGAGCCTATGTTTGCAAAATTATATGTGGGCTCATAACTTGTTTTTTTAATATTTGTGCACCATGTTTTCAACATAGCCTTCTTATGACCCCCACCTAATGAACAAGGGCAGAGAAAATTTTCAACCAGTGCCCAAAAGGTGATTTTGTGCAGGGACCTTGTTATCACCTTTCAGGACAGAGCTGCATTATGACAGTGAGATTGTTCATGAGGTGGGGTCCCAAAGAAGGCATGTTGAAAATTTGCACCAAAAATACATACAAATGCCCATGTTATGGCACTAAGTTCAAAACCCCATTGAAATTCATTGAACTGGATACCTGTGTCTTCAGTTTGCAGTCTGGCTTTGAAGAATGAAGTCATGTCTTCGGTCCAGACAGGATCATGTTGTTGGACACCTGATGGGAAAGTAAGGGCTTGGAGGGGTGCAGGGTGGTGGATGCTGGGTGGGATGGTGGGGTGTGGGGTTAGGAACAGCCACAAAAGACATTGATGGGACATTTTTGTTTTACAGGTGGACAAAAAAAAAGAGAGACCAAAGATCCCCGATTGTGACACTGGGGGATTGGGTACCCCCAGTGTCACACTTATTTGGGGAAAGACATCGATGGACTGTTTTTTTTCTACAGATAAGAAAAAAATACCCAAAAAAGACAGACAATCCCTGATCACAACACTGGAGGATTGAACACCCCAGTGTCACAGTTATATTTATGGGGGTGGGAGGGGTGGGTGCTGAGAGGAGGGTCAGGTGGGGGAATTTTATAATATAAAGGTAAAGAAATAAAATAAATATATACAATAGGTGGTCATGGAGGAACATGGCCCACCCCTCCATGATCAAGATGGCTGTCGCATGCTACTGTACATACACAACTGCTAGCACATGTGTAGTAGAGTGTGGCAGCCATCTTGGACACGAAGGAGTGTGCCGTGTTCCACAGTGACCATCAGCACTCTAAAATAGTGCAGTGGTGTGGTGATAGGGGCAACAAGGGTGGACTGCTTCACAGATCTGAAGGTGGCTGTGTTGCAAGTCCAACATGTTGTTCATTCAGAAAGAAATGTGGAGTCCTTTTTTACTGAAAGCAAAAGGACTGCAGGACTCTGCCCACTGCAGCCCTAAAAATATTTCAGAATTATACAACCAGCTGCATCAGCAATCTTTACAGACTTTGAGGAATTATAAAATGTGTTTCATAAATTAGAGACACTTTGAGGCCTAAGGGGGTTGACAGTGTTGCTTTAAGTTTTCCTTTAACAAAAAAAACAAAAACAAAAACTTAAGTTCTTATGCCTTATGTTTTACCAGGTTTGCTCTTTCCCATAAAATGATCTTTTGGAAGGAATAGGACCTTAGCTTTTTTTTTTTAATTAAAGCTTTGAATCAATTCACCATGGATTGTTCCTTTGGATACATTTTTAATATATTAATATACTGCTCCCTCTATTTCAATGTCTTTCTTCACTACCATGAGTTAGCTAAATTCTGGGAGAAGAATTTTCAGAAGCTCTGTGCAGGCACAGAACACAGTTGTGGGGTACGCCTGCAGCAGCATAAATGCAGCACTACATATGATTGCTATTTTTAATTGTTATGCTGCATTTACAGCAGTTGCAACCATGTTAGGGCACAAGAATGATGCATGTATCAAAGATCTGCACATGCCATTATAGTGGTGTCTTACTATTGTAAGTTGTGGCAGATGTCTACAATACATAGACCACCATTTAGGTGGTATAACATATCAGTGCAAGCATTGGGGATGTGGTAAGATTGTACTGTGAGTCCCTAATGAACAGCTGAAAATCCAGCACTGGCTCTCTGCCCTTCCCTTTGATCTTTCAACTATCCCTTTTTCCTTCTATCACATCATTCTTTTTCCTTTCCTCTACTGATACCTGCTCCTTTTCCATCCCTTGCTGCAAAACTTCAGCTGGCCGGTCTGCCTTTTTCTTACATCTCCCTCACCTCTGGAACAAATTCCATTTAGAGATTCATCTCACCTCTGGAACAATTTTCATCTATAGATTATTTCCCCTCTCTCAAACCTCTCCTTGTACTGTAGCTTATTTTACAGTGTTCTGCACCTGTTACTAGTATCATTGACAGTTATGCCTTTTCTTCTCTGATCACCATACCTTTTACGTAATACTGTTGCATCTGACTGACAGCTTACACCCCCACCCCTATCTGCCACTTCCTTGTAGAACCCTGGTTGGGGGTACTTCTGCACCTGGCTAGTTTATGTCACTTCCCTATTTCCTTGGTTGTGGTCTGTATTCACTGATTAGGTGCATGTTTTTTTTTTCTCAAATGTACCACTCCCTCATTGTCAGGCGTGCAACCAAGCTTTGTCTCAATGTGCCCTCCCAGTCATCACAATTTAAATAAATAAAATAATATGCTTTAGATGGAATTTCTCAATATCACTATTTTTTGTTTCTTTTTTTTACACTGTGAATGTGCATTAATGTGTGTCAATGTAAAGAAACAGTATTAACAGGACACAGCCATGTCCATCTGACTCAAAGCTCTCATTTACAAAAGTTAAGTTTCTTTCTCTTCTGGTTCAAAAGGTTGCCCTTTTCAGAGAAAATTGTCTTTAGAAAGGGCTATCTTTGGATCTGTTGAGGCTTTTGAGGCTTAAAACTTAATTTTGTAATAAAAGCTTAAAGTTAGGTCAAAAAGATTAGTGTTATCAACACACCTTTAATTGAGCAGTATGATATATATGCACTTTTCAATATAGTGATATTAAAATGTTTTTTATGACAGTGGAGCCCGCCAGGACATAATGCAGTACTTTGCAGTAAATAACATGTTACATGTGCCACAGATTACTAATATGGTTAAAGTGGTCCATCAAAGACTGGGTACACGTTGCAGACTGAATCCACTCTTAGTCCCATTTACTAGGAAGTTACTAGCCCAAAGTTTTCTGTTACCTGTAACTGACTATGGTTTATTATTTTACTTTTCTACTGGGGAGGGGCTATTATCCAAGGTTAGAGTTATTTTAAATCAGATTGCCAGGTTTGCTAACCAGATGCCACCTAGGATACATCATTGCAGTCTGCTCAGGCATGCAGGCTGGCTTCCTTTTGAATGTCAATATAAATTTCAACTAGGACTTTTGACAAAAAAAATAACATTGAATCAGGTACCCACTATTCTAAGTAAAATTTTTTAAAAACACACCACTGTAGTTTATACTCAACAGTCAGCTTGACACTTCTTTACCCTTCCAAGAATAAAAACATCAGCAGGCCAGAAAGCTCTGCCCTACTCTCTCCCATCCTTTTTCATCTCCCTGCAGTCTATTTTTAATTGTTTAGATGTTTGTTTCCAGACCTTTCGATTTAAGCTGAGAGGGTTTCTATTTGCTGAGAGTAAGTGTAAATGTTTTGTATAATATTTAAGAGAATGTTAGTGGAAATGTGTGTTTCTTGCATTTTGATGTTTTTTTTTATTAATTGTATCTATCACTTGAATGTATACTGGTCATCCTTGAAAATGGGTCTTTGGCCCATGATCTTGTCAGTTTAAATAAATAAAACAAACAAAATACTGCATGACAAAAGCACTTAATTACCTTTAAATTACACTGTTCACTGCAGCATAATACAGCATCATGCAGTAATACTGCAAGGTACTATGTTGTATCTTGGCCAGCACTGCAGTATATGGATATGTAATAATGTATAATAATGGATGGGACACTATCAACAAGACAAAGCCATGTCGACCTGATTCCAGCTTTCATTTAAAACAGACTTAAGTTACTACCACAAATGGTTCAAAATTTAACTTTCAAAGAAATTGCCTTTACAAACCATTCATTTTGGAACAATTAGGGTTAGGAATTTCATTTTGTTTAAGCTTGGTCAGGTCAGTATCGATATATTTTCAAAATTCCATTAATATCTGGGAAATGCACTATTACTATATCAGTATACTGTATTAATAATGTACTTTCCCTATATGAACAGAAAATATTGTTTCTGTATAATGATGTAGAGTAAACCTACTTTTACTATATCAATATATTAATGTTGCCATTCCACTATATAAGCAGACATGGTTTTCTTTCAATTTGACACTTTTCAAACATTTCCAAATATTTTTGTTTATCCCTAGCAAGCTAAATAGCTGTGGAATGTATTGTGAAAATAAAATGTGTTGTCACAGTGGTCAAATCTGTCTAAATAACATCTCCCCCCCCCCCCCGAGAGTTACCCTAAATCTTCCCATGCTTTCACAGCCAATGCCTGCAAAAGCATTTGAAGATAATAAAACAACAGTAATCTTCATCTGGTAGTCTTATACTTTTGTAATATTACTTTCTCCATGAAAAGCAGAGATATGATACTAACAAGATAGCAGGGTGCGTATAAAACATAATTTGGCTGTTGCCTTCCTGTTTTATGCTATGCACAGAGTTCATGCTTCATTGGACAGGAGGTATGATCATAAAGCAATAGAATGAATTAGGGTCTAAGAACTAAAATATTAGATGATCAGTGCTTTAAAGAAGCAATTTAGTTTAGCTTGCTCCTTTACTCCTGTCTTGTAAAATGCCTTTTTTCCCCTATTAGTGTGCATTCAATTGTTTAGCTTTAAGATAATTCATGGTAAATGTTTTTTTTTAAATATGACAACCTCTAGTTTCATCCATATTCTGAGTTGTGTTCAGACACTCATGACTGATTTTCAGAGATCCAGTTATAGATACAAGTCTTGATTTTGGCGCTTGATTGTGGCAGTATAAGTGTGATAAGATATTAGGTTGCTAATGTCAAACGTTTTCTCAGATTTACAGCATTTGGTGCCACTTCATGGCACAATTTTGATGCATGCACCATTTAAGGACTTCTGTTGTGCCACTAGTCAGGGCAGATGTATACATAATTTAGACCACCTTTTTGGTGGTCTAACTTTAATGTTGCATGCTTTGGGCTATGGCATGACCAAGCCGTAAGTTCCTGATACAGGGTTGATGATTCAGCCCATATTGTTTATCACATGTATTATTGTCATTTAAATGAACTTGCAATTACCCAGTACTGCTTCCAGAACTTATGGAACACTGGAAACATCAGGATTAACCCTAGGCCACATACAGAAAGCTATGATATGGCAAGTGTAACATAAACTGAGTCAACGTATACTGTTAACTCATTTAGAAACAAAAATGGACAGTGGGGAGCATCATCACAGGTTGAAAAGGAATGCATAATGAAGCACAGTATATAAAAATATGAACATGCACTGCTGCTTTCATCTTCAGCACTAGCCGAGTTTCTGAAGGAAAAGATGATAGCTGTTGTTAGTAAGCATCCAAGCCTGGGGTTCTTGTTACTGCAGATTTAATGTAGTCTGGTACAACTGTAGATTGTTGACATTTGTGTAGCATTTCCTCTTACTGAAATTGGTGTCACAGAAGAAATATGTATGGATCACTGAGCAACCAACTGCCTGACTAGAGAATCTAATTTACTTTCCTCGAGTTTGTGAGCCTCTCACTCCCCCCAGCCTGCGCACATGTATATGTGTAAGTGTGTGTGTGTGTGTGTGTGTGTGTGTGTGTATTTTCTATAAATTTCTTCCAGGGCTGCATTGTTGCCAAATATAATTTACTCCATGGTATCAATTTGTTCTTGTACAGCAGTGATGTTTCATAATGTAGAATGAGGCACTGCAGTCAACCACTGAGTGCCTTTTTCAGCAATTGAAGGCAGCTTCCTATATATGTCTGCAATATCAGTTAAATTATTACAGCAAACCTTGGAAGGGGTGTTATTGGTATGAGGTGTTGCTGCTCTGTTGTTTGATTACCTCTGTGTATGAATACTTAGCCACAATAGTTTATGTAAATGAAAATGTGTATGTGTAAGATGTTGATTTTTGTTATTTCTTTTCCTAAAACTGATCCTGTGCTGCAAATATTATCCGTTCCTTTTTAATTGCCCTTCCTTTTCTGATTCAAACAGAGTAAATATCAGTTCAGTGGACACTCCAAAATTTCCTGCATCTCTCTTGGGAACCACTCTGAGAAGTGTCACCCCAACTCTCCTCACAGCGTGATTTGATCTGGAAATTTACTTCATTGCAGGGAGTTCAAATTTTGACATGGCTAGTTGCTCAGGGAAGTCAATCTCACCAGCTCTGAGGAGCTCAAATTGAGTGCCAGGGTAATTCTTTACTGTTTTGGAGTCATACACTAGAGAGATGGTACAAATATAAGCCTGATGTTTCTTCACTCTAACATTTGGAATGCTCAGTTCTGGACAACAGTTGTGCCATTCCTCAGTTATTTGGCCATTTGTTTATTCCCTTTTGACATTTTTGGTAAGTGTGACATGATTAGAGGCATAAGACATGGCATCACTATGTTCAAAATGTTATGAAGAAACTTTACTTATGCTGACTTTTCATTAAAAACTCCTAGAAATACAATAAAGTTTTTAAAAATTAAAACATATTTACAAATTTTGCATTGATGCATTTCAAATGTCTGGACACACCAAGATAGTAGATTTTAAAATGCATTGATCTGATCTACTGTACATATGCATCAGGAGTGTGCCATCAAGTTGTAGAAGCTTTATATTGACACTTTAAAAGATACTGACACATTTTCAACTGATTTGAAACCGCGTTTTCATAATGGACCCTATTCTCAATCACCTAGGGTGGTAGTGCAAAATGGATAAAACCTGGCTGCCATGTTTCACTGCGATGTGCAAGCGCTATTCAGAAAATGTGAGCATCTGTCAATGCATGGGGGACGTAGTCTCCCCAGAACTGTTGTGCACCGCAAATTGCTATCCAGATGATTACACCTGCAAAAATGCTGGATTGCGTTTGCAACTGGGATGCAACATGCCACTGCACCAGGTGCAGCTTGAAATGTATGCTGCAAGCCAGTTTGACTGTGGCTTCCTCAGACATTCTTCCCAGAAGTGGCCCCCCTTACCTAACCACTTCTATCTCCAAGGTTGAGCAGTACCACCCATATGGCCTGATTTTCCAGGTATCTGGTGGTTCAGTGGACCATCCACCTACCTACTATCCCCTTGACAGATATGTCTGAGGCATCTAAAAACCACTTCCTATCCTAAGAGTGCTACAGTAATTGTGATCCTAACTGTGCTCCACTAATCCTTATCCACTCCAGTCAACTGTGCCTGGTCACAGCACAGACCCCTCATTACCACCTGGTTTGAAAAGGTTGCAGCACTGGTGGGGGAGAGAGCAGGAGATTATGTTCAGGCTTGGAAGGATTACCATGCTTTTGTGACATGCCATGTAGTTCATCCGCATTGTAGCTCTGCCTCTTTTCCCTCTTTGCTGTTTGTGACCACACAGGAAAGGATTGTGACACCCACTGAGCATAGCTCAACATGGCTACAAGGTTGCTAGTGGCACTGAGTGGTCACACAGGCCACTTAGCACCACTAATAATGACTTACTTCAGAATGGAGCCCAATATATTCATGTCAACATGTTTTAAACAGACTGACACAGACAAAGTGATTTCAAGCTTTTACCTAGCTTAACACATCAGGTACAGAAAGTGTGTCTGCATGTGAACACATTTAAACTTATTTTTGCATGGGAATGCATATTTGGGAATTTCTAAGTGTCAACATAGCATGATTGCAGAAGGGAAAAGCATTTAAATAAATATATCAGCATGTGTTAACTAGGGCTGCAAGTTTGGTTCTACAGACTATGGTGAATTTTTAGGAGAAATATGTGGACTTTTGGATCAACTGGTTCACCATGGTCAAAATGGTGCAGGCTGAGTGAACCAGTCGAACTGCAAACCCGCAATTCAAACTTGAAAATTTAACTAACCCACAGTGTGAGTCATAGCCTTGTTTTGCAGATAGACTCGGCTCAGTTATGTGAGCCAGTGGGAAAGCTCACTCGCACACTCATCAATGGGGTGTTAAGTAGCTCAGGCAGGGCTGTGATTCACTTCTAGTTAGCTTAGCTAGGAAATTCTTCAAAACAAAGAAAATCTTTAAAATGTTCAATCTACACTAGTCCTGCAGTTGCAAGACTGCTGAAGGGGTATATTTAGGAGGCAAAAGAAGGGGGGAAACATGAAAAGTCACTGCAGGGCTGAGCAGCAATGTTGCAGAGCAGCAGGCCTTTGAAACTAGGGGCTTGCCTGAGAAGGAAGAGAGAGGGGAGAATGTACTCTAGGGAAGAGGAGGAGTGTGCTTGGAGCTGGGCAGTGGGAAAATGGGGCATGAGGTGCCAATCGGCCTGTGCCCACTTGTTGCCTAATCTCAGTATTGCAATACACATTTTTTTATTGCAAACCTACCATTTTAGCAGGGCATTACAAATACAAACAGATTTTGACTGAAGCCCATAGCAGAAGCATGAGATATGATTTTTGAAGGAGTTGCTGTTATTTAGTAATTTTACTGGGTAGTAAGTGCCTGCCAGCTGGTAACAGGACAGTGCCTGGCCACTGGTAGTTGGTGCCTTGGTGGCATCCCATTAAGAAAAAATCTTCAATCATATTCACAACTTCACATTTCTTTTTGTGGCAATTTCAAACTCTTTACATTTGCCCAAGTTGCAGGCTTGCTTGCAGCAGTTACTTCTTCTTCCTCCTCTTGAGTTCTGAAGCAGCCTTTTACAGTGTGATCTGGGTAGCAGGCAGGGCCGCAAGTGTGGTGAAAGCAGCAGTGTGCTGGTCCCCAGTTGCTGGCACCTTGGTGACATCCCATAAAAAACATCTTTTTGTGGCAGTTTTCAAATTGAGACTCTTAGTCTTCATGTTTCCCCAAGCTACTGCAGGTCCTTCTTCCTGAGTACTGAAGCAGCCTGTGTCTGTCCTCCTGAGCTGTGCTGTTGCAGTATAATCTGGACAGTGGGAAGCAAGTGTGTACCAGTTGGCCGTGTGCTGCTGCCCATCCCCTGGCAGTTGGCACCTTGGTGGCATCCCATAAAAAAAGTTAAAAGTACTCCAAATTCCCTTAAGTTGCTCAAGTTCCTTCCTCTTCCTTCTCTTCCTGAGTCCTGAAGTAGTGTGTGTGTGTGTGTGTGCATGCATGCATGTGTGTCATCCTGAGCTATGCTGTTGCAGTGTGGTTTGGGCAGTGGGCATCAAGTGTGTGCCAGCTGGTAGTATTCTGGTGCCCAGCCCCTGGTAGTTGGCACCATGGTGGTATCCCATAAAGAAGTTAAAAAAAAGTTCTCCACTTTCCCTCAATTTACTGAAGTTCATTCCTCTTCCTCCTGACTCCTGAGTGTGATCTGAGCAGTTTGCAGCAAGTGTGCGTAAGCTGGCAGCTGGTGTCAGTTTTCAGATTGAAACTACTAGTCTTCATGTTCCCCCAAGTTGCTGTAGTTTCTTCCTCCTGAGTCCTGATGGAGACTGTGTGTGTCATCCTGAGAAGTGCTACTGCAGTGTGATCTAGACAGTGTGCAGCAAGTATGTGTGAGCTGGTAGTGAGTGCCTGGATTCTGTTAGTCTTTGGCGGCATCCCATTGATAAAATAACAATAAAAAAAATACATAAATCTATTTATTTGAGTTTTGGTGACTGGGTAAATCCTCTGAGACAATACAGTCCCTTTTTCAGGGTCGACCCAGGGTCTTGGTAAAATAGCAGAGAGACAATTGCAAGAATGCATTAGTACAAAATACAATGGCAGATAAGGAGATACAGCAAGTACAATGGCAGACATTGAGGAACAGCATAGACATTGCAAAAAATATAGAGATACTGCATACAAGTATTTATAAAAATTAGTCAAACAATGGATAAGCACTTCAAAAACAATCAAAATTTCAAAGGTATATACAATAGATTTAGGTAACAACTAAGAGCTAAAGGAAGAAAGGAAGGCAGGGAAGGGAAGGAGGGGGACAGACAATGAGAAAGAGGGGGATGCAGGGCAGAACGCATGGATGTAGGGCAGAATGCATGAATGTAACTGGTGGAGAAGCACAGAGTTTGGTGATGGGCAGGGATAAAGGAGGAAGGGAAGGGTGAATCATCAGCGGAAGCAGGAGCAGGACAGGATACAGTGACTGAGAGTGAGGCATACAGACTGGATTGAAACATGGAGAGAGAGGAGCAGGAGAGGACAGAGGTGGGGAGGGAATTCCAGTCTGATGTCGCCGCAAAAGAGAAAGACCTATGGGCAGTGGCCAGATGTAGTTTTGGATTCACTGGAAGTGGGAGTGAGGCAGATCATAGGGCATGTGGAGCTTGTCTTAGTCATATAATCTCATGGAGGCAAGGGGGTGTGAATTTATGGACAAGCTTGAACAAGAAACTCAGGGAGGAATACTTCAGTTTTGCCTCATAGGGTAACCAGCCCAGAGAGGAGAGGATGTCGCAGTGGTGAGAGAGGGCATTTGCCCCCAGGGCAAACCTCCCCACTCTATGATAAGCCTGAGAGAGAAGGGTCAGGGAGGAGGAATTTTCAGAGAGTAGTAATAGAGCACCATACATTAGGAGTGGCAGGAGAGATGCAGTAGCTATCTTATGGCAGGAGGCAGAAGAAAGGAAGGGATGGATGCAACAAAGGAGACCAAGTTTCTGGTACAAGGATTTGGTGACACAGGAGACATGCAGGCTAAAGGTGAGAGCAGTGTCCAACAGGATACCCAGATATTTGAAGGACTGGACACACTGAAGCATATCACCATTATTCGAGCTAGTGCTAAGAGGGGGGGGAAAGGAGACTTGATGGAGGGTCGATGAGTAAATACCATGCTTTTAGTTTTTTTCATACTAAGAATGAGGTGATTGCAGCTGAACCAGTCCTCAAGGGAAGCAAGGTCAGATGCAAGTTCTCTGCTAATTAGATCAATATCAGGGAAGGAGTGATAGATGACTGCATCATCTGCATAGAGGTGCACAGAATCTCCTCCACAAAAACTGAGCAGGTTATTAATGAAAAGAGAGAATAATAGAGGACCCAAAATGGATCCCTGAGGGATACTATGAGTGATGGGCCTTAGGTCAGAGACTGATTCAGCCCATTTAACCCTTTGAGAATGACAGGCAGATAGTTATTAACCCAGTTTACAGCACCAGAGTTGAGGCCAATGACATGTAGCTGTTGGAGGAGGAGAAGACCATGAGTGACCAGGTCAAATGACTTTAAAATAAAGTTTTACTCTTCATTATTCATCAACCAAGTGACCGAGTCCTGTAGCAAGCATTAGGAAATGGAGCAACAGAGATGACAAGGATGTGATGGCATGGAATCATCCAGTCACATCAAAGAAAAAACAAAGCAGCATGGGCTTGGTCATAGACCCTCTGCCTCAGTGAAAACTACAACTGTAGAGAATATGACAGGAGTGGTTGAACTATCCATAAAGTACCACACATTGTAGAAATCACTCACAGAGGCACTGCAAGGGTTGCAACATGAGCAATCACTATAGAAACAAACTCTCGCCAGAACCGATATGGCTGTGAAGAGCTGCCAAGTGACCAGTTACACATGTGTGTAGAAATTATTCAACACCCAGGTGTAACTTAGCCATTTTTTGGAGGTGTTGCACCAAATTTTCAACATGCCCTTTTTGGGACCCCTCCTCATGAAGAGTGCCAATATCATTTTGTTCACTTGTCCTGAAAGGTGATTTCACACAGCGAACATGCTATTCTGTACCAGAGGTTTGAAAACACGTTTTGGGCAGGATATGTAAAATGACAGCTGTACTGTTTTGAAAGAGGTGTGGAAAATGGCAATGTTGAATATGTGGAGTGGAAATATTAAAAATTGGCAAAGTTAGGAGCATATGTAGAAACTGCACAATGCACGCTCACAACACAGTCATTTGTTTGAATTTTTTCACCAGATTTGCAACATGGGCTTTTTGGGACCCACCTCATAAACAGTGGCACTGTCATTTTGTGAACTGATCCCAAAAGGTGATTCCATGCAGTGACTGTGAAATCACCTTTTAGGACTGAGCAACAAAATGACAGTGACAGTTTTCATGTGGTGGGGTCCCAAGAACTCCGTGTTGAAAATGTGGGGCTAAAATTCCAAAAACTGACTGAGTTATCAAGATAAGTTGAAAACCCCATTGAATGCCATTATAGCATGCTTACCTTTGATTCTTCAGTTTGTGGTTTGGCTTTGAAGAGTGCAGATGTGTCCTAGTCCAGAGAAGAACACAGTGCTGATCTTCAGAGGTAAGTATGGGCTAAGGGGGGTGCGGGGAGGTGTTTGCCTGGTGGGAGGGTGGGGATGGGGGAGGGGAACTGGAGCAATGATGAGGGACTGTTTTCTTTTTTACAGAAAAAAAATGAGTGGAGGGACAATGAGGGACCGTTTTTCTTTTTACAGAAAAACAAGAAACAAGACAAATTTGGGCACACTGGGGTGGGCTCCCAGTGTACTTTGGTACTTTGGTAATTCCGGACAAAAGAAGGCTGGTTGCCCATCAAGATTGTCCTCCATATACATGGAACATTTACCCAGTCTTTGCTCAGACATCCATATGTCTAATTTGTTTTTGAAAATTATAATGTTTGTTGAGTCGACTATCTCTTGTGGCAATTTATTCCACAGTCTAGGTGTTCTAACCGTGAAATAATTAATTCTTGTATTGCTATTAGCCCTTGCTACTTCCAATTGTTAATTATGAAGTCTGGCCACTATTTTTCTAGTGGAAAATTTAATGCTACGTAATTTCATTTGTTCAGGATTACCTAGGATTTTGAATAATTGTAATAAATCCCCGCCACTGCGTCTCAGTGCAAGTGTATGTAATCCTGTTTTATGTAGTCGAGAATATTTTTTTAGGTGCGGTAGTTGTTTTGTGGCTCTATGCTGAACTTGTTCTATTTTATTTATGTCTGATTTCAGATAGGGATTCCAGAATGGAGAGCCATAGTCCAAGTGGGGCCTTATATGAGATCTATAGAGGGATAATAAACAAGATTCAGATTTAGTGATAAATGTTTTTAAAATTTTACGCAATAATGCATTTGTTTGGATTGCTATTTTAGTGCAATGTGTTGATGGAGTTAATTTATGATTAATTATGATCCCTAAATCTTTCTCAGCTGATGAAGTTCTTATAATAATATTATTTAAGTAATAATTTTGGACCGGGTTATTTTTTCCAAAGTGTATTACTGCACATTTAGATAAGTTGAAATACATTTTATTTGTTATTGCCCATTTTTCTATAACCCTCAGATCTTCTTGAAGCCCAGTTTTATTACCATGTTTTATGGCCATCCCTCCAAGCTTGGTATCGTCTGCAAACTTTACCATTGTATTACTAGGAGAGATAGTCATATAAACATGAATAAGTTTAATAGGGTTGGTCCAAGCACTGAACCCTTCGGCACCCCGCTGGTCACCTCCCTGTCATCAGAAAGGGCATCATTCACTCTTACGCATTGGGTTCTCTCACTCAACCATTGGTTTATCCAAGAGATTAATAGAGTTGAAATTCCCAGAGTAATAAGTTTGTTTATTATTATAGTGTGTGAAACTTTATCGAACGCCTTACTGTAGTCTAGAAGAATGAGGTCCATTGGAATATTACAATCTAAATTATGACTGATATAGTTGTAAAATGATATTAGGTTTGTAGTGCATGAATAACCTGGTTTGAATCCATGTTGATATACATCATTAATTTTTAGAGTTATCATTTCGTCTTCTAATTTTTGTTTAATGATTTTTTCTAGTAGTTTACATGGAACAGATGTTAAACTGATGGGACGGTAATTTTCAGTTTTGGATTGGGGCCCTTTTTTGTGAATAGGTGTAATTATGGCTGTGCACCAATCCCTAGGTACTATTGAGTTTTGAATAGATTTATTATAAATTAGCATTAAAGGTAAAGAGATACTATTTTTTGTTTCTAAGAGAAATCTTGAGGATATGTTATTTGGTCCTGAACTGGTATGTTCCTTTAGAGTGTTTAGAACATTCAAGATTTCTTGTTTTGAGATAGTTACTACTTTAGAATTTGATATTGCTGGGATAACAGGTGAAGTTGTTTCTTTGTAAAACCCCGATGCAAAATAATTATTTAATTCAGTTGCTGTTATATGATCTGATGTTATTGTTTGCTTGTTAATTATTAGTGGTCCAAATGTCTTATTACAACCTTTTTTTGTATTAAGGTATGAATATAAAGATTTTTGACAGTCTTTAGTATGTGCTATTTTAAATTCAAAGTTACGTTTTGCAATAATAATTTGTTTTTTTAGTTTTCTAAGTATTTTCTTGTAGTTTGTCAAAGTTGAATTGGTAGAAGTTTTGGGGGCTCTTTTTAGTTTTATAAACAGTTTTTTTTTTTTTTGAAATTAGTGTTTTAATATTTTTATTAAACCATAGTGGAATATTTCCCTTTTTATTGTACTTATTTTTTACAGGTATGTATTTTGTTTCTAGGTGTGTTATTTTATTTTTTAGAAAATCCCATGCTTCATTAGTGTTTAAAGGAAAAAAAAAATTCCCAGTTAACTTTGTCTATATAGTGGTTAATATAGTCAAAGTTAGCTTTATGATATTGTTTTAATTTAATGTTATTTTTTTTTGGTTGGAGAATAAATTTTATTGCAAAGGTTATGGACATATGATCGCTATTTCCTAAAGGTGCTGAGATTTTAATATCGTATATAGGTGTTTCTAGATTTGTTATTACTAAGTCAAGAACATTGTCTCCCCTAGTGGGTTTTCTTATGATTTGTTTTAAGCCAAGGTTTATAATCACTGTGGTGAGATGTTCTTCATGTTGATTTGTTCGTGTAAGAGTATCCCAGTTTATAGTGGGTAGGTTAAAGTCGCCCATAATGAGTACAGAATCTTTATTAGCCAATTGTGTTATTTCTTCAGTCAGAGTTTTGGTGGTTTGTAGGTCAGATGAGGGTGGCCTGTAACATACTCCTATAAGTAATTTATCAGTGTTTGTTGGCTGAATATAAGCCCATACACTTTCTGTTTGCAGGTTAATTTCTGCCCCATAAGAATGTATGTCATTTCTTATGTAAAGACTCACTCCTCCTCCTTTTTTTAAGTTTTGTCTATGTTTAAAGTAGTGTTTATAACCAGAGAGTTCTGCCATCCATTCTTTATCTATATTGCCCCATGTTTCTGTTATTGCTACTACTGCTAAATCTCAAGTGTGTAACATGACTTTGGGGAGTGGGTACATCATGACAACACAGGGATTGGGCACCCAGATGTCGGTGGCATGGTGGGGGAAGGGAAAAAAGGCACACTGGGGTGCACTCCCAGTGTGCTGCATGAGTTGGGGGGGTGCACATAATGCCAGCACAGGGATTGGGCACCCTGATGTCATCCAGGAGGGGATAATGATAAATATTTGGGAACACTATGGTGGGCTTCCAGAGTGCCACATCAATAAATCAATAAATCAATCAATCAAGCATAAATTTTGTTTATAAAAGCTGCTTTTCCTGCATTCAACGCACCTGTGCAATAAAACACCATAACTTATTTAAAACAATACATAAATAACATAAAAGCATATCGTTATAAAATCACTTATGTCCCTATAAAAGCTGTCGCAAAAATATGTGTTTTTAATGATTTTTTAAATCCCTCCACAGTCAGGCTTTCATGTATCTGATGATGTAGAGAGTTCCACAGGGTTGGTACCATGAAGGCTAAAGATCTTCCTCCAAACATCTTCAAATTCACCCTGGGAACCTTTAGCAATCTCTCGCCAGAGGACTGGAGTGAGCAGGAGGGGCAATAGGGAGAAATGAGGTCTTTCAGGCGCTGGGATCCCAGTTCATGTAGGGCAATAACGCGACCTTGAAAGGGATATGCCATTGTATAGGCAGCCAGTGCAATTCACACAGCACATGTGTTAAATGTGACTGGATCTAGGGGTCCCAGTTAACAAACTGGCTCCGGCGTTCTGCACTATCTGCAGATGGCGAACATCCACTCATGGTAGCCCAAGATAAAGGGCACTGCAGTAGTCCAACTTAGTGGTGACAAAGGCATAGACCAATGTTTGCAGATCTTCAGACAGAACCAGCTGCTTCACCCTAGCAATGTTTCTAAAGTTATAGAAGGTGGACTTGACTACGGTCAATGCCTGAGTTTTCAGAGTCAGACCTTTGTCAAGTACTACCCCTAAATTTCACACCTGGCTTGAGGCCCTGAGTGGTTCTCCACCAAGCTGTAAGCCAGATGGCTTTTCCACCCATGACCCAACTGTCCTCAGATCTGGGTCCGTGACCAACACCTCAGTTTTCTCCAGGTTTAACTTCAGCCAGCTAGCACTTATTCAATTCTGTATCTCCTGCAGGCAGTTATTAAACACAGAGACAGCATCATACTCCTGGGCAGGCACAAAGGACATGTACAGGTGAGTATCATCTGCATAGTAGTGAAAACTCAGTTTGTACCACCAAACAATGTCCCCCAGTGGTAGCCTGTACACTGTGAACAACATGGGGGAGAGCACAGAACCCTGTGGTACCCCACAGGGAAGATTGTTAGGAGTCGAGGAATAAATTCTCAATATCACCCTCTTTGATTGTCCCTCTAGGAAAGTTCAAAACCAGTTGGGGACTGCCCCCTCTAGCCCACAAAAGAACTGAAGGCATTCCAGCAATATTCCTTGGTCCACAGTGTCAAATGCTGCTGAGAGATCAAGGAGGACCACGATGGAATGGGCTCTCTGATCTATTTCATGAGTTGGGGGGTGCCACATAATGCCGACATGGGAACTGAGGACCCCAATGTTGGTGCACAGACAGGAATGGAGAGAGCGGGGAGGACAGCAACAATGGGAGGCTGAGGGAGGGTTTTTTATTTATTTATTTATTAGAAAAGTCAGATTTACAACCTCTGAGTCATGGACTCATTTACAAAGGCACCTCATTGCAGGGGGGTAGACAGAGTTACATAGTGTGGTTACAACAGTGAGAACAGTACAGGTGCAGAACATTAAACATAGAGTACAAATAGGTCACATAATAATGTTACTTGTAATAGGTTACAGTCATATACAAGGTACCCAAGGGTTACATTGGGGTTATAGCCCTGGACATACCTAGATAATACCTGAAGAGGGCGGAGGTAGGGATGGGGAGTGGAGTAGGAGAGAGGGGGAGAGGATAGGCTGTCCAGAGGACATACAGAGGTTTTGTACTCTGTTTTCCAGTGCTGGCGGTGGTGACACAACTGCACATGCGTGGCACTCATGCATGCACAGTTGTGATGAATGGCATTTTGCCATTTACAACATGCCAATGCCAGTGGAACTGTGCATGCATGCGAGTTTAGCATGCACAGTTCATGCACCGTAATGAGGAAGTAACAGCCAAAATAGTGTGGCATAGCAGCCAATTGTAGTGGAGGGTTTTAAGCTCCATTGGGCATTCAGAAGGATACTTCCAAATGTCCAATGGAAGGTTCCACGATCAGCCATTTTTAAAGCTATGATCTGATCCCAATAGGACTGTAGGCTCTGCCCGCAGCCCTAAAATAGGAATAACAAAGGAGTGCATCAGCTAGTGACACAGGCAGAGGTGGAGGAGCAAGAGATTTAGCAGAGCTGGAGAACAGAGATACAGATTGTGATTATATACTCAATGAAAATGATAGCAGCAGCAGACGTTCTGTGGAGGAGGTGGTGGAACAGTTGGGGGTTTGAATTAGGGCAGGTGCACATAAGAGATAACAAAAGACACAAAAGTGGTGGTAAAACTAAACAAAATGGAAGGCCACAAAACAACAAGGAGAAACACAACAAGCACGTAAAATTACAGCAGATAAAGAAGACACAGCCAAAACTGGTGGCCCAGGACACACGGTAAGAGAAGATGAAACATCCCTAGCACTGGAGAACTAGTGGAGGAAGAGGAGGAGGAAGAGAAGTAGAAGGAGGATGTGCAAGCAGCCCACAAACACCAGCCCATTAGGCAACAGCTAAGAGTGCAAGGGGAAAGACCAAACTGGTGATATCAGTGGTGTTGAATTTCTTATGAGTGGATAAAGAATCACAGACAAATATAGTGTGTCTTTTATAGAAAGACAGGCTGAGATGGGATAAGGAGGAAACAAGGCCGGGAATATCTACCATGATAAGGCATTTGCTGAAGTCTCACAGGTCTCAGCATGAGAAAGAATGCCAACATATCACATCAGCAGCAGCCCCACCAGGCAGTGAAGCTGATAATGATGATGGCCAGAGAGAGAGAGAGAAAATCATTAGATAGAGTAGAGAGGAAAAGGAAGAATGTCTTTCAAATGGTAGCTTATGCACAACTCCAACATCTTCCATTCATCAGTTCTTTAGCGCACCAACTTCCACACCTCAGAGGGGCTGCAAATCTACATCTACTTTCACCCCCACAGAGGACACAAATAGGAGCCAACTGTCACATCCGAGGGAAAGAAGCACTCAGCTTTCACTGGTCCAGTCCCTGGAAATGGACCAGAAAGGTTAAGCCAACAGCAACTGTGGAAATGATAGCCACCAACTTGCTGCCATTCTCCTTGGTGAGCAATGCTGGTTTTCTATTGCTAGTCCCAGTTGCAGTGCCAAGGTATCAAGTGGCCAACCATATCTACTTTTCCACAGTGTCTCTTCCAGATTTGTGTCAGAGTGCCTACAAGACTGTGTCCCATGCCCTGAAAGCATCATTAGTTTCAGCCTTTCACATCACCACTGACATGAGGACCAATGGTCCGATTATTGATTAGGTGGCAGTGACTTCCCATTGGGTCAGTTTCCCCTTTTCATTCCCCTCCTCTTCCTCCTCCTCCTCTGAGTTAAGTGCCAGCAGCAGCAGTAGCACTAGCCGCAAGTCACCAGGGGCCCCATAATCTCTGAAAGAAGTCAGCTTTATATATTGCTGGCTTTGTCAATGACCATCACGCAGAACACTTGTTACACTTCCATCAACAGATGTTTGATGAGTGGATGACACCACACTCATTAGCATCAGGTTTTATAGTATCAGATCATGCAAAGAACATTGCAAAGGCAGTTGATGATGGTGATTACTCACATGTTCCATATTGTGTTCAATGTATAAATCTGGTAGTTCAGGAATTCCTAGATGAGGAAAGCACCACTGTGCAGACTTGTGTAGGTCTGGTCAAAATGGATTGGCATCATTTTAGCCATTCTGTAAAGGCATGGAAGCTGTTACAAAACATTTAGCAGCAGAACCACCTTCCACCCACAATCTGAAAAAGGATGTGGCAAGAAGATGGAATTCCACCAATTACATGATGGAACAGCTGCAAGAACAACAGACAGCTATCCACCAGTATGCTGTTGAATATGGTATTGGCAAGGGAGATGTAAACATCAGCCCAAATTATCGGTGCCCAATGAAGATCCTCTGCACTGTATTGAAGCCCTTTGAGGAGACCACAAGGATGATACAGCTGGTCTCAATCAGGTACTCCCCCTCATTGCTCTCACTAACCTGTGACTTCTTCATATGTAAACTCCACATGTTGAAAACGAGGACTAGTAGAAAGGATAAGATCACATTTCTGGTGTGACACATGCATTTTAAAAATGCACTGACAAGCAGCAGGAAAATCCCAGCCTCTCCCTACAAAACAGGGTACTAAATGAGAAAAAGACCGAGCTAGAACGGTCAGTGGGGGATGCTGCAACAGAAGATAAAGCCATCAAAAAATGGAGAGCAATGAGTACCAATGCCTGTAGTCTGGGTAACAAGCTTCCTGAATTAGTGGCCTCGATGGAGGAGGAACATCTGGATATCGTGGCAGTCACAGAAACATGGTACACACAAAACCATGACTGGGACATAAACATACCAGGATACACTATCTACAGGAGGGACAGGGAGGGTAAAAGAGGAGGAGGAGTAGCTCTTTACATAAGGGAAGGAATAAAAGCAACAGAACAAAATGGTAAACAGGGAGGAGAAGAAGCACTGTGGGTAAATTTGGAGACAGGCAATGGCACCACAATCAGCACAAGGGTTTTATACAGACACCCTTCTCAGGGGGAAGAAATGGACAAGGAAATGATAGAAAGTATACTTAGAATGGCAGAAAAAGGGGAGATATTGCTGATGGGTGATCTGAATATGCCAGATGTTAACTGGAGTGCAGTTGCAGCTGCCACTTCGAAAAGTGCAGTTATTCTAGATGCCCTACAGGGGGCATGCCTTAGACAACTAGTACTGGAGCCCACTCGAGAGGGAGCAATATTAGACTTGATTCTCTCAAATGGAGATGGAGAGAGGATCACAGATGTAGAAGTGGGTAGCCATCTGGGAACTAGCGACCATCAAACAGTATGGTTCACAATAAACACAGCAATAGAGTCAAGCCATACAAAGACAAAAGTACTGGACTTTAGGAGGGCTGACTTTGCCAAAATGGGTGAGTGCCTAATGAATGCACTAGCAAATGGGCAGGAAGGAGGGGTGGAAGAACAATGGGGAATAATAAAAACTGCCATCACAGAGGTAACAAGCCTTTGTGTGAAGCAAATAAACAAAACAAAACGATGTAAGAAACCGCTATGGTTCTCAAAGGAAGTGGCAGTGAAGGTTCAAGAGAAAAAGAAAGCATTCAGGAAGTTCAAGGAATCGCAGAAGGAGCAGGACAGAGAATTGTATCAGTTAAAGCAAAAGGAGACTGGGAAGGCAGTCAGAACAGAAAAGGCCCAAACCGAGGAAAAGATAGCCAACTCAGTTAAGAAGGGGGATAAAACCTTTTATAGATACATCAGGGAGCGAAGGAAGACCAAGGGAGGGATAGTGAGGCTTAATAAAGGGAGGGAGGGTGGGCAGAGGGAGACTGTGAAAGGCAGAGATACTAAACAAATATTTTTGCTCAGTATTTACAAATGAAGAGGGGAGGTACCAACAACAAACAGTAGAAACACTCTGGATACAGAAGTTGATACCAGCCCATTTACAGAAGAAAGGGTTCTGGAAAGAACTCTTAAAACTGAAGGTGGACAAAGCAATGGGGCCTGATGGGATTCATCCCAGAATTCTAAAAGAACTAAGGGTAGAACTAGTGACACCACTGACTACCCTTTTAACAAATCATGGGAGGATGGGGTGGTACCCGAGGACTGGAGGAGGGCAGATGTGATTCCCCTTCACAAAAGTGGGAGCAAGGCAGAAGCAGGAAACTACAGACCTGTTAGTTTAACCTCAGTGATAGGGAAAATGATGGAATCACTTCTGAAGGAAAGAATTGTCAAGTATCTAGAGGCCAGAGGGGCACAGGACCCTAGGCAGCATGGATTCACAGCGGGAAGGTCATGCCAGATGAATTTGATAGATTTCTTTGACTGGGTGACCAAAGTAGTAGATCAGGGAGGGGCTGTGGACATGGCCTACCTAGACTTTAGCAAGGCATTTGACACAGTCCCACACAAAAGATTAATATACAAGTTAGCCAGCCTGGGAGTGGGTCCCAAGATGACAGCCTGTGTAAAGAATTGGCTGGAGAATAGGACACAGAGAGTAATAGTAAATGGAGTCCACTCAGAAGAAAGGAGGGTTACTAGTAGGGTACTGCAGGGTTCAGTATTAGGACCAGTCCTCTTCAATGTCTTTATAAGTGACATTGCAGAAGGACTGGAAGGAAAAGTATGTCTCTTTGCAGATGGCACAAAGATCTGCAACAGAGTTGATGCACAGGGTGGGGTGGAAAGGATGATAAGGGACTTGGCAAGGTTAGAGGAATGGTCAAATGTATGGCAGCTTAGATTCAATGCTAAGAAGTGCAAGGTAATGCACCTGGGAAACAAAAACCCAGGGGAAGAGTACACAATGGGGGGTGAGATACTAACAACAACAAAAATGGAAAGGGATCTGAGGTAGTCATATCAGATGACCTAAAGGTGGGCAAGCAATGTGAGAGGGCAGTAAGGAGGGCTGGGGGATACTGGGATGCATAGGGAGAGGCATCACCAGTAGAAAACAGGAAGTAATTATCCTCTGTACAGACAGCTGGTGAGACCCCATCTGAGTACTGTGTGCAGTTCTGAGACCCAATCTCCAGAAAGACATAGACAGGATGGAAGCTGTCCAGAGGAGGGCACTAAATGGTGCAGGGTCTGCACCGGAAGACATATGAAGAGAGACGAAAGGGGCAATATGATAGCCTCGAGGAAATGAGGGAGAGGGGACATGATAGAAATGTTCAAGCACCTCAAGGAATCAACAAAGTCCAAGAGGGTAGCATCTTCCAAAAAACAGATGTGCAAGAACAAGAGGACACAATTTGAAGATAGAGGGAGGGCGGCTCAGAGGTAATTTAAGAGTATTTTCACAGAGAGGGTTGTGGATGCATGGAACGGCCTTTCAGAGGAGGTTGTGGAGTCAAAATCAGTGGTGGAATTCAAGCATGCATGGGACAGTCATAAGGCAATTCTAGGGGGTTGGGGTAGGAAGAAGTAGGCTGCTGGTTAACTAGGATCTGCAGCTTATCCAGTAGGTAGGGAAATGGGCAGACTGGGTGAGCCAAGCGGTCCTTATCTGCCGTCAAATTCTATGTTTCTATGTTTCTATACAGAGGACCACTACATTATGGCCACTCTCTTGGACCCTTGGTTCAAAGACACATTTGAAACATTCTTTGATGCACAAGAATGTGTTAAGAATTAGTAGTCCTAAAAAGCCTGGCTTTCCATCCGATCTCTACGTATGGCACGAAACAAGAACAGGAACACAAATAGAGCAGGGGAAAAACACTCATCCTCATCCCTTGTTGCAATCCCACTGACAGGCAAGGGGAAGGAGAACGTCATAGGAGGCACTCATTTTTTGTCTCCATGTCAACTTGCTACTACTGCTGCCGTTGTCACAACATGCAGAAAGACAGCCCCTGAGGACAAACCACTATGGGAACAACTATCTGACTATTACTTGATGAAAAAGAATGGCAAGTCAATGTCTGACATGGTGGTGCCTGAGATGCCAGGGAGAATATCCTCTATTGTATTGGTACCAAAAAAGACCATTTTGGCCCTCTTTGACAAAGGTAGCTGTTGAACACCTCAGTTGCCACCTGTTAGTACATACTCAGAGAGGATTTTCAGTGCTGTAGGCAATATTGCCACAAATAGGAGAACATGTCTTTTGATCCAAAATGCAAAGATGTTCACTTTTTAAAAAATAACCTCCCTCTCTTACCAAAACCCTTTTTGCCATGGTTTATGGATGATGAGTCTCCTATACTTCCAGCTAGGCAAAACACAGAGGAGGAGGAGGAGGAGGTGTATTGGGAGGGTTTCTGTGTCCATTTGTTTTTTGTTTTTTTTTTCTTTAGAATCAGTAGCCTACACACACATACTGTGTGATGATGCACTGTTGTCACTCTGTCTTCTTCAGATTACTTTTTGTGAATTTCTGGCAGGCCTTCACAAACTGAATAGTTTTTGGGCAATGTTGCCAGTGAAATCAGTGTGTACAGCACTTATCCATGGCATAACAGGAAGCATTGTCCATGTATGGCACTGTCCTAAGGGGCACACAATATTTGTAACCAGTAGCCCACACTGTGGGATGTTGCACTGTTGTCTTCACTCAGTCTTCCTCAGATTAATGGTTTGTGAATCTTTGGCAGGCCTACGCAGGCTGAATAAATATTTTTCCGACAACGTTGCCCATGAAACCAGTATATACCACACTTATCCATGGCATAGCAGGAAGCCCTGTCCACATGTGGCACATTCCCAATGGCACACAAGTTTTGGAACCGGTAACCCACACTATGGGAAGCAGCACTCTTATCTTCACTCAGTCTTCTTCAGATTAATGTTTTGTGCATGTTTCGCAGGCCCTCACAGTCTGAATAAGTACTACTCAATGTGGCCCATTGCATCATCCTGCTGTTTTACATGCTTCATCAGCCTGGTGCAATACGTTATTTCGTTTTATCCAGTTTCATAAAGATTTTTTTATTGGTCAAACCAGAGCACACTAGTCCACTGTTAAGGGAACTTTGGCAAATATTACCTGGTTCAGTGGTCAAAGTTCGCACGGTTAAACTTTGAGATGTTTACACAGCCCTAGTTTTAACCAAATGTGGTGGATATAAAAAGGACAACTGCTGCCTCCACACATTTTAGCAATGTCATTTGAAACTAATAGTTTTGTAACAACTCCATTTGTCTTAGAACTGGGCTGAGTTGTTGGGGTGGGAGGGTAAGAGCTATGGAGTAAGAGATCTGCAATTATATTTATTATCATGAAGCTGTATAAAATTAAGGTTCCATTTAGGATGTGGAACAATTAGAATAATACAGTAGTTTACTAAAAGGAGAGCCATAGATCTGTTTTTATCACATTCACATCATGTGTGGAGGATAAAAAAACTCTTGCAAAGAAGTATCAGATTACCATTTTGCCAAAAACATAAATAAAAGCTCAGTTGTCAACTAGTTTATCTATGTTTGAAGTACAATTATCGTATGTATTGTTTATTTGATCAGGTTTTTTTTAATTGAATTTGGAAACATTCTTGTTTAATATTGAAAATGATATTATCACAACTGTTCTTGCAGTTGTATCTAATAAAACAGCAATGAATGCACTAAAGTGAAACTTGCATATTAAGTACACTGCATTTTCAAGAGCCTTCAACAGCACCAGAAAAAAAGCATAGAAATACACTATACATAATTTTAGTTTTATTTCTATGTCTCCTGTTTTTATATTTACCATAATCACTATTACCATAGAAATATATACGGAAACATTATCCTCATTCTTTGGACTTCATTTGTTCTTGCTGCTTTTATACAAATGATATCATAATCTGTTAACTTCCAGCTTGTCACATCATAATCATTTCCATGACAACCAATATTCAGAAACAGAGGGTTATAACATAATTGAGAGACAAGAATCTTATTTCAAGCTACCGTCCTTAATAATAAAGAAAGAGTGGAAGATAAACACAGAAAATATGTGAAAGAAAAGTTTAATTGCATGTAGAGGTCATAATTTTCAATGCTTTCTCAGTGATGTCTTAGGCTGTCTTAAGACATCATGATATTAAGGTAATTTCTTGTACTCTCAACTGATGAAGGACAGATCGGGATTCTATGACCCTTATGGGATCCTTAATCAAGTTCAGCTGTACTGCTATTTTTCATATGGTCTGGAGTCAAACCCAGAACAACATAGGCTGGAACTTAAAAGGCAAGCATGGATATAAAATATAAATTAATGAACCCTTCCTCAATAATGGCATGAATCATCACACTACAGCTCTTAAAAGCAGGATTATACAATTAGGAGTCTCGGGAGCTGAGGGGGTGAGACCCCTGTTATTTCCACTTAAGCCCAAATGGTGGTAGTTTTAACTTCATATCCACCTAAAAATGTTTTTAATGTAGTTTAAATACACAAAATACGTGGAACGGGATGGTTTTTCAAACAGCTACAACGGCAGTAAGCCCTGAGTGTGTCAAATATATGGTGCACCAGGCTTGTGTCAATCTACAGAAATTTCCCATCGATTCTGGCAAATCAATGATTACTATACCAACTATTTTTTGGAGCCTTGCATGCATCATTCTTGGGACCTCTAACATGCAGCTTGCAGCCAAACTGTGCCACAAGCTGCAGTAAAGGTAGTAAACTGTTGCAACTACATCCATTATAGCAAGTTCGGGTACAGCTGTGGCAAGCCACAGCTGTGGCAACACAAGGGTTTGTTGCGAGGCTTGACATAAGCCCTGTGATACCTTTTAAAAATGTAGCCCCAGTCATTTGCAATCCCTGTGGTTCTGGTAAAATCATTCTTGAACAAAATACCCACTTTCCTTTCATACAGTGAGGGAGACTGTATCAGTGGAATGGAAGACCATCATTCAAATTCTTGCTGTGCTGGTGTTTTCAGACCCCATACCACCCAAGCCTACATGAAAATAAAGCAGGAACTCAGATGGTAGACTACTTTTTCAAAGCAGGTCAGTGAAGAAGGGTTGCCGGTAGATTAGACTCATTTATCAACATAGCCATTTGAAGACAAGTAACTCTAATGTACTCCAATAACCATCTACTGTACATGTTTTATTTTCAGTTTCTGTATAAACATTAATGTGTCCAAGAAGACTGTGCATATATCTACTCTCCTGAATACGTAAATGGCACCTCTTGACTCCCACCCTCAGAAATCTACACTTTCCCCATCTCTACCTCAGAATTCAAGTCAGTATCATCCTCCTAAACTTTAATTCTTTCATTGCCTCAATTGTTCCCACCTCTCTTACCTCATAACCCTTTTATCTGCCCCTTGCTTCCTCTGTTTCTCAAACTTGGGTTTATTCATTATCCCAGAACCTAATGTTTTGTCTCTCTAAGCTCAGGGTGGATAAGGCAATGGGACCTGATAGCATACATCCCAGGGTACTTAAGTAGCTAAAGGTGGAACTAGCAGATCCATTAGCAGAACTGTTTAATGAGTCTCTGAGCACAGGAGAGGTCCCAGAAGATTGGAGAAGGGCTCATGCGATCCCGCTCCACAAGAGTGGTAGCAGGGAGGAGGCAGGGAACTATAGACCAGCCAGTCTTACCTCAGTAGTGGGCAAGATTATGGAGGTACTCCTTAAGGAAAGGATAGTGCAACACCTGGAATCCATAGGGGCATAGGATCCAAGACAGCATGGGTTTACAAAAGGAAGGTCCTGTCAAACTAATCTCATAGATTTCTTTGACTGGGTAACCAGAGTGGTGGACCAAGGAGGAGCAGTTGATGTCAACTACCTTGACTTCAGCAAAGCTTTTGACACTGTTCCACATAGAAGATTGATAAATAAGCTGGGTAGGCTTGGGGTGGGTCAGAAGTTGGTCAACTGGGTAGCAAACTGGTTGATGGGCAGAAAACAGAGAGTGGTAGTAAATGGTATACAGTCAGAAGAGATGCAAGTCACGAGTGGGGTACCTCAGGGATCAGTCCTGGGGCCAGTCCTCTTCAATATCTTCATTAGTGACATTGCAGATGGACTAGAGGGTAAGGCTTGTCTGTTTGCAGATGACACCAAGATCTGCCACAGAGTAGATGATCCAGATGGAGTGGGCAGAATGAGAAGAGATCTGGATAAACTAGCAAAATAGTCAGAAGAGTGGCAACTGGGATTTAATGCAAAGAAGTGCAAGATCATGCACATAGGGAAGAGAAACCCTGAAGTCACCTATAGGCTGGGAGGGGAGTTGCTGGCAGTCACAAAGGAAGAAAGAGACTTGGGCATCATCATCACTGATGACCTGAAATCATCCAAGCAGACCTCTAAAGCAGTAGGTAAGGCTAGGGAGATGTTAGGGTGTATTAGTAGGGGTATCACAAGTCGTAAGAGGGGAGGTAATAATCCCTCTTTACAAGACACTGGTTGGGCCCCATCTGGACTACTGCGTGCAGTACTGGAGGCCACACCTTCACAAGGACATTGACCAAATTGAGGCAGTCCAGAGAAGGGCAACCAAAATGGTGCAGGGACTGCATCAGAAGACATATGAGGACAGATTAACGGAGTTCAATGTGTATACCCTTGAGCAAAGGAGGGAGAGAGGTGATATGATCGAGACATTCAAACACCTTAAGGGCATTAACAAGGTGAAAGAGTCTAACATGTTTAAATATAAGAAAAATAGCAGGACAAGAGGACACAGCATAAGATTAGAGGGAGGCTGATTAAGGGGGAACGTGAGGAAATTCTTTTTCACAGAAAGGGGTGGTGGATACATGGAACGGCCTACCTCAGGAAGTGGTGGCTATGAATACAGTGCAGGGCTTCAAACAGGCATGAGATAGGCATAAGGGAGCAATACAGATGAGTATGAATAGATAGGTCACTGACAGAGCAAAGGCCGATGGCACATTTATAAGGTAGAAAAAGAAATGGGCAGACTGGTTGGACCTTGTGGTCCTTATCTGCCGTTAACTTCTATGTTTCTATGTTTCTATGATCCTTTAGTTTCTCAGCTCTCTACAACTTGTACAATCTCTCAAGGTCACTGACTTCATCTACATTTTAAATCACACCATAAGCCCTATCTCTTCTCATACTGTCAAGGCCAGTGACATGTTGGATTCTGATCGTCCCTGCATCATAAAGAAATCTTGAAAGTCACAGCAGCCAGTGACTAGTGCTGTGCAAATCAATAGTGGAATTCTGAAATTTTGCAAAATGGTTTTTTCGGATAAATACCAGTAACTTGCAGTTTACATAAACTGCGGATTCTATTTTCACAACCTGTGGAAATTATTCTGCAGTTTATGTGATCCATGGAAAGGTGCTCTACAGTTTTACCAAAAAATGCTTTTCATAATCCCATGGAATCTAAGAATACATTTTGAAAAGCTTTTCTGAAGGGAAATTGCCATTCTGCACAAACTCAGCCAGCAGAATTCTACATGTTGCACAATCCTTCCAGTGTTGTTTCTTGTGTCAAGTGCTTGACTAATTCTTATACTTAATTTCTGTTCCAGTTTTTACCTGCAGATGTCCCTCACCATTCTTGGTATTTTGAATTGGCAGTATGCATGCAGCTGAAATATAACCCCTGTCTTAACTTGTATTAAGTTTTAATTTAGGAGTCTGGTCCACTTTGACCACCCTCCCTTCTCATTTCCGTTACTTTGGAAAGTTAATAACTCAGATGACAGCATGTATTACTGTATAAAATTGTTCTTTTGTTTCTTTAATAGTACTGCATTTCTTTTAAAATAATGAAACAGTTTGTGGCAGCATGGTGATTTTGTCCCCACCAGCTATGATGCCATAGCCAACCTTCTGCAGTATCCACCTTCTCTGCATTATGCCCATGTATGCAAGTGGAACCTGGTTCTATGTGATAACAGTGCCAGAATGACAGCACTGACCACAACAGCTACTGCACATCACCAAAAAAGCAAAACGGTGATGTGCAGAATAGCACCCAATGCAAAGAGGTACACCAGCTCGCAGATGCCCAGAAATAAAATAAATCAGTACTTTTGACTGTTTATGCAGAGGCACCCCTCTTTGTGGGGAGCTTCCCTGACACCCCAAACTTTAATTAACCAACTTCGGTGTGGGCTTGATAATGGGGGAGAGCGGCAAAATTGGGAGTGGGGCAACATCGGGGGACAGACAGTGAAAGGGGGAGAACATTGAGAGAAACCTACAGGTGGGGGCACAAAGTCAGGACAGAGGGGGAACAGAACCGACAAAGACATTAAAAAACAAATAAACTCTTAGTGCAAACAAAGAAAATTTTAATACTTTTTCACCGCCAGTCCTGAACCTAGGTCGCCCGACTGAAAGGCAGTGATGTTCCCCACCACACCAGATGGCCAACTCAAAACCAGCCTGCTCACTAAACCTACAGATACTCTTCCCACTAACTAAAGAGTGTATGTGCTCAAATTACAATATACACTTAATGGCTATCACCATTAAGAGCACATCGCCCAATTCCCTATCACTATTTTGATGTCACCTGTAATGACTCACTAAAAATGAGTCGCTCTTTTCACAGGTTACTATGGAATCCATGGTGCCATTGCCTCATCTTCATTCCTGCCTTCTTTTCTTCTCCCCCAAGGAGAAGTAAAGCTATTGGATCTCTCCAAGCAATGTCTGAGAGAGAGAGAGAGAGAGAAAGAGCAAGAGAGAGAGAGAGAGAGACAGAATGCATGTATTCATTTTATATTTCATATTTCATTTTATTTTATATTGATAGGCATATGAGCATAAATGCTCATTTTCATATGCTACCTGTTGGTGCTTGTACATGAATGTCTTTTTTTAATTATAATGTAATGTTATGTAAGATTGTACCCATACATTTTTAAAAACTCTTTTTAATTCTTCTAAAATTGTAAAGACCAACTAGCCGATCAATAAAGTGCAAATGATGATGGTGATGATGATATGCTACCAGTTTATATTAAATACAGTTATAACATGGGGCAGGGAGAAGTCCACAAGTGACTGAAAGAACAGCACCACATGACTCTGTGTGTTAATGCATGTTAACAGCGCAGTAGCTGAGATTCACCTCTTAGGGAGATCCCTGGGCAGACCAGCACTTGTTGTGTAGGGGAAAATAATTTTGCAATGGCAGCCATTTTCAATCCTTGCTAAGTGACTCCCATTATTATTGCAGAAGACAGAGGTGCCTTTGCAAAATTATTTTCATCTACACAAGAAGTGCGGGTCTGGTGGAAGAGCACAGAGAGGGATCTGTCTTCCCCTGCCGTGTCACCCGTGCCATATTTGTGTTGTCCTCCCCATCCACATGCTGTGCAGATCACCGGGTACTGCACAGTGAGTGGGGAGAGGGAGTGCTTAGGGAGTGGGTGGCAGCATGTTTTCTAAGCCAGGAGTCCCAGCAGTGTGCTCTTCTGTTGTGTGAGCAGACAACAGAGAGTGAGAGAGAGAGAGAGAGAGACTGCAGTCCCCGTACTATGCTCTCCTGAGAGACATGTTCTGCCCCAGTGGTCAATTTGCCTGAGCAATTGTGTGACAGACAGCACAAGTGACTGAGTTTTCCCAGTGTGTTGTCTGACAAGAGAGAGAGAGAGAGAGAGAGACACACACACACACAAAGTGTGTGGTTCAGTGACTGAGAGGGAGAGTGGGAGAGACAGAATGTAAACCAAAGTGCTGTGGTCTGTATGTTTGTCTCTCTCTCTCTCTGTCTCTATTCCCTGACTTAGAGGACGCTCCACAGAGAGCAGCACAGAGGTTCCCCGGCCAGTTCTTGAATAACCAGGTGGGGAAGGGGAGAGAAAGAGAGACTCGCAGCACAGTAGAGAAAGAGACAGAGCAAAACCCCAGTGGAGCCCGTCCTCTGTTCCCATTAGCCCCAAAGAGGCTGACACAGACATGGAAAGAGAGTGATTATCCCCTATTGGAGGCTGTTCTCCATTCCCAGCATCCCCCTCCTCATGGGAGAGAAAGCCACATCAGAACAAATGCCACAAACAGCACTATAGTCCCATTCCTGCAGCTGATCTGTCCTGAACTGTGTGGCTGCAAGGATTGACCCTTCTGATGTGATTATGGCCCCCGGCCCCCTATTTGGGAATTCTGCACTGATCACCCATGATCATCTGCCTCCCTCCCTTCTGTGTATTACTCACCGTGCACACTGCTCTTTGGAAAGTTGTGGCTCTGTGCCGCTGAGGGTCATGGAGCAGAACACCATCACCTGTCATGCTACTCCAGTCAGCAGCAGAGGACTGAGTATGACAGACAGATGGGCAGTGCTCCTGTTTTCCTCTGGTTCCATCTGCAGGCATGTGTCCCCACCATAGCTGTTGTGGGGTAAATAATGCTCTGGAGTCATGGGGTCCCCCCCACAATCGCAACCCACTGCCTATCCTCCTAATTGACTCCCTGATGTGTGCAACTTGTGGCTATGTGCCGCTGGTGTGGATCTCTGTCTCTGTCTCTCACTACCATCAGAGTTGCTGCTTCGTCCCTCCTCCCCACCTGTCCATGGTGTCTCTCTCTCTCTGTCTCTTTGTTGGGAGTGAGAGACACAGACAATGATAGCCTGAAGCATGCGGGAGCAAGCAAGAGAGAGTATGTCATGGCTTGCTTAACCATGTGCATAAGGAGCAAGAGATGTACTGCAGCAGAACAGTGAAAAACAATAGCAGTTGCTGTCACTTCACAGACAGGCAGTGAGAGTGGCATCGGGACTGTTAGGGGTGAATGTCACCAGTGTCCAGTGTGTGTCTGTGTCTCTCTTCACTGTGCAGCATGTCTCCATTTGGGCAGTGTGTCTTTTGGGGATGGGGGGCACAAAATACAGGTGCAGACAGAGAAAGCAAGTCGTTGTGCTGAAGAGGACAGAAGGCAACAGGGATGAGCACTGTATCTGTCAGAAACTGTTTTATGCATAACACATGTCAAATCATGTCAATGCTGTTTTTCTGACATTTGTATGTGCATAAAACCAGTGACATATGGTTTATTTTTGAGGGACTATTGTGTGTGTTGGCAGGATTCATTGCCTTTTTTGCTCTTTAGAGGGAGAAAGCCCCTTTATGTTGTTTTGTCTGTGGTTTGACATCACCCCACAGTATAAGTGCAATAACACACTCCAGGGTGTAATGTTATTGGGGATTAATGCACACCTGGGAGCTGTAAGAGCATTCAGAATGTGGCCTTGTGCCTCACAATGCACCCAGGTGTGCATTAATGCCAAATAGCAGCATACCCTGGAGTGGTTTATTGCATACTTATTGTCCCCCTGGCGCTCTATGGATTCTCCACCCACCAGCCCCCATGAATCTCCCGGGACCCAGCGCACAGTGAAACCCCCAGTGAGACAGAGAAACAGTGACATGGACACTTCCAGTTCGGGTCTGCCCCCTCTCTCTCTGTTGTCTGTGAAGGTGTGTGACACATGAGGTGTGGAGAGAGAGAGAGAGAGAAAGAGATAGAAACAGTGACAGGGAGACTGCGATTTTGGGGCTTCCCCTGTCTCTCTCTGTCTGTCTATGTCTGCAAAGGCACTGTATAAAGAATGATGCTTCCTCTCACTACCCCATGTTATAAGTGAGTTATGCACCATGAGTGAGAGAGAGAGAGAGAGAGAGAGAGAGAGGGACAGTGACAGAGAGGCTGCCAGGTCAGGGCTTCCCCTCTGTGTCTCTGTCTCTGTCTCTGTCTCTGTCTTTGTCTCTCTCTCTCTCTGTGTCTCTGTGTGCCTGTCTTAAATTCTCCTGATGTTAGTGATTTATTTCCTGGTATGTTCACCCCCCCCTCAATGTGAGGAGTGATACCCACCGTGGGCACAGGAGAAAGTGTGAGACAGAGTGCCCCCAACGGTGTCAGCTCACCATGCTCCGTTCACCGAGAGCAGGAGTGTTGTCTGCCCAGGCAGCATGTTTGTCTTGTCTGTATGGTGTTGTAATACAGAGGTGCCTTGGAGCGTGAGAGACAGACAGAGTGGGTGGCAGGTGGTGCAGCAGTGTTCGGTGACTCCTTATCCCCCTCGAACCATATGTGTGCCCACATTATCATACCTTGCAGGCTGTGTGTGTGTTGGCAGCTCTGCAACCTGCACTGTGAAAGGATGTGTCCCTGAACTGTGACAGTGAGAGCAGTAGCCCAGATCATACAGTGTCTTGTGTGTGTGTTCTGTTTCAGCAGTGCAGTAACCAAAACTGACTTTTAGTTGGCTGTGGTCGTGGACCTGTGTCTGTCTCTCTCTCTCCCTGTCTCTGTCTTTCTGTCTGTGTTGACTTGGGACCCAGTAATGCATGCTGCAGCCCCCTGCACCCTCGTCCCCATCCGCTGTACATTTCAGTGGTCAGAGAGAGAGAGAGAGAGAAAGAGACAGTGTGATAGGGAAAGAGAGGGAGAGTGAAAGACAGCCTGACAGTGGACAGCAAGCAGAGACATAGGAAGTACATGAGTGAGTGGGACAGACTGATTTCCTAAGCACTCTCATCTTTATGAAGAGACTCCTCTTCTTTAGATTGTTAGTTACTTTCTCCTTTAAATGCAGACACCACTTTGTGTGTCCTGTAAACTATCTAATTGCTTTGCTTATATCCTTAATTCCTGTGTCTGTCTTTCACACTGGCCATGTAAAGCAATGTGTACTCTGGGCAAGTGTACGTGTGTGTGTGCAGGGGGGGGGGTAAATGACATGTTGTAGGCAGTGTACAACAGCATATTATGCACAAGAAATGTCACACATCATGTCAGTACTGTGTGTGTGACATTTCTATGTGAATAATACCACTGACCTGTGCATTTTCTTGTTAGGGACTATTTTGCAATGTGAAAGAATGCAGTACCTTTTGGGGGATTTAAACAGCGGAGAAACCCCTTTTTGTTGGTTTTGTTGTGGTTTTGACATGCCCTATGTTATAAGTGCAATAACCCCTCAGGATGTGCTGTTATTGGGGGATTAACACACCCAGAGTGCTGTCTGGACACTTAGCCTGGCGGCCCATGTCTCATAATGCACCTGGGTGTGTTAATCTCACAACAGCACTGTCATGTTATTGCATACATGTGTTCGCTTCTGTGCGTTACAGCACTTTGCTTATACTGTACACATTGATGAGGGTACTCACTTGGTACGGGAACATGAAGCACCATTGGCTCCTCTGGCAGTCACTGTACTAGTGACCCTCACAGGCCATAGCAGCCATGACCAGTGGCATTCCAGCTGTCTGCTAGTGCCCGTGCAGGAATACTTCTTCCTTGTGCTACCACAAAAGGATGTTCTCTATGGGCCCCATACCCCGGAATGGTATAATTAGTAGAACAACTGTTACATTCACATCACTGTGGGCATCTTCATTGTCTAGTAAAAGTAATATTACAGGTATTTTAATAATATTTGTAACATTTACTTACATACCCATGGTGGGTTTCTTATATTCCGGGTGCTTCCTCTGGATCCCAGTAGTCCCCTACCCCATCCACCCAGAAAGCAGATGGCGGGGGGGGGCCTAGAACCACAGGTACAAGGAACATCACTTTGGTTAGTGCCTGCCCAGGTGCATAGTGAGGTATGAGACACTTGCACTGAGTGTTTTCATCACTTGGAAGTGTATTAATCCAAGACTACCAACGCTCCTGTAGTGTCTTCTTGTACCTACAAAATAGACCCTCAGTGAAAAATGTGATTGCGTCCCCCAAAATTACACATGATTAGAAAAATATGGCACTGTTGTGAGAAACATTATGTACGTGCATAACAAAGGACATGTCTGGTTGACCTTAAGCAGAGTGAGAGAGAGTGAGCTGCTTTGCATGGCAGTGGGACTGAGTAGGTAGCAGAAATTACAAGTGCCAGTCACAAGGCTGCATGTTTCCCTTACTGGGGGAGAGAGAGAGACAGCAGTGCAGCCAGTCATACAGAGAGCATGTGAGAGGCCATACTTCTGCATTCTGCTACATGCTGCCACAACAGTGATCTTGATAGCAAAAACGAATGACCACTGTTGCAAGCATGAAGATAAACTGTGTGTGTGTGTTTAAGTTGTTGCACTGTTAATCCACAGGTGGAGCACATGGCTGAATGAGTGTGGGGGCAAAGCCCATCTGTGGGGGGTGGGGGCAGGTGAAAGTTGGTCAGAGAATGATGAAGCAGCCATGGATTGTTTTGGCACAGGAATCAGTGATTTTGAGTCCAAAAATGAAACTAAGACTAGAAAACAGCAACACGTTGTTGAGAGATACAATTCTATGAGACTTTAGCATAACAAAATACTGTATGTTGGTGGTGATGGTGAAAGTTTTTTAGATACTGTTTCCTAGATATTCTGAAATCATGGCCCCATCTATCTACTGCTAGGTCAGGCCTCCCGTTTTGAGTGATCTGTTTTTACATATGCTTAATAGATTTGTTTTGTATTTTAATTATTGTATTTTAACTGTTTTCTGATGTATTTTGATTGTACAGTGCCCAGAGTCTCGGATTGGGTGCCTGAAAAATAAAATCTGCCTTGCCTTGCCTTGCCAAAGATTGGCAGATAAAAAATGTGCTAAACTGTGTTTTCTACAGTTATGGTAAGATAGAGCCTTAAAGCTTTTTGCCTTACAAATATGGATGCCAGAAATCTTTATTGTTTTTTTTTTTAATTCAGGGAGTCATGGATATGCAGGTGCAGTGCATCATGTTTGCTGGAAGGGTTTCCAAATCAGTGGTTGTCATTATGTAAGGCTCAGGACTTGAACAATCAAGAAGTGACACATTCCCTTCCTATTTTATACATTTTTTATATCCAATTGTAGAAATGTCTTCACATTTGTGCCTGCACATTCATAGTCACACAGTATGTTAAAGTATGGAAAATTGTGTGTTCGATTCCACAGTAAGTTTTTAGGACTTTTTATTTTGGAAATGACCTCTGGTCTCTTACCCTGGATTTCTGACTATGGCCTTTGCATGTGACACAGTGTTTCTGTTGTGATACTTTTCCCAAATACAACACTTCTCCTGTCTGCTGGACCAGATTTACTGATGACTGAAGGAAGTAATAAGGATTTTACTGCCAGCCTGGTCTTCACCAGTGATGCTGGTACCCTGTAAAGATATTTTCCTTGCTCAGTGCTGCTGCCCCAAATAAGAACTGTTGAGTGTAGAAATTATATTTTGAATGTAATATAGAAACATAGAATTTGATGGCAGATAAGGACCTCTTGGCCTACCTAGTCTGCCCATTTCCCTACCTACGGATAAGCTGCAGATCTTAGTTAACCAACAGCCTGCTTCTTCCTACCCCCACTAGAATTGCCTTATGTCTGTCCCATGCATTCTTGAATTCCCCCACTGTTTTTGACTCTACGACCTCCTCAGGAAGTCTGTTCCATGTATCCACAACCCTCTATGTGAAGAAATACTTCCTCGCAATACCTCTGAGCCATCCCCCCTCTATCTTCAAATTGTGCCCTCTTGTTCTTGCCCATCTCTTTTTCTGAAAGAAGCTACCCTCTTGGACTTTGTTGATTCCCTTGAGGTATTTGAAAGTTTCTATCATGTCCCCCTTCTCCCTCCATTCCTCGAGGCTATACATCTTAAGTTCCTTGTACATATACTGAATATTAATAACTGCACATAACAAGACATAAAAACAGATCAACATCTATTAATGTCACATCTTTTATTAAACAGTTATATAATGGTATCTTGTGTGATGTCTTCATTTGCTTTCATTTATTCATTCAATCTTTGATTTACATGCAAGACCAGCAGTCTGCTTATTCTGCCTGTTCCCATCCCACACAGCCCCACATCCTAAGTAGCCTCTGTTTTACATGATCAGCCTGCTTTCACCCCAGACACACACACCCCACTCTAAATGACGGTTTCCCTTGCTCCCCCCAGATGATCTCCTGTGTGTGCAAGAAGTTTTAATAACTGCTCATAACAATACATTACATTAAAATACTTCTCTTATTATTATTTCCTGGTTCAACTTGCTCTCATCCCGGACAGCACCACCTCCACCCCTTAAAACAGCCACCATTTTCCTTGCTCAGCTTGCTCTATCCCAGAAACTCAACCCTGCTCTTACTGACTGCTCTACCCTGCCACCACCCCCCTCAAGCCAGTCTGCTGTGTGTAGGATCAGTTTCTAAGAATGGCACACAACAATACAGTGAATTTAAATAAACATTTATCATTTTGTTGCTCAGCTTTCTCCTGTACCAGACGGTCCCACCACCACCCCACACCCCAGACAACCTCTGCATTTATTGTTCAGCTTTCTCCCATGTGAGATAACACCTCTGCCCTGATTGGCTTCTATCCCTCACCCCACTCATGCAGTCAGCCTCCTGGGTGCAGGACCAGGTTATAACAAGCATTTGTCAATGCCAAATCTTTGTTTGCAATGTCAGGACAACTCTGAAGTACATAATATTTAGAGACAATTTAACATGCATTTCTCTCTTTTTTTTGTAATTGTTGTTCTTATTTGTTTGTTACCAAGGAGTGGACATTTGCATGGAAACAGGACCTTCGCCTATTTGCTCTGTCTCCTTGTCTACTTCTTTTTTTTTTTTTATCATTTTTCCCGGGAGGCCTCCATCCTGTATCTGCCCCGGTCATGGCCCCCGAGACTTCCACCAACCGCCATGTGCCATGACTCCCGTTTACCCCTGGCTTACCCCCCGGAGGGCAGGGCCACGGCGCCGGTTCCCCTTATTCTGGCACTGTGGAACTGGTATCTGGTTGGGAGTGTGGCGGTAATGGCTAATTGCAGCCCCGGGAGGACTTCATGTAGACCGAGGCTCTCCCCTCCATTTTCTTTAGTTTTTCCTCCAAGGTAGGGATGTGCAATGACATCCAGTGTCTGTCCTGCCTCCATTGAGTGTGAGCGCCAGTGTCGTGGGACCCCTAGCCTCCGCTAGGGGTCCATCACGTGCAGGACACTTCCCCACCCTCCCCCCAGAGAAGGAGAGTTGTCCATAGGATGCTCAGTCCTTCTCCCCCCGGTGGGCCCTCCAGTGACCTGGGTCTGTTCCTGAACCCAGGTTGACAGCGTCGCCAGTGGAAATCCAACCGCTGCGCTGGCGGGCTGGCCTCCTTGTCTACTTCTGCAGTCACAGTTTTATCTATAACATCCTAGTCTGTTGACATGGAGATAATTATGATGATGTGATAAACAGGGCATTGTGAGGTCACGTGTGGACAAGCAAGCAAAGCTAATAAAGACCAAAGGACAGTGATCTTGTTTTTATGTTACTTCCCTCATCAATAAAGAAAAAGGGGAAAGAATTGCAAAAACATATTTCTGGCTGAACGGTACCAAGGGTGAAAGCACAGAACTGTAAAACAGTGGGTTGCAGGTTCAGCTCCTTTCTGCGTCACAAACAATATTGTATAAGGAAGTGTGAGCTACAGTAAACTTGTAGCTGGGTCAGTGGCATGGAGGGCTGAAATGCCTGATGCCTCATCTCCCATCATACTGGCAACCTGGGTTTGCAAATGGATCAAGGTTGCTTGGGGGCTGGTGAGGGGAAGGAGGATTTAACATCCATCAGTAGATCTCTTCCTTCGAGTGGGGAGACAGTGTGTACTACTGCTTGTCTGCCACCTAGTGGAGAGTAGGTGGCAAAGCAGTGATAGCCAAAACTGATAATCCGAGGTGGGCATTGAAAATGTGCACCATCTTCTCAATCTATGTGTGTGCTATTGCAAGCTCCCCTTGATTCAAGGGGAAGTAAGTAGTAGGAAAGAACTCCAGTCTGGAGGATGATATTGCAACCCTGACGGCATCACTCCACCACCATCCTTGGCACCCACTCACATAATGAGATAAGAAGTAGCTGGGGTAAGTCTTGGGGGATTGATGGGGAGGGACAGGATGATAAAAGTCCACATTAAAAAAAGGACTGCAAAAATATATAAACAGTAAACTGGTATCAGGTGCTCTTTAAAGGGAACATAAACAATATGTCATTTAAATCAACTATTGCCGGTGTTTTCTGTTGGAAGGCTACAGCCTGTAGTTCAAGAGGGTGATGCAACTGGCCACACCCCCGTTCGGGCCATTTAAGAGCTGCTCTCCTCACTCCACACACAAGCATTTTTTCCTTGCTGCCGGAGGCTCTGTCCTTCCTGTCTCTGGGCTCACTCATTCCCTAAGCAGTGCCCCCTTCCCTGCGTTTGTCTTCTCCCTTCCTTCCTGTTGGATTCTGCTGGCTGTGCTAGACTCCCTGCCTGGTTTGTACTCCTCCTGCTTCTGGGTCAGTAGATTTTTCCTTTGCCTCCTGCTTCTCAGTCCCTGTTTTGCTATGGCTGCAGTCTGTGCTTCTATCTCAGTTGTTTGTTCTCCCTACTGCTCCTGTGGTCCTGTTTGCTTTGTTTGCTTTTTGGGCTTTTCTGGTATGCTAGTGCCCTTCTGTTTGTAGTGTTACAGTATATTTAGCTGTATTGTTAATCAAGCTCTCAGTTGATTTATCATATTTCAGCAATCTCTCTTTCACTGTACTAGGTTCCTGTGTGCTGTCAGTTCCAACTGCTGTTTCCATGCTGTAATCCCTGTGCTCCTCACCTTAATTGTTTGCACCTGCCTTTAGTACTGGCTCCCCTTAGCATCTCTCACTCTGTCTCATTCCCCTGCCTGCTCCAGCAGTGTCCTGCCCTACAGCATCACTCCTCACTTCTATGTTTGTGTTATTTAGGCTCATTTATTGCTACTTTCAATTTTCTCAAACCTTAGTTTTACCAAACCCACAACAGTCTGTTTCTGATGATAACCTAATCCTGCTTTCATGGCTGGCAAGTATTTAACTTATTTCATTAGCTGCTTGGTGGTGTGGTGTCATCTTCATGGCTTCTTTGTTTTTCCTACAGCAGGGGACTGAGGAGTCACAGTGGGCATTGCAGCCTCAGGCAGTGGGAGCAGCTTCCTATTTGTTGTGTTTTGCATAAGCCCCAGGGTCACCCTGCCTCCTCCTCCTTCTTCTGCTGCCCCGCATAGCCTTTATGGCACTATGCAACCAGCTATTCCAGGCAACCCTCTACCCAGCCTTCTACCATCCCATACCTAATATTATGCACGTGGTTTACACAGTCATCCCAGCCTTCCTGTCCCTTGCCTACCAGCAATGCTCATCCCTTCCAAGTCTGGCAGCATATCATGTTTACTTGCTTTGAACTGCACCTCCTACCATACTGGCTTTGTAGCCTCCTCCTACCTAACTGGCTTCATAGCGTCCTCCTCTCCAACCATCGGCTCTGGGCTTCACCCGGCCACGCCGTTCTCTTACTCATAACATACAATTCAATTCACTCCAAGTTTGGTTTCTTAATGGATTTGGTCGGCATGCATTCCTGTTGTTTACAAATGCTTTTTGCCTTACCTAGACCCACAAGAGGGTCCATATTGCTGAGCCTGACCTACGTACAGGTATCTCCCTGTCAGCTATCATCCAGTAAAGACCCACGGAAGGGTCCACAGTGCTCAGTCTGACTGACGTTCAGGTCTCCCCATGTCTGCAATCATCCATCATGACCCATATGTGGGTCCCATACTCATTACAACTCACTCCTCTACATTTTGGAGACATGCCAACCGTATCCATTACTTCCAGGTCTCACGGATAGCACTGTGGCTGATGGTCTCTCTCTCTGCACCCCAAAGTCCACATCTTGAGCATGCGGAGCTTGGGGTGGGGTCCTTCTCACCTGGCCCATAGTTGGGAATGTCCTAGCTCTGGGTGGATTTTTAGTCACCAACCATACCGATGGCACCTCTCAATGTAGCATTGAAGACATCAGCAGTGAAGGGATGGGGCTGTCATTGGAAGGGTCCCTTTAGCTGTCTGAGTAGGTTCAGAGACACTCTTTAAAGCTATTCTCCCTACAACTGCCTCTGGTTCACCTGGTTTGTTCTTAGATGAGTAGGCCAGCTGAGCACCTCAGCAGTCATTACTTTCCTTTTCCCACCTTGGAGGTTGGCACAGAGGTTCCCTGGTGTTGCGGAGTTCACTTGCATCCCTCCATAGTGTTCCCGTTAGAGGGGTAGAATGAGAATTTTCCCCGAAATTGCAATTCCCCTGGATTGGTCTACTAAATTGTAGTAGCAGAGCTGTCACTAAACAAAACAGTCCCAAAACCTGAAGGGAAGGTGACCTAGGCCTTGGATTCCCAGAGGTTTCCTCCTCAAAGAGTTTTTTTCCTCTCTTCCATGCCAATGGTAATAATACTAGATAGGTGTAGTTGTGATCCCTAGATCACTTAGTTAGGTTTCCACTGTTGGATGGCGTTGGGTGGCTACCCTGTATTTGTCCCTTCCCCCCACTTTGGCTGTTCTCTGTCTCTCCTGAGGAAGCCAGGCCTCCATGCCTTACATTCAGACCTCTGAGTGGGTCACTAATCACCTGTTGTCTCCTGCCTATTCTACTCAAACAATACGACCAATTGACCATTCCTATTAACTGAACCTATACTACCAACCAAACTATGTACAGGTCTTTAACCCCGATAAGTGTTCACCACCTTGTATGCTTTGCTCAGCACTCTTTTTGGGCTTCTTCCTAAGGTACCTTTAGCCAAGGGGATCACTCCCATGGTAACTCAAGGGGTGGAACCCTCTTCTAGGGTTCCTTGCCTTCATATCCTTACAGGGTGGTACAGTGGAGTCAGCCACGATGAAGTACAGTAACTTGCAGTAACAACATGTCACAAAATCCTGCATGACAAAGGACTTAATTGCCATTGACTTACAAAGGCCCCTGCAGTAAACTACTGCACTCTGTGATATTCTACAGCATTTCTGTGTTGCATCCTGGTTGTCACATCTGCATATCCCATGGATAGAGAGGTGAACAGTCAAAGATTATCTACGTTACACAAGCATGAAACCAATTGCACATGTATATTGAATTGGAAGGCTACAGTCTGTAGTTCAAGGGGGTGGTGCAACTGGCCACACCCCTGTTTGGCCCATTTAAGGGCTGCTTTCCTCACTCCACACACAAGCATTTTTTCCTTGCTCCTGTATCCACCCCTCCTCCTCCAGTGGAATGCCTCTCTCTCCCATGGGCTTCCTCCTAAGGTACCTTTAGACAAGGGAATCACTCCTGCGGCACCTCAAGGGGTAGAACCCTCCTCTAGGGTTCCTTGCCTTCTTACCCTGACAGGGTGGTATAGCCCATGGATAGAGAGGCAAACAGTCAAAGATTATCTGCATTGCACAAGCACAAAACCAGTTGCACAGGCATATTGAATTCATTATTGGCATGCTGTTAGCATATTTGAAGATATTATATTTGCATTCTGCATGTTGTTTTTCCCAACTCTGTTAGTGCTTTCAAATAGTCACTTCCTGTCTGTAACTACACACACATACACACACACACACACACGCACACGCACAGGCGCATACACACACGTACACTGTGAGGCTTGATGTTTATCTTGAAAGTCTGACATTGTTTGCTAGCTGGCTAATGGGCAAGCAACCAGTGTGATTGGTGGGGTTTTTATCCTTTTAATTATAAGACATTTATACCCATCAGCCAGATGAACACTAATCATCAGCCTTCTCAGAACTGGCTTTTGAGAAGGAAGACTCCTGTATTTTTAGACATTTTCTTATATAGTACACACTTACACTGCCCCCTACACTACAGTAACAATATTTTACATGTGCACAAACTTTACAATTGCACACAGCAGTACAGTAGAGTAAAACAGATGCAAATGTGGTAAATGCAACCTTTATTTTCTAAAGCAGTTACAGTATACAGTTTCATTGTATTGTTTTATTTATAGTAAGTCACATTTAAATAATTACATTTTTTATGAATTGGTCATGTTGATACTTTTTCTGGGACCTCTAAATTGTTCACTGATTTGGTAAACAAAGCAGCAAGTACTGGACAAAAAGTTTACTCTGATACAAAATAAAACAGATAGCTAAAATGGAATATTCATAAACCATTGGTTTATTGAGGACAGCAGAACAGCAGCAAACACAAAGAGACACCACACCAAAAAAATTGAAGACTGGTGTGGAATCTCACTTTGTTTTTTTCCTGTCCTCAACAAACCATCTGTTTGTGAATATACCCATTTGGATTTCAGTTTTCTTTTGTATCTGATTGATTTGTGGTGAGTCTTTTTTTTTTGTTGACATCTCACTCACTGTAAGCACAATCTAAAAAATTAGAGTGGCCATTTTATTGTCCATTCATGATTCTGGCCCTGATAACTCTCAATTGGTAATGGCCTGCTTCAAAAAGGCACCTCTTCTCATGAATGGTTTCATTTCTAATATTCTGTGGACTTGCCGGGTCCCCCTGCTGCCATTAAATTTCACCTGCTTTCCTCAATGCAAGATATTGCTACAAAGGCACCAGGTAATGGAACTCATGTACATCCAGATGATCCAAATGCCAAGCTGCCACTGCCCCCAGCAGAGATGGGCAAAGTGGCTGAAAGTCACCTTGTAAAATCATGAATTGTGATGTGTCAGTTTTGCGAAGTTTTCACCAGGTGAAGTTGCCATTTTTCTATGCAAGTTGAAGTGCAGTGTCAGTGGCTCAGCAGGTAGCACACTTGCCTCTGAGGCCAGGAGATCAGAAAGCTATGGGTTCTATCCCCACACCAGGCACTTCACTTGGGGTAACATCCCAATACTGAAATTGAAGTGCAGCATGAGGAGGGTGCTGAGGTGCTGTCTGTCGGATAAGACATTAAACTGAGGTCCCATCTGCCTTTTCTGGTGGATGTTAAAGATCCCATGGCACTTCTTGAAAAGAGTAGTGGAATTTTATTGAAAAATGGATTTCATTATATGACAGAGCAAATAATAACAGTTCACTGTACATATCATTTTTTCACAAACAAATCCTCTTTAAGTGACTAAATCCATTATAATACATATCAGATTTTTATACAATAAACTACTTAATATTTAGTACTACTTACCCAAGCTTCACAGATTATCCATAAATGCCTGACTCTTTCTTCTGGGCAACGTCATATCCTTCTGTTTACTTTCACCAACGCTTTCTGGATAGTATCAAGCATTTCTATACAGGAAATATCTTTTTGCTGAAGCACCCACATATATCTTGCTTGCCAAATGTAATACCTTATAATAGCAAGTATGACATATACAGTATCTGTATGAAATTGACCCCATCCTCCTACTGTAGGCCCATACATTAGTTCTGAATATGTTAATGTTAAAAAGAGTGGTTCTTCCCATTGTTCTGCAAGATTGTCCCAAAAAGCCTTTGTGTGCTGGCATTCTAAAAACAAATTCTGCTGTGTTTCTAAAATTTGTGCACAAGATGATCTGGGACAATACCTTTCTGACAACTGTTTGTGCTTGTTGTTGTTCCGTATGCTTAATCTCCCATAATTACCTAGCCAGACACTGTCCCAGACAAATGGAAGGAGTCTAGGGTTAGCAAGCTGTTTTAGTACACTCTGAGTCCTACCTTCAGGACATAATGGGAAACTGACCTCTACTTGACATTCTTCTTGAACTATTGCCTTATATATGGCTTTTTGGTTTATAGTTTGCAACTGTACAGGAGTGATTTTCCACTTTATGGCATTCTTAATACTGAGCAATCCATACTGTGAGACTGTATTGATCCTTTCTAACATTCTGGACTTTCCTAAATCTCATGCTGGCAGGCAGGGTATAAGCCATTCTCTCACCAGGGGAGTCCATAATTTTCCACCTGGTTTTAAGGCATTTCCTAAATTGTAACTTAAAAAGAGGCTAAAAAAGAAAGCGACTGGGTGCACCATATTTAGACCCCTTCCAATATAGGGTGATATGTATATTCTCTTTTCATTGGGTTTAATCATGGCTTACAGTAAGAAGGCAATATAGTGCAGTGGTTTAAGGCTCTGAGCTACAAACCTGGAGACCTGGGTTTGAATTCCACAGCCCCCACTTGCATACTGTGTGACCCTGAGCTTGTCACTTAACTTCCTTGTGCTCCCAGGTCACACCTCTAAACAAGCTTTCAGATTAGTGTATCTCTCCTGGTTAAAAACAAACAAAAAAATCGCGAACCTCAAAATGCCTGAAAAAATATACTGTACAGTCCAGTCCATATTCCTTGGGGGGGGGGATGTGACTAAGGTACAAGAAGATTGGAACTAAAAGGGTTTTAATTAACACAGCCCTCTTTTTCTTTGATATCTGCTAATTTTTCCAACCCACAACCAATCTATTGGCCCGAGCCAAACTTGATTCCCAGTTAACTGATGCAATATAACCTGGCCCAAACAGTACCCCTAACACCTTGACAGGTTCCTGTGTAACTACTATACTTGCCAATGTTCCTGATACTGGAATAGGAGCTCCCCCCAAAGTCACACCCCTACTTTTCTCCATATTCACCTTAGATACTGAGAATTTAGAAAAGACTTGCATAGCCTCTATTAAAGCCTCCTCATGAGTTTCAGGAGCCAATGTCATTACGAAATCATTGGCATATGCTAAAATCTTTATTGAGGTGCAATTTAAATGAGCTGATATGCCCTGTATCTCATCTTTCATACTTATTTTCTGTATTAGAATGTCAATGACAAAGGCATATAAAAGTTGGCTGAGGGGGCACCCTGTCTGACATGCCTAAATACTGGAATCCATTTCTCATGCCAACCAATAACATTCGGCATTAAAAGTAGCATTCTTATACAGTCCTTTAAGCGCATTATAAACTTATCAGGAACCCCAAAAGCCTTCAGGGCAGAAAATAGAAATTCATGAGACAGCCTATCAAAGACTTTTTCTTGATCGAACCTAATACATAGCCTTTCCCCATCCCTGTTCCCCACCAAAAAAGTTATCTTAATACTAACAAATTGTCCTGCTGTTTGCTGCCTGGTATGGCACAAGTTTGAGGAGCACTAATCAGATATTGAGATACTGTTGACAATCTGGCTAATAACATTTTACTAAAAATTTTAAGATCCGTGTTAAAGTGACATAATGGTCTCCAATTCTTTAAATTAGATTTGGGCCCCTTCTTGTGCAATAAAACAAATAAAGCCATATTCATTGATGGCGCATACTGAGACGTATCTAATATGTGATTGTATAAAATGACTAATGCACAGGGTAAGTCCTCACAAAAGTTTTTGTATAATCCTGCCCCCCCAGCCCATCAGTTCTAGGGGCTGAGTCTGTTTTAAGCTGGCCAATAGCTACCTCCACCTCTTCCCTAGCAACCTCCAGTGTTAGTTATTTGGCATCCTGTTCAGTAATTTGTGATAATGCTACAGATTTCAGATAGGTATCTATTTCTGGTTCAGTAGTTTCAATCCCTAATAGATCCTCTATTTAATCCTCCACTATATGAAGTTAATCTTCTGGTGCTGTGACCTTCTGCCCTGTGAGTGAGTTTTAGTTCTGTAATAATTCAACTATCTACCCTTAATTTACATTCTTTAAAGGGGTCCATGGACCTCTTCTGCACCTGGGTTCCAAATCTAAGTTCCTAAGTGACTTAGCCCTACCATACTGCAGCTCAGACATCTTTTTCTTAATTTCTCTCATCTGCAGACCGTAATCAAAATGTGATGTCTCAGTCAATGATATTAAATGCTGCACCTGATGTCATAGTTGCAAGTAGTGTATGTATTCTTTCTTAGCAACATACCGAGTCCTGTTCTGAAATAATGTTCACCAAGATATTTTTGTATCCCCCCACCAGTCTACAACGCTATCATAACATTCCACTACAGAAAGTCTGGCAGACCACTCTTGCTTCCACATTTTTTGTACCACTGTGTCTTCTAATAAGGAGTCATTGAGATGCCAACTATTTTTTTTACACCTAGGGGTGTTATCCCATATACATTGCAGAACTATTGCTACATGATCCAAGAATACACTAGCTTTAGTGAAGATCTGTAATATGGTCAGTATTGCAGCTACAGACATGTAATCAATCCATGTCTTCAAGGGCCCTCTAAAATATGTTTACCCTCCAGATGAGTGAAGACTTTTGTACACATCAACTAGACAAGCAGATGATACAATATTCAGCAGGGTTATAGAATTACAGAACATTTTATTTGTATGGAGACCATGGCCTACTTGCCTTAACCCACAATTAAAATCCCCAACCCAGAGAAACAAGTGAGAAGTATGAAGATGAGGCTGAACCTCTTTGTAAAGTTGCACTCTCTGGGCTTTAGTCTGGGGGACATATGTAACTATTAACCTAAATCTTTCCATGAAAAATGAAAAATCCAACAATAGCACTCTCCCTACATGAATGTCAACTAACCTAAATACTTTGATTGATGGATTATTAATCAAAATACCCACCCCATCATAAGCATCCTCCCCTACTGACCAAAATGAAGGGCCTGCAGGCCATAGCTTGGAAGTTTGCTGTAATTCCGCATGTGTTTTAAGGTGGGTGTCCTGAATACAATAAATGTCTCTTTTTCCTTCCTTTAGTGAGAGCAGAACCCCTACATGCTTCTTCTCACTTTTAATACTGTTGACATTAAGTGTAAAGAGAGAGATAAGGCATTTAATATATGAAAAGAATCAGCAGATACATGCCATACTATGGGGTTTTAGAAGGCTTTCTTTGTCTAATCCATTTTGCTACGGAATCCTTGCCCCCACCTTCCTCGGTGTCAGTTGTCGAGGCAATGGAATCGGTATCTGTACCCTTATCTCCAGAGTCTCCTTCCATACTATCATTATTCAAAGCTGCATACTTGTTACCTTTCTTCTAGGAGGATCCTGCCGATTCTAGTTTCCCCTTGTGAATTTCCCCCCAACAATGCCTTCCCTTGCCTGCTATGCTTCTTCTGAGTGACCATCTTAAAAGGTACTTCTTATTGGGGGGAGGGGTGGCATTTCCTGAGCATCTCCTACATTTATGTCAGCAGCATCCCCTCATGTAGTACTTCTTTCATCTGCCTCAGTTATTCCTGCCTGCAGGGCCTAATTCTCATTCTGTTGTTCCCTATTAATTCAGGGTTCCTCAGGAGCTTGACTTATTGTGGTGTCTATTGTATCCTGACTTCTCTCCTCTCTCCTAGTACTCTGTTCTGCCACCCTTTGTGCCTGATACTGCTGTGCTAGATTTATTAATCCTTCATGAGATGGGCAATCCTCCTTGTAATGCGAAGCCCAAGGACATCTCCCATATGCATGCCCAGTTTGTTCACAGAGGTTGCACTTAAACAGATTCAAGCAATTTGCAGCCACATGTCCATAATCCAAGCAGTGGCTGCATCTAGCAGTATCACAAGCTGAACTTATTTGGGAACAAGAACTGCACTTGAAGCAAGAGGGAGGTTGACCTGCATAAAATAAGGAACCTTGGCCGCTTCCCTAAAAGAAACTACTGGGCAAGTGGGCAGGTCCTGAATTAGTGGAGAACTGTTTAACCCATATCCTCCACCCTTCATCCCAGAACTGTTCACTGTCTAAAGCAGGGATAGGCTTCTTCTGCACTTCACAATGCTGCCTTAGTGAAAACAAAAATGTCTTCCACATTTACTCCCTCATTTTTAAACATCACCATAATGGTCTTTACCAGGAGCTTCATGAGGGGGATCACATAAAAAGGGGTCCAGACTGGGTTATTCTTCTGCACCCGATATTGTGCCCAGAATCTAAGCTGGAGACAATCTCGAAACTGACATCATAATTAGAATTCCCTAAATTAATCAATGCAAAAATCTCTGAGAAGAAGAATTTTATAGAGCCCTTCAGGAGGCCTTTTGCAGTGTGCAGCTTTTCTGATGGAGACTCCACCCCCCTTGTATATTAAACATACAGCATTCTTCCTAGGGGCTGGCTCACCTTTATTTTGAAAGAGATCTTATAATTTAAACATAGGATCCAGCCCAACCTTTTTTGTTAGGATTTGAAGCATCTCCTCTGAAGGCCCCATTCTTATTAGACCATCATCCAGCTGATCTAATACCCCTGCTTCAACAAGTTCACCGCCTTTAGTTTCAGTAATATAATTACTTCCAGAGACAGGAGCAGAGTTAGATGTAGACACCAACACATCGCTAGTTCTAACCCAATCCTTATAGACAGACACAGACACAGACAACACATTTTCCGGTTGCAACCTATTATGACACAAATTGTTACCCCTGGGGTCATTGGAACTCATTTCATCCAGCTTTTCCCTCAAAGTATGCTTTGCAGCTATCATATTCTGGTAAGAAGGATCCTCTGAATTGGGGACCCAGTGACCATCTGTCTCCAGTATGCAGCCCACATCTTTCAAGGCCTTAATCGGTGACACCTCCAATTACTCCTCTGGACTGGCCATCCTGCAACAGATGGCCAAGGGTTCCCCCTACTGGCAGAGTAGGGGTGTTTTTATTGAGGACATAAAAAAAATTTACACAACTTCAGAAAACTCTCAAATAAAAAGAAACGTACAAAAATATTTGTATAAACTTAAGGTGGTAATAGAAGAAAATCCAGAGAATAAAAATACACACAAGTTTGAAGTATAAAGAGATCAAGGTGGATGATACCACCAATTTTCACAGTTTTTTCATAAAGAAGAAACTTCATTTTTAGCTAAACAAGCCAAATCTTTAGTATGTAAATCACAAAGGTGTGTTTTGCTACACAATGACAAAGTTCTTTCTGAGTTCAATAAGTTTGTTGAAAAACATATTTACATTTGGATATCCATATGTAGTACTTTAAAATCCCTGTTAGAACCTGTAATGCGCTGGGATGAAACTTTGTCCAAAGGCCTGTGAAAACATCTAAAACCAAAGTATTATAGTCAATAATAGCGAAAGCAGGTGTATAATAAATGAAGGCTATCAGTTTCCAGAAAGTAATAACATAAGGACATGTTAAAAAAAGATGTTCTTGCATTTCTAGAATGCCATTACAAGTGTCTCTTGGACAGAAATGCTCACTAACCTGTTTATGTTTATGATTATTATTAACACCCAATTTGCCATGGCATGATAACCAGATGGTGTCCTACATGTAAGTAGGCAATCTAAGTTCTATTAGAAATTTAAGGGTATGTTCTGACGTATCAGGCATACCTAGAGGAAATACCAGGGGCTCCCAAAAATTACTTAGCAGTAAATGCTGGTAAAACTCTGTTTTAGAAAACAAGAGAACTTCTTCTTTAGTGATGTTTCACTGAGCATATGTGGGGAGATAATTTGTCTCTTTCCAGATAGTATGAAAGTGTGTTTTCCCCATATCCCATAGGTCCAGTAATTTTTTCAAATCTGTATGATGCCAAGTGTGACAATCTGTTGTGTGAGCCATTAATAAGCGCTTTATATTATAAAAAAGAAAATTTGTCATAAAAAAGGCTACTGGGTTGAGCATGCCTACACCTCCATTTTTTTTGAGACAAATAAGTAAAATAATGTTTTATGGGATTAAGCCTGCTTCCCCATAAGACCTGAAAAAGAAACTGTAAAGTCTGGTTTCTAAGTCTCTAGGTATGGAAAAGATTACACTGAGATATCAAAAAAATGTGTAATAATAATAAAGATTTAATTAACAATGCTCATTTCCATTTGGAAATTTGCATATTTTTCCATTTAGTTATTAGTATATATTCTATTGCAGTTTTATTCTCCTAGTTAATATTTTCTGCTTCAGGTGTTCCAATAACAACTCCTAACAGGGTAATGTGTCCTGTAATTATAGGAATACCAGCTATGGTGTAAAGTGGTTGCATAGCAGTCCCTAACTGTAGGTCTTTACTTTTCTGTAAATTTATTTTGGCATTTGAAGCCGAGGAAAAGTCCTGAAGGAGATCTTGGACATTATATCCTGACTGTAAATTTGCCAAAAAGAGGCAAATATCATCAGCATAAGCAAGGACTTTGACTTGGGGATTATTTTCCTGAACTGAAAGACCTACTGTATGTGGGGATAAAGAGATTTTTTTGTAAAAGTATGTCCAGTCCAAAAATGTAAAGGATGGAACTCAAGGGACAGACTTGTCTAACTCCCTGTGTTTGTTTTATTACTCTACCCTGGTAACCATTAACCATTATTCTGAAAGTGGCATTACCATACAAAAGTTTGATCCACAAAATACATTTTTCAGGAATCCCATGATGACGTAATGTGCAATATAAAAATTCATGGGATATACAATCAAATGCTTTCTCTTGGTCCAATGAAAGCAGGAAACCAGAACATTTGTTATTATTACATTTGTCTATAATCTATCTTATTTGGATAAGGTTATCTGTGATATTTCTATCAGGGATAGAACAGGTTTGAACATTAGAAATTATTTTAGGTGTAATAACATTAAGGTGTTTGGTAAGAATTTTAGTCAAGATTTTTTGGTTTGAATTTAATAGGGAAATCAGCATCCAGTTGTTTAAATCTGAAGTCTCACCCTTTTTAAATAATAAAATCATGATTGCTTGGAGTCAATCATGTGAGGCACAGTTTGTCTCTAATATTTCATTAAATAATTCAATGTGCATAACCCCAACAGATTTGTGATGTACTTTATAAAATTCAGAACTGATACCATCAGACCCAGGTACTTTATGCAAAGGGAAGGCAGTAATAGCTTCATCCACTTCAGATAAGATTATGGGATGTGAGTAATGTAATATCTGAATCTGACAAAGTGAGAGGTGGAACATGATAAAAAAAATGTTCCAAAGTGGCACTGAAAAAATCTGAAGAAAAAAAGGATTCATAGGCCTGGATATTCAGACTGTGCCAGGCAGTGGCACAAGCCTGGGTGCAGCACAACTGTGATGTGCCAGGGTCAGGTCAAGGTCCAGGTGATATTCAATGAGGATGTGCCATGGCACAGCACCATTGAATATGGCATAGTCAGCACTCATACTGTGCATGGCACAGTGGCACTGCACCAGTGCAAGCCATGGATAGGGAGCACAGGGATGCACCAGCGCAAGTGCAGTTGCGCTAGGTGCATCACCCATAATATTCAGCAGGGGGAAATCAAATGAGGCCATAATATATGCAAGGTTCAAATGGGTCCATTTGCATGTCATTATGGCCCCATTTACATGCCTTGCAGAGGGCAGTCCCACGACTTGCACCTGCACCCTGCACAGCATGACATGAGCAGTGAGGATCCTGAGGAATCCCCTGCCCCCATAGCTGCGATCACATGGTATATGTTTAGGAATAAAGCCCTGGTAGTCTAGTAGCCCCCGTGTCCCCAATTCCCTGATATATATAATACATGACCATCCCTGGTGGTCTAGTAGTCCCCCCTCCCACCCTAGTCCTCGATTCCCTGAGAGATGTAAATATGACCATCCCTGGTGGTCTAGTGAAACCCCCCACCCATCACTGTGATCACAGTAAACCTCTATAATTAAATGCCCTGGTGATCCAGTGGCACCCCCACCCCTCTCACCCACACAGAACCCCTTGCCCACCCCTCTTACCCCAGTCATCAGCGGGCAGCTGCATCCTGCCCACATACTGCCAGGCCACCCACAGAATGACAGGTACAGTATGGGCTGTAAGCCCACTGGTCCCCAGTGTGGACCAATGGGCTTGCAGGGCATACTGTACTAGACAGTCCCAAATATGTGAATGAAGTCATTACTTGACTACCAGGGATTTATTTCTTAACGTATACTGCTCAATCATGGCTATGGGTGGGGGGGTTCTACTAGACCACCAGGGTTGTGTGTGCTTGGGGACAGTGTTCTGGGTGGGCAGGTGGCCACCCATGGTGGGCGGCTGCTGTGTTGCGCCATGCATTACAGCAGCCTGCCTGTGGTTGGCCAGGATTTGTTTCTACTTTTCTGGGGCTGAACTTTGAGCCCCCCTATGCGACACAATGCAGGGTTGTGCCAGCATATGAATCACACATCCTGGGCTGAATATTGGGATGTACCGCATATGCATGGGCACGCCCCCTGCATTTGCGCTGCATACAATTACATTGCACCCGGCACATCGGGATTTGTGCTGCATTGGGCAGCCTTTCCAATATCCCACCAGGGTGCAATGTGGGGCTGTGCCAGTGCAACTCTGTTGCACCAGGCGCAACCCCTTTGAATATCCAGGCCAAAATGTTTTTCAACATATTGTAATTAGAGATGCAGTGAATTAAAATTCTGCCGGCGAAGTGAACGCGAAGTGAGCACTTCACATTGCCACTCCGCTATGCAGAGTGGGCAAAGCAAAGTGTTCACTCCGCCTTGTCATTAGCACTTTGCATTAAGGAGGAATGGCAATGCGAAGTAAGGCAAAGTCATGGTTTTTATTTTTTTTTTTTAACTTACCAAGTATTTTTATTGGTATTTCATACATATTGTACAATACATATATCTGTATGCAACCATTTACATTCAGAGAGAGAGCATATCACTAGGCTGAATCTTAACAGTATATTGTCCATATATCCTGTTTGAAGTGAGGGCGGCTTTAATGCAATGTAAGTCAATCATAGCCATGTGCTATGTAAACAAATATCAGTCCCTTTTATCCAATTGATAATTGATTGTCCACATGGATCAGTTCTGCACATGAAAATGTCCACTTCTCACTCTCCTTGTGCTACTATTTAAAGGAACTGATCTTATACCCAGAGATTCAGTCGATCCTCAGATAGCCTATTTATGTCACATGCTATACTTTACATACCATTTAAACAATAATCCCAAAGAAGAGGGAAGGGGAAAAGAGACACAAAAAAAAATGGAGAGGATCAAAACAAAAACAGCCATCAAACCTAAAAAAAAAACAAAAGTAATTGCGTTACATGTTTTGTGCAAAGTTATAGTCTTGTAGATTTAAGATTATCTATTATAAAATCTGTACCCAGTTAAAGCCCTATCAGAGTCCTCTTATCAGGCCATTCAATAGGAGGCTGGAGTCATGGTTGCCCCAGGAATGCCATATCCCATCGACAGCATCCCACATTGTCGCACGGGGGGGTAGAGGCAGCTGTGGTGGCGGTCCCCCTCATCCATATTCCTATTACCATTGAAGTATGTATTGCTTTAGAGCCAGAATGCCAGTACGATTTTCTATAAAATAAGTCATGGTTTTTAATGGACTTCGCATTCCTCATTATGATTCCAAGTGTTCCACTTAGTGTTTCAGATTTGGCAGCCCCCCACACATCACATGGCTTACAGTACTGTAAGTCACATGCTCTTTAGCTAGGCAGGAAGGAAGTGAGTCATACAAGCAGACACTTTTACTGTCTTCTGTACAGACGGAGAGACAGGAGTGTGTTTTGTGACTGCTGATACTTTGAGATCAGAATGAGGAGGAGATTTAAACTTTGATTTAGACCCAACAGCTTTTTTAAAAGCTACATTTTATTGTCTTTCCTGTACTCTTTTTTACTTAATTTGTTCTTTCTGTAAATTTAATTTTTCTTACCTTTATAAGTAGTTAGTTATTTGTCCCCCTTCCCCTCCTGGAAGCAGGACCAGCACAGCCTCCTGTCCTGATTCTGAGGCAGTTGAACCACCACCACCACCACCAAATCCAGCACCGTATGTGTGACACTTTGTATTCTGAGCAGTGCAAGTATACTGTGCTAAACTGCATGTGTGCAGTCAGTCTTCTTTCCAGTCTGTGTATGTACTGCAGACACTGTCCAAATCCCTGACTTAAAAACACTTATTAATGAGTATGATGGTGGGATAGTGAAGCCTGTAGAGATACTACAAAACAGGTTTACAATACATCCAAGTAACTAGTAAAAAAATGAATGTTGTGATTCATGATGTAATCTTAAATCGTGATTTGTGACTGAATTTGTGACCGTGATGAGGAAGAAATGCAAATGCCTATGGCTGTACTTCCCCGGGCCCCAATGAGGTGTGGCACAAAACTCCCCAACTTAAAGACACTCATTAAAGAGTACAATGGTGGGGTGGTGAAGCATGGAGAGATACTACAAAACAGGCTTAAAATACATCCAGGTAACTATTAAAAAAGATTAATGTTGTGATTCGTGACATGATCGTAAATCGTGATTTGTGACTACATTTGTGACCGTGATGATAAAGAATGTGATTTGTATCACGAGTGACTTGTGATGATGGTCCTGACTTAAAAATGCATATTAATGAGTACAATGTTCATGCAGAATTATGCACCATACCTGTTCAGTACTCTGTAGGGAAGCCAAAGAAACAACTGTGACTTAAGTTAGAGATGGAGATTGGGCCCTAAAGAGATGCAAATGCACAGACAGATTAAGATTGCACTGCACACTGAAGAGATGCAGACGCAAAGGCACAACCCCTAACCAGTGTTCACCATCAGAAATTCAAATCTGGAAAAAATTCCTTTGCCAGTTGGGGGGAGCACGGGGGGAGTGTACTGCACTGCTGCAGTAACATTCACTAGTACCAGTACCAGTAAAGATACCACAAAGAAGTACAAAAATTGCACAGCTGCAGTGGATAGCAGGTTCACATTGCTGAAATTATGTGGCACAATAAAAGGTGTCTGATTTGATGACACGTGTCACACACATACTCACAGACTCACTAAGTAATGCATAGCAAATTGAAAACTTCAGCAATATAACCACAAACTAAAATTATGCACTGCTGCACCACAACAATCAGCAAAAAAGGCAAGAATTATTGAAAATATTACTGTGTGTAGATTATCACAGTTATACAAGAAAAATATTACCAAAACAGAAAGCACTGTCTTTTTCTCCAAGTTAATCTACCTACACAACAGATACGCCCCTTCCCAAAACACACTTCCACTGTCTCTCAGTACATAGACCGAATATTGTACATTAACATTCAAAATCCACACACAAACAATAAACGCTCGATGTTATGAGCACAGGAGGGTTTCCTATAATCAATGAACTAAAGTTTCAGCAAAACAAATGACCCAAAAAAGGCTTTTTTAACAGCTTTTAGAAGATTTGAATCACAAAGAGCTCTCAGAGCAGATTGTCTCCTACAGCTTCCTACACACACTACACCAAACTGAGGCTGTGCAGAACAATCTAGAGCTCATGTGACCTAAAATCCCATAAATCACTGCAAAATTCACCTTTGGATCTTAAAAACAAGGTGAAGTGATACAGAGTACATTGTTTTCAATGTACTTTGCCTTAGGAATTGGTGGAGTAGTGGTTTGGGAAGGCAGAGTAATGCGAAGTCATTGTTTTAATGAATTTCGCGTTACCATTATAAAGCGAAGTACTCCGCTTCACGTTGTGGAGCACTCCGCGAATTCGCCTTCACTTCGCAAATCACTTCATGGAGTGAATCGGGGCCACTTCTCCCACCACTAATTGTAATATTTGGTCACTTTGATATACAGTAGAAAGTTACCATGTGGAGTTTTAATAGCATCTATGATTTTTGTTTTGTTGAACTCCTGATTATATTTAAAAATATCAAGGAACCCTTTCTGTAACCTGGTACCAAATTTTTGTTCTGTTGCCAAAGTTGTGGCCCTTTCATAGAGATATTGTTTCATCTCATTCTTAATACCATCAATTTGGTATTTATAGGATGTTTTTAAAATAGATTATAAGGACAGAAGTTTCACAAGTTGATTTCTAAGTTGTAAATAATGTAAATAATTTGATCTACTTTTTGTTTTCCCTTTGTAGGAAAAACATTATTTTAAATCTTTTTTAGTGTCACTCCACCAGTCGAGAATAGTATCATAGTAAACAGCTATAGAAAGTGTAGCAGACGGTAAGTCTGTACATTCTTGATTAATTGAATCAATAGTTAAGAGGGAAGTATTTAACTTCCAATGATTCCTTCCTATTTTTTGGGTGTGTGACAAATCCAAAGAGACATGAAGTTCCACTTGATCAGAAATAGCATTAGCTTGAATTTTAGTTTGCTGAACTTTCCCTCATCTAGAAAGGAAAATGTAATCTATTTTTGTGGAAATAGTGTTTCTAAAATAAGTATGACCCCCTGAAGCATAGATTTGTCTGAAAGAACTGGTCAAATCTGCTGTTTGTAAAATAGCTTTAAGTGTGTTGGTTTCACAATATAGTTTACTAGTGATGCCAGTTTTGTCCTGTAGGTCTAGAGGGCGATTGAAGTTATCACCTAATATGATGACTTTTGCTGTGTGCAGATAAGGTTGCAAAATTTTGAAAAAAATATACCAGGTCCGATTTGGTTTGTGGGGCATAAACAATGCCAATTCTCATAGGTATATCATCACAAAGTGCATCTAATAATAACAGTCTGCCTGGTGTAATATCTATAACCCTGATAATATCCACTTTCAAGATTTAAAGAGAATGCCCACCCCAGAACAAACCTCCTCCCCCATAGACCATAGGGATGTACCGCAGGGCCAGGATTTTTATTGCATCAGAAATATCATTTTACGTCCTAAGTCTGGTATTCTGTAAGAAAAAAATGTGAGCATTAGTTAATTGTAAGGATGAAAATAATATCTGTCTCTGTTTTATGTTCCTGATACTGTCTATATTTAAGGTAAGTAGATTAACTGTGGAGACAATCACGGCAGATGTTTAAGAACATTTTTTTTCTTTCGAGTCCTTTTGTAACTTTTCTATTTTTTCCTGAAAGTCTCTGGTGCCTCCTCCCCTTCCGAGGCTTCTCTCATAGAAGAAGTAATTGAAAATAAGTCTGAATCTTCATCATCATCCTCTGTATCATTTTGAAGTACTGCATAACTATTTTTCATTTTAATGGAGCTTCTTATGGACATTTTGGGTTTAGGTTGCTGCTCATCTTGCTTCCTCTTATCTCCAACCACTGTAAAGTCATCATGTGGAATTGGGGGGGGGGCATGTTCTGAGGATTTACCAATGGAGGAATATCTTTATTGCTGTGGAGCGAGGGAAATGTTCATAGAAGGTTCATGGACTAGTTGTAGAGGCTGCTGAAGAATAAGAGATTGATTTTTTCCCTCTGTTTTGGGGCTTCCAGAACTATTTTCTCTTGGTTATAATATGAGCCTTTATTGTGCGCAGCCCAAGGATAGGTTTTATGTGAGTGTCCTCTTTCATCGCACAGATTACAATGAAGGGGATTAGGACAAAAAAATGGAATGACCAATCTCCAGACAAAAATCACAGACTTGTGCATCACAGGCATTACGTAGGTGAGAGAGAGGGATCCACACTTATGGCATGTTTTTGGTTGGCCTGGATAAAAACAAAACCCTCAGTCTCTACCGATGTAGACGCTATCGGGCAGGTGTTATAAGCCAGCCTTAGTGTTTTTTAGTTTTACTTTTATGCACCAACCACCACTCCATATATTTTCAGTGTCCATGATTGGCTGAGGTCTTTCAATCATCTCTACCTACTGCTTAACCCAGTGCAGTATATCAGAAATATTAACACCTTCATTTTTGAACAAAATGCTTATAGTTTTCCAAGTGGGTTTAGTGATGGGGATAACCATAAAAGAGGACCAAACTGGTGAATTTTTTAAAGATTGATATTTCAACCAGAATCTCTCCAACAAAAAAGATGAATGGAAACTAATATCAAATTGAGTGTCCCCTGAAGTGTGGATAAGGGCAAATACCTCAGACACTGTAAATTGCATTGTTTCTTTCAAGAGATGTCTAGCGACATAGGCCCTAACAGGCAGCTCCTCTAAACCCCCTCTGTATTTCAAACGTACTGCATTTTTTCTTTTAGCTGGTACCCAAAGATTTGAAAAGAGGTCAGACAATTTAAAAGTATGTGGTGGTGGTGTTTTTGAATTCTGTTGTTCTTTGTTACCACCTTGGTCAGGGGAGGTGGAAGTTCTAAAGGTACATGTTGAGTGTCCATGATATTGGCCCAAGAGGTAGAAGGGAGTGTTTTTTCCTTTTCAGGAACTTTAGTATCTAAGTGTAATTTCAGAGTCAACAACAGAATAAACTATAGCAGTTGGATTACTTACTGGTGCAGTAGAAGAATCTTTTGAGAAGTCCGAAGCCATCTCAGCCTGTTTGTTTGATGGCTGGCTGTCTTCTTGTGGAGCTGAAGCTTGCCACTGTGTAGAATTGCCTTTAGTAACCGATCTGTCAACTTACTGAGGCGCAACATCTGTGTAACTTACTGGGGACAGCCACGGGGAGATAACAGAATCAGACTCAAGCTTAATGGTTAAATTTTGAATGTTCTTTGCCGTGGAAATTGTTGTTGAAATCCAAGTGATACCATCAGCTTCTCTTTCCCAGCCGGCAGTTTTCAAAGTGCGTTCAGGAGACCAAGTCTGTTTTTCAGTATTAGGCTTACAAGCAAGTCCTGGAGATGAACACTGCATGAGACTAGCATGTTGGGCTTCCAAAGTAATGTCTGGAATATTATCTGATGTGTTTTCCAAGTCTTGCAAAGCTGCTTCTTCAGTTTTCTAAGAGTTTTAACAGTTTATTTTGGTGTTGTTTAATTTCGATGATTTTATGTGCTGGGTCTGGATCCTGCAACCTGCTAGTAGCTCGCAGGACATCACTTGTTAGAGGCATTGCAGAGATTAGAGCTGCAGCTGTTTGTTTCTCAAAATCTTGTATCTCAGTGAAGGTAGAATGTTGTAGAACAGTAGGAATGTTCTCCGGCTATGTAATATCCATATCTTTCATAACATCTTCTGAGAAATTCCTGATATCTGGATTCACAAAGATTCTTTTCTCTTGATCTAAAGTAGTTTGATGGCTGGAGATTCCACTCTAGACCCAGGTCCTGCATTCCCTGTTCCTTGGTTGGCCATCTTGCAACTGGTAGCTGGACAACGCTCCCCCTACTGCACGAATAGGGGAATTTCCCCAGTGCCCTGACCAAATTTCCCCCATTCACTAAAAATACCATCAACAGCTTAATCTGGCTCAAGATCAGTTAGCATTCTTCTGTATCCCCCTTCCCCAGATCGTACCAGAAAATAGGCAGAATTTGTCAAGTGCACTTACCCGGATAACAAAAACTAAATACAATAAATACATTCACTCATAAAGTTGACACTGTGAAAACTTCACTGAAAAAGTGCCACTTCACTTGGAAAACTTCACAAAAATGTCAACGTCTGAACTTGGTGATACCAATGGGAACTTCATGAAGTGAGTTCCAAGGGCAAATTTTGTCACTTCACTCAAAGCTCACTCTAGGTATTGGGTTATGTCCCCTACTCCATAAAAATACAGCAGTCACTTCAAGACAGCATGCAATATCAGGGAAAATATCAGGGGATAGGGAGAGGAGCAACAATAGGCTGTGTATGTGCCATAAGCAGGGCTTTGGAACACAGAAAAGGCTAAGCCAAGTAAAAGCAGGCTGAATGCAAGGTAGCTGGCAATATTTTAATTTATTTTGAAGGGGGAGATTGGGGGATAACTCAGTCAGTCTAAGGCTGTAGGTCGGGTCCATCTGATAACTAAACTTGTTTTGGAGCTGGGGGTTTAAGCTGGCATGTGAACTGGCCACAAAGGAAGTGAAGGTTTTTCATTGTGGGATAATTCAAAAAATATGTCCCGAAATGTCCGTAGCCTAAAATCCATCTACAGAATGTCTTTTCGACATACAGACCACACCGTCTTAACCACGCCTATTAACACCGCAACGTTTTGTCCGTATGCCCATTTGCTGTATCTTGTGTCATTTTGGTCTGCTCATCTTGACAAGTTACAGGGGTGAATGTAGACCAGTTGGATTCTAAAGGCATAGTAGGGGAGTGGGTGAGCACTTGCTATAGCACTCTGGCTGCTGGAAACTGGTGTGTTTGAGTCTATAAAGAGGACTGGCATAAAATAACTTTATGATGACCCTTGCTGATGTCATTGGTCACAATTTGCTGTTTCTTGTGCTTCTAAAGCCTCTGTACCACCACACCCTGCTTCTGCTCATATTGCTTTTGGCCTTACTCTATATTCTGCACCCTCTCACTGACCTTGCATAGCTTCTTGTGTAACTTGTTGAAGGTCATGCAGCACACTGAGACTGAGAATCCACCCCCTGCTGGTCTTCACTGGCTGTGCTTTGCTATTGATTAGCTCTCACTTGGCTGGATGTTGTCTCTGGCAGAGATTTAGGACTTGGATGCTCTCCTTAATTACATCATTACCAGTGCCACTGTTATCTTTTGCAGCACTGAGGTAGAGCTCATAGATCTAAATAAGCTTTCAGAACAGAAAAAAACACAACATTAAGAATAATTTTTAGGAAGTCAGTTGTACAGTTCACCTCTCAACCCCTCAAGCCATTTTCCTGTGTGCAGATCACCTTGCTGAACCATGCCGCTGCCCAGACAGGAACAATCCCACCCCAGACATGCCCTGTTTACTTCATCCCCTACTTTACACTGACCTCCAGATGTATTTATGTATAAAACATTATGGTTTTCTATAGCACTGCCATAGAATGGATGAAGTGCAATTTTAATTACCTTTGGTTTACATGCTTTAGGTATTTTTTGGTGCCTTTGGGAGATCTCTCTTTTGGAGCAACAGGGGATATTCTAAGTACTGTGCCATTGGTTTTCTTCTCATCTGCTTTTGCTTGAGCAATATTTGGTCTATCACAATTAGACAGGTGAGGTACAGTACAGTAAGAATCAACAAAAGTAATTTTATTAGGAGTTGAGCTCAGGTAAGATGTGATTTAGGTATGAATGCCACCTGGCCAAGGTATGGGGCATCACAATATTGGTCAGGTTTGGCAATGATATCACTCTCTTTGAAGTTCCAATTTAAAATCGTAAATGTTAGGGCCAGAGATTCTTATTGTTTAATATTTGCCTTCTGTGTTAACAGGAAGAAGTCCACTTGTCAATGGTCTCCTCAGTGAGGATGATAAGCACACTACCAGAGAAGTTGCTGCGAAAGGCAGATTGGAGTTTTATCACAGAGGACTTGTAGCTCATACTGAAGTACATGAACTCAGCACATACAACAGAGTCACAAGCAACATAATGCACAGTGTTTGTTTTATTATAAAAAGTGAAAAGCAGGTCAGCACTCTTATGCAGGTAGCAATACTAAAGCTTTTACTGTACTATCACTGGATGCACCAAAAGCCTTCATGATTGAATGGAGATATATATTAGGAGTACTAGAGACCACTGAGGCACTATGAGTATTTGCAAAAACAATAGCAGCTTTCTATTAAAAACCTAAAGCAAGGCTTAAAATAAATGGTCAAATGTTTGGTGCAATGCTGCAGCTGTGGTAACTCTCTGGCCTTCAGCACAGGAACCCCCTGTTTTTGTAAAATATGGTGTAGGGTCCCTGACACACCTGGAGTTTGCCGCAGCCATAGATCGGCACAAATTGCAGCAATCCATGGCCCATTTCAAATCAAGACCCAGGTCTTTAAAGCCAAATATAAAGAAGACTATAGTAAATATTTGTGAATCAAATTGTCACTGACACTTATCAGTATTTACAAGCAAAATGTAGCCCCCTTATCAGCACAAACTCACAGCATGGTTAAAAATCCAAATGATTTCATTAGGAAAGATTAATCTGCTTAAAATGGTTATAGTACCACAAGTTGGATATACTCTTCAAGCAATACTAATGGATATTCCTGAAAAATGCTTTTGCAATTTTGAAAAATTGCTTTAGTGCTCTATGTGGATAACAAGCAAAACAGAATAACTTAGGGCAGGTTATGTTACCCAATGATTATGGAAGCATTGTTTTACGCAAAATGAATTTCTATGACAAGGCATCTGTAATTAGAAAATAGCATCTTAACTAGGCCTATGGGGATCAAGTAGATACTGAATTAGAGGATGAAATAATTTTGTAGAAAAGCAACTTTTTGTACTCAAAAGAATTCTATATGTGGTCTGTAAATATTTTTTCATATACCATCTACTGTAATAAAGTTCAACTTACAAAAATACTACAAAATTACAGAATATACCATAACATGCACAAGATAGGTGATTTGATACCTTTTATTGGACCAACAGAGATTTACAAAAATAAAAAAAAAAACCTTACGCTTTCGAACCTACATGGTGCTTTGTCAGAAGGAAATGGCAGGTTTCTTAAAAAGATTTCACATTAAAAAGTAATTAGATGAGAAACACAGCCATAGATAGGAAAATGTCCAGTGAAACTTTAGTTTTGTGTAGGTCAAATGTCAGAGAAGAAATGTTATGTAGATGTGCAAGGACTACAAAATATCTAATGTTAAATGTGCCTGGGTGCTAATCACTTGATGGAATTAAAGACACGGGGTCAGATATTCAAAACTTTGCCCTGGGGCTAAATTAGCACTGCCCGGTGGGCAAACTTAGCCCGGAGCAAAAAGCAAGCTATATTCAAAAGGAATAGCCTGGTGCAAAACCAGCTGAATATAGCAAGCAAAGGAAGCCAGGCAAACAGGGCCAGGAGTGCAGGGCAAAAATAGCCCAGGAATAAGACAGCACTGAATATACAGTAGCATACCTCTCAACTGTACCACATTACGAGGAATGTTCCTCATTTTAATTCACAAAAGTTCCCTGTTCCACATTGTGAGGACTTGTCCCACATTCAATATTAACATTTTAAAGCAAAAATCTATAGTAAATGATGCAACAAATATATTATTCAATTAATAACAGACTTTCCGAACATAAATGCAAACATTTTAACAGTGTTCTGAACTTCCTAGATAAAGATTTGATTAAGTGTTCCACATTTTGCTCATTTGTTCCACATTTTGAGAGGCCATGTTCCACATTTGGGGGACAAAAGGTTGAGAGGTATGTACAGTAGCAACAGGGAAGTGCACACTGCTACTGCAGCTCATTAGACCCTGGAGAAAGCCAGTGTTGCAGGTGGAGAACATTATGTGTGATTGCACAGAGATGTCTCACATCTACTGCAAACAACAATGTAAGCCACACACTGCAGAACTGTGCTATGCTGAAGTGAGGTTTGCCCGGGCTAACCTGATAGTACAGTGCTAACACATTAACCTGGGGCAAACTGGTTAGCCTGGGGCAAACAGGAGCTATATTCAAAGCTCCCATGCAAATTAGCTTACTTAGGTAATCTGTGGGCAAACAGGTACATTTTCATCTCATTAACTGCTGCTTAGCATACATTACCATGCAGTTTACCCAGTGCTACTGCATGGAGCACAAAGCTCCCCCTTTTGGTTGGAATGGAAGTACAGGCTGGACTCTGCAGGCCAAGACATGCCCACAGCATCCTGTTTGTTGGAATGGAAGTACAGGCTGGAAGCAGCAGGAACTGTGTGCTGGCAGGCACGGTCAGTGCATACATACCTCTCAACCCCTTGCCTCCTGAATCAGGGACAAGGCTTAAAAAAATCAGGGACAAAGACCCAAAATCAGGGACATATCTTAATAATTGGTACTGTTCACTCAGGATGCTGATAGAATAAGGGGATATGTGATAAGATGCATTTTCAAAAGAAGAACAAATCTTGAACTTTAATGTGTGACATTACTGTGTGATTTAATCCCCACTGTTCTGTCACAAACACAAATATTATGAGGGGCAGAGGATATTTGGAGGCAACATCAGGGACAGTTGATAGATATGGGTGCATACAACACACCCATGCATATGTGTGCCTGTTACACACCCATGACTCTGGTAGTAAGGTGGTCCCCCCAACGCCCAGCACAAATCACGACTCCCGTTGCACTGTAACACAATAATTTTTCCTGGTAGTCTAGTGGTCACCTCACCCCCCAGCATGTATCCCGACCCCTGTTTCACATAAAAATAAAGAGATTTCCCTGATAGTCTAGTGGTCCTCCCTACCCCCAGCATGTATCCTGACCCCCCATTTCATGTAAAAATAAAGAGATTTCCCCTGGTAGTCTAGTGCTTCCCCCAACCCCAGCATGTATCCCTACCCCCGTTTCACCTAAAATTAAAGAGTGTTCCCTGGTAGTCTAGTGGTCCCCCCACCTGGCAGTGATGCCCCACTCATCCCAATAACATCCCAGAACAGAGCCAGCGACTAGCTCAGCCCTCCTTTCACCACCACGGCTGGCCTCTGACTGAGGTACAAATGAGAGGAGGGCTGAGACGGTCACTGGCTCTGTTCTGGGATGTTATTGTGATGAGCGAGACAGCACTGCTGGGTGGGGGATTCACTAGACACAGGGAATACTCTTTTAATTTTAGGTGAAACAGGGGTCGGGATACATGCTGGGGGTGGGGACCACCAGACTACCAGGGAATACCTTTAATTTTAGGTGAAATGGGGTCAGGATACATGCTGGGAGTGGGGGGACCACTAGACTACCAGGGAAAAGTCTGTTTATGTACGTGTAATGGGGGTAAGGATTCATGGGGGGCACCACTGCATTACCACCAGCTTTTTGTTGGTGGTATTTGGCACCACACTAAAAGTCATGCTAATGCCTGTAGCGTGGCACTATACTTTTGAATATGCCATGCTGCTGGCATTCCAGGGTGCTCCCTTATCCCCGCCTCTGCATACGATTATATATCAGCGTCAGCACTACCACACAGAACCATTGCTAATAGGGCTTTTGAATATTGCAGCCTCGCTCAAATCCAGCACTATTCCAGCGCTATGGATTTACGCTAGGTGCAAAGCTTTGAATATCTGGCCCATGCTGTACTAGCATAAAATGAGCCTTTGCATGCTTTTTTTACCACATATTTTCAATGCTGGCACTGTTTAAACATGTTTCTGTCTGTAACTACTGTATGTGTTCATTAGTCAATATTATTTGTGAATATTTAAGCTTGCTCTGTGTAAACATATTCTGTCTGTAACTTTGTGTTCATTTGTCAGTACTATTTGTGAACATTTAAACTGTAACCTGAAACAGGACCACCTTGTAAATAGGGTTCTGTTGCCCTAATGGTGTTAATGTACCAATGTATGTGTGTATGAAACTAAAATCGTGTACTCCTAAAAAACAGTTCTGCATATGTGAAACAAAAATCTAGATCACCACTTACAAGTTAAAAACAAACCTATACGTGGATTAGATAGAACCATTTTATGTATAATCATATTAGAACCATGTAGAAACAAATACCTGTCCATGTGTTGCACCTAAAACAAGAGAAAAGCAGGAGCACTTTGAACAGTGTAATGGGACATGAAACTATTGTCTACATTATTACAATCATCTAACATAGTCAAAAGAAAAATAAGTTTGACCTCAAATGCTCATCTACAGTATGTTATGTATTTTTGAAATATCTTTTGAGAACCAAGACAGAGATGTCAGCGATGGAGTGATCAGACTGAGAGAAATGTTGCCCCATTGGTTTTTCAGTCTTCTTCATTTTAATATCATGTCTGTGTGAGTTCATTTGGGTTTAAAGATGATGTGCGGTGTACCCCAAAAACCAGTTTGTGGGCATTTCATGCATTATATGAAATAAACAACATTCTGAGATGCAATTCTATAATTCTCCTGTGTCATGAATTGCTTGTTTTGGGGTGTGTTGATAAAATTTGAAATGGAAATGTGCTCACATGTCTTATATCTAGAACAATTGCAGGGTCTCCTGCCACCTAATGTTCTGTTGTTTTAGTCAGGTGTAAGTTTGCTCCTGACAATCAGATTGGATAAATTAGGAGGTTGTTTGAAAGACAGTAGAGATAGTTCTTGGAAAATACATTTCAAGGGGTCATCCTCACTGACTATTGGTTGAAGGTCCTTAATAATTATATGTAGAGGCTTCAGATCAGGGCTGTATGTGACAACCAAGGGTATTCAAGGGTTAAAATATACTGTGAAATACAAAAGCCCTAAAACACAAAATGTAAAACAGAACTGTTAAACAGTTATAAATTACTGTTTAAAAGTCTTATCATAGTCCAGATATTGGTGCCAATACTTTAGTTCAAGTTTTTACCCTCTATATAACTCTCATCTATGGAAGCAGCAATATTAAAAAAGAACCACACCGAAACTACTCCTGGCTTCATTTGGGGGGAAGGGTGCAGTGGGCTGTAGTCTTCAGCAAGAGGATGGGAGCAACTTGCTCTTTATGAATTAATCAGTGCAAATGCAATAGCAGGAACTACATTTCAAACAGGGCCATGCTCCTTAAATAAATTCAGATTTGCTATTTGCAGAACACATTATATTCACACGGTAGCTTGGCAGAAGACACTAGGAGGAAGGAGTGCTGTGTGACTGGACTTCTCTACTGGGACTAAAGAAGTAGAACTCTTGTACTTGGACCTTTAATTTCGGGTAAAAAAACAAACTAACAAAACAAAACAAAAAAATCAGTGTGTTTGTCTGAGTTAACTGAACTGAATGGTTATCTGAACAGTTATCTAGGTGTAAATCTCAGGTGATTGAAAGGGCTTGATAGCTGTGCAGTTTAAATTACTTGTAGAAAGATCTAGTAAGTAGGGGGAGCAGCTTAGCTAGAAGGAAGCTAAATTTAAAGACTGCCTTAGAAAGATTCTGTTAGTAGCTTGGCAGAAGACACCAGGAGGAAGGAGTGCTGTGTGACTGGACTTCTCTACTGGGACTATATTGCCCTCCTTCCCTCCCCTCCACCCTCCCATCCAAAGCCAGTTCTACTTTTATTGGCACAGGATTTGACTGACAACAGGAACTTCCTGGGGGGCGTGGCCAAGCTGGCATCCAGAATGGCTGCTTAGTTCTGGAGCTCTGAGCCTAAACTGTCAGGAATCTCTCTTTCCCCTGCTACCCCGGGACGTACTGAGGAAAAAAATCATGGGACTTGGTAGGGAAAACAGTTATGCCACCAAAAATGTCGAAAAAACAGGGGCAACTTCCATTTAAAAGCACCAACAATGGGCTTAAAGATCTGGGCCTGGAGGCTCTGCCACCATGAGGAGAGAATGCTGGCAATGGCTCTGCAACAACCTCAGCAGGGACTGTGGAGGACAACATGTATAGCCCTCAATGTTTGGTACTAGAAAAGTTATTTAATGATTTAAAATATGACCTGACTAGTAAAATGAATGCTGGATTTGAAAATGTACCTGCACAGTTGGCCCTCCTGCAAACAACAGTAAACAACTTGGGGGAGACAGTGGAACAACACTCAGCTCGATTAACAGAGGTGGAAGAAAGGGTTAGTACACAAGAAAACCGTTATAATCAGTGGAGCCCCCAACTGCAAGCAGCAATGACTTAAATAGAGAAATTAAAAACAATATTAGACGACCATGAAAATAGGGAGAGGCGAACAAATGTACAGATAGTGGGCATGGCTGAAGGGGTGGAAGGCAGAGACTGTGTAACTTTTTCCCCAGACACGGTTAAGAGCAAAGTTAGATCTGCCAGCGGAATGATCCTTGGAGATACAGCAGGCACATAGAACTCCCAGTCGATGACCACCCCCAAATGAAAGGCCTCGCCACATTATTGTAAAATTTCTGAGATATCAGGACAGAATGGCGTTACTAAATACAGCACGAAAGGCGGGTGCCATTACAGAAGGCTCTCAAAGTGTTAGTATATTCCAAGACTTTTCACGGTCGGTACAAACAGATCAGAATGCATTTATGCCTATGAAGAGGAGGTTACATCAATTGGAGTGGCCTTTTGCACTTGTCTACCCTGCTAAACTGATCATAAGGAGAAAAGGCACTACACCGAAGGTGTTTACAAACCCGGACGTGGAAATGCAGTATATTGAACATGAATCGAAGCAACAAGAAGATGCAGATGAGTGAACTTTACTTTGGACCTGGGCTAACTCATTAGTACTTTTATGCTTGTTGCCCAATATTATGCCCAATATTATACAGGATGCGTATAGAGGGACTGGGGTTGGGGGGGGAGTTTAGTTCTCGGTCTGCTCCGTAACTCCTAGGAGGCCTATCAAGGCTGGAGCGGGTGGCCTTCCCGCTTCCCCCTGCTCTAGCTCCGGGCAGGACCTTTTTGTTTCTTTTCCCTATGGAGGTGAACCAGAGTGACATTACAGAGACCTAAATGATGCTTATGACTCTCTGTTCTATGCTGGGACAAATCTTTAGTTCATTTATTTGTACTTTTACAGCACCACGCTACATTAGCAGTCTGATTAGCAGAATGTGGTCAATGGGGAGCTGAAAAACTGTCCTGCCTATCTCTGCACATTAATTCGCAGTGGGTTGATCTATGTATGTACAGGGCAGCATCAAGGTGGGACGAGGGTACAGGGGGGTGAGGAGCTTTTGCTCGGTCTGTTCCAAAACTCTTATGAGGCCTATAATGGCTGGAGTGGCCGGCCTTCCCCACCTCCCTTGACGTCAGCCCCGGGGCCTAGAGAGGCTCTACAGTGCTCCACCTGTAGCTACCGAATTTTGGTTTGGTTATTATACTTGGGTCCCAGAGGCTGTCATATTTTCTGCTTTATTTACATTAGAATACAGAATCAAGGACAAGTTTAATCAAATTAATAAGGAGACATAAACCTATCCTCTTGCTTCATTTTTGTCTGCAGGGAGATGATGTGGGTAGGGAATGTGTGCTGGATTTTAACCAGTGAATTGGTTTTCCTTGAATATATGGACACAACATATGTCCCGGGGGGGGGGATTCAGTTGTTTTTATTTTTGTATGTGTTCCAGGTGGGGTGGGCGTGGGCCAGTGCAGGAGACCAGTTTTAAGCTGGTCACCCCCTCCTAATGAAGCGGGGGGTATTTTCACATGACCCAGGGATTAAAAGTTTGATGGAACACTTGGAGAATGACAGGGCATATGAGCAATAAAAAGACTGTATGCTAAATTATGTGTGGGGGCCTACCCACTCCTGTTGGGCTCCTCATTCCGGAGGTTCCCTGGGGGGGTTGACCCCTAAGTGTTCTCAATTAGCCCAGACTTATATATCTACTTTATCTAGACAATGGGGTTGTGAGAAATTACATTTTATGCTTTGCAGTTGGGGGGGGTCCTGGACGGAGGCCACTGGCACCTCCACACCTGGCTTTATGGAGAAAAAAATGACGGTTTAGCCAGCAGGCTATTCCACAAGAGTAAAGGGGGTTTTAATTAGAGGTACACTTGGGGGGAAGGGGGAAGCTAGGTGGTGAATTAAAATCTGATACCACCTGGTTAGATTCTTGACACTAGGGGCTTGGTTTTTCTAGTAGGTTAAGTAAGCACCGTTGCGCAGGTCTTTATCTTTTTCTTTTTCCTTTCTTTCCTTCTTTTATCTTTTTTGGGTCTTTTTTGTGGGAACTCTCTGAAATGTTACAGATGAAAGGGGGAGGGGGAGATTTGTTAATTGGGAGGAAAAATAAAAAAGGACAAGAGTCGGGTGATGCGAGGGGGCTCGGGGTAGTTGTAATGCAATGTGCTTGGGAGATCCTAGATCTAGGAATATATCTGATGCCACCGTATGGCTAGTTTAAAATGTTATCCTGGAATGTAAATGGCTTAAAAACTGCAGTGAAACAGAAACTTGTATGGGCATATATTAAGAAAAAGAATGCAGATATTGTGATGCTACAAGAATTGCATTTAACATGTGATGAGATTAAGCGAATAGAAAAAAAATGGTGGGGGTACGATGATAGCATCTTATTTCACGTCCAAGGCCAGAGGAAGACGTGAGTGGTTCAGACCGGGGGTCTGGGTTCAAATTCAAGCAACCCAAAGAGACAGTCAGGGAAGGTATGTTATAGTGAAGGCTACGGTGGAGGAGGAATTGCTAGTCCTGGGATGCTTGTATGGGCCTACATTTGATGGTCCAGAATTTTTTGAGCACCTGGCTATCGTGCGGGCAGTGTTCCCAGATAAACTGATCATAGGGGGTGATTACAATACCTATTGGGATCCACTTCTTGACCATTCTAAACCCAGATTCAGCCGTTCCCCCAGGAGTGTGGGAGCCCTCCGGAGATTGGTGGAGGAAAGGGCCTTACAGGAATTGTGGAGATTTAAACACCCAGACACAGAGGAATTTTCCTTTTACTCCTGTGCTCATAAGGTCTATACAAGACTAGACTATTTTCTGGCTTCTCCTGCCTTTTTTAAGGTGTATAAGGGAGATAGAATATGGTCCTATCATAGTATCAGACCATGCTCCACTATACTTAGAGATGGAGAAAGAGACAGATGAGGGAAGGATGCGACAATGGAGAATGGATCCCACATTACTGTTAGATCCCCAATACGTGCAACAAATGTCCAAGAAGCTAAAGGAGTTCCTTGAAAATAATAAGGTGGAAGACACCTCAGTAAGATTATCTCATATGCAGCCTTTAAAGGCAAAAAAAGAAAAACAGAGGGAGAATGAACTAGAAGCTAATATACTGAGGTTAGAAAAGCAGATTATGGGTAGCCAGTCACCTGAGGATCTGGTGAAACTGAAGAGAATGAAGGGGGAATATAACCAATTGTGTTGTAAGTGTATAGAAAGGGATATCTTAATGTCAAAAGCGAGACAGTATTTCGAGCGGGACAAGTCGGGGAGATGGATGGCCTGGCTAATTAAAAAACAAAGAGCAGAAAGAACAATCTTAACAATAGAAAATAAGAATGGGGAAGGTACCTCTTCTGCTAGGAGATAAATACAATTTTCAAATCCTTCTATGAAAAGTTGTATACATCTGAATTCTACAAGGGACAAATTTAAATAGTTTCTAGAAAATATACCCCTTCCTGAGATACCCATTCAGATAAATGAGATGCTGGGACAAGAACTTAAAGTGCAGGAGATTAAGGAGGCAATCTGGGCATCTAGGTCGGGGAGAGCTCCGGGGCCTGATGGTCTGCCCATGGAATTCTACAAGAAATTTTGGAATGATTTGGGCCAGCTTTTCCAGTATATGGTGAGGGAAGTATTGAGGGAAGGGGGGCTGATGCCATCTCAGCAGTTAGCTATTATAACAATTTTACCCAAACTGGACAAGGACCCAAAAAAATGTGGCTCATATCACCCAATCTCTTTACTAAACGCTGACTATAAGATCATAGTGAAAATATTGGCAAGGAGGTTGGAAGGGGTCTTACCACAGATCATTCACCATGATTAGGGGGGCTTTGTTAAGTGGAGGCAAGCAAGGCATAATTTAAGATGGATAATGAATATTATTTGGCAAGGGTCCAGAGGAAGGAAAACATGTGGAGGCCTCCTCGCATTAGATGCAGAAAAAGGCCTTTGACAGGGTCGAATGGCCGCTTATGTTTGCAGTACTAAGAAAGTTTGGTCTGCACCCAGTCTTTAGACAGTGGGTGGAGTGGTTGCATCAACTCCGTGGCTCAAATTTACAAATAATACTTTATCTCTTCGACTCCGATAGAGGGACTAGACGGTGTGCCCTTTCTCCACTGATATATGTTGGACTATTGAGGTCTTGGCATCAGCCATTAGACATCATCGGAAATAGAAGGTTATAGGGTGAATGGAGAGGAGCATGTTATCTTCTTTATGGATGATGCTTTATTCTTAGCTGATCCAGTGAGAGCAATGCCTGTCTTGACTTCCTTTTCAGGGAATATGGTCCCATTTCAGGTCATAAGATCAACTGGAACAAGAGCAAATGGCTCTGCTGGACGGTGGAGAGTCCATACAGATAAGTGGCATAGACATTACTCCTAGAACAGTAATTAAATATCTGGGAATACTGCTACCGTAGAATAGCAGATGGGGTACACAAATTATAGTCCATTAGCAACAAAATTAAGGAACAATGTAGTAGATGGAAGTCGCCTCCCCTTGTCTTTGCTGGGAAGAGTAAACTTAGTAAAAATGCAAATTTATCTCAGTGCCTTTACCTTTTCAGACCTCTTTCTATTATGCCACCGGCTGCCTCAAGGTCCCTTGAGGGGCCCATTACTTCCTTAATTTGGGCAAATCGAGACCTAGGATCAGGAAGGAGGTGTGTGGGCAGCTAATGCATAGAGGGGCCTGACTTTCCCAATTTAAGCTATATGCTTTAGCGGCCCAACTAACATTTATCATGGATTGCCAGGAAATAGGAGGAAGAGTGAGAGCTTGGGTCACTATGGAGTCACAATCTAGGGTGTGCTCCCCCTATGTCTTATGTCTCCTCCCATCAGGATTGAGGGAAGGAGATGGAGAGAAGCCTAAGAATCCATTCACCAAATGTATGTTTAAAGCCGGGGGGAGGGCTTCACTGCTGATGGGGGACAAGGGAGGTATGTCACCAGAGGGGTCCATCTTGTTTAGTTTGTGGAGGATGGAGGCTCCCCTTGATCAAACAGGCTCTGAGGCAGTGGGAAGGGTATGGTCTTTCTCCTGTCCCACTCTATTCAGTGGTGGGACCTTTCTAGCTTCTCTGAGTTGAGACAAACATCTGACATTCATCCATCACACTACCTACTTATGTGGTAATAAGATCCAGGATGTTCAGTTAACTGGGATGGGGGGCCTTCCTTGAGTAGAACATCTTTGGAGGAAATTTTTCAACACTGTAAAAACACGTGGTGGAAACCACTGTCCATGTTATGCCAAAGCTTTGTTGGGAGCACCAGATTAAGCTGCATAAGTTAAAAAGACAGTTGGGAAAGGGGCTTGTGTGTAGACAAAATTAATAGGAGGGGACTGAATTTGGCCCTGTGGAGTAAAGGTTGTTTCTGTAAACAAAAGATTGTGAATAATTAATTATAACATTGTGCATAGAATCTATCATACCTCTGCTTTGGCATGCAAGATTAATCCCAAATTTCAAACCAATGCCCTAAATGCTGTGCTCGAGATGTACCTTTTACCTGGTTTGGGCGTGCCCAAAAGTGGGAACGTGATTGGAATGAGAATAAATCATATGTTAAATAAGATTTTGGAGAGTAAGATTCAATTAGACCCTGTGGATATTTTACTCCTGAGTACCAAGAAATGGAGGGGGTCAGTCAGTAGCCTCACATCCTTGGAGAAGACTGGCATAGTAGTGGACAAGCAGATTTGGTACAAAATTGGATGGTCGATACATGTTTTACTATTGCTCATTGGGAAAATACCTCCTAAGCAATGAAGTTATGAACATTTCCATATAAAGTTCTGGGACGATTGGACAAATATGATAAGATCTGGTCCCCTTGAAGGGCCTTGGGGAAAGAATGGTTTCTGCTCTTTTAGGTAAACCACATGTACTGAGGGCACTGTTTATAGAAGGTGGAAGGGAGTTCTTCTGTGCTGGACTGAGCAGGGTCTATAATAAAAGGAGGGGTTGCATTAGCATTCTCATATAAAAATGGGGGAATTCCAGGAATAGAAGTTAATGGTAAGAACACAATGACTACAGCTATTAAGGTTTCACCTGTATAAAATGGTGTTTTCATTAATTGGATCATGGATTGTACCAAAGCTATGTGTACATGTATTATATTGTAACTGAATGAGATGTCATTGATTATCTGACTATATAGAGCTCTCTCTGCCCTTGGCTCTTTCATAAATAAAGTTAAAAACAGGAACTTCCTGTTTGGGAGCAGAAAGTGAGTGATCACAGAGCCACCAAAGACCCACCATCCTAGAAGGGCAAGAGAGCTCCTCCCGCCCCCTAGCTGCTGGAGGTCTGCCTCTGAGCAAGTAAGAGGTCTACTGAGAATGCAGGATATTCTTGTCTCAGAACAGGACAACCAGGAGCTTAAAGGGCACAGAGGCAGAAAGTAAGTAGAGAGAGAGAAGAGAAAGAAAAAAAAAACAGAGGAAAGAGTATGGATTCCAAGCAACAGTTAAGGGACCAGAAATAAGACATGATGGGAGTGGTGCAGTGCAGTGGCTGTGGAGCAGAAGTCTTCCGGGAGATGTTCTGAAGGATGCAGTGTTGTCCCATCTGCAGGCACCTCTCTGGGCTGAGGAAGGAGGCTGCTCATCTCCAGGCTGAGTTGGACAGGATTTGTGGGACCTCCTCTTCCATCCAGGGACCACCAGTGCCACTGCCGTTGCCTCAGAGGTTGCCAAGAAAGAGGAGTGGTTGGACCACAGGGCTCAGTAGGAGGGTGAGGGTGGTGGAACAGAGGTGCATCCTCCAGTTGTGCCCCTCCACACCCTATGCCATTCTGGCAAAGTGTGGTTCCTCTATGGAGGCACCTGCAGTGGAGACCAAGGCGGATTCTGGGAACCTCCACAAGGAGACCCACAGGAGGGTGGCATGGGACCCCACAGGGGAAGGAAACAACTCCTTGTGGGGGACTCCATTGTTAGAAAGGTAGAACTGGGGGAGGAAGGGGAGAGGGAGGTAAGGTGCCTGCCTGGAGCCATGGCTTGGAGGGACAGGGAGTGAATCCTCAGGATTGCCAGAGCAGCTGCACAGGGGAGGGAGCTGGATGTCATTGTCCACCTAGGGACAAATGACCTGGCTAAGAAAGTGATTAAAGCAGTGCAGGAAGGGTTTGTGGAATTGGGAAAGGGCCTTAGACAATTAGCACGCACAGTAACCTTCTCGGAGGTGCTGCCCATCTTGGGCTTAGGAGAGGCTAGGTTATTCTGCACCATGGGATTCAATCAGTGGTTGAAAAACTGGTGCAGAGATCAGGGATTTGGCTTCATTGGGGACTGGGGGTCCACCTGGAGTGATGCAAGCCTATACTGGCATGATGGGCTGCATCTGTCCAGGAGGGGAACCAGGATCCTAGAGGATAGGTTTAAATGCTCTATTGGCAAGCATTTAACTAGCTAAGGGGAGAGGCACTGGAAAGGAGCAGGGAAATCCTCAGCCTCTCCCAAAAATTACGGAGTAGCTAGGTGCAAACACTCAACATAGAGGTGGTGATAGGAAGGTTGAAGGGTAGGGGTAAATGGGGAAGGACAAAAAGGCAAGAAGGACAGGGATGGGCAAAAAGGAGTATAACATTTGTTGGAGGGTAATGAGTACCCATATACTCTTAGTCTGGGCAACAAGCTCCTGGAGCTGGTGGCCTTGATAGAAGAGGGATGCCTGGATATCGATGCAGTCACAGAAACATGGTACACAGAGAACCATGAGTGGGATGTTAACTAACAGGGTACATAACCTACAGGAGAGACAGGCAGGGGAGAAGAGGGGGAGGAGTAGCTCTCTATGTAAAGGAAGGGATAAAAGCAACTGAACAAAAGAGTAAACTGGGAGGAGAGGAGGCACTGTGGATCACCTTGGAGACTGGAAAGGGCACCACAATCCACACAGGGGTTGAGTACAGACCCCCATGTCAGGGGGAGGGAATGGACAACGATATGATAGAAGGCATTTTTAGGATGGCAGAGAAAGGGTAGATACTGTTGATGGGAGACCTGAATATGGCAGATGTTAACTGGAGCACATTTTGCGCAGCCACATCCAAGAGCAGGGCCATTCTCGATGCCCTACAGGTGGCAGGCCTCAGACAGCGAGTTTTGGGAACCCACTTGAGGGAACAATCTTAGACCTCATACTCTCAAATGGGGCAGTGAGAGGATCTCAGAGAGAAGTGGGTTGCTATCTGGGAACAAGTGACCATCAAATAGTGTGGCTCATGTTAAACTCAGCTACAGAGTCAAGCCATACAAAAGTGAGGGTACTGGACTTTAGGAGGGCTGACTTTGGCAAGATGGGAGAGTGCCTCAGAAAAGCACTAGCAAACAGGCTAGAAGGAGGTGGAGCAACAATGGGGACATCATCAAACCATGCATCACAGAGGCAACAAGCCTTTGTGTGAAGCAAATAAACAAATCAAAATGAAAGAAAAAGCCACTATGGTTCTGAAAGAGGGGCTGGGAAAGTCAGGGAGAAAAGATAGCATTCAGGAAGTATAAGGAAACACAGAAGGAGCAGGAATGAGCTGTGCTGTTAAGGCAGAAAGAAGCAGGAGGAAGTCAGACTAGCAGAGGCCCAAACTGGAGGAAAAGATAGCCAACTAGGTTAAGAAGGGGATAAACCTTTATAGGTATGTCAGAGAGCGAGAAAGACAAAGGGAGGGATAGTGAGGCTGAATAAAATGAATGGTGGGTGGCAGAGGGGACAGTGAAAAGCAGTGATACTGAATGAATATTTCTGCTCAGTATTCACAAAAGAGGAGGGGAAGTGCCTAATCCAATTAACAGAAGCACTTGATAGGAAGTCGATCCCAGCCCTTTCATAGAAGAAAGAGTTCTGCAAGAACTCCTAAAACTGAAGGTGGACAAAGCAATGGGCTAGATGGATTCACCCCAGAATTCTAAAAGAATTAAGGGGGAAACTAGTGAAACCACTGGCTACTCTTTTTAAATAGATCATGGGAGGATGGTGTGGTACCTGAGGACTGGAGGAAGGAGGATGTGATTCCTTCACAAAGTGGGGGCCAAGACAGAGAGGAGGAAACTACAGACCTGTCAGTTTGACCTCTGTGGTAGGAAAGTGATGGAGTCACTTTGAAGGAAAGAATTGTTGAGTACCTAGAGGCCAGTGGGGCACAGGACCCAAGACAGCATGGGTTCACAGCAGGAAGGTCATGCTCAGACAAATCTAATAGATTTCTTTGACTGGGTGACCAAAGTAGTAGACCAGGGAGGGGTTGTGGACATGGTCTACCTAGACTTTAGCAAGGCATTTGACACAGTCCCACACAAAAGATTAATAGTCAAATTAATCAGCCTGGGAGTGGGTTCCAGGGTGGTAGCCTGGGTAAAACATTGGCTGGACAACAGGACACAGAAGGTAATTGTAAATGGAGTCCACTCTGAAGAAAGAGGGGTTACTAGTGGGGTACCACAGGGTTCAGTACTGGGTCCAGTCCTTTTTAATGTCTTTATAAGTGACATTGCAGAGGGACTGGAAGGAAAAGTATGCCTCTTTGCAGATGACACAAAGATCTGCAACAGGGTTGATACAAGGAGGCATGGAAAGGATGAGAAGGACTTGGCAAGGTTGGAGGAATGGTCAGAAGTATGGCAGCTAGGATTCAGTGCAAAGAAATGCAAAATAATGCACCTTGGAAACAAGAACCCAGGGAAGATTACACAATGGGGGCTGGTAGTAATAACAACAAAAAGGAAAGGGACCTGGGGTTAATCATATCAGATGACCTTAAGGTTAGCAAGCAATGGGAGAAGGCAGTAGGGAGGGCTGGGGGTATACTGGGATGCATAGGAGAGGCATCACCAGCAGAAAACAGGAAGTTGTTATCCCACTGTACAGACAGTTGGTGAGACCCCATCTGAGTACTGCATCCAGTTCTGGAGACCCCATCTCCACAAGGACATAGACAGGATAGAGGCAGTCCAGAGGAGGGCAACTAAAATGGGCAGGGTCTGCAAGAGAAGCCGTACCAGGAGAGACTAAAGGAGCTTAATATGTATACCCTTGAGGAAAGAAGGGAGCAGGGGGACATGATAGAAATGTTTAAGTACCTCAGTGGAATCAACAAAGTCCAAGAGGGTAGCATCTTTCAGAAAAAGAGACATGCAAGAACAAGGGGTCACAATTTAAAGATAGAGGGGGGCAGTTCTGGGGCAATGTGAGGAAGTATTTTTTCACAGAGTGGGTAGTGGATGCATGGAACAGCCTTCCTGAGGAGGTTGTGGGGTCTAAAACTGTGGGAGAATTCAAGAATGCATGAGACAGACATAAGGCAATTCTTGTGGGGGTAGGAAGAAATAGGCTGTTGGTTAACTAGGATCTGCGGCCTATCCTGTAGGTAGGGAAATGGGCAGACTAGGTGGGCCAAGTGGTCCTTATCTGCTGTCAAAGTCTATGTTTCTATGTTTCTATTCCAAACTGCCAAATTAGCCAAAAATAACAGACAGCAAGTTCCCTCGCACCATAGCTAAAGCTTACCAGTGTTACAGAGGTTGTGTTCTGTATGCTTATGTATCAACATCAAGCATACTATTTCCTTCAGAGCATGAATCATGCCTGTGGAAGAGTGTCTTAAAAAACTGTACTACTTAGCCAGCCCACTGGTGCTGAGGGTTGAGGCGCTGGACGCCACACCTTGCACCACGCTGGCAACCCAGTTTTGGGAACAACCTCTGGTCATCAGGGTGATGGCATGTGGGGAGGGAGGGAGGGATGGAGTAGGATCAAGCAGCCTAATGGAGCTTTCCTCTCCTGGGGTGGTTGACACCCCCCATAGTTCCACTGCCACTGGGTGGAGGTCTGGTGGCAATGTAGGTGGTAGGCGGCATCAAAGGTGGGAGGGCACCTTGAAACATGGCATGCATGTGCCTCCACACACATGCATGCGTTACTGGAGAAGGAGGCAGACAAAAACAGGGAAAAACTCTGGATAAAAACATAATAGAAAAAAAGATTGTACTACTAAAGTGGACACATGCAGAATGTGGTACAAAATACATTAAAATGTAACAGTGCAGTGAAGTGACAAAGTGACACTCATACTAGATTGAAATAAAAAGCAGCAACAGAGATTTGTTCACAATATAGAACATTAGAAAAATAGTAGCAGCATTAATAACATGTAAAAATTCATATGTGTTAATCCAGTCTGATTGGACAGAGTTAATATCCCAAAAATGCATGCAATGGGAGTTTATCATATAGTCCTGCAGAGCAGAGTGTATTAAGGATAATTGGTGTGATTTAACTGGGTCTGTTTCTTTGAATTGGAGACCTATATCTTTTAATTCCAAGCCTATTTTGATGTGTTGTTGGTGAAGCTGTTTGAATTGGAGTACTGTTTCTTTGGGTAGCAAACCTATTTTGGGGACTTTGAGTAGAATTGTGATTCATTGTTGCTGGCTTCACTAGCTGCAAAGTTTGAGTGCAGAGTGGGGGAAGGGTGCTAATGGTCTGACCAGAGGCCTTAGCTACCTGATTGTTTCTGGAAGACTTTGGTTGGTCCCACCCACCCCTGGTCCATTATTTCCTTTATACCAGGGGTTCTGACATCACTTCCACAAACAGGCAAAGGATATACACCTGTCATAGCAGAAGCAGACATTCAGGAAAGGAACAGCAGCAAGTGAAGAGGTGACTGGTCTCTCAGTGGAAGGGAAGTAAATGCAAATCTAGGAGCTTTCATTATTACTTCTTTGCATTGATATTGCATTGGGGAAAGGAGGAGTAGGAGTTTGAAGAAGGTTGTGCAATGGCTACTTAAAGTCTCTTTTTGAGTGTGGATAGGAAGGATAGGAATATAAAAAGCAGTTGCTCAATATATCTAAATGTGTGCAACAAAGCAGGTAAGGGAAATAAAGAAAATGTTTTGCACTGATAGAGGGGGAGAGCAGAGACTTGGGGGAGTGGTTGGTATCCTGCATGCGGAAGGGTGGGGGGTCGCTGGTGGGCAATGACAGCAATGGGTAGGGTGGTAGGCTGCAACAACTGCGGTGCACCAATCTTTCTAAAAATTGACTGGAGTGTGGGAGGATGTTTAGTGTGCAACCGCATAGAAAAACTTAGAAAGGAGATTGAGGGTCTGCAGGAGAAACTAAGACAGGGAAGGCAGATTGGGGTGGGTTTAGCCCAATACTGGAGGGAGGAAGAAGGGGAGATGAGGGAGGGTGATTTAAGCCAACAGTGGTGAGGAGAGGGTCAGAAGGAAGCAGAGACAAAGGGCCCATGCCAGAAGAAGCGATTGCCGGGAACCAGGTCAGGAGACAAAAGACAAATGGAAGGAGGAGATAGGGACTTGTGAGGGGAGGCGAAGAAGTGGCAAAAGTCATGGAGTTGAAAGGAGAGAACAGGTTACTATGAAGAGAGAGGGAGCGGGCATTTGTGAAGGGTCTTCAGAAAATAGTTGTACACTGCTAGAGAGGAAGAAGGTGGAGGAGGGAAATGATGAAATTAGAGGAGTAATTGATAAATGCCTGGACCAAACTGGAGCGGGGGGAAGTTCTGCTGGGAGAATTGCAACAGGGGTAAAAGGGGGAATAATGTGCAGGAGGAAGAAGAGGAGCTGGAAATGAGAGAGGGAGATGAATGGAAGCAAGCAGGGAGTAAGAGGGGTGGAATCTTAGTGCTGGGGGACTCAATACTAAGAGGAGTTAGGTGGGGTAGCAAGGGGGAGAGGCATAGTCGCATTTGGGTGGAGGCCATGCCAGGAATGACAGTGGAAAGGGTGGGACTGTCTGTTCTGAAACATGCTAGAAATGGTAGGGATAAGCCTCATTTAATTATACATCTTGGGACAAACGGCCTGGCTGACAAGACAGTAGATATAGTCCAGAGGAGGTTTGAGGAACTAGCACAATTATGTGAGGGGGCAGGAAGATCAGTAACTGTTTCAGAGATACTTCCGGTGCCAAAGGCAAGCACAACAAGAAAGCTGAGAATAGAGGAATTTGGCTAAGAACCTGGTGTTGTGCTAAAGGGTATGGGCTATTGGGGGGTGGGGAGAGACCTGGGAGGACAGTAGTCTCTATGCCAAGGACAGACTACACTTGAGTGAGGAGGGAAAGGAAGTGTTGAAACAGAGGATGGAGGAGTACATAGAGAAAGTTGGGAATTTAAACTAGGAGTGGGGGGTGGCAGCTGGGGAAGAGATATGCAGAGACCACAGGTTGGGAAACCATATGAGCTTACCCCATAACAATAGCAAAGGACAAATGGCAAGTACTATTGGTGATGCTAGGAAAGGAGGGCAGGATGGGGGGTAGGGTGGAAGGTGGTTACCTTAATGCTAGAAGCCTTGGGAGAAAACTGCAGAGTTACAGGTTCCTCATGGCAGAGGAGGTGGACATTGCAGCCATCATGGAAACATAGGCCACCCAATACAATGATTGGGACCTGTCTGTACCTGAGGTACAGGTTATTTCGTAAGGACAGGGTGATTGGGAAAGGAGGGGGGGTGGCACTATATGTGAAGGAAGGACTGAAGTGTGTAAGGGAGGAAGGGGAGGAGGGTAGTATGGAGTCACTTTGTATGCAAATCCAGGATTCCAAGAATAGGATTCTTAGAATGGGAGTGGTGTACAGGTCACCATCTCAGACGGAGGAGTTAGACAGAGAACTAGCGAGACAGATCAGGAGGACCTGTGAGAAGGGTAGTGTGGTGATTGTGGGGGACTTCAACATGCCAGGAGTGCACTGGAGCACCCCAACATCCAGGAACAGAAGGGAGCAGGTACTGCTGGATGCCTTCCAGGACAGCTTCCTGCTGCAAATGGTCAGTGAACCAACCAGGTTAGGGAATACCCTTGACTGTGTGCTGGCAAATGGGGACTTTGTGAGAGAACTTACAGTGGAAGAACCGCTGTCAGGGAGTGACCACCACTCATTATGGCTCACATTGGATATGGGCAAGGAAGGAGTGGAATCTGGCACAAGAGTGCTGGACTTCAGGAGGGCCGACTTTGGGAGGATGGGGGAAGTGGTAAAAGGGTACCTGGCCAGAATTCAATCTAGTGTGGACACTAACCAGAGGTGGGAGCTCATAAAGCTGGGGATAGTGGAGGCAACCAAAACCTGCTGCAAAGCCCAGAGAAAGAAGGCTAGGGCTAAGAAACTGAGCTGGTTGAGCAAGGAAGTGATGGAAAGGTAAGAGGAAAAGAGCCTGCCTTTAGGAAGTACAAAGAAAACAGGGAGGGGGGAGGACAGGGAGGAGTACTTGACAGAATCGAAGGAGGTGACAAGGGCAGTAAGGGGAGCCAAAGCATCTACGGAACTCAGGCTGGCACAAGGCATTAAGAAGGGGGAGAAGGACTTCTTTAAGTACATCAGGGAGAAAAGGAGATGTAAGGACAACATAGTAAGGATTAGGAAGGAGGGGGGTTGGGTGGAAGCAGGGTGCGATGAGGCGGAAGCACTAATTGAGTACTTCTGCTCAGTATTTACTAAAGAGAAGAGGGGGTGACACCCAAGGTGGGAGAAATGGCAGAAGCAGGGGGGGAAGAGGTCCTTGCAGGACCTTTGGCAAACCTATTTAATGCCTCACTACATTCGGGGTGTATACATCAGGACTGGAGGATGGCTCATGTGGTGCCCCTCCACAAGAGTGGCCCCAAGGATGAACCGGGAAACTACAGACCAATGAGCCTCACATCCATCGTGGGTAAGCTAATGGAGACTATCCTGAAGGAGAGGCTGGTGGCCCTCCTAGAGGCCAAAGGACTACAAGACAGCAGACAGCATGGCTTCATACGTGGCAGATCCTGCCAAACCAATCTGGTCGAGTTCTATGACTGGCTAACTAGGCAAATGGACAGGGGCCATGCAGTGGATGTCCTGTATCTGGACTTCAGTAAGGCATTCGACTCAGTGCCACATGGAAGGCTGGGAAGGAAGTTAGTAGACACAGGGGCGGGTGTCAAGCTGGTAAGATGGGTAGAAAACTGGCTGCAGGGAAGGTAACAGAGGGTGATGGTGGGTGGGGAGCTCTCACGCCCAAGGGCAGTGACAAGCGGTGTTCCACAGGGCTCAGTGTTGGGACCAGTGTTGTTTGGGATATTCATTGCAGACATATCATGGGACATCAAGAGCAAGATCAGTCTGTTTGCTGATGATACCAAGGTAGGCGCGGTGGTGGATGACCTAGGGGGATGGCAGGGGTTGCAGGATGATCTGGCAAAGCTTGAAACCTGGTCAGACACCTGGCAACTGGTGTTTAATGCCAAAAGTGCAAGGTGCTGCATTTTGGGATGAAGAACCCAAGGAGGAGTTACCAGCTAGGGAGAGTGCAGCTAGCCCAGACAGGGAGGAGAAGAATCTGGGTGTGCTCATTACAGGGTCAATGAACAACTCGGCACAATGTAGGAAGGCAGCTGCAAAGGCCAACAAAATGCTGGGTTGTATTGCAAGGGGTATATCCTCGAGGAGGGAGGAGGTGATTCTGCCACTGTATAGGTCATTAGTTAGACCATACCTGGAGTACTGCATGCAGTACTGGCATCCGTATCTGAAGAGGGACATTAAGTTACTGGAGGGGGTGCAGCGCAGGGCGACAAAGATGATCAACGGACTGGGGGACTTATCATATGAGAGGAGGTTGAAGGAGTTGAACATGTACTCACTGGAGGAGAGGAGAGACAGGGGTGATACGATTGAAACCTTTAAGTACATGAAAGGAATAAACAAGACAGGTACAGAGGGGCTGTTCAAAGTAAGGGAGGGGAGGGCCACCAGGGGCCATGATATGAGACTGGAGCGAGGAAGGTTCAGGAGGGAGATGAGGAGACACTTTTTTACAGAGAGGGTGGTGGCTGAGTGGAATGCGTTACCTGCAGAAGTGGTATGCAGTAGAACAGTGGACTGCTTCAAACGAGGATGGGACAGGACAAGGGGGAGGGTTAATGAAGGGGAAGGGTGGAAGGGAGGGGCAGCTGCAGAATAAGGAGTGCTAGCTGCACATTCGAGCAGACTTGATAGACCTCTAGGCCTTTATCTGCTGGCAAATTTCGTATGTTCGTATCAAGTCTGCCCCTTAACCCCCTACTCATGACCTTTGACAATGGAGATCCCCTTCCCCCCACTGGCCAACCCCTTTTGTCTTTCCTATGGCCTCTTGAATCCCTCCACCATTTCAGCCCCTATCACCTCCTCAGGTAGTTTGTTCCAGGGCTACACCACCCTTTCCACGAAGTAACAGCCCCACACATTGCCCTTAAATTGTCCTAATACTTATCTTATACTATGATCTCTAGTTTTGGTACCAACTTTTCTTATAAATAAGCTCCCTCCCTCCCTCCCTTTATTAATCCCTTTCACCTACTTAAATGTTGCTATCATGTCCCCCTCTCCCTTCTAGTCTCCAATGGGTACAGATCCAAATCCCTCCACCTCTCCTCATAGGGCTTCCCATGCATACCAAGCACCATTTAGGTTGCTCTTCTCTGAACCCTTTCTATCCCATCTATGTCTTTGCATAGGTGAGGTCTCCAGAACTGAACCCCGTACTCTGGGTGAGGTCTCACCATGGTTTTATAAAGAGGCATCAGCACCTCCCTCCTTCTGCTTGTTATGCCACTCCTTATGCATGCCAGCATTCTATTTGCCTTGCCCACCTCCTTGCTGTATTTGTTACCCATCTTTAGGTTGTTTGATATTATAATCCCCATATCCCTCTCCTGCTCTATTGGTTTAATTACCTCCCCCACCAGTGTGTAAACTGCTTCCAGGTTTTTATTCCCCATGTGCATTACCATACATTTTTTGGAATTGAATTTCAGCCACCAGGTTTCTGACCACCCTTCCAGAATCTTCAGGTCCTTCCTCATGGCATCCCCCAGTGTGTCTACCCTATTACAGATCTTTGTATCATCTGCAAATAGGCACACTTTCTCCTCCAGACCTTCTCCTATATCACGGATATAGATAATAAAAAGGAGAGGTCCCAGTACCTATCCCTGGGGCACCTCGCTTGTCACCCCCTTTTCCCTAGAATGCACCCCATTAACCACCACCCTCTGGCTTCTGTCTTTCAACCAGTATTCCACCCAGCTAGTTATTCTCAGTCTCACCCCTAAGCTTTCCAGCTTATTTACCAGCCTTCTGTGAGGGACAGTGTTGAGGGCCTTTTTGAAGTCCAAATAGGCCACGTCCACTGCCCCTCCCTGATTGACCACCTTCCTCACCCAACTGAAAAACTGTTAGGTTCATCTGGCATGACCTCTCATTTGTGAAGCCATGTTGTCTGTTATCCTGTAGTCCACTGTCCACTAGGTAGTTAACAGCCCTTTCCTTTATTAGTACCTCCATCACCTTACCCACCACTGAGGTGAGGCTGAATGGGCAATAATTCTCCACCTCCTCCCTGCTGTCCCTCTTATGTAATGCCACCACATCAGCCTTTTTCCAGTCACTTGGCACCCACCCTGTATCCAGGGGCAAGTTAAACAGCCTCAACAGAGGTGCTGCCAGCTCCTCCCTTAGTTCCCAGAAAACCCAAGGATGTAAGCAGTCCAGCCCCATTGCCTTGTCCACCTTCAACCTTCCTAGTTCCTCTTTTACCCTGTCTGAACAGGCTAGAATCCACCTTTTCGTCTTCCCTTCCTCTCCCCTCACCCGTACGACTGAGCAGAAGTAGCTATTAAGCAGCTCTGCCTTCTCAAAGTTTCCCTCCCTTTGTACTCCTTCCTCCCCCTCACCCGTACTATCCCCTGCCTCTTCTCTCCCACATACCTAAGAAAAGGTTTTATCCCCCCATTTGGCCTGCCTAGCAATTCTGCCTAGAATAGGAGAAGAACTGCCAATGGCTGTGACTCCACAGATAACTATAGGCATGCTAAATCAGACACCTGTGAGAACGTAAGCAAAAATAGCTGAGAAGAAAACCAGTGTCACAGTACTTAGAAAATGCTGTGTTGCTCCAAAACAGAGAACTCCCAAAGGCACCCAAAAAACACCTAAAGCATCCATTTTAAAAAGTCTCTTAACTAGATCTCCTTCTTGAATATCCATGTCTAATGGTACATGGGGTTTTGGCAATCACAGCCTCAGTAAAGTAGGTGCACAGATGCACTGGCTGGATACATGGCAGAGCACTGTATAGAAAGTCTACTTACCATAGCAACATTATTTTATTGATCAATTCTGTGCCTTCTCTGCTAAAGCTCCATGGTCATTTTATTGTTACGTAGCTTTTGTCTAACAATATAGTGTGTCAAGAAGGTTAAGCATCTGAAACTGGCTAGGTAGTAGATTGAGGCAAAGGAGACATTTTATGAAATGAGACAATGGTTTCTTTGGAGTAGTTTACATACTGTATATGGATTTTAAGAGATTGACTGTGACTCAATGAAACCTAAGCCAAAGCATCCTCTGAAGGTTCATATCTTGAACACAGTTTCAAAGTGGAGGACAGGGCTGGTCTATACTTTTGTCTTGTTCTTATAAATTGCAGACAGTAATTGTGTTTATTCCACCAGAAGATATGGACAGTCTCTTCTTTAGAGATTACATAAGATAGGCTGCCACTAAGTTTATCTAGGACACATTTATTGAAGGGCATCACTTCTATCAGGGCAGTGCTCCTAAATATAAATTTTTAACAGCATTCATTGCTGAAAAGGGTATTAACTGGGTTAAACACCACCAGAGAGAGGGCTGTCTGATGGCCCAATGAATTGTGCTGTGTATTCCCATTCTGGCAACCTGGGTTCAGAATGAGCCCAGGAAGCCAGCTGGGTGTTCGGAGGCCTGGCTAGGGCTGTTGCACTGCAGTGCTCCCAGCTGGGGAGGGAGCTCATCAGCATCCACCACACTAGTGACCTCTGTAGGTGAGCAGTGAATGTTGCTTCTTTGACAGGGGTACACTAATATATGCAAGGTCTGATGGGACAGGCCCGATGTTAGAGAGGTGGGCAGGGACAAACAAAAACTGGGTAAAATCTGTCCCTGCTGGCAGGATTACTCCACCACTCACCACTGACTATGAATGACCAAGATGGCTATGGTTCATCTGTATAAGCTCCCCATGGGTTGGGGAGGATGGCTGTCCCCTTCTGGCCCTGCCATGGGGGGGGGATCCATGTGGGACATAGAACCAGGTAAGTCCCAGAAACAGTAAGTAACTGTTGGGTGAACAGAGGAAAGATGGGGGGGGGGGGGGTGATGGCAAAGGGGACATAAAGGAATTACGAAAAAAAACCACCTCTAGGATAAATAGGCATTTCATCTTCTATGTATTACCTACAGTATTAGACTAACAGTATTTTTCTGTATAATGATTTCTAATACAACTACTTTATTGTAACTAATGTCATCTTTTATACTACTGCTTCCCAGACATGTATCCAGTACCAGTGGTTTGGCATGCAATGCAACCCACTTAGATTGAAAGACCTAGCCATGGACAAAGCAAGAGCCCATTGATGGAATAAAACAGTTTTTGGATACACTCAAACATTGTCACTGCAGGAGATGTATTGGATGTTTCAAAAAGGTGTTACCTGTTGTGGTTGCTAAGGCAAGGCATAAAACTGGCATATGATTAACATTTTTGTCAAATAAAAGGTGATGTCAAATAAAATAAAAGTGTTTTAATATGTCTGAGCAGTACAGTATATTCATGGCAGTGTGTGTAGTTTTATATGCACAAATATTACTGGATCCTTTCTCATTGATTATTTTGCAATATATACTGAGAGCCGGATATTCAAACTGTGCCCAAAATGTGCGCAATAGCAGAAGCAAGCACAGGTCCATTGCGCACATGTGCAATAGAAGCGATATTCAAACATGGAGCAAGGCAAATTGCGCAACCAGCCAACGTCTGAATATCGCACAACCTGCACCATAGCGCAACCAGGAAGGGGAAGTTGAGCAGATACGATGCGCTATAGAGCAACAAGGGCAGCCCAGCTGAGCAGTCCAGAGGCGCCATAGCGTAAGCAGGTAGCCCCCCAGCAGCAGAGCAATGGAACTGCACAACCAGGGAGGTAGGCAGGGGCCCACCACCCATGCCACAGATGGGCACAGGAACACACTGCAGAACTAACAATGCACCCCCACACCCTAAGCACAGCATAAGTGGGGAGGGATGGAATATCCACCGGCCCATGGGGACAAGCCAACAAAGCACAGCCAGGCCATGTTGCCCCAGCACACCCACTGGCAAGCTGAGACTGCCACACAAAGGGGGCGGACCACCCCAGTGTACATCAGCCCCCCCCTTGTGCACAGCACACCCTGCACTGTGACCCCAAGACACCACTCATGAGCAGTGACCATCACTGCAGGAATCCCCATGCATCTCCCCCCATCACACTGCAACCTCGTGTACCACAGAACCATACAAGCCAGACCCACCATGAGCACCCAGCAGTGGGTGGCAGCACACGGCAATACCGACTGAAAGCCACTCCCACACCAGAGACACCTCTCCACGCACACACACACATACCCATGGCAATACCACCCCAGATGCCATGCACACCACTGCAACTGAGCACCTATAGCCAGCTGGAAATCAGAGACCACCACAGTATTCATATCAAAATATATATTTCATATATAACAAGAATAACAATAAGAACAACCATAACTATGTACAAATATACAAAACAGGGGTGGGGGTACGGGTACAAGGTAGGGGTGGGTAAGGGGCAGGGGTGAACAACTGGGAGAGGGAAGGCAGGGTGTGCGGGATAGGTAAAGGGGGGAGGTGGTGGGCAGCTACTGCCTGCCAGCCTGCTCTCCTTCCACCTGGTGCTGGTCCCGGGGCCTCCTCCTGCGCCTAACACCATGTTGCTGCAGGTCCCGCAGGATGGCGAGCGAATCCATTGCCACCTGAATCAGCTTCTGAACTGAACATTCTGTGCACTGCAGGATCCAGACACCTAGGACAAGGGATCAGAGTCAATGGCTGTGACTGTCCATATCCCTGAAGCCCACCCATCATGCATGGCATACAGCCAAGTGCCCCACTTCTGTGATGGACTGCACCCACCCACAGTGACCGTGCACAAGACATGCCCAACCAGGCAGCAACAGCCATGTGTGCCACTGCACACACACACCGCCCATGTCCAGCACAGCACAACCAAGGCTGTACAGTAACGTGGATACGGGGTGGGAAGGCAGTGCCACAGCCATGTGCCCAGTGCACGCATGGACCACCATTGACACACTCCCAGACATGCAGTGCCACTGGACAGTGCTGACTGTCACATGTCGCGTGCATGGCAGTGTTGTCCATGGATGGTGGCCATGCCCTGCCCCCCCTCACACAGCATGCTATAGCATTCATGATGTCATGGCACTCACCCTCATCGTGCTGCTGCTGCTGTCAAGGTTCACCACCACCACCACCACGCTCAGCCACCGCTGACACCTCTCACTGCACCTCAGCCCTGGCCCTCTTCCGCTCCACCACGCCTGTGGGAAACAAAAGGTGAGAAACACATCAGTGAAATCCCAAAGCATATTCCCCCTGCCCCAATGAGTGTGCCCACCCACCCAGCCAGACCCATACATTACATATCCTGTAAACACCGCCACAGCCAACCATAGACCAACCCTCCCCCATGTGCTGGACACAATAGACAGTGTTACCCATACGGACCATACAGGTGCATATATGGCTCACCCACCTGGCTGAGGCACCACGCCCCTCCTGGCACGTGACCGAAGATGTGCCAGTAGTGCCAGCTCCCTCCTCCACAGGTCCCCATACCAGTGCCTACACTACTCTGCGGACCTCCGCCGGCCAATGGCCACATCAAGGTCAGTGGCCACCTACTGCTACACATGGGTCCTGGCCATGTTGAGGGGTTCATTCCCAAATAGTGGGCCATAGTGAGGCTCCACTATGGTCACCAAGTTGGCGAGTTCGAGTGAACTCCACTGGGGGGCTCCTCTGCGTGCCATCCCTGCATGTATAGTAGGCAATATGGCACTCTGCAGCGCTGCAACCCCACGTGGAATTGTTGCGTAATACAACTCCACTATTCCCTATCACGCTGTTGGTATAGCGCCGCCAGTCCCTATCGTGCTGTTACCGAACAGCGCGATAGAGCTGCAGACATGCCATACGTGCAGCGCCAAGGGGGAAAAGGTCAGGCACAGGGTCATGGGTCTCTGGCACAAGGCCACGCACAGCACCATCGGACGTCTATGCATCCAGCATGATTGGTCACCTGTGTGCCATTGCCACAGCGGACTATTGCGCAGTTGTGCCACAGCACCATGTAGTGACCGTCACTGTAGCGCCACTGGCACAATGGTGGCCATGCCCTGAATTGCCTACCGCACACAGCACGTCATCAGCAGGGCAGATGCCTGCGTAAGCTACCTGGGCATGCACAGTGCAGTGTACTACGCAGTCACAGAACTGCGCCATTGGCTCAGCCGGTTCAACCGTATTGCACAAAGCGCAACAGCGTGATATTCAGCGGTCATATGCAAATCATCCGATCAGCCATTCAATGGTGCAGTGGCGTGATTTGCATCTCATTAAAGTTGCTCCAGTCCTAATTTGCATGGATTGCGCTATAAATATGCGACACTGTTCTGCAGTGGCCATATTCGGTTACTGCAGTTGATAGGTGAGTTGCATGAATTGTGCTGTTCTGGACCATGGCCTCAGAGAATTGCTGTGTACTGCACAGTCACAGGTGACCACTCTCACCCATACAGGCTGTGAAATGACCGAGCAAGGACTGGGTGAGGAGGATGATGGTGGGCAGAAGAGGAGGCCTAACTTTATGAAGGCTGAGATGGAGGCACTGTTTGAGGCCTACCTGGATGAGGAGCCACTTCTCAGTGGATGGCGGGCACCCCTCAGGCCCATGCTGCTGCATGGGAGGGGGTGGCATGTGCCATCAACCTGCACGGCAGCCACCAGTGCTCTGTACAGGAGTGTAAAAAGAAGATGGGGACTGACAGGAGGAGGGTGAAGGAGAAGGTTGCAGCCATCAGGGCGGCACGTGCTGCAACAGGCGGGGGCCAGCCGGAGGTGGTGCAGCTGACTCCGGCAGAGGACATGCTCGCTGCAAGCATGCAGCGCAGTGCCATTGAGGGTGTTCCTGGAGGTGGCTTCCAGACAGGTGGTAGCCCATCACTGCATGGTATGTCATGGTCAGGGGGAAGGTAGATCACATGCACTAACGTGTCCTTCCTTTCTGTTACAGATCCTGTGCGTCTGCAGGGGTCAGCAGTGGAGGGCCTGTCCACTGCGGACAGCCATCCAGAGTTGGAGGAGGGACCATCCACCTCCACAGATTGCTGGCGTGCACTGCGCCAGTGTGCATGCCTGGCTACCTTCACTGATGTTGTTGAGACAGGTGTGGGGAGTGCCCTTCCTGCATCTCAGCAGTCTGGCATGCAAGCTTGCCAGCACGCTGCGGCTGTGGCTGTGGCACAGACCTGCACCATTGATGATGCACCGACCACTATGGGCATTGACATGTGTGTGTCACAGAATGGACACACAGCAGAACAGCTCACGCCCATGGACCTAGCTGGTTCCAACGTGTGTGTCAGCATGTCAGCACAGTCCCAGGCTGTGCCTGTCAGCACCAGTGGGGCAGCACCGGTGGCTGTGCAGGTCACTGGCACTGTTGCGGCCACAGCAGCAGAACAACTGATCCCTTGGGCACTGCAGGCAGAGGGGCAGCAGCAGCAGTCACCCACCAGGACTGGGGGTACAGGGCTCAGCAGTGATGTAGGTGCACTGCCTGTGGACATGCCCATATCTGGTCCTGGTGAGTGGCGCCCACCCTCAAGGGGTGCTGTACATCAGACCCTTCCATATCCTGAGGGACAGGTTGCCGATGTGGCAGACGACCTCTTTGATGAGCACACCCGCCTGCTGCAGGCATCAGTACAGCAGCAGATGCGGGTTGCAACATCCCTGGAGGCACTGTGTGTGGCTCTGCAGCGGCACAGCAGGGAAAAGGAGAGGATCCTGTCCCGGATTGACCATTTGTGGGTGGATGTGACCGCTGCCATCGACAGGCAGACACAGGCATTGGTCGCTGTCGTGACCACATTGGGCACACAGTCAGGTGCCCCTGTGCAGCTCACACCGCGCAGTACGCTATCCACTGCCCGTTCCCGGTGTCGTGCGACACCCACCCTGTCGATGCTGGGTTCAGCTGTGGGCATCCCGAGCACCCCTGGTGCAGGTATGTTCGGTATGCTGCAGACCCCTGTCCAGGCAAGGTCGCATTCATGCAGTGGGACCCCTGGTGGTCCATCGGTGCCACCCCATGAGGCCCATGCTCAGCCTGCCAGTGCTGCTGGGTCTCGGCGGGGCTGCCTATGCATCCAAGGTGGCCGTGGCACTGTGCCGCATGACTGAGCTGTCTCCCAGTGCGGGCCCTGTCTGGTGCTGCCCTGTGTGCAATGTGTGTTTCAGTGGGCAGTGCACCAGTGGGTGCCCTGCCCTACACGCAGATATACGGACCACCTGCACACCCTTCCGACTGCTGTCCACAGGTGCGTGTGCATGATGATGCCTGCATTGCGCTGTACACCAAAGTGCAAAGGTACCCAGCATCTGACACATGTACATGGACAGCAAAGGTGGAGGTGGTGGCCTGTGGATGTGTGTGTTTTTAGTGTCTGTTTTCCTGCTCTGTTAGGCACCTGACCCCTGTGCACTTTGTGCCTGTTGTGTGTGTGTGTATGTGTTTGTCTGTCCATGTGGCGTGTTACTGTTCATCCCTCCCTGGTTGTATGTTTGTGCTTCTGTGCCCTGCCACTTCCCTTGCCATCATGCACCCCTGGTGTGTTTCCCTGTGTGTATGTGGATTGTGCCCTAGCCACTGTTGGTTGCACATGGCCCCATGACTTACCTGTGTTGGGCGAAGTGCTCCTCTGTGATGGTGTCCCGGTGCAGCTGGGCCAGCCGGATCAGTCGAGGTCACGCCGTCCAAGGTGGGGCTGCTCATCCCCATCATCACTGGCGTTATCGTCGTCCCCATCGCTGTCCCCATCTTCGACCTGTATGGCTATCCCACAGTCTTTGGCCATGTTGTGCAGGATACAACAGGCCAAGAATATCCCACAGGCCTTTGAGGGGCTATACGGTAGGGCACCGCCGGAGGTGTCTAGGCATCGGAAGCATGCCTTCAACATCCCAAACACCCACTCAATGATGTTGCGTGTGGCGGCATGTGCCTCATTGAAGCATTGCTGCGATGGGGTCGTGGGCCGCCAGTAGGGTGTGAACAGCCAGGGATGGAGTGGGTATCCACTGTCACTTATGTGGAGATAGTGGAGGTTAGTGTCTTGTTCAGGCTCATATTGCCCCTAACCCTGTGTGCCACACCCATGGCACCTGTAGCTTACCTACCCTTGCCCCCGATTTGCCAATCCTACATGCATACTCACCCACTAGATGTCCTGTGGGGATGTCCCCACTCTCAAATCGATGGCACAGTGCTGATTGATACCATATGAATGAATCGTGTGCTCCGCCAGGGTGCGTGGCACAGACATTGATGATGTGCCCACTGGCATCACACACCACCTGGCAGTTGACACTGGAAAATCCCTTCCGATTCTGATAGGCAGCCCCATCAGAGCCAGGTGGCATGCAAATGGCCTCATGGGTGCAGTCTATCGCCCCTAGCACGCCAGGCACACGTGCTACCCTGTGGAACTCCTGTATGTTTGCTGTACGCTCCACTGCAGTGCTGGGGAAATGGATGTACTCCGCAGCATGTGGCAGCAGTGCACTGAGGAATTGGATGAGGATGCATGATGTGGCTGACTGTGTTATGCCTGTGGTGTCCCCTGTTGGTCTCTGGAAGGTACCCGTGGTGAGCAAGCACATGCAGGCTGTTACCTTTGTCTCCACTGACAGCGTGACTCCATCGTGAGGGTGCCTGCATCACATCACTGCACAGCTCACAGAGCCGCCTCAGTATTGCCCTGTTCAGGTGGTACCAGCCCACAATCTCGACATCTGAATAGAGCTCAAAGTTGATGAGGGCTCGGTACTGCCTGTTGGGGGCGTACTGCTGACGGGCCCTTCCACGGCCACATCCCCCTGCAGCTTGCCTTCTCACCTCCCTCATTACAGCTTCCATGTGGAAGCTGGCACTGTCCATGTCCCTGGCTTGTGTTCCCCCCCTTGGCTGTTGTTGCTCTGCTACCCCCGCTGTCCTGACTGCTACCTCCACTGCACCAGGTACACCTACTAGCCTCTGCACTTTGTGGCCCCACACACCTTCCCCTGCCCTTCTTCTGTTCTGTGCTCTCCCTGGCCTGCACTGTTTCTCACTCTGGCCTTCTCTGTCTCCCTGCCTCAAGTGGCTTCCCCGTAGCGTTCTTGTGCCTCTTCCTTGAGCCTTTTTATTTTGGCTCATTTCAGCTATGACGCAACTTCCGCCTGATCCACTGTTGCGCATTGCGCAAGCCTTTGAATATCGCATTGCGCACTTTATGCACAGTTCCACCCCCTTCGGTTGTGCATGCCTTAATTAGCATTGCTCTGTTGCTCAGCATGTTTTCAGTGGTGCAACTGCCTCTTGCTGAATATCGCAGGATAGTGCAATTTCGGACTTGCGCTGGCGCAACCCTTTTGAATATCCCACCCTGAATATTTATTTATCTATTTAGTTATTTATTTACTTTGTGCTTACTGAGTTGATACTCTAGACAATACAGTACTATTTCTATTTTCAGGAAAAACCTAGGAGAAAACAAAGAGTCAAAAACAGTTGTACAGATGATAAAGGACACACACACACACGCACACAGACACAGACACAAAACAATGTGTCAAATGTTAACAAGGATTGATATGAAAACATACTGCTGTATAGTGTATCTACTTTTATTACTGTATAGTTTTATATGAAGTATTTCACTAAAGTTAACATGGTGCCAGCCACCCCTCCCTACCATAAAGGCCAACAATAGTACATCCACCCACATGATGGAGGATGCCTAGGTACTATACAACATATTCCAGCATATCTAGGAAACCCAGAACCAGTGACCACCATGCACAAGTAATGGAACGCATGCAGCATACAACATACAACACACAATGTAGCATAAAAACAGTACTCCTGGGAGGAACAGGTACACACCCCAAGTCTTGGTTTCCCAAAGATGTCCACCTACTGTATGGTGCTTTCTTCATCCCATCTTCCCTTGATGTAAGCACAAAGTACTGTGCTTAAAGCACCATTAAATTCATAAAAGAACAAAATGAATATTGCAATGATGGAGAACTTTATTTTAATTAAGGGGACGATCTAGAGTCATTTTAATAAAAATGGTATCCCAGACACCTACAAACACAGAATACAGAAACACATGTAAACAAGTATTTAAAGTATACGAAAATTTGACATATTTCCCCTGTAACAAACTGTCAATTTGAAACTGCACATGTGTTCAATGGTGGATAATGGTTAATGTGGTTTTTCTGATATAATCCCATGTGGCATCATTGAATCAAAATGCAGAAAGTTATATCCCAAAGTAACAATGTCTTCTCAGTATCCCCAGCAAAGGTGTACACTCCACCGTCCAGGTTGAGCTCAATGTATTGTTCTAAAAGTGGGCCTTGACTGACCTGTGAAAAGCCAGCAGGTCAGTATTATATTATGTAGACCTGGCTAGCAGGCAGGACAAATGTCAATGCAGTTGGGAAGCACCCCATCCCCAAACAGTGGAGTTCGCATACTCTCACCTTCCATCACACCTAGCTGCAGCACCTAAGCAATGTATTTAGCAGGCACATTGCTATACTAGGATCTGAGATGGAAGAAGGCATACAGTATATGCTTACTGTGTCCATCCACAAGGATGTAAACAGGTATACTCAGTGTACACATTTGTGTACATTTTTAAATGCTTGTCCCAAACTATGTGTCTGTTACCATTGTCATTCTTATCTGGAGTATTTGAAGTAGTATAGACCACTGAGTAGTTTCTGTATCTGTTTAAACGTCTGTTGTTTAGGACATAGGTATATGTACAACCTGTTTAGAAATTAATGAGACATAGGACAACAATCTGCTTTGTATTGGGGCAGCAGTTGTAGAGAGTGTGTACATTTTTTGCTAAAATAGGGACAGCAATTGGATGGAGTGTGCACAAAATGGAAATTTTTGGCTACACCACAGTCCATCCACCACACATCTGGGCTTTGTCCATCTTGAGTTTTAGGGAAGATGGCCACATGCTATGCTGTTGAGGAGCAGTAATAGCAGCAGCAGGGACAGTGAGATGCCTTTTTTCCTTTTAGTACAGGTATACCACCGTTGCCACATTTATTTTAAATCTCACTGTTCTTTCCAGACTATCTTGTTTAAGCCCTTGATCCCAGGTGCCTGTTTCTATCTCTGTTGTTTGCTTCCTCTTAGCCTACCTGTGTGGAGTCCGAGTGGTGGAGGAGCAGCCAGCAGCAGTTGGAACCAAACCACCCTGCGGAGGGTTGCTGTGACAAATGGACACCTGTTTTTTATTGCCTGTATCACCTGCATTGACCGAGACTGAAAGAGTGAGCCCTGGCTGGCTCTCCATGGTAGCTGGAGGAGGAATCCATGAGGAGCCATGACGATTTTGTGCCCAACCCGCTCTACCTGTGGACAGATTGTATAGAACCCTGAATCTCAAGTGGGCCTTTTGACTTGAGCTACAAGCACTGAGGGGAGTTTATCTGGTCTTGTTTTTGTTTTATAGCTATTGTGACGATACTGGATGATTAAGGACCCCTCTTGCACTCAAGGATAATTACGGCAGTTTCACCATAGCTGCAGGCTGTTGCTCCACCCACTTCCAGCTACTAGTACACGCTCTCATAAAGAATTAAACAACTAATAGTCATAATAATAAATGCAACTGTACAAATTACCAAATAGAACCCGGGGGTTGTGAGGGATGGAACACCCCCACAGAAGAAAGAACAAGAATTAAATAGTCATAATAATAAATGCAACTGTGCAAATTACCAAATACAGCCCGGGGGTATGGGGGGTGGAGCGCCCCCACAGAAGAAAGAACAAACAAATAGTATATTGTATATTCTACATTGTGCACCAGATCAGGAGGCGAAATGAGCTGAGGCAGAGGACAATGATGAGAATGTGCCGTACATTCGGAAACACAGTGTTGTGGTAAAAATATTGTTCAAATGATGAAACTTAGATACATAAGGGGGGGGTCTGGGGCAGATCCCCCCAACTACAGAAAATACAGAAAAATAAAACAGTGCTGTGGTACAACATATAAACGGTCTTTCTATTTCAATGAATTTGTAAAGTTAGTTAAGCTGGGTGTGCTGCAAATACTGTGCAAGTTGAAATGGTCACATTTTATATACATGCTCAAGGTGTTGTTATCATTTTCAATAAATAGGCTTTCGGTAGCATGTCGTGGTTGGGCATGTCATTGTATGCTATTTTTCTGTGAGAGGGGTTATGTGCATGGCATGGAAAAAGCCATCACTACTGTAATGCTGTGAGTTTTTGATTTCTCGCATGAGGGATCCTTAATCATCTGGTATCGTCGCTATTATAGCTATTTTATGCATAAGGAATTGCTTTTGCACATTGTATTCCTTTCCATTTTATTTGCTGTTTCTGCTGTTTGTGAGCTTGATTTTTTTTTTATTTTATTTTTGGGTGCTGTACTGTGTGAAGGATTTGAATTTGCTAAGTAAAGGTTTAGTAATTGCTTTTAATGTAAGACTCATATAGATCAGTTTATTTAAGGTGCTCAAACTCTTCTTTTTGAGTGATAGATTGGCTCCTTCTGGTCACATGACCATTCCTATATAGCACATGCATGGCATTCTTTCTACAGATCATCATCTTCCTCGCCATAGGAATGCAGGGCTCAGCGAGTATCTGGTGTTAGCCCTTGTGCATTACTAAAGTTTTTAACTTTTTGAAGTGTTTTTTGTAATTTTGCATTGTTTATCTGGTGCAGCTATGCTACGTTTTTGGGCAGGAAAATCGACTGAGTCTAGCTCATGCACAGGGGAGCGATACTTTAGCCATAACTTGCAGTGACCATTTGCTACGGCAGTGCTTTTTGTCCTTAACTATGGAGAAACTGTAAGTTTTTCTCTAATATAAAGCTGTGTTGTGTTGTTCTTGCAATTATTAGAGTTATTTTATAGCATTGGGTGTTAGCCTCAGGAAGCTGTTTTTTTTTTATCATAGAATATTTTTTATTGTTTTTGTCGATTCTGTAATCATACAATCCTTTACACATTATATTCCAAACAGGAAAACTAATGCTACATTAAGGCACTACAATACTATTTGCACTTACTGGTATACCCCACAAAAGAAAAGAAATCTTAGGTTCAGAGCTATACAATATGACTGGCACCTTAACCATTTCCTAACCGTGTATCTGTCTAAAATAAACAGCTCAACTTAATAGTTAACCTTATCTCACATATAGCTTATACTCACACATAGGTCATATAGACACATTATCCTCAGTGACCAGTTTTCCAGCTACCCTTAATGGCCAGTCACATAACTAAAGTCAGGGATAACAAAGGGGAAAAAAAAAGAAGATAGAATGAGTTGAGCCTCAGCATAGCAGCAGCCAATAACTCATCTGAGCATGTACAAAGAAGTCAGGTCTTAGTGTTTGTACTTCAGGTTGCATGAATGGGGCTGTCATTCTAACAGTAGTCGAGATGGGTGGATTCCCAGGATGGGGGGACCTCAGCACAATGCAGAGTTAAGATAGCCCTCCCATTTGGAAAAGTACATGGTCAGCTGCCCTCTAGTAGCATAAGTGAGCCTTTCAAAAGTGGCCAGTCTGGCTATGGCTGAGTGCCATAGGGAAATAGGCAGGGGTAGAGGGTGTTGACAGTGTCTCAGAAGAAGCCACTTGGCCTCCAACAACACTACCAGGATCCAATTCTGATGTTGTGGTCTTAGGTGGCCTAGCGGCACCCGATGTCCCAGTAGCAGCATAGGATGTGAAAGGTCTATGGGCTGTCCCAGTACCCCAGAGCAGTCCATTGCTACTGCAGCCCAGAAGGGAACTAAGGCTTGACATTGCCATAGAAGATGCAGAGTGTCAGCAGGACTATACTCACATCTCCAGCATCGTGCATGTGGAAGGGTCCCCCATTTGAATAAGACAGACGGTGTTCTATACCATCTAAGGAGTATCTTGAGCTGAATCAACTGGCTCTTAACGTCTTTATAGGTAGAGTGCACCATGTGCAGACATCAGGACCAGACCTCTGGACCAATATGATTCCCTATATCCGTGCTCCACTCCTTTCTGCATGTCACCGTATGATCTGGTTGCGCCTCGCGCCATGTGTTGTAGAATCTGCCTGCTAAACCTTGAAAGGAAGGCTTTTGATGTAGTGAGGATAACCAGACCCATCTCAATTCTCCTTTAGTAGTCCAGTCAATAGCCTGCACTGCATTACAAAGTTGCAGAAACTTCCAGAAGTCCTGCGACTTTAATGAGTAACGTGCTTGGAGTTGTTCAAATGACATAAGAGTGCTGATATTTGGTAGATAGAGATCTTGCACAGTGCGGATCCCCCTTCTCTTCCCATGAAGACCAAGTCAGGGGTTTGTTATCTACCATAATAAGCCGGTTATACCAGAGGTCTAGATACCTAAAGGTTATCATGGTCCCTTGATTCATTGTCTTGGCCACCTTCATAAGGTGAAACCAGGCTCTCCTAGTAGCATCCATAACTGGGGTGAGCTTGTCTGGGGATATAACGATATTTGTTAAAAGTAGGCTGAGGGGAGAGGGTTGAAAAATTTGTCTTTCCAACTGTATCCATGGCGGTGGAGTAAGGGAGGTTGGAACAAACCATTTGACTGATTGGGCAGCTAAAAGAGACCAGTAGTAGCCCCAAAGCCAGGGAAGCCCTAAGCCCTCCCGCAACCAGTGTGCTCCTAATTTATGTACACCCCACCTTGGTTTTCTCCCTTCCCACAGGAAGGATGAAATTAGTTTTTATAATGTTCGAAACACTTGGTCCAACAAAATTATGGGAAGGTTATTCAGCAAGTACGCTACTCTGGGCAGCAGGAGCATGCAAAGTGCTGCAACTTTCCCTGGGAGGGAAAGATTTAGTTGTCGCCAATGTGCTCTTTCAATTGTCAGCTGTGTGAGTAACGGGGTAAAATTCCTAGATTCTATCTGCCCCCAGACAAAGGGAATGTGAATACTCAAGTATAGTAAATTATTAGGAACCCATGATAGTCCTAGCTCCTGCAGACAGTCCTTAGTGCAGGTGGCATTCAAAGGGGTAACACTGGTTTTCTTTTGGTTGACTTGTAATCCTGATATTCTGGTGAATGTTTGTAGAGTCTCTATCACTGGGCGTAGGGACTCCTGTGGGCAGGAGAGAGTAAGAAGTAAGTCGTCCTCATATGCAGTTGTGAGATAAGAACAGTCCCCCACTGAGACACCCTGAATTGCTTTGTTGGCCTGGAGTACTCGGATAAGAGGATCCAGTGCCAGCAGAAAAAGCAGTAGGGATAGCGGGCACCCCTGCTGAGTGCCTCTCTGCAAGGGAAAGGGCAAGGATATGTCCTTGTTGGTAAGTACTTTGGCCATAGGACTTTTATACAAGACATGGATCCATTGTTTAAAGTAGGTGCCAAAGCCATACAAATTAAGCACCTCATGCAAGTAGGGCCATTCAACTGAATCAAAAGCTTTCGAGAAGTCAACTGCTATAGCTGCCATGGAGATGGAGGACCGAAGGGCTAGCCACTTAATGTTGAGCATGAGACAGATGTTGTCAGCCATTGCCCTACCTTTGGTGAATCCGGCTTGGGAGGGGTGTACTATGGAGGGTAAGACGTCCATCATACGATTGACAAGTATTTTGGCCACTATTTTGGTGTCTATGGATATTAGTGAAATAGGGCGTTAGTTTGCACAGTTTAGCGGGTCATCTGACTTCTTCGGAATGAGAGTAATTAAAGCCTCTCGCATTGTTGGTGGAAGGGTACCAGTCAAGTGCGCTTCCTGAAGGGCAGCAAGTAGTGGGGCTCTAATTTCAGGGCTTAGTATCTGGTATAATTCGGTGGTCATGCCATCCGGTCCTGGAGAGTTGTCTTTTCCTAACTGAAATAATGACTCATTAATTTCAGCCTCTGTAAGAGGGGCATCCAATGTGTTTTTCATAACTTCTGAAAGTTGGGGAATATGAGCTATTGAACAAAAGTCTTTTAAAGGGTCTCTCATTTGGTTCTTCTCTTGGAGCATTTGTGATTGGTACAACTGCTGGTAATATTGTGTCATATATTCATTAATTTGCTTAGGGTCCATAACTATCTCCGCTTTGGCAGTCTTAAGGGCATGGATGCGAAAGGCAGCTTGCTGTTTCCTCACTTGGTATGCCAGCAGTTTCCCACTCTTATCCCCACCCTTCCAATATGTATGTTTAGTCCTAGTCACATGCCACTCAGCTTGTTGGTGGAGTATTTTGTTTATACGGTGTTTTAACCCAACAATTTCCCAGAGTTTAGTTGCATCAGGACACTCGGCAGTGGTTACTTTAAACTGTGATTCCAGGGCTGAGAGTTCCGCTTGGAGCCCGATAAGCTCCACTTTTCTCTCCCTGTTCCTTTGAGCCACAAAAGCTATGATGCGTCCCCTAAGCACAGCTTTAAAAGCCTCCCAAACCATAGCTGCAGACGTATCCCCCAGTTTATTGTGTACAAAGTAGTCTCGGGAGGCATCCTGAACCATACTCTGAAAGGAAGGATCTTTAATCAATAAGGGGTTGTAACACCACCTGGTGACAGTGCCCTATTGCCCTGCAGGTAAGAGAGTACAGGAGACAGGAGCGTGGTCCAATACCAGGATGTCATTGATCTTGGATGTTACAATGTCCTGGGCTGTGTACGAATTTGCAAACCAGAAATCAATGCGGCTGTAAGTTGTGTGCGCTGTCAAGAAGAAAGAGTAGTCCCTCCCTGTAGGGTGGTCTCTCCACCAGACATCAATCATACCCCATTCTCTCATCATTTTCTGTAGTATGCCTGCTGCCTTAGAGTGGGTTTGTGGGGTGGGCTTAGATTTATCCAAGAACATGTCGAGGGCTAGATTAAAATCCTCCCATCATGATTAGGATGTTATGGTAGCCCTCAATGAGGGATTACAAGGTGTGATTGAGATCTAGGAATAGCTCAGGAGAATCAGAATTCAGGCCATAAATATTAGCTAACACTGCATGTCCCCCTGGGTAAGAGAACCTGGCCCCTATCCATTGGCCATTAGCGTCCTTAACTGTTTTATCTACCGTCCATGGACATGACTTTTTGACCAGAATGGTGACTCCCTTGGACTTGTTCATAGCCATTAGCGATTACTGTCCCTACCCATGACTTTTTGAGCCACCCAACAGTCTTTGCAGTGAGATGTGTCTCTTAGAGCAATGCAATGTCTGCCTGCAAAGAGTGGAGGTGTTTAAGGACAACAGATCATTTAGTTGGGTTATTCAGCCCATTCACATTCCAAGAAACACAAATGTAGGTGAATATAAAACACTCTAAACTAACAAAAGTTATATAACTTTTAAAGGTACCCACTAAACTGTAGGTTAAACAGTGATATAATGGTTTCCTATTAACTGCAAGTAGCAGGTGCAGTATATATATAGAGAGAATAAGCAATAAGCTAGTGAGATTTGGGGTACGTACAATGGTGCTGTTCCCTTGCCAACCACAGGGGTAAGCACTCCGCCGTGCTAGCCAAATACTCAAGGGAGGGGGAGAGCCGTTCAATTTCTTGTAGCTTGCACCCCATCCTTACCTAGTCAGTACTGAGTCATACATGCCACCCAAAAAGTAAGATTGGGTGGGGCATCCAAGTCTAAAAGGGGGGAGAAGGGAGAGGGACAAAAGTTGTGACCATTCACCTCCAGCATCTAATCTGTACAAGGCTTTAACATGCCTGCTAGCCTGCGATCCCCTCTACTAACATATGTCTTAATAGGGATCCCTTAAATCAAGGCCGGCGGTAATTGGGGGGGAGCCCTGAACAGAGGGTATTTCCTCGCTTCACTGATGGTGAGGCTGGGAAATCCAGGCATAACACAAGTACATACATGTAGATCTTCTCAAGCGAGGTGATTATACTTTGAGTTAAAGCGACAAGTAAGACGGTAAAACAGGGTAGCTCCCAAGACCCCCACATTCTGTTTTCACTTCAACAGAAACATGCCCCAGCCCCTCTTTATGAAACACCCAAAATGCAATGTTGGGGGGAGAAGCTGACTCCCAGCAACATTGAAGGATAATAGCAAAGAGGGTCACTTATGTTATTCAGTCCGGTGGGAAGGCTCTATCAAACAAGAGGGATTCTGTAGTTGTGTTCTGCAAATTCCTTTGTCAGAGCTTCTGCAAAAGACATTGTCCCTGGTTTAATGGGAAGTGTAGCAGTGTTTATAAGCTCTTCTGTGTCTGGCAAACAGTCAGCCCAGGATCCCATTTCTGCTGCTTCTATTAGAGTCTCATCAGGTATATCTTCTTGGTCAGGTTGCAGTGTATAAAGATATTAATCTTTTGTTAGCTTGGCAGGAGGCACCATTTCCTGCCCTCTGACAAAGTCTAAATCAGTATTGAACCAATGTCTTATCCTAGTCGCAGAACCAGTATCCTGTGGTGGCTTTATGGAGGAGGAGAAGACACCAGGGCCTTTTGGATGATCGTCTGCTTTCCTAAAGCTTTCCATTGCAGCTTGTAGAGGTCGAGAAGGACTGGGGGATCCATTTACTGAGGGAATTGTCCGATCTTTATTATGATCCCTCTGGATGCTGCTGCTAGTAGATTGGTTCCTTCTATCCTTGTCAGGGCACCACAGTTTCCTGGGAGATGAAGTTTTCAGGGACAAGCATGGCCAGTACTTGGAGATCCAGATTTCCACCTCTCGGGGAGATTCTGCCACTGTTTCCTTCCCTTCTTGGATACAGACAGGTAAGCTAACTGCCGAAATCCATATTTGAAGCCGTGTTGGGCCAGTAACTTTTTGATAGGAGCAAAGGCCTTCCTCCAAGCTGCCACCTCAGCTGAGAAATCCCACTAAAAAGGAATTTTTACACCCTGCCATATCACCTCTCCCAAATCCCTAGCTGCTCGCAATACTCGCTCTTTCATGGAGTATCTAAGAAGGTAGGCAACTATGGGTCGTGGCATAGAGTTCATCGGTCGGGGGCCTCCAGGAACCTGATGCACCCTTTCAGCATCTAGTGGGTCATGCCAACTATCCCCCAGCATCTTAGGGATTTCGTCATTTAGAAAGCGCTCCATATTCACCCCTTCTGATCCCTCAGGAATACCCAAAATTCTTATATTATTCCACCTGCTGCAGTTTTCTTGGTCCTCAGCTCTCTGCCACAAAGTGGCTAACTTGCTGTCATGATCCTGAAGACGTTGTTGGATTTTGGCCTGACTTAGTTCTAGACTTTCAGTCTTCTGCTCCACCACATTGATTTTGTCATTTAGCACGTGCACCTCGGCTACAGTATCAGCGAGGGTAGTCAATAATGAATCAACCCATGAGAGCAATGTTTCCAACAAGGACGTTATGTGTTATAGAGAGGAGTGAACATCTGGTGGGTGTGCAGTGGGCTCTGAGGCCATGGTGGGAAAGCCTTATGGAGGTTGTGGTGGTAAAGTCATCAGGGAGAGGTGTGCAGGTAAGGCTTGGCACAGCCTGTTTCTTATCCACGGCGAGAAACAGTGTCTGATGATTTGTGAAGGGGGGAGATATCGACCCGGACACTGACCTGTATTGTGGTGTTAGCACTAGTTCCCCTGAACGTAGAAGGTGCGTGGCCTACCTGAAGCCCGATCAAGTTGCATGTGGGACCGTTGTTGCTAGACTGTGAGCTGTATCCCAGATGCAGAAGATTACCTCATCGAGCCGACCCTTGTGGCTTCGGAAGTGTGCTGGGGCTTCTTGGGGAAGAATTATCTCTGGATGCCGATATTTTCCCATGAAATGGCTTAGCTGGGATTTGAGCTGCGATATTAGGTGGCCATTTCTTTTGGCTTCCAAACCATTTCCCCTCAGGAAGCTGTTTTAACATTTATATTATATGTAATCCTATATTATTGTAGGATACTATTAATTTTTCTTTTGTCTTTCAGGCCAGTGGCCAGAAAGTTCATTGACATCAGCAAGCTGCAAGGAGCTTCTACTTTGCAAGGTTTTATCACAGAGCAAGGATCGGGAGGATAACTGCTGATTTGCTGACTTTGCGATAATACTGAAGTGGACTAATTGCACAGATAAACTTTTTAAACTTTGAGCTAAAGCACCTTACAGCATTTGTGCCAAGACTGAACCCCCCACATTTTGCTTCTCCTCGCTTTTCTTTTCCTTTCATTTTTAAATTAACAAGGACATTGGTCTTGAACGAATCTGCAGTTTACCACAGATTAGTCCTGCAGGGGAGAACTCCAAGGAGATTTCAAGTTTTTGTGCTGGACTCAATAACAATGTTTTTATTTCTCCTTGTTTTGATTTCTTTGTGCTAACTGCTTCTGTGTGCTGCTAGAAACTGTTTGATGGTTTTTACAAGAAAGCAATTAGCCATGATGGCAGATGTACTGGAGGGTAAGGTTTGTCTGTTTGCAGATGACACCAAGATCTGCAACAGAGTAGATGATCCAGATGGGGTGAGCAGAATGAGAAGGGATCTGGATAAACTAGAAAAATGGTCAGAAGAGTGGCAACCAGGGTTTAACACAGAGAAGTGCAAGATCATGCACATAGGGAATAGAAACCCTGAAGCCACTTATAGATTTGGAGGGGAGTTGCTGGCAAACACAAGGGTAGAAAGAGTCTTGGGCATCTTCATCACAGATGACCTGAAATCATCCAAGCAGACCACTAAAGCAGTAGGTAAGGCTAGAGGGATGTTGGGGTGTATTAGTACGGGTATCGCAAGTCATAAGAGGCAGGTAATAATCCCTCTTTACAAGAACTGTTTAGGCCTCATCTGAAGTACTGCATGCAGTTCTGGAGGCCGCATCTGCACAAGGACATTAACACAGTGGAGGCAGTCCAGAGAAGGGCTACCAAAATGGTGCAGGGACTGCATCAGAAAACATATGAGGACAGATTAATGGAGCTCAATATGTATACCCTATTGCAAAGAAGGGAGAGAGGTGATATGATCGAAACATTCAAACATCTTAAGGGCATTAACAAGGTGAAAGAGTCTAACATGTTTTAATATAAGAAAAATAGCAGGACGAGAGGACACAGCATGAGATTAGAGGGAGGCTGATTAAGGGATAATGTGAGGAAGTTCTTTTTCACAGAAAAGATGGTGGATGCATGGAATGGCCTACCTCAGGAAGTGGTGGATATGAACACAGTGCAGGGCTTCAGACAGGCATGGAACAGGCACAAGGAAGCAATACAGAGGAGTATGAATAGATAGGCCATTGACAGCGTACGGGCCAATGGCACATTCATAAGGTAGAAAAAATGTGCAGACTGGATGAGCCCTGTGGTTCTTATCAGCTGTCAACTTCTATGTTTCTATGTTTCTATTCTGAACAGTTGAAAATTCCAATGACAGGTCAGAAGGCTGGATCTGCCAGGGCCAACAATAGCACTAGTAACTGTGAAGAAAACAAGGATCACAAGGTTAATTTGGATTCCTTGGTTTTCATTTCTAGCCAGGAGCCCTCTGGTGAGAAAGATACTATTACCCAGCCCAAAGCAATCACAAAGAGAGGGCAAGAGAGGGAGGGAGTAAACCTGCTAATAACAAACACAAGAAAGGTCATAAATCAGAAAAAAAACCTAAGAAATCCAAAAACGCAGAAGTTAATATTAAAAAGCCCACCTTGAACATTAAACAAACCAAAATAAATACATTTTTGGCTAAAACTACCTCTGTTAATGAAATTACTGAAGAGAGCAGTATTCAGAGAGATTTAAGTAAAGTAAGTCATATTTCAGATGTTTCCTTGGTAGAATGTGACATTGCTCATGAAAGAGATCTTAATCTTGGGCATGATATCTCTAGGCTCTCCTACTCCTAAAGTTTTCTCAGAAACTGCTTCTATTTACCATCTTAATGAGCATAGCAGAGAACATAGCAGTGAGTCTAGTAGTGCAACTAATTCATCAGTATTGACAGTTAAAAAAAATGTGGCTGGGAGTACCATGGCTAAACAGGTAGCCAGGGAGGCTTCAATTGAGTTGTACTACAATACTTAATCAGACTCACTATATTCTCTAGAATTTTCACCAGAACCAGATTCTAGTATTACGAGGATCCATTCTAACTGGTCCTCAGACTAACATGACATTGCTGTGGGGATGCAAGAGGCTTAACAGAGTTAAGAAAGATAGATACTAAAATAAGTAATAAAATTCCTAAAAGCTTACACTGCTCTTGTATGTTGAGGGAGGTCGGGGTGAGGGATCAAGTTGGGGAACATATTTCCTCTTACTCTTTTGGCCTAGTTGATGATCTTAAAAATGTATATGAGACCCATACGCAGCCCATCTTATGATACTGGATCAATTAGTGGGAGTCTGTAATGAATTAGAAACCTTCAAGTGCAACATTGCTATAAATGGTTCCAGATTAGATGATGTACTTAGTAAGCTGGATAAACTGGCTCCCATAACTGGATCGCCTTCCATCCCACTTTCTGATACTGCTCAACCCATCCTGCTCTCTGAGAATATTCAGATTAGACCAGATTTTCCCACTATGTATATCCCTGACTCCCCTGCTAAACCATTATTAAACAAGCATTTGTCAATGCCAAATGTCTTGCTGGCATTGGCATTGGTAGTGCAGGAGTTAGAAAGATGCATAATAGGAATGGCAGTGAAGTATTGAACTGTCACCAACCCCACACTTGCCCTGCAGAGACTGACAGGCATTGGGGTGTGCCTTTGGGTCATCAGCCATAATCCTCATGTAATTTCACCTCATCCTACCCTGCAGACACTGGCAAGTATCGTAGTGTGCCTTGGGTCTTTGGGCCTTATGCTCACCCTATTCCATAAGGAAATATGCTGAGATGGGTGCAGAATAGGAGAATGGGGCAAACATTGGGGCCAAAGAGTCCAAGGCACACCTTGACGCCTATCACTGGCTGCAGGGTGGGGGTGTGGGTGGAATGGTGTGAGTATTACAGCCAACAATCCTAAGTCACACCCCTGATGCCTGTCAGTCTCTACAGGGTGGAGCCTTATGGTTGAAAACCCTAACGCCCTGGGCGTTTGTTGGTATTTTCACTCCAAAATAAAAAAAATAACATATTTGCCATAGAAATATTTTCTTTATTTATTAAAACATTTCACCAGGAAAAAAAAAACTTACTGAGCACAAAATTGCTTGTTTCTAGATGTGTCCTGGGGGGAGGGGAAGGGAGAGGGATAAGCTTAAACACATTCTAAAAAGATATATAGAATTACACAGGTAGAAATACAGAGCAATATAATGAATACAGAGGTGAAATACAAAATACAGAATGCAATATATTTTTACATTTTTCTACCTCTACACCGATTTAAGAAATACTCCAGCTTACCTCCAAAGAGTACAATGACATCCAGACTGAGGATTGAAGAAACCAAAATGGACTTTACAGCTAATGAGGATCCCAAATCCCCATTACAGTCTGAGGCAGATGACGAATCTTCCCTAGAGCTGGAAGCTAAGTAGCCATGCCGTAGCCCCTCCAGGATGTCTCTGTCTCTTCAAGTATACAAAGACCTCTGCCCAGCCCGAATCTATCTTGAACTGGCTACAATTAAGGAGGCCATCTTTTTCTTAATTGAGAATCTTAAAGATTTAACACCTGCTTTTAAAAATTTAACTGTGAGGGTGATGGACGCTGAGGTCAGCATATCATCTCTGAAGGACAGACAAAATCAGAGTGACCCAGAGACTGTAACTATAAAATGCTCCATCACAAAATTAGAAGAGAAGGTCAACAACATCAAAGGTCATTGTAGAAGGAATAAACCTGGTCCTTCTCGGCCTGCCAGATGGGGAGGAAGGCCCCAAATACAGTGGACTTCATTCAAAAACTGTGTATCAAGCTTGTGAGGCCAAGTACGAATGGTCCAAATTACATAATTGAAAAGGCTCATCGCACCCTCAGAGCAAAGCTAACTCCTAACCCCTGACACCTATGATATTTAAAATGTTAAATTACTTAGACTGGGGCCATGTTCTTCAGGAGGTGAGAATGCTGGCATCTCTTCAATGGACCGAGATGAAGCTTAGATTGGTGCCATATCTGACCCTTAAAGTCCAGCAAGCAGGGGCAGCATACAGACCTCTGCAGTCTAAATTCTGGGTAGCACAGATATGGGATTGTATGCTGTACCCATCCAGGTTTGAAGTGTTGTCCACCAAAGTTGGCATCCAGTGCTTTGAAACAGCAGAACAAGCAGCAAAGGAGCTCCAGAAGCTTTTCCCAGATCTGTTTAAGAAGAAGATGAGCTGAAAGGACATCACCCTTCTCGAATATAAAAAATCTTTAATAAGGACCTACATAATATCTTTCTCTCTGTAGTTTAGCAGGACACTGTGTAGATAAGTTGAAAACTGTGTTTGCTCTGAGTACAGAAAACCGTTTCTGTTTAATGTTCTTTACATTTATTCAGTATCATATTTACTTTCTCCTTATTTCATATCAGACTTAATTATAGACTGGTGAACTGACATTTGGGATGTGGGATTGCACCAATGCTTGATAACTTTTCTTTTTCTAACATACATAAAGAGTTATTCCCTTTTATCTGGTGGTCATTTATTTATAATTGTTGGTTCCTAAAAGTAGAGGAATGCACTAGTTCTTTCTTGGCTTTTCTTTCTTGGGCTCCATTCACCGACCACTTCAAGCAGCGTTGTGGTGCTATCTGCTGGGCTCTTACTATCATTTAATGAGATGGTTATTCTTCAGTTCAGTACAGAGACCTCACCAACTTATTTTGCATATAAGAGTCTAGTAGTTTCTCTGTCAAGGGCAATTATATCAATAGTTGTAATCATGGTTACTGTCAGAGGTATGTTTTAATAAGAGTTTGGTGGAACCTCTGATGCATGAAACTCACCCCAGGTGGGGTTTCCTATTAAAAAAACACTTGAAAAAGGTGATGCACACAGTACCTTAAGGAATGCAAAAGCTATTTATTTTAATTTAACAGACACACATACAACGGCTCCCGGCACTTCAAGGGCATACACCCTCTTCATCAGGTGCCCCCACAATGTATTTATTTATTTATTTAAACGTTTTACCAGGAATAGTGATGGGCAAAGTGGCCCTAATTGGCTCTCTTAGTGATCCACCAAGTGAAAGGTAATTGCGGAGTGCTCCATCAGCAGCAATGAAACTTCACGTTGCAAATGGGTAACATAAGTCCATTGAAAACAATAACTTTGCGTTACTTTGCCTTCCCAAACCACTACTCCACCAATTCTTAAGGTGAAGTACATTAAAAACAATGTACTTCACCTTACTTCGCCTTGTTTTTAAGCTCCAAAGGCGAATTTTGCAGTGTTTCATGGGATTTCAGGTCACATGGGCTCTAGATTGTTCTGCACAGCCTCAGTTTGGGGTAGTGTGTGTGTAGGAAGCTGTAGGAGACAATCTGCTCTGAGAGCTCTCTGCATTCAAACCTTCAAAAAGCTGTTAAAAAAGCCTTTTGAGTAATTTTTTGCTGAAACTTTAGTTCATCGATTATAGGAAATCCTCCTGTGCTCATATCATCGAGCGTTTATTGTTTGTGTATGGATTTTGAATGTTAATGTACAACATTCAGTCTGTGTACTGAGAGACAGTGGAAGTGTGCTTTGGGGGAGGGTGTATCTGTGGTGTAGGTAGATTAACTTGGAGAAAAAGACAGTGCTTTCTGTTTTGGTGATATTTTTCTTGTTTAACTGTGTTAATGTACACACAGTAATATTTTCAATATTTCTTGCCATTTTTTGCTGATTGTTGTGGTGCAGCAGTGCATAATTTTAGTTTGTTTAAAATATGTGGTTATATTACTGAAGTTTTCAATTTGCTATGCATTACTTAGTGTGTGTGTGTGAGTATGTGTGTGATGCGTGTCATCAAATCAGACACCTTTTATTGTGCCACATAATAATTTCAGCAATGTGAAGCTGCTATCCACTGCAGCTGTGTGATTTTTGTACTTCTTTGTGGTATCTTTACTGGTACTGGTACTAGTACTTGTGACTGTTATTGCAGCAGTACAGTACACTGCTCACCCCCCGCACGGCCCGCCCCAACCGGTAAAGGTATTCTTTTCCAGATTTGAATTTCTGATTGTGAGCACTGGTTAGGTGTTGTGCCTTTGTGTCTGCATCTCTTCAGTGCACAGCGCAATCTTAATCTGTCTGTGCATTTGCATCTCTTTAGGGCCCAATCTCCATCTGTAACTTAAGTCACAGTTGTTTCTTTGGCTTCCCTTCAGAGTACTGGACAGGTGTGGTGCTTAATTCTGCATGAACATTGTACTCATTAATATGCATTTTTAAGTCAGGACCATCATCACGAGTCACTCGTGATACAAATCACGTTCATCATCACAGTCACAAATGCAGTCACAAATCACGATTCATGATCATTCACGTTACGAATCACATTAAGTTTTTTTCAAGTTACTTGAATGTATTGTAAGCCTGTTTTGTAGTATCTCAACTAGGCTTCACCATCCCACCATTGTACTCATTGATACGTGTTTTTAAGTCTGGGAGTTTTAAGCTACAGATCATCAGGGAAGTACAGCCGTAGGTGGTAAGCATTCACGTTTCTTCATCATCACAGTCACAAATGCAGTCACAAATCACGATTCACGATCATTCATGTTACGAATCACATTTATTTTTTTTCCAGCTACTTGGATGTATTGTAAGCCTGTTTTGTAGTATGTCTCCAGGCTTCACCACCCCACCATTGTACTCACTGATACGTGTTTTTAAGTCTGGGAGTTTTAAGCTACAGCTCATCGGGGCCTGGGGAAGTACAGCCATATGCATTTACGTTTCTTCATCATCATGGTCACAAACGCAGTCACAAATCACGATTCACAATCATTCACGTTACGAATCACATACATTTTTTTTCTAGTTACTTGGATGTATTGTAAGCCTGTTTTGTAGTATCTCTCCAGGCTTCACCACCCCACCATTGTACTCATTGATACGTGTTTTTAAGTCTGAGAGTTTTAAGCTACAGCTCATCGGGGCCCGGGGAAGTACAGCCATAGGCATTCACGTTTCTTCATCATCATGGTCACAAATGCAGTCACAAATCACGATTTACGATCACGTCATGAATTACAACATCAATTTTTTTTAATAGTTACTTGGATGTATTGTAAGCCTGCTGGTCACGGTGCTGAACAGGGATGGGATCCACACCTGGGCCTGGGGGAACAGGCACATCCTGCTCCAGAGGACCTGGTGCTGGACTTGATGGTGGTGGTTCAACTGCCTCAGAGTCAGGATAGAAGGTGGTGCTGGTCCTGCTTCGGGGGGGCACTCACAAGTTTTGAGTGGTCCAGCAGGAATGGGTGCCCATGCCCTCCACACATGCACATGGTATGATGCTTACCACTACTACAGTCTCCCAAAGCAGCCCCGTCCCAGACATTCCCTCACCCTGGTCCATCTCTCCTACTGAGCTCCTTCAGTCCGAGCAATCACTACTCACACTGTCACACAACACACACACACACAGTCACACACACACAGACAAACAACTAACTACTTATAAAGGTAAGAAAAAAAAAATTACAGAAATAACAAATTAAGTAAAAAAGAGTACAGAAAAGACAAAAAAATGTAGCTTTTAAAAAAAGCTGTTGGGTCTAAATCAAAGTTTAAATCTCCTCCTCGCTCTGATCTAAAAGTATCAGTAGTCGTAAAACACACTGCTCTCTCTCCGTCGGCACAAGAGAAAGTATAAGCGTCTGCTTGTATGACTCACTTTCTTCCTGCCTAGCTAAAGAGCATGTGACTTACAGTACTGTAAACCATGTGATGTGTGGGGGGAGGCTGCCAAATCTGAAACACCAAGTGGATCACTTAGAATCCTAATGAGGAACGCGAAGTCCATTAAAAGCAATGACTTCGCCTTACTTCGTGTTGCCATTCTGCCTTAACGTGAAGTGGTAATGACAAGGCGAAGTGAGCACTTTGCGTTGCCCACTCTGTGTAGCAGAGTAGCAATGCGAAGTGCCCACTCCGCGTTCACTTCGCTGGCGAATTTTAAATTCGCTGCATCTCTAACCAGGAAGGCGTGCTGAGCAGACTACTGCTCGATTCCAGATGCGCACTTGTCCAGTGAAGAGGGTGTATGCCCTCAAAGACCCGGGGAGCTGTTGTATGTGTGTCTGTTAAATTAAAATAAATAGCTTTCGTGTTCCTTATAGTACTGTGTGCATCGCCTTTTTAAAGTATTTTTTTCTTTCATTTGCCAGTATTAAGGCTAATCCACAGTTTTTGTACCAGTCCAGCGCGTGTGTTTTGTGCTATTCAAGAGGTTTCCTATTAGTTTTGTTTGTTGCATTAGACGCTGAGAGGAGCCTTATTTGCCAAGGTGGCTATCCTTTTGTCTTCTTTGGCATGCCGATGCAGATCTCTTTGGTTACTGCTACATCATATTTTTGGAGCAGACACTGTTTCGGGTACAACTAGTTAGGGGGCTTATTCATTTATTGCTTACTAATGTGGAAGTTAATATTTTAGCCCCGTACAGACTAAATTGAGCAGGTAGTATTACTTTATTCTTTTGTGCTCCTCTACACAATGTTCTCTTGTCTTGTCAGTTTTACATGACAACATACGAAGTTAAAAATATATGTTGCAGGAATTATCTAATGTTGGTGGCATTAGGGCTAAGAGGCATGAGTTTGGAGGTTTCAGGTGGGTAAATATTTGCTTGTTTAATATTAATATGTTTTTGACATGGGATCTAGTGGGGACAGGGGTGGGGGGAGGGACAGAGTGGAGATGGTACTTTTCATTTTTGGACATTCTTTAAGAAGGGTTGGAAGGCAGCTCCCTCAGCCCGATTGATGGACCAAACAGTTGGGAGCAGGCAGATGGCCCTGGTAGTTTTTTATGTAAACCCATCAAGGGTTTTCTGTGATTACCATTGTACAGGGGAGTATAATATTTTGTATGGGTGTTATGTTACTGAATAGGGGTTATAGGAGATATGAAATTGTTTTTTTATTTAACTGTTGCATACATCATTCACTTCAGACTATGGCTTTTGTCTGTCCTTTTTATGGTTTACAAGCAGAAAAAACATATTTGTATCTGCTACATTCAATTTCTGAACTGCCCAACTGCCTGACACCAACAGTTTTTTGTATCGGGAGTCTGTGTGTGTAAAGCCTTGAGATGTGGACGTCACACACTCCTGATACAACGCAAGCAGTACTGCTGTAACTGTCTAAGGCAACTCGGCAGACGTCGACAAGAGAATTGAATTTGTAAGGAAACCGGCAGCCTCTCTCATTCTTCCATGGCCCCTTGCGTTATACATAGTCGTAGTTGGTGACTAGTCTGAAGGGGAAACAGCTCGTCAATAAAGAAAGTCAGATAACTGTTTAATTTTTAATTCATAACGTCTCCTTTTTTTTTACCCCCAGGTGTCTAGTGAGTCAGTCTCCTCCGTATCCTCTTGCATGAATGAAATAAAGAGCAAATGTAACTACTGCAATATAATGTAGCAACATACATTATTGCTCATCACAAGGAATATTCGGAGATAAGTATGACACAAACCTGCTTTATTTCACTTCTTCCTTGGCTGCTGACTGGCAAATTGCAAAGCATAATGCAGTAAACATGGTTGCATTAGCTACCCAGCAACAGAGGAAAACAGTTTAAAAATTATTTCAGGAACTTTTTGTTGAGTCCCCCTTCCCTCAAGTTCAAATTCTTACTTCAGGTTCAGTTGTACCAGCAGCTTCCCTGAGCACACATTTGTCTTAGCTGCTCCCCCCACCCCCTTCCCTGTAGCCCCATACTGTACACTGAATCAGGACACAGAAGTAAGAAAGGAATCTGCACATAAGAAGGAGTCAATTCGAGAGTCCCCCCCTTCTGCAAACGATCACCAAGAATGACAACATACAGTTTCCATTTGCTGGCCAGAGAAGCCACAATTATTCTTGTTGTCCTTCCCAAGGAAAACATTCCAGTCACACAATGGTCAACCTTTTGGAGGGAGCAACAGTAGCAGAAAATATTCAGGCAATATTTTATATCTGCAAGCAGCATTTCTGTTCTCCCCACCCTGATTTAGTTCTGAAGAGAGAAGAGGCATGAAGACCAGCTTCGGGGGAGGCTGATGTCCAGGCTGATGGTACCACTACGAAGTAAACACCCAGTGGGGGGGGGGGGCAGGTAGGAGTTCTGCAGAGTTTTATTTAACTCTAAAAATTGACGGCTCAGAGGTAATGTGAGGAAGTATTTTTTCACAGAGAAGGTTGTGGATGCATGAAACAGCCTCCCTGAGGAAGTAGTGGAGTCAAGAACAGTGGGGGAATTCAAGAATGCATGGGACAGACATAAGGCAGTCCTAGTGGGGAGTAGGAGGAAGTAAGCTGTTGGTTAACTAGGATCTGCAGCTTATCTGTTAGGTAGGAAAATGGGCAGACTAGGTGGGCCAAGCGGTCCTTATCTGCCGTCAAATTTATGTTTCTATGTTTCTATGATTAGCGTTTTGCTCATAAAAGTGCTAAAACATTGTAAAAATACATAGCACTTGCCTCATTGTGTGTAACAAACATAACACTTGTAGAAAACCTATATAAATACTTTCTGTACAGTTAGTATTGCCCCAGGGAAAAAACTGCTAATCAATTATTTAAAACCCTGTCCTGACATAACTTATAAACTGTTTCAAATACATCCACAGTAGTTATGAGAGTAAATAAAAAAAGAGAAGTTATGATTTAAAAATTAAACAGTTATCCAACTTTCTTTCTTTATTGAAGAGCTGCTTCCCCTTCAGACTAGTCACCAACTACCACTATGTGTAACACGAGGGGCCACGGAAAAATGGGGCAATGTCCCCCATTGCCCAATCGTGGGCTGTAATAAATATGTTACTCCCTGGTGGTCCAGTGGACCGAGCTCCATGCCCGATCGTGGGCTGTAATACATATTCTACTCCCTGGTGGTCCAGTGGACCAAACTCCGTGCCTGATCGCGGGCTGTAATAATTAATTTACTCTCTGGTTGTCCAGTGGACTGAACTCCGTGCCCAATTGCAGGCTATAATAAATATGTTACTCCCTGGTGGTCCAGTGGTACCCGTACCCCCCCAGCTCACCAACTCATACCCATCACCCTGCTCCCCCCCCGGTCAACGGTGCATGGCAGCACCCCACCCGCAAGCCTCCCGGCTGCCTGCTGACTGACAGCGTACAGCATGGCTGTAAGTCCATTGGTCCACTGTGTGGGCCAATGGGCATACAGTACAGTCTGCCGATCAGTGGGCATACAGCTGTACTGTACACTGTCAGTCGGCGGGTGGCTGGGCAGCTTACAGGTGTGGTGTTGCCGTCCGCTGCTGACTGGGGGGGGAGCGAGGTGGCGGGTGTGAGTGGGTGGGTTGGGAGGAGGGTACAGGTACCACTGGACCACCAGGGAGTAACATATTTATTATAGCCCATGATCGGCATGGAATTCAGTCCACTGGACCACCAGGGAGTTAACTAATTATTAAAGCCTGAGATTGGGCATTGGGGGCACTATGCCACCGGACGGTGCTGCCAGCACTCAGGTGGCCACCCACAGCTGGCAGCTGCCGTGTTGCGCCTGTGGGTGGCCAGTCCTTGCTCCTGTTTTCTTCGGGCACATCTTTGCACCCCCCCCGTGCGGTGCAAGGTGGGTGCGTGCCTGCATATGCACCGCACATCCCGGGCTGAATATCAGGATGTGCCGCATATGCATGGGCACACCCCCCGCACTTGCGCCACATACATTACTGGTGCACCCCGATGCATCGGGATTTGCATGGAGCAATTTCCCCTTTTGAATATCACGTCGGGGCACATTGGTGGGTTGCGCATGGCACAACACTGTTGTGCTATGCACAAACCTTTTGAATATCCCACCCAGTGTGTACATCCCCCCTTGTAATTCAACATTTTTTAAATATAGCATGTGGGAGGAGCTGGAGGATGTTAAACACAGGACTTGGGCAATGACAGCATGTGAGAAGATTCTGTTATGTGAATATTTTAATGCCAGAATAGGTAATTACAATGGATTTGCTGACAATGAAATACAGAATTGGCATTTTAGGAATGCTTTTAAATTCCCAAGAGCCTCATTAGATCCAAGGTTAATGTCAGAGGGCATAAGCTTCTTGAAATTTTAACTCCTTATAATTTTGTACCACTAAATGGTAGAATTAATGGTGATGTTGAAGGTAACTTTACACATAATAAACAGGGCCCATCTGTTATTGATTTTGTATTTTGGAATGACAGTATGAACATTTGAGACTCTTCTATGGTTCCCACTAGGTTTGATAGCGATCAATTTCCTCTGTTATTTCAATTCAGACTTCTAGCTGATGAACCTGTGGCCTTAGGCTATGATAATTTGGAAATAAGGAACAATGTGAAAGTTAAATGGAACCAATATAGTTTCCATGAGACATGTTCCTTGTTATGTAGGTGTCTTCCTGACAGAGAGTATGTCAATTGGAATCTATTTAGATGGGTAGATCAGCTGGAGCTCTGTTTTGAGGTGATAAAGGAACTGCTTTCTGTCACCTTAAGAAGACTTTTGGACTGGGGCCATAATTGGTTTGATAAGGAGTGCTGTCTTGCCAAAAAACAATTAAATTAATTAATTAGAAAGGTTAGCATTAGTAAAAAGATAGGGCAATTCAAACTATTAAATCAAGCAAGAGACACTTATAAAAAGTTATTAGAAGAGAAACAGATTGGGTTTCAGCACTCTCAGTGGGACAAAATGTTAAGGGCAATTGACTGCAATGATCAATGTGCTTATTGGCAGATGGTCGCTCATGGAACTAACAACTATAAAGCTGGGACAGACTCATACATTTCTTTGGATACTTGGCAAAAGTACTATGCATATATCTTTTATGATCCAAGTCAGGATGGTAACCTGTCTGAATCAAGAATTGACATGTCTCATGTTGTAATTTGCAAACAGCTGTATGTATATGTAGACATTGTATCTATGAAAAAATATAAAGCCCCAGGCCCATATCAGATTCATGCAGAGGTCTTTTTGGATTTTCCCATGGTTTGGGCTTTCATACTAATATTGTTCTTTAATTATTCTGTTAGTCAAATAAGATTTCCCATTTCTTGGAAGGAGGCTGAATAACTGTTGTAAGATTTTTTCTAAAATAGTGCTAGCCAAATTATAGGAAGAAATAAATGCCATGGGGGGTATGTCAGAGTTCCAAGCAGCCTTTTGGGTTGGTTATGGTACAGTGGACAATTGTTTTGTTTTATCGCATTTTTCTGAGAAATATGTTAACTTGCGTGAGCAGAACGTGTATCTGGCATTCATAGATTTCAGCTCTGCTTTTGATTGTTTCTTGTAGTATATTACGGAAAGTAATGAAGGACTGCGGTTTTTCTGAAGAAATTGTTTCTATTATAAGTGAACTCTACCATAATACCTGGGCATAGGTTAGATTAGGGACATCTGGACAATTTTCTTCAACCTTTTCTACTAACCGTGGGGTTAGACAGGGATGTGTTCTGGCTCCTACCCTGTTTTGTATTTACATAAATAATTTGTTAATAATTTTGAATAAGTCAGTAACAGACTCTCTCAAAATTATAGGAAAATTATATCCAGTGTTGGCATAATCTATGCTGACAACCTTTTTCTAGTATCTTTATCCCAAAAGGGGCTTCAGGGTAAATTTGACATTCTAGATGATTATGGAAGTAGGCATAATCTGAGTGTCAATGTGAACAAAAGTCAAATTATGATAATGGGATTAAACAAATTAACTAAATCCTGGAGATTAGGGAGTAAAAGACTTAACACAGTAAAATCATACCCTTACTTAGGCCTGCTTTTTACAAATGATGGGAAATGTGCTAGGCATACTGACACTCTTCTTCTCAAACTAAAACAAACTGTCAATTCTCTTAACTCCTTTAACTATACAAATGGGGAAATTCTATTAAACCACTGATTATAGCAGTTAAATCTAAGTATTATGTGCAAGCATTATACCAGTCTGAATTTGGGGATTGGTAAATTATAGTGCAATGGAAATTTTCTTAATAAATTATGAGACTAACTCTTTGTTTAAATAATTCTATCCCTGCGGCACTAATTAGGGCTGAAGTAGGTTTAGTCAGTTTATCAGCATATGCCCAAACTAGGATCGTGAATTACTGGTTAAAGTTACTTACACTAGACCAGAACAGATTGCAAGGCCTTGCACTAAAAGAAAAATGTGCCTGGGAGGAAATTGGCAGCAAAAAATTGAAATGGCTGACTGGCTTGCATACTATCTTGGCAAAGTAGGATTGTCCTTTCTGAGGGGCTATTTGGATAAAAAAATTACAATTAGCCTTAAATATAAATTATATGTTTTTAAAAAATTATGAACTATTTCAAAAGGTTGGATTTGGACATCATTATAAATTTAAAATAGCTCTTGGATCAGGCAAAATGATGTTGCATTCTATTACAGAGAATATTTAGATGTTCTAACTAATCCAAAACACAGACAGCTGCTTATAAAGTTCAGACTGGAATTGCTCCCTAGTAAGGTTCTGTCTATCAGATACAGAAAGGAGACAGAATGTAGCTCTGCCCACTGTTCCTGCAGTGGTGAGAATGTGGAGGACTTTTTCCACGTTACTTTTGTATGTCCCTGGTATAACAAACCCAGAGAGATATGGCTAAACCCATTGTTGCTGGTAACTGCAACACTGGATCAGACTTTGTTACTGAACATACTTTTTACTTCAAGTGATGAATATATAATACACAAATTGGTAGGGTATCTTGAGGCCATTACAAGAACATAATAAAATATGTGTCATTAACTGATCTTGGGTCTTTGTATAGCTAAGTGAGTTAGGAAGTTCACGTCTAGTTATTATTTGTAATATGTAATCATACTGCCAGTTTTGACAATTGCTCTTATGTATTGCACTGTTTTCACTTTTACATAGATGATAGAAAATGTTGTCACAGTAGTTGTACTAAGATGTCCCCATGTATTTTACTTATAGCCAACTGTATTTTATATATATTGATGTGTGATTGTTTTTTTTTTATTCAATTGTAATGGTCTACAACAGATCAAATAAAATTACTTTCTACTGCCACACCTCTGTGATAGAAGCCCTCAAGTGATCCCTTGGTTATGTGCTTATCCAAACTATTCTTAAGTACTGAAACATACAGCCGCCGTAGCAGTGTAGGTCAGCACTCCATTGAAATGGCTTACCACAGTTCATGTAAACTCATAGATTCATTTATTCACCAGAAACAGCAGCAACAACCAAGTATTCATGCTTAAAAACAACCATCATGTCTTCATTTACTTGCCCAGTCTGTCATGCAATATTTTAAAAAAAAAAATTTTTCTATATTGTTATATGAAGTCTGTCGCTGTCCCGACCATTAGCCATTGCTCTTCTTGCTGCTGATGTTTCAACATCCCAATTGATGTCTTCCTCAGAGTATGGGATAAGGCAAAATGGCTCTGGCTAAAAACACATATTTTAAAGGGACAGCATCATTTTACAAAAGATTTCATTTTAGAGCAAATGTTCAAAAAAAACAGTAATAATTTCTAGAGCTGTGTCCAATAGACCTGAAAATGTGACACTGACATCAGAATCTTTCAGAATTGTGCAAGATTGGTGCTGTTGGTGTACTGTGGACTGCTCGTGAGCATGAATACTTGATTTTTGCTGCTGTTTTGGGTGAATAAATGAATCTATGAGTTTACATGGACTGTGGAAAACCATTTCAATGGAGTGCTGACCTGCACTGCTATGGTGGCTGTGAGTCTGAACATTTATCAGTATTTACCCTGGTATGTGCACCCACTGAAACTTGTGTCTTGTAATAGACTTTTAGAGACATTGCCAACTGTTTTTCTTTTGTTAAATACTGTTGTCTAGAGTTTTCAGTTCCACTAGTCATTCTGAGACATTGCTCCAGACCCCTACCACTGTCGTTTTTAAAAGAATGATCTCCATGTTATTCTTGTTAAATTTTTTGGTAGCTAGCTGGTGTTTATGTCCTCTTAAATTATGTGTCTTGGTCATTAGTAACATATCTAATTCATCCAGGAGTGTTCTGTTAGATAATTAATTTGACCACTTGAAGCATGTTGACATTTTTCCTTTTAGCCACCTCCTCTCAAGTCTAAAAAGACCCCGCTCCCCCAGCTGGTCCTTGTAAGTCAGGTTTCTTAGCTCATGAACAAGTTTTGTCATCATTCTTTGACTTTTTTCAGGTTATCAATACAGCATCCTGTACAGGGTATGTGAAGAGGGTTCCAAAATGAAGAGCAGAAGTCTGTATACAGCCTCATATAGGACCTAAATATAATATTGTTAGGTCTACAAAAAAAATAAAAAACACTTTTTAATGCAGTTTAGAATTCTGCCTGCTTTTGCTGCTATTGGTTTGCATGGTAGAGTAATTTATTTTTAAGATTGCTGATGATATTAATTTCCAAGTCCCCTTCATTGTCTACTATTGTTAATTTCTTGCCATTTCAAAAATATTTCTGTACTGGGTTTTTTGCATCAAAATGCATCACTACACATTTGTCCTAGTTAAAAAATAATTCCATTCTCAATTGCCCATTGATGAGTTTGCTTTAGACTGTTTGGTAATTGTTACTGGTTGATAACTGTGTCTTCCATGGCAAGCACTCTAAAATAGTAAAGAAAACTGTTTTTGTGCCACCTGATTGCACAACTGAAGTGCCAGCAAACCAGGTTTGGGAGTATACTTGGGTCATCGGTTTGTGTGACCAGGGGCTGGGGAAGTGCTACCACGTAGCAGCACTCCCATCCAGGGAAAGGAGGCATCCAGGTTCTAGCACCATGGTAACCCATGCAGTGGGCATATGGAGTGTGTCTCCCCCCAGGACACTGTCATGTACATCCAAGGGGATGTGTATGGGATGCACGTCATATGCCAGGATGCCAGGGGAGGTGAGAGGCAAAGAGAGGAAACCTACAAAATATGTTCACTGGTCAACATTGATGACAGTTCTGGTTTTCTTGGATCTCTCCCCATGTAGATCTCTTCTGGTGTAATTGGGGGCAGTGGAGTTTGAGACTGGGGGCATCAGGTACAAATGCCTGAATCAAGTGTGTGGAGGCAATCGGGGGGCCAAAAAGCTACCGAAAAAACATGTTTTTATTAACCCTCTGGCAACTGCAAATACTTTCTAAAATGTCACGTCTTGATCTCCATAGCCAATTGGGGGTGCAGCCTACTGTGCATTTTTGAGGGTTAGTGATGCTCAATTTTAGGATCCAAGCACTATTGCTTCTGTTGGAATTAATTGGGTCAGATCACTGCAGTGCAAGTACTGCACAGCAGTAAAACTAAAAGAAAAATGGTCGTCACAGTGTGTTTTACTGTTTTCTTTGTACCACCAGGTCTCCAGATATGAATCCAGTTGAGATGGTGTGGTATGCCATGAAAATATTTATCTAGAGAAAGGTAAATACCAGTGACAAAGCAAGAACTCATTAATCACATTAAACAATTTTGGAAGACTTTTAAAAGAAGTCACTGCAGATAATACTTTGCACATTGCAGAATATAATGTCACTTGTAGTTGCCAAACTGTGGCAAACACAGGGAATGGGAATCACATTGGTGTTGCAGAGTATACTACTGTATTTGTGTGATTTATTTTACTCTACAAATTAGTTTTGTACTCTGTTATATGAGCTGTAAAGACTCAGCCTGGTGTGCATGGACCTGTGAATACACTGTTGTGGTTTTCAAGTTTTCTTTTACAGTGAAATTTTAAAATATAAAATATATTACATTGTGAATTATTTCAATAAAAAAACCTTCACCATCAAACATAAAAAGTAATGTCTATACAACATGGGTGTGACACAACATTTCATTAAAGGGGAACAGTCAGAACAAAAGCTCCCACACTGACTCAAGTGTGGGGCTGTTCCCAATGTGTGTTTTGTGTGCAAAAACATTTTGGTTTACTTACTGTTTACTATAGTATAATAGATTTTAGCAGACTAATTTTGCTTACTTCTAGGCTGATGTCTTTTGTAACTACAAATCTCAGAATCCCCTGCAGCTGACATCAGGGAAGTATTGCAGCAGTGGGAGATTCAATGGCCTACAGTGCATGCTAGAGTTTATATATGCTCTGATAGTTTGTTTGCTGGTCCCACTGTCCTCTCAGGGTTATGTATAGTCAGAGAGGACTGGTAGGGCAGTACTTAGTCCCTGGAGAAAAGCAGAACTGGAAAACATCTGATCAAGTTGATAAAATCTCTAACATTCACTGCAGGCTATCGCATCTCCCATTGCTATAGTACTGCTCTGATGTCAACTGCAGGGGATTCTGGGATTTGTAGTTACAGAAGATGTCATCCTAGAAGTAAACAAAATTAATCTGATACAATCTACTATATTACAGTAAGCAGCAGGCAAACCAAAATATTTTGCACACAAAGTGCACATTGGGGCCAGCTCCACTCCACACTTAAGCTTGAGGTCCTTGGTCCTGACTGTTCTCCTGTACAGTAAGTGCTCCTGGAAGGAAGGGAGACATATCCAAGGCCATGGTTTCAGAGATTTCCACCACTGGTATTTTTGTCTTTCCTGAGTGCCTGGATGTTGTGAAATGACACTGTCTGGAAAAAATGTGCAACACTTTTATAGGACCTTCACACAAGTGCTGTGCTTTACAAACAAAGCCCAGTTTCAAAAGACAGTTCCACACATGCATCATGCACTGTGCAAGTAAGCATAAGCAGCATACTACAGCACACGTACAATAAAAAATGTTTAAAATTTGTGGTGGCCCCAATTCATTTAGTGCTCCCGGGGAGGAGGCATATCCAAGGACATGGTTTTCCAGAGATTTCTACCACTGGTATTTTTTTCTCTCCTAAGTGCCTAGATGTTGAGAAACCACACTGTCTGGAAAAAAATGCCAAAACGCAGCAAACATGTACTGCTCTTTGTACAGCTGTATGGACCTCAAACTAGAATTTTCAAGGTCTGTTGGGATAATTGCAGTAGGATAATTTGGAGTTTCCAACCACCCACAAACAGATTATTACCTACCATGACAACACTACAATGAGATTAGCGCAAGGTAGTTTTTCACCTAATTCAGACTACCCGCTCTAGGAAAGGTAAACTCCAAGAATGAGAACCATAAAACACACTACACACAGTACAGTTTTTTTTTAAATGGCTGAAGCAGGACTGCCAATACCTTTCCAAGTCACTTTATAGTGGCATTCCTTGGCCCACAGGGGTGGGTGTTCTCCACAAAAATGCAGCCTGAGTGGGTCCTGAATGTCAACCGAGTGAGTACAGTACACACACATTTTAATGTTTAGTATTTATAATACAGTACATGTAACTTCCATGCGAATAGGCAATGCAATGAACATAATAAAAAAAGCAATGTTCAATCTTTTATCACTACAGGATGCAGAAGGTTGACTATTATAATGAGAGCGGTCCCAAGAGGAGGGATGCCAGTAGGAGGAAGACAGCACCAAGCAGTGCTGGCAGATGGCACACCATTGTCACCAGCACTTATTTGCAAAAGGGACAACTATGTGACCCCCTACAACAGGGAGTGGCAAATTGTAGGGAACCAACTGAGTACAGTACTGACAACAGTAATGAATTATGCATATGATGAAATAGTACTGTTTATGGCCAGTAATGTAAACACATCTTCACCTTCTGTCAGTCAGACTGACAATGATGGCTAGGAGTCCTGGAGCCTGTGAACCGCAGTGGGCTAGCCACTGGAATTTACTGAGTAGTACATACAGGACTGTATGTACAACTTTAAAAACAAATACAAAAAAGGAGAAAAAGTAAAGTATTGTACAGTTCTTAAAATACAGTAAAATATAAAAAGATATATTGAACTGTACCACTAGTGTCTGTGTATATTTATTTATACCTGTATGATGTTTGTTAAGCAAAGTGCGGCTTGAACATCTCCTGTCAGGTCCTTCATTTGCTCTATGAACATGAGATGGAAGCAGTAGTAATAAGTGATAGCCGCCAAGATCCACGGACAGACTTCTGCTCTGACAGCCTGTTTTTGCTTGACAGACATCACACAAAATGGCTGATAACTTTGGCATTAGTGCTTAGATGAAGCTGAAGTTCCAGACTTGTTCCCCAAGGTGTCCCCTAAATACCCCAAGAAGAACATGTTGCTACAAAAAGGGAAAGGTGGTTTTCAGAGGTGGTTTGAAGAGGTGACTGCCAAGATCCAAGGACAGATTTCCACTCTGAGTGCCTGTCTTTTCATGGCAGACATCAAACAAAATGGCAGATAACTTTGGCTTAGAAAATGGGCACAGAGAAATCTCAATTCTGATTGGCTAAAGCCACCAACCAGCCAGTCCGGTATCAGGCAATAGAGATCAGAAAATAATGAGTCCCAGTGTCTGTTGCCTGATAACTTTCTAAGAGTAGTGTGACCACAGAACATTGAGTTTTAAAATATCACCATTTTTTTTCTGTCGCCACCCTCCTGCTCGGCATCACTGCTGTCAGCTTCACATAATGGGTCCCTTCCAGCACATTTGCCAAAACTGTAGCCCACAGCTATAAATCACATAACTGCTGCTTACTGAGCACCTATAGAAACACTTTTAAAAAAACTGAAGGTTGACATACACGCTGCGCCGCAAGCCTCCCATCATCTCGATCCCTAATGCTGCCAACCAACAACAAAAACAAAGGGATACCACTTATCAGCTTTTAAAAAAAAAAAACAGTCTTAACAGAAATCACTTTTCATATTCTTTTGTGACTGACAGTGCTATCCTTCTGTCTCCTCGCACTTGCAGCCTTTTAACAGTGCTAGCATGCCGTATTCTGAGCGCTACTGCAGACGAATTTCTCACTCAGTCATTCTCCGCCTCCCGATCCACTCCCATGCAAGCCCCAAAAGAAACTCATCAAAGCAATGAAAAAATGAAATAGAAGTAACTCCGATTACCTTCTTTGCTGAAAAACACCTGAAATCAGCTGAGAGAAAGAAAGAAAGAGAGACGGGGCTATCTCCAGTACTGCTACTATGTATGAGAGCAGCGGTACTTTCTTAGTTTTTCATACCGAAGATGGATGTCCATCTGTGGTACGGAAAATGAAGAAACTACTGCTCCTCTCACACATAGTAGCGGAACCAGACTTAGCGGTGTCTCTCTTCCTCTGCCACTGCTCCTCAGCTTACGGTCCCATGTCAGCACCCCAAAAAATGGGGGCGACTGTGTTTTTTGCTTCCACACATCACCTCTCAGTTCCCTTAAGTTTCTTTGTAGTCCCATAGTGCCACCCTATCTGCAACCTTTCCAGTTCAATCTCAGAAGCCACAACACCATAAAATCAAACTAAGACAGTGAATGAAAAAATTAAGTGTTTTAACCATTTTAACAATGTGTGTGTGTGTGTGACCATAGCAATCACCTCCAGAGTCACAACTAAACATAATTTTAATGCAGGCGGAGGAACTATTTTATTAAAAAACTTGATTTAAACTATTTTTATTAACATTTTTTATTAAACCTTTTTTTTTTAGTACCCGTTTTCTAAGTGCAATAATAACCTCCAGGGTTAGCGGTATTGTGTTATACCAGACCTTGCAGGGGCTATAAGGCCTTCCGCCTGTGGCGTCAGGCCGCATTACGCCCCTGGGTGGTCCGGTATAGTACAATACCGCCCACCCTGTTGGGTATTATTGCTTACATATCTGCATAGATTAAGCTGAAATTCCAGAGGCATGTTCTCCAAGGTGTCCCTTAAATACCTCAAGAAGAACATGTTGCTACAGGAAAGGAAATGTGGTTTTCAAGGGTGGTTTTAAGTGATGACTGACAAGATCCATGGTGACTATTAGTGAAACACCCCTTTGAAAATATGAATGCACTGTGAGATGCCACGTATGGGTGGGAAATGAGACAACATCTTAGAATCAGCCTCTCAGCAGCACAAAATAATTATTGCATCACTGAGTGCTGCAAAATGCTATAACAGTACATGACATAGGAAATGGCAGAACAGAACATGGCATTGGATGAAACTGTAATTTTCAGGTTTGGATTTATTTCCTTTATATTTATTGGGTTAATAGCCCATCCTGTGGTCCTGTTCATGTCTCAAATGACTTTTTGAAAGAGGACAGTTACTGGTCTATGTAATAAGCTAGTTTATATAATTGTCCTGGGTGGAGATGATCAGGGCCTGCTGATTTATTTCTCTTTAAATTGTGTATTTTGTTCCCTGATTGTTTCTTTAAAGGCATGGACATCATCATCATGTTCAGGTGGTGTTGTGTGGGTACTAATGCTACCAGTATTTGACAATTGTTCTGATTTAATGTAAACTGAACAAAATACCATATTCAATGTCATTTCTGTTTTTCTGGGGACCATATTTCTTCCCCATTTTTTATCAAAGGCCAGAGGATCTGTCAGATGTTTTATTGGTATTTTCATATCTAAACAAGTTATAACAGCAGCAATCTCAACATTTTCAATGGGATACTGCTTTTACACATTTTTTACTTTATTTACCCAGGATAGCACAACTAAGATGTTCCACAAAGCTTTTTCTCATTCCTGTCTCATCTGATGGCATCTCCCCAGCTCCATCACTGACCTTCTCACAGACTAACAGGTTATACACCACTTACCCAGAACCACAATGTGGTGTGTAGCCAGCCATATCAGCTGTGTGAGAGTCCGGAGGGATGCTAGTTTGGATAGCCAACATTTTTGTAATGTCACTTAATGTTCTTCCTTGGGGTGGCAGCATGCAGAAAAGCAGTTGTGTATACACAGGGTTGCATGCATGCTAGACAGGTGTCTGGTGGCAACCCCGCTCTTCCTGGTGCTCCTGACTGTTTTGCCAACTGATCTCCACATGTCAGCAGTCACACAGCTGAAACAGCTTTCTCCCCTCCCAAAGGAAGGAGAGCAGTCCCTGGAATGCTCAATATTTCCTTCCCCAGTCATTCTCCAACAACCCGCGCTCATTCCCAAACACATGTCAGTGGCATAGCAAGCAGTAGCACTACTGCTGTGCTATCAGGCCAGCTTGGGTTCTATCCATTTTCAAAATGTAATTTCCCAGGATAGGCCATCTGAGATGTATTATCTCATGTTCAGTGGGTTCCTGCATTTTATCCATTTTTACACTGTACATACCCAGGATGGCACAATGGAAATGGAATATCTCATTTTCAGTGGAGGCCTAGATTTTTCCGATTTTTACAGTGCATTTACGTAGGATAGGCCAGCTAGGAGGCCATATCTCATTGTAAGTGGGCTCCAACATTTTGACCCCAATCTTCCAAACATGACCTCATGTTATTTTCAAGATAGCGGTGATTTATTAAATCCCATCTGAAAGATGATTCTAGAACGGGGCAAAAACATGTTTCAGAAGGGATTTGAAAAATGACATCTGTCATGTTCTTGAGAAGGGCTAACACAAGGGATACTGTATGTTGAACATATGGGGCCAAAATCTGCAATGATAAAGTTATGAGTGAACGTTGGAGGGAGTCAATGTTTCTTCACAACTCAGGTGTTTTTTTCACATTTGGAACTCACATTTTTTAACACAGTCTTTTGATGTCCACACCTTATGATCAGGATAGGTGGAACTTAATTAATCTCATTCGAAAGGTAATTTTACATAGCAACTGCAAAAACATATTTTAGAGGGGATTTATAAAATGTCACCTGTCATGTTAATCAGGTGGGGTAACAAAAGGGCTGTGTTGCATATCTGGGGCCAAAATCTGCAAAAATAACTAAGTTATGCGAGAACATTGAAACAAAAAATCAATGTTTCCCCATAACTAGAATGTTTTTAGACATTTTGACTTCAAAGTTTCATCATTGTCTTGGTATGGCCCTATCTTATGAAGGCACGTGGTCATAATGCCAACCACAAAAACTATGCAGAAACAGATGCCAGAAGCAAAAGACTGCCAACACAAAAAGAGTTGGAAAAAACACCGACCACAAGAAAAGAGCATACCCATTGAAAACAATGGGATTTTCTGCTTTTATCAGGTGGACTTCACCCCCCGAACCACCCAACATGGGGGGTTTTGCCCCCCCAGACTTTAGATTACAAACTCCAAGGGGGGTGTGGATTTGGGGATGGGGTGAAACATCAAGAGAGGGAAAGATTTAACTTAAAAAATTAATGGTAAAGCTGCAACACCGGGAGACCTGGGGGGAACTGAACCATGATCCCAGGTCTCCCATCCTGCTTTGTGCGGGTGCCTTAGCTAGTCCACCATAGCAGTGGCTCAGCTAGCAACCCCAGAATATGGCAACTCGATTCTTTCCAGGAAGAGCCCAGAGTGACATGGGTAGCGGTAATTACCTTCAGCTTTTATACCCCAGTTGCTCTAAATCCCAGCGTGCTCTACACCACGCGATTCTTCATGCATAGTTTTTGTTTCTGCATGTTGGCCCAGTACCTCTTATTAACAAGACAGCTGGAATTTTTTTTTACTTGTCATTTTCATGAGGTGGTTAAAAAAGGGGGCTACAGTATGTTGAAAATTTTTTGCCAAAAATCACAAAGCTATGAGTAAATGTTGGTCAAATTCAATTTTTCTTCATAAAATCATTTTTTATACATTTTAACCCTAAGTTTTCTGCATAGTTGTTTTATGACCTTGCCTTATCAACAAGATGGTGGAATTTTTTAAATTCCCTCTAAAATGTGATTTCATGGGGTGACTACAAAAACAGGCTTGTTGGGATTTGAAACATTTTTACAACCCTGTTCATGAGTGGGGTCCCAAAAAGACTATTTTAAAAACTTGGTGTAAAAAATGTTAACAAAATAAAAAGTTATGCATAAAAGTTTAAAATGCCTTAAAAAGCAATTTACCAGATGTCTGTGTTTTCCTCCATTCCTGTTCAGCATTGGAAGCAGCAGGATGTGCCTGACATCATTGATGGACTAAATAGGTTAGTGAGAGGTGTTGGGGGGTGATGGGTGGTGGGTGGTGAGAGGAGGTTGGGGTGTCAAGGGAATCAGACAATGAGGGAAGGAAGACAATGAAGGACTGTTTTCTTCTTCTTTCCAGGTACTGTACTTGCTTGGTGGCACCATGGGTGGATACCCCAGTGTCACATTCTGTTTTGAGGAAGGCCAGCAGGAATGGGAATACAGGGTGGGACAGCAAAAATGAGAACTAGCAGGAGGGAGTTTAACTTGTGCAGATGGGTCATGGGAATAAGAACAGTGGGTGAAATAGCAGCAGAGGTAGTGGGTGTGAGGGGGGTTAACTTGTGCAGCTGGGTGGCAGGGACGAGAGTGGAGGGAAAGGCAGAACAAGCAGAACTGATGATCATGCTTAGTTGATATGATAATGTGTGAAAAGTTACCATAGAAGCAGCTTCAACCTTTCATATAGACAGAATAGACTGAACTCAGAGACTCAGAGATTCACCTGCCAAAGTATTCAATTAAAAAATGTATTCTTTTCTTCTTATAGTTTGCTTATGTTACTTCATCCAAAATTACATAATAACCACCAATGTTTTGAGGTCAGAATACCCCTTTATGAGGGAATCGGGTTGGTACTGTATCACAGCTATCCAATATCACTTATTAGTTCAGTGTAACATATAGTGTTTTTTCTGCTCAGTCAACTTTCATCAGGCTCAGTTTCTAAGCCAATGTTTAACTTGGAGTCTGGCTTTATATTCTATTAACAGTTTTCTAGCAGCACTACTTCACTGTGGTCTCCTAATATGGCTCCAGGTATCCTGCTTATCTAGAGCATCTGTGTGATATTGAATAGCTCTGATATAATACTAACCAGATTCCCTGATAAAGGGGTGTTATGGCTCTGAAACACTGACGTTTATTGTATAATTCTGGATGAACTAACATGAAAAAACTATAAAAATAAAAGAATAAATTTTCTGATTGACTACTTTGGTGAGCGAGCCTCTGAGTCCAATCTGTTCTGACTGTATCAGTGCAATGATTGGATTGGGCTCCCTCTTAATGGTTCTATGTGATAATAGTGAGTGCCGAACAGCGACTCACATTATTGTGACATCAGGGCGGCAAAAACAATTTCGCCACCTGGACATCCTCGGCGCATGGAAGAACAGCACTGGGGATTTAAATACTTTGCTTTCTGTGGGGGGGCTGTGCCCCCCCACACTCCTCCCCCATGCAGGGGGGGCTTCAGCCACCGCACCCCCCCACTTAAAGATTCTCAACTCCATGGGGGTGCATGTCGGGGGGGGTGCAAAAGCAAAATAAATACAAATTCTGGGTCGGGTGTAACAAAAACGAAGTAGCGCCCGGACCCAGACCCAGACCCAAACCCAGAACCCCACACACTGCAAGCGGAGGCCAACCCCTGACACCATGGTGCAGCTCGGCAGCCGACCACAGCACCACCCCCTACATCCCCTCTGCCCCTTCCCAGGTCACACTCGCCATGCTCACTCCCACCCCCCCGTGCATACATATAGCGATATCGTGTCACTAGGGTCACCCACAACCCTACATCCAGTTGCCCCCGCCCTCATCTTTGGGCTTTCACCCACATCACATAGCCATTTCAAACTGCGCCAACTTTCAGGCACCAACCCCATGTGCTACCCTCTTAATAGATGTTTCTTACCAAGGTGAACTGTGCTGGAGGACATGTTCCCCATCCTTTCATGGAAAGAAGTTTCTGCCTATCAGCAAGCTGACTAGGCATTTTCACCAGCCTGCATGTAATGTGTTCCTCACAGCCCAGCCTCTCCACTGCTGAACTGTATTAGCCCCAACACGGCCACACCTGCAAAATTCCTACAGTGCTGGCATGCTTCCAGCATGCTCACTGTGCAAGTGCACAAGCAAACATAACAAATTCTGGCCAGAGCCGACACAGCTGCAGTCGATCTCATAGAAGTTATTGCGGAACACAACTCTGTCCACCAAGTCCAGGATGGGCACCAAACTGTATTGCGCATGTGGAATTATGCGTGCATGCCTAATACAGTTTGGTGGCTATCTTGGACATGGTGGACCATGCCATGTTCTGTCGTGACCTCCTCAGGTGAAACCAAAGATGGCAGAAAAAGTAGTGTGCTGGTGGTGGTGGTGGGGGGGGGTCAGCCATTCAATTGTATGGGATGAGCAGAGCCCTTTTGGAGTTGCAGAAGCATAATGCAACTCCAAAAGTTGTGCTCTTTGGTATCCTATTTTCTCAGATAAGGCAAGATGACCGCAGGCTCCACCCACTGCAGCCATAAAAAGGGTTTAAGATTGTCCTTGGTATATGGTCGTCTAAATTCCACATTTTTCCTTTCTTCCCTTGCTAGTTCCCTACAATTTCTTAATGTTGTGTTATATTTACTTACACAATCATTGGTGCCCAGTGCTGTTACTGTCTTACATAGCCCCTTTTTCCTTGCTGTGCTTTTGGTAACTCTGTATGTCAGCAGATTGTTTTTCACCCCTTTTGTTGCACAGTTTTTTTGGTCAGTGCATAATTATTCTCTAAATCTAATGGTTCAATAAAGGAATAATGCACAACAGGGTGTGTATCATGCTGGGATAACTTCACGTCTTGAGTGGTTGGGCACGGGTATGCAAGCCGAGTGCTTCCAACACCGGAGAAGTGACATTATCCCAGCACGATACACTCCCTGGAGTGCAATATTCCTATTACACAATGGCTCATTTTTAAATAAAATAGAAAAAAGAGAAAACATTTTTTTTTTATTTAATTTCTGTGTGTGCATGTGTACCTATAGAAAAAAAGTCCACAGTTTTTCTCTTCGCCACTAGGTGGTGGTGCTGTATGAATGCTGCTGTCTGCTGAATCATTGGCTAACCCCCTTCCCCCAAGCGTCTGTTTACTTCCTTGTTGAAGTTGGTACCAGGCTTTATTTTTTTTCTCCTGCAGTTTACATTTAAACAGTGGAGCAATTTCTTAATATACTGTATGCAGCCAACATAGCGCTGAAGTTGGCAGGTGCTGCGAGAATGATACTGTTGTGCCAGTGAGTACAGGAGTTAGAGCGGGTGAAAGTACAGTTGAGAGCTGTACCGGACCGCAGAAAATGGTCTGTCTGTATCCTTGTATTTTGTAAATATTGTCACTGGACTGGAGAAGACGGTAAGGGGCATTACTGGAGTTGGAGGGTTTTTGTGACTGAGTATACAGTGCAGTGGCTATCTGTGCACACACATTGATGGAGTGGGAGACAGAAAAGCCTTTTACAGTTACAGCTTTGTTCTGATTTTACAGATACTGTTTGAATATTATTGCAGATTAGTTGGGGACTTACAACAAATTTTAAAAGTGAGTGAATCTGGTGCTGTTCCCCACTGCCAAGTGTGAGCTGTGAAGGTGGTTGGATGACACTGTGTGAAGCTGATCACATTGACAGCTTTCTTTTGTCATGACCAGAAATTTCTTTTCACTTTTGATGCAGTCTTGTGTGTGCTGGGAAAAGATTCATGATGTTATGTTGGGATAACATCACGGATCCAGCTTCAGGCTGACCAATCAGAGTCCAGCATTTTTCTTGCTGTTCTATAATCTTAATTTTTTACAATGTTTGTTGTGTAGTTTGGTTTTCACATTCTTTCTTCTCCAATCTCAATATTTTTTTTTTATAGCTGAAATATTTGCCTTTTAATAGCTAGGCATGGTTGTAATCCCTTTCTGTTTGGTACAGTATAAATTCTTTGTTTGGAGAATGGGATCATGTTATGATCGCTATTACTTCGATGATGTCTCACTAAGGTTCTTTTTATATTGGTTGGTGTGTTTGTTAGTACTAAGCTGAGAGTATTATTCTCTCTCAAAGTCTCATCTACTATTTGTGTAATTCCATGAGAATGACGCAAGGTGCTTGCGCCAGAAACAAATGAGGCAAGGAGCAAGCTGCGTCAAAACTTGCATCAATTCCAATTTTCTGACACTGCTTGCGTCAAAAGCAGAACTGCCTATGCCAAAGTGGCTTGCATCATGTTTGTGTCAAAAAAATGGGTGTGCCTTGTCACAACAGGGCTTGCATCAAAAACAAATGATGCACCATCTCCTTTTTTAATTTTCTAAGGTGGAAGCTGTAGACACTGCATACTGGTGTTAGACCAGCCAGAGCTGATCTAACTGACACTAGAGCATATACACACTAAAGCATATACAGATGCCCACAGCAGGTATGCAGACCTGAGTATGACACTATGCATGGCATTCTTATGCAAGAGTCCTGCATTGTAGATATCATAATGCTTGCTTCTGGATGCCATTTCATCCACTGTAATTTTTGACTCAGCTTGCATCATTTTGGGCTCCATGCATCAAATGTTTGACTCAACTTGCACAATTGTTTTCTCTGTATCAGTCTTGCATCATATTGTTGACTCAGCTTGTGTCATTTTTGTTACGTTTGACTCATGCATCGTATTTCTGACTCACCTTGTACCACTTTTGCTCCATCTCACTCCGTTCATCATATTTTGACTCAACTGGCGTCATTCTCGACTATGACTAGTATTTTTGACATAGTGATCTTTTTGCATCATTTTGAGGGACTTTGCGACAAAGAACACTTTTCTTGCAAAATACGGTGCACAATGTTTGGTGCATCTGGATTTGATACAAGGTAGTTGTTTGATGCACCTTGCGTTGGTCTAACAGCCCTTTGCAAATCTGTCTCAGTGTCTAGAAAATAATTTTTAAAGGCTCTGGAGGCATTACTATTTAGCCAGTTAATATTGAGATGCTTGAAATAGCCCATTATTAGTATATATCCCTCATGTCTGATGCTCACTTCATTTCCTCAAGTACTGTAGGTTCTTGTGTATATTATCAACACTGTTAGATGGTCTGCATCATATTTCAATTAAAGGTTTCCTCCCGTTGTTACCTGATACATGTATCTATATTCTTTCCACTATGGATTCATTCTGCTTAAATCTTGATTTACTCTGTACAGTCTATGTTAGTCTTTATGTACAGTGCTGCTCCAGTTCCTGTTTTGATTGTTTTATACAGTCTAACTAGCTTCTAACCACTTACAGTATCTGATCTGATCACTCGTCATTCCTCCAGTACCAAAAGGTTTCCAAAATGCCAACTCTGTTGAACTGTTCTAGCACTGATAGGTTTTTGATTTCAGATTTTTTGGTGTGTTTAATTCTGAGCTTTTAGGAGTAGCATTTTTGTTTGATTGCTTTTCCTGTTGCCCTGTTGTTTGTTTTTGTACTTTATATCAATGTAGTAACTGGGAGACTTTTTTTTACACTGCAGAAGTGGGTTATAATTCATCGATATAATCCACGGGTTGTAACGGCGAACAAGAGCCAGCTTCTGCACTCTACTGCTCATGCTCATTCCCCTGTGCGACTGTCTCCACAACACAAGTGCCATCAGTTGGCAATCCAAAAACACACAGCTGCACAGCAAACACCATCGGAGTGTCAATACTTCAAGAAATCAGCTCAATAGATCATTTCCCACTGACCTATGAGATCTGCATTAAAAAAAAGACTTCTTCATTCTTTAGACAGTTCAAGTTTTACAGAGTTTTCTCTTTCTCCACAGGAACCACTGTGAACTGTCAACTCATAGAAACATAGAAGATGACGGCAGATAAGGATCGCAAGGCCCATCCAGTCTGCCCATTTCTTTTTCTACCTTATGAATATGCCATCAGCCTTTGCTCTGTCAATGGCCTATCTAGTCATACTCATCTATATTGCTCTTTTATGCCTATCCCATGCCTGTTTGAAGCCCTGCACTGTATTCATATCCACCACTTCGTGAGGTAGGCCATTCCATGCATCTACCCTTTCTGTGAAAAAGAACTTCATAACATTACCCCTTAATCAGCCTCCTTCTAATCTCATGCTGTGTCCTCTTGTCCTGCTATTTTTCTTATATTGAAACATGTTAGACTCTTTCACCTTGTTAATGCCCTTAAGGTGTTTGAATGTTTTGATCATATCACCTCTCTCCCTCCTTTGCTCTAAGGTATACATATCGAGCTCCGTTAATCTGTCCTCATATGTTTTCTGCACCATTCTGCACCCTGCACCATTTTGGTTGCCCTTCTTTTGACTGCCTCAATTTGGTTAGTGTCCTTGTGAAGGTGGGGCCTCACTCTACATGAGGCCTAATCAACATATCTCCAAGACAACCTAGGACTGCAGCATGATTTAGTACTACAATGGAGGGGCTTAAAACTTGAACTCTCTCAACTAAATGCTGCTTTTGGCAGGCTTTAATTACTAGGTTTTATACTGTTTGTTTGTTTTAGCACTAGTAAAGCTTAAATGTTCTCTACAGTTCCCATAGCTGCTGGTTTCAGCACATGTTGCCATTCTCACCCTAAGGTCAGTTAAACTTATAGCAACCCTGTTCTTTCTCAAATAGCAAATTTAATGATTTAAACACTAGAGGAAGTAACAAAGTGGTTTACATGTTTGTCATTTTTTTTTCACTTACCTGTAAACATTCCTGAATAAATAAAACACAGAGACAGGATTTCACAATGATTTCTTCATTTTACTTACTCAGGATGTTAAAGAAAAGTCTCCCAGCAATTACATAAAATAACACATGGAGGGAGTGCAAAACTCAAATTTAATGCACACCCTTGGTGTGGAATGCTTTGATAAACCCCTCTGGCTTCACCCTCGGGGTTTATGTGGCATCTCACACCTCAAGTGTGCATTAAATAGAGAATAATAGATAGGCAACTGTGTGTTATGGATTTTGTTTACACACCCAAGGTGTGTGATGACCCATAAACCTCAAGAGTGAAGCTTGAGAGGTTTATGAGGTCATCACACCCTGAGGGTGTGTTAATAAAAATCCATATACACACAGTTGCTTATTTTTTAATTCTTTATAATTACTGGTGCAGAGTTTGCTCTGTGTCTCAGTATATCTGCTATTTACAAACACACACTGTCTAACAGACACTGTCTCTCTCTCACACACACACACACACACACACACACACACTCTTTCCCTTTCTCCTGCTCTGCTTTGACTTACTTTATTTTTTTTTGTTTTAGGTGTCAGCCACGGCTTGTGCTATGTAGGGTCTGTCGTGGATTTCAGTAGGAGTTGGCACTTCTACCGATTCAGGGGCAAAGCAGGATCACCCAGACATTTATTTTGTGTTTGAAAGGCAGGATCAACCAGATATAGATAAGCAAATTAATAGGGAATTAAACAAAAGCAACTCCTCGGTAAACGGAAAACCGAGCCGCCTTTTTTGGAATACTGCTCAGCCTGCCCACAGGCACAGCATGAGCCAATGAAGTGGCTCAATATGCTAGAGTGACAGACAATGGACACTAGCGGTGAAAAAAAGTTTAATGAACACTGTAATAACTCGATTTCGGGTTGTTACAGCATTTTTACTGTGCCTGAATTCTGGTTGTTAAAGGGAGTCACCAGTAATTACATTCTTATTATGTACTCCCCCCCAATGTATTATTCTATATTTTATTCGATCATTTTGTTTTAGATTTGGTTTAATTTTCATTCATTATGTTTTGCTTACTCATTCACCCCTGTTTATTACTTTAAAGAATAATATACAGCTGCCTCTAATCTTATTCCCAAGACACTGATGCCTCTGTAGTTAAGGTGTAAGTCATCTGTACTACAGAGGCCAACCCATTCATAAACTGCATCTCGATGGTAAAGGGAAGAATGTGGATTTTGTTTTGACACTGCCACATCCAGTTATTCATTTCTTTAATTAAAATCTGTCCTCTGTGACTAGCTCTGCTGTAGTTACTGGATAGATTTCTGAAATTGCTATTGTACACCTTTCATTGTGAGCTTTTTCCTAACTCTATAAAATCCTACTGGATTTCTTCATCATGTTTTTACCAATATCATTAGTGCCAGTGTGACTTACTACCACAGGGCTCTCTCCAGCCATACTCAAGATGTAATGTAGCATGTTTTCTATGGGGGACATTTTCAAAGGAGATGTGCCACAGCATGATATTGAAAGGGTGGAGATGCGTTGCACATCTCTGGCTGTGCCCAAGCACAGCATTAATGTATGCAGTGTATCTCCAGGAGGCATGCCCATCAATATGCGGCATATCCCCATATTCAACCGAGATGTGTGGCGCATCTGCCCGCACATCTCGGAGACGTGCTGAACAAAGTTAGGCATGTAAGAAACATGCCCAACTCATAGCCATCTACAGGCAGGCTGCTGTACTGCACACAGCAGCACAGCAGCTACCAGCCCCTACAGCTTGGTGGCTAGCCTCCTCCAAACCCAAACCCCAATGCGGCATCCACATAAAAACAATTATTCCCCATGCCCTGGCAGTCTAGTGGCATACCCTCCCATCCCAAACCCTGATTGTGGCATCCACATAACAAAAAGTATTCCCCATGCCCTGGTAGTCTAGTGGACCCCCACCCGCTCAGGAACCAACATCCCTCCCCGCTTCCCCCATCCCAGCATTGCCAGGCAGTTGGCATGCAGCACAACCCTCCGCACACGTCCACGGCTGCCTGCCAACTGAACAGTCATGAATTACAGCTTAATGTAATCAGTACAAGCCCATTGGTTGACACTGTCAACCAATGGGCTTGCAATGTGTACTGTAAGCTGTCATTCACAACTTTGAGGAGTGGGATGTGGGTTTGTTGAAATTTCTGTGGATGGTTCTATTAGAGCTGGATTTGATTGTTGATCTATTATGGTATCCATTGATGATAGTGACCAAAAATGAGCGACTACAAATATAGCGACTCATTTTTGGCACTATCGTTTTGGGCTACCCTGCAAAGGTAGCAATGCAATAACAAGGACAGCAACTGGAAGAGGAGGATGGGGAGGAGGAGGAGGATATGGAATAGGGTTTAGGTAGGGGTGTGCCTGCTGCAGCAAGAGACAGTCCTGTGGTGTGGTAATGAGGGTGGCTGGCTCTGGTGCAATAGGCAATTGGTTGGGTCAGAGCAGGGAAAGAATTGCAAAGCCAGCCATGTTGCTTTTTTTTTTTCAATTCCATGCCAGAATGTTGCCACCCTCGACATGCACCCCTGGAGTTGGTAATCCAAAATCAGAGGGTGCAGGGGCTTTTGCCCCTGCAGGGCATGGGGTGCAACTCCCCCCCACACAAAAGTACTAAGTTTTTCTGGAAGTGTGGTTGCTGAGAAGTGCATATCACCAATTTGCTTTTCGGTGATATGCACTAGCCATAGCAGTGATCGCTGTTTTGCGATTGCTATTATGACATAGAACCATCTTACATGCCTGCTGCTGAGTTTATCTGAATTAAAGACTGATCTATGAAGAGTTCTAGTTATTTTATAATGTACTGTAATAATGCTGAAATATTTTATGTTTGCTGTCTAATTTCTATTATTAAATCCAGATTTCTGCTGGTTTACCCCATTATCAAAGTTCAATAAATAAATGAATAGATTTACAGCTATAATGTTCTCTAGTTCATTTTCAAGCTGTTGTATTTTACCCTTGAGCTTTTCAATACATTTACATTGGTCACATATACAGGCTGTAAATTTGATGCTAGATTGAACACTGAATGTTAAGCACTAGTGCATTGTATTTCCATACAACCATTGCTCAGAGCGACCTCCCCCATCGATAGAAGCCATATTATTAGAACAGAAATGGACCATGTTATTTGCCATTTCTTATTTTCTTACTCAAGGTATGTCTTGTGCATGTGCACCTATAACTGAGTAGAGTTTCCAGCTTTACTGGCTTGTACAGTCTGACACAGGCAGACATCACCTGTATGCATGTCACCTCCACCCGGCGCTCACTGACATTTGCAAAGGCTGCAAGTTGAATAGTGCTGAGACCAGAAGTGCATCACAGCATACTGTAGCTTCATAGTTTCATAGGTATTATACAAGTCTGTCGGCATTAGCCATAGTGACTTGTCACTTATCAGTGGATGTATGCTATCTTTTCTACTCCCATTTACTTATCTAATTCATTTTTGAACTGTTCCAGTGTCCTGCAAGTTACTACTGAAGCAGGTAGTGTATTCCATGCATTAACAACTCTCTGGTTAAACCATACACTTCTTGTCTTTGTTCTATTTGTTTCACCCTTTAACTGAAGGGCATAAGATCTTGTTTGCCTATTGGTTTCTTTCTCACATAACATAGAAACATAGAAACATAGAAGTTGACGGCAGATAAGGACCGCAAGGCCCATCCAGTCTGCCCATTTCTTTTTCTACCTTATAAATGTGCCATCGGCCTTTGCTCTGTCAGTGACCTATCTATTCATAGTCATTTGTATTGCTCCCTTATGCCTATCCCATGCCTGTTTGAAGCCCTGCACTGTATTCATAGCCACCACTTCTTGTGGTAAGCTATTCCATGCATCTACCACCCTTTCTGTGAAAAGAATTTCACATTCCCCTTAATCGGCCTCCCCTATTCTCATGCTGTGTCCTCTTGTCCTGCTATTTTTCTTATATTTAAACATGTTAGACTCTTTCACCTTGTTTATGCCCTTAAGGTGTTTAAATGTCTCGATCATATCACCTCTCTCCTCCTTTGCTCAAGGGTATACATATTGAGCTCCGTTAATCTGTCCTCATATGTCTTCTGATGCAGTCCCTGCACCATTTTGGTTGCCCTTCTCTGGACTGCCTCAATTTGGTTAATGTCCTTGTGAAGGTGTGGCCTCCAATACTGCACGCAGTACTCCAGATGGGGCCTAACCAATGTCTTGTACAGAGGAATTATTACCTCCCTCTTACGACTTGCGATAACCCGGAACGTATCCACAGTTGTTCATCTTGGAATGCTCTGGTTTTGCTCTTGCCACATGATTGAAATTAAAACTAAATAAAATAAATTATGATAAATACTGTAAAAAAAATCACTGTCCTTTAGAATTTCAAAGCTACCTGAAGGAATGAAAACAGTCCCATATCAGACAGACTGGAGATACCTGCCCCACAGATTTGCAATGACCAAAATTGCATTAGACCCAGTCAGCCAAGGTGTTAGAAGCCTAAGGGCCCCTGTTAGTTTAAGCTGCCTGTTGAAAAGTATTCCCTACTAGCCCCTGAAAGTTTGTAGTGACATAGGTGCCAATATTTTTGTGTGTGTGTGAGTATGCTTGTTTTTAATCTTATTAGAAGAGGAAGATTGCATTACACCAGCTAAAGATTTTGCACACAGCACAAGGTGTCTGTCACAGTCACCCAAACATTAAGCAAAAGGTCAATCAATTGTTCTCTCTGGGTGGTCTTCACGTACAGTATATGTGAAATGATCAGGTGTTGCTACCAGGAGACATTCTTACTGAATATTCAGGATCCCTTCTATATGGATAACACTTTCCAGACAGTAGTTTTCCTCACAATAAAAGGCTTGCACAGCCCCCCCATATTCTGATACTTCAGCACAAATCAGTTACAGCAAAATATTATAAGGTACAATTCCCTATACTATAGTTAGCATGAGGCAATGATTGCCATAAGGCGTATACTGTTGCAATGTCGACATTTCGACATCAAAATCCATTGCAGTGACAACTTCAGCGATGTCGCTGTAATGGACCCAACGGCAAAATTTCACTGATTTAGAATTTGTCTCTCCCCGTTTGAATAAACTCTGACCTAGAGTTTGTTATATTTAATTCCCAAGGTGTGGGGCCAAGCCTATATGTGGGGTGTGTGGGGTGTGTAGTCTTTCGCAAAAAAAAAACAGTTATTGTCAGACAGGCGAAATTTCTCCTGTTGACATTGTTTCTGCCACTGTGCCACATTTTGACAATTTAGTTTTCGATGCAGCTTGGTGGAGTTACCATAAGGAATGCTGGAGGCCTTCAGTTTTCTCAAACCAAAGGTTCTTCTTAGCCCATGAACTGCCTTCCTACCCCAGTGAACAAACGTTCAGTTACTGTGTATACTGAACATATGCAGCCAGTGTGCAAATTCCACATGCCTGCCGTACCAGTGAATTATATAAATGCATCATTAAGACATATACAGGCCTCTGTAGCTAGGTTCAGTGACCTTTTGTGCAGGTAGTGTGACCCCCCTCATACAACTTTAGAAGTGACAGAGGCAGATGCAGCATTGGGGTATGAGATCCTGATCCACCACATTGGGGGTTTCTGGGGGCACATGGGTGGGCTTTCAAGCATCCAACCATTACCAGTTTGACTGGAATGCTCAAAAGTAAGTAGATATTTTACTGTGTACTGAGACAGCATTAAGCATTAATGGTTTTATACTGTATGCTGTTAGGTGTAAAATACATATCTACCAAAAAACTGCAGAGAAAATGCTTAGCAAATGAGGTCAGCTTACAAGCCACTTGTAAACAAAGGGACAGTATAGCATAAACTGTTCAAACCTTTATTAATTCTACAAGTGAAACATGAATTGCAACATAAAATGACTCACACCAGGTCAGAAACTTCTCACCCATGTGTGATGGAAGAAATGGCTGCTCCAAAATGCTTTGTGCAAAAAATCTTGATTGAAAGTGCCTTTCTATAATTTTCTATGCAAATATGCAAATCCATAAAGTGCCAAACCTAAAGGTATAAAGCGACTAGTGCTTCACTGAAAACAATAAATTGAAAGAAAACACTTAAAATGCAAATTGCAACATGAGAAGTGCAAGCCAAATGCCAAGAGAGTGTTGAAGTGTCGCATAGAAAGGTACTTTCATTCAAGTTTTTTTGCACAGAGCCTTTTGGAGCAGCCATTTCTTCCATCTCACATGGGTGAGAAGTTTCTGACCTGGTGTCAGTCTTTTTAAGTTGCAATTTATGTTTCACTTGTAGAATTAATAAAGGTTTGAACAGTTTATGCTATACTGTCCCTTTGTTTACAAGTGGCCTGTAAGCTGACCTCATTTGCTGAGCAATTTCTCTGCAGTTTTTTTTTTCAGTTGATTTATTGGCTCTGAGCTATTTTTGTGCACTTAATCTCTGTTTGTAAAATACAAGTAGCCCCCTACTTCTCTATGAGGATGTACTTGTGTTTTTTGAGTAAAATACATATCTCTCATATCTTTGCAGGACACCACTGGACTGACCATCACAATAACTGATGTCCTATTAGGGGGTGGCCATTTGTGGTGGGAAACATTGCTCCTTATGGAAGGATTGCACCCCACAGCCACCCATCTGTTCTTAGAGCCAGGAGAGGAGGGTGCACAATGACACTTACAACAGGGAGTAGATGGTGCGTATGCATTAGGGAAGTGTGAGTTCAAAGTGAATCACAAGAACAGTACATTAAAATACAGGCTGCTATTCTGTTTTCAGTCAAAATACTAGAAGGCACCTTGTACTCTTGCATACTTCAGATAGGTAATAACAGAAAGGCTATATGAACACTGCACCACCAGGGGGCACCTGAACCAACCCTCCTCATCACAATATTGCCCACTCCAGTAACAGTCTCCATCCCAGCCTATTTCCAGTACTCCAATAAATATTTTCCTAAAAAGGAAAACATTGTAAGGCAAAATTAAGGAAATCAGTCTGCTCTGCCTGTGCTTCCTGTATGTGCATGGCTCTGTGATCTGCCTCCCTGCCCAGATTTAATAGCAGCTTGCAGATAGGGCCTTGGTATCTCTGGGGGGGGGCATGAAAAGCACACCACAACAAACTGCACTACCATATCCTTGTGTGCACCTTCATCATGCCCTAATATGGAAGTGACAAATGTCTCACCTGTGATGTTCAATAACATGCCACATAACCCGCATTTATCAACATATAGCATCAGGTCACAGCAAGCTCCAGGACTTTGGGAAGTCTCAATTAGAGAAGGTGACACCAGACGTAGTGTGGCCAAGCTCACCCAGACTACAATTCAATGGCCATAACTGCAGGCTGGTCAGAAATGTGCTGTGAAGCATGATGTTTGATATTGATACTGTCCTGTACTTTATAGGGGGATACACAGTTGAATCATCCATTTACTGTGACTCACTGAAATAAGGGATGCAGACATGGAAAATGACAGGCAAACACTTTATGACAAAACTACCACCCTACTGACACTACAGTATAAGCAAATTCATGCCCATAGTATGGATGACATTGTACAGTACACAGCTGCACATACTGTAGAGGTTGGAATGTGCATAGACTGGTTAGTTCAAACACCATCACCTGGTAATAATGTGGAAACCATGGAGAGCAGAAGAAGTAATTACAGAAAATTAAATGACACAGCCACTGCAGACATGCCATGGCTGCATCTGCCAGAGGTTCCAGCATTTCCCGGTACTGAGGAATCCAATATGCTGCTGGTATTGACTATTATGAAATTCTTGTAAAATTTGCATTTCTGAAATCATAGGGTTTCACAGAACATTTGAAACATTGAAAAATCTGCCCTGCACAAAGGCCTCATGTCATGGGACAAAGAAAAACAGTTGTGGATAAAGGATCTTAAGAAATAGAACCATGTTGCAGTCATTTGTTTCTTCTTCATGGAAAAAAAAATAATATTTCCTGCCAAATACTCAGTCCTCTAGTTACAGGGGAAAAAAAAAATCAAGTCACTGGGAAAACTCTCAAGTTGCAGGGAAAGATTAGCCAATTGCCAATTTCATGAAATGCAGAATTTAATAAAATGATAAATTATACCCTACTCTCCGGTTTTCATTTACTAGTGACTGCAGCATTGATTGTTTCTGTTATTAAATGTTCCAAAATACATTTTGTTGGACTAGCATTATATGAAATTGAACTGCATTATATTTAGGGCCTGCAAGCTTTACAAACTGATCACATTTTGTTAAACAGGATCTCCAGTTCTTTAAACGCACTGAAAAGAAGGTAGACAAAGTCCCTTTAATAAATATTCGGCACAAATTCTGGCTTTAGCTTTGAACAGAAATGTCTTATGACTTCCATCTTCTGCAGTAAAAACAGAAAGAGAAATGAAATGCATCACCTCAATTTCTCACTCAGCTAGCAGCGGCACTGTGCGTGATGACAAAGGCACAGCATGGAAGGCCAATTAATGCCAAAGGAACTGAAGAGTGACAGTAGGCCAGAAAACCCCTGGGGTCCTGCAGAATCTTATTTATATTTGGAACTCCCACTTAGATATTGTCAAGAATCATCAACCGATCCCACCCCCACCTCACCTATCAGATGTTTGACATTGTAAAAACAGTCTCTGTCAGCATTCAAATAGACAGAATATAGATCCAAAATGTGAACAGAGAGGGTATATTCATTTTGAAAGTCGTTAAAGTACAAATCTAGAATAAGTGCCCCCCACCCATTCCTCTTGTGAGTGTAAATACATATTTCTAATTATTAAAGTGTAGATTCTTAGAGTATAAAGAGAATCCAAAACGATAAAGCATAAAATACCTGACTTGCAACACTTAGAAAAAATAATCACTACAGGTATTGTTTTTCTAAAAATTATATATATTTTGTTTTTTCCAAAACAGCATATTGATCACACTAAATTATATTTATGTTTTGGTGGTTGCACAAATACAGATCCTCTACTCCAAGCCAGCCCAACCCCTGTCATGTTTATAGTCCTGCAGTTTGTATCAGGGCAATCCTTTGCTGGGGAAGCAGAATATTTCCCAGGCTTACCATGAAGGCCTGTACTGCCTTTATTAGTATCCACTGTATTTGCTGGTACTGTAAGTTCCATATATTCAGAGCACAAATAGGTAAGTGTCATACTGTGTGCAGCATCAGTTATACATTGGGGTATTGTGTGGTATGCCTTTTTAATATAACAGTTCAATTTTTTATGTTCCCTACAAGGGCAGTAGACTCCCAGGATCCATATAAGAGATAGGATCCTCTCATACAGTGCCCTAAAGTAGTCCCACAAAAGTATACTAGATTAACTTACCGGAGTCTCATTTGCACAAGGCAGAAGTAAAGGATAACATTTTGCTTTGTAAGTTTTGCAGCTATTACCAAGGCTTTACCATGATGGCTCACTGCTTCCCACAAAGACTCCTGCATTTGCAGACAGTTTTTACTCACGCTACTAAGAGTGAGAAAAGTTGGCCATATCCACAATCAATTTGTTTTGACATGGGGCCTTAAAATTTGGTTTAGATTTGCCAATTCAGTTGAACCACTTTGGCTTCCGATGCAGTATTCAGTATGAGGTAAAACAGACTACAGATGGTGGGTGGTAGGGGGAGCTTGAGATTTGCACAGAAAATGAATTATAGCACCTAACTTGTGGCAGATGCCGTTGGCATGCTTCTGCTGATGATTATTGTTTGTAGTGTTGCAACAGCATCAGCAAACACCACTGCCATGACCCAGTGTGAACCACAGTAATAGTTACTATTAATTGCTGACCTCAAGGTATAAACCCCACTGTAGTTGCACACTGTCTGGTTTACCTCATGCCAATTATAATATCCTACCTTGCAGCACTATAGATATTACAACAATATTTTATATTATGATTATTTTATATTATTTCTTCTCTTACTAGGCTTCAAAACATTCCAATATTAAATGCTCAAACAGATGCCTGAACTCCTCCACCTGTTAACACTTCCATGTGGCTTCTCAGAAGGTAACTGAGGAATTATAGAGCAGACCAAGCTAGTTAAACTAGGCCATCAGGTTCTGGAAAGTCCTAAAGCATTCCTTAAAAAATAACAGAAAAATGATGATTCTTGTCTTGTCCTACTGCCACATCAAATAAAATTACACACAACTGTAAGATGGAAGAAGGCTAATTTGATCATCATGTCTGTTTCCTACTTCTAGTATAGTGCATGTACCCTCCAATGCGCTTCTCAGAATGGGAAATATTAATAAATTGTTTAACCTTTCATGTTAGCTGTTCCTAAGAGAGAAAGGAGTTGAACTAGAAACTTGGAAGTATATATATTTTTATATGCAGTTCAGCTCCCTATTTTCCACTACCCAAGTTATGCCATTCGAATGTGCTAGGGATACTGTCTGACTCATTTAGATATCAGATTCTTTCCTGGCCCAACTGAGGTTTATTTGAGGTGCTGCTAAGGTTAAATGAGCTGTGCATCTCGGCACACCTTGAGATGCACACAACAAATGGACTATTATTTGAGAAGTGTATATGAGGTTTAATAGCAGTGCATTTATTTATTTATTTATTTATTTATTTATTCATTCATTCATTTATTTAAAAGTTTCACCAGAAAGGCATACTGATTAAACTGCTCATTTCCAGATGAGTTCTGGGGGAGGGGAGAGTTGAATATCAATAAAGGCATGGTAGATAGGTAACACGAGCTACATTTCAGTGTAACACAGATAATACATGGTAAACATTACAGAGTTGTAAGTGCATTTACAGCTTGGCAAAGTGCAACTGAATTAACAGAGAAGTTGAAAGCAGGGGAGTTAGAAAATGACTAGGACTTGGGGACAGTTGGGAGGTAAGAGAGAGAGAAGAGTGGAGAAAAAGGGGAGTGGTGAAGGGTGGGGGACTGAGGAGAGGGAGAGGAAGCAAACACTAAAAGCAGTTACAGGCAGGAAGAGAATGAGAGAGAGTCAGATGAGGGGGAAGGGAGAGGGCTGGTGAGGGAAGGATAAGGGGAGGCAAAATAATTAGGAGCAGTTGCAGGAGGGGGTGGTGAAGTCAAGAAGGAGGCAGGTGAAGACACGAGTGGGGGAGGCATTATGGATTGTATGAGGGAGGGTACTCCAGATTCTTGGGGAAACAGTGGCTGAAAACAGATTGTCCGGCTGATGTAGAAGTGGAGGGTACAGTGAGAGTCCAAACCCTGGAGCTCCTAAGGGAGTGGGAGGAGGGGGGGGTAGGGAAAGGGAGGCTGAGAGATGGGGGAGGAACCAAACCAGAATTTACTAACAAGGCTGATGTAGTGGGCTTGGCATCTGTCCTCAAGAGAGGGGCAAGATAGGGATTGGTACAGAGATCAGTGATGAGGGCGGGGAGGACAGTTACATAGAAACATAGATTTTGACGGCAGATAAGGACCGGTTGGCCCACCCAGTCTGCCCATTTCCCTACCTAATGGATAAGCTGCATATCCTAGTTAACCAGCAGCCTACTTCTTCCTACCCCCACCCCCTAGAATTGCCTTATGACTGTCCCATGCATGCTTGAATTCCACCACTGTTTTTGACTCCACAACCTCCTCTGGAAGGCCGTTCCATGCATCCACAACCCTCGCTGTGAAAAAATACTTCTTAAGTTACCCTCTGAGCCGCCTCCATCTATCTTCAAATTGTGCCCCTTGTTCTTGTACACCTCTTTTTTGAAAGATGCTACCTCTTGGACTTTGTTGATTCCCTAGAGGTACTTGAATGTTTCTATCATGTCCCCCCTCTCCCTCCTTTCCTCAAGGCTATACATATTTAGCTCCTTAAGTCTCTCTTCATACATCTTCCGGTGCAGACCCTGCACCATTTTAGTTGCCCTCCTCTGTACAGCTTCCACCCTGTCTATGTCTTTGTGGAGATGGGGTCTCCAGAACTGCATGCAGTACTCCAGCTGGGGTCTCACCAACTGTCTGTACAGAGGGATAATAACGTCCTGTTTTCTACTGATGATGCCTCTCCCTATGCATCCCAGTATCCCCCCAGCCCTCCTTACTGCCCTCTCACATTGCTTGCCCACCTTTAGGTCATCTGATATGACTACCTCCAGGTCCCTTTCCATTTTTGTTGTTGTTAGTATCTCACCACCCATTGTGTACTCTTCCCCTGGGTTTTTGTTTCCCAGGTGCATTACCTTGCACTTCTTAGCATTGAATCTAAGCTGCCAAACATTTGACCATTCCTCTAACCTTGCCAAGTCCCTTCTCATCCTTTCCACCACCCTGTGCATCAACTCTGTTGCAGATCTTTGTGTCATCTGCAAAGAGACATACTTTCCTTCCAGTCCTCTGCAATGTCACTTATAAAGATATTGAAGAGGACTGGTCCTATATTGAACCCCAGTGTACCCCACTAGTAACCCCATTTCTTCAGAGGGACTCCATTTACTATTACCTCTGTGTCCTATTCTCCAGCCATTCTTTACCCAGGCTGTCATCTTGGGACCCACTCCCAGGCTGGCTAACTTGTATATTAATCTTTTGTGTGGGACTGTGTCAAATGCCTTGCTAAAGTCTAGGTAGGCCATGTCCACAGCCCCTCCCTGATCTACTACTTTGGTCACCCAGTCAAAGAAATCTATCAGATTTGTCTGGCATGACCTTCCCGCTGTGAAACCATGCTGCCTTGGGTCCTGTGCCCCTCTGGCCTCTAGATACTCAACAATTCTTTCCTTCAGAAGTGATTCCATCATTTTCCCTACCACTGAGGTTAAACTAACAGGTCTGTAGTTTCTTGCTTCTGCCTTGCTCCCACTTTTGTGAAGGGGAATCACATCTGCCCTCCTCCAGTCCTCGGGTACCACCCCATCCTCCCATGATTTGTTAAAGAGGGTAGTTAGTGGTGTCACTAGTTCTACCCTTAGTTCTTTTAGAATTCTGGGATGAATCCCATCAGGCCCCATTGCTTTGTCCACCTTCAGTTTTAAGAGTTCTTTCAGAACCCTTTCTTCTGTAAATGGGCTGGTATCAACTTCTGTATCCAGAGTGTTTCTGCTGTTTGTTTTAGTGCCTACCCTCTTCCTTTGTAAATACTGAGCAAAATATTTGTTTAGTATCTCTGCTTTTCACAGTCACCCTCTGCCCACCCTCCTCCCCTTTATTAAGCCTCACTAACCTCCCTTGGTTTTCCTTCGCTCCCTGATGTACTTATAAAAGGTTTTATCCCCCTTCTTAACTGAGTTGGCTATCTTTTCCTCGGTTTGGGCCTTTGCTGTTCTGACTGCCTTCCCAGCATCATTTTGCATTAACTGATACAGTTCTCTGTCCTGCTCCTTCTGTGATTCCTTGTACTTCCTGAATGCTTTCTTTTTCTCTTGAACCTTCACTGCCACTTCCTTTGAGAACCACAGTGGTTTCTTCCATCGTTTGTTTTGTTTATTTGCTTCACACAAAGGCTCGTTACCTCTGTGATGGCAGTTTTATTATTCCCCATTGTTCTTCCACCCCTCCTTCCTGCCCATTTGCTAGTGCATTCCTTAGGCACTCACCCATTTTGGCAAAGTCAGCACTCCTAAAGTCCAGTACTTTTGCCTTTGTATGGCTTGACTCTATTGCTGTGTTTATTGTGAACCATACTGTTCGATGGTCACTAGTTCCCAGATGGCTACCCACTTCTACATCTGTGATCCTCTCTTCATCTCCATTTGAGAGAACCAGGTCTAAGATTGCTCCCTCTCGAGTGGGCTCCAATACTAGTTGTCTAAGGCATGCCCCTGTAGGGCATCTAGAATAACCCCACTCTTCGAAGTGGCTGCTGCAACTGCACTCCAGTTAACATCTGGCATATTCAGATCACCCATCAGCAATATCTCCCCTTTTTCTGCCATTCTAAGTATTCTTTCTATCATTTCCTTGTCCATTTCCTCCCCCCTGAGAAGGGGGTCTGTATACAACCCCTGTGCGGATTGTCGTGCCATTGCTAGTCTCCAAATTTACCCATAGAGCTTCTTCTCCTCCCTGTTTTCCCTTTTGTTCTGTTGCTTTGATTCCTTCCCTTATGTAAAGAGCTACTCCTCCTCCTCTTTTACCCTCCCTGTCCCTCCTGTAGATAGTGTATCCTGGTATGTTTATGTCCCAGTCATTGTTTTGTGTGTACCATGTTTCTGTGACTGCTACGATATCCAGATGTTCCTACTCCATCAAAGCCACTAGTTCAGGAAGCTTGTTACTCAGACTATGAGCATTGGTACTCATTGCTCTACATTTTTTGATGGCTTTACCCTTCTTTTGCAGCATCCCCCACTGACCTTTCTACCTCAGTCTTTTTCTCATTTAGTACCCTGTTTTGTAGGGAGAGGCTGGGATTTTCCTGCTGCTTATCAGTGCCTCCCCCCTTGACTAGTTTAAAAGCTAGCCAATGAAGCATTTAAACCAATTGCTCAAAAGACTTGTTCCCTTCCTGGACAGATACAGACCATCCTGCCAGTATAGGCTGGTGTCCCTCCAGGTGGAACCCCAGTCCCCAATGAAGCAAAACCCCTGTGCTCCACACCATTTTTCCAACCATTCATTAAACTGCATGTTGCAAAGTACCCTTGCCTCACTCATGCCATTGACAGGCAGCACCTCAGAGAAGGATATTGTGTTTGCTACTTGTCGTAGGCTCCTCCCCAATTCCACAAAGTCCTTCTGCACTGCTCTAATCTCATGATGAGCCAAGTCATTTGTCCCTAGGTGGACAATGATGTCCAGCTCAGACTCCCATGCAGCTGTTCTTGTGATCCCGAGGATGTGCTTCCTGTCTCTCCAAGCTATGGCACCAGGCAGGCACCTTACTTCAGTTTTCCCTGCACCCCCCAGTTCTATCCCCCTAATAATTGAGTCCCCCACCAGGAGCTGCTTCCTTTCCTTGTGGTGTCCTCTGCCTCCTTCCTGTGGGCCTCTCTTGTGACAGTTGTCCTCAGCCTCCTTAGTCTCCTCTGTGGGTGCATCCATAGGAGAGCTATGCTCCCCCAGAATGGTGTATGGATTGTGGTGTGGAACAACTGACTGTGGGTGCCTCTGTTCCACCATCCTCACCCTCCCTGAGCCCACTGTGGTCCAACTGCTGTGCTTTCTTCGTAACCTCTGAGGTAGTGGTGGTGGCTTTGGTACTCCCTGGATGGGGGAGATTCCCTTCCTACCGTCCATTGTGGGCTGGGAGAAGGTTCCCTTACTACTGTCCAGAGTGGCCTGAAGACGGGCAACTTCCTCCCTCAGGGTGGAGAGTTGTCTGCAAATAGGGCAGCATCTCAGCCTCCAGAAAGACTCCCGGAAGACTGCTGCCCCACAGCCATTACATTGCACTACTTCCCACATTTTTTTTTTTTTTTTTTTTGTGTGTGTGTGTGTGTGTGTGTGTTCAGTTAAGCACAAAGTGACAAAAAGAGTTGAATAGAGTCTCCAATCTGGCTAGGGAAGTACTAGGGGTGGTGCTGTAGGTTACATCACTGTAGTCAAAGATTGGGAGGATCATTCTCTGGATAATTGTATGATGGGCCAGCAGAGGGATGCAATCACGGTTTCTGTACAAGGCACTGAGCTTGCTGTGCAGCTTTTTAACAATAGAATCGACATGGCCAGAGAAGTTGAGATGTTGGTCGAGCTGTACTCCTAGATACCTGAAGGAGGTGACATCCTCTGGGGGGAGGGGCCTTCTAAAGTACAGAAGGAGGGAAGGGAAGGGAAGGGAGGGGAGATTAGAGAGTCTCTGCCTCATGCCAAAGGACATGGAGACAGTCTTCTTGGCATTCAGGAATAGCTGGTTTGAGCATAACCAGAGCTGAACTTGGTCAAAGTTGAGCTGGAGTCTGTATGCCATGTCAGCAGCAGAGGGGCCGAAGGATACAGGACCATGTCATCCACATACATGTGAATGGATGCAGGTGAGCAAACGATGTGGAAGTCATTTACTGTAAAAAAATGGAGAACAGCAATGGTCCAAGTACTGAACCTTGCAGGACCCCTGTGGTTATAGGGAGGGGGGAGAGGGTGTTACTAATTTTGATAGATTAGGTCTGGCCCTCAGGGTAGGAGTAGGACCAAAAGGTGGCAGCATCAGAGAGGCCAGCAGTAGAGAGTTTAGAAAGCAGGAGGTGGTGGGAGAGAGTGTTGAATGCTTTAGCCAGATCAACAAAAATGGCAGAGGTGATGAGGCCCTGGTCCATGCCTGTGAGGATGGAATCAGTGAGCCTGTAGAGACAGGTGGCTATTGAGTGATACTTCCTGAAGCCTGATTGGTAAGGAGTGAAAAAGGAAGAGGAGTCTAGGAAAGGAGATAACACAATGTGTTCCTGTAGCTTGGCCATATTAGGGAGGAGGGAGATAGGGTGGCAGTTACCATAGAAACATAGAATCTGTTAGCAGATAAGGACAATACGGCCCACCTAGTCTGCCCATTTCCATACTCACTGCTGCCACCAGTGGCAGAGGGGTCACCTTCTTTTGGAAGTGCAATAACAGTAGTGTGCCTGCAATCTGAGGGAACAGAGGCATGGGAGAAGGATAGGTTTAATAAGTCTGCAAATTGGGAGGAGATAGCTGGGGCAGATAGGCAGAGAAGTTTACCATCCATCCCATCAGCAGTCTCACCTTTTGATGGGTTAACGTGTGAGGAGGGCATCAAGAATGACTGAGGGGGACACAGGAGAGAAGGAGAAAGAGGGGGTAGGAGAGGAGGGCTGTGGTGACAGGAGAGAAGAGTATAGGGAGGGGGATGGATGAGAGAAGAGAGGAGGCACAGGAGGTAAAGAAGGAGTTAAGCTCAGAGGCGACTAAGAGAGGGTTAGATATGGAGGAGTCTTCTATTTTGAGGACAGGGGAAGGTGGCTGAGTTGGAGGGGAAAAGAGTGCGTGGACTACCTTCCAAAATTAAGAAGGGTTATTGATATTGGATTTGAAGGTATCTGAGAAGTATTTGGCCTTGGCGCACCTCAGAGCCCTAGTGCAGGCATTGCAGAGGCAGTGGTACCTCTGTAAGGCTGCGGAGGAGGGGGTATGTTTCTGTTCCAACCATGCCTGGTCTCGAGCATGTAAACAGGCTAGCAGCTCTGATGTGATCCAGGGAAGATGAGATCCTCATACTCTAGTACAGTGTAGGGGGGCATGGATGTTCCAGATTTCGAGGAATTTTGATTTGAAGTAATTTAGGGCATTGTCAATGGTGGTGGCTGAAGAGATCAGTGACCAATCAAGTGTGGCATAGGTCAGTGTATAGAGGAGTGAGGTTCAATGACTTGAATGACCAAATGAGTAGTATCAGTTTCAGATAGTAGAATTACCTGTGTTCCATATCGCAGAACTGAATTCACACAAGCAGACATACACTCCACTTGACCCCAAAACAGTGATTACCATTCATCTAAACTGCACCAAACCATTCAGAAAGTCAGAAAGACTGTTCATCCTAAACAGAGGCCCAAAAAGGGCCAAACAGCAGCAAACTCAACTCTGGCTAATTGGATTAAATGAACCATTGTGAAAGCATACAAATCATCTAACCTCACCCCTCCTGATGGAGAGAAGGCACACTCTACAAGGGCAATGCTCATGCTATGGGCGGAAAGAAATAAAGCTTCCATCCAAGAAATTTGTGCTGCAGCCACATGAACTACTATCCACACATTTGACAGACATTACACATTGGACATTCTCAATTCTGAGTGATTAACATTTGCCAGGAAACTTCTCTTTCTGCAGCTGACACAGTAGCTCAAATGCTGTCTTCTCTCCTGCCTATTTGGATATACTGCTTTTGACTACCCAGTTGGTAATAGTCGAGGGATGCTATAAGGTGATATAATATGCAGTGGTAGTTTACTCACCAGGTAAAGGTGATTACATGAGCATCTCCTTACAGCATCTGTATTCCCACCCTGGAGGGAAGATAGCATGGGAGGAACAGTTTGCAGCTATACATCAGTTGTCAGCATACCATACCGGCTGACTAAGGATAGTAGTGTGCAATCCGATAGAGAATAAAAACAAATAGTAGCACAACAGTTGCTGTACAGTATTGTCATTTTTAAAACTATTGCTATACCATAACTCAGTTTCACTCCAGTATCACACAGGTACTCTATATCAGGACTTACAACAATTTTGGAAGATCCAAACTGAGTTCCTGTGGGAAGATTGGGAGCTGAGTTGGATTAGATTACTGATCTGGTCACATCTGCATCATAGCCTGTTAGGTGGGCATAACCCAAATGGTAATGGATGAGGGTTGTTATAAGGTGATGCTCATGCAATCACATTTACCAGGTGTGTAATCTACTACTGTTGTGCTGCTCTATCACTTTCTGCATTAATTGGCCGTATTAGTGCTGTGAATCAGTTGTTTCAGTGGCAGTGAAATGAAAGAAGAGTCACACACATGAGCCTGTGACATGGTAATATTTAGTTGCCTAAACAGGTGAGCATCAGGAAGAAACAGAGCTCTTAACCCAGTGCTTCGAGGCAATCAATGTCTCTTCATCTTAAACACTAACAAGCTACTAGCTCATGTGTGTGACATTTCATTCTCTGGATTCTTTTGTTAGTCTCACTGGGCTCACTGGGATGCTCATTTCCTCCTCCTGCAAGCTTTTAATGGCAGTGCCTTCAGGCCTCTATGAGTACCTTCCAGTGACAGTTGCCTGAGTTCCTAATTTTATTTATTTATTTAAAATTTGGTCACTGGGAAAGGCACACTGAGCCGAAGCTCGTTTCCAGGTGCCACCCAGGGACAGGGTAAACAAAGGAAAAGAAGAGTGTAACGAACGATGAAATAGGTTGTGGTTACAAGACCAATTACAGTGTTGAGGCACTTATATACAGTAACAAAAGAGGAAACACAATACAGATACTGGTTACAACAACACAATTTGGCTTTAGGGCATTCAAGTAACTAACAGGCCAAGAACATTTAGAGTATTATAGTAGGTACAGAGTACACTACTCACCACCAGTGCACTGGGTATAGGGGAAGGTGAGACTGGCTCCTATGGGGGGATGCAGCTTGGTTTGCAGTGGGGGATTTTCATTTCATTTCATTTTAATCTTTTATACTTGTTAGCAAGCTGTGCAAGTTGCCCGTTTTCACAAGCGACAAGTAGAACATTAAGACAAATAATCAAGAGGACATATTATATTAAAAATAATACTGTACATATAAACAATAATACAGACTTGAAACCACTGAGAGCACTGAGGGGAAGGGAGATGTTTGAGACCCATAATCCAAGCTGCTTCCAGCAGCATTAGTTTTAGACCATGACTGGGCATTATTGTAACCCACTTCCAGCTGTCATTGCCTGAGGCCTTATTCAGGCCCATAATCCAAGCTTCTTCCAGTGGCAATACCTTAAGGCTCTGATCAGGCAATTATTGTATGCTGCTTCTAGTGGCTGTTGCCTGAGATCCCGTTCAAGACCATAATTAGTGCTAGTCACAATTAGAAGAATCTGTTTCACAACTTTTTATGCATAATTTCACAGATTTATATGAACTGGAAAAGTACATTCAGAATGGGAAATGTTGGTTGAAATTGCACTTCATTTAAAAATAATCATGTTTTTAAAAATCTGCAGTTTAAAAAATTGTAGTATTTGTTGAAATAGCACATTTTTAAGAACTTACTTTTTAAAAATGAAATTTGTATGAGAAAATGACACTATATAAATAACAAAGTGTAACGCTGGTGCCATTATACCAAGGGCTATTACTCCTGCCTGCTTCCCTGACTGCAGGTTGAGGGGCCTGGGTTCGCTATCAAGGGTCACTGTGGTGTCACTACCAACAGTAAAACTACAATTATGGTGCCTCTACCCAAAGAAATAATTTAGTGGGTTAGAACCTGAACTGATACAGCCCTGTGGGAAGCTATACCTACCCACAGCCCCCCTAGTGGCCTCACACTCTTACAGTTTCCCAAAATACCCCACTTGACATTTAATTTAAAATTCCTGCAGGAGTATCTATATGTATATATGTTTATGATTTATTGTTAATCATTACTGGACAGCTATCTTTCCAGATTAGTGGATATACCATGTACATTAGCATTTTACAGCGGCAAATTACTGTTATGTATGTGATAATGAGTTATTGTTGGTTGATAAGGGACAGTAGAAAAACTGTTGTTAGATTATGAAGCATAGGTCAGAGGACAAGATATATAAGACAGGATAGGGCATTTTCTGGTGGAGCCATTGTTAGGACATTCAGGAGACTTTATGGATCCTTATAGAGATCGGGGGAGGAGCTGTGGGGGGGAGAAATTGCAATAATCAGTAATACTTTACCAAATGAAACTCTAATATGGTATTAGAAACAACTAGGATACTGTCATTAAATATTAATGGCATTAATCATCCCATAAAAAGAGCTGGACTACAACAGTACCTGTGGAAGCAGAACGCAGATTGCATCTATTTACAGGACACACATTTGTTGCAAGGTGAACATGTTAAGCTTGCTGCAGGTGGTAGATACACTGTTTTCTCTTCTTCCAGTAAGTCGGGGAAAAGGCGTGGAGTGGCAATTTTGATTCCAGCTACTACTCCATTTACTAAGGGGGAGGTATATTCAGATAATAATGGGTATTTTGTCATAGTACAAGAGCATTTGTATGAGACTGAAGTAACAATGGCGAGTGTGTATCTACTGCCAGGACCATCTCCCTCATTACTGAGACAGTTCTTTAATAGACTGCTTGAAAAGCAAAAGGGGGGTAATGCTGATAGGAGGTGACTTCAACTTAATAATGTCCTCACAGAAAGACTCCACTTTTCCTAAACAACATAGGTTTACTCCCACTCAAAAACTTTTAAAAACCCAGATACCTCAGATGGGTCTTACAGATGTATGGTGCCATTTCTTCCCCTCTGTGGAGTGATACACATTTGTCTCCCCTAGATATCACACATCAGCTAGAATAGATTATTTTTTTACATCTACAGAGCACTTGGGTATGACCCAAGATATATCCCTGGAAGCTTGCCTCTCTCAGACCATATACCTCTCTTAATTAAGGTGGGATTAAACAAAACTCATAAAACAACCTTATGGATATTGAATCTTTCTCTTTTGAAAGATCGTGTTTAAGACCAGAATGGTAGACAGTATCACACAAACCCTAGAGGAGAATACAGACCCTTCTATTTCAGCTACTATACTCTGGGATACTCTGAAGGTTGTGATTAGAGGAGAGATCATCTCTTATTCCTCCAGACTAAATAAACACAGAGAATCCAGGTACAAATTATTACAAGTTAAGTTGCAAGAATTACAGCAGATGAGAGACAGAGGGGAACAAGTTACACAAATGGAGCTCAGACAAATCCAATCGGAATTACAATCCATTTTAGATTATAAGACGCAAATTTCTTTACTATATCTTAAAACACTCTATTATGAGGGAGGCCCTAAAGGTGCCAGAAATTTACCTAGGTGTACTAGAGGATTTAAGCAGACTGCCACTATCACAAAGATTAGAGACCCCTTAACAGGAGATATTCTTAACAAAACTCCTGCAGTTCTGAAAGCATTCCAGCAATATTATGCAGATTTGTACTCTGATCCCACACCCCCCCTCCCCAGAGGATATAAAAAAAAAATGGTCCCCCCCCTTAACTTTCCACACTTGTTTGAGTCCCAGCAGGCTTCACTTTTATGCCCTGTCTCCACTATAGAGATCCAGAGAGCAGTTAAAAATTCTAAAACATTAAAAAGCCCTGGCCCAGATGGCTTTGGAGCCGAATGGTATAAGACATTTCTTTCAAAATTGATCCAGCCGATGCAAAAGACTTTTTTAGAGGTGCGGGATGGAGGTGCCCGCCCCCACCCTCATGGTCATATGCAGCCATCTCAGCTATCCTGAAACCATGGAAGGATCCATTAAATTTAGAGTCATACAGATCCATCTTGGTTTTAAATAATGATTATAAGTTATATATATGGCAATATGGGCATATAGGTTGGAGACTATATTACCTACCCTGATACATTCGGATCAGGCAGGATTTCTGTGCATGCATCTGACTGCAGATAATGTACAAAGAACAATCCAATTGATGGATCATATGGCTAACTCAGCTACCCCCTCAGCTTTAGTCAGTTTAGATGCCTGTAAAGCTTTTGACAGGGTGTCCTGGAGATTTTTATGGGGAACACTAATGTCATTTGGGTTTCCGAGGAAATTTGTGAACTGGCTGGAGCAAATATATTCAGAACCAAGGGCTTATTTAAAACTTAATGGCGGTATCACACCTCATATCATGTTACAGCGAGGCACTAGACAGGGATGTCCCTTGTCCCCTTTGCTATTCGCCATCTATATTGAGCCTTTGGCTATGATGCTTAGAAATTCAGAAAAAATCAAGTGCATTCAGGTGGGCAATCAATCTTGGAAGTTGGCTTTATATGCGGATGACATTTTATTGTCAGTATCGGATCCAGAGTCCTCTATCCCAGCAATATGGGAGGTACTTGAGCAATTTGCTCAGTTCTCTGGATACAAAATAAATTCTTCTAAAACAGAGGTTCTCCCCTTCCATTTCTCCCCCTCGCAAACATTGAAAAGCAGTCTACCTTTGCGCTGGAACAGCATCAAGATAAAATATTTAGGAATACAGTTACCGAACCAGTTAATGCACCTCACTATGGCGAACTATGATCCACTAACACAAAAAATAGAGTCCTATCTACATCAGTGGTCCCAACTTCATTTATCATTATATTCTAGGGTTGATCTTATTAGGATGAATATCCTCCCATGGCTGCTATATCTTTTTCAGACCATACCGGTGATGCCAGATGAAATGTACTTTCCCTCCTGGAATAAGTCTCTGGTGAGATTTGTCTGGGCTGGGAAAAAAACTCGTATCAAGTGGTCCACATTAATGTTACCAAAAAATAAGGGAGGCTTAAATTTGCCTGATCTTCAGATGTATGCTTACGCCACTGTGATAGCTAGAGTTTTTAATTGGAACAACCCAATGTAGGACATTCCCTGGAAGAACCTGGAATTTACCCTTAATGGGGTGAGGGAGGGAGGCGACCTTCTACAATTGATGTATACCCCAGTAAATAAAAGACCTAGACTTATTTATAGTACAAATTCTACTATAGAGACTTGGAGGAAACTCATCCATTTAAGAGAGATAGAACCAGTAGGTGTCTATCTTGATCTATTAAATTTCAGAATCCAATCTCTTACTCTGGAACAGGAGGGTACTTTGGCTCAATGGAGACAAAAGGGTTTTAAATTTATATTCCACTTGGTGGATGCCAGAGGGGTCCTCTCATTTACCAAACTCCAAGAAACTTACAGTCTTTCACAACAAGACTTTCCAATATATACAAGCTTAAGAGAGGGCGTTGAATGGAGGGGACTAGCCTACAGTAGGCTCCCGGATCCCCCACCCTTCATTGCTTACCTTAGCTATGACCACACGGAGAGGGCAGCTGTGGCCCCACTTTGTGGGACTAATATATAAGGGATTGAGGGAATTATCAAAAAATTCTACTCAGGGAATTCTGAATGCTTGGAATGAAAAGCTTCCACTTGATCATTTGCATTAAACCAGCACTCAGTAATAATATGCTCATGGACCAGATTAACATTTAAACAACAATCTGATTTATTAAGGAGCTTAAACAAGGGGTAGGGGATACAAGTTAGAGGTTGATTAGATAGTATTTTTGAACTTAGCAATATTTTGGCTAGGTATAATATACAAACAAAATGCATTAACCCCTCTAGACTGTCCAGTTGCCCTCACTGGGTACCCAGGATAAACTATGTTGCAGGCCTGAAGCATTGCAATGGGTTGGCCGGCATTGCAGCTGATTGGGGCCCTTAAATAAAGAAATGATTAAAGCTTTAATTTTGTATTTGGCTGTAAAAATCATAAACACTTTTTAAAACCCAGAAATTGTAATCCCCAGGCCCAATGGGCTGCAAAAGCAGTCTAAACTCCAAGAAGAATTTGAAAAGACAAATCAGCTGGAAAATACTTTTGATTTGTGTTGCAGGGTAAGGGTAAGGTCCTAGGGTACTCACTGAACCTTGAACCTTAGAAACTGAGATGAAGTCCAGGATGGCTCCTCTCTAGGCTTGGCTCTCAGGCTTGTAGCTGCAGGCTGCAGGTCTTCATCCTTTTTAGCAAGGACCAGGATACAGGGACTGGGGCTATCATGATTCACCCCCATGTCAAGGCATCCCTCCCAAGGGTGGCCACAACCCGTGAGGGTCTTCTCCGCAGGACCTGGCTCCCTTCACTGGTTATCGGGCAGCTTGGCTTTTACAGGCAGCAACAGTTTCTCAGGCACATTTCACAGCATCACAGGTTCGTCTTGGATACAATTTGGTAATAGGCCACAGAGCTTACCCACTTGCAGGTTGCAGTCTTTGGTCTTCACGCTGGTGCACAGCAGTTCAGGTCTCCCTCTTAGGCAAATGGACTAAAGACAATTCTAGAAACCCCAGGCACTAAATTTGTCACAGTCTCTGAGGCAAAGCAAGTTTCTCTCACCAAGATGCAGATTGGGATTTCACCAGCACTCTGACCCCTTTTCAGTCTGGCAATTCACTCTCGGGAAAAACTCTAATTTCTCCCTTTCCTATAAAATCTCAGCTTGTTCTGCATCATCCAGGACACATCTCTCAGGTTTTTGAACAGCATTACTATCATTAGAATGGAACAGTTCACTTAGCCCACTTGGTTCAGCAACACTTTCAGATTCACTAGTTGTTTCGTTGGGTCCATGTTCACTGAGTTCAGTTAGTTCCACCATACAAAGGGAGTCAGCATCTTCAGAACTTACACTATGGGCATCACTTTCTGGGGGTTCAGGTACAACTGATAAATTAGAATCTGTTAAAACTGCTGGATTTTCAGAGTCATCACCTTGGTTAACTGAGGGAAATCCCTGGAATAGTCTTTCAAGCTCAGGGGAGGGCTAGAAGGTAGTACAAAGTCACTTTCATCATCACTTTCAGACTCAATGTTTTCAGTGTTTACAGTGTTTACAGGATCAAAGACATTATTATCAGGAGCAACAGGCTGAGTAGCAGAAGCTTGCTGATTTTGTTGCTTAGCTTTAGTAGCAGACCTAGTCACAGGGTGTGGAGGAGCTTCAGTCTCTTGAACTTTATTGACCACTATTTGGCTGATAGCCAAAAGGTGGTTTCCGTGAATGGTTTTGACACCACAAGGGTCCACTTCCAGATGCACTTTATACACAGGCAGATCATCCAGTTTACTAATTACAGCATAGGGAATGTGATTCCAGTGGTTAACTGTTTTGTGTTTACCTTGAAGTCCAAAGTTTCTCATTAGTACCCAGTCACCTGGTTGGAACACTTGGACCTTAACATGTTTGTCATGGCAAGTTTTGTTGGCCAGGTTTTTCTTTGCTGCCATGTTGATTGCAAGCTGGTATGCATGATTTAATTGAGCTTTTAACTTTTTGCCATGCTGAATGTAGTTTTCTGACTGAACACCATCAGGAGACACTTCAAAACAAACATCACTGGAAGGCGAGCTTCTCTGCCAAACATGAGGTGATATGGTGAAAAATCAGTGGCATCGTTCTTTGTGCAATTGTCCCCCGAATCCCCCCAGGAATGATGGATGCTACAACAGTTTAATTTGTTGGTTGCTCATTGAAAAATTTATTTATGGCACAAAGAATATATTTACATCCACAGATTTTTATGACTTCACAATTCAGTTTCACACAAAATTTTCTTTCAAAACTTCCTGGTTCCGGCCTCTGTCCTTCTTCTGGTCATTCTTCCATCTTGACTTTCAGGGCCTGGGCACTGTGAATCCAGCCCCCTATTCCACACCAGAACCAGGCCAGTTCCACCTACCTGGGCTGTCACCCTCCAGGCCTGGACACTTCTGAATCTGGTGCCTGGACCTATCCCCCTCCCCGCTTTAACACCACATCTGGGTTCCTTCTCCCCAGCTCGTGTATCCTCCCCCCCTCCTTCCTCCCCCCCACTGCTCTCCCATTTTTCTTTCTTCCTTCCCACTCCCCATGGGCATCCTTGCCCCTCCCTACCAGGGACTCTGAGCTAGCCCCCTGGCCCAATGCTGCCTCCCCGCAGTGGAACACTGGCCTTATGCCCAGGGGGCCCTAGGGCACTCAACCTGCCCTCCACTCTTTCCTTAGTGCCAACCATGCCACCCAGTGCCTTCCTTAATAAGGGTGGGAGGATGGGAAAAATTTCCCACAAAAATGGTTGTCCTGCCTGAGTCCTGGCCTAATATACCCCTAGAGGCCCCTGGTCAAGAGCCCCCTTGGGCTCCGCCCCCAAGCCAATCCCTGGGGCTCTGGCATGCCCTTGTCATTTTACACGTTACTTACCTGGTAATGTCACCAGACTCCACCCCCTCTATTCCATCTGCTTTCCCCCTCCCCACCCCTCCCCTCCTATGCCTCTTCCCGGCAGGGATCATTAAACAACCTAGCTTGCCTTTTAGTGGCAAGCCTCATTGTTCCCTGAATCCCCCCAGGAAGAATGGATGCTACAACAGTTTAACTTGTTGGTTGCTCATGGGCAAATTCATTTATGGCACAAAGAATATATTTACATCCACAGATTTTTATGACTTCACAATTCAACTCCACACAAAATTTTCTTTCAGAACTTCCTGGTTCCATCCTCTGTCCTTCTTCTGGTCATTCTTCCATCTTGACTTTCAGGGCACGGATACTGTGAGTCTGGCACCCTCCTCCACACCAGAACCAGACCAGTTCCACCTACCTTGGCTTTTGCCCTCCAGGTCCAGACACTTCTGAATCTGGCACCTGGACCTATCCCCCTTCCCGCTTTACCACCATGTCTGGGTTCCTTCTCCCCAGCCCGTGTATCCTCTCCCCTTCCTCCCCCCACTCTCCCCTTTTTCTTTCTTCCACTGCCCCTCCTTCAGCTTGCGACAGACAGAGGGGCTCCCCCCTTGTGGGCTAGTATGTACAACCTTTGCTGGCTATCTGGTTCACTAGTTCCCCGATAGGCCTTAGGAATAGGCACATGCCAAACTCCGATAGGTGGACCCCATCAGACCTGTACAATGCAGGCTGGTCAAAAGAGATGTTCTTGTGCTGCAGGTGCACACACACACACCCATTTCAATCGCCACTCTTGCCACCCTTCTATTTAAATGCTTCCTGACTTTCTCAATCAACCGGACATCCTTCACCCACCTCCAAACCCTACCGGAGGTGATATCGGAACAACCGATTGTCACCCTCAGCCACAACCCTCTCAATTTTTCTAAATCTCCCACAATGTTCTGCCCCAATGCCCCCCATGGCAGGCCCCCCAAATCATTGCCCCCAGGTGTATAATAATGCAATCCAGCATGCCCGTTGCAACTTTAATTCTTCCATCAGAGGCATGAGCTGTGCCCACCTCATGCCCCTAATGCCTTTCCACAGCACCCTGGTATGTTCGGTGTTATATCTCAACTCTGCTCCTCTGGAGGTGGCGACCGCAAACCTTTCAGCCCAATATACGAAGGAATGCCCCACTATTCATATTTTCCTCTTGGAACCTGCCATGGAAAACAAAATAAACAGTGTGAGTTGTTATTGTCAATACCTCACATACCTCCTATAGCAGCTGGACTTTCAGCACCTCACCTTCTGTACCTCTGCCACTGCAGCCATTTTCTCTGCCACCTCCATGGCCTCCCCAATCCTAAATGAATGTGGGGCAAATTTACTTGGATCATCTCAGAGGAACGTCAGCACTCTCTTGAGTACTGCCCCTACCTGAAACCCTGTGACCAGAGAGCCATCCCTATGTCAGAACAGAACTCCCCTGGCCCTCCCCCGAGCACTCCCATATGCCTCCAGCATACTCACAGTGCAGCTGGTGGACTGCAGTTGCCTCACTAGTGACACCTGGGTCCCCCTTCCTCCCGGTCCATCTTAGACCTGGCCAGGGTAATGACCACCCTGTTGTGTCCCCATCAGATGTCCTCATGCTGCAAAGCCTGCCCAGCAGCTGTCTTTCGTGGGGCCACCACTTCCCCCAAGCTGGAACACCCCTGCTGCCATAACCGCAAACAAGGCCTGGAATAGTGCCTTCTCTTGGGCCAATGTGCATACCTTCTGAGTTGCCCCTAAGATCTTTTCCAGCAACTCCCCTCTTATGGGTTGCTTCCTGTCCACCCTGGCCACCTGACCCCTCCGCCACCCTGACAGCATATGTTTTATGGTCCTGTTGGCCCCTATATTGGGCCAGCCCCTGTCCTGGCATACCCAACTGATGCCAACTAAGTGCATGACCATTGTGGAGTGGGCCAGCACTTCTTCCCACATCTTCACCACGAACCTCCTTACCTGCTTGTCCCGGGCTGGTTCAGCCCTGTCCCACCCGTACTTCCTTCTGAAGTTTTGAAACTTCTCCCATCCTGCCTCGTATACCCTCAATGTGTTAGCTGCCCTAGATCCCCAGTACAGCACCCTAGTTGTGTCCCTCCAGCCTCCCACATCCGGCCTGGGATCCTGGTCCTGAGTGGTGCTGCCTGATGCCTCAGTTCCCGAAACCTGTTGAGCCGTAAACGGGAAAGACTGTCAGCCACTTCATTTTTCAGCCCCTCAATGTGCTGAGCTTTGAAAGATATATTCAACTGTAGCCCCAATAAAACCAGTCGCCTGAGCAGCCTGCCCACCATCTCCATCCTCCCCCCTTGTCTATTAATGACTTTCACCACCCCTTTGTTATCACACCAAAACAAGATGCACTTCCCCTGCGTCCTATAGCCCAACACCACCAGAGCCACCCATATTGGGAAGATCTCCAAGAATGTGATATCCTTCAGTACCCCCCCTTTCTCCCATGATGCTGGCCAAGGCTCTGACATTTTATCCCCTTGGAAGTACGCCCCCTTTCCCAGGGCACCTGAAGTGTCCATGAACAGTTCCAAATCCGCATTCCTTTCCCATTCTTCCTGCCAGAATGTCACTCCATTGTAGCTGTTGAAAAACTCCTCCCATACCCGGAAGTCCTCCCGCATGCCTCTCGACACATCCACCCAGTGGTACAGCAGCCGAGCCTTCCCTGTTGCCCTTCCCAGCCTCCTTGTGAATGCTCTGCCTGGGCTGATAGCCTTGCAGGCAAAATTAAGGTGCCCCAGCAGCTATTGCATTTGTACCAGCAACACCCTCTGCCTCCCCGTAACCTGGGCTAGCAGGCCTCTAAGGCGCGCCACTTTGTCCTCAGGGAGCTGAAAACAGACCTCCTCTGTGTCCACTTCTATGCCTAGGAATTACAACTTATGGACAGGGCCATCCGTCTTGCCCTGTGCCAATGATATATCCACCTATCGGTACATTGCCTTAAAATCCCGCAATATCCCCTGTGCCTCCGCCCTGGATTCCCCAATGAGGAGGAAATCATCCAGGTAGTGCACCATCCTCCTGTGGCCATACTGGGCCCTGAATACCCACTGCATCCAGGTGCTGAATGCTTCAAAGGTGGAACACGCCACCGGGCACCGCATTGAGCATGGCCTTGTCAAAATACATGTCCCCTTGAAACTGAAAACCCAACAGGTCCCAATCCTCAGGCTGGACAGGTAAAAGCCAAAATGCTGATTCTATGTCTATGTTCACAAGCCATGACCCCTTGATAGCCCTGATTAGCACTATTGCCTGTTCCAGAGAGGCATATGACACCACCATAAGGTGATTGGGTATGCTTTCATTTACCGATGAGCCCTCTGGGTAGGATAAGTGATAGATCAAGCGGAATTCCCCTGCAACTTCCTTGGGGACAATACCCAAAGGGGAAACTCAGAAATGCTCACAGGGAGGCCCCCCAATGGACCATCAACCCTGCCAGCCCTGATTTCCTTCTCTATCTTGGCCCCCCACTGTTTCCTCTTTCCCCTTCACTGACCCTAGATTCTTGGCCCACATCCTTGCCTGCCCCCCTTGAAACCCCAGTGGGAAGCCCACCTGGAAACCTGCCCTGAGCAGCTCGGCCGCCTCCCTATTTGGGTAGTCTGTGGTCCATTCCTCCATCACTGCTAGGGAGATGGGGGTGCGTGCCAGCGCATAACCCCATTGCCCCTCATCATGTGCCTTGTTAACACCATCCCCCGGGAGTGTAGTGTTGCTCTCTCTGACCGCCCCCCCGGCCCCTGTCCTGCCCCCCTGGGCACCCCAAAAGGACTGTTCATGGTACTGCCCCCCATGCTGCCCCCCTCCCTCTGCCCCCTGTCGGCAGTTGGAGACTGGGTGCAACCTCCCGCACTTGGAGCAAATGTGCCAGAACTTACAATTGCCCTATGTACATGTGGTCTTGTTGTAACCCCAACATGTCCTGGCCATTGCGGTAGATACCGCCTTCCTTACTTGCTTGCCCCCAGCTTCACCCACTTCCCCAGATAGAGTCCTTACCCACAACTCCGAGTGGGTACAATTCCACCTCAGATCCCCTTTGGCCGCCATCCTCTTCCAGAATGCCTCATCATACTTGAGCCAGACATACCCGACTTTGGCCTTGTATGCATCTCTAATAATGGACATATAAATCAGTAGTGGGATGGCGAGCTCCAGCTGCTTCTCCAGCACCAACGCGCTGTATATGATGAAGCCCCCTTGCCAGTTCTCAATGGTCTTCCCTTTGCACTTAGCTTCCTCCGTCTTGTGGCCCACCACTGCCAGAGCCACCACCATTTCCGACTTACCCACCCACTCCTTCTGTTCGTACTTCATGGCCATGTCCTTGTCCACCAGCCCAAAGATGTCAACATACTCCCCCTTCTAGATTTTCTTCCTGATTGAAACTGGGATGTGGTCCCCAACCGAGAAGCCCGGAGGCCCGTCGTACAACTTTTTGGCTGCCGCCTTGGCTCCCCCCCTCCCTTTTCTGCCCCAGTCCCTTTACTTTTTAAGGCCTGCATGGCCCGTTCCATGTTTTCAATCCCTGCGTCACCCATGTCCCCCAGCAGCACCTCTAAGTATTCTTTTAGGTTGTTTTCATCCAAGAGATCTATGTCATTCTTACCACCATCTGGGCTCCCATCATACGACTCCGGTGCAGGCAGAGGCACTGGGATGGGTGAGGGGTGCAGCGCTTCTCGTTTGGACCTCTTGCCCCTTTCCCCCTACCTGGGCGCTCTTCTCGCTCCTTCCACTTCCTCATCGCCTCCTCTTCCACCTCCCTCTGCTTTGCTGCTGCCACCAGTTCTAATATCTGACCCATCAATTTTGATGCTTTCTGCATCAACTTCTCACTGGACAGCTGTGCTCACTTTGGTGCCATGGTGTTCCTATGTCACTATAATCAGAGAGGTGAAAAACAACTGGTGTTCCTATGTCACTATAATCAGAGGGGTGAAAAACAACATCAGCCTTGCATGCCAACAATCCAGCCACCCTTTCCTGAATGACATGGGCCCTAGGACTGCACCCATCCTAGAAACCCCCTGCGGGCTGACCCCTCCACTTGGGTGTCTGGCGTCTGCTCTTAGTTGACCGCTATGTAGCGCACCCCTAGCTGCTGTATCCTTTTTTTGTGCCACTGCCTGACCCAGCATCCAACAGCCCGTGTTGACCCTTGCCATGCCCCCCCTTCCAGGCTGAAAGGCACTCCTTCTCTCCACACTTTGCCCCACTCTGTGCCAGCCCAAACAGAAAAAACACAATGCCTCCTTAGCCTGTATGCCCCAACACATCCCATGTGTAGGCCAGCCTTGCACTAAAACTAGTCCATCAAAAGGTCCTGGGCCTATCCGGCGACCCCCGTGGCCTGTCCTCAGTCCCCCACCGAGTCACCGGCCTCGCTGCAGCCAACCAAAACACCCCTTCCCTCCATCCTGCTCCCCGTGACACTCAGAGGTGCCAGTCTTGCTGCGTAAAGCACTGGATTCTTGTTTCACATTTTTTTTTTGTTTATCTATTCATTTTTTTTTTATTTATCCCTTACGCTCCTGCCATCGGGCAACAACAACCCCCACATTTAATAAACTGCGCTCCGCCTGGCCTCCTAGGCAAAGTGCATGATTTTTGTTGCCCCCCAAGGCTCAGCGGCCATGCTCCTGGTCCACTGGCCTGCCCTTGGAGGTCCACATGCTCAATCTGCATGGCATGCCTGGCCCCCTCTCCACGGTCAACTTCCCCCCACGTTATGACTACTAGAACCATCCAAAACCACGCTGCACCATCAGCATGTCCGGTGCAAATCCTGGCCTTAATCATTGAAGGCCCAGCCCTGGATCACGGGCCTCCCCCATTTAAAACTTACTTCAGTTATTTTAGTTTTTCTGTTTATTATTATTTTTTTTTAAAACTCCGATTTGTGTCAAATACCCTACCATGCCCCCCATCACAACCTCACCCCACAGCAACTGCAGCCATGACCCCTCGGGGCCTCACCGTACCATGTGGCCAAAAGCTTTGTCACACGACCAACCTGGAGGGCCTCCCCTCCCCACATGGTTCTCCACTTTCTACCGAGACTTCATCACAAAAACACCACTACACGTTTTCAACTCCCCAACCCAGTGATCACAAATGCTGGTTCCGGCCGCGAGTGTACACAGCAGGCTGGCTCTTCACAATTAGCAGCCTTCCAGCTGCATCTCCTGGCTAGCAGAGAACCACCATGCCACACCAGGTCACCCAAGGCCATGTGGCCCAGAGGCCCAGCTGCTTCACACACGCTCCATTCTGTCCCTGCCTCCAGATACCACATTCCCCTTTTTCTGTTCTTTTATATGACAAACCACAAAATGCCACCACTGTGCACCACCAAGCCAGCGCTTCTTCCGCTTTTCCAATTTCTTCTTTTTTTTTCACTCCCAGTAAAGTCCCCTTGGCTCTCTGCCCGTACCAAAAACCAGAGCCCCTTGGTTCTCTGCCAGCACTACTGGCGCCGCGCCTCCACCAGCAGCCTGCATGCTGCCCAGCTCATCTGGGATTCACCACGAACATATTATTATTATTATTTTTTTTTAAACAGACCACAAATCCCTATGGCTCTCTGCCATTCAAACACAGAAATGACCATGAAGCAACTGCCCGCACTCCCAATTTGAGCCTACATGCAGCCTGAACAAAGAAGGCCCTAACTCTACGCTACATTGACTGCTCGGCCACCTCGGCCATTCAGACCCATATGTACCACTGCAGTGCAGCCACTCACTCCCATGCATTGCACACACTCGCTCCAGGTTACAAACACCCTGAGCAAATCAAAAACTTACCATTTTAGACCAACACACGTTTTGGGGGGAAACTGATTCTCCCCCTCTATTCTCATCCTTACACATTATGAGAGCTAGCTCAACAAACCCCACTGGGCTCTACCGTCACAAACCACATTTTTTAAGAATAAGGGATTATATGAATGCCCGGCAATGAAAACAAACTTCCAATTATTTCCTTCTTTCTGTTTTTTTTTGCTATAAGCCAACAAGCTACAATTGCTATTCAGAATGTACCACATGGCCTACAAGGTCTCAGAAGCCTCAAAGTGCCTTACCTGTTGCTTGCCAATGATGTGCTGAGTTCTCAAACATTCCCAGCAAAAGAGGTCATCCTGCCTGAGTCATGGCCTAATATACCCCTACATACCCCTGGACAGGACCCTTCTTGGGCTCCGGCCCCCAGCCAATCCCTGGGCTCTGGCATGCCCTTGTCATTTTACAGTTTACCTGTCTGTTGATGTCACCAGACCCCACCCCCTCTATTCCATCTGCTCCTCTTCCCCACCCCTCCTCCCTCCTGTGCCTCTTCCTGGCAGGGATCATTAGACAACCTGGCTTGCCTTTTAGTGGCAAGCCCCATTATAAGCATGTATAAGTGTGCTTATTTCTTGACTCCACTTTGGCTTATCTTTAGGATGCAGAGTGCCGAGCATATCGAGTAAAGTTAGATTAAACCTTTCCGGCTGTGGATCTCCTTGGGGGTGATAAGGAGTAGTTCTAGATTTTCTTACACCCCATAGGGACAACAGTTTTTAAATGAGTTTGCTTTCGAAATCCTGGCCTTGATCATAATGGATACGCTGGGGGGGCACCATAATGCACAAAGAACTTTTCAGCAAGAACTTTGGCTACAGTAGAGGCTTTTTGGTCTTTGGTTGGATAAGCCTGCGCATACCTTGTGAAGTGATCCATGACAACTAACACATTTGCAATGCCTTTTGAATCTGTCTCCAAACTAAGAAAATCGAAGCGAACAAGTTCCATCGGTGCACTTGTAATAATTGCACTTGTTATAATATTGACCAGTGGGACTGCCTTCTGAGGTTGGGCTTTTCATTGAAGACACCTACTACAGGTTTTAACATATTGTGCAATGTCTAGGGCCAGCTTAGGCCAGTAGAAGCATGAACAGGCTAAATCCAGTTATTTGCTACCCAGATGTACCATTTGATCGTGCAATGATTTCAGAGCAACATTCTTGAACTTAGATGGCAATACTGTCTTCTCACAAGTCCCCCTTGGCTGTCAGTAAGCTCTCTGTATAATAGCTGCTCCCAAAGCTTGAGTTTAGGCCTTTCACAAAGAAGTAAATCAGTTTTGGGGTCACTGGACTGCATTTTGGAGACATCTTCCCCCTTTCTTAAAGCATTAACTATGGGTCTGATCATTGGGTCATAGTACCGGTCTCTTCGGATGTCAGCTGTAGTTAGCTGTGGTAAAGAAGTTAAGTCTAAGACTACAAAAAAACAGTAGGCAACTGGCATACAAGTCTCTCGAGGTCCCAAGAAAACTGCCAGTCTGTTTATAGCTTTGGAGAATGGCGTTTCTTCCCAGTTGAACTTGTGGCATAACGCTTTTACAGATTGTTATATGCACCCACTGTTGGGCAGAAGCAGGACATCATGAGAGAGCATCAGCATCAATGTGATTTAAGCCTGGTCGGTACTCCACCGCATAATCATATATGGATAAAGCGGAAAGCCATCTGTGTCTTGTAGCATCTAATTTGGCAGTTGTTTGGACATAAACTGTATGCTAATGGATTTCAATCTGTTTTGACTAAGATCTTAGCACCATACAAGTGTTCGTGAAATTGGTTGACTATTGCCCACCTGAGAGCGAGAAATTCTAACTTTTGTACTGGGTAATTTTTCTCTGAAGGTGTTAGATACCTACTTGCAAAAGCTACTGGGCATAATCCTTCCTGGTACTCTTGGTAAAGTACAGATCCTAGGCCACTCAGGCTGGCATCCATGTGCAACACATAGGGCTTTGAAGGATCAGCATAAGCAAGTACTGGCATTTGAGTAAATCTGTATATTATTTCCTGAAATGCAGTGTCACAATCAAGAGTCCATCTCTGTCCAAATGGCTCACTGGGCCAGAAATAAATCTTTTCAGTCTCTTTGTCAGAAACTTTCTTGATTTTCTTGTGAGTAGGTGGGTACCCTTGAGTTAAGTTTAGCAAGGGGTGTATTATCTTGGGGTCATCTTTGATAAAACAGCAATAATAACCACAAAATCCCAGAAACCTCTGCAGCTCTTCTAAGTTTTTGGGTTTTGGCCAGCTGGTTAATGCTTCCACCTTACTGGGGTCCATTTGTAGGCCTTCAAGAGACACAATGTGGCTGACATATTTTACCGAACTTTGGAAAAACTGACATTTATCAATAGATAGTTTCAGGCAAAACTTATCTAGTCTGTCAAGTACTTTAAACAGATGAGCCTCATGGTCCTCTAGGTTTTTGCATATAATTATGACATCGTTGAGGTATACTAGGCATTCAAGAAGGTTCATGTCACCCACAGCGTGTTCCATTAGTTGTTGAACAGTTGCTGATGCACCTGAAAAGCCTTGGGACATGTGGAGAAATGCATAAAAATCTAAGGGACCTACCGGCCCAGTGGTGCTGAGGGTTGAGGAGTTGGACACCACACCTCGTGCCATGCTAGCGACTTGGGTTCGGACACGAGCCCGGGCCATCAGGGGTTGGCTGTAGGGGATGGGATTGAGCATCTGCAGGACTGCTTTCCTATCCCTGGGGAGGGATCCAAGGTACCACCGCTCTGCAGCAGCCCCTGGTGATGACCGGGGGGACTGCTAGAGTCGGTGTAGTAGTATGGAGTGTGGCAGACATCAGCACATCCATGCCATGATGTCATTGCATGCTCACACTCCCAGAGCTACTAGAACATGGAAAAATGGCAGCACAGACTACCGCAGCTTGATGGCCGCTAATCCATCCGATGATGCCTGGACAGCACGTGCAGGTATTGGTTCCTTGCCTGGCACGGGGGCAATGGGGGGGTGTCCCTATTGAAGGTATAGTTGCATATGCCAGCTGGGTGTGCAACTTCAGGGTCAGTGGTGGAGTTGGAGTGGTGGCTGGAGTATGAAGGCAAGTCAGTGGCTGCAGGGGTGAAAATTATGATATGACAAAAAAAAACTAAGGGACAGATGACTGCTGTTTTTTCTCTGTCTTCAGGGGCCTTTGGAATTTGATAGTAGCCACTTTGGAGGTCGAGGATGGAAAACCACTTACTCCCATTTAGGCAGTCCAGTGTGTCCTGTATGTGGGGCATTGTGTACTGGTCAGGCACAATTCTTTTGTTAAGTGTCCTATAATCCACATGCATATGAATGGAACCGTTCTTTTTCCATACCACAACAATTGGGGATGCTTATGGGCTGCGTTACTCTTGTATGATACCTAAGCCAGCATTTCCTGCAGGTGGCACCGTACATCATCATTGTCAGCAGGAGCTAGGTGCCTTGACCTTTCTCTGAAGGGTCTCACATCATGAAGTCAAATATGGTGTTCAGCACCCATGACACACCCAACATCCCATTCCTTAATGGGGAATACCTGGGTTCTCTGAGCCAGCTTTTTAATGACCCTGGTTCTCCAGCTGTCTGGGATAGATGAATTCCTGAAACTGAACATGTCAGGTGATACTTCACACCCTTTTTTGGTTTCGTACTTGGATGGAAGCAAGGCAGTATCGACACAATAGATTTTAGCCAGGGTGCAACCTCTGTGTACTGTGATATCTCTGACTGTGATATTTTGAATTTGTGCCGCTACTCTTCAGGCATAAGCATGAACTTGGACAGGAAGCACACTGGGCTTAACCAGCAGTCCTTCAGGTAATTTTCCCTCTTTTGGGGCATCTAACATCAGAATTATGTTAGTCACATTTTTTCACTGCTGCACTTCACCACTGACATTGCATTCTGCATTTGGAGGTAATGTAATAGCAGCAGGATCCTTCTTCTATACCATCCCAACAGGTTCATCTTTGTCACTCTTTTTGGGGTGCATTTGCTTTTCATAGGCCTTCTGGATCAGGGCATGAACACTCAGGGTTCTTCCTGTTCTTTTTTTCTGTCTTTCTTCTTATAACTGGGCCAGGTGCCCGAACATGTGTGCACTGGTGCCAGTCAGTACAGGGATGCCATTGTAAAGTCCAGTGGAAGGACAGGCCAGGGCTAGCATCTTCACAGGATCTCCGAAACCAGCCAGAGAGGATGGAAAAGAAAGCCATACTTTTAGGTAACCAAGATATGGATATGGCTTTTCACTCAACCCCCATAAATGCAGGCCTTCAAGAGGTTGTAGTGGATGGCTGGATAAATGCTGGTCGTACCAATCTTTGAAGATTATCATAACTTGGGACCCACTATCAAGCACAGCATGGGCAGGGATTCCATCTATATGTGCAGTGGTGTCCATGGAAGGGACTACTAATTCTGACCAGTCCAAGGAAATGATTTTAGGATCATTAACAGATGACTTGGTGACAAAAGGCCTAACAGATGACTTTGCAACAAATGACCTGGATGAAGGCTTGGCAGAAAGTTTGGGATTGTTTTGCATAACTTGATTTAACAACTTAGCATTCATCTTTCTTAAGTCTTTGGGTGACTGACATGTTCTCTTAGTATGACCATCCTCCCCACAGTGGTAGCAGAAAATATCAGGCCTAGGATGTTGTGGGCGAGTGGATTCTTTGGTTGATTTACCCCTAGGATAGTTCCCACAGTTAGGCTCTTCTTGTTGCTGATAGGGATGCTTGTACCCACTAGGCCTCCGCCAGCTGGTGCTTTGGTTGGACGATTGAGCAAGGTCACTTACTAGGGATCTCAACTCTCTTACCTCCCTCATCAGGTTACTATTAGCCTCCTCCTTAGGGACTTGGACACTGGCAGTGCTTGCAGAGGACTAGGCCTCACTGGATGCTTCAGCGGCATTAATTCAGGAGGTCTGGCCTTTTACCATTTTTACAGCACTTTGAGCACTTGTTTTCAGTTCTCTCAATTCTTTTAGCAAATCTTTTAAATGTTGTAAATTAGCAACAGCCTCTTTGTGCTCCTTGGGTGCTGCACCCAACCCTTGAGTTTCTCCTGACTGTCCACTTTCAGTGGCTTGGGTGACAGCTACAGATGCTCGAGGTGACCCCCATTGTGCCCTTCTCTGTTCAACCTCCTGAACTTTCTTCATCAGCAAGTTATAGGAGGAGGGAGAATCCCTTCAGTCTGGTAACCATAACTTAAGTAACAGTAAATCAGAATATGGGGCAGCCTTAAGTATCTGGTCCATACTGATCAAGTTCAATTCACCTAAGGCTACACCCCATTTGCTTAAACATTTCTGTAGCACTTTTTCAAGCCGAGGTATATACACTCAGAGAAGGGCTCTCCCTGACATTGCTGGGTTGCTTTAAACCTCCACATAAGATCCTCATCTGATTCAGGGCTTCCAAATGCATTCTGCAATGTGGCCAAATAGTCTCGTGCCAATGCTTCAGGGTTATTGGCTTGCATGGAGCAAACAGTGTCCAGGGCAGGACCTTGGAGGCTTTCACTTATTCATTTCCTTTTTTCTGCCTCAGAACATTGCCATTCTTGTACTAAAGGGGTGGCATAATCGGCCCATGTCTCCCAGTCATCTTCTCCAGCTGGAGTGGGGGGCACTCCTAAAAAATAATTTTAGCCTTCAATATGAGTCTGAGTAGGGAGGAGCATAAATGGGCTTAGGCCCTCCATTCTCGGGAGGGGTCCCTCCACCACAGCCCAGTACATCCAAAGCACTTCCACCCCTTTCCCTTCAGTTTGTAACAATTTGGCAAATTTCTCTTCAAAAACTTTCATTTGCAGGTGGTTGTTCGGGTTTTGAGGAAGTTTCACTGTCATTGGGTACCACTTTCCATGCTACCAGGGACTCATCAGGGACAATAACCTTGGGCACCCTTGAAATGTCCACTGGGTCATTGCACTATACTAAATCTACTAAAGTGTGGGTGGCATTATCAGTATCTCAACTCCTCACTGTAGCTCAGCCTAAACACTTTATTGTAGATAGGACATTTTCTATGGTGCCTTTACTGGTACCCAGGGGTATGTCAAATAGCAATAAGGCCTGTTGGGGCTAACCTCATCTGCATCACACCAACCTAGCAATTGGTGTACAGCCCATCTATCAAGGGAAAATTCAAAGCTGGCACTGGTACAATGCTCCATATTAGTGGGAACCTCCCTGTGGGGTCCAACTAGAATTTTTGTGATTTGGCCACAAGTGGGCAATAATCCCAGTGATGCCTTCAAAGATGTAACCCCGGCATCATTATACTAAGGGCTACTACTTCTGCTTGCTTTCCTAACTGCAGGTTGAGAGGTCTGGGTTCACTGTCAAGGGTCACTGTGGTGTCACTACCAACAGTAAAACTATAATTATGGTGCCTCCACCCAAAGAAATGATTTAGTGGGTTAGCACCTGAACTGATATAGCCCTCTGGGAAGCTAAACCTACACACAGCCCCACCTAGTGGCCCCAAACTTACAGTTTCTCAAAATACCTCACTTGACATTCAATTTACAATTCCTGCTGGAGCTAATAATATGCTCACAGTGACCACACTTACCAACAGGGCCTGGAACTCCTGCATGCACCCTGTGAACCTGAAACAAAATGGTTACCAGCACTAGCACAGTACATTTTGATCATTTACGTCAAACCAGCACTCAGTAATAATATGCTCAGGGACCAGGTTATCATTTAAATAACAATCTGATTTATCAAGGGGTTTAAACAAGGTGTAGGGGATGCAAATTAGAGGTTGATTTAATAATATTTTTGAACTTAGCAATATTTTGCCTTGGTATAATAGTCAAACAAAATGCATTAACCCCTCTGGACTGTCCAGTTACCCTCACTGGGTACCCAGGATAAGCTATGTTGCCGGCCTGAAGCATTGCTGTGGGTTGGCTGGCATTGCAGCTGGTTGGGGCCCTTAAGTAAAAAATGATTAAAGCTATAATTTTGTATTTGGCTGTAGAAATCATAAACACACTTTAAAACCCATAAATTGTTATCCCCAGGCCCAATGGCCTGCAAAAGCAGTCTAAACCCCAAGAAGAATCTGAAAAGACAAATCAGCTGGAAAACACTTTTGATTTGTGTTGCAGGGTAAGGCCCTGGGGTACTCACTGAACCTTGAACCTCAGGAACTGGGATAAAGTCCAGGATGGCTCCTTTTGAGGCTTGGCTTGGCTCTCAGGCTTGTAGCTGCAAGCTGCAGGACTTCATCCTTTCTGACAAGGACCATGAATACAGGAACCACGGCTATCATGACTCACCCCCACGTCAAGGCATCCCTCTCAAGGGTGGCCACAACCTGCGAGGATCTTCTCTGTAGGAGCTGGCTCCCTTCACTGGTCATTGGGCAGCTTGGCTTTTTCAGGCAGTAATAGTCTCTCAGGCACATTTCTCAGCATCACAGATTCAGCTTGGATACAATTCAGTAATAGACCATACAGCTTACTCACTTGCAGGTTGCAGTCCTTGATCTGTAAGCTGGTGCATAGCAGTTCTGGTCTCCTTCTTTGGGAAATGGACTGGAGACAATTCTAGAAACCCCAGACATTAAATGTGGTGCAGTTCCTGAGGCAAAGCAAGTTTGTCACACCAAGATGCAGATTGGGATCTCACCAGCACTCTGACCCCTTTTCAGTCTGACAATTCACTGTCTGGAAAATCTCTCATTTCTCTCTTTCCTGGAAAATCTCAACTTATTCTGAAGGCTGGGCAGTCCCAATAATTACATATCAGTAGATTTGGCCAAGGGGAGGCAAACATGCCTCTCCCAAATGTCAAAGCTACCAGAAGCCTCTTCACTCTTCAGGAGCTCTGGCCAGACAGGCTTGTTCAAACAGTCCCTCTCCAACTGAAGGCAGAGTCCTTGAAATCCGATTGGCTGTCCACACTGTACTTTACAGTCCCAGTCATTTTATTGGACAGCATTTTGGCGAATGGATGTGTACCTTCTTTCCCTCCAAAATCTATCTGCACAGTCCCAATAATCCCTTTGTTAAATACTGGATTCTGATTGGCAGCTGGCTGCTAAGATGGTGTCTGAGTGCTCAGATTTACATAGATACATAGATACATAGACAGTGTCAGCAGATAAGGGCCTATGGCCCACCCAGTCTGCCCATTTGAGCTTGTAAGTTCAGTTTGTTTTCCTAGAAATCTGTTGCCCCTTACCCCTGACCTCCAGAATTCCTTTATGTCTATCCCATGCATTCTTAAATCCCGTGATTGTTTCAGCCCCCACCACTTCCTCTGACAGGGTGTTCCACTTGTCCACCACCCGTTCTGTGAAGAAATTCTTTCTCATGTTTCCTCTGAATCGTCCTCCCTCCAACTTCATTCCATGCCCTCTAGTCCTGGAACATCTTTTTCACTTAAAAATAGTGTTTTCCTCCACCCTATTCCTCCCTGCAAGATACTTGTATGTCTCTATCATATCCCCTCTCTCCCTCCTCTCCTCCAAGGAGTACATGTTCAGTTCCTTCAACCTGTCTTCATAAGACTTGTGTTGCAATCCATGCACCATCTTTGTTGCCCTCATCTGAACCTTCTCTACCCTGTCTATGTCCTTACGTAGGTATGGTCTGCAGAACTGTACACTGTACTCCAGGTGGGGTCTCACTAGTGTCTTGTATAGCGGAATTATGACCTCCCTTTTCCTGCTGGTGATGCCCTGCCTATACATCCCAGCATCCTATTTGCTTTACCTGCTGCCTTGTCACACTGTTTCCCTACCTTGAGGTCATCAGAGATGATAACCCCAAGATCCCTTTCCTGCTTGGTGCATGCTATATCCTCACCCCCCAACTGATATATTGTGCCAGGGTTTTTGTGCCCCATATGAATTATCTTGCACTTCTTTGCATTGAATTTCAACTGCCAAACCCCTGACCATTCTTCAAGTTTCTGCAGGTCGCTTCTCATTCTGTCTACACCCTCTGGTGTGTCTACTCTGTTACAGAGCTTTGTGTCATCAGCGAACAGTGAAATTCTCCGTCTAGGTCCTGCACAATGTCACTGATGAAGATGTTGAATAGGACCGTCCCAGCACTGATCCCTGTGGTACCCACTGGTCAATCTTCCCTCTGTGGAGTGACAGCCATTTACCACCACCCTTGTGTCCTGCCACCCAGCCAGTTACCTACCCACCACACTACTCTCCTGCCCACACCCATATTCCCCAGTTTGTGTAATAGTCTTCTATGTGGCACAGTGTCAAAGGCCTTGCTGAAGTCCAGATAGGCCATGTCCACCGCCCTCCCCTGATCCATCTCCCTAGTCACCCAGTCAAAAAATTCAACGAGGTTGGTCTGACATGACCTCCCCCTGGTGAAACCATGCTGCCTAGGGTCCTGTAGTCCATTGACAACAAGATGTTCTACCAATCTCTCCTTCAGTAGTGCTTCCATGATCTTCCCCACTACCGAGGTGAGGCTGACTGGTCTGTAGTTTCCCTGCTTCCTCTTTGTTCCCACTTTTGTATAAGGGGACTACATCTGCTGTCCTCCAGTCTTTGGGTACCTCCCCTGTTTCCAGTGATTGGCTAAACAGGATAGCCAGAGGTTCAACCACCACCTCTCTTAGTTCTTTAGGACCTTGGGTGCACCCCATCTGGTCCCATTGCTTTATCAACTCATTACTTCCAGTTCCTTCAGGACCCTTTCTCGTGTAAAGGGACTTGTTTCCAGTTCTGCACCATTCTCACCCCTTGTACTCCCTTCAGACCCATTACCCTCCTCTTCCTCAGTAAAGACTGAGCAGAAATACCTGTTCAATATGTCAGCTTTACTGTTGTCATCCTCCACGCGGCCCTCATCCTCCCCCTTCAGTCTCACTATACCTCCCTTTGTCTTTCTTTTTTCCCTTATATACCTGTAAAAGGTTTTGTCCCCTCTACCCACTGATTTTGCAATGTGTTCTTCTGTCTGAGCTTTGGCTTCCCTTACTGACCTCCCTGCCTCCCTTTGCTTCTCCTGGTACTTCTCCCTATCCCCTTCTGCCTGTGTCTTTTTGTATTGCCTGAATGTAATCGTTTGGCTTTCACTTTTTTGTTACCTCTTTGGAAAACCATAATGGTCTCTCTTCCTTTCCTCTTGCTAACCTGCTTAATGCATAATTCTGTTGTTCTTGTAATCCCCATTTTAAATACTGCCCACTGTTCCTCAACCCCTGATTCCTGTCCCATTCCCCTTAATGCCTCTTTCAAGTATCTCCCCATTTTCCCAAAGTCTGCCCCCCTAAAATCCAGGATACGTGTTTTTGTGTGGTTTGGTTCTGCTCTTTCTGTGATTTCAAACCACAATGACTGGTGATTATATAAGCAGTTTGTACAGAATCCCATGAATAAAGTCCTGATGCAGCCAGACAGAAAACTTTTTAATTTTCAAACCCCAATAAACATGTAACACCTACAGTGTCCTCACAAACACATTTACTTTTTTACATTTATTTTCACTGCTTTAGCTACCACTGCTGCTGCAATATCATTCCCCTAGGCAGCCATTAGCAACCTCATTAATATTCAAACGGGGATTCATTAATATTTATAAACCTTGCTTTTCCCCCATTTAAACTTTATTTTCAAGCACTCCTGGGGCTTCTTGTTCACCCCATTTAGGTCACCGGCCCCCATTTAGTTGAGGAGGAGCACCGGAACCACCAAGACACTTACCGCTCGACCGCAAAATTAGCGGTCGGCAAATCAAAGGCGCACAATGCACATGTGCAGTAGCCAGCTTCTCTCCCTAATGCCATATGACCCGTGATTCAAGTTTTAAGCCCAAAAATGGACTAAGATCAAATATGGAGCCGTTTTGTGGACCAGGGGAATAACTGAGGACTTGGGGAGGTGGTGAAGTGCCAGGGGAGAAAACGGATGCCGGGGCAGATGGGAGAAACCCAGAGAAATTTCAGTAATCCCCTTATGGGGGGCATTGCAAAAGTATTGTGGAAATTATGCCAGATGTTGGTACAATTTCACCAAACTTGCACTCATGTAACGTTGGCAATTTTGTGCATTTTCTCAAGCGTTAAAAAAATGTTGCCTTGCACTACCTATAATCCTAGCTGCTTTCAGTGGTACTGCCAATAGGGTCAATAATTCAAGCCTCAGATTAACTGCTGATCACTGCCCCAGTTGGAACAGTAATCTATAAGCCACTAAACGGTCTGCTAAGCTTTACATCAGATGACTCTTCGGCAACTTCCCTGAAACCTGAGACCTGATTTTCAAAGGGGTTTGGATCGATGCAAGGGACTTGCAATGGGTGACTTGCATCAGAAATTGCGGTGATTGCAATTTTCTAATGAAGCCTGCATCACACTCCTGATGCAAGTCCCTTGCACCAAATGCCACAAGTTAGACCAGCTCCCCTTTGGTCTAACTTGCCCCATTTGATAACCCTTTTCACAGGGCTTGTGCCATATCTTTGGTGCAAGCTGCCGTAAAGTATGAAAACTGTCACAACTGCATCCAGTGTACTAAAATTGGATGTAGTTGCATCAAAGGAGTTTGGCACACTTGCACCAAACAGCGGGGTTGATGCAGGACTTGACATAAGCCCTGCATCAACCTTTGAAAATCAGGCCCTTGGCCTCCACGTAGGCAGGTAGGGTTTCACTCGTGGGGGTGAAGAAGTTCTCTGGCACCTCCCCTGTTGAGGAACCCCTGAATACACCCACAGGGTGGGGGCATCTGGCTGAGGTAAGAGAGTGAGGGGGTTAAAAAGAGGAGTGGCCTACAGTTCCCCTCTCACTCTTCTCTCCCAGCTGAAGAATTTGTCTGCAGCAGGACTTCAAGCGACTCCCAAAGGATTTCATTTCTGTGATTACTTGGTATGACTAAAGGTTATATTGGGGAGCCCCTGTTGTGTTCTGGACATTTTCCAGCAGGCAGCTAGCTTGATGGAATTCCTTAGTAGGGATTTCTGATAATAATATCTCAGGGCAGTTCTTGATTGGGCTCCTGTTGCTACTAAAGTCATTCTATGCTGCTTGGTTTCTCTGTCATTTATTATCTCTCACTCCCCCTTCCAGTCTCCTGATCTCCCCAATTGCATCCCAAACCACTTGCCAGGTTGAATGCAGGTCTATCAGTGGCCTCTGGTCTGTTGGCAGATGGCTGCATGTTCAGTCCACTTTATCTATGTGTTTTCAGGAGTATAGCAGTGCTGGTGACTGCCAGGCCAGAAAGATTCAGCAGTGGAAAGATCAAGCTCTTGGAGGGCAGAAGAAAGCCAAGTACCCTTGAGGGATGCCACTGAGTGGGTTTCACTCACTGGTTAAAAAGGCTGACCATGTGGCATTGGTGTGTATTCTCCGTGGTGTGGGCCCAGACTCTTTTGCTTTTTCCAGCTTAATCCATCTCAGTTAATGTTTTGGCAGCGGCTAGTCAAACCATGGTTGGAAAGGGAAACCTGTAGTAATGGTTATGGCTAGAAGGGCAGGTGGAGGTCACACCACACCATGCCGCATGGGCTGGCATCTGATGGCTGCTTCTCCAATATACTGCCAGCTCTGCAGTTCCAGCCATTGGGCTGAGCTTGGCGATGCCCCTCCCCATTACTACAGATTAGAACTCATGACAGGAATAAAAGAGAAAGGGAAGAGCAGGCTTTTACACTGGGATGCCTTGCACAAGGGGTACACAGAACCCAGGGGGGTCTACCAGCACCATGAGAGGCCACATGGCACGGGTTTTTGTCAGAGATGTGGTGAAGTTAAACTTCATTGGCAAAAGTGACACAAAGTTGCAGAACTTTGACTTTGTGAAGCTTTGCGAAGTTCCTATTGGCATCACCATACATTATAATTTATTGATCGACAATAGCCATTTCAAAATATAAAAACATACACAGCATCACAGTACATTCATCAAAATAACACAATACATTACTATTTTGTACACAATAATCCATCTAAAAGTCCCATGCACAGGACTGTATGTAAATCCAATGTATAAACTTCAATCCCCTTGCCTACATTGCTGAGTTAAGAAACTCTCTATGTTGGCAGAACTTCTACTTAGCAAACACTGTAAACAAGGTGTATGACATTTTCCATGACATAATGTCAGGGACACTAAATAAGCATGCATCTTTGGTAAAGGTCCATGCGAGGCAAAAAACCTGCCATTGGTTTACTCTATATCTGAAGGCCGCAATGTTGGACAGAGACATGCTTTGGAAAAAAGCACAAAAAACTAAGACCCCGATGGACTGTTGCTCATTTAGGAGGGCCCGGAACATCTGCACTAAGATGGTCAGACAGGCAAAGGCTAGACTTCATCAGTCCAAATTTGACTCTGCCTCCAAGAGCTCATTAAAATTTCGAAGAACTATTAAGGACATATCTGGTCACGCCTCAGGAAACTCCCTACAGGCAAAGCTTAATTCTGGTAATGCCACTATCTCGAACAGAATGGAAATCTTTGATTCCCTTAACAACCACTTCACCACTGCAGGGCTTGCCTTTGACAACTCCCTGCATGTTCTCTACACTCCCAACTTAGCAGTCAAAATCATGAAACCCTTGTCCCTAACTCAGCTTTCTCCCTACAGCCTGTATCCCTGAAAGAGGTTGAAGACTTTCTGTTACAGCTTGACACCAAGAAAAGTGCTGAAGCTGACCTTCTAGACCCATACTTCTTAAATATTGGTCACTGTGTTTTAGCTGTGCCTATCACGCACCTGTTCAACCTATCACTATCTCTGGGTGGTCCTCTCACCTATATGGAAAACAGCCCATGTTGTCCCATTGTTTAAATCTGGTGATCCCTGTGACCTAAACAATTACAGACTGATTTCCCTTCTCCCTATATTGTCTAAATTACTGGAGAAAATTGTGAGCATCCAACTTAGGAGTTACTTAGAGCCATGAATCTATTAAATCCATTGCAATCTGGCTTCAGAGCCCAACACAGCACAGTCTCGGCACTCGCTAAGGTGACCAATGATTGGCAGTGTGACTTGGATAATAGGAACTTTGTTTCCGCTGTATTTCTGGACCTAAGTATGGCTTTTGATACTGTCGATCACAGTCTGCTCCTCTCCTCCCTTCGGAGCATAGGCCTGGACCAACTTTTCTTGAGATGATTTGCTGATTACCTAACAGGCCAGTTACAGCAGGTCAAGGCAGAAGGTGAACTTTCACCACTTAAATCTCTCCTACATGGTGTGCCACAGGGCTCCATCCTGGGTCCCATGCTATTTGCAATTAACATCAATAATATTGATAAAAGCATAAAAAAGGCTAACATACATCTGTTTGCAGATGTTACGGTGTTCTACCTAAGCAGACCGATGCCCGAAGCTGCTTGTGGTGACCTCCATGCTGAATTCAATCAGCTGCAGCTTCAGCTTCTAAACAAAAAGCTACTCCTAAATGCAAAAAAATGAAAGCGATACTTTTTTCTCCCTTTATTCATGCTTTGAACCTGGCTAGCTCTGGATCACTTCCACAGATTACCACAATGTTAGGTGAACAATTGGAATTTGTAACAAAATTCAAATACTTGGGAGTGTGGATTGACCATAGACTCTCCTTCATGGAACATTTCGTGGAATTGACCAAAAAACTTAAACAGAGGCTTGGTCTCTTTTTTAGGCTTAACCATCTTCTTACTAAAGATGCTAAATTGAGATTGGTCCAAACAACCTTTCTTTCCCTATTAGATTATGCAGACTTCTTATACAGCCAAGGCCCTGCCACTTCTCTTGTAAAACTTGATACACTCTATCACAGAGCTCTAAGGTTTAAAACTGGACTTCCCATATCCACACATCACTGTTTCCAGTACGCAACCATGGGGTGGTCATCCCTCCTTTGTAGGAGGCACAGAAATGCTGTACTCTGGACCTTCAGAGCAATTGCCAAAAAACTGTATCAATATATCTCTGACTGTCTCCCGTTAAGCTTGTTAGGCTATTATGCACTGAGAAGTACCTCCTATACTTCCCTAAAAGTACCTAAGGTGAAAACATGCTTTGGAAGTGTTTCCATAAGCTTTCTGCTGCCCTCATTGTGGAATACACTGCACAAAACTTTGAAACTGATCATCCCTGTCAACTTGTCTGTCTTCAAAACACTATATGCTAGTTCCTTTAAGGAATCTTATAATTGTTTCCCTCATCCCTAATCAGTCTCTGCTCTCACAGTGCCCCCTCTAATCCTACCTGGCTCTGCATGTTCTTACTTGGTCACTTGGTTCCCACCCCCTTTTTTCATCTAGCACCCCTGCTATACTCCCATTAATTTTTTTTTTTATATATTTTCTTCTTTTTGGGGCTGGACTCCCCTAGCCCAGCGAATGGGCTCACCTGTCACCTGGTAGACTCCCCCTCATAATCAGGGAAGCCACCTCCCCGAGTGGGGCTGCCATAGGTGGAACTGCCATGGCCAGAGGGGACAGGCACCAGGAGTGGCTTATACGTGGGAAGCCTGCATTTTTCTGAGATTTCTCCCATGGAGCCGAGTGCGTGCAATGATGCAGGCTGAGGAGGAACCCGCACGCTTCCGTGCACACTACCCTCAATGTGTCTGCACTCAGCTCCCCCCATGCTCTCGCATGGCACCTTGCTTCTCAGCCTCTGCCAGGGGGCAACTAGGCACTGGTGCTGCACATCCCCCCTTCCCAGAGAAGGAGAGCAGTCCTCTGGATACTCGAGCCTTCCCCTCCCCTGCCGACCCCCGGTGGCCCATTCCTGAACATGGGTCACCAGCGTGGCGTGAGGTGTGGCATCCAGTGCCTCCACCCTCAGCACCACAGGGCCATCTATACTCCCATTACTTGAATATTGCACCAGACACTCCTCCATTATCAGCTCTCACCAGCACCCATTGATTGCCTTCCTCTTACATTTTGAGCAAGAGCTGCACCTTCTCCCTTGGTCGTACCTTTGTTCCCTTGCTCCTGATGCCCCTCTAGTTGCCTAATTCTCCATCCTTACCACCCCTAAATTAATCATTCTTCCTCCCCCCATCTTCTCTTTCTAGTCCTTCTGGTACCCCCCCCACCCTGTCCTGAATTTCCCTAGCCTTGCTGGGTTTGCGAAGATTGCTGTGTGTTCACTGATTTTTGTTATACTCGTACATATGTTAATTCTATTCAGGTATTGTGTGTATGTACTGCCTACAGCTACTGAAATGTTCTGAACTTGTGTGTATGTTTTACTGTGCCACTATAGCTACTAGTCACCTTGAATCCTTTAATTACTGTAAACCTATATTTTTATTTTCTTTCTTTGTTGTGTAAATGTATTGTACATTGACCTTGTTCCACCCAGGTCCATCTTGAAAATAAGCTTTGCTCAATGATGCTCGCCTGGATAAATAAACATTTTGATTGATTGATTGATTGATAAATACATAATTTCTTATTATTGTGAAAAAAGATAGCATATAGTATCTGAACATCAATTTTATCAAACTCCTAATAACCCTCATGTATAACATAATGGTGTAGTGGATAGTGGTAGTCCGTGACTACAACAACCAAGATTGAGCACCTAGAAAAATGGTGAGTCAATCTCGGCCACTATGATCATGGCTACCTAGGGAGGAGGGTGACCAGATACTGCAGTTGGCAAAAATTGCGACAGAAACTCATGCATATACACACACATAAACCTGTGGGGGGGAGAGGTGGGGGAGGGATGGCATGAGGGAGGGGTTGCAGAGGGCTGCTGCCGAGCTGGATTGTTGGTGTCATGGGGAGGGTGATCCAGTGGGAGCATGGGGTACCGGGATCTAGTCCGGCTTGGTGCAGGGTTTTTTTTGTGCCACCTGGCGGCATGTATTTTGTCAAGGTTTTCACCCCAACGACATGCACCCCCCTGGAGTTTAGAATCCATGAGTGGGGGGTGCGGGGTGAAGCCCCCCTGTGAGGCAGGGGTGCAGCCCCCCCCGCATTAAAAATGTGACCTGAAGGTCTCAGGCACCTTTTTTTCTGTGCACTGCCAGTGTGCATTGCCAAAGTTAATTTTCAGCTATGTACACGCACTATAATAGCGATCACTGTTTCTCGATTGCTGTTATGACATGGAACAGTAGATAGTGTCTATACATCAATTTTACCAAAATCTCAAAGCTCCACCCTTTATGTATGAAAGATTAAAGTAGACCTTAGATGATCAGAATTAGGATTTATAGCAATGCCCCACGTATTCATCTAGATAGCAGCATTCCTATTCTTTTTTCCCCATGTTTTAACAATTGCAGTTAAATATAATACCAGATCTATAAGAACTTCTGCATTTTCTGCATTAAATAACAGATCCAGCATAAACTTGTCAGGTATATTACAAGTTACTAGATGTTTACCGAGGTATTTTCTCCTCTGTTTATCATGCCATGGGCATCTCAGTGTTACATGCTTGAGATCTTCTTTCTCATGAAGAATACAATGGCACAGTCTAGATGCAGTTTGATCTTTATTGTATCTGGCCTCTAGCACATTACTTGCAAAGGTTTCAAATCTATATCTAGTTAAAACTGTTCTATGTTCAGTAGATTTTATAATATTAAGGTAAGGTTTTAGATTATGCTCAGTAGTATTGCCCACCAGCCTACTTGAAGTTTTTATTTGTTTCAAATCTTGAAGGTCTTTCTGTCTAGAAATGTCATAAAGTTTTTTTGTTATATATCTAGTATACATTTTACTAATAGTAAATATTTTGTTTGTCCCAGTACCTGAGATATGCTAATTCATTGAGTTCCAATAATCTCTCAATTTTATTTAACCAGCCAGAGTTATTATATTGGAGCAGTTTTTCTTTCTCCTTTATGCACAATTTAATTAGACGATCTGACATGTCTGTTTTGGTTTTAATCCAGTAATTAATCAGCCTTGCTTGGATAATATAATCATGGCTTGGTTGGCCCAACTGTGACCTAAGGCATTTGAAGTGCTAGTCGGTACTCTAAGTAGTTTTTTTATGTGCCCTGTTTATAACTGATTCTAGTTTTGTAGTGTTAGCTACATCCCAAATTTCTACAGACTGTAAAGTCTGGGAGATTACTTTAACATTTATGGTTCTTAGTAATGGGACCACCATGCAGCCACCATATAGATAGTTAAATCTATTTAATGCTTTTATTGTATTTTTTACCTTCTTAAGTGTGTAATGTATATGTTTATTCCATTTTAAATCACCTGAGAACCATACACCCAAATACTGATATTCATTAACATGTTTAAGTTTTTTGTTGACAAGAAAAACACTTCTGTATTTCTTATTACTCCCAAACAGTACGACTTGTGTCTTATGAGTTTTGGGTTTTAAATTATGATCAACATAGAGTTTTTCCATCACATATAGTGCTTTTTGTAGACCTAATCTGCTAGTTGATATCATCACAAGAACATCTACATAGGCTAATACTGGAATTTTAGTATTACCAATTCTGGGGGCATGATGTACATTGCTCTCCATTGCAGTTATAATATAATTTATGTAGATATTGACTAGAGTCAGAGCCAAGACACAACCTTGGTGAACACCAAGGTTTGTCTTGATGTTATCTGTCAGACCCCCCCCCTTGTATATTTTACTTGTACCCAGGTATCTGTGTACATTCTTTTGATTAGATTGTTTAAATTACTATCTATACCAATTTTTTGCATTTTTCCCATAGCAAAATTATTTTTAATGAATCAAATGCAGATGAGAAATGTACATACAGTATTCAACAAAGAGTGATTGTTTTCTGATAACACAGTATTTCTCCAGCAGATGGTTTAACAAAAATATTTGTGTAATTGTACCTTTATTTTTTGTAAATCCGGCCTGTTGTTGTGATAATATTTGATTTTGTTGAAGCCAAGTATTCAATCTAACAACACTTTTGCAAATAACTTGGATACATTTTCTAATAGACTGACCAGTCTATAGTTATTAGGATCCAGATTGGAATCTTTTTTGTGTAGAGGTAATATAACACTGTTGTACCAAGTAGGGGGAAAATGCACATGCATTATTAGTTTGTTAAGCAAATCTGTGAGTACTGTAGACCACCAATCTATATCTAACTTGCAGAAATCTATTGAAAATTTATCAGGCCCTGAAGATTTATTTCTCTTGAAGCTAGCTATAGCTGATCTTAACTCGTTCACAGTAAACCACTCAAAGTCCCCATTAATTTCTGCAGGTTCAACATCATTTTGTATTTTATCATCCTAAAACATTTTGGAGAAATATTCAACCCATTTATCTCGAGTAATATATATATGTATATATATATATATATATATATATATATATATATATATATATATATATATATATATATTATATATTTATACCACTGGGGTGAGAGCTTTCTCAGTGGAATAACCTGTGTTATGTTCTCTGGAGTGAGGATAAATTCTGATGACATCACCAGAGTGAGGATATCACATTTATCCTCACTTTGCTGATGTCACTGGAGTGAGTATATCACATTTATCCTCACTCTGCTGATGTCACCGGAGTGAGAATATCTGCACTGCAGATTGCATTCTAAAGAAAACTGCTTCAGAAAACAGTTTCTCTTTCTCACTAAAGCTGCAACCTACTCAATTAGCTTTGCAAAACACTCTCACCTGTTTCCCACTGAGTTTCTAACACTCCTAGCCCATTACTGTGCCGATCTCAGCTTCAAAACAACCTGAATCCAAAATGAAACTCTTTTACTAAGCAGTTTATCTCTCTTAGTGCTACCTGCACAGTTTGTCTTTCTCACTGAGCATCTGACTCACTCAATTACGTTTGCAAAATACTCTCACCTGTGTCCCACTGAGTTTCTAACACTCCTAATGCATTACTGTGCTGATCTCAGCCTCAAAACACCTGGGCCCAGATATTCAAACTGCGCCATTCTGAGGCGCAAGCCCCTGCGCTGCTCAAAATAGTTGCGCAGGGGTGTGGCCGGGGATATTCAAAGGAGTTGCGCTATTGAGCAACTCCTGAATATCACCCCCAGCCACAAGATCTAGCAAGATGGCGCAGTGGAACTTCGCCCAGAGTTGCCAGAGTTGAGCATTAAACTTGCGGTGGCGCAAGTACCATTGCGCCATGCTCAAATTTCCCATATTCAAAGGTGACATGCAAATGGGGCTATATTTATGCAAGGCACGTGGGGCCATTTGCATCTATTTATGGCCCCATTTGCATGCCATTTGCATGTAGGTGCGCCTCGATCCCTGAGGACTTGCTCCGGCCACCCGCACAGGCAGCAGCCGCTGGGGACCGGCGCGACAATGCAGCCCGATAGTGGGCATCACAGTTACATGAAACCCCCCCACACATCTCCCACAGCCCGATTCTTGGGCATTACCGTCATAGACCCCCACACATCTCCCCAGCCCGATCGCGGGCAGTACGTCCCATGAACCCCCACATCTCCCCAGCCCGATCGCGGGCCTGCGTCACATAAACCCCCCACATCTCCCACAGCCGATGGCGGAGCAGTACGCATCTATATGAACCCCCACACGTCTCCCACAGCCGGTCGGCGGGCAGAACATATATGAACCCCCAATTGCCCGATTGCGGGCAGATTGTAACCTCCCCAACCCGAATAACTCCCTGGTGGTCAGTGGACAGCGTAAAGAAAGCCTGATCATGACTGAGATGTCACCTTTAACCCCCAAACATCTCCTGGTGTCTAGTATCCCCCACCCACCACAAGCCTCCACCCGCGCTCCCCGCAGCGGCGGGCGACATCCCACCACCTGCTGCGCCCGCCGCCCGCCGACTGACTGTCGGTGGGACTCTTACGCCAGTGGTGCAGGACTACAGCCAATGGGCGTGCAGCCGGGGGAGCAGGGTGGCGGGTTTCGTGGAGTGGGTGGGGGCACACTAGACACCAGGGAGATGTTTGGGGGTTGAAGTGGACATTCTGCCCGCGATGGCTTTACGTCCACTGGACCACCAGGGAGTTATTCGGGTTGGGGGAGGGTTACAGTCTGCCCGCGATCGGGCACTGGGGGTTCATACAGGTTCTGCCCGCGATCGGCATGGAGATGTGTGTGGGGTTCATGTACGGTACTGCCCGCGATCAGGCTGGGAGATGTGTGTGGGGGTTCATGTGACGGTACTGCCCATCGGGCTGTGGGAGATGTGTGTGTGGGGGTTCATGTATGTGTTCTGCCCGCGATCGGGCTGGTAAGCATTAGGACTGAGTTGGGGCTGTTGGGTGGTAGCTGCTGTGTTGCACCCTGCAATACAGCAGCTCACCTGTGGGTGGCCCTCAACTTGTTCCTTTTTTTGGCTCAAGGTTGTGCAGGCGCAGGTTGGGTTTGCGACGTGACAACCTCTGCACAACCCGACTGAATATCGAGTTGCGCAGGTTATGCATGGTTCCTCCCCCTCCTGTTGAGCATGCATTCATTTGCATTGCTCTTTTGTGCAACCTGTTGCCAGTGGAGCAACTGCCTCCTGCTGAATATCGCAGAATGGCGCATTTTGGACTTGCGCATGCGCAACCCTGTTGCCCATGGCGCAACCCTTTTGAATATCCAGGCCCTGGATTCTAAATGAAACTTTTACAAAGCAGTTTATCTTTCTCAGTGCTACCTGCAGCAGTTTGTCTTTCTCAGTGAGCCTCTGAATCACTCAGTTAGCTTTGCAAAGCACACTCACCTATGTTTCTCACTCCAAGTCCATTCAAAACACAAACACGCGCACACGCGGCATACACACACACACACACACACACATACACACACACACACACCACACAAAATGAGAAGGAAACATGCAGAAACACAAAAAATGTACCTAAAGCTCTCACCCCAGTGGTATAAACTGCCCACATGATGTCCAAATCGTGGGATATGGAAAATATTCTCACTCCTGCATCATGAACTGTGCATTCTCACTCTGCAGGAGTGAGAATATTTTCCATATACCACTCCTGCCCATCATGTGTCCCCTATATATCCAGCCTTGATTTATATGTATTGGTGCCACTGGCTACCAAAGTCCAGAATTTTTTATCATCTTTATCCCTAATTGCATTGTACATAGATCCCCTTTATTGCTCCTGATGTTCCAGTTTCTTTACATTAACATGTGCTCTGTATTTTTTTCTGGCCAAATTAAGGACTGTTATATTCTTTCTTGTAGGTTCCCTGTATGTTATTGTAAGTTGTTTAGTTAATTTTCTCTTTTCCTGTCTGCAGTATTTATAGAACTAGATTTCATATTTTTATTTTGTACCAGTTCTGTATGATTTTGTGTTTAATGTGTCCATACAGTTATAGTATGGTTATAACATTATATTGTATATCTTTTCTGGTTCAAACTCAAATTCTAGATGTTTACTGATGGTTTCTGTAAACTGGACAGACACTTTACCAGCAGACTCTTCTATAATTTTGTCCTACCTGATTCTATCATTCCTTATTTCTACTGTTTCTTCCTCTTTACGTATAATTGATGTTTCAGATATCCTAAACAATAAAAGCAGCATATGATCATTTTCTGATTTTTGTAATACTTTCAGGTCAATGTATCTTTTAAAATCATGCATGAAAAACATGGCATAGTCTATGGTTGTAGACCCTGTTATATTTAGACAAGTTGCCTTCCCCACTATGTCTGATGGGAGTCAGCCATTTAATATAATTAACTGGAGCAAATTCAATGAGTTTGTCATTTGTTGGTGTTTATTTGTGTTTTTCTTCTCAATAGAATTTCTTGAATGGATATCTACATTTGCCGTTATTTCATCAAGTATGTTATTTTGTTTATTATTGGCAAACCAAATATTGAAGTCACCCATAATCAGTATTTCTGTACATTGGTTATCGGCCAATACCAATCTTATACCTTTCAACATTTTACTAATCAGTTCTTTATCATATAGGTATGAGATAGAGAGTGTTTTATATATATATACACACACACATATATTGCCTAGTAAGAGTAAGTCATCCCAGATTCTTATTATAGTGAGAAGATAATTAGATTTAACAATACTACCTATTACTGTCACATAGTTATTCTGATATATGTAATTAACTCACCCATATAGCGTCACACTTTTTAAATTTTTTTGTCCTGGACTTTGTGTGTAGCCATTTAACTGAGGTTTCTCCAGTGATCAATACTGTGTCATGTTTTCTGTAGCATTGTAATATCACTTTGGTTAAGAAATGTTTTAAATTCAGTATCAACAAATTTTGGAATACTACCTGCAATATTCCAAGACATTATCCCTAAATGTTCATGATATTTATTCAAGTAATTAGATGTGAATATATTTAAACAAAAATCAAGGACTTGATTAGTACATAGGTCATTACTAGCATCACTGACAATATTCTTAGAGAGTCAATCCCTCTGATCATACAGTACTTCAAATCTGTTAGCCACCTCTACATTATATAGAGTGTCAGTTTTCTTATTTGCATCACCGACTTCGATTTCACTGACATAGCAACATTTTGTCAAAGTAGCAGTTTTCTCAGTGAAGTGGCAACTTCATTAGTGAAGTTTGGCCGCTTTGCAGAAAAAAGTGCCACTTCACCTGGCAAAAAAAGTTGCAAAGTCAGCAGTTCAAACTTTGCGAAGTTTGCCCACTTTGCAAAGTTCTGTTGAAGTGACGTTTTCTCAACTTTATGCATATCTAGTTGTCAGATGCCCAGTCCCCCTGTAATTGATGCAGAGAATGCAAACTGGGCAGTTGGGAAAGAATGATGCACACACTCAGGCAAGGTAAACATCAACGGGGCAGAGGCCAGATCATTCGGTACCCAGACACATGCTTGGCTCTGGAACACCATCATGTTTCATCATACACAGCCCTGATTACTTCTAACCTCAAGTACCTGGTTGTTTTACCTGCTTTTGAGTTCACAGATCAGGCAGGTAAACACTGACTTGGCAGATGCCAGGCCACATGGAGCATGGCATGTGCCATCCTCAAGGTCAGCCTCTAACAGCTTCAACACTCAGATACATTCAAACTCATTGCTAACAACTGCCATCATTTTTAAATGCACACAGTCCCGATCCTCATGCTTGCTAGTTTGTTTCACCCAGTTTGAGCTATAAAGCATAATTTATTTAGCTTTTGACTGTTTAGTTATCTTTATGCTTGTGTATCAGCTGTAATTTGTGTTACAGTTTGGTTCTTTGTAAAGAAGGTAACATATGCAGGTTTCCCAGTCTGCACATGATGCCATCCCTTCCTCTCTATGTCAGCGCATGGCTGCACTATCAGTCAAAAAAGCAGGCTGGTCATGACTGCAGGGTCCTGGAACAGCAGAACAAGGGGTGGGAGTCTGGCACCACTCCACGATCAGCATCCTAGCCTCCTGTGCTGTCCCCCTGTGAATGCATAAGATGAAGTCACATTATGGAAGCCAGTGTGGATTTTGCTCAACAATGAGGTGTCAGTCTGTTATTTTTATCGGGTTAAAAAAATGTTGTATTATGGAAGTTATATTTGCTCTAAAACAGAACAAAGTTTAACAAACAGGATGAATTCATTTATCAGCATTTTGTGCTAAACTATGTGGGCATAGCATTTTATGCAAAACCATGTAGACATACTTGTATTTCCCATAATATCTTGTTACTTCCTTATGTGTACAGTATGTGGCCATAATTTCAACATGAAGCACAAATCATAACCGATTACAGGGATGATAAGTGGTGAAGGCCAGAGCACATGACTGGACCATTCTTATTGAAGCTGTTATTTAATTTTTTTTTTAAAAGAAAACAGGGGAAAGTAGTGTTACATTGATAGAGGCCTGGCTAAGGGCAATATGTTTAATTGTTATTAGTTGAATTAATTACAAAAAGGGGCTGGATCAGTGGGGAGGTAGGAATATTGGTGGAAGGTCAGATTTCTGTGACAAAGCCTTCCCCAAGGGTCACGCATTCAGTGAAAAGGTAAACATACAAGCCAAAGTCATGATAACCATATTAATATTGTTTTCCTTTCTAAGTAGTAGTTTCATATCATTTCAGCCTGTAGCAGTGTGTAAATGCCCTGTAAGCATTAAACTGTTTCACCTGGCAAGGTAGCAGCAGCACCTGTGGTGTTGAAGGAACAGCTGAGGGCCATGTAGGCCAAGAAAGGCCAATTATGCTTGGACACTTGTTTATAGAGTACCCCAGTGCCTAAAAACAGCCAGCAAAGGAGCTAGCAGCCCCCCAAATAAGGTAGCCAAGAAATCCCTAGTAGAAGGTAAGTCAAACACAGGGGTTAATGTGTTTTCTGATGATGAATTCAGAGAGATGGTGATGGGAATGTTTGGAGGAGCCTCCCCAGCAACTCCCTCTGCAGCACAGCTCTCATCCAACACAAGGGCAAACAGGGCCTCAGGTCAGAAGGAAGATGAGCCAGCAATAGTAGGATATTCCTAGCTTCCCATATCTAACCCAGTAAGGGTGGGTTCTGTGCAGCCCCTCCCCCTAAAAGCTGACTGAACCTCTGGCTGGGCCCTGCTCCATGGACCAGAATCAGGGCAAGCTACTGAAGGCACTGGTGGGTCTTGCAGCAGCAGTTCACAGCCAGCAGCAAGGGAGGACAATGGTGTAGATGATGCCAGGGTCAGGAGGCAGTGGGGTAGCATCAACAGCAGTGCCTCTGGCCCCAGGGCACTGTGTCAGTGTAGCCCAGCTAGGTGGATCACATTTGTCTGACAAAGTCCACCAGCAGACTCGTGGATGCTAATATGTGTACATTTGCATTATTGAACCTGCATCAATCCCAGAAGCTGGAGGAAAACAAGGAGAAAAAAAAGACCCTGACAAAAAGAGGGTTATGGTTTTCAGGGCATTTGATAACTGGTTGGCAGGATTCATAGTTTTTGCCAGTACTATTTGTCAGGCAGCTACTGAAAAAAGTGTCAACGTGTTCAGCTATTGAAATAGAGTCATGTGTGCCAACAGACACAAGGGGGGGGGCTGGTTAGCTGGAATATGGTGTGGAGTTCCAGCACTGCATGCAGTATGACCCAGCTAAGGATGGGCGATGTCCTGGACATGCCCTTACTGATACAGATCATGCATGGGGTGGAGTTCTCCATATGGACAGTGGGCTACCAATCAAAGTACCCAGTCCCATAGGTCCAAACCAAATGGGACAAAAAAACAAGAGTGTTTTGGGTTCAACAAAGGGATTTGTAACAGGAAACCTTGCAGGATCTTGCACAAGTGTTTTTTTCCTGTGGTCAGTGACACCCCTTCAGCCAGTGCAAACCTGACAAGCCCACAGAAGGAGGGCACCAGCCCTTTTGGAACAAGCAAGGTAAGCCTGATTACAGCAAGCCTGCCCACTATGGTAGGAGTGGCTCAATTATGCCCTGGCTAGAGCAATACCTGGACCATGAGGCAGCCACCATGCTGAAAGAAAGATTCATGATGGGCATCAGGATACCACATGAGGCCCCCCAGCAAGGCTATGAAGCTAAGAACCTGAAGTCAGTCAGGGATAGGTAAAAGGTTGTCTGGAACAAGCTTCACAATGAACTGAGCTTGAGACGGGTTAGTGGTCCTTATTCCTCTCACATTTCCTTGTCTGCGGGTTTCCCCCTTGGCTTGGTGTCCAAAAAAACCTTGGGCAAGTACCACATGAGCAACCATCTGTCATACCCTAAGACTCAGTAAATGTCCACATTGACCCACACCACACAACAGGTCAGTATGCGTTTTTTTGACAGGGTGATTGAGGCAGTGCAAGTATCAGGTCCTGGGGCTCTTATGGCCAAAGTGGATTTTGAGTCAGCATTGTGACTGCTACCCATTAACCTGCCTGATCAAGATGTGTTAAGGAGGACAATTGAAGGGCAGTATTGTATTGCTAATTGCATACCCATGGGTGTTCAGTGGCTTGTGCAGTGTTTGAATGCATTAGTACCCTCTTACACTGGGCAACTGCCAAAGAAGCAGGAGACAGTGGATTGTTCACTATCTGGATGGTTCTTCTTCATGGGCACAGCTCACTGCCTGGTTTGTGGGCAGAAACTGGAAACCTTCCTAATTCTGTGCCACAGCCTTAGAGACCCATTGCCCTTCAGTGAAGTAGAAGCCCCAAACCAAGTAATGTCATTCTTCAGCATCAAAATAGATGCAGAGTTGCAGGAATGTTGCTTGCCCCAGTATAACATAGAAGAACTGAGGCCTTTTCTGGGTTGTGCAATGGAGGCTAAGAAGATCAACATAAAGGAGCTTCAACAACTAATAGAGGCACTTGAACTTTACCTGGTGAGTCATTCTGATGAAGACATTTTTGCGGTGGATGGCAAAGTTGGAGTCTGGCAACTGGAAGCCTCACCACTGGATATCGGTGATGGAAGGCCTCAGAGATGACCTAGAGGTTTTGCTAGCCTCCATGACTCACTTTAATGGAGTCTCCATGCGGTCCATGACAGTGGACAGCAGGGAGCTGGAACTGTTTACAGATGCATCTGGGAGACTTGGCTTTGGGGTATACTTAAGAGGCTCGAGGGCTGCTGTTATGTGGTCCTCTAATTTGGATAGATGTGAGAATTACAAAGCAGGTCAACTTGCTGGAGTTTTTCCCAGTGATGGTCCCACTGATCATGTGGTGTCACCAGCTGATAGATAGAAGGATTGTTTCTCTGACTGGTAACACAGGTGTGGTTTACACCATCAGTGGGCAGCTGGGGACCAAAGGCCCATTGGGAGACCTCATGAAGATCGACATACTCAGGTTTATGCTGCTTAACATTCATTTTGAAGTTGTGCATGTCCCTAGTGTTGAGAATGGTATTGCTGATGTTTCATCAAATTCTCAAGGGCAGAAGTTCAGGGAACTGGCTCCAGAAGTGGATCAGAATCCACATCCAGTCCCACCTTTCCCATGGAGGGCAGTGGCACGAAGGCCTGGGAGTGGATAAGTCATTTTATTGCACCTGGACCAGAGTGGCATATCACTGAGGGCTGAATCACTTTCACACTGTTTAAGTGGAGGTTGGTTGTCCTAATAGTTGGCTAATTCCTGCAAAGAAGTTGTATAGCTGCATGTTGGAGGTAACGCGGAGGGGTGCTGCCATCTGCCACTGACTGGGGGGGAAGCGGGGTGGCGGGACTGAGTGGGCCAGTTGGGAGGGGGTACAGGTACTGCTAGACCACTGGGGAGTGTTTTAAATATTACAGCCCGTGATTGGGTATGGAGAGAGGTCCACTGCACCACCAGGGAGGTTGAATGTATTTACAGCCCATGATCAGGTATGGAGAGAGGTCCACTGAACCACCAGGGAGGTTGAATGTTTTCACAGCCAGCGATCAGGCATGGAGTGAGGTCCACTGGACCACCAGGGAGGTTAGATGTTATTACAGCCCACAATCAGGCAAGAGAATAGGTCCAGTGGACCACCAGGGAGTTACATACTATTTACGGCCCTTGATCAGGTGTTGGAGCGTGTTGCCAGTGGGGGCAGGGGGCATCAGTCCCCGACGGCGACTACCTGGCAGGGCACCAGGCGCAAGTCGCCAGGGATCGGTGCACCTTCATGCAAATAGAGCCATAGTGACATGCAAATGGCCCCATTTGTGCCTTGCATGCATTATGGCCCCATTTGCATGTCCACCACTGAATATCATGGTTGATGTGCCTAGCGCAATGGCACTTGCACTAGTGCATCCCCCTGCTCCTCTCTGGCCCCTTGTGCTGGTTCAGTGCCACTGCACCATGCACTATGTGGGTGACCACAGGACGATATTCAATGGTGCTGACCCATGGCACAGCACCGTTGAATATCACCCTGTCAGCACCCTGGCACATCACAGTTGCACTGCACACAGGCTTGCGCCACAGCCTGGGGCAGTTTAAATATCCCACCCAGTATGTACAGTATAAGAAGCATTCTAGTGCACTCTTAGGATCTTCAGTACCATCCTGAACACCCTAATTCACTAATTTAAGATGCAGTAGTAGTCAAATAGTTTATTCTGTATTTCCAGAAAAGGATAGTCCAATTGAGCCAAGGCTCATTTACAATGGGTTCCCAAGTGCAAACAAAATACAGTTTAACATCTTAAAATGCTAATTACAAACAGACAAGTGATACAAAAGTAATACAAAGATAGCACAATAAGTTACATATAAAGATAGAAATGTGTCGGCAGAAAAGGAACCCTTCAGCCCATCTCGTCTGCCCCATCCCCTCTCCATGTTTATACCCGCTCTATTTACAAACTATTCACAACAAATATTTGGCAACTCAGCAATATTTACAATACACATTTGTATAGAGCTCCAGGATACAGTTCCTCTTCGGGAAGAAAGATCCATCTTTATTTTTTTATTAAAATGGCTTCATTTACTAGTCTAGTAAACATAGTCCTACCCTGCCATCTGGGTCTTCTGTTACTCCAGATGCAATAAACTGGCATGTGGTCACCGACTGAATCTTGCATTATCCCTGAACGCAATACATTCTTAGTGTTGTTTGCCATAACCCAGCCAATCAGCAAATGCAGACCAGTTTTATTATTTTTCCTAGTCACCTACACAAGGTTCACTTTCTGAAGAGCGTTTTTAAACTTTTTTATTTCTGATCCTACTGAGTTTAAATTCAAGTCTCCTAATAAAATAATGTATGCAATATATGTGGGCAGATAAACAGTGGAATAAATTCATTTATTCTCACTGCCATGGGATAAACAGTGATTCTAATATTTATCCCACATCCTGCCATCAATCAATTTTCTGTATGCTGGCACTACTTTCAGTCGCCCTTACTTGCAGTTTCATTATACTTAGACCACCAACTTCTTTCGCTTTCTTCAGACACCTCCAGCTGTAAATCCACACTAATAAAAAGAATGAGAACATTTTCAGGCTCTTCCAGCCCTAAATCCACAGTGCATAACAAAACACCCCAAATGACTCCCACCCAACCAATGAAAAAAAAAACAATCCCTTAAGTCTTCATGCTCTTCATGCCCAAATCCAGAACTGCAGTGTGTAAAATAACTCCCTCCACTGGCTGACTCCACATCCTTCATCATAATCCATAAAATGACTCGTCCGCGGACAGCCCAGTACCCACACCCTGGCAGATCCCTCATCTACAGGCTGTCCCAAACTCCATATCCCATTCCTTGAAGCTCTCCACTGCCACTCCACTCAGTCCTTCCTTGAGACATCCCTTATCCACCAGATCCTTCAAACTCCTTCTCTGGCTCCTTCATAACCTCTCCGTCACCACACCACCAAATTCTTCCCCAGTACCTCCCTCAAACTCCTTCTTCTGCTCTTCAATAACTGAACTAGGCCCAATCCACTGAAACAAATTACAAATAGCACGAGATAACATTCCCTCCCAACTCCTCCTTGATGACTGAAAACCATCTGCGCCATGCAAGAAGCTTCACCCACAAACATGCAGTCACAACCCTCAGCCAATCAAAATAATATTCCCATGCTCCAAGCAGCCAATCGCAATTTCAGTACATTGCCCATTCACAAAACACTGGCCAATCACAATCCACACACTGCCTAACCACACAAAAAGTAAAATTCCACACTCCTAACAGGTCGCATCACAAATAGTCCAACTAAAAAAACACATAAAACATTAAAACTAACAACAAAAAAATAAAAGCTGCCTATTGGATAAATTGCACATGTGATGGGCTGCTGTGGGATACACCATTTATTTGAACTCTCAGTGTGTGACCTCAGGATCTCACCAGTGGCTCCGCCACTCGTGAGGTCAACTGAGGTCACACACTGCTTGTTCAAACAAATGGTGTATCCCACAGCAGCCCATCACATATCCCCTATTTATTTTTATTTTATAAGTACCGGTTTCATTTATCAAATCCTCTAACCCTACCAACTGTATCTTGGGAGGATTATAGCTGCATCCCACAATCAGTTTTTTAGAGTTTCCCAAAATTATTTCAAGTAAGCCCTCACTTTCAGAAAAAAGGGTCACTGTTTCAAGCTTATTTGCATTAATTGACTCCTTTATATAAATAATGAATCCCCATCCTCTTTTGTCAATTTAGGTTCTCCTAAACAAATGGTAGACCTCCATCCTTATTAAGTCATCATTTACTTTAACTGTTAACCATGACCATAATAGTGTCAGTGGCTCAGTAGGTAGCACACTCGCCTCTGAGGCTGGGAGATCAGAGGGCAGTGGGTTCAGTTCCCACATCTGTCACTTGGGTTAATATCCCAGTTCTGATGCTGTAGTGGATCATGAGATGGGTGCTGCACTTCTGAGGTGCCGTCTTTTGGATGAGACGTTAAACCAAGGTTCCATCTGTCTGGATTAGTGGTAGTTCAGGTGGATGTTATAGAACCCATGGCACTTATAGAAAAAAAGAGTAGGGGAATTTCCCTGGTGTCCTGGCCAAATTTCCCTCATTCACTAAAAAATACCACCAACAGCTTAATCTGGTTCAAGGTGGTTGGCATTCAGCTTTATCTCCCTCCCCTGGGTCATGCCTGAAAATAGGCAGAATTTGTCTAGTGCGCTTACCAGGTCAACAAAAATAAATAAATGACTTGTTAAATGCCATAACATCAGGAGTAGAGATGTGAAGTCAAGTTTCCAATTCATGTTTCTCTGGGAGTAGGTGGCATACATTTAAATGAACTTGCCTTAAACTTGATCCCAAGGTGGTAAACTGGGTAAAAAATTGTTTGTGGGATAGGAGACAGAAGGTGGAGGTAAAGGAAGAATGACAGTGGGGTGCCACAAGGATCAGTACTGGGTCCAGTCCTCTTTAATATCTTTATTGGTGACATTGCAGAGGGGCTAGAAGGGAAGGTCTGCCTCTTTGCAGATGACATCAAGATCTACAATAGGGTAGACACTCCGGGGGCAGATGACTACTGATCTAATAAAGCTTGAGGAGTGCTCACATCTGTGGCAACTGAGATTCAATTGAAAGACCTGCAAGATCATGCACTTTGGACACAGAAACCCAGGGGCAGAGTACAAGATGGGGGGAGTGGTACTGTCAACCTCAAAGCAGGAAAGGGACAAGGGGATAGTCATTTCTCATTACCTAAAAGTGGCCAAACAGTGGGAAGAGGCAGTGGAAAGAGCTAGTGAGGTGTTAGGACACATAGGGAGGGATATCACCTGCAGAAAGAGAGAGGTAGTTATACCGCTGTATAAAACATTGGTGAGACCTCACCTGGAGTACTGTGTTCACTTCTGGAAACCACATCTCTGAAGGGACATACAGCAGAGATGGTTCAGAGGGGAGCAAGTCAAATGGTGCTGATTTTGCATCAAAAGTCCTATGAGGAGAGGCTTAAGGACCTCAATATGTATACAATTGTGGAAAGGAGGGAGAGACAGGATATGATAGAGACTTTCAAATACCTTACAGGCATAAATAGGGTACAGGTGGAAAGCATTATTCTAAAAAAAAAAGATGTTCAAGAACAAGAGAACATGCTATGAAACTGGGGTAAGTGGGTGGCTGGGGTAGAATCAGGGGAAATGCTATAAAACTACTTTTTCACAGAAAGAGTGGTGGATGCCTGGAACAGTGGTCAGAGCAAAAACTGTAATGGGATTCTAGAACACATGGGATATGCATAAGGAAATTTTATTCGTTTTGGAATGGTGGGGGGGAGGGTAAAGCCAAAGACCAAGTAGGGTTTGTAGTATTATACTAGGTAGGAAAAATGGGCAGAATGGGTGGGCCAAGTAGTCCTTATTTGCAGTGTCTATGTAATCTATGTAAATGAACCAGTTTTATTCCTTTCACATGAAACCAATTCTTAAGGACCAGTCACTCATTAGATGAATTGCTACAAGGACCAGGATTTTCTTCTACATCCCTGGCTAAGAGTAATTTAATAAGCAAGAAAGAAAAAAAAAATTTTTTAAAGCCTTACATGAGATTAAAAATACACTGGTTTATATAATCCCCATTGTGTGTTCACCAAGTAAGTAGAAAACTGCTTTCAAAAAAAATATTTTGCAAATTACACAGCACTCCTCTCACTTCCTCCATCGACCACAAACTGGTTAATGCAAACCACACTTTTTGCTTTGGAGTTTGCATTAATCTGTCAGCAGAGGGTGAGGAAGTAATAGAGAAGTCTCAGTCTCTGAATATTTCTTATGCATAGTACTACTGTACGTAAATTACAGTATTTACATTTTCTGGCCTAATTAGAGCAATAGAGTAGGATTGGGTGTGACTCACTGGACACTTGGAAAGAAATACAAGAGAGGGTCTGATTGAAAAATGAAACTGTTATCTTTATTGAAGAGCTGCTTCAGTTTTAGTGACCAGCTATATGTGTAATGAGACCAGCCGTGGAAGAAAGACAGGGACTGCTGATTGCCTTTCAAATTTAATTTACCACTCAGACTTTAGTGGAGTTGCCCTAGACAGTTACAGCAGCATTGTATCGGAAGTCTGTGATGTCAGCATTTTGAGGCTTGGCACGCTCTGACTGCCAATACAGAAAATAGACTGTGTCAGGCTGGCAGGAAGATCAGAAAGTGAACAGAGCATACAACTATGGGTTCGAGCACTCACACCATAAAAAAGGCACACAAAGGCCATAGTTTGACATTAATGATTTATGTAACACCTAAAACTAGTACACAATCATTTCCTATCTCATTTAAGAATAATGCCATTGGGACTATGCTTTGTTATCTTCAGTTCACAGCTTAATATATAGGACTGCTTCAGAACCTATATGGTAGCATTTGTGCATACAGCATATACTGTAGTAAAGCAGATGGGTTCCCACACAGCAGCAGCACATCACATGTGATTGCCCATCACCACTTGATTCCTCATTAGATGCATTGGATTTACACTGTTAATGGCCTATAGTAAGTTGTGATTCTCACTTTCAATAACCTACACAAAAGCAAGAATGAGACTATATGGTTGAAAGTAATCCAGTGATGGACTGTCATTCATCAGACAAATAATCCAATTTTCTGTACTATAGCAGTGTAGGGCTGGCATTCTGATAGAGGTTCTAAAACTGAAATATATTGTTTTCCTAACCCTGAAGTTCAGACACTGAGAATTCAGATGTCACATGTTGATACGCTTTGTAATTGCTAGTCAGCTTTGTTTTGGTAAATATCAAAGATGCAATATCTCCTTTAAGACCCAATAAGAATTCATTCTGTTGCTTGCCATTGTAACATTTCTTAATGATATATTTTCTGTCTGTGGCCTAATTAAAACTGAACAAAACTCTGAGTAATCCTAGTCTACTGCAGGAGAATATGCAGTGGTAAGGTGCAGGGAGCCTGTTCTAATGAAGCCATTGTGCAAGAAAAAACAAATGAGGAGGCTAAATTAACCAAGAGCTCCTTGGTAAGATTCTCCTTATGTTTTGTATCGTGTACCATAGTCAGCTACAGTAGTTGCAAACCCCAAGGTTTCATTATTACTGTACACATTCAGGAGTGGTCTGTAGAACAGCACTCTGCCTGGCAACTGACATATCTAGGTCTAGCCCCCCTCCACTACATCATTAGCATTCTGGCTTCACTGATTGTGACATCACAGCTACTCAGGAACAGTCACGCAGTAGCTGCCATGTCAGTCACCTGTGATGTCACAGTCAGTGAGTTCACAGTGCTGATAATGTAGTGGAAGGAACAGAACTTGATATGTACACTGCCAGGGAGAGTGTATTCCACACATCTAGCATAATCCTGTCACATAGAAAACTTTCTAATGAGCAAACAGAAAGAGAAAAGCACTTCAGAAATACAAAGTTACAACTGACTACTTAAAATTTGTAACATTTTCCTGTGTGCAATTTTTGATTCCAAGTGCTCTTTAATTTATTTAAACAAATGGCATACTCTATTTCCAATCTGTAGACAATCTGCTGACCCTTACACTGCTCATAGGTAGCTGCTGTCTGACCTCCAAAAAGCACATCATTACATTGTATTAGGTTGCAGGGGAATAAAAATGTGAGAGATAGTGCAAGAAGTTATGTTTTTACATTCTTGTAATCTGACAAGATGAAAGTAAGCACTCCCTTTGGATGCAGGGTGGCAGACAAATGCGAGCAATGTATGGGTCAACAGAAGATTATCTACAGATCAGAATATGAATATGTAGTTTGATTACTATACATATACTGAAAATGGAACACACACACACCTCTCTGTGTCTGCTTTATCTCTGTATCCTAGTTACTCTATGTATCTTCATCATGTTCACTGTTCGAATTGTATCATGTTACACAAATAAGTCTACTTCATACACAGTTGGTGCTTTATTAACCAGGAGGACCACTCACTATCTCCTTCACCAATGAAGCAAATGTATTGGAGCTTTTCACATACAGTAGTAGTTCCAGGATAGATCAAGAGACTTTGGGTACTCAGTGTTGCCATAAATCAATGAACAGTTATTGCCAGGGCAAGGGGGCAATTAGATACACTGGGAAGGATTTTCAAAAACCTGGATGCTGGGCCGGCCCAATGGCATGGAGGGCTAAGGCATCAATGCCTTACCTCCTGCCATGCCAGCGACCCATGTTTTCGGTGCGAGCAGGTTACCAGGAGTCAACCGGGAAGGGAGAGAACTGAGTGTCTGGAGGATAGCTTTCCTCTCCCAGGGAGGAGTGGGATCGGTGACCGGCATTTGTCTGACACCTAGCAGTGGCTGGGTGTTGGCAGGCTGGTCCCACACATGGGAGCAGAGGCAGAGTGGACACTCAGTGTGCAGTGTGCGATAGTGTGCACTGCTCGGCCATTGGCATCATTGCACACTACCACTGCCATGCTTGAGGCTCAGAGAGGGACCACAGTGAAAAAAAAGCAAAGCCACCAATGAAGGAATCCCAGGTGTGGAACTGGATCAGTAGGTATACCCACCACAAAGCCTCAGGCAGTGGGGGTACACAAAAGAAAACAAAATGGATGCAGACACAACTCTGTGGAGAACCTAATTCTACCCACTTGTGTTTTTGTTCATCATCCCAGTTTTCAAGCATAAGTGTCCATGTGCATCAAAGTGCCACAACAGCCAAACATTCAGTTTGCATCATTTCTGCTGCAAATTGTGAGGCAAATGGGATGGAAGGATGTAACAATGAGACCATTCTGTAGTTTTGACAGATGCAGACTCAAGACTACAATTGAAACTCTTGAAAAGATCCTATTGAAAATCATGCACACTGTGTATTGAGTTACCTCCTGAAAGGACCAAGTTAAACATTTTGCACTAGTAGTAAAAGTTCAGAAGATCCTTCAGTACTTAAGATAGACTGTGGGAATTTCCATGGATTATTTTACACATAATTCCTTTCTTAGGGTTTGGGAGAAAATGTAACTTACTTAATAGAGAAAAACCTCTGAGGAACAGGCTACTTGTTTCAAATCTTTCCAGAGCCACTTACAGTTAGAGATGCAGTGAAATTTTAAATTTGCTGGCGAAATTACAGCAAAATTGCCAATGTCACCCAGTGAAACAATTGCCTAATTATGGTCATTTGGCAAAACTTCTCTGCCCAATTTCACCTTGAATTTCACCTTGCACTTCTATAAGGCAAAATTAGGCTTTTCTCTCTGCTGGTGGTCAAGTGGTTGAGTCTAAACAGGCAGGAAGTGAGTGGTTCATTTTCTGTGCTACATATCTCAAGGAAGCAGGCAGTATCTAGACTTCCTTTAACTGCAGAGTGCACTTTTATACATAAACTACTTAATTTGTGCTAATGTTTTCTAACATTTTCTTGTTTGTCTTTTCCTATTTCATATTATAGTACTTGTGGAGAGTGTGTGCATGTGTGTGTGTGTGTGATCCTTCCCCCCCCCAGCTCTCCCAGAGTCTCTATCTCTGTTTCTTTTTTTTTTTTTGTGGTTTTGTTTGAATTGGTGGTGTTGGTGGGCATAATGGAAAGGGTAGAAGTGGTGGGGCACCTGTACGCATGTTTCAGATGTCCATTAAAAATGAAATGCCACAGTGGCAGGATGCTGTTGGCCCCAGCACCAGCACCCGGAGCAGCAGCAGCAGGAGACAGTGCCCCCTCCACAGCACCAGGATACTGGTTCCTCCACCCCTGCAGCAGGAGACTGTGGCCCCTCCCAAGCAGCAGGAGGAGTCAGTACCTGGGGCATCATCTGCTGCCTCCCCCCCATGGCCCCATCATCCCCGAAGTTCTCCTGTCTGGGATTTCTTTTAATGCATGTTCGGCAGGTGACCCAGTGGTCACTTGCAATCTATGCAGGCAGAAAGTGCTCTGTGGAAAGTCTGGTCCCCACTTCAGGACAAGCGGCCACCAGAGCCACATGGTGCACCACCACCCTCTTCAATGGGACCTCAAACTGCAGGAGGTGGCGGCAGCATCCACTGCAGCTGTGGTGAGCAGTGCAGGTGTGTGCACTGAGGGGGTGAGCAGAGGGAGGTGTGGCTGGACCTATTAAGCATCCTTGTGGAGCTCGCTGGGCCAGACAACAGCAGCGGTCTACAGTAGCATCAAGACTCTGCCAGGGCCCCCTCCATCCAGAGTCAGCAGCAGCAGCAGCAGCAGCACAGGCAGCCCCTGCCCTGTCAGCAGTGACACATGCAGACTTATCAGCTGTCCTGTCAGAAGTACTCCATTTTCAACAGGAGTTAAATAATTTCAGACAGGAATTTAATGATGCCCAGGGAGAGATTGCTAAACTCCAGGGTGATGTCGACAAAACCATGGGCATTCTGTCTGAACTGTATGGCAGACCCACTGGCAGTTAATGTAGCAGCAGAAATTAATTTGTCTTTTTCATCTTCATTTTTCTATCCTCTATTCTGTTGTTTGTATGTTCCCCTTAAAAAAAATAAAAAAAAATAAATAAAAACAACAAAAAAAATGTTCTGTCCTCTTTACTCTACATCCTTAAGTCCTCTTGTTTCTTTATTTTGCATGTGAAATAATTTGTTTGACCATTGCTGTTCTGTTTGTTACTGTCTTATACTCCCTATATAATTTAATCACTTTTCTTGTTCTCTCTATTACTTCTCCCCACTCATTGTTGTATTACTCTTGTCCTCCTGATCCTGTCTATCATTTGTTATGCTTATTCTATACCATGTCCGTGTACCCCTCCCCTAATAAACACCTTATTCCCTTATTATTTGTAGTGTGTGTTACTTCTTAGAGCTGGTTACACCTACATTGTATTCCATATACAGTACAGTATATGTAGTTTGCAAATGAAAGGCCGGCTCCTGCTGAAGGCTGTTGGCCATCTGGGCCTTGTGCATAGAGTGTATATTTTTTTTAATTCAAATACCTCATGTGAGTTGCTTCAACTCAAAGTTAGAAGTACTCACCACAGCACATGTCCACAAAGTGCTCGTTCTTTATTCAAGTCTTGAGTGTGGCAAGTAAACAATATAAAAAGTACTTCCATATAACCAAGATGAAAACACCTTCTCCCCCAAGGCACCATCATTCCTTATATGCTACCAGTTATGTCACACCTGACGCACACATTTTTCACATACGTGCTTTGTGTGTGAGAAAGCAGAAGTATGTGTGAAGCGCGTCAGGTGTGACATAACCTTTGATGTATCATGAAGTAAGGTGGTTTAAGGGAGCGGGCATTTTTATCTTAGTTATATTGGAGCATTTTTTGCATTGTTTACTTGCTACACTGGAATAAAGAAAGAACACTTTATGGATAAGTGTGGCAGTGAGTACTTCTTACTTTGAGTTGAAGCAACTCACTCAAAGTATTTGATTTCAAAATTGCAGACTGTGTGCACAGGGCCCTGATGACTGACAGTCTTTGACAGGCTCTGGCCTTTCCTTTGCAAACTCCATATACTGTATGTGGAATGCAACTGAATTGTTGGTCAACATTATGTTTTGTGAAAGGTATCTTGAAGATGTCACCTGCACTTTAACATGTTTCCTCCTCCTATCCACAAATGTCAAGTATTGTGCCTATTAAAAAAATTAACAATGCTGTGTGATGTTGCATCACTTATTGTTGTGTGCAACATTCTGAAGATATAACACATCTGGTGCTGCCACTGCCAACCATGCCCCAGAAGTCCAGAAATGTTTCCAAAAAAATGTTACAGTAAATTTAAACAGAAATCTGGTGTCAGTCATGCTGTTATACATCCCACCCCATCTACTGGATCTCAAACTGCTGCTTCTGCCACTGTTTACAAAGGATTACGGGCCTAATCTTGGTGCTGCCACTGCCAAACATTCCCCAGAATTCCAGAAATGCTTCCCAAAAAATGTTACATTAAATTGAGACAGAAATCCAGTCTCAATCATGATGGTAAATGGTGTCTGCCATCCACTCAGACCAAAACATGCTGTTTGGACCACTGTTTACCAAAGATCTCAGGCCTCATCTTGTTGCTGCCAGTGCCAAACAGGTCCTAGAAGTCCAGAAATGTTTCATAAAAAATATTACAGTAAATTGAGACAGAATTCTGGTGTCAGTCATGCTGTTTTATGGTTTACATCCACCACCAGGACCCAAATCTGCTGTTTTCTGAACCGTTAACAATGGTATTCAGGTCTAATCTTGGTGCTGCCACTGCTAAACATGCCTCAGAAGTCCAGAAATGTTTCCCAAAAAATGTTACAGCAAATTGAGACAGAAATCCGGTGTCAGTCATGTTGTTATATGGTGTCCCCCCATCTCCTGGACCTCAAACTGAAGCTTCTGCCACTGTTGAATAAGTGTGATTTAATACCTGCAGTACTCTCTGCAAAGGGCAAACAGAAATCAGAACAGGTAGCAGCACTGTAGTCTATGCAACTACCTACAACTGCTGCTGTAGCCTATTCGAGTATTAAAACACTATTTTATTTTTTCAATTACAAAAACACAAATTAAGTAACATGGGGTAACAGGAGGACAGAAGTAAGAGACTTTAAATACCAAACCAACAGACACCACCACAACTAGGATGCGCAGTAACTCTGAAAAAATACTTAAGTAGTCCTTAATAAAATGTCAGTTTTTAAATGGAATGGTTATTACACAACTTGATAATAACTGGGTAGGTACAGGTAGGTTCTCGCAAACTAAACTGTAAACCAACCACACAGAACACCTCAGAGTCACAATACAATCTACAGTCCAGATAAGTGGTGTCTGGAGAAGGCAAATACTGCAATGTGTTAGTAGTTATTAAATACAATTTTGGCTTATAGATATATCAGATGGAAGGGACAACAAGATTTGAAATGAACAAAGTCACCTCCAACAATCTTGCAGGGACCACAACTCTCTTGAAAACTGTGTAGTTTTTTATATAGTACAGGTCAGGTCATAAACACCAGTGGTGTAACAGGGATGAAAGGGTTAATATGGCTTGCAAATTAAACAGAAAAACAGGAACGCTGCAATGCAGAGGCTAGATCATACTATTAATTTCTGTGAGCAATTCAACAGTGCAGTATACCTGGATATGGACAAGTGCTCAATGTCCACAAATACTTCCAATACAAAAATAAAGCAGAAAATGATTAAAGAAAGGGAAACAGGAACAGAAATATTCAGAATGAGTAACGGTTCAGATAAAGTTACCCACAAAAGGGTCAATATGTAAGAAAAATATTACAAATAAGTAGTACACCAACACAAATATTAAGACTTAAATGAAATAACAGAAACTCACAACTTGTCAGAAATCTGTCAAATATTAGGGACTAGCCTGCTCTGCTTTCACATACATACACACACACACACACCAGTCAACCCTCCCTCACTCAACTCGCTCACAGAAACAGACACAGAAAAAACTGAAAACACTACTCAGGTTTAACTAAGTATTATCCAAAGATACGAAAACAAACAAAATGTTCATTAACTGGACTAGGAACAAAAGTTAGATTTTGGGAGCAATTAGCTCCCAAAAATTACAAATAAAGAGATTTTTGAAGGGTTTATTGGCTGTGATGCACCACATTGAACTGCTCTCCGACTCAACAGACAATATACTGTGCAGGAAACAGCCTGCACATGATATTTCAGCTATCTACCCACAATGCATTTCAATTTCACAGGTGAAATTGAAAAACATTGGTGAACTTCACTTGACGAAATTTCGCATTGCGCAGAATTGCCATCCAAGACAAAATTACGTTTCGGCTAGGCGAAAAATTTTGCCTAATGAAGAAGTTACATAAAATATTTCATTAGGCAAAATTTTCCAATTTTGAACAACTCTACAAACAGTGCTCTGGTGTGACCATGAGATGTTTTTCTCTTAATCAGTTCTTTTTATCTAGCAAAACATTTAATATTGTCTGCAGAACTCTGATACAAAAAGAGAAAATAATAAGACAATAGCATTTCCTCCAGTGCTCTTGGCCAGTGCAGTACACAATATAAAGCATAATTACATTGCAAAATAAAATAAAAACAGTAATCTTACAGGTAGTGGTGTCTTGATGATAGAATTATCCAATAATTGCAGTGGAACAGATCAAGAATTATAAATAAGGGATGAGAGATGCACTGTAGAAAGGAAAGCAAAGCAACAGTTATTGATTGACTTAGATAGGCCTCAGAGCTCTACACAGAAGGACTGTAGTGTTCTGAAAATAAAATTATTTTCCTTATGCTCCCTGAGATTTTTGTCAATTTATTTATAATTATAGCCTTTTTAAAATTTCACATTATCAAAACATTAGATACTCCAAACTGTACAATTCAGACCCTGGATTTATGGGCCTGTTTTCATCCATTGGCCAGGCTCTTTTAATATAATAATAAAGTTATAAGTTAGAATAATATCTAAAAAGAAAAAAAATGGTTTGGCTACCTTTATGTGCTTCTGTAGTTAACTACAAGTTACAAGGGATGGGTAAAGTTTGTTCACTATGTTTTGCATTGTTTTGATGGTGAAGTAAAAAAGAATACACTTTTTTCTACGAAGTCTTCTTTGTTGAAGCATATGGGTTGAGACTTAACATACAGTAGTCTTACGATGGTGAATATTTGTTAGCAAAGTGCATTGTACTTTGTGAAGCATGAGCCAGAGGGCAGGCTGCATGACTGATTTCCTGGCCAAAATGTTGGTGACATGGTATATGCTGCAGAAGGACATTCCCCATGGGGCATGTGCTTATAACAGCTGAAGACAGACAGCAGACATAATAAAACGTGTTTCTGAATGCTGAACAAAATCAGTCTCACAGTATTAGGTTGAACACTTTTAGTTACAATAGTTAAGAAATTGTTGCTGAGTTTGAGTGCTGAGACTTTTGAGAAATTACTTGAAAACCTGCTATTTGGTGAGAAATATTTTTAGCAGATATTTAATTAGGTTTAACTATGAGGATGCTTATTCTCAAAGTACAGTGTTCCCAAATGAGTATCCAAAACAAGTCAAGCTAGATGTTTTAAATTATCATGGTGTAATAAAATATTTTTTTAAATGTATGCATCCCTCTTATGAGTTTTGCGTGTGCCAGAACTTTTTTGTTGCTTTCTTATTCTCAAAGTACAATACAGTAGATCTAAACTGAATCTGTTAGGATGGGAATAGTACGCTATTAGTTTTAGTGTTGTTTTACTATATATTTTAAACTTTTAATTATTGTTACCAGTGCATCATTTTATTTTTAAACTCAGTTTTATTGAATGACAAAAATGTACAATGGTACAGTTGGTACAAAAATGCAGCTGCATCCTAGGGATTGGGTGAGACAGATAGACAGGACACAATAATGTATAGTTCAACACACTTATAATGTGATTTTATTACACACCACACAAGACAACTAACTAGGGCTGTATGGAATGCACAATCTTGCCATTGGAAATCCTGCAAAATGGCAATGTCACTTCTGAAATGCTTTGTGGAATTTCTTTTCAAATTCCACAGAATTTTGAAAAGCATTTCTATGCACCCTGTGGAATAATTTGCCATGGATCATGTAAATTGCAAAATAATTTTCTGGAGATTGTGGAAAAAAGAATCTGTGGTTTATGTGTACAGTGGATTATTATTTCACAAAAAAACATTTTGCATGGAGAATATTGAAATTCCACAAATGATCAAAATCAGTGGGGTTTTCTAAAATTCTGTGAAATTATGTTCCACCAGAAAGTGAACATTCTGCATAGCCCAACAGGCAACAAAAATGACATGTAAGGAATAATATCCAACAGGGTGGGTGGAATTGGGCTATACCGGACCACCCGGGGTGGAAGGAGGCCTGATGCCACAGGCGGGCCTTACAGGCGCTGGAAGGTTCGGTATAGCCCATTACCACCCACCCTGGAAGGTATTGTTGTCTTAGAAAATGGGATCTAGCCTAAATATTAGAAAAAAACTTTAAAAATGTTAAAACATTACTGTAAATACCTAATTGTAATGAATAAACATGCATGTGATTCCCATTCACAAAAGTGGGAGCAAGACAGAGGCAGGAAACTACAGACCTGTCAGTTTGACCTCTGTGGTAGGGAAAGTGATGGAATCACTTCTGAAGGAAAGAATTGTTGAGTACCTAGAGGTCAGTGGGGCACAGGACCCAAGGCATCATGGGTTCACAGTGGGAAGGTCATGTCAGATGTATCTAATTGATTGCTTTGACTGGGTAACCAAAGTAGTAGACCAGGGAGGGGCTGTGGACATGGCCTACCTAGACTTTAGCAAGGCCATTTGACACAGTCCCACACAAAGGATTAATAATTAAATTAACCAGCCTGGAAGTGGGTCCCAGGTTGGTAGCCTGGGAAAAACATTGGTTGGACAACAGGACACAGAAGGTAATTGTAAATGGAGTCCACTCTGTAGAAAGAGGGGTTACTATTGGGGTACCTCAGGGTTCAGTACTGGGTCCAGTCCTTTTTAGTGTCTTTATAAGTGACATTGCAGAGGGACTGGAAAGAAAAGTATGCCTATTTGCAGATGACACAAAGATCTGCAACAGGGTTAATACACAAGGAGGCATGGAAAGGATAAGAAGGGACTTGGCAAGGTTGGAGGAATGGTCAGAAGTATGGCAACTTGGATTTAATGCAAAGAAGTGCAAAATAATACACCTGGGAAACAAAAACCCAGGGGAAGATTACACAATGTGGGGGACAGTAACGAGAACAAAAATGAAAAGGGACCTGGGGGTAATCATATCAGATGACCTTAATGTTAGCAAGCAATGTGAGAAGGCAGTAGGGAGGGCTGGGGGATACTGAGATGCATAGGGAGAGGCATCACCAGCAAAAAACAGGAAGTTGTTATCCCTCTGTACAGACAGTTGGTAAGACCCCATCTGGAGTACTGTGTCCAGTTCTGGAGACCCCATCTCCGTAAGGATATAGACAGGATGGAGGCAGTACAGAGGAGGGCAACTAAAATGGTACAGGGTCTGCAAGAGAAACCATATGAGGAGAGACTAAAGGAGCTTGATATGTATACCCTTGAGGAAAAGAGGGAGAGGGGGGACATGATAGAAACTTTTAAGTACCTCAGTGGAATCAACAAAGTCCAAGAGGGTAGCATCTTTCAGAAAATGAGATGTGCAAAAACAAGGGGACACAATTTGAAGATGTGGGTGGGAAGGCTCAGGGGCAATGTGAAGAAGTATTTTTTCACAGAGAAGGTGGTGGACGCATGGAACAGCCTTTCTGAGGAGGTTGTGGGGTCTAAAACTGTTGGAGAATTCAAGAATGCATGGGACAGACATAAAGCAATTCTTGTGGGGGTAGGAAGAAATAGGCTGTTGGCTAACTAGGATCTGCAGCTTATCATGTAGGTAGGGACATGGGCAGACTAGGTGGGCCAAGCAGTCCTTATCTGCCATCAAAGTCTATGTTTCTGTGTTTCTGATGTAAAGTAGTCCCTGTACTTTTGTCATCGGCACTTCAGGGCGCTGTTGTTTTGCGTTGTGCCACTCTCTTGAAGGTCCTGTCCTCTCTACCTCCACCCTGGCAGCAGAGTCTATGTATGATTTTCGTCCTGTCCCACTTGAGACTCTTAGAGAAGAATGTAGCAGGAGCAAATGAAGAGAAGGAAAAACACATTAATTGCAAGAAGTAAGCCAGGGATATGTTTAAGGGGGCACTCTATGGAATGTGGTTCTTAATGTTTTCCTCTCATACACTGCATTTACATGAAGTTTTGTTTTCTGGGAAGCTGTCAGTTATCTGGGTAACACACCACCTTTCACAGAAAGCAAGCCTGCATGTGATCACAAAACGCTGCAGTTTCATGTTAAGTACAATTCCTTGAAAAGTGCTTGTGGGTAAGCTATAACCATGAAGTGCCACTGTCTCCAGGTAACTCAGCATGTAAATGCTGTTAATTGGATTTGAGTGCTGGTGTGATGAAGAGGTGTTTCATCAAGTTCAGCCAGTGGTTTTAGAGTATTGGTGCTTCTGTGATGCAAAGGGAATATTTTAGCATGGTGACACTTCCTAAATCAGGGCACATATGAATACAAGCAGAGGTGAGGGAGTGGCAGAGTGGTAGCTGCCACTTTCATTTTTACGTTCACTTGCGCGCATGCACAAGGAACGTTTTGGGAGAGTAGCACACTTGGAGGTGTGCCTCTCCCATCCAATGCACTGCTCCCTTGGGCAGGCATGGCGGTCCTGCACCAATGGGTGCAGGAGCTCAGTATGACAGTGGTGTTCCTCTGCTTCAAAGGAAAGCACCACTGCCATACTGAGTGCCACCACTGTCCCCTCCTTGTGTCACACGCTCCCCCCCCGTGCATGTCACGCCGCCCCCAGCTTTCATGCCACACCGGGAGCCCATCTCAGCGTGGCAAACGTTGTTTGCCGACAGGTGCCCAATCGCCCGCTGGCTCCACGGCCCCCAAGCCATCCTGCTACCATGCTGGGAGCCCACCCCAGCGTGGCAAGCGTTCATTGTTTTGCCGACGGGGTGCCCAATCCCGTCCGCCCTCGGCCCCCAGCGTAGTTTGTCGACGGGGTGCCCAATCCACATTGGCCCTCGGCCCCCATTATCTTCTGCCACCGCTGGGAGCCCACCCCAGCATGGCAAACGCCCCACGCCGCTTTTTTAACCTGTAAAATAAAACGGTCCCACGGCTGAGTCTCCCAGCCCCTCCCACAACCCGCACCCACCCACTGCGCACCAGCCTCCCCACACCCCCACCCCATACACTTACCTCCGGACTCCGGTAGCGGCGATCTTCTGTTGGACGAGAACACGTCTGCACTCTTCAAAGCCGACTGCGGACTGAGGAAATGCCAGTAAGCTGTATAATGGGCTACATGGGGGCTTTCAACATTGCATATCTCAGTCATTTTGGAATTTTGCACACTAACATGAGTTTTGGTGATTTTTCATGAATGATAACAGGGTCATGGCATAATATTCAGGCCTGAAGGGTGATTTCACAGGCACTGGCGCAGTCACCGCGTGAAATCACCCTTCAGCCTTGAATAACGCCATGACAGTGATATCATTCATGAGAAGGGTCCCAAAACCCCATGTTGAAAATTTGGTGCAAAATTCCCAAAATGACTGTTTTGCTGGAGCGTGTGTTGCGCAGTTCCTACGCACGCCCTAAGTTTGCGAATTTCAATATTTTCACAAGATTTTCAACATTGCCATTTTACCACACCTCCTTATGAGCAGTGCAGCTGTCATTTTCACATCTTGCCCAAAACGTATTCCGTCCATGTAGCACACAATGGCACAGTTGGTGTGCTGAACTCAGTGTATGGGACACATTAAGAAAATCACAGTGTCACTGTTCATGAGCAGAGTTCTTAAAATGGCTATGTAGAAAATTTGGTGAAAAAATTCCTACAAATAACTGTTTTACGAGCATCGTTGCGCAGTTCCTACGCACACTCGTAAGTTTGTGAATTTTCAATATTTTCACTCCAGATTTTCAACATTGCCATTTTACCACACCTCCTTATGAGCAGTACAGCTGTCATTTTTCACATCCTGCCCAAACGTCTTTCCGCCCATGTAGTGCACAATGGCTTAGGCCGGTGTGCGAAATCAATGTATGGGACATGTAAGAAAAATCACAGTGACACTGTTCATTAGCAGAGGTTTTAAAATGGCAATGTTGAAAATTTGGTGAAAAAATTCATAAAAATGACTGTTTTACGAGCGTGCATTGCACAGTTCCCACGCACGCTCGTAGGTTTGCAAATTTTCAGTATTTCCACTCCAGATTTTCAACATTGCCATTTTACCACACCTCCTCATGAGCAGTACAGCTGTCATTTTTCACATCTTGCCCAAAATGTGTTTCCGCCTAATGTAGCGCACAATGGGGGTAACAAAAAGGTCATGCTGACAATTTATTGTGCAAATACCAGCAATTGTACAGGGCATTAGGGTAAAGCACCATACATGCCAAACACCACTGCAAATACCTGCAAGCGAACTTTCGGCATTGACAAATGCTTGTTTTATATAAATTAAGAAGAGCTGTCAGCAACCCAACTTCCCATGACCCACCTGCCAGTGAAAATAGTAGGTTCAACTCCTGATTCCTACTGTTCCTGTCAGTTTGAGCATTAGCGGAGCCATGGCGAGTTGGGTAAGTTATATCTAGTAGCATTTAGCATACAATGTGCTAGCGCTATGCATTTAAACAACAAGAACCGTTGTTAAAAAAAAAAACTGAAACGTTTGTGTAAAAAAAAAAGGGCATACTGTGTGCCACATGCTTTTTTAGAAGAAGGATTTGCTGTTTGGGTTTGTGATATGGCCACCACTACACATTCAGTCACTTCACTACCAGTCTAGTATTGCTTGTAAAGCACTCTGAGATACATTGTGTATGAAAAGCACTATATAAATGCTGATTCTTCTGCTTCTTTGCATTAGTAGATAGTTTTACAAGATGGGGAAGGGGCCCGTATCTCTTGCAAACTGAAAGAACAGCATAGCCGCTACAAGTTTAAAAAAACAGTTTTTTTATGTAGTGAGTTGAGTAAAATTTAAATAACAATTAGCCAGTGTGTGCCATTTCAGTACAGAGACTGCAGTGTGTGTGTGTTTGGGGGAGGTGTCAGTCACTTGTTAAATGATAAAAAAAAAAAACACATGGAGACAATTTCTTACTGATGATTATATTGGCACAAAGATTTGGAATGTAATCAGGCAGCAGAGATGGGGACTCATTAGTTCCCGGTCTCTGTTGCCTGATACAAGACCATCTGCTTCATGGCCATAATCAATCAGCTTCCAGGATTTCCTCAACTCATTTTCTAAATTAAAATAATGAACACAAATCAATAAAGTTAGAAACAGTATTTACTCAGGATAGGATCACTTGGCATGTCTATATAGATGCTGTGTCCATATGTGTTTCCAAAGGAAGGCCTTTTCTAGGCAACTGCTATAACAACTTTTTTATTTCCACATGGGTTGCTTCTAGACATGACAAACTCTGGTCAGAGCCAATATGGCTGTAGAGAGCTTTTAGGAGTGGCAAGAGCGGTGAAAAGAATACGTGGTGCTGTCGCCGCGCTTCAGTCAGCAGTAATACTGCAGCGATTACAATATTGCACATGTGTGATACTTGCACATGTGCAGTTTGCACAGGAATCAGTCTTGTGCAGCGTGGGGGTGCTGACATAACTATGTGTAAAACCCAGTCCCCTGGGGTTACTAGAATACCATTAGCACTAATGTTAGGCAGGTGGGAAAAGGCAGCTGGTGAGGAGCTCATTAGGGCCTTTTTACATAATGATATCATTGTTTACTCAGCTAGTCTGAGAGCAGGATGATTATATCATTAAAACTCTTGCAGCAGCATACTCATTTTAGAGTCAGCTGCTCTCAGGGATCTTAGAATGTTCATCAGTAAGTTCAAGTGTGGCAGTCAGGTGGCAGGAGGTCTGCTATTGGGGCTTTTTCAAAGGGAGTCTGTCATTTCTCACTCTAGTTTGATACAATCTTCAGTTTGTCTGTGAAGTGGTGAATACCATTTGCCTGCAGGACTCTATAGTTTAACTCCAGGTGGAGTGAGAGGGATTGCAATTCTGATGGATCCAAGGTGCAATCCCCTGAAGGTTCTAAAGTTCTTAAGGAAGAACAATGAGTGGAATCTGACAGCTACTAGATAAAGAAGGGTGCCTTTTGTTCCTTCCATGACTGGGAAGAAGGAACAACTAGTCTGTGAGTACAGAATTTGAAACTGTTCTCTAAGGGAGTTGTCTGAGGTGTGTGTACCCTAGATAAGGCTAGATCACACCTGTTAGGACCCCTGTGACCAGAACTGTGCTGAATTTAAAGTTAAAGTTGGGAGTCTTTAACAATTCATTGGGGATTGAAGACTAATTTGGTGTAACCCTGAAGGAATGGTAGAGGCTGTTTGGGGCAAAGGGTCGGAGGAACACCGTCTAGAGTTTCAGGCAGGGTTAACTGGTTCATGGGTAGGCACCAGCATTCCCGGGGCAAAGACCATGCACCAGGAGGATTTTAAAGTGTGTGGCACATCCCACAGATATACACTTTAGAAATGGAAATGTGTGGAAAATGTTTAAAGTGTGTGCACATCCCACAGATACACACTTTGGAAGAGAGAGAGAGAGAGAGAGAGAGAGATGTTTGTGTGGAAAACAATACTACATAGCAAAGTGTCCTGCAAAAGAGAGTGAGCCTGTATTGCAATGACAAACCTTTGGGGGACCACCCTTGCTTTAAGTAGCTTCTGTAAAATCCTAGTTACTGCTTTGTACATTCCACTTATTGCTTCTAGTGTGAATGTTATTGGGGCCCCTCAGCAGTTAGGTCTAGCATTTGCCTACCATCCTCTCCCCTGGACCTGGTTGTAAATAAAAAGGTTCATTTTAGTATGTACCCCACCCCCATCCTCTGGAAAATGAGCCTGGTATACACTCCAACGTGAGGGGCGGTACCATGTGTGTAGTTCTGCCAAAAGTAAACTGTATGACATGTAGTTGGCAGTAGTTCTTTTAAGGGGGAGCCAGTTAGCCAAAGGTGGCATGGGGATTACATACGTATGCATGATGCTCATGCATGCACAGTGTAAGTGAGCCCCACCATGTTACACATGGCGGCCATCACTTCCGTAGTTGTAGAAAAGAAAGTAGTGCACCAGGAAGTGGGTATGTTTATGCAGCCCATGGAGGGTGCCAGAGCATTGTGGCAGAACATCAGACAGTGGTCCAGTTACATGCTTCCACAGTGCTCTTATACAAATCTGATGATGGCATAGCATCTGTGGAGCTTGGCCCTCACAGCCATAAAAATCAGATTCAGGAGGAGACTATTGACAAACCAAAGATCTAGTCTGGGACTTGCTCATCATCACAGTCACGTTCTCATGTGTTTCTAAGCAGTAATTTCTGGTAAATATGCCTTAACCATATTGATCTCAGTGCTGGTAGACTACTTCTGGTTTTCCACTGATTGTATTAGGCAGGGGTAGTAGCGGTCTAGAAGTGGTAGCTGCCGGTGGTGGCATGCTCTGAAAAAAAATTGGTCCCCATGCTTTTCTGCACATTTTAGAAATGACCCTTTTACTTATTTTTGCTGTTAAAAAACTGACCCCTTTAACACAAAAACAAGGAGCCAGTTATGGCCTCCAACCCTCCCCCCCTTTTTGCTTCAAGTGAGAAACAACATGATTATGGGTTTGCATCAGATGTACAGTGGCAGCCATAGATGCATAATATTGTTAAACAGTAATCAACTGTATGTAAAAGCTTTTTTTTTTGAATGTGTGCTTTCTTAATGTTGTCAATACCACTTCACCCATTTTGTACTCTATCTCTGAATTTCTGTGCCCAAAGTGCATTATTTAATATTTCTGTGTTCAGAGAAAAAAGGCATTTGAAATTAGGGTAGTCAGTAATCTAAATTCTTTAGAGTTTTTTTTTAATAGCCATCAGAAATGTGAATTTTGTAAAAACAAAAATGGAAATACAGGTAATAAGATGACCATATTTTACAAAATATAAAGAATTCAGATTAGTTACTACCTCATTTGGAAGGTCATTTTCTCCTGAACAGCTTTCAGGCTGGTTGTTTTTGTGCACCTGGACTAGTTTTTAAGAAATGTAGAATTATTTGGCATGTGTGCACATTTGCTAAGAATTCTGCACAGTGCCTTAGGAAGATTCTCAAAGGAAAGTAGTTTGGAGTTCTGTCTCCAACATTCTAAACACACAATGGGTCTAAACGAGTTAAAGGGGACAGGAATTGATTACTTATGTGCAGCTGTTTGAAATGTCTCTATTTTCATAAATTATATTCATACCTCTAAAGGATCCCTATTTAACTGTGTCTGAATAAAAGCTGAAGCTGTCAGTTGTGTTTTGTTTTGGTTTTAGATTTATAGAACTATTATTTAATACAACAGCAGATTAGGTACATGTAGACACATGTTGATACATGGTCATATTAGGATAACAGTATCTCAATTACACGGAGTCTGTATTAGGTTTAGGTTTTGAATGTACACGTACACTAGTCACTTATTACAGATTTCCTTATATATCATGTTTATGACAGTATAAGTCTGACTATTCATGAGTAATATGGACTTATTGTACACGGAGTTTAATAATAATGTATTTGATCAGTACTTACACTGTGTAAAATTTGAATTACACCACTGTGTGAAACAGCTGGTGAATGCTTAATTTACACTAGGGCAGGTTGTCTTCTAATCTATTTTTTACTTAACATATGGATATTTTCATATTTATAAGACTTTTAACATTATTTACTATGCATTGCTTAAGCTTATTTTCCTTGTGTGTTTAATCATTGCCATTTACTAATGCTAATGTAATCACTCAGTCCCCTGGGGTTACTAGAACCCTATCTGTATTATTGTTAGGAACGTAGCAGACAGCTGGTAGGGAGCTCATTAGGGGCTTCTTACATAATGACATCATTGTTTACTCAGCTAGACTGAGGGAAGAATGATTAGGTCATTCAGAACTCTCACAGCAGCATAAGCCACACTGAGTGGACAGCTGCTCTGGGGAGGTTAGAATGTTCAGTTTGTGTCAGCCAGAGCTTAAGTGAGGTGGTGAGAGTGGCAGAAGGACTGCCAGCTGGGCTCTGAGGTAGGGCCCAGCATTTCTCACCCTAGTGGAGTGTTATTACCAGCTTCAAGTGAAGTGATAGAGACCAGTGCTACAGCAGGATTTCCTGATTTTTACTTCCAGTGAAGTGAAAGAAACTGCTTGTTCTCAGTGGACTCAAGGGGCAGTCCTCTGAAGGTTCTGTGTGTATTTCAGCTGCCTTGGGAAGGAATCTTTGAGAGACTGTTTGATCTGCCCCCTAGGAGAATGCCTTTTTGTTGTTCCATACCCAGTGGATGGGACAATTAGTTGTGAGTACTGTTCTAGGAGACAAGATTTTCACATATTTTAGGGGAATCATAGTCTGGGGTGTGTGCGCCCATAGATAAGGCTGGATTGCACCTGTCAGTGCCCCTAGTTCACCTAGAAGAGCGAATGGTCTGTCAAACTGTTCACCCAGAAGAGTGCAGTTTGTTCTTTGGTCATCCCAGTAAGTGATGAATTTAAAGTGTAGGACTGCTAGCATTTCAGTGGGAAATGGGGGTTTCAGTGGTGTAACCTCGAAGAATGGTAGAGACTGTCGGTTGGGGAGAAGTGTGGGAAAAATGCCATCTAAGTGCTTACAAGGCAGGGCTAACTGGTTCATAAAGGGCACCAGTTATACCTGAGCAAGGGCCGATGCTGCAGGTTAAGGTGTGTGGCTGAGTCTCATATAATTGCACCTATGTTCAAAGAAGAGTTCTGAGTGTGTGGGCTGGGTTTCACATAATTGCACTCATGGGAAGAAAATGTTTAGGTGCATGGCCTCGAGTCCACTAAATGCACCAGTGGGAAATGGGAAGAAGATTTTCTTTTTGTGTGCTAATGAACTGTACTGCATGCAAGGAGAGTTTGTAAAATGTACCTGTCCTACCTAGACCAACTGTTGGTGGTCCACTTCTGCTTTAAATGTCTATCTGTTGAATAGAGCTATACTGCACATTCTCAGTTACTGTTCTGGACATTCTGATTATTGCTTCTGTTTGTTGGATTTACTGGGGCCCCCTAGCAGTTTAGATCTAGCATATGCCTAGCAGCTTCCACACAGGACCTGGGCTGTGTCTTTGCACAAGGTTCATGTTGTTCTGTTCTTGTACCCACACTTCTCTCTTCTTCTAGAAAATGAGCCAGTTATACATCCTAATGCCAAAGGGGTACCAACCTTTTGTAAAGTAAATGGTATGCCAGTATGTGGGTACCAGTGTTCCAGATTTTAATGGGGGGGTGCTAACTAGTTTTAAAAGTAACCGTGGGAGGTTATGCTAGCACAGACATGCACAGATAGTTTTAAAATGAAGCTTCAGTTGGTTTATAGCTGTTCTCAGGAGTGAACTTTTAAGTCAGTGACATTTGACCTTGGGATAGCTTTCTTTTGATGGAGCGTTTGCTGTCTTTATATGGTTATGTTGTTTCTTTGAATGCAGTTTTAACCATTGGAATCCTTAACAACTTTTCATCTGCTCTTTTTTGTATGATCTGGGTTTTCAGAAAGGATGTTCTTCTAAAACAACTTGCAGTGTTTTCTGATGAAGGTTTCTGTGTAATCTGAAAGCTAAAAGCACCTGTGTTCTTTTGTAACAACACTGTTCGTCCAATAAAAGGTATCAAACCATCTGTTTCTGTGGATCTTGTGCTACAAGGGCCAATATGTTAACATGTTTTTCTGTGGCTTCATGGTTTCAGAAATGTTAGCATGAACTTATCAGTACAGTGCCCATGGTTCTGAAACCATGAAGTGACATAGTCAAAACTACAAATTCTTTGTTCCATGAAAGGAACTGCACAGAATGTTGTCAATGCAAAAAGAAAACAATACAAAACACCACTAACAGCTTCAGCTTTTATTCAGGCACAGTTAAATAGGGATCCTTTAGAGGTATAAATTTAATTTATGAAAATAGAGACATTTCAAACAGCTGAACATGAGTAATCAATTTCTGTCCACTTTAAATAAGGAATGACAAGAGATGAACAAGGTGGTCTGGTCTAGAATTTCACTTAACTGGTAGAGTGGTTTGCAAAACTGAGGCTGTTTAAATGTGCAGTAGGAGTTATGCCAAACAAATGTAAATATCTCTAAAAGTATGCAAGTTACAGATAAAAAGCCTGAATGAAAGTTGTTCTGGACAAAAATACCTTTCAAATGAACCTATTTGTTAAGCTGCTGTAATTATATTTTTTAAACTATGGCCTTCTGATTACCTGAATTTTCATTTTTCTTCACAATTTTCACCTTTTGGATGGCTATATTTAAGAAAATCTAATGAATTCAGATTAGTGACTAAACTCATTTGAAAAGTCATTTTGTCCTGAACAACTTTCATGTTGGTTGTGTATTGGTAATTTGTAGACTTTCTGAGATATTTAATTTTGTTTGGCATGACTCCTACTGTGTTCACTCAGAGAGAAAAAAATTGAGGCTGTTTGGAAGACCATATTTTACAAAATAAAAATAATTCAGATTAGTGACTACCATTATGTAAAAGGTCATTTTGTCCTAAAAAACTTTCACCATGGTTGTTTTTGCACACTTTGAATAGTTTTAAAGATATTCCGATGCTTTTGGAATGTGTGCATATTTGCTCTCAGAGAAAAGCAGCTTGCAGTTCTGTGTACATCATTCTAAACAGAAAGAAGGGAGTATTTCTTTAACTGCCATAGAAATTTGCAGTCATGAAAGAATACACTGAAAAGTACTAAAAAATGTGTTCCACGATAATCCCATTTTTCTAGCTAAAGCAAGATGGCTGTAGACTCTGCCCACAGCCATAAAAACCAACATGTTCTTCCCTTACCCAGACTAAGAATAAACTGAACATTCACCAACTTTACAGATCAACCACCAGGGGTTATATACCCACATTCCATGTCATGTAATCTGCCCCTTTGTAATGAAAATGAAATAACTACTCTATAGATTATGGCAGAATGCTGTTATGCGTGGAATTCCATGCCTGGAACATGCTTGTTCTGCTGCAGTAGTGACACCATTATGTTGTTCTGCTGTGGTGGTGATGTCATTACTGCAGCAGCAAAACTTGGAATGCTGCTACATAGTTGCTTTCTTCTATCCAGTTAAGCCGGAAGTTGTTTTTTTTTTTTTAACTTGAACTTGCAGAAACATTTTCAGCACTCTGTCAGTACAAAAAAAAAAAAAAGAAAATCTTGACATTTCTGTTCTGTCTTCACTATCGGGTTTTGTGTGATTTTCTATGCTGTGACTGCCCATACGCTATAAAAGATTGTGTATGAGTAGTTTCGAGTTTCCCTTGGTAACAGAGCACCTCTCGAACTAAGCTCTCGAGGTCATCTATTATCAAGGAAACCTCTCGATACAAAAATATCCTTGTTCTGTATGACTACTCATACACAATCCTCTATTTTATATCCCTTTTATATTAAAAAGACAAAGGGCTGAGAGCACCACAGAAGGTAATCTATAATTCATAAAAAAACAGCATTCTTAGTGTTTACACTTTATGCTAGATAAGAGAGATGTTTATCTAATGATCTTGAATGAGAGTTGGCTCCTCCCATTACACTGAAATCATGGACCCTCCCATCTTTACATCCAAGAATAAGTATCCTGTCACAAGGGGCCATTGGCTCCTGAAGGAGAATAGAAAGACACCAAGGCATCCATCTCCACAGTAGGAAACAGACAAGAAAGTATGTAGTAATTCCACATCAAAATACAAAAATAAGTCTATAAAAATGGAGCTTCAGATGTTTAAACATATGGTAACAATGCCAAATACAGGTTTTACATCTCATATATAAATACATTTTATATTCATTATTTTAATCCCTCAATCAATTTAGCATTATCTCACACAGCAATACAAGGAGCAAGCACCCCTACATCTGGTGCTCTGCACCACAGCACTCTCCCCCTCTGCAACAGTAACTGTACAATGCAGAAACAACTGCATCACAGAATGCTGGCAGTGAGAAAGAGAGTATGGAATGTTTAGAACAAAATCATTCCCTCAGTCCCCTTGGCCTCTTCTGGCTTTCATTGGTATGCCTCCAACCAAGATGAATATAGTACCCAAGTTTCTTACCGAACTCTAGTTGGGAAGCAGATATTCCCTGATGTACACTACAGGCATCAAACATGCAAACCACTTAGCTCTTTTTCTTCTCCAGTGGGGAAAATAATCTGCCAACCATGACCAGAGAGCTGTCCCACAAAGGGTCTCTCTTGTTACAAGGGTGCATCATTAGCTACACCACAGCAACTGATGAGGATAAAGAATGGCATCTAGACTGGTATTTGTAAGGGGGATAATAAAAAAAACTACTGGCACTGTAACATTGACATTTAATATACCTGGTGCAAAACTGAACACCACAATGCAGAACATGGCATACCATAGGGAATTATGAGGAATTTAAGAAAGTGGAGAAAAATAAAATGAAAAGAAGAACAGAAACAAGTTGGGGGTCTGCAGGTGGCTATCCTGACAGAACAGGTTGGAGAAAGTTAAAGAACAGCAAAGGACAGAAAGCAAAGGTCACAAGCTGATATTCCATTTTGCACATTCAATATCATAGTAATGATAAAGGGAGATTGACTTCTTTATTGACATGTAACTTCCCATGCATGAGCACCACAACTTTTGAGCCAGTATCTGGAATCTTTTGAAAGAGATTACTTGTATTGTGAAACAAAACAAACAAACAATATTTAATATAACCAGGCATTAACATGGAGATAAACCACCTCAACATAATTACTGAGTATTCCTGTTTTTGGTCTTAAAGTTCCACTGTGCTAAGGTATGAATTCCATGGAAGAAATGTGAGTGAGCAATAGCTGCTTTTTTCTTTGGACAAATGTGATATACCCCCCCCCCAACAGCTCTGCTTCCCTTCTTCCTTTTCAATGGTCATCTATCCTTGCCATGTAGGAATGTAAGCATTGTCTAAGTTCCTTATGTTTTTTCAGTGTGAGGTGGATCACAGCAGTGATGTGTTCCAGTTTGTACAGATCAGCAATCCATCCCTCACTCAATAAGAACTGGTGGACCTAGCCAGTCTGCTGATGACCTGAGGCTGGGAGTGACCTTGGGAGTCAGAGGTCAGTAAGGGGAGGAGGATTGAGTGTCCCATGGACTACTCTCCTTCTCTGTGGAGGAAGGGGATCCATGGTTGGTATTAGCCTGGCCCCTAGCAGAAGGCTGGGGGTTGACACACTGGCACTGCACAATGGGGGTGTAGGCAGGGGTGCATGGGAGCATGTGCAGCACCACCATTGGCATCATTGCATGCCACGTCCTCCACACCAGGGAGAAAATTGAAATGGGTCAGGTGTAGCGCAGATGACACTGGCCATCATGTGGCTCCATCCTGGCATTTAGGGCTCTCTCTCCCACAGCAGATCCATTCTTTGGCAGGTGTTCACCTGCCGTCAGAGCCCCTCTATAGGGGGGCCAGCCATAGGGGTCCCTTGGACCAGGATCCCACTCTGGATCCATGATTCCGACAATGTGGCATCCCCTTTTAGACCATGCCTTGGGGGTAAGCCATGGAGGATGTCTGGGAGAGGAGGTAAGCACCTGGATGCTGGTAGTGGGTTAGGGAGGCTGGTGGAGGGCTTGGCTGCACCATGTTGGGGTGTAAAACAAACAAAAAAAGAACAAGTTGACCAATCTTTAGCCACTTGACCATCATTGTTTCATGGCTACCATGCAGAGAGCCCTAAACCACCCCTGTTTGTCCCTATTTTGCAGTCCTGGGACCAGTATGCCAGAACCAGGTATGTGAGGAAAAATTAATTGTGCCAGCCCCCCCCCAATCTGAAGGAGTGCTAGAGATATCTATGCCAGTACAGTTGGATAGCTTGGCAGTCCCAGAAAAGATGGAAAAGTGTCCTCCTCCTGACCACAGCTCCTCCAGCACTGATTCGAGTTACCTGCCCCAAAATGTTGTGTTATTTTTGGGGCATAGAAAAATCAGATTAACCATTTGCATCCAAATTCATGCCACTCATAGGATGCCATGATTCTCCATCCCAGATCTAAAATGGTGTTCTACTCTTTGTTTATAATGGGAAGCTGTGACCCTGTCTCTGATTGGGCTCTAACTCTCAACAGCTCTGAGGAATCCCCATCTTGCAGGGTTTTGTAAGCTCTTGAAATGGTACCTCTCCATCCCTTCAGCATAACTGCCCAATAAAAAAATCCTCCAATGAGGTGAGGTCTCTATCTACTTTCTGCATCAAACTTTTTGAAGTAAGGTAGTGTCTAATTTGCAGGTGCCTAAAGAAGTCCGGCTGGAGGAGACCATACTACTGCTGGACTTCTGAGAATCAGACATAAGTGCCTCTCTGGACAGTATGTTTATATCTTGCAAGGGATGTTCTGTTCTTCCTGTGAAAGGTTAGATCCAGCTTAGTGGGAGAAAGTGTTGATCTCCTATTATAGTATTATTGTTAGAGTGCCAGTTTCATTTGGGGAGCCATTCAAACATTTAGTCCATAACAGCATGTGGGCAGTCTGTTTATTCTGGTGGTTAGTAATTCCAGAGGTGTTAATGGGATATGAGGGAGGGCAAATAAAGAAGCTGAAAGGTGCTGTACTGCCTCAGTCTCCAGCCAGCCTGTGTCCTCATGTTATTTTGTCCAAGTTACCATGGGGGCTATCTGAGCAGCCTGGTAATACAATCTCAATGAACACACAGCTGGAGCACTTTAGGTGGTGCTAGCTGCCAAAACCAAGCAAATGCACAAGAGGACAAAGGAGCAGCACACAGTGGAGCAAAGGAAAACAATAACATGGAATCAAATGGGTTTAGCTGCAGAAGAGATGGTTTAATAACCATACAAGCAACAAGAGAGCTGAAGGCTACCCCAGTGCTTTTGCCTCTACCACATGAGACTTCCTCAGAGGGCAGTGCTGGAGTCACTTTTGCAGCTAAACTTACTTAATTCTGTTTTTTTTTTATTTTCCTTTGCTCCATTGTATGCTGTTTCATCTCTGATACAATAATACAATATCAAGTCTGGCATCAGAAGGCCCTCATCTCCCACTGGTGACTATGGAGCCTGTGACTGATTCTGTGGTGATCCATGGACCAAACTAAGGACATCAGCAGCTTTTGTGAGTGACACCAGAACTCCACTGGAATACTAGGCACCCACTTTCAAAAGTGCACCTGGAAAGGATGCAAGTGCTTGCTCCGTGCATCTGAGATGCGCTGTTGCAAATATTGCAATATTCAGAAGATGCGCGGTGAGATGCACCAGTGCATCTCAGGCTGAATATACCAAAGATGCATCATAGTGCTTTCTGAAATGCACCAGAGCACCTAGAAATGTGCCTGAGCATCTGGGCAGGACTTAATATAGGAAAAGGAGCAACCTGGCATGTGGCAGTGGAGTAACAGGGAAGGACGTGAAATGGGAAATGAGTGCGGTAGAAGAGCCGAAACAGGGAGGGAAGCATCCCAAGGCAAAAGGGGTGGAGAAAGGAACTGCCAAAGTGAACAATGGACACAGACTCAGCCCCGATGGGCACAGTACAAGTCACCACACATACGCCACCAACTCCGGGTACAAAGAGGCACAATTGGCATCGCACACAGGAAGGCAGGGATGAAGCACCCCAGCACCAGAAGCCCAATGGACAGTGTGACCCAGCCATGCACCATGCCAACAGTGCAGAGGAACCAAGCAGGGTGGTCATGGTAGCCACAACACAGGTACAGTGGTCCAGAGGCAGAATGATACACAGGCTGGTGACTGTAGGCTGCACTGGTGGCACATACCTACAGGTACACAGCACTGCAGACAGCACAGCACAGCAGCAGGGGGACCAGTAAAATAGCAGAGATGTGCACAGCACCAGGACAGGGGCAACGTGCAAGTGACAACATGAGCAGCACTGATGGACACCCCAGAGGTGGCCCAGGGGACAGGATGACAAACACATTGGGGATAAAACAAGGTAGACAGGGCGTACAGTTTTGCCAAGGCATAGACACAAATGAGCATTGGTAAGCAAGGGGTATTGCGCTAACCATGCAACACAACAGGTGAATATAACAACAGTTCAGTGAAGACCACACAGTCTGTTAGCAGCAAAAATATTTAATAACAACCAACAAGAATAACAATAAAACAACAACAATAAAACCAGCAGTCAGTAAAACACTATTTATAGTAAAACGGGTGTAGAAGAGGGTGGAAGGGGGAACAGGGAATTCAGAGGTAGAACTATGTACAAAGAGGAATGTGGGTGTAGGTATGGGCTAAATGGGGCCATTTACAAAAAGATCAGTCCACAATGCCAGAGGCCTAGTGCCTCTGGTGATGGGCTGCCTGGCCCTCTCCTTGCTGGCGCATGGTACCCTGCCATCAGTAAATTGCCAGGAGGATCTGCTTTGTTGACACCAACTGGCCACCCACCAGTATCCTTGCTCTCTGATGTGGAGCAGCAGATGGACGACCTATGGTGGGGAAACAGAGAACACGTACTCAGTGCCACAGCCTACACAGGCACAGTCCCCTCCCTAATGGGCTGGACGTGCTTGCCTGATGATGGCTGGCCCCATTTAGAGGGCTGTAAACCCACCATGCACAGCACACACTGACAACATGTCTGGAAACAGTGCCACACATTGAATGGGGAGTGGCACAGTGATCAGGTAGAGGATGTCACCAAGGGACATGTGGCCATGTCCCTCACAGCATGGGAACCTGCTACCCGTATGCACCAATCATGCAGGCCCAGTGGTGACCCCATGTGAGCACCAGTGGGCACCCACAGCCAGGACTGGACATGGCAACTGAGGACAAACACAAAGGTGCCATGGGCACAGCAGGACTACCACATGCTGCCAACACAATGATCCATGTGTGTGTGACTGCCACCACATGGACATGCACAAGAAGCAGGCAATGGCCCACTGTGGGCAATGCAACTCCTCCAACTCCCATACACACAGAGAGGCAGCACATGCAGGGCACTTACCTGCCAAATAGTGTGGGCCACGTGCTGGTGTGGCCCCTCCAGTGACTCCGGACCACCTCTCAGCCACTGCCCTGGCCTGCTGATGCTCCTCCCAACCTGCAAGGGAAACACAATGGAATAGCAATGTGAGCAGTATAATGGAACATAAACCCCCCCAAACAGTGACATGATGCAGCAGGGTGCAGCATGGCATGTGCCTTGCTGAGGGGCAACAGACAATGTGGAGGCACAGTGCCATGGCAACAGCACAGTAGACCACAAGTCCACATAGGGAAACCCATGGCATGCATGGCAGCAATAACCCAGCCCTGCAACCAGGGCCATGGTGACCATGAGGGCAGCCACACAAACACCTACCACACACCCACAAACCCCCAAGAGCAGGTGAAGAAATGAAGAAAGCACACATAGAGCACATACTTGCCAGGGCGTGGCACCACCCCCATGCAGGTCTGGTCATGCAGCATCTGGAGTCTCTATGGATCACGTCACCTGAGGCCCCCATACCAATGGCAACACTGTTCCCCAGTTCTGGGGATGCCAGTCTGGTGCTCCAGCTGGGTTGCCACAGGGGCCCACACCTGGGCCCGTGACTCCTGCAGCTCCTCCTCACCAAACAATTGCCCCTCCGGGGGGCAACAAGTGCTACCTGGTTGGCCACCTCCACCTCGCTCAAGTTTAGTGCCCTGCACCTGCCCTCAGTCACACATGCCTTCTCCACAGTGTTCAGGCAGCAGAATATTATATTGGTTACTGTGGCAGTCTGCACAATGTGTGGCTTGGCCATGCCTGTTGCGCGATAGACCTGCTATGCATTCTGCCACACAACTCACACATGCACTATAAGGATACACCATTGACACCAATTGCACAGCACTGCGCATGCACAGTAGTGAAAGGCCGGGTGGGGAGAATAAGGTCACGGCCCAGTCACCCATGCCCACATATCTGCGTGCAAGTGCCTTCTTGTTGAGGGTGGACAATGCCACACTTGCAGCTAACCACATGGTGCATGTCCACAGACATGCACCATAGAGGACAATGGTGCAGCACAGGGAGATGCGCAATACACAGCAAGTAACGTCGGACATGCTCTTCCTTGCATGTCAACTATGGTATGGCGTATTATGCATGCATGGGAAATGCGCCATGCTGAGAAGCTCAGTGCATTGCAGATGTGCCTCGCAAAAAGTAAGATGGATCTGGAGCAAATTTGCAATATTCAGCCAGGATATGCTAATCGTCTAATTATCCAATCCAGGCTTAAGTCAACCGATTAGCATCTCATTACAGGATGATCCATACCTAACTTGCATGAAATGGACCATGAAAGCACCACCCCACACCACAGTTAACTGACAGGAACTGCATCCTGGGAGGTAGGTTTGTTTACATTCCCTTTGTTACAGACTCTTTTGCTCTGCATTTTGTGGGACTGTGGTCAACTACAGATCATGCTGGACATGTGCTATGCTTGTCCCATCTCTGTCCACAGGCAACAGGATGACCGATGCTGAGGAAGAGCAGCAGAAGAGTTGGAGGCCTAATTTCAGACATGATGAGCAGCGTGGCCTAGTGGAGACCTACTTCCAAAGGGAGGCGCTACTCACCGGCAAGACAGGCACCCGGCAGGAGAGGTCAAATGGCTAGGAGGAGGTGGCTGTGTATGTCGATGCCCTTGGAAAGTACAACCGCACTCCCCAGGAGTGCATGAAGCTGATGACCAGTGGCAAGTGGCAGGCCAGGGAGAAACTGGCCACCATACAGTCCTCCCTGAGGCAGACTGGGGGGAACCCCTCCACTGCACCAACCCTCACATCGGTGAGGAGTTGATTATTGCCATCATGAGCAGGGCATCTGTGGACGGTGTCCCTGAGGGGTTCCAGACTGGCACCAGCACATCGCAGCACTGTTAGTATGCATGTGTCACCCCCTGTTGGGGGGCGGTGTGTGCCATCAACAGGTGTGCCTGGTATGCCATACAGGGGCCAGAACCATGTCCAGAGTGCACCATGCAGGGCTGTTGGCAGTGCACAGCCATGTCGTGGGCCCACATGCTGCCCTGTGTGCCGTTGTGCATGACCAGTGGCATGCCGTAGGACTCAGGGTTGGGTGGTCAAACAACACAGGCCACAAGTAGCTATGTATGCCCATGGGGGCATCCATGTCATATGTGGTGCCACCCAGCGGTCCACAGTGTGCCCCTGCACGATCCGGCTACAGTAGTAAGGTGGTCCACAGTAGGGTGGCAGTGTCTGTGGCAGGGCCAGGAGAGGCATTGGCCTGGCCACAGCCAGTCCATTGTTGCCCTGTGCCACACACAGCCATAAGTGCACACCCTAGCACACATGCATGTCTCACACTGCCAGTGCGTTTTCACTGCACAGGCCACAATGGAAGTCCCAGGCCTGTGTGGCGGCACAGGCACACCTGTGGTTCACATGTACACACTCCCATGTCTAGCTGTCTACCTGCGTTACAGCCATGTGTCACTTACCATACTTTTATTTCTGCCTTTCAGCTCCATCACACCTCGGGGGGCTTCACCATTTGGTGCCCATCCCATGGCACTGGCAGAGGATGAGGTCATGCCTTTGACGTCCTCTGGAACAGTGGCCAGTGCTGAAGATCGTGGTTCAACACACATACTGTTGAACCTACTGGGGTTGGCTGATGATGACCCCTTGTCTAGTCTTCTGTTGGAGGACAACATCAGCTTGCTTGCACCGGCCATGGAGGATGATGATGGTGATGGTGATGGTGATGATGCCACACAGATGTGGGACACACAGGTGACACCTACCCTTTCACTGGCTCAGTACACACACATGGACAACAATAGGCAGTGCGGGTTGTCCTGTGCCAACATACATGCTTCCCCAGTATGCCCCCCCACTGCCAGCCGCTGCAGCACCTGGGGGTGACTGGGGATGCAGCGTTGCTGTGGGGTCTGGGACTGACTGCACTGTCCAGCAGTGTACTGCAGTGCTGCAATGGCCAGCAGGGGACCATGTCCAGCCTGCCCCAGGGCCCGCTGTGCATGCCCCTGCACAGTCCCTGCCTGAACAGCAGTCTCCTGTGTGGCATTCTTGAATGATGGACATGGCACAGCAGGCCAGGACCCCACCACCCATCAGCCCCCCACTTATCAGCCCCAACCCCCAATGCATCACCTACATGGTTGTGTGCACTCTGCAACTGCTGTGCAGTGTCTGCCTACTTGTGTGTGTGTATGTCCTACCACCACCCCCACCCTTTGTGAGTGTGTCTGTGCATGTGCTTATGTGTGCGTGTGCATATGCATGTGCATGTGTGTGAGTTTGTGTGTGTGTGTGTGTGTGTGTGTGTGTGACTGACTGCCCAGTTGGTTCTTCCTGGGTTACTCACCTCAGGTTGCCAATGTGCTCCTCCACAATGGAGTCCTTATGCCACCATGCCCTTTGCAGCCAATCGTGGTCCCTCCTCATCAGGGTTGGCTGCCCTACCCCACCCTGGGGTTCATCCTCATCTGTACTGTCACCCTCTTGTGCCTGGACAAGTATTCCATGGTCTATGACCATATTGTGTTGCATGCAATAGGCCAGGAACATGCCACAGGCCTTTTAAGGGCTGTTTTGTAGGGCACCACCGGACCTGTCAAGGCATCTGAATTGCATTTTCAGCATGCCAAACACATGTTCAATGATGTTTCATGTTGCGGTGTGCCTCATTGTAGCATTTCTCAGCCTCACTACTGGGTCATCATATGGGGGTGAGCAGCCATGGCAGAAGGGGGTACGCACTGTCATCTGGGGGAACAGAGACATGTGTAGTTCCACTCAGGTGTGCGCATTCATTAGATGTATTAACTTGCACCACAACCTCTTATGTCAGGTACTGGATAGCATCTATATTACAGATCATAACCCCTCCAGCGTCCGTCAGGTTGTTGCATCTGACTCATCCAAGCTGTGATCCTCTCTTCTGGACCCATGAGCAGCCTCAAACTCCCACCATATCAGCTCAGTCCTCTTCCCAGCCTCCACCGGGTCTGTAAACTGAAAATTGCAGCCTCCGTAAAACATTCTCAGCCACGCCGGCATCAACAAAGAATGCACCATTCTCAGGTCTCTCAACTGAGCATGGACCCCATTGAACTGTTTGCCCTGGTGGCATATGACAAGTCGGGAAAAACATGGGCTGTATGGCCATCACAATTTAAATGATCCATTGTGTGAGCTGCCTGTAGTAAGCAATATTGGGTCAACACACCATCCGTGACCTGAGTATAGTACGGGGTAAGTCCTTCTGTGCTTTAGCAGGTCATGGGGAAATTCTATAGGCTCAGAGGAAGTGCGATACCTAGTCCTGATCAAGGTGTAGAGCCTCAGGAAGTCAAGCTTTTAGAAAAGTAAGAGGGTCAGGGTCATCTTTGTCCTCTGGTAGTCCCACAATCCAAAGACTAGAGGCAGGTTTTCTAGTGCCTCCAATTGGTACCGAAACTGAGAGTTTTCCTGAGTTAATTTCATGATTGCTGAGAGGTCTTTAATCGCTTGAGTCTCTGCAGAAGTAGTAGTTTTAGCTGCCACCTCTGTTTTCACATCTTGTTCAGCTATGCGCTACAGGATGGCTTCAACTTTTGTGTCAATGGCCTGCATCAATACTTGAAGCACTTTAAATAGGGGATCTGAAGCTGTACTCATAGTCACTGTTAGGGCCTGTTGCTCTGTCAATGGTGGAAGTTTTGATCCACACAGTCCCCCTTTGTTAGTGTGACCCATTGCTTCAAAATACAGCCCTGGATTCCTCAGATGCTTCTCTGGCTGATGGTGTTGAAGTTAAAATCAAAATTCTAACTTTTAAAAGCTATTTTTAAACTTTAACTTCAATAATGTGAGGAGCAGTGAAAAAATGTTTCCACTTTGTAGGTGTGCTCTATAGCCACCCCAGTCCACCTCCTTTTATGCCTATCTTTGTGGGGAGGGTGCATCATTCAAGATGTGCCACACGAGCACCACCAAATTAGGCTGAATATAGAGATGTGCAGCACATTCATGGGAATGCCCCCTCCAGATGTGCCACATACATTATAGTTGTGTTGTGGCTCATCCGGATTTGTGCAACGCATCTCTGCTCTTTCAATGTTGCACTGTGGTGCATTTTTTGAGATGAGCCGGTGCATCTCCTTTGAAAATGTCCCCCCAAATCAGTAGTGCTTGGAAGAAAATATAAAACCTGGGGAGTACAGTCATCTTTACAGTGGCACTTCATCCACCCAGGCTCAAGGGAAGGTTGTTTCACAAGGCAACATCAGCACAGACTTCCTGTAATAGTTTTTTTTTTTTTTTTTACCAATTATTTTACCAGGTGAGACACACTAAGCTGAAAGCTTGTTTGCAGGTGCAACCTGGGAGCATGAGGAAGTTAAGTGACTTGCTCAGGGTCACACAGCATGCAAGTGGGGGCTGTGGGATTCAAACCCAGGTCTCCAGATTTGCAGCTCAGAGCCTTAAACCTCTGCACCATACTGCCTCCTCTAATTAAGAAAGATCTGTGAAGCTAAGTTCAGGAAGAGACACACCCTTAAATATCCAACTACATTATCTGTGGCCAATTTAAAGAGGCATGAGGTCTTAAACACTGTGGAGCAGGTCCCCTAGGTGTATTGCCTCTGATTTGTCAAAATAAAATGTTATAGCCCAAAGCCACTTTGTATTTATCAAGCTCTGCTATCAGAGCTGGCAAAGATGCTTCTGGGGAGGATAAAAAGAAAAGACAATGATCCATGTATAAAGAGAGCTTACTGCCGGCCTGGTGGCACTGAGGGTTGAGGCGCTGGATGCCACACCTCATGCTACGCTGGTGAACTGGGTTCAGGAATGGACTCAGGTTTGTCGGGGCCCAGTGGGGGGACAGAGGACTGAGCATCCCAACGGATGCTCTCCTCCACCAAGGGTGGGTTACATGGGGTGTCTTGTGTACCTGACGTTACTAGGGGCTGGTGGAAGCATCGGCTCACAGGGGCAATGGCAGATCTCTACAAGCTGGGGAGGGAGGATACTCTGGCTGCTTGACAACTGCATGTGTCAACACGTCATCTGCCTGGACTTTGGTCCTTTACACCAGCATCCTCAGGGGTAAGGGGGGACCAGGAGAAAAATCAAAGGCAAAAAATCTCCTGGCCCCAAGCAGAATGACACCAGGTTTACGCTACGTAAACGGTCTGGCCAAAAAGACCAGTGGATAAAGAAATCTACTGGGCAGGGATCAAGAGGAAGGAAGTAAAAAAAAAAAAGAGAGAGCTTACAATCCCTCTGCCATCTGAATTCCAGTAATATTCAAGTTCATGTACAATGCCATCACCAGTAACTCTATACAGAGCATAAATAGAAAGAGGAACAAGGGGCCACCCTGTCTCATCCCTCCTGTAAGGAAGAAGCAGTCCAATTGTATGCCACTGACCTTTACTGTGGCCTGTAGGGCGGTGCATAGGACTTGTTTACTAGTTCACAGTTAGGGTCTATTCCCATCATTTGTGAAATCCTGCTCAAGTTATAATAATTTGTGTCAATTATACCTCCTGGTATACAGAGAACTATGACTGGGATGTCAACATACCAGGGTACACAATCTACAGGAGTGACAGGGAGGGTAAAAGAGGAGGTGGAGGAGCTCTATACATAAGGGAAGGGATCAACGCAACAAAACTAAAAAGTAAAGAGGGAGGAAAGGAGGCACTGTGGGTCACCCTGGGGACAGAAAATGGCACACAATCTGCACAGGGGTTGTATACAGACCCCCATCTCAGGGGGAGGAAATAGACAAGGAAATTATAGAAGGCATCCTTAGAATGGCAGAAAAAGGGAAGATATTGTTGATGGGGGACCTGAATATGGCAGATGTTAACTGGAGCTCCTTTGCTGCAGTCACGTCCAAAAGCAGAGTCATTCTTGATGCCCTACAGGGGGCATGCCTCAGACAGCTAGCATTAGATCCCACTCAGGAGGGAGCAATCTTAGACCTGGTAGTCTCAGATGGGGACAGAGAGAGAATCTCATATTTAGAAGTGGGTAGCCATCTGGGAACAAGCGACCACCAAAGAGTGTGGTTCATGATAAACACAGCCGAAGAGTCAAGCCATACAAAAGCAAGGGTATTAGACTTTAGGAGGGTTGACTTTGGCAAAAATGGGAGAGTACCTCAGAAAAACACTAACAAATGAGTAAGAAGCAGGGGTGAAGGAACAATGGGGAAAAATCAAAACTGTCATCACAGAGGCAACAAGCCTTTGTGTGAAGCAAATAACAAAACCAAATGAAGGAAAAAACCACTATGGTTCTCAAAAGAGGTGGAGGGGAAGGCTAGGGAGAAAAAGATAGCATTCAGGAAGTTTAAGGAAACACAGAAGAAGCAGGACAGAGAACTGTACTAGTTAAAGCAGAAGGAAGTCGGGAAGGCAGTCAGAATACCAAAAGCCCAAACAGAGGAAAAGATAGCCATCTCAGTTAATAAGTGGGATAACACCTTTTATATGTACATTAGGGTGCAAAGGAAGACCAAGGGAGGGAGAGTGAGGCTTAATAAAGGGATGGGGGTGTGGGAAGAGGATGACAGTGAAAAAGCAAGGATGCTGAAAGAATACTTCTGCTCAGTATTCACAAAAGGAGGGGGCGGTACTTAAACCAAACAATAGAAGCACTCTGGATGGGGGGGGGTCAATACCAGTCCATTCACAGTAGAAAGGGTCCTGAAAGAACCCCTAAAACTCAAGGTGGACAATGCAATGTAGCCTGATGGAATTCACCCCAGAATTCTAAAAGAACTAAGGGGAGAACTAGTAATACTACTGACTACCCTTTTTAACAAATCATGGGAGGATGGCATGGTACCTGAGTACTGGAGGAGGGTGGATGTGATTCCCATTCACAAAAGTGGAAGCAAGGCAGAGGCAGGAAACTATAGACCTGTTAGTTTGACCTCAGTGGTAGAGAAAATGATGGAATCACTTCTGAAAGAATTGTTGAGTACCTAAAGGCCAGTGGAGCACAGGACCTAAGGCAGCATGGATTCACAGTGTGAAGGTCATGTCAGATGAATCTATTAGATTTCTTTGACTGGGTGACCAAAGTAGTAGGCAAGGGAGGGGCTGTGGATGTGGCCTACCTAGACTTTAACAAGGAATTTGACACAGTCTCACACAAAAGATTAATAAACAAGTTAGCTAGCCTAGGAGTGGGTCCATAGGGAGAACTGGGTGGACAACAGGATGCAAAGGGTGATAGTAAACAAAGTCCACTCCAAAGAAAGGGGGATTGTTAGCCGGGTACCACAGGGTTCAGTACTGGGACTGGTCCTCTTTAATGTCTTTATAGGTGATATTGTGGAGAGACTGGAAGGAAAAGTATGCCTCTTTGCAGATGACACGAAGATCTGCAACAGGGTTGATACACAAGGGGGTGTGGAAAGGATAAGAAGGGACTTGGCAAGGTTGGAGGAATGGTCAAAAGTATGGCAGCTTAGATCCAATGCAAAGGACTGCAAAGTAATGCACCTGGCAAACAAAAACCCAGGGGAAGAGTACACAATGGGGTGGGTACTAACAACAACAAAACTGGAAAGGGATCGGGGGCTAGTCCTATCAGATGACCTAAAGGCAAGCAAGCAATGTAAGAAGGCAGAAAGGAGGGCTGGGGGATACTAGGATTCATAAGGAGAGGCATCACCAGTAGAAAACAGGAAGTTGTTATCCCTTTGTAGAAACAGTTGGTTAGACCCCATCTGGAGTACTGCATGCAGTTCTGAAGACCCCATCTCTGCAACGACATAGGCAGGATGGAGGCAGTCCAGAGGAGGGCAACTAAAATGGTGCAGGGTCTGCATCAGAAGCCATATGAAGAGAGACTAAAGGAGCTTAATATGTATACCCTCGAGGAAAGGAGGTGGGAGAGTGGGGACATGATAGAAACTTTCAAGTACCTCTAGGGAATCAACAAAGTCCACGAGGGTAGCATTTTTCAGAAAGTGAAGTGCAAGAATAAGGGGGCACAATCTGAAGATAGATGGGATGGCTCAGGGCAGCGTGAGGAAATATGTTTTCACAGAGAGGGTGGTGAACACATGGAATGGCCTTCCGGGGGGGGGGTTGTGGTGTCAAAAACAGTGGGGGAATTCAAGAATGCATGGGACAGACATAAAGCAATTCTAGAGGGGGCTAGGAGGAAGTAAGATGTTGGTTAACTAGGATCTGCAACTTATCCAACAGGTAGGAAAATGGGCAGACTAGGTGGGTCAAGCGGTCCTTATCTACTGTCAAAGTCTGTGTTTCTGTGTTTCTCCTTTTTGACCCAGACCATTTGCAGCACTTCTGATTTTGCTCTGTGCTCTTGACCCCCTATTGTCCAACTGTTACTGGCACTTCTATTTCCAAAGACAAGTGCCTTTGATTTGTCAATACTGATATTCAAATTAAGTTTATTGAGTTCAGAAGTTAAAACATTCTTGGACTTCTGTAACCCTATTGAGGGTGATGACAGAAATATGGTGTCATTTGCATAGATGAGTACTGCTAACAGGGTATTATCAATGGCTGGATGGGCATAAAACATTTATTTAGAACTGTTTGCTATAGAGTTGACATAGGCATTAATCACAAAAGAGGTGTGAAGACAGTCTTGCTTGACCATTTGCTCAAGTCTAATTGATTTTGATAGCTGACCACCACGATTACACCTAATACTTGATGAGTTATTGCAGTATAATACTTTAATTAGAGTTATCTTTTTGTCTGCAGAAGTGAAGTGGAATATTTATCATAAAAATGTCATGATTTACAGAGCTGATGGCACTCTACATCTACAAAGGATGCATAGAGTTTAAGGCCTCTGGCTGTATATTTATTACTTAAGAACTCAAAACAAAAAATGTGATCAATTGTAGAAAGTGCTTTGTGAAAACCAACCTATAAGTCTGAAAATATTGTTTAGGCTTGCAGCTGTGTGTTGCAAGTCTAGAAATAGTGTATAGGCTTGGAGCCGCATGTCAAGGTCAGGTCACAATTCCACCCCCCCAATTCTGGTGCCACTTGTTATGCACACCCAGATGGTTCTTGTGTGATAGCTGCTGTCCCACTACCAAAACCATTGGCTTTTACCACTACACTCAATATTATCATATGACCTTCTCTTAATGGAGAACACAACTAAAGGTGTGGGCAGATAGGGGACAAGGGGAAAGAGTTGCCCTCCAAACTTTTAGGTTCTGAAGGAGAAAATACCAAAAGATAGGCAGTTCCAGGGCCAGAGGTCACCTTATTCCGCACTACAACACCGTGCCTGAGTTTTCCACCCTACGCACCCAGAACAAGGACTCCCATTAAATAACAGGCTTTCCTCCCTCCCCTGCAGTAAATAAATCCAGCCTGACAAACAAGCCATATGCATGGCATTAAGACAAATAACAAGAATAGACAACCACGTTTAAATCTAAAGTAGAAAACAGCAATGTCTCAGTTTGGCATACCCTACCTGCCCTAGTCTGGGTATGTTGTGTCCTGCCTAAATGCCAGCAATGTTGCTTAGCGAGTAGTGTATCTTGGTATCACCACTTAAGGGATCAGGACCCACATGTCGATCCCCAGAGGTTTGGCTGCTCTCAACAGATGAGATGTGGGAGACTTTTTTGCTTGACTTGAGGTATGGCTAGTGGGGCACTGCTGTTTGCCTCTTTTTCTGGTCATTGTGAGTTTCAACCATGATGTTGCTTTTGACATAATCTGGAGAGCTTGATCTGCAGCAGCAAAAAAGTTCTATAGGTATTCTTAGATGTCCTGTGAAGAGGGCGAATGAATAACGGCGAACCATCACAATGGCAAAGGAACCACGGCGCCAACACTTTTGCATGACCATGGTTCTGCCCACATGTCCAAGTTGTGCCCCCCTGAAGTAGGAATCTAAATTAATGGAGGTATGGGGGGGGGCATAGATCCCTTCAAGAAAACACTTTCCAAAAAGTGTTTGCGCTGTTGGTTCGGTGCCGTTGTGATGGTTCGACATTATTCGTTCGCCCTGCTGACATGGAACTGTATTCCTAAATTTTTTAACAGAGATTTAGCTTCAGCAAGAGTGTAGAAAATGATGGGGCCCTCCTTTGTATGAATTTTAAACTACGCCAGCATAATGATATCCTTGGCAACCAAGTCCTTAAAAAAATCAAGAATAGGGTGCAGCATTCAAGGACCGTGTGAGTTATAAAATCATGCTCAAAGTATAATCACTTGCCCCCAAACACCACTTCTTTTTTTTGGGATAGGTAATTTGCAGCACTTTAGATTTGTTCTATAGTCTAGGAATTTTAAGGCAATAGAATGAAGGTGGGAGTAAGGACCTATGGGCTTCAGGCCCAGTTCTCTGAGTCCACACAATGTTCAGGGGCTTACCCACCAGCTATAAAAAAGCTCCCTGATGAGTGACTGTACAAACAGTTCAATGGCTCCCTGTTCCATGTTTTCAGGAAGATCATAGATGCAGAGATTGTCATGCTGGGAGCAAAGCTAAATCATTAATCTTCTCCATGATCCCTTAATGCCAGCTGGACAGATTTCATAAGGAAGTTCCCTGCTGATTGATCACAGAGGAGGCCTTTGTCAGGCCTTTCTTGGGACTGAATGTGTGCTGAGTCACTTCCTGGAGTTCTTTTTGCTTTCCCCCAGCTCCCTTCTGCAGGCTCTCCATTGTAGGGCCAATTTTTGAAGCTCATAAATTTTTATTCGGCTTTGCTTTTTCTCTTACAGGCTGAAATTTGTCATTGCTTTATTAGGACTGGAAAAGATGAATTCATCCAGGGGGTTGTAACTGAAGCAATTCCCAGCCACATGGATTGGAGGTGGAACCAGAAGTTCCACAGCTTTCTGTTGTAATTGTCTGTGTTGTTGACCACTGATTGTGACTACTAGTCACTATAGCTGTGAGCCGATTTTTTATATAGAACTATTATATGACAAATGTTTATTTGGCTGTACCAGCCAACAGTCACTTATTCATGTAGGGCTGTAAATCCAAAGTCTGTTGCACATATCAGTGTTAGTCAATGCCAATTTGTTTTTTAAGAGTACTAAATATTAAAAAAATTATTGGGGGGCTGTACCTGACAACAATCAATCATTCAGCCAATTATTTGTGTTGAACTTTGAATCCAGAGTCATGTTGTGTACTTCAGTGGTTAGGCAGTAGTACTTTTTTAAATAATAAATATTTTAGAAATAAATATTTGTGGGCTGTGCCAGACAACAGTGCATTATTGAAGTAAGGCAATGAAAAAACTGATACCAATATGGTGGTGAAACCCAGTCCATCTAAGATGTAAAAAATCTCAAAAAGTAGCCACAAGCCATACAAGCAGAAAAAATAGTCTAGCAGCCACAACCCCCACAGAAAACTATTGCTGCCATCAAAATCATTTGTGTGGGATTATTTTAATATTGAGTCATTAGCTGAAGTTGTTCTCATTTTGTAAATTAAAAATATTATATTTACAACACACATTATTTAACACTAAATCGTTGCAAGCTACTTTGTTCACATTGTCACAATTAATTCATGTTTTCTTGTTTTCTGTGCTGATTCTGAGTGCTGTGACAAAAACTGTCCTGCACCACAGCTGAGGCTGTAGGAGCTCCCATTTATTTTAAATGACAAAATATAATATCAACAATAATTATAAATAATAGTTGATAACAATCAACCAATTGTGAAAACACTGAATTTAAGGAGCTGGTGACATGTTCAGGTGAACTTTAACAAATCCTAATATTTAGACACAGTCCAGCTTGTATTTCCCATTAGTGCTGTATTCCTCCTCCACATTATTTATTACTGAGGTCATTTGTGCGAAAACAGGATCTTTGCTCCTGAAGAGTTTGTCCATTCCTGTTGCTTTCTCCCTACCTGAAGTTATAGAGCACTGCTTGCGACATCACAGTTACCCCCATAGCAACAGATTGTGATGTCACAACAGAGGATTATGACTTGAAGTAGGGAGTAAGCTATAGAGGCAGATGGACTGTAATGGAACTCTGTGGAATAAAGATCATATATTCATGCATATTTCCTTAATAATCCAGATTTAATAAACGTTATTGCGTTTTTAGTTTTGTCTTTACATGCACATTTTGTAACAACTCAATCTTGTACAGAAAACTTGATGAACAACAGTAGTACATAACAGATCTTGTACTCCCTTATACTCCTATGATGATTAAGGATGTGGATTACTAAAGATAAATCACTTATATAGTATTTCCATCTGACATTGAGACCCAGAGTTAGGTAACAGGAGTGATATTGAGAGTAGTTAATGATACTATTTAAAACAAAGAAGAGTATTCATAAGTACTATTATATTATCTAACACCCTCCACCCCCACCTCCCTCCCAGGTCGCCACTAGAATAAAAAGAATAGGAGAGGAAAAAAAAAAAGGAAAAGACCAACCACGCTGGGGGTAGTACATGTTGGGGGGACAAAAGGGATGAGCACTAATCAATAACATCTACAGAGCTCAGTCTGACACAGTAATGCAAACCGAATTAAGATCCAGAATAGCCCTAGATAGATAATAATGTGTGCAAAGGAGCCCATATCTTCTGATATTTATTGCTATGTTTAGAGATATTCGCAAGGAGCTGTTCTGCTTTTAGGACAAAAATAATTTCTTTATGCCACTCTGTGTATGTAGGAGTTTGTTGATCTAGCCGGTGGCATAGTATAATTTTCTCAGCACAACGGGATATTAGGGCATATGATTCCTTTGGGGTCCTATTAAGCCTCTCCCAAATCCCCCAGGATACAGATTTCTGGTTGAAAAGTGTTCTGTAAACCCAAGAGGAGATAGAGTCTTGATCAAATACCTTCCCAAAAGAGAATTACCTTGGCACATTCCCAAAGAAAATGAAGTAGTGTACCTCTCTGAGCCCCACACCTGGTACACACTTCTGACTGGAGATTCCCCTTTTTATTGAGTTTTATGGGGGGGGGGGGAGGTAGTATAAGTCATGTAATATATGGAATTGAAGTAATCTATAGCAGTCCCACCTAACATCTTTATACAATCTGTTCCAGATTTGTGGCCATTGGTGGGGGGCCATGGAAGTTTGGGGAACAGCCTTATCCCATGCATAACTAGGGGGGCTGTCAAGCTCCATAAGTCGCACTTGCAGTTCCTTATAGTAAAAGGAAACATAATGGGAAGTAGGTCTCCTGGAGAGTGAACCAAGAATGGGGCCAATCATATACTGGTCCCAGAGGCCGCTACCAAGGTGCTGCATTAATGCTTGAGAGATTTGGAGAGATTTAAAACAGAAAGAGGCTGGCAGATTGTATTTTATTTTTATATCTGAAAAGGCCAGCAATTGATGGTTCTGTATTAGAGCTATTACCGTTACTCCAATTCCACCTGACCAGAAAGACGGTTTGATGACTTGACCTCCAATTTTAAAATTGGGGTTCCCGAGAATGGGTTGAGAAGAATCCTTCTCCAATGAGTACCCAAAAGTTTTATTCAATTGCATGTGAGTTTGAAGACAGGCCATAAGGGGTGAGGGTTTAAGCTGTTTGGGGACTTTATTAAGGGAGAGATAAGGTAGACTCTTTATATCTAATCCCCTTGGAGTACAAAGTGAATTTTCTATTTGCAGCCACAGTGGGGGGTCTAACACAGGTTTCAGCCACTGTGAAACTATTGAGCAATTAATCAAGAAATAGTAAAGGTAGATATAGGGAACCTGTAACCCTCCCCTTTCTTTAGACCTCTGTAATTTAGTAAGTGCCCTTCAAGGTAGCTTACTTTTCCCAAATAAATTTAGAGATGATACCATGTACCTGATTGAACCAGAATTTAGGGAGAAAGCAATTAAGCATTTTGAGGGGGTATAATAGACGGGGCAGGACGTTCATTTTAACTGTATTGATACGTCCCCAAAGGGAAATAGGGAGTAGCACCCAGTGGTTTAGATCTGTCTTGATATGTGTAATTAATTGGTCCAAATTGTATTGCTTCATTTTGGAGCAGGATTGAGATAGATATACACCCAAGTATTTTATTTTATCTCTTACCCAAGAGAGCCCAAGATGTTGGATGTCTGCTTTTGAAGTTTGATTATTTAGGGGCATTACCTCTGTCTTAGACAGGTTCAATTTGTAGTTGGATAATCGTCCAAATTCTTGAATGATACTTAGGGTAGCAGGTATAGATGTTGATGGGTGGGTAATGTCGAGCATGATATCATCAGCGTACACTGATAGTTTGTATTGGCAGTGATTAATTGAGATTCCAGAGATCACTGTGGAAGCGTTGATTTTCCTAATAAGAGGTTCTAAAAATAAATTAAATAAATAAGGAGAGAAAGGACACCCTTGGCGTGTGCCCTGTTGTAGGGGAAAAGATGGGGAGAGGACTCCGTTGCATAATATACGAGCAGAAGGTTGTGAATAAAGAATTTTTATCCACTGTATGAATTGTACAGGGATAAGATATCTTGGGAGTAAATTAAACAAATAGTCCCATGATACCCGATCGAAGGCTTTTTCTGTGTCCAGGGACACCAAAGCCACAGGGGTGTGTGAGTCCCTGGATGCAGAAATGAGATAAATGAGTTTTTGCATATGGTCTGCTGATAGGCATCCAGCCATGAAACCGACCTGTTCAGGGCTCAATAGGGTATGCTATACCTTGACCATTCTGTTAGCAAGAAATTTTGCTGGAATTTTCAGGTCCACATTTATAAGTGATATTGGGTGGTAATTTGCCAACATTGTAGGGTCCTTGCCTGGTTTGGGAAGCACTACAATGCTAGCCGCTGTGAGGCTGAGATCCTAAAGGCTGTGCCTATAAATGTAGTTATAAGTGTTAAGCAGGGTTGTGCTCAATCGAGATTTGAAGGCTTTATAGAAATTGGATGTGTAACCGTCAGTGTCCGGTGCCTTGTCTAGAGGAAGTGCATCAATAGCCTTATGTACCTCCTCTAAAGTCAGTGGAGCTTGCAGAAGGGCAGTTTGGTGCTGGGACAGGTAAGGGAGATCTAAATCCTGAAGAAAAAGGTCTAATGTAGTACTATTGAAGGGTGGGGAGGTGTCAATAAAGAGATTGATAGTAGAATTGAAAACAGGAAACAATGTCTCTGGGAGAGGTGTGGAGACTGCCTGCTGTATCATGAATAGTTGACACAATTCCATCAGTTACTTGTGCCCTGAGCCTTAGGGCTAATAGCTTCCCTGCTTTGTCCCCTTGATCAAAGTAGGTGACTTTAGATTTAAAAAGGAGATGTTCAGCTTTATCACTAAGAAGAATGTTATATCGTAACCAAAGACTTCCTAATTTTTCAAATTCCGTAGTGTGGGGATGGGAAGATAAGGATTGCTTTAAGGTTCTAATTTACTGTTAGTAATAGACAGGATTCTGAGGAGATTTTCTTTTTTCTAATAGAAGCCAGACGAATAAGCTCTCCTCTCAATGAACACATCAGGGCTCCCCATAATACATCAAGTTTCTGCATAGTGGAAGCATTATGTTCATAGAAATTTTCTATATATTTTTGAAGGTGATCCACCAAGTACTGAGATTTTAGTAATTGAGGATTAAACCTCCAGACTTTATCTTATTCGGCAGAAGCAGGCAGAGACCACTGTAAAAGAGTTGGATGGTGATCAGGGATCACTTTGGCGAGATAAGCACAATTTTGTACCCTTGATAGATGCTCAGTCCCCAAAAAAAGGAGGAAATCCTGGAAAATGTATTGTGGGGCCGGGAATGGAATGAATATTCTCTTGTTGAAGGGAAAAGGGTCCTCCAAGGGTCAACAAGACCCATAGTATCCATAAAATCCTTTAGTGCCAGTTGTGTTGGGGTAGGCGGAGAATATCTGGGGTTGGACCTATCTAGTGAGTTACAAAAAACTAAGTTCCAGTCTCCGCCGAGTAAGATAGGGAGAGTGGACCAGGGAGCCAAACAAGTCATAAGTTTGGTAAAAAATTGTGGGTCATCCCCTACTGGCCCATAAACTGAACCCATTATCAGCTTCATGTGGCCTAGTATGACTCTCAGCAGTATATATCTACCCTGGGGATCGCATACTGATTTTAGCAGCCTAAAGGGTACGCGACGCGCTACCAACACCACAACTCCACATTTATGAGTGTCCAAACCGACTCCCAATGCATGCCCCACCCATGTTCTTCTTAAGCAGAGAATTTGTGAAGTGGGCAAATGGGTCTCTTGAAGAAAAGCCACATCAATATTTAGTTTATGGAGATGTAGCAGAATCTTGGCTCTTCTAGTGGGTGATTGAGCACCTTCAATATTCCAAGAACAAAATCTTAATATTGCTGCCATAACCAAGCTAAATATCGAGAATAGCTCTGTGTAAAGAAAACATTCCCAAAGAGAGAAATACCACTTATACAGTTGGTTAATATACGAGTGTTGAGTGGCAACCGATCTGAATCCCAACCCCCCCCACCACTTTACACTTAGCACAATCACCCAAAACAACCTATCCCCCCTAACCCGGTACCCCACCCAGATATGTATTATAAGTATGGAGAGTTGAAGTAAAAAGGAACCCTCCCCCCAAAAAAGAAAAATTATTAAGATAACCCAACCTTGGCCCACCATCCCCCCCTCACCCAATATTCCTGGTCCACAGCGAAGTAATCAATATCCCTAAGTAATATGGATAATGCTGAGACTGTTACCCTTGACAGCCTCTGGAAAATGAATGTGGCAACCCATAATGTCCAAAACATGACCACAAATGCAGCTGTGGACGCCCATCCCACCCTACACCAGTACGTGGTGCACTGAATGGACTGCAGGATAATCCAAGAACCCTTGCCTCCCGCCACAACTCCCAACTCAGCAGTGAGTCCCAGAAATCTACTTTACCAGAAATCTAATTACAGATCCACAATAGCAATAGAAAATAGGTAATAGCTAGGTCTGCTGTATTACAGTCAGGAATCACAAGCACTTAGGAAGAAGTGGGAGAAAAAAAAATAAAGAATACAGTCAATTAATGCAGTTTGATGACTGTAAGGTATTTTCTCATCTACTATGTCTTTAGTATGCACATTTAATAAAGCAAAAGAGCCGCTGAAACTCAAAAATATTGAATTATGTGAATGCTAGTAGTGAAAAGCTGCCACTGCACCAAACTTATCGATCAGGAATGTGATGCCCTCTTGTGGTCAATTCCAGCAATAACAATGAAAATCTACAGTTTTAAAGCAGGCTTGTCCTGGTAATGGTAGTGGGAAAAGAAAATCAATGGCCACGAGGGGAGGTGGGGGGAGCATCAAGTCAAATAGAGTCTGCCAAAGGGTCGGTATTCCTGGCTGTCAGTATTTAATGTAGTCATCCTGCCTTGTAGTGGGTCTGTAAAAAACGAGGAAGCAGACATCCAATCGCGTCCCCACCAGGACAATCCATTACAAATGGAGGAGCACAGTTTCCCCACCTCTTCATGACGATGAACTCTACTAATCTCCGGCGGTCCAAAAACGGGACCTTCAAAAACTATGCCAAACAAACTAATGTCCTCCTACACTCAGACCCCCTGGAAAGGAGAGCAGAAAAAAAGATCAGTGGGCAATCTTCTTCATGAAACATCAATGAACGGAGAATAAGTCGGGGTACAGAGCATGTAAAGTGGGGGCAGCTTGTTGCCGAGTGTCAAAGGAGTGCCAATTGCCAGTGTGGAGGACCGACAGTCAAGATGGATATTGCACATTATACTTGATTCCTGCAGCTATTAACTTTGACACCAAAGGGTGATACTCTGATCATCACTGTCTCACTGTAGCAGGTAAATCTTGTGCCAGTCGCAGCTGCTGGCCCTCCCATAAAACTTGCTGCAAACTTCTGGCTTGATCAAGGATGTGAGCTTTATCAAGGTAGTTAAGAAGTTTGATGATAGCTGGTCTTGGAGGTTTTCTGATTGCAGGTTTAGGGCGAAGCGAGCGGTGGGCCCTCTCAATTATGTAGGTAGAATTATTTGGAGAGGATCCAGCTATTTTCGTCAGCAACTTCTGAAAAAATAAGATGGGAGAGGGTCCCTCAGCTTCTTCTGGAAGGCCGAAGATAACAATGTTGTTCCTCCTGCTACGGCCTTCCAGATCTTCCAGTTTTGATTCCATTTTGTGCAGTTGTTGCCTTAAAATTACCATTTCTGGCTCTACCTTGCCCCTCCAAGTCTCAAGAGATGTGGTGCGGGCTGTGACATCGGAAACGGCCCAATTGATATCAGAGAGCTCCCCTCTGAGCGACTTAAGCTCTGCAGTGATATCTTGCCGAGCTAGTTTGAATGGCTGGATTTCCTCTATAAATTTTTGTTCCAATAACGGAGTTGGTGTTGATGGAGATACTGAGTTTGTTGTAAGAGATTTCAGGGAGTTCCCGGTGTGGCCTTTGGATCATTTCGTCCCCTTTTCTGGAGTTTGTGGGGGTGTATGCCTCAGGAGAGCTTGGCGCATTTTGGCCTCCATGGCGATGCTCAGGCCCCGATTTAAAGATGAAATTTAGAAAGCTTGTGCTCATTGGTTAGCTCCACAAATTATTGTGGACACATCGGAAGTCTGTTAGAGATACTATCCGTCATTGAAAAAGCTGCAAACTGAATGAATGATTATATTTAAACATAGATTAAGAGCTGGAGCGGGAGCCGATCCCTAGAGCTGCGAGTCTCACAGAAGCATCACGTGATCTCCCCCATATTTCTTTAATAATAATGGGAAGGAGAAATATATAAAATATAAATGGAATGCAGGCAGAATTGTACCTAATTATCATGTTTTTTTTAAAGATTTCTTTGATGCTTCAGTAGCTCTTTAAAACTACTTTGTTTTCATTCTCACATTTCAAGAAAGATAAACACAGGCATATTTTCAACGTCATTATTCTTGCACATGTTCAAGTATTTCACATCTGGTGGCACACTATGAATGTGCCCAGCCATCCCTTTACCATTGCCCTAGTTCTGAAAACTTTCAAAATGGATCCCCATCATGTCATGTACCTCTGGTTCAAAAGTGGTAAAAAAGTAAATAAAAAAAACACAAGCAACTTGTTCAATGACCTCAAAGCCACAAGCCCATCTATTGTACAAACACATCCTCCCCACATTTTCAGGGGAGATCATGTATTCCAAAAGGTGAAGGATCACTTGATTAAATGTACTATATGTAGTGCTATAAAACAACACTGCTGTTCAATAACTGAAAGGTGTGTTCTTCTTATGTTATTCCAGGAACTGCACCTCTAGAGTCACAATACGAATGTGACTGACCAATCATCTTAATCACTCTTCCTCAGATATGGTCTTAAATGGTGTAAATTGTAATAGGAAATCTACAATAGCAAATGCATTCAACTGTTACTTCTTTTTTTAATAGAGATTGTTATCCTCCTATGGTAGGGTGACTGACATCAGCCTTATTCTGGCAGCCATCAACATCTCCAGCCAACTCTGTCATCCAGGGCCCTAATCCCATGTGGATTACCACCACCCCCCAAGTAGGGACAGAGGGGGAGGGCCATCCTTCCCCAGTTATGCAGCTGGACTTGGCTCCTATGGAATAGAATGGCAGAGCTGGTCGTGGCACCCAGACAGGATTTCATGAAGCCCATCCCCCATGTTTCTATTTTTCTCCCCGGCCTACCAGAAACATGCAATGAGTATGCTGTGTGAGCTCTGCCTCTGTTGAGACATCCCCAGTGCTCTGACTGTGGCGCCTCCCCACACGACGTGCCACACATGTATCTACACTTGGATATCTCCAGGTGGTGATCGAGTGGTGGGTTGCAGACACCCTCTTTCATGAGGGAGAAGATCTGTCCTCTGGATACTCAATCTTCTCTCCTCGGGTCAACCCCCCGTGACCTGTGCCCATTCCTGAACATGGGTCACTGGTATGGCAGTAAGTAAGGTGCTTATAGCATCTCAGCCCTCTTCACTAATGGACCAGCTAACTGTTATTTCTTGCACCTCTCAACATACACCCAAGCCTTCCTAGTTCTAATGTCCCCTACACCAAATGGTGACTCCATCCCTGGGCCCCAACCCCCCATTTCTCAGCCAGTCCTCCATTTTATTTTAAATTAGCTAGCAGAGCTGAGGTTCACAGACTTCTAAAGCAGGTGCCTGAATCTAAATCTGAAGACTTGGAAGGTATCAAGCCTAAACTGCATAAGATCTCAGCCAATGAGTTAACCTCCATTGTTGCTAAATTAATCAACTTATCCCCATCATCTGGTGTAGTGCCTCAGCTGCAGAAAACTTCCCATATTGTTCCTATGTTTAAGAAAGGTGACCTTAAACTCTTAAATAACTACACATGGCCCATTACCATCCTTCCCATCTTTAATAAGGTGCTTGAGAAAGCTGTAAACTCCCAGCTCACTAATTATCTCTGCACCCACAAGGTCCTCTCCCCTATGCAGCTTGATTTTTAAAAAGGTTTTAGCACCACAACTACCATCCTCACACTTATAAAGGGTTCTATGTGGTAATGGGGAGTGATGAACAGCAACCCACATTATAGCGACGTCAGGGCGGCAAAAACAATTTCGCCACCTGACAACCTCGGCTCATGGAGGAACGGTGCTGGGGACTCGGTTCTTTTGCTTTCTGTGTGGGGGCTGCACCCCCCACCCATCCAGGGGTCTTCACCCCCCTGTATCCTCCTACTTAAGGATTCTCAACTCCAGGGGGGTGCATGTCTGGGGGGGGGGCGAAAGCAAAAAAAAAATACAAGTTTCAGGCCGGGCACAACAAAATTGCAGTAGCGCCTGGACCCAGACTCGAACCTGGAACCCCATGCACCGCAAGCAGAGGCCAACCCCTGATGCCACAGCACAGGTCAGCAGCTGAGCACAGCGCCACCCCCTACATTCTCTCTGCCCCCTCCCAGGCCATGCTCGCTGTGCTCATCCCCCCCACGTGCAGGTACATATAGTGACATCCTGTCGCTGCAGTCGCCCACCCCACCACGTCCAGTCACCCTACCTCACCAATTGCCTTTGCAACTATTGGTCAAAAAATGTCCCAGAGATTCATATATTGGTTCTCCACATCTGACTCTGCCCCAGTTCTGGTGGGAGGTCCTCAAAGATCTATCCTTGGTTGGCTTCTCTTTTCTCTGCATTTGAATTCTATAACCAATGTCTGTTCCACTCTTCTGCCATTTTCTATTCAGATGACCTGGTCCTCTACACTTGCTCCTGAAGTATTGATCAAATAAACCAATATGTTACTACTGCTCAACAGTCTATGCACAATTGGTTATTTGCAAACAAACTAATCCTGAACAAGGCTAAAATGCAGTCTATGTTGTTTGGTACATTCTCCAGGCTAAGACTGTGTGTGTTTCTTTTAACCATAGCTTAACTCAATGGTACCTTAGACCCCTCTGTCTCCTCATTCACCTACTGTATCTTGGAGTGACACTTGGCCCCCCTCCCTTGTCTACTCAATTGATATAACAGGAGCTTGTATGTCAATCAATTACATGCTGGGTGTCTCCTATAAAATGAGCAATAACCTGGCCTCCCAGGCTCACCTCACTATTGCTTATGGGATGCTCCTTCCCTATACTCCTGTATGGAGCCCCAGTGTTCTCACCTGCCTCAAAAACACTCTACTTACAGTAGGTGGGATGTTACTTGCAACAATATATGTTGTTTTGTACTGGTATCTCACTGGTTCACCCACTATAGAAACAAAACATGTATCAGCAGAAAAGGACTGGTTGGCCATCTAGTCTGCCCTCTTTTCCCTAACTCTACTTCTTGGAATCCATTTGGTCAGTTATGCCTTATCCCATGTATGACTGATATCCCCCACTGACTTTGCCCCATCACCTGTTCTGGAAGGCTGTTTCAGGCAACCACTACCCTTTCTTTGAAAAAATACATCCTTCCTGGAATTCCTAATGCTGAGGCATGGCACGCTACCCGAGGGAGATAGAGCCGAGCATCCGACTGTGCAAACTTCTTCCATGGTGGGGATTATAAAAACAATGTCAGCAGAAAAAGACCACTGGTCCATCCAGTCTGCCTAATGTTAACCTACTCTACCCTATGATCTACTGTCCAGATGATTTTTTGCCCCCTTCTTTCTCCCTGCCTTAATGTGAACCCCTGAGTAACTATTAAGCCCCTTACACTGTCCCAGTCGTGCTTGAACCCATTAATGGTTTTTACACACTGCTCCTGCTCTGACAGGCTTATTTGGCTTCCCCTGCTTTACATTCATGACCACATATTTGGGGGAATAATTTTCAGCATTAGGCAAAATCACTCACTCCTATCCCTTACCTCTATATGCAGACCTATGAACAGTGCCTACAATCTGAGGTCTGATGATGATGCCTACTGGCTATCCACAGTATAGATTTAACGAGTCAAAAGGAATATGAGCTGGTCTCACCACATTTGACCCAAATCATCACAGAAGGTTTGCATATTTCCAAAGTTTCATCATTCATTTAAGTTGAATAGCATGAAAAAGAACTAAAAAAAAACACCCCAAAACGTACACCACTGAAAGAAGCTCCTATATTTCAAGCCACACTGGTTCTTTTTAAGAAGTGAATGAGTCTCAGAGTATCATGGCTAAATTGCCTAAATGGGCATATTATGGTGAACCCATCACATGATCAGTTACACGATTAGTAAATTTTTACAGTAAATACAGGGTGAAATAAATGCAATTACACACATAGAAGTAATTATACAGTTGATAAAAACACACCCCTGAAACTCATTCCTCATAATATAGCAGTACAATTGCACTATCATCTAAAACACAGAGACAATGAAAGCGGGGGTGGGGGTTGGGGAACGAGAAAGCATGCTGAGACAATAGGGTAAGCAAGATGCACAGAGAAACCTTGTTTTCTATTACTAGGAATGGGTCCCAGGGGTGTGTTTTTATTAACTGTATAATTACTTCTGTGTGTGCAATTGCATTTATTTCACTGTCAATTTATGCAATACAAATTTCAAGATCCTTCTTTCTGATGCATCTACTGCACATACAGATTCATACAATTCTAAAACAAAGCCCTCCACCCACACACACACACAAACAAAATAAAGCACATTACCAGGAATGAAAAGCCACATTGGAAGTGCAAGACTGATAGTGTGAACTGCATATGGCTAACTATAAATAGTGTAAGAGGGTGATCAACTACTTTATATGAGGTAGAAATGTGTATATTATTGATGTGGAGGACATCATTTTATTACATCCTTCATGACATAAAATATATACGCTCACAACATAGAAGTGGTTCCAGACTTGTAATGAAAGACAGATAAAACTGAATGTAAAAATTGTTTTGGATATTAGGATAGGAGGATAAACAGTTCAGATTTATAAGTAAATTTGTTCAATGACACACAAAAAGGGATCGGTTAAATGGCATAATTTAGATTATTCAGAACACTATGCCATCCACAGACATATTGTATAGTTTCACACATTTAGATATATGTCTTGATTTTTGGTTAAAAGATATCATTACTGTGTGTATGCATCTCCCCTTTGCCAATGCTGTGCTTATTTATTGCTTATGTGTGTTTGGTGGGGGGGGGGAGGTGACGAACTGCATTGAAAATGTTAGGATATCACACTTCAGGTTTCAGCACAGGATTCTGAATGCAGTTTACACATAGGAAAACATAAAGAAAGTATTCAGTGTGACTACAGACATACTTTTTTCACTGTTGGTTCAGTGATCATAAAACAAATAATAAAAATGTTTTGAATTTAAATTCATAGCTAATAGATAAAAAAAACATTAATATGCTTACTGGATTTTTTATTGCTGAACTATGAGAGAATGAAATGGTGTACTGCTATAAATTTAGCAATTATTAAAAAGAACAGCTCTTGATTCACTTTCAGTCTGATGAAGAATCTTGCAGCTCAGGCAGTGTGAGTTGTTTCACAAACTACAAATGACACAAACACTCAAAGAAATGCATCAGGCTCAAACTGTCTCTCTCACAAATATGATCTGAATGGTAGGCATAGATATTGATCATCTCCCAGCATTTGCCAGATTGAAGAATTTATGTTATTTACTCATTTAAAAATAATAATAAAAAAAAAATACAAAGTAAGTTTTATGAGGAAAACTCAAAAGATTTCATTAAAAATTAAGACAGTATCTAATTAGTGGTTCAAATAACAAAGATTATTTCATCTCCTCTTTAACCTGCAATTCATACATTCATTCTGCAGTTCAGTGAGTCACTGAATTGCAGAAAAAATGTATGAACTGCAAAGTAATGTATTAAACTGTGGAAATAAATTCCACAAAACTGCTCACTGACAGTGATCAGTGCTGCATAATTTCTTTCTGCAGTTCAGTACATTAATCCACAGTTGATAAATTTATTCTGCCACTGTAAGTTGGAATGTCTGAGAAAGATGCCAAACTGCATTCTGAAATTTCATTGAAGCAAAATTCTGACTTTCGCAGAAATTGCCCAGGGGAATTGTACTTTTTACAGCCCTAACCTACACCCATGGAATACTGTATGTATGTACATCATTGTGACAGCAATACTTTGAGCCTCATACCCCATCTCAGCTCACTTCACATCCAATCACAGCTACCAACACTGAGAGTGCAGTCAGGAGCAACATATGTGCAAAACCAATTTTTCAGCCTTTTACACAGTATGAAACTTGTCAAGCTGTCACCCCTTACAAAGTAGAGTTGACTTCACCAGGGAAGCACCACACATAGTTTCATTAAGGATACTGCACCCAGAATTTGGGAAAGTGGGGTCACTTTGTGAAGGGCAACATCTGAAACTTCACCACATCTGCATTGGTGAAGGAAAACTTTGCACCTTCTCTTCAGGTAACATTTCATGATTGTAGGAATTATGTTCATGTGCTTAATGGGGAGCTTGGAATTATATCTAATACTGATTTTGCAGTATGGCTATCCAAGACCTTTAATAATAATACTTAGATGTTTGGAAATATATTTTCTGCAGTTGGACACAGGATGGTTCCATCTTAAAGCCAGTGCTCTAACTAGAATAATTTTGGATATTGTATGTAGGGTACAATACTTGCATATGCCTGCAGTCAGCCTTATAGAGTAATGCAACACTAAGGATTGCTGCTAAGAAAGAGATGTTAAGCTTTTTAGATTTTAAACTACCCATTTCTGGAGCATGTCCAGATGTATCTTAGGCATCCCATGTCACCTTTTATAAAGAGAAACATTTTACCCCTGAGCCTGAACCAACATTCCCTGTGTTTCAGTAAAGTAGTATGTAAATCATTGACTATGAATTTGAATGGAATGCAGTTGAGTGCATAAAACACATTGCAATAGGTTGCCTATATAGTAGCCAAGTAATACAAAAGGGGGTCTCCCCTGGGAAGAAATGTGTGGGCAAAGTAAGCACTCAGACAAACAAAAAAAGCCTCACACACTCATCCCTCAGACTGGCTAGAAGTGAACACTATATGGAAACAAATAAGCTGAATAATTAGACTATTTATTTAGCTCCATACACACAATACAATAAAAAAGCTCAGTGGTGAAAGCGTGCTATTCCCACAGCCTGCACACAACCACCAAAAGGCTTTTCACTATCATGTGGAGTTTTATCAAGGTCGAATTCACAGCAAACATGTTAGGCCATAAATAGTGCAAAACCTGTGATGTTGCTAAGACATCACTAATCACATAACAATTAGTGGTAATAAAATTAAATAATAACATATCAATATAACCCCCAGATAGCACCTGGCACTGACACAATAGACACTAACACTAAAAAGCAATAGGGAACCAAACAGATGAAAATTAAGAACTATCCATTTTATGGTGTCCACATAAAAGGAGACATATTTGAAATCAAGCAAGATAATCCATTAATTTATAGCAAAGATGCATAGTTTATCACCTTTGTATTTGTAAATAATATATATATATAATCCATTTGAAAGACTTAGGGAGGCAATAGAAAAACAAGATGCCAAGATAAAAGCTGCCAAACAGAAAAAGTGCATTAGCGACCAACATGATTATGAGTCTGATCATGTTTTTGACTGGGGCAAAAAGAAAACACCTGCCCTAAGGTCTAGTTTAAAGAAGAGCTAATCAGAGCACACATGGGACACTACCATAGACTCTGATAGTACCGATTCAAGTGTTTTTTAGAACAATCGCTCCAGGAGGAGGAGGAGACTCAATGCAGCAGTTGAATCAAGTTTGATCAGATGGAAGGACAAAAAAGAAGACCAGAAGAAGACAGAGAGGAGGAAGAGGTGGGAGATTTGGAATCACTAAGGATAGACAATTGACAGAGACCCAAGAGATGGCAAAGGTATCAGTTGAATCAATCACAGGGGAAACAGTGGATGGGATGGAGGGAGAAGAACTGAATACCTCCAATATTGTAGTAAATATTTCCTCATGTGAACATCATGTAATTGAATTAAGGATATTACAAAAGGGCTTAGCATTTGTACCAACTATGGCAATCTCTCCTTTCACATGTATGGAGGACTTATACAAGTTCACCAGAAACTTAAATTTGGCCTATTTTTTTTCAATAAAACTAGGGAAGGTGCAGCTAGTGTCATGGAAGGGAGGAAGGGAGAAAAATAATGATGTTAAACTAAAGCCCCCTTTTTGTTCACCATCCAGTCCTGCTGTTTTAGCCTTTGGACAGAAGTGTGAAAAAGAGATGTTACAATTGTTATCATCTAGAGATAAGGCACATTTTGTTAATATCAGTAACCAAGAAAGGGAAACCTTAAAACATTTGAGCAGTAATGTGCATATTATCATAAAACTGTCTGACAAGGGTAGGTCAGTGGTTGTCATGGACACTATGGCATACTGTATATCGCAGAAGTTCAGAGGCAGTTGGGTAATAACCTGGTATGTAAGAAACTGAAGGGGATCCCACTAAAGAGTTTAAAGCTGTTGTGGATGAATATTTGCAATGGGCCCATGAGATGGTGATTATTGCTGTTGAGACAAAACAGGGTTTGGTGATGAGTGACCTGGTTCCTGCCACTATATATGTTACCAAAAATACACAAATCATGAAGGAACCCTCTTGGATGTCCCATTGCGGCAAGCATTGGGTCACTTATGCAATTAACCATGACAGGGTGTGGGTTGTGTGGGATTTACTCACACCAGAAGAGGGTAAATCCCAGCATAACCAACACCCTGCAGTGTTTTTTTGTGATTATACAATGTGTAAAAAAAAAAAAGAAGAGACAACAATTTTAGGTGTCAAACTATTTTTTAATTTTTTATGAATAAAATAGAAGAGATATGACTCTGCAGGAAAAAATAGTTCTGGGATGCTAGGTAGAACATGGAATGCTGACGTGATCACCTGAAGTGCACATAGATTGATGGCAAGCACCTATTTGCAGTTTCTGTTCTTTTTATTGTGTAGTATTTTTTTTTTAGATCAGTAGTATCTGTGACTTCAGCAACCAGTCATGCAGACACTCCCATTCAGTGGGCCGGGAGATGGGAAGACTGATCTTTTTTTAACACAAATGGGAGAGAGAGAGAGACAAGAGTGCTTGTTTTAATCAATGCATATCTTACAGTAAGTGAAAAGGCTCCTTTGGTTGTTAAGATTGGAGAGAGACAGAGAGAGAGAGAGAGAGAGAGAGACAGACTTGCCAGTGTCATGCCAGATTAGTTCCTACTGCAAGTCAGGTTCCAGGTCTCAAGTGCACATGTACATTCTCTGGTGGTACGGCCCCAAAACAGTGCTGCCAGATTTGTTCCATCTGTACTGATGGTGAAATGGAGTTTGCCCTTAAAGGGGCAGACCAGGTTGTCCCAGTGCACCCCTTCCCCTTTTGTTAAGATGGCTGTGCTCAGAAGGGGAGGGTGGAAGGAAGGGAAGGGGACATGGGATAGAACAATGGTCAGGCAACAGGAAGGGGAGGGGCAAGTGGAGGTACATAATGGACAGCACAGAGGGGTTTCAGCCACTTTTGTTGGAGTTTTGATCTTTTGGAACTGCAGCATGTCAGATTGGCAGATTAATTGGAAGGCTGGTACAGCAAGGAAAGAGGTAAGGAGAAACAAATGGTGTGGTACAAGTGTTTGAGTTTAAAAAAAAAAGAAAAGGACAAAAGAAAGAAAGCCTGAGAAAGATGAGAATGTAGAGCCAGAAGGATAATGCAGAAGGGCAGGGGGATTTGGCTGTGATGTGAAGATTTTTGAGATTAAGCAAGTGGCAGAATGTTTGAGTTTGCAAGGAGGCCCAGTCATTGTATCAATAGCATTTATAGTGCAAGGCAGAGGTAAAAGACAGATTTTACAAAAAAAAGGAGTTTCGTTTAAGCAGGGAAACAAAGGTATATTCCAGTGTAGAGTGCATCTGTGTGGTAGTCACGAGCGTGAGATACAGTCTGCAGGGGAAAAAAGTAGGCTGTTAGCAGCAGGAGCTTGAGGTTGTGGATGCAGGCAGCAGTGGCTGTTTCAGGGAATGAGGCATATATAGCAGCAGTGAAGGTTATGAGGGAGAAGAAATGTGGCGAATTTAATGATGGGTTGCAAGTGCTTTGAGGTGAAAGGAGAATGCAAGGGGTTTGAAGGACAGAGGATTGTGCAGTTGGACAGTGGTGGCAAATTGGAAACAGGGACCAGAGAAAACGTGTTGAAGGGCCTGGTGGAATGGCCCTGGAAGGAAAGGGGGGTTTCTAAAAAGGAAACCGGGACATAGGGCTGAAGAAAAGGAGTGGGGGGGATTGGAGAAAACAGGGGCCCTGGCAAGCAGCTGGTGGCCCGATGGGGCCTGGAGACCTCAGTGGGGAGGCATGCATAGGAGGCCTGAACAGGAGGGCCTAGCGTGAGGATGGAGCAACAGCAGATGCGGGGAGCCACATGGGCATGACGTCACATGCTGCACATAGGCCGCGAGGACGGGGAGCAAGCTATGGGTGAGGGTGGGGGCCTAGAAGACTACAGGCAGTTGAAGGCAGGGTGGGGGAAGATTTGGAGAGTGCAGGTAAAGAAGGGGCCTGCACGAAGCAGGCCGCGAGGTGGACATGATGACGTCACACACCGCAAGACCACGCGGTCCGGGACAAAGGTTTGCTGGAAAGCGGAGGCAAGCGATGACGCCCAACCATAAAAAGGGGAGCTAGGACAACGTGCACTGGAGGGAAGGCACAGAGAAAGGGGCGGTGAACCAGAGCTGCAAAGGAAGAAAGGGGTGGAAACAAGGAAGGCGGCGGCAGCCGCAAGGGCTGAGACCAAAAGGGAGCAGGGCACTCAAAGCGGAAGGCTGGGCTTCAGCTCAGAAGCCAGAAGGGCATGGAACGAAGGGGACGAGGCCTAGGACAGGCTGGGAAGGGCATCATGCACTTGAATTTGGGCCTGCAAAGAGTTCACCAATCAGCATGGGCACACAAACGCTCCTGAGGAAGGGGCGTTATACCGGAGAGTTGGTGCCTTTTTTGTTAAGGCTATTTAAACAATGCAGTACATCTAATTAATGGAGAGAGCCTCTAAAAGGGTTTTTTTTTTGTGCTATGTGCGGGCTGAATAGGCAGTTGGTTAAAAGGCTTTCATTGTAATATTGATACTGAGTTTCCAGCTAAGGGGCATTGTATTAGAGATTTGCTGATGATAGGGCATTGTAATGGAGTCTTAGAACCTAAATGAAGGTGGAGGCAAGCCGGGGGGGGGGACTGGGGGTCAGTCAGCTGGAAGGGGCCTGTAGTATGGGTGCAATGTAGGATGGCCAGATGTGGGCATGATGAAAACATAAGTTAACAACAGAATCTTGTTTTCTTCTCTTCAGTTGCCCTTTACAGTGAGAGAAGATGAAAGATATGGCACCTAAGAAGAGCAGGCCCTCGAAGGAAGATGCTTACAGGGCTATAGTCGAGTTGGCAGAAAAAGCCAACAGGATATGGGAGCTGGTGGAAGGGGAGGAACCAGGGAGACCCAGGGAGAAGAGGAAAGTGGGAAGGGAAAAAGGGGGCAGAGGAAAGCGGCTGGCCAAAGGGTCAAGCAGTCCCACCAGGGTACAACCAATGGCGGTGGGGCCCACGAAGGTGGCCGATCCAGTACCTCTGCATCCTAGTGACCCGGTACCGCCAGTACCTCCCCAGGACCAAGTCAGGTTTCCCCAAGGGGAACCCGGACTGGATCTCCCAATCACGGTGGTTCCCCCTCAGCCGATAGTGACGTATCCACCCCCTCAATGAATGAGTGCCATAACAGGGCACCAAGAGGATGGCAGGCAACAAAGCTCGGACAAGAACCAAGGTAATGCACCCAGTGCAGTGGGTAACAGTATAAAAGAGTACATTAGTCAAATTATATTGGCACTGGGGACAGGGGGCTAGGGCAAATGGGGTCAGCCCTAGCAGAGATCAGGATGGAAAAAGAGGTACTTAAAGGGAAGGAGGGAGGTACAGAGAAAGAAAGTAGAGGAACAAGGGAGATAGGTACCCCCGGGATGAGGGTGGGTGAGCATGTTCCACTGGCCACAAAGGAAAAAATATGGAAAGAAGAATATGTGGATATATTTGCATTGGTAAGCCAGGAAGCAGCAGCAAAGTATGAGGAATTGGAGAACATAGGGAAGAGTGAAATGGCAGCAGCGGTAGTATTGTTAGGGAAGAAGGAGGAAGAAAAATTCACAAAAGGGAAGACTTGGGATGGGTGGTATGTAGGTTTTGCCACTTTCTCAGCCACAGTATTAGAAAAAAGGCCAGAATTGGGCATCGCGCTCATCACATACTCCCTAATAATAAGACAGGCAAAAGCAAAAGGGAAGTGGGATGGATATACTATGATGAATTTTTTTGGCAGAGAATGGCAACATACGGGGATGTGAGATGGGATACAAAGCAGCTAGACTTATGTACAGACTTTGTCATGGATCAGTCCACACCCGAAGGGGAATGGGGGAGAAAAGGTGTTGGGCCCCAGAGGTACTGTTGGGCATACAACAGGGCCTTTTGTTCATGGCCCCAATGTTGTTTTTGGCACGCATGTTCAAAATGCAGGGGAACGCACCCGGCAAACAGATGCAGAATGACATGGGCCCAGGGAGCACAGGGATCTGGGGGTCAGGTCTCAGGTGAACAGTTTTTTCATGAAGGACAGGGGTTTAAAGGGCAGACATGGAGCAGGGGAGGAAGGGGTAGGGGGAACTTGAGCAGAGGAGGTTAGAATTACTGATCAAAAAAGCCAGACACTGAGTGACAGACAGGGTCTGGGGAGGGAGAAAGGGAAAAAAGACAGGGGGAAATTTGGGATAGCCAGAACCCCCATCAGGATAGAGGCATAGAGAGGTTGGTTGGACAGTTATCTGAACAGAAAAGTGGAAGGGATGATGGAAAAAGGTTTTTGCGCAGGTTTTTCTTTGCAGTGTGAAGGGCCCAGACAAGCAAGAGAGGCACGCAACCTGGGGTCAGTAAAAGGGAAGGAAGAGACGTTAAGACAAAAAATATAGCAGGAAAAGATAGCAGGAAGAGTAGAAGGCCCATTTGATACCACCAATTACAGAACATGAGGATCTTGCCCTTAGGGCTGGTACCCAAGAAACAGGAAGGAGAGTATAGGGTGATTCACCACCTGTCCTTTCCAGAGGGGGATTCGGTGAATGACTTTATCGGGGAGGAGTATAGTAGGGTAACATATTCAACATTGGAAGATGCAGTCTGGATAATCTGGGCTACTAAGGATGCATGGATGGCAAAGACAGATATTGAATCTGCATTTAGGTTGCTGCCAGTCAGGAGAGAGAACTGGGACCTTTTGGGTTTTAAAGTTGGGGGGCAGTACTATTTCAACAAAGCCATGCCCATGGGATGTTCAATAGCATGTGCAACATTTGAAGCATTTAGCACTTGTTTGAAGTGGATATACCAAGATAAAACCAGTCATGGAGCAGTTATTCACTATTTGGATGATTTTCTTTTCATCGGTAGTGGTAAAAGAGAGATGCAAGAAATGTTGGGCAAATTTCAAGAGATGTGCACAGAGTTAGGGGTGCCACTGGCACCAGAGAAAACAGAGGGGCCCTGCAGGGTGCTAGAATTCCTGGGTATAGAAATAGATGCCCCAAGGGAAATATTCTGGCTGCCGGCCCAAAAAGTAGAGAAACTGAAAGAATTGATCCTAGTGCATACTAGCAGGAGAAGGGTGCAGCTAAAACAAATACAGCAGGTTCTGGGGCACCTGAACTTTGCCTGTAGGGCTACTGAACCAGGAAGGGCATTCACAAAAAGGCTAGAAAGGGCTACAGCCGGGGTAACCAAACCACACCATTGGGTAGACCTGACAAGAGGTGTTATGGAGGACTTCAGTGTATGGGAGGAATTTCTCAGGGAATATAATGGCTACTCTTTCTGGCTGGAAGAATGGGTATATAACACAGACCTTGAGCTTTACACAGATGCAGCTGGGGGAATAGGCATGGGGGGCTACCTGAAGGGCAGGTGGTTTTCGGAACCATGGCCGTTTGAGTGGGTAAGGGATGGCAAGGTAAAAAATATAACATTGCTAGAGATCATGCCCATCTGGGCATGTACCCTGGTGTAGTGAGAAGAATTACGGGATCAGAGGGTGACATTCTGGTGTGACAATAGAGCAGTGGTGGAGGTTCTAAACAACAAGGGGTCCAAGTCAGAAACGGTCATGCAAGTTTTGCGTTGTTTAGTTATAAGAGCCTTGCAGATGAACATGTCATTCAGAGCAAAACACATAGAAGGTGTACACAACACCCTGGCTAACAGCCTTTCCCGTCTGCAGCTGGATTATTTCTGGAGGCTGGCACCAGCATCGGAGGAGCAAAAAACGCCCATACCAATGATCATCTGGGACATTGGTGAGACGGAGCAGAACTGTTGTTTCACAGCTCATGGGCACCTCGGACTCTGAGGGCCTATGATGGGGCCTGGCGAGTGTTTCAAACATTCAGGGCAACACACCAGATGGAGGTAAGTAGGCCGCTCACATAAGAACAATTGGGAAAGTTCATTGTGGAGCAATGGCAAAAAGGAATAGCCCACACCACAATGGGGGTCTATTTAGCAGGGATAAGTGTCATATGCAGCCTAAAGGGATGGAAGGACCTAACAAAATCGTGGTTTATTAGAAGGATGATGCAGGGATGGGGTAGATTGAAGCAAGGGCCAGCAGACAATAGAAGACCAATAGGGGAAAAGTGGCTAACAAAACTAAAGGAGGTGTTACCAGCAATATGCAGGTCAAAGGCCAAGCCCCAGCTATTTCACATTATCTATGTCGTAATGTTTGCAGGGGCTGTGAGAGAGAGTGAGTGAGGTGGTAGGCCATGGCAAAGAAGACAAGAAAGGGGGATTGGAATGGGAAGATATAAGTTGGGGGATGAAAGAGATACAGATCAAACTTAAAAGGTCAAAGATGGATCAAAAGGGGCAGGATTGCATGGTGACACTAAAAAGACAGGTAGAGGGCATGATATGCCCAGTGCAGGCTTTGTGGGCTTTTGCTGCAGAGCATGGGACCAGAACAGGGAGATTATTTGTTCATGGTGATGGAAAAGGGGTCACCAGTTATCAAGTCACAGCACTGCTCAAAAAAGGCATGCAATTCTTGGGAGAGGACCCGATTAACTACTTGTCCCACTCCTTGCGGATTGGGACCGCCTCACAGTGGGCAGTGGCAGGCGAAACTGTTGATAGTATTTTGGGAAAAGGACGCTGGTGGTCTGTCAGTTATAAGAGATATATCTGAGCACTGAAGTGAGAAAGTGCCGTATTGCTTATGTGTGGTTAACAAATGTATGGGTGAATGGGGCAGGAGGGGGAGGACAGGGAGGGGGATACGATGATGATGAAATTATGACAACATATGAGATAACTAATTTTGCTTGAACCCCATAGAAAGAGGGAGGACCACAGAAGTCTGGATCTGCGACCACTCCTATATTTACTGGGCAGAAAAGAAAGCAGAGAAGAAGGCTGGGGTAAAACAGCTGTACCAGGATGTAAAACAGTGTAGGTTGGTTTGGCGGGGGCATCAGGGGGATGAGATGGGCACAACTACTTCCCACCTTGAAGGAACTTAAGGAGTGGTGACCCAGCCCTGACTTACTTATTATACATTTGGGGGGCAATAATCTTGCGGGCAAACCGTGGGTAGACACATACTTGCAGATAAAAAGGGACCTGGAAACAATACAACAGTGGTGGCCTCAGGCAAGCCTTGCCTGGTCAGATATGATACCAAGGAGGGTTTGGAAGCACGAGAACTGCCATAAAGCAGTGGATAGGGCCAGGAATAAGATGAACAGACGGGTAGGGACATTGGTAAGGAATATGGGAGGACAGGTAATACTGTGGGGGTGTAGAAGAATGGGTAGAAGATTTCTACAGATCAGATGGGGTTCACCTGTTGGATCTAGCCATAGACATGTTTAACACAGAAATGATGGGCTTTATAGAAGCATGGACGAGACATGCAAAAAATGTAAAATAAAAAAAAAAAGAGAATGGTTCAGAAGGTTTCACCTGAGGTAAGGGAAAGTTATACCCTAAGTGAGGGGAAAGCCAGTCATCCAACGCAAGTTGGAGACTGGCTAGTGGGGAAAAGGGGGAGGGAGGGGAGGAGGGAAAAGAAAAGGAATAACACCAAATGAGGAAGAAGATGAAGGAAAAAGCAGTCTCGGTTTTCACCGTTACCTAACAGAAAAAGAGAAGAAGAAGGCACCCAGGTTTTCACCTGGGGGGAAGAAAAGAGGAAAAAGAGGGATGATCAGAGATTGATATATGGATGAAAATAAAGGAAATTCTGAGAGATGTAATAACAAGATGTTGAAATGAAACATGGAATTATGATATATAAATAAATTAATTGCCAATCTGAGCACAACAACAAACAATGATCTCTGTCTTTTTGTGAGGGAAAAGGGGGGGAAATCCGGGACAATGCACACAGTAAAAAAAAAAAGTGGCAATGCAACTTAAATGATACTATGGGGCTATCATCTTGCATAAACCTCTACATGATGCATTGTCTCTATATAAAATGTACCACATGTCTTATATGTAATGTACTGCTCGTATCTTGTAACCTCCCAGGTTGTGCCTGAAAATTGGCAAATGTGTGCCTAGCGTACCCACCCAGAAAACAAAAACTAGATAAAATAAAATCATGCTAAATCAGCAGCAACCAATCTTAGACAACACTGGCAAACACAAAGCAAACACTGCACTGTAGTTTCTGTCAGCAAACAGCATGCTGGTAAATGGAAAGAGCATGTAACTTTTTTTTAAAGGAAAAAAGTTTTGTGGTATGTAAGATAGGTTTTTGGGGACTGTTGGGGTCTGTGAGTTTAAATCTGCAGTCCATTTGAAACTCCTGCTTTCCCATTGCAGTTTAGCGGGGAGTCAATATGGTGTTTTTTCTCCTTTGATGTTCAGGATCTCAGAGTGATATTAAAAAGTGGGGAATTCCAGATTTGGCTTGACTGGCACCATTTGTGTGGGTTATGTTAGGATTTACCATTCTTGAAAGTGCCAGTCAGCCAATCAGATTCCTGGCTTTAAAAGCCCATTGTAAAATTACTGAACAATTGTCAAGGTTTGTAGATCAGTATTTGAAACCATTGGTTACAATGCTTCCTTCTTATATTAGGGATTCTTCTGATATTTTGGCAACAGTATTGGATTTAAAAGTGGAGGATTCTTGGCTCCTGGTAACACTCTGTGTTGATGCACTTTATTCAAATGTGCCTGCATGAGACTGGTCTGGTCACAATGAGATATTTCTACTACAACAAACACAATTGATTGATGATTTCATTGAGTTATTGATACGTTTTTCTGAAATGGTGCTGAAATGTACCAATTTTATTTTCATTGGTGACCACTAGTTTCAGGTTCATGGAACTGTGATGGGGCATCTCTTGCCCCATTGTATGCAAATTTGTAACTGGGATAATGGGAACTGTTGGTGGTCCAGGATGCAAGCAGGAATTCCTTTTTTGATTCAGTTGTCTTAAATCATCATTATATTGACAATTTATTGTTAATTTTGAGGCGTATATATGATGAACTAAATAGATTTATTGGCTTGCTTCATGAGCCTAATGGGCATTTAAAATTTACAGCTACCATTAGTTTAACCTATGTCACTTTCTTGGATCTAGTCTTGACAAAGCATAATAGAAGAATAGAGTCATACATGCACTGGAAACCAACTGATAGAAATTTGATTCTATGTGCCAGCAGTTGCCACCCCAGACACATAGTTAGAAATATACCATGAAGTCAGTTTTTAAGGATTAGATGTAACTGCTCAAAACAGGAGAGTTTTCACAATTGGATGGCTGAAATGCAGGAATGGTTTATAGATCAGGGTTATAAAATGAGGGATATGGTTAAAGCATCAGAACGGGCACAAACGAAGGATAAGCGAGAATTGTTGAACTGGATGCCATGCAAAATGCACAGTCACACTGGGATGAGAGGATTAGATTTGTGAAAACATATACTCAAGAGGCAGGACAGTTTAAGCAGATTCTATAGAAGAAATGGGGTATTACTGAGGCTGACCAGGTCATGGGTAGGGTGTTGAAAGACACACTGCAGGTTACATATCACCAAGCTCAGAATTAGGGGGATATCATTCATGCCTTTCAGCCACGGACAATACAGTGCCAATGGTACCTGGGGAATGATGCACCTGTGGGTTACACCCCCTGTGGGCACTGTATATATGACAGTTACATGAATCAGGGGAAATGTTTTCTCATCCCACAATGTGTAACAGTTATACTATTAGAAGTTTTATTATGAGTGGCACCAAAATGTTATTTATATGACAAATTGCTCCTGTGGGGCATTTTACATCAGTAAAACCAGCCGTTGTTTTAAATTACAGATGGGAGAACATATAAGAGATGAGAGAAATGGCAACCTGAAGAATGCTTTGGCTGCACACGTATATTTTGTTAGCGATGATCAGTAACACAAATGAAAATATATGGGGATTGAATCATGTATCTTTGGGGCCAGGGGAGGTAATTTAGATAAACTTTTGCTTAAGAGAAAAGAATTTGGGGCATTGACTTTGAACAAATTTAGAGCTCCTGGGATCAGTGATAGAATTGGCATTTCCCCTTTTTCTGTGAATACATTTCTTGTTATTGCTGGCTTCCTTAATGTATTTTTGAATGAATACCAAGAATAGCATTTCATACAATATATATATTTTTTCTTGTGTGTGGAGATGTTTCTGCCTTGGCATATTCCATCACTCCTATTAATTCCTTCTTTTTGCACTTCCCATCAAATAGATAAATGAAATATGTACTGTATTGTACAGTGTTTAGATATTATTCTGACAAAATGTCTGTAATTTTTACTATTTTCACTGTTTTTACTGTTGTTAACATTGTTTACTTTCCATTTTATAAAACAAATTGTGTAGTATGACGGTGCCTATGTAACTATAAAATATGCATTTCAGTCTCACAGGGATTCTATTTTTTTGTGGAGTCAATCAGCTGAATTAAGCGGTGCACCTTGATTTCAAGAAATATATAGACCTCGCTATTGGTTCTGTTCAGTTCTGAAAAGTTTGGACTGGACTTATGTGTTTCAAATACAAATACTACAGTGATGGAGCCACATTTCTTTGACATGAATGTATAGGTAATTTTGGTTTATTGCAAGCCTGCCTTCTTTTTATATGGACATCATTAACTTGATAGCTCCTCATTTTCATCTGTCTAGTTCCTGGTTGGTTAATGCATATTCCATCTTATTGATTTGTGCAGAGACAATTAGCTGCATTAATGCATGTACCTCGATATCAAGAATTATTTGAACCTAGCTATTGGTTTAGTTCTGTTCAACATTTTGGACTGGCCTCTTTTTTATATATTTTAATTGCAAATACAATAGTTATGGAGCCATGTTTCTTTGATATAAACGTAGGGATTATCTTGTTTGATTGCAACTATGTTTCCTTTTCATATGGACACCATCAATAGATAGTTCTTAATTTTCATTTGTTTGGGTCCCCATTGGTTTTTTAGTGTTAGTATCTATTGTATTAGTGACAGGCACTACCTGGGGTTTATATTTATATGCTGTTGTTTTATTTTGTTACCTCTAATTGTTATGTGATTAGCCATATCACAGCAACATCACGAGTTTTGCACTATTTATGGCCTAACACGTTTACTGTGAATTCACCCTTGATAAAGTTCCCCACTGGAGTGACAAAACATTGGATGGTTGTAATATTTCCAATCAGCCAAAATGCATCGGCCTGACCGGCAATGACCAGAACCCAGGCGCCTGAAACACGGTTGCCTGACATTGGGATTTTGCCCCCCCCCCGGAATGAGAATTCTTAAGCATGGGGTGGTGGGGGGTGGAGCCCCCCACATTAGGGGGTGTGGGGTGAAGTCTTCTGAATCACTCCCTGGAGGTAAAATCCTGATATTGGGCAACCATGTTTCGGGCACCCGGGGTCAGGATAATATTGATCGGGCCGATGCATTTCAGCAGACCATAGTATATCCGGATGGTTTTGTGCAGGCTATGTGGATGGCACCATTTGACCACCAAACTCTTATTTTGTGTTGTGAGTATGGGAGATAAATAAATAGCCTAATTTACCCAGCTTATTTGTCTCCATATAGTCTTCGCTTCTAGCCAGTCTGAAAGGTGAGTATGAAAAGCTTTTTGCTTGGTCTGCATATAAGATAGGCAGACATATGGCTGACAAAATTGGCTCTGACTCCACTTGCTGGTCAAATGTGTAATCTCTCTAATCTATCTTTAAGTTTGGGAGTGATTCCACAAGTATGGAAGGACACACATATAGTGCCAATATTTAAATCAAGTGATCCTGCAAGTATTAGCAACCACAGATCAATATTTTTGTTCATTCCTTTATTGAAGACATTAGAAATGACAATTTTTAATAAAATACATGAATATTTTGATACATGCAAAACCTTGTCCAAAGTACACCACAGGTTTAAACCCAAGCATATCACAGTGACAGCCTTGGGGAGGTTCACAGATGAGGTGCAAAGTTCTCTGGGTGATGATGGTAAGTTGTTAGCAGCTATGTTTGTGGAGCTTTCCAAGATCTTCAATTTAGTGAACCATGAACTATGATTAAAGGTGATAGGAAATTGTTGTTTATATAGTTAACAGCCCTACTATATTCCTTATCATGCCAATTATGTATTCTGATATTCTTTGACCAATTATTGATAAATAAATAATCTAGCTTTGGGATGTCCTCATATCTATATATTATTCCACTCTGCTCACCAGCTACTGCTTTTTTAATATTCCTAACACATTCCATGACTTCAATTATATCATTTCATGTTATTCATCCAAAATGGCCTGGAGTGGTGTTATTGATGTCATAAAATGTTCAGGCAGTATAAAAAAAACAGAGCAACAACTGATGAGAAGACAGGGGTTCAGAGTAGTTACAAATGCAACAAAATCAAATGATTACTTCAACAAAATAGTTAAAAAAAATTCAGTATATTGATCAGGCACAGAAAAAAGGATAACAGTAGGGTATCTAGAGGTGTAAAAACTGTTCTTATGATTTTTGAAAGCACTGGCAGATGTTTGACTGTCTAATGATGTTTGTTTATGGTTAGGGATTACCCTCACTCATGACAACAAATGGTCGGAGGTAATGATGCCATTTCTTCTTTCTCAATACAGTAAATAGTTTGGCAGTGCCTCAGGGTTCAATCCTGGTTCCCTTTTTACTTAGTTTTTTTAACTCTTTTCCTAGTGTATGTGCTTCATCTGATCTTTTTCTTTTAGCAGACAATGCAGCACTGTTTTGTAAAGGTAATGATATTTTAACATTAAATAATGAATTGCAACTTTGTTTTGACCAAATCCAAAAGTGGTTGATTACCAATCAAATAACACTTAATGCTAAAAACGTGCATACATACTAACATACATACTAGACACCAGCAGAGTAGGCCTCTTGGTCTATCAAGTCTGCTCATGCTTCAGCACTCTGATTGGGTACCGTAGCCATCTACCTGGCTATCTGCCTGGCTATCTACCCAAAACTTGTTTTCAGAGTAGTCCAGAGGAAACTGATGTCAGATCAAGATGTCCTAATAAGACCCATGAATGTTAATACTAGGGCTTTGCAAATATCTTTTTCAGAATATTCAGCTGAATAGTCAGTATTCAGTGCCCATGTACTCAGTATTCAACTGAATATTTGGTATTTGGGTTCAAAAGGAAAAAAAAGCCAACAGCTCCCCATCCTCCTTCCTACCACAAATCCAGTTTATCCCACACTCAGTCAGAACCCAAATCCCACCCTCCTACCCCCAGCAGTATGTTTTGCAGAAGATGTTTAGTTTAGTAAAACTACAATGATGGGTGACATGCACAACTTACCTGCCTCCATGGCTGGCCGCCGAGTTTCATTGATGCTTTGCAGCCAGTAGGATGACTGTTGTGCCCCCCCAATACCCTGGTAGCTAGCAGCACCCCCCACACTCAAATATAAATCAAAAGAGTAGAAGGTGACTGACACAGCCTTCCCTCTTCCACAGCTGGCCACCTTTTTCTGAATGAAGGCACTTGTGCACATTTGTTCGTATACTAAAACCATGAGATCAAGCATAGTAAAACCAAAGGTTTTAGTATGTGAGCAAGTGCCTGTGAGTGCCTTCATTCAGAAGAAGGCAGCTGGCTGTGGAAAAGGGTGGGCTGTATTGGCTGCCTTCTTCTCTTTTTATTTATATTCAGGTCCGGCGAGTGCTGCTAGCTACCAGGGTGAGGGTGGGGGATGGCAGTCATCTAACTGGCTGCAAAACGTTAATGAAACTTGGTGGCCGGTCATGGAGGTGGTTGGGTTGTGCCAGTCACCCATCATTGTAGTTTTACTAAATTAAATACAATCTGTCCAAATGTGGTGCTGAGTTGGGGGGAAGAGGGATTTGGGTGCTGAGGGTGGGGGATGGGGGTTCTATATGTAAACTAGATCTGGGCTAGGGAGAAGGATGGGGGTCTGTTGACTTTTTCTTTTTTCTTATATAATGTTTCCTGCATAGTGAAAGAATAGTGCTCCTATTTGTTATTTGGGACCCAAATAATGAATAGTGAATTATTCATGGTATTCAGGAAATAATATTCGGACCATGCACAACCCTAGTTAATACAGTAGAATTGTTCAATGAAGTCTCTTGGACCCTGGGTGTTATTTTGCATTATTCACTCTCTTTTGGAAGCCATACTGAGATTTTTACTAAATCATTTCATCATCACCTTAGTCTCCTATATAGAGTTCAGTTAACACCAATACATTGCTTTTGCCTGAAACTAGAATAATGTTGTCAAAAATCTTTTTACTTTCACTTTGGTTTTTTTAAATTGAAAAAACTTTATTGTTTTAATAAAATCACATAGTACAACAAATGCATTACAACAAGGAAAACTGTTAGGATAAAGAAAGTTATGATTTAAACCACTACCTTCCACTCTCCTGCCCTATCCCGAACCTCCCCCAACCCCCGTGGAGTGTGCCAGCCACCCATAAAAACCATCATAACAGAAAATAGTTGTGATCAGGGTTTAAACTTTAAGTACAACAGCAATAAGTGAAGAAGCTAAGGAGGTGCTAGGGATAAGAAAGTACCTACTTCAACTATAGGGCAAATAATTTGCCCCATTTCTTGTTGAATAGGGGCATGCAGTTACACATAACGGCAATTAGATGCTCTGTTCTTAAAGAGAAAGAGAGTTCTTTAAGCCATTTTGTATAGGTGATGGGTGATTGATCAGGCCAATGCCTCAGTACTAGTTTTTTAACCGCTAATGAAATAAGAGCCATATGGTATCTTCTCTTCTCTTTTTAAGCCGAATCTGTGAGAAGTCTCCAGTAATGCAGACTTCAGGAGAATAGAGGCCAAGTAACCCCAAGAGAGGATCTAGACTTTCCTCTATGCTCATCCTTAGAGGAGAGACCTTCTTGCATAACCAAAAGATGTGCAGTAAGGTGCCATCTGCTTTGCCACACCTGGTACAGCAGGGGAGGGAAGGTAACCCATTCTAGCTAATTTAATAGGGGTATAATACATATTATTTAGAATATGATATTGACTAAGTCACAGCCGGTCTTGAGTTAGGTATGTATAGAGGTTGTCCCATAGTCTAGGCCAGTCAAAGGTGTATTCAGGCATGAAAGATTCCAAAACCTTGGACCCGATCGGATTAGGCAGGTGAGGTGAAGTTAGTAAACACCAGTAAAGAGCTGAGACCCCATGGGGTTGAATGCTATCTCTTGAATCTATTGAAGGAGATCCCCAAGAATTGAGACTTGTGGAATGAGCCCAAATTGTCGGATTAATAGGTGTCTTATCTGATAAATGTTAAAAATGTAATTGGGGTTTAAATTGAGCTTATCTAGTATTTCTGAAGAGGTAAGAATGGAGGTCAAATTGTAAAAGTCAGAAATCCTTAGGTCAGAAGCAGTAGGGAACCAGGTAGGAAGTAATAAAGAATTCCCCACCTTGATATTCAAGTTATAGAAGATAGGTTTTGAAAAGTGTTTAGATAAAGGAATTTTAAGGTAGGAGCATAGTTGCAAAAGGACCTTGATGGAAACACCAATTGGTGATGGCTGTAGTAGATCTGACAGAGAGTTCCCAGGAGAGGAAAGAATGGAAGTGGGAGACAGCTTGTGATCAGAAATTAGTTGGGACTCAATTTGCAGCCAAACAGGGGTATATACATTGTCAATGAAGTCTTGGGGAACTGAGAGCCATTTGCCAAATTTTTGAAGATGGCTGGCCCAATAATACAGCAGGAAGTCAGGAAGCCACAAGCCACCGGACTCTTTGGGCAGTCTGAGTTTGGAGTAAGACCATCTGGGAGACTTATCTGACCAGATGAAGGAAGCAATATAGGCATGGACATGTCTAAAAAAGGAAAGAGGAAGCCACATATTGAGCATATTTAAAGGGTAAAACAGCCTGGGGAGCATGTTCATCTTAATGATATTTATCCTGCCCCATAATGATATTGGGAGGCTTTTCCAGCATGTCAGATCCTGTTGTATAATAGTAAGCAAGTCTTCCAGGTTCGGCTTTCTGGTCAGAGACAAGTCATTCATTAAATAGATACCCAGATATTTAATACTTCGGAGGGGAACCATCTCATGCCAAAAGGGGCAAAGTCTTGACTATAAACTAGACTATTGAGAGGGAATATTTCAGTTTTATTGAGATTCAATTTATAATTGGAGTAATTGCCAAACTTCTCAATGACTTATAAGGCCTCAGTAAGGGATGGCATGGGGTCTGAAAGATGAAGTAATATATCATCTGCATAAACATAAAGGGACAGGGTGAAATTACTGACCTGAATGCCATGTATATTGGGATCAGCTTTTCAGACTTCTAATAAGCAGTTCAAGATAAAGATTAAAAATAAAGGGAGAGAGAGGGCAGCCCTGACGAGTTCCAGTGTATAAGGAAAAGGAAGAAGAGAGGACCCCATTGCAGTATATTTTGGCAGTGGGGGAGGAGTAGAGGACCGAATCCATGGAATGAAACCATGAAGAAAGCCCATTTTCTGCAAGGTTGACCAGAGAAAAGACCAGTCAACCCTGTCAAAGGCTTTCTTGGCATCAAGGGATATCAGAGCCATAGGAAGGAGAGAAGAGCTAGCAACCTGAAAGAAATTATCTATCTTATGAATGTGGTCTGCCGAGGCTCTCCCTGAGATGAATCCCACCTGTTCTGGACTGAGAGGCCTAACCGTACAGTCTCAATACTTTTTAGCTAATATCATAGCAAGTATTTTGATATAGCAATTCATTAGCGATATGGGTCAATAACTTGTAGGGTGGTTAGGTGATTTGTCCAGTTTGAGGAGGAGCATTATGGTAGCCTGCAATACTGTAGAGTTCAGTGAGTCTGAGGAGAACATGAAGTTATATAGTCGAAGCAAAAAGGGAGCTACAGTAGGTCTGTAAGAAAATTCTTGTAAAAATTTGAAGGGAGATCGTCAGGTCCAGGAGACTTACCTGGAGCTAAGTTGTTTATGGTGGCCTCTATTTCCTGAATTGAAATTGGGGCTGAAAGAACATTTTTTTGTTGTTCAGTGAGGCGGGGAAGGGGGATGGAATTTAAGTATGTAAGGGTCTCAAATGTACCCTGTGCAGATAAGCATTTGCTGTATAACTCAGAATAGAATTGTTCAAAGACTAGTGATATATCTCTAGGGAGGGTTTTAATGGATCCATCAGAAGCTAGAATGGGGGGTATAATTCTTGATGCCTTGATTTTCTTCAGCCAGAGAGTGAGTAGTTGCCCTGTTTTCTCTCCTTTTTCAGTATACTTGGTCTGGGTCTTAAAACCGGCATATTCCACCTTTTCTTGTAATAAAATGGAGTATTTGTCTCTGAGGGATATCAAGAATTGCAAAAGATATGGAGAAGAGGTAGGAGAGAGACAGATTGTTCCAAGGTGTGGATTTGTGTAAGTAGTGAAAGAGCTTCTGCTTCTCCATGGCGTTTACAAGTAGAGGCCTTCTGAATGAACTCACCTCAGAGGAAGCATTTCAAAGCACACCATTCATAATCTACCCTGGAGACTGAGTTTTGATTAGAGTGAGTAAAAGACTGAATGAGAGAGGAGATTCTGGATAGGACATGAGAGTCTTTAAGGAGCTGAGTATTTAGCTTACATGTCATGTCTCCTTGTGAGGTAGAGTCAGGAATCAGTGCAGTCCATACAGCTGCATGATCAGAAATAACTGTAAGTTCTAAACCAGCATTACCAAGGCCGGGGAGAAGGGAATGGCTGATTATGACATAATCAAATCTAGAAGAGGCCTGATGGATTGTGGAGAAGAAAGAGAAGTTACGAGACAATGGATTAAAAGTTCTCCATGGATCACAGATACCTAGTGTATCAATAAACTCATGCAGTGTCCTTTGGGCAGCTGAAAGAGGTTTGAGTGATTGATTTGACCGGTCTACATCTTGGGTGGGGGTAGGTTCCAATTCCCTCTCAAAACTAGTGGATAGGGGAGAAATGGGGTCAACTTATCCATCAGTTCCATAAGAAAGATTGGGTCACTTCCCACTGGTCAGTAAATACTGCCAAGAACTATCTCTTTTTGCTCTAATAAACTTTTCACAATGATAAATCTTCCCTTAGGGTCGGAGACAATCTGATCTGCTTGCCAGGAGATCTTACGGTTTATGAGAATGGCTACCCCTCTACTAGATGTTGACTCTCCTGAAGCATACAGTAGACCTGACCAGTCTCCTATCTACAGAAGAGCTGGGCTTCATTGGTTAGTAAATGTATTTCTTGTATAAATGAAATATGAGCATGAAAAAGAGAGACATGTTTAAGAATCTGATATCTTTTAGACTTTTCTCTAACACCTCTTATATTTCAAGTGAGGAATTTAGCTAAGCTACTAACCATTGCTTAACAACACAAGGTAACATCCAGAGTAATGCCAGCCACCAGTTGCACTCCACACCCTCCGACCACCCTAAAACCAAACAATTGAAAGACCAACCCCATTGATTCTTAGACAACATATGAGTACTTGCCTTGAAGGGAAATAGGATTAATGAAGCCCCTGAATCCCCTTCCCTCCCAGTTCTCATTCCAATCAGAGCTAGAACCTGTAACCCCTTTAAGTAAAAAATTTGCCAAGGGAGACTATTAAGTGCAAAGTAACAAACTCCTAACAATGTAGAAGTTGCCTCCTTCAGGCACCATAACCAGAGTAGATTCCCATGTAGCAGGTACCCTCCCTCCACCCATCCCAACCTCCCTTCATAACTATTTACAATAAACCCCCCAACTACCAAACACCAAAGAAAACCTTTGTTTAACCCAGACCCACCAACCCAGAACCCAGCAGAGGTACTAAATCCACAGAAAAATGAAGGAAGGAAGAACAGGCTACCCCCAGAGCCCAGACCCCAACCCGGTGCAAAAAACAATAATAAGAACAGTCTGAAAAACTAATGGTACCCAATACCCTGCAAGCTTATCCCCAAAATCCCTAGGATAGGGTCATTGTGCATATATGAGGCTGCCCCTTTTCTAAATAGCAGTAGGGGGAAGCAAATGACCCACAGAAGGAGGGAAATTATCTTATATAGGTTGGCATTGGGATTGGACCAAATTCTTAACCAATGACAAACTAGAATGATGGCCCAGACTCAAATCCCTTTAATACAGTACGTGATGAACTTCATCATCTATGCTACAGCTCAGCCTCCCACCCAGACCCCACCCCTCTGCCCAAAGCATCCCTAATTAACATGTGAGCAAAGGTAAAATATCAAACAGGAACAGTTTAGCTTTTGGAATAAACCTAGTAAATTTGTAATGATTTAAAACAGCCAGTAGGGGGAGTAAAGATCTAAATCATAGTCGTGCTCAATCCCCTAGACACAGACACTTATGAGTATGGTAGGTTGCCCACAGCTCATATCGGGGAAAACTAAGCTGCAGGACTACTACTTAATAAGGCTATATAACACTCATTCCCCCAATACCATAAAAACTGTTAGGATATCAACGTGAACATCATAATAGTACACAGAACAAGTATGATACAGGCTTAAGCATTTGGCAGAATTATAAGGGCAGTACAGAACCATACTGAGCAACAGAGTCCATGCAGATCCTAAAACCAAAGCTGATTCCTGAGAAGTCTCAAAGTTTGCCAGCATATGGTAAAGTAGCACATTCTTGGTCTCCAAAACCGAAAGCCGACAGGTCTATAGCACTGAATAAAGTGCACCGTGAAAGTTCACACACTCGCACAGGTCAGCATACAAGTGGTAAACAGCCAGAGCCAATTAGTTAGGAAAGCTCAGTTCCAACTTCAGCCATTGAAAAACCTTGTTTTCAGGGGGTTTTGAAAAGTGTTGGCAGGTCAAGAGCTCTTTTAGTGCACGGTCTGCTGATTCAAATAAGTGCCATTTCTCCTTAATCAGGATCTGAAGGTGAGCAGGGTAACCCATTTTACAATAAATGCCAGCCTCAATAAGTTTCAAGACCACAGGATGGAAGTCGGCTCTCTTTTTATGGGTCTCAAATGGGAGGTCCTGGGTGATTCGCAAGGTAGAGCCTTCCCAGAGGATGGAGAGGCGGTCTTGAAGCTTTTGAAGCACATGCTGCTTCTCTACATAACTAAGGAATTTGAAGATGAATGGACGTGAAGGTGAGCCTTCAGTCGGCCATGGTTGGATGGACCGGTGCACCCATTCAATCAGGTAGGCTGGGTTACAGAGTGAGGGACCAGCTACTTTTTGAAGTTGTTTTTGTGTGAAAATAATTTGTGAGGACTCCTCAGAGGATTCAGGGAGCCCAAAAAGGACCAAGTTGTTACATCGGCTCCTTTCTTCTAAGTCTCTAGTCTTCTCCTGCAGTCGGGCCACTTGCAGTTTCAACTTGACCATCTCGGGGTTGAATTTGTTCCGTCATTGCTCAAGGGAGTGAGTTTGGGCTTCTGAATCACTCATCCATCTTCCTAAGTCCCCAAGATCGCTATGGAGGGAATTGAGCTCTGTTGAAATATCCATCAGGGATTTTCTGAAGGGCTGGAGCTCCTGGGGGAAATAATCCTCCATTAAGGGTATAGCTGCTGGGGGTGAAGTGCCAGGATGTCCCACCTGAGAGCTGTGGCCTTTAGGATGTTTAGAACTCTTCTCTGGCATCATCGTAGGAGTATGCTGGGGTAAGGCCTGCTTTATTTCTTCTTCCATAAATACTGAAGAGATGAATATAGCAGGCTTGTTGCTCAAATTCCCATTAATGCAACACCCTTAGCTGATTTTTAGGCTAAAAATCAGTTTTGTAAGTAGTAGAATTTGCAGTATTAGGCAGGTGTGAGCAGCAATTGACAGAACTTGCTGCTAGCTAGGTCAACGCATCACGTGATCTCTACTTTCATTTTTGAACTATGGTTTGTATGCAATGGGTCAACATCCAGTACTGTGTTGGCTAGAGTGGGACCAATTTACCAAAAATGTTTACTTTTTGCTGTATAATCACCAGCACTCACCCACCATCATGTGATGCAGAACACAGTTCCATGGTTGTCCCTTGGGGAATGTTACAATTTCCAGGTTGTATGCTTTTTGAGGATGACAAACCTGGATCTTATAGGTTCATAGGTTCTTACAAGTTCGAGAGCAAGCCCATTATGAACTTGCCACCATTTGTCCTAATGGTGGAAGGAAATTTTTTATCACCCATATGTTGGTCAAGTCTGAATTAAAATTGATTAATATTATCACTAGAGACTACAAAAAGAGGGAAAGAATTCCGTATTGGAGGAAATCTCTGTGTTGTGAAATTCTGTTTCTCTGTTCTATTAAGGTTGGTGATCAATTTAAGTTTGTGTGACCAGGTGTTGTTAGATGTTTCATGTTTTTCCAGACAATATGTTTCCAACATGGTGGGGTCATGATATGCCCTATAAGCTAGACATAATTCTCCCATTGGTGATCTACATTCTAAGGAGTATAACGCTAGAGATTTTAATCTGTTGGAATACTCTAGGTTGGACAGGTTACTTACTTTCCTGGTGATTCTCCTTTGGACCTTTTCAACGAGAGCTTTGTCACCAAGTGAAGTTGGAGCACAAAATGGGGAACAATATTCTATATGGGATCTGACCAAGCTCATGTATAAGGGAACAATGACTTCAGATTTCAGACTCTTTATATGTTTTAGAATGCAACCAATTATACCATGACATTTTTTAACAGTGTTAGCAGTATGTACTCTAAATTTTTAATTGTTTATATAATTACTCCTAAGTCCTTTTCAGTTGTAATGGTTTGAAGCTGGGTGCTGTTAAGTGTGTAATCTGCTAAAAGGTTATTTTTACCTAGATGCATCACTTTGCATTTTGTGACATTAAAAGTAATGTTTTCAAGAGCACAATTTGTTAATCTGTCTACAGTATATTATTCTGCAAAGCTTAATTAAGTGATTATTATTTACTATGCAGCCAAGTTTACTGGCATCAGTGTATTTATTTATCCATACCCGTCGGAAAACTGCATGGAAGTAATCGGGATGTTAAACAATAAAGGGCCCAAAACAGAGCCCTGAGGAACCCCACTGGTAACTCTGGCCCATGCAGATTTCTGTCCTCTAATGATAACTTGCTGCTGTCTGTTGTTAAGCCAGGATGCAATCCACTCAATGATATTTGTGTGTAGTTTCAATTTGGCCAGTTGGTTAAGTAGGATGTTATGAGAAACAGAGTCAAATGCTTTAGCATAGTCCAGGTATATAATGTCTACTGGTAATCCTGAATCTAAAGCCTTACTTACAGGTTCAAAAAAGTTTATTACATTGCTTTGATAAGATCTTCATTTTGTGAATCCGTTGCTGAGTTATATCATGAATGCCGTTATCTTTTAAATGATTTAGAATTTTGTGCTGGAGTAGTCTTTTCATTAGTTTGCCTATTCAGGAAGTAAGACTTTTAGGCCTATAATTTGCAACAATTTTCTTACTTTTCCCCTTTATGTATTGGTGTAATAATTGCTACTTTCCACTCTGGTATGACCACTCCTTCTGCGATTGAAGCATTGAATAAGTAAGTACGTGCTGGTACCCACTTCATAATGCAATATTCAGTGTTTTTTTTAATATTACCTGCCACATGCTGGTTGCATCTAGATTTTTAAGTTTGTCCTGCTAACTCCAGGTGTTAAGGTAATTTTTTTATTTTTCCATAGTCTGTTTTGCTAAAGTTTCAGATTTTGGTAACTCCAGTTAGTTCTGTCTTAAAACATTTTATCATCCATAGAATTTTGTTATGATCACTATCTCCAAGTGGTTCCAAAATTGTTGGGGGTATTCTGGTGTCTTTAATAATAGTAAGCATTAAATCCAAGATATTATTTTTCCTGGTTGGTGCCCTTACTAATTGTTCCAAGTCGTGTTGCAAGCTAATTTCTATAAATTTGTTTTCGAGTGAGCTAGTACCCTCATGGGTTGTCCAATTTATTTTTGGAAGATTGAAGTCTCCCATAAGAAAGTAACCATCAAGGAATTCCATGTCATCAATAGATTTCATAAAGTTTTCACTATTTGACAAATCCAGGCTGGGAGAGTGATGGTTAGTGGTCCTTCTAAACAATTGATTTTCACCCAAATAACCTCACTATCCATTGCAGGATTGTGGTTATTATTTAAATCATAATGGTTTAAAGTATTGCAGATATAAAGGGCAATCTCCCCACCTTTAGCTTTAGTTCAATTCTTAGCAAACTTAGTGTATCCAGATATTTCAGTCCCCCATGCAGAATCAGTAAACCAAGTTTCAGTAATTCCACAGATGTCTATATTGTCCTTGTGGAGTGTGTGTGTTAGTTCGTCAATTTTGTTTTGTGAAGTTCTAGCAATAAGGATTAAAAGTCTTACTTTACTACCAATAATTGTATTACTTGCTGTATCTGGGAGTTTATTAGTAGTTATACTGATGTTGTTGCTGTCTACCATTGGAGTCCCTTGTATTGGCATGGTTGGAATTAGGTTTGTGCTATAAGTGACTAGTACGACATGTCCAGCCTGCCCCCCCCCCCCAGAGATTAGTTTAAATTTTTATTGATAAAAGAATGAATGTGTTCTGCTAGCAATACTGAACCCTGTATGCTGGGATGAAGGCCATCCCTGCAAATTAAGTCTCTTTTGTTTATAAATTCCTCCCAATGTGTAATACATCCTACTTGTTGCCTGTAACACCATAATCTTAGCCAGTTATTTATGAGTTTTATTTTATCTATTTGTAGTTTAGTAGCTTTGGGCACAGGAAGTATTTCTGAGAAAACAATTTTAATACCTAACTCTGTGAGTATGTTTGTAAGGCCTACAATTTCTTCTTTTATTGTCTGAACATTTTAGTTCATGATATTGTTCACCCCAACATGTATTATAACCAGGGGGTGTTCCTAGATCAGTGGGTTGCCTCTCATGATTAGTTTCATCTCACAACAAGGGCAAACTATAGAAAATGATTTGAGATCTCCTTTAAGTCAACAAAACAACACCAACATTCATTATGTTATAGAACATCATCTTTATATAATTCTTGCCTTTTGAAATAACAAACTATCAGATTTACTCTGCTTTGAAAGCAAGATTAAGATCATGAGCTCAATTTTCAAAGCTCCGAGAATGACATAATTTGCTTGCACCAAAAATATCTGATGCAAGTTAAAAGTTGTGCCACAAGTTACGTCTAATGCAGTTTTTTAAGACACCTTGCATCAAAGCCTGGACCACTTGCACCAAAGTGGCCTGCACCAGGCTTGCATCAAAAAACTGGGTGAACCATCCTTTTTTTTAAAAGGTGGAAGCCCTTGACACTATGCAGCTGATAGCATGCACCTGCTAGATCAAGGAAGAGCTGGTCTAACTAACACTAGAGCATATAAATAGGCCCACAGCAGGCAGGCAGATCTGAGTCAGTAACGAGGATGCAGTGCAGCAGCACAAGCACAATACAAGTGACAAAGCAAGATGTCAGGAGTAGTGGCTCTACTGGGTATCAGGGTGGCCAGGGCAAGGTGGCAGACATGAGTCCAGACACAGACTGATAGGGTTCAGGGGAACAGCATGCAACAAAAACAGCATAGAACCACTAGGAGATATGCAGAACAGGTCTATCAGAGGCCAAGATCTTACCAGGACCTGACTGAGGAGAAGTGTATTGCACGCTACCACCTCATCAAGACTGCCATACCAGAGGTGTGCCAGGTGCTGAAAGGGGACCTGTAGTGCACAACACAAAGAGGCCATGCAATACCGGTGGATGTTATGGTTAGCACTACAATCTGCTTCTTAGCCACTGTGGGCTTTCACACCCCAGCTGACAATACAGTGGGCACCTCACAGTCCTCCGTGTTGAAGTGCATCAAGTAATTTCTGGAGGCATTGCTAAACAGGTCACACAGGTGCATCAGCTTCCCACTGGATGCACAGCAGCAGCAAACTGTGAAGCAGGGATTCTACAGCACTGCTTGATTCTGCATGTGCTGGGTGCCATTGTCTGCACACATATCAGCATCAAAATCACCAGCAGCTGAGGAGAAGGCATATCTCAACAGAAAGTGTTTCATTTCATGGACATGCAGGTGGTCTGCAACAGCCAGCGCTGTATTCTGGATGTAGTCACCCAGTACCCTGTATCCTGTATCCTGCCATGACACCAACATTTTCTGCCACAGTGGCCTGTGTGTGGCACTTAAATGAGAAGACATACAGGGAGGATGACTGATAGGTAGGTGTATGTGCCACAGACCAGTACAGTATGTGTTTTGGGGCCATATACAATGGGCATACACACAGATGAACATGTTCGGATGGCATGACAGTCAAATGAGCAGCATGTGAACATGTGGCCACAGTCTGCAATGGCACAATATGCATGGTATAGTGACACTGATATGTGGCTTGTATGCAGCATATATGGCCAACACGCCTTGAGGACATTGCTGTTATTAACATTTACCATCTAGGTCACGTGGCAGGGGTAGGGTGGATTACACTGGTGACCATGGGTGGGTGTGATGGTCAAAGGGCTACCACTGGCAGGACTGCCAGTCTGCTGAAAGCCTACAGTGCTGCCAAGGAGCCAGCACAGTAAGCACACCTCAGCAAGGATGATTGGGAACACAAAGGCCACCAAGGGTAATGAATGTATTCTATTTCCAGAGCTGCCATGACTGATGACACTACTCAGGCTTCCACAGACAGAAGGTGAAATGCAATATAATGCGGCACTTACCTCTACATGGTCAGTAATTGAAAGGACCATTGGGCTGCTCAAGATGCATTTCTGATGTCTAGACAGATCGGGGGCACTGCAATACACCACAACTATGGCATGTAAGATCTTCCTGGCATACTGCACAACATTGCCATAGCTCACCAGCTAACCATGACAGAGGTGGACATCAAGCAGGGTGAGGATGAGGAGGGTGGTGATGATGAAAATCAGGACCCATGCAGGTGACTGCAAGGACACAGACAGCAGTAGCTGGACACCATGGCACAGCATGATTAGTCAGCAACCACTTCAGCTGAGCAGACCACAGCACCATTGGGCAGCACACTCACAGGCAGTGTGGAATGCACACATAGCATCCATGAGTTGAGCACAGTCCCATACTGAGGATGATGACGGCACTGTAGGCATGCCAAGGCACATGTGTGGGAGCAACATGGGACATACCAACAACAGCTACACTGACATGTGCATCGGTGGGGTACAGCTGAGCTGGAGGCGTGACTGCCTGGTGCTGCCAACAGGTATCAGCAGCACTGCCACATATATTGTGCCCATAACCTGTATGTAGTTCCTTGGTAGCATACACATGCATCCAGGGAAGCAGTTGATAAAGGGGGCAACACAAAGCACATGTGGCGTTTGGCAGCGGCCTGATAATGCAAGGGCTGTTAGTCAGAGAACTGGACCCATTGACCTACAATGTGACAGCGTGAAACACAGGAGCTGACAGTGGGGTAGCAGAAGCTCAACTCCTACAGGCAGCATGTGGGGCATGTTGGTGGGCCCAAAGGGTAGGGGGTCAGGGGGTGGGGCATATGTGGTATGACCAAGTCATGGCAAATACCTGCAGCCAACCATAGCCTGTGTCCCATGAAGAAGGCCCACCATGGCAGTGGCAATGAAGGGCTTGCAAGGCCCACCTGGCCAGAAGTTGCATCAGCCTTGACTATGTCCCCCACCCTGGAGACTGGACACAGTGTACCACAGAGAGAAGTCATCTCCCACCGAGTGACATGTTATAGCCACAATGCTGTTGGCACCCAGGCATGGAAATCTACCAGCCTGCAGGCAACAGGTCCTGGTGTGGGACAGTTCCAACTGTGGCATGTTTACCATGCTGTATAGTGGCCACTAGTGGACTAGGCACTTGGATCTGCGTGTTCCTGCCAGCCACACTGCGCCATGGAAGTCATAGCATATCAGAAGGTGTGCAGGTCATGACATTGTGATGGCCCATGCCAAAAGTGTTGATGTCCATGGGAGAGGTGTCTGCTACATATGTGTGTTGTCCAAGCTTCTTTGCAGGCCGATGTACCATGGTACAGGGGTGGGGTGCGGAGGGCCAGGCTAAAATCAGTGGCAAATGTTTCTGCAGGGCAGGCTGTTGAGCCTGCACAGTGCTGCTCCTCCCCCACCACACACCTATAGCCTTGGACCACCTATGCTACCTACCCTGGTCCTGACACTTTCTAAACACTTTGCTGTACCCTCCCCAAAACAACCACCCATGGCATCCCGTGCCTCTGTCATGCATGCAACTCCTGAAGCCTAGTCCATGCCTATAGCTTGTGCAGACATACCTCTATTGGCCAACCAAGATGCAGACACCAACAATTTGTAGTGCTCTCACCATCCATTGCAGGCCTCTATAGTTGGACTGCAGTCCACCTCTGTAGCTGAACTGCAGTCCACAGCAGGGATGCTTCCTACACACTACCTTGTCCTGCCATACTGCACGTTATAGCCTCGATGGTATGTTCTGCCACTGTTGTCTGCTGTGTAGGTGTTCTGTCACCCCTGTCAGTCTACACATAGATTCATGGATTCTGTCAGCAGATAAGGACCTCCTGGCCCACCTAGTCTGCCCATAAAATCCCCCTAATAGTGCTACCTAAGTCACTACTGGGTGTCTGTCATCCACCCCACTCTGTGATCCAAGATACCCTTGTGTTTATCCCATGCACACTTAAAATGGTTCCACCACTGTACAACATTGGGGATATTCATGACATCCCCAACAGTGATGGGAACAATGCCAACTGTTGGCATTGCTCCCTTCGGGAAACTGTCTTTTTCTTCAGGGGTCTTCACCCCCTCACACCCCACCATCTCTAAATATACAACTCTGAGTCAGAGTTGTTTCGGAGGTGGGGTCAGAACACTGGGAGTTTCTGTGTCGGGCACAGCGGATCACCAGAGCAAAAAATCTTGACCTGGCGAGATTTGTCACTGTGGTGGTATTTTGCTGTAGGCAGGTCATTGCCCGGATGTGATACCATTTAAAACCTGTGGCTGTACTTGTCCCCACCACCACCACTGGGCGGCTGTTCCAGTTGTCCATCACTCTTTCTGTGAAGAAGAACTTCCTCACGTTACCCTGTGACAGGGAGATCCTGCCACTCTTGAGAACCGACCTTTTTTTAAATCTGTTGCAACAGTTCTTCCATTTCTTAGCCTAATCTATCCTTTACATTTTCTAGTTCATAAGGTTGTCCACCTATGACTGCTTCCTTCACGTTCTTGACTATGCTATAGTGTCCTCTTTAAATTTCCTTTTCCTTCTCACGTCCTCGTACAGGGAGGTTATTGTGGGGTTTACCAATGGAAGAGCAAAATCTCTTACAGAGACAATCGTGACAGGTTTCGAGATTATCGCTGTGAGGGACCTAATGGTGAAATTTCTCCCTTTCGACAACTTGTCCCCCCCCGGACAACTCCGACTTGGAGTTAGTTATTTTAAGAAGGAGGATGCAGGGGGCACAGCCCCCTGATAGAACACACACCGATGTCTGACAGGTGAAATTTCACCTGTCCATATCAGGGATCTTCCTGTGCCGAACATCAACAACAGTGTTGTCAATTCAGCATAAGTAAACCTTATTATGGTGACCTTCGACCTAATGTAAAACAACAGGTTGTGTTCCTCATTGTTGGATTTAGTATTCAATAGCACTAATTCATAAAATACCTTGATGTATATACCCTATGTGTATGAAACCTGTAAATGTTGAAAATACCAAGGCACTAGGTGTTTTTGAAAAAGGTAAAAAGTTAATAGGGTACTGTATTATAAAAATTAAGTTACCGAGGTAGAGATATCAGAAAACCCCAGTTGTGTTATTTAAATGCATATAAATTGTAGATTGTTTGAGAGGCCCTTTAGCACCATGCATTCTTGCTTAAAGCTGAACTAGCCTAAAATTCCATGGTGATTTGCATGTGCATCCCACAATGCTTTGCATTATGGGGGTATGTGTGATGTTGTATTTCTTTGAAACTCAGCTTTTTGTGCCAGTGCCCTTTGGGGTAACCCTTGCTTCAGTGCTTCTGCACTGAGGTTCTTTGTCTTTTGCTTGTTTGGGTTTTTTTCTTTTTTTGAGCTCCCCATTACCCAAACACACAAAAGCAACATAGGGAATTTATTAATTTTCACTAAAGAGATAGATCAGTAGATCAGTAGGTGCTGACTAAGTGCAGAGGATGGACTTGCATAGTCTGTTGTTACAAACTGATGTATTGAAGAAGGGATATGCTATTGCTTAAGATTATCCCCTGTGTATTAAAAAAACATCACACAGATATTGTGTGTTGAATCTGATGTTCTGTGTCTGGTCCATCTGTTATCCCACAACTGCTCCACATATCCCTGAACCTACCCCCTCCCCAGCTTCATATCATGACCCCTAGTCCTAGAACATCTTCTTCGCTAGAAGATACTCTCCTCCTGCACCTGCACACCTACCTACCATCCACATCCACACTACCAGCCTGTACACCATGGTGTGAACCCCCATATCAGAGCCACCATGCCAGTTTCCACATCTGAATACACTGTGGCTCTGTTTCTATCCTGCATAGCTGGGGGCCATGGCCAACACGTTCCTCTGGCAGCCTTGTCCTGGCCCACATGCCAGTGTCAGGCACTGATCATGCCATGGATCAGCGCTTCCACCCCTTCTGCACCTGCCTGGTTCTGGGCATGTGTTCCTGCTGCATGGAACACATATGTTACCTGCATGCTCAGCTATGGGGCATGCATGTGGTCCTCCTTTACCCTTTATGCATGTGCTGCTCTTGTGTAGTGCCACATGTTTTGTATGTCATTGTAGACCTGCTCCCCAGATCATTCTGTGCTGTGCACACCTGTAACATTGAATCCCACCATGTGCCTGTACTCTGGTCATGGTAGTCTAGTTCCCCCTGTTATAGCTACTGTGCCCTTTTACATACTTGCCAAACTCTGTAGTTGGAAGAGGTCCATGTTGCTGTCACCGTCAATGGTTCAGCTGCTGAGGTGTATTGCCACACTCTCTTCCTGGCTGCTCAGGGAGATCTTATGACTTGGGCCATGTCCAGTTGCCATTGCATGCTGCCTGTTATGGTCAGTCTTCTTTTTTGGTCTGCCATCTCATGTTGTGATATTGTTTCTGGAGTTCCCTGATGAACTGCTTCACAGGGCATACTGCATTGGTCCTGGTGGCAACCTCATCCCAGGCTTGTTTCCATCGGTCCGTGAGATCCTTCTCTGTACCTTAGGATAGTAGAAGGTCAATCTATGCATCCACATCTTCAATGAGGATGTCTGTTTCCTGATCTGTAAAGTTTTTCTGTGCTGTCCGTCAGCCCTCCTCTGCATCACTGTTTTGCTGCTTTAATCTGCCATCTCTTGTGCAAAATTTTTGTTTGACACACCTTCCAACAATCCTGCCATTGTGCTAGCTTTAATGGCACAGCTTGCATCTTACATCATTTGTGTGGATTTTTGTGCAATTTGCTTCTGTACCAAAATCAGATACCTACTATTTGATGCACCTAGTTTTGATTCAAGATGCCTCTGATGCATCTTGCATCAATCTAATGTCTCTTTGAAAACTGGGCCTCATTTCTTTTTTTTTAAGGATGCTTGTCATTGTATGGTTAATGTGTGTTGTCATATTAAAAGTATGTATTTGTATTATGACCTGGCCATCAATGAATATAGCAGAAATCTACTTATGAGTCAACCAGGATAAAACAAAATTAAAAAATGAAATGAATAGAGGATACCAGAATAAAACTGAAACTGGTTATACAGTTAAAAGCACATTTTATAAATGCTATACCCCAAAGCACTTTAAAAAGCAATGACTCTGATACTGATACTGGCAGTGTAGAGACTAAAGCGGCAGCCATTAAATGTACTAATACCTCAGACACAGTCATATTGCATATGTTACAAAGAGAGGGAACTTTGGACATGACAACAGTGATAACTTTCTAACTCTTTTCAAAAGTGTGATGGGGTCTTTAACATCAATGTCAGCAGCCACCAAAGATGGACAGAATGGACCTCGGTTTAACATATCCAAAGGATCACACCTTTAACTGTGCATCACTCCACTGTTGTTGTATTGCAGTGTCAGTACTGGATATGTAGCAGAAGTGCCTGGTGCAGAACTCAAACCTTTAATCACCTTATCTTCCTGACCCAGAGGTAAAAGTGCTGCCAGCTGAACTACTTACACAATATCTCACTGTCCTACCTGTGTTAAACTCACTGCTTTATAAACATGCTTTGAAGTCTTCATGTATGAAAGGCTATTGAAAAATCCAGTTTTGTTAAACCTATTTTGTCAAATATCAAGCACAGTAACAGCACTACTAGTACCAGACAAATGTATTTCTTCCTATTAATATTATATTTTCTCAAGGTACAAAGAAACCCAGTCTTAAAGGTACCTGGATTGTCCCTAAAACCTGTTAGTGGCAATGTAAACATTTGATGGAAACTGCTTCAAACTTATGCAGCAGGTCTATGGAACAAACACATTTGCAGCCAGTATGTTTAAGTGATGTCTAGTAGTGAACATGGTTCACATAAGTGGAATTCTATGCTTAGGTTATGCCAGTAGAACTGACTACAGAGAAAGATTGATGATACATGTTTCTTCTCACAATCACTACAGCTGAAAATCAACAATAAACCAAACTAAATAGGGCCTGTCTATTAACTTAAAACAATCTAGTTGGAGATAGTTAATGAGTGCACTCAGTGGTTGTGAAGACAGTGGTGCACAGTGTCAGGTTCCCAAATGTCACAAGATCTTGTGTGACCATACTGTCACAATGTCCTCAGTGATAATTAATCATAATGTTTGGAAACACCAGGCAATTAAGCAATTAGCATGTGCTCACTCAGTGTATTCCTGTCAGCTCTTCACTGAGTATCCTGACTGACAAGATAAGTCAAGAAGGAACCTGACACTGGGTACCGCTGTAGCATCAGCAGGCAGACAAGCATGAAAGACAGACTGCAGACCTTAGGGGTAGGCTTTTATCTGGAATGGTCTCTGAAAAGAAATTGTTTATAATTTTTTTTCTTTGATAAAGCAACACTCTTTTACTGCACTGCAGCACAAGGCATATCTATCTCTTTTATTTGTTCCTATGGCTTATTTGGCATGAGACATATAATAATAATAAAAAAAAAACAATTACATAGATTTCTGTTAAATGTCAAGTTAGAGAATGTAGTGCTTCACTGAACAAGTCAAGGAAGCCAGTTGTTCTGAATGTGATCCAAAAGATAACAATGGTCCTGGAGCAGTTAAACCAATGGTGGCCTCAGAATAGAAAGTTGTATCGTGATATTTTATTTTCTGTACTAGGACTGCAAATATAATGATATGTGCTAGACAGAAATATAATTTTCTAAAAAAAATATTTAAGGAATCACAAAAAAGGAGAATTTCTCGGTCTTGTTTAATTGGTCCCATAATCCAGTCAACACCACATTCAAAGTTTGTTCACCAGGAGTATGTTTTCCTTTAGGGGATTACATTTCAAAGATGACTAATTTTTCCTGACATATAGCCTATCACATTTTTGTGTGCTTTAATCTTTGAAATGTGGACACATTTCTAAGCCCTCCTTACCCTGACTGGAGCTATTACCTGATGCAGTGAAAAACCTGTCTTTGCAGACTTGATTACTTTATATATCAACAGAATACAGGAGACCTTTCTACTGTCAACCATATGATTCTGCCAGCATTTATAAAGCATTTTAACATTCAATGTACTCTCCACCTTATCTTACATTATGCTTGTTTACTTCTTTGAGCTGTTCCAATCCTATCCAACACATTCCAAATACAGCATTTGGTATTCTTACATTCAGTTCTGAACCTGTTCAGAAATTATGATTATGAAATTATATTTGTTTTATGGGTGAACACCCTTGCTTCTAGATTCAGGGGTTACATGCAATTGTTTACATCTTACAATGCATTATGGCTATTTTACATCAGTTACTAACCCAAAACCTTGAGATCCATAATCTGTGTAAATCTGACTCATTATTGATCATACTGTTGACATAGCTGCTGGAAGTGTAACATCTCTGCACCCAAATGCATTATTTATTACTGCAGCAGCCAAAACATTGCCCTAAACTCATTATACAGAAGATAACCTGCTCTTATTGTTAGAGTAGATCCAGAAGCAAATGATTTGATACCTTTTAATGGACCAACATAGATGTAACAACAAGAACAAAGTGCTCTAGCTTTCGGACCAACCAGTCCTTCTTCAGAAGCTCATGGCAGTTGTTTAGAAAATACAATACTTATAACAGCTAGATAATGCAGAGAAAAACAGAAAAAAATCCCCATTGGTTTAAAATACTCATTTAAAAAAAAACAGAAGATGATGTCAGAGAAGTTTAACAGTACAATACTGCCCTCAGTCCGAATGAACCTTGGGTTCAGATGTGCTTGGTGCAACACACATACAAAGAATCCAACTGCACATAAATTTAATTGACATAAGATAACACTGCTGAAGTAGATAACTCCCAAATCAAGCCATGAGTGTCACAGTCAGTATAAGGATGTGTTTACTGAAAGGCAACCCCCACCCAGCTTAAAGACAAACTAAGATAGTTATAGGGCTCATGAAATTACAATGTATGCATTAAAGACAAGAATTACCAGTAAAGTTGTCTAAAAACATCAGTGCACACTGTGTGATGTGAAAACCTAGCTGGACATGCCACCCAGCTGTATTCTCAAGCTAAATAAAAGGCCCAAGAAATTACAAAACCTCAGGACTATATAAATGATAATTTAAATATAAATTGATAATATTAGCGTTAAACAAAAACTCTAGTCGAGGAACCTCAAGGAATTCAGACCATGCAGCCTGATATGTACTGATGTCAATATATACTGAGAATGTAGCAACTTCATGTACCACAAGTGTCTAGGGAATCTGAAAAGAGATAAAAATGTAATTTATCTCCTCCTGTTCATACAAACAATACAACCTAACCCACCTCACATCACAATAATGTGGGTGGGAAATTACATAAGCTTGAGATGTTGTCTCTCTCTCTCTCTCTCTCTCTCTCTCATCTTTCTTTCTCTCTCTCCCACAGACACACACACACACACACCTCAATCTCTCTCCTAGTGAACCTATATTAACTTCAGTCGCTGTAATTGTTCCCCAAAGGAATACAACTTGTCATGAAATCCTGAGTAAAAGCTACAATATTAGCCTAATGTAAAAGATATGCAGGACCCCAAGCAAATGAGATCACACATCCCAATATGTACAGAGTTACAAAATTATATATAACAGTATAAGATAACACTCCTGTATGTACACTAGCAGGCTGGGTAATCTGAATATGGTGCAATGGAATCAATCCCCCCCCACAGGCAAAGATAAAAAGTAAGGAGAAATTCTTTATGTGTGTGAAATAAAAATAGTAACACATTATAACTCCATATAGCTAAATAGAGACTTACCTCAATGTGACAGCAAGCCCCACATTTGTTATATCACATACCTCACATACCCACACACATACATACATACACACATCCACATCTCACATGCTGAAGTCCTATAATATGTCAGTTTGAAGAAGAAAAGGTCTGTGGATGTTAGTTTCTGTAGTGTCCCATAAAGCCAATATCCAAGTTCATCCCATCTGCTACCATATTGAGATGTAAAATAAGTTTAATCTCAAAAGCTCGTCTCTGTTGTGTGTTTTTGAGATTTCCTTTTAAGACCATTACTGACATATCTGAGACTGAGTGGTCAGGCTGGGAGAAGTGATGCCCCACTGGTTTTTCAGTCTTCCTTGCTGTAATAGTATGTCTGTGTGAGTTCATCCTAGTGTGGAGCTGTTGGCGTGTCTCTCCTACATAACCTGTTTGTGGACATCTCTTGCACTGAATGAAATAAACAACATGTCGTGACATGCATGTATAACTCCCATGCACCTGGAATTGTCTGTTTTGTGATGTAACCACACAGTCTGAGGTAGAAATGAGCCCACAAGTCTTGCAGGGCATTGATTGCAGGTCATGTGCCATTGTGTGATATGGTATTCTGTTCGTGAAAGTTTGCTCCTAATAATTAGGCTGGATAAATTTGGCGGTTGTTTAAAGACAGTAGTGGGAGTTCCTTAAAATACAATTAAGGGTGTCATCCTCACTAAATATTGGGTGTAGATCTTTAATAATCTTCATGAGCGTTCAAGGTCTGGATGATATGTGACTACCAAGGGTATTCTTATTGTAGCTGTCTTTTCTTTATATTGAAGTAGTTGTTGTCTTGGTACTTATGTTGCCGTTCTGTTATCCTGTCAATTTCCCTGGAAGAGTGTCCCTGCTCCATAAAGGTGTTTTCAACATAGCCAAATGTGTATCTGTCATCCTCATTTGAACACATCGTTGACAATGAAGTGTTTGACTGTATATGACAGATTTTTGTATGGTTTGGGTGGTTACTTTTCCTGTGCAGGTATCTCTGTCTGTCTGTTGGCTTCCTGTAAATACATGTATGTAAGGTTCCATCCTTAATGATGACTGTGGTGTCCAGAAAGTTAACCTTGGTGGTAGAGTACTCCAATGTAAGCTTTATAGTAGGGTGGAGATTATTAAGTTTGTGATGAAAATCTTTGAGTGCATCTGTGCCTTCCGTCCAGATGATAAACAAATCATCAATGTAATGGAAATAAGCCAGTAGTTTGTGGGGATACTGCCTTAAAAATCCTCCTCAGTCAGCCATAAAGAGGTTAGCATACTGTGGAGCCATTTTGGTGCCCATTGCGTTCCATAGTTTGAACATAATGTTTACCATTGAAGTTGAAGTTGTTAGTGTCAAAATGAATTCCATAAGTTCCCCACCACTCCAGGGTTGATGTTTTGGTCAGGTCCTTTCTCATGTATGTATTTAAGGCATGCTGCAATGCCATCTGTGTGTGAATATTAGTGTAGAGGGATGTTACATCCATTGTCACTAAAATGGTATCAGGTGGTAAATCCTTATAACCAGAAAGTACACGCAACAAGTGCGTAGTGTCCTGGATATAACTGTCTCTTTCCATAACCAGCGGTTTCAAAATGGTCTCTATAAACCCTGAGATCCCTCAGTCAAGGTACCATTACCAGAGACTATGGGTCTCCCTGGATTGCCAGGTTTATGTATTTTAGGCAGCATGTAGAATGTCCCTGGCTTTGGTTCAGCAGGAATGAGGTGAGCTAGTTTCTTTCAGACATGGTCAGGAAAAGTTTTAATTAAGTCACATAGTTCATCTTTATATCTTGTAGTGGGGTCACTCTCCAGTTCTCTGTAGTATGTAAGATCTGTTAGCTGTCTATTAGCTTCAGTAATATAATCCTCTCTGTTTAAAATCACCACTGCAGAACCTTTATCTGCTTTTTTGATGTCAATGTTGTTGTTTGATTTCAGTGTCCCTATAGCTCGCTGTTCCAGTGGAGAGAGGTTATAATGGGTTTGTTTTTGCCTGGTAAGGATCTGACCACTGACTTGTTGGCGGAAACAATTAATATAATTGTCTAGTTTTTTGTTACGCCCACTTGAGGGGGTAAAATTATTGTTAGAGGGGATTTTTATGAACCAGAAGTAGAGATGTGCAAAGTTGGGAAACTGCTCCGCAAATTAATTTGCAGATTTCCCTCAGTTTGCAAAGTTATTCAATGGTGCAAGTCCCAACTTCATCCCCCCCCCAAAAAAAAACTCAGCAAAATGTGGAGTTTGAACTCCACTGACAGTTTGGCAGCTTTGCTGGCAAAGTTGAAACTCTGCATTTTGCAGAGTGTTTTACTAGTTTCAGTGGTCCACTCCCCCACGATCACAACTTCATGTAGAATAAAATTCCCTGGTGTCTAAGAGTCCCCTCACTCCCACCCCTGACAATCACTGACTGATTATAAAATTAAATTCCCTGGTGTCTGTTTGTCTCCCTTCTGATCACTGGTCTGGTGTAAAATTAAATTCTCTGGTGTCTAGTGGTCCCCCCCACTGATCATTGGCCCAATGTAAAATTACATTCCCTGGTGTTTAGTGTAGTCCCCCCCAGACAATTGCTGGCCCAGTGTAAATTTAATTTCCCTGGTGTCTAGTGGACCTTTCCCCACTGATCCCTGGCCTGATGTAAATCATATAGCTTCTCTGGTGTCCAGTGGCCCCTCCCTCTCAGCCATACCCTTGCCAGATCATGGTCCCCCTCCACTGATAGCTGGCCCAAGATAAAAAGTTACCCTGGTGTTCAGTGGTCCCTGCCCCCACCTACACCCATGCTAGATCATAAAAACATATTCCCTCATGTCTAGCAGTCTCTCCCCCAACTTCACCCTTGCCAGATCCTTCAAAGTGTATTCTCTGGTATCTAGATGACCTCCCCAACCCGACAGGTAGTGCCCCACCACCTCACTCCCACCTCGACCCCAAGCCAGGTGACAGGCACAGCCCTCCACTCTCCACCATGCTGGCCACCCACTGAGCTGTCAATGAATGAGTACATACTTGTACAAGCATTCACTCATTCATTGTCAGCTCAAGCTCATTCATTGAGCTCATTCATTCTATCAGTGGTGCAGACAAAAATGGCGGGCTGTTCAGGTTGCCAGCAGGGGTTTGGGATGAGGGGTCCACACCACCATTCCCCCCATCCCAACCCTCTGCCGGTGACTGGAACAGCCCTCCACTTTTGTCTGCATCACTGATAGAATAAATGAGTGTGAGCAGGCCTGTCAATGAATGAGTGCATGCTTGTACAACTACACGCTTATTCACTGACAGCTCAGTTGGCCAGCTGGCTTGGTGGAGAATAGAGGGCTGTGCTGGTAGCCTGCTTGGGGTCAGGGTGGGGGTTGTGAGGTGGTGGGGAACTACCTGCAAGGGTAGGGGTAGGGGGTCTGCTAGACAGCTGGGAATACATTTTGAAAGAGCAGGCATGGGTGGTGGTGTGGGGAGGGACTACTAGACACCAGGAAATATGTTTGTTTTATTTAGCATGGGTGCTCATGGGGGGAGGAAACGTTTTACATTGGGCCAGCGATCAGTAGGTGGGGGACCACTAGACACCAAGGAAATTAATTTTACATTAGGCTGGTGATCGGCGGGGGGCACTAAACACCAGAGAATTTTACTCTATGTCAGGCCAGCAATAAACGGGTGGGGGGGACAACTAGACCCCAGGGAAAAATTGGGCCTGCAGTCAGTGGGGGGGGGGTTGCTTTACTTTGGGTTTTTTTAAGTGCAATTTGCACAAAAAGAAACCAAAAGCAAGGTGATGTTACAAGTGGCAAATTTCTTATCAAATGGGGAAACTGCAAATTGATCCGTAGAGGCAGATTTTGCTACCTCACTAGATATTTGCTGGGGAATTCAAACTTTACTGTATCTCTAACCAGAAGATCCAATTTGAATCCTTGGTTAGTCAATAAGTTACTTAGCCTCCTTATGTAATGCTTTAGACCTCGCATGTACTATAGGTTAGAAGCAGTGCTAGATATGAGTGGCTAGTATCTAAGTCCTGTAAGATCCTGGATGGTGTTTTGTTCAATCAGATAGAGGATTTTTTTTTCTTTAGGAAAGGAACACTTAGAATAGCTGAAGTTCATTTCAAGGTATGTCACTGAAATCATCGAGGTTTAGTAAGCAATGACCCATGACAGGGTATGGAGTTATAGGGATTAAATCCACACCCCAGGTGCCTTGTGAGGCATGATGCCACAGGCTGAGTGCACTCACAGCACACAGGGCATGGATTAAATCCCTATAACCACATACCCTCAAGTGGGTTATTGCACTTTTAACATGGGTTATGTTTAAAAAAAATCCACAAAGGTGTTTTTTTGCTCTTTGAATAGGGAAAATTTGAGTGTATCCTGCTGACTTGAAAAGTAGTCCCCAGAAGTCATGCCTATGTTGTATAGTTTACGGACACACAAATGCCAGAAACAGAGTCCTGAAATGATTTTTGACATTTGTGTGTTCATAAAATCAATAACGTATGGATTAGTCACTTTGCTGTGAAGTTCCAACACAGTGAGCTCTTGCTGTCTGTCTGTCGGTCTCCCTCTCCCTCTCTCTCGCTCTCTCTGTCTCCCTTCCCAAACAAACAAATACAAACCAAGCTATGAGAGAGAGAGAGAGAGAGAGAGAGAGAGACAGAGAGACAGAGACAGAGACAGAGATAGAGAAGGAGATAGACAGCAGAAGCTCACTGGGCAGGAACTTCATAGCAAAGTAACACATGCATATGTTATTTATTTTATGAACATACAAATGTCAGAAACCATTTCAGGACTCTAGCCTTCACATAATTTGATCTACAACTGTAATATACAAGTAACTAAGAAAAAGTTCACATTCGGGTAACATAAACATTGCTTAAAGTAACAAGGAAACACTTCACATTGAGGTAACTTAAACAGTGCTCTAGGCACTTAATATGCCATTAGCTATGCAAAACAGCAATGCTACTGCCACATGCAAAGGAACCATACTGCTGCACTCTATCTACTATTATGTTTCTTCTTTTCTTTCGTGGAGGTGAACCATCTGGAAAACTGTTATTTAGCCACTGGTTGATAGTAACATTGGCAAAAAGACAAAAACTGACCTTCATTATAGCACTGCTGTTTTGTTTCCTGCTTCCAGATGTGAAACCTCAGCTGTTTTTTCCTTTGATCTGAACACACCTGGGTTTTTTCTTTGTTCTGTGTCTCTGTGGAGGGATATTTCTCAAGGGGCATTCACTAAGGATTTTCCCAATGAAGTAGTTCTGGCACAGTAACTGTTGATTAAATAGGAGATTTGATCAATGGTCACCTTATGCTCTTTGCCCAGTTGGGCTGCCTCTTTTTTCCAACCCATGTTATAAGTGAGTTGATCAGAGTCTCCAGAATAAAAGCTTGGTGCTTTAACCCTCAGTGCTATACTGCCTTAGTATAAATGATTCATATACAATAGTTAGCTGATTCAGAGCTAGAAATAGTTTTTGGGGATGGCTGTCCCAGGAATTGATAGAATGTTCCCAAATAATTTGTATCTGTCCAGTTGATTTTTTTACTAATGTCACATTTCTGTTTGCAGATCAGAGTGAATAATATTTAGTGTGCTCTGTAACTGACACAGTGGCTTAATAACTAGTGATGAGATTTGTAAGCAGTTTAAAAAGGGCTAATAATAATCCACTCCATGACCACGTGCTCAGCGGTTATCATGAGTCTGGTGCCAGAGAAAGGGTTGCTAACCCCAGCTACATAGGGGTCCCCTGACAAAGACCACATCCTGGTCGAAGGGCTGGGGAGTTAGCTTGGAGGTCATAAGTGCCTTGTTCTACACTGCTTTTGGATGTTTGGATGTTTCTGCAATAAATCAAGATTTTGGCAATTTGAATCCTGTGAATTTATTTCATCCTACTCGGAGTCCATGAGTGCAGAGTGCCTTGGACTATATTCTAAAAGGGCTAATAACTATTGTGGAAGAATTGCACTGTCCAGGACATTATTTTTCTATATGCATTACATTTGTGGCATTGTAGATAAACAGTTACAAGTTATGTCCCTGTCCTTATAAATTTTGATAGCACTTGAAATAATCTAGCAGTTTACGATTTTGATAATAATTTAGAATATTTATTTTACTTATATGATGTTATAATTTATAACTTAAATCATATAGCTATGCTTGGTTTTTAACTTTTTATTCCTAATTCAAATTAACTTTATGGTGCACTGTCACTGTCATGACTGCTGCTGCTCTCCCTGCACAGCAAGGAAATCCCTGAAGGTAGCTATCACACTGGGTTGATTGTTTCTGAGCCCTCTAGCTGGGCGCAGTGCCATGCAAAGGAATAATGCCACCCTCTCACCCACCCTGGGGGGGTCCCCTTTTTAAACCATTTCCTATTCATTTACCCTGACCCCAAATTAGCTGCACACGCCTTCAGTCTCTATCAGTCAACGCAGCCTAACAAGAACTCTCTAGCTCCAAATTCAGTCCCTCCTGCTTAGTTGTGGTTTGAAGCTTCAGCCATAACTACCTGCCTAGTGGTGGGTTACAATACCTCCTTCTACCATTTCTGCCTAGTCAGCTGTACCATATACTGTCTTGTTTATCCTAGATCTGTCCTGGACCTTTAAAGTCTTGATTCAATACTTATAATTCTAGTGCACCGGCCTTCCCTTACCATGACTTTAACATCCTCTCTCCCCATTTATATCTTTCCCCTGCTCTTCTCCTCTACTTCCATGCCTTCTCCTCTTGCTAATCACCCCACTGCCCCCCAGAAGCCCCATCTGTCTCCCTACTCCTACACCTCATCCCCTCCTCCTCTATCTACTGCCTCTATTATTCTGTCTTCCCCACTGCTCCCCCTCCTTCTTTATCTACTGTCGCTACCATTCTGCCCTGCCCACTGCTCACCTTTGCTTACCTCTCTTCCACATGTGCTTTTGGCCCTCCACACTTCCCCAAACTCCTTTACTACTCTTCTTATCCACCCCTCGCTGCTCCCCTCCCACCACCTAAACCTTGAAGTCCTGCTTCTCTGTACAATCCCGTCCACTTCACCTTCCTCTCATAACCCCAGAAGGTACAAGTAACCCCCCTCACTTGTCCCTTTTCCTATTCCTCCTGCTCCTCTCTGAGGATGTCCAACCCAACCCTGGCCCTCCCACAATCCCTTGTGCCACAGTCCCAATCAATTCAGGCACTCCACATCCTCTCCTTGTGCCAAAAGGTCTTCGCAGTTTTCACCTAAATGCTAGAAGCCTCCTCTCAAAATTGGATGCTCTCAACGTTTGAATGACCCAGCACCTGCCTGACATTATATGTGTCACCAAAACATGGCTACCTGCCAGAATGCCTGTCTCTGCTCTCTCTATCCCTGACTTCAATTTATTCCTTCATGTCAGAGGTAAGCGTGGTAGTGGTGATTTAGCCTTTTGCACCAGGCAGTCTCTCTCCTGCTCCATCACCTTTAAAGAATCCTGTCCCTTCTCCCACAAACTTATCATTGCCCTTTTATCCCTCCCTTCCTCGGTCCCACTCTACAGAGACACTCTTTATGCCCCTCTTAAAACTTCACGTGATGCACTAGTCACCATCATCTCATCTATCTCCTCTCACACAGCTAATGGAGAACTCCTGCTTCTAGGTGATTTCAACCTAGACTGGCTCTCCCCTTCCTCTAAGACTACCCTCTCAGGACTGAGGTTCTTAACCTCATACAACTGATCCTTGAACCCACCTGCATAAACCCTTGCTTCCAAAACCACACCCTACTTGACTGAGTGTTATCCTCCCACACCCACCATATCACTGCAGCAGGCATCCCACTGGATTCCCTCAGTGATCACTGCATCATCTACTGCATACACAAGATACATTCCCCCCATGCTGTCCCTAAATACATATGGTCCCACCCCCTCCATGCTCTAGACATAGATGCCCTGCAAAAAGATCTTGCCGAGACTGATTGGCAACTCACTTTCTCAGCACTCGATGTTGAGTCTGCCCTATCCCTCTTCTCAAGCATACTCAACCGCCTCTGGAACCACCTCTCCCTCTAAAGAAAGCCAGAGTAAAATGTCACCATCACCCGTGGATAACGGTAGACCTGCTGTCAAAATGCTGACCCAAGGACAAAGCTTGGAATCACTATAAAGCATCCTTAGCTCAGGCAGACCTCCAAGCTTACAAAGTGCTCAGAAATAATTGCACCAAAGCCATACATCTCTCCAGGGCTAAATATTTAAGGTCCCACCTGTAACAAGGTCAATACACATCTGCATAATTCTGGAAAGTGCTACACTCTCTCCTTGCTCCCCCTGCCCAACAGGCCTCCCCAGTCCTCAGAATTGATGGCTTCCCTGTCTCTGACCCTTCTATGGTAGCAGAGGTCTTCAATAAATTTTTTGCCATCTGTGCTTTCCCCAACAACTCCTCTCCCATCCAACCAGACTCCTCTTCTATCCCGCCTGACTCACTCTTTCTCCCTCTTCCAAGTTCCTCTTCCCACTGTTCTCCCCCCATGAAGTCTATACAGCCTTTATTGCTCTTAACTTGTTCAAAACCAGCACTGACAGTCTCCAGCCTAGACTTCTCCACATCTCTGCACCTGCTATAGCTGCTCCTTTAGCCTATATTTTAACCTCTCCTCCTCAACCTCCACTGTCCCTAAAGCCTGGAAATCTGCTAAGGTGTTACCTCTACACAAGGGTGGTGACCCTTCTACACCTGGGAACTACCAGCCCATCTCACTCCTCCCCTCTCTTGTTAAACTCCAGGAGTCACTCATTCACTTCAGGCTGTTCGAGTACCTTGACACTAACAACTCCCTCTCGCCTGTGCAGTCAGGTTTTAGGAAACAGAACTCAAACATCACCTCCCTATTGTGGGTCACTGATTCCATTTTCTCTGCAATCGATTAAAGTCATATAACAGCCACCAATTTCATAGACCTGACAAAGGCATTCGATTCAGTCTCCCACTCCCCTCCTGCTTCATAACCTTAAATATGTTGGCCTCACTGAATCTGCTGTTAACTGGTTCTGCTCCTATCGACATGATAGGCTGCAATGTGTCCAAATAGGTGATGCACTTTCTTCCCCTCTTCCTATCCTTACTGGGGTCCCTCAAGGCTCTATCCATGGCCCCATCCTATTCTCCCTATTTATAAATTCCTTCCCCTCCATCTGTAACTCCTCTAATATGCATAAGTATGCAGATGACACTGTCATCTTTACCTCCAGTCCCTCTTCTGTCAGCATGCAGTCTCTTCTCCAGCAAGACTTCAACAGAGTGCAGTCTTGGTTTCAATCTAACCAACTGAAACTCAATAATAAAAAAAAAAACATGGCCATGATGTTTGGATCTAGACAGAAACTGGCCACCCTCCAGTCTCCCCTAGTTTTCACTACACTGGATGGATCCCCCTAGAGATTGTCTCCGCTTTTAAATACCTAGGGGTTTTGCTTGATATCCACTTGGACATTTCCACCCACGTAGATTCCATCTGTACCAAACTCCAACCCAAGCTCGAAGTCCTCTATCATCATAAAGATAGTCTCCCTCTCCCCACCTGTCTGGAGTTGGTACTCAAAATAATTTTACTGGTCATTGATTATGCTGATGTGGTCTATGGCACTGCTCCAGTCATGTCCCTCTCCAAACTGGACACACTCCTAAATTCATTTTGCTGTTTTGCAACTGCCACCCTTCCCCTCAAACACCACTGTCTTCTCTATTCTGCTCTCTCACTAGCGCTATTATCGCACAGGAGAATGGTTCACTGCACCTCCCTCATTGCTAAGTACTGGTTTCATACTCCCCCCACCTCTCCTCCCACCTTTCTCAAGTGACCACTTCTACATATGTCCTTTGCCACAGAGACCCTCATGCCTTCTCTGTCCCTCGCCCCCATTCTGACGCAGGCCAGTCTGCCTTCTTTATCTCCCACTTCTCTGGAACAGACCTCCATCTGATCTTTGCCCATCCTCTTTCTCCTCCCTCAAAAGACTTCTCAGACTACTCCCCTCCCTACAGTGCTCACAGTACTTTCAACCCCCAATCCAAGCGGTCTCCCCCTTTGAAGCCAGTGTCACCGCCCCAATTCCCAATGCTCCGGTGGTGAGTAGCATACTCTGCACCTACTGTAATTAATCTGAATGTTCTAAGCCTATTTGTTACTTGTATGTCCTAAGTCAGAATTTCTTCTTGTAACCTGTATCTGTATTGTGATTATTTTCTTACTGTATTTAAGAGCTTCAGTTATTGTATTTGGTCTTGTAACCATGACATATTCATTGTTTTGTAACACTATTCATTTACTATGTTACCCTGTCCCCAGGTTGCACCTGGAAATGAAACTCAGCTCAGTGTGCCTTTCCCGGGTACTAAATTTTAAATAAATAAACAAAAAGAAAATAATCTTATTTATATGTGGAGTGTGGAACTAAAAGGCCATCCCTGATGGAGTGTGCATGTGTAAAACTGGTCGGGCCTTGGTGTGAATTGGTGCAATTTTCCCTATGTTGGACAGTGGATTTTTACTGCTTGAATGTAAGCAAATAAAATCTTTCTGCATTTATTTCTGGTGAATGGTGCCATTCATTTACTTCTGCTACTGTATTACTGCTGAACTAAGCATGTCAGTCCTAGAGCAGCCCTTGTTGTTATGCACTAATAACTATTGTGCCTTGGCTGATACAATGCCCCTAAAAATAACATAACAACTTGCGTGCCTTTGCTTTACTGGGGGGAGGGGTGCAGGCAGAGTGGGAGCAAGGTGTGGAATGCCATGTGAGCAAATGCAAGGGGGCCTTGGAAATAAAATTCCAGACCTAGTGACCTCATGGTGGAGGTAGACTTAGATCTTATAGCCATTATTGAGTTGTGGTGCACAGGGAGCCCTGAGTGGAACATGATCATGCCAGGCTACACTCAGTTCAGGAAGGATAGGGAGGGGGAAGGGAGGAGGGGGTTGTGCTGTATGTAAGGGAGGGTATCCATTCAATGGAAACACAAGGGAACCAGTGGGGAAAGAAGGGGCAGGGGCTACAATGGGGCACCATGGTGACAGGAGTAAGAGCTACTATTCACACTGTGGTGATATACAGACCTCCAGCACAGGGGGAAGAACTGGATAATGTTCTGGGGGAAGCCTTAAGCATGATGGCAGAAAAGGGGAGGTGCTACCCATGGGCGGCTTTAATCTGCCTGATGTAGATTGGAGCTACACAGCTGCAGCCTCATCTGGAAGCAGGGGCATCCTAGATTCCCTGCAAGGGACATTTCTCAGACAACGAGTCAGACTGCTCACTCATGATGGGGCAATAGTGGATCCAGTGCTCACAAACAGGGACAATGTTGCAGGATGTCAAGGTCAGATGCTACCTGGGGACCAGCGATCACATTTAAGTATGGTTTTACATAAGGACAGCGGCAGAGGCAAACCACACAAGGACAAGTGTCCTGGATTTCAGGATGGCAGATGTAAATAAAATGGATGAATGCCTCAGAGATTACCCAGACGGGAAGGAGGCGAATGCCTGGGTGGGATGGAAGAACAGTGAACCAAATTAAGGGATAGCATAGTAAAGGCAACAAACCTCTGCACAAAAGAAGTGAACAAATATATGAGGAAAAGGGACCACTGGTTCTCAAGAGAAGTCGCTGCAAAGGTAAAGGCTAAAGCAGAAGCATTTAGGAGGGACAAGAAGACAGAAAATGATAGGGAGATGTAACAGGAAAAGCAAAGGGAAGCAGGGAAGGTGGTGAAGGGCACATAGGTGCAAACTTGAGGAAAGAATAACCAAAGTGGTAACTATGGGGGACTAGATCTTTGTTAAATACATAAGTTAAAAGAGGAAACCAAGGGGAGGGATTGTGAAGTAAAAAATGGCAAAGGGAGACCGTGCAGAGGAGGATAAGGAAAAAGCAAATATCCTGAACAGATACTTCTCTTCATTCCTCATTGTGGAGGGAGGGGGGCAGACCACCAAAAAAAGCAGCAAGAAAGCTGAGGGAGGGAGGTAGTAGTAGAAATTTTAATTTTTAGTCAGGAAAAAAGTAAAACTACTGTTTATGAGATGGTCGTATTTACATACAAGCAAGTATCAGTAAAATACATAAAATCAAAACAGTAATATTTTATATAAAACATAAACACATAACACATACCAATCATATCATCAATCACCAACCATAAGTTTGACATTGGTGGTGGGGAAGGTAATAGAGAGCATACTGAAGGAAAGGCTGAAAGGTTTCTTGGAGGAGATGGGTTAACTGGATGACAAGCAGCATGGGTTTGTGCCAGGTAGATCTTGTCAAACAAACCTTGTAGAGTTCTATGAATGGGTGACATCAGCACTCGACAGGGAGAGACAAGTGGATGTACTGTTCCTGGACTTCAGCAAGGCATTTGATTCAGTCCCTCACATTGGCCTAAGGGAGAAGCTGGGGGGGATGCGGGTCGGCCCATTGACGGTTAGGTGGATTGGAAATTGGCTTTCAGGTCACACTCAGCGGCAGCAGGTAGTGGTCGGAGGGGAGGTTTCGTCTCCTAGGGAGATCATAAGTGGGATCAGTCCTGGGGCCACACCTGTTTAACGCCTACATCCCCGATATCAGTGAAGGTTATCAGGTGTGAAATTAGTCTCTTTGTGAATGACTCTAAGCTGGGGGCGGTGGTGGAGGGGGAGGAGGGGGGGATTGATCCTGCAAGAGGACCTGGATACTCTGGATAGGGGGTCCAGCACCTGGAAATTGAAATTTAACTCCTCCAAGTACAAGGTGCTACACTTAGGGTGGGAAAACCCCAACTATGTGTACACCCTGGGGGGGATGAGTTGCAGGCAACGGCAGGGGAAAGAGACCTAGGAGTCTTGGTGGATGTTAATATGAATAATTCAGAGCAGTGCAGGAGGGCTGTGGTCAGGGCAAATAGGATCCTGGGATGCATCGCTAGGGGGATTACCCCAAGGAACAGGGAGGTGATTTTGCCACTGTACAACAGCCTGGTTAGACCATATCTTGAGTACTGTGTGCAGTTCTGGAGGCCACACCTAAGGAGGGACATCCAACTCCTGGAAAGGGTTCAGAGGAGAGCAACCAGAATGATCTGGAGCCTGGGGATATGACATATGAGGAATGACTAGGGGGAGCTCATCCTGTTCTCGCTGGAGGAGAGGAGGGACTAGGGGAACATGATTGAGGTCTTCAAGTACCTCAGGGGAGTAAATAAGGTAAGCCGAGATAGGGTCTTTCGACTGAAGGAGGGTAGAATCACCAGAGGACACAGTTGGAAGATTGAGGGTGGTAGGATTAGGGGGAAAGGAGGAGGAGGTACTTCACCGAGAGAGTGGTGGACCCATGGAATGCGCTTTCCGGGGAGCTGGTACAGGCAGCTGCGGTGGATGGATTCAAGAGAGGGTGGGACAGGTATAGGCAAGGGGTGAAGCAGAAGTTGGTTTGCCCGGGGGGGGCAGGACTGGGTGATGGAGTAACAGTGGCAGGAGACAGATAGAGGTCTACGGTACCCAATCAGGATGCTGAAGCACGAGCAGACTTGATAGACTAATACGCCTACTCTGCTGGTGTCTAGTATGTTAGTATGTTAGTATATACAAAACCAGCAAACATTGAATCTCATATAACTTGCAAAGCCAGGGGTATTTAATTCATCAAAGGTAAATGCAACATACTGTCAATTCTTGGTGTATAGCCATATGGAATGACCTATGTTTAGTTACTAGTATTTAATACTTACATTAGTTTTATTCCAAAGACAGGCAACATAATGTGGGGCGCAAAAACATTTCCCCATATCTATTATTTGGCACTGATTCAACATATTTTCTTTAACTCCTAGCCTACAGTATATCTATGCTCAATTTTCCCAAGTGTTTCAGTTAAATTACAGTAACTGGATTGTTTTGTATTAAAATTTTGTTCAATGAACTGACCCAAAAGAATTTTCTTTTATTTTCTAATATGAGTCACCCCAGTTCCTCATACATTTGATAATGGTGAGTTTTATAATCACACAGGGGTATAAACCTTGCTAGTCAGTTATATGTAACCTCAACTTTTTTCAATGTTACGCTATTAGCAAACCTATAGAGGTGACTTCCATAGTCTAGAACAGGAATAAGTAATTCAGCTGCAATAGTTTGTGACATATTTTTATTTATGCAGTAGGCTATACATCTAAAGGCACCAAGTCTTTTTTTATCTTATTAGTGCTAATTTCAACTTAGAAACATAGAATTTGATGGCAGATAAGGACCAATTAGTCCACCTAGTCTGACCATTTCCCTACCTAATGGATAAACTGCAGTTCCTAGTTAACCAACAGCCTACTTCCTCCTACCCCCCACTAGAAGTGCCTTATGTCTATCCCATGCATTATTGAATTCCCCCACTGTTTTTGACTCCATGATCTCCTCAGGAAGGCCATTCCATGTATCCACAACCCTCTCCATGAAAAAATACTTCCTCACATTACCTCTGAGCCATCCTCCCTCTATCTTCAAATTGTGCCACCTTGTTCTTGCACATCTCTTTTTCTGAAAGATGCTACCCTCTAGGACTTTGTTGATTCCCTTGAGGTACTTGAAAGTTTCTATTATGTCCTTCCTCTCCCTCCTTTCCTCGGGGGGATACATATTAAGCTCCTTTAGTCTCTCTTCATATGTTTTCTGGTGCAGACCCTGCACCATTTTAGTAGCCCTCCTCTGGACAGCCTCCATCCTGTCTATATCCTTGTGGACATGGGGTCTCTAGAACTGCACACAGTTCTCCGGATGGGTTCTCACCAACTGTCTGTACAGAGGGATAACAACTTCTTGTTTTCTACTGGTGATGCCTCTCCCTGTGCATCCCAGTATCCCTCCAGCCCTCCTTATTGCCTTCTCACATTGCTTGCCCACCTTTAGGTCATCTGATATGACTATCCCAGGTCCCTTTCCATTTTTATTGTTAGTATCTCACCCCCCGTTGTGTACTCTTCCCCTGGGTTTTGTTTCCCAGGTGCATTACTTGCACTTTTTTGTTTTGAATCTAAGCTGCCATACATTTGACCATTCCTCCAACCTTGCCAAGTCCTTTCTCATTCTTTCCACCATACCTTGTGTATCAACCCTGTTGCAGATCATTGTGTCATCTGCAAAGAGACATACTTTGCCTTCAAGTCCCTCCACAATGTTACCTTTAAAGACATTAAAGAGGACCGGTCCCAATACTGAACCCTGTGGTACCCCGCTAGTAACCCCCCCTTTCTTCAGAGAGGACTCCTTTTACTATTACTCTCTGCATCCTGTTGTACAGACAATTTTTTACCCAGGCTACCACCTTGTGACCCACATCAAGGCTGGCTAACTTGTATATTAATCTTTTGTGTGGGACGATGTCAAATGCTTTGCTAAAGTTTAGGCAGATCATGTCCACTGCCCTCCCTGGTCTACTACTTTGGTCACCCAATCAAAGAAATCTATTAGATTTGTCTGACATGACCTTCCCACTGTGAATCCATGCTGCCTTGGGTCCTGTGCCCTGCTGGCCGCTAGGTACTCAACAATTTTTTCCTTCTGAAGTGATTCCATCATTTTCCTTACCACTGAGGTCAAACTAACAGATCTGTAGTTTCCTGCCTCTGCCTTGCTCCCTTTTTTGTGAAGTGTAATCACATCCACCCTCCTCCAGTCCTCAGGTGCCACCCCATCCTCCCATGATTTGCTAAAGAGGGTAGTCAGTGGTATCACTGGTTTTATCCTTAGTTCTTTTAGAATTATTTGGTGAATCCCTTCAGGTCCCTTTGCTTTGTTCACCTTCAGCTTTAAGAGTTCTTTCAGAACTCTTTCTTCTGTGAATGGACTGGTATTGACCCCCCATCCAGAGTGTTTCTATTATTTGTTTTAGGTACCTCCTTCTCCTCTTCTTTTGTGAATGCTGAGCAGAATAATTCATTCAGTATCCCTTCTTTTTCACTGTCACCCTCTGCCCACATTCCCACCCCTTTATTAAGCCTCAGTATCCCTCCCTTGGTCTTTCTTCACTCCCTAATGTACCTATAAACGGTTTTATCCCCACTTCTTAACAGAGCTGGCTATCTTTTCCTCAGTTTGGGCCTTTGCTATTCTGACTGCCTTCCCTGCCTCCTTCTGCTTTAACTGATATAGCTCTCTGTCCTGCTCCTTCTGTGTTTCCTTATATTTCCTGAATGCTATCCTTTTCTCCTTAACCTTCCCTGCCACCTCTTTTGAGAACCAATCGTGGCTTTTTCCTTCATTTTGTTCTGCTGATTTGCTTTACACCAGGAATTTTCAACCTTTTTGTTCCCGGGGCACCCTGGCCAAATGTTAATGGTGTCAGGGACCCCCTCCTTACTGCTGCATGCAGATTCTGCGGTGGTGCACAAAAAGGTACTAATTTACTTATCAATATAAAACAAAATAAAAAAAAATACCACTATAAACCAATACAAAAAATGCTTTATTGTAATTTTAATGTCACTTTATTTAAAATTATTAGAAATGATTACAAATAAATTATGAATCAACACTGACCTGCCACCTGGGGGGTACAGCTGACTTGCCACATTTATGAATCAGCACTGACCTTCCACCTTTATGAAACAACACTGACCTAACTGAAAAGACCACCATTGTCACGTTCATCTAGGGTGGGGGGGGTACAGCTGACCTGCCACCTTTATGAAACAACATTGACTGCAGGGAAGCAAAGTGCTAGCATGCCTTGATTAACATTCTTATTCTTAGACTACTATCAGCATTGATCTGCTTCTTCATATTCTTAATATTCTTTGTACAGCATTTGCACAGCATTAAACAACTACTCCACTATCACAGCAGTATAACAGGTATAGTGGAGGTAGATGTCCTTGGATCCAGACAGAAGACAATGCCAAATGGAGCAGCATTCTTGTAAACAGCACAATGAAGAAGATTAACAAAGCGAGCAGATGAACAAACCAAAACGGAGCCACTATTCTTTGGGCTAATGCCATTACAGTCTCCCCATTCACAGAAATGTGCAGCAGGGAGGAAGGGAGGTATTTACAAATCGAGCAGCAGAATAGCACACTAACCAAAATGGAGTCGTAATGGAGAGCAACAGGGTAAAGTAGCAGCAGAGGCAGATTTTTGGGTTGGGGGCACAGCTGACAACAGGATCAGCAGTTTGAATGTTTTCATCATTGAGAGCTACAGCCACGGTTACTTAGCAGCTAGTTAACAGCAATATGTGTCACAGTTAAAGCCATTATCACAAGGAGCAAATGTGAATGTAGTAAGGCAAAACTACTAAACTGAAACTGCAGCTTGTGATTACTTGTGGTTGCTCACATTTTAAGCGCAGTTACTATTTTCTGTTGGCAATCTGTGAACCCCCCAGGACTTGATCACAGACCCCCTGAGGGCCGTGGACCTCCAGTTGAAAATCCATGCTTTACAAAAAGGCTTGTTGCCTCTGTGATGGCAGTTTTGATTTTTCCCCATTGTTCTTCCACCCCTCCTTCTTGCCTACTTGCTAGTGCTTTTCTGAGGCACTCTCCCATTTTTCCAAAGTCAGCCATCCTCCTCATTTGAGAGTACCACATCAAAGATTGTTCCCTCCCAAGTGGGTTCCAACACTAGCTATCTGAGGCATGTCCCTTGAAGGGCATCGAGAATGCATGATGATCAAATTTCTGATTTTTGTGCAACCAGACATCTAAATATTTATATTCAGAGACCTGAGTAAGTTGAACCTCATCTGTTATCTTTATAGTTAACTTTAGGTCAGCTCCCCTCCTGACAGTGGTAATAGGAAAAACAACCATAACCTGGGACTTTTTACTACTAATTGCAAGCTTAGAGTACACAAACCAGATGTGTAAAGTCTGAACGTCTGTTTGTAAGTTTTCCTCCACTTGCTCATTGTCTCTACCAGATGCAAATAAAATAGTATCATCTGCGTAGAGATGAATCTTGGAATTGTGTGTGTGGTTTAGTAATTCTTTCATGTAAATTAAAAACAGTAATGTCCCAAAACAGAACCTGAAGTTACACTTCTGGTTACTTTATCCTAAGGTAGCAGATTACTTTCTACACTAACCCACTGTGTCTACCATGATATAAGTGCCAAACCACTTAAGGATATCATCGCAGATTTTAATTCTTTCAATCTTTCCAAAATAATTTGATGATTTATAAGATCAAAAGCTTCTGATGAATCCAGAAACACTACATCCACTTCCATCCCCTTATCCATGTGACCAGCAACTAGATGTAATAGGTATGTGAGTGAAGTGTTCATGGAGTGTCCCCTTCTATATACAGATTGAAATTCAGTTATGCTACTATACTTTTCTAGATAGTCATACAATTGGCTATGTACTAACCTTTCTAAAACCTTATATACCACCAGCAGGAAGGCAATTGCTCATAGGTTTGATGAAGCTGTATGCTCTCCATTTTTGTAAAATGGCAATATTATAGCAGCTTTCCAATTTATTGGGTAAATCCCTTCAGTAAGGCTTTGTGAGTATAGGTGATATCATTAGTTCCATTACCTCTTCTTGAGCAGAGCATTATTATTTTATTTCTAATGTGTTACTCCTTTCTGAACTTTTCCCTTAAATTTCATTCACAGCAGGATATTGATTGCTATGCTATTGAAATTTGCAAGAGCTATTTCAGTCTTGATGTTATATATAATGTACCAAATTCTATTATGTGTGTCTGATTGAGTTGGTATTAAAGGAGCTGGCTGAATGTCTGTTTTTTAGGGCTTTAACTGATGTTCTTTATAGAGGGACTGTTCTCCAAACCATTTAATTGTAAGACATGTAATTAAGTGAAAAGATGTTTCCATATGTAATCAAGCTGGGTGAGATACTTCAGGAACTTTATGCTCAACTACTGTATCCCTCCATAGCAGTACTATGCTCAGAAAACTCTGAATAGTGGATAGGATGCCAATGTGAAACATAGGTTACTTACTTGGTCAAGATTCAAAGTCAATAGTCACAGAAAATCATCGCATTTCCTATATTGTCTTGTACCATGTAGTGTCATGTGACCTACTGATTCCTAAAACAATATTAAACTGGAGGGTAGCAGGCCCATAAATGCAGAGCTAAAGCTAGATCAGTGATCTATGGAAGACTGCAACAGTATTGTAGCCCTAGCACTAATAGCAAGCATCAGTGTGAGTACCAGATGAAAAGCACTAGATAAACCAGAGACATTTAAAAAATATTTTATTTAATTATTTAAAAGTTTTAACAGGAGTGAGTGGGGAATGACAAACTTCCAGATGTGTCCTGGGAAAGAAGGAACAATGCACTACAATAGCAAGAATTACAGAGGCCAGCCCACCAGTGCAGTGGTAGAGCTACTGCTCATGGCACTGGTGATCCAGAATCAGGAACAAACCTGGGGTGTCAGAGTGTCATACAGAGGGAGGAGGACTGAGTGTCCCAGAGGATGCTCTCCTCCACCAGTGAGGGTGTTGTGTCTCAGCACATTACCACCACCTGGGTGACTGCTGGTTATGGTGCAGTGATGTCACAACTCATAAGGGAGATATCCTTGGACCAAGCCTGTGGGTTGGCTGCATCAGGCCCTGTCAGCAGCCAGTCCCATTGTACACTCCTAGAGGGTGGGCAGGACAGAAATTTGGCAAAATCAAGGTGCAGGAGAGGGAGGATGAAGCCTCTGCCTGCCAACCACATCAACCACTGGATCCTCATTCACCTTCCACTGGGGATACCTCCAGTCTTCACCTCCACCACTGGTTGCCAGATGTCTGCAGGGAAGAAATGCCAAAGGAGCCGAAGACATACCCAGACCTGGGTGGTAAGCCAGGGGAGCAGTACAGTGGTGTATTATGCATTGGCGGGTGGTCCCAGATTGACAGGCAGCAGTATCTCAGTTGAATGGGATCAGGGCACATAGCAGGAGGTGGAACAAGGTCCCTACCTGGCCCAGAGGAGGAGGATAAAACATGTCTTTAAAAAAAGAATTACAGAAGGTCATAGTGGTGCAAATAATCATGCCAGCAATGAACTAAAATCAGTAAACTGCAAAACTGAAAAATATTACAATACCATACATGTGCAATATGTACTGAGGAACAACAGGCCAGTAGTGGTGACAAATAATATGTGCAAAATAAAATATACAGCGCAAGAAACAATTTGAAATAGGATACACTGATCAGTATCAAGGTACAGTGGAACTCAATAAATGGGGAAGTAACAGCTATGGATCAGGAGCAATTGCAAACAGAGGTTATATGGTTTCAAATGAGGGCTTTCAAAGTGGAAAGGGAATGCTCAAAGTCAATGGGAGGGGGAGGTTGGATAAAAGATGTGAGAGCCTAAAAGTGAAAGTTGATTGACCCACTGAAGACTTCACATGTGAAGGAAAAGAGAGAGAGAGGTCAGAGTTGTTGGGGGAGGTAAGAGGGGATTGTGGACAAGAGAGTAAATAACTTATGTAGAAGGAGTAAGAGTGGCAAACCAGAATTTGAAGGTAACTAAAATACAGTGGGTGAGGCATCTAACCTTGAAGATGGAGTTCAGCCAAAATTGTTGGCATCAATAAATTCAGAATTTTATTCAGCATACCCCCAATCAGCATCATGACAAAAATGAAATCTCTAAGTTACTTTGTTTAAAAGTTGCAAGTCATTTTGTGACCCTAAATTAACTGCCTGTTCAAAAAAGCCAGTTTCAGTGAAGAACTACTAATGATGTCATAACCAGAACTCACAGCCTAGTTCTACATGCAAGCTACCTTATAGGATTCACCTCTCCTACATTACATAAAACTGCAGCTGTAGTAAACATCTGAAAAAGGAAACTGACACTGGGCCGGTCTGTAATACACTTCAATAATGTGCAGAGGCAAGGTTCAGTACTTCCAAATGTAACAGGGGTTAGAATGCAGTGGCAACCATGACTTTAGAGTGATAAAGTTGTGTGCAATTTTTAGAATGCTCTAGGTATGAAATTTAAAAATGCCATTAGACTACAACTGTGGAATGCAGCAATGACACAATCTCAGAAAGTAGCTGGGACACACAGTTTTGGAATATGGTATAGATACCGTGGTGTCATATATTTTTAGAATGTGGCACAGATACACAATTTTGAAATGTGGGAGACACATAGTTGCAGAACATGGCAGGGATATGTAATTTTATACCTTAAGTATATTTATACCTTAAGTATGCCTTAAGGGTAGCTGGTCCATTCCACTGGGGTGTCAAACAGATGAGGCATACTGATGAGTCCTGGTAGGACGAAACACGTGTCTATGTCTTCTGTTAGCACCCTTTGCAAACTGTGTGAGAGGCCTTTTGGCACCATGCAATATTGCTTAAAGTTGGACCAGCATAACATTCTGTGGTGATTTGCATATGCAGCCCATGATGCTTTGCATTGTGGGGGCATGTGTGATTTTGTATTTTCTTGAAACTTGGCTTCCCAGCCAAATGCCCTTTGGGGTAACCCTTGCCTCGGTGTTTGCGCGCAGAGGTTCTTTGTCATGTAATTTTATAATGTGTCATGGATGCATAAACTTGGCATGTGGTGGTAAAGTACAATTTTGGAATGTGGCAGTAAGGTACAGTTTCAGAATGTGGCTGGGATGCACAATTTTGAAATGTGGTGGTAATGCACAACTTCAGAATGTCGCAGTGATCCACAGTTTTGGAATGTGGCTGTGATACACAATTTCACAATATGGCAGTGACATACAATTTCAGTTTCAGAATGTGGAGATGACACACACTTTCAGAATGTGGCATTGACCCTTAGTTTTGGAATGTGGCAGTGACACAATTTCAGAATGCAGCGGTGAGGCACAATTTCAGAATGTGACAGTGATGCACAATTTTGGAATGTGATGGTGATAACAGTTTTGGAATGTGGCATTGGCCAACAGTTTTGGAATGTGGCTGTGATGCACAATTTCAGAAGGCAGCAGTGATGCACAATTCTGGAATGTGGTGGTAATGCACAATTTCAAATGTGGCAGTAATGTACAATTTTGGAATGTGGAGGTGATGCACTGTTTTGGAATGTGTTGGTGATGCACAATTTAGGAATGTGGCAGTGACACAATTTCAGAATAGGCATTAAAACACAACTTCAGAATGTGTTGAGGATGTGCAATTTTGGAATATGGCTGGGATGCATAATCTTAGAATGTGGCTGAGACGTACAATGTTGGAATATGGTGGTGATATGATACACAGTTTTGAAATGTAGTGGGTGTGTAAATTGTGGAATGTGGCAGGGACAAGATAGTTCAGAAGAAAATGATGTGCTCTGTCACATTCTGATTGTGTGCATCCCCACTATATTCTGAAATTAACTGTCTGTGCCAAATTTCTCGATGTGTGTTCCAGTCGCATTCCTTGATTGAATGTCCAACCACATTTCAAGATAACAAATCCCTGCACATTCTGAGACTGCATGTTCCCAGAATATTTTATAATTGTGTAACACCTTGATATTCTATACCTTAGTTCAGGACTGCATTCCATAACCACCTCCTGATAGGTTTGAAAGTACAGTACCATGCACCTGAACATTCTGGAAATGCAAGCACTGCAGCCAACCATATGTCATTTTTTTTATGATCACTTTAGCCAGATTTTCATAACTTTTGGAGAAATAGGATCTATTAAAGTTACTGACAGGGAGGATTAGGCTGTGAGTTCTGGTGATGACATCATCCATGGATCTTCACTAAAGCTGGCTTTTTTGAACAGGGAGTGAAATTAGGGTTACAAAATAGCTTATAACTTTAAAATGCAGTAACTTAGAAACCTAGTCTTTGGCATATGCTTTATTGGGGATATGCTGATTCTAATTATGCAAAGTAGCACTTTTGGTCAGACTCTCTTTAAAAGAAAGGCCAGGAAGCATCTAACCTTAAGTAAGAGGCGAGAACAGGGTTACATATAACCCAGTGGAAGTGCAGTGGACTTTTGTATTGGTGACTTGGGTTCAGGAGTGAGCTCAGGGAGCTGGGATTGGAGTGGCTTGGGCTGGGGAGATATAGCAGAGTGCAGCATGTGTCATCTGAGAGAGGGAGGAAGGGAGATATCTAGGCTCTGTAATCACTGTGGATCCTCACAATGAGCCATAGAGCCTGCTCCATCACAAAAGATGGTATAATCCCAGGTACACTGTGAAGACAAAGGCCACCAGGGGCATTTTCCAATGTCAGGAGTGGTGGGATGGAAAATGTAGTTAAAATCCCCATCATTGCTAGGATGAAAGCTGCACTCCCTTTGCAACACATACCATGTGGATCCCTTTGAGTTGGAGTGCAGTGGTTAGCCATGGATGATGATGTAGATGCTATCATTGGGTACACCCTCATACCAGAGGACAGGGCAAACACTGGCAGCAAAGAAAAAGCTACAGTATGTGGTCAAAAAGGAAAAAAAAGACAGGAGGGAGAGAGAGTGAGTTATAGAGGGAGCAGTGGTGATTGTGGGGAAGGGGCTGTCAAGGGCAAAAGAGTATGACTAGAAAAGGGGGTCCAGTCAAGAAAATGTGGATTTTGGGGCAGCACTATAAACCACATCCTATAGTCAAAAAATAGGAAAGATCATCTTCATAACAATATATCAGTGGCTAAGAAATGGGAGGTAGGCTTTATTTATTTGTAATAACTTAAGTACATTGGAGCAAAAAAAAAAACAAAAAAAAAAACTTTTTAAAAGGCTTGACCCAGGATTTTTTATCACAGTCATGACATAACAATAAGAAAATGATGTGCATAAATGGAAAAAAATACAATGATACAAATTTCAAACTATCAGTTGATAAATAAAGAATAATACACAATTGATCAAAAACATAATTTCAATGACCTTTGACTGCTGGCAGCACTGGACCAAAATCCAGTCCCTCTGGTCATCATGAATCTAAATGTCTCCATGTCAAGTCACTCCAACCCCAGCTTCTTGAGCTAGCATCTGAACCCAGGTCACTGCCAACATAATTTGTTTCTATATTGAACCAAGTTTAGGGTATTTTCTTTTTCTGACTAGAATTTACATAGCATAAGAAGTCAAGACAATGATCCATCTAGAGCTGATCTACTTAAAGGAAGTAATCTCCACCAAAGTGGAGCCACTTAGGGTTATGAAGACCAGACGGACTGGATTTTGTCCAGATGTTGTCAGGTGCCAAAGGTCATTCAGAACATTCTCTTCCTATTTAATGTAAGCTGGTTACAACAGAACCAGAATTACATGTTGCTAAAGTGCCACTGAAACCGAGCAACCATATCTGTTGCAGAGGTGCCAGAGGCAAACAGCACAGTGTTATCTATGTACATGTGCAGGTCTGAAGGGACACATGCTTTGGGATGACTGCTAAGGGAAATCAAGAACAGTATCCGGCCAGTGACAGGGCTTGGGGGTACACTACAGCTGACTGAAAGTAGGGTGGAGAGGGAACTGTATAGACAGTTGGCTTGTGACTTGCCCTCAAGTAAGGAGGTAAAGCATTGAACAGAGAGGCCAGTTAGTCCAGCACACTAGGGTAAAGCTGTGTAAAATTTTCAAATTCTGTTTCTGCTGGAATTCAGTGGAATTTCAGAAATTCCATCTAATTCCACAGCATTCCATCAGAAGCAGAATTATGAAATTACAGCAGTGAAATACTAAATGCTGATTCATTTTCAAGAAATCATGGAATAATATACTATGGATTGTGTAATCCATGGAATATTATAATCCATAGTTCCACGATTAACATAGTAATGCTTTTTGGAATTCTGCAGAAATAAAAATGAAATTCCAAAGAGCATTTCAGAAGTAGAATTGCCATTCTGTGCAAATTCCACTGACAGAACTCTGCATTCCACACATCTCTACCCAAGATTGCGTACAAGAAAATCGGGTGGGGACAATGTTAAAGGCTTTGGCCAGATCGATAAATATTACAGAAATAAGTATGCTCTGATCTATCCACTATCAAGAGGTTATCAGTAGGGTAGAGTAGGGAGGATACAGTGGGATGAGATTTCCTAAAGCAGACTGAAATGGTATACACCCCCCACAGCGACAAGTCAACAGTGACCGGCACTACAGTGACAACAGTGCCAGGTCACTGTAGTGTCAGTGCTGGACCTGGTACTGTTTTCTGGGGGTCCTGCACCCCATCCCCTAATCAGCTCTGACTTGGAGTTGATTATTTTAATTAGGAGGGTGCAGGGGGCACAGCTCCCTGAAGAAAACATGGGAGGCAGTGACCACCTTTATACCAACCGCAAATGCGGTCAACATAAAGGTTTCACTGTAATGTAAGTTGACAACATTTTTGTCACACTGGCATTGTAGATCCAACTGAAAGAGGGGGAAGAAGGATGAGTAGGCCAGGTAAGCAATAATACCTGACAGGGTGGGCAGTATTGGGGAATGCCGGACCACCCAGGGGCATAATGAGGCCAGACGCCACAGGCAGAGGACCTTATTTCCCCTGGAAGGTCAGGTATTCCCCAATACCTCTCACCCAGGAGGGTATTATTGCACTTAGAAAATGACACAGTAAAAAAAATCTTGAATAAAAAATAGTTAATAAAAAAATAGTTGAATATAGGTTTTGTGATAAAACAGTTGCTCCGCCTTGATTAGAATGATTTTTTTTTCTGCGATTACAGACTTTTGTGCTACAGGATGCTCTGTACTGAAGAGCTGATTGAATGCAGTAATCCCCCTCCCCCCCGCAAGAAACAAAGTGTGTGAGCATGGTTATAGGGGAGTTTATCAGAAAAATTAGCAACTTTATGAGAGAGGTTTTTTTTTCTCTCTTTGTTTTAAGAGCGGTTGCTAGGTGGGAGAAGAAAGTGCAGTGTGTGATGTTGTTCATGCTTGGGAGAATGAGTGTGGTTGGTAGATCGAGAAAGTGTTTTTGGTGTGAAAAAAAGAAGTATGTTGATCTTGAGTTGAGGTGCTCCCCTCTCACCCCAAGCTGGCTGGTGCTCTGTTTTTCTATTTATATTGTTCACTGCATTTTGATCAGATGGTGAGATTGTGGTTGCAGTTGCAGTTCAGCACAAGATCTAGCACTGTAGCTGGATTATCTGAATGAGGTACTGATAAGATTTTTTTTTATTCTTTTTAAATCAAAGGTTGAAATCCATGGTTTAGTTTTAACTCCCCCTGCCAACTCATGTTGTTTATTTTAGGTTAAGTAAAAAGAAGGAGTGAGAATGGGAGCTGGGGGTACACTCAGAAAAGGAGCACACTATATTTAGCTACAAGGTCAGTAAACTTTGCTGTTGCTTGTTGTTATCTTTAATTTGGGAGCTGACCTAGGAGAAGACAACATACTGTTTGGGGTCAGGAGTTGCTCTGAAAATCCAGACTGCAAGGCTAGGGAATGAGGTACAGAAAGAAGATTTGTTTAAACTAAAAATAAAACCTGTTTTTTTAAAGGAACATATATGGTTGGTTGTTTTTAATTTGGGAGCAGCCACTGTGGGAGCCGAGTAGTTTGCAGTGCAGCTGGGAAGTCGCACTGACAATTTAGAGGGCAAGGTGACAGGTTAAGTGAGACTCAAATGCTGGTGGTAGTGCTACCAGCAAAACAAAACAAAACAAAACAACACAGCTTGATTTCTATGATTTTTGTTTCTAGTCTTTAATGTGGGGGGGGGGGTGTCTCGCTCAGTAAGCAGGAAAGCAACATGGCGGTACTTGCCCTTTTGAACATTCTACTCAGCCAGGACTATCTGGAATGATATGAGGCAATGGATACTGGGACTAGTTATTTCCTGGCCTCTGTTGTCTCATACTGGACCAGCAGATTGGCACTTGCAGCCAACCAGAAACAAGAATAGACTGCCCATTTTCTAAAAAGAATTCAAGAATGATATAGAGCTAAAAAGTCTATACTCCATTCTCTCCTATTTTAAACATGGGCTATGGCAACCAGTCATTTATTTATAATATTATATTAATACATATTTGCTTTGAAGGTCAGTAAGTGGTTGTGAAATACTGTATTTCTTTGGAGGATAATGGTCTCAATTTAATTTAACTTTACTGTTTGATGTTTACAAAGGCAAATGGTATTAATTATTGACTATTACTTCTTTTGGTAGCATTTGATTATTTATTTATCATTGTACAAGCATACTGTACATTTTCATATAAAAGTCTGTGTGTGGTATGCCATATTTTTAAAATGTTCCTTGATATGCAACATCACTGAAGCTGCATCTCAAATTCCCTATGTTCCCACTAAACTTTTTGACCCTCTATTAAGCACTAAAATTTCAAAAACAAAAATATAATAATTTAGGAACAAAAATGCAGGCAGTGCTTCAGTGTTTGGCCTAGAAATTAAACAAACTGGTTACCTCAAATGGTTATAAATGCAAATTCTAACTTTATTTTCTATTATTAATGCAAATTGCAAAAAGCCTTGTTGTTTTATCCTTGGCCACTAATTAGATGAATGAATTAATTAGATGAATGGTTACAGTTTTGCTGTGACCCTTAGTTTAATTTATCTCATTTCCTCATTTTTAGACTAAAATACATATACCTTTTAAAGCCATTAAAGTGCCCCTGACACCATTAGAAAAACCTGTAAAAAATGTGAGATTTAGAAACAATTCAGTTTATATTTCAAATATTTTTGATAATTTTTCACCTTTTTTCTTTATTACTGAGGACAGTTGTATGAAAGAGAATTACTGCCCCTTAGACTTTATCTGCTGTTTCTGCTTGCCTACATCTGACATCATAATCCCCTGTTTATGGCATCATAATCATCTCCACAGCAACAGGGTGTAACATCATTAACATAACTGTGATAACAGGTATAGGCAAGCAGCCAGAAGAGACAGGTCAGCAATCCTGTTTACATGCAAATATCCTTAGTAATAAAGTAAGGGTGAGAATTATGGAAAAAATATAAATGCAAGATGAACTATGTCTAAATATTACATTTTTTTCAAAGTTGTCACAATGGCAGTGGGGGCTCTTTAAACTCTGCTTTAGAAATTCATATCATGGTGCTTAGGAAATAAATATAAATGCAGTAGTTAATAATGAAAAAACATCCTCTTACCAATACAGTAAAAGAAAACCAATTTTCAGTGATCTTCCTATGCTTTCACTGGCATAGCTTCTGAATGTATGATGAGTTTTGGGGTTTGCCCAGAGGGGAATTAGAAAAAAGTGCTGTAAAACCTCATTATTCTAGTTTCTTTTTATTCTATATGTAAACAAACTTTTTTATAACAACAATCATGCACAACAGGGTATGTGTCATGCTGGGACAATGTCACACCTTGGGTGGTTGGGCACAAGGCCACAAGCTGAGTACGTCCAACACCTGAGAAGTAACATTATCCCAGATGACACACACCCTACAGTGCATTATAGCTATTATACAATAGCTCGTTAACATACAGAATAAAAAAAAATTGAATAATAAGGTTTTATAGTACTTTTTTTTATCATTTACAGTGTGGGAAGAATATTGCTTTAGAAAATAATTCCTTTCACTGTTTCTCCACTAGGTGGAGCCATTATCTGTCTGTTATACTCACTGTATGTGCTTGCTGTGGCTCTCTCTCTCTTGCTCCCCCCTCCCTGCTCAGTCTCAGTTGTTCACCCTGTGGTAGGGCTAGTCATCCTACCTGAGCATCAGAGGGACTCTTTTACTTTATTATTTTTTGAAAGCCTGCTGAAACATCATTTCCACTTTCCTTTATTGTCCTGTACTATCCCCAATCTATTTTGTTAGGGTGGCCATCTAAAGATCCCCCACCTCTTTTCTTTCTAATTTCTATTTCCATTGTCAGTCCTCTTTGTGCCTAACTTCCTTTATGCTGAATGGTTCAAAAGGATAAAATGTGCCAAAAATATATAAAAGCTTGCTGGCACAATATCATTTATCAAATACAGCATGAGATACTCATTGTTAAATATGTGCACATTATAATAGGAGCCATGTTACTGACATGCTGTTATGCAGCATTTACATTTTAAAATATGTTTGATTGCCTAATATACATTGAAATGATGTGCATTATGTAGTTGTGGTTTGCCTGAGAAAACCAGCTCGAACTACAAATGAAATATTTTCCCACTTTGAGAAGCCCTGGAGCGAAGTGTAAAAAAAAGCAGTTTCCCTCCAGGCTAACAAAATTAAAGTACAAGGGCGTAGATATTCAAAAGGGTTGCGCCATGCGCAATAGGGTTGTGCCTGCTCAAGTCTGAACTTGCTCCATTCTGCCATATTCAGCAGGAGGCAGTTGTGCCACAGAAAACATGCTGAGCAACAGCGCAATGCAAATGAATGCATGCTGAACTGGAGGGGGAGGAACCATGCATAAACTGCACAGCCCGATATTCAGCAGGGCTGTGCAGAGTTGTGCAGGCACAACCCCCAACCTGCGCCAGCACAACTCTGAGCCAAAAAAAAAGGCTTAAGTTGAGGGCCACCCACAGGTGAGCTGCTGCATTGCAGGGCAGAACACAGCAGCTGCCACCTGTGGCTAGCCCCCAACCCAGTCCCTGTGCCCCCCCGCAGCCCGATCGTGGGCAGCCAACTGTAAATCCCCACCACCACCCCCCACTGGCCTGATCTCGGGCATAGTTTAATCCCCCCCACCAGCCCGATCGCGGGCAACAATGTAGCTCCCCCAAGCGTATCCCTGGTGGTCTAGTGGACCGAAAAGCCCGATCACGGGCAGTGGTTGTCTAATAAACACCCCCTCCTTCGAATTCATCCCTGGTGGTCCAGTGGACGAAAAGCCAATCGTGGGCAGTAGTTGTTAAGAAACCCCACCCAGACATAGCCCTGGTGGCTAGTGTCCCCCACCCACCCACCATGAAGCCCCACCACCCCCGCTCCCCGGCGGCGGCGGCGGCAGCATCCCCCGCCTGCTGCCCCACGCCCGCCGACTGACTGCCCAGTAGAGCTCACCGCCATTGGTGCAGAGTAAGAGCCAATGGGCATGCAGCCCATACTCGTACATGACAGTCCAGATTTGTGAATGAATACATTCATTCTCCACAAAACTGGACTGTCTTATCTGATAGTGGGCTACGCCCATTGGTTCTTGCTCTGCACCAATGGGCTGCAGCCCTACCGACAGTCAGTCGGCAGGCGCAGGGCGGCAGGCGGGTGGATGCTGCCACCCGCCGCCGCCAGGGGGGAGCGGGTGGTGGGGGCTTCGGTGGGTGGGTGGGGACACTAGCCACAAGGACTATGTTCGGGGTTTTAAATGACATCACCGCCGATCGGCTTTTCAGTCCACTGGACCACCAGGGATGAATGCGGAGGTGGGGGTTCTTAAACAACTACTGCCCGCGATCGGCTTTTCGTCCACTGACCACCAGGGATACATTCGAGGGGAGCTACATTGCTGCCCGCGATCGGGCTGGTGGGGATTAAACTATGCCCGAGATCAGGCCAGTGGGGTGGTGGTGGGGATTGTACACTGTTTTGCCCGTGATCGGGCTGCAGGGGCGGCCTCGACGGCTGCTGCCTGGCAGGGTGCCAGGTGCAAGTCCTTGGGGATCGGCGCACCTGCATGCTAATGGCATGCAAATGGGACCATAATCAGATGCAAATGGCCCCCCCCTGTGCCTTGCATGAATTATGGCCCCATTTGCATGTTACCTTTTGAATATGGGGATTTTGCGCATGGCGCAATGGTACTTGCGCCACCGCAAGTTGAATGCTCCACTCTGACCACTTGCGGTGGCAAAAGTTCCACTGCGCCATGCATGGTGGCTGTGGCCAGGGGGTGATATTCAAAGGAGTTTCTCAAGGGCGCAACTCCTTTGAATATCATTCTGGACACACCCCTGCACAACTATTTTGTGCAGCACAAGGGCTTGTGCCACAAAATAGCGCAGTTTGAATATCCAGCCCCAGGTGTTTTCCTTCTCCTCCCATGGAGAAAAGATATAATTTAATTATAATGATTGGTTATAGTTTTTTCCCATAGGGAAACCAGGTTATAATTCCAGCGTTATAACCAGCTGGTTATAATGACGTTCACTTGCCCAGTTTCCCTACTTCTGCACATGTACCTACCACGAACTTTCCCTTTTCTGCACCGTCGGTCTCGATGCCTCAGAGCTGCAGTGTTCCCTGACAAAAGTCATCAGTGGTAAGTTTTTTCTTTTAAAGAAAGAAAATCTCTCGGCATAGCAAACCTTCATCATGGCAGTTAAAAATAAACATTGCTTCCGTTTATGGACAGCTACCTACCGGCTTAAGTCTGGGCTTTCCAACAGTCAGCGGCTCAACTCCGTAGATACATACATTTATTTTGTGCAATTGTTGTGGTGTAAAAATGATCCCCAGCAATTATACAAAATAAAAAATGGGTAGCTATCTGAAACTTGGATTTTATACACCCCCTCGGGTGGGATGCTTTCATAAACCCCTTAAGCTTCACTCTTGGGGTTTATGTGGCATCCCACCCCTCAGGGGTGTAAAAATTCCTCATTATAACTAGCTATCCATCCATTATTCTCTATATAATGTATTTATTTCCTTTAGGATATGCTGCTCCAAACGAGAAATGCACCCCTGAAAATGGAGCAGCTTTTAAACCAATTCACTTGTATGGCAGGCAGCCGCTCTGTATCAGAGCTTGTAATAATGCAGTAAGGCAGACTGTTCACTTTTCTTTTGGGCTTAAAAGTCTAAAAACTTGCTGCCAAATAAACCAAAATGTTTTAACTACTTACTGGAGGGCTGCAGAATAAGAGGGAAGAGAACTGCATGTAGCACTATGAAAAAGCTCTCTTTCTCTACCCCCCAACATGCTGTGTTGCAGCACTAAAAGATTCAGACAGTGTAGCAGGATTGGGGAAATGATCTCTCTTGTAAAAATCTTGCCGGTCCAAGTAAAACTACATTGCTTCCACTGCTGAAATGAAAACAAAAATGATAAAGGAATATAAAAAATAAAAGGCACACAGTTTATTTTTTTCTCTTCCTTCTCTTCTAAAGTTCCTTGATAAATAAAGTATGAATAATTTAGCCACAATGCTTCACTTTTAAGGGAAGTAAAACTTTTTTATGTGTTCTTTGCAAATGTGATAAAGCCTTACCTTAATACATGAAAGGCATGGACTCCTGTAGGAGTCAGTGGCTATTTTGCCTGGCTATGTATAGGGGTTGCCTAAAGTTAATACCCATGAAAAGGAGAGGAGCTAAGCTTATTAAACCCAATTACATACACATGCTCTTTATTTGTATAGGGAGTCCTATAAATCTTTGTATGTTTAAATATATGGTTTCCCGACTAAAGAAAGATTCAAACCTATGTCTTCATTGTTACATATCTATTGTATAAATAAGAAAATTAATGTTATAAAAAAGTAGGCAGATCACATGACCTCTGGGAGGAGTATAAAAACACCCTGAAAATAGTAGCAAAAATTCTTGTTTTTTCATTCTACCCTAGGGCTAGGTGAAAGTGCGGATTTCCACCATCACGGAAGCTCTGTGAAATTTCAAAAATATGCATAATTTTCCACTTTTTCACCTGTGGCGGAATTACGAACTTTCACCAAATAACTGCGGATTTCCATCTAGTACTGTGGCATTTAATTACGAACTGCAGACTTTTTAGATGACATGCAGAAATAGAGTATCTTGCTTAGTATTTCACTGTATATCAAATAATAATCTGCGGTTTGCATTACTTCTGCTGTTTTTTTTTCCCCTGCAGTTTAATACATTAACCCACACTTCTTACATTTATTTTGCAGTTTTTTGAAAAATTTGCATGAAAGTTGGCAAAATGATTTCTGAACTTTCGAGGAAGTGAAAATCTGACTTTTGCCAACATTTCAGCTGTGGTATTGTTTTTTCACACACCCCATTCTACCCGGAGCCTGGGTGGGGGAAGGACATGCAGATTTTATGCCCCCATAGCAATTCAGAAGATACAGGAAAGAAGGCATCTCAAGAGGTGTCACATGATCCAGATAGCTGCATCCTGATGTATTCATGATGCAGAGAATTGATTGATTTATGTTTTTTATGTTGATTGTGTGCATGCACAAGGAACATATTATGGCAGCTTTCTCCAGAAGCAGGTTGTGGAGGCACAGCACTATTGTGGCCAATGCCCCCACAGCCTTTAAAGCCTTGGACTGCTTCCACCAATGCCATGGCATGCTGCTGCTGACACTAGTTCGGCCAGCATGCCACCAACTTGTAAAAATTTAGCTGCTGCAATCAGGGGCTGCCTCGTCATTGCAGTGTCAGCCATTTGCTGCAATGAGGGAGCGACCCATCATTGCAGGGCGGGATCTTGAAACACTGATATTGTTTGTGAACATAGTGATGGCTTGCCGCCATGTTCACAAACAATATTAACCCCTCCCTGCCTAGGGGGTGCCCAATCCCCATGGTATAGCAAGTCCCCCCTGACCGACTGTGTTTATTTTGACGAGGGGCCCCAATCCCCGCCGGCTTCAGTGCCACAAGATTTATGTTGCAGACGGGGAACCCACCTCGGTCAGCATTATGTAACCCCCACTTTTGTTGTCTGCAACGGGTGCCCAATCCCCATTGGCATAATGTCACCCCCCCTTTTGTTGTGTGCTGATGGGGGTGCTCAATCCCCATTGGCATAATGTAATACCCCCTCCTTTTGTTGTGTGCTAATGGGGGTGCTTAATCCCCCATCGGCTACAGCTTCCCCCCCAAAAAAAAGTCTCTGTTGACATGCTGGGAGACCACCCCAGTGTGTCACATGCCCCTGTAAAATAAAAAATGGTCCCGCAATGTCTTTTGTTTTTTTAACCTGTAAAAAAGGAAATGGTCCATTGGTGTTCTCCCTGCCCCCCTCCCACAACCTGTGCCCACCCACTGTGCACCCTGTCACCCCACACCCCCTCACACCATACTTACCTCCGGAGTCCTGCGCAATGATCTTCGGTGGACCGGGAACACATCTGCACTCTTCAAAGCCAACCGCGAAACTGAGGAAATGCCAGTAAGCTGTATAATGGAATAAATAGGGTTTTTTCAACTTTGATGCATATCTCAAGCATTTTTTGGAATTCTGGCATGAAATTTTCAACATGGGATTTTTGGGACCCCTCCTCATGAATTCTGGCACTGTTATATCATTATTCAGCCCTGAAAAGTGATTTCATGGTCACTGTGTGGAATCCCCTTTCAGGAATGATTAATGAAATGACAGTGCCAGTGTTCATGAGGTGGGCTCTCAAAAAGCCTATACTATAAATTTAGTGGGAAAAGTCCAAAAAATGACTGTTTTATGAGCATGCATTGCTCAGTTGCTATGCACACTTGTAACTTTTTGAATTTGCAATATTTTCTTGCCAGATTTTCAACACTGGCATTTTTTCAGATCTCCTTGTGAGCAGTATAGCTGTTATTTTCCACATCCTGGCCAAACTGTGTTTTCTCACTTCCGGTGCAGAATAGCACAGTCACTGTGGGAAATCAGTGTTCAGGACAGATTAAGAAAATGACAGTGGCACTGTTCATGAGCAGAGGTCCTAAAATGTCTATGTTGAAAATTTGGTGATGATACTCCATAAAATGACTGTGTTACGAGCGTGCATTGCGTAGTTTGCACATAAGCTCATAACTTCATGAATTAATAATATTTCCACTCCAGATTTTCAACATTGCCATTGTTCTGCACCCCCTTATGGACAGTACAGCTGTAATTTTTCACATCCTGGCTGAAATGTGTTTTCACAGTTCCGGCATAGAATCACGTGGTCACTGTGGGAAATCAGTGTTCATTACACATTGTGAAAATGGCAGTGACACTGTTCATTAGCAGAGGTCCTAAAATGCCTATGTTGAAAATTTGGTGATGAAAGTCCATAACATGAGTATGTTAAGAATGTGCATTGTGCAGTTTCCACGCACGCTCATACATTCACAACTTTGCAATATTTTCACTCCAGATTTTCAGCTTTGCCATTTTGCCACACCTCCTTATGAATAGTGCAGATGTAATTTTTCACATTCTGGCTAAAACGTGTTTTTACTCTTCTGGCACACAATAGCATGGTTGCTGTGGGAAATCAGTGTTTGGGACATATTAAGAAAATCACACAGACAGACAGCAGAGGTTCTAAAATGCCTATTTTTAAAATTTTGTGACGAAACTCCATAAAATGACAATGTTACGAGCTTGTGTTGTGCAGATTCCATGCACCCTTGTAAGTTTGCAAATTAGTAATATTTTCACACCAGATTTTCAACACTGGCATTTGTTCACACCTCCTTATGAACAGTACAGCTGTCATTTTTCACATCCTGGCCGTAAATGTGTTTCCACAAGCCCAAGACACACCGTGAATTGATGTCGGAAATCAGTGTTTGGGACAGATTAGGATCGAGTGACTGAGAGGGGGCGAGTGACAAAGCTCAACTGAGCTCTGTCGGGACTGCTGCAGATTTCTTTGTGGGCAGGAAAACGTGACAACGCAGGCAGGAGCCCAATACAAAAGGGCAGCCTGCAGCATTGGGAGATACAGAACAAGCGAGTGAGGGAGGGTGAGTAAGTGAGCTTAATGGAGCTCTGTTGGGAATGCTGTGGATTTTTTTGTGGGCAGGAAAATGCAGCAATGCATGCAGGGGCTGAGTACAAAAGGGCAGCCTGCAGCGGTGGGAGAAACAGAATGGGTGAGTGAGAGAGGGGGACTGAGTGAGCTCAACGGAGCTCTATCATGACTGCTGTGAATTTCTTTGTGGGCAGAAAAGGGTGGTAATGCAGGCAGGAGCCTAGTACAGAAGGGCAGCCTGCAGCACTGGCAGAAAAGCAATGAACAAGTGAGACAGGGGGAGTGAATGAGGCCAATGGAGCTTTGTCGGGACTGCTGCAAATTTTCTGTGAGCAGAAAAAGATGCCAACAGGGGCAGGAGCCCAGTACAAAAGGGCAGCCTGCAGTGCCAGGAGAAACAGAATGAGCGAGTGAGACAGGGGGAGTGAGCAACCTCAACAGAGCTCTGTTGGGACAGCTGCAGATTTCTTTGTGGGTAGGAAAAGGTGCCAATGCAGGCAGGAGCCCCATACAAAATGGCAGCCTGCAGTACTGGGAGAAACAGAATGAGCAAGTGAGAGAGGGGGAGTGAGCGAGCTCAACGGAGGTGTATCGTGACTGCTGCAGATTTCTTTGTGGCCAGGAAAAGGCGGCAATGCAAGCAGGAGCCCAGTACAAAAGCCAGCCTGCAGCCCTGGCAGAAACGGAACGAGCGAGTGAGAGAGGGGGAATGAGCGAGCTCAAAGGAGCTGTGTCAGGACTGCTGCAGATGTCATTGTGGGCAGAAAGAGCCACCAACGCAGGCAGGAACCCAGTACAAAAAGGCAGCCTGCAGCAGTGGGAGACACAGAATGAGCAAGTGAGGGATGAGGAGTGAGTGAGCTCAACGCAGCTGTGTTGGGATTGCTGTAGATTTCTTTGTGAGCACAAAAAGGCAGCAATGCAGGCAGAGGACCAGTACACAAGGGCAGCCTGCAGTGGTGGAAGAAACAGGATGAGTAAGTGAGAGAGGGGGAGTGAATGAGAAAGCTCAACGGAGCTCTATCATGACTGCTACATATTTCTTTGTGGCCAGAAGAAGGTGGCAATGCAGGCAGGAGCCCAATATAAAAGGGCAGCCTGCAGTGAAGACAGAAATGGAATGGGCGAGTGAGAAGGGGAGTGAGCAAGCTCAACGGAGCTCTGTTGGGACTGCTGCAGATTTGTTTGTGGGCAGAAAAAGGTGCCAACAGAGGCAGGAGACCACTACAAAACAGCAGCCTGCAGCGCCAGGAGAAACTGAATGAGCGAGTGAGACAGGTGGAGTGAGCAACCTCAACAGAGCTCTGTGAGGACAGCTGCAGATTTCTTTGTGGGCACAAAAAGGTGCTAATGCAGGCAGAAGCCCAGTACAAAAGGGCAGCCTGCTGCACCGGGAGAAACACAACGAGCAAGTGTGAAAGGAGGAATGAGCAAGCTCAATAGAGCTCTATCATGACTGCTGTGGATTTCTTTGTGGGAAGAAAAAGGTGGCAACACAAGCAGGAGCCCAGTACAAAATGCCAGCCTGCACTGCCAGCAGAAACAGAACGAGCGAGTGAGAGAGTGGGAGTGAGCTACCTCAACGGACCTGTGTCAGGACTGCTGCAGATTTCTTTGTGGGCAGAAAAAGCCGACAACAGAGGCAGAGCCCAGTACAAAAGGGAAGCCTGCAGCACCAGCAGAAACAGAATGAGTGAGTGAGAGAGGGGGAGTGACCCACCTCAACTGAGCTTTGTCAGGACAGCTGCGGATTTCTTTGTGGGTAGGAAAAGGCGCCAATGCAGGCAGGAGCCCAGTACAAAAGGGCAGCCTGCAGTACTGGGAGAAACAGAATGAGTGAGTGAGAGGGGAGAGTGAGCAACCTCAATGGAGCTGTGTCCGGACTGCTGCACATGTCTCTGTGGGCAGACAAAGCCGGCAATGTAGGCAGGAACCCAGTACAAACGGGCAGCCTGTAGCACCAGCAGAAACAGAATGAGCGAGTGAGAGAGGGGGAGTGACCCACCTCAACAGAGCTCTGTCAGGACACCTGCAGATTACTTTGTGGGCAGAATAACATGCCAACACAGGCAGGAGCCCAGTACAAAAGAGCAGTCTGCAGCACCAGGAGAAACAGAATGCGTGAGTGACAAAGGGGCAGTGAGCAAGCTCAATGGACCAACACAATCAACATTCAGCATTGACAAATGCTTATTTTTTGTTCGTTTCTGAAACTTCTTAATAAAACAAATTCAGGCAGGAAGTGAGTTGTACCTAAATGACTGGATCAGTGTCTATCTTTACACCCACACCCAGGACATATGGTTTTAGTAGTGGGAGACTGATTAACCATTCAGGTGGTCAGGGGAATGATAATCAGCAGATAGCAGCCCTGTTATCAAGACAGACCTGGAAAAGGTACATGACTGAAGAAAAGAAAGAGTCTTGAAAGGACAATAAGCACCCAAGGGGTTTTGACAAGGGCCATGGCTGTAGAGCTCAGAGAAAAAACATTTCCTGGTCTGGAGCTTGGAGCCAGAAGGAAAACAAAGCCTGATCCCATATTAAACAGATAGAAATGGGGAGACAAAGGGAGACAGAAAGTCGAGAAAGAGAGATGTAGCAAAGAAGGCAGGATCAGAGGTGGGCTGATTCCATCAAAGCGCTCCAGGTCATTGGGACTAGTTGTTCCTCTGATGGGACTGGTACATCACCACAAGACATTAAACTCATTAAAATGACTGGTATTGATGATATTGAGGCCTACCTAATTACATTCAAAAGAATCACAAGAGCTTGTGGATGGCCTCAGGTATAGTGGGTGCAGATAACTATGATTTAGTTAAAAGAGAAATTTTAAGACACTATGACATCAGTACTAAAAACATATAGACAAAGGTTTCATTCACTGTGACATCAGAACATGGATACATCCAGAAAATGTTATACCTGGCTGAAGGAGTTGTGCACCAAGTGGCTTCAACCTGAGGGAAATCAATAGCAGATATTCTGGAAATGCTGGTGATTGAGCAGGTTTTACAGATATTACAACAAGATGTTCAACTGTGGGTGAGAAACATTGACCAGAAACTGGGGAGATAACCATCACATTAGCAGAGGATTTCCTGGCTGCCCAACAGTCCAGCATGACAGGGTAAAAAGGTACTGGTTTTTCAAACTCCACCACATCCAATATGGTAAGACAAACCCCTTTTCTACCTAATCAGGCCCAGTAAAAACCTCAGCAAAACTCGAGGGGGAAACCAGGAAAAGGAGGAAGAAGTTTTCCACCTGATGTTATTTTCCACAATTGTCAAGGGGTGGGCCAGATAGCTCGTTACTGCAATAAAAAGAAAATGGGGCCCACACATCTGGCATTATCCAACTGGGGAAATAATTTAACAGATGTTGACATTAATAACCGACAGGTGATGGAGTTGACAGACTCTGGCAGTAAAGAGACATGGATCCGATGAGATCTCCTAGACAATGTGTCAAACAGAAGTCCATGTATAGATGTTATTTGCATTCATGGGGACACACATCATTGCCCTACTACCATTGTAAATATGAGCATAAAGAGTAAACTGGCTAGAGTAACTGCAGGACATGTGCTTAGACTTCCTGTAGCTGTGGTTATTGGGCATGATTTTCCAGATTTTGGCACTTTAATAACAATGAATGAGACTGTGTCTTTAGTGACTACCAAGGCCCAGGATAAACAAGAAAACATCCTTATTGACATCTTTCCATTTGAAGGAGAAGTAATAAGGGCCCCATGAAAGGATTAGCATTCCAGAAAGGAAAGAAACAACTAAAGAAGCAATGGAACAAAGAACACAATGGATTGTCTGAGGCAAACATAGACAAAATGGGCCAGATATTCAAAAGGTTTGCGCCATGCGCAATAGGGTTGCACCTGCGCAAGTCCAAACTTGCTCCATTCTGCGATATTCAGCAGGAGGCAGTTACGCCAAAGAAAACATGCTGAGCAACAGCGCAATGCAAATGAATGCATGCTGAACTGGAGGGGGAGGAACCATGCATAAACTGCACAGCCCGATATTCAGCCGGGCTGTGCAGAGTTGTGCTGACACAACCCCAACCCTCGCCTGCAGGACTTTGAGCCAAAAAAAGGCTTAAGTCAGGGCCACCACAGGTGAGTACTGTATTGCAGGGCACAACACAGCAGCTGCCACCTGTAGCTGGCCCCAACTGTGTCCTGTGCTCCCCCCCGCGGCCCGATCACGGGCACCAGGTATACTCCCCCTGCATACCGGTGCAGGCATCAATGTGGCTCCCCTCCTGTGCACATCCCTGGTGGTCCAGTGGACCGAAATGCCCGATCCGCAGGCGGTATGTATAATAATTCCCACCCCTCCCGTTCGTGATAATCAAAGGAGTTGCTCAATAGCGCAACTCCTTTGAATATCACCCAGGACACACCCCTGCGCAACTATTTTGCACAGCTCAAGGGCTTGCACCTATGAATGGCGCAGTTTGAATATCCAGCCCAATGTCTGTAGTGTGGTGTTGCAGTTGAACAAAAGAATGACAAGAAATTAATCCCTTTTTTCATCAGGTGGGGAAAAGTATGTGTAAAGGGACACCTGAGTATAAGGGAAAAAATAACATTTTATACTAGGTCTGTGTTAATCTGAACACAGGAGAAGTGGTCGAGCAGTTGATAGTATAGATACACAGATACATAGACAGTGTTGTCAGATAAGGGCCAATGGCCCATCCAGTCTGCCCATTTGAGCTTGTAATTTCACTTTATGTTTTCCTAGAAGTCTGTTGCCCCTTACCCCTGACCTTCAGAATTCCTTTATGTCTATCCCATGCATTCTTAAATCCCATGATTGTTTCATCCCCCACCACTTCTTCTGGCAGGGCATTCCACTTGTCCACCATCCGTTCTGTGAAGAAATTCCTCCTCACGTTTCCTCTGAATCATCTTCCCTCCAACTTCATCCCATGCCCTCTAGTCCTGGAACATATTTTTTGCCTACAAATAATGTATTCCTGCACCCTATTCCTCCCTGTAATATACTAGTATGTCTCTATCATATCCTCTCTTTCCCTCCTCTCCTCCAGGGAGTACATATTCAAGTTCTTCAACCTGTCCTCACAGGACTTGTGATACGATCCATGTACTATCTTTGTTGCCATCCTCTGAACCTTCTCTACCCTGTCTATGTCCTTACGTAGGTAAGGTCTCCAGAACTGTACACTCTATTCCAGGTGGGGCCTCACTAGTGTCTTGTATAGTGGAATTATGACCTCTCTTTTTCTGCTGGTGATGCCCCTGCCTATGCATCCCAGCATCCTATTTGCTTTACCTGCTGCCTTGTCACACTGTTTCCCTACCTTGAGGTCATCAGAGATGATAACCCCAAGATCCCTTTTCTGCTTGGTGCATGCTATATCCTCATCCCCCAACTGATATATTGTGCCAGGGTTTTTGTGCCCCATATGCATTATCTTGCACTTCTTTGCATTGAATTTCGACTGCCAAACCCCTGACCATTTTTCAAGTTTCTGCAGGTCCCTTCTCATTCTGTCTACACCCTCTGGTGTGTCTACTCTGTTACAGAGCTTTGTGTCATCAGTGAACAGGGAAATTCTGCCTTCTAGGTCCTGTGCAGTGTCACTGATGAAGATGTTGAATAGGACCGGTCCCAGCACTGATCCCTGTAATACCCCACTGGTTACTCTTCCCTCTGTGGAGTGACAGCCATTTGCCACCACCCTCTGTGTCCTGCCACTCAGCCAGTTACCTACCCACCACACTACTGTCCTGCCCACACCCATATTCCCCAGTTTGTGTAATAGTCTTCTATGTGTCACAGTGTCAAAGGCCTTGCTGAAGTCCAGATAGGTCATGTCCACTACCCTCCCTGATTCATCCCCCTAGTCAGCCAGTCAAAAAATTCAATGAGGTTGGTCTGACATGACCTCCCCCTAGTGAAACCATGCTGCCTTAGGTCCTGTAGTCCATTGACAAACAGATGTTCCACCAATCTCTTCTTCAGTAGTGCTTCCATGATCTTCCCCACTACCAAGGTGAGGCTGACTGGTCTGTAGTTCCTCGCTTCCTCTTTATTCCCACTTTTGTATAAGGGGACTACATCTGCTGTCCTCTAGTCTTTGGGTACCTCCCCTGTTTCCAGTGAACGGCTAAACAGAATTTCCAGAGGTTCAGTCACCACCTCTTTTAGTTCTTTAAGGACCCTGGGGTGCACCCCATTTGGCCCCATTGCTTTATCAACTCTTATTCCTTTCAGTTCCTTCAGGACCCTTTCTTGTATAAAGAGACTTGTGTCCATTTCTGCACCATTCCCACCCCTTGTACTCCCTTCAGGCCCATTACCCTCCTCTTCCTCAGTAAAGACTGAGCAGAAATACCTGTTCAATATGTCAGCTTTACTGTTGTCATCCTCCACATGGCCCCCATCCTCCCCCTTCAGTCTCACTATCACTCCCTTTGCCTTTCTTTTTTCACTTAGGTACCTGTAAAAGGTTTGTCTCTCTACTGCTGATTTTGCAATGTGTTCTTCTGTCTGAGCTTTGGCTTCCCTTACTTACCTCTCTGCCTCCCTTTGCTTCTCCTGGTACTTCTCCATATCCCCTTCTGTCTGTGTCTTTTTGTATTGCTTGAATGCAGTCTTTTTGGCTTTCACTTTCTCCGCTACCTCCTTGGAAAACCATAATGGCTTCCTCTTCCTTTTCCCCTTGTTAAACTGCTTAATGTATAATTCTGTTGCTTTTGTAAACCCCATTTTAAATACTGCCCACTGTTCCTCAACTCCTGATTCCTACCTCATTCTCCTTAATGCCTCTTTCAAGCTTCTCCCCATTTTCCCAAAGTCTGCCCCCCTAAAATCCAGGATACGTGTTTTTGTGTGGTTTGGTTCTGCTCCTTCTGTGATTTCAAACCACAATGACTGGTGGTCACTGTTCCCCAGGTGTTCCCCACTTTTAACCCCAACACACTGTTCCTGTTTGTGAGCACAAGGTCCAGTATTGCCTTCTGCCGAGTTGGTTCCATGACCAAGTCCCTGAAAGATTTCATCCCCAGTTACTACATTTGGCCCATGATTCTCCATTAGCAGGTCATAACTTGACTCACTTGTTGCAAAGATTCTTTTGACCAAATATTTATGAACAGGCTGCTAATTATTGCAGAGTCTGCGCAGAATGTTAGAAAGTTGCACAGATTGGGAGGAAGGATATGGTGCCCCTGATGCCCTTACCTTTGGTGGCTACATGGACATAGTAGGCCAATTAAAAAAAGTTCTCAAGGGAACTGCTTCATACTAGTAGTATGTGACTATGCCACCAAATACCCAGTGGACATACCCTTATGTACTATCATTACCACTACCACAAATATTACTGAGGAGTTGGTGAAACTATTTAGCATGCTAGGCATCCAAAAGAGATCCTGATGGATCAGGGAAGCAATTTCAATGCAACCTTGTTAAAAGAATTGTACCGCCTGCTGGGTGTAATAGCAGTCCGGACATCTCCCTACTATACCCAAACAGATGGACTAGTGCAAATGTTTAACCAAAGCTTAAAAATAATGCTGAGGAAGTTTGCCCATGATGAAGGGAATGGCTGGGATAGATATTTGCCTTTCTTGTTACTTACATACCATGTAGTGCCCCAAGCTTCCACTGGTTACTCCCTCTTTTCACTGTTACATGGAAGAAACCCTCAAGGCCCTTTAGATACTGTTAAGAAATATTGTGAGGAAGGAAAATAAACAGGACAGACAACTGTTGTAGAGTATATGATATAACTTTGTAAGTCGCTGGTAAATACTCTGAACTGGCACATGACCACAATGTACAGGCCCAGAAAAAGCAAAAACATCTTTATGATCGGGGAATGATGCATAAATAATTTAAAAAAGGAGATAAAGTCTAATTACTGCTACCTTCCCCTGAAAATAAGTTGTTAATGAAATAGCAAGGGCCTCACCAGGTCCCTAGACAGACAGGACCAGTGACGTACAAGGTAGAGACCCCAGAGAGATGCCATAATAAAAAAGGTCTCTGCCATGCTAATCTTTAAAAAAATGGCATGGCAAAGAAAATTCCTCTTACTTAAGCATGATAGTTTTCCCAGAGAGGGAAGACTCAGAGCTGGACTTGGCCTATAAGAGGTTAGAAAAACCAGGTGGGATGGAAGAACTGAAAATTAACCCCATACTACAGATCACACAACAGAATGAGGTCCAGCAGCTATTACAGACATTTCAAACCACTTTTGCTAGTGTTCCAGGTAAAGCAAAAGGGGTGGAACATCAGATAGTTGTTACACAAGCACAACCTATAAGGCAGAATCCCTATAGACTTCCCCCAGATGGTGCAAAGTGAAGTTATTGATTAGCAGCAACCTATGTTATGTAGGAAAAACTGTGAGGTCATTCAAAGAGAGGGTGCAAGAACATGAATGCTATGTTGTAAACAAGAGACTAGACAAAGTGGTAGGAAGACACTTTGCAAAGAGACATGGTTCTAGCCCCAAGGATCTGAAATATATGGGTATTTAATATGTGAACTGTGGGAAAAGAGGGGTAATAGAGCAGACTTATTAAAAGAGAGAATTTGGGGATTTTTAAGATGAATTTAGTAAATCCCAATGGAATTAATGAAATGATAGACTATAAACCTTATTTAAAATTAAAGAATATTGAATCAAAGTGTTTATATCTATCATGTTCTGATCTGTTCTGTCCCCCCATCTAGTTTCTCCTTAGGGCACAAAACTGTGTATTAAATGTAATTCCTAAGATCTTTTCTGTCCCTTCCGCCTCCCCCTTCCATGTGTATCAGTTAGTTCTTTACAATACAATGTATATATAGTGATGCTTTTGGTATCTGTTTACTTTTTTAGGCATATAGAACTCCTGACAATGTACTGCCAGGAACTGAATAAATCTGGACGTGATGAACCCTAGGGAATTCCATACAAAAGATGGGAGATCTTAAGATATTTTTTGTTAAGGTGAATTTCAGTGATTGTTTGCCATTGTACAAGGAAGAACTTTAAGTTTTTTTGATATTTAAAAAGGGATGGTTCGTAATAATTGCCTTACCAGGAACTTAGTTTGGTTCATATATAAGGATTATAACTATAGTTCCTATTGAAAATTATTTTTTCTAATGCAAATATTATGAAGGCTGCACTGTAAATTGCACTAGATCATGTTGCATGCAAGGTATTTTAGATGTTAAGGTTTTTTACCCATCATTAAATAGTAAAAAGTAAAACTTGACAGAAAGGTCTCTCACCTTGCATACACAAACCATTTAGTGTAAAATGTAATATAAAATTTTAAAAAATCAGGTATCCTCTACATCATTTTTGTAGCATCTTTAGTAATTTTTGTTCTTTGTCCTGTACTATATGTACTTTTGTAATATGCTAAATAATTATGGATAAATATTTGAATTTAAAAATTAAAAAATGTATACAAGATCAAAGTCATGCCTTTGTTTTGCATTATTTTTTTTAATTTATCAGTCCCATCACAAACACTAGAGATCTTTCTTGTTTCATATGTGAAATGGTTCACTCTAAATAATTTTCTGCACGTCATAAGAAAAGGCTTTTTTGCACTTTGTAACTACATCAATTAGTGATGTCATTAGTATGGGTAGTATATAAATTGTACTAGTCTCCTTATGACTCATCCTCTCATGAAGCCTTAACGAGAAGGTCAAGCACTGGGACTGAACTGAGTGTACTGGCATTGATTTTAACTTTTAGAGCTTGTTACTTGACATAAATTTGAGATTTGTGTGCAAGCAATTACATGTCACGTAAGTTTCTTCTGGAGTACATACTATTGCTAGAACTTAGATTTTGTACATGGTAGGTCAGGATTGGATAATATGCAAAGGCTTTTTAACTTATTGTGGTTTGTAAACAAAAATAAGGAACCGTATGTAGCCTTATCACTAGATATATTTAAAGCATGTTATGCCCTTCACTGGGACTACCTGAATAAGACACTAGAAACATTTGGGTTTGGAGAGAAATTCCTTTCCTGGATTTGTATGCTGTACAAAAATCCTACTGCGCAAGTTATTACTAATGGAATACCCTCACCCTCTATTAATTTACACTGTGAGTCATGACAAGGATGTCCTTTATCCCCTTATCTGTTTATTTTATCCTTTGAACTGCTTATCCAGGCCATCAATAGAGACCAACATATATCAGGTATTAAATGAGGAAGAACTGATCATAAATCACTAGCCTTTGCTGTTGACTTGCTACTGACTGTGGCAAGATCAGTAGACTCTTGCAAAGCCCTGTGTGAGCTTTTAGAGGGATTTGCTAGAATTTCAGGTTTGGTACTAAACTGGGATAAAACACAAGCATTGCATAGACATCTTTCACCTTTTATCAAAGCTGAACTAGGTAAAATACTAGATTCCAAGTGGTTTAGAAACTCCATTGTCTACCTTGGACTTAATATTTCTACTAATCTAGACTCTATTGTAGAATTAAATTACACTCCTTTTTTGAAGGAAATGGCGGTGGATATAGCTAGATGGTCCAAACTTCATCTGTCTTTATGAGGAAAAATGAATGCAGTTAAAATGATTTTAGCCCTGAACTTATTTTTTTTTTCAAAACATTCCAATGTATCTTGGTAAATTATTTTTTAAAGGTCTTGAGAGAAATATTTGGGAATTTCTCAGGAATGGTCCCCACCCAGACTGGATGTTAATAAGTTGAGCGCACCCAAGGAAATGAGAGGGATAACTTTACTATGGTGGGAAAGGTACCAATTGGCATTTGTACTGAAGCAGACACTACCACTTCTGATAAATGCCTCTCAACAAATGGATACACCTTTATGGTTACAAATGGAGCAGTTCTTGTTGGGATCTAATGCCCTCATTGACTTTCTTTTTTTAACTAAACCAAGTAACTGGAAAGACAATCCTCGTCTACCGTTTTCTATAGATACGCTAAAACAGGTTAATAATATTATTAACTCAGATACAAAACCACTAATCCTCTATTAGCATACAATAAAAAAAAAATGGTAAACAATGACAGATGGTGAAAAGCAGGCATTACCAGGGTAAGAGATATAGTAAATAAGGAAACAGGTGTTCTACTCTCCTTTATGGAGATTCAGACTAAGTTTGGGATTCATAAATCACATTTTTATCAATACAGTACTTACAACTGAGGGATGTACTCAGTAAAATATGCACAAATCAGAATTATTTATGGGAGAAAAACATAGAATGGGATCAAATAGTTAGGTTGGGTGCCATCAAGAAGAATGCAGGTTTTCTTTACAAACTCCTGACATCTGCATTTTCTCTAAACTCCACCATTAGAGCAAAAGAGTTCTGGGAAAAAGAATTAGGCACATCCATCAGTTTGGAAGCATGGGAAAGTACCTGAAAACAGGCATGCTGGAGTTATAAATAACTTCAAGGTAGGCTAATTCAGTTTAACATATTGCATGGGTTTTATCATTCACCACTTAAACTATACAAATTGAACCTAGCTTCAAACTCTGTTGGTGTCATAATCAAACAGATTCTGGACTCACTCATATGTTATTGGATTGTGCATCTTTTAGGAGTATCTGGTTGGCCACACATAGGATATGTAGTAACTTAACTAAAATATCCTTGGCTTTATCTCCAGAAATCTATTTGTTAGGCTGCTTTCCAGATAGTTGTAACCTAGATGCACATGAACGTGTATGAGTCTGTTTGGCTTCCTTAACTTTAAAAAGACTATTGCTGAGGAATTGGAAATCTCAAAACATTCCACTTCTAAAAGATTGGTAGAATAATATGGCAGTACTAGCCAACAACAAGTGCATTAGTTACAGCATTGTGGACAAACTTGATTTGTTCCATAGAATCTGGACCTCCTTTTTAGATGTAATATGTTAAGGTTCCTCATCTGGGGGAACAGTCAGGAATTCTAACCTCTTTTATTTATTACTAAATATTATTTCTATTGATCTCTGTAGAATTACTTATATTCTGATAATTGGATATCTTGATATTTGTATTGAAGTTTTTAAGAAAATATAAGTGCTCTTTTATTCCTTTTTTTCTGTATGGTTTACTATTTTTGATGATTAACTGTGCAATTATATTGTGTCAATCATGATAGTACTTTTGTGATCTTACTTGATACTGTACTCTGTTATTCTAATGTTATTTTGATGTTTGTTAATCAATGGAAAAAACAATAAAATTTATGATGGCAAAAAAAATGGTATGCTCCCTGTATGATGACACTATTACAGTGAAATAATTGATGCTGACAACATCAATGTTTTCACTGTGATAGTCCACCCGAGACCCCAGCTGTCTCTCTCTCTCTCTCCCAGTCCTGCAACCCCTCCCTGATCCAACTATGAGTCAGAGTTAGAATCCTAGAGATTGGGGGTGCGGGGGTGCAGAGCCCCCCCACATAGGGTTTTCAGGGTGGCTAAGCCCCCTGATGAAAACTCCAGACAGTTTTATGTCAACCACAAGTTGCGGTCAACATAAATTTGTTGTTGTGATGGCGGTCGACAACTTAGTTATCGAAACAGCATTGTAAAGCAAAAAAAAAAATATATATAAGGTTGTAAATCCCAACAGTCATTTAATCCCACTGGTTTGACTATTTTTAGTGTGAAGATCCAATAACTTTCTCACTTTAAGAGAAGCATTTTCCTAGCTCCCCCATTTTTTAGGGGTGGTACATGAGTAGTATACGTGTATACTAAATGTCAAAATGTGATTGTCCGAAATGATGTATGATTGATTGCCAGATATGATGTAATGTACTGCCTCTTCTACTTCCAGTGTGTGTCAGAAATTATGCAATGTCCTGCCCCTTCCACTTCCTGTGTGTGCAGGAAATGATACAACATCCTGCCCTTTCCATGTGCACCAGATATGATGCACTCCACCCCCCTTTTCTCACCTTTGCGAGATGGATATGATGAGCCCCCTCTCCATATTGTGACGCTGCTATGGGTGGAGCAAAGGTTGTCATGTTTAGGCTTGCCCAGGATATGTCAGAGCAGTTAAAAGTAGACTTGATGCTGATAAAAATATTTACCCGCTGTCCCTCCATAGTGTTTTGGTTTATGTTTTGCTCCTGTGTGTGTGGATTGCCTGAGGAAAACAGCAAAGTGGATGAACCTAGCCAATTTTGTTCTGCAACATCTGCTGGTGCCACACCAGAGGATTATGGTATGACTAAATTGATTGAATCATTCTTGAGACTTCCTTTGCATGATAATCATAAGTGTGATAATATGGATGAACAGTGGGAAAAAACAGATGCGGAAAAATGCCCTGATGAAAAGTCCAATGTGGCCATGACAGCAATTCAAGTGCCACATGAAAAAAGTATTATGTTGAACACGATACAGGGTATTCTAATACAGCTACTGCAAGACTTGATGGCTCAAGACTTGAAGGTTAACTGTGAGGGATGCACCGTAGAACACCCCTCACAGATAAGACATAGTTGTTTATATGAACCAGAGGAGGGATACTGGGAACATGCTTTTTCTGAAGACTATGACAGGTTGCGCCCATATCGGATCAAGCTACTAGCTGAATCGACAGCATGGAAACTCGGGTGCACAGCATTCTATTTTGATGCAATACAAGCTATTTATCTGAATTTAAAGAGATGCCATGTATTGCTAAGGGACTTGACGCACTGTATGAACAGTTGAATATAACACTAAGAAGTGCTGTTGAAGAAGCGGCTTCATCTGGAAGTCATAAAAAATGTTTTAAAAGCCCACTGCATAAAGGAAGCCCTGTGACATATTATATGTACTTGTATGATATTGGGAGTTCTGACGAGGAACACCGTGCTGCATGGTGAGAGCTGTTAAGATGGGTAACCTGTGGGGAAATCACCAAAGAATGTCTGAAAAGAAGAAAATATAAAATATTTTACAGACTTTGATAAACATGCACATTTTAAACCATGCTGCTCAAATTCCATGTAACCCTGTAAACTGTGAAAAACTTCAGTTTATACAGATTTTAATGAGTGACATTAAAAAAGATGTATGCTGGTGTGAAGTAACGAACATGAGCAGGTGCCTAAATAATAATGTTTTAGAAACTATTCAAAATGTGCTACCACTAATATTTGAAAAAAATGGATGTGGTTTCCCATGGCCGAGTATTGGTAGCTGTGACCTACATTGTTGATATTTGTTGTTTTAGTTTAAAATGTCAAAGACAGGAAGATGTTATCAATGTAACTGATTTACATCCAATTTTCTTGTTACATGGCAAAACAAGGCCTGGCTTTTTTGTTGTAATATTTATAACACAGTATAACATCAATTTATCACAATGGCTAACACATGCTCTGTGTTATTATATAATTAGATGTATACATTGTGTGGTCTTTCATAATAAAATGTTCACAACTGAAAAAAATCTCAAGTGCCCCAGCTGTATTACTAAACAGCGGTCATGGTTAAGAAATTATTGAAAGAAATATATTATGACCCTCATACACCTGGTAGCTTAGGAGGTGTTCAGAGACTTCATGGTTCTGCTGCAAAACAGGGAAAAACAATTATTCACACTCAGGTAACATGGTAGCTGTCTTTACAAGATGCCTACACTATGCACAAACCTGTGAGGAAACAATTACTTAAAAACAGAGTGGTTGTTAACAACACTGATGCACAATGGCAGGCTGATTTGGTCAATATGTCTAGTCTTTCGAAAGACAATGATGGCTTCCAGTTTATTCTAACAGTTATTGATGTCCTATCAAAATACGCTCGGACCAAAGTGCTAAAAAAGATCTGGAAGAGATGTGACAGAGGCTTTTAAAATGATACTCAGAGAGGGCCACGAGCCTAAAAAATTACAAACAGATGAAGGGGCTGAATTTGTTAATGCTAATTTTCAATTATTTTTACAAGAACAAAACATACACCATTTTACAACATCAAATAATGTTATGGCTTGAATTGTGGAACAATTTAACTGTACATTAAAAACAAAAATGTGGAGATATTTTACAGTATTTAACACATATAGGTACACAGATGTATTACAAGCTTTAACAATGGCCTATAGTCAGAGCTATCACCGGGACATCAAAATGAGGCCCAATGATGTGACAGAGTTCAGTTCTTTACGTGTCTGGAAAATTCTATATGGTGATCTTACACTCAGAGTGGAAAGGCCTTTTAAATTTCATGTGGGTGATCATGTGTGGGTTTCTACAGTTAAGAAAACATTTAAAAATGGTTATGAACAAAACTGTACAAGTGAGATATTTATTATTTCTGAATGTATACCTAAGCCTGTACCCATTTACAAATTAAAAGATTATGATGGAGAAGAAATAAGAGGTGCTTTTTATGAGCAAGAACTGGTAAAAGTCAAAGACACTGCAAACTGTGTATACAGGGTTGAAAAAAAATAGTGTCACATAAAAGATAAGGAAAAAAATGGTTTTAGTGAAATGGCTAGGCTGGCCATCAAAGTTTAACAGCTAGGTAGAATCCAAACAGCTGAAAAATGTCAAATTATAAGGTTGCTCCCGTGTTTTGCATGATATCAGTTGGTAAAACAATGTCTGAGAATGGGTTTCACATTACATTGCCCAGCAATGCATCTTTTGAAATGTTGTCCAAAAATAAGATTTCAGAATATACTGTGAAACTGGTGAAACCTATCTATTTAGTAGGAGTGTGGAAAGTCGGCTTGTCAGAAATACAATACCCAAGGGCGTGGGACAATATTACACAACAAGAAGGGAGATTTCAAGCAGGTGAAACTTCTAAGCCATTATTAGCATTATCAATTCCCAGAGGTTATTATCAAAATGCTGCTGATGTCACGGCAGCCATCAATGAGGCCCTGGAACAGGTATAACTAGGCATGTTTGTAGAATATGACAGTCAGGAACAGAAAGCAAAATTCAACAACATTAGTGGTGGAACATTTATTGCTCGCCATAATCTGGCTCATATTTTGGGGATACCACATGGTATACCATAACTAAAAGCAAGCACATGACCGTATTATGCTGACATCAATGGATTTTTTACACACTGCATGTGTATACAGACACTGTTGAACACCAAATAGTCAGTGATAGTCACATGCCCCTACTCCGGTGTGTGGAAATATCTGGTAAGAATAATGCAATCATAATAATCCTCAATGATAAAATGGATTATATACCAATCAGCAAACAACAGTTTGACACCACAACTATTGTGATAAAGAATGATCAAGACAAAAATGTGTTATTCTTGTTTAGAAAGGTGATTGTGATGCTTCATTTCTGACCTGTTAAAGGAGCCTTCTGAATGACAACCATGTCACAAAAGTTGTACAGTGACTCAAACCTTTATGTTGCCTATTGTAAAGCATGGCTTATCTGGGTTTCATGGTGCCCCTGTTATGTATGGTGCTGGTATAGGCAGTATATTTAGAACTTTATCTAGAAAAACTGTACCACTATTACAAAAAGGCTTCCAAACAGTAAAACCACATCTTAAAACAGCTGCTAAAAATATTGTGCAAGATGTCGTGGGAAACGTTGTGAGTTCCTTCACGACTCCAGATCCAGAACAACAGCAAGATGGGACAGGAATGGTTGGTTACAAGGGCCCAATAAGAAGAGAAGAATGGTCCTACCTGTGGGCCCGTGAAAGTGTTATTAAAATGTGGTCTGTTCAAAAGAAAAGAACAGTTGTGAAACATAAGCGCAATGAGAGAAAACCTCATAAAACTAACAGCCAAAGATACTTATTTTAAGCCATGGCTCTGGTAAACTGCATGTCACAAGAATGTGGAAAGTCAGAACTAGACCTTTTCATGTCACCACCAACCCAAACCAGTATAGAGAAAAACCTGTATGTCGAAATCCCATCCTTGTCAGCTATAAGTGATAATGCACCCTTGGAATTTTATGTGGCTGGTAACGATGAAGATTACATCGACCTAAACAACACATTTTTGTACCTTTTTGTGCAAGATCACTAAGGCTGATGGTAGCAACATTGATGATGTAGCTAGAGTACGTTTAATTAATTACCCCCTGGCAACCATCTTTAGCCAAGTGTATATAGTGGTGGGTTACTGGCTGATTAGACAGAGTAATAACTGCTACCCCTGCAGTGCAATTATTGAGTCACTGCTTAATTACACTGATGACACCCTGTCTACACAATTTTCATCTGGATTATTTTATAAGGACACACCAGGGCAGCATGAGCACACCACTCTTAATGGTCCCAATAAGGGTTTTAAAAAGCATGCAACTTTTACAGCAGAGAGTCGTAGTATAGAACTGCTTGGACCAATACATGCAGACCTCTTCTTCCAGGAGAAGCTGCTCCTGAATGGCGTTAATGTTAAAATTAAATTTGTTCGTAACAAGAATTAATTTTGTTTAATTAGTGGTAATGCAGATGAAGATTATAAACTACAAATTAAATCTGCATCTATTTATGTAAAAAGGGTAAAAATGTTACCAGCTGTGCATATTGGCCATATTCAGGCTTTACAAGCTGCTAATGCAAAGCACCCTAATGACTGTGTTAGCATGAAAGTGTTTGGTATATCTGGGGGCAGCCGTGTGTGTAACCAGAATAATCTGTTTCTGGGGCAGATACCAAAATTGTTGGTGTTAGGGTTTGTTGATAATGATGCTTTCAGTGGTGTGTACAATAAAAATCCACTCAATTTTAAACATTTTAACATTAACTTTATAGCCCTGTAGGCGGATGGTGAACAAATTCCTGCTAAACCACTGCAATCTCACTTTACAAATGGTAATGCTGTCAGAGACTATATCAACCTGGTCAACACTAGTGGAAAACATATGAAAGATAGCCCGTTGCTGATAGACCATGTAGGTTTTTGTCAGGGGTACACATTATTTGTTTTTGACCTAAGCCCTGACCAAGGCTGTGGTGACCATTATTCACTAATCCACTCTGGCAATTTGAGAGCTGAAATATGTTTTGCTGACCCTCTACCAGCTACTGTGAATATGATGGTGTATGCTGTCTTTGATAATGTGGTAGAAATTAATCAAAGACGAAAAGTTGTGTTTCACTTCAATTAAAGATGAACACTCAACAACTGGATACCTTTCTCCAGGTAGACTCTTTTACCAGACACAGTTTTTTTTTGGGGGGGTGGGGTTGCAAGTGATCAGCTATATTCAGAAAGACTAACTTGTGTGCCAGCTTCTTTAGTGGTGAATACTCAGCTCCAGTCTATGCCTGGTGAACATTGGTTTGCTATTTATATTCCTGACCATACTACTGGGGAGTTTTTTGGCTTATGGCTTTCCTCCAGGCTTCACATTTTTTCCACCAGCAATTGTTAATTTTTTGTGGAGGAATGTAGCAGAAACACTGTTTAACCCTAAACAGGTTCAAGATATAACATGTATGACCTGCAGCAAACATTGTATATTTTTCCTTCCTCATAGGTTCAAAGGTGCAACCTTTAATGATGTAGTTAGGTTGTATTTTGATAATTTAATGTCAAATGATCAAAACGTTTATGCATTTGTCAATCAATGGAGAATTGGTAAAAGGTTAAAGCCTTCTTTTTCTTTTAGTCTACAGTCAGTAATTTCATGTTATGATTATAACCAGTGGTATTAATGCTAGTAGATATAGAAATTAAACATGCTATATGCTAAAGCTAATAAATGTAATTTATTTTTTAGCATATAATTATTAATAGTTCTTATTGTAAGGAGACAATAAAGCAAAACCATTTGTACAATGCATCAGACTGTCTTTATTTTTTACAATGTGACAGCAAAATCAATGTCACATGTACATAATTTATAAAAAATTTACTAAAACACAATGTTACCAGAAATGTGTGGTGCCCTATCCAAGACATTACACTATCAACCATGCTGTTTTTTTAAAAGGGAGTTTTCTTATTTTGGCCACAGGTGATGGTGTGCAGGTTTCAGGTATTAGTGCTGTAGAAACACCTGTCAGAACCTTCAAGAGGTTGTTCTTAGCATTCTGAATCAAATACCTGTTTTGGATGTTAGGCACCACTGATTCAGGAGCATTAATTCCTGCTAAAGCTCTGATAAAATGTTCCCACCCCCTAGGTTTTTTAGCATCAGGTGTGTATCTTTGTGAAGTAACAGTCTTGACTAAGTCATACATATGAGACCCAAAAGGCACACTGTGATATATAAATTCACCATGATCATTCCAGTCTGTAACATCAACAGACCTTTTCAGTTTGTTTAACAATATTTCAGTGTGTTTTCTGGCATGCACAGAAAGGCCTTGTAATATGTCATTGTAAATATCGTTGGTGCCAGATGGCTTTGCCATGCTATCTTGTGGTTGCATTAGCTCATGTGGTGTCAAAGATAGTGACAAGTTTACTACATCTTTTTCCTCTTGGCGTACAACTGTGAGGTAGCATTGCAACACACTCCCATATACTATGGCCTTCTCACATTCAGAGAGGTCAGTCCTTTGAAGAACATGCCACATTTCAGCATCTAGACGTCATTCCACAACCTTTCTCGGTAGCTGTTCAGGGGGTGGATGACCTCTTTGCAAGTCCAGCTGTTGTGATACTAAATACATTTTTTGTTCATAATCCATGTCTATTCACCTGCTTGTTATAAGACTGGTTAAAAAGGGTATAGCAACACTAAGCAAGGTGCCTATAAATCCCCCAGACTGTGTTACAAGTTTTTTTTTATGTTTTACAGACAGCTTTTTATTACTTAATTTTTTGATAATGTTGCGTCTCCTCTTCAGCATCTTAATCTGGTAAGCTGTGAGAGGTATAGTCCCTTTAATAGCATTGAGTGCCACCTCAGCAATTGCCACTATTAAATCATCAGAGGCTGAACACAGTATAGCTTTTCTTTGCTGTGGTGGCCCCTTCACCAACAGCTTAAGCAATGCAAGGTTTCTTTTCAGACGTGCTGACATGTCTCATTACAATGAACATCTGGCTACAATGAACAACTGTCTCATCTCTTATTTTTGTGGGGCTCTTTTTTTCATGGTGTATGCAACAGGTAAATCAGGGAAAAACAAGCCAGGCCTTAAGCAGTAAGATTCAGGTGCTGAGGCTTTTAAGCCGACCAAAAGATAATCATAGGCCTTGTGAGTTGCATCCTCAAAGGCCTCTTCAAAAAATGTCATCTTTCGAGGATACATCTGGCAAGCCAGTGTACTAACCTGTAGCTTATCTCCTGGGTTCTTAAATAATACTTTATAATTTGCATTCAGATTTATGGTTCGGCTTTTTTTACCCTGGACAAATAATTTTGTGTGACATACATGATACTAACATTTCTGTAACGGCAGTACTGAGTAAAAAATTTTTGAATTTCACAATTTTCAGATACTGTTTCCATTAAGTCATCTATAATTAAAATATTTACCTTTTGGGGAGGTAATGGTTTGTCATCTTGTAGAGTACTAGGAATACACTCTATAAATTTCAGCTGAGGAATTTTGCCACATAAGTCTGCATACAAAGGTTGCCAGCAACTATAACACCAGATAATATTTTCTGTAAAGTTGGTTAAGGCATTGAGACCTGCATCCAGCATGCTTTTAATAAAGTAACTTTTTCCAGAGTTTGAGGGACCCACCAAAATACAGGAAAATGGCTGCTACAAGCGTATATCCATACCACGGTCCGAAGCCACAAGGCAGTGTTTTGAAATCCACAGTTAAAACCCTTTTGTTGTATACAACCCTGAAAGTTTTTTTTCTAGCTTGTTTTCAATAGTGATGCTTTTTTTGTTCTGCACAATTTTTTTCAATCCTGTTCTGACTGACTGTACCTAAACACCTTCATTCACACCCCCGTCCTTGACAAAATGGTCAACTAGTGATTTGAGACAGCTGTAATTAACCTTTTCATTATTTGTCACATGAAGCATAATTCCTTTACACTTCATATAAATTTTGCCATTGGTCAGTTTGTAACCATAGGTTTTAGGACCACCTGACACAAGCTCCACAATGTGTACATCAGGTGGTAGTTCACTGGTTAGATCACCCAAATAGTCACCCAGTGGTGGATCCCAATCACCTGGCCTGCTAACAAATATGACAGAGTCTGTGTCATGGTACAGACATTGGCCCTGTAGGCTTTCAAGTAAACTGTGCAGTTTAAGTCTGGCATAGGCAGTGATAAAGGCAGCTATAACAACATTAATGTTTGTAGCATTAGCATAGTGTTTTTCAGCATATTTCCAGCATACTGATACTGTATCATTATTGATAAAATGCAGACCAGATACGTGGTAGGGATCTGTAAAAAAGATACTGAAAGAGATCTTCAGCATCCTTGACAATGGCAGTGTTCATCAAAATGGGTCACTGACCAAATTTTCCCCACAATGAATTTAAAAACAGCTTCGAAATCTGTCTTTGTGCAGGGTTGTATTCTGTATTTTCTCACTCTGAAACAACACCCTCCTTAGCATAATATTGATCGATATATGCTTTACATTCTACATCAGTTGTACACCAAGTTGGATACTCTGAAGCTTCCTGCTTCCCCTTTAGGTGTAATTTAATATTCTCTGTGAAAAGACTGTCAGATTTTGTTGGGTAGTGCCATACTTCATAAACCTCTGCCACCTTTACCCCCTCTTTAAAGCCAGATTTAATTCCTCAGAACACCATGTACACTCCAGAGATCACTGATCATCTAAATGGGTACAAGGCTGTGACTGTTGTGTTGTCTCGGCACATATGCGACACAGTGTAAACATCAGTTTTCCACCTATCCTGCTGGGCAGTACACATAAAAAGAGGCCACAGGTGGATACACTTTAGCTTTAATAAGTCCAAAATAATGTCTGCGATCCCTACATTTCTCATATATGACCACTGGGTGCCCTATGGGGTATGTCTTGGTCTTGTTCGCATAGGGATACAAACTGGTAAAATCATAATAATGAATTTTCTCATCAGGTTGCGCACGGTGATATAAACACAGTGCATTTGTGCATTCCCTATAAAGTGATTCATGGGGGTTCATCGGCTCCAGAAAGTAGTTTGCTTTCAAAAAAGCATGCACCTGTGAATTGCCACACACCAACTGCTTCCATTCATGCTCCCACATAATCCTAACATGCATACCTTTTTCATGTCTGAGATAGTTTAATTTCTTGATGGTTAGGTAATATAAATGTCTGTAGGTTGTGTTAAGCACCGGGTTCAACAGGTCTTCAAAGTAACACACCTGGCAGCTGTGATAAAAGCAGCCTATAAACTAAAAGGCTGTGGGGACACCGTCTATTACAGAATAACCATCAAGAAAATAAGGGTCTACCTGTACTTCCCCATCATTTATTGCATGCTGTATGGAAAAGTTTTCTTGTTTACTGATGTACATCAACAACTGTATGGTCAGTGTGGAATAATGCTTGCACTGGCAGTGATATTTTTCAGCGGGTGTAATCCCTATGGTGTCTGACTCAAAAAATTTAAACTGAAACATAGCCATGCAAACTGAGGCTATAGTGATATACTGAAAGATGTCAGTTTGGCCCCTTTCCTTTGCATCATCTTGAAACATCTGCTCAACACCATCTTGAAACATTTCACAGGCCTGCTTTAGAATCTCCACATCTGACTTACAGTAATGATGTAATTCCTTTTTAAAGTCAAATACATAATTTTTATGCATTTCATACCACTCCCAATTTTTTTTTTCATCAGCCTTCATATAGTCTACACCATAATCTTTGTGTTGTGGCATAGGACCTACACAATTCTGATTTTCTGGTTTGTTAAAAAAGTGTGGAAAGTAGCCTTTTACTTCCTCAAAACCCATAGCCCATGGCATTGCTGTGAGCCTCACTGGAAGGAAATTTAAGAAGCAGATATTTAGCCATTTTACAGTTATGGACATCGATTTACTTCCCTGAGTCAATAGCTCCACTTCCATTTTTTTGTTTTACAAGCTGGTTTAAAATGAAGTGGCCATCATACCCCTTTGAATTGTGAGCTATGAAAGTGTACCCCTGAAACCCTTTTTGGATAAACTTTTTTACAAATTGGGCAACACAGCCAGTGCCTTTAAACTCCCACTTTTGACCTCTTTCAAGGGCATAGATATAATTTGGAATATGTCTAAAATCACCTGGTCTGACATCTTGCATGCATTCAAAATCATAATATATATAACTAGCTGAACAAGGTGGTGACATTAAGGGCTGGATGTAGCATAAGTGAGTTTTAAAAGGGTGTACAGCTATAAGACAATTATGTCACTTTGGCTTAAAACAAATATGGTTCTCACCATGAGGTTTTCCACATGATGCACACAGTTTAGATAAATGACAATTGAGTATGCCATTTTATGCCATCCGTAGGAGGCTGTGGAGCTACAGTATTTATGACAGTCAGGGCACTTTACAACCTCACTGTATTTTACTACAACCAAATGATCTGCCTGCAAAGCACATTAGAGCATGAGTGTGAACCTTTGTGTGCAAAAAGGGTGTTACAATACTCACATACTTTTCTGGCCCCAAAAAAGCCTTTGAGGTTTTTAATACCATAGTAATGGTTTCCGTGTAAAAGAATAAATACAGATTGTGCCCGTTTATTAGGAGATGCACGAAACTTCTGCCATGCACCAGCTTTGTTCATGAAAAAAACAAAGGATGGTCACATCTAGCTCTGCCTCAAATAGATGTATATGGCTCAAATCTACCATTATTTGTTCTGACAGCCCTACCCTTCTCTGTAAATCTCTACAGTTTGCTAATATCTCTTGGTCAACTAGTTGAGGGAATAGCAAAGCCACTACACTCCTGGAAAAGCAAAATGCATTATTTTGATTCACCAAATTAACTAGATGCCTTGCTTTCTGCTTGATGATATGGCTAGATAAAACACTTCTAACATCTCTGGAAACTCACCCATGCACATTTCTCACAACAGTGACTACCAACATTAATGTCTCATTAGCACACTGCTCCATCTTGCTGTTTAATAAATTTGCAATATGATCGAAATATTCATCAGCATTTAACTCTTGGGCATTTCTATGTAATGAAAACACAGGGTCATTTAAACTATCACAATCCAAGTGTAGCTGTACAAAATCAGTACTACCTAAAGTAGGCCTTATTCTGTCCAACTGCTGCACAGCTGTACGGATGGCAGAATAGTATTGATCTATGGATGTTATACTGTCTAGATTAACAAAGTGAAACTGCTGGCAATATTCAACACCACGGAAATTATTTCTGGGTACTTTATATTGATTTATTAATTCTAAATAGACATTTTCCTCTAGACCCTCTTCCATTAACTGCTGACCCTCCTGACTACAATTGTCTTCTTCATGGCTTGGTGTGGCACCACGCCCTATCTGTATCTCTTCAGGGGTACTATTTTGTGCAGGACTCATAAAATATTCACTATCTGTCAGATCTGTGTAGACAGGTTTCACTAGACCCTTTTCCATTAACTGCTGACCCTGCTGACTACAAATGTCTTTTTCATGGCTCGGTGTGGCACCACCCCCTATCTTTATGTCTTCAGGGGTGCTATTTTGTGCAGGACTCATAAAATATTCACTGTCTGTCAAATCTGTGTGCACATGAGAATTTCACATTGCCCCACCCACATTTTTCACACATACAACACACAGTTTCACACTTGCTACTTTGACACTCAGGAGATTTTTGAAATGGGGAACTTGCACAACAATCACACACACAGCATGGTGTGGCAGATCCAGATACTGCACTGTCCTGTGGTGATGCCTGTGTTTTTGCAAGGATGTCTGATGCTGCTGCATTTTGTTACGAGTAGCCAATATTTTTTTAGCCTTTCTAATTCTACACAAAATATACTGATTCACTATATTATGCCTAGTGTTTCTAATGACTGGCCCACATTGTATAATCTTATCAATCATTTTGTCACAGTTATTTTGTATAGTAGAAATGTTTGCACCACTACAGGCTAATTTTTTTATTAGTTTTCTAATGCTCACCATTTCTTGTATTTAAGCAACTGCCAAAATGTATATTTACAGTTTAAAATCTTGTATTATGATGGTTTTGTTTTTGTGAAGCTGACCCCCTTTAATGTGTTATTAAAAATTTCAAATGTTAGCTTGCAAACAGGGGCAGAGTCACATGTGAAGAAACCACCACAGGTATGCACAAAGGATCTAAATTATATGTATATACAAGGGTGCCACCAGTTGAGTTTTACTCATGTGGTGACACTTTTTGGGGTGTCAAAGTTGCAGGCGTAATTACAGGGTCAGCTTTACTCACACACACAGCAGGTGATTTAATGTGTGACAGCTCTGCAGATACACTATCAGGGGCACTGGTTAATGCTACAGGTGTTTGTGTTTGCTTATTGTTATGTTTGCAGCAACGCTTACCCCCAGTACCTATACAGCAATGGTGTTCACGTTTTTCACTTCTGTTTGTGAGGGGTGGTTGATCTATCCATAAAGATTCTTGGGGTAGGGCTGAACATATTTTCACATAGCCTTCATCCCTTTTGTTTGCTGTTGGGGGAGTGCAGGCACTGGAGGTAGCAGCAGTCTTGTCTGGTCAGGAAGACTCTCTTTCTGTCTGGATAACCTTGAATGTGTGTGGTGGCCTCGTGCATGCTTAGGAAATACTGCTTTTAAAGGCTTAAAATCAATATAATCTAAGAAACATTAAATAAAAAAATAGATAAATATATAGCCCCTGTAATACATATTGCTTTTAATAGTACTGTATTTTGCAGGCTGATTATATATTTTCCACCCATCACTGCCAATGCACCAGCTAAGTATGGGCTGCTGCTTAGCGCCACCAATACCTGGCCACCAGGCCTTGACCAAACCTGCCCGGTCCTGCCTAAGTGATGGAACTGGGATTGAGATGCCAGCTGGTGCATATAAACTTGCATATAAAGTTACTTTATCACCAATACCACATAGAGGTAGTATGGGCTAAAGTTATCTTTATTCTACTGCTGTTAATGTAATGACTTTATTAATGACAATGTCAGTATCCTGACTGCTCACACCATTGCAATTACAAGCTCCTTAGCTGGACCTGTATAGTTACTTAATTGTATAGGCCTCACCATCCTGTTGATTGTACTGCTCATTGACAGTTACAAGTTCATTAATCAGACTTGTATAGCTACCCAATTGTGTAGGATTGAATGTACTCTTCATACCCTATTTTTTCTCTTCTTTTTCCTCTTTGTAATATTGTATACCGCTCGTTATTGATCTGTATTGTAGTCTGATGTGGAGCCTTTGTAAATGAGTCTTTGACTCAAAGGTTGTAAATCTGATATCTTCAATAGATACATAAATAAATAAATACATACATACATATTAGGTATATTTCATGACAGATGTACATTTCCTTTACCGTATTCTGATCTGTTTTGGTTGATTGGTACCCTCAATAAAAACATGCAAAATGTCAGCATATTAAATGATTTGCTGCATTAAACATCCTTGATTTAAAACTATAAATAATAGGATGGGGGCATTGCCACACCAGATCTTCTTAATGTATACTTTAGAAACATATGGCGATATAGTATACTTTTTCTTACAAGGAGGCATACTAAATTCACAAAAAAAAAGCACAGCAGCTAATTTACAATCTTTAACACATCTGCCCCATTAATAACCTGCATTGTAAAAAACTGTAAACACTTTTGGTAATATAGTAACACAAATTTGGCTACTTTAACTGCAACATACCTGCTTTTTGGTTCTCATTCCTTGGTGTTATAGTTTTGGATGATGGTTCCTGTTGCTGTTTCTATTACAAAAGTAAAAGCAGTTTATAAGTCAGCACTAATTACTGTATATACTGCTGTTAATTTACTTTTACAATTTTACATATTAAAGAGCAAACTTTAGCAGCTTTTTATGTTTTAGTAGAAAAATTTAAAACATCTTTCTGCAAAGTTCAAACCTTTAATAAACAAGTTTGTTAGAGGTTTAAAACCCTGGTTCACAGTATACCGTGATAGTTATAAATGCACAAAAGGTAAATTATAACATCTTACTGCTAGTCCTATTTACATCTGTAAAATAGACTATGGTTCTCTGTATGATGAACAGCAAAACATTTTAAAGTAAATACATTACTATATACACAATTATAACATTTTTGAAAAAACTTCTTTTGGCATACCATGTGAAGCTGTATCAGGCACTGCCAGATAATTACTTGTTATATACAAGGCCCGCAAACCTAAATTATAAAAAAATTAGGTTATAGTTTATAAGTTTCATTTTACCCACTCAAATTAATAAAAACAATAAAATTAAGTGCATTTACCTTCACCCTCCCGTGAGCCTTTTGAGTCTAAAACAAGATCATGAAAGCCAACCTGAGAGAGCAGTTTTGCAAAATAATTAGTCATTTAAAAGTCTAGGCCACAACAGTTTTTAAAATCTTGAAACTATTCAGAAGTCTTATTGACCCCTGGTTCACTGGCTGTAAATGGGCTGTTGTGTGCTAATGCACTGACTTTTATGAGGTACAAAGAATCTAAACACCCCCTCCCAAGCAGGGGCGGAAATCGAGAATCAGTGTAACATAGACCAATAATGGCCTAGAAGATGCATTGATTAGTAATCATTACATTTATATACTTAGGGGTGGTCTTGGCCAGTAGAAGCACAATTATATTTTAGATGGAAATAGTTTAAAACAGATATGACCTCAAATAAAACTATGATATGATACAACACATATTTACAAATATTAAAGCACAAACTATGTGAAACACAAGCAGTTAAAATAAAATAAACTTCTTTCAATTAAAATGAATGGGGCCTTTGTTTAAATGGGGAAAAAACATTAAGAGGGGATGTTTTAAAACTTAATTATTTAAGAACCAGAAATAAAACTATGATATAATATAACACTTCTAACACATATTTACAAATGTTAAAGCAAACACTATGTACAGTAAAACAGAAGCAGATGAAATAATTCAAACTTTCTTCCATTGAAATGAATAGGGCCTTTGTTTTAAATGGAAAGAAACATTAAGAGGGGTTGTTCTGAAACTTAATTATTTAAGAACCAGAACTAAAACTGTGATATGATATAACACTTCTGACACATATTTACAAATGTTAAAGCACAAACTGTGTGAAACACAAGCAGATAAAATAAACCAAACTTTGTTCAATTAAAATGAATGGAGCCTTTGTTTAAATGGGGAAAAAACAGTAATAGGGGATGTTTTATGACTTAATTATTTAAGAACCAGAAATAAAACTATGATATGATACAACACTTCTGACGCATATTTACAAATGTTAAAGCACAAACTTAAGTGTGTACGTGTGTGTTTCTCCAATAAAAAACTTTACAGTAGGGGTTCATTGTATAGACTAATTTTAGAATAACCATGCCTGCTGTTTAACAAAAGAGACACTCTCATTCTAATATTGTATTGCTTATGAATGTAATACACTAACTTTAGCTACAAAGCTAAAATAATTGACGTGCTGGAGAAGCTCATAATTGAGCTTGTCACAGGTTTCCAGATGTGTGTGTGTGTGTGTGACCACTGTAACAGTCAAATAGGCCTAAGGAATATCTTAAGCCAGCACAATTATTATTCTCGTGAAGAGACAAAGACTTTACTGGGCAGTTCTAGATAAAGTGGTAATGGTTTAAACTGGTCAGGAGTCCTCTCATATCAGTTTGGATGTAACAGGTTTCACACAAACATAAACCCAAGCAACAGTGGACAACACTATGTTTCACAGGGTGTAACAGATAACTTTAATTGATAAATTTCAAGCATGACATATGCACCATAGACCACCATAATTTAAGTTTTAAATTCAGCTCTTGAAATAAAGTAATTCAAAAGACAATATTTCAAGACATGCACATATAAGAAAAACATGTTATAGTGTACATAAAATAAATATTAGCATACACTAAACAGCATGTTATAAAGACATGTACTTTTTGATAACCTGCAAAACAATGCCTGTCTTTTCCTATAAAAAGAGATTAGCCAAAACAATGTGTGCAACTACTTTTAAAATGCAAAATAATGAAGGACACATAACACACTGAAAACATTTTGTATTTGGGGTGGGAAGACTAATGGTTATAGAAAGAAGGACCTCTCAATTTATAAAAATAAAAATAAAATGAGCAGGGGGAAACATAACTGAACCACTACAAGCCTTTTAGGCTGTGACAAACTAAAACATATAAAAACTGTAAGGGAACAACATCTGTAGGCATTGAATGTTGATATAAAGCATACTAAAATGTGTAAGGCAGCATTTTTGAAACAGATAATACTGCACAACATATTTTAAACATTGTGCACTTGATCAAAGGCTTTACCGGTTTATTAAAAAAATACAAAAGCACCTCTTTTAAACAGCGTAAAGGTAGCATCTGATCAGAGGCTTTACCCCATTTATTAAAGAACCTCTCAATTTATTAAAAAAAATTAAAATGAACAAGGAAAACATAAATGAACTACTATAAGGCATTTAGGCTGTGACAAAATAAAAATATGAAAACTGTAAGGGAACAACAGCTGAAGGCATTCAATATTGATATAAAGCATACTGGCATAGGAGTCATTTTAGTGAATTATAGTTTGTATTTTAATATGTTTATTTCATTGTTTGCAGTTTCATTGTAAAAGTGCTCTGAGCATTGGAAGAGCACTTTTTATAAATACAATTTTGCTTACTTAGTTACATACTAAAATGTGCAAAACAGCATTTTAGAAACAGATAATACTGCTCAACATATTTTAAACATTGTACACTTAAATAAAAGTTTTACTAATTTATTCAAAAAATACAGAAGCACATCTTTTAACTGCTCTGGCATGACCTGGGCAAACCTAAACATGACAACCTTTGCTCCACCCATAGTAGACTCACAATATGGAGGGAGGCTGCATCATATCTGGCACACAAAGGTGAGAAAAGAGGGTGGGGTGCATCATATCTGGCACACATGGAAAGGGTGGGATGTTGTATCATTTCTGGCACACACAGGAAGCAGAAGGGGCAGGACATTGCATAATTTCTGGTGCACACTGGAAGCAGAAGGGGTGGGAGATTACGTCATATCCGGCAATCAATCGTAAATCATTTTTGGCAATCAAATTTTGACAGTTAGTATACACGTATACTACTTACATGTTCCAATCCTGAAATTTTATGTCCCCTGGATCAGAACTATGAAACTGTAAAAAATGTGTTACCAGCCGGAGTGTCAGGTTGTCCACTGAATATTGATCTAACATGCACCTGTATCCTTTCTTTTAATGGTGCACCATACAGCTGACATATAGCAGATTGCAGGTGCACCACGGGTCATGAAAACAAAATGGGGTGTCACACGTAATGCACTCTCTTATCTGTACAGTTACATCCCTATCTTGTGGATGCTCAAACATTTTTCAAGTATTGGTATATCTACATATATTTCACTTTGTGCATTTAAAGAACCCCTTTGGTTTGTCAAGTAACCAGCCTCTTCCTGTTTTGGCTCTTCTTTTTACCTACTATGTACCAAGATGTACTCATATAAATGAGACCCTTGGTTTTAAGCATATTTCCATTCCCACATTATAGTCTGAATGTAATATGGGCCAGTTCCTAAATATTTTTCCCACTCTACCAGCTAAATGGTTAAATTCAGAGGAAAACATGACTACATTAGTAATGGTGTCAAATCTTTGCACGTCCATTTTTAAAAAAATCATATTATTTCTTTTTGTCTGTTTCACCTTTTTTTTTAGATTCTTCCAATAAGGATTCAGTATGCCCCCTTTGTAAAAAACAATCTTTGAGTTCCTCAGCATGTGTCTCATAACCTCAATCGTTACTACAGTTATAATATAAACTGCCCATATGGTATGGTGTTTTTACAAAGGCAGGATGCACTCTATTAAATTTTAACAGAGTTCGTTTCTGTGCTCATCTGTCATATTTGGTCTGAATTTAATCATTTGGTACAGAATAGATAGTCAAATTGACATAATGTGAATATGAAAGATTCCAATCATCATGCACCGAGACAAAGAAATCAACAATTTCAAGATGGGCCCCCTTTCCAAATACAAATAATCTCATCCACAAATTTACACTAGCATTTGATCTTGTCAAGCAATGGGTTGTTCTGTTTATTCTGAATACACACTACAATAATTAACACAATCCTAAAAAAGATTTGCATAGCATCCATCACTGTGTCACATGTTTGTAAAAAAATATTTTTTGTTCAATTCAAAAAAGTTGTGGGTCAGTATGAACTCCAGACTTTTAAGAAGGAACTCAATTGGCATTTCTTTACTATCTACATGATTGTACCGAAATAAATGTACACGAGTTGATGACTTTATCATGTTTTATAGATGTATATAATAAGTTAACATCTGTGGTAACCCATGCATAATAATCTTTCTAATTGAGCCCCTCCAATTTTCTAAGCAGGTCAGTTCTTTCCTTCACAAAGGACTGTAAATTTGGGACACATTTCCACAACAAGAATTCCACAAACTGACCAAGGTTTTCTGTTAAGGAATCCACTGCAGACATAACTGGTCTCCCAGGAGGGTTCTTCAAATCCTTGTGTATTTCAGGAGTATACAAAAGCCTGCAATTCTGGGATTTTCTTTTCAAATAAACTTATATTCATTTTCTGTGATATCACCATTTTTAATAGCTTTCTGTAACAGTTTGTGCAGCTCTGTCTTGAAATTCATCATTGGATTACTGTTCAGTTTAATTTAAATACTTGTATCACTAAGAAGGGACATAACAATCTCTTTATAATGATCCAAGTCCAAAAGCACAATATTGCCCCCCTTTTCTGCCTGTTTAATGATAATATATTTTAACCTCTTTAATTCTAACAGTGCTTCATTTCCATGTTTCATTAAGTTAAATGATTTAGGGTGGCTGATTCTTCTAATAAAGCTTTCACTTGTTTAAGGACAGTATGCTCAAATGTGAAAATTGTTAGATTATAACTCAGATGATAAAATAGTGATTTACCCTTCAGTAAGAGTTTTTGTTTTTCTTTTTCAAGTGGACCTGTCACATGTAAAATTCTAGGCAGATCATTATTATCTTGTAAGACTTCTCTCCTTTCAAAACCCAACTTATTCTTCATATTTTCTATCAGTAATGACTCTAGAGCTTCTAAATCACCAAGTCTTACATTCTCAAAGTGTCCCAAGTGTGGATCCAGCTCTGAATCCTCCATGGTATCCATTCTTTCACCTGATTCCATTATCGACAATAAAACATCCAAATCCTCCATGTTTGATGTCAACAATTCCTTACAGAAACCCATATTGTATACTTTCTGGACTTCACCATTTTCAGAAAAATAATATTTTATCGAATTTTTCAAAATAATTTGAATAAATCCACATAAATTGAAAACATATTTATTTTAAGTGTCAGGATAAAGGACTAATTTACTAGACATCTTGGTATTTAGTAGGTTAAAAGAAGAGCCAAAATCAGGAAGAAGCTGGTTACCGGACAAACCAAGGGGGTTCTTTAAATTCATAAGGTACAATATATGCAGGTATGCTAATACCTGAAAAAAAGTTTGAGCATCTATGGGATAGAGATGTAACTGAAGGAGATAAGAGATTGCATTATGTGCAATACCCCTTTCTTTATTTATGGCCTGTGGTGCACCTGCAGTCTGCTGTATGTCAGAGAATATGGTTTGCCCATTAAAAGATAGGATACAAGAGCACATCAGATCAATAATCAATGGACAATCTGACACTCTGGTGGGAACACACTTTTTAGAATTTCATAGTTTTGACCCAGGGGTGTGAAATTTACAGGATTAGAAAATGTTTCACCCCCCCAAAAAAATGGGGGAGATAGGAAAACGTCCATCTTAAAGTGGGAAAGTTATTGTATCTTCACACTAAAAATGGTCAAAGCATTAGAATTAAATGACTGTTGGAATTTAAAACTGTATTTGTGATAAAATGGTTATTGCTTGTAGTTTTTAAACTAGGATGTTTATTCTCTCATTTTCTTCCCCCTGTCCCCCCCCAAAAAACCTCCCCACCCAGCTAGGCTATTCATTTCAACTTTGAATTGATCTAGTACAAATGTTCATGGAATGTATTATAATAACAGTATAAAGATATTGTTATATATCTTACAATAATGGGCTTGGATGTTAACTTTATGTCTCTCTCTTTCAGACCTTCCTGTCATCTGGGAAATTAAAATATAGTGTTGATCCACTGGCAGAAGTTTTGGATTTAGTTTTGATTCACCTGTTTAATTTTCTATCTAGTATTTTTGCATTTCTTCTGTAATTTTATGCCTTCTTCCCCAACCCCCTTTGCCTCTCCATCACCCTCAGAACAACCTATATTTCCCTTGCTGCTTTGCTTTATCACTTAGATTGTTCTGTAGTTTTTCTTTCTAAGAGCATTAATTGTATAATTTACTTATCCTATGTTTCTGAATATTATTAGTAGATCAGTAGCTGGGATGAATATATTCAACATTTAGACAGGGCTTAGACTGTACATATAATGTACTAGCCCACTGTATAAATTAATTTTGCTACTGTCTATTTGACAAGTTAGAGAATCACTTTATTTTGTACTTTATCTCATATAAAGGTATATTGAAGTATCTGAAAGTGTATTAGAACCTTTAATTATAATGTGGTGCTTTTAAACAGCAGTCTGCAGATTCAATAATGATCAATAGTGCTCCTCTCAAGTTTTTAAACATCACTTTTTTATCATGCACACCTCACTAATTTTGATACATATACACTGGTAATTGGGGCTTTTGAATTAGATTATCATGAAGCTTAACTAGATGTCAGTATATAAAGGTGACAAGATTGCTTTTGACTACAACCCCCTGAGGAAGGGTTGTTGGAATCTGAAGCACCAGTGTGGTCAGTGACTGGACTGACTTTCTTGTTGCTTCTACCTTGCCTGTTTTGCAAAAACATTCATTTTGCACCTGCATTTGGACTCATGCATTCATCTTTGTGAGGTAGCCATTGTAGCCAGTGTGGGTAGCATCACTCAGCATATGGTGAAGGAACCAGGCAAAACTTTTTAAACCTATCAAGTAGCAGCAAGGTAAATTAATTCTTCACAGGAGTGCATTGTACAAACTGTAGTTATCTTCATTTATAAGAACCAGAGCATGGGAGAGGTGGGAGATTATAGACCTATAAATCTCATCCCTTCAATTAGTAAAATCAATGAGTCAATTAATAGAGAGAAATTACTGAAAATTATAGCTATTAACAATACTATCTTTAGCACACAGCATGGGTTTACTAGGTTATGGTTTTGTTAATCCAGTTTATTAAAAATTCATGAGCCAATTAGTAAAAAAGCTCTTGAGTGGAATATACTGCAATATAGTGGTGCAGTAGCACCACTATAATTACGGTTGAGTAGGCTGCTTGATGTTAAATCTCTAACTTTGGATTTTAATAGCTTCACTCCTGTTCCACAGATTTGCATGCAATTTTGTATGTGCAGTCTGAGGCAAAAGCTCTCTTGTTGTGTTAAGCTTTGTTCTGGTCAGATGTGCAGATTCCAACATCTGAACACTGAACTAAAGCAATAGAAATCATTTTTTTTTCATTTATTTTGTTGTTTTTTTGTTATTGCCTAGCACTCAGATGGTTTGGAATGTTGCTGTTATTTTCAGGGTAGAAAGAGCTTTACCCAGAGTGATGTCTTTCATTTGTTTGGAATAAAAAATATGAATCTTTCCAGATGTTATAAGGATTTGAAATTTCAGTTCTGCGCATGTTCAGTACACTCTTTTTTGATAGCAATTTCATATGAAAAAATAGTTTGGCCATATGAGAAAAGATTCTGTTTTGTATGGGGGTAATCCTGTTTTATGAGAAAAACAAATTTTTTCATATGGTAGCCATCTTGTTTCCATTTTTTTCTTAATATAAATCTTTGAAAACCCATAAAAAGCATATCATGCAGAGACACCAACACATATATCTTGCTAATCAGGACCCCATTAGCTGGATGACTCTGCAGTTAGTTTTTGGAAAAAATTACCCAGAAATATGTTTTTAACACATTTTAAAAACTTCTTTTGTGACACAATTTTCTTTTTTCATATAGCCATAGAAAACAGGAATAGGGCCATATGAAACAAGATTACCTTCAGATGATAAAAGAATTTGGACTTCATATTTTTTCACATTTTTTTTTTGTATGAATGAATCCTTTTTCATGAAAATGAAACAATCTCAAGAAAAAGGATTCCTTCATATGAAAAAAGAATTTGGACTTTGTTTTTTTTTCACATTCTTTTTTGTATGAAGGAATCCAGTTTTTTGAGAACAACACATTCTCACAAAAAAGGATTCCTTCATACGAAAACAGAATTTGGACTTAGTTTTTTTTTTCAGATTTGAACTTTAAAAACAAATCATAACTTCCTCAATATTTGATGTTAACGTCCACTCTATATATCGAAAGAAAGGTATGGAATGAGTACTATAACTCTAACAGAAAATACCTTCCAAAACAATTCAAGTGCCATATAAAAAGCATAGAAATCCAATTGCGGAAATGAAAGGAAAAGTGTGACTGTCACTGTGGCTTGAACCCAGGACCTCAGCAATCCATGCCTTAGCTCTTACCATTTGAGCTATGAGAGTCTCGAACAAGTAAGCCTTCTGAATTTTTCCAATGAGTCACACACCTTCCTTGTGGTTCTCAGCTGTAACACTCACCCCATTCCATAGCCAAATAAGGTAAGATGTGATATGTTGTTATTTTGTTTTCCAGACGGGGCCTACAGGTTGTTGGCAACATGTAGGGAGACACAGTTCTGCACACTTGAAAACTATATCACAATGGTGTGAGCATTAGGGTTAAGAACCCAATGAAGACTCCACTCCAGTTCCCCAAGAGTCAGGACAGTGAAAACTGTAATGTTTTTCCTTCTTAGGGGTGAGGGTGTGCAGTTAGGGCTGGAAACCCTAATGCCACATTTCCCTACTCTTGTTGTTTTAAACTGACCCCTAACTGGTGTGTTAACACAGTTTTTTTTGCAAAGAATATTGGTAGATGTGATAGATCTGAACATTCTGAAAGCCTTAAATTACTGTAGCACACAACAAGCTTATTATAAAACTAAAATATATGGGGATTGATACAAATCTGCTTGGGATTATCTGTCAGTTAACTGAGAAAATGCACAGGGTGCAAATTAAGGGGTATAAATCCTCTTGGGGAAAAGTGACCAGTGGCATGCCCCAGGGATCAGAATTGAGCCCTGCATTATTAAATACATCTGTAACAGATCTGCACCACAGTACCACTGAGTGGATTTCAAAATTTGTAGATGATACTAAGCTTTTGAATGTGATTGACTCTAAGGAGGATCAGCTATCTTTGCTATTTGTCTTAGATTAACTATTGCAATGGTCACTGAAGTCTAAAATGAAATTTGGTACTAACACATTGTGGTATTACATTGGAGAAGAAATCTGAAATCTGAGTACAACCTTGGTGGAGAGCCTCTAAAGACAGTAACAGAGGAAAAGATGAAGGTATCATTATTAATAAGTACTTTAAGCAGGTGTCTCAGGGTGAGGCAGTAGCCAAGAGATGTTACCAGTTATTAGGTTGCATAAAAAAGAGTTTTAGAAAAGCAGAGCAACATCAATTATATTGACATTATATTGGTCCCTGGTGAGGCCACATACTGAGTACTGGGTTCAGTTTTTGGCCTTACGTATGAAGAGGGATATGCATGGACTGTAGAAAGTGCAGAGGAGAATCACAAGTATGGTATGGGGAATGGAACATGTGGAATATGAGGGGAGACACAGAGTCTTAAGAGTCTTAAATATGCACTCACTTGAGAGAAGATTCCATTGGGATATAACAGTTTGTACGGAAATTAGGAATAACAAGCAGCAAGATTGTCTGCGGCTAACCATGAAAGACTTGAATCTTCAATATTTATCAATTAAGAGGGTATGAAGTTAGTACTGATTTGAGGAAAACCCTTTCACACAGCACATAATAACAACATAGAACAGCTCACCACCTCAGGTGGTCAAGTGTAAGAGAATTAATGCTTTCAAGAGTAATGTTGATAGATGAGTGGATAAAATGGGGATTAATGGACACTATCTCTCAGCTGCAATGGACAGACTACATAAATCTTTTTTATTCATTTTATGTATACTTTACTATGTGCTTATGTTACAAGAGACACAAAATAGAATAGTTCTGCTATGTCAGTGGCACCCTGACAGGTCCCCACAAGAATCATGGTGTCCTGAAAATATATCTACTGATTTTGGCAGGTCATCACTGCTTCTCAACTGTTCTGTGTCTTGGCAGGTCTCCAGCACTCAGGCTATGTCCCCATTGACACTGAGCAGGTATCTGACAGATTGTTAGTGCCCTCATTGGGTCCCTGAAAACTCCAGCAGATCTCTGGTGCCTCATCATATCCTTAGCAGTCTCTCAGTTATATTTCCAGCACCCATGCAGACACAAAAAAGAGATCCCCAGAAACCTCAAAAGATCTCAGACAGTTCCTCAGTGGTTTGAGCAGTTTTCCAGCATCCAATACAGATCCTCAGCATCAGTCCCCCATTTCTGAGTGCATTTAGCTGACCCTCAGATGCCAGGTACTTCAGTTCCTTCCAACATAGGATGAGCAAGCCAGGGTTCTTTTTAAATTGTCTCTATTGGAACCTTGTGCCAGAAGGCAGACAGTGCAACCAGATGAGGCACTCCATGAAGCCAAGGAAGACAATTTATAGCTACAGTATAAGACCAGGATGAAAGGACTTCAGTTTATTCCCCAGCAAATTTCCCTTTGTTCAGCTGCTACTTCCTTGGAGACAGCAAAGCTACACAGTGGGACATTTGCACTTCCTTTTTTCTATAACATGAGAGGCAGATGGTACACAATGAAACATAGAAATATAGAAACAGAAATTTTCGGCAGATAAGGACTTCTAGACCCATCCAGTCTGCTCATGGGCCCTATACATTGTATGTGGCCACTGACCCTATGTGATCAATGGCTTGTCATCACTCCCTCCCCTCTCAGGCTTCCCTTGTGCCTGTCCCAAGCATGCTTAAACCCCTCCATTGTGCTTGCACTCACTACCTCCTGTGGCAGACTATTCTATGTGTTGACCACCCTTTCTGTGAAGAAAAACTTCCTCACATTATCTCTTAATCTACCACCTTCCAATTTCATATTGTGCCCCCTTGTTCTAGCACTTTTTCTGCATTGGAAAAGATCCCTCACCTGCACCTTGTTTATGCCCTTGAGGTACTTGAAAGTTTCAATCATGTCCCCCTGCTGTCTCCTCTCCTCCAGTGAGTACATGTTAAGGTCCCTTAGTCTCTCCTCATATATTTTGTGGTGTAAGCCCTGCACCATCTTTGTTGCCCTTCTCTGGATAGTCCCCACCTTATCTATGTCCTTGCACAGGTGTGGTCTCCAGAACTGCATGCAGTACTACAGGTGAGGCTTTACCAATGTTTTATACAATGGCATTACCACCTCCCACCTCCTGCTAGTGATTCCCCTGCCTATGCACCCCAGCATACCACTGGCCCTCCCTGCCGCCTTTGTCCATTGCTTTGATACCTTAAGGTCATCAGAGATGATAACCCTTAGGTCCCTTTCCTCTTTGGTGACAGTGAGCGACTCCCCCACTCAACCTGTAGCTCTCCCCAGGGTTCCCTCTACCCAGGTGCATTATTTTGCACTTCTTTACATTGAACCTCAGCTGCCACATCTCTGACCATTTTTTAAGCTTCTCCAGGTCCCTCTTCATTTTCTGCACCCCTTCTGGAGTATCCACCCTATTGCAGATCTTGTTGTCATCTGCAAACAGGTAGACCTTTCCTTCCAGCCCCTCTGCAATGCCACTAACAAAGACATTGAACAGGAATGGTCCTAGTACTGATCCCTGTAGTACCCCACTGGTCACCCCCTCTCCCCAGATTGTACCCCATTTACCACCACCCTCTCCTGTCTGTTAACCAGTTCCTAACCCAGTTCACCACCTTCTCTTCCATACCCAGACTACCCATCTTGTTAATCAGCCTTCTATGTGGGACGGTGTTGAAGGCTTTGCTGAAATTCAGGTAGTAAGTGTCTACTACCCCTTCCTGTTTAAGTTCCTTAGTCACCCAATCAAAAACAACTGCTAGATTCATTTGACATGACCTTCCTGCTGTGAATCTGTGTTGCCTCAGATCCTGAGCACCACTGGATTGCAAATGAGCCACTATCCTTCCTTTCAGCAGTGTCTCCATGATCTTTCCCACCACTGAGGTGAGGTTGACTGGCCTGTAGTTCCCTACCTCCTCCCTACTGCCACTTTTGTGCAGTGGGACTACATGTGCCTTCCTCCCATCCTCCGGAATGACACCCGTGTTGAGTGACTCCATGAACAGGGCCACCAGAGGTGCTACTAGTTCCCTTTGCAGCTCCTTTAATATCCTTGAGTGGATGCTCCATGGCCTTATCCACCTTCAGCTTTGTGAGTTCTTTCACAAATCTCTCCACTGTGATGGACTGGTGCCCCCCCCCCATTACCTCTGCAACCCAACTGTGGTCCTTGATCCTCCCCTTCTTAGTGAATACTGAGCAGAAGTATTTGTTCAGTATTTCTGGCTTGTCCAGATTCCCCTCCTTACACTCTTCCTTCTGCCCTTTGAGTCTCCCAATCCCCCCCCAAGTTTTTCTTCTTTCACTGATGTACCTATAAAATGCCTTATCCCCTTTGTTTACAGACTGTGCTAAGTTCTCTTCTGTCTGCACCTTCACCCTCCTAACAGCCTTCCCTGCTTCCCTTAGACATTCAAGGTACACTTCCCTGTCCTCCTCTCTTTGGCTCACATTATATTTCCTGAAATTCAGCTTTTTAGCCCTGACTTTGTCCCTCACCTCTTTGGAGAACCATAGTGGTTTCTTTCTTATTCTTTTCCCTTTTGCCACTGTCGTATTGCATTGGTTTGTTATATCCACTATGGCTCCTTTCAGTTTTTCTCATTGTTTTTTCACCCCCTCTACTCTCTCTACCTTCTCCAGGACTGCTTGTATACATCTACCCATTTCAGTGAAATCTGCTCCTGAAATCTAGTACTCTTGCCCTTGAATGGCTTGATTGAGTCCTTGTCTCCATGCTGAACCACACCGTGTGGTGGACATTGGATCTCAGCTTCCCTTCCACCTGTACTTCTTTGACTCTGTACCCATTGGTCCATACCAGGTCCAGAATTGACTTGTCCCTGGTTGGCTCAAACCCCCTGCAGAAATTCTAGGATGTCTGTGCTTCTGGCTGAAACAGCCATCCGGGTGGCCCAATCCACATCTGGCATATTGAAATGCCCCAGTAGCAGGATTTTGCCCTTAGCTGCCATGTCATGTATGTTCTCCACTAGTTCCCTGTCTACTTCCTCCCTCTGTGCTGGAGGTCTGTAGATCACCCCAGTGCATATTGCTGTTCCATTCTCTGCCTCCAGAGTGACCCACACTACCTCGGTCTCCACCTGTCTTCCCTGAACCTCTGTAGCCTTTATACCACCTCTGATGTACAGGGCCACTCTCCCACCATTTTTACCCTCCCTGTCCCTCCTGAACAATGTGTAGCCTGGTACATTGACTTCCCAGCCATGATTAGCAGAGTACCATGTCTGTGTTGTTGCTGCTTTGTCAAGGTCTGCATCTGCCAACAAGGTCTCCAGGTCTGGAACCTTATTTCCTAGGCTACAGGCATTCGTTAGCATGACCTTCCATGTTTTACAGTCTGCCCTCTCTCTGTTCTTGTTCTCCCTCTCCAGCATCTTCCCCACCCCACTTTCCTTTCCTATCTGCTCCTGCCCTCCCATATCACTCATTATACATATTCACCTGCCTGCTTTTGCTGTTCCCGTAGTCAACTTATGTTCCTGCATGTTTCCTTGGGGGGTTCCTAAGCCCTTGGCTCTCCCCCCTTGGCCAGTTAAAATGCTCACAGCTGAAGCATTTAAACTTCTGACAAAGGACCAAGGTCTCCTTCTCAGACAGATGCTGGTCATCCTCCTTATATAAGCCTGCATCTGCCCAGGTCAGCCCCAGTACCCTATGAAGCCAAAACCCTCCCTTCCACACCAATCCTTCAACCAGGAGTTGAAGGTATGGATGTGGAGTGCTCTAGCTTCCCCTGTGTCCTGGGCAGGTAGCGCCTCTGAGAATAAGATGGAGCATACTGCCTGTTTCAGGTTTCCCCCCAGCTTTCTGAAATCATCCTGGACTCTGGCTAACTCCACACTTCTCCTGGCCAGGTCATTGGTCCCCAGGTGGACAATGACATCCAACTGTTCCCTCCTAGCTATGCCATAGCAATTCTATGGATCCGCTTCCCATCACTCCATGTAGTGCTTCCTGGGAGGCACTTGATCTCCCTCTCTCCCCTGCTAGGTGACCCTAACTGCACTCCATAGATAACCCCCACTAGGAGAAGCTTTCCCTCCTTTGGAGTTCCCTGCTTTCCTTCCCTAGGGCTTCATCCTGGAGGACCCTTCCATCCTCTTTGGACGCAACCTCAGGTTCCTGAGTGGGGCTTTCCCATTCCTCCAAAACAGTGTAGGAGTCAGTAAGTGGGGCTGGTTGGGATTTGTGCTTTTGACCCCTTCCCTCACCCTCCCTGAGCCCCCTGTAGTCCAATTACTCCTCTTTCCTGGCATCCTTTGAGGTAAAGGTTGTGGACCCGGTGGTCTCTGGGTGGAGGTGGATGCCACCATCAGCTTAGCCAATTCTGCTCAGAGACAGGCAAACTCCTCCCTCAGCCCAGAGAGGTGCCTGCAGATAGGGCAGCATCACAGCCTCCAGAATGTCTCTGTGAAGACCGCCACTCCACAAACACTGCACTGCACCAGTCCCATCATGTCTGATTCACTCCTCAATCAACTGCCTACTTAAGATGGCTATTTGATATCCCCCAAATATAAATTTTAATTCTGTTGTGTTCTGTTATGCTTCCTCCCTATGCTACTTCCCGTATGGATGCAGGATGTTGCAAGGCCTTATGGGACCCACCCAATGAATGTAGGGTGAGCCTGGGGGGTCGGTAGTGGGGTGGAAGGGTGAGACTACACCACAGGCTGAGTCCAAAAAACAATCAGCCAAGGAGTCCTCTGGCAGTGACACCTCACTCCCCTCACAAACTTGCCTACTAGAATCCCTCAATCCTGCCAAAACTAAATGGAAAAGCACCCCAAATGGCAGTTAAGAAGAGACCTCAAACACAATGTCAAACACACAGAAATGACAGCTAAGAAAATACCTCAAATACACTTACAAACACACTCACCAAGTCACCAGCTAGAGTCTCTTCCTCCATCTCCAACTAACTGAAGACTAAACTGAGGTGGCAGTTAAAACCTCACATTCAAACTACACTAATCCCTGTAATATGATGCCTGCACTTAAAGGCCAGACAGCAACTTTTAAACACACAATCACAAACGTGTCTGCTGGAATACCTCAATCCTGCCCAAACTAAATGGAAAAACACCCCACATGGCTATTAAGAACAGACCTCAAATACACTTACAAACACAGTCACCAAATCACCAGCTAGAGTCTCTTCTTTCCTCTCCAACTAACACTGTAGTTCTGGCAGCGATTCTTACATTGTACTCTACCTTCATTTTCAGCTTTCTGGACAGGCAAACCTTCTTGCAATCCTCTAATCATCAAGAATAGTCCCTGGTGGTGCAGCTTTGTACACATAGGGCTGGATATTCAAAAGGGTTGTGCCATGCGCAATAGGGTTGTGCATGCGCAAGTCCGAAATTGCGCCATTCTGCGATATTCAGCAGGAGGCAGTTGCGCCACCGAAAACAGGCTGAGCAACAGTGCAATGCAAATGAAGGCATGCTTAACTGAAGAGGGTGGATCCCTGCATAAAGAGCGCAATGCGCTATTCAAAGGGTTGCGCAATGAGCAATAGCGGAACAACCGGAAGTTGCGCCACAGCGGAAATGAGCCAAAATAAAAAGGCTCAAGGAAGAGGCACAAGAGCGCTATAGGGATGCCAAGCGAGACAGACAGAGAGAGACAGACAGCAACAGTCCAGAACAGGGCAGGCAAGGGAAGTTGTGTGAGCCATAGGCTGCAGAGGCCAGCGGGGGTACCCGGTGCAGTGGAGGTAGCAGTCAGGACAGCAGGGATAACAGAGCAACATCAGCCGGGGGGGTCACAAGCCAGGGAGATGGACAGTGCCAGCTTCCACATGGAAGCTGTAATGAGGTGGGGTGAGAATGCATGCTGCAGGGGGGCGTGGCCGTGGAAGGGCCCGTCGGCGGTATGCCCCCAACATACAATACCGTGCCCTCATCAACTTTGAGTGTACACAGATGTAGAGATCGTGGGCCGGTACTGCCTGAACAGGGAATACTGAGACGGCTCTGTGAGCTGTGCAGTGATGTGATGCAGGCACCCTCACGACGGAGTCACGCTCTGTCAGTGAAGACCAAGGTGACAGCCTGCATGTGCCTGCTCACCACAGGCACCTTCCAGAGGCCGACAGGGGACACACCACAGGCATCACACAGTCAACCACATCACGCATCCTCACCCATCCTCAGCGCACTGCTGCCACATATGCTGCGGAGCACATCCATTTCCCCAGCACTGCGTGCGCGCGCATAGCAAACATGCAGGAGTTCCACAGGGTAGCACATATGCTCGGCATTCTAGGGGGCCATAGACTGCACCCATGTGGCCATTCATACCACCTGACCCTGATGGTGTGCATATAGAAACAGGAAGGCTAGTTCAGTGTCAACTGCCAGTGGTGGTGTGATGCCACTGGGCACATAATCAATGTCTGTAGCCACACACCCTGGTGGAGCACATGATGCCTTCATATGGTATCAGTCTGCACTGTGCCATCGATTTGAGAGTGGGGACATCCCCACAGGCCATCTAGTGGGTGAGTACGCATGTAGGAATTGCAAATGTGGGGCAAGGATGGGAATGCCACAGGTGCTATGGTAGTGGCACACAGGGATATTGGCAATATGGATCTGAACATGATACTCATCTCCACCATCTCCACACAGGTGACAGCAGATACCCACTCCGTCCCTGGCTGCTCACACCATACCATTGTCCCATGACCCAATCGCAGCAATGCTATAATGAGGCGCATGCCGCCACATGCAACATCATCGAGCGGGTGTTTGGGATGCTCAAGGCATGCTTCCGATGCCTAGACACCTCCGGCGGTGCCCTACAGTACAGCCCCTCAAAGGCCTGTGGGATATTCCTGGCCTGTTGTATCCAGCACAACATGGCCAAAGACTGTGGGATAGCCATTCAGGTCGAGGAGGGGAACAGCAATGGGAAAGCCAGCGGCGCTGGTGATGATGGTGATGAGCAGCCCCCCCTTGGACGGTGGGACCCCAGACTGATCCGGCAGGCCCAGCTGCACTGGGACACCATCACGGAGGAGCATTATGCATGACACAGGTAAGTCAAGGGGCCATGTGCAACCAACACTGTCCAGGCGCAACCCAGAGGCACACAGAGTAACACACACACACACACCAGGCACAAAGCATACATGGGCAGGTGCACAGCAGAGCGGGAACAGACATGGCAAACACACAGAACCACAGACCACCCCCACCACCTGTACTGTCCAAGTACGTGTGTCAGATACTGGGCACCCTTGCACCTTGGTGTACAGTACAGTGCAGGCATCATAATGCACATGCACCTGTGGACAGCAGTCGGGATGGTGTGCAGGTGGTCCATGCATCGACGTGATGGTCAGGGCACCCACGAGTGCACTGCCCACCATGGCCTTACTTGATGCACAGGGCAGCACCAGACAGGGGCCCGCACTGGGAGACAGGTCAGTCATGTTGCACTGTTCATGGCCACCATGATGATGCATGGGCAGCCCGCCATGACCCAACAGCACTGGGCAAGCTGAGTCAGGGTTACACATGGGGTGGCACCGATGGACCACCAGGGGTCCCACTGTGCGATTGCAACCTTGTCCGCACAGGGGTCTGTAGTATGCCAAACATACCTGCACAAGGGGTGCTTGGGATGCCCACAGCAGAACCTGGCATTAACAGGCTGGGTGTCGCTCGATGCTGGGAATGGGGAGTGGAGAGCGTACTGTGTGGGGTGCGCGGTACAGGGGCACCTGCTTGTGTACCCACTTGCAGCCACCTATTGTTACCAATGCCTGGGTCTGCCTGTCAATGGTGGCGTCACATCCATCCCATATGGACCATCTCTGCAAGGATCAGAGACAGTCCCTGCTGTGCCACTCCACAGCCATGCACAGTGCCTCCACAGATGTTGCAGCCCACCTTGTTGCTGTACTGATTCCTCGCAGTAGGCGGGTGTGCTCTTCAAATGGGTACTGTGCCACAATGGCATCCTGTCCCCAAGGTTATGGAAGGTCCTGATGCTCAACACCCCTTGAGGGTGGGCACTGTTCACCAGGACCAGGAATGGGCATATCAAAGGGTGGTGGGCATGTTCCACTGCTGGACACTGTACCCTCAGACCTGGTGGGTGACTGCTGCTGCTGCCCCTCCAACCGCTGTGCCCCAGGGACCATTCGTTCCACTGCTGTGGCCGCAACAGTGCCAGACACCTGCACAACCAGCGGTGCTGCCTCATCGGTGCTGACAGGCACAGCCTGGGACTGTGCTGACATGCTAGCACACACGTTGGAACCATCTAGGCCCAGGGGCACATGCTGGCCTGCTGTGTGTCCATCATGGACACACACATGTCACTGCCTCTTGCAGTCCTTGCATCATCAATGGTGCAGGTACCTGCTACAGCCACGGTCATAGCGCGCTGGCATGCTTGCATGCCAGACTGCTGGGACACAGGCTGTGCCTCCACACTGACTCACTGACAACGAGTTGGCGGTGTATGCGTGGCTGCTGGTGCAGTGCATGCTGGCTGGCTACAGAGGTGGATGGACCTCCTCCAACTCCGCAGGTCTTCCTCACTGCCTGGACCCACCACCACCATCCCCGAAGATGAACAGGATCTGTAACAGAAAGTGAGGACATGAGTGCATGAACAACCTTCCCCCAACACCACCACCACGTCATACTGTGCAGTGATGGGCTTCCACCTGTCTGGAATCCACCTCCTGGTATGCTCCTCAAGCACTCCACTGCATTGATGCAGCCAGTTGGTCCTCAGCCAGGGTCAGCTCCATCACTGCTGGCTGGCCCCCCGCCTATGCCGCACATGCTGCCCGAGGGCTGCCACTTCTCCTTCACCCTCCCGCGGTTCTGTCCCCCTCTTCTTTTTGTTTCCTGCACGGAGCGCCTGGTGGCTTCCATGCAGGTTCACTGCCCGGCCACCCTCCCCATGCAGTCACGATCAAGTCTGAGAAGTCTCCACCATCCACTCAGTACGGCTCCTCCTCCAGGTAGGCTTGAAGAGGGCCTGTCTCCGCCTGCGGGTGAAGCTGGGCTTCCTCCCCTCCCTCTCATCCCTCACCTTGGCTCTGCTCGGTCATGTCGGGTCTTATGGGTGAAGTGGACACCTGTCACTGTGCAGTCTACAGCGTTATCCCATGACCATTGGCCAGAACATCACACAGCATGCAACTCACCTGCAGTAACCGGATCTGGCTGCTGCGCAGCCCAGTGTCATATTACTATTGTGCAATGCATGCCCAAATTAGGAGTGAGCAACTGGTGAGATGCAATCACGCCACTGCGCTTTTGAATGGCTGATCAGATGATTTGTTATGTGTCGGTTGAATATCGCTCCCGCTGCGCTTTGTGCAATACTTGTTGAGCCGGCTGAGCCAATGGTGCATTTCTGTGACTGTGTAGTACACTGCATTGCGCATGCCCGGGTAGCTTACACAGGCATCTGCCGCGCTGATGACGTGCTGTGCGCTATCAGCAATTCAGGCCATGGCCACCATTGTGCCAATGGTGCTACAGCATGGGTCACCATATGGCACTGTGGAAGTACTGCGCATAGGCCACTGTGGCACTGGCACACAGGTGTCTGATCACCCAGGACGTGTGGACATCCGGATGGCACTGTGCGTGGCCTTGCGCCACTGACCCATGACCCAGTGCCCACCTTGCCCCGGCACTGTACATCTGGCATGTATTTGCTCTATTGTGCTGTTTGTGACAGCACAATGGGACTCGGCGTCGTCCGAACAGTCGATAGGCAGTGATGGAGTTGTATTGCAACATTTGCAGTTGCCATGCCGTGGAGTGCCATATTGTCACTGTGCTTTTTTGAAAATGGCTGCTGGAGAGCACCACAATGGGGGCTTTGGAAATAGCTAACCTGGTGGCTGTGGTGCCTCACTCATGGCTCACTGTCTGTGTGAGTGCCTCGCAGGTGCATTGCACTCATGTGTGGCAGCAGATCGCCGCTGCCCTGAGCTGGCCACTGGGTGGAGGAGGACCCCGGAGCAGTGCAGGTGCTCACCACGGAGACATGCAGTGAGGGAGTATGCTCTGTTTGCACGCTTGTGTCACGTGCCAGGAGGGGCATTGTGCCCAGGCCAGGTGGGTGGTGTATGCACCGGTGTCTGTCTGCATGGGTGACTGTGTAATGTAATCTGTACATGGAGTGGGTTGGGCTGTGGTTTGCTGTGAGTGTGTTTGCAGGTGTGTGCTGTTTGGGTCTGGTTGTGTGGGCAGGCACACTCCTATGGGCACGGGGCTATGTGCTTTGGGATCTCACTGATGCTTTCTTGTCTCCTCCCAGGCGTGGAGGAGCGGAGGCGGGCACAGTTGGGGCCTGGGATGGTGGCAGTGTGGTTGGTGGTGAACTGCACAGCCACATGCCCAGCAACAGCAGAGTTGCAGCCGCAGTAGCACCTGCTGCAGCGGCTTGATGAGTGTGAGTGTCACACATCATGGATAGCTTGTACGCGTGGGGCACGGACACCTTTCGCGATGACTACTACCATGTGTCTGCAACATGTGACAGTCATCACTGTCCAGTGGCACTGCATGTGTGTGTTGTGCATCACTGGTGGTCCATGCATGCACCCGGCACATGGCTGTGGCACTAGCATCGCATTGCTGTAGCCACGTCACTGGGCAGCCTTGGTTTGTGCTGTGCTGGACATGGCGGTTTGTGTGTGCAGTGGTACACATGGCCATTGCTGGCTGGTTGGGCTTGTCTTGTGCATGGTCACTGTGGGTGGGTGCAGTCCATCACAGAGGCGGGCACTTGCGTCTGCCATGCATGATGGTGGGATTCTAGGATGTGGACAGTCACAGCCATTGACTCTGATCCCTTGTTCTAGGTATCCGGATCCTGCACCTGATGGAGCGGGGCCTGCGGAGGAGCTCACTCAGGTGGCCATCGACACACACACCATTCTCCTGGACTTGCAGCAGCATGGGATGCAGCGCCAGAGGAGGCCACGGGCACAGCACCAGGCAGGAGGAGGGCAGGCTACCAGGCGGTAGATGAACGTCAGCGAACCCCACCTTCCCTCTCCCGGTTGTTCACCCCTGTTCTTACTCCACCCTACCTCATACCCATACCCCCACCCCTGCTTTGTAAATATGTTGTTGTTTGTTGTTCTTGTTATGCATCTTATTATTACATTTATATTTTGATAGGAATACTGTGGTGCTCTCTGATTTGCAGCTGGCTATAGGTGCTCAGTTGCAGTGGTGTGCATGGCATCTGGTGTGGTATGGTCATGGGTATGTGTGTGTGTGCGTGTGTGCGGGGTGGTGTCTCTGGTGTGGGTGAGGCTTCTAGTCAGTATTGCCATGTGCTGCCACCCATTGCTGGGTGCTCATGGTGGGTGTGGCTTGTATGGTTCTGTGGTTCACGAGGTTGCAGTGTGCCGGGGGGCCTGGGGATTCCTGCAGTGCTGGTCACTGCGCATGGGTGGTGTCTTTCGGTCACAGTGCTGGGAGTGCTGTGCACACGGGGGGGCCACTTGACACTGGGGTGCTCCGCCTTTGTGTGCCAGTCTCAGGTTGACAGTGGTGTGCTGCAGTAACACGGCCGAATGTGCTTTGTTTGCTTGTCCCCATGGTCCGGTGGCTGTTCCATCCCCACCCCAGTTCTGCTGTGCTTGAGGTGTGGGGGTGCATTGTTGAGGTTGGAGGTGTGTCCCTGTGCCCATCTGTGGCATGGGTGGTGGGCCCTGCCTACCTCCTGTTTTGCAGTCCTTGTGCTGGGGCCTCTTTGCCTGCGCTATGGCGCCTCTGGACTGCTCAGCTGGGCCGCCTTTGTTGCGCTGTGGTGCATCAGCTCTGCTTAGCTTCCCCTTCCTGGTTGTGCTATGGCGCAGGTTGTGCGATATTCAGATGTTGGCTGCTTGCGCAGTTTGTCTTGCTCCATGTTTGAATATCGTGTGTGTTACGCATGTGCGCAATTGACTTGCGCTTGCTCCTGCTGTTGCACACTTTTTGGATGCAGTTTGAATATCTAGCCCATAGAGTATATGACCCTCACTGCCATACTGGCACACCAGGACACTGGAGGATTTTTCATGACTCCCCCTGTTCACTGTTGATCTACCCCTATAGGGTACTAAGTCCAGTCTCCATCTTTCTCTGGATCAGGATTTAAGCTGCAGTGATATCTAAAGGCTCCTTTGCATTATTATATAATTTAGGAGACCTCCGGGGCCGGATTCTCAGCAAGTATTTCCTAATTTATTGGCAGTCTTTACTTAATCCCTGCCATACCTTATTTTCCCAATTGATTTTCAATACAGGGACCCTGGCTAGCAGAAATTTATTTATTTATTTAAATTTTGGTAACCGGGTGGGCCCACTGAGACCTTGACAGTCTCTTTTTCAGGGGCGACCTGGGATTAGTTCCAAGTACCTAGAGGGGAATAAAAAGCCAATGCATTGATATGTACAATCTAGCATGGCTTACAGAGAGTATAGAAACATACATCACACCATGTAGTGTATCACAAAATATTACAACAACAGTGCAGATATTCTGTTATTTGTTAGAAACCAACAGTTGGCATGTGACAACCTCAATAAGTGCACGGACCAGTGCTGCTTTTCTGCTTTCTACCCCTGTCTCCTCATTAAGTGTGTTTTTGCCCGGATGTCACCTTTTGTTAGGTCCCATTGGGAGACCTCAGTTGAGGCAATGGCACTGGGGCCTAGCACCAAGGTGGAATTTTAGGGCTTTCTTAAAGCCCCTGATAGAGGTGCTATCCTGTAACTCTCTCAGCAAATTGTTCCAAAGTTTGGGTAGGGCCACCCTGGCTGACATCTGACCTAGGGTTGATTTAGTTCTAGATATTTCTAGCAGTGTCCGATCAGTGGACCTGAGCTCTCTCCTGTTAGTCTTGGGGGCAAGTAGGTCTCGTAGACCTGGGGGGGACAGGTTGCTGTAACTTGAAGGCCAGGCACAGGGAGGGATATGCTAATCTAGCTTTGAGTGATGGCCATTCTAGGGCCTGGAGCACCTTGCAGTGATGCTCCATCTGCTGCACCCCGGCAGTGAACCAGCTGACCCTATGATAGAGGGTGCTCAGGCACTGCCTTTCCATTGGCCTCAGAGTCTGGAGCATAGATGCTCAGTAGAACAGAGTGGGAAGTATTGTCCCATTACTGACTGCTATTCTAGTTTCTTTGTTCAGGAAGGGGCTGAGTCTGTAAAGGAGGCCCAGTTTTTGGTTAACAACCTTTGTGAGGTGGTCTATATGTTTTCTGTAGGAGATATCCTGGTCCAAGTACAATGCTAGGTATTTTATGCTGTCTACTACTTCTATCCCTGTTCCATTTAGGTTGGGGAGGGATAGGTGGTTTGATCTCAGTGGGTCAAATCTTTTTGGCCAAAGAGCATGGCCTTTGTCTTTTTGCTGTTCAAGACCAGCCTGTTTGCTTGGCACAATGCTTCAAGGGTTGCAAAATCCCTGTTCAGCTCCAGATTTAAGGACCCGATGTCCTTCCCTGTTCTGTACAGCACTGTGTCATCCATGTATAGCGTGACTTTCCCCCCACTGCAGTGAAGGGGTAGGTTGTTGGTGAACAGGGAGAACAGTAGGGGGCCTAAGATAGACCCCTGTGGGACTCCACTGGATACTGGATGCTGGTCTGATCTAGCTCTATTCCACCGGATCAGTTGTGTCCTGTCATGAAGGTAATCAATAAACCACTTTAGGGCTTGTGTGTCAAGACCCAGTCCCCTAAGCTGGTCAAGAAGTAGCTGGTGATCAACAAGATCAAATGCCTTGGTTAGGTCAATGAAGACTGCCCCAAGCAGTTTGTTCTGATCTAAAGCTTTGTACACGTCAGTAGTGAAGCTTATCAGGGCCATTTCCATGACATGTCATTTTCTAAAACTGTGTTGTTGGTCTACCTGTAAGTTGTGCAGCTCCAGGTAGTTATTAACTTGTTGGTAGATCACCTTCCCTAACAGCTTGCTTAAGGTGCAGAGAACAGAGATTGGTCTGAAGTCTTCCACGTCTTTGTGCGGCCTGCTTTTTGGGATTGGAGTTACCAGTGCAACCTTCCAAAGGGCGGGTATTTTCCCCTTCCAACAGGAACCTGTTGAATAGTTGGGCTATGGGGCCTGCAATAACAGGGGCTCCAATTTTCAGCTGCTTGGGCTCAAGATTGTCATGCCCTGCGGCACCTTCTAGTTTCAGGCCCCTGAGTAATTCTAGTACTTCTCCTGCCGAGACCAGTTTAAGGTGAAATTCTGGGCCCTGATGGGGGTTCCCTGGGTTCATTTGGCTACCTGAGTCTGAGCTGGGGTTGCCAGTTCTGAACCTCTGTAGATCCAGGAAGAATCATTAAAGGCGTTGGCAGTGTCTTTTGGGGTGGAGAGAGGTATCCCATTTGCTTTTATTATGCCGGTCCCCTCTTTCTTGTTCCCCTTATGTAGCAAGTTTATGTGCCCCCAGAACTTCTTTGGATCAAGTAAGTTCCTGGATTGGAGCCCGTGCAAGTAGCTCTTTTTTGCATTTTTGAGTTCTCTCTCTTACACCTGTTTTGGGCTTCCCTGCATTTCACCTAGTCCTGCTGTAGGTTAGAGTGTTTGTATTTTCCCCAGGTTTTGTCTCTTTCCTTCATTTTCCTCTTTAGATCTGGGTTGAGCCACTTGGCATCCTGACCTTTGACCCTAATTTTTTATAGGGGTGCGTGCTTATTCACTGCTGACAGAAAATGTCTGGTGAAATCTTCTAGGGCTTCATCTATGTTAGGAGTATCAAGGGCCTCGGCCCAGTCCACTTCTGACAGGGCTTGAAGGAAAGAGCCTTCGTTTAATGCTGAGTAATTTCTGGTCCAGAAGATTCTGGGGGTTGTTTGGGGAAATTGTTCCTCCATGCCAGAAAAATTGTGGTGTGGTCACTGAGTGAGTCAGCACATGTCTCTACCATTTTGGCCCTCTCTGGGTTAGATACTAGTACCCAGTCTAGGGTGGTATGGTTCCTCATCTTTTGGTTGATACGTGTAGGCTGTTGTATCAGTTGTGTAAGGTTAGCTTCCTCTAGGCTGTTTTTGACTTCCCCATTTAGCTTTTCACCCCAGTTTAAGTTAAAATACCCAAGTATAATTTTTTTTGCATTTCAGCAGAGATGATGAAAACGATGTTTGTAAATCCCACCAGAGGACCATGAGATGGCTGAAATCTAGACATCCTGTCTACAACCTCATAGTCTCCAATGAGGAAGGTGGCACTACTGTCTCCCAGTACATTATTTTCCTGCAAGTCTCCAAACATTGCTCCTCCAACTCTGCATGCACTCTGCTAAATTCTCTCATCTCTGGCTCTTGACTCATGAGCTGCATGAATGACTACTCAGCAACCAAGGGGCTCATCTTTTAGGTCCCCATCACTTTACCCCAGTGCTGTTAGGGATCAGCTACAAACCAATGAATAGAAATGGATGCTTAAATGCCAGGAGTGTATTTTTGCATGAATCTGCACTTCATCAGCCCCTCCTGCAGCACTGCAGAGTCTCAATCATTCTCAAAACAGCTCCACACTCTTTTATTGCCAACATGCAATGCGACATGGCAATCAACCAGAGGGAAAAGACCAGACTGGTATCCCTTACTTAACACATGGGGTTCGATTCTCAAAAGTTGGTGCAAGCCGTGCCAAAGGTGGCTTGCACTGATTGCTCATGCGCCCGGGACCCAGCGCCCAATTTTTTATTGGGTAGGATCCTGGTGGTAAAGTCCCATGGCATGTGGCAACCATAGTTGTGTGCCAAATAGAGGGCACCTGGACAGGTTGCCGCAAGCTGTGTGCAGCTGTGCAGCAATGTTCCCAAGCATTCCCAGGTGGTCTAGTGGACCTCTCTTCCCGATCCCCGATGTCCCCAATAAACATATATATTAATAATTCCCTGGTAGTGTAATGGACTGCCCTCCCCAATGTCCACTGTCCCCATTAAAAATACATATTAATTCCCTGGTGGTCTAGTGGACAGCCCTCCCTGAGCCCCAATGTCCCCATTATGTAGGGAAGCTCTCCTCTGTTGGGGTGGTCATCCCCCCATAGTTCCACTGCCTCTGGGTGGAGGCCCAGTGGCTAGTGTAGGCTGCAGGGGGCTACAAGTTGCAGGAGAGGGTCTCAAACTGCAGCGTGTGCATGCCTCCACATGAGCACACCCAGCCAAGAATGGGATAGGTGAAAAACAGGGAGAAAAAAATGTAAAACATATATAGAAAAAAAATATTAATAATTCCCTGGTGGTCTAGCAGACACCCCCTCCCCGATCCTCGATGTAGGCTGTATATTTTAATATTAAAATAACCCCTTCCCTGGTGGTCTAGTTGACCTCCACCCCAGCAGGTAGTGCCCACGACCCCCCTCCTTCTATCCTGAAGCCTGAGCCAGTAATCAGCACAGCCCTCCTCTCACCACCACAGCCAGCCCCTGACTCAACTGTCACCGAGCGCATACTATATAACTCAGTATTTGATCATTGCTTGAGAGCTGAGCTGTCAATCAGTGAGTACATCCTGTATTATACAGCACATGCTCGGTGACAGTTCAGCTGGCAGCTGGCAGTGGTGGTGAGAAGAGGCATGTGCTGGTCAACAACTGGGGGTTCAGAATGGGGGGGTGAGGTGGCGGGCACTACCTGCCAGGGTGGGGGTCCACTTGACCACCAGGGAAGGGGTTATTTTAATATTGAAATATACAAGCTACATCGGGCATTAGGGAGGAGGGTCTTCTAGACCCCAGGGAATTATTTACAAAACTATTCATTTTGTGCATTGCGGACTGGGGAGGGCAGCCTGCTAGACCACCAGGAATTTTTTTTTTACTTCCTCCTGGTCTTGGCCCAGTGGACCCTTTCCTCCAGTCTTGTTGGCTGTCCCCGACATACCAGGAACCCAGTGTCATAATGCTCCTTACTGGGAGATTTTTTGCCTTTGTTTATTTCACCCAGTTCATCCCTACCCCGAGGGTGCTGAACTGAGGACTTACGTACAGTGTGCTTGCGTACAATGCCATCAAGCATCCACAGCTCCCTAGCCACCTTGACTCCCTTGAGAAACCATTGTGCCTTGCTACCCATGCTTCCACAGGCAGCAACACTGCAGGCATCACTGCCAAATAATCCACCACCCTCCCTGAGGAGGGAGGCATCCATTGGGACACTCAGTCCTTCCTCCCCCAGCTGACCCCCAGTGACCTGGGTCCATTCCCAAACCTGGGTCACCAGTGTAGCATGAGGTGCAGCATCCAGTGCCTTAGTCCTCAGTGCCACCAGGTCAGCCCACCAGTGAATTTTTAATACAAATATTTACTGGAGACATCGGGGTTGGGGAAGGGGGACCACAGCACTTTGCAACAGGTTTCTGAACTCTGCCAGAGGAAATATTTCAAAGTACCCTTAGACCAGCTCTAGCTAGTCTAATGGTACTTTGAAAATTGTCCTCTGGGAGAGTTTTGAGAATCTTGATTTAGGGGATTTGGCTGCCTGTGTCTGCTGCAAGCCCCTAGTGCCAAGCTGCAGACCATTTTGTGGCACATGAATGGCGCAAGCCCCATTTGATGCAGACAGCTTGCAGTTGACATAATCTACCTTAGAGAATCACTCTTGGTACACCTTTTGGTGCAGAGGCACTTTGCACCATTCACTGTGGTGCAAGCCCCTTCTGGTGAGCCGGGAGCTTTGAGAATGGGGCCCATGATAGCTACATTCTCCCTCACCTGAAGAGCTTGCTTTCCATAGTGAGAAGAAAGTCCATGCACTGCCTTCTAGGCACTACAGTGAGGAGAACCAGTGAGGGGGGCTTTGAATACCACCCTACAGCTTTTGGCCAGCACAGATAGAGAAATACCATTGTTAGAATTCTATGACAACATTCACGTCCTGGACTTGGTTCTGGTGTCTCACTGTGAAATCCCATCCTGGCTTTACTTTCTTTTAACAAAAAAAAAAAATTAATTCTTAATCCTTGAGGTCACACTAATGTGTGTGCATGATCTTTACTGACCCCCTTTTGAGGTGAGAGGCCTCTCCAGGCAGGTAAGCATGCAATCTAAAGATACTGTCTATCCAAGAGTTGGTACTAGAAAGAAACTGAGGTGGGAAAGGGGTTCTCCTTAAGGTATTCAATCACAGAAGACTCTCTTAAGTAGCCCCTGTCCCTAGCTTAACCAAGCTCCACTTTCTAGATGGTCAGTATCTTCAGATGGTGTTCCAGCTACCTGCCTGGTTGAGCATTCCACCCTATCCCCATCACACTAGTCATGTTGCTCAGTGGGTTAGGAGTCCCAGGGCCCAATTTTAGAAGGTTGAAGCAGAGCTTATGTCAAGCCCTTTATCAACCACAGTATTTGCCGCAGTTGCGCCAAACCCCTATGACACAACACAGCCCGATTTTAGAAGTTTTGATGCAGTAGCACCATTTTCTACACTTTATAGCAGCTTGCACCAAAGCTTTAGCATAGGACATGTAAAATGGTTCCCTGCATGCTGCAAAGTTAGACAGGGGGAGCACATCTAACTTGCAGCGTTCAGCGCAAGGGACATGAGTCAGTGTTTGTGGCTGGCTTCCTTGCAAACTCGCACTGCTGCAATGTTTGCCACAAGTCATCTTTTGCATCAAACTCTCTAATACAAGTCCCTTGCATCAGTCCAAGTACCTTCTAAAATTGGACCCCAGTTGAGGTGGGGGAAACACATTGGTGTGACAACAAGTCCAAAGTGATTTTCCAAAATCCTGCAAAACTTTTATTTAGACACAATACAGCTTATATTTCATTAATATTCCACAGTGGTTTAAGGCTCTGAGCTGCAAATCTGGAGACCTGGGTTTGAATCCCACAGTCCCTACTTGCATACTGTGTGACCTTGAGCAAGTCACTTAACTTTCCTGTTCCCCCAGGTTGCACCTGTAAACAAGCTTTCAGCTTAGTGTGTTACTCCTGGTAAAACAATTGGGAAAAAAGCTTTTGTATTTGTCTCACGCATTCTTTAGTACAGAGGACATTTAAATGAAAACAGGATCAGAATCCTCCAGATTGCACCGAGTCTCCTGCTTTTCACTCATAATGGGATGTCTGTGAAATGATAATCATCTCCACTCCAACAGATTGTATTATCAGAAACAAAACATTATGATGGAAAACAGGAGGATGAGATAAAGTCTGAGATTCTAAGATTCTGTTTCCATGCAGATTGCCTTAATTGTAATGACTGACAAGAGATAAATATCAAAAATTAATGTAACATAAGCTGTATTGTGTCTAAATATATTTTGAAATGTTTTCTGGGATATTGGAAATCACTTTAGATATAATGTTTAATAAAAATGTAAATAATGCTGGGTAGCCTAGCAAAGCTGTGCTGGCTGTGGCATATTGTTCTACCATGTGAGACACCTGCTTTCATAAAATTATTGCATCTCTTAGCCCAGGGTTGGGGTGCCATTGGAGCATTGCAGAGGCAGTGCTCTTATGACACTTCAGAAGCATGACAGATCTACTGCTGCTTTATTGCCTACTACGGTGGCTGAAAATAGATTTTGCATTTTGAATAATCACATGTTGTTGGCCTCAGATGCACCTACTGATTGCATTATAGGTGGGAAGGTTACATCTACTGGCCTTTGACCTCTCAAGGTTCCCTCCATCCACTTCTGAGTATACTGGATTGCTTCCATGGTATGATAAGAGTGTCAGTCAATGGTTGTAAAGCCATACAGGGACCGGATTCATCATAGAGGTCATACAGGCAGAAAGTCATAAATGAGCAAGAGGAGTAAGATGAAAGGGGCATGAGGAGCAAAGCAAATTGAATAAATAAAAAAGGGTCGGGACAGGTGTACTTTTCTCTATGCATCATGGGGCAGCGTGGCCTAAATATGAACTTCACTCACCAAGACCACTAACATGTTTATATGGTAAGACACAGTGGCTACTTTCACAAGGCACACTGGATGTGGAAATTGCAGTACTGTCTCCCTGGCAATATCAGGGGAGCATTTATGTATGTAGTTATTTATTTATATATGTATTCAATTATTTATTTATTTATATATTTACTTGAAAAATTTATCTGAGGTGAGCATACTGAGCTGACAAATACTGGCTTTTGAAAAAGGATCATTTGATCCGAAATGCATCAGGCAAGATGTGGGTGTCTGTTTCTCAGTGTATGTTGGCATGAAATAAAATGGCACAGTTTGCACTTTAAAGAGGCAGAGTCCAGCCAAAATTTCTGGTATTACTAAATTCAGAATTTGGATCAGCATATTCCCAATTAGCCTCATGTCTAAAATGAGATCTCTAAGTCACTTTGTTTAAAACTTGCAAATCATTTTGCGATATAAAATGGGCAAGGATATCCCTGTATCCTGATTGGCTAAGACTCGGTTCTAGGCATGGCAATAAGAGAGCATGGCCAATGGCTCAAAACAAGTCTCTCCCAATGAGGGCAACTCGCAGAATTCATAAACCGCTTACATCCTAATTTCCATGATAAACATTGCTGCAACCTTTACTCATATAAAAACCGTTCACTAGGCCCAAAAAACAAAAGCCAATTAAATTAAATATAGTAAGAAAATAATGTAATGTTATTTTCACTCAAAAGCCCCTTCTTACACACATACACAAATTAAAAAAGTCAAGTACTATTCAGTTTCCATTGCTGCTATTTCCTTGATGACCATGAAAATTCCCCCTCTTATCCCTACCAATCTGCCTAAGAACTCCCTGCTCCTTACTTGGTAACAGATAAAATTGAGGTTCTGGCTCCACTTGAGGGGTGTGTGTGTGTGTGTGTGTGTGTGTGTGTGTGTGTGTGTGTGTGTGTGTATGCCAGTGGAACTCAAGAATTTTGAATTCATATATTCCATGTTACCATTCAGAGTGTTGAAGGGGCATTCTACTACTGGAATAAAGCAGAGTTTTAAATTATTCTATTCCACCATAAACAATTACACACTCTATTGAATGTAAAGAAAGACAGATGACTGACAAGTGAAAAACATCTGTTGACAGTCTATTTTACATTATTTAGCAACATTTTATTATATTTTTTGTGGCTTTGAAAACTTTAAAAGTGTTCGTTTTTTCAAAGGTTAGCTATGGGCCCATTTTATATAAGCTATAAGGCACTCCAAGGGCTTTGGTGGAACTAGGTTGAAGTTTTTTTTTTGTTTTTTTTTATAAAAGAGTAAAGGTTGCAACCATGTTTGTGAAGGAAATTAGGAAGCAAGTGGCTTATGAATTCTGTTAGTTGCCCTGGTTGGCAGGGACTTGTTTTTAGCCATTGGTGGTGCTCTCTTACTACCATCGCTAGAATCAAGTCTTAGCCAATCAGGACACAGGGATTGCCTTGCTCATTTTAAATTAACAGCATAGAGAGTGGAGACTGGAGAGTTGTTGATGCTGAATGGGAACACCAACACCAGAGGGAACACAATGAAACTGCTGTTGGGGTGCAGGGGATGGGGTAAGAGGGTCTTCAGAAAATATTTCATCAAAGAAAGGGTGGTGGAGAGGTGGAAAGGCCATCAAAGGAGGTAGTCTATGTGAAACTGATGTGGGGATTCAAGCATTGGTGGAATAGACACATGGGACTGGTGAAGACAGCTGCGGAAGAGAAGCATAAGAAATAAGGGAGTGATACATCACTAGGACCCTTAGAATAAACATTAGATAAATAATGCTTGGCAGACTTCAAGGGCTGTAGGGCCTTTTTTGCCAACTATGACTATGTTTCTATGGGTACAAAAATAAATGCTGTAAACTGTACAAGACATAGCATTGTTAAATCTGATAAATACAGTAATAAGTGCTTTATAAACAGCACACTATTTAACCCTGAACATTCACTGAAGTACAGCCACATCTGGGATGGAAAATGACAGCATTTTGCATTCTACATGTCCAGATGTGAATGGCAGTGAATTACATGAAAATACATCTGGTTATTTATTCTGTGGGGGAATTTGTGAATGGAAGAAAATATTGATTAGGAGACTAGACAAATTCTCATTTTTTGAGCAGGCACATTAACAACCACCAGAATACTTCTACCTATCTATTTGCATTAAATCTTGACCTCTAGTTTATTCTTATAACACTGTCATTAATTTCAAATGGGATGAGGTTTCTTGAATGTTCTTACAATAGCAACAGGCTCATAGAAACATCATGGTAATGAACTGAACCATAGTCCAATGATCCAATATTGGAGCTAAGAATGGCAGGTCCCTTTTCAGAAGTGATTTTAAGCCAGTAAACTTGATGTCACATCTCTGCATTCCATGCTCATTCATTGCTATGTGACTATAGTTAGCAGTTCTGAATAAATTTGTATGTATACAGTATCAGTATCTGGCTATATTTACAATGACAGCAAGGGTGCTGAGAGTTTTTGTGGGGAGTAGAGGGAGCCAGCTGACAAATCCCTGCCTTTATGTGAGAGTATCATTATTTGATTCTGAATATTATTGAATACTGGGGGCCCATAATCAAAATTCAAATATTGGGCCCCATGCATACTCATGATACTTAAGGTGAAATCAACAACTTGATCCACAACAAAGAGGGGTACTTGTGCAGATGTGTAATGCTCAGAAATTCCACTCTGAACATGTGAAGACCTATGCATATTCATAGCTCCATGTGTGCCCCTTTTTGCACCCAATTCTGTGTGGTAACACTTCTATGTGCAGGCATTGGGGGTTGCAGTTGGACATGCACCAGATTCCAAAGGTCATCTCCATGCTGTAGAGAGCTGGATGAGAAGGCAGAGGCTACACTGCCTAAGGGACTGCAGTAGTAGCAATGTGCCCACCATCTGCCTGGCCTCTAGACATTTGCGGAGTAATTGGCCTTATCTCTACCTGTCCTCAGCCCTCTGTGAAAGTAGGGTGTACTGGGTTACATCATGGCACTGGCTGGTGGAAGTTGGCAAATCTATTGTTGTCCCAGCAGGGACAAGGCAGCCCTTCAGGGACTGCTGTTTCTAATCTGCCCATGCTTAGTGTGGGGATCCAGTGTGATGCTGCCATGAGCATCTGATTGGATGCCCAGTGTCAATCACATTGCCACCATCCCTGCTGCCCTTTGTCTCTTTACAAGGCTCTGCACACATGCAGTGTGGTGGTTAAGGGCTGTGAATGCCATCTGGTGCAGACAGGCATTGGGGTGTGGAGCACCATGGCTGGGAAATGTGTCATTCATGTGTCTTCCAGCCTTTTCTGTGAATTGGTTCCATAGTATGATTAATAGAAACTTTATAGTGGGTAACATGAATATATCTGATGGTAAAACTCAGTTGCCTCTATAGTTTAATCCAGCAATGCCCCTTTCAGCTACTGTCAGCCCCATAACTTTAGTGGAAATGGACACAACTACATTTTGCTTAGAAACATAGACTTTGACAGCAGATAAGGAGCATTTGGCCCACTTAGTCTTCCCATTTTCCTACCTATTGGATAAGCTGCAGATCCTAGTTAACCAAAAATGATGCTTTCATTGTTTAAAACTGAAATGCCATGTTGCCAAAAGAACAGGTTCCCTGAACCAATCCTCGACTGATTTCATACCCACTTGTACAGTATGTCATCAGGAGGATCCTCCTAATAACATACTAGTGGTACAAAACCAGACGAGGTTTGGTTCAGGGAAACTGTTCTTTTGGCAACATGGCATTCCAGTTTTAAACAATAAAAGCAATTTTGTATCCAGCTGAGGAGTGCTGTCTTTTGTTTTGCCATTAACCATTTTCAACACTCGTACCCTCAACTGCTGTGGAGCTCTTTTGCTCGTTTGGATAGTTAGCCAGCAGTCTACTTCCTCCTACCCCCCCTCCAGAATTGCCTTATGTTTATCCCATGCATTTCTGAATTCCCCCACTGTTTTTAACCCCATGACCCCCTCAGGAGGGCCGCTCCTTGCATCCATCACCTTCTCCGTGAAAAAATACTTCCTCATGTTGCCCCTGAGCCATCCATCTTCTATCTTCAAATTGTGCCTCTTGTTCTTGCACATCTGTTTTCTGAAATATGCTACCTTCTTGGACTTTGTTGATACCCCTGAGGTACCTGAAAGATTCTGTCATGTTCCCTGTCTCCCTCCTTTCCTCAAGGGTATACATATTAAGCTCCTTTAGTCTCTCTTCGTATGACTTCTCTGCTGCCCTTTCTTTCTTCACAAGGTAGTAAGAGTGGAGATTTCCATCAAAATATTGAATGTCACCCCTTTCTTGAATAGATTTTATTCTGTTTTATTTTAAATGTTATTAAATTCAAGGGAATCAGGTTAAGAGTGATTAAATTAATTGGACAATGTAAAGTAGGTCTGTTTACATCAAAATTGGGAAGGCTCGCCTTCATTGCACTGCTGCTATAAACCACTGTGCCTGTTTTAATTTTTTTTTAACAGAGAATAGTTCAGTGTTACTGTGAATAGATTTTGATTTCTTACAGTTGCCCAGGCAATGCTGTTTAATATTTAGAAGTGAGCTGAGCCTTCCTTGACAATGATTGTTCAGTACAAGTATGGAAGAAATCAGGGGAATTTGAGTTCCTGCTTAGAAAGTTATTCCAAATGTCATTTTTTTATGTTAAGGATAAAAACTGCATGGCAAATATGATTTTTAAAATTATGAACCAGTCCCCCATCTATTTAGATGAATTGTTGAAACCTCAAACTACTGGGACTTACTTGTGTTTATAGTTATCAACAAAAAACTTGTGTGCGCCAGTAATGAAAAATATTGAACAAAAGGTTTTCAGCTGTTATGCTGCAAAACTGTGGAGCTCTATGCCTTCCCAAATGAGAGCTATACAAACTCATTTTGTGTGACCTTTAAAGCTATGCTCAAGGAATATCTGTTTGAAACTTCAATATGTTCAGCAAATGTTTCAGGAACTGTGTATTTAGACAATGCCCAAAGTTCTCTGTTGCAAGAAATGCAATATCCATTTTTGGGTAATTTTATGTGGTGTAATTGTGGACTATGTCTTTGTCCAGGACACAGATGTGAATGGAACTCTGTTCCAGCGAGCATACCAGAAGAACCAAATCAATCAGTCAAGAAATAAATCAATGACATGTGAATAAAGAACACTATATTGTATGATTTATACTGCAAACACTTAAAGCAAGCTGATTAAATTAGCATTTCTATGTATTTTCTTTTGTAATTTCATTTTATATATTTGAGTAATGTTTACAGTAAATAATAACAAGACTGTTTCCAGAGAAATTAAAAAGAAAGAAAAAACGTGTTTTGTGCATAGCCCTCTTCCCAAAATTAAATAAAACATGCCCCCATTAGGCGTCTTTATATTTTCAGTGACAAAGCTTTCCTGCTATGCTTTTCTTTATTCTACTTGGTAACCTATTGGCTTTTGTCACAACCATAGGCTGAAGTCACCAGTGGGGGTCCATAATTAATTCAGCAATCTGACCTTTCCTCCTTAAACTAGAGACAAGACATTGAGCCTAATCAGGTCAGACACGAGTCTTTCTACATGTAGTTATTTCAGTTTTGTAAATAATGTGAAAATGAATACACTGAGAAACATAATGTAAATAAATGTATAAATGATACCAGTAAACATGAGAATAAAGTTACTGTCTCAGTATGTTAAAAGTTGCTACTTAACTGATGCTATTGCCTTCCAATAAAAAAAGCAATGTTTCTTTCTGCATCTAAGGCTACTTCACATTCTTGCTGCAAATAAAGGGAGGATAACATATGGGAAGAGGCTGAAAGAGAGGGCAAATTTCTATCAGGCAGTTCTGCTAACATCATAAACCATGACAGCACAGAAGAATTTGCAAAAGTACATGGAGCCATATGACTGAAATACTATAACAGTTCAGTCAATCTATGCTAATGAGTGCGTACTGTATATAGTACATGCTCATTAAGAGCTCAGTCGTCAGCCAGCCGTGGTGGAGAGAGGAGGGGTGTGCTGGTCACTGGCTCAGTTTTGGGATGGGGAAGCAGTGTAGTGGGACACTACCTGCCAGAGTGGGGGGCAGGAGGTCCACTAGACACCAGGAATATATATATATATATATATATATATATATATATATATATATATATATATATATATGTATATAGATATAGTATATATATATATATATATATATATATATATATATATATATATATATATACAGTATATATATATATACACAGTATCTATATCTATATATACAGTATATACTTTTGCATATGGGGCAGATCAGGGATGGATGGGGGCCACTAGACCACCAGGGTAATTATTCATGGCATGGCATGGAGGGATTGGGGATAGGGTGAGGGGACAAATAGACCACTGGGGTTATTCTTGGTATCATATCAGGATGGCGATCAGTGAACATCGGAGGGGGAGGGACCACTGTACTACCAGGGAAATTTGTTGTTTAAGCAATGGGACAGTGATAGGTGAGTGGGGGCAGAGATGGGACCACTAGACTACCAGGAATAGTTTATTTAATATAATGGGATGAGAATAGGAAATCGGGCAGTGGGATCACTACACTACCAGGGAAGTTTATTATTATTACACTGGGATGGTGATTGGAGATGGAAGTGCGGCACTGCAGTACCTCTGCCAACCACTAGGGTTGTGTGAAATTAAAGCAAGATTTGGCTCAGTGGTATTTACTCCATCAATGGAACCCTGAAATAGGCTCCTGCAGGCAGAAAATACTTTTTGAATGGGGCTGGACTGCACGGATAAGCAGGTCTCCCCCCCATTTGCATTGCAGAGCCCTCCAGACTTTGCTCTGGCACAAACCCAGTTTGCGGGTGCAAACTGCGCTTTTGTGAATACCAGCTTGGCAGGAAGCCCATTTTGCACTGCACAAACTGAGTTTGCATCGGAGCAAAGTTTTGTGAATCTGGCCTATTATAGTTTCATTGTTTGCCAGTGTACCTTACAGACAGAGTGTAATGTGTTAAGCAAACATGAACTGTAGTGCCCCATCCCACTCCAAAATTGCCATCTCTCTCCAGGATATCTCCATCAAAACTGAAACATGGCTCACACACAGCCACCTCATCTTGAGCTCTAGCAAAACAAAATTCATGCTGTTTGGATTACCAAATATGCTAAGGAAGCTGTCTGTTCCTCATATATTCAGAACATTCAGTTTTATGATTCTATATCAGATTACTTGCTTCAAATAATGACCTTGATTATAAAAACATTACATAATATATTATAATATAAAAATTATTCAATTCTCCTTTTGATGAATATTTTTCTTTTGCTAAAGATCATTTCAATAAATCAATTTGCTAACTTAAAGGTTAGGCTAACATTTTCATAACTTGGTTTATATGTTCATTTAATATTGGTTCTTAGTTTTTTTTTCTTAGCAGTATACTGTTAACTATTTGATTCATGTATCTTAGATCAGTTGATCATCTAAGATAGTTGGATATCCTATATCTATAAAAAGATAAAAGACTGAGGAGTTATAGTGTTTGATTTATGGATTAAACAGGTGGTACCCAACCTTTAATAATATATTATGGCCCTGATATTCACAGCTGTCTGATAGCGATGCATAGCCTGTAGGGCTACACTAAAAAATAAAACATGATTGGCTCCGAAATATATTCAGCCAGTTAGCATGCACTAATGGAGCCCACTAACTGACTGAATAGTGGGCCATGCTGGTGCAGTGCTAAGTGGATATGGGCTGTGCTGACATGACCCAAGGATGCATATAACCCGCAGAAGATAGAGTGCTCAAACAAGAATAGCACCAGAGCTCCAGTGGGCCATATTACACCCCAGCATCAATCAACCCATTGGGCATGCACAACACTAAGGTGCCATTTGCATGCCCATTATGGGAACATTTTCTTTGATGCAGCAGCCACTAGTGCTGATACAGAGTGGGAACAGTATGAATTTGCTGGCGATCCAGTGAATCACCCTTCCCCTCATCACCTGTGTCTGTGTATTGTAATAAATCCCCTAGTAGTCTAGTGGAGTCCCCTGCCCCTGACCACCCTGGTCCTGGTATAAGTCCACATTTCCCTGCTGCCTAGGGGAAACCCTTTTTCCAGTCACCCCTTTCCAAATGTAAATCATAGTTCTCTGTTGTCTAGTGGACCCCTCTCCTGCTTTCCCCAGTTCCAACGTAAATCAAAGATCCTCATTGGGCTAGCACCCCCCACCAAGAGTCACCACCAGCCCCATGCAAGTGTCACCCAGCACCCTCCCACCAGCTGAATACTCCCCACTCAGCACCCACCCCTTGCCCCAGTCACTGGGCCTGCAGTAATCAATGGTGACAAGCACAGCCCTCTGTTCACCTCCTCAGCCAGCCTCTGTCTGACCTGCACAGAACACAATTCTGAGTAATGTAGAACGAGCTGTTGGGTATCCTCAATGGTTGGGCAAGTGGGGGGGTTCACTTGGATTGGGGGCTTTGGCAGTTGATGTGGGATGGTGCTAGCCCACCAGTGAAATTTGATTTACATTGGAACTGGAGTGATAGGAAGAGGGGGTCCACAAGACAGCAGGGAACTAGGATCCACATTGGGACAACAGCAATGGATGGAGGGGTGTCCACTAAGCATCAGAGGACTGTGATTTACATTGGGATTGGGGTGAATGGGGTAGGGTGGTCCACTGGACTGCCAGGATGTCCAGCAGCAGTACAGACACTGCCTTAGCATGGAGTTAATGCCAGGATTTAGTGGCACTAAACAGCGCCACTCTGGGGGCTATGTAACACCACCAAATCCTTTTGAATATACCTCAGCACTGTTATGTATGAGGGAGCCATCATTTGCATATGTGCAGTGGTATGGTTAGTGCAATCATGATACTGGGTTAGTGCAGTACTCGGGAGGCCCTCTGAATATTGCCCCACCTAGAGCACTGCTGTTAATCCAGATTAGTGTGGCACAAATCCAATTAGTGTCACACTAACTGCTTGAATATCTGGGCCATATCTATCTACCCTCCAATAAGGAATGAAAATGGAAAGGATTTTGTGTTTACCTGGTCCCCCAATAATGAATTAATTTTGGTAATATCTACCTAGAGTTTGACTGGAAATTATACTGTCATTCAGATAAAATGTGCTTTTGTAGATGTTTTGTTTGTCTATACTATACAATGATTTATTTATATGTATGACTTTGGAATCATCACTCTTATTTAAGGACTAATACTGTGCTAAATAATGTTTTATATTGTTTTATCAATATAATTTATCTACCCAGAGATGGATAGTGTTGTATGTCAGTATACAGCATGTGCTTGTATAAGCGCATTACTATTTTTTCTCTATATTTCTATTTAAATATAGCATTAAAAAATAAAAATGAACCTTCTGTAACTTAAACAAAACCTGCAGGTCATGAAACACTAAGATGTCATTCACAAATCCAAATGCTGTCTCAGTACTCACGCTAAGTAGCAGTTATTCACTCCTTTACTTTTACACACGTGTTTGACTGTGGGGATGTTGTTTCATGGAGAGTTGTAAGTAATAATTCTCTATGACCTCTCAGCTGAATTTCACACTGTAGACTACTGAGAGCTTTTAGATCACCTTAAAGGAAAGCAGCCCAAAATGTGGGCTCCCTCCACCGGACAGCTTAACCTTCAGTTTAGGTCTGACCAGCAAGAGCAGGATTTCCTTGCTCTGCAACTAGCTGTATTTACATTTTTAAAACTCAAGGAACCCAGAAGTATGGAGAATGCAGAGTCTCCATTTGCTGAAGCAGTGCAATGCTTGCCCAGCTCGCTTCAATACTTTTGTGTTGGAGGTAACAGTGTGTGTCGCACCGTTTCAGCAAATGGACCCCTGCCTCCTCTGTACTTCAGAGTTCCTGAGTTTTAAAAATGTAAATACAGTAAGTTATGGCACATGAAAATCCCACTCTTGCTGGTCAGAGCTAAACCGGAGGGTAAGGTGTCCAGGGGAGGGAACCTACATTTTGGGCTGCTTTCCTTTAAAGCAGAACTGCATTGATCCTGGACTTTTTCCTATAGAAGAGATGCTTTAAATATTGGTTTCAATTCTGTTATTGCAGTTGCAACAGTTAACATGGTCAGATATATCCTGAAATTGCTGTATCTCTAAGGAAAATCTCTGCCTGCATGCAGTACAACTGAAGAGCATTCAGACAGAAAGAATCTCTTTAGAAATATTGTGAAATATCTGGAAATATCTGACCATGTCGATTGCTGCAACTCAATTCTCTCATTACTGACACATTTAGAAACTCGGAAGGTGGTTCTTATTTTCACTCTGGTAGTAAATCTCATTTTAGAACTGTATGATATAGTCTTTTTGTCTCATGTAGCCACTCTGTTCTATAGCAGAACATTGCTGCATTGTGACAATAACGGAAGTGCTAGTCCCTTGAACCACCCCCAGAAATGAACCATAACCACACCATTTTGAAACCTTTGGATGCTCATTGGCAAACATATTTATTAATTCTATTGGCACAATCCATCTAGCTACAGTTCCATTGTCATGTCCAATCAGATACAGTTATCATAACATAATTTAGTCTTCAACATTCTTCTCCTTCTGGCCTCATCTTCCTCCTGGTTGTTCTCTTCCTTCCGTTCTTCCAGGTCCGGACACTGAATCCGGCCTCCTCCTCCATAACCAGAACCAGGCCGGTTCCCTGTTGAACCTGGGCCTCCCCTTCCAGGACTGGACACTCTGTATCTGGCACCCAGACCTATTCCCTCTCCCCCTTTTAATCCACACCTGGGCTCCCTCCCTTTTATTTCTTCCACTGTCCCACCTCCCACTTGTGCTTGGATGGCGAGGCTCCTCCCTTGCTGGTTAAAACCTCAGGCATTTTTGGGCTATCCTCCCCACTAGCTCACTAATAGGCCTTAGGAATGGAGACATCCCAAACTCAGTCAGGTGCACCCCATCCAATCTGTAGCTCGCCGCCTGCTCTTATGTTATGTCTCTGTGCTGGATGTGTACACCCCCATCTCTATGACCACTCTCACCACCCTTCTGTTGAGCCACTTCCTGACCTTTTCTATAAGCTTGACATCCTTGGCTCCCCTCCATACCCTCCTGGACATGATCTCAGACCAGCCGATGGTCATGCCCGGTACCCTTGAATGGTTTCAAAATCCTCCAACTTTTGTTGCTCTAACTCCCCCCAGGGTATCTCACCCAGGCCATTGCCACCCAGATGCAGTACTATGCACTCTGGCCTTCCCCATTTCCCTTTCAATTCCTGGAGGAGAGGCAACAGCTGGCCCCATTTCATACCCCTGATGCCTTTCCATTGTACTCTGGTGCAATTTGACTCTGGCTGCAGTTGGATCCCTCTGCCCATGGTGGCTGCAAGCTATTCTTCCCAGTACACAAACAAATGTCCCATGATCCACACCTTCTGTCTGGTACCTGCCATGGGAATAAAAGAAACTAGCTTGAGTCATCATTTGTTAGCACCTGACATACCGTTTGTAACTGTCTGACCTCCAGCAGATGATTCCTTTCATTTCCTCCACTGTGTCCCTCCTTTTTGCCACCTCCAAGGCCGCACCAATCCTAAAAAAGTGTGGGGCGAATATGCTTGGCTCTTCTCCTATAAAGGCCAGTGCCTTCCTCATTACTGACCCCACCTGGAATGTTGTGACTGGCATTCCATCTCCAAGCCAGAACATCACCCTCCAGCACTGCCCCTGTGATTCTCATACTCCTCCCATGCAGACACCATGCAACTCGGCACCACAGGCTTCCTGTGCAGGGTTACTGCGGCCCCCCTGCCCCTTCTGGTCCATTTTTGACCTGGTCAAAGTGATGGAGATGGTGTCTCTCTCAACCCTGCCATTACCACAAAGACTGCCCCGAAGAGGCGGGCCTCCTGGGTTGAGCTGTAAATGCTCCATGTGGCCCCCAACACCTTGTCCAGCAGTTGGCCCCAAATCAGGTGTCTGCCATCCTTACTGCTCCCCTGTCCTCTCTGCCATCCAGCGAGCATCCTCTTGACCATCCTGCTTACTGTGGTGTCTGGCCACCCTCTGTCCAGGCATGCCCAGCTCACTCCTGTTAACTGAACCACTATCGTGGTGTGCACTATCCCCAACTCCCATTTTTCTACCACAAACCTCTCAACGTGCTCGTCCCGGACCGATTTTGTACTGTCCCACCCCATCTAGCTCTAAACTCCTGGAAGCTGGCCCAACCTCCTTCATGTGCTCTCAGGGTCCTAGTTGTCCAGGAGCCCCAGTACAGAGCCCTTGCAGTGGACCTCCAATCCCCCACATCCAGTCCGGGACCCTGGTCCTGTGTGTTGATGCCTGTGGTGCCAAACTCCTGAACCTGTCAAGCTATAAGTGGGAAAGACCGTCATCCAATTCATTCTTGATCCCAGGGATATGATGTGTTTTGAACAACACATTCAGCTTCAGCCCCAACAGTACCAACCTCCTCATTACTCAGCCCACTGTCTCAGTGTTCCTGCCCTGCCTGTTGATGACCTCCACCATCCCTTTATTGTTGCATCACAGCATGATACATTTTCCCCCTCATCTGCTTTCCCCACACCTCCATGGCTGCCCAAATTGGGAATATTTCCAAAAATGTGATGTCTCTCAACAGGCCTTCCGTCCCCCCCATTGGCTTGGCCAGGCCTCCGCTATTCTCCCTTAAAATATGCTCCCATCCCGAGCACCCCGAGGCATCGGTGTATAGCTCTAGGTCCGTGTTGCATTCTCATTCCATCTGCCAGAATGTTACCCCATTATACTGGTCTAGGAATTCCTCCCAAACCTTGAGGTCCTCACGTACTGTTTTTGAGATGTCTACCCAGTGGTGCATCTTCTTCACCTTCTCAGTCACCCACCCTGGTCTTCTCATAAATGCCCTCCCTGGGCTGCTCACCTTGCATGCAAAATTAAGGTGCTCCAGCAGCTGCTGTTCTTGTACAAGCGGCACCCTCCTCCTCCTTATTACTTGTGCCAGTAGTCCCCATACCCTGGCAACTTTGTCCCCCAGTAGCTGGAAACAACTCTGCTTTGTGTCCACCTCAATCCCCAGGAAATCCAGCTTCTGCACTGGATCCTCAGTCTTCCCTTGTGCCAGCAGGATACCAATCTGCTCATACATTGCTGTGAAGTACCCCAACATGCCCTGCATCTCTGCGCGGCTTCCCCCGATGATCAGAAAATCATCCAGGTACTGTACTACCCTCTTGAGGCCGTATTTCTCCCCGAATACCCACTGGACCCATAAGCTGAAAGCCTCAAATGTCAAAAAGGCCACTGAACAGCCCATGGGCATGGCCTTGTCAACGTAGATGTCCCCTTCGAACTGGAACCCCAGCAGGTCCCAGTCAGCCGGGCTGACCGGCAGCAACCGAAAACTGGACTCTATGTCGGTTTTTGCCATCCAGGCCCCCTTTATTGCCCTGACCAGCTCAACCGCTTGATCTAATGTGGCATAGGATACAGTTTGCAGATGGTCTGGAATGCCGTCATTCACCAATTGCCCTTCTGGGTATGACAAATAGTGAATCAGCCTGTATTCGCCTGCCTGCTTCTTGGGGACCATTCCCAAGGGGGATATCTGTAATTTGGAGCACGGTGACACTGCCAGCGGCCCCTTCACCCGCCCCGCCCTTATCTCTTTCCTTATCTTTTCTCTGACCACCACTTCCTTTCCTCTCACTGACCCCAGGTTCTTGGCTCTCATCCCTCTTCTCAGCCTGTGGAAACCCAGCAGGAAACCTTCCCTAAATCCAGCTGAGAGGCTCTCACCCACCTCCCTGTCCCAGTACTCCCGGGTCCACTCCTCCACCACCTCCCGTAGAATTGGGGTGTGGGCCAGTGAGTACCCTCAACTCCCCCTTTCCTGCTCCTTTCTAATAAACATAGGTGGCCCCAAGGCCTCCCCTGTTATGCCCCCCTACCTCTGTTGGAGCTTCCCCCCACTCTCTTGAAAGGGAAGGTCCTGTTGATGGCTGCTACCTGTCCTCTTCTCTCCCCCCCTTGCATGCAGGTTGTCAATGGGTGCGCACCCCTGCATCTGGAGCAAACGTACTTGAATTTACAGTGTGTCCAGTTGCAGGATGCCTTGTTGAACCTCTAACAGATTTTTGCATCTGTGTCTGGTGTGGTCCACCTCCTGGTGTCCCCTCCCGGTTGTAGTCCCCTGGCCTGACATGGACATGGTTTTCACCCACAACTCAGAATGAGTACTGGCCCACCTCAAGTCTCCCCTTGTTGCCATACACCTCAGGAAGACCTCATCATATTTGAGCCATCTGAAACCCAACTTGGCCTTGTATTCTTCCCTGATGGTCGATGTGTAGGTCAGTAGTGGGATGGCCAGTTCCAACCTCTTTTCCAGGACTATGTCGCTATATACCATGACCCTTGCTTGCCAATTATCAAAGGTTTTCCCTTTCCACTTTGCCTTCTCTGCCTTGTGGCCTACCACTGTGAGCACCACGGCCATCTCAGACTTTCCCACCGACTCCTTCTGCTCATACTTCTTGGCAGTATCCTCATCCACCAATCCGAATATGCCCACAAACTCCCCTTTCCATATCCACTCCTTCAGTGAGGCTGACACATGGTCACCCAATGTGAGTCCAGGGGGTCCGTCATATTTATTGTTCTCCGGCTTGTGCCCCCATCCCCCTGCCCCCCTTCTTTCCTCATATGTCCTGGAGCACTTTTTCCATTTTGTCTATTCCTGCCTCCCCCATGTTCCCCAGCAGCCTCTCCAAGTACTCCTTGAGGTTACCATCTTTGTGACATCCACCACATCCTTACCCCCATCTGGGCTTCTATTATCTGGCTATGGCTCTGGCCGTGGAACTGCCACTGGCTCGGGGTTGGTCCTCGCTCCTCGGGGCTTCTTGGCTGGTTGCCCTTTCCCTGCCCATTCATCCCATTCCTTCCATTTCTGCTGTGCCTCCTCCTTCTCCTCCTCCTCTTTCCACTTTGCCACCACCATGAGTTCTGACATCTGTCCCATCAGTTTAGTGGCCTCCTCCATCATCCTCTTGCTGGTCATCTGGTATTTCTTGGGCACCATCTCTGTAAAATTACTATGGGTGTAAATAAGAGAACATGTCAAAACCACAGTCCTACCTGTCCTCTCTCTACTGGCCCACCCTGGTGTTATGCCTCTGGACATAGCCAGGCTCACCTCAAGATGGGGGTTGTCCACTGCTCACCCCAGTGCTATGCCTCCAGCTGTAGCCGGGCTTGCCTCATGCTGGAGGTTGTCTGCAACTGATGATCAACCCCCCTAAAGCTTTCCCCATGGCACACAGTGCCTAGGCCACCAGCCCAGGGCCTTTCCATGTGACCAGTGCCTAACACCCACAGCCCAAGGAGACCAGAGCTTGCAAACTACATGTGTGTGACACAGATTTGTCCTGAAACCCCCCTAGGCACTAGGACTTCTACCCTTGTGCTGGCCCAATTAAAACTGGCACTAAAGCTCCTGACAGGCATGAAAGATGCCCATGGCCCCATCACCCCACCTGCCCATCTTCCAGTGGAACCACAGGCAGGTAGAGAAATAACAAGAAGGAGCCACTACAAATTCCAAAATAAATCCTGCAGCTGCATTCAAAACATAAACTGAGCGAGACATGCTTCACTGACTGTTCCCACACTAGCATCACCACTCTAAAGCCCCATCCTAAAATAGTATCAACCTCTACAAACAATCCCACTACTCAGCTTCAATGCAAAAATGCCAAGCAAATGCCTAGCATGAACTCCTTTTTAAAGTATAAATGCTACTAAAATGCCAATCCTTTTAAAACACTAGCATCCAGAATACCAAGAATGCCTTCCAAAACTCTGTGAAAAAGGAATGCTCTATTTTTACACCAGCAGTAACCAACTAATATGTCACTACAAGCTTGTATTTGCTTCCCCAGCCCCTAACTGCTCATCCTAAATACCCGTAAATTGTATCTTTTTTTAATGCCTGTTATTCTGCATCTTTTAAAATGCTGAAAATAAACATTATTCTTGTTAAATCCAATTCTTAAAACCCATCAAATGCCATACATACTTTACTGGGCCTGTCGTGCCATGCGGTCAGCAAGCCCCAAAGTCTAGATTCTCTTATTTTTCTTTATTAATCCTTTAAATAATTTACTTTCTAGTCTCCAACAGGCAAGACAAAACCTCTCAGCAAACCTGCTTATAATATGTATGTCTCCAATGCCTGCTTTAACCTATTAATCAGCAAAACATAAATTCTTAAGTCACTTGTTTTTTTTTTACAACAACTAGCAAACAGTGGCCAATCTTCCAGCATATCTTTTCTTTTTCACAAATCTTTGAAATAAATACCTTAAACCATGAAACATCCATTCTGTATTAAAAAAACTGGCTCTCCCTTGCTCTAGCAAAACTCCCTTACAAAAGGACTCTGCTGGCTGCCTGAACCAGAGTATTAGGCCCTAGATTCCATCCGGTCGGCCATGCGGCCAGCAGGCCAAGACAAAAACCTCTCACCAAACCAGCCTGTAATTTGTCTGTCTGCAATGCCTGCTTTAACATATTAATCAGCAAACCATAAATTATTAAATTGCCTTTTTTTATTACAACAGCTAGCAAGCAGTGACTAATCTTCCAGTGTATCTTTTTTTTAAATAAATCTTAGAAATAAATACCTTAAACGACAAAAATTCCATTCTGATTAAAATTGGCTCTTACAGCCTGCAGCCAGGCCTTGCACTAGCCTCTGCCTGGCTTAAGCAACAAAACCACAGCAATTGCTATATTCTTTCTCACACAAATACTGAAAAACAATTCCTTAAAACAACAAGACCACAGTAGCTGCTAACAAACTTCTTAAAATCAATCTTATATCTGCATGGCTAGCCCTTTTAAAAACTACACAATTTCCACTGGGCCTAGCCATGCTACCACCACATGGCATGTAGAGGCCTAGTTAAACAGATTGTGCCTTACCTTGTTTGCCAATGAATGTGCTGAAACTGTAAAAAATCACCAGCAAAAGAGGGCTAGCTGCCTGTGAGCTGCCTTTACATAGCCCATTAGGACCCCAATCAGGTCCCCTGATGACCCCTCCTCCTGGCCAATCCCTAGGCCGCTGGGTTCCTTGTCATATGACGCTCACCCTTGTCCCTGCCCCTGCCTTGTGATGTCACTGGCTCCCCTCCTCCCTTCCCCCCTGCAGCCCTTGGCTTCCTACCTTGATTTCTGGGAGGGGCCTGGGACACCTGGCTTGCCCTTTAATTGGCAAGCTTAATTATCAGGGACCTTAACTGCATCACTACACTTCTGTAATGCTCCTTACTACTAGTGTGTAAATCAAAACACCCGCTGAGTTTACTAAAAGGCTAGTAAAGATGGAACACCAACAGACTTAGAATCAGTATTTAAAATACTATTTCTGCAGAGAAAATATTTCTTACAGATTTAGCACAGTTTTCCTTTATGTTATACAGTATGCATGACCCTCTGCTACTGAGCTTACAAGGTTCCAGTCACTACTTACAAATCATCATCACACTGTAAATTGGGAAACTTTCTGTTCCTGTTCCTGTTCCTGTGCAACTTCTAATAATTATGGTGTTAGGGTTCATTATTTTCTCAAAGTTATTTGCAGTGCAATTGAGGCTCCAAGGAAAGGTGATATAAATTTACAATGTGGGACTCACTGTTATGCAGATGATACCCAGATGTACTTCTCATTTGCCCCTAATCAGAGTACATCTGTTTATTTGCTAGTTAAATGCTTGGCGGAAGTCAAAGACTGGATTACTAGTGGCTGATCAACTGGTTTTACTATTATGCTGAGCAAGTACATGAGTGCTTTCATTCACTCTGAAGACAGCAGGTTGTAGAGGAGGGTGAGTTTTGTTGGTCACCTTTAGAATTTAATATTGGTTGCTGGCGGGAGGAGGGTGGGATCAAGGTGCTGCCTATTTTGGGGTATGGGATGACATTAGGGGATGAATTTATTTAACATGAACAAGCACTTTTCACCAGGAAATATGTCAGCTGGCTGTGGAGGTAGGTGGGTTGTGCTGGTCACCCACTGTGGGATTATAATAGTAAACATGATGGGTAGTGTGGGGAGAAGGGTGGGTTTTGTTGACAGAGTGTTATGGACAAGAGGTTTTATTATTTATTAGGTTTGGCTTGGGGAGGAGCATGGAGGGCTGTTTCTTTTTTATTTTGTTTTATTTATTTTTTCATTTGTGCAGGTGACTGAAAAGAAATACTGAAATTGAATCAACCTTTGTTTTCACTCCATCACAGCTATAGCCCATACATAGCCAAGTCAGATTAAGATCCAGACCACTCAGTCCCCAAACCATCCTTGTAGTAACCATTCCTCTTAAGATGTCATCACTAAAATGTGGAACACTCCCTTACACTGTGGTAAAAAGAAGTGGAATGTGGGACGTACTGTATCTAGTCAGATCCTAGATCTACAATCTTAGACCACCATTGAAGGTCTGCTTTCATGTTTACAAAGCTTACTGTTTATTAAGCAGCACAATCTAAATATTTTTACTTGACAATCTTAAAGTACAAAGTGTGAAATCACCCTTTCCATGTGTTACTAAAGGTTCTGTAAATCCCACATGCCTTCCAAATCCCAACTCACTCCCTGGACCTGACTCTCACCATCTGCAAAAACAATCAGTAAAACAACAAACATAAACATTAAACAACCCAACAACCACCCACTGCCTGTACAACAAATCTCGCCAGCCTCCTGAGCAGTTGTCTACAGGGCCTACACAAACCTGACTGCCATCACCACATCCTCGATTGAGAATCTCCAACAGTTACATCAAGCCCCTCCCAGGGGATGACAGACTGGCCCTGCTGTTACTTGTTTCACATGGTGGCCAGGTGGGAAGCTGGTAGCAAAGTGCGGTCACCACATCAAGGCCTTCACCCCTGGGCCCTACAAAAACAAACTGCAATGCTTTCTTTCTCTTACCCGCAGCAACATTTTTTTTTTCTTTGCACTTTTCTATTTTTCTTGGCCTCGTCCTGGACTGGCCATACAGAGGTGACTATGCTTTTATTATTTGTTTTCTCTTTCTGTCTGTCACTTATTATTTCTGTCTCCTGTACATTTACCAAGATATATCTACTTTCTGAAATCAGCAGTAATTACCCAATAACCACTCTAAATAACTTATTTTGTGAGAAAAGGTCACAGCTTTTAATTTATAGATTTGATATATACACTTTTCTTACAATTGTAGATTATTACACAAGACACATTTACATAAAATATGCGACATTCTCTTACCACCCCCCCTCCCCGGGGCAGCTGACAGATTCATGCTTTTGAACATACCCTTAAATGCTACTGGGCCATGCATACTCCTGCAACAGTTTCCTGCTTTGGACATTGAAATTGTTTGGTCACAACAGGACAGTGCTGCCTGAATTGGGCCTCATCTACCAATCATTCACCGACCATGTTCCACCATTCCATCCATTAGGTACATTACTGAAATATTCTTGTCCATGTGAACCCACACTGGGTCACCTGTGCCTCTGTAATCCTGACCTAACTCCATCCTTGGCCCTGATCAGGCAAATGCACTTTCTTTAGCATGAATCATAGCAAACAGGAAGTGGGCAGTTTACATGGGAAGTAATGAATACTACTATAGCTGGAGCAGGGAATAGTGAGGATATGAAATACTCAACCAAAATCAGTGGTAAAATTGAACATATTATGCTTGTCAGGGAAAATGATACAATTACTGTATATGCGGGATGTACAATTCTGAGGTTACTACTGCTGAGAAGGAGGGATGGTCTTGATGGGTTTAAAGTTCTTATAATATGTACAGGTATGTGCAGGAAAAAACAGTATTGCTGGCTAGAGAAAGGTAAAGAGGTGGGTAACTGTCACATGGTGTTTGGAGGTGGCAAAACATGGCCCCCTTTCAGTGCTCTAAGGTTGCCAATTCTGGTAGTTGGGGAAGCGGTGACAAAGACCTTCTCTCTAAAAAATGTGTACACTCTCAGTACCTGGAGAATATTTTTGAACTGAGATCATTGTAGGTAATTTTGTGTGGGTCTGTTTAGCATGTAGTTTTGACAAGTTTGATGAAGGCCATGCATACATTTGTGTACTATAAAGCCCAACTGAGTTCTCTGCTGTTGTCAGAAGAGAGGATTCTTCTTTGCATTCAGAGACCAACAGCAGGCACACACGTTTGTTTACACCATTACTCATGGAAGTATAAAGTTTGTAGCTTAAACTGCGGCATATTTGGATGGTCCCAGTTTATCTGAATATTCAGTCTTAGGCTAGGACAAATTCACAAGGACATGGACACCACTACTGATGTTACCATTCCAGTACTTTTCTACATAGGATCTTGTATACTCAGGAGTTTACTGTATTTTTATTTTCAGGATAATCACCAAACCACTATCAATAGTTCAGCAACTGGATGTTTAGAAAAAAGTTTGGAAGTATCTTGACTTTTAAACTTTGAACTTGAAAATATTTTTCTGGGGCCAGATATTGCAGTCCTTTATATTGCATCCATTCTCAGTATGCATAAAGCACATTATGGAATCCCAATCTCACCCATAATGGGAAAAGAAACATCTTATATCCTGCTTGTTGGTCAGCCACAGGACTGCTACAGAGGTATGCACTTTGGCCCACCTTCCCTAGAATGTGAGCGTATCACTTCTATGATTTTTTTGACACCAACAAGCCTAAGTTTCCTTAATGGCAACTCCGTGCATTGCTACTGAAACAATGGGACCACCTGGACATACCTTGTAAAACTACAGATATTTTTATCATGTAAAACAATGCTCCCCACTTGCTGTGTCACTTTGTAACTGTTTCTAACTGCAGTCTCCAGCCTCTATGACTTTCTCCAAGTCAATATTTTTACTACCATACCATTTTCCATTGTCCAAGTACTTTTTGTAAGATGCTGTAGTTAAATGGAATGTTGGAGAGTCTCTTGACTATCATTGCCTAGACATTGTCAGTTTTTTCAATTACAATACTGCCTTACAATGGAATCAGTCAGTCAGGATGCAGCTCTATGAGACATCTCACAAATCCCTGCATGGCAAAAGGGTTTAATTGCCTTTGAATTGCCCTGTTCACTGCAACATATACAGCAATCTGCAGAAATTATGCAAGGTACTACACTGCATCCTGGCTGACTCTCCTGCAAATTAATAAATTGCATAGCTTGCTTATTCATCTCTACTTATAAAATGTGGGTTGGGGGCTGGACTTGATGGATCTAGAGTCCCCCTTGGACCTTTGATTACATGATTAGTACGTACTGTATGTGTTCTCTGTTGGTCTGGTCATCTGGTTTTGTTTAAAATTGTCTAACGTTACCTTAAATACAAAGACATAATTTGCATTTCTGTAACCCAGCAGTCAACCTTCCAGGACCTAGTAGTGTACATTACTGCAAATGGTGACTCAGAGTTTGTGGAATTTACTTATTAGTGTGATTGTACTCGCAAGGTGCACTGTTAATGCTGCATAAGATCTTTATTTCAGATTCTGCTGTAAAATATCAGGGCAAGGGCACACTGTGGGGAGCATCACCTCCATGCAGGGAAAATTAAGTGATTAAAATGAGGTGGACATCTTCATCTTATACCTTGTTGGATAGTAGAAACTAAGCACCAATATGGTATACTGTACATCTAGCATCAGCATATTCCAAGAGCACTAACTGCTTTAAGTCTTATTTTTCATCCTGATTCTTGTGTTTGTGTTTTTACATGATGTCTATTTAGCTACTAAAGTCTGGGAGATGGCTAATTGGCCTTTGTGGTTGAATAAGCATTATTTGTGTTCAGGCTCTGTAAATATTTTGACAGTTTCTCTCTGTCTCTGGTCACTCATCACCCACACTGACATTAAACATCAATATTATGAAAATCAGCTAAGGAGGAGACCACTACTTCTGTGGCATACAGTACTGAAGACCTCTCCCATTTTAATGATTTGCTGTTTCCTGTAACTGCTTTCACAACTCGCCATATTCCCTAAGTGTACAAGGTAATTATTCTGGAAGCTTTCAGCATGAGCAATGACTGATCGAAAATGGCACAATTTCCCTTGCTGATCCCTTTAGACTGCATGCATGATACCTCCCATCCAGTAGCATTTCTACTGTTGAAGCAAAGTACCTTGACTGAAAAATTAATATTTTTTTTAAGTTTATTTGTTCGGTATAAGCCATTACAGTGAAAAATAAGAAAACAGTTAAAACATTCGTTTACACATATAAATGTTGAAATTAAAATCATTATATAATAACTTAGATAATGTGCACATTGTATCCTTCTGCACATTCATTTACATATATATATATATATATATATATATATATATATATATATACACACACACATACATATACACATACATCTATGAAAAATTTATTTACAGGCAGTATGGGTGCTAATTATCTTTAACTGCTAAAATATTGTTTTTCCAGCTCAAACATCGATATTTAAAAGGACTGCAGTACACAGTTAAAGAAGTGGAATAATGGCTGCACTTGTAAACAGTAAGTAATTCAATATTTGTCAAATGGCGTGGACTGATGAAGACAGAAAACCGGAGCTCTGCATTCACCCACATGCTAGATACATTGCTGGTCAGTGCACTGTTATATTGTGCATAGCACTGCGAATTTTCTGCTTTTACACCACACTAGTGACTTGAGTAACCATCCTGTATTGGTAATTTGGCAATTGACATTTGTAAGTAATATCCAAAGGTCACTGAATACTACTAGAAAGAGAAATTTGAACTGAAAAAAGGTTATCTGTCTTGAGATTTATCTTATTCAAGTTTTCCTGGCTGACACTATCTGTGTGTACAGTGGATCTACAGACCTCCAGCACATGGAGAAGAAGTGGATGGGAAAATCATGTAAGCAATCCATAGGATGGCTCACTATGGAGAGGTGATACTAGTAAAGGACTTCAATCTACCAGATGTGGATTGGAGCCTCCCAGCTGCAGCAACAGCCAGAAATAGGAACATTCTGGACTCACTGCAGGGGCATTCCTCAGGCAACTTGTAATGGGACCTACTCAGAGGGGGCATTGCTGGACCTGGTACTGATAAACCGAGACAGTATTTCTGATATCACAGTGGGGGACCACCTGGGGACCAGTGACCAATGTATGGTGTGATTTAAGATAAGGACTGGGTTAGATTTGAACTACATGAGGATGAGGGTCATGGACTTTGGGAGGGTCTATTTTAAGAAAATGGGAGAATGCCTCAGTGATGCCCTGGAAGGGATAGGGAAGCTAAGGATAGTTGAGGACCAGTGGGCAAAAATAAAGAGGGCATTGAAAAAGCTACAAGTCTATGTGTCAGGCTGGTTAGCAAGGGCAAGAGAAAAAAGAAACCAGTGGGGTTCTATAGTGAGGTAGCAGAAAAAAGTAAGAGCAAAGAAATTGGCTTTTAGAAAGTATAAAAAAAAACAATGAAAGAGGAGAATATGGAGACTTATCACGAGAAACAAAGAGAGGCAGGGAAGGCAGTTAGGAATGCAAAAGTGCAAACAGAGGAGAATATTGCCAAATCAGTAAAAGAAGGTGATACATAAGTGAAAAGAGAAAGATCAAGGGAGGGATAGTAAGGCTGAAAGGGGGAGGAGAGGTGAGTGGAGGAGGACCACCAAAAAAGCATAACTATTGATCAGATACTTCTGTTCTGTATTTACAGAGGAGAGGGTACACCAATGATAAAAGAGAATGGCAATAAAGAATGGGTGGAGGTCACTAGCCCTTTTAAAATGGAAAGGGCCCTAGTGGAATTGTTATGGATAAAAATAGACAAGGCAATGAGACCAGATGGGGTGCATCCCCAGGTTACTGAGGGAGCTCAAGAAGGAGTTAGCTGCACCTCTGACAGCCCTGTTCAACCTGTCACTTGAAATAGGAGTGGTCCCAGGAGACAGGAGGATGGCTGATATAGTTCCACTCTTCAAAAATGGAAAATAGGGAGAAGGCTGGAAATTACAGGCCTGTCAACCTGACTTTGGTAGTGGGCAAAGTAATGGAATCACTGCTGAAGGAAAGGATTGTAGAATACCTTATCCCAATGACCTTCAGGATATGAGGCAACATGGGTTCACAGGGGGGAGGTCTTGACAGACAAACCTGATTTACTTCTTTGACTGGGTAACCAGAGAAGTGGATCAGTGAGGAGCGGTTGATGCAGCCTACTGTACCTGGACTTCACTAAGGCCTTCAACACCATCCCACATGGAAGACTGGTGAGCAAGGTGAGAAGCCTGAGAGTGAGTCCTAAAATAGTAAGATGGGTAGAGAGTTGGCTGGACAAAAAGAGTCAGGGAGTGGTGGTAAATGACATCCACTCTGGAGAGGACAAAGTGACCAGTGGGGTGTGCCACAAGGGTCAGTACTAAGCCCAGTCCTTTTCAGTGTCTTTAAAAGTCACATTGCTGAAGGACTAGAAGGGAAGGCATGCCTGTTCACAGATGACAGAAACATCTGCATCAGAGTGGACAATCCGGGGGGGGGGGATGAGAGAAGATCTAAAAAAGCTAGAAGAATGGTCACGGGTTTGGCAGCTGGGCTTTAACACAAAAAGTGCAAAATCATGCACTTTTATTTCAGTTTAGGATTAATACCTTTGAGTCCAGAACTTGTTTTCAAAGGTTCCAGGTCATTGTTGAACAAACATTGCAAATATAGCAGTGTTTACAGAGAACAGAAAACAGTTACACAGACATTCAAATACCAAAGAAATCTTATATATCCAACTAAAGGTTGAAGAGGATAGGGTAAATAGGGTTCAGCCTTGTAGTTTACTATTTAGTTGATCAGTCTAGCCTAAGGGGGGGTAGGGGGTCAGCCTGGGATGGCGTTGTTGTGGTGGAAGTGGTTTGTCAGCCAAGTGGGCCTCGTTCGGGGATGGAGGGGTTGAATACATAAAAAGGGGGGGTGAAAGGGAGAGGGCTGGGTGGCTGAAATTCTGCCATATTAGTGCAGGTAAGCACAATTCTTTTTTGTGTCAAGGAGGGATCTGAGCCCAGATTTAAAGGTACTAATCTTGGGTGATTCTCTAAGGTTAGCAGGTAACTCATTGTGCCATTTTGGTCCTTGGTACAGGATAGAGTTCTGGGTGAGTTTTGTCCTTTTGAAGGGAATCACCAACCTGTCTGTAGCTGTGCTTCTTGTTGATTTGGTGGGAACTGCCAGCATAAAGAGGCAGCCCAGTGCAGGGGGGGAAGCCCAAGAAGCACTTTTTTCAGAAGTAGGCAGGTTTGGTATTGTGCTTTAAGATGGAGTGGGAGCCACCCAGTTTTGGTGTAGAGCTTGCAGGTGTGGGTGTCCTGGGTAGCCCCTATGGCTAGTCAACAGGCCTTATTTAGTAGTGTGCTGACCCTGTTTAGGGCAGTTTTAGTGTCTGCCCCATAGATAGGCAGCCCATAATCTATAGAGGACATTACTAAACTACTGATGGTAGTATAAAAGGGAAAAGGAACAAAGTCCACAGGCAATGAGCAATATATAATTTTGAATTCTAAGAATTGTCATTCTTCTCCAGAGCAGCCTTTACCGATGTATTCATGTGCTAGGTTGATTCCTCTATATCAGAGCAAAGAAGATGGTAAGGCGCTGAAGGAATATCGATGCAGACAAGATGACTCCATATTCAAAATTTCTTTTATTGATAACTTTAAAACATGGCAATATACCTCGCGAGGAGCACTGGCTGGTGCTCCTATGTACCATTCAGTTTCAGGAATTAGAAAAATGTATTCATGAGATAGTATATCAAAATCATGTCTGAAATTTGGAAGAATATTATGATTTTGAAATAAGTGTTTCTTATGGAACTAAGTATAGGTTAATTTTGGAGCTCACTCTGATCTCTAGTGGATTATCAAGCAATGAAAAAGAAAATATTTGAGATATTACCCTAAGTGGCAACTCTTGATAAAGCCTATAATTAGGTGAAACGTTGGGTATATTGCCATGTTTTAAAGTTATCAATAAAAGAAAGAAATTTTGAATATGGAGTCATCTTGTCTGCATCGATATTCCTTCAGCGCCTTATCATCTTCTTTGCTCTGATACAGAGAAATCAACCTGAACTACTGATGGCAAGTTTCAGAGCATCTGGTGTCATATAGTGCCTATGGCAGTAGAGGACCCCAAGTTTTGTATTCGCTGATGACTGAGTCTATATGGCCAGAGAAGGTTAGTGTATTGTCAAAGAAGATATCCAAGTATTTGAACTTTGTTACTCATTGCAGTGTTTCACCATTATGGTTCTGGATGAGCAAAGGATGGTATTTCGTTTTGCTTTGGAAGGTAGAGAAGAGTAGACTTTTCATATTTTTTATGGTTTAGTAGTGGTTTGTTTTGTGTGAACCAGGATTTAAGCTTGAGGAAGCTGTCTTGGAATTCGGTTGTGATGTAGTTGTGATCTTTCCCAGCGTCCAATGTCACTGCATCGTCAGCATAGAGAATAGTGCGTGCTGTACATGCAGATGGTGCAGAGTTGATGAAGAGGCTGAAAAGTAGTTGGTCAAGAATAGAGCCCTGTGGGACCCCAAGGGACACTTCCCTAGCAGATGATAGGGTGTCTCCAATTTTGACTCATTGTGACCAGTTTGTGAGGTAGCTTCTGAACCACAGTACCGTGTCTGGGGATAGACCTGTTGAATGGAGGCAGCTTAGGAGTAGTTTGTGATAAACAAAGTCAAAGGCCTTCGTAAGGTTGATGAAGACTGAGCCAACTGCCTCCCCATTATCTAAGGCATCATAAAGTTGGGAAGAGTAATCAACAAGGGTGGTAAGTATGGAGTGCTTTTTTCGGAATCCATGCTGCTGTGGACAAAGTAGGTTATATTTATCAAGATACTCTGTAAGCTGCTCTGAGACCATTCTTTCAAGCGCTTTAGAGATGGGTCATAGAATGGATATTGGTCTGTAGTTGGACATTAGGGTTTTGTCCCCGGCTTTAAAGACAGGTGTGTCATTAGCTAACTTCCATAGTTTTGGAAACACCCCCATTCTTAGAGATGCATTAAACATCAGAGGGGACCGGCCAATTCATTTAGGAGAAGACCCAAGTGTTTCATATCCACTAGATCAGCCCCCATCCAGGTCTTGCCAAGAACTCTCTTAATGTGTTTGGTGGTTTTGGACTTGGAGACCTGCTTAAAGTAGAATGGTGGTTATGCATCCTTTGGGGGGTTAAGAGGGGTAGTGGGGTGTTGTTGCCTGAGCTGATCTTTTAAGTAGTCAGCAGGGAGTATTCCAGATAGGTCTGTGAAAGCATGGTTAAACTCATTTGTGATGTCAATGGGTTCCTGTAGGGGACCCTCCCTTGTTACTAGTAGATCAGGTGGGGTCTTATGGGTCTTTCCTGTTAGGGATTTGATGGAGTTCGAGAATTCCCTGCTGGAGCCCCAGCTCTTGCTTAAGAGGTCCTTATAGTAGGAACCTTTTGCCTGCTGAATGAGCTTGGTGCAGGTGTTTCTAGCTGCCCTGTAAGCAATAAGTGACACAGGAGTTCCAGATGATTTTGCAATGTGCCAGAGATTGTCTCTATTCTTCATTAAACTGATCAGTGGGTTAGTGAGCGATGGGTTGAAGGTACCCCTGACTTTCTTTGTTTTGTATGAAGCAAAAATATCACAAGCATGGTTGAAGTTCATTATGAAATAATTCAAGGCCTTGTTACCATCAATATCTCCTGTCAAAGGAGACCGGTCCAGTTGTGATAGGTACTGCTTGAAATGGTCAAGTAGCCCCTGCCTCAGGCAGTGATTTTTGGAAACTTTAGGTGGACCATTGGTGAAATTGTTTGTCCAGGTGCACTTCACTGGGGAGTGATCACTGAGGCTGTCAGGCAGGATGGTGACATTTGATATATGCTCTGGATGTGTGGAAAGAAGCCAGTCTATAAGGGAGCTGCTCCCTGTTTAGTAGTTGATCCGAGTGTTATCAGTTACCATCTGTGTTAAGAATAGGTTGGATATTAGATCCCTGGCTTTGGTCTCCTTTGGGGAGTGCCAGTTTATGTTAAAGTCACCTATAATGATCTTCTCCAAATTAGTACCTGACTGCTGCAGGTTGTCTGCAACTAGTTTTAGTTGAGGCATAGAAACCCAGGAGCTATGTATCAACTGGGAGGAGAAGTACTAGTAGTCACCAAACAGAAAAGGGACCTGTGGGGGTAATCATTTCTGATGACCTGAAGGTAGCTAAATAGTGTGACTAGGTAGTAGGAAAGGCTAGTGGGATGCTCAGATGCATAGGCAGGGGTATCACTAGCAGTAAGAGGGAGGTAATAATACTCCTGTACAGATCTCTAGTGAGACCCCCACCTCGAGTACTGTGTCCAGTCCTGGAGATCCCACCTCCAAAAGGAGACAGACAGGGCAGAAGTAATACAAAGGAGGGAAACCTAAATGGTGCAAGGCCATCATCAGAAACCCTACAAAGAAAGGCTTAAGGAATTAAGTATGTACTCCTTAGAGGAAAGGAGGGAAGAAAGGATATGATAGAAAAGTTCAAATGTCTCACAAATATAAACAAAGTACAGGAAGGGAGCGCTTTCCAGAGAAAGAGGTGCTTGAGGACAAAGAGTCACACTGTGCAGCTGAGGGGGGGGCTGACAGGAAACATGAGGAAGTACTTCTTCACAGAAAGGGTGGTGGATGTGTGGAACAGCCTTCTGGCAGAGGTGGTCAGGCTTGAAATGGTTACAGGATTCAAAAAAGCATGGGATAGACACAAGGGGATGTTAGATATAAATAAGGTAGACCAGCTGGGCCAAGAGGTCCTTATCTGCTGACAACTTCTATGTTTCTATACATACGAACATACAGAATGCCAGCAGAAACAGGCCTCAGGGTCTATCGAGTCTGCTTGATTGTGCAGCTTGCCCCTCAACTTGTAGAAACAGGCCTCATGGTCTATCGAGTCTGCTCAATTGTAGCTTGCCCTCAACTGCAGCTGCCCCACCCTCCCTCCCTTCTCAAAACAACCCCTTTCACTCTGTCCCACCTCCACTTAAATCCTCCCACTGTTCTACACAATACCACCTCCTTGGGCAGAGTATTCAACTTCTCTACCACCCTTTCCAAGAAAACGTGTCTCCTGATTTCTCTTCTGAATCTCCCCCCCCTATAATCTCAGCCAATGCCCTCTCGTGTCCCTTCTCCTTCTGATTTGAAGAATCCCTTCTATATTAATCCTGTTAATACCCTTTAAGTACTTAAAGGTTTCAATCATATCCCCCATCCCTCCTCTCTTCCAGAGAATACATTTGCAGCTGTCCCAGCCTCTCCTCATAGGATTTTCCCCTCCAGTCCCTGGATCAACTTTGTTTCCCTACACTGCACCCCCTCCAACAATCTGATGTCCCTCTTCAGGAATTGATGCCAGTACTGTACGCAGTATTCCAGGTGCCACCTGACCAGTAACCTGTATGGGGTAGGATCACTCCTCTGTGCCTGGAGGAGATTCCCTCACTATGCACCTCAACATTATGTTTGCCTTTGAAGCCACCTTCCTGCACTGAGCTGAGTGGTTCATACTCACCGTTATTAGTACCTCTAGATCTTTTTCCTCCACTGTGCTTTCTAACTGTACCCCCCCAACTGATATTTCCTCCCCCTGGTTCCTTGCTCTGAAGTGCAGTACCTTGCACTTCTTGGTGTTGAACCCCAGCTACCATGTCTAAGACCATTCCTGTAGTTTGGTCAGGTCTTTCTGCAGCCCCCTCCACCCCAGTATGTTATCTAGCACTGCACAGACCTTAATATCATCTGCAAACAGACTTATCCTACTCTGGATCCCAACTGAGATATCGGCTATGAATATCCTGAACAGCATCAGTCCCAGTACTGAACCCTGGGGTACCCTGCTCGTAATGTCCCATGGTGATTAGAGTTCCCACCACCACCACCACCCTTTGTTGCCTACCTCTCAGCCAGTTGGTGATCCATATGACCATTTTTGTTCCCACCCCAATGTATTCCAGTTTTCCTCCCAGCCTCCCATGCAGCACTGAGTCAAAGGCCTTGCTGAAGTCCAAATACAGGACATCCACTGCATGGCCCCTGTCCAGTTCCCAGGCAACCCAGTCATAGTACTCGACTAGGTTCATCTGACAGGATCTGCCCAATACAAAACATATGTTTCTATGGAGAAAATAATTTAGCTAGATACAGTGAACCCTCTATTATCTGCCACCCTTCTTTTCCAGTGGCCAGACTTCCTGTACCATTCTCTCTCTATGGAAACTCCCTGTATTATTGGCCACCCACTCTATCTGCCATCTGCCAGCACTTTCTGGTGTGCAGGCCATATATTTCTCATGTTATTCTCCCTCTATTATCTGCCAAGTCACTGTCACTTATGGTCCCAATTTTTGGGTTGATGTAAATGTCGTAATAAGAAATATTTTACAGTGTACAGCTGATGACTATGTTACCTTTGAGAATGGAGTTGAGGTTTTCAACAACATCATTTATGAAAAGATCATTGAAACTGTCAGGGGTAAAGAAAATGAAGATTGCATATTAGAAGCAAAGGTGGATTTTAACATAGATTTGCTTGACTGCAGACTAGACTAGTGCAGCTAACCTCTATGTGTCCATTTTGATTAGTGCAGGTCTTCCATGGCTGTCAATGTCATTAAAAAACCTTTATTCTAGCAGGCTCTAGTACTCTTGCTAATCTCCTTCATTGTTTCAGATGGCCAGACATGATTAACAGCTCTTTAAGAGCTATAGTTACATGGCACCTTCCAGTGCAAGATTGGGACCCAACAACAAAACTAAATATGAGTCATTGTCATCCCATTGTTAGGATTTCCAACTAGTGTCCAAGCTGCAATCAGGGGTGGAATGCTGTTAAATGACTAACTTCCAGTGTTCTGAGTTAGTATCTCCATGAGAGCTGAAGTGCTCCACATTATTACGTCCAGTGTCCCTCATTTTCCTACATTTTGAGCATCACTGCCCAACATTTCAGTGACAAAATATTAAGATGTATAGTATGTATTGCCTGCCATGCAGGTGGTAGGTTTTATCCCAGCCTCCCCATAGTCACTCCCTCTCTTTCTCTCTTCCCAATCCAATCTCCCAGCTCTGTACATTTCTTGGACATCACTGCAGGCTGATGAGAACAGGTGGACTACTACTTTTGGACACTACCCTTACAGAAATATAAGTGTGCTGTGAACAGAAAGAATGCATGCCACATGCTTAATTTTACAGTGTTTGCATGTAGTTCACATGCACAAAGTGAACCTGAGCAAACCAGGTCTAAAAAGCAAATCAGGTTTGCATGCTGCAAGCTTGACATGTGTGCAGCAGATAAGCTGGTGTGATCATCTTCTAAAAATCACATCAGATTTGTGTGTTGCACGCTTGACATGAGTGCAGCAGTTAAGCTGGTGTGAACATTATTTAAAAATCACATCAGGTTCACATGTTGCATGATTGCCATATGTGCAGCAACTACGCTGGTGCAAATCTCATCTAAAAAAAAACACATCAGTTTCTATTTCTCATACTACTGCTACCACCTAAGAATGAATTTCTACTATAAAGCAGAGGTGCCATTTAGGTAAGGCAATGTGGGGAAGTTGCCCTCCCCCCCCATTTGTGCCTAGGCTGTTCTTATGGTGTGGCAATAATGGCATTAAATTTGGTTTTAATCTTTTGCACAATAAGTGCCCCTGGTCTAAGTTCACTCATTGTGCAGGTGCACTCCTGACTCGACTATGTCTGTATTGTGCTGTCCACTCTCTCCACATTAGCGGTGGCACCATCACATGTGATATGGAGGCACTCCAGCCAAAAAAGGGCAAAGTCACTCAAGAGTGACACTGTCTTTCCCACTAGAGTAGACAGGTTGCACTCTAAAGCTTGGAGGAGTCGGTGAGCACTGAACTCTCAATAGCAGTGTTGTAGCAGCATATTTTTGTTGGTCTACTCTTAGTGAGTCTCCATCTCCCCTGGTTGTTGAAGGAGAAGAGGGTGAGCAAGAAGCTAACTCATGACTAGGCTACCTACTTACTGTACTAGGCTCACCTCACAAAAAAAAAAAACAGCACAGCCTCCCAAGATGGCAAGTTAGGCCTAGCAACAGCAGTGACAGCAGTGCAGGTGACCTTCATTGGCCTTGATCAGTGCAGTGCAGCAGCAGCCATGGCAGCAGCCAAGCAAGAAGCAAGCAACACAGGTTAGCTGGGTTTGATTGGTGGGGTAACTTGGTCGTGGACCATGTTGGGGACCTGGAACAGTCAGTTCTAGCATCCAGCTTCTGGCAGAAGGATGGAGGGGAAGGAGGAGCAGATTGAAAACAGGCTGGTCACACTAATAGGATGCAGTTTCTGGCCAGATGGCGTAAGTATTAAAAAAATGTTATACAGGGGGATGGGGGAGATAAATATTGATATGTTTTTCACATTTCTACACTGTTGGGCAGCTTCACAACCCATATGAGATGAGTACTGAATGGAATGGAGTTGGGGAAAGAAAATGGGATGAAGTTTATTTTTGGGGGGGGTCAGAACTTCAGCCAGGAAAAAAAAATTGGTTAATAACTGTGTGGGTTTAAGCCAAAACCTGATGCACTGCTCTGGGATATAGACAGATGAATCTTATACATTTTTATTTTTCCTGATTTGCATATCACTTTTCTGTCACAACAAATAAGTTTTACCTTATAGAGATGTTTCAGACATTCTAGAGCTTGCCACCTAAGGGCTAACTACTGTAGCACCTAGCCTCCACTGGTTGTTGGCTCCCCCCTGCTGAAATCTAAATGGCGTCCCTGCTATAAAGTCTAAGTTTACAGAACATCATATGTGTGAGCAGCATGTTTTTCATGATGAATGGATGAGGAGCAGAGCAGTTTTCAGGGGTAAAATGAGGGCTGTTTCTTGCATTCAGGGACAGTTGAGCGGTATGGTATGCACAGACTATTGCAGCCTCACTATAGTCAGGCTTATGCCCACCCTGCTGACCTGCACATCCCCACGCTCATGCATATTATGACATAGGACAAGGGAAACTGTAGGGGCATGCACCATTGAAATGAATGGGGATATTTATTATTACTATTTTATACATTATTGATGGAGTGTTGGAGGTTAATGAAGGCCACCACTCAATTAACAAGGGCCTTGTTAGTAGAACAGAGGCCTTCATTATTCTCCAACTCACCATCACAATGTATAAAATAGTAATAAAAAATAACTCCATTCATTTCAAGAGGGCATGCTCCAGCACTCTAATCCACAGACATCATCTCTTAAAGACTCCTGCTTCTGGTTCCCTAGTACTTAGGTAAGAGACTCTTGACTTATATCTATACTTGGTATGTTGTCTGAAGCAGCATGGATGCACCTGCTACAGTGTGTGTGCATGGGGTTGGGGGGAATGACCATGTCAGTGGATGTCAAGTTATTGCTACTTTTGTGTTTGCCCCTTAAAGTCTGTTGGTGTGGAAGCATTCAAAACTATGGAAAGAAAATAGTAGGAGTACTGGCCAGACAGAAGTAATTAAGTAGTTTTGTGGTTAAGTGTGTGTATTGGGGTGGGAAAAAACCACATGTGTTTCCAGTGGTATATGTGCTACAGTTCAGCTGTGCAGCTGAGATGAGAGAGGAAAGAAAACTAAAAAGTATAACAGTGGCTATAAGCATGCTGCATGTGTGCAGTTGTATGCAGATTTGTACTGAACTACAAGAGAGCCGTATGTGTGCAGTGTAGCTTAGTGGTTAAAGGCACTGAACTGCAAACCAGGAGACTTGGAGACCTGAAGACCTGGGTTTGAATCTCGTCATCCCTTGCTTGTATATTGTGTGATCCTGAGCAAGCCAATCAATCAAAATCATTATTTATCCAGGTGGGCACCATTGAGCAAGGCTCATTTGCAAGATGGACCTGGTCATGAATACATAAAAGTACAGTACAGAAGCAGGTATACAAAAAGCAATAATATACAAGGAAGAAAAAGTATATACCGTGTGTACAGTACAGTACAAGGTTGAAATAAATAAAAAAAAGCATTATTTTTACAATTGAAGAAGTCAGCAGCTCTACAATCAACCGTAGGCATACAGGAGTTATAAGCAGAGATCTTTTGAGTGAGGCAGCCGGCAACTACACATATAGGGGAAAGAGGCCGTGTATGGGGTGGCAGGTTAGAGAGGTAAAGAAGAGGAGGGATATATTACCGGTTACTGGGGGGAGAATTGAGCTAAAACCACAGAAAGTGACGATGGCTGTCGTGTACTTGTTTATTATGGCAATGATGGAGGAAGGGTAGATAATTGGGACACTATTATGGATGGGGTGGAACATTAGCCAGGCTGGAGTGGACAGAGAAGGGTGGGTGCAGCAAGAAGAGCTAATAGGGAAAGAGTGAGAACCACCGGTAGAAACATGGTGAGCATCAGGATAGAAAGAGGGAATTGCGGAATTAGTGGGCTAGCAGTGAGGAAAACATTTGCAAGGTACTTTCATGTAGCAATCATAGAGCTCCATGAAGATATTCAGGCTAACAGGGCAGCTCAGCTTCAAGTTCCTTTATAAACCATTCCACAATGTGGGAAAAGAGAAGCTTAGAGAAGCTTTGCCGAAATGAATTTTGACCCTTGGAACTTGGAGGGCAATTAGGGAATAGCTCCTTAAACCGTAGGTGCCTAACACACTCCGGGGAATACCATCTGAGACATATAAGGGGAGCTTGTTGGTCACTGCTCTGAAGGCCCATAGGGTGGTGTTTCTATTCCTTCTATAGTGAAGGGAAGTCCAGCCCAATGATGAGTACAGGGAGCAGTGGTGTGTGGAAAGTGGAAGGCCAGTAATGAACCTGACAGCTCTGTGGTAGAGGGTGTCCAACTTAGCCAGAGCAGAGGCAGTGCAGTGGCTGTAGAGCAGGTCCATGTAATCTATTAAAGATAGGAAGGTAGCTTGAACCAGTTGAATCTTGGCCTGCTTTGTGAGCAGGTGGTTAATTCTGTAGAATAGTCCTAATCTTTGCCTTAGTTTCTTCTGTAGTTCTTTGAGATGGTCGGTGAAGGAAAGTTTATGATCAAGCCAAACTCCTAGATGTTTGAATTTAGCTATGTACTCTAGTGTTTCTCCAAGAACAGCGGTAATTTGTAGGATAGCTCCCCCCAGCAGGAATTGCCACATGCAAGAAGGGGGAGAAGAGCATGGCTTTTGTCTTTTTCGCATTGAGCAAAAGCCTTTTGTTTATGAGCTGGTATTGTAGATGGTTAAATTCAGCTTGGAGGTCTTCACAGGCTGCTTCCAGAGTGGGATGACTCAAGTACAGTACAGTGTCATCCGCGAATAAGTGGATGTTGGCTTTTTTGATGGGGTCATTGATGTTGTTAATGTAAACTGCAAAGAGGAGTGGACCAAGGATAGTGCACTGGGGCATGCTCCTCAGCATAGGTTTTAATGGAGAAAGATCACCTTCAGCTTTAACCTGCTGTTACTGTTCTCCGAGGTAGTCTGCAAACCAGCACATAGATTTATGGTCCAGGTCTAAGGTGCTTAGAGAGGAAAGAAGCAGGCTGTGATCGACTGTGTCGAATGCCTTACTAACATCCAAGAAAACAGCACAGACATGCTTCTTCTTGTCAAGGTCTAGAAGCCAATCATTGGTCACCTTAGCTAGGGCTGTTATGGTGCTGTGCTGTGCTCTGAATCCAGACTGAACCAGGTTTACTAGGCTTCTGGATTCTAAGTATTCCCCTAGCTGGCCACACACTATTTTTTCTAGTAATTTAGACAGGATGGGGAGGAGGGAGATCTGTCAGTCATTATTTAGATCGCAGGAGTCACCTGCTTTTAATAGAGGGATGACATGGGCTATTTTCCATTGAGGGGGGAGGCTACCCTGGGAGAGTGACATGTTTAATAGGTGGGTGATTGGCACCACAAGCACATGGTAGGCACATTTCAGATAATATGGCTCTATGAAGTCAGAGTCTGCTCCCTTCCTGGTGTCCAGTTGCAGCAGTAGGTCTTCCACCTCTTTTAGAGAGACAGGCAGGAGGGAGAAGGCCTCCTCGGTAGAGGGGGACTCGTGGTTTGGTGGGCCCTGAGCTGTGTGGAGGTAATTGGCAGGAGCAGTGTCAAATGCTATCCCTGCCATTGCAAAATGGTTATTGAGGGCTTCCAATATCTCCGATCGGTTAGCTATAATGCTGCCACTGGACTTAATTTTTGCTGGAATGGAATTACCAGCTGCGTGTCCAGACATGTCTTTTAATGTTTTCCAGAGATTTGTAGGACTTCTTGAGGCAGAGGCTAGCTCCAAACGATAATAGGCAGCCTTGGCTGCTCTGACCAACTTGGTGCACTGAATACGTGCTCTCTTAAAAAGACACCAATCCGAGTCGTTCTTGCTTCTTCGGGCTTTTTTCCATAAAGTATCCCTTTCTAACAGGGAAGCTTTGAGCTCAGGTGAGAACCAACGGCAGGTGCTGCTCCTGACCCGCATCTTAACCAAGAGTGCATGCTTATTTAAAGCCTCACTTAAAATATCGTAAAAAATAGTATATGCCCTGTTAACTGTTTTGGCTAGGAAGAATTCCTGCCATCGTGGTGAATGTTTCAAGTCGTGGATGTAAGCAAACAAGTCAAAGTTGTGTTTTCACCTCTTGATAGAGAACTTTGCCACAAACTGTGGGTTGTGCATGGATCTAATGGTGGTGATTATAAAATGATCACTAATGTCTGAGAAAAATGTTCTGACATGAGAGAACAGGTGTGGCTCGCTAACCAAAATTACATCTAAGAGGGAGCTGTTGTTAAGGTTCTTTTTATTTGGGCAAGTAGGTTCACCAATGAGTTGCACCAGCCCTAGAGTGTCACAAAAGGATTTCAAGGGAGCTGATGCACTTGATAGCCAATCGTAGTTCAGGTCGCCAAGAATAATGGTTTCCAAGGAACTGAGCCCCAGTATGGAACTGAGGTGAGACAGGAGATGAGGCCCGGCAGAAAGGGCCTGTAGCAGCCTATTACACAGAGTGCATTGGAAGGAGAAAGTTCGATCTTTAGGGTCAAGCACTCAAATTCTTTGGGGGAGGATGATGTGTCTATGCATGTGACTGAGTATTTGTCCCTTACATAAATTGCCACCCCCTTTCTTGATTGCCTATCTGCTAGGAAGAGAAAATAAATAAGTCACTTAACTTTTATGTGTGCAGTTATCAGTGACCACTTGCTTTTTGAAAGCATACTACCTGTACATGCATGCAGTCTGTTCCAATTTAACATAAAAAGCATGCTTTCCACACTTGCTCGCTGTATGCATGCCACATTCATGCAGTTGGTTCCAATTTAACATTTAAATAATGCATGCAGTATGGATATCACATAGGTAGTTTTATGTGTGCAGCATAAAAACATTTCATATAATTATTTTTGTAAGGGTAATAATATCCATTTGGTACAAAATGTTCAACAATAGACTGAATATAGAGTGGGTATGTAACTATACGATTGTTATATGTCCTGGAGTGAGCAGTCAGTTTTTAACTGCTGTATTTAAAATGGAGCAGATAGAGATAGTGTCACTGTCAAGCCATATGTAAAAGAACTGTATTAGAACTATTTTTCAAATCTATTGTTGAGATACAGTTTTATAATAAGTCTCAAATATATGTAACCATACTGTATTTGTGGACAGACTTCATATATCCAACACATAGCTGTGATATATGAGTTATGTATCCCCACTGTAATGTATTTTTAATATTCATTTAATACTGTATATGTTACATAGAAACATAGAAATATAAACTTTGACAGCAGATAAGGACCACTTGGCCTATCTAGTCTGCCCATTTCCCTACCTACAGGATAGGCTGCAGATCCTAGTTAACCAACAGCCTATTTCTTTCTACTCCCACAAGAATTGTCTTATGTCTGTCCCATGCATTCTTGAATTCTCCCACAGTTTTAGACCCCACAACCTCCTCAGGAAGGCTGTTCCATGCATCCACTACCCTCTCTGTGAAATAATACTTCCTCACATTGCCCCTGAACCGACCCCCTTCTATCTTTAAATTGTGTCCCCTTGTTCTTGCACGTCTCTTTTTCTGAAAGATGCTACCCTCTTGGACCTCTTGTTATATATCTCTTAAATATATTTTAATGTCTAATAGAAATGCTTTTGTATGGTTGACATATATCTTTACAGGGCTGATGACACGTCTGAGAAAACATAGCATTTAGGCACACTTCAGCTGTATTTCATTACAGATTTATTCTCCCCTTTTTAGAAAGCAAACAAAATTTGGAGCCTATCATCATCAGTGTGAATATTCTATGTACCAATTTTCTGAAGTGGAGTGTGTAGGGACCTATTTCCCACTGACACCACAACAGAAAATCAGTCATGTGATTGTCCCAGGTTGCAGCAATTACCTTGTATTGTAGAGTGGTGTCTACAATGGTTCTCAGAAATCTCATCATAGGTGGATGTTTTCAAATAGTCACTTGAGCAGTGGAAAAACTACTGGTTTCATTCTGGTACAGTTGTTTGCCTGCCCACTCAAACAGCTGATGGCTCAGTTAAGCAATCTCTGTGTTCTAAACAACCTACCTGCTCGAACAGCTGATAGACTGACTAAAAAGAAAAAAAAAACACTCTTTGTAAATTTCACAAAGCTGCCTCTCTTTCATAAGTAAATCGCTCTCATACGCCAATGGTAGTGCTAACTATAAACCATTTCAGTTGAGCACACATGTTAATAAAGAAAAATAACAGATATTCATGAAGGTGTTCAGTGTGTTATTTTCATGAGATGTGGGCTTGGTTTCTTGCTCTTTGCAAGTTTCACAGAACTGTCTGTTTTAGTTTTAGAACCTCCCACACAGAATGCTGTCTGTTTTTAAGTTCCACCCTACACAGCACATAAGCAGTAAATGAAAAGCACTCACCCAGGTAGATGTGAATAAAATTATCAGCTTATCTCAGCAGACTTGATGGACCCTGGGTTTCTTTCTGCCCTTGTTCTATGTTGCTATGCGTCTAATGGTAACAGAGTAACAGGGAGGGTTAAGGGATGGTTTTAGCGGCAGTAAGATAGGGCTTGTGAATGAAAAAAGTACAGTTTCTTATAAGTGGGAAAGCCTCTTAACCATACAATACCCCTGCCACCAAGGCATACCAATTACATGGCTTCTACTTTATTATGGGTATTTGTAACATTTCCTTTTGTTCTGGAGCTGTCACTATATTGGTTAAAGCTGCCCATTTACTGCTTTCTCTCACCACCTCCTCCTCCTCACCAGACACTTGCTGCCTTGTTTCCAGTGTATAGCATTGAAAACACTACCCTGGAACCCAAAGTCCCCCCTCCCACCCACCAACAGCACCCATCTGACTCCTGCTGTATTTGGCTTATTCCTGGCATTCTGGAACCCACCTTTTGCCACTTTCAGCTGTATTGTCTAGAGCCAGTGTCAGCCATGCAAACCCTAACATCTCTCTTCTCTGTCCTCGTTGCTTGCCATAAACGTTAATGCATTATAGCATGAAGATGATCTGGCATTGCCTTAAATGAATAAACAGCCAGGAGTCAAAATGTGTTTTTCTTCCATCATCTTTAAGTAGTTTCAATATAGCTTCCAGATTTGGGACATTGAACCCATTACAGCATAAGAAGATTAGTTTCACTATATTAGAAATAAACCATCGAGTTGTGAGAGCATTGATCATCTTATTGTATTCTGCCAAAATCTGATGCTTTTTGTCTTACCCCCAAACCAGTGTTCTGCTTTAGCCTGGCTTTCTACAGCTTTTGAACTAAAACTACCTAAATTTATGGTAGGATTGCCTGTTTCTCGGTGTTGGGTCTTACACAAACATTGATTTGATTGTTTCGTTGTTTCTACTGGTGGGATTTTTAAATGGGTTGAACATGGATGCAAATGTTTGCTATGTCTTTCTTTTGTCCAGGCAGCCCTGCTGTTATTTTTAGAAACTGCATCTGTTTACAACAAAAAGTCACAATTTCCAGTAAACACATTCATCATTTTGATATAGAACAAGATACAATGAGGTTACATACCATAGATTTTAATTCTGATTAAACGTTAGCTCAGTTGGTTCCTACAGTTTAAGTAAGCACATTAGAAAGAAAGTCTGAAAATACTTTTTTGGTCAACTCATACTCGATGAGTATCCCCTACCCCCCATTTCAGTACTGTAAAGGTTGCTAATTACTATTAAGACAGTGTGCATATTTGACCATTAATAGAGAAGGCTATGAACATGTACCCTTCTGTGAGTATTTTTTCTAAGAGCATTACGGTTTTCCCACTGGTGGGTTTTTAAGTTTTTTTCATGCCCCTTTCTCCTTTTTTTTGTTTCTAAATATGGATAATATCAGCTATGTGCAGGTAGAGTACATATAGAGTACATACAGTATATGGGATAATACATGTGATCATGTGCATTATGAGTTTTCTAAGCACACCTGAGGTTCGTGATGCCACTTAAAACCCAAAAGGGAAACTTGAGGGGTTCAAAAAGGCATCACACCCTGAGGGTGTGTGTAAAAATAATGAATGATACACATCTGTACATGTTTTTTTTATATAATCTACTGGTTTGCAGGGTTTATTAACACTGCAAGTGTATGTAAATTCATTTTCACAAAACCACTGAAACATGTATTTTCACGTCCTCCCAACAGCAGCTCTGTAGACTCTCCCTCCTGGATGCCCAAGCAGCAGTTTGACTACTCTTCTTCAAGTCTAGCTGGCCATGCAGCAAGATTCTTTTCCCCTCCCCAAAAACAGTAGCTCTGAAGACCCCCCCCCATGTCCAAATAGCAACACAGACTCTGGCAAGTACATTTGGCAACTTTTTCCCTTCCACACAGATAAACAGCAACAGATCAATGATTCTCTTTATGTCTCTCTTCCATCCACCCAGCCAAACAGGGGTCAAAATGTTGCACGGCAGAATGCCGTGTAACTTTATCACGTTACACAATTTCTTCATTTCTTTTGTTCTGTTGGGGACTCTGCCCACCACACCCCCCATTATGGGGTGGCTGTGCCCCCGGACTCCCCCCCACTAAGGATTCTAACTATGGGGGGGTCCAACACTGAGAGTGCACAGGTCCAGGGTTCACGCATAATGCCGTATGCTATTAATTGTATGACATTGTGACCCGGTACTGCCACGGCAACACCAGCTTGCTAGTATAATGACCCCCCAGTTGATCCTTTGCACTACCCTCCATCCTGGCCATCCCAGATCCTAATTATTTCTACCCTCCATTCCAGTGGTTGCATTAAGAATCTAAGATGGACTACAGGAGCAATGCTGCTTACTGGTACTGTATATCTGGTTAGTTGAAAGACTACAGAAACACTCTATTTCTTTCTATGGCTCAAAAATAATGGTTGAGTCTGACAGGATTTACAAACGCTGGAGTTATGTGAGTGGCTGCAGAGTGAGGAAAAGTGCTCTGCTGTCTCAAGTGCTAGGGGGAGATTTTTTCCTGCACTATCAAATCAAGCATACTATGTGACAACTAGGGGCTTTTGTGTGAAATAGGGTTTTTATTGTATTGGGAATAGTTTTAAATGTGATTTTAATCTAAAAAGAAATGTAAATGTAATTTTTGGTGATATTTATTTATTACCCACTTATTACAGAGCTCCATAATAACTGGGTACCCAGATGATATTACAAAAGCCAATTATTATGAGGTTTTTTGGACATGGTTTGCAGATTGATAAACACTGCAACCAGTAATTATATTTATCTCATCTGTTTCTAGCGGTTGTATTAGACTATTGTTCACACTGTGGTTATAAAATTTGCATAGATTAGCATATGTGACTCCTGCTCCTACATTTGACCTTCATGCTCTGACAGAAACGTAATACCCACTGAATGCTAAGAAGTTGGTTGAGATCTGCAGGTAGGATTTTATAATTAATTTAAATGTAGGCCTTGAGTGCTTGTACTTATGTGCACCATTGTTTTTTGCTGTGACCTCCTTCCATAAATCTGACCTCTGTATTTTTACACAAAGGAAATTTAGTTTTCATATGGCAAAATGTTTAGTTAAGGCAAGATGGTTCAGAGATTATTTAGGGCTTGAGTGTGCACTAGCTTTGTGCTAGAACCATGATATGTTAATGTTTATAATTAGTGAACTTTATCGTTATAAAAATGCAAAACCTGATTTGGTCTTAGCTCCTGCTCTGATGGAGCACTATGTCCTTGTTTGATTTTTTGTTTCATTATAAACTGATTGCTCTTTTTAAACTGTGTAGTTAGGGAACTGTGATAGCGATCTTCAACATTATAGTTTACATCTACTGCAGATTTAGGATATTACATTGTGATATGAATTAATGTTAGCAATAAGGGAAGGTGGATCTCTCTTTTAAGTTTTCTTGATTTCATAATTCATTTATGTGCACACCTAATAGGGATAGTGATATATTAGTGCCACATGACACTGGGTACCCATTCAATATAGTGTTGCTTAAATAGCGCAGTGTAAACCACACTGCAGTAATCACTATTCCATTGACAGTGGACATGGGTAGAATAGTGGTAGTGATTTACAGCTACCCCTGTTGCTGTCTGGAGACAGGAAGGAGGGCTAAGGTGGCTTGGAGCATGCTGCTAGGGTAAGGCACTCCCATGGTGGAGTGGTTAAGGCACTAGCACCTAAAGCAGTGGAGACCTGGGAACCAAGGTTCTGTTCCCATCTCCAGTTATTGCAATTTTTTTTTTTTTGTTTTAGAGACAAGTTTCCCCCCTCCTGAGATTCTCCCCATCCTCACAATCCAGTCCCCTCTGTGGAGTTGATTATATTAAGGTTGGGGTGTATGGGGAGGGTGTAACCCCCCAGAAAAAGACAAAAACTCTAAGTTTTACTACTGTGTCTGTGGCATTTGTCTAGCATCAGTTTTTTCATGGCATTAACTTTGTTTTAGTGGTTTTGACTCACAGATGTTGACCACACTGTTTGTGGTTGCAGCATATTGACCCTGTACCATGACACTGCACATACTTTTCATAGAGTTCTATTAGTGAATTTTAATAGAACTCTGTTGGCCAAATGTTAGGTCATACTGATGTGGTGGCATCAGTAGATCCACTTGACTACTTAGCACTTTGGAGCAATTTTGTACATTTTGTGAATTTCTATGGGGCACTGAAGAAAGGACTTTGAATGAAACTTTTTTGAAGTGTGTTGCTTAAGCAGTAATACACAACAAGGTGTATCATATCATGGGATATTGTCCCCTCCCAAGTGTGTTGTGAGGCACAAGGTCATAGGCCCAGTGACTTCAACCATGTGAGAAGGGATGATATTCCATAATATTGCACACCTTGGAGTTATTGCTGTCATAAAATGGATCCAGTTTGTGTTTTGCCTGATGGCATAACTTACTTTAGACTAGCATTATGTTCTAAAATATTATCCTGGCTGAAAGTGGTCTCGGCCAGTCAGATTTGATGATTTTGACCATCCATTTCATAATTTATAATACAGTGTGGGGAGGTGAGTGCCATTCTTCTGCTTTTGCTTTGTGACTAACTTGGGTGCCTAAAAGTCTATGCTTCAGGCATATACAGACTAAAACAAAGTCTAATGAGAGCAAGGATCATCTGAAAAGTGGAGAAGAAAAGGAGAATAAGAAAAGGAAGTGATCATCATGGAATAGGGCTTGAAGAGCACAGCTGAGGAAACCTTATAGGGGGAATTTGTTCCTTAATCAATCCTTGTTCTCTAACCACTGATAATCATTAAGTAACATAATTATACATTGTCATGTGATCTGGATTGTCAAGGAATTTAGGAACAATCAATTGTATATATTAGCAACGGGAAAGTGATTATAATAATCCAGGTTAGAGTTGATACAAACCTCCCTTGGGATACACTAATAAATTAAAGATATACTCCTATTTGTATTAGGCACTAAATGAAGTTTGGAACATTTTGTCATGACCTGACCCTTTGTCATCAGTTTGGGATGTGTACTAGATATCCCCATTGATTTTCCTCCGGTGCTTCAGTTGGGAAGTGTAGTACTGGTCCACCTCTGTGCAGTGGACAGTGTTACTAATACCTCCAGCCATCCTTCTGCCTCTCAGTTCCCCTCTGTAGAGGTAGATAATGTTGCTGTTGCCATCAGCCATGCAGCTGCCTCCCCATCCTGTTCATAGAGGGAAACATTCACTGATACTGAGTAAGAGCAAATCGGTACTCCAACACTGAATGGGACATGTTTTACAGTCTGTAGGTTACCAGGCAGCAAGGTGTGTGGGACTGGAAGCCTCCTCAGCAGCAACTAGAAATGTACTTGAGTGGTGGGGCATGGGAAAAGCAGATGGGACAGGTAAAGGCTTCAGGGATCTCTCCAAATAGTATTGGAGTGGTGGAGCATGGGGGCAAGCAGATGGGATGGGGCTGAGCTCAGATTAGTGGTGGATGTGGTAGGGTTTGCTTGCCAGCAGTGAGACCTGCAATGAACTGGAAGGTATGGCCAATATGCTATTCATCTGGGATTTATTCACTTAACATATTCATTATGTTACATTTGAATATCAAATCAGAGGACGCATTTTCATTTGTATTACATTTTGCACTGTGTGCCTAAGAGATGCTGAATGACACAAATGAACTTGATGCCTGCTGTCATACATATATGTACTACAGTGAGAAGCAGGTATGCAGTCCTCGGTGCTTGGGTGTCTAACGTATCTGAGAGGTTGTCACTCATTTTCCTATCTTTATTGCGTTGTCCCTGATACAATAATGCTGAAAACCCAGTGGCATTTACTTATTTATTTCAAATATTTTACAGGAAAGAAATATTGCACTGTTAATAGCTCATTTCCAGATGTGTTCTGGATGTATGGGGGAAGGAAGGAAGGAACAGAAGTATGTTAAGGTACAAATACAATTAATTAAAATAGATAAATAAGAATTATAAATAATAATTGGGCAAGGACACCGATGCTGTGTAAGTAGAATACATTAAATACAATAAAGTGTTGGAGGATAACAACATTTGCAATGTGCTGAAGGCAATACTGAATTTAGGAAGGGGGGCAGTGTTTGTTGGAATGGGAGGGTGGACAAGGGGACAGCACTCATACCTCTCAACTGTCCCTGATTTTCAGGATTGCCCCTGATTTTCCTCAAAATACTATCTCTGTACCTCCTAAAATTATGGCTTACATACCTGAAAAGTAGGTATTTGAAGCATAAACATATGACAAGCAATAGTGTAACATTATATTTCTATAACAAAAAAATGCTTTTTTATATTAAGCCATACATCATAGGGGGCTTCTTGAGCTTATTCCCTTTTTTTAAGATATGTCCCTGGTTTGCAAGACAGGAGATTGAGAAGTATTGTATGACAGCACTAGCGTAGGTGCGAGGCGAAGAGAGAGTGGGGTAGAAGGGTGGTGTGCTGCAGTCCAGGGTCCAGACATGACAAAGCCCTGCATACTTGTGGTGAATTCCTCTTTGCAATAGCACTTTAGAAGGATAATGAGCTCCAGGGATGTTTATACATCATGAACAGGGGAGAGAGGGGAAGATAGGGATTAAGAAGCAGGGATGTGCATCATGCAGCAAGGGTTAGCAGTATAAAACAAGAACTAGTGAGCTAGCTGCTGCTGTGAAGGCTTCCAGTTCAGTACCTTGCAGCCCAGTATCCTGCAGATTGCAAAACATACTGTAAATCTATTGACAACTCGGGCACTCACCACCCTTCTGAAGTAGTACCACATGGCACTTCTGTCTGTTGCAATGGGAATAACTGTGATGTCACAAGCAGAGAATTGTCACATTAGGTGGGGAATAAGTAAAGGAGCAAATGAACTTTTACTGAACAAATATCCTGTTTTCATGCATATAAATTAAGTAATAAATTAGGGAGGAAAAAAACAGAAATACAGAGCTAATGTAAAATATAAGCTGAACTGTGACCAAACATTTTTCAAAATCCTCTTGCAGGCATTGGCACCTCATAAAAGATATGACATGTATCAAGCATATATTTTCTCAGTATCTATCTATCTATCTATCTATCTATCTATCTATCTATCTATCTATCTATCCATCCATCCGTGCATACATACATGCACACACACACACATATATATATAGTTCTATGTTAAAGTCAAATGTGTGAACTTTAATAACTTTGGAACTGTTTAATAGATTTGTACGAAATGTGGCACACATAATTTCTATTGGTAGGTCTCTTGATGTGCTACATTTCGTGTGAATCTCTGGTTTTATTTTTGAGATACAGAGTGTCAAAAATCCTAAATTTGCCAAGTTTTTGTGGGTTTTTTCTACAGTTGTTTCTCAGAACAGCTTTAGGTTGTGATCTAAAACTTCAGGGTAGAAAGCCTTTGCCTCACAGATGTGCCTTTTGAAGATTTGGTGAAAAAAAAATTAATCCATACAAAAGTTATAAAATTTGTAATGTTCCCATTATTTCCAATGGGCAAAGTTAGATGTTCCACATGAAAACACTTTTCTTTTCGCAGAGAGGTATTTTATTTTCACAGCCAGGGTGGCATAGTGTCAGAGGGAGGGTGGTGTATTTTTGCAGAGCTCTGCTGTGTTTGCAGGAAGGTACTTTTGTTTTCCCAGGAAGTAGTTTGTTTTCACAGACAGGGTCACATAGTGTCGCAGGGAGGCTGGTGTATTTTCGCAGAGCTTTGTTTTTTCTGCCATCTTGTTTTCAGTTAACGACAGTTAAAAAAGAAAGGAAATACACAAAACTGAGTGGATTTTAAATAAGAAACATCAGAACTTAGCTAAACATGAGTCGTTTAGCCACATTCTGATGTTTGTTTTCTAAAATTGTGGGCAGAAATTCCTTTTTTTGGCAACCAAAATTTTGTGTGCCTTGGTTAGCGAGAGGACTGCTTCTCCATGTTCTCTGTATGAGAACAGAGGGGTTTTCTTGACTTCTGGAGCTGGAGCTTGTGCTGCCGGCTGCACAGTCAACTTTTAACTCCTTTTTTTTCCTGGAGTCTAGTGGAATCCCCCACCCACCGATCATTGTTAGCTATCCCTGGTGTCAAGTGGCAACCCCTCCTTATCTTGCCCTGGTGTCTAGTGGCACCCCCCACCCTCCGATTGCCATGATTTTATTTATTGATATAATCTGACACTGAGATGCTCACTTCTGGTGTCAGATGCCCCCCTGACTCAGTTCCTTGAGTTATTTTTTCCTGGCATCATGGGGTCCAATACCCATGCTGGCAATGGAAGCCCCCCCAAGCAGTGTGGGACACAGGGGAGCCCACTCCTAGTGTCCTCAAATATTTATTTTATTATTTTCCTGTAAACAAGAAACCATCCCATGATGTATTTTTTTACCCTGAAGAAAAAGAGAACAGTCCCTTGTCATTGCTGCTATCCCCCTCCCCATCCTGACCCTCCTACTGAGCACCCACCATCCCACACCCCTACTTACCTCTGGTGGTCATCTGCTGTTATCTTTTGTGGACTGGGACATATCTGCATTTTTCAAAGCTGATCCACAATCTGAGGAATCAAGGTAAGTGTCGTATAATGTATTTCATTTGAGTTTTGACCTTATGTTGACAACTTTGCCATTTTTAGTTATTTTTTCACCAAATTTTCAACATGGTCTTTTTGGAACCCTACCTTGTGAACACTGTAACTGTCATTTTGTTAATTGGCCCCAGAGGAGGACTTCACAGTCACTTAGTGAAATCACCTTTTGGGACTGATTAATGAAATGACAGTGCCAGTGTTCATGAGGTGGGTTCCCAAAATGTCCATGCTGAAAATTTGGTGAAAGAAATCTTAAAAATGGCTGTGTTATGAGCATTTGTTGAAATATTTCTACGCACCCGCATAACTTTGGTAATTTTTTTATATTTTGAGTCCAAACTTTCAACATAGCCATTTTTTACACCATTGCATGAAAAGTATAGCTGTAATTTTTCACATCATGCCCAAAATGTGTCTTCACACCTGTGGCATGGAATGGTGTCTTGCCATGGATTTGAAAATGTTCACCTATAGGATTTATGAAGTGGGATCATAACAAGGCTATGTTCAAAGTTTTGGGTCAAAATATGAGAAAAATGCAAAAGTTATGACCATTTATTGTAATTTTGGTACACCCACTTGTAACTTCAGAAATTTTAAATATTTTGACTCTAGATTCCAACATAGCTATCTTATAACCTGACCTTATATATGCCACAGCTGTCATTTTTCATATCATGTCCAAAAAGTGTTTTCGCACCTGTGGTGTGGAATAGCATTGTATTTGCACAGAATTATGGTTTGGTAGGGATTTGAAAATGTTCTCTACCGGGTACATTTGTTTAGGTAATTAGATGGCTATGCTCATAATTTGATCATGCATCTATGGAGGGATGGGTGCATAGGGTCCAAAGAACCCTGCAATAACACAGTAAAATAAGTAAAAATACCAGAGCATGGGATCACAGGGCCCAAAGGGCCCTGCACTCCCACTGTGACATAAGGACAGTTATGGAGGGTGGGAGTGCAGGGCCCTTTGAGCCCTGTGCTCCCACAGGCAAATAAGAATACAAGTAAACTATCTGAAAAAGTAAGGAAACTCATTGCAAAAAAAAAAAATTAAAGCATCACTTAGGGTTGTTAATAAAGTGACAGATGTAGGGAAATATGACATCAGGGTTTCCAAACCTAACAATCCATCCCCATCCTGTAGACACCATTTATTCATTTATTTATTCATTTATTCATTACAAATCGGGTTTACAACCTTTGAGTCAGAGACTCATTTACAAAGGCACCTCATTGTGGGGGGGCAGACATAAAGACAGTTATTACAGTGCAGATTAAAACAGAGGATAACATTACAAGTGCAGTAAAAGGAACATTTAACATAGATACACTTAGATTGCATAATATAACTGTAATCCAGTGTGTGCCTTGGGGTGGTCAGGCCTAATGCTTACCTAATTCTCCTATACTGTACCCATCTCAGCTTATTTACTTATGGAGTGGGGTAAGCATTAGGGCTGATGACTCCAAGGCACACCCCAATGCCTGTTGGTGTCTGCATAGTGAGGGTGGGATGTTAGGGTTTGAAATCCCAATACTATATTTCCCTACTTTTTTTTTGCACCTTACTTGCCCTCTGGCCTGCCTCTCCTTCCGGCTACTCATGACTCCCCCGACCCCCTCACCCTGACCCCCTTCCTCTCACCTCAGATCACAGCTGACCCTGGGGGCCCAGCATATCCCTTCACCGGGTGGGTCCCTCTCCTCCGAGGGGGAAGGCGCCAGGAGGGGGAAGCCAGCGCACTAGGCAATTAGTCCCCAGGCACTGCTGAGGTGGATTCCGGGGCATCAGGGCATCTTGAGTCGGCAGGAGCTTGGCAGCCATCATCCAGCAGACCAGAAAGCCAGGATTTCCTCTTTTCTCCCCGGGGGCGTGGTGTGTCATGAATGTCTGGGCCAAGCCGACGTTCACCACACTCCTAGTGCAGTGGGGCTCGCTTAAGCTGCTGCTCTCCCAGCCTCCGACAGGAGGCAGCAGACAGTGAGCCACATCCCCTCCCTCCCCCCCGGAGAAGGCGAGCAGTCGCAGGATGCTCAAGCCTACTCCCCCTGGCCAGCTCTCCAGTGACCCTAGTCTGTTCCCGAACCCAGGTCACAGCGCTGCAAGCAGAAATCCAACTGCTGCGCCATGAGCCGCCCTATTTCCTACTTTTGATGCTTTTACTAACAACCCTAACTGATGCATTAAGTTTCTTGCAATGAATATATATGTGTATATATATATATATATATATATATATATATATATATATATATATATATAGTGGCATGGTAGTGCCACTATAGTTAATGTTGCACAGCCATTTCTATGTTAAACCTCAAATTTTGCACTTTAATAACTTTTGAACCATTTTTCTGATTTGTCTGAAATTTGGAATGTAGAAAGAACTATCATAGATCTCTGGATGGAGAGTGTTGTTTCAATCAGATGTACAGTTGCAGAACTGTAGCATGCTCAAAAAGTGAAATTTCCACATTGTTGCAAATTCCTTGTCCAGGCATAATGGACTGAAGAATGTGTTTAAGTGGCTTCAAATTGGTTTGTCTACATGTGTCCTGGGTTGTACTGTTGCCTTTTGAAGATTTGGTGAAAAAATATTACCCAGTTCAAAGGTTATTCAATTTTTTCATGTCCCATTATACCCTATGGAAAATGTATATGTGCACTGCAAAAACATTCGCGATCACATTTTGTTGTCGAGCTTGCCCAAAAATGTTGTTATGCTGCAGCCATCTTGTTTTCAGTTAGTGAGAGAGAAAAAATGCTGTAATTCAAAAAATACTGCACTTTGGTAAACACCAACAGTTGTGTTTATCTAATTGGGCCCAAGGAACATGTCACTGGCATTAGTTTTTCACCAGCCAGTCTGAAAAGATTTTTTTTCCATTTGTTGATTGCAGCAGCATTTTTACTGCCATGCAAACAGTCGTGCTCACAGGAAAAAGCAACCACAGCAACATTTTTCTGCATGCGATAATATTCCCATTATAGAGATAGGGGAATCACGAAAACATTAAAGTAATCGCAGCAACACTGCACAAAATCATTTTGCTATGTGTTGTTTTCTTTGTCACTTCATTGTGGCAAGATAGATTGTGCTATTGGCCTGAAATTTTCAGGGTGACAAGCCCTAGTGCCACAGATGTGCCTTTTCAGTGGTTTGATATGAAAACATTCAACAGGCCCATACTTACAACATTCTGAAGTTCAGAAATGTTCCCATAGGATAACACTGTGGCGGTTGCTTTCTTTGTCACTTCATTGTGGAACGTGGATTGAGCTATTGGCCTGAAATTTTCAGGGTGGCAAGCATTAGTCCCACAGATGTGACTTTTGGTGGTTTGGTGTGGAAACATTGAACAGGCCAATAGTTACAGCATTCCGAAGTTCAGGCATTTTCCCATAGGATAACATTGCGGTGCCAGTGACGCCCTTTGGGGGCCCATATCTCAAAACGGTTCAGATACGGGCTTTTCATCACAAATTTTCTTATCCCCCCTGTAAGAGAGTTTAAGTGCAGAAGTAGGTTTAAGAGCCATGAAAACCATGACATTTGAATTTTTTTCAACCTTGTAAGATTCATGAGATATTTGGGACTTACTGTTCCAATTGCTCATTTTCATGTCTGTAGGTCAGTATTATGCCCTCAGAGTTAGCACTCACAGTGCATTTTGGTGCCCGTATCTCAGAAACAATGTGAGATACAGTATGGATTTGATCAACTCATGTTGTGAAAACTACTCACTGTCATGATTACAATGACACTTGAATTGTTTTTTTAGCTGCTACGGTTCCCAAGATATTGGCAAATTAGTGTTACAAGGGTCCCTTGCCTTATAGGACTGCTGCATGGCTCCATACTTATGTGTAGTGGGAGCACAGGACCCAGAGGGCCCGCGCTCCCACCATCACATACCATTTACTATTTATATGACACTTTTCCAAAAAGAAAGGAAATTCTTTACAAAAAATGTCATTAATGCATCAGTTAGGGTTGTTTTCACACCAACAATAGTGTGGAAATTCCATGTTAGGATTACCACCCCACCACCCCACCCCCTTGCCCCCTGCTCAAAACCCTAACTCCACATTCCCCTCACCCCCCTACACACACACACGCAAGACACATGCAACATTGTGGGACACTATACCACTCTGGCACTTCTGTAAGCACAATGATCACAACACTGTACTGATTTCACATAACACTATCTAATGAAAAAACAAATACAGTATAATCGACACTATACTGTCAGCACAATATGATGACACATTACTGCTGGTATATCTTCCTAATACAATGACACATACTCTGTACACATTTTCAAAATATTGATTTGTATGTGTCATAATTCAACATTTGTGTCACTGCAAGTATTGCTCCTACTACATAAGCATGTGATAGCAGGACAGATAGACCTGACACATACACAGTAGTTTGGAGATACTGCTCAGGTGGGAAACTACCACCATCACATCTTGTTATACTGCTGCGTTATCTGGAAATACTCATTAACAGTATGTTATGGTTACCTTTGCATGTTACAACTGTTGCTTTTACATCTTACTGGTAAACTATGCTACAAAACTGTTTGTTATTAGGACTGACTCACTGTATCAGGAAACAACATGCAAACATCCAATGACTGTTGCTAGACTCACAGAAACTGTCATTTCTAATACATAATCTGTGGATAACATACTGTGTGTTTTATGAGCTAACTACTGAGATATGGGCATCTGCTTAAATCTTCTTATTGATGTTTGTAATGTAAAAATGCTTACTGTGAGCCATCACCCATGATTGCCCAGATTGTGTGTGTACCCCCAAGCCACAATGATGGCTGCAGAACTCATACAATTGGTGGACTGTGACGATGCCTGCATCTTGTGGAATGTTTACAGAGTTGCATGTTACTTCTGTTACCTGATCCTGCTTGTCTGTGGTTAGTTGTCTTGCCTTGACCCTTCCCTTGCTTGCATGTGTGTGTGGGGGGGGGGAATGCAAAGTTAAGGTTTTGAGGAGGGGGCATGGGGGTGGGGTGGTAACCCTAATGTGAAATCTCCACACTTTTGTTGGTGTGGATGCAACCCTAACTGATGCATTAATGATGTTTTTTGCAAAGAATATATTGTAGGGGCACTGTCGCACCCCTATATTTAGGGTTAAGTAGGCACTATAATGTTAAACCTCAAATTCTGCACGTTAATAACTTTGCAACCATTCCACGGATTTGTACGAAAGTTGGTATGCATGGTGTGGGATGATAGATCTTTTGATTTGCCAACTTGTGTTTCAGTCAGACATACAGTTTGTGCACAGCAAAGCACCAAATAATACACTTTTTGCCATTTTTGTGCAGTATTTGTCCATGGCACTGTGCGGCTGCTGTGTCATCTGACAATCTGAAGCTTGGGAGGTAGAATGCGCTTGGATCAAGGAACATGCCACTTTTTATTTGGTGAAAAAATATTAATCCTTTCAAAAGTTATTAAAATTTGAAGTTCCCATTATAAGTCAATGGGAAAATTTATATGTATAATTTGTGAAAGAAGTATTTTCGGCCACGATCGAGGCCAATCTTTTTTCAGCCTCGCGGTCAAAGAATGAAATAACTCTTGAACAGTTTGATCTTTTTACTTGAAATTTTCAGGGTTTTGAGGGGTTGTCCTAAAGATGTGACTTAGCTTGTTTAGGTGTTGGAAAATTAATTGGTTCTGGAGATATTCCATGACAAAGTTGACATTTTCCCCACAGGATTACATTGCGTTGCTTTGATCTTTTTATGTGAAGTTTTCAGGGCTTGATGGGATGCCCTACTGATGTCAATTATGTTGTTTAGTTGTTGGGGAATTAATTGGTTGCAGAGATATTCCATGACAAAGTTGTAATTTTCCTCATAGGATTACATTGCAGTCTGTGTCATGACTTTCAGCGCCGTTATCTCAGAAACGAAGCGAGATACAGACTTTTTGCTACTGTGGCTTTGCTGAAAAAAGATTTTAAATTGCAGAGTAAGTCTGCAGATAAATTTATTCCATACATTGCACGGTTCATGAGATATTGTGAAATTACTATCACAAGGGTTCAAAGAGTGCCTGTTCAGTGCTGTTCGGTGCCCATATCCCAGAAATGATTTGAGATGCAGGTGCGATCATTTCAATGTTTCATTCAGTACTCACTGTCACGATTACAGTGATGCTAGAATTTCTTTCCTAGCTCTTACGGTTCACAAGATATGCACAAATTTCTGTTACAATGGTTTGGTGCCTTATAGGGCTGTTGCATGTCTCTGTGGGTTTACGTAAGTGGGAGCGTGGGCCCAGATGCATATTGTTATGCAAAAATTGGCAACTTGGTGGGAGCACAGGGCCCAATGGAGCCTAAATCTCACCCCATTCTCCATTACTGTAGCATGTCAATGTGCTCACACATGGAATGGGGTAAGATTTGGGTCTCATGACCCCAATGACACATCCTGGAGTCTGACAGTCTGTGGAGGATTGGGGTGGGGTGTGGGGGAGTTAGGGTTCAACCTAATGTCCCATTTCCTGCCTTTTTGCTTTAACCTAAATGATGCATTAACACAGTTTTATTTTGCATAGTATATATATATATATATATATATATATATATATATATATATATATATACACACATGCATGATAGTGCCTCTATTGTTAGGATTGAGTAGCCTGTTTAAGGTTAAACCTCAGATTTTGTACTTTCATAACTCTGCAGCTTGGCATGAAATTTGGTATGCACTGTCCTGTGGGGTAGATCTCTTGATGTGGCAAGTCTTGTTTCAGTCAGATGTGTGGATTCTGAGATCCAGATAATGAAAAAAAGTGAACATTCCCCCTTTTTTCAGTTTTTTTCCTCCTCACGTTATGACCAGACTGTGTGGAATTTTAGCCTGGTTGTTGTATGTCATAAAGAACTTTAGTAGCAGAATAGGCAGCAACAATTTGGGGCAATCATATTGATCTGTTGCAAAGTTGTAACATTTTTTTAGCTCCCATTATATCCTAATGAGAGTTTTGTAGATCATTCCAGTCTTTGGATAGCTATATTTTTTGTGAACAAGGATGTGGTCTCATGAAACAGGATTTACTCTTATGAGAGCAATCCTGTTTCATGAGAACAGAAATCCTTGTTCGTGAGAAAAAATCCTTTATCGTGAGCCACCATCTTGTTTCCCTTTTTTATTTCAAAAAATAAATTTGAAAACCCATAAAAATGAATCTAACAAGATATACCAAGACATGTATCTTGTTCATCGTGACTCCCTTACATAGATTCCTAAGTGGTTGCATGCAATTTAACCTCTAAGAGTGTTTTATTAACAGTTTAGATTCCTTTTTTCCACTTGCTAACTTCCTTTTTTGCCAGCCAAAAATTAGTGAGTGGCAAAAAAAGAATCCTTTTTCGCCATCTTCCGGTCACTCTTCTCACATTTTAATTAATTTATTTATTTCAATTTCGGTAACCAGGTAAACCCACTGAGACCAGAGGTCCCTTTTTCAGGGACAACCTGGGATTAGTTACAGCAAAAGAATAAATACATTGGAAGCTTTTTTATAGTAGTTTACAGTAGATACATACAACAAAAGCCTTTTTCAGTAGTTTACAGCAGATACATATGTTGGAATGGGCATAGACCACATTACAGAGTGAAACAACAAGCTCACAGTATGTTAGACAGGTACACAGTATATTAGACACTATTCCACAAGAGTGTTGTGGGAGAACATAGTAATGGCAGAGGAGTAATAGGCAGGCTGATTACAAGTCAATGTCCAGATAGGGGGCTGGCAAATGCAGCTGCAAAGACTAAGTTCCAGCACGTACACTTTGAGACCTGATTTAAAACCAAGGAGAGTGGGCTTATCAATCAGACTAGCTGGAAGAGTATTTCATTGGTATGGAGCAGCGTGCCAAAAGGATCACTTGCCTTGGTTAGTGCAAACTCGTGGTATGGTGAGGGAATGACTTGCCGAAGAACTCGTGTCATAGTACTGTACCTTGAGATTGAGCAGATCACACAGATGTGGAGGGGGGGCAGTGGAGATAAATTTAAAGGTCAAGCAGATAGAGGAATAGGCCAGCTTGTGCCATATGGTGAGCCAGTGGAGGTCCTCAAGAGCCTCACAGTGGTACCTCGTTAGTAGTGAAGCATGCCACTCTGTGATAGATCACCATAAGCTTTCTTAGCTCCACCTCCCTGAGGAACTGTAGCAAGGGAACCCTATAGAGGAGGGAGGGGAGCAGGGTGCAGTTAGCTATGGCTCGCTGAGCCTCATCAGAGAGTTATCCAGCCAGTAGAGGAGTCCAAACTTCTGGTGGGTAGACTTAGTAAAGTAATTGATGTGAGGTTTGTAGGACAGCTCCTGGTCAAAGAGGATCCCAAGGTACTTAATTCTGTCAATAACCTCCAGTCTCTTCCCTTGGGCTGTGTGGAGCTGGAGCAGGTCACTTCTGACTACCCCAAGGCATCAGGCCCCAAACAGGACAGCCTTGGTCTTCTCATCATTCAGCATGAGTGAGCTGGAGGAGAACCAGGCTTCAAGTGCTGAGAGACTGGCCTGTGGTTTGGCAGAGATAACGCTGGGTAGCGGGTCACTGCAGTAGACTACAGTGTTGCCCACATAAAGTTACTCAGCCCACAGACCCCCTCAATGTCATTGACAAAGAGGGTGAACAGCAGGGGGTCCAGGATCGAGCTCTGGGGTTCCCCAGAGACCACAAGTCTGATGTCAGATTGGGTTCCTCTCCATTGAACTTTTTGGGTTTGGTTGAGCAGGTAGCTTTTGAACCAGAAAAGTGAGAGCTCATCTAGCCCTAATAGGTGGAGCTTAGAAAGAAGCAGTTTATGGCTGACCAAGTCAAATGCCTTGGACAGGTCAATGAATAGGGCCCCCATCAGGGATCCTTGGTCCATGGAATTGAGGATGTCTGACGTGAGCCAGATAAGGGCTGTGTCAGTGCCATGGCCTTTCCAAAAGCCATGCTGAATATTGGCTAGGAGAAGATGCTGCTCAAGGTAATCCTGCAATTGGTTATAGACAAATCTCTTCTGCACCTTCCTGCGAGGACAGAGAATGGAGATTGGCCTGTAGTTCCTCACTTTGCCCCTGGGCCCTTTTCTATGGACAGGGACTATGGTTGCTACCTTCCATTTAGTTGGGCTGGTTCCTTCAAGGAGGAACCTGTTGATGGGGGTAGTGACAGGGCCGGCAAAAGCAGGGGCAGCAGGCCTTAGCAGCCTCAGTTCAAGCAGGTCATGTCCTGGGGAGGAGTGAGGGTTTATTTTAAGTAGAAGAGGAAGTATGTCTGAAGGTTTGGCAAGTTTCAGGTGAAATTGAGGCCTGGCTTGTTCCCAAGCAGCATTGCTATTGTTGGGAACACCAAAGAGATGTGGGGGGGGGGAGAGAAAGTCCACCTGGACTGGAAAAGGAGGCATTGAATGCCTCTGCTACAGCAGAGGGATTGTTTGTCAGGGTATCCCCAACCAGGAGTGCTCCATCTTGAGTATTAGGGGCACCCTTGAGAAGCAGATTTATTTGGCCCCAGAATTTCTTAGGATCACATAGATGATTGGTCTGGAGATCCTGCAGGTATTTGGCCTTGGCATGTTTGGAGGCTTTATTGCATTGATTCCTCAGCTCCCTGTACTTCTCCCAGTCAGGTCTGTGGCCGGAGGATTTATAAAGTTCCCAGGCCCTTTCTCACAGCTGCATATTTTGTTGAAGGCCAGAGCTGAGCCACTTATGGCACTTCCCCGTACCCTTAGCTTCTTTCGTGGGGGCATGTAAATTGGCCACGGACAGAAATGAGTAGGTAAAGTAGTCTATAGGGTCCCAGTCTACAGCTCACAGGTCAGAGCAAAGTTAACTGGTATGAGCCTGCTGAGGTTCCTTGCTTCTATTACCCTGACTGCCAGTTTCGGGATTTTATTAGACCAGGTGCAGAAGATTGTTGAGTGATCACTCAATGAGTCTGCCATGATCCCGGCTGTCAAAATGTGGTCCAGGCATGAGACTAGGGCCCAGTCAAGTAAGGAGTGATTGCCAGATCTGGCATCATACCTTGTAGGCAGGTCAATGATTTAGGTCAAGTCTGAGTCAAGAACAATGTTCTTACTAATGGAATCCCCTGGGGCAATCAAGTTCTGGTTAAATTCTCCAAGGAGAATAGTCTCCCCCAGGAGGAGGCAGCTGATTAGGGTGGGAGGTAGACACTGAGGCTCGGATATTCAGAAGGGCTGCACATGGCGCAAAAGTGTTACACCATGCACAACCCACTGATGCACCCCAGTGCGATATTCAAATGGGGATTGTGCCTGGCACAATTCCCGATGTGCCAGAGTGCATCAGTGATGTATGCGGCGCAGGTAGGGGGGGCGTGCCCATGCATACTCCGCACATCCCAATATTCAGCCCAGGTTGTGCTGAGTCCATACATGTGCAACCCCTTCTTGTGCTGCACACAGGTGAGCCAAAAAAAAACAAACAACAGCTGTCCACCCATAGGTGAGCTGCCGTATTGCAAGGCGCAACATAGCAACTGCCACCTGTGGGTGGCCACCTGAGCTCTGGCTGCACTTTCGTGGTGGCGCCACTGCAATGCCTGATCATGGGCATCTGTGTAAAAATATTCTTCCAATATCCCTGGTGGTCCAGTGGACCACTCACAGCCTGATCGTGGGCATATGTAATAATAAGGAGAGCTCTACTGTACCCCTCTTCCCACCAGCCCACTGAGCCCCACTGCCCCATTCCTCTCCCAGTCAGTGGCGGGCGGCAGCACCCTATCCACCTGCCACCCCGCCGCCCGCTGACTGACAGTGTACAGTAAGGCTGTATGCCCATTGGTCCTCAACGTGAGCCAATGGGCATGCAGCCATACCGCTACTACACAGTCCAGATATGTGAAGGATCATTCACATATCTGGATTGTATGTAATATGGCTAAAGCTACACACCCATTGGCTCATGCTGTGGACCAATGAGCGTACAGCTCTACCGTACACTGTCAGTTGGTGGCGGCTGGGTGGCAGGCGGGTGGGGTGCTGCAACCCCACAGCTGACTGGGGGGGGAGTGGGTGGTGGGGCAGTTGGCCCGGTGGGAGGGGGGGCACCATGAAACTCTCATTGTGTACATATAGCCCGCAATCGAGCACCTGTGAAATCACTGAACTCCTAAGATAAACGATGTTATATCCACATATGCGGTGACAGCAGAACTGCTATCACACTGTGCAGGGGTGTCAGTCCCCGGCTGCTGCCTGGCAGGGAACCAGGCGCATGTCACCGGGGATCAGCACACCTGCATGCAAATGGGGCCATAATGACATGCAAATGGCCCCATTTGCACCTTGCATACATTATGGCCCCATTTGCATGTGCACTTTTGAATATTGCAGTTGTTGCACATAGCACAACAGAACTTGTGCTAGCGCATCCCCCTGCTCCACTCTAGCCACTTGTGCTAGCGCAGTGCCATTGCACCATGCACACTGCGGGTGGCCAGGGTGCGATATTCAATGATACTGTGCCATGGCGCAGCTCTGTTGAATATCGCTCTGTCAATGCCCCTGCGCAGCCAGGTTGCGCTGCGCCCAGGCTTGCACCACAGCCTGGCACAGTCTGAATATCCAGGCCCCTATGTACAATGGTTTGGTGTCTCCAAGGAGCACTTTAGCAAATATGATCTCATTTACTGAGGCACAAAGGGAGGGTGATCTAACTCTGTAGCATTTAAATTTATGCTGGTGTAGATGAGAACCCCACCACCTTTCTTCTCTACTCAATCCTTTCTAAATACATTATAGCCGACTAGGTCGACTTCATGAGGAATAATTTCTTTGCTAACATTGGGGTGCCCAGTCCTGGTGTCGGCTGTAGAACCCACTTCCTGACACTGTGGGATACTAAGGAGCCCACTCCCAGTGACCCAAAATATTTATTAATGAATTTAAGTTTTTACCAACATGGGGTGCCCATTCCCTATGTTAGCACTAGCACCCTCCCCCCACCACCAGTGTGGAAGACTGAGGATCCCACTCTCAGTGTCCCCAGTTATGTCCCCCTCCTACTGTGGGACACTGGGGAGCCCACCCCCAGTGTTCCGAAATGTTGTTTAATATATATTTAAATAATTTGTTGGTGACATTGGGGGGCCCAATCACCATGCCAGTACTACACACCCCCACCAGTGTGGGACAGTGGGAAGCCCACTCCCAGTGTCCCCAGTTATTTATAACCCCTCACTATTGTGGGACACTGGGGAGCTCACTCCCAGTACCCCCCAAACAATACAAAACTCTCTGAAATAAAGAAAACAGTCCCCCAACATCTTTTTAATTTTTTTTACAACCTGTAAAAAAGCAAATGGTCCCTCATCATCTACCCATCCCCCCTCCCTCATCCCAGTCCTTCCACTGAGCACCCACCACTGTACCCCTCCTCACCCTATACTTACCTACAGAGGTCAAGTGCCATCATCTTCTATGGACCAGGACATGTCTGCACTCTTGGAAGCTAAACCATGAACTGAAGAATGAAGGTAAGTGCCCTATAATGGCTGTCAATTGTGTTTTGAACTTATGTTCATATCTCAGCCCTGTTGGGGTATTTTTGCACCAAATTTTCAACATGGGCTGAACCCAGGACCCTTGGGTAACCCATACCTGTGCCTTGTCCTCTGTACCACAAAGGAACTACAGGTACTATGGTATTTTGTCTCCTTTAATCATCCCTGATCATAAGTGGATATTTAATTTTTGAAAATGTTGTATTTGTGAAAATAAGCCATGCCTAATTTTGCACATACCACATTTCTGAACATGAAATATTCACTTTATAGAAGACAGTAATCCTGTCCTGGTCCATAGAAGATGACAGCAGATGACCTCCAGAGGTAAGTATAGAGTAAGTGAGGGGTGTGAGGAGGTGAGTGCTCAGTGGGAGGGTCGGGATGGGGAGGGGATGGCAAGGATGACTAGGGGCAATTTCCTTTTTTCAGGGTAAAAAATATGTTAGGGGATTGTTTTCTTTTTACAGGTACAAATAAATGTATATTTGGGGACACTGGGAGTGGGATCCCCAGTGCCGCACACTGTTTGGGGGAGGAGCATGTAATGCCAACACAGGGATTGGGCCCCCCGATATTGGCACATATTAAAAAGAAGGGGCTGCAGGGAGGAACATCTGAGACTGGGGTTGGCATCCATGTGTTAGAATATATATTTAATAAATAAAATTATGGGACTCAGAGGGTGGGGGTAGCACTAGATAACAGGGAATGATATGGGAGGGTGAAGGCTCCCAGTAGACACCAGGGATAGTGGACAGTGATTGGCAGATGAGAAGTGCCACTAGACACCAGGCAAATGGTGGCTCACACAGCTAGAACTGAAGCCAGCTGCATGAGTCCCAGCTGCAGTTGCAGAAGTCAAGAAAATCCCACTGTTCTCATACAGAGAATATGGGGAAGCAGCCCTCTCACTAAGCTAGGCACTCAAGATTTTGGGTGACCAGAAAAGGTGTTTTTTGGTAAGATGAAAAGAAACAAACATCAGAATGTAGCTAAACGGCTCCCATTTGGCAAGGTTCTGATGTTTGTCTTTTAATTCTATTCATTTTAATCTGTTTTCTTTACTTTCATTGTCTTGCTAACTGAAAAATAAGATGGCAGACACAGGAGTCCTCTGCAAAAATACTGTGACCCTGTGTGTGCAAATACTAGCTCATGTGACAATAAAAATACTTTTGTGCATGGCATAAATTGTTCCCTTAGGAAATAATTGGAAATTTCAAAATTTAATAACCACTGAACGCATTATTATTTTTTCACCAAACCTTCAAGAGGCACATCTGTGAGGCAAAGGATTTCTACCCTGAAAATTTCAGACCACAACCTAAAACTATTTCTGAGATACAGGTGGACATAGAAACAGCAAAAACATGGTAAATTTAGGGATTTTTGAACTTTAATAACGTTAACCGTTCAACAGCTGCACACAAAATTTGCCACCTACCTACCATTGGAGATGATGCATGCCACATTTTATGCAAATCTGAAGAATGATTCCAAAGTTATTAAAGTTCAAAACTTTGGCTATAACATAGAAGTTTTCACTGAACCATAGCTATACTGGTGCTACTACACTAGTATTATATGTATAAATATATATATATATATATATATATATATATATATATATGTATGTACAGTGTATGCCGCTTAGTGCAGACTGTTCTGTGCACCTCCTTAGTGTCCACCAAAACCACTATCCAGCATTGACAGCATGAGCAATAACACAGAGTGCATCATAAGCAGCTAATTCACATTACCGAGTAGTGCTCATGAATCAACCTGAGGTACCTAAATATCTTTGTTTGTGACTATGGGGCTTATATTTATGTTGTGCTTGTCTTTAGTGCTTCTTACTTCAGAGGTTGCCTTTATTTGTTTGGGGCCTCTCAGTCAGTGCTTGGTGTGAGGGACGTGACATGGTGTGGAGGTGTGAGTGATTTAAAAACATTTGTTTACAGCTTACTGTAGTTCCGGCGATCACTTAAAGAAGGATATTGTGGTTGTTTGCTTCATTGGTGCTGTACCGTACTTCACCATCCTTTTTCTGTTTGCTGAAGTAGGTCCCAGTCTGGTAGGATATCTTGGTGCTGCGACATTGCCAGATGTAGCACATGCAAAGCCTGTCTTACGTCACTGGCAGACACAGTTGGATTTTCTTTCTCCTCATCTTCCCCTTCATCTTCATCTATTTCCTCTGGCACAGTGGGAGCTGGCTGCATAGCTGACAGCACTCTAGCCACTTCATCTTGCTCCTCCTCTGGTTTGGGGTCATTCTTTTCTAGTCTTGATAGGGCACCAAACTCTGATTCAGCCAGCCCATCAGGAGCAGGGACAATTTCTTCCTCACTGGCAGCGGAGAGTGGCTCATCGGTCACATCTGTGGCAGCAGGGTATCCATGTACAAAACCTACTTTTCTCCAGCAATTTTTTATTGTCTGCTCAGAGACAGAGTCCCACGCTGCCTTCAACAACATTACAGCATCAAGTAGTATGATTTGCTTGACACACTCAACCGCAGTAGGTTCTGTGCCACCTTTCATTTCTGACAGCACTCTTAAGCACATCTCTTGGATGTAGTGTCTCTTCATTGAATAGATGATTCCCTGGTCTAATGGCTGAATGATGGAAGTGGTGTTAGGGGGTAAGAATAGCAGCTTGATGTTCCACAGGCATCAAACATTGGGATGACCAGTAAAATTGTCAATGAGTAGTGCAATTTTTCTGCCTCTCAGCCTATGGTCCCACCTCATAACCCACTCCATGAAAATCTCTCCCATCATCCAGGATGTCTGATTGTTTTTATAAATGACTGGTAAGTGTGCAGCCCCCCATGAAACACTTTGGTTGTGCAGACTTAACTATGACCAACAGCTGGCATTTGTCTGTGCCTGCCATGTTGCAGCAAACCACTACAGAGATATGCTCTTTAGCTTTTTCTGCCCCATTGCAAGTGATCCCTTGAAGGTCAATGTTCCCTGCCCAACACACCTAAAAAATAGGCTGATCTCATCCACGTTATAAATTTCAGATGGTCCATATCCTGAAAGCAAATCCAGTAGGACATCCCTTATCCAATTGCTGGCTCTAAGGTCATCCACATTTTGCTTCTCACCATGGGTGCAATAAAAGCAAATGTTATGGCAGATTTTCCAGCCATCTGTGGGATAGAATTTGGGTCTTCCCAAAGCCTCTGCCAGCTGCTTCACCGTTTCAGTTAAAAGTGGGTCACTGACTATAGCATCATGGCTTCGAACAGCTGTGAGCCAGACTAAGAGGGCTTCCTCTATTTCATGGTCCTTACTGTCCCACTTCCATTTCTGATCAGGATTCTGACTGGAATGCCACTGCTCAAGAATGCTGTCTTTTGTTTTTAAAGATTCGAAACAGTGGACTTCAGGATTCCAATTCTCTGAGCTATCTCGTGCACACTACACTTAGGCAGAGTTTCAGTTTAGTGTAGCAGCTCCACTTTACTGGAAAGCAGAATCCCAGGTCAACAGCAAGAAACCATTAGGGTACAGAGAGGTTCAGAGAGTGAGTGTACAAGTGAAGGTAAGGGTGAAAATGGCTGTGAATGGAAATTATAGCTGTTATAGGCACCTCGTTAGCAGCCTCCACAATGCTTAATTACTTACAGCAACTGATCAGTTTACCTGCGAGACCAGTGAAAAGCAACATTTACTGTAATTTACTATCCATGGTAGGCAGTGTGCACAGTCCGAATTAACAGTTAAAATTTGCATTGTGTCAATGTATTCTGGTTTCAGCAGACAGATTATGTCCATGGAAAGCGATTGTCCATGGTAACTGCATCCACCTAAAGTGGCACCAACTATGTGTGTGTATATATATATATATATATATATATATATATATATATATATATATATATATATGCAAAAAACTCAGTTTAATGCATCAGTTAGGGTTGTTCCACAGCAACAAAAGTGTGGAAATGTGGTGTTAGGGTTGAAATCCCCCCTTGCACCTCCCCAGCCTGACCCCCCAACCAGCATCGGGGTGCGCGTTGGGGTCATTGGCCCTAACTCTCACCCTATCACATGTGTAAATAAGTTGAGGAACACTAGTATGGTGTGAGAGTTAGGACCAACGACCCCAACACTGAATTTCCTTTCTTTTGTCACTGTGGAACAACCCTAACTGATGCATTAAACAGAGTTTTTTGCCATGAGTTTCCCTTCTGTTTGAGAATGAGTACTATAACTTGTGAATGGAATGCAGTGGTAGTAGTGGGGGCCCTTCAGGACCTGTGCTCCCACCATGTCATGTCTTGTGACATAGTAATGGTTACTGCAATGCAAACGCAAGTGCTAACAGTTACGCACATGGTGATGCAAACATAAATGGTAAAACAAACATTAAAAGAAACGCAAGCGCAAAGTGACACCAAAGTGAACAGTGACGCAAACGGAGATGCAAACGTGTACAGAAATGCAACTGGTAACGCGCATGGTCATGGTACCACTATTGTAAATGCAATTGTTAACTGTTACAACAACAATAACACCAAAGGGAACAGAAACAGAAACGCAAACACAAGAGCGTATGAAAACGCAAAGCGTAATGCGCATGGCCACAGTACCACAATTGCAAATGCTAATGGTAATGGTAACAACAAAAAGAATGCCAAAGGAAACAGAAACGGAAAGGCAAATGCAAGCATGTACAGAAAAGTAAACTGTAACTTGCACAGTCACAGTACCGCTATTGTAAACGCAAATGATAACTGTAACAGCAACAGTAACGGGAAAGGAAACAGAAACACAAATGCAAATGCAAGCGTGTACGGAAATGCAAAGCGTAATGCACACAGTAATAGTACTGCAATTGTAAATTCAAATGGTAACAGTAACAGAAACAATAACGCCAAAGAAAACAGTAACACAAAAGCAAACGTAGACGCAAAGGGTGACGCACATGGTGGCGTACATGGGAATGCTATCGCAAAGTGGCATGGAAATGCAAGGGTAAAGCCTACGTGTAACGGTAAGTGGAGTGCAGACCCTATTTTTACCCAAAAGCTCCATTGAGAAAGACAGTGAAAACAAAGAATGTATGCATAATAATGGGCCTTGAAGCAGAAAACGAGCAGTTTTAATACTAAAATGCTAATATCTCAGTAACCGTATGACATAGAGAAAACATTAAAATTTCACATGATTCATGATTTTCTTGGCTAGGTTTTCACTGCATGTGTAGCCCATAGGGTTATGCACGGTTGGGATGAAAATTTCATATCTCTCACTATTTCCAAGATACGAACCCCAAAAGGCCACCATGTTAGTCTATGGGAAAAAAATGTCAACTTTGGAGTACTGTAACTTTGCATCTTTGCAAAATGTTTTCATCAAAACACCAAAAGGCACATCTGCGAGATGTTGGCTGCCTTCCTTCCAAATTTCAGCTCAAAAGTCCAAACTGTTCTTTTGCAGCAGGGTGGCAAAGAACTCATGTCATTTTGGCCATAGTCTGGAAAAGTAGTGTCGTGATTTGCAAAAGCTTTTGCAAAATTTGCAAAAGTGTCATGAGTGCGACACTACTTTGCGACACTACTTTTTCCAGAAATTTGAAAAACATATTTCTGGGGTGTTTAACCCCAAAATAAAGACATGGATATCATCCACAGGGCTTGAATAGGTAAACACAAAAATAATTGTGTCCCTAGATGGTCCCAATTTTAAATGCCAAGCATTTCTGTGATCAGTAACTGAAAAAAAAAATGGCTGGCTCACCACACTACTAGGGCCATTTGCAACACTAAAAAGTGCATTTGCAAAAGTGTCAAACTTTTTGTTAACTTTTCCCATTGACTTATAATGGGAACTTGTTTTTTGAATAATTTTTGAACCATTTAATATTTTTTCATGAAATCTTCAAAAGGCACATCGGAGACCCCGGCTGCACATTCCCTGAAGTTTTCAGACAGGTCATGCAAACTGTGCGACCTGTAGGCACGAGCAAAGAATGCGCAAAAAACCATAAATACACACACAGATGTTGCTTAATAACTCTGCAACCGTATATCCAACTGGTATGAAAGATGGCAAATCCCAAGATCTATGACTACGCCCTGCGACTGCCAAATTTCAGGCAAATCTGTTAAACGGTGGGAAAGTTATTAAGGTGCAAAATTTCACCCTTTAACTTTAAAAGGGCTACTCAACCCTAACTATGGTAGCACTACTGTGCTACCATAATATATATATACACATACATATTATAGGGGCGCAGTCGCGCCCCTAAATTTAGGGTTATGAAGCCACTTCTATGTTATACTCACAATTTTGCACATTAATAACTTTGGACTATTTCAATGGATTTGCATGAAATTTGGTATGTGTGGTGGGGCATGGTAGATCTCTTGATCTGCCAAATTTTGTTTCAGTCAGACGTACGGTCTTTGCACACCAAAGCACTGAGAAATGCACTTTTCACCAGTTATGTGGGAAGTTTTTTTGATTTTGTCTGTGGTGCTGCACGGCCGTCATGTAGCGTGCCACTCTGCGAGTGGGCTCGTCTGAATGAGCTTCTGTCAACGAACATGCCACTTTTCATTTTGTGAAGAAATATTAATCCATTCAAAAGTTATTGCAGTTTTAAGTTACATTTATAAGTGAATGGGAAAATTAATATGGTTGTTTTGCGCACAAAGAATGGGGTTTTGGACATCTGGTCCCTCGTCATGATCAAAGAATTTGCAGGCTCGCGGTCAAAAAATCTTTGACCCCGAGAATTCTTTGATCACGACGGCTGCCATCTTGTTTTAAAGTTCCGGTCAGAACAACACAAATATATTGGCTCAGTAGTGACTCCTGAAGTAAAACTTGGATGGGTTTTGCTCAGGGGGCTTCGCTCTATTGAGCCATGCCTTTGGTTTTGTTCAAAATGGTCAAAAAATAGAGTTTCACACATTTTTATTCTTTGATCGTGACTCACTAACAATCTTTGTTCGTGAGCCTGCAAATTCTTTGATTGCAAGATTCTTTGATAGCAATCTTTGATCATGAGTGAGGGACAAGATGGCCAGTTGAAAAAAGCTAATTTCTCAGCTATGGTGTGGGTTATGAACACAAATTAGGGTGGATTTTGCTCAAGGTGCTTTGTTTTATCGAACCCTGCCAGTGGTTTCCTGTATTTATGTCTACAATTTGAATTTCATCATTTTTTATTCTTTGATCGCAAGCCTGCAGATTCTTTGATTGCGAGATTCTTTGACCGTGATCTCTGATCATGAGGGAGGGACAAGATGGGCATTTGAAAAAAAACTAACTTCTCAGCTCAGGAGTGGGTTATGAACACAAATGAGGGTGGGTTTTTCTCAGGGGGCTTCATTTTATCAAACCATGCCAGTGGTTTCATGCTTTTATGTCTAAAATTAGAATTTCTCCATTTTTTATTCTCTAATTGTGAGCCTGCAAATTCTTTGATCGCGAGCCTGCAAATTCTTTGATTGCAAGATTTTTTTTATTGTGATCTTTGATGGCGAGGGAGGGACTAGATGACCAGATTTTAAAGCAACAGATAGGCCAATCTATAACTTTAAATATCTCAGAAACGGTTTGGTCTTTTTACTTGAAATTTGGAGGGTGTTGTCAGCATGTCCTGTAGATGTGAATTACAGTTTCTTATGTGTCTGACAACACATTTTCTGTGGACATATTGTGTGGCACAGTTTACATTTAGCGGACAGCATTTTCCATTCTTATACTGGCTTGAAATTTATACGATACCTAGCCTTACTGCCATGGATCTATTTTTCAGTCATTAGGTGTCTAAATTCTTAACAGGTGTCGAACTCAGCCACTCCAATGAATGAAAATCTCAAACTTTCTCATGTTGTATCTCGGAAATGGTTTTGTTTTTTATATTGAAATTTGGAGGGTCTTCAAGGGATGTCTTGTTCATATGAATTATGGTGTTTATGTATTGGAAAATTAATTTGCTGTGGACATATTGTGTGACACACTGTATGTTTTGTGTATGGCATTTTGCATTGTGGTACTGGATTCACATTTATAGGGTGCCTAGCAATACTGCCATGGAGATAAGTTTCAGTGGTTACGTGTCTGACATGTAAACAGGTGTTGAATTATGCTACTGTGATGACTGACACTTTGCTTTCTTTCAATGTGGTGGGAGCTTTTGGGCCCCATGCTCCCACCCATATGTGCTCCCAGCAATATATATGATATTCTGTACTTGTAGTCTTATCTTACGGAGAAATTTATAAGTTGGTGGGAGCGTGGGGCCTGAAGGACCCGTGATCCTACCAACTTCCGAGACTTTTTACTTTTGTATTCTTTCTCAAAAAGTAAGGAAATCCTATGCAAAAAACTGTGTTGATGTATCATTTAGGGTTAAAACACAAAAAGTAAGGAAATGAAACTTTTAGGGTTGACCCCTTCCCCCTTGGACCTACCCATTATCCCAAGATTGACAGCTGATGGGATGTGTCCTTGGAGCTGTGAGGCCTAAATCTCACCCCATTCTTTTCTGTGGCTTGTGAATATGATTACACATAGAATGGGTTGAGATTTAGCGTTCACAATCCCAAAGACACACCCCATCAGCTGTCAATCTCAGGATGATGGGCAGGTCCGGGGGGGGAGGGATCAGCCCTAAAAGTTTCATTTCCTTACTTTTTGTGTTTTAACCCTAAATGACGCATTAATGAAGTTGTTTGCATAGAGTATATCTATCTATCTATCTATCTATCTATCTATCTATATACACATACATATAATGTGTATATATACTAGTCATCTTTGCTTTAATTATCATTTACAATGTTTCTTTAATCCAAAGATGCCTTTTTCATTTATACTGCACTTACCATTTTATTTAATGTTTTATGCTAGTATGTATACAGCAGCATGAAAAGGAGGCTCCTTCTTTTTGTTAGGATGTATTCCCATATGAACTTGGCTGTGCTCAGTATCTTTCCTGTCACTGTATAAACTGGTGTTATCAATTCAAAGTTAATTAAATAGTATTTTGAAAAAAAATAATGATTATTTTGGTTAATAAATTGTGCTTGTGAAAGCTTCATATTAGATATGTAAATGCCTGCCCAGTGCTGATGTAAGCAGACATATTTAGGCCATCATGTGGATCACATATACAACTTTTTTAGATTTCCCATGTAAATATGAAGTAAAATCATTTATTTATTTAATAAAATATTTGTTACCTATATAAAGAAAATAAGGTCTGATTCTCAGTCACAACAATGGACTGTCACTAAATTATTAAACCAAAGATTTTGCACCAAACACTTGTGTGTGACTCTCTGAGCTATGCTCAGAGGGTTGCACACCTTTCCATACAGAAGGCAGTATTGCACAGTGAGTTAAGACTCTGAGCTGCAGATCTGGAGACCTGGGTTTGAATCCCACAGCCACCTAGGTACATACTGTGTGACCCTGAGCAAGTCACTTAACTTCCTTGTGCTCCCATGTTGCATCTGGAAACAAGATTTGGCTTAGTGTGCTACTCCTGGTTAAACAATGTTCCCTTTCCACACTGAATGTGCAGGAAATGGGAGGAGTTGCTATGCAAATCCATTTGCCAATCCATTCACAAAGCATAGATAGCAACTTGAGGGTTGTGAAGTTGGGAAACCTGACTTCAGCAAGCATTTTGTGAAGTTTCCTGACTTTGTTTTGCTGGTAGCGGTCACTTTGTAGTATTTTCTCCTGGTAAAGTTTCCACCTTTGCAGGTGAAAAATATGCAGAGTGGCTTTTTACTGATGAAAGTGTTAGTGAAGTGCCACTATACATAGTCTTCATTGGGTGGAGCACTGCCTCTCTGGCAAAAACTTTGTCAACTGTTCTTTGTGTTGAAAATGAAATGTTTTCTTTAATTTTGTTTTCTTCCACCCTTTCAGATACACCTTTCACACCCTACTACCCTTTTGCAATGGAGTACCCCCAAACCATCACCAACTAACCACCCTCTCAGTTCTGGTGACATTTTCTGTAAGAAGTTAGGTAAAATAGTAACTGATGTGGATGCCACTAGCCATTCATTGCATCCCTTCCCCTATCCATACCAAGTCACATAAACCACTTACCTCCGCATCTCTTACATCCCCAGTCAAATCACAGTCCAAGTGCTGTGACCAAGCAGATCATATCATGCATGGCAGGGGCAAGTAACAGAGCAAGATGATAACAGACTCTCCACTTCAGCAGAGTAGCCCTGGCGCTGCTACCTGCTGGTGACCAGACCTCTGCATCCAGCCCGCCACCCCCTGAACAAGGAAAGCAGCCACAAGCCCAAACTAGGGTCTCCACTTCAGCTGAGTGGCCCTGGCACTGCTACCTGCTGGTGGCTGGACCTCTGCATCCAGCCCGCCACCCCCTGACCAAGGAAAGCAGCCACAAGCACAAACCAGCTCTCCACTTCAGCCAAGTGGCCCTGGCACTGCTACCTGCTGGTGGCTGGACTTCTGCATCCTGCCCAACACCCCTGGACCAAGGAAAGCAGGTACATTTGATCAGCTCCTAGCTCAGAGCTGTCAGGCTTCAATCCTTGTAGTTGGATTGGCTCCTGGGGACTGTGGCTGCTTCGCAATTGGATGCTGCAGATCCCCATTGAGAAAGAAAGCACAAAAGGGACCTTTTTCAAAACACAGCTCGGCCACTGCCTTGCTGTACTGCTCTCTGGACAGTTTTTTCTGCTGAATTTACTACTCATGTGGAAATTTTTTTTTTCTCCTCTTGGAATTTTCTGCTGTTTAGCCTGCTGTATTAGCTAGGCCTGATTTCTATATAGCTTATGGCATGCACTGCTGAATATTTTTACTGCTTAAACATTTTACTTTTAAACAATTGCACTGTATATGTAAGAATTGCCTAGCAGAGTATAGCATTGTTGTAGCATACTTTAACTGGCTGTCTGATGTCTATAATACTTACTGCTTGCACTACTGAATTTTTTTCTGCTAATTGCCTAATACTGCAGAATTGCTAGAACTGACTACTGCCTGCTGTTTTTTCTGCCACACTCTTTTCCCATCACATTTCCTCTTATTCATCCTCAGACTGCCTTCTTTGCTTCCCTCTTTCTCTTGCTTTTTTCCCTTTTGTATTTCTTTCTCTCTATTCCTCACAATGTTTCTCTGGCATCTACTGGACCCCTGATTCCCACTCCTGACACCCCCCTGAACCAGAACATTCTGTAAATATTGCCTGGCATTTTGGGCAATCTTCTCTACCCATTCCAGACTACCCTGAGTCCTCTCCACCACACGTCTCCTTCCCAGCTCTCCCTGGTCTCATTCAAGGGCCCCCCCCAACCTCCTGAATCAGCCTTTTGTTTTGCTAAATTCCCACCTGGCATCTTTGATCAGACCTCTCTGCAGGAACCTTTTCTCTTCCACTATTTACACCTACTTCTGCCTGAGCACTAAATTGCCCAGAGCCCTCCCACCAATTTACCTGACCTTTGTCTTTGACTTTTTAACTAATGGTCCACCTTTGTTTCTGCTCTATTTTAGCCACAAGCCCAAACCAGGCTCTCCACTTCAGCCAAGTGGCCCTGGCACTGCTACCTGCTGGTGGCTGGACTTCTGCATCCAGTCCACCACCCCCCCGACTAAGAAAAACAGGTACATTTGGTCAGGTCCTAGCTTGGAGCTGTCAGGCTTCAATCCCCATAATTGGACTGGCTTCTAGGGACTGTGGCTGCTTCCCAATTGGATGCTGCAGATCCCCATTAAGAAAGAAAACACACATGGTACCTTTTTCAAAACACAGCTCAGGCACCGCCTTGTTGTACTGATCTCAGGACAGTAGTTTTGCCCACCCAACCCTCTCCTCCCTCCTGTATTAAGTACACTTCTCCAGTGATCCCCGCCCCCTGAGGCCTCACACTAGTCAATTACAGCAACTCCTTAAAGGGGCTCTCCTTTCTGTAACTTCTTAAAGGGATGATCCTTTCTTGTGCTCAAATAACTAATTGTCCTCAATGCATCCGGGATCAAGTGCATTGACGCTGACTATGGTCTTCCTCCTACTTCCTACACCAGCCCCAGCTCACCCTCTATGCATAGTACCCCCCCTCTTATCTACAACACCTCTACCAGACACCCCCAACGCTCGACCACCTCCCCCCCTCGGTACTCACCCACACTTCAACCCCTGCTACCTCTTACTTGACACTTATACCTTGGTCTCTTCTCCTCAATGCCTTTCCCACCCTTCATGCTCTACCCACCCCTTGCACCCCAACACCCAGCCCCATGTCCAGTCGCAAGGGAAGATGCCACAATCACAACCACGCCTTGGTGAGCCTAATTGCCCTCCTGTCACTTCTATCAGATAACATTTATCCAAACCCTGGCCTCATTCCAACTTTATGAATAAGCCTGCCCAGGCTCAAGGACTCCGCATAGCTTCTATGAATATTTTCATCCTCCTTAAGAAGGCTGTTGCATTTCGATACTGGGTTACTCAGCATCAACTGGACATTGTCGCACTCATCGAAACCTGGTTATCCAAATCTACCCCTGACTCCTTCAACTCCCTCCCTGGTTACACCCTTTTCAGGGAAGATAGGGTGGGTAAGCATGGAGGTGGTTGTGCTGTCTACATGCATGACTCCCTCCTTGGACATGCACTTCCACCACCCAAGCTTGATAATGGGGCTCAAGCCCTCATGCTAAAAATCTCCCCCAACCCTGGTAAGGGCCCACTCTTTCTCACCGTTGCCTATATTCCCCCCAGAAAGCAAGACCTCACCATTCAGGAGCTTGCTGACTACCTCTCTGGCCTACTGCCCAAAATGGACCAGATAATTGTTGGTGACCCCAATATCAACTGGCTCTCTGCCATGGCCTCCCAAACCAGAGATATCTTTGCCACCCTTGACATGTCTCAGCTTGTCGCCACCCCCGCTAGATTCAACCCCTCTACTGGCTCCAGCACCCTCCTGGATATTACCATTACCAACCACCCTCAAAAGGTGCTCGATATCAATGTACTTCCCAACTCATTTAGTGACCACTCCCCAGTCGTATTCTCTTAGTCCGCTGCCAACAGCAAACATGCATCACAAACCACCTAGCGATGTTGCCTACTCTCAGGCAGCCTGCATCACCTTAAACTGTACCTCTCCCAACTGGATTGGTCCCCAATCAGGCTTGCACCATCCACAGATGAGGCATTGGATTTTTTCACTCGCACTTTTAACCTGCCTGTGACCTCTATGCCCCCTTCATTAGAAATCACACCAAAAAGCAAAGCACGCCCTGGGTTACCCCCTCCCTTCTTCACAAACTTACAATGAGAGATGACCTATGGCACATTGCCGTGGAATCTGGCAAGCCAGCTGATAGGCAAGCATACAATACTGAGTGCAATAAGTGTACTTAGGCCAGTCAACAGGCCAAAGCCCATTACTACCAATTCGCTCTTGTCTCCTCCTAGGGGTCGGCTAGAAACTTTTGGGATAATGTAAAGGAGTCAAATGGAAAATCCTGCTCCCCACCCACTCTCAACTCTCCTTTAATGGAACTGTCTGCTCTGACCCCCTTGGCATTGCAGGCTGCCTAAACCACACTTTCTCAGACCTGAGTTCAGTCCTGCCCAGTAACTTCTTTGATCCCTTCCCAGTAGTACCCCTGTCTACTCTCCAGAGACCTCCTTTCTACCTATGTACCATCTCCCCATTGGAGGCTAGACCCGTTCTGCAAAAATACATTAGTAGTAACAACCCCGGCACTGACCTACTGGACACTAGGCTACTTTGTCTGATGTTGGATGCTATCCTGGTCCCACTTACCGAGCTGCTCAACCACTCTCTGTGCCTGGGGCAGTTCCCCAGCACATGGAAAAAAGCCATCATCACTCCTATCCTAAAGAGCAGTGATCAAGCGACCCCAGGTAACTATCAACCTATCTCCATCCTCCCCCCCACTCTCTAAGGCCCTTGAAAAAGTAGTTGCCGGGGATCATGTGATGCAGGGTACTGAGTAGAAGCTCCTCTGCATAGCTCCAACCTCCTAACTGCAAATAGTCACTATTTTGGTCATTATTTCTCCATAAAAACCAGAAAGATTACGGATTATTGCCTTCTTAATATCCTGGGCTCCTGCTTGCTTGTTTCCATCGATTATGGAGGTCTACATGAAGAAGCCTCTGCAGAAGCATATACCGCCGGTCACTCCTGAGAAGGCCCCCAAAAAATCAAGGGCCTCGAGTGCTGTGGATAAGCCAGAGCTTAAAGCCTGATCACTGAGCAAGAACCCTAACTTTGAGCAGATTTTTGGAAGAGTTAAACCCTTCAGGAAGAAATCAAAAGAAATCTCAACTAAAATTAAATCCCTTGCTAAAAACTCAAAGAGGTCCGATGAAACTTCAGATAATGCAAGGTCGAATCTCTTGAGGAAGCAAGTGGAAAAGATCGATCCTGGTCTCGTGGTTATGTGGCAAAGGATTTCTAGTTTGGAAGCTAAGTTGGAAGATTTGGAGGACCGCAGCGGAAGAAACAATATAGTTATCTTGGGCCTTCCAGAAGTAGAGGAAGGCCAGAACATGCTTGCATTTGTGCAGAAGCTGATGGAAAAGGTCGCTGGCCACTCTCCCTTCGGGGCTAAGTACATCATAGAAAGGGCGCACTGGTCCTTACGACCCAAGCCATCTCCAGGAGCAAAGCCACGTCCCATTATTTGCAATTTTTTTAATTACCTGGAGCGACAACACTTTCTGACAAAAGTGAGAGAGTTGCAAGAAGTGAAATGGGAAAATGCCAAGCTCAGAATTGCCCAAGATTTACCAGGGTCAGTCAGAGTGAAGCGCACTGCTTTTCACCCTAGTATCGAAAGTTATAGCAGCAGGCCTTCACTTTAAAATGGGGTATCCAGCTAGATTGCAGGTACTAGTAGATGGTACCTGGTCAACATACAAGAATCCTGAAGCTGCTCTCTTGGGTCTTAAGGCTGCTCTGCCTGATTTGTTTTGGGACACTTGATCTGGTTGGTTGGTCTCATCCTACCCTGCTATGGAAGGGAGAAGAATTTTCTTGTGCTGCTATACAAGAAGAAGAATGAATAACTGTCTGGTTTCGAAGGTTCTTGAATATCACGATGGAGGGGACAATCCTCATTGGAATCCTGATCTCTTATACTTTACATCTCAGTGCTCAGTATTTTGAAGCAACTTCATATCCCAGGACTTTCTCTCTAGGGGGTTGTGTCTCGTCTGGGAGGAAGTTCCCTTTTTTCTCACACGGATCACATTCTCCAGTTTCTCTTTTACAAGGACACCTAATTATTTCTCATGATCTAGTTAATATAATGAAAGCCCTCAGGCCTGGTGTTTTTGATTGCTAGGGCACTAGTTAAGAGAGTGACCTTCTGGTATCAGTGTTTTTGAGATAATATCACCAGAGTGCGCTCTTGCAGTATTTTTGGTGGATCAACCCCCTTTATTTGCCTCTCGAATTTATTTTTCCAGGGTAAAGATAACAGTGGGGGCTTGGGAACAGATGGAGATCCACTACTTGGGAGCATTTAGCTCTTTGGCTAACATATGTCACTGGGGAAATTTTCAATCTTGCTAGTGGCAGCAGTTACGATAGCATATTCTGCTATTACGCTTTACATTGCTTGTTTCTTTTTCAGGTATTTGGGTTTTCTGGACTTCTCCCAAGTAGGGGTTGCTCTCTTTCCCCCTTCTCTCTCTCGCTCTCTGCTTTCCTGGATGTCAGGAGTCCAGTACTTGTCTATCACCACTTACATTATCTTTACCTTCGATTAGATATTACTGACCACTGTTTGTATAAAGAGGTTCACATATTAGGGCAGAGTTTTTGGTACATGTTTGGGAGGTTGGAGGGTGAGGAAGGAAAACGGTATTGTGCTGAACGTTGCTTGTGACAGTTGGGGGGTGATATTGTGTTTATGACTTTCATTTTACTTGTTCTTTGGATGGGTTCAGAATATTTTGGGGGGTGGGGGGAGGTGGGTGTGAGGTAAGTTGATGTTGGGTTGGGAAGGGCATACAGCAGCAAACATGGGTTCTGGTCACTTAATTCTGATTGTTGTAATTCCTAGATCTCATTTAAGAGTCTCCTTTTTCTTTTTTTTTTTTAGATGGCCAGTAGTATAAATTTTACTACATGGAATGTGAAGGGGATAAGGAAAAGAGTTAAACAATACCAAGCGTTAAAACATTTAAGCTTATTATCTTCTCAGATCACATTCTTGCAATAACCTAATTTACTAGAAAGTGAATCTCTGCAACTTAGGAGGCAACAAATTGGGCAGGTGTTTACTGCCTCGGGTTCCACTAACAGCTGTGGAGTTATGATTCTGATCAATAGAAGCATTCCCTTTATCTCTAAACAAGTTCTCAGGGACCCAGACGGTAGATATGTCCTGGTCCAGGGGAGTTTCTGGTCTATGCCAATTTTACTTGCCAGCATTTATGGGCCTAACACAGATGATCTGGGCTTCTTTATGAAGCTTATCTCCATACTCCTTCCCATGCTTCCCATTGGTATAATTATGGGCAGGGACTTCAATTTGGTTCTTGATCCTGAAGTGGATAGATCTGGTAGTGGGTCGAGGGGCTTGTCACCCGGACAGAGGGCCCTTAGGGACTTTCTGGATTGGTGCAGACTGTGTGATGTGTGGTGTGTATTACACCCTAAGGACAGGGAGTATGCCTTCAATTTGCCTGTGCACAGAACCCAGTCTCGCATCGACTATCTTTTTCTCTCTCGGGTCCTCCTGCCCGGGGTCTTAACTGCCTCAATTCAGCCAGGTCCAGTGTCAGATCACTCTCTGGTGACTTCCAATTTGGCTTTCCTTAACATTCCCCATAAAGAAACCCGATGGAAATTAAATGGCCAACTGCTCAAAGATATCAAATACTGTGACCTAATAAAGGAGCAGATTGATTTCTTTTTCTCCACTAACTCCTCTGAGGACATGGCACCTGATATTTTGTGGGGTGCTTTCAAAGCGTACATGAGAGGGATTATTATTAGCCTAGCCACAAAAAGGAAGAAGACTTGAGAGGCGGAACTACTAGCATCATTATCTCTAATTAGGTCTTTGGAAACTAAGTTATCTTCTAATGCCTCAGAAGAGGATATGAGGAGGCTTTTGGTAGCTAAAGATAAATACTTAGATCTGTTGAGGGAGAAAGCAGAGTTATCTATTATTTTCACCAAAGCAAGCAATACCGATCGGGGGATAAAGCAGTTCGCCTGCTAGTCTTAAGGTTAAGGCAGCAGGAATCTGCTAGATTCATACCTCCAATTAGGGCCCAGGCGGATGAATCCCTGAAGGTGTCTCCTTCTGAGGTTGTGCAAGAGTTTGCCTCATACTATGAGCATTTATATAGGGACATGGACAACCCTCCTTCCTTAGAAGAGCTCAAGGCCTACCTGAGGGATTCCTCTCTACCCTTTTTATCTGAATCACTGAGGAAATTCCTAACCTCCCCAATAGCTCTGGAGGAAATATCAGAGCTCATTGGAGCTTTGCCCTCAGACAAGGTCCCAGGACCAGATGGTTTTTCCGCTTTATTCTATGAAACTTTTCAATCACAATTATTACCGGTTCTTCACTGGTTGTACTGTCACATTCTTTCTGGTGCAAAAATAGATACCCACCTGTTTGAATCCCTGATTGTTCTCCTTCCTAAGCCTGATAAAGATCCAGAATTAGTGCAAAGCTACAGACCAATCTCCTTATTGAACCAAGATATTAAAATTCTCTCGAAGATATTGGCTGATAGAATAACACGGGTCCTTCCCGACCTGATTAATATGTTTCAGGTGGGGTTTATGGGGGACATTCATCAGCTGACCATCTACGTACCCTGTCACATGTTGTCTTGGTGTCCAGGGATGCTGCCTTTCACGCGGGATTGGTCTCCTTGGATGCCGAGAAGGCATTTGATCACGTCAACTGGAATTTCCTGTTTCAGGTCCTTAAAGCATTTGGTTTCCCGGCCAAGTTTATAGACTGGATTCGGGCTTTATATCAAACTCCATCTGCCAGAGTCTCCGGCAATGGAGCATTCTCTAAACCCTTTCTTTTGTCTTCCAGTACCAGGTAGGGATGCCCTCTCTCCCCTCTCTTATTTAACTTATACTTGGAGCCCCTTATCTGAAACATTCTCAATAACCTGGAGATAAGTGGTATCCCGATAGGTAATCAAGTGGTGAAGATTACGGCTTATGCTGATGATCTCCTCCTTCATTTATCTCATCCAAAAACATCTATTCCCGTCATGTTAGGGGAAATCGCCAAGTTCAGTACTCTCTCAGACTATAAGCTTAATATAAATAAATCTTCCATTTCCCTCTTAATCATAAAGGCTTTCAAAAATGATTTGTCTCTTTTTGGTCTAGCTGGTCTCATCGTGTTCTCAGATATCTTGGTATTAATTTGACGCGTAACCCCTCCTCCTGGTTTAAAGAAAATTTGGAGCCTCTTTCCCAAGTGATAGTTCAGGACCTTAATAGATGGTCTAAACTCCCTCTCTCTCTCTGGGGTCGCATTAATATAATTAAAATGAATGTTTTTCCTCACTTGTTTTATCCCCTCTAGCTTCTTAACTCTTTTATTCCGTTATCATGGTTTCAGAAAATGCATGGAATTTTCACAAATTTTATCTGGTCTAATAAGCAAGCCAGGTTAGCATATTATAAGCTAGCTGCTCAGAAAATGGATGGAGGACTGCGGATCCCCCATCTAGCAATTTACTACTGGGTATGAAGGAGGAGATCATTAGCATAAGCCGTAATCTTCACCACTTGATTACCTATCGGGGACCATTGTTCACTTGGGAGCTTAAGCAGCAGCCAGGTAGGAAAGAGGGCTGGAGTTATATTCTGTTTTAATCTGAAATATTTGAATAGTTTGTAAGTGAAATTAGTTTTATGTGTTAAAAATTATTACCTTGAATTAGAACTGTTGCATTGTAACTTTGGTGGCTTGTGGATAGTTGTTTGGCAGGGATACTTAGAGGAAATTTAAATGTGTTGTTTGCCTGGTGTTTGGGGATGGGACATTAGCTGCAGTTACCTTTGTCTCTAAACAGGAATTAACTTGGCTTTCATTGTTCACTTGGGAGCTTAAGCAGCAGCCAGGTAGGAAAGAGGCTGGGTTATATTCTGTTTTAATCTGAAATATTTGAATAGTTTGTAAGTGAAATTAGTTTTATGTGTTAAAATTATTACCTTGAATTAGAACTGTTACATTGTAACTTTGGTGGCTTGTGGATAGTTGTTTGGCAGGGATACTTAGAGGAAATTAAATGTGTTGTTTGATAAGAGCCCTCCCACCCACCCTGTTTTGTATGCATTCTTAAATACTGAAAGCCACTGGGGTTGGATTGAAGGGCTGAGTATTTCTGTTTGGGACTGAAATTCGAGCCAACAGAGCTAGGGGCCTGTGACATCGTGATGGTACCTGATGTCTGCTTACATACACTGTTAGTGGGACCGAACACACACTGGACTGTATATGTTTGTGAGACTTGGGGATGTTATTGGTGGGGTTGAAATTGGGTTTGTAAATAACTACAGTCAGTATAGAGAGAACTGTACCCGGGGAAAGGGACTGAGAAAAGGGGTGCTATTATAAACAGAGGGAAAATCAGGGTGGCCATATTCCACCATGGCAGGCATCTTTGGAAGGGTTGTAGGCTGCACAGGCTGTGGGATGGCAATAATTCTAAACTGGGCCTGGAGGGAGGCTGCCCTACTGTAGACAGTTATCTTGTATCAGGAGTGAGGTATATTGGTTAGGAGTAAGCTGTGGGAGCTGGGGGTGTCCAGGACAAGGGTGTGGATGGGCAGCAGAAGGGTGGGGCTGAGGGGAGGCTGGGGCAAGGCTCTGAAATTACAGGACGTTATGTTACAGCAAGCAGGAGGGGATATTGGGACAGAGGACCCTTAGATAGGAAGTTGATGCTAAGGGAAAGCGTACAGGTGAACATTCTGAATACAAAGAGACTGGAGGGAAGAGTCAGGAGGGGCTGTTGCGGAAGCCTAAAACAGCAGACTGTGGGAAGGAGTCCTAAGGTGAACAGTGCAAGAGAGGAAGAAGAGGGTCAGTTTAGAGATGCAGTCAGGGAAACTGGGTTACTTGATGGAGGCTGATATAGAGTGTCACAATAAATTTGAGCTACTAAGCAACCTAGAGGGGAGGAAGGGGTTGGTGGAAATGAGGAAACTTATACAGAGGCCGGGGAGGGTAGTGATACCCATAGGGCATCACAGACCAGCTATGGAAAGGATAGACATAGTCCCAGAGAGGAGAAGGAAACATATATGTTAAGCAAATGGGGAGATGCACATATTCAGACATGAGGAGGAGAGCATGATTGGAGAGAAACTGGGAGACAAGGAGGTGGGAGAGGCCCCTTCAGCTGGGAGGTCAGTACCAAGGATGGGGCCCTAGCTAAAGGGGACCCACAGAGAACCTCTGAAGCAGGGGTACTATTACAAGGGGAGGATGGTGGTGTGGGGAAGGGAAACCATCAGGACCAGGATAAATGGTTCAGATGAGGGTTAGGGACACCTATTCAGAGGGGTTTGAGTTAAGTGGGCAAAATAGCAAGGGAGGCAGAAGGGAGGGGTGACAAGGGGGTCTCTAATAAGGCAGGAAGACTCCCATGAAATTGAGATCATGAATAAAAGGGGGAAAGGGGCTGAGAGGCATAGTGGAGGTAACCATAAGGATGATGGCGGTGTTAAGGTTCTGTTACTGGGAGACTCGATGATTAGGGGTATCCATTGGGAGGGACAGGGGTGGATGCCATAGCCAGGTGAAGGTAGTGAGTATCTTGGGCTGACAGTGCACAGAGCAAAGTTCATGGTGTATGAAATGGTTAGGGATTGTGAGGGAAACCGATTTTGGCATTTGGGAACTAATGATCTAGAGGGAAATAGCATTTGAAATCAAGCAAGGTTCCAAGAACTTGCCAGAGTCTGTCGGGATAATGGATGCAACATTTCCTTTTTGGAGATATATTGTTAGTCACAAAGGCCCAGTGGAGAAAAAGAATACCACAGAGGTTAATGACTGGCTCAGGAAGTGGGGTGAAGAGAATGGGTTGGGGTGTTAGGAACTGGAATGGAGTTTGGGAGGATAAGGGACTATATGCCAAGGACAGGTTTCATCTTGCCCCATTAGAAGGAAGTCCTTAAACAGGGATGGCTGACTACATACAAGAAAGGTGGGGTTTAAACTTGTAAGGGGAAGGATGAGGAGGGCTGACCAGAAGCCCTCTCCTCAGATGAGGGAGTAGCCAAGCCCAAGAGGGGAGGGGAAACAGACTGGAGGTGGAGGTTTCAGGAGGAGCAGGGGAGGATGGAAGTATAAAGGAATCTGAGTGGGGTTCACAAAGGGATCAGGATAAAGGGGTGGGGGTTGGTGTTAGTAAATGCCAGGAGCTTGGGAAACAAGTTGCCGAGTTCCAGCCATATGGTCGGGGGTGGATGTGGCGGTCACGGAGACGTGGGCCAACAAAACCACAACTGGGACCTAAATGTAACAGGGCATACTACACTAAGGAAGAGATAGAAAGGAGGTCAGAGGGTGGAGTGGCTATGTTCATTAGAGATGATATAGAAATCTGCTATGGTAGAAGGCAGAGGAAACGTGGGCCTTATGGGTCACCTTCGATCCCCAGCAGGAGATAAGGTCAAGCTGGGGAGTAGCATATAGGCCCCGGGATGAGTGATGTTCTAGAGGATGGTTTGCTGGACAACATCATTGCCCAGTGTGGTCCAAAAGGGGAAGGAGTGGTGTTGATGGGGACCTTATATGCCAGGTACAAACTGGGGAACCATGTCTCTAAGGTGGCCAAGGAGCAGAGGCTGCTGGTTGGCCAGGATGTGTTCTTAACACAGCATGTGATGGAGCCCACAAGGGAGGGGCATGTCCTGGATGTGGTTCTGCAGATGGGGATCTGGTAAGGGACATAGCTGTACAGGACCCCTGACTGGGAGTGACCACAATACTGTCTGGTTTCAAATACAGCATGGGGGAGTGGGGTGAGATCTAGGACACTGGCAGTGGACTTCTAGGGGCAGACTCTATGGGCATGGGAAATATTCTCAAGGATCACTTGAGGGATTACCTCAATGACAAGTGTGGAAAGGAGATGGGAGGTCATAAAACAGGGACTTCATGAAGCAGTCAGGATCTCGCTAAGTTGAAACGTAAGTGGAGCAAGGTCAATGTAGACCATGCTGGTGGTCCAGTGAGGTACAGGTAGCAGTCAGAGAAAAGAAGGCAGCCTACAAAAAATATAAAACAACAAGAGGGATAGGGATGAGGAAATGTACCAGCTTGCATCTAGAAAAGTCACCCAGTATGGTGAAGGACAAAGTCCAGTAAGCAGCAGCGGCTGGCACAAGGATACATGGAGGGGAAAAGGGTTCTTCCGTACATTGGGGAGGCGGAGAAAACTAAGGGCCATCTCAGCAGATTGAGATCAGAAGGAGGGTGGGTGGAAGAGGCGAGGACCAGGCAGAGGTATTTGAATAGTACTTTGCCTCTGTGTTCACTAGGGAGGGGATGGATATCTACAAACAAGGCATGAAGGGGATGGGCGGCAGGAGTGGGATCAGGGAGCAACAGAAATGGAGCAAGAGGGAGGGAAAGGTACCCCAGAGGGTCACATCTGGATAAGGATAAAAAGACCAGTAAGGGAGGGGACGGATGATGCTATCTCACAAAAGAGTGTGTGTTAGCCCTCAAGGCCTAAAGAAAACAAATCTCCTGGGCAGGATGGCATTCATCCGAGAGTACTATAAATTGCAGACATACTGGCTGCACCTCGATGGAGCTTTTCAGCAGGTCACTTGAGACAGGGAGGGTAATCTAGGGATTGGCGAGAGGCACATGTGGTACCAATCCATAAAGGGGGGTCGAGGGAAGTACCAGGTAATTATAGACCCATCAGTTTGACCTCGGTGGTGGGAAAATTAATGGAGAGTATTCTAAAGGAACGATTGGGGGTGTACTTGGAGGAGGTGGGAGGTCTGGATAGTCAGCAACATGGGTTTGTGCCAGGTAGATCATGTCAAACCAACCTTGTGGAGTTCTATGAATGGGTAACATCAGAACTGGACAGGGGTAAGCCTGTGGATGTATTATTCTTGGACTTCAGCAAGGCGTTTGACTCTGTCCCCAATGGTCTGGTGGAGAAACTGATGGGGTTAGAGTAGGCCCTTTGATGGTCAGATGGATTGAAAACTGGCTAGCTGGGACGCACTCAGAGTAGTGGTCTGTGGGGAGCTCTCGAACCCTAGAGAGGTTGGTAGTGGGGTACCACAGGGCTCGGAATCCTGGGTCGATCCTGTTTAATGCATACATATCGGACATCAGGAGGGTATAGGGTGTGAAATGAGTCTTTTCGAGATGACTCCAAGATGGGAGCAGTAGTTGAGGAGAAGAGGGAGGTGGCCTGCAAGAGACCTGGACACCCTGGAAAGCTGGGCTCACACATGGAAATTAATTTCAATATCACCAAGTGCAAGGTGTTGCATCTTGGTGGGAAACCCTAAACACAGGTACACCCTGGGAGGAGAGGCACTGAGGCCTCAATAGGGGAAAAGACCTAGGGTCATGGTGGATACATGTATGAATAACTCTGAGCAGTGCAGGAGAGCAGCTAGCAAGGCAAACAGGATGTTGGGATGCATCGTGAGGGGATCACCTCTAGGAGCAGGGAAGTGATTCTGCCACTGTACAATGGACTGGTTAGACCACACCTTGAGTACAATGTACAGTACTGGAGACCACATTTGAAGAGGGACATACAGCTCCTGGAGAGGGTACAGAGGAGGGCAACAAAGATGACACGAGGGCTAGGGTATTTGACTTATGAGGACAGACTTGGGAGCTCTGCCTGTTTTCATTGGAGGAGAGGAGAGACAGGGGGACATGATTGAGGTCTTCAAGTACCTCAAGGGAATAAATAGGGTAAACATGGAGGGATCTTTAGACTAAAGCAGAGGAGGTATCACCAGAGGGCATGGTTTGAAGTTGGAAGGTGGAAGGGTGAGGGGAAAAGAGGAGGTTTTCACCGAGAGGTGGGTGGACCCTTGGAATGCACTGCCTGGTGAGCTGGTTCAGAGATCCACAGTGGAGGGCTTCAAGAGAGGGTGGGACAGACACAGAAAGTGGATGTATCAGATGATGGCCTGTCCCGGGGGGGTGGGGATGGATGATAGGGGTTTCTAGAGAACAAGGGATGGGAGGATCTCGGCACCCAACTAAGGATCTAGGTTCGAGCAGACTCAATAGACCGTAAGGCCTAATCTGCTGGCAAATAGTATGTTAGTATGTTAGTATGTTAGTATGTCATTCACATTGCAAAATATATGCATTGGGTGAACCTGGGTCCAGAATATTTAAGATCGGTCTGGCTCAAAATTGGGTTAGACTTTATTCAGTCCAAGAACATTGACCTCCAGATGATGTTCTATCTTAAAATAGTGTCCCTTCCTGACACCTTTAGCTGTCCCACTATTAGAACGTCCCTCAGAGTTCACACACAGCTTTGTTCATTTCTGCGGTATTCCCCATACTTGGACCTGTCTCAGTCCATTTGGAATTCCCTGTCTTTCACAATAAACAAAATGATGATATCTAGTAAATGGTTACCCCAAATTGGGGATGGGATAATCTCTACTTTTCTGGATGACTCAGGGGAATGGCTCTCAGTTTCTAATATAATTCGTAAGTTTGGCATCCCGTTAACTTTTCACTTCAAGTGGTCCAATTGAAGCATCTCTTCTCTACAGTATTTGGTAACATCCCTCCTCGCCCACCTGCCTTTCTCTTTGTATCTGATCTCTCCTCCTTCTTGGGATCACCAGGCGCTATTTCCAAAATATATTGTGTCCTATTTTATTGGAAATATGGGAGACCTGAAGGCCCCACTAGGCTGTGGGTCTCTTTTTTTCCTCAATACACTCCCAATTGGTCAGCTTTATGGAAGTTCTGCCATAAATGTCTCTCAGATAGACTCCGCCTTATGCAATACCATATTATGTGACATGTATTATACCCCTGTGAAGCTGAGGAAATGGGGTCTTATAAGTTCGGGGGCTTGTACCAGAGGATGTCAAGAGGATGGCATGCTTCTTCACGTCTTTTAGCCATGCCCCAAGATAAAGTCTTTGTGGGTAGCCATACAGACTAACCTAGATCCTATACCTGGTTTGCAGGATTACTTCACCCCAGACGTATGTTTGTTGAGAGATCTATCCTCTATTAAGGTGAGAATCAGGAGATTTCATATCTCTATGGTTGCATTATCTGTTAAAAAAATTGTGCTTCGGCATTGGAGGGATACAGTAAGCCCAACACATCAGGAATGGGTTAATGAAATTTTGTCTAATCTACGTACAGAGAAAGCGATATCGAGCCTCCATAATAAGTTGCAGTGGTACAAGAATACTTGGGATCCCCTTCACATGCTAATCATGGCCAGATTAGGTTAATGAGTCACTATAATCAATGATCTTTGTTTTGCGATACTATATAGTATTTTTCTATTATTGTACAGACTCTGCTGCTGTATGGGTTGGGGGAAGGGGGGATGGTGACAGCTCATGTAACATTTGGTGTATTGAATAGTATGTTGTAACTCTCTGTCCCCTGTAATAGAAAAATTTGCTAATAAAATATCAATTAAAAAAAAAAAGAAAAAGTAGCTGCCAACCAGCTTGCCGAATACCTGGCCATGTACAATATCCTGTGCCCTGAACAACATGACTCTCATGCATATCAAAGCACCACAACTGCGCTACTTGAATTCTCCAACTTCCTGCACTCTGCTCTTGATGCTGGAAGTCCTGCCAGTGCCGTGTTCATTGACCTCTCCAAGGCCTTTGACACGGTTTGCCATCCCCTCCTGCTTCATTCCCTCAGATGCCTTGGATTCTCCATGGCCCCCTTGCATGGTTCACCAGCTACCTCTCCGCCAGAACTCAGTGTGTAAAAATCAATAGCACCCTATCTGAAATATGACCTGACCGCTCTGGGGTTCCCCAGGGCTCCATTTTAGGCCCTCTCCTCTTCAGTCTCTACCTCAACTCCCTCCCCTTGGCCTGCCCAAGTAAGATCCTCCTCTACGCAGATGACACTGTGCTCTTCGCCTCTGACCCCAACCCCAACACACCCCAGGCCACCCTCCAACAAGCTTTTGATAGAGCTGAGCATTGGTTCACATTACAAAGGCTAGTTCTGAACCTAAAAAAGACCAAAGCTATGCTCTTCTCACATCACCAAAGCAAAGCCAGTGGTGCCCCTCTCATGATATTGCCTAGCACACTAAACCCCATTGAGCAGATTTCCTCCTACAAGTATCTGGGCAATACCTTTGATTCAGCACTCTCCTTCCATTCCCATATCAATGCCCTTTCTGCTGCCACCAATGTCAGGATTGGACTGTTATACCACCATAGGGACTGTCTACCACAAGAGGCCCTTAGATTGGTAATCACCTCCTCTGTCCTGTCGCTAATTGACTATGGGCTGCTCATCTATGCTGCAGCCGATAACACTGCGCTTGCAAGAATCCAGCTCTCTATAAACAAGTCCTGCAGGCTAATGCTGGGAGCCCCTAGGTGCACCCATATGTGCCTGATATACTACACCACCAACTTGCTCAGCCTCGAAGAAAGACTCCGCATCCAAACCTGTCTTCTTGTAAAAAAGACCTTGCTAGGACTCTCCCTTCCCCCCTGGTGTCGCCACCTCCCTGCAGCATGCCTCCCCCTCAGTCTCCACCTGCAGCACTGTTAAAACCTCCCTTATTGTCCCCAGGGTAAGGACCTCTATGGCACAGAGATCCTTTTGCTATCAGGCTCCCTCCTGGTTCAGTTCCCTCCCAGCCAACATAGCTGACTCCACTAAGCTTGGTCCTTTCAAGGTCTCCATCAGAAGCCATCTGACAAGCACTCGCTGCTGCAACTGCACATAATCCCCCACCTGCCCCTTACCCGCACCCTCACCCCCTAGGCTGGGTCTGCCCTGTCTACTTTTGCTGTACATACCTGGGGTCTCAGGCAACATCTGCTGACTAATGTAATAAAATATCTCTGGTTGCTACCTGATGTGGTACTCATGTACCTATATTATGACTACTGTGTTCTACCTATTACCAAGCGTCTACCACCAGTGAATGCCTGTAACACTGGTTGCTTTTTTAATCTAAGTGTTATGTACTGTTTTGTTTGCTGTGATGTATTGCTCTCTTGATGAGGTACCTTTGTAAATTAGTCTTTGACTCAAAGGTCTGTAAACTGATGATCTAATAAATAAAAATAAATTATAAATAAAAACAATTCAGTTTCCTTTTGTTCTGTTAATTTATTGCCATGTCACAAGTGACGTGATTAGCCCTATTGTGGAAAACAACATGCCTCTGCCCTTAACTGTACAGTACTTCTATTTCAACTTGGCATTAACTAGCATTTGTAACTTATTTTGAACCCTATACACAGTCCTTTTTATGTTGGCATGCTTACGCAGTCAACATCTGGCGGCAGTGGAGATTTGGAGGCACGGTCGCTGTTGGGCGAATGCAGGGCATGCATCAGTAGGTACATCCCTCATTCCCCAATCAGCCTGCATGCTGGTGCCACACCATGTATACATAATGTGTCAAGCACATCTAAGGAAAGGTCTGCTGCAATCCGAGCAAAGCTCTTCAGATGCAGCGGACCTCCCGATGTGCTCGGCCACATTGTGTACATGGTGGGCGGCCGCCCAACTGCTGACTTCAGGGTGCCAAATCCCTGCCGGCTTACTGTGGTCTCAATTATGTGCCGATGGGGAGCCTACTCCCATCAGCATAAAGCACCCCATGTGTTATATGCTAAGGGGTGCCCAATTCCGATTCTTGCCCCCCACTTTCTTTGTGTGTCAGATGTGCCATCGGCATAAATTAACACCCCTCCGTGTTGTGTGCTGATGAGGGTGCCCAGTCCCCCATCAGCTGCAGACACCCCCCCAAACAGTTAGGTGGCACACTGGGAGCCCATCCCAGCATGCCAAATCCCCTGAGGAAAAAAAACTGTCCCACAATTTTTTTTTCACCCTGTAACACAAAACTGGTCCCTCATATTCTCCCTACCCACCACCTGCACCCACCCACTACGCACCCTGCCTCCCCACAACCCCCCACCCCATACCTACCTCCGGAGTCTGGCTTGACAATCTTCGGTGGACCGGGAACATGTCTGCATTCTTCAAAGCTGACTGTGAACTGAGGAAATGCCGGTAAGCTGTATAATGGAATAAATAGGTTTTTTTTCAAATTTACTGCATATCTCAGGCATTTTGGGGAATTTAGGCACCAAATTTTCAACATGGGGTTTTTGGAACCTCTCTTCATGAATTCTTGCACTGTCATTGCATTATTTGGTCCTGAAAGGTGATTTCACTGTCACTCTGTGGAATCACCTTTTGGGAGCAAGGAATGAAATGACAGTGCCAGTGTTCATGAGGGGGGCTCTCAAAAAGCCTATGTTGGAAAGTTGGTGGGGAAAAGCAAAAAAATGATTGTTTTACGAGTGTGTGTTGTGCAGGTACTATGCACGCTCATAACTTAGCGAATTTGCAATATTTTTATACCACATGTTCAGCATTGGCATTTTTCCATACCTTCTTGTGAACTGTACAACTGTAATTTTTCACATCCTGCCCGAAATGTGTTTTCACAGTTCCGGCACAGAATAGTGCAGTTGATGTGTGAAATCAGTGTTCGGGACAAATTATAAAAATGACAGTTGCACTGTTCATGAACAGAGGTCCTAAAATGCCTATGCTGAAAATTTGGTGACGATACTCCATAACATGACTGTGTTACAAGTGTGCTTTTCGCAGTTTGCACGCATGCTCGTAAGTTCACAAATTTATAATATTTTCACTCCAGATTTTCAGCATTGCCATTGTTCTGCACCTCCTTATGAAGAGTACAGCTTTCATTTTTTACATCCTGACCAAAATGTGTTTTCGCAGTTCCGGTGCAGAATTGCGCAGTCGCTGTGGAAAGTCCATGTTCAAGACACATTATGAAAATGACAGTGACACTGTTCATTAGCAGAGGTCCTAAAATGCCTTTGTTGAAACTTTGGGGCCTAAAGTCCATAAAATTAGTGTTTTATGAGGGTGCATTGCGCAGTTTGCACGCACACTCGTGACTTCATGCATTTGTAATATTTTCACTCCACATGTTCAAAATTGGCATTTTTCCACAGCTCCTTATGAACAGTACAGCTGTCATTTTACATATGTTGGCTGAAATGTGTTTTTGCACGTCCGGCGCAGAATTGCATGGTTGCTGTGCGAAATCAGTTTTCGGGGCAGTTTTCGGAAATGACGATGACACCGTTCATGAGCAGAGGTCCTAAAATGCCTATGTTGAAAATTTGTTGCCGAAAGTCCATAAAATGACGGTGCTGCAAATGTGTGTTGTGCAGTTCCCATGCAGCCTTGTCGCTTCATACATTTACAATATTTTCATGCCAGATTTTCACCACTGGCATTTGTGCACACCTCCTTTTCAATAGTACAGCTGCCATTTTTCACAGCCTGTCCAAAATGCATTCCCGCAACTGTGGCACACAATGGTGTGCTCACTGTGGGAAATCACCTTTTGGGACACATTAACAAAATCACAGCACCACTGTTCATGATGGGAGGTCCCAAAATAGCTATGTTGAAAATGTGCCTAAAAAACTCCCAGAAATAATTGGGTTATGGACGTCTGCTGTGCAGTTTGCATGCATGTTCATTGCTTCACCAATATTTCATATTGCCACTCCAGATTTTCAACGTTGCCATTTTTTACGCCTCCTCATGAACAATACAGTTGTCATTCTCCACATCCTGCCCAAAGCTGTGTTTTTGTCCCTCTGTCACCAAATGCCACAGCCGCTGTGCAAAACCACCTTTCAGCTAACAAAGTGATTGTGCCGCTTTTCATGAAGTAGCCTGACAAGCAGCCCATGCTGAAAATGTAGAGTGAAACTACCACTACATGCCTACGGTGTTAGTGTTTCCAACTGTAGTGGTACGGGCTGACAGGCATCAGGTCTGTGACTTGGGATCACCCGATGTACTGCTCATTCCATTCCACCCCCCATGCCCACCCTGCAGCCACTGACAGGCATCATGGTGTGTCTTGCACCATTCGGCCACAAACTTCACCCCATGCTCCTATACTGCACCCACGTCAGTGTATTTCCTTATGGAATGGGGTAATTATAATGCCCAAAGACCTCAAAGCACACCATGACACTTGTCAGTGTCTACAGGGTAGGGTGAGGTACAATGGCATGAGCATTATAGCTGACAACCCAAAGGCACACCCCAATACCTGTCACTCTCTACAGGGTGGGGGTGGGGTTGGCATCACTTCAATACTTCACTGCCATTCCTATTATGCATCTCTGTCTCCACCACTGCCAATGCCAATGCCAATGCGACAACATTCGGCACTGACAAATGCTTGTTGTACACTGTGACTATCTTTCAAATAGGTGCATGCAGCTTTCCAGAGGCTTGATACATATGTGCACCTGTAGTTTTCACTTCATGTTGCTTATTTGTGACTGAAAACTGAGCCCAACATGTTTAGCTATGGTACTCACTATGGTAAATGGATGGAGAGAGATTGTTAAGCAGTGATAAGAAGATGATCACAAGTCTTAACACCCTAACTTTTTTTTATGTTGTCTGTCAACCCAAACATTAATTAAAGGGTTGTATTGAATTTCTTTGTATTTTTTCATTGTCACAATTCAATACTTAATTTTCCTTCTTTACTGTATCTGTTGCTCCCATTATCTCCCAACCCAACAATCAGGGTTTGCCAGTATCTTTCTTTTGAAAGAGAGGGAGTGTGAACAGCTGCTTTCATAGCTAATTATAAAGCATCTCCTTGGTTGGCTAGCAGGTGATACATGAATCAATTTTAATCCCTGGAATCTGAGTTCCTCCTTTGGTTTGTTAAAGTACTTCCACCACCTCAGTATCTGAGTTCACACAGGCTTTGATAGTCTCTATGCACACCTCTTCTTTGACTACATCTTGCCATTTTACTATGAAGGAGAAAGCAAAATGGCTTCAGCACAGTGAATTTGATATGTTTATGTTTCAACCTTGCTCTGCAAAGAACTGCACTAGATATATCCTTTAGGTCAAACTTGACTTTGAGTGGTAGTTGGAGGACTGTGTGAATTACATTTTCCAGGGGCACCTCACCGTTTAGTCTGCTGGCAAGATCAATTGTGAGGGATTGTGGAATTAGTTGAGCAATTTACCTGTGCAAAATGTGCAGCCCCCAACCATCTCCAGTGTAGAATAACAGGGTCTGCATCCAAGCTGGCAGCACAGCACTGCTACTAGACCACACAGCCAGTTTCAAGTCACTTTTAAATACCTTAACAGCTGTGTATTACAAATTATGAATTTAGAAGACAGGCATACTTACAGTAAACATGTATTACAAGTTATGAATTTGGAAGACAGGTACACTTACAGTAAGCCATGGTGTATAGAACAGTGCATTTTAATCACTAATGCTATTTATTAGTTTTTCTCATCACATACACAGGAGTTTTAAAATGGTTGGATATGCAGACAAACTCAGTTTCCATTCCCCACGTGCCCACTTTAAGCAGTAATGCTGTGTTTCCATCTAGACCATTAGATCTTACTTTAACCCTCTTGCCATCTCCTTCAGCTCTACACATACTTTATGTCTTTAAACAGATGTTCCAGTTTCTAGCAAAAAGAAAATCACAGCATCACTAGAACTTGGCTACACAAAAATTACTGAAATTGAAAATCAGGATGTTTCCTTTTTTGTTTCTTAAAACATTTTCTTTTAAACAAGATATTTTCCTTTAGATTTCTTTTGTTACTGTTGCTTATTCCTGTTGTGAAATCATAATCCACACATCTGGTTGCTACAGATGTGATTCTGTTGTCAAAGGCAGGGGATTATGACTTCAAAGCAGAAAAAACATCAGAGAATAAAGAGGAAGAAGAGGAGGAATTAATATGGCATTTTTCATAAACACTGTACCCCAAAGCACTCTACAACCAATGAGAGACTGGTAAGGAAGTGATTATAAACATGCAGTGTCAGCCATTTCCCATACACAGCCTTGAACAATTGCATAAATCAGTATTATAATAATCCACAAGTGCATCAGTGTATAATTCAGTGCAAATACAGCATCTTAATTGCTGGAATACCATAAAGTCTTGGACCAAACCTCCAGGTGTTTCAGATCCAATTCAGGCATCTTCAAGTGGGTGGATGTTATTTAAGGGATATACCATGACTGGGTGTGGGTGATGGCAGGATTTACCCATGCCTGGTGTGGTTTGCTCATGAAGTGCAGCTGAGTAAGGAAACCACACCAGAAGTGGGCAGATCTTGCCATTACCCATACCCAGAAGTGGTATATTACTAATTTACAATGTGGGAAACAGAAGGAAGAAGTTTTTCTTTTTCTGTTTTTCTTTTTTGTGTGCCCTGCTTACCAAGCAGAAAACAATATGGTGGCCCACAGATTTGAAGTCTGGTGTCCTGATTGGCTGGCACTTCTACTGTGAGGTGATAGCACAATTTACAACATGTAAATCATGTCAGCCAGCCAATCAAGAACCAGCATTTTCTTGCCCATTGTATAATAGTACCTCTGCTACAGTGGTTAAACTGGAAATGCTTAGGTGGGTGAAGTCTCACCTCTAGAATTATAGGAGGTGGAATTGTCATCTGTAGGTGCTGGATCTGTCCTATAATATTTACGGGAGAAAGGTGACAGAGGTGCAGGATCTCTCATATAATTCTTTCAATGTTTTGGAGAATAGAGTACGGGGTTAGTAGTGCTTATGTAACTGTAGTTTACTTTTTGGCTTTTCTCTATTCCTACCCTTGGTAGTGAATCTGGGTGGTGAGTAGGGAATAGAAAGCCCAACACCAATGTGAGCAGAGTGCCAGAGAAGGAGGAGGCAGGGGTGGATGGTAGGTGTTTTGCAACATGCTAAGTGGGGAACTGCCTTGGGAGGCTGTCCTTTTTTTGGGGATGTGGGAGAAGCTACTCCCCCACATTGAACCTCAGGCTTTAGCACTCCCATTCAATGTTTTGGTGAATAGAGTATGGAGTTAGTAATGCTTATGCAACTGTAGTTTACTTTTTGACTTTTCTCTAGTCCCACCCTTGTAGTGAAGCCAGGTAGTGAGTAGGGAATAGAAAGCCCAAAAAGATTATCTCCTCCAACTCATGGAGAATATAAGCAGTAGCTCACAAGTGAGGAAACATCCCCAAGTGGAGGAAACCTCTGAGGACCCATAGCTACTTACCCACCCATCCTCAGGGCAAACTAAGAGAAGATGATCCTAGGTTCTTACAACTATGTTCTAATTTCTAAGTGAGGTGAACTGTTTGTAGAGATGATGTGCCATCTTCAGAGTCCGTTGGATGATGAATTCTGGAAGGTCGAGTCTGAGGCTAAAGATGCAGGTCCATTCTGAAGGAGTGTCTGGATCCCAAATATGGATTAAGTCCAGCTGGAAAAGGGGTGAACAAGGTCCAGGATTCCAATGTGATATTGTTTGATATTCAGTGGGGTTACCAAGTCAATGCGAGCATGAAAAGCATGAGTTGATTAATGAGCTTCCAGACTCTGAACTGTGGGAAACATACTGGGTTATGAAATTCTTATAGTATTCTATTAGACTTTGTAGGGGGTTTGACATCTGGATTAGGGTCTCAAGGCTTGTAGTTCATCAATATGCAATATGTCACTATGTAGGCATCTATGGCGATAATCAAGGTTTCAGACAGAAACTTTAGGTACCTGGTAGGAGGGGTTAATGTGGAAGATTTTAGACCAATGAAGGAAGGGTGATCTATGCTGTTGAGGTGGTAACTGGATATCAATGGGAATAATTGGAAAGTTCAGTACAGTGAATTTGAGGGTGGACTGGAGTTATTGTTGCTATTATGAGATTTGCATAAGCTCATATTCAGGAAGGACTGCTAGTGGGAAATGGTGGATATGGATATTGCTGTGGCTTGCTTGCCCATGGCAGAAGCTTAGGTGGCCATGGCAGCTTTGCAGTACTGGAGCATCCAATGTCGGAATGCTGAGGGGAACCGAGAATGGGTCTTTGAATAAGTCTATAGACTGATGCAGCAAAGGGAAGTTGAGAGCAACATAGAATGCAATGGGTGCCTAGCAAGCTTAATCAGCTACAGGACCGTTGTGGGGCATGACCGATAGTGAGACAGCCAGGTCAGTTGCAGATGTGCAGATTGAGGAAACAATGGAAGCCAGCTCTCTGTGATGGTATTCGCCGTAGGGAGTATGGGAAGTAAATCCCGATGGATAAGTAGAAGAACCACTGGATGGGTAGCTGGCATGATTTAGGGTAACATGATGAAGAATGTAGATAACTTACTGAGTTATGGTGACATCCAAATGACAGGGAACATTGGCTTGGATAGCTTTAGCAAGACAGCTAGGCACTATATATCCAATGATGTGGGTTCTGGGATAGTTGCTGGAGAAGGTCTTAGGAACATCAAATGTATATTAAGTGAGTACAAGTTGAATAATGTGATCAAACTAAGTCAGTGCTTTTTTTTCTTTTCTACTTGCTGTTTATACTCCTCCATGCCCCCTAGACTCCGCCACCTCTGGAGTCACTAATTGCATCTGCCCCAGCCTCATCCTACCTGCACTGTGGTAGTCCCTCCATGTAGCCTCAGATTGCCACACAGGTGGGGCAGGGATGGGGAACCTACACTCACGAACCATCTTTGTTTTGTCAGGGCACCAGACCAGGATAGGCAGGTGGGCTATGGGGTCTGCAGTATAGTGCTCTGTCTTCCAGGAGCCTAGAGTGTGATTTTTCCAATGATTCTGTGTTGGCATCTGTCCCGACATCAAGGCCCTCCCTGCCAACATCCTCTGTACACTTTACCCCCCATTGTGCGATAGGGAACTTGCTGCACCCCCTGGCCTCCACAGAGGGCAGTCAAGCTCCGACCCTTAGGGTCCCCTTCCTCCCAGGAGAGGAGAGCAGTCCTCCGGATGCTCAATCCTCTCCTTCCCCTGCTGACCCCCGGTGGTCCAGGCTCACTCCTGAACCCAGGTTGCTGGCATAGTGTGAGGTGTGGCATCCAATGCCTCAACCCTCAGTGCCAACGGGCCGGTGTCAGTGCTTTTTGTACAAGTCTATTAGGAGAAGGTATAATGGATGTTGCCAGTACTGCTATGAGGTATCCTGTGGTGTCCATGGTCTTTAACAGTGATGGTTGTTATGGAGATGATACTTCTCAGAGAGAATTAGGGGCATATTTCTAGGCAAGAAGATAGGATTGATGGAGACTCCACTAAATCTTGGATCATATGAAGACATGGGAGGTAGGGATGCCTGTGCAGCTTGAATTAATGGAAGATATAAGGAAGCATCCTGCAGAGTTGGTTTAGAGATTAGATCTTCTATAGTCCAGTTGAATGGGATTCCAGAAAGGATCCTGGGGAGGTTATTGGAAGGTATTGATGATTTTATGATGCCATTAGAGTCTATAGGGCATGCTGTTCAAGGGATGTTGCTGGAAGAAGGCTTCCTCAGGTGAGAATAACAGGTACTCTGTAGAGCTTTGGAAGGAAGCAGTTATGATGGCCAAGGAAGGAGTATGAGATGAATGAATGGGTAGAAGAAGTTGATCAGGCAGGGATGCTGAACATCGATAGTTATAGAAATGCCCAAAAGACAAAGCAAACATACAGGATCCCTGAGCTGCCAGGGTGGCTAGGAGGAAAGCAGCAGTCACAGGATGGAGGGAAACATCCAAGCAGAAGTCCACTGACTGAATGATCTAGCTGGAGAAGAAGACAGCTGAGACCAAGCAGGATGGACACCGTGTCACCGCAGGTGAAGAGAAGGCACAGGACCAGAGGGAAATGCCACAGCATTCTGGAATAGAATGCAAAAAATCTGAATCAGGCCTCAGTAGGAGCTCCATGTCAAACCAAGAAGTGAATCCAGGTATAATGTGCTGCAAAGCTGAGGTGCGAGAGTCCCTCCACCAAAGGAGATGGTGAACTGAAACAGGTGGTAGCAAGGTGCTGCTATGATGTGGAATGGGTTCCTACCTCCAAAGGAGATGGTGAACTGGAATTGATGACAGGAAAGGGACAGCAGCAATGGGGAAGTTGTTCCCACCTCTAAAGCAGATGGCGAACTGGAATTGCAGATAGGGAAGCACTTGAATTGTTGCTGGAAGACCACTGGATGGGATAAGGGGAGCATGAGGGGAAAACAAGTAGAAGGCTTGAGGCACACATCTTTGAAGAGGTGCAAATGGCACATATCCATCAGGAAGCAAGGGGAATGCAGCCCGACATGTCTGAGAGGAAGGCAATTAGGGAAACATAGACATCTGGTGTAGCAACAAGGGAGGAGATGGCATTATAGAGCTAAAGAAATGAAGAATGTATAAGGTACAGCTGGAAGTCAAACCTCAATAACAATGCCCAGGAGCATAGGAAGAGGCAGAAGACAAGCAGCAAGGCAGTCCAGGAGTCTGTTGGATTGAATGGAGGTGGAGACTGAACAAGCTGGCGGGGTCCAAATCCAGAATGTGAGGAGGCCAAGGTGGGGAAAAGTACATCGAGTCCATAGAAGTGCAGGATGTAGTTGACTGAGGCAGGATATTGAAGGAAAATGGGGAATAATGGTTCCATTTCTGAAGAGAATGCAGCAACTGGGTATTGGGTATAGAATGCAGTTGGTTGAAACAGTAGATTGAAGACAAATGGGGTATGGTGGTCCTGTTCCCAAATGGAATGAGGAAACTGGTTATCAGTTATAGAATGCAATTAGTTGAGCAGTAGATTGAAGACACGGGCTCTCATTTCCGGTAGTCAGGGCCAGCTAACCTTCACTTGATGCCGCACCAGGCAGAGTTTAGAGATGGAGACTGTGAAAAGTTGACTCAGAGTATAACTGGTCGAGACTGAAGGGAGAGAAAATGGGATCTCATCTCTGGTAGAAAGAAGAAGCCCACCTGCACTGCTATGCCTCAATAGGCAGATTTAGGGAAGAGGCCGTTGGACTGTTGGTATGGGCTCAGCAAGGAAAGGGCAGGTAACAACTGCATAGTAATAGGTAGGGAAATAAGAGAATCAGGACTAAGGGGATGGAATTAAGTTTGAAGTTAGAGAACAGGAGGAGGACGTTAACCTTAAACGCCATATGCGGAGATAGGTTAATCCAGTGAGGAGCATTCAGAGCAGAAATGATGTGCAATGGACCTCAGAAGGCCAGATAGACTGCAAGGGCAATGGGTTATGCATGGATGACTGACAGCCATGTAGGAAGAAGTAGGGCAAAATTGTATAGCTTACATAGAGCATACTCCTGCCAACAGGAGCCATAATGCCCAGCTGTGACAACGCAATCCCCCACCTTGGGAAAAACAGAGAAGCCACTAGCTGAGTATCATGGGACTAAATAGCAATGGCAAGGGTGGAAGGGAAGGAACTCTCCAAAATCGGCACCTTCTCTGGCAAGATCCTATGAAAGAACAGCCATAAGTATGTTGAGGGATGAGAGCAGACAGAAGACAAAGTAACATGTATAATGCCAAAGAAACTAAAATATATGAGAAGGGGCACCAAAGAGAAGCAGGACTGAGTGAACCACAGGGGACTTGGAAGAGGGGGCAAGTAGAAACATTGGGGGTTATGGGGCTGCTGGAAGGGTTCAAGGACTAGTGGTATAATAAGGTAACAGAGGAATGGCGGGCAAGGCAGAGTATATGAATACAGGGACTAATGTCAGAGTATGAGAAGCATAGGTGACAGACTTAAATCATTAGGGAAGGTCGCAGGCAATAGTTGGCACACTGGGGTAAACACTGAGGAATAGCAGGCTGTAGGATAGGGTCAGGAGTGGAGCAGGGCTGATATGGCAGAAGGGGCATTGAGATGAAGACAGAGTACCAGAAGCCCAAAAGAAAAACAAGGGGAACAAGGGGCAAGAATGAGGGATGCAAGGGTTGGGAGAGTGGGAAAGAAAGCAGGTGGGTAGGGAGGAGCAGCTCCAGAATGGGGGAAAGCAGGAGCAGATGAGCAGAGTCACAGGACAGAGGGAAGGAAGAATAGTTTTTTTTTTATATTTGTCTGTGGTTTAGAAACTGAGGGAAAATTCCTCACTGGGGGGGTACAGAATGATAAGGGCCTAGGTAGAACAGCAAAAATGGAAGCAGGACAGATGGGGTGTGATAAGGCAACTGACCTGCAAAAATACAATGTGCCAGCATGCACAGCAGCCAAACCAAGTTGGAGCACAAGATATCATGGGATGGTCTCCCGGTGTTGGAGTTATGTGACCCCTTCAACTATGGGCCTAGCACTCATGAGTTGAGAAGTCTCGCTCCTTATGTGAAAATGGTGTAAAGGCCAAGGAGGCCAATAGGTGAGGACACACAATCACTGCAGACAGGGACAGGTGCACAGAAACACCCTGCCACAAACTCTAAGAATAGCTGGCCACACAAAAGCAAGACAAGACATGGTTGTGGTCTAGGTGGAGTCTGCAGAAAAAACAGCGAGCCCCCTCTCCCAAGGAAGACAAACAAACAAAAAACAATGAGAGATGCACTCACCAACACTGCAGAGGAAAGCCCCAAGGGGATGGCAGACGGGACACATGGAGAGCCACTCAGGGCATAGCAAGACCAAACAAGATACCAGGCAACAAGGCAGGGGAAATGACCAGGTGAGGAAAGGGAAGCAACTGAAAGAGATGGGACAGGAAAAGCATGAGATGAACCGAACAGCCAGCTGAGCAACAGTATAGAGGACAGAAGCGAAGGCCAGACCAGGACAGAGAAACATGGGAGCAGCCAGGTGGGAGGGCAGGAGGGCTATTGGGGAAGGGCAGGAACAGAAGAAAACACAGCATGATGGGGAGCTCCAGTCAGGGCCAAATGCAGGTTTGAAATTGGGCTCACATCAAGCGGTACAGAAAGCCAGCATCAAGAGCAGTATAAGGAGCACAAAATATGATATGGGGAAGAGGGGGGACAGAGAAAGGAGGAACAGGAAGCCACATGGGACAAGGGAAACAAGAAGAACAGGGGAGGAGGAGGAGAGACAAACATGAGGAAGATGAGGGAGAAGGGAAATGAGAGATATGGGAGGGAGCAAAGGGAGAACAGAAACAAGAAGGGGCGGCAGAGTAGAACTAGATGAGGCTCAGCCACACAAGCCACACAGGAGCCCAGCACTAGCAAAGGGGGATGGTGGTTGGGAATATGCTAAATGGGGAACTGCCATGGGAAGCTGACCTTTATTGGGGATGTGGGAGGAGCTATTCCCCCACATTGAGCCTCAGGCTTTAGCCCTCCCAGAAAAAGGTGCAGTAACTGAGTTTCTGTGGCTTCCTGCCCAGTTTAAACCCTTCTCTTCAATGTTATACCCACACACTTTAAGTGCTAGATCATATTTCCTATCATTATCTAAGTAGATAACAATAATGTGGCTATGAGCATTTTCTAGTGCAAAAAGATGCAATGTCTTTATATATCAAAATGATTAAAACATGCAGAACATTCAGTTTGTATTCATAAATCAGTCCATGTTTTCAGAAAGCAAATTTTGAGCTACAGTAACTGTCAAAAAATATAGATAGAAAATAGGAAAAGGAAACTCCTCATCATAGCACTTGACAGAAGATGATGACTGTCCTGTCTGTGTCAACCTTTTTGTTGTGGGGATCCATCATATTGTAATCCATTCAGCCAGATGTAGGGTAAACGTGGAGGCAGAAAAAGCCGAAATCTCAGAGCATGCAGATTACAAGAGATATATCAATTAATAACATAATATTCATGTCATATCCCAGATTTCTGGCATAATTATGTCAAATTAAAAGGAGGAGAGGTTTTTATGTTTGCTGGGCTTGCACGCACAGCAAACATGTTGGTATGAGAGTGGGTTTTAAGAGGTGTGACACTGTCAGTCTAATGCAGTGTGATCTGCAAGGGGCTCATCAGTGTCACACCAGTCATCAGTCAGGATGGTCATGACAGTGTTCTGGCTTGCTGGGGGAAAACATTGTGTAGTTCAAATGATAGAGCCAACCCAATCATAGGGCAGCTCTTTCCTTTGATCTACATAAAGCCACCTAGCAAGCACAGCTGATCTGTCATGATCAACCTGCCCAAACCATCCCAAACTGTTTTTTTAATTACACCTGTAAAAGAGAAAACCATCCATCGATGTCTGTTGCTGCCACCGCCATCACTGCTCCCCCTCCAAGATCAACCCATGTTACTATTCTGGCACAGGGGTGCTGAATCCCCTATGCCAGCTACTACCTCCCACCTTGCCCATTTTACTTCTGTAGCACCAGGGAGACTATCCCCGGTGCTGCCAAGCATAACACTGACACTGGAGGTGACCAATCCTCCAGTATTTCCACCTGAAATAAAGAAAACCATACCTTGTAGTTTTCTTTTAACTACACCCTGCAAAAAAGAAAACTGTTCTTCAATGTCTGTTGCTGCCACCATTGTAATTATCCCCTCCCCATTCCAACACATATTTATATGCCGGCACAGAGTGCCCAATCCCCCATGTTGGCTGCTACCCTCACCCTGCCCATTTTACTTCTGCAACACCAGGAAGCCCGCCCCCGGTGCTGCCAAAAATAACACAGACACTGGGGGTGCCCAATTCACCTGAAATAAAGAAATCTGTCCCTCATAGTTTTTTTTAAACAATCCCTGTAAAAAAACTGTCCATTGATGTCTGTTACTGCCCTGGCATTCCTGTTCCCCACCCAACCCTCCCACTCAGCACCCACACCCCACCCCCATCCCCCAAACCTTTACTTACACCGCCAATGGTCCAAAGCCATAATCTCTCTGGACTGAAGACATGTCTTTACTCTTCAATGCCAGACCTTGAACTGAGGAAATTAGGTATGCGGTTCATTGTATTTCAATTGGGTTTTGAAATGACTGTCATAACTTGGTAATTTTTGAATATTTTTGCTCCACATTTTTAAGGGATGAGATAATCTGCACCAGGGAGTAGGGGGAGGGGGGAGCAACCAAAGCCCTATGGGTATTGCTACACAACACAACTGGGAAACAGATTCGGGTGGGGGTGGTGTACAGGGCATAGAGTTGGATAGGGAGCTGGAGGAACAGATTAGGAGGTCAGGAGGGAGAAAGAACACTATTATCCTAGGCAACTTCAATCAACAAGGTATTGACTGGGGCATCCTCGCTACTTCATGTGGAAGGGAGCAGGTTCTCCTGGATGTTATCCAGAAGTATTTCCTGACACTGGGAGTCTCAGAGCCAGAAATCGCCAACAATGCCACGCTTGGCGCTTTTAAGCACAAACTGCGACAAACACCTTGTGGCTAGTGCCTCCTTGATTGCTTCACATAATCTTATCTATGCCTGCTACCCTTAATACTTCCCCCCTTATACACCACCCCAACATCTCCCCTTCCACTCCATTTGCACTATTTTCCACCCCATCACTGTCACTTCCTCTCAGTGAACACAGCCCCCCTTTTCACCCACCCCTCTCCCTCTAGAATTCTACACTTATTGCTTTCCCCTCCCCACCTCTAAATCCATGCTCCCCTACCACACACTTTGACTCTGACTACCACCCCATCTTACTTGTTCCCTCTCCCTCCCACCTCCCATTCCCCCCACAATACCCCTTCTCTCTCTCACTCTTCTCTGTCTACTCCACATCTACACCTAGCTCCTCCCCTCCCTTTCCCCACCTGCCCTCTTATTCTCAACTATCCCTTACTTGACAATGTTCTGCTTTCTGCACTTGTAATCTCCTGTTTCTGCCCTAACTAACCTCTTTCAGCTGGAGGCCCTGCGCGGGCGTGCCAGCCCCAGCCACCAGCGGGATCTCCTAGAGGGATGAGGCAGCAGCCCATATCCACTCCTCATCCAGCAGACTGCTTTTCCAGTCCAGGTACATGGTAAGCTCTTCTGCCGAGACCAGGCTGAGCCCCCCCCCCGCTATGGCTCCTCTCCTGATTGGATGTTTCTCGAGCTCAGTGCTACTGATTGGCTGACCGCAGAGAAGAATGGCTCCCCACTGGCTGGCTGACTCTGCCAAGCTTTTGATGCTCAGAAGCAGCACTCCATGGAACTGCAGCATGGCTCGGAGCTCTCCCAGTCAGCCGCTGAATTGAATCCAACCTCAGCCTGCCAGTAGCAGTGCTACATCTGTGTAGGCACAATTTTTCAACCCACCCACCTTCCCCCACCTCTAACCTTAATTAAATGCAAGTTAGTCACTCCCCCTCAAAGCCTCCTCCTGCTTACTTGCTACAACACTGCTCCCCCTCTGTAATCTTCTCCTATTCCTTGCTCTCTTTTATAACAACCTTAACCTGCCATCTTTCCTTCCAGTTCTCTTCCTGCACACACCTAACCACTTCTCTCTAAGTACAATCACCCTTTAGGGTCTCAGTTTGATGCTATTCCCCCAAAGCGCCCTCCCCGAACTGCAAATTCCCCTTGTGCATCATCCCTGCCTGTTCCTCAAAGGCCTCAATATGATCCTCCTTAGAACCCTCTGTCTAATACTATCAGTACCGATACTGGCTCCCTCAACAGCAAAGGATCACTCAAAATGTGTGCCTCAATACAAATATGACCCCCCTTCCTAGCACACAGCACAGTGTCAAAGGGCCATCAATTCTCTGCCATCAGACTGTAATACTACAGAATCAAAAACTGAAAAACTCTGAAACCACTAATGTACAAATGCCTTTAACCCAATGCAACATACCTCCAACTGTATGGGCCCATAAGCCCAGCAGCCATACTGGCTATCCCCTCCCTCTACCTGGTATTGATGTACCCCTAGCCTACTCAAGTATCAAGACCAAAATAAGTACCCTATTAGCCAATTGCAGGCCCTAACCTACCTAAAGTGGCAAGCAATAAGGCTAACATGGCTGGTTCTACTAATCTCAGGGAATATACACCCTAATCCAGGTCCAATGAGATGCACTGCAGCTGTACATAATAAAGAGAATGGTCTAACCATAGCATCGATAAATATCTGCAGTTTACTAGCAAAAATCAACACCCTTCAAGGCTGGGTCTTGCAACAGCAGATTGACATCTTTGCAGTAGTAGACACCTGGTTATCACCTAGAGTGCCAGACTCTGCTGTTCAACTCACAGGGCATGCCTCTTTCAGACTAGCTAGACTAGGTAAAAGAGGAGGAGGGTGTGTTATCTATGTCAAATGCCACATCCAAGGTCAAATGCTAAATCATTGTGACACCAAATGTGGTGCTCAACTGTTGACCATAAAAGTAATACTCGGCAAGAACGGGAAAATATTAATTATAGTCTCAGCCTATATTCCTCCCAAGGACAAGCTGTTGGCTTCAAATCTGTCATCGACTGCCTCTCTGATCGCTGTTTAAACACAGGACTGATTATGTTCGGGGACTTTAATATCAACTGGTCCTCCCCTGATGCTGACCCCTATAAGAACTTGTTATCCTCACTCAACCTCGTGCAACTGATTGACACCCCTACTCGGCTTAATTACTGGACTGGCAGGGGCTCCATAATCGACTGGGTAGCCACAAACTGGCCAGGTAGAATATTTATCATCTCAGTTCTCCCAGGCTCCATCAGTGACCACTCCCCTATAACTTGAAAATGGTCTAATAAGGCCCCAAAGGGTGCCAGCCAGAACTGTTAATACTAGACTCCTGAAGAAAGGTAAACTGGACGCACTAAGAGAGCACTTCAGCCTCCAAGATTGAACCTTTATTGACCTCATCACTGCCCTTGAATGCTTTATTTTCAAATTCAATGAAGTGTGCAATGTCTGTGCCCCCTACACCAAAAGAAGGGTCCGTGATTATAACAGCCCCTGGAACACACCTCAGCTGCTAGCCCTCATGAACTATAGAGACACCCTGTGGAGCATAGCTAGAAACTCTAGTACCCAGACTACCAGAATTATAAAACTGCCCATAATAAGTGCACCTGGGCTATATGGTAAGGCCAAAAACAATCACTTTAAAATTGAATTGACAAACTTCTGGGGCGGTAGCCAATGGTTCTGGGAGAACATCAAGTCTCTAACTGGCAGACCTAATAAAACTCTGCCCACCTTCTTGAACACTGAAGGTCAGCTCAAGCAGGATCACAATCACATAGCTAATATCTTTAACAAGGCTGTTACTGACCTCAGTGGTGTGTTGCCCCCTAGCTTCCTCTAACCCCAGTCCGATACTTACACCACACAAAACTCAGGGCCCCAAACTAATCCCCACCCACCTTTCTACCTCAGAGTTGTCACCCCCTTGAGGCTAAAAAGTACCTCTTAAAAGCTCCTGAACTAGTAGTGATCAACTTGACCTCGAACTAGTTAGGCTCACCCTGGACATAATTCTCATGTCACTCACCAGAATCCTAAATCTCTCCTTGGTATCTGGTGAATTCCCTCAGATCTGGAAGGTGGTGGTGGTTACCCCTATTTATAAAAGTGGTGACAAAGCCAACTTTGCAAACTACCACCCAATATCAATCCTACCCCCACTTTCCAAGGTTCTAGAGCAAATCGTCTCTGATCAACTGACAGAATATCTAGACAAATGCAATCTACAATGCCAACAACAACACAGCTTTCAAAAACAATACAGTACCACAACCACTCTAGTAGAGTATACCAGTTTTATTCACAGCACCCTAGATAGAGGACTCTTGGTAGGGGCAATGTACATTGATCTCACCAAGGCCTTTGACACCGTTAATCATAATCTGCTCCTGGATCAACTCTCCCATACCGGCCTCTCCTCTGAATTAGAAGCATGGTTCAGGAGCTTCCTCACAGGGAGGGTGCAAAAAGTGAAAATACTAGACACCGTCTCCAGCAACCACAGTGTCATTACAGGAGTTCCCCAAAGCTCTATCCTTGGCCCTCTACTGTTCAGCCTGTTTATAAACAACCTTCCACAATCTGTAAGTGACCAGGTTCTGCTTTATGCAGATGATGTAGTCCTATATTCTTCCTATACTGACCCCACTATGCTGGAAAAGCAAATGCAGGCTCATTTCTCTGCTGCTGAACATTGGTTCCTTCAATCTAAATTACTCCTTAATTATAAAAAAAAAACAAGACAATATTATTTGCATCATCACATAACAAACACTGTAACTACCAACTTCACATTCTTAACAATCAGAACTCTCCCCTTCCTATGGTTCAGACTTTTAAATACCTGGAAGTGACATTAGACCACACCCTATCTTTCAACCAACACACAGACTTAGTCACAAAGTCATCTAATGCAAAAGTAGGACTACTGTACAGACATCAAAAATGTCTGACTGCTGAAGCACTAAAAACCATGGTAAACAGCTCAGTCCTCTCAGTGATAGACTATGGGCTACCAGTCTATGGGGCTGCCTCCCAATCCTTTCTAAAATGTATTAGAACAATGCTTAACAAAGCATGTTGACTTGTCCTAAGTGTACCCCACCTCACTCACACCTGTGAGCTATACTCTTAAATGAGATGGCTCAGCCTTGACAGCAGCATTCAGTGTCAAGTGTGCCTGCTCACCAAGACATCTACTCTTGGACTCACCACTCCAGTCTTGCAAAGCCTCCTCAGCTGGCCCAATATCACCAGATGTGCTAGGGGTACTAACAACTCAACCCTAAGCATCCCCTTCCACAGAACCATACAAGGTCAATGGTCCTATGAATACTTGGTGCCACTATGGCTAAATGCACTTGACTTAGACATCATGAAAGAGTAAAAACTAGGACCTTTTAAATTCAAACTCCACATGGCCCTAGCTACTAACAGCAACTTTAATTGTGTGATCTAATCCCCTACCCACCCTCATCCTTTCAGCTACCTTTCTTCACATTTGCCTACTGGCCTTGCCCCTCCCACCTCTCTATTTTCTGTATTTCCATCCTGGCTTCTCTCCCCTCCCTCCCTCCCTCCCCTCCCTCCTATGCTGAGTTCCCACCCTTGCTTCTCCTCCCCCACCTCTTCCCTCCCGACCCGCTTCACAGTGACCTCCTTTCTCCCTCTTCTCTCTCTCTCTTCTCCTTCCCTGTATTACCTCCTCCCAGTATCCTTCCTGTCACCCCACCCATCCCTCCCACCTACCCTCTTTGCCCTTGCCCAATTTCACTCTTCCTTCCCTAACCCTCCACCCTCTCTCTGGCCATTGGCTATCCCCTGTCCCTCCTCCTGCCCCTCCCCCCTTTCTCTAACCTTCCCCAGTTTGACTCCCCTTCCTCTTTCTTCTGTTGCTTACCTCCCCCTCAAATCTTGCTAACTCACTCACCCCTTATTGGCTCCAGGATCTCTGCCCTGCACTTCTACCCCAGGAGCTTAGTCCTCTCTCCTGTCTACTCCCATTAGCACTTCTGACAAAATAACTACTACCCAACTGGTTCTGGCTACCTAGATTAGTGTTTTAGATAAGTGTCTACACAGCCAATCTCATCCTTAGCTTTCTTACATGTTTTTGCTTTGTATTTTATACTCCTCTAGTGTAATTGATACTTTTTGGCAACCTAGCCCTTACTGTAAACCATGCATTTGTCTGTACTTATGTATCCTCTGTATCTTGAAGTTTATTCTCATGTACTACTACAATGTGGAACCTCTGTCAAAGAGCCTTTGGCTCAAAGGTACATACCAAGACAATAAATAAATACATACATAAATAAATAAATAAAAACTTCTCATGCAATTTCCCTAGGCATATGTTGTACAATGCCTGTTCTGTTGTTTAAACTATTCTCAGTACTAGACAATGCTATTGGCAGCTCCTTATTGTACACGTTAAGGTATGGCTTAAAGGTGTTCTCTGAAATCTTCATAAATAAAAATAAATAAACAAGGGAGGGGGCCATACTAGACCTGGTGTTGTCGGATAGGGAGCATGTCCAAGGAGTTGAAGTGAGGGATCCTCTTGCAGGCAGTGGCCACTGCACAGTGTGGTTTTACATCAACATGGGGAAGGATGCAGCCAAGACGAAAATGAGGGTGGTGGATTTCAGGAAGGCAGACTTCACTAGAATGGGTAGCAAGCTGAAAGAGCACCTGGGAAAGCTCAAACCACAGAAGGATGCAGAGCAGAAATGGGAAATCATCAAGAAGGGGTTAATAGAGGCCACCAACACCTGCACAAAGATTTCTAAAAAGAACACCAGGTGCCATAGACCCAGCTGGTGTAGCAGGAGGGTGGCCAAGAAGGTGAAAGCAAAGTGTGAGGCCTTCCTGAAATACAAGTGTACCCTGAAGGAGGACAGAGAGACTTACGCAGTGAAATCATGGCAGACAGGGAGAGAGGTCTGGGCAGTCAAGGTTGATAAGGAGCTAAGACTAGCACAGGGAATTAGGGAAGGGGAAAAGGATTTCTTCCGCTACTTTAGGGTGAAAAGAAGCAGAAAGGATGTGATTGTAAGGATTAAGAGGGAAGGAGGATGGGCAGAAAAGGGGAAGATCAAGCGGAGGCTTTAAATGAATATTTTTACTCTGTATTCACTAGGGAAGCAGAAGGGCCCACACCACAGGGGAGGAAGGGGGAGCCCAGGGGGGTGGACTATGAAAGAGAGATTGGCATGGACAGGGTCTTAAGGGGGCTAAGTGAACTGCGGGTGGACAAAACACTGGGTCCAGATGGGTTACACCTCAGGGTCCTGAGGGAGTTAGGAGGGGTACTGGCAGCCCAGCTGATGGACCTGTTTAACACTTCACTGGAGGAGGGGTGTCTTCCACAGGACCGGTGATCAGCTCACGTGGTTTCACGCCACAAGAGTGGTCCCAGGAATGAGCCAGGTAACTACAGGCCGGTTAGCCTGATCTCCATAGTGGGGAAGATAATGGAGATCATTCTAAAGGAAAGTCTGGTGTCCTTCCTTGAGGATATCGGTCTCCAGGATGACAGGCAGCATGGGTTTGTCAAGGGGACAATGTATGATCCTGAACCTTGTAAATGTATACCACCTGCACTTATCAACAATGTCACCACTGTGATTGCAACTTGCTGTTCTTAGACCACATATTCTGTCTCCTGTTATTCTGTAATCCTGTGTCTGTACTTTCCATTTTTTGTCATATACACCTGTTATCCCATTGTATTTACCATTACTATTTACACTGCAAAGTTTGACTTGTAACCTTTGTAAATGAACCTCTGGTTTAAAAGTCCTTGTAATCCTAGAACTAAATAAATAAATAAATAAGGGGAGATCTTGTCAAACCAACATGGTTGAATTCTTTGACTGGGTTATGAGGTTATTTGACAGGGGATAGGCAGTGGACGTCCTCTACCTAGTCTTCAGTAAGGTGTTTGATTCAATGCCACATGGCAGGCTGATCAGCAAGCTGAGGAACCAGTGAATAAGGGAAAAACTACTGAAGTGGGTCAAGAACTGGCTGCAGGATAGGAATCAGAGAGTTGTGGGGGGATCTAGCCAAACCTCAGCCTGTAATCAGTGGGGTCTCACATAGCTCAGTACTTGGACCTTTGCTGCTCAACATCTTTACTGGTGATGTAGCAGGGGGGGGTCAACAGTAAGATCTGCCTCTTTGCGGATGATACCAGTCTCTGTGGGAGGGTGAACAAGGTGGACAGGAGACTGAAATTAAGGGAGGATCTGGCATGGCTGGAGAAGTGGTCAGGTATCTGGCAGTTGGGTTTCAATGCCAAGAAATGCAAGGTCATTCACCTGTGTGCCAGGAACCCAGGGGCCTGTTACTGGCTGGGGAGAGTACAAGTGACAGTCTCAGAGGAGGAAAAGAACATTGGGGTGATGGTCAGAGAAGACATGAAACACTATGCACAGTACCACAAGGCAGCAGCCAAAGCAAATAAAAATGCTAGGCTGTATCACCAGGGGAATAACCTCTAGGAGAGAGGAAATCATCTTGCCATTGTACAGGTCACTGGTGAGGCCGCATCTGAAATACTATGTGTAGTTCTGGTGCCTATATCTGAAGAAGGATCACATGCTACTGGAGAGGGTCCAGAAAAGGGTGACTCAGATGATCCAGGATATGAGGGATAAAGCATATGAAGAGAGGCTGAGTGAGCTAAGCATGCACTCCCTGGAGGATAGGACAGATGGGGGAAAGTACATGATAGAGACCTTCAAGTACCTTAAGGGGACAAACAAGGTAAGATTGGAGCACATTTTTAACTTAAGAAAGCAGGTCACAACAAGGGGGCACAGCCTGAAGCTAGTGGGGGGAAGATGTAAGAAGGAAATGAGAAGGAACTTTTTTCAATGAAAGGGTGGAGTCAGGGTGGAACGAGTTGCCAGTGGAGGTGGTCACAGTAAATACAGTGGCTAGTTTCAAGGGGGTGGTGGAATAGGGTGAAGAAGAAAATTAGGATGGATATTCTGGAGATGGGGAAGGGGGCGAGCACTAGGGGAGGGATAGTTCACTCCAAGGGGAGTAGTGGAGGGGTGGCAGTGATAGGGAACTAATGTGTGCTGCACACTCAAGCAGACTTGATAGACCATTGTGTCCTGTTTCTGCTGGCAAGTTTATATGTTCGTATGTATGTTCATAACATTCCTTTTTTGGACTCCACCTCATGAACATTTGCAGTGAAATTAGGCAAATCTGTCCTGAAAGGTGATTTTGCTTTCACTACATGAAATCACCTTTTGGGCAGGAGCTGAAAGTTTTTTCTGCCCTTGTTCATGAGATAGGATCATAAGAAGGCTATGCTAAAAACTGTGGGTAAACTATTAAAAAATAACAAAGTTATGAGCCTATGTTGAAATTTACAAACACAGGCTCAGAAGCAAATTATTTAACACCTTTTAATGGACCAACATAGATGTAACAACAAGAACAAAGTGCTCCAACTTTTGGACCAACCAGTCCTTCTTCAGAAGCCTAATGGCAGTTGTTTAGAAAAAAAAAACAATACTTTTAACAGCTAAATCATGCAGAAAAAAACAGAAAAAATCCCCATTGGTTTAAAATATTCATTTAAAAAATATAGAAGATGATGTCAGAGAAGTTTAACAGTACCATATTACCTTCAGCCAGGAGGGTCTCCAGGTCAAAGGTGCTTGGTGAAACACACATACAAAGAATCCTACTGCATATAAATTTAATGACATAAGATAACACTGCTGGCACAGATGACTCAAATCAAGCTATGAGTGTCATAGTGTGTATAAGGACGTGATTACTGAAAAGCAACCCCCACCCAGATTAAAGATATACTAAGATTGTCTTAGGACTCCAAGAAGTTTCAATGCATGCATTATAGACAAGAAACTACCAGTAAAGTTATCTTAAAAACATCAGTGTACACTGTATGATGTGTAAAACCTAGCTGGACCTGTCACCCAGCTGTACTCTCTAGCTAGATATCATGCTCCATAAATTTCAAAAACCTCTAGTGTAATGACAGGAATTTATAAATGATAATTTAAATATAAATTGACAGTATTAGTGTGAAACAAAAAACTCTAGTCGAGGACCACCAAGGAATTAAGACCATGTAGCCTGATATGTACTGATGCCAATATACACTGATAATGTAACAACTTGATGTACCAGAAGTGTCTAAGGAATCTGAAAAAGAGATAAAAATGTAATTTCTCTCCTCCTCTTCACACAAACAATACACCCTACCCCACCCCACAATACCATAATGTGGGGGGGGGATACCTAGCTTTATGGAGATGCTCTCTCTCTCTCTCTCTCTCTCTCTCTCACACACACACTCTCTCCCCTAATGGACCTTTATTCACATCAGTCACTGCAATTGTTTCCCAAAGGAATTCAACTTGCCATGAAATCCTAAGTAAAAGGGCTCATGTATCCTAATACCTACAGAGCAAAAATGTGACACTATTTAACCATACTACTAACTGCATAGTAACATTTCCAAGGATTCTGGATAAAACTGCAATGAAATAAAACTGCCACCCTCCCCAGGATAAGGTAACTTGAAGTAAATATAAAGTATGTGTGTAAGACCAGAGGTCTAACATACCTACATTTCCATAAATTACTACAATATTAGCCTAATGTAAAAAGATCTGTCCAGGACCTCCATGCAAATGAGATCTTGCACCCCAATATGTACAGAGTTAAAAAAAATATGTGACAGTCTATGATAACACTCCTGTATGTACAGTAACAGGCTAGGTAATCTAAATATGGTGCAACAGAATCAACCCCACTCCTGGGCAAAGACAAAAAGTAAGGAGGAATTCATATTCATTATGTGTGTGAAGTAAGAATAGTAACGCACTGTAACTCCATGTATCTAAATAGCGGCCTACCTCAATGTGACAGTAAGCCCCACACCTGTTATATCATGTACCTCACAACACATACCCACACACATACATACACACACACACACCCCCATCACACACATGCTGAAGTCCGATAATATGCCAGCCTAAAGAAGAAGAGGTCTGTGGATGTCAGTTTCTGTAGTGTCCCATGAAAACCAGATCAACATTCATCCCATCTGCTACCATACTGAGATGTAAAATAAGTTTAATCTCATAAGCTCGTCTCTGTTGTGTGTTTTCAAGATTTCCTTTTAAGACCATTACTAACATATCTGAAATTGAATGGTCAGGCTGGGAGAAGTGGTGCATCACTGTTTTTTCAGTCTTCTTTGCTCTAATGTATGTCTGTGCAAGTTCATCCTAGTGCGGAGCTGTTGGCTTGTCTCTCCAACATAACCTGTTTGTGGACATCTCTTTCACTGAATGATGTGCATGTATAACTCCCATGCACCTTGAATTGTCTGTTTTGTGGTATAACCACACAGTCCTAGGTGGAAATGAGCTCACAAGTCTTACAGGTGCGTTGATTGCAAGGTTGTGTGCCCTTGTGTAACATGGTATTCTGTTCTGGTGAAAGTTTGCTCCTAATAATTAGGCTGGCTAAATTTGGTGGTTGTTTAAAAGATAGTACTGGGAGTTCATTAAAAATACAATTAAGGGTTTCAAGCTCACTAAATATTGGGTGGAGGTCTTTAATAATCTTACGCAGAAGTTCAAGGTCTGGATGATATGTGACTACTAAGGGTATTCTGCCTGTAGCTGTCTTTTCTTTATATTGAAGTAGTTGTTGTCTTGGTACTTGCATTGCATGTTCTGTTATCCTGTCAATTTCTCTGGAAGAATGTCCCTGCTCAATAAAGGTGTTTTTCAACAAAGCCAAATGTGTATCTCTGTCATCCTCATTTGAACAAACACAGTGACATAGGAGTGCTTGACTGTACATGACAGATTTTTTTGTATGGTTTGCGTAATAACTTTTCTTATGCAGGTATCTCTGTCTGTCTGTTGGCTTCCTGTAAATACATGTATGTAAGGTTCCATCCTTAATGGTGACTGTGGTGTCCTGAAAATTAACATTGGTGGTAGAATACTCCAGGGTAAGTTTTATGGTAGGGTGGAGATTATTAAGTTTGTGATGAAAATCTTTAAGTGCATCTGTGGCCTCCGTCCAGATGATAAACAAATCATAGGTATCATAGGTAATACAGAGCTAGTAGACGATAGTCCGTAATGCTCGCAAATGTTAATTGTATCCCATTATGCAGTTTTGTTGCAAATAAGTATCCAGATGTTTTTTAAATGTATCCATGTTTTCACATGTTACTACATCCAAAGGCAAGCCATTCCAAATTTTACAAACTGTTATTGAGAATCAACTACTTCTTTTTTTGGTTTTATATTGTTCTACTTTTAATTGAAGTGGATGCGCCCTGGTGGTGTAGACAGTATCCCTCAATTCAAAACCCAATAACTCCCATAGTTGATCATCATATAAAGCCTTAAATACTAGACATAAGTGGCCCCTCATTCTGCGATACTCCAGTGTATAAAGTCCAAGTTTCTTCAATCTAGCATTATAGTCCAAGCCTTTAATTTCATTAATTTTCTTTCTAGTGGCTCTCTGTTGGATTTTTTCCAGGGTTGTTATAGAACCTTTTACCCCTGGTGCCCAAAATTGGGCACAGTACTCCAAATGAGGCCTTACCAGAGATGAATATAAAGGAAGCAAAACATCATTACTTTTACTACTGATATGTTTATTTATACAGTGTAATACACTAGCTGCCTTCTTGATAACTGCATGGCAATGGAGCTTAGGACTAAGATCATTGGATACTCTAATACTCAGATCGCATTCATTATCTACTGTTTTTAAGATTTTTCCACCAAAATTATATTAAGCTTGGTTGTTTTTTCTCCCAAAGTGCATTACAACACATTTATCAATATTAAAGGACAATTTATTTTTGGTAGCCCAATTTTGTAGCTCGTCAAGGGCATACTGGAGAGTATCTATGTCACCAGTGTTAATAATTAGGTAACCTAATCGTGTGTCGGCAGCAAATTTTGTTTACCAAACCTTGGTTGTGGTTTTTAGTGATGCAATATATATGTTGAACAAACACGGACCCAAGACCGAATCCTGTGGGACCCCACTAGTCACAACATCCCTGTCTGAGAAAAAGCCCTTTATACATACTCTCTGAGTGTGCCCCTTTAGCCATGATTCCACCCACAGTGATATATTGCCCCCTGTTCCAAAGCTAATGATGTCTTCAATAAGCTGACCATGAGGGACCTTATCAAAGGCCTTGGAAAAATCCAGGAAAATGACATCCACTGCCTCATCCCTATCCAGTGCCCCACTTACCCCATTATAAAAACTCAACAAGTTTGTCTGACATGATCTTGCCTTAACAAAGCCATGTTGAGTAGGATCTGGTTCAATCATCTTACATAGAAAACACTTAATGATTCCTTCAAGTGTTTTTCCCAATATTGAAGTCAAACTGATGGGTCTATAATTAGACACCTCCTGCCTGGAACCCTTCTTAAAGATGGGAACCACAGTTGCTTGTCTCCAGAGATCAATAACCTGACCTTCTTGTATGGATTTATTAAATAAGGCAGCAACAGGACCAGAAAGAGGGATAGCTAATTCTTTGAGAATACGCGGATGTAAACCATGTGGCCCTGCTGACTTGTAGGGGTCTAAATTTTGTAGCAATTTTTGGATAGTGCCAGTATCTACTGTAAAATACCCACTCAGGATGTGATCATTATGTTTCTTTCTGGTTTCAGTTTAAGTATTGAAGACTGATGAAAATTGCTTATTGCAAATAGTGGTCATTTGTATCTTGTCTGACACTAGCTCTCCTAAATTAATTTTTAGCAGGCCTATGGTGGGAGTACCTCCTCTTTTATTATTAATATATTTATAGAAGGATTTGGGATTATCCCCCACATTGTTTGCCAATCTTACCTCGTAATCCCTTTTTGCCTTTCTGATACTGTATTTAGTTACTCTTAACTGAAATTTAAAAATGTCCCAGCTTTTCTTAGTTCCACATAACTTGGCTTTTTTGTATGCTCTGTTTTTTATATTTAATGTGTTTTTTTTTACAGTTACATTCATCCAGGGCCTTTTCAATTTGGGTTTATCAGTTTTTTTGATAGTAGGAATATGTTTATTTGAAACTGATGTTAACTGACTAACCAAAATTTGCCATATTTCTGAGAGTGATTTATCCAAGAAGGAATGCTGCCAGTCCCAGGATGCCATTTCTTGTGTCATACCCAGAAAATTAGCTTTTTTAAAGTTGTAAAGTGTTGTATCACCGTCATCCTGTCCTAAATTCCCACTATAAGTAAATTGAACCATAGAATGGTCACTGGAGCTGAGTGGTTATAACACTGAACAGTTTGCAATTTGATTTTCCAAATTATGTAAAACTAGATCTAAAGTATTGTTACCCCGGTACTGTTGTTAACTATTTGTTTCATATTAGATATTAGAAGTGTTTACAAATATATTTTTTTCCTCAGGGGTTGAAGTATGCATAGTCTTCCAATTTATACTTGGAAGATTAAAGTCACCTACAAGCAAAGTGTTATTGGTGGAGGATATCTTCTCCACAAAATCCAGCAAATGAAGATCATCATCATGTGTAATTGATGGAGACCTATAAACCACACCCATGTTAATACAAGGTGCTGATGTAGGGAAAATTCTGACCCACAGTGCTTCAATATTAGGCCACTGGGTTAATTCAATATTTTCTGAATTTATAATATTTGACAAATACAATGCCACTCCCCCCCCCCCTTAATAATACTTCTGTCTTTATGGAACAGGGTGTAACCTGAAATATTCTTGTCCCAAGGGTCGTCTTCACGCCACCAAGTCTCTGTAACAGCACAAACATGAATATTAAGTTGTTCCAATAATAATGTAAATTTGTCAAACTTATTCCCCAGACTTCTAGCATTTATGACTAAACAATTCCATTCTGGAGAGGCTACAGGGATATTACTTTTGCTAATGTTTTTTTGGGGCAAAATATTCCCTTCCGCCGAATAGTTTAAACAGTGGTCAATCTGTTGTCTTAATCTGAAGGCAAAAATACGTTTGCCTTGTCTATTTAAATGCATGCCATCCCTAGCAAAAAGACTCTGGTTTACAAACTCTGTCCAGTTTTCCAAAAGGAAAAAACCCTCCCTGATACACCATCATTTAAACCACCTATTTAGTGTCATGCTATCCCTTTGTTTGCCAATACTTGCCCTAGGTGTAGGTAGCAGCCCAGAAATAATCAAATTACCCCCTTGACTTTTTATAATGTCTGAAATTTCCTCAAAGTCTCTCTGGATTTCTTATAAAGGTCTTTTACCCAGATCATTTATTCCTGCATGTAATAAAGTAAAAGGGGAATTTGTGTGTTCTTGCAGCCCTGGAAACATATGTTTTATATTGTTTATAGCGGCTCCTGGAAGGGTACTGACCGTGGTGTTCATATTTCTGTTTTTACATAAAATATGATCAGTGTACCGAAATTGTAGAGTCACTGATCACTAAAACATCCCTAGGAACATTTACTTTACTATTTGCCAAATCACCAGGAGTGTCCTGTATTTGGGGGGATCCTCAGACGCTAGTAAGTGTGGTGTGTCAGTATCCTGTGCATTCACAGGTGGTAATGGATTGAGTGTCTCAAAAATATGTATTTGCTCAGGAGAAATAGAAGAGCTTGGTGTAACTAGAATTGGAAAGAGATCCACTGGTGCTGTTGCCTCCCAAGAAGCAGCTGCACAAGGAGTAACTAAAGTGGGGTCAGTCATTAAAGCATTGAATCTATTTTCAGTAGAAATGTTGCAACTTTCCCCAATATTTCTTCTTCCTTTTTTCCTTTAAACTTCTGTACGAGGCACCACTTATTTCCTTCATGTTTCACTTCTGTCATGCTCTGCTTGAATGATTCATCAACTAAACTAGCTGCTACAGAGTCAATATAGTCTTCCAAATTATTGATATCTACTTGAGTTTGTAAGCATTTATGTAATGCTTTTATTTCAGCCCTCAAATTATTAATCATGCAACAGTTTTCACACACAGATTCTGGAATAAGAACTGCAGTAGTATACATACCACAACCAGAATAGCAATAATAGGTAATACCTTTGTCCATTTTCAAGTTTATTCAGTTTATAACTTAAATAATGGAAGTTTTGAAAGGCTCTAGGCCCACTAGCCCAGCGGACACAGCTGACACACGCTGATGCGCGTGTCTCTGCTTGCGTCTCCACACGTGATGATGCATGCCCTGCACACACTCGCCCTGCTCACTGCAGGGCCGAGACTCATACTGCAGACTGACCTGGAAGTGATTTCTAGGGTCACAGGGGCTCATGGATCAAATTCATAGTTTTAATAAAAGTAAAGTGCATCAGACGTTTTAAAAATCATCAATGTAACAGAAATAAGCTAGTGGTTTATGGGTGACACTGGCTTAAAAAAAATCCTCCTCCAAGTCTGTCATAAAGAGGTTAGCATACTGTAGAGCCATTTTGGTGCCCATTGCTGTTCCCATAGTTTGAACATAATGTTTACCATTGAAGTTGAAGTTGTTATGTGTCAAAATGAATTCCATAAGTTCCCTCGCCACTTCAGGGTTGATGTTTTATTCCAGTCCTTTCTCCTGCATGTATTAAAGTCATGCTGTAATGCCATCTGTGTGTGGAATATTAGTGTAGAGGGGTGTTATAACCATTGTCACTAAAATGGTATCAGGTGGTAAATCCTAATAACCAGAAAGTACACACAAAAAGTGCATAGTGTCCTGGATACAACTGTCTCTTGCCATAACCAGCTGTTTCAAAATGATCTCTACAAACCCTGAGATCCCTTCAGTCACAGTACCATTACCAGAGACTATGGGTCTTCCCGGGTTGCCAGGTTTATGTATTTTAGGCAGACTGTAGAATGTCCCTGGCCTGGGTTCAGCAGAGATGAGGTCAGTTCGTTCTTCTCGGACGTGGTCTGGAAAAGTTCTAATTAAGTCACGTAGTTTATCTTTACATCTTGTAGTGGGGTCACTCTCTAGTTCTCTGTAGTATGTAAGATCTATTAGCTGTCTGTTAGGTTCATTAATATAATCCTCTCTATTTAAAATCACCACTACAGAACCTTTATCAGCTTTTTTGATGACAATGTTGTGGTTTGATTTCAGTGTCCCTCTAGATCTCCATTCCAGTGGAGAAAGATTATAATGGGCCTGTTTTGGGGTGTATTGTTTGTGTGAAGAGGAGGAGAGAAATTACATTTTTATCTCTTTTTCAGAGTCCTTAGACATTTCTGGTACATCAAGTTGTTACATTATCAGTGTATATTTACATCAGTACATATCAGGCTACATGGTCTTAATTCCATAGTGATCCTCAACTAGAGTTTTTTGTTTGACACTAATACTGTCAATTTATATTTAAATTATCATTTATAAAGTCCTGTCACTACACTAGAGGTTTTTGAAATGTATGGGGCATGATATCTAGCTGGAGAGTACAGCTGGGTGACAGGTCCAGCTAGGTTTTACACATCATACAGTGTACACTGATGTTTTTAAGACAACTTTACTGGTAATTTCTTGTCTATAATGCATGCATTGAAACTTCTTGGAGTCCTAAGACAATCTTAGTATGTCTTTAATCTGGGTGGGGGTTGCTTTTCAGTAATCACACCCTTATACACACCATGACACTCACAGCTTGATTTAAGAGTCATCTGTGCCAGCAGTGTTATCTTATGTCAATTAAATTTATATGCAGTAGGATTCTTTATATGTGTGTTCCACCAAGCACCTTTGACCCAGGGATCCTCCTGGCTGAAAGTAATATGGTACTGTTAAACTTCTCTGACATTATCTTCTGTATTTTCTAAATGAGTATTTTAAACCAATGGGTTTTTTTTCTGTTTTTTTTTCTGCATGATCTAGCTGTTAAAAGTATTGTTTTTTTCTAAACAACTGCCATTAGGCTTCTGAAGAAGGACTGGTTGGTCTGAAAGCTAAAGCACTTTGTTCTTGTTCTTACATCTATGTTGGTCCATTAAAAAGGTATCAAATCATTTGCTTCTGGATCTATTCTTGCAAGGACCAACACGGCAACTACTAAATCTAGATTCAAACACAGGCTCATAACTTTGGTAATTTTCAATATTTTGATCCCAAATTTTCAACATAGCCATTTCTTCACATCATCTCATGAATGTGATGGCTGTCATTTTTCAGATCCTTGCCAAATGTGTTTTTGCACTTGTGGTGAAAAATCACCTTTTGGGCAGGAATTGAATATTTTCTCTCCCCTTGTTCATGAGGTGGGCTCTTAAGAAGCCAATGTGGGGTCATAAGAAGGTGATGTTGAAAATCTGGTGTAAAATATGCAAAAACAACAGTTATGAGTCAACATTATAATTTTTCAATGCATGTTCCTAACTGTGGTAATTTTCAATATTTTGACTTAAACTTTCAGCGTAGCCATTTTTTCACACCACCTCATGAATGTGACAACTGTCAGTTCTTAAACCCTACCCAAAATGTGTTTTTACACTTGTGGTGCAAAATGACATTTTAGTCATTGTTTTATAAATGACACCCATCATGCTCAGAGGGAGTGGTAAAAAAAAGATTATGTTGAACATTTGGGGTAAAAATGTGAAAAACCAACTAAGTTATGAGGAAATGAATTGTTCTATCATTTACTCATAACTTTATTTTTTTGCAAATTTTGGCCCCTAATGTTCAACATATCCCTTGTGTTACCCCACCTCCTGACATGGCAGGTGTCATTTTTCAATTCCCCTCCAAAACGTGTTTCCACTGTTGCACGGTGAAATCTCCTTTTGGATGGAATTTTAAATATTCCACCTGTCTTGATCATAAAGTCAGGTCATAACAAGACTGTTGGACATTTTTAGTCAAAATGTGGGTGCCCACTTAAAAGTGTTTTCACACATGTGGTGCACAATGGTGCAATAGCTGTGGGAAATCAACATTCAGGACAGATGAAGAAAATCACAGTGACACTGTTCATGAGCAGAGGTCCCAAAATGCCTATGTTGAAAATTTGGTAAAAAAAATTCCAAAAAAGGACTATGTCGCGAGCGTATGTTGTATAGTTTCCATGCACGCTCATCACTTAGAGAATTTTTAATATTTTCACTCCAGATTTTCAACATTGCCAATTTTGCACACCTCCTTATGAACAGTACAGCTGTCATTTTTCACATCCTGCCCAAAATGTGTTTTCACACCTGTGGCGCACAATGGGCACGTTCATTGTGTGAAATCAACTTTCAGGACAGAGTAACAAAATCACAGTGCCACTGTTCATGAGGAGAGGTCCCAAAATGCCTATGTTGAAAATCTGGTAAACAACCCCCCCTCCCAAAATGACTGCATTACGGGCATGCGTTTGCAGTATCTACGCAAGCTTGTAAGTTTGCAAATGTTTCATAATTTCTCTCCAGATTTTCAACATTGCTATTTTTTTATACCTCATGAACAGTACAGCTGTCATTTTTTGCATCCTGCCCAAAATGTGTTTCTGCACCTGTGGCTCCCAACGGCACAGCTGCTGTGCGAAATCACCTTTCAGGAGTGAGTAATGAAACGATAGCGCCACTGTTCATGAGGTGGGGTCCCAAAAAGCCATTGTTGAAAAGTTAGAGTGAAAATATGAACAAACACCAGGGCCATTAAGGTTTCCAACCATACAATGGCCTTGTAGAGACTGACAGGCCTCAGGGACATAGCTTGGATTCTTCGGCCATAATGTTCGCAAAATTCTACCTCCACCCCCCCCCCACAGCCACTGACAGGCATTGAAGTGTGCCTTGGGTTCTGTCACCCTAATATTCACCCCATTCTCCTATATTACACCCATCTCAGCTTATTTCCTTATGGAATGGGGTGAGCATAAAGGCTAAAGTCCTCAGTGCACACCCCAACACCTGTCACTCTCTGTAGGGTGGGGTGAGGTGGAGTGGAATCCACATTATGGCCAACCCAAAGCCACACTCCCAATGCCTTTCAGTCTGTGCGGGGGGGGGGTGTTGGCGATACTTCAATAATTCACTGCCATTCCTGTTTTGCATTTCTAACTCCTGCACTATCAATGCCAATGCCAGCAAGACAACATTTGGTATTGACAAATGCTTGTTTGTTTTGCCATAATCCTTATCTCATCCAATTGAGCACAGCTACTGATGGTTCAGTATGGCCTTAGCAGTAAAGTGTTAGAATCACAACACTTTCATGGAGTGTTATGCCCCCTTTACTGCAGCCCAACACTGACTTTGCCTCAGGCAAAGCTACTTTATACAGTATTTATCCACATTCAATTTGATTTACCACTTGTTAACACATGCTCCCTCTACATTGAAGTTCCTTTGCAAACTGTTTTCCTCTTCACTGAAATCTATCATATTATTAACTTTAGGTCAAGAATTATGAATCTCTGTCACATATACTCTTATTGCTCCCTATTGGCATTAAGGTAACTGTAAAAGTCACTACTAAAATGGTTATCTATGTTACACTGTTATGGCTTTGATATTAGTTCTACTTTTTACTTACAAGTAAATTTAACTGTTTCAGAACTTAAATCATTAAGTTAAAATTTACTTTACACCCCATTTTCACACCCAAAAATGACCAGACTGGAAGAAGTACTTCCAGTTCTCTGAAGATTATCACTGATCCTGTATGGGACCAGCCCATTTAAGATACAGAGCCAGATATTCAAAGTTTTATCATCATGCAAAATGAATTTGCACCATGCAAACTGAGGTTTGTGGTTTGAGTCTAGATTTGGCATGTGACTTGCTATATTCAAAGCTTCAGTTTTTATGAGGCTTGGTTGGTTGCTTGGTGGCACTGGCAGGGATTGTGCACATGCACATAAATGGTGGGGCCTGTATGTAGTGTGTTATTAAGCAAAGCATTGTAAATGTGCTAAGGGTAATTTTGCACTGTGGAAATCACTGTGTTTAAAAGGCATACTTTAACTTAGCTCACTGCATGAAGGACACTTTCAAACAACCAAAACATGACCTCTGATGCTCAGAATGCATGGAAAAGTACAGACATAAGATGGTATGTGATAGTCATTACTGCAAGTAAGATGTTTGTGAGAGGTTGGAAGAATTATTTTGCATGTTCGGAAGTGTGCATGTCATGGGGATATGGTAACCTAAAACATAATCATGTGACATGTACTGACAAACAGAAATGATTCAAAGGCATAAACTGGACCCTGGCCATAGCACAAAAGTACCATACAATAAATTTACTTAATGAAATGATGGCCAGTGCCACAGACCAGGTGGTGAGGGTGGCAAACTCTCAGGGATGACAGAAGATAGCATACTCCCTAGGATACTTGGGCTGGTTAGGGAAATGCAAGACAGGTCAGACATTATTGTCCTTCTTGGAATGAATAATTTAGCAGGGAAGTCACTAACAGTACTTTAATTATATATGGTTTAAGGATGGGGGCAGGCTCAAGGGATTGGCTGATACTATAACCTTCTCAGAGATCCTCACAGTACACAGGAAGGGAAAGCAAGGAAGCTGAATGTATTCTAATTCAACAGTTCATTGAACGGTTGTTGTACCAAACAGGGTTTCGTTTCTTGGTAGACTGGGCTGCTTTTTGGTGAGAAAAAGGCCTATTTATACTGGATGGTCTTCATCCTACCAGGAAAGGAACAAAGGCATAAAGCCAGAGGCTTGAGGCATTCATTTCAGGCAGTTAAATAAGTTGGGGGAAGCTAAAGCTATGGTCAGCCATGGGGTAAATAATGTTATAAAATGGGTAGGGAAAATCCTGTATTTTGACTGGTTGGTAGCCATGCAATAGAAGTGACTAATGCATGGCTAGCAGCAAGTTCAGGTAGCTACAGCTGCAGTTAAATAATAAGGTATTAAGAAGCCAAATAGAATGTTCATTTTTTGAATCGCCACCACGTAGTTTTTAATTTTTATTTTTTTGCTGCTAGCCACAAAGTTGCCCAAACCCTGTAACCCTCACAGTTATTTGAGATGGCAGTGCATACTTTATATGTTGATATCAGCTTGACTGAAGACCAGCTTCTTATATTTGAAGAACCTCAATCACCCGTTCTTGAAGCTATGGAGCCACCGACAGTCATTGAAACCATGCCTGTCATTGAAGAAACTGTGGGACATTGAAGTCCATTCATTGATATGCTTTGCTTTTAACTGTTTCCAGTGTTCCTGCTGGCACACAGCCAGATCTTATGCTATATAGTCGCTCGCCCAGTCTGTGTTAATAATCATAGTATGATCTTGCTCCAATACAAAAAAAATTTGAAAAAAGCTAAAAATTTAAAACAACCCTTTTTCCATATGTGTGTCTATGCTCCTCCACTTCCCCTCTCCATCTCAATACTGTTGGTATGCTTATGATCTTGATCAAAATAAAAAAAATAAAAATAAAACAGTCCCTTCTGTACTAGTGTGCCATGTTAGTGTAGTACGACTAATTCTTGACAGTTGCCACTTACTACTCCACTACAAGCTTGTATCTTTCCTATAGTTCTACAGTTTGCACTTGTCAGGTCTGGGCATTTCAAACCTACTCTTACACTAAGAAACATTTAAAATCATCAGTTACAAGGAACATCTAGTAATGCTTCATCAGTTCAATATTTAAACAGTAGCAGCTGCAAATCTGTTTTACTGAAACATATAATAAAGATTTCACTAAAACCTACAGTGGAGATGGGTGCCATGACAATCACAGTTTGACCTATTAAATAAAATTAAAGCTACAGAGACCACAGTAGGACAAAACTCCCAAAGGTTATGAAATCAGAAGAACTGTTTTATTTAAAATTCTAAAAAAACTGTCCTTTTTTATTTTAACATGTATTAACATATAATGGTACATTTGTAAATATGACAAAGAAAACAATGATATGTAGCTATTCAGGGGCAGGAGCAAGTGACATAACAAAAATGTCAGACAACATTTTCCATGGGGCAGGGGACAGACTACTAACAGTCTTGAATGTGGGAGTGAATGATATAGGGAAAAAAGGGGGAAATTAGGTAATTGGAGATTTTATCAAGCTAGCAGACAAGCTCAAGGGAAAAGGCTGTGAGATAATATTTTCAGAGGTACTACTGGTACCACAAGCAAGTCAAAAGAGGCAACAGAACATATTATTCTTTAATCAATGGCTATGAAATTGGGCAAAGGAAAGAAACATAAAATTCATTAGACATTGGGACAACTTCTGGAATAAAACTGACATGTATTGAAAAGACGGCTTTCATCTGAGCCATAAAGGCAGTAAAACTCTGGGGTTAAGCTGGTAGGAGCAGTAACGGCTAATTTAAACTGACCGACCTGGGGGCAAACAGCATCAGACAGCAGTTCACACAAGTGAAAAATGCACAAGGAGAAAAGAGGGAATATAAAAGAGGCTAACATTATGTCCTTAAATGCAAGTGGCCTAAATGTAGATAAGCTATGGTAGCAGAACAAACAGCCATAATCAGAAACAGTAATATGGATTTTATTTGTTTTACAGAAATATGGTGGGATGAGGAAAGTAAATGAAATTAAGAAATCCAGGGATACCAGTTTTTTAATAAACCAAGAAATGGCCACAGAGGAGGAGGGGTTCCTATATACACAAAGGAGAGTATTGAATGTCAATTGGTAGAAATAAATAACACAGATGGGGTAGAGGTTGAATCTGCCTGGACAAATGTGACAGGACTGGTAGGGAAGAGCTTTTCTCTAGAAATCTTTTACTGACCACCAAACAATAACGCAGAATCCACTGATTCATTACTGAAACAGATATCAAATATTACAGATAAAGGGGATACTATTATAGTAAGTGATTTGAATTTACCCAATGTAAACTGGAAACACTTCAGGCATCTGGGGCACAGGATCAAACAATAGTAGATGTCTTGGACATGTTACAGTTACATCAGCTAGTAACACAACCTACAAGAGGAAATAATATACTAGATGTTATTCTAATTAATATTCCAACAGAAATTCAAAATATCAGTATAAATAGCCCCCTATCAAACAGTGACCACAACATTGCCCACTTTAATTTAGATAGGAAAAAAATATACCAAGGGAAATACAGTCTTTAAGAATTATAATAAAGCTGATTGGAGAGCTATAAAGCAAAAGCTTCAAGAAATTGATTTCCCAAATACAATTTCACATTTAAACTCAGAGGCTGCATGGTCCCTATTTGTGGAGAGAGTAAAAACATTAGAAGAAAAAATGATACCACAGGAAAAATATATAATAAAAGGGGTAAAAAACATTATGGTTCAACAACAAGATACAAAGAATACTAAACAAAAAGAAATGACCGTTTGTAGTCATGAAAAGAACACAAACTACAATAAGTTTAAGAAAATATAAATTGGCCTTGAAACAACTAAAAATACCCATTAAAAAGGCACGTAAGAATATGGAATTCAGATTAGCCCATTCTACGGACAATATCAAAGGTTTATATTCTTATATCACTAGTAAAAGGGGATCATCTAGAGTAATTGGTCCCTTAACTAAAAATGGAAACCAGTATAGTAAACCTGAGGAGATGGCAGGTATATTCAACAAATATTTCTGTTTGGTGTATAACCAAAAACATAAAACTTTGAGTAACCATGGAGGAGACACAATAAAACAAGGAATAAACAATATTGATGTATGTAAACCAGAATGCATCAAAAATAAACTAGCCAAACTGGATTGTAATAAGACACAGGGACCAGATGGTCTACACCCTCATGTCCTCAAGGAAGTGGCAGATGAATTGGCTACACCAATAACATTAAAATGTAATAAAACTATAAGAGAAGGAACTGTCTTAAATGACTAGAAGAAAGTGATTGTAGTCCCTCTTTTAAGAAAGGGAATAAAAACACTCCATCCAACTATAGACCAGTAAGTCTAACCTCGATTATCAGCAAAATTATAGAGGGAATAATAAAAGAGGAGATAACATGCAAATTAATGGAATGGGGACATATGGCTAAAACACAACAGGGCTTTAGTAAAACTAGAAGTTGTAATACAAACCTATTAGATGTTTATAATATGGTAACCAAAACTCTGGACCAGAAGGACCCAGTCGATGTAATTTCCTTTGATACACTACCACAGAGAGGAATACTGGAAAAACTCCACAATCTAGGAATACAAACTCACTTAATAAAATGGATATCAGTGTGGCTTACAGACAGAACACAAAGAGTTTGAGTAAATGGCTTCTTCTCTACTGATGGAGAAGTGACCAGTAGGCTACCCCAGGGATCAGTCCTCGGACCACTTTTGTTCAATTTATTTGTGTATGATTTATAAATTCAGGGAGATAATATACTTGCAAAATTTGCCGATGACTTAAAATTAGGCAGCAAGGTCAGCACCATGGAGGTCACAAAAATATGACGAAGGACCTCAGCCATATTGTCCAATGGGCAGACAAAAGTGAAATGAGATTTAGTATTGAAAAATGTGTAGTCATGCATTGTGGGAAAAACAACCCAAAACAAAATTTTACAACATTCATGATAAGGACTTAAAGAAGTTGGATGAAATTAGAGACCTGGGTATAACAATATCAAGTAACATGAAAAATAGTAGACAGTGTAAACAGGTGGCAAGGAAATTAAATCATCTGACCACTAAACAGATCATTTGCAAACAAATATAAATCAGTAATTCTACCACTATATAAAGCATATGTCAGACCACATCTGAATTACTGATCCCAAGTGTGGAGTCCAGGGCTAAAAAAAGGACTTTGAGATCTTAGAAAAAGCACAGCATCATTATACAAAGTAAATATTAAATCTAAAACACACACATTGCAAATTAAGACTTGATAAATTAAAGTTATGGCCACTTAGCCTAAGAAGACAAAGAGGTAACCTGTTGACCCTATATTTATTTATTTAATTTGTGTTTACTGGGTAAGTGCGCTAGCCAACATGATGACTATTTTCAGGCATGACCCTGGAGAATACAGAACAAATTGGGCAAACACAAGTACATTTCAAAATACGGTAAGTAGCAACCAATACAACTTTTCAAGGAGGAGGGAATGTACATAGATGCAGGAAAGGTGGGGGTGGGGGTAAGACATAACAGAAAAGGGGAGGAATCCAATAACAAAGTATTCTAGTAGGAAAAAAAAATTATACGGATGGGAAACAGTGTAAGAAAATAAAGCAATACAGAAGACTTCATTGAACAAGCAGACAGGACGGGGGGATATAACATAAAGTAAAATAAGTACATATACAGTATCAGGAAAACTCAGTCATAATAATTACCTAAGCAATAAAGTTGAGAGAAAGAGTAAGAGGAGGAGGAGGGCAGGAAGGAGAGACAGCGAGGTTGCAAAGTGATAGAAAGGTAGATGAAGGGAAATGGGACACATACAGCGGAAATATGAGCAGAACTAGAGTAACAGGTGGGAACAAAGACAAGTGCATAGATAGGAGAAGGATTGCAGGGGAATAAGGCAAACTAGGTTAGACCAAGGCATCAGGTATGGTTAAAACAAGTGCAGGGGTCAGCATGCAGTAGATAACGATGAAATTAATTTTTAAAGCACTGATGGAAACCAGCCAATCTGAGTTCAAGGGGAAGTGTATTCCAAAGCTGAGGAGCCGAGAATTTGAAAGCCCCAGTGCCCTTAGAGGTATAGCATCTGGGGATGTTTAATAGAGATTTGTCAGCAGACCTCAGTCCGAGAGGGGCTATGTGAGGAGTTAGCAGCTCTGCTAGAGATTTGGGGGTTTTGAGCCTAACAACTGTGTCAGCAAGGGACCCAAGATGATACTGTCTCAATGCAATAGGAGAGAGCCAACCAAGGTCGTTATAAAGCTGACAGCAGTGTTTCAGACGAGAGGAGGAGGACACATAGTAACATATGTTATTGTATGTAATATCCCATTTCTGTAGGGCTGTTATCTGGGCACCCTCAAGGAGGGGGGCACAGTAGGTAGCAGAGGGAAGCAGTATTCCTCTGGCAATGGCATGTTTAGCAGATGGCATTAGCGTGAAACCAGACTTGTACGCAGCACCAAGTTTACTGTTTACCTTCTTGCAAGTGGATTGAACGTGAAGGTTTAGATCCAAGGACTGGTTGAGCACAACCCCAAGATAGTTAAAAGATGAGACAGTTTCAAGAACAATACCATCAAGGTCCTGTACCTCAAGGGAAGCAGAACAGTTTCAAAGTTTGGGGGCTGAGCCAAAGAGCATAACCTTCGTTTTCTTCACATTGAGCACAAGTTTATGTTCATAGAGCCAGTTTTGGACATTTTTGAAGTCAATTGAGAGGTGTGAGTTTAAGTTCTACACTTTGTTACCACTAGCAAAGATAACAAGATCATCTGCGTACAGGAGAGATGAGCAGCGTTGCAGTGAACAATACCATCAAGGTCCTGTACCTCAAGGGAAACAGAACAGTTTCAAAGTTTGGGGGCTGAGTCAAAGAGCATAACCTTCATTTTCTTCACATTGAGCACAAGTTTATGTTCATAGAGCCAGTTTTGGACATTTTTGAAGTCAATTGAGAGGTGTGAGTTTAAGTTCTACACTTTGTTACCACTAGCAAAGATAACAAGATCATCTGCATACAGGAGAGATGAGCAGCGTTGCAGTGAACTTGGGACATTATTTACAAAGAGCAAGAAGAGGAGTGATCCCAGGATGGAGCCTTGAGGCACACCCACATTTATAGGGCACCCTCAGATATAGCTGAGTTAAATTTAACCACTTGTGACCTGCAGGACAAGTAGCTGCTAAAACAGTGAACTACCAGGATAGAGAAATCCATGCTGCGAAGGCAGGATAGAAGTAGGGGTGGTCCACTAGGTCAAAGGCCTTTGTGAGGTCGATGAAAACAGCCCCAGTGAGACTACCCAAATCCATGTTAGAGAGAATATCAGAGGTAAGTTTTAGTAGGGCCGTGGATGTGCTGTGATCTTTCCTGAAACCATGTTGAGCATCAGAGAGAATACCACATTTTGAGAGGAAGTCCAGTGTTTGGGTGGCAATAGCTTTCTCAAGTAGTTTGGACAAGTCTGAGAGAATAGCAATGGGATGGTAATTTCCAATATCCTTATTGTCTCCTTTTTTGAGGACTGGTGTTATACGAGCCTCTTTCCACAGGGCCAGAACTGTACCATTAGACAGGGACAATGTGTATATTTTTGCCAAAGGAGAGGCTATATAAGGGGCTGCAAGCCTGAGGAGGCGAGGTTCAAGGAGGTCTGACCCCACACTAGTATTATCAGATATGGTTAAGAGGAGTTTAATGACCTCCTGGGCAGTTATAGCCTTAAAGTAGAAAGACAGGGTATGCGATGATGTATGGGAGAATGTAGAGAAGCCTGGTGACCTGTGTTCTCCTGGAGACTGAGGGCAGGAGGCCAGTGATTGGAAGGCAGAGGTATACTGGGACAGGTCTGAGAACATTTGGCTGAAAGCATTGGCTATAGTCTTTGGGTCATTGCAGTGCACACCATTTAGTATCATATCTGATGGGGTGTAAGATTGGGAGGTACCAAGAAAAGTCTTAATATAAGACCAGAATTTTCTAGAGTCTGACGCAGAGTTCACCAGCAGGTCCTGGCAATATTTACTTTTGGCTAATCTTATTTTCTTTTTGCAGCAATTTCTGTGAAACCTATAGGTGTTGAAGTCAGCCAGCTGCCCCATTTGTTTAAAGCATTTCCAGTGTTTGTTCCTAACACGTAGCTCAGTTAGGAGGTCCTTATGCAGCCATCTAGTAAGTTTGCCTCTAACTCTCCTAGTGATCTTAGGGGCATGCCTAGACTGAATATCAATAAATTTGTTGAGAAAGACCTGTACATAGAAACATAGACTTTGAGGCAGATAAGGACCGCTTGGCCCATCTAGTCTGTCCATTTCCCTACCTAGAGGATAAGCTGCAGAATCCTATTTAACCAACAGCCTATTTCTTTCTACCCCCCACAAAAATTGCCTTATGTCTGTCCCATGCATTCTTGAATTCTCCCACAGTTTTAGACCCCACAACCTGCTCAAGGAAGGCTGTTCCATGTGTTCAACACCCTCTCTATGAAAAAATAGTTCCTCACGTTGCCCCTGAGCTGTCCCCCCGTAGAGCCTCTTCAACATCATTAGTATTGTAGACTTCAGACCAATCTATGCATGACATGTCTAGGTGGAACACATTTTCATCCAAGTGTACAAAATTTGTAAAAGTAACGTAGCGAGGTGAAGGAGATGGCGGGGTGGCAGAGCCCCACAAGCAGAAAATAGGAGCATTGTCAGTTATGGCATCCACAAGAATCCCTGTTGAGGTCACATGTTCAGGATGGTTTGTCAGTAGCCAGTCCAGAAGGGTACCAGTTTTAGTTGGACTTGGTGTCCTAGTAGGTTCAGTTACCAGCTGATGCAGGTTATAACTACTGGCTACTGATACCAGGGAGCTATGAGTAGGACCCAGCCAATTTAGGTTTATGTCCCCCAAGATTATAACCTCATTATGGTTGGCAATTGTGAAAGTTGTGTTGAGTAGGTCCTGAACCCCAGCCAAGTTAACAGTAGGGGGGGTTATAGGCACAGAATATATGGAGTTTCTTTGCTCCTAGTGAGACAGAGACATGTAAACATTCACATAGCATGGAAGAGGTCAAGTTGCTGATAGCTGTTAGGTTGAGGTGATCTTTGTGATAGTTGGTGACACCACCACCTCTTTTCTTTCTTGGCCTATCCTTACAGATCAGGGAGTAGCCTGCTATTGAGCAGAGATCATCAGATATACTGGGTTTTAGCCATGCTTTAGTGAGACAAAGAATATCTGGGTCATATTCTTTCATCCATGCCGCAAGTTCATCCATGTGGCAGATGAGACTTCTTGTATTCAAATGAGCAATAAGGAGCCCCTCTTTTGAAAGCCCTGTCAAGTCATCCAAAGAGAAGTGAGAAGGGGGGCCTGGATTTGCCTCAACATCACCTGCCAAGAGTAGGATAAGAGAGGCCAAGAAACAAAGCCTGACTAAGTGAAAGGTTTGGGTATGTACAGGTCTTCTACTCCACTTCACAAGTCCAAGAAGCAGATAATAAGTATATAAGATATAGGATAACTTGCCAAGGGCAAACAGGCAAGAGTTTGGTGACTATTAGGTTGGAGAAACAAAAGTCACAGGTGTCTGACACTATGCCAAGGTGGTCACAGGGGATCATAAGTGACAATATATCCATCATGAGTAGCGCTAGAAGGATGAGAGCTATGCCTTCCAGATGGAACCTTAGCAAGTTTTTCAGTTCAGGGTGCATTGTGGGACATGGGAGAGGCATAGATTGTAGCGCTACATATGGCGTGATAGATGGGCAGCAAGACGGCATCATCAAATCCAGGGACTCCAGAGGAGAAAACTTTCATTGAGACGAGAGACCCTATGGCAGCAGAAACGTTGGAGGCTAAGGCTGGTCCTAAGTAGTGGAGAGACAAAAATGCCACCAGATCACTAAAACAGCCTAGGAAGGACTGAGCCCTGCAGGCAAGAGGAGCACAGTTTCAGTGGGATAGAGCTACAATTTGTCATGAAGCACACTGAGTATAGTTGGGCTGTGGATAGATGAAAATGCCACCGGATTACCAAAACAGCCTAGGGAGGAATAAACCTAGCAGGCAAGAGGGGAGTGGTTGTAGTAGGATAGAGCTAAAATTGGACCTGCCACACACTGAGTACTGCAGGGCTATGAGGTCTTGAGAAAGCAAAATTGCAGCCAGCAAGAATGTACAAATTAATGTTACCTGCCCCCTGGTGTCACAAGTGTATAAGAAGTCAATGGGATTATGGCCACTTAGTCATATGACAGTCCAGGGAAAGCCTATATAAAGAAATGCCCACCCAGGGTGGGTGGGTGAGAAGTAGACATCTTGAACAAAATGGCAAAGTAAGAATTCCCAAAGGAGCTGTAATCACTGATACAACAAACTCCCAACAATAGCTTGTAGCAGACAAAATTCTTCAGAGAGAGCACTCACAATAATTATGTGAGAACAGCAGCTTTTGTGAAGAAGTCAGAGCAGTGGAGTAAAAGGCTAGCAGTCAGTCAATTTCAGCAGCCCTGACCCAGGTACACCACCGAAGTGGACTTGCCTTCCCACGGACAAGCAGGGTCTAAAGGCACACCAATCAGGAAGTTGAATAAAAGGCACACCAATGAGAAGCACCAGAGCAATACACGGACAGCCAATAAAGAAACTGGTGCACTTTTCTGAAATTTTCAATGGAAAACTGCGGGCCACGACAACGTACCTTGTAAGCCTGGTACGACTTTACTGCCCGCTGCTCCAAAATGCAGCCAGGCTCACGGTCCAGAGTCCTGAGGGCATCCTGAGGATTCAGTCAGTCCTAACCCCTCAGAGAGGGAATCCTTTGAAGAAAACGGTGGCAGAGAAGCAACGGCCAGTCCAGATGGAGCCTTGCCAGAAGTGGACTCCAGGTCCGAAGCCCCGATTAGGCTAGCTGGAGAGACCTTGTAAGCCTGGTACAGCTTTACCACCCTCTGCTCCGAAATTCAGCTGGGCTCATGGTCCAGAGTTCTGGGGGTGTCCTGAGGATTCAGTCAGTCCCAACCTAATGGCAAATAATAAACTGATTCAGGGATATGTGTCTAATACCAATCTGAGAAACTATGCCTTTTTGCAAAGAACTAGTGGACTATGGAATCAACTCCCACCAGACATAGTGAAAACATTCTTGCTGGGTTTAAATCAAAGCTTGATGCTTACTTCAGTGAAAGTGACCCTTATAGTTACAACCCCTGTGAAGTGTGGATAACGATCATGGACAAAGTAAGCCTTCTGCTGTCCTACTACCACAGTATAAACCACAGTATATTATTTTTAATTCTTACATGCATATAAAAAAAAGAGTGTCCCATTTAATAAGCACAATAAGACACTCTATGGCCATGCATTAGAAATGTCTAATGTGCATCCCCTTGTGTCTTATTGTTTACTTGAAGGCATCCTACAGCAGCTACCACTCTCCCAGCTAAACCAAAAAATCAGGGAACTAGAGATAACATAAATGGGGTACACGGCAAGATCATGTACTTAAGAGTGAGAACCATAGAAGGCTGTGTGAGAGATACAGAAAGAAATGTACCACATCGAATGAATGAAATAGGTCTGTCTAGTGGATGGGAGAAGGGTAGCATTCAAGTTTCTTAGAAGGTGGTCTGGTTAAATGGCAGAAGTCCTGCTAACAAAATGGGAGGGGATATAGTATACCATAGTGATTAAGAACACTGAGCTGCAAACCTGGAGAACTGGGTTTGAATCCCACAGCCACCACTTGCATATTATGTTACCAAAATCAAGTCAGTTAACATCCCTGTGCCACTGGGATACACCTGGAAACACACTTTTGCTTAGTGTGTCTTTCCTGGCAAAAAAGTGTTAAAAAAATAACTAAAGACATAAATAAAATAAACATAATTTGTGATCTTCAGGCTATGGCAGCAGAAGACAGCACAGACATAACTGCAGTGACAGAAACATGAGCATCACCCAATAATGTTTGGGACTTCACAAGCCCAGGCTATGCAATCTTTATGAGGCAAAGGATAAGGTGAGAGCTAAGGGGTTTCACTGAGTATTAGGGAATGCATCAGGGTGCTGGAAGATAAGCTGATAAGTGGTGAGTAGAAGTGGAATCAATGGGCCCGATTCATGATGAACATAGGGTACATGCGAAATGTGTATACCCCGCCCATGGAGCTGTGCACCCGCGGACAGGTGTGCTGGTACCAACATTCACAAATGCTGGCCACCTGTCCACAGCCCCACCCCCCTCCAGGGTGCAGGTCCACACAGGATGGAGTCACAGACCCAGCCGGGCAACCAATTGGATGCACGGCATGGGTCCGCCAGTGGATCCCTTGAGCAGCGGGGCACACATTGGCAGCACACCCTGCGGATGTCTGAGAGCCAGCAGCTGTGGTGGGTGGCAGGGGTGTAATGCCGCTGGCCCTCACTGTTGGCACTGATGCGGTACCCTGTTACGGAGGGGACGGTCATGCCTGCCAACAGGGGGATGGAGGGACACATCCTTCTGTAGTGGGGAGGGATGCTGGCTTGTGGTGCCGCAGGGGTGAGCAGACAGCTGCAGTGCCCGGTGCCCTTGTGAGGGATTGGGGTGTTGTGGGTGTTGGGAGGTGTGCCACACACACTGCTGCATGTGTGGGTGGTGGGTAGCATCAGGCAGCTGTGACCTGTGGCCCTGGTGCTTTGGTGGGCTGCTCACTCAGTCCTGCAGGGTGTGCATGGAGTGCATAGAGGGTTTATGGCTGGGTCTTCTTGCCGTACCCTGTGACCCCCTACACCCCCCCTGCAGCCAGCACTATGCTCCTTGGTGCATAGCACATAGTTCTGGCCCACCCCTCGCCCACCCCTGGCGTGTTGTTCATCGCATGGCCAGGGGATTGGGCGCATACTTCCTGCTCACCCTTTTTGTGCATTCCACGTGGGGGGCGCAGTTGGTGTGGAGTGGCTACTCACCCTAGATATGCATACGTAGACACTCCACACTATTCATGCATAGGGCCCAATATGAATACAGCTGACAGCAGATGGGGGAAAGAGCTGTCCACATGAGAGTGATATACAAACCTCCCAGTTGATCAGAAGAGATTGACAGGGTACTAACTAAGGAGATCTGGAAGGCAGCAGTTGGAGGGGGAAGCCATCCTATTAGAAGACTTCAACATACCAGATGCAGGCTGGAGCATTCCTTGGGTACAGAGCACTAGGAATAGGTATTGTGGATACCTTCCATGACTACTTCCTGACTCAGCATAAGGAAGAACAAACTAGAGACTGGGCCATATTTGATTAGTTCCAAATTAACCAGCATTGACAGGTTATCACCGAAGGACCCACTCGAGTCTAGTGTCTACAGCACAGTTTGGTTCATTATAGCCCTGAAAGCACAAAATCAGAATTCACAAAGACTGGTCATGATATTAAGAGGATGAACATCAGAAAAATGGAGGAGGAGCTGAGGGAGAAGCTAGAGTTGTATTACTAACTGGCTAGCGCAAGTGGAAATGTATCAAGCAAATGATCTTTTATTTATCAAAGGTGCACCTCAGTCAAGGAGGAAAAGGCAAAGGCACAAGAGCCATATATGGTTTTTTAATGAGGATGAAATAGCAGTGAGGGCAAAAATGTGGTCTTCAGAGTGTCTTAGGCTAATCAAATGGAGGAAAACAGGAAGCTCTGCCCAAGCAATGTAAAGGAATCCAGTAAGACAGTGAACAGAGTCAAAGCCGAGGTGGAACTTAAAATTGCCAAAGGTGCGATGGAAAACAATACAGCCTTCTATAGGTATGTCAGGGTTTGGAGAAAGAACAGTGAGACTAGAGAAGCTTGGTAAAGGGGGTCATATGTAGAAGAAGACAGGAAAAAAAGCTAATATTCTGAAAGACTACTATTGTTTGGTTTTCAGAGTTGAGGAGGGAGGACCACTACTGGAGTTGCTTGGTTTTCAAAGCTGAGGAGTGAGGGCCACTACTGGAGTGCAGCATCCAAGTTGGGTGGCAAGAAATATGGCAATGGTATCACAGATAAGAGGGTGCTCAGAGGTCTGAATGGGTTAAAGATTTCATATGACACAGTGACCAGACATGAGTGATAGGGTAGACTTTGGCAGCATCCCTGGCAGACTTTTTTAACAGTTTGATTGAGACTAGCATCCTGCCCATTGACAAGAAGGGACAGATTTAGTACCTCTGCACACAAGTAGGGGCAGGGCAGATCAATGGAATTATAGACTGCCTAGCCTGACATATATTGTAAGAAAGCTGAATTGAGACTATAATGAAGGAGTAGCTGGCAAACGTTCTGGAGACTCATGGACTCCAGGAGAGCAAACAACATGACTATGTGAAGGGGAGGTCCTGTCAGAACAACCTCAAAAAATTCCTCTGAGCTGTTTTCCAAATAAAAGGTGGTAGACAAGCTCTGAACATCCTGTATCTGGACTTCAGCAAGGCCTTTGATGGTTTGCCCTGCAAAAGCTGGTGAAGAAATTCAGGGACTCAGGTGTTGTGGAGAAATTCACATGATGGATATGAAACGGGCTAGGAAGGGGAACTCAAAGGGTAGTACTCAATGGTAAATACTGCAAGTTCAGAGGGTAAAGAGTAGAGTGCCACAAGGGCAGCCTGGGCAGGGTGGATTGTGAGAAGGGGATAAAGGAACTGAGAAGGGGCCTGGGGAAATCTGAATGTTTGTCCATGTTCTGGCAGCTTGAAAGAAGGCTATACACTTGGGGAAGGGGGCAGAACATTGAATGACAGCAGCAAGACTAAAGCAGGCCTCAAAGTAGAGGGATATGGGACATATACAGTATAATATGCAACTGTCTTGAAACTTTGGCCCAATATAACAAAGCATTTGAGGATGCTTGTGAGATGCTGGAGTTAATAAGTAGAGCCTTTTCAAGCAGAAGGAAGGAAGTTATCATGCCTCTGTACAGGTCCTTAGATGCTGCATCTGGAGTACTATGCACAGTTCTGTAACCCTCATCTAAAAAGGACAAGAATTGCAAGAGGCATTACAAAAGAAGAGCAACCAAAATAATTAATGGCCATCAGAGGAAGACCTAAGAGGGAAGACTGACTGACATTAATATATACCCGTTAAAGATCAGGAAAGAGAGGGTGGTGACATGATTGAAACCTTCAAGTATCTGTAGGGTATAAACAGGGTGGAGAGCCAGTTACTGTTTAAGATCATCTAGGAATCCATCACAAGGGGCCACAACTATGAACTAGTAGGGGGTAATTCAGAAGAGATGTGAGGAAGTACCTCTTCATAAACAGGATGATGGGAAATTGAAACTGTCTACCTGAGGAGCTGGTCAATATTAGGATAGTTGCAAATTTCAAGAGAGAGTAGGATAAACATGTTGGACTTGCTTCACCCTGTACCCAAAGGAAGGACCCTATGCAAAGAATGAGTTGAATCCTTGCTTGATTTTCCAGTTAAGAAATTAATCCTAATTTGTTTCATGCAGAGTCATTAGGGCCCTGCACATAAATCCTAACTTTCTTTGCACAGATCCCAATGGCTCTTTATAAAGGAGGAGTTGAAACATAACTTTCATACTATTTTTTTATGTAGGATTTTTGTTGTAGTACAAAATGCACACAATGTTTTTTTTTCAGTCATAATCTTAATTAATGTTTTTATAAAGTAAATTCAATCACCCTGTTAGACTGTCTTCTGATGAACCATACAACTGCTAACCTTTATACTGTATTTAAGTATTTTTCCCATTCGTGATCAACTTTAACTGAGAAAAAAATTAGCATTTTTAACTTATGTTATTCAGCAGTTTTTTTTATTTGTGCATGCAGAAACAAATAAATAAATAAATAACACATACAAAACATTGTTTCTAAACTCCTCAGAGGCACTTTCTGAAAGCATCTGTGAGGAACTGTATGTTTCATCATTCAAATCTGTGTTTTTTTTTTGTTTTGTTTTTTTGCTAGTCATGAGCAAAACATAAACAGCCAAAATCAGTTGCATTTTATATAATTGCAGTAATTAATAACACTGGGACACAAAACTGATTTTCAATAAAATTGTGAGATTATTATCTCCTAGGACTGGGATGGTGATGCAGACATGATTTTACAGTCTAGGGACTAAGATCACCAAGACAAAAGCTGGCAAATTCCTCTGTTTGGACACAAACACTAACTCAACCCTAACTTACAGGCCTACACAATATAGACAGTGGTGCTGGCCAATCTGCTACAAAAAAACAAAGCAAGTTCAGTGACAATTAGTCCCTTTCATCATGCAGTAACTTGAGACACTGCATTAGATCCTGGCTGACTGCATTGCACACAGTACTGTCTGTCTGTCTGCCTGCCTGTCTGTATGTCTATCTGTTTGTCTATCTATAGTTCTATCTCTGTCTATCACTTTCTTTGTAATATACTTTATATATTAACTTTGAATAAACTCTCAATTGGAAGTATATACCTGCTCTGATCATACAATTATTGCTGCCTACCTACACTAATAAAAGCTATATACCTACAATAATAAAACAATTACAACTATATACCTACACTAATTAATATACCTATGCTAATTAAAACTCTGTAAAATACCCATAAAACAGAACAAAACTGCAAAGAAATACATTAAACAATTAAATAACCAATTACAAAACAATTAATCAATTAACAACTACAAAAGCAAGAACAGCTAGAACCAGCTTAGATCAGACATTACCAAAGCTCAACATGGCAGACCAAATTACAAAAGAGGGCTGAATGAAACTTGTTTAAGAAGAGGAAAATAAAAATATAATAAAAATGACAAACTTCAACATTAAGACAGTAAACACTTACCTAGCTAAATTGAAAGAAGACAAAGACATCCTAAAAATACCTATAGAAGAACTGGATAACCATTTAGCCAATTTTATATTCATCCACAAAAAAAAAAACTGATGGCACTGGATATGAGACAAGAACAACAAAAGGCATCTTAGGCAGCATGGATAAATATGTTGAAGTAGAACATTATCCATATTTAGTATAGTGCAACAAATGCACAGTATTAAAATAAACTATAAGCACCTTGATTGTTAATCAAAAGCACATAAGAAAGGAGGGTGAAGGCAATCATTCAAACCAGGCGGAACCTTTAACAGAAACAGAAACTGACCTCCTGTATTAATTAGGAACCATAGGTCTTCACAATATAATCTCAAATGGTGAGATCTAACATTGCCCACAGACACAGAAGGACATAAATATATACTGTGCACTGAGAGACAAATGAAAACCAGAACCAGAGCTAACCCAACAGAAATCTATGTCATTAGACCAAAAATGTACCAAAATACAAATAATCCACAGTGAGAACCAACTGCGCATGTCTCAAATATGTAAAACACAGACCTCAACAACTACAAAAAAATTAGGCTCACCCTTCTATTTTCCACCACACACACACACACACCACAAACTACAATCACTGTGTTTTAGAAATACGAAAAATGGAGAGAATAAAATTACAGGATTAATCAAGCAAATAAAAGAATCTGCAGTACTGGCAGTTGGACAGAGAATTACCAACCACAGCACCAGCATGATATCAATGTTGGTAAACCACAACCTACCACCCATGGAAATTTCCCAAACAATTAGCCATAAAAATGTACAATACATACATAAGTACTCCACCTTATCAGACCATCAACAGAAAATAATTTTCAATATACTGGCAACAAACACAAATAAAAACCAAATGCAACAACCAGTGACCAGGGACAACATATGAAACCCTGACATAGATGGTGAAACTGATATAAATGACTTTAAAAATCCTGAAATCCAAAAACCAGGAAATTCCAAAGAAGCAAGAGATGAACTACTACAACAGAAAAAAACATCAGCATAAACCCATGGATATGCCAGAAATGAAAAACACCTTAGCAGAGGAACAGCATTTAAAATAGTGTGTACTTAATAACCAACTGCCACCTCCAACTAAGGAACAACTCTGGCTCATCTGACTTCTTATAAACAGCAGGTCACATTCAAAATACCTGCTGCAGTGAATCCCAGCTGACCAAATCCCTCAGCAACAAATACAGAGCTTCCAGTAATAAATAAATCAGTCAGCTATTTACCAAAACTGGCTGCTCCACCAACACTCACCTGGAATATTGAAGCACCTAGAGAAGGCATCACTATGTACTACACAGAGACAGATTCAGACGACTGCACAGTGGAACCCACACTTATGCTGTACAGTGCAACAGACAGAAAGCAGCTTCCGCATTGCAGCACACTCTGCATAACACCAGAATATAGAAAGGCAGCCATAGAATGGGACTGTCAGCCACTTCCACCTTGCAGCTTGTTATGCATAACACCAAAAGAGAGCACTACAACAGGAGACAAGCATTTGTCAGTGCCAAATGTTTGCAGCTAGTATTGTTGCTATGCTGGGTCATACTTGTACACATTTGTAATATATATATTTATCACACATGGATCAGATGAGGTGCAATATCTTATTTTCAGAGGTGTCCTGCTTTAACACATTGTTAGATTGTAATTACCCAGGATAGGGAAGCTGAGAGGCAATATCCACTTGTAAGTGGGCTCCCAAATTTTGACCTAAAATGTCCAACAGTATTTTTATGACCAGACGTTATGATCAAGACAGGTGAATTTTTTAAAATCCCATCTGAAAGGTGATTTTGCTGTGTGACTGTGGAAACAAGTTTTGGGGGATTTGAAAAATGACACCTGCCATGTTCAGGAGGTGGGGTAATACAAGGGATATGTCAAACATTAAGGTCCAAATTCTGCAAAAACATAATTTAATGAGTAAGTGTTGGAACAATTTGTTTCCTAATAATTTAAATTGTTTTTCACATTTTTACCCCAGATTTTCACCATAATCTTTTTTGACCACTTCTGAGCATGACGTGTCACTTATAAAAACAATGGCTGAAACATCATTTTGCACTGCAAGTGTTAAAATACAGTTTTGGTAGGAGATAAGAAATGACAACTGTCACATTTATGAGGTGTTGTGAAAAAATGACTATGTTGAAAAGTTATGGTCAAAATATTGAAAATGACCACAGTTTAGTGTGTATTAAAAAATGTCAGCATAGGCTCATAACTTTGTTTTCTCATATTTTTACTTCAAATTTTCAACATAGCCTTCTTATGACCACACATTGCCTTCTTATGATCCCACCTCATGAACAAGGGCGGAGAAAACATTCAAGTCCTGCCCAAACAGTAACTTCTTGTCACAGTGTGGAAACACATTTTGGCCAGGATTTGAAAAATGACAGCTGTCACATTCATGAGGTGTTGTGAAGAAATGGCTATGTTGAAAATTTGTGGTCAAAATATTGAAAATTGCCAAAGTTACTAGCCTGCATTTGTAAATTTCAATGCAGGTTCATAACTTTGTTGTTTTTTTATGTTTTTCCCTTAGATTTTCAACATAATCTTATGACCCCACCTCATGAACAAAGGCATAGCAAATGCTCAACTCCTGCCTGAAAGGTGATTTCATGCAGCGATGGCAAAATCACCTTTCGGGACAGATTTGTCCAATTTCGCTGCCATTGGTCATGAGGTTGGGTCCCAGAAAAGACATGTAGAAAACTGGGTGTACAATTATTCAAAAATGACCAAGTTATGACAATAATTTGAAAACCCCATTGAAATACATTGAACCACATTCTTGATTTCCACATTTCGTGGTCCAGCTTTGAAGAGTGAAGAGGTGTCTGCGGTCCAGAGAAAGGATTATAGCATTAGACCCCTGGTGGATTAGTAAGGGCTTGAGGGTGTGTGGGGAGGTAGGTGCTAAGTGGGAGGTTTGGGTGAAGGGACAGTAATGGTGGCAGCAACAGACAGTGATGGATGTTTTTTCTTTTTATAGGGTGTTTAAATAAACTATGAGCGATGTTTGATTTTTATTTCTTGTAGCAGCACTAGGATTGGGCACCCCAGTGTCAGTGTAATGTTTGATGGCATCAGAGGTGGGCTCGCTGGTGTCACATAATGAAAATGGGCAGGGTGGAGTATCCACCAGCACAGGGATTGGGCTCCCTGTGCTGGAATTTTAACATGAAGGGAATGGTCGTTATGTTTGGTGGCACTGGGGGTGGGCTCCCTGCTGTCACATAATGAAAATGGGCAGGGTGGGGAGTAGCAGCCAAAATGGAGGATTAGGCACCTCATGTCAAAATGTCAACATGGAGAGGGTGGGGTCCTTATGTCTAGCAGCACTGGGGTGATTTCTCCAGTCTATGCAATGAAAATAGGCACAGTGGGGTGGGGAGGGTGCTAGAGGATGGCATCTGGGGTGAGGTGGGAAGGCACAGCAGACTGATCATGACAGATCAGATCCAAACATTTTCTCTGCGAATCCACAATGTCAGGGGGTGCACACAATACTGGGGAGCTATACAAAACAGTACAAGCAGCACCAAACATCCTGTGTACTCCAGTGTGTGTCACAGATATAAAATACCTCTGTCTGTTGACTACTGAATGTTTCACTTTTGCAGTTCTCTCCAAATCTGTAGTAGTATGCTTCAAAGAACCTCAGACAAGTTGCTCCAATACAACAAACATGTTTTTTCTCCAATAAACAGACAGTGCAGAACAGTTTATTTTTTTTAACCAGGACAGACACACTAAGCTGAAGCTTGTTTACAGGAGCAACCTGGGAGCACAAGGAAGTTAAGTGACTTGCTCAGGGTCACATAGTATGCAAGTGGGGGCTGTGGGATTCAAACCCAGGTCTCCAGATTTGCAGCTCAGAGCCTTAAACCACTGCGCTATACTGCCTCAGTTAGCATTACACTAACCACTGTCTCAGTGCTTCAGGTTCAAGAACCCTTCCTTAGGAGGGGAATTTCTGCAACATGGACAAAGTCAATAAAGTTAACATGCTTAGCCTGTTGTTAATTTGATTCTTTTTCAACTGGAGAGTTCTGTAAACTGGACCAAATCAGGAGGGGCCTTGGCAATCATTCTCCAATTAGTGCAAGCAATTTCTTGTCTCTGTTTGTTTCCCTTTATATAGATATATTGTATGAGGCAGGCATAGCTATTGGGAGTGACAGCGTACACCTACATCCAAGCAAAGTTTGCTTGTAAGGTGGGGGGCAGGTTGTGCTGTGATTCCCTTCTTATCTGCTCAGTGCTGTAAACTGTGTGATTACCTTTATGGCGTTTGCTGTTCTGTGTCTATGGTCAGGCCAGGTACATTGTGTGGCAATTCCTTGTGAGATGTTGCTGTATTTTCAAATTTCTTGATCCCTTGAGTTGTAGTGACCAGCAGACAAGCGGGATATAGCATACTGTATTTAATATTAGCATTGTGCAGGGTCCTCTTGATCAGTGTATATGCCATTTGTCTCTCTCAGAACAGGAGGGGTTGCATCACAGAAAATATGCATGTGGAGTCCATTCTAGTATAGCTCCCCTTTTAGTCTGGCCTGATCCTATAAGAATTTCTTGTCCTGAAAATTTAAGCATTTCACAATTATGACTCATGGCTTTTCCGAGGGTGATGGCCGTGATCTGAGTGAACAGTGTACCCCTTCATAAGTGTAAACAGCACCTGACTTGGTCATATCTGTGGCACAGCTCATTAATAGCACAGTCTGTGACCATCTGTGGAGGTGAAAGGAGGGCTGTGGTGACTGTAGACTGAAAACGGATATGCAGGGGGGGCAAGTGGTGTGGTGGGTGCATATCTATCAGGGTGGAGGGATGGGGAGCCACTAAACCACCAGAAAATCCATTGCTTTCATGGGAGGGGGATTGGGAAGAGGTGAGGGACTGAATGCCAGGTAGTATGTCATTTTATAATATCAGGATCAAGATGGGACATCGGGGGAGAGGTGGGGGACCAGTAGACTACCAGGGTCTTTTTTTCTTAAACAGAGGAGGATCATGGAGGGGAGAGACCACTAGGCTACCAGGGTCATTTAAAAAAACAAACAAAAGGGGATCGGGCATTGGGAAAGGGAGGAGGGACCACTTATCTACCAGGCATGTTTTTTTTTACTATGGGGATGGCGATTGGACTAAACAGACAGGGATCTGGCATCGGGAAGGGGGATGGAACACTAGACTACCAGGGTTTTGTTTTTTAAACAGAAGGGGATCGGGCATCAGGGAGTGTAGAGAGACCACTAGACTACCAGGTATGTTTTTCAATAGGTGTCCAGCATGAAAATTGATATAGTATCAGATGAGCTCATTCATTTGCACAGATTGGTCATACTGTTTCACATATGGGATCAGAGGAGCTAACGCATTTGCACAAACAGGTCATGTTGTTTTCCAGTGTATTTCAATGGGGTTTTCAACTTTTGTTCATAATTACTAGGGTCTTTTTTTTTAAAACAGATGGGAATCGGGCATCAGGGAGGTGGTAGGGACCAGTAGACTACCAGCTATGTTTTTAAATAGATTTGCAGCATGAAAATGGATACATTGTCGGAGGAGCTAATCCATCTGCACACAAATGGGTCATCCTGTTTCGCATGTGTGATTGGAGGAGCTAATCCATTTGTGCAAATGAGTCATGCTGTTTTGCAATGTGTTTTAATGGAGTTTTCAACTTTTGCTCATAACTCAGCTGTTTCTTAACATATTCACCCCAAATTTTCAACATGGCCATTTGTGGACCCCACCTCATGAGCAGTGTGAACATCTTTATGCAACTTTGACCTGAAGAGTGATTTCGTGGTCACTAGAAAAGTCACCTTTTGGGTGGGATTTTAACATTTGTTCTGCCCTTGTTTATGAGGTGGGCTCATAAGCTGGCAATGTAGAAAATGCGGGGTCAAAATATGTAAAAATGGCAAAGTTATGGCCATTCCTTGCAGTTTTGCTACATGTTTGTAACTTTGGCAATTTTAAATATTTTCACCCCAGATTTTGAACATAGACTTCTCATTAACCCACATCATGTATTTATTTATTTATTTTATTAAAAATTAATAACCAGGAAAGGCACACTGAGCCGAAGCTCGTTTCCAGGCGTGACCTGGATTTATGTCACAAGTACGACCAAAATGTGTTTTTGGACCTGTGGCATGCAATGGCATTGCAGTTGTGCAGAATTACGTTTTGGCACGAATTTCACAATTTTCTGTACCAGGTACATGAAGTGGGATGATAACATTGCTAAGACGACAATTTGATTACTGTTGTCCTATAAATGGAAGCACAGAGCCCTCTGGGCCATGCAGTTTCACAGCTACATACTGTACATATAGGCATCTATGGAGAGATGGGAGTGCAGGGCCAAGACGGCCCTGCTCTCCCACAGAGAAATAAGGATATGATTATACTATCTAAAAAAAGTAAGGAAATTCTTTGCAAAAAACATCATTAATGCATCAGTCAGGGTTGTTACTAAAGTGACAAAAGCAGGGAAATGTGGTGTTAGGGAACATGATGTGATTAATAGGTCCTTATCAGGAACCAGAGCACCCAGTTTCTTTTTTGTCTTTAATATGTGATTGTTAATGCACTGATACAATTAATCAATTTATGCAGTCAGTTTGTCCTGATTTTATACAATTGTATATAAAGCACTTACTCAGATGGCATGCTATAGCCTTTGAAAAAGGGTCCAGTTTAGGACCAAAAACGCGTCAGGCAGGTGCTACAGTGTTTTTATGGATACAATAAATTTTTCCTCATCTTAAACATACAGTGTCAGCATTAAATGTGGCGGTGAGTGCCTGAATTACTTGTCTGCAGCTATATATTGATTTTCGAGAGCACCACAGCCCTTGTGCACACTCTGTTTTATCTGTTTGTTACTACTGTCACAATGGATATCTTTAAGGCTGATATCACAATGGAATGCTGAACTAATCAGCAAGCAGCTTTCAAAATGTTGGCAACATCACAATTGCCTAGTGAGCACTGAAGTAACAGTTCAATATTCAAACAACATGTTTAAAATTAAAAATTCTAAACTGATATTGTATAAATCTGACTATGCAATGGGCTGATTCAGAATACACAGTTTATCATTACTTCTTAGGGGCAGAACTTTTATATCTCATTGGTGGCTCCTCCGCTAATGAGTTCTGGCCTTACCCCCTTAGACTTGAAGATAAATGCATATTTTTAGCTAGGCTGTTGCATATTGCTCACACATGCACACACACACACACACACACACACACACACACACACATATGATAAATGAGTGACTAAAAAATATTTTCACTTGAATTCAAAATAGCAGCTGTTGTTAGGTAAGAATCAAAAAGTAAGACCAGTAATAGAAACTAAAAATTCAGATTTGATTTCCTGCATGTATTGCACTGAAAACTTAAACATTTGCTACTCCAGAATAGAAATTCAGGGGGCTATGTACTAATGGTTTGGAAGGTACATGCAAATGGTGCATATTCCGCCTGTGTAGCTATATGGCCCAGGACAGGTGCAGGGTACATGGTATGCATGACTGTGAGCACCTGCAGGGCACCTGTCCATGGCCCTGCATCCCGGTTCACAGGAATGTGGGAGGTGGTCAGTGCAGAGGGGTGCATTGAGGTAGGTATCCAATCAGATGCCTGACCTGGTCCCAGAGTGGATCCTTTGTGCCCATGGGGCATTTGGAAATCAGACGTGGATCATTAGAACTCAAGAAAAGTATAACATGCACAGGCACTTACTTGAATGGCTGCCCCAGCCCTCCCCATTTGCCTAGTGGGCTGGGGAGGGTCATTTCCTTGTCCAGCCATGACTGGTAGGTAATGTCCATGGGGGAGTGCACTGGGTTATGACAGGGTCCCAGCTGCCATAACCTGCATCCCCTGTGCCTGGCACTACACACCTTAGTTAATTGCGCATAGTGCAGGCATACCTCCAGCATTCCCCCTGACCACCCACGGTGCATTGCTACCCACACGGCTAGGGGATCCACCACACTAAAGGTTTGCATGATGTATGTGAATCCCACAGGGGTCCACAGGACTCCTGATGTGTGGCATTCATACTTAAGATTGCATATGCACCACAGATACGTGGCACGTATGCTATTTCTTTTTTCGTACATAGGGCCCAATATCACCATCAGGAAATGCTACAACACCAATACAAATTAATGTTGGAACTTAAAATAAATAAATAAAACCCACATTCACTATGCATATGTGATATCATAAATCTACCACTGTGATGTAATTATTTATCTACTCATGAGATAATTACATAACTTAAACTCTCAAATAGGAGGTCATATTATGTCCCTCCTCTGTCTGTCTCTCTCTCACTGTCTCTCTCTCTGTCTACTCTGCCGTTCAGTACTGCTAAAACTGTTTTAAAATATAGCATCCCTTCAATGAGAGTCACGGGCCCGATTCCAAGATGGCGTACGCCAGTGCAAGCCGAGTTATGCCAAACCCTATGGCGTAACTCGTGACTTGCACCATGCATTACACCGTTCCCTATTCCAAAATGTGCCTTGCATCATGTCAGCTGTGGGCTATGCCAACCGTGGGATATGCCACCCATTATGCCACAATCCACAATGACATGGCACAATGCTGGGTACAGCAGCAACTGTGCCCTATTCCAGAAGGGCGGCTGCATAACCCACCACCACAATTCTAGAAAATGCACTGGTGTTGCTAACTTAGAACATCTTGGAGATGCTCTAAGAGGCATCCTTTCAGCGCCATCCAATGGATGCCCACTTGCCATGCCATGGCAAAGGTCCTGCTGTGCTCTCCAGGCCCCCATGAACACGACCATGTTCCCCACCCCCAAAATGTCAGGCACCCTTGGGGGTCCATTCTCCACTGTGCCCCCAGAGTCCTGTGCCACCTGTCCACCCCATGCCCCCTGGTGTGTGCCATGGTGTTCTGGGGTGGGGGGCTCCAGAGGGGCAGTCTGCAGCAGGCTGCAACTTGGGACATGCAGGGCTATTACGCCATGCCAGTGACGTTAGCCTATGTGTGTCTCAAGTTGCATGTCATACGTGCTGGGACCCTGCCACTCTTAGAATATGGTGCAGGGTCCCTGGCATAGCGGCGAATGTCACACCTCACATATGCCTGCGAGTTGTGACAGTCATCCTGTAATTTGCCCCACTGTCATTTTTGAACTGCATTGTTAAAATGCTGTACTGGGACACTAGTCATTCCCCTTGTCAAGTGATACAGATGTGTCAGTGATTAAAAATATTCACACTTGGGGATTATGAGGCAAACAACCATCACTTCTTATTTTCTCTGTTGCATAACGATTTTAAGAAGCATTATATTTTATACGCAAAACTAGAAAACTTGCAATTTTAGTTTAGCATGTAGTTTCTAAAGACTGCCACAAAAGAAACCATCTTCCAAATAACAAAGACATATTTGAGAGTGCTGTTTATGTTTTTGGGCTCTTGCAACTAACATGTCTCGGAAATGAAAAATACAAACTTTTTTTTCAAAAGAATCACTGCACTAGGACACAATAAATACAGTGCAATGATTAATTGATTAGGACAATAAGATAGCCTGCTATGATGATGCTCCTGACTGCATCAATGTTTCTAACACGTGTTTCTAATGCTTTGGCTAGGAATGTTTTAAAAAGCTATTAACATTAAATACTGTACGCTTTTGTTTGTTGTTTTTTAGCCTGTGAAGTTGTATGGCATAACATACTTCCTACTTCATGTCTCCTGGTGTCTTACAGATTATTAGTTACTACTCAAGAAAACAGAGGCTGTGCGTTTTTTTATTCTTTGTGTACTATCTTGGTATGATAGAAGCTTCTGCTGCACACTTGGGATAGTTGAAAGGTCCATGCAGAACGATGCAATGGATTAAATATTAAAGCATATATTCTTTCTAAGGAATTGATGCTTTCAACTCATGTTTGGTTTGATGATACCTAGGAATGACCTCTGTTTTTTTATTACATTATATCACATGTCATATAATAAGGATGAAGAACAATTCTAAGCAGAAAACAACTAGAAAATCTTTTTAAATATTTTCCATAAATACAGGCAGCAAATTACAATGAACAATGAAAGGTTTTATTTAATAACCTTAAAATTGCCTCTGGTGATTTTCCCTTGCAATGAAAGTTAACAGAAATATCTTTGTTGATTCTTTTTTCTTCCTTATAAGAAAGGAGAATTGGCCAGATGCAGTTTCCATGGCAACATTCTGTCTTCAGGCACTGAATGTTGGTATAGAGTTTTCAGCTGTATCCACTAGAGAGACTCCATGGAAAGGCTGCTAGTTGAAGATAGTACCAAGGTTTATGTCAGAAGAACTGCTGCCCTTTTAATCCAATAGTTTTGTATGCATATGAGCTAAAAGTGTGTATTTTATATTTTTAAAATTATCCTACGTATCCTTCTTCATGGATTTTTAATATGATATATTCATATCACAACCTTACAATGAAAACAAAAACAACATAACAGTAATGGAGAAACACTATTGTTCTTTTAGAAGCTGCTGTTCTCCAACCCTTAGTTTAGGACCATGGAGTCTGTAGTGAAGAATTGTCTGCCTGCCCATGTTTTGGACACAGCACCATCCGTAACAACTTATAACTCTCACAGATGATTCATCCTTGCCTGACACAGATTTTTATACCATTTATGTAGGAGAAATTTCAAACAACCTTGTTCAAAATGAGGAAAATCATTTTATTTTTGTATCTAGGAATGTCTTTCAGACTTCAAGGAAACCTTCCCCTGATGATAGTAAGGTTGATGATAAGGTAACTTGTCTATTCTCTGGGGGTACAGATGACAGTCCTACCAGCTACTATACATGGCTATACTAAATGGCACCTCCAATTACCAGTCTGATGCAATGTGCTTTTTTAGCCATACTACCAGACCTATGACAAAGTGGGGATTTTTTTTTTGGAGGGGTGAGGGATTTACATCATGTCATTATTGCCTAACAGACATACTGTATATCTGGAGATTGAGTAAATACTCTTTAAGTGACACATTAAGTAATATCACTGATGATTCCCTTTTCAGGGGTCACATAATATTATAAAGGTCCAAGTCATATGATTAAAAAAAGGACTCATCTTCATATTTACAGAGCAGGCATATTGGTATGTTTCTGCAAACAACATTCAATACTTTACTAGTGTAACATAATATTAATATTAGGCGTGATTTTTAGAGGGCGACACAAGGCTTGCATCAAGACCTGCATCAAACCCATTTTTTGGCACATCTGCACCAAACAACTTTGCCGCAGTTGCATCTGATTTTAGTACGCATGGTGCTTTTGCGACAATTTCCTTAGTTTGCAGCAGCTTGTGCCAAATATTTGCCACAAGCCCCATAAGACGGATTCACCAGAGTGCTGCAGGTTAAGCCAAGAGGAACTGGTCTAACTTGTGACACTTGGCACTTGAAAATCTGGATTGCCACTGGGAGAATGCCACAAGCCCCATGCACCGTATGATCAGCACACATGGGGCTTGCGGCATTCTTGGGGCTCTGAAAATCAAGCACAAATGTATTAACATTTTAAGATTTCTTGATCTGGACTTGGCTTTGGTCACCATAATATAGAACATATATAGTGATCACCTAGAAAAAGTTCAGAGGTGAGTTACAAAAGTTGTAGATGAAATGGCTGATTTTAAACATGAGTACAGATTATGTTACCTGGGGGGTTCTCAGTGGCTGAAAAAAAGATTAGGAGAGTTTATCCATTTTCAAAATGATGAAAGCAACCATTTTATCTGATAAAATAAAACTACTGAATAGATCAACAGATGAAAGAACTATAATCTTTTTTTATAGAGCTGAATCAGTTGCATGTGAATATAGACATTTCTTGATATAGCAGTAAACTCACTGGGGGAACAAAGGGTCACCAAGAGCATACCTTCTAGCAAAATTACTATGCCTGGGAGGAAGGCATGGCTATCTTAGACTTTTGACTCCCAAAGGTTTTTGTCACTGGGAGTTTTCCTCTCCATAATGCTAAAGTCCATATACTATATTGCTAACTTTTCTTATTGGCCAACAGTAGCAGGTATTTCACATGATATTGAATGCTGCATCTGCCTAGTTGACAGGGATGAACACAATGGAGCCTATTCATTTTCATTTCCTATGTTCCCCTGTGAAGAACATAAGTGGACAATTACGGCATAAATATCTAGAAAGATTATTTCACAGAAAAGATCGGAAGATTTGTGGAATAAACTTTCATCTAAATTATGATCGGATAAAACAGTTTATGTATTCAAATTAAGGCTATATATGTACCTGGGAGAATAAAAAGAATAAAAGTTTTCTTTCCTATTTTCATATGTTCATAATCGACACCTTCACCACTTGTACACACTGTTTAGATCACCTGGAGTCCTGAATCACATACCTCAATACCTCTTCCAACCTGCTTTTATAGGGCTACTGCTAATTGGAAAAGTCTTGCAACAGGCATTACATTATATGATTTTGCAGTCAACATGTTTTTAACACTGACCACAGAGTCAAGTGCATGTGTGTAACCATATTGCCATTATGAAAACGTCTAATTACATTTCTGATCAGCATGTAATAGTTGCTGGTTCTGAAACTCATCAGTTGTTCAAAGGTCGCCCAGATGTATTCTGTAAACTGATCAGCAAGAATACAGATTACACAGTTTGGAGATGAAGCAGCGTAAAACACTTAACTCTTAATGTACCCTAATGCCATTAATATTGTTCATGACAGAATGGATGGGAAAACATTAAAGAGCTTCCACAGTATTGAATATGCCTGTATAAACTGATAAGAGAAGTTTGAACCATAGGGTGGTGGCCTTGTTCTCTTGATGGGTGATATTACAAATGATTTGACAGCCCTAAAGGATTATGCTGCCAGAGAGAATTGCTAGTGGCCATTTTGTGGGTATAAGCATGATTGGTGAAAGGATAAATGCCAGCCTGCAAGAGGAATAGATGTTATCATGTGCTGATGCTCTCACTAGATTATTTATACCATATTTAAAAACCTAATAAACGGGTGTTCCTACTTAAATGTATTCAATGTCTGGAACTGTTATGACCATTTAAGTGGGTCAACTGCTGTTTTGCATGTCATGAGATAAACAGAGTCCTTCTTGAAGTTCAGTGCAAAATGAATAGTGTTAAGGAAGAGCTCAATATTGCTTACAGGTGATTTCCTTAAAGGAGAATCCTGCATTTGTTGTGCAGTGTATTTGCTTACCTCAGCCCTCCCATGTCATATTCATTCCCTCTCTTGGTATTTCCAGTCAGGAATTGTCATTTAAGGAGCATGTGAAATGTGAAAAATATACTTTTTAAGCTAAGTAATCTAGCTATCAATTTTTCCAGCTGCTGAAAGGAGGATGTGCGTCATCTGTATAAAGGAAGCATTCAGTCTTCTTCTCTCCCACAACATGTTACAACTGTCTTACAGTGAGAGATGAGTGGCATGAAGAAATATATTTTTTCTTGTGAATGAAAGAATTTTTAGATATACTGTACTATTTGGTATGCACAAATTACTGGTACTACACACTGAGTGGTGTGACAGGACTATCTTAAGCTATTGCAAACTTAAAATAAAATACAGAGAGGAAGTCTTGAAAGCGTTATGCATTCTTTTTTTAAATGTTATTTTATTTAGTATGCTTTAGCTTGTGATCACACCAATGACTCAGCCTCCACTCTCTCAAGCCCTCACTTTACCCTTCAGGACTTACTTCTGCTCAGCAATCCTCTGGCTTGCCCCCAGGGTGTGGCCGTTATGCACACATGATCCCCTCATGATGCCAGTACAAGGATACCAGCAGGGGTCACCTACCAGCATTACCTCCCTGGCTTTCCCCCCAGGCCAGAGTGTGGAGTCAGGCCAGTGTCCATCAAGACCAGAGGAGTGGGGTGTCATTAATGGTGGCTATTATTTTTGACAAGAACTTCATGGGGGTCATGTTGTGCAGAGACATAAGGCACTGAAGCCCAGCATGCCTCCCCTCCCTGTTGGGGCATCAGAAGCTGCTGATCCCTTGGCCTCTGCCAGGGGTTAGTCAGGCACTGAGTACACATCAACCCTCCCCCTGGAAGAAAAGGAGAGCAGTCTGTGGGATGCTCCATCCTCCGTCCCCCAGCTAGCCCTCTGACTCTCAGGTCCATTCCCGAACCTGAAATGTCAGCATCATGAGCAGAAATCTTACTGCAGCACCAGCAAACTGGCTCAGTCTTATGCTTTCTTCTGAGCTGCTGCTCCAGTGATACGAAAGAATGGGAGGAGGGGTTGTATTACAAGTGTCTCATCTGCATATAAATGGAGGTTTGCTTGAAACATTATAAGCTTGGGGCACAGCTTCAGAATCTTGATATGTTATAATTTATTTAGTTTTAAGTAATGAGGTAGGGTGCAGGTAGGGTGCACTAGACAAGCATTTGACAATTGTGCCTATTGTTAGGCAAGACCTAAAAGAGTACAACCAGTAAAACAATATAATGTAAGACAATGACACTTAGGAAAAAACATTACAGCAAGGTAAAGCACAGGGTGCAAACGTGTACACTCTATAACAGCATATGAACAAAGTGAGAAGTGTAGGAGTATTATACACATAGGCAAATAGTTAGTCATAATTCTAAGACTAGGAACAGGTGTAAACTGCCAACTGTTGTAAGTAGGAGTGGTACTGGTTTCTGAAGGTGCTGATAATGGGACACAGTCTGATGTTGGCAGGTATGGTATTCCATAATTTAGCAGCAGTGACAGAGAAAGCTTTTTCATATAATTTGGTCCTGGCCTTTAGGGGCAGAGACAGAGAAAGCTATCTCAACTAATTTGGTCCTTGTCCTAGGTATGACTAAGAGGTCAAGATCAGGTGATCTAAGTGGATAGGCATTTGAATAAGGCACTATAGGAGGGAGGCAAGTGACAGAGGAACCTGATATAAAGGATGCTATGTATGATACCACCCAGGGAGAGAATATGTTGGGGGAGCCAGCCCAGTGATGGAAAATCAGTTACTAGCAAGGAAAAACAACAAGCGTATTATACGCCACATCCCATTTGTGTAGCATGTAGTTTGAGGCTTCAGAAAAAGACAGGCAGACCATGGGACAGTTTGTGGAGCAGAATACACCAGGCTGGGAGAGAGGATATGGCTGGCTCAGTAGGCAAGCCCAAGTCTGAATTTGACAGCCTTACAGGTAGATGCCACATGGAGTGAAAATCAAGGGAAGCGTCAGGTGTAACACCCAGGTAGTTAAAGGATGGGACAGTGACCAAGGGTGTAGCATTTTCGCAGACCACCATTAGAGGAGATTTTATATTGTTTAAACAGGGGGCAGATCTGAATAACATGGACTGGGATTTTATTGCATTCATTAAAAGCCCATTTTCACAGAAAAATTGTTGTACAGACTGTAGATCAGATGATAATTTGCTATTGATCACATCCATGTTCTGGGCACTACAGAAGAACAAGCCTGATATTCAAAATCATGAAAAGCGGAGCACAAAAATTTGCTCTGTGCCTTGCATTTGCCTAGGTGTCTGAGGATGCTATATTCAGTTGAATAGCATACCAGTGCTATTTGACTGAATATAAGGCCATGTTAGTGCAATGTTAATCCACTTAGCACTGTCCTGACAGGGTTCTCCAAGTACACTGCCAGAATGGATAGTGCTGGAGCGCTACCTGCAATATTCAAAGGAACCCATGCAAATGAACGCATTGCACATGCAAGTCACTAATGGTCCATTTGCAGGCCCATTATGGGCTCATTTGCATGGGCAGCAAGGAAGGATAACATGACGCTGCCTCCCCCATTGCCTGATCCCAGATGTGTAAATATCCCGGGTGGTAGTGGTCCCCACCCCCAAATTGCTGGCCCATTCTGCAAAAATATATATTACTGATTGTAGTGGTTTCCCACTGATCACTGTCCCTCTCTGTACTAAACAATATCCCTGGTGCTAGTGGTACCCCCCGTCAATCGCTGGCCCATACTGTAAAATAGTATATCCCAGGTGTTAGTGATCATCCCCTCTGATCGCGACCTGTTCTGTACAAAAGAATATCCCTGGTGCTAGTGATCCTCCCCGCTGATCGCTGACCTGTACTGTAAATATATCTCTGGTGTCCCCTCTCCAATCGTTGGCCCATACTGTAAAAACATATATATCCCTGGCAGCAGTGGCTCCCCTTCTTATCCCCAACCCATACTGTAAAAAAATAGGTGTCCTGTCAAAATAGTGAGAACATTTCAGTGAATGAAATACAGCGAATGTCATATTGGCAAAGTGGTTATTATAGCACATAATTATTTAAGCAATGTAGGTAGTATCCGCGCAGACAAATATTTTCAGTGAGGTAGAGCACTGTAAGTTCATGACTCTGTGCTAGCTCGCTGTCGTGGCAGTGTGGCTTAAAGGTTTGCATGTAAAGCTGTGAATGATGTTGGGATGTCCAGCTGACCTGGGTTCGAGTCTGAGTCTGTTGTGTTCTTTTTATTTTTATTGTGTTTGCCATTGTGCCCTCCCTTGCCTTCCCCCCCAGGAGTTATGATAGTAAATCTATCCCACACACACACTTTGACCCCTTCTGGAGTTAGAACAGTAAACCTGTCCCTGTCCCAACTTTGTCCTTCCCTGAACTGTGTCCCCCATAGAGTCCCTTTACTGAATCTGCCCACTGACTCATATTTTTCTGTCCCAAGTTGCATGCCCCACAGAGTCGTATTCGTAAGTCTGTACACCCCCCAGTTTTGCCTTTGCTGAGTTTGGTTTGTGTCTGACATTTTTTCTACTGATTTTCGTTGTTTTCACTGTTCACCATTATACCTGTACGCTATATTTATTGGTGCTGATTTTCATGCACTGCTATTTATTTTTATGTTTTGCTTTTGCTGTTTTGACATAGCACCAAAAAATATATCTCTGGTAGTACTGGCCCCCCCCCCCAACCATCGTCTCATTCTATACAAAACAATATCCCTATTTTTAGTGGTCCCACTGCTCATTGCTGGCCTGTACTATGATAACATGAAATCTGTTGCATTTAGCAATCCCCACAATATGGCACCAAAAAACAACCCCCCCAGTCACCTTCCCAGTCCCCTCACTGCTGCAGGTGCGTAGAGTGAACAGCGCAGCCCCCCTCACACCTCCTTAGCCAGACCACCATATGTCCAGGGAGGAAGCGCACCTCTTATTTATAGGATAGGGTGGCATGCCCTGTTGTAATAATAAGGGGCATGCTCCCTGCCTGGACATATGGTGGAGGTCAAGGAGGTGCAAAGAGGGCTGTGTCAGTTGTCATATGCACCAGCAGAACCACGGCGATTGGGTAGGTGAATGGGGGGTTTAGATTTCAGTGTCACAACGAGTGGGGCCACCAAATGCAAGGGATTTCATGTTCTCACAGTACAGGCTGGTGATCAGTGGAGGCGAGGGGGGTACCACTAGCACCATGGATTTTGTTTTGTAGAGAATGGGCCTGCAATCGGAGGGAGGTGCGACCACTGCAACCAGGGATATATATTTTTTTTTTACAATATGGCTGGCAATTGGAGGGGGGAACACTACCATCAGGGATTTATTTTTATACAGAACAAGACAGCGATCAGTGTGGGGGGCACTAACACCAGGGATATTGTTTTGTACAGAATGGGTCGGTGATTGAAGAGAGGGTGGATCATTATCACCAGGGATATATTTTTTCACAGTATGGGCTGGAGATTGGTGGAGTGGGGGCTCACTACCACCAGGGATATTTTTTTCTTTACAGTTCGGTTCGGTGATCGATGGGGGTACCACTAGCACCATATCTTATATGAGTAAGCCAAGGCATTAGATATAGCAAAATCAGCATGTCCAAGTAATTTACTAGCTCCATGGTAGGGGTCTGGTAAGGTGTCAGTGAGGAGAAGATTACTGGTATGGGCCCCTAGGGAGGCTAATAGGAAAAACATCACTGCCATAATGAACAGAGATAAGGGGAACCAGGCTATACTATTCAGCGGAGATGTTAGTGAGGTAGAGCACAATTTCATAATTAAAAATAGATTAATGAAGTAGTGCATTTAGAGAGAGGTAAATATGTGGCAATAATCTACAGCAAACTAGATAGTCTTAATTAGCAGGCTTATTTGCAGCTAAGGAATGGGTTGAGCAATGATACATGACAGAAACACAGGCTTCATGGGGTCAAATAGATAAAGGTACTTGCAAATGTTTAAACATTAGGGCAGGGTGAGCAGTCATATACATCTAGAGGAAACAAGCACTGAGGGCTAATAAAGACTACTAACAGGAGCAACTGTTATAAATAGATCCAGTACTAGGGGGATTAGGTATGTGAGCAGATACAATAGAGGGCCAGAAAGGCCACAAGAGTCAGGCAGTTTGTAAAAGTTTTACATATGGATACACTTTACAACTTAAGTGGTAGGCATGGTATGCAGTAACAACAAGTATCAAGGAGACTTACAGGCTCATGTGATTTAAGTTCAGGTAAAGGTACTGACAAATGTCTTAAAATTAGGGCAGAATAAGTAGTCATATGCATGTAGAGGAAAGAAGCACTGAGGACTAATAATAATTATATGCAGTCACAGCAAGTAGAAAGGACACTTACAGGCTCGTGTGATTTACATTCAGGTTGGTGGCATAAAAACAGCAGCATGGCTGGCCCCTGGCAGTCTCTATAGCTGACTGCCAGGCAGCCTCCTAATGTCCTTTGCTTGGGTCCTTCTTGAGAGGAATGCAAGCAGGAGTGCCGCTTGGAGTAACACTGTTAAATGGCAGGGATTTTCCCACCCTCTGAGATTTCAGATTGGCTGGGGGTTCTTCTGACTGATCTTGGCTCCACACTAATGGAGTGCTACAGGAGCTTCAGCAGCTGTTGGCGGGGGGTGAACTTGAAGCAGCAGGACCCCTCTTGACCACTTCATTGTGTCCTTGGTATGGTTACTGGTGTGCTGTTGAAGATACAGAACCAGGAACGGGGCACCAGAAATTTAAAGAGACTTCTTCCCACCCTTGGAGCTTCCTGATTCACTGGAGGCTCAATCAGTCAATTTCCTGGCTCCACACCAGTTGAGTATTGTGGGAGCTTTAGTAGCAATTGAGGGAAGGGAATTTGAGCAGTAGGATCCCCTCTTGACCCCTTTGCAGTGTCTGTGGCGAGCTTGCAGGAGAGCCAGTGAAGATACAAGAATAGTTAAGGACACCAAAAATTGAAAGGGACCTTTTACTACCCTCAGAGCCTCCTGATTGGCTGGATGCGCCATTAATCAAGTTCCTGGCACCACACCAGTGGAGCACCATAGGAGCTTTGGTAGCCATTGGGAGGGAAGGAGTTGGAGCAGCAGGACCCCCTCTCGACCTCTTTACAGTGTCCATGGTATGATTGCCAGTGAGAAAAAAAATAACTGACCTCATATTGACATACTTGCAGTATTTGATGCAATGTATGAAAAATATGGCAGAAATATCCAGTTCATAGATAAACTGGAGCCAGATATTCAAAACTTTGCTAGTGGGCAAAGTGATTGGGTCCTGTTTGCCTGGGTTTGTGGCTGAGTGTAATAATCAAAGGGGGCTGTGATGCATGCAAAAAGGGTTAGCGCATAAACAAAAAAATAACGTGCGTGGTGGGCAAAAGAGGGGCAGGACATGAATCCTGGCATAGCACAATATTCAGCACAGTAGCGCTGCATAAATGAAATAGCGCAGGCCACCTTACACTGTGTAATTACTGCTAAGCAGAAGCCCAACTTACTCTAAACAACCCTAGTGGCTGGTGGAGCCACTGTAGCCAGCAACCACATTGGCAGTTGGGGAAGCACACCTGTTCCCTGGTGCCTAGTGGTCCCCCTCATCCTCTGATCCCTGGCCCTATGAAAATAAACGTATTCTCTGGTGTCCAGTGGACCCCCACCCTCCGATCACCATCCGTGGTACTAGTTTACCAGACCCTGGCGTCTAGCGGTCCCCCCACCTTCTGATTGCTGGCCCCAGTACTAGTTAACCAGTCCCTAGTGTCTAGTGATCCCCCCACCCTCTGATCGCTGGCCGTGATACTATTTTACCAGTCCCTGGTGTCTACTGACCTTCCCTGTCCTCCATTTGCTGGAGCTGTATTATATAAAATATTGCCTGGCATCTAGTGGTACCCCCACCCACCGATTCCCATCCCCTACCAGCATAAGCTGCCCTGCATCTAGCAGCCCCATGTACCACTTGCATTGTGTAATCCACCCTGCTACTCCCCTTAACTGGTTTCACTGGTGCCACACAGATCCACTATGGTGACTGGCAGAATCCTCTTCTCACCACCTTGGCTGGCTGCCGTATGGATTGACAGGTAATGTGCATCCTCTGTGCTGTGAAGGGAGTGCTCATACTGTTAGACATTACACACAATCCCTTTACAGTACAGGAGACACTTGGTACCTGTCAGTCCATATGGTGGCTGACTGAGGTACATAGATACATAGATACATAGACAGTGTCGGCAGATAAGGGCCTATGGCCCACCCAGTCTGCCCATTTGAGCTTTTAAATTCAGTTTATGTTTTCCTAGAAGTCTGTTGCCCCTTACCCCTGACATCCAGAATTCCTTTATGTCTATCCCATGCATTCTTAAATCCCGTGATTGTTTCAGCCCCCACCACTTCCTCTGGCAGGGTGTTCCACTTGTCCACCACCCGTTCTGTGAAGAAATTCTTCCTCACGTTTTCTCTGAATCATTCTCCCTCTAACTTCACCCCATGCCCTCTAGTCCTGGAACATCTTTTTCACTTAGAAATAGTGTATTCCTGCACCCTGTTCCTCCCTCTAAGATACTTGTATGTCTCTATCATATCCCCTCTCCCTCCTCTCCTCCAGGGAGTACATGTTCAGTTCCTTCAACCTGACCTCATAGGACTTGTGATGCAATCCATGTACCATATTTGTCGCCCTCCTCTGAACCTTCTCTACCCTGTCTATGTCCTTACGTAGGTAAGGTCTCCAGAACTGTACACTGTATTCCAGGTGGGGCCTCACTAGTGTCTTGTATAGTGGAATTATGACCTCCCTTTCCTGCTGGTGATGCCCTGTCTAGCATCCCAGCATCCTATTTGCTTTACCTGCAGCCTTGTCACACTGTTTCCTACCTTGAGGTCATCAGAGATGATAACCCCAAGATCCCTTTCCTGCTTGGTACATGCTATATCCTCACCCCCCAACTGATATATTGTGCCAGGGTTTTTGTGCCCCATATGCATTATCTTGAACTTCTTTGCATTGAATTTTGACTGCCAAACCCCAGACCATTCTTCAAGTTTCTGCAGGTCCCTTCTCATTCTGCCTACACCCTCTGGTGTGTCTACTCTGTTACAGAGCTTTGTGTCATCAGCAAACAGTGAAATTCTGCCTTCTAGGTCCTGCGCAATGTCACTTATGGTAGTAAGGTAGTAAGAGGAGGGCTGTGCCAGCCATTGTAGTGGATCTGTATGGCACTGGTGAAACCAATAAGGGTGGGTGGTAGGGTGGGTTGCAGGGTGCCAGCAGTGCAGGGCACCACCAGACACCAGAGACAGCTTATTCTGGAATGGGGATTGGGGGGAGGGGTTGATGTAGTAAATGCCAGCGAATATTTGATATGATATGGGTGCTACGATCAGAGGACAGGGAGGACCACTAGATAACAAGGTCTGGTAAACTAATACTAGGGCCGGTGGTCAGAGTGGAGGGGGAACCACTAGACACCAGTGAATTGTTACCTAGTATGAGGGCCAGGGATCAGAGGGTGGGGGGACTACTGGACATCAGGGAATAATTTTAATTTCACAGGGCCAGGGACTGGAGGGTAGGGAGACCACTGGATGGCAGGGAATACATTTATTTTCACAGAAAAAAAGGCAAGCAACAGCACTACTCAGTTCAAACATGCAAACAAGCAATTTATTTATTTTTATTTATTTATTAAATTCTCGGATTACAAATACCTTTGAGCAGAAACTGCTCGTTTACAAAGGTTCCACGTCAAAGGATGAGGGTCAACATACATACAGAGGTAGTAAAAGAATGCACAATAAACAACCAAAACAACTAAAAGAAAAAATAGATACTCAGTTATAACATACTTTGAGATAATATTCATAAAACGAGCAGCTTGAGTAGGCAGCTGGCTGCGGTAACAATAAGAGAAAGAGGGCACCATAGGCAGTTAGTATTGCAGGCATGGCCGGGAGAGGAAGTTGGCAGGCTAATGGGCCACTGTCCGATGGTAGTGGAAAATGTCTTGTACCAGTGGAGATGTGAAGCAGGAAAGGAGTCACAAGGAAGGCCCAGTGCCAGAGGAATGAGATTGGGAAAGGGCGGGCTGTGAGACATGAGTGAGCTGGGAGGTGTTTAGAGATCTCTGTTCAACAAAGCAGTCACATTGAGTGGTAGAGGTGAGGTAAAGTTTGAGATTCCTTTGAAGGGTCCAAGTGTAGTAGAGGAAAGTGATTCTTTATTGAGGTAATTGAACCATTGAGCAGCTCTATAGATAAAGGACCGCTGACCCATGGAGGTACGACATCTGGGAACCTGAAAGGTTAGAGATTGGGCACCATGTGTTTGTTGAGTGCCACTGTAGGTAGTAAGGAGTGAGCTAACACCAGGTGCATGAGACCAAGGAGAATCTTTTTGGTAAGTAAGCAGGTCTGGTATTGTATTCTGCTGCGTAGGGGTAGCCAGCTGGCCTGTGCATAAAGGTCACAGGTGTGAGTTTGTCGGGCTGCACCTGTCAGTAGTCTACAGGCTTTGTTGAGAGGCAACTGAGATCCTGCGGAGGGCACTTGTTGGGGCAGAGCCATAGATGGCAAGGCCGTAGTCAATGATAGAGGTGACAGAGCTATGTTATTAAAGTGCACACAGCATGAAACCGCCACAGTTTGGGATCGTACCTCTACCGGTTTCTAACCTAGTTCGTCATCCTGATGATGAAACTAGGTTCAAAACTGATAGAGGTATGGGCCCGAGCTGTGTTGGTTTCATGCTCTGTGCACTTTAATTAAGTTGCTTGTTTGCACATTCAAATTGAGTAGCGCCGTTTCTTGCCCCCCTTTTTTTTTGCAGTGAGCACGCTTATGCGGCTGGGAGCTGGGATTGTTCACTCAATTTATTTTCACAGGCCATGGGATCAGATGTTGAGGGGTACCACTGGACACCAAGGAGGTATTGCATTTGATGGGGTGGGTGATCAGTGTAGGTGGGGCTGGCCAGAGGAGGGGTGCACACCTGCCACTACTTCCCATGCAGATGAGCCCATAATGGGCATGCATATGGCCCTGTAGCACCTTGCATGCCCAATAGGCTCATCTGAATGGTACAACCTGAGTATTGTGCTGGGGGCATCTAGTGCTACTGGGTCTGGAGTGCAGTTCCCTGCACTTCCACGATCCATGCTGGAGCAATGCTACTCAACTTGTTGCTGCGCCAACATGCCCCATATTCAGTCAGATAGTGCCAGTGTGGTATTTGACTGTATATAGCATCCACAGGGCTTTGGGCAATGGGCAAGTGCAGCGCAAATCATTGCACTCCACTTTGCCCCTTTTTGAACATCTAGCCACAGGAGTCTTCTCCTTTAAAGTCCCACTGGTCTGGTGCACATGTATTAATTCTGGCAGGTAACTTTCCATCTAGAAAGCCAAATGTGTTTGATACATTCTTGGGATTACTTTTTGGCCTAGATATCTGGATTCTGAATCAAACATAATTTATTTCTCCTGGACTACACGAAATTGCCACAACTTGCTACTATACATACAAATGACTGAAGTAGCTTCCCGTTACATTGCAGAATTCAATGTTAAGGTCATGAAGCCTCGGTATCATCTGAACTTGCTGTCCCCACAGTTTTACACTATTACCTGCAGTGATGGTATTTGCATCCTCCCTCTCTCATTCTTGCCTTCTAAGAGAGGAATGTGGTTGATAGTGATACTGTGCATAGTTTTAAGATCTTACTGGATGAACATATGGAGGAAACAAAATATAAATATCACCGTTAGTTTTGGTGGTGAGTTCGCTATGGGCTTCGGCTTTATGAACTTGTAAAATAACTATGAAACTTTTTGCAGCATAGTCAAGTGTTCTAGGACGTCTTTGATGGCAACATGTATTTCTATGGAGAACTCAGGGACTATGGGCTCCATATTTAAAGGTCCCTGGCTGCATCATACAAGTGCGTGCGCTGGCACAAAATAATGGTATATTCATATACAATAATGCAATCACACTTATCTGGCCAAATGTCCCAAACATGCACGATCAAGCAGTGGGAGATGTGTGGAATGGCAGGTGATCTGAGCCCTATGTAGAGCATAGGGAAATGTGCGATAGGCGGCCACACGCACAGTGCGTAAAATTGCAATATTCAACCTGGATATGCAAATTGCACATTCCAAGCCCATTCTCCCCATGTGCAGCTCATTACTGGAATGTACAGTATTCAGGCCATTTAAATACCCCAGGCATGCTCAGTTCCAGTCTTGCAGGGCTGCCCCACCACCCCACAAAGGTGAACAGGAAGTACTACAGCCTAGCAGGCAGGTGTGATGGAATTTTTGTGTATGGGTGGGTGGACTGCATTGGCCTAGATACAGTGCTTTTACCAATAGCCCCGTACAGGGTCAGACTGAGGTACAGAGGGCCCACCTGGACAGTGGCCACAGGGGCCCAACTGGACAAGCAACAGGGGAGGGCAGTGGGTGACACTGTCTGATCAGTCTACCACATGCATGTGATACACCAGTTCTGTATGCAACATACAGTCATCTGCAGTGCCCCCCCCATATGAGAGGAACATGGGGATAACTGCAAGGAATGGCAGTGTGCAGAGGGTGACCAGATATCTGGGTGGGTGGGTTCTACCTGCATGCACCTATGGTGTATCACCGTGGGTGTGTCCAAAGGTCAGTACCTGACCCATGCCAGGCTGCCATTCATACCACCAGGCTACCTGGGCACCGTTGCCCCAGACGTCACCTTGGATGCATGCCACCACCAGGTGGTGCCCTGCAGACCACATGGGTACAGGCGATGGTCCCTGGTATATGTGATGCAGTGTGGCCATGTACTCCATTTGTGTGCTAGGAGGGCACCCAACAGCAGTGGAATGTGGCAGCTGGGTGTCTACATCCTAGGTGTGGAATGGGGGATGGCTCTCTGGGCAGTGCCTGTGGTGTGCTGGCAACTGTGACTTTGGATACTTCCATCCTGGCATAACTGTTGTGCATGGGTGCCTGGAGTACGTCCTGGTGCACCTCCAAGGGCTGTCTCAAGATGGCCTGTCTGCAGTTCTGTTACCTTCCTGTGGGTGGCTGGCCATCATTTTGTCTGCCTAACTTTGCGCAGCACTTTTCTGGGATGTGCAGCAGATGTGCTGCACAGTTTGGCTGAATATATGAATGTGTGGCATATTCATGTACCCACCCTCTTTTTTGCATTGCATACATTATTTCTGTGTGGTGCATCTCTCCCTTTCGAATATTGTGCTTTCGTGCAATTTCTGGGATGTGCCACACATCTCCATTTTGGGTAGCACATCTCCTTTGAGCATGTGAGCCTTAACATTATATAGACACCAAAGAATGCAAAGTTAATCTGAATAGGGGTCACTGGTAACCTCCACCAAAGTTTGTCTATACAGGAATCAACTTGCTGTCCTCCTGATGCATCAGCAGCCAAGTTAATGACATTTGTGCAATATCAACAATTCAAAGTATCTCGCTGACATGGGTGAAGGACTGTTGTAATTAATCCATGCGTTTACTAGTTTTCTGAGCACAGACATTCCCATGCTGTTTTGCTACTAAATAAATGTATTCTTCCAGGGTGATTAGTGCCATCATACTCTTCTTCAACAACTTAACCTATCAAATAGGCTTTCAACCCCCAAAGATAATAGTGGGTAAATGTATTGTGAGCTGTCTGGTTTGTTAGATTGGTCTTCCTCTTCTGCATGCATTTTCCTATAGTTATAGTATGTACGATGCACATTCTCAAAACACATCCACTGATAAGTATGGAAATTTATGTTTTACAAAAAAGAGGTGAAGCAAAGAAACTGGAGAGTCCAAAATTCCACATAATGTCATGTAATGTTTCAAAATGTATCTGATTTTGAACTGATGTTCCACCAATTGTTGCTAACTATTAGATTTTCATTCTTTTTTGAATTTTTTAATTTTTGCATGCACGATCTATTATGTTGCAAACTTTATAATCGTACATTTTTTGGACAATGACAGGTTAACAAAATCGTATGTGGTGTTGTCACCACTAATGTTGAAATATCATCACTTTCTAAAAGATATGGCCTGCCTTAACCGTATATTCCAGCCATATTGCTGAAATCATATCACCACTCAGTTACTGCAGTATTGCTGAATTGTCACAATGTATCATGCAAATTAGGTTACCACACCCGTTTCTTTTTGCAACCTGATGGAGTAGAAGAGTTGCAAGAAAAGTTTATTTCTGCATCCTTCCTGCAACATTCAGTAGAAGATTGTAGCAGAGTTACCAGAAATAAATAATAGCAATACTGCGACAAACTGTTTGGTTACTATCTTAGAGCAACCTTTTCCTTAAACCTTCCAGCAACCATGAGAAGGAGATAACACTAAGTAGGGTTGCCAGAAATCACTATTGTTGCACACTGCTTTGTTGCTACCTGATTGTAACCTTTCATACCTTTCTATTGCAGCATATCCCTGCCAGTACCTTCCCAGCTTGGCAGTACCTGCCCACTGAAAGTGGTCATTCTTGTGAGAGCAGCAGAATAAGAGAATGCGACAGCAGCAGCAGGGTGTATCTGTATGTGTGAAACAGAAAGACGCAGATATTGAATGAATGCACTATCCTCAGTAAATAAATTGTGGACAAAAAATAATGCATATAGTTACAGTTTTTGCTCATGAAGGCACACTGAGCTGATACCAACTTATTATCAGGGGGAGGTGGAATATTTCATTACAGTTGGGGCCAGGGGAGTATGGTGGGACAAGAGTTGGGATGCTAACTGGGTGGTCATAAAAGGTCAAACTACGAAAAAGTTGCACGGCATTGCCCTTTTTATGAACAGGATAATGTGAATGAGTGCTAACAGTGTCTGAGACTTTACATCTTAGGGTCTATGAATGACAGTGTCCCAGCCCTTAGTGCCCCAATACATTGTGTGTAGGTTTTTGGGATACTCACAGCCCAGCTGTCCAATGGACACCTACAGATACAGAATCAGGCACACGCCCACTCTGCACCTCTGCCTCTGTCCATGTGTGAGGATCCCATGCCAATACCTGCTGGTCCAGGCAGAGGGCAGGGTGTGGATATGCCCATGAAGACCTGGTGGAGCACAGCATGCACAATGCCTTTTGTGCTTTGCCAGGCCAATGTCATATGGGCTTACCATCACACCAGCCAAAGAGCCACTGTAATGGCTGCACACAGTCCAAATCAGCTGAAACAGGGCACAATGGAGCCCCACAGCCACAAACTTAAACCCACTAAATGTCATAGGGGCTAAGGGGTGGTGGCAGGCTGTGTGGAGCTGACTTCACAAATAGCACAATTTATTACCACCTGTAGAGACATGGCAACCTGTATGTGGGACGCCATGTCCCATGACCCCCTGCTCCCATGATCTTCTGCTCCCATGGAGCAAAGGATCTACCATGGGGACTGATTGGGGCTTCTAACTGGAAGCATCCAGTCTGGCCCAGGTCCACTCCCCTACCAGTTTCCCACCCTCATCTGCCCTCCCTATGCATGGAGCTACATGGGCAAGTGCAGGCCTTCTAGGGGCCAGCCACAGGGTTGTGCATAGTGGCCCACATATCCTGTGGGGGTTGGCTACATGGTGTGCAATTGCATATCCTGGTAAGTGCCCCTACTGGCATGTACCAGGCATCATCATGCATAGGGCCCTTAGTCTGCATGTTGCAGGTCACCCACACCTAGTATGGGTTGTAATTAAAAGGGGAAAGGGAAAGGGGAAATGCACACTAAGCCAAAGCTTGTTTCCAGATGTGACCTGGGAGCACAAGGAAGTAAAGTGACTTGCTCAGAGTCACACAGTGTGCAAGTGGGGACTGTGGGATTCCAACCCGAGTCTCCAGATTTGCAGCTCAGTGCCCTTAACCAGTGTACCATACTGCCTTCTAAATTAATGAAATCACTTACCTGTTCTTGGTGAGTCAAAGGAAGGTATCTTGGGAGATAAAGGTGCAAATCCTGTAAAATAATAATTAAGAGGGTATCACAAAAAATCCATATTTGTAGCTGGCCCATTGGTGCAGTAGGCTGAGGCACTTGTACCTCACCTGCCATCATACCAACAACCTGGGTTTGGGAAAGGACCAAGGTTGCTCAGAGGCCAACTGGAGGAGGAGGAGGAGGAGGACTGAGCTTCCCACAGGATGCCTTACTGCTTCAGGGAGGGGGGGTCTGTTAGGTCCACCACATTACTGCCACCTGGGTGACCACTGGTGGTGGTGCAGGTGGATCCACAAGTGGTGGGTGGGTGCCTCTTGACTGAAACGCATGCCTGTGTTCATACAGTCCTAGGTTATAAGACACCTGAGTGGAGGGAAGAAAAATGACTGGAAAATGCCTTGGCTGATGCAGGATGACACTGCACTCCCTCAAAAGCTCCACAATGCCTATTGGGCTGTCTACCTCCACAACTGAAACTAGTCTCCTCCTGAGGTGGGGTTTATCACATCATGATGATTTTATGCAAACTGACCAGTCTCATCTGGCTTACATAATGAATGATGTAATAATGCAAAATCATTCCCATTGGGTGTGCAGTCAGTCTATCAATTTGACAGTCATGAGCATGCCTCAGGTTGGGTGGGGAGAGGGCCATCTGAGATATCTGGGAGAATACCTATTCTTCCCCAACTGTAACTCAGGTGTGGGGCCTACACAAAGTTGTGTGGGGCTTTTTGGGCAGGGCTATGGAGAGGGCAGCTATTTTGGGCATCATGGGTCTTGGGGTGTCTGCCTTGGGGGGGGTGTCTATGTTCGTGCATATCTGGTGGTTCAGTATTTAGCATTTGATTTAATCTCACATAGCCCATGAACAGAGACACACACACACACAATTACTAAATAGATGTGTAGGCAGCCCCTCAACCTCACTTACTTCATTAACTGCCTATTTACCCATATTATAAAAGGTGTTCTTCATGTTCACCCTTCTGCTAGTGCAAAGCAAACATATTGATATGATAGTGGGTTTTGAGATGTGTGTTACTGTCGGTCCAGTGCAGGTTAGTGTGCAAGGGGCTTGACAGTGTCAGACTGATCATCAGCCATGACACTCTTCCGGTCTTGCTAGGCAGAAACTTTGTATAGTTCAAAGAAAAGAGCTGACAGAATCATAGGGGGTCTGTTTCTTTGATCTACAAAAGCCACCCAGGAAGCAGAGCTGACCAGCATCATGATCACCCTGCTGTGGTCCTCCTCCCAACAACAAAAAATCCCTCCCACCCTCTGCCAAGTATCCCTCCCACCTCCCATTGCATTACCTTACTGTATTAATTTTCTGACACAAAAGTGCCTAATGATCAAGTGTTGGCTAGTACCCACCCACCCCATCCATTCTCTGTGTGTGACACCGAGGAGCCCACCCATTCTGCTGCCAAACATAACACCAACACTGGGATACTCAATCCCCAGTGTCCGTACTGGAAATAAAGAAAACCATCCCTCGTTGTCTTTATTTGTATACACACTGTAAAAAAGAAAGCCATCCATTGGTGTCCGTTGCAGCGGCCAGCATATCACTGCCATTACTCTCCCCTCACCCAACCCTCCCACTCAGGACCTACTACCCCACACACCCACACCTCTTACTTTTACTTTTCAGACACTGAGGTGCCCAGTCCCCAGTGCTGGCAAGTACCCCCACCCCACCCATTTCCATTGTTGACCACCCCTAGGGCCTCCAAAGTAACACAGACACTGAGGTGCCCAATCCCCAGTGTTAGTACCTGAAATAAAGAAAACCATCTCTTGTAGACTTTATCTTTATGCACCCCGGAAGAAAAAAAACCCTCCATCGATGTCTGTTGTGGCTGCCTGCGTGGTTGCACCCCATACAATTCTTATACTTTTTCATTTAATTAGAGACAATACCAATTGATTTCCCATTCACTTCTAGCTATAGAAGTGTCAACCATAACTTGAACAGTGATAACTTAGATTGCTGTTTGATTGCTATTCTTTTAGTTTGCTTAGTTTTACTTTGTCTCAGTTCTTTAGAGAGCACTGTCAAGACCAGCATCACTGACAGAAGAGAAAAACAGTGTAGATCAATGCCTGTAAAAGACATCTAAGAAAAAAAATGACTCTGATTCTCTGTAATATAATGTACCCATTTCTTCCATTGATTTGTAAAGAGTATCATTTTGTTTTGCAATTTATTTCTTATCTTCTCCGTTCTATAAATCTAATCTACTGTCTCTTGTCATTGTAGAAATTAGGAATTTGAACTACTAGGCATAGGCTACTAATTTTTCTTTTTTTGCCATCATAATTAAAATATTGACAATATTCTTGTCTCCAGTGTTTGCTCCTTCTTGATAAATTAGCATAGCAATAACAAAAGTGACTGCAGTGTATTCACCCCATCTGATAATATCTGCGATAATTCCTGTTTCATCTGAGTCCAGAATGTCTGAATTTAAGGACAAGTGTAACGTGTATGAGCGTGCATTGCATTTCTATCTGTGTACTGTCACCAGCAGTCACCGTAGTATGCCTGGGCCACTGGGTTGTGGAGAATCCTACTTGGATTTTCCAAGTGTACTTCCTCTATAAATGAGATAAAGTTGTTTTATGGATTTGTGTGCAAACTATGTCCCAGTCTATGTCATTGATATCTTGCCTCAAGTCCCTTTTTCATCTACACCTCATATTATTCATCCAGTCAGAATAGGACTGCATTAAAGCTTTATACATCTGAGAAATTGATTGAGATGATGTTTTCTCCCCCTGCAAGATCTGTAATAATAGAGAAGAGAACTGTCTCTCATTATACACTTCAGGGGACTTTAATTTTATTTTAAGCAAATTATCCCTGACTTGTAATATCTAAAACAAAATCTGCATTCCACAATTCATATTTCTCTTTCAACAGCATGAAAGGGGCTTCTGCTGGCGTTCTGTAAAGTTTAATGATGTGGTGGCATCTGCTAGTCACTCATTGTCTATACATCAAATCTATCTCAGCAAGTTTAAAATTACTATTATATGGAAGGAAGTAAAATACTTTAAGGCATATTGCCTGTCATTACCCTCCCACCACCTGACCCTCCTACTCAGAACCCACAAACTCACACACCAACTACTATTAATTTTCCAACAGCAGGGTGCCCAGTTCCCAGTTCTGGCTAGTACCCTCACCCTACTCCATCCATTTTCACTGTACACCACTGGGCAGCCCAACCCCAGTGCCGCCAAACTTAACAACAACACTGGGCACCCAATCCCCAGTGTCAGTACCTGAAATATAGAAAACCATCCCTCAAAATCTTTTTTTTCCAGTTAATCTTTTTATTGAGTGATTTCAAAGTTATACAAGTATTGGATCTTATGGTTACATGACTAAAAGGAGTGGTTTACAACATCACCACACAAATACAAAAGATTACACTATATTACACCATGTGAGAACTGGATAGGAACTGAACTACAAAGGTAATGAAAGAAAGCAGTAAACCATGTTAATACACATGGGGAACTTCAGAATAAAGTTATAGATGCTGAGTGAAGTGACTTACCCATCACTTGCAGGATCATTGTGTGTTCTTCCATGAAACCTCGTTTCCATAGAAGGGATTTCAGGATCTGCAGAGTGAACTATGCTTCTTCACCTATAGTGTCAAAGACTGGGATAGTATGGGGGGGATATGGACCTTATGGCTGTCCGCAGATTAACACTCAAGTTACCTGAGAGGCAGAAGAGTAATACATTCTTTAGGAAATTATCAACCACATCTACTTGGAATCTCAGTGGGGTCTGAGTTTGTCCTTAGAGTACCAGACAGGGGGCCCAGAACCAAATTAATTAATGAAATCAAGATATGGAGACCAGATAGTGCCATATTTGTGCATGTTCACAGATTTGTAACAAGACAGTCTGGCCACATTGGCTGCAGTTTCCATAGGTTTGAACCATTCACCAATTAGGGAGGGTCTCTATAGTTATTCATCATTTCAGGACAAGCCTTTTGGCCTCCACTGAGGCTTGGATAATCCAGAGCTGCAGATGCTTGGGCAAGATGAAAGCTGGAGGGGCAAGGCCCAGCAGCCAAAGCCCAGGGTCAGCTGGGAGATGTGTACCAAGGATTTGGGAGCAGTGGTTGATCACCTTGGAACAAAATGAGTAAAGGGGGACACATGACCATAGGATGTATAGGAGATCTGCTCCTGGGGCACCACATTTCCAGTAGTGGTCTGAGGAAAGGATTCCCATCATTTTCAGTTGTGTAGGGGTGCGGTACCAAAGATGTAATATTTTGTTTTGGAGAAAGTAGGCTTCTGGAATCACAGCAGGCTTGGTGTATTCTTAACCACATCTGTTGCCATTGTTGGTCAGTTATGGGGGCACCCAGTTTTATTTCCCACTTAGTTTTGGCCGGGAGAGAAGGGTTATGGGTGCTATCCCTCATAAACTTCTGTATGCTGCCTGACCTCCCCTGTGGGTGCTTGATTCAAGCTTCCAGTGGGAGTGTGAGAAGGGTGAGCTTTTTATATTTCTTACACACCACACACATACATTTATTTTTAGCACAAGAGGTGGCAAGGTTTCTAATCTGAAGGTATTTCCAAAAGTCGGATTGTGGTAAGTCATACCTGATTTTTAACCCTTGGAATGAGTCAATGGAGTTATCTCCAGGGGTCTCCAGATCACCTATATACTTGGTGTTCTTCAAGATCCATTCCACCCATCTTACTGGTTTTTTATCAATACAGAGATTGTGGTTATGCCATATGGGGGTGTATCTGCCCAGCTGAAGACAGTGTTTAGAGTATAGCCCCAGCTTCTGCCAAGCCAGATGGGAGTTATAGAGGGTATGCCATTATTGCAGTGCCTTGGGCAAGGGGTGTAATAGGAAAGCCAAGAGCGTAGAGCCCCTCCAGATGTCCTTTTCAATTGTAACCCATGCTGGGGGTGGGGAAGTTGGGCAGTGGCCTATCTCTTTCATGGATTTCACCATGATGAAGGCTGTGGAATACTGGGAAAAGTCAGGCAGGTTCCACCCTCCTCTAAGTTTTTGTGCCCTCTATTTAGCCGTACTGAACCTGGGTTGATACGGACCCCAGAGAAAGTTGCTGATTAATCAGTTGAGCTTTAGGCCAAAGTGTCAGGTAAGACAAAGGGGAGATGGGATAACAGATGATAAACTTTCTGGGCAAGCTTCATTTTAATCACAGCTATCTTCCCCTCTGTGGACAGATGTAGATGGTTCCATCTAATCAAGTTCTTGTGGAGGTTCTCTAGGAGAGGCTTGACGTTGATATCCATCAGAGATTTAGTATCCTGGGACAGTCTGATCCCTAGGTATTTAATGCCGGTGTGTGCCCAAGTCAGGCCAAGCTTTCCCAACCTTGATGGGGATGTATGGTGGTTCTAAGGGAGTATTTCTCATTTTGAAATGTTTATTTTCAGACCTGAGAGATTCCCAAAGTTTTTTAGTGTTGATAGGATGTGTGGGAGACTGTTGGGCAAATCTTGTGACAGAATCAAACAATCGTCTACATATAGTTTGGCTATATAGCTCTCATTCCCTATCTGAAGCCCCTGTATACTGGGGTGAGATCTCAGTGCCGCAGCGAGCGGCTCTATGGCATGTATAAATAAAAGAGGAGACAACAGGCATCCCTGCCATGTCCCCCTCTGTAGAAGAAAGGTGTCAGAGAGGTCTCCAATGGTCAATACTTTCACTGTAGGGCCTGTATAGAGGGTACGAACCCAACTTACAAAGTATGAGCCTATATTGAAAGTTTCTAATGCTGCATCTAGGTAATCCCATACTACTGAATCAAAGGCCTTTTCAAAGTCAATTGTGACGGCTGCTGTGGAGAGGGATGTTGCAGTTTGCATTAGGGAAATGCAGGCCCAGATATGATCGGAGCTGATTCGTCCTTTGACAAACCCTACTTTGGCAGGGTGTGTGATCACTGGTAAAAATCTTTCCAAGCGGGTAGCAAGGACTTTGGCCAGCACCTTAGCATCAGCATTAATTAAGGATATAGGCCTGTAACTGATCAGGAGGGTGTGGTCCTTGCCCTCTTTAGGCAGAGCAGTTATAATATCATCCGATAGGGTGAAAGGCAGTTGTTGTCTGACATGTGCCTCGTGAAACATTTCTGCCAGGGTGAAGCAATCAGGGGTTGTACAATTTTGTAAAAGACCACCAGAAAACAATCCCCCTCTGTGCCTTATGCGGTGCCATACTTGCAACAGCTAAGGATATTTCTTCTACCATGATACTCTGGTCTAAGACCTCTCTTTGGTGTGCCCTCAGTTTCGGAAGGGAGACTAAATCAATGAATTTGTTATACTTGTCCTTATCACAATGTACCTGTGAGGAATATAAGGCCTTATAAAAGTCGGTCATTATGCTATTAATGGTTTTGGGGTCAGGAGCTGGCTTACCCAGCCTGTTCTTCAAGACATTAATGGATCTCTCTGCCTATCTTTGTTTTAGCCTATAGGCCAGGAGCTTGCTGGCCTTTTCCCTCTCTTCCCAGTACCAGTGTTGTGTTCAGTGGATATATAATTCAACCTTTCTTGTTACTAGTGTATTGATATTTAATCTAAGGGCTGTGAGCTCCACTATCACTAAGGGGGTCTGGAGATATGAAGGCTGATTCTTATACTTAATCTCCAATCCTTTTAGTTCAGATTCCAATTGTGTGAGTTCCTGCTCCCTCTGTTTGCATCTATGAGTTGCAAAGCTGATTATTGTGCCTCTCATAGTAGCCTTGTAAGCTCCCCATATATTGGATGCCAAAGTGGTGCCAGGAGGGTTGTCTCTGAAGTACCCCTGTGTCTCAGCCATTATCCATTGAGCAAAGTCCTTGTCTTGCAAAAGCAAGGGGTCCAATCTCCACATGCAGGATGTCAGGGTCTGCCAGGAGGGAAGGAAGGTAAGGGCCACTGGTGCATGATCAGAGAGATAAATTGGTGGGATAGAGACCTATGTAGTGGCAGTTGTTATTTTGGGAGATGTCAGCCAGAAATCTAACCTACTGGCCATTGCCCCATAGGGCAGAAAAGTAGGAATAATCCTTATCTGAGGGGTGTATTAGGCACCACACGTTGATTAGTTGGTGTAGAGAAATTATCTCTCTTAGGGCCTATAGGGATCTCAAATGGGGTTCTGGTCTGACGTTTGACCTGTCTAAGAGATGGTCTAGTACCAAATTGAAGTCCCCACCCACCAAAATGTCCAGGTTGTCAAATGAGATATCCATGATTTTTTGGGAAATGGTGTGGAGAATTTCGGGGGCATCTTCACTCGGGCCATAGACATTTACCTGTCGCAATGGGCCAAAGGGAGTAGTGACCTTCAAGATGATCCACCTGTCTTCACCCCCTGTGTAAACCTCTTTTGGGGATCATTGTACTTTTTCATGCAGCAGAATGGAGACAGCTCTTTTGGCTGACCCAGCTCTTTACCCACCCAATCCTGAGCAAGTTTCATGGCCTCTTTAGAGTGCCTAACTTTTTAAGCTGGGATTGGATAGTTTTACATTTCACTGGAGAATTAAGACCCCTTCACATTCCACGAAGTGGTTGTTATATCAGTGAGATTAGCCATAATTGGGGTGTCTCCCTTCTACAAGCCAACAAATGGTTACTGTAAAATTTATTAACCTGAGTGCTATGACCATACAGCTAGCCTGTTTCAAACTTGTAATCTCCCCTACCAGGTTAACCTTTATCCCTGAGTGGGATGCTGTTGGAAGTTGCAACATGGGGCCCAGTGGGGGCCTTGAAATCACTTCATTTAGCTTTCTTTTATCCATACTGTAACAGTTCAATCACAGTCCAGAAGGTCCAGGAGACTCCCCTGATATAAAATGTCCCAAAAAAAGAGGTAACAAGTAACCTGGAGAGTACCGTCCTGGGGGTTTAGCATTACATGCTTCAATATTCAATAAGGGGTTGGGAGTACTCCTGACCCTATGAGTATGAGTATGAGTGTCTTGGGTTGACATACCTACTCGGTATTAGGATGTAGGACTATTATGACCTAGGAGGGATGGGGTGTCCTTCCTTCCAAAGATCTAGTGCTATGCTGCTGGGGAGGGGGGAGAAGTGAAAGCCCTACTTGGCAACCAGCCGAGAGTTTCTAGGAAGTTAGGCCAGTAAAAGGGGTGATTATGATAATGTCCTGCTAAAGAGGGAACAATATTGGATTTTTGCTACTGGTGGGTCAGAAAGACCTGGTCTTAATGAAAGAATTGATCTCAAACCATTTTTAAAGAAATAATTTTATTCTGATTTCTTGTGGTAAAAGGTTTAGTACAATTTGAACATTTAGTTCTTATAATATAGACATGTTACAGTAAGTGGTATGTATTAACCTGCATTTTTCGTTTATTTTATAGATTTCTTCAATAACACTTGAATGCAAAGTGGATCCCCAAAAATATTGGAAGAGGACACTGAAGTACAAAATAGTAGTGGTAAAAGTTAACATAAAAGTTAAATGATAAATATTTAATCACTTTATAATGCAATAATGTTTAAAACTGGTTTTATGGTGATAGCAGAAATGTTATAATTAATGTTGTACTGGCACTTTAAGAACACTGAGTATTTAATGGCACATTGTGGTTATGTCTGTCATACCTATGATTAAGCGCCAGGGGGCGTGAAATGCATTGGGAGTGTTCTGTTGAAGGAACAGCTTTTTATGGAAGCAGGGTGCACTTATTTGAATAAATGAAGCACTTTATTTAGCATCATAAGAATACGTTCTTGCTTCATTTGTTAATGGTGACAACCTTCCAGGCTGTTTAAAAGGTTTTTTCTGGTTAGTATACTTGTGCTGGCATTCATTCTTCTAACATATTCACCTGTCGTTGCCAAGCACAGTTCCCAGGTGCAGGCCTGTAGCTTATTCTGAATTATACAATAAATGCAGGGAACCAGCCACCCCTATGATTCGTGTCAGCATCAGTCCACCAAACAGTATTATCCCTTAGTGATGGTGACTGTTGCTTCCAGGAGAGGAGCAGGGGGATTCCAGCTGGTGCAGAAGTTTGTCAATCCCGATTGGGAGGTGGTCACCCACTAGAAGGAGCCGCATGCTTCCTTCCCCTATATCTCTCTTCAAGGTGATACAAACAGGGAGCAAGTCAATGCGAGGGAGAGTAACCCCCCTCATCAGTAGGGCTATGCACCTGGTCTCAGACCCATAGGTATAAGACTAATGTGGCAACATGGTTATACATCTGTGCCATCCACAGCACAGGACCTTTTGCTTAAGCCCCAACTAAACCACACTGGATGAAAACAGAGGCCCTACAACCAGCCTGCAAAATATCCCACTCTGTGTCAGGTATTCAACAAGATCTGCATTACCCTGGAACTAGCCCTCTACCTGGGAGTACCATGCCAGGACGAGGTAGTGGGCAGGTTAGAAGGGTGTGAGGTCAGCCCATCCAATGCACTGTCTAGCCTCTTTGCCCAATGTCTGAGGTGTTGTTCGGGCAGTGAGGAGGGGATAGAGCTATGGAGGCATGCAGTCCAAGAGGCATCTTACTTCACATTGACTTCATCTAAACTATCCAAGACCACAGACCTGCTTTCAAGTTGCAGGGCCGTCCTACCAGATATTATAGGTATATGTAACTAAGCATAATCATGTAACACACGAGAAGAAATTTTCTAAACATTTAGGGTAACAACCACATGCACAGAACAAGTACTGGAACTGTAGTTTGGCTGCTACACAAGGATTCCAGTATTGCACTGTGGAAGACACTGGTGTGCACCCATCCTGGGGTGAGATGTATAGCTAGGTTCCCAGTGGGGGGGGCTCTGGGCAAATTAACACAGCCCTGGAATGACTCCTTTGCCCCCCATTCCTGTATCACCGGGAAAGACTAAAACCTTTTACCCCACAAGATTATCCACAGAAGGCTCAGAGGGGGATATAGTTGCCAGTCCTTACCTGCTTGGCTGTTGCAGGTGCACTTGTCAGCCTCTGGTGTCTGATTTGGCCAGAGCTGTGACCTGCTATTCTGGTCAGGCTGAGGGAAACAGGAGTATCGAGGCATACACATTATTCGATATATTACCCCCTATGAAGCCCAGCCAAACAACATGCATATTGTCTTGGAGTGCAGAGCTCAGTATATTTGGCATAAATGGTGAGAACACAACTAGTAAAACCATAAACGTTCCACCAGTAACTTTAGATAAAACCCTTCAAAATAACATCAGCAAGCAGGTAAACAGTACCAGATTCCTCCCATAAGTTGTAGAATAAAAGTCTCAGATTCACATGGAAGGGATTAGTAGTAGGCACCAGTCCTGGAAAAGGAGATTGTGGCTAGGGTTATGGGGGGGGAGGGCATTAGTGAACAAATCTCATCCCTAATACAAACACCTCTTGCACCTCCAGGAGAGTGTTAGACCTGTACCTAAATGATACACCCCCCCCCGGGGAAGTTCTGAGGAGGATAGCCACAACCCCTTACCTGGTTTTGTCAGCTTCGGCCCATATTCAGCCCTCCATATAGAGTTCATCTGGAACCACGGCATGCTGCTCCAGCAGGGGGCCCATTATATCCATTGCCCAGTCCCTGTATATCAGGGCCCAGTCTCCAGCCAGGTCTTCAGGGAAGGGGGGCATCAATAGAAGTGTTGCACTCTTTTGTGGAAGTTCTAGAGCCATATGGAGGAGGTCCCGGAGCGGCTCGTAATGGTTGGAGAGCTTCACTGTAGTCAAGTAGGTTGGATGAGCCACTGCCTTCAGAGGGGGTTGTTTTCCACTGTTGGCTCCTTGATCTGTTCCTCTGGTCTGTCACTGGTGCCATCAAGAGGGTTTTCCCTTGTTTGCTGGATGCTATTTTCTTTTGCCGTCCCTGGTTTGGTTTGTGCCACTCAGAGCCAGATACCACTGGAGCAGGGGAGGCTTCAGCTTGGCGGGGAGGATCTACAGGCTGCATCGAGGTTTCCATCAGTTGAGGGGCCTCACCATGTGACAGGATCTGCAGGTTGCGGTGGATGGGTCTCTCTTTCATGATATCACGAGGAACATTTCCACCTCCTCTGACGCATTAAAGGTCAGCTGTTCTCCTTGGTACATGACCCTCAGCTGAGCCGGATATCAGAGGGGGGCCATTAGGTACAATTTATACCATTCTTGCTTTACCAGACCGTAGGCTTTCCTTCAAAATAGATCATAGGAATAATCCTGATAGATTTGTACTTGTGCACCATCCCATATCAGCCTTTTGAGGTCCCGTGCGGCTCTGAGGAACAATTTCTTGATGGGGTACCTGGTGAATTTACACAAGATTGGCCATTGCTGATTACCAGGCTGTGATCTGGGTGCTAGGGTCCTATGAGTCCGCTCCAATTCAGGTGGAGGTTGGTTATTGAGTTTTAACATGTCGGGGAGGGCCCATTGCAGAAAGGCAGTCATATCATGGCATTCAGCCCCCCTTCGGTATGCCCACGATTCTAATATTCTTTCTCCTTCTCCTATTTTCTAAATCATCGACTTTTGCCAGCAATTATTGTAGTTGGTTGTGCTGTTCTCGGAGCTGAACATGGTGGTCATGGAGAATGTCATCCTGCCAATTGGTAAGGTGTTCAGTGTCAGTTACCCTATTTGTCAGTTTCTCCATATCTGCTTTGGTGCTTGTTGTCATTTCAATAAGTGCAGCAGTGTCCAGAAACACCTTGTTAAGGAGTGCAGTGATATTTCCTAATTGTCAATCTACAGAATGGGGTGCTACAGGTGGAGGGTCTCTCTCAGGTGCTCCATCCCCAGTTGGTGGGGGTGAGTTGATAACTGGAGCTGCTGGTTGAGGACCATCCTACAGACCCTTAGCTGCAATGAGGCAAGTTGCTGTAAACAAGTTTAAGTAGTTATCCAAGGTCCGATCAGCACAATTCAGATATCAAAATGTGCAGGGTATAGCAAGGAATCTGAAACCATCAAAATAGTCCTGTTTGGTGGGTGCTGAAATGTCGGATATATCCAGATGGGAGAAGCTGGTACTGCAGTAGCTTAATTAGACAACTTCCATCTTGGATGGCTAGCTCTGCCCCCCCAATTTGTTTTTTACATTATATATGCCATTTAAAAAAAAAATAAAATCCATCAATGTCTGTTGCCACCACAAGCACACTGCCACCGTTACTCTTCCCTCACAGAACCCTCCCACTCAGCAGCCACCACCCCACCCAACCCACACTCTTACTTACCTACTGGAGGTCCAATGCCATAATCCTCTCTGGACTAGAGATGCCTCTTCACTATTCAATGCCAGACCAGGTAAGGAGGAAATCACGTATGTCATTTAATGTATTTCTATGGGTTTTGAACTTGTCTTCATAACTTGGTCATTTTTAAATATTTTTCACCCAGTTTTTCAACATGGCCTATTTGGGACCCACCAACATATGGACAGTGGTTGCTGTATAAAAATACCTTTCGAGCATGATTTGAAAATGTTCTCCAATGTTGTTCATGAGGTGAGGTCAAATGAAGGCTAGGCTGAAAATTTGGGTTAAAAATATTAAAAAACAACAAACTTATGAGGCTACACTGAAATTTTTAAATGCATACTTGTAATTTTGATAAGTTTCAATATTTTGATCCCAAATTTTCAATATAGCCATTTTTCACATCCCCTTATGAATGTGACAACTGCCATTTTTCAAATCCTAGCCAAAATGTATTTTCATACTTGTGGCACAAAATGACCTTTCGGACAGGATTTGAAATTGTCGCCACCCTTGTTCATGAGGTGTGGTCATAAGAAAGCTATGTTGAAATCTGGGGTAAAATATTAAAAAAAACAAAGTTTTGAGTGTATGTTGAAATCTTTCAATGCACACTCATAATTTTGGTAATTTTCAGTGTTTTGACTCAAAATTTCAACATAGGTATTTTTTTACACCACCCCATGAACAGGACAGCTGTCATTTTTCAAATCCTGGCCAAAATGTGTTGTTACATTTGTAGCAAAAAACTAATGTTTTAGTCAGAATTTTATAAATTACATCTGTCATATTCAAAAGGAGAGTGGTCATAGGATTGCCACCTGCCAGGTTTTTTTTAACAAGTAATCCAGTTTTCAGGGTCCCTATCTGGCAATCTAGTTTTGCTCAGTGATAGTCAGGTTTTTGAGCCATTTTGAGAGCTCACATATATTTGAAACAGATTTTATCATATCATTCATTGTTGCAGCTGTATATGCTCAGGTTACAAACAAGCTCTGGTAACATAACCCTTTCATTGTAAAAACAGTCAATCTGGGAGGTGTAAAGAAACATAGAAACACAGAAGTTGACAGCAGATAAGGGCCATGTGATCCACTCAGTCTGCCCATTGTGCCTATCTATTTCTAAAAACCACATATCCTAGCTGATCTGTAACTCTCCCTTTCTTTTCTGTCTCTAGGGTACCCTTATGTCTATCCCATGCATTCCTGCATTCCTTAACTGTAGTTGCCCCCACCACCTCCTCAGGGAGGCCATTTAAGCAGCCACCAATCTCTCAGTGAAAATCTACTTCCTCATGTTGCCCCTGAACCTTCCCCCTCTAACCATTAGCAGTTACTTAACGTAATTGTTTCCACTCTGTCTTAAAGCAGTACTACAGAAAAGCTGGACAAAAAGTCTGACTCTACCTTTTTCAACAGTAAAAGTTTCAGTTATCTTCTACTTTAATTTGCTGGTAAACTTTTTTTATCTCTAACAGAATTTAAGCATGTTTAAAAGTTTTAAACTAGCTTTTTTCCTCTAGAAAAAGTATGCTCACTTTTTTGACTTATAAATAATATTGTGGACATGAAAAGGAATTGGATCAATCTATGAAGTAAACACTTCAGGAAACAAGTAATTTGTTTATTATACTGTATATGAGTATATACTATTTACAGAATTTCCCTTGTGCCCCCAGATTGTATTTGTAAAAGAGATTTACTTTAACCCTGTATGTTTACCTGGTAAAACAATTTCAATAAATAACTAAATATTAAATAAAGTAATTTATAGCTAGAAAGAACCTAGAAAATCAAATTTAAAAGTTACAGCACATTCACACTTCTTGAACTGTTTCTTTAAGTATTGTCTTTTACTGTTCCATTAAAGTGTTCACTGACATAACAAATGGCTTTGGAGGAGGAGCAATGTAATATCTGTTATGAAAAGGGGTGGGGCCAGTGGCAGAGTTAGGGTCTGTTTTTTTCTTCTTCCAAAAGTGGCATCCTAAGTGGTCATAAAAACACTATATTGAAAATCTGGGTTCAAAATGAGAGAAAAGAAATGTGTTATAAAGAAACATTGAATTACTCTAATGTTTATTCATATCTTGATTTTTGTAGATTTTAGCCTCTAATGTTCAACATATCCCTTGTGTTACTTCAGCTCCTGAACATGACAGGCATCATTTTCCAAATCCCCTCCAAAATTTGTTTTCAGAGTCTCACAGTGAAATCACATTTTAGATGGGATTTAAAACATTCTACATGTCTTGATCATAATATTAGTTCATAAAATGACACAATGTGGAGCCCACTGAAATTTAGATTTTGCCTCTCAGCTGACCTATCCTAGGTAAATGCAGTCTAAAAATGTGTAAAAGCAGGATAACACCAAAAAAGAGATTTTGTATCTCAATGGATCTATCCTGGGTAACTATATAGTTAAAATGAGTACAAGCAAAACCCAGTACAATAGTAATGCACGTGGTGAACATGCAGCAATTGACAAATGCTTGTTCCAGGATTAAGATTAGTATAGGTCAAGTCAGTGTTGAAATGCACTATGATATTTAATAAAAAGATAAAATACATATGTGGGAACTTAGATGACCCCTGCAGCTGAGTACCACATGGATCATCACAGACTCAGTCACAGGGATCCTTGGGAGTTGTTGGGAGCTGACACAGCAGGTAGGGATCACTGTATCAACATTTTATAAAACTACATTAACAGAAACAAGCTTAAAATATTTTTTTCTCTAAAATTTCTCAACTGGGACCTCCCTTTATTTTAGGACACAAGAGCATCTCCTTCAAAGTATAAAATCATGCCAGACAGTACAGTAGTGTTATAATCCCATTCCATTTCAGAAAGCATTTTTTCATACAAAACCTTATACTGTTATTGTTTCTTGAGTTGGTATTTAAACTTGGCTGTAATTGATTTTCTTCCTCCTTGTTCCAGATTTGTAAGGTAGGAGGTGAGAATTTATATAATATAATATAAATGAGAAGTTCACACCATACACAACGCATAACCTATGGGAGAAAGTGGCAGGTTAGGGCCCCTCCCCCAAACACCCACACAGTTTGCAGGATACTCAGGTTTCTGTCAGAAAAGAACTTCTAAAAATAAATAATGCAACATTCACCAGCTGGGCCAAGAGCACAGCTGTAGTGGTGGCCCAGATCCCATGATGCCAGTGGGCTGGCAGGGGAGGAGGAAAGGAGTAAGCATCCCATAGGAAGATCAGGAGGTCATTTGCCTCTCACCATGGTGGCACATCTTGGTGGAATACAGGGGGCAATGGTGTACAGTGTGGGAGTGAAGGGAAGGAAGATACACATGCCATAGCTTCAAATAATTTTTCTTTCATGCACACATGGTAAGTTGATGTTAGTGTCTCAGTATGGTGTGAGAATATGGAAAAATCTGGCACAAACAGGATGACAAGACCTGCCTAGTGATAAGCTCAGACCATGCATCGACCCCTCCCACACAGCTCAAAGACCTGTTTCTCCACCAGATTTGGTCTTTGGAGGGAGGTACCCCACTGATGAAGGCCCTTACCATGAGGGGACAATCACAGTGCCAGGAGGTAAACTGTCCTCTGGGGTTCTGATTGAGTGAGGGGGCTGAGTGATGGCCATTGGTGGAAGTAGGTCAGGGCTGGACTGAAGAAACAGTTATTCAAAAAATATTTAAAAATAGAATGCAGCATTTGTTAAGTAAGTGAACATTTTTAAAAGCAACTGCAGCTAGAGTAGCACAGCATTGAGAAATCTTAGGAACTAGAAATAGAGATAAAGTTATAAAACAGATTAATAATGTAGCAACATTTTGGTAAAATTTATCAATTAAACACCAGCATACTGAGTCTTCACAGACAGAAAATAGTCCAAATACAGGAGTGCATGCAATTGGAAAGTAAAAAAAAACACTTTTAAATGCTGCAATTTATTTGAAAATGCTCTAAATCCTTTTCAAAACAATTACAGCATTAAGAGATGTGTTTGCTTTTTACCCATGTGTAGTTCAGTCCTAAATTCATCAATCCCCACCTCTCAGCAGACACCAATATAAGGGCCCAGACAGTACTGTACATACCAGTTACTGTACTAATGTACCCTTCAGTGTCCATTACTTGCAGATTCACCAGCCTGCAAAAACTTTCATTCCAGTTACATAGGCATTCCCAGTCCCTCCTCAATTCCACATTACAAAAACTGCATAAAGAGAGGTTACTTACCAACATGGTCCTGACAAAACAGAGGCAAAAATAATTCAAAAGATAAAATAAATAGGAAGAAATCACACTATGCCAATGATGCCAATTTACACAGAGAAGTCAACATTCAAAAGAGTTGCATCAGAGACTTGGACTAGGCTCTCTTCTCACAGATGCAGTGTTCTGCACTCTTAAAATGCAACGCTGTCAACATGTGAGTTCGGATGCTCTTTGCAAACAAAAATACAATATTTGAAAAGTAAAATAAGTACTAAAACCCAGAATTATACAATGGGCAATAAAAAGTCAGTTTTAAATCATATACATTTTATTTGACGCCCACATACACTTCAGAAACAGCAAGCCCAACAATTAGTCTGAAGGGGTGAGGAAGGGAAAGCATTTAAAAGTGATCTATTTTTATGTTTGCTTGCGCCCATGCGCAACAAACATGATGTGACAGCTTAGGAGAGAAGCAGGTTGTGGAGGCGCAGCACTGCTATGGCCAAGGGAGGCACTGCATTTGGGAGCTTGGCACTGGTGGACCAATGGAGGTACAGTGTGCCGATCACACTGGTCTCCAAAAGTGCATCAAGTTGTAACATTTGCGAAGCAGCAATCAGGGGCCGCCTCGTCATTACAGCATCAGTCATTGTGTAGCAATGAGGGAGCGACCCGTCATTGCAGGGTGGAATGTTAGGTAGCCTAATACTGTCTGTGAACATGGCGGGCGGCTTGCTGCCACATTCACAAACAGTATTATGCTGGCTCCCATGCTGAGGGGGTGCCCAATCCCCCTCAGCAGCATATGCCTCCCCCCAAACGGTGTTTGTTTGCCAGCGAGGCCCAATCCGCTGGCTAGAATCGTGATGTTTATTTTGCCAGTAAGAGCCCACTCCCCATCTGCATGATGACCCCTTCACCCACTTTTGTAGCCTGCCGACAGGGTGTCCAATCCCGTGACATGATTCCCCCATTTTCATGTGTGCTGATGGGGTGCCTAATCCCAGTCGGCTACAGCTGCCCCCAAAGACTCCCTTAGCATGCTGGGCCCACCCCAGCATGCCAAATGCCCCTGTAAAGTGGAAAACCGTCCTGCATTGTCTGATTTTTTTTCCCTGTAAAGGAAAAACAGTCTCTTGCGGTCTCCCAGCAACCCCTCCTGCAACCCGCACCCACCCACTGCAAACCCTGCCTCCCCACACCCCCCTCACCCCATACATACCTCCAGAGTCTGGCACAACAATCTTTGGTGGACCAGGAACATGTCTGCACTCTTCAAAGCTGACCACGAACTGAGGAAATGCCGGTAAGCTGTATAATGGAATGAACAGGGGTTTTTTAACTTTGCCGCATATCTCGGGCATTTTTTGGAATTTTTGCACCAAATTTTCAACATGGGTTTTTTGGGACCTCTCCTCATGAAGTCTGTCACTGTCATGGTGTTAATCAGACCCGAAAGGTGATTTTGCAGTCACTGCGCAAAATCACCTTTCAGGACTGATTAACAAAATGGCAGTGCCAGTGTTCATAAGGTGGACCCTCAAAAAGCTTATGGTGCAAATTTGGTGGAAAAATTCCCCAAAATGACTGTTTTACGAGCATGCGTTGCACAGTTCCTACACACGCTCGTAAGTTCACGAATTTGTAACATTTGCACTCCAGATTTTCAACATTGCCATTTTAACACACCTACTTATGAGTAGTATAGCTGTCATTTTTCACATCTTGCCCAAAATGTGTTTCCGCGCATGTAGCGCACAATGGTGCATTCGGTGTGCGAAATCAATGTTTGGGACAGATAAAGAAAATCACAGTGACACTGTTCATGAGCATAGGTCTTAAAATGGCTATGTTGAAAATTTGGTGAAAAAATTCCTAAAAATTACTGTTTTACGAGTGTGCATTGCACAGTTCCTACGCACGCTCATAAGTGCGTGACTTTTAATATTTGCAGTCCAGATTTTCAACAATGCCATTTTACCACTCCTCCTTATGAGCAGTACAGCTTTAATTTTACACATCTCACCCAAAATGTGTTTCCGCGCATGTAATGCACAATGGCGCAGTTGGTGTGCGAAATCAATGTTTGGGACAGATTTAGAAAATCACAGTGCCACTGTTCATTAGCAGAGGTCCTAAAATGTCTATGTTGAAAATTTGGTGAGAAAAGTCCATAAAATGACTGTGTTACCAGCGTGCGTTGCACGGTTTCTACACACGCTCGTACCTTCGCACATTTGAAATATTTTCACTACAGATTGTCAACACTACCATTTGTCCACACCTCCTTATGAACAGTACAGATGTCATTTTTCACATCCCAGACCAAATGTGTTTTTGCACTTCTGGCGCAGACTAGCACAGTCATTGTGGGAAATCCATGTTCAGGACACATTAGGAAAATCACACTGACACTGTTCATTAGCAGAGGTCCTAAAATGGCTATGTTGAAAATTTGGTGACAAAAGGCCATAAAATGACTGTTACGAACGTGCATTGTGCAGTTTCCACGCACGCTTGTAACTTCGCATATTTGAAATATTGTCATGTCATATTTTCAACATTGCCAATGTTCCGCACCTCCTTATGAACAGTACAGCTGTCATTTTTCACATCCTGGCCGAAATGTGTTTTCACACTTCCGACACAGAATAGCGTGGTCACTGTGGGAGATCACTGTTTGAGACACATTACAAAAATCACAGTGATACTGTTCATTAGCAGAGGTCCTAAAATGCCTCTGTTGAAAATTTGGTGATGAAACTCCATAAAATGACTGTGTTACAAGTGTGCGTTGTGCATTTTCCATGCACGCATGTAACTTTGCACATTTGTAATATTTTCATTCCAGATTTTCAACATTGCAATTTTTCCATACCTCCTTATGAACAGTACAGCTGTCATTTTTCACATCATGGTCAAAATGTGTTTTTGCAGTTCCGGCATAGAATACCGTGGTTGCTGTGGGAAATCAGTGTTCAGGACACATTAACAAAATCACAGTGACACTGTTCATGAGCACAGGTCGTTAAATGCCTATGTTGAAAATCTGGTGATGAAACTCCATACAATGACTGTGTTACACGCATGCGTTGCATGGTTTCCACGTATGCTCAGAAGTGCAAGCATTTTTAATATTCCCACTACACATTTTCAACATTACCATCTCTTCATACTTCCCTATGGATGGTACAGCTGTCATCCTTCACATCCTGCCCAATCTGTGTTTTCATACATGTGGTGCAGAATGGCACTGTCACTGTTGGAATTCAGTTTTCAGGACACATTGACAAAATCACACTGCCACTGTTCATGAGAGCAGGTCCCAAATGCTTTCATGAGGTGGGGTCTCAAACAGGCCATGTTCAAAATTTGTACTCTGAATACCAACAAATGCCTGAGGCATTACAGTTTCTAACCATAACGTCCTACCCTGTACAGACAGACAGGCATTGGGGTGTGCCTTTCAATTGCCGACTGTACTGCTCATGGCATACCACCCCCACCCCCTAGCCACTGACAGGCATCGAGGTGTACCTTGGACTCTTCATCCCAAGATTTCACCCCATTCTCCTATGCTGCACCCATTTCAACATATGTCCTTCTGGAATGGGGTGACTGTACAGCCAAACACCCTAAGGCACAGCTCAACACGTGTCAGTGTCTGCAGAATAGGGTGAGGTGACACAGCTTGAGCGTCATGGCTGACGACCCAAAAACTTTCCCCAAATCCTGTCCATCTCTACAGGATGGAGGTGGGGTTCATGTGAAGTTCAATACTTCACTGCCATTCCTATTCTGCATCTGTCTAACTCCTGCATTTCTAATGCTAATACCAGAAAGCAAACATTTGTGTTTTTTAAGGTACATGACTCAGTTTTAATGTTGTTATATTTTAATGCACAACAAAGATTTTAAGAGACAGACTGTAATAATTTAATGATGGAGAGCTATGAGTGAAAAGAAAATAGGACTAAAGCTCTTGTTCATGTAAGGAACCATGTTGCTAGCCTGGGTGGCCAACCAAACAAGTTCAAAGATCCAGAAAGGCAGCACTCAACTCACTTCAATAATGAGATGCAGACAAACTGTATGAACAGACACCTGGATGACTTGTTTTTTTTATTCCAAGTCAATCTGTAAGCATTCCAAAACCAAAGTGCTCCGTGTCCCACTGCATACAGGCTTTCAAAACTAGAATTTTACTTCACATCTGAGTCTCCACAGTTTGCCACTTGCCCCAGTGCTTCAGCCACCTGACCTTCCCCTGGGGACATGGCTAGTACAGACTTGGTAACCTGTCCTTATATAAGGCCCCAATGATGACATCACATGAATAATCAGTGAACATTGTGAACTCAAACAATGTGGTGTACAATACACACACATTTATATACAGCATATGTGTGTATATATATACTGTATATATATATATATATATATATATATATTAATTATAGGGACGCGGTTGTGCTCCTATAGTTAGGGTTGAGTAGGCACTTCATGTTAAACTCAGAATTTTGCACTTTAATAGCTTTGAAACCGTTGAGCAGATTTACACAAAATTTGGTATGCATCTTCCTGTGGAGTAGATCTCTTGATCTGGGAAGTTGTGTTCTGGTTGGATGTGTGGTCTCTGAGTTACAGAGAGGTGGAAAAACATGTTTTTATGCATTGACTGCTAGGATTTTTCTTTGAACTTGCCTACAGCCCAGAGAGTTTGGTTGTTTGGCATGAAATTTGCAGGGTAGAAAGTGACTAACCCACAGATGTGCCTTGTGCTAGTCTGGAGTAAAATGAATAAGTAGTTTTAAAGTTATCGCAATTTAAAAATTTGAAAAAATAAATTTTTGAGCATGCTCAGTAGGCACTTCAAGATAGCTGGTTGATACAAAAGAGGAATCCTGCATTGTATGAGAAAATTCCTCTTTTGTATGGCTGCCATCTTGTTTTCAGTTTTGCTCAAACAACTGTTTTTGAAACCTCCCAAAATGATATTATTGGGAGGAATCAACACATATAGCGTGCTTATTGGGACCCCCTTTAGTGCATTCTGCATGTTACCCAATGAAATATGCCCCTAAAATGTGTTTCTTTAATAATTGAAATCCTACTTTGTATTTGTGCAATACGACCTAGGATCCCAGTTTGTATGCAAGAGATACAACCTAGGATCCTAGGTTGTCAGCTGAAAATAAGATAAATAATGAAATAAACACTTTTTGCTGACATGGGGTGCCCAGTCTCCATGTCAGCACTACAACTCCCCCCCCCAACAAGTACAGGGAGTAATGCTTACATTATAGCTTGATTATTGGGACCCCCTTTGGTGCATTCTGCACTTTATCCGACAAAATATGCCCCTAAAATGTGTTTATTTAATCATTTAAATCCTACTTGATATTCACGTAATATGACCTAGGATTCTAGTTCATATGCACAAGATACAACCTAGGATCCTAGGTCGTGAGCCGAAAATAAGATAAATAATGAAATAAACATTTTTTTCCAATGTGGGGTGCCCAATCCCCATGTCAGCACTACAGCCCCCCCAGTATGGGGAGTACTGCTCTGACATCAGGATGCCCACTCCCAGTGTCAGATGATGCCCCCTTCCCCCCACTAAAGCCATCCTTTATAATTGCTGGCATGGGGTGCCCAATCCCCATGTCTGCATGTATGCACCCCCCACACACTAATATGGTACACTAGGAGCCCACCCTAGTGTGCCCAAATACATATAATAATTAAAGATACCTGTAAGTACAGAAAACTGTCCCCCAATGTCTTTAATTCTTTTTTAAACCTGCAAAAAATAAAACAGTCCCTCCTCATCTCATGTGTCCTCCCTCCCCACCTTCCTACTGAGCACCCACCTCCCCGCACCCCTCCCCCTTACCCATACTTACCTCCAGAAATCAGGAGCAGCGATCTTCTCAGGACCGGGACACGTCTGCACTCTTCAAAGCCGAACCACAAACTGAAGAATCAAAGGTAAGCCATTTGAATTTATGTTGGTATCTCGCCCATTTTTTGAGATTTTTGCACCAAATTTTCATTGTAGGGGTTTTGGGACCCCGTCTCATAAACAATGTCACTGTCATCTCGTTACTCAGTCCCGAAAGATGATTTTGCAGTCACTGTGCAGAATCACCTTTTGGGACCAGTGCTAAAGCCAGTACCAGTATTCATGAGGGAGGTCCCAAAAAAGCCATGTTATTTGGTGCAAATAATCAAAAAAAACAGCTGTGTTACAAGCGTGCATTGTGCAGTTTCTACACACGCTTGTAACTTTGCTAGTTTTTGATATTTTCACTCCAGATTTTCAACATTTCCTTTTTGTCATACCTCCTCATGAACAGTACAGCTGTCATTTCTCACATCCTGCCTGAAATGTGTTTTCACACCCATGGTGCAGAATGGCGCGGTCACTGTGCGAAATCAACTTTCAGGGTGGATTAACAAAATCACAGTGCCAGTGTTCATGAGAAGATTTCCCAAAAAGTCCATGTTGAAAATTTGATTAAAAAATTCCCATAAATGACCACGTTACGAGCATGCGCTGTGCAGTTTCGACGAGCGCTAGTAACTTCGCCAATTTTTCATATTTTCTCTCCTGATTTTCAACATTACCCTTTTTCACACCTCCTCATGAACAGTATACAGCTGTCATTTTCACATCCTGCTCAAAACATGATTTTGTACCTGTGGTGCAGAATGGCGCGTTTCCTGTGCAAACTCAACTTTCGGGATGGATTAACAAAATGACAGTGATATTGTTCTTGAGGTGGGGTCCCCAAACTGCCACGTTGAAAATTTGGTGACAAAAGTCCTGAAAATATCCCAGTTATGTGCATCCATTGAATTGTGGCACCCACGGAGCCTTTCAGTGCACGTATCTCGAAAACAACATACAAGTAACATTACACTTTCTCAAAAAGAAGGGAACGTCATTGCAAAAAACTATGTTAATGCATCAGTTAGGGTTTTTATTAAACCATAAAAAGCTGGGAAATTCAATGTTAGGGTTACCAACCCTACCACCCCACTGCCAACCCTCTACCCTCTACATACCAACAGGCATTGGGGTGTGCCTTGGAGTCATTCGGCCTAACTGCCACCCCATTCTCCTATACTGTAGCATCTCTTCTTGTTTACACATGGAATGGGTTGAGAGTTAGGGCTGACAACCCAAAGGTACACCCCAATGCCTGTTAGTGTGAGTAGGGTGGGGGTGGGGTGATGTGGTATGGTTGGTAACCGTAACATTGAATTTTCCAGCTTTTTATGGTTTAATAAAAACCCTGATACATTAACATAATTTTTTGCGATGAATATATATATATATATATATATATAAATATATATGTGTGTGTATATATATATATATATATATATATATATATATACATATATACATATATACACTCAAACATGAGGGAAGAAAAACCCTGAAGAGGCAGTGTGGTTCGGTGGTTAGAGCACCCACTTGGGAATTGGAAGATCACAGGTTCAAACCCCACCAGAGTCAAAATGAGGATTTTAAGGGGCAGGCATTATTAAATTAATTATGTGGAGCTATGAGGGAAGGCAAAGCCTGAACAGTCTGTGGGGTTTAGTAGTTAGAGCACCCACTTTGGAACTAGAAGATCATAGGATCAAACCTTGTCTAGGGCCAACTACTCACTGCATTACCATACAAATCACTTAACCTTCCTGTGTTCCAGTCCATGCAGCTGTGAAAATGCTTAAAACTGGATATGATATGTTGTACTACATCAGGGCTATTCTTGGTAGATAAAATAAAAAATAATCAAATGTACTGTTTTATTTACCAAGTAGGTGCACTTGACAAACAGTTTCCCATTTTCAGGCACAACACAAAACAATGTATTATCCTCAAATCCTTATTCCTCATAGTGTTTCCACTACTACACCCCCCCGCTCTGTACTCACATTTTATATCTTTTACCCTTCTTGCATCACCTTGCATTTCTTGTGATGAAATTTTAACTACCATGCTTTTGACTGCCTTTCTAATAGGTCCTCTTTCATTATTCTGACACCTTCCTCACTATCCACCTGTTCCCATGCAGCTCCCTGTTCCCTCTATTGCCCCTGTAACCCCCAACCCCACCTGCTGCCACTGTTGCTGTTCCTATCTATAGGCATAGGGCACTACTCACCACAACAGGCTCCACAATAAAGCAGGTGATACCCTGCTTGTCTGCATAGTACACCTCCACCATCTCATTTCCCTCTAGGTGCTGCATTGCTTGGGCCAGTGCTGTCACTGGGCCCATGGCATGGGCAGTTATTGGTATCCCAGTCCCAGGAGAATCTCTGTGGCCCATTCCTGGAAAGGCTAAAATGACATACAAGACAGGCATCAGGGATAGGCATGGAGCAATCCCCAAGCACATCAGGAGACAGTAGCACCTCAGACACATGCATACCTTAACTGAGTGCACCATAGTCCAGGTGCTGTCATGGTTGCTCTTGTAGATGGTGAGGTGTAATGCCACAGTGCACAGGGAAGGAGTGAGCATTCCAAGTTCAATGATCATTGTTTGAAACACACACAGATGTCCAGCAGGAGTGGTGTGTGTACACAGAAGGTGCTGGGTATGCACTGCTCAATGCTATATGTGAGATGCTGCTGTTCTTAAGGGGATGTATGCATCACAGGGACCACAGATCTACAGGGAGCCATGTACTGTACAGAGTACTGGGACATCTACAGGGTACCTTGTCCCAGACACCTGCACTGGGTATATGGGAAAATACTGCAATCCAGCTGCCATGTGGTATAATGTACCCCACCGTGAAACACAGGACAATTGCCCTGGAGGTACTGAGAATCTGCTCCTGTACTCTGGGAGTTTATACACTGACATGGGCTACCTATCATCATGTGACAGGTCTGACAGCAGAAAGATGTCATATAAGGGCAATCCAACAGTGCCCCCAGGCTGGAAGAATGAGCTGCTCACTGTTGATGCACACCCTGCTGTGTGTTGTGAATGCTGCAATGGAGGAAGAGGACTGCACAACACAAGGCCATGCATCTTCAGGCTTTATGTGGAACTCAGGGGCATGCATGATGTCCACTGCCTACAACAGTTCCAGCTAGACCAGGGCACCTTCTGTGAGCTGTGTGACCTGATATGGGACATTGTATAGCCCACTATCAACAGGTCTAGAGCCATGTCTGTGGAGACCAAAGTGATGCGTGCTCTGGCCTCCTATTTCACATGACCCTTCCAGTGGATTAATGGTGGCATGACAGAGGTGAGCCAGTCCTCCAAGTTACATGCCCTGTGGCAGGTGACTGCTGCACTGCTGGCACATGTGGGGGAGAACTCCCAGTTCCCCCACACACTGGCTGGGCATACAGGCTATGCAGGAGGCATTCTGTGAGTGGTTTGAGTTTCTTAGGGTTTGGGGCACCATAGACTGCACATATATGCTGATTCTGTCACCCACGCAACTGAAGAAGACTACAGGATCAGGAAAGGATTCCACAGCATGAATAAACAGGTGATTGTTGATGCAGAAAGTATTGTCATGAATGTCAGTGACAGGTACCCATGCTCAGCATCTGATGCCTTCATCTTCCAGTAGTTACCATTGAGGACGGTACTGGCCACTGACGATGGCAAGTCAGGTTGTTGACTTGGTATAAATTGCATGGGAATTTGAAGGTATGTAGCATGCCATGCTAGTTACACATCAGTACTGACACACTTCTCCCTAGCACCCCATATGGATTTCAATAGGTACTCCCTGATACCATACTGTACCTGATGACATATTCTTGGCCCGTTCAGGGGAGGTAGAGGTACAATGACACCTACAAGAAGGCAAGATTTGTGGTGGAGCATACCTTCAGGCAAATGAAGATGCTGTCCAGATGCCTGGACAAGAGTAGTGGCACAATGATTTAATCGGGCAGGGTGTGCCATGTGTTCATCATGTGTTGCATGTTGCACAATATCACTAAGAAGAAAGACTACCATTAGCACAGGACTTATCTCAGGATTAGGACCCCAGGGCCTGGTGGTAGCATACCTGATACCAGATGCCAGCACATGGCTGGTGGAGACACTGAGTGAGAGGAGGGATATGGCATGGGTTGGTGCAAAGTGTGTTCCAGACTGGGCCTGTATGAGGGGGCATGATGATGCATGCACATGTACCCCGGTTCATAGTGATGACTGGCAGTTCTGAATGCCCATGTTTGATGCACATATGTAACTGTGTGTGTGTGTGTGTGTGTGTGTGTGTGTGTGTGTGTGTGTGTGTGTGTGTGTGTGTATGTGTGTGTGTACATGTGTGTTAAGGTATCATGTCCACACAATGACAAATTAATAGCGAAGACCATCACAGTGACAAATCTCACCAGGTCGCTGTGATAGTCTTGCTTTCCACTGCCACTTTCTTTCCAGGTGTTGCACCCCCACCCAGAACCAACTCCAACTTGGAGCTGGATATTTAGAGATGGGGGTGCATGGGGCACTGCCCCCCCACGCATGGTGGTGGTTGCCTCCCTCAAAATAAACACTTTGTTCTGACAGGAACAATGCCGACAGTCTACATTGTTCCTGTTGCTGTCAGAGATGTCGACAACATTGTTGTTGATATCTTGATGTAGAACCACGTTTGGGGGGGGGGCATGCCCAAATTGCTGTGATGACCCTGTCACTTGGTGAAAGAGTGGGTGTTGTGGGTCTTGGTAGTTGCCTTGCCCTCCCCCAGCCCAACAGCCATTCACACTAACCGATTCAGGCAGGTCCAGCCCTTGTTTCCATTGAAGACTGGTCAAGTGGGAAATTCAGTGACAGTTGGCATTATAAGGGCAGAGTTTGGGTTGTCCTCCTGTGTGGTACAGGAGCTGTAGTGGTGCAGAGTTGAGGATGGATTGAGCCAATGGTGGAGGGCCAGGCTGTGTAGATTGCATGCTGCCACAATTACTGGTCTGGAATGTGAGGTACCCCAGCATACCCTTGAGCAGATTGTCCAGCCTTCTGAACTCTATAAGGAATCCCTGCACATCCACTGAGAGGGCACATAGCTGGGCATTGTTGTCCCTGTAGCCAGTCCTGCTCTATCAGCTACACCCAGAGAAATTACCATTCAAGTAGGCACACAGCAGCGCTACCCCTTCTTTATGATCCTGTTCTGTCTGACTGGCATGTGTTGCCACTGCTGGAGTCAGGGTTGCTTGCTATTTGACAGCATGCCAGTAATGCTGGGTTACCCTGCCATTGGGTGCTGCCCAGCTGTTTGTCAATACTGAGTACAAGGGTGTCGGTGCACATGGCAGTGTCATCAGGTACCAGTGCTGTGGGCGTCTGCATGGCATGTCCCTGCCCATCCATGTCCATTTCTTTGCCCTCTCCCTGACACAAGTGGTGCACTGGGCACTGGAACAGTGTTTCTGGTGAGTGTGATTGTTGTACACACCACTGTGTGTCGATAGGGTACTGCTCTGCTCAGTGGTGTCCAGCAGATCAGCTGTGTGGATGTTGGTCACCACCATCATGCATGTCATCCTCATCCTAATCCTCCACTGACAACATGAGCAGATCTGCAGCAGGGGTAGAGGGAGTACCACAGTCACTGTCACCTAGTTTGCACTGTGCCACATGTGAAGGGCTGGGTACACACATCGGGTATGGTGGTCGGAACTTCCTCCTCCTCACCATCCACAGTCACTTAGCTGGTGGTATCTGTTACCATGCCCTCCAGTGGTGTGAGCCCTGGTAGTTATGGTGGGTTCCTACCAGTGGCTTTTCATTCCCGCTGCCTGCCGGCTTCTTCTGGTCCACCGCTGTCAGGTCCCTCAACTTGTGCTGGATAGCCTTGATGGACCTGGGTGGCAGTCCTGTCATGTTGACAGTGGTCTGGATGGCCTTCCAGATGTGGGTCTTGTTGGCTGGCTGCATTCTGAATGATGACACCCATATAACATGGCATAGTTGTTTCGGCTCTCTGCACTACACTACCACTACACTCACCTGCTTGACAGTGAAGGTCCTGGGATGGTGGCAGCTGGAACAGATGGTACATACACTGTCACTGGTGTGTGGCTGTAACATCACACTGAAGGGGGTGACCCCCTGTGATGCCCACTATACCTCCCCATGTGCCATGAGGCCAGACTGCCAACACTGCCAGCTGCTAAAGGTAGGGTATGCTTGCCCAAGTGTTCTTGACCCTGCCTGATCTGCAGTGCCACCACCAGCACCTGTCCCCAAATCCCTGTGTGCCTCATGGGTCCAGCAGTTTGTACCTGTCCTACCATTCAGCAGCTGAGTGGTGCCTTGGCTGGCTCTATCATCTGTGCAAGCATATTTGGCATCCCTGCATAATAGGTGTTCACTAGGCTCATGGATGTCCATTTATGGTGGAGCCACTGGTCTTTCCCAGGTGTGCACAGCCTACCCATCCTGCCCTGCCAACAGAATTGTGTATAATTACATGGCTGGTGCACACACCCTGGCAGCCTCTCTCTCTTCATATTGTATGCACTGGTGGAATATGCATTCTCATCTCGCATATTTGTGCACCTGCTTTACATGGCACTGCCAAGTGTCTGGGGGCTATTCATGAATATGGTCTATCCATTTTACCTACATTTAAAATGAACACTTTGTTATTAAGGTATCTCAATATTATTTGCAGGTATGTATTCTTTGTTCCATAATTTGAATTCAGCATATTTTTTTCTTAATATGATTCTTAATTAAAATTAAGGTGATGAGGTTTTTATTAAATTTTTGGACTGCATTTTAATTCAGGGGAATTTGTCATTAAGGTGCTTGTTATTTTAATTCAAGCAAAACCAGAGTACATTCATTTGTACCTGAATTTTAATTGAGTACATTCTGATTAAGTAATTAAGTATAATTAATGATGTTTGGATTTTTCAAATTTATTTTTAAGGCATCCTTAATTTTGAATTAAGGGGCATGCTGGTATTTATAATTCAAGGATCAACTAATAAAAAATTATTGAGATTTTAAGTGTTTTTTGTTCTATAGCATGGGCTGGTAATTACTAGTGTCCAAGGACTTCAGTACTAGGATCGGGGGAACTAATTACTATTTTGGTTCCAGCAGAGTTGGCCTGATACCTGGGTTAGGGTCTAATTACAAGGGCCACCTGTGATTACTGAAGAGGGGACCTGATACCTTGGAGGGGACTTTTTATTGGTGTCAAGTGGCTGATTATGGGGGGAGGGAAACTAATTAATGAGGCCTGGTGTAGATTTCTAGAGGTCAGACTCATTGGTGGGGATGATTTCTGGATGGTTAGTGGGATTGAATATTGGGGTCAGGAAGTCAGAAAATTGATTTATTTGTTCTGAGCAGATTTCTGAGGGGTTAGATGGACTAATTAATGGGGCCAGGGGCTTTATTTATGGAACATTGGGATTGATTCACGGGGACAGGGTGTTGATCTCTAGGAGTGTGGGTGGGGCTGATGAATAAGGTCAGTGTGTTGATTTCTGGTGGTGAGTGGGATTAATTAGTATGGAGTGAATTACTGGGGTCAGATAGACTGATTAATGGGGTTGAGATTCTTTGCTGTAGGTCAGAGGAACTGATGAATTTGGAGAGTTAGCTTTGTGCGGTTGGTGGAACTGATTATATAGCCAGCAATCTAAATAATGATATCAAGGCTGATTTCTGTAGTCTGGTGGTACTGATCAGCGGGGCTGAAGGGATTGGTTACTGGGGCTGGGGACTGCTTACTGGCATATGAGGGGCAAAATACTTGGGGCTGAGCTAGTGATTAATAGGGTTTGGAGACTGATTATATGAATTAAGGGGTTGTTTACCTGGGTCAGAATAATTTCTTGTGAGTAGGGGGGCTATCACCTTGGGAGGGAATATATAATTGGATGGGGGAAGGGGGCTGATAACTGGGAAGGAGGTGGCTGATTTCTGAAGAGGGCCCTGATTACCAGTTTTGTGAATTTGTTGCTCCATGGCACAACTCCTGTCCTATACTGTAATTCTTGCTTGACTCAGGTTGTCTTTGAAATTGGACACTTGTTGCTCAAAGGCTCGAAATCAATAAAAATATGGAATCCTAGGTAAGCGGACTGATAGGTGGGGTCAGGGGGGTTGAGGGATGAGGGCACTGATTACTCAAATTGGTGCTGTTTAATGGGCCATTATGATACTGTACATATGGAGACATAGATCAGATCTTGCTATTACTGCTGGTGTTACAGTATGTTTTGAGCCATTTGAAAATATTGCCTTATATATTAATTAGAATTTGGTAGCGGAACACTAAGGGCCTGATTTTATAAAACGATGCTGCTACTTAAAGAACTGAATCTGGAAAAGGTACAAATATCCTGGTTGCAAATTACAAAATGTAGTGCTCCTACAGTGTAAATAAAACAGGAATTCTCACACGCAGTGTCAAAGAAGTATATCTGAGGAAAAATAAAGTGTGTGCAGAGCTAATGAAATGCAGTTTTGTAAATTAATATGCACTCCATTTATATTGAAAAATTATTTTAACTTACAGTGGCTGCTACAGTAACACACTCATATGTGCGTTTCATGGATATAATGCACACCCCATGGGTGAAAAGGAACCCTGCTTCACCTCATGTCTCCTTGTAGTGACTGCTTCAATAACAAACTCATGTGTTTTCAGAGATATAATGACTCCCCATGGGTGCAAGGGACTCCTCTTCACCTCATGCCTCTTTTATACCCAAGTACCATACATTATATCTAAACATGCAGAGTAACTCATGCGTCATATAGTATCCCATATTAAATATTCAAATTCCAACAGTAAGTGTGACATGCTGATGTAACAACATTATAACTTTTTCACTTTTTCTAATTTATGAAAAAAAATATTAGTCAGACTAGGCAGAAGGTAGCTTGGGAAGTCTTGGTGGTACTCAGCATACAAAAATCAGTCTTAGAAATAAACAATATTTTGGATCTCAATAGGCAGATTAAAAACAACACCTTAACTGGTATGGCTAAAATTCCCTTTACTGTCCAATTTTTGGTTTTTTTATATACATTTTATCTTTCAGGTACACCACAGGAGGCTTCTCAGCTTTGTCCCTGTCTCCGCTGTCCAAAACTGCCTCCCGGTACACTAATACCCATATCTCATACAGATTGCCCCCATGGTGGGTAGGAAAGGCAGGGCAGGCCTTCCCCAACCCGGAGACACTGCATCCAGATTTGTGGGTCAGTGAACCAGTGACAGTGCAGAGTGAGGGCAGGCAGGTAAGGCTTCATAGAACTTGCAACCAGCATTCTCCCAGTTTTCTCCTCTCTGCTCCTTCTCAGCATAAGCACGTGTACATTGAGGCATACACACACTATGACCACAGACCCTTTCTTCATGTCACTTGAGCTGCCAACACTACCTCTGGGCCTCCACCCCGGGGTCAGCCAAGGACTGAGTTGACAAGGATCCCCTCCAGGAGAGGACAGCTGTCCTCCATACACTCAGTCCTCTCCCTTCCCAGCCAAACCCAGGTGACACAAGCTTGTTTCTGAACCCAGGTCACCAACGTGGAGAGAGGTCAGGCGCATAGTGCCTCAGCCCTCTGCACCACAGGGCCAGCTAAACTGTAAAATTTCTAACAATTCGTAGCAAGAAAAGCAGTGTTCCAAACAACCATTAATATTTTGTGCATAATGATGTGCACTTTCACAAGACAATCATCATCACTTTGCAAAGTGACAGTGCTAATAAGTTACAATAAATATATGTGTTATAAAAGTAGGTATACAAAAGCCTGACCATAGCGATAAAATACATCCAACAATAACCATTATCATGTAGACAAACAAAACATTAATGCACAACACAGAGGCATTAAAACACAAAGTTCATGTGTGATAAATATAGATGAATGGTGCACTAAGGCTAAAATAAAGAGGCATAATGCTACTGCACACAATGGCCAGCTATTCAAAGGAGATGAGCCGGTGCAGAACGCATCCCAGGAATGCCCACTGGGCCATATTCAAAAGCAGGGATGCATTGTGCAGGTCAGATGTGCCAGCAGTACTAAGATAATGTATGTGGTGCATCTGGCAGCATATCCCATGCATATAGGCACATCTCAGTAGTCAGCTGAGATGTGTGGTGCAACTGCCCGCACATCTTGGAGATGTGCCAACAAAGTTAGGCATTGAAGAAACATGCCTAAGTCATAGCAATCCACAGGTGGGCTGCTGCACTGCACAGCACAGCACATCAGTCACCAGCCCATGGGTGGCAACCCACCCAATCCCTGATCATAACATAGAATAATACAAAATGCCATTTCCCCTAGTGGCCCCCCTACCATTCCTGAATCCCAGCATATGAAAAATAAATCCATTTCAGACTCCTTGGTAGTCTAGTGCCCCCCCATCCCTGAATCCTCGAATATATAAAATAAATTATTTTCGTTCACCTGATAGTCTAGTGGTACCCTCCTCCCATTCCCAAACCCAATTGCAAGTAATATGAAATCCTAGTATCCCTGGTGGTCACTGGACCCCCACCTACTTGGTACACATCCCCTCCACTCACCCCATTCAGTCTGGCCACTTGGCCATGGAGTCGACAGGTAGCACATCCCTCCACACTGCCTTGGCTGCCCGCTGACTGAGTTGTCAATGAATGACAACCTAATGTACACCAATGTATTGGTGGGCACTGTCTACCAATGGAGCTTACATCAACTATATGCTTTCATTCACAACTCTGTGTCAAAGTTGTGAAAAAGCTCATAGTACACACCTGCAAGCCTATTGGTCGGCAGTATCTACCAATGTGCTTACAGGTGTCGTAGGCCTGTCATTCACTGACAGCTCAGTCAGCAGGCAGCCATGGTGGTGTGTGGAGGATGCTGCCCACCAGCTCTGTGGCCGAGTGGCTAGACTGGGGAGTGGAGCAGGTGTGGTGTGGGTATCACAGTGGGTGGGGGTCCACTGGACCACCAGGATACTGGGATTTCACAGAAACATAGAATTTGATGGCAGATAAGGACTGCTTGGCCCACCTAGTCTGCCCATTTCCCTACCTAATGGATAAGCTGCAGATCCTAGTTAACCAACAGTCTACTTCTTCCTACACCCTACTAGAATTGCCTTATGTCTGTACCATGCATTCTTGAACTCCCCCACTGTTTTTGACTCCACAATCTCCTCAGGAAGGCTGTTCCATGCAACCACAACCCTCTCCATGAAAAAATACTTCCTCACATTACCTCTGAGCTGTCCCCCCTCTATCTTCAATTTATGCCCCCCCATCTTTGTTCTTGCACATCTGCTTTTCTGAAAGATGCTACCCTCTTGGACTTTGTTGATTCTCTTGAGGTACCTGAAAGTTTCTATCATGTCCCCCCTCTCCCTCCTTTCCTCAAGGGTATACATACTAAGCTCCTTTAGACTCTCTTCGTATATCATCTGGTGCAGACCCTGCACCATTTTGGTTGCCCTCCTCTGGACAGCCTCCACCCTGTCTATGTCTTTGCAGAGATGGGGTCCCCAGAACTGCACACAGTACTTCAGATGGGGTCTCACCAACTGTCTGTACAGAGGGATAACAACTTCCTGTTTTCTACTGGTGATGCCTCTCCCTATGCATCCCAGTATCCACCCAGCCCTCCTCACTGCCTTCTTACATTGCTTGCCCACCTTTCGGTCATTTGATATAACTACCCCCAGGTCTCATTCCATTTTTGTTGTTGTCAGTATCTCACCCCCCATTGTGTATTCTTCCCCTGGGTTTTTGTTTCCCAGGTGCATTGCTTTGCACTTCTTTGCATTGAATCTATTCTGTACCCTGGTTGTCCCCTGCAGATCCACCCAAATCAGGCCATCTAGCTACTCTCACCACCTCCCAAATATTTGGAAATCCTTCCCACCTCAAATCAGGCACTCATCCTCTCCCTACTCCACCAGCTCTGCCCTCAAGAATTACCTAGCACCTAGCTGCTCCAGCCATGTCCCTCCCTAATTCCCTCCTCTAAGCCCTGGACATACCCTACCTTTCTACCCTCACCTTCATTTTACCATGTGCACACCCACCCCCCAAATCTCTAGCCCTCCTTCCTCCAAATTGTTCCCCCTTACTAGCCTCCCTTGATCTCTCACAGAATATAAAGGACCCTGAATGCTCTCCATGGGTCTCTCTCCTACCCCCATGGGGCTTCTTTCTCGGATCTACTGCCTTGCCCCACCATCCTAAAGTGGTCTCTCTAGGACACAGCCTTATCCCCTTTTCTCTGGTTCCATCAGTCCCCTTGCAGGGTTCCTCGCATCCTGAGGGGGTCTCCAGAGACACAACTCTTCTCCCTCCCCCACCTCACCCCTCCCTTCCTCCCTCCCCTTTCCCCCTTTTCTTTCATGTAAGCACTTGTTTACTTATTAGCCAGCACTTATTATTGTCCACTCATTCTACATGTTATGCACAGCACTGTTGCAACACTGTTTGTAACACTTCTCTTACAACTGTTTGTTAATATTGATCTTGTAACTTGAATGTTTAATGCCTCATTCCTATTGTACCTCTTCTCCCCAGGTTGCACCGGGAGATGAGTGACTTGTTGCTCAGTGTGCCTTCCTGGTGAAACATTTCAATAAATAAATAAATAAAAATATTACCCTGCGATTGGGTTTGGGAATGGCAGGGGGTACCACTACACTACCAGGGGAATGGAAATAATTTATTTTATATATTCGAAATTAAGGGGTGGGAAGGGGGCAACTACACAACAGAGATCAATCAGGTTGCCCTTATTCTTCTCTGAGCATAAATTGCTAAGCACTAATTGGGTCATCCACCAGCACCAGTAAACACAAACAATGAAAAATAATTGGGAGGAATGCCACTGTACAATTCTTGAATTCTTCTTGTTATTTTCTCCACACAATAACTTGGGGCAATGGTTTCATGGCTATGCCACTTCCTCAGGCCCAGCTGTGTTTCTGCCATAAAAAAACAGACTATATTTCAGTTCCTTTATACATAATGATCATATTTATATCACCACTCTAATCATGCTCACCTTAACCCAAACAGTAGCACATTCCTCAGTTCATCCTGTGCTTATTGCAACAAAAACTTTTTCTTCAATTAGCACTATGATACAAATGACTAACACTGACTTATGTAACTAACTGTATCCAGTAAGAGAACATAAACTGTAGCTGCTTATATTACAACATCTAAATTAATGCTTTATATCCATATAAACTATGACTCAAATGCAGTACTCAATTAATTACATTTTCACATTCAAATTCTTGTGTTCAAATTTTACTTATAACAAGCTCACCTTTTGTTTTCTTAGGGTAATATCTCTTAAACAATTAGTAGGCTATTCCTCATTAATTCAGTTTTCTTCTATAAAGATAATAATATATCCACTTATGGTAGTTCCATACTATGATATTTCAAACCGGTTTTAAAAAATGACTAAACAGTGATCTAGCTATCTATATTTACCTTTTATTACCTTGCTAAAGATATTCTACAATTGATAGTACATGTTGTCACACATTCAGTTTATTCTGAAAATCAAAACAAAAGCTTTTTAGAATAAGTTGTTTTCATTGATACCTTAATTTCAAAGTATCTTAGTTCTTTGCTTGCTCTAAATAATATTGCTTACTTCACTAACTCTTCTCATGGGTTCCCTGAACCTCTTCTCAGAGCAGCTGCAACCTGCATTCTCACTCAACCAGCTAAAGTTATGCCAATCATTATTAAATTCTAGTTCTTTGCATAATCATTTAGGTAATGTTATTCAAAATGGATTTATGCTAGATGAATTAAAATGACTTACTTTTTCTAAGTGCACCACAGCTCCACCATCTCCCTTGTTTGGGAGTGGCTCACTCATGTGCACTCGTGGTTTAAATTCCATGTGAGGTGGGGACAAAATGACATCATCTCTGATGTCTGGCACTCTCTCCACCTGCAGTAGAAGCTGGAGTCTGTGCAAACTGAGCAAACAGGTGTGTTCTGATGGCACAGCTGAGAGATGACTGTGTGGAGCCTATCCTGCTCCAGGAACACACAACCAGCGGTTCATCCCCCACCTCAGGGTTGAATGTCCCTGTTCTATTTTGCTACTTAATGCACAGTTTATTGTTTGTAGAAAAAATCAAATATATGTGTTACGAATTTCATGTGATTCATACATATGCTTCTTTTTAAAGAGCTCTATTAGTGCCATTCACTTGTAGTGTTGTGTGAAATTGTGGAATTTTCCTCTGTAAAATATTTCATGAAATTTGCACATTTTGTAAAATATTTTGTGAAATTCTGCTGGCAAAATGCAAAATTTCACCTCTCATGGGTGAAATTCCACAAGTAGCATACATTTGTAAAGGATCAAGAGGGTTAGAAACAAAACTTTATAGAAAAGAGACTGCCAAAAATACACTTTTACACAATACAAGTTATCATGACCCCAGATTAAAAGGAGCATACCTAAATCACAACTAATCAGTGCTAGAAGAAATTGTAGTGAAGAGACAATTGATACAGAGGTTGCAGAGGACATACTGGATAGATTCCTACAAAGAGGTTATGACTATAGTCAGGTTAGGGCTACAGAGCAGAGTATAGCAACCACACATAGGAGAATTTTTTTAAATACAGAAGAAAGAGACATTGGGACAGAATAGTTTTCTACTACCCATATACACATTTGAATTGGAAAATACAAAAGTTATGAATGATAATTGGCATCTTTTACAAGTGGGAGAAACACCTAATAATAGGTTTAGGAATAAACCTTTATTCACCACACATAAGAATCAAACACAAAGAGATAAATTAGTACATACTCAGCATTTCGTAAGTGACAGCACAGATAAACAACGTTTATTGGGTCCACTGGTACCAGGCAGTGTCCCTTGTGGACATTGCTATCAATGTGGAAATACCAGCAAAAAAAAACTTCTTTGAAGACCCGTATACCAACAAGAGATATTTTATAAAGCAACACATTAACTGTAAGAGCCACCATGTTGTCTATCTGCTATGCTGCCCGTGTGGCAAATTATACATGGGTAAGACCATGAGGGAAATTCACAACAGAATTAGCAAACATAAAAGTGACATTCAAAGGATGAAACTTCAACAGTAGCCAGATATTATATGGAAGCTGGACATTCAGTATCATCATTGCGCTTCTGGAAACTCAAACAAGTTCCCATCCCACCAAGTGAAGAGACTTTTTGGGACACTATGCTCAGGAAAAGAGACGTTTTTTGGATGTATACTTTGAACTGCACAGACCCATTTATTCGTCTGAATGAGGAGTGTGAATGGGACTTACACTTTTAATATCCTTATATGTGATTACGCTCCTGTGGACAACAAAAGAAAGTTCACATTATGTGGTTGACCAGGAAGTTTTACAAAATACAAAGTAATTGAAGCATTAAGTCTTTATGACAATATATATAAGAACATATAGTTGTTTTGAAGTAAGGTCTACAACAAATAACCCCCCATGACCTTGGACACCCTCAGATCCCTTATTTCTCTTTTACAATTGAACTGCACTAATAGAGCTCGTTAATAGAAACATATGTACAAATCACATGAAATTTGTCATTTTGTCCCCACCTTCTGCAGGATTTAAACTGTGAGTGCATTGACGAGTGACCACTCCCAAAACAAGGGAGATGGTGGAGCTGTGGTGCACTTAGAAGAAAGTAAGTCATTTTTAATCCATCTAGCATAAATCCATTTTGAATAACATTACCTAAAATATTATGCAAAGAATTAAAATAATGATTGCATAACTTTATCTGGTAAGTGAGAATGCAGGTTTGCAGCCACGAGAGAAGTGGTCCAGGGGACCCATGAGAAGAGTTAGTGAAGTGAGCAATATTATTTAGAGCAAACAAAGAACCAAGATACTTTGAAATGAATGTATCAGTGAAAAACTTGACCTATTCTAAAAAAGCTTTTGTTTCGATTTTCAGAATAAACTGAAAGTGTGACAACATATATTATCAATTGTAGAGTATCGTTTAGCAAGGTAACAAAAGGTAAATATAGATAGCGAGATCACTGTTTAGTCTTTTTTTTTTAAAACTAGTTTGAAATATCATAGCATGGAACTACCATAAATGGATTTATTATTATCTTTTATAGAGGGAAACTGAATTAATGAGGAACAGCCTACTAATTGTTAAAGATATATTACCCTAAGAAAAGAAAGGGTGAGCTTGTTATAAATAACATTTTTCTACACAAGAATTTGAATGGGAAAATTTAATTAATTGAATACTGCATTTGAGTCATAGTTTATATTCATTTAGATGTTGTGATAAAGGGCTGCAGTTTATGTTCTCTTATTGGATACAATTAGTTACATAAGTCAGAGTTAGTCATTTGTATCATAGTGCTAACTAAAGAAAACATTTTTGTTGTAATAAGCACAGGATGAACTGAGGAATGTGTTACCATTTGGGTTAAGGCGAGCAAGATTAGAGTGGTGATTTAAATATGATTATTATGTATAAAGAACTGAAAATAGTCTGTTTTTATGGCAGAAACACAGCTGGCCTGAGGAATGGCGTAGCAATGAAACCATTGCCGAAGTTATTGTGTGGAGAAAATAAAAGAAGCATAATTCAAGAATTGTAGAGTGGAGTTCATCCCAATTATTTTTCGTTGTTTAGAGGGTACAACTAGACTACCAAGGAGGACAAAACGATTTATTTTTCATATTTGGGATTCAAGGACAGGATGGGGGCACTAGACTACCAGGGTAAATGGAAAGAATGTATTTATTATATTCAGGGATGTAGGGATGGAGGGGGCATTAGACTACCAGGGTGAATGGACAGAGTGTACTTATTACATTTGGAGATTTGGGGATGGGAGGGGCCACTAGACTACCAGAGGGGACAGTGTGCTGTTTACCATGGCAATTGCAGGGCACCGGCACATTCTGCTAGGCGCATCCCTGCTCAAGACATGCAAATGGGAAATAATGACATACAGATGGACCAATTTGCACTTTGCATGATAATGGCCCCATTTGTTTGTTTGGGTCTGAATATCTGGAATTTGTGCTCATCATATCTCCAGGATTCACTGCGCAGTTCCATTCCAGGTATTAAGACCTGATAGGGGGATGCGTCTGGACATCTTTGGTGGCCACCATTTGTGCCCCCCCCACTTCTTTTGCTATATCCAGATGGAATGCATGATTGGACACCTAATTTGAATATAGCAATGTTGTACTCTGGTGCAACTCAGTTGCATGGAGCAACCACTTGCACCCTTTCTGGGTGCAGTCTGAATATCTTGGCCAATATGTGCAAATTAGCAAACTATAATGCTAACCACCTAACTTCAGGTACTTGAGTATTAGAATATTATTTGATTAATTTTTCTTACACACCTATAAGCCACGTATATCTACTAATGCATAATTTTGCAAAGCTAAAAGAGATGGGCCAGCCCATCAGTGCAATGTTTGGATTTCTGCTTGCGACGCCGGTGACCTGGGTTTGAAAGTGAGCTCAGACCACTGGAGGGCCAGCCAGGAGGAACAGGCTGCAGCTTCCGTTGACAACTTGCCTTTTCTGGGGGGAGGGTTGGGAAGCAGCTTGGTGTTTGCTGACCCCTGGCGGAGGCTAGGAGTACGGCATTACACTGAGCACCTAGGTGTCTGATTGGCCCCCAGGCATAGGTCTGGGTCTCAGTGCAACTCTCATAGGCATCTAGGAGGAGGATGTTGGCAGTCATGCCTTGATATATGGGCAAAAGTGCAATGCCTGTGAGGAAAACCTGGAAAAGAGCATGCCATCTCCTGGTCGATGGAGAGCCAGAAGGTGTGCCCATGATGTGCCTCCATCCACCCGATGGCTCCGGGATTTACAAAACATAAGTCTCGGGGTGTTCTGGACCCACCTCATCCCCGCTTGACTGGTTAAGCTGCAGCTCCATGGGGTCTTGGAGACCACTTCGGGTAGGATGTGTGGCAGTGGGATGTCTGCCTAGGCTCTCCCGATGGATCGGGAATGACAGGCTGGGGGGAGAATAAATAGTGATTTAAAAAAAAGCTAAAAGAGACACATAGCAAATGGGAAAGGAACAAAGGACTTGTTAAATTTGCTAGCTGTCCCTATGGGACTACACAATAATAATATGGAAATCAGTACCTATGTAGCAACCCCGCTGGCCCCTAAAAATCAAAAAGTAGCAATTTACTGCATAAGCTATCTGCTAGATCATACAGGGCCAAATAAAAGTGTTATTGTGTCCAAAGGTGCTGCTATAGAATGGACATAATCACTGAACTCCAACTCCAAGACTTATTGTATTTGAAATTACACCTATAAAAAGGGCGTAATCCAAAGAAATTTATTTAAACCATATCCCTCATATACTTATAATTTATATTGAAAAAAGGCTTTCTTTTCAGAAGAAGCTTATTTAAATCACCTTCCCTCATACCTGGACATGCTTCTTCATCACCATAGAACTTAAACAAATGTATATGGCCATCATTCTTATGTTCAGACACAGAAGCTGCAATAGAATTTTCTGGGTTGTTCCTTTCAATTGGTCTGAGGTGTTCCCCAATACATTCTTTGAATTTACAATATGTTTGCCTAATATAAAAGTCCTGACATTCACACACAGCAATATATACTGGAGATGTTGTATTGCAGTTGACAAACTTCTTTTTCTCGAAAGTCAGTGCCCATATTCAGGCTTGGAAGATTTCTAATTAGACTCACACTATTACAAAACTTGCAAGCACTACATCTCTGAATGCCTGCTGGTAAGAAGTGCTGCTGGTAAGGAGTACTGCTGTGTTCATGAATCAGGGATAGCATGGGAACTGCTGAACAAATTGTCTGATAGATTATGTCCCAGATGGTACATCATCCTACAGGTCTGTGAGGTAACATTTTGCAATTTCTATTCCAATTGTAGGATATGTCAAAGTTTGTCAATCACCCATTCCTCTATAAAGGATTGTTGTGTATATGTTATTACACAATTTAATCCCTGCTGGCCATTTGCAAATGCATCCCTGTTTCTGTTATGATGTCCCCTGGTCTTACAGGTCATTTCTAACAATTTTCGTCACTTGACTTTCAGCTTTACAAATTGAATCTTCAGTATACCCCCGTGAAGAAAATATTATCTAAGCATATGAGCCCCCTCATCACATGCTGCAATGGTACTGCAATTAGGTGTCAATCGATCAATCAATCAATCAAAGCTTTATTTATATAGCACCTTTCAAATATCAAGGTGCTGTACATTTTAAAACACAAGTATGATAACCAGAATAAAACAACCACTGAAATTGATTAAGAACAATCTGGGAAGGATAGTGAAAATAAATATCTTTTTAGCATTGATTTAAAACTGCTGATGATCAGGCATTCTCTTAACTGGAGAGGTAGAGAATTCCACAGGGTTGGTGCTGCAAATGAAAATGCACAGGTACCAGAGGTTTTCAAATGACCACTGGGAATCTCTAGCAATCCCTCTTGACGGATCAGAGGACGATTTGGGGTAAGAGTCAGGAGAACTTTCAGGTAGTCGGTTCCCTGCTCATGTAGGGTGTTAAAGGTAAGTAAGCTACCTTATAGGTGATCCGCCACTGAACTGGCAGCTAGTGCAGTCCGCACAGCACAGATGTAATGTGGCTGATCCTTGACGCATCAGTCAACAGCCTGACCGCAGCATTCTGCACTAGCTGCAAGTGGCAGATATCAACCCCAGACAGCCCTAAGTAGAGGGCATTGCAGTAGTCAAGATGGGTGGTAATGAAGGCATGGACCAATGTTGGAAGGTTGTCCGGCAGAACCAGATGTTTCACCCAGGCGATATTCCTCAAATGGTAAAATGAGGATTTAACCATGGCTGACACCTGAGATTTCAGGGTCAAGCAATTGTAAGAAATAAAGCCAAGGATTCACACCTGATCTGAGGTAGTGAGCTGAACACCATCAATCCATAGGCCCAACACATGCCCAGCCCCCCGACCTGCCCCTGGATGACACCGGGTCCACTACTAACACCTCAGTCTTATCTGGATGCAGTCTCAGCCAGCTACAGCACATCCAGTCTTTGATCTCTGAGAGGCAGTTGTTTAGCATGGAAATCGCATCAACCCGTCCAGTATAAAGGACATATACAGCTGAATATCATCTGCATAGCAGTGAAAACTCAAACCATATCACCTAATGATGTCTCCCAATGGCAGCATATACACTGTGAACAACATGGGTGCCAATATGGATCCCTGCAGTACCCCGTAAGAGAGAGGTGGGCATAAGAGGAATAAATTCCGGTGACCATCATCTGAGGCCTGCCCATGAGGAATTATCAAAACCATTTGAGAACTGTACCTGACAGTCCACAAAGGAAATGCAGGGACTTCAAAAGCACACCATGGTCCACAGTGTCAAAAGTTGCTGAGAAATCAAGAAGGACCAAGATCGTACGAGCCTTTTGATCTCTCACAATTAAGAGGTCATTTAATACCCGGACAAGTGCGGTCTCCGTGCTATACCTCTTCCAAAATCTAGACTGAAGAGCTTCATAGACATTATGAGTTGCAAGGTGATCGCCCAGTTGCAACACAACCACCTTCTCAATTACCTTCCCCACAAAGGGAAGGTTAGAGACAGGTCAGTAGTTAGCTGGAGAGTTGGGGTCCAGGGAGGGCTTTTTAAGGAGTGGTCATATGACCACCTACTTTAGGGGATCTGGAAAGACCCCCCCTCTCCAAAGATCTCCAGACAATTTCAGCTAGGATCGGGCAGATAACATCTACACACCCCACTAAAAAGAGGGGGGTAGGGCCCAGATCCAAACTACAACTGGTTGGGTGCAAGGTCTGGCCAATCTTCACAATGTCCATGAATTCTGGCTGGCTGAAATCCTTCCAGACAGACCGGGTGCTCACCACCTGCCATCAACCTCCACAACCCTTCCTGGAGAGAGTTGGGCAGATTCCAGAGCTAGTGCTGGCAACCTTATCTGAGAAGAATTGAGCTAGCTCATCACACTTAATCTCAAATAAACAAATTGCCCCTTGGGGACATTTACCACTGTGTGCCTCAGGTGGTTCAATGTGAAATGCAGCAGTGAGTTGCAGTCAATACTTTTCCTAAAAAGGTTGCATTAGTAGTTGAGGTAAACTGTTTTGAATTTGTCTGTTAAGAGCTCAAGTATGATATTGCAATCATTTACAAAATCAGCAATACCCATTTGCATGTTATCCAGTGATAAGGGCTCTCACCATTAAGTGCACACCAAAAAGGTTGACTCAGTAGCAATGCCTTATCAGATGGCTACTGCATGGGCTGGGCAACTGCAGGTATAGCAATATCCTGTCGCTATATATACACACACACATGGAGGGGAGCAAGTATGGCAGAAAGAGAGGGAGGGTATGTGTGGTATGTTGTGGCGACAGACTGCCGAGCTGCCCGATAGCATGGTGGGTAGATCAAATGTTTCAGATGTGAGACTGTTGGGTTTAGGTCCAGGCATGCATAAATTTTGTTGTGCCTGGCCCAGATTTATTTTTCAGTTGAATTTGTACCCCCAACATGCACCCTGTTGGAGTTGAGAATCCTTTAGTAGGGGCTGTGGGAAAAACCCACATAAACATAAAAATGTAAGTCCCTGGTGCTTGTTACCATGTGCCAGGGTGTACATCGAGTGAAATTGATTTTCGCTGATGTACATTTGTTGTAACAGCAATCACCTTTGTGTGATCGCCATTATGACATAGAACCCATTTGCACATTTACCATCAGGTTAATATCAGTCAACAGGAAAGTGCATTTCAAAACCAGATCTTGTATGTATAAAGAGATAAGGGCTGGATATTCAAACTGCGCCATTCTGTGGCGAAGCCTCTCGCTGCTCAAATAAGTTGCGCTGGGTGGGTGTGATATTCAAAGAGTTGCGCTTATTGAGCAACTCCTTTGAATATCACTTCCACTGTGCATGACGCAGTGGAACTTGCGCCACCGCAAGTGGTCAGAGTGGAGCATTCAAGATGCGGTTGGGCAAGTTCCATTGCGCCATGCGCAAATTTCTAATATTCAAAAGGTGACATGCAAATGGGGCCATAATTCATGCAAGGTGCAGGGGAGGCATTTGTATCTACTTATGGCCCCATTTGCATGCCATTAGCATGCAGGTGCACCGATCCCCGATGACTTGCGCCTGGCGCCCTGCCAGGCAGCAGCCGTCAGGGACTGACACCCCCTGCAGCCCAATCAGGGCATGGTAAATCTCCCTCCCCGACTGGCCGATGGTGGGCAAACCGGTAGTAATCCACCCCTCCCCACTAGCCCAATGCACGGGCAGAACAGAGTTCAACCTCTCCACAATAACAATATCCTGGTGGTCCATGGACTGCGAAGCATCGCGTTAGATCCACCCCGTCCAAGTACCCAGGTGATCCAGTGGTTTACCCGCTTCGTTGCCGGTACCTCACTCCAGCCAGGCTCCGCCCCACTGGCTGACTGTTAGTAGCTGCACGCCCATTGGTTCAGAGCAAGAGCCGGGCATGCAGCCCATAGCTGTACAAGGCAGTCCAGATATGAATGAATTCGCTCAAATATCTGGACTCGGTTTTAATGGTATGGGCTGCACGCCCATTGGCTCTTGCCTGAACCAATGGCCGCAGCCCTACCAGCAGTCAGTCAGCGGGTGGCGGGTGGCAGGCAGGTGGTGCTGCTGCCCACCAGCTGACAGGGTAGCGGGTGGTGGGGCCTCGGTGGTGGGTGGGGTCACTAGATCACCAGGGTACTTGGACCTGGGGTGGACTCTAATGCCCGCGATCGGCTTCGCTGGTCCACTGGACCACCAGGGATATTGTTCTTGGGGGTTGAACTCTGTTCTGCCAGCGATCGGGCTAGTGGGGGAGGGGGATTTCTACGGGTTTGCCTCGCACCAGGCCAGTTGGGGGAGGGAGGATTACTACAGGTTTGCCCGTGATCGGCCAGTCGGGGAGGGGGATTATTATGGTTTTGCCCGTACTCGGGCCAGTCGGGGGTACTATTATGCCGCGATTGGGCTGCAGGGGGGCACAGGGAGAAGGGGGCCACCCACAGGTAGCAGCTGCTGTGTTGTGCTCTGCAATGCAGCAGCTCACCTGTGGGTGGCTCCTTCTTGACTACTCCTTTTTTGCTCAAAGTTGTGCAGGCGAGGTTGGGGGTTGCGCCTGCACAACTCTGCACAGCCTGGCTGAATATCGGGCTGTGCAGTTTATGCATGGTTCCTCCCCCTCCCGTTGAGCATGCCTTCATTAGCATTGCGCTGTTACTCAGCATGACTTGGGGGGGCGCAACTGCCTCCTGCTGAATATGTCAGAATGGTGCAATTTCGGACTTACGCAGGTGCAACCCTATTGCGCATGGCGCAACCCTTTTGAATATCCAGCCCATGGAATTCTATGGAAACAATTTTGTAACTCCAAACCATGCTAAAACACCTGTTTGTTTATTTCTATAAACCCTCCCTTAAGAAAATTAAATATATTTTAAAATATATTATTAACAATGTATTAGGAAATATGTTTGAATCTACTGGTTTTATAATATATTCTATAATTTTGGAAAATCAGCATATTTCTATATACATTTTTAAATTTGCAAATATATTGCAATGTATTTTAAATATACACATTAGTGCCACTTTAACATACTACATATATTGCAAAATATATTGATTAAATTGTACCTATATTGACATAAGGATGGTAAATATATGTTATTGGTATATTGCCAATATATGTATAAATGTATTTTTACATTTCAAATTGTTTCTATATATATATATATATATATATAAACATATGTAATAGATATTAATATCAATATTAACTTAACCAGACAAAAACAAAGGGAAATAATTTTGATTTAATGTAGCCTTATCTGTACAACTGGAGTTCACCTTGTTAGTAACCATGGAGATATTTACATTGCAATTATTATTTTACAGTGCAGCTTTAACTCAAATATACATTTTGGCCCAGATATTCAAAAGGTTTGCGCCATGCACAAGTCCAAAACTGCGCCATTTAGCAATATTCAGAAGGAGGCAGTTGCGCCCCCGAAAACATGCTGAGCAACAGCGCAATGAAAATGAAGGCATGCGCAACCGAAGGGGGTGGATCCATGCATAAAGACCCAATGCGATATTCAAAGACTTGCGCGATGCGCAAGAGCTGCACAGCCAGAAATTGGCGACAAGCCGAAATGAGCCAAAATAAAAAGGTTTAAGGAAGCGCGCAAGAACGCTTACTTAGACTGCCAAGTGGGGAGAGAGAGACAGAGACAGACAGACAGACTGCAAAGGGCAGGCAAGGAAAGTGTGGCCCATAGTCTGTAGAGGCCAACGGGGTGCCCGTGCAGTGGAAGTAGCAGTCAGGACAGTGGGGGTAACACAGCAACACCAGCCGGGGGGTCAGAAGCCAGGAGATGGACAGTGCCAGTTTCCACATGGAAGCTGTAATGAGGGGGTGAAATGCATGCTGCAGGGGGCGTGGCTGTGGAAGGGGCCTGCCGGTGGTATGCCCCGACAGGCGGTACCGTGCCCATATCAGCTTTGAGCTGTACACAGATGTAGAGATCGTGGGCCGGTACCACCTGAACAGGGCAATACTGAGACAGCTCTGTGAGCTGTGCAGTGATGTGATGCAGGCACCCCTCACGATGGAGTCACGCTCTGTCGGGTGGAGACCAAGGTGACAGCCTGCATGTGCCTGCTCACCATGGGCACCTTTCAGAGGCCGACAGGGACAACACAGGCATCACACAGTCGGCCACGTCATGCATCCTCACCCAATTCCTCAGTGCACTGCTGCCACATGCTGCGGAGTACATCCATTTCTCCAGCACCACGGCAGAGTGTACAGCAAACATGCAGGAGTTCCACAGGGTAGCACGTATGCCTGGCATGCTAAGGGCCATAGACTGCACCCATGTGGCCATCCGAACGCCACCTGGCCCCGATGGCCACACATATCGGAACAGAAAGGGATTCCCTAGTGTCAACTGCCAGGTGGTGTGTGATGCCACTGGGTGCATAATCAATGTCTGTGCCACACACCCTGATGGAGCACATGATGCCTTCATATGGTATCAGTCTGCACTGTGCCATCGATCGAGAGTGGGGACATCCCACAGGACATCTAGTGGGTGAGTACACATGTATGGAATGCAAACTCTGGGCAAGGGTGGGAATGCCACAGGTGCCACGGTAGTGGCACACAGGAGATGAGCCAATATGGACCTGAACATGACACTGATCTCCACTATCTCCACACAGGTGACTGCGGATACCCACCGTCCCTGGCTGCTCACACTGCATCGGCGCCCATGACCCCAGTGCAGCTTATGCTATAATGAGGCACATGCCGCAACACGCAACATCATAGAGTGGGTGTTTGGGATGCCAAGGCACGCCTCGATGCCTAGACACCTCCGGGCGGTGCCTCTACAGTACAGCCCCCAAAAGGCCTGTGGGATATTCCTGGCCTGTTGCATCCTGCACAACATGGCCAAAGACCATGAGATAGCCATACAGGTCGAAGAGGGGGACAGCGATGGGGATGACAGTGGCACCGGTGATGATGGTGATGAGCAGCCCCTAGGACGGAGGGACCCCCGACTGATCCGGCAGGCCCAGCTGCACCGGGACACCATCACAGAGGAGCACTACGCACAACACAGGTAAGTCAAGGGGACATGTGCAACCAACACTGTCCATGCGCAAACCACAGGCACACAGGGGAACACACCAGGGGTGCATGATGGTCAGGGAGTGAACGTCCAGGCATACAGACACACCATCAGGAGGGTGAGCACTCACATGGACACACACACCAGGCACAGAGCGTACATGGGCAGATGCACAGCACTGCAGAACTGACATTGCTAATACACAGCACCACCGACCACCCCCACCACCAGACTGTCCAAGCATCGCCGCGGTCAGATGCTGGGCACCCTTGCACCTTGGTGTACAGTGCAATGCAGGCATCATCATGCACACACCTGTGGACAGCAGTTGGGAGGGTGTGCAGGTGGTCCGAGTCGCGTGGTGAGCAGAGCACCCAGCAGTGCACTGCCCACCTATGACACACACATTGCACACATGGCAGCACTAGACAGGGGCCTGCACTGGGAGACAGCTCAGTCATGTAGCACTGTCCCATGGCCACCAAGGATGCGTGGGTGGCCCCACCATGACCCAACAGCACAGGCAGGCTGAGCAGGGTTACATGGGGTGGCACTGTTGTACCACCAGGGTCTCACTGCGCCGATGCGCTTGCCCATATCAGGGTCTGCAGCATCCCGAACAAACCTGCACCAGGGATGCTCGGGATGCCCACAGCAGAACCCGTGTCGACAGGAGTGTCGACGACGCCGGAACGGGAGTGGAGAGTGCACTGTGTGGGTGTGCGTACAGGGGCACCTGACTGTGTGCCCAATGTGTCCACGACAGAGACCACTGCCTGGGTCAGCCTGTCAATGGCGGCGGTCACATCCGCCTGCATATGGACCAGCTCGCTCGATCCCTAGCACTCCCTGCTGTGCCGCTCCATGGACACAGACAGTGCCTCCACGGACCTTGCAACCTGCCCTGCAGCTGTACTGATTCCTGCAGCAGGTGGGTGTGCTCATCCAATGGGTACTGTGCCCCATCCTGACCCCCAGGTGTGGACGGTCCTGATGCACAACACCCCTTGAGGGTGGGCGCTGTTCGCCAGGACCTGGAATGGTGGATCAAGGCGGCGGACATGTGCCACTGCTTGACACTGTACCCCAGACCTGGTGGATGACTGCTGCTGCTGCCCTCCAACAGCCGTGTGCCCCCGGTCCACTCCTTCCACCGTTGTGCTGGCAACAGTGCCAGACACCTGCACAGCCACCGTGCTGCCCCATGGTGCTGACAGGCACAGCCTGGGACCCGTGCCAGCATGCTGGTAGACAAGTTGGAACCAGACAGGCCCAGGGGCATGTGCTGGCCTGCCGTGTGTCCGTCGTGGACACACAACCATCACTGCCCATTGCAGGCCTTCTATCATCAATGGTGCAGGTACGCAGCTACTGCCATGGTCACAGCGTGCTGGCATGCTTGCATGCCAGACTGCTGAGACACAGGCTGTGCACCCCCGCACCCGCATCACTGACACCAGAGTTTGCGCCCAGCATGCATGCTGCTGCAGTGTCTGCTGGCTGGTGGTGGAGGTGGATGACCTCCTCCATGTCCAGCAGGTCAGCATCACTGTCTGGACCCACCACCACCGTCTCCTGAAGACGAACAGGATCTGTAACAGAAAGAGAGTACATGTGAGTGCATGTGAACAACCGCCCCCCCCAAACACCACGACCATGTCATACCTTGCAGTGATGGGCTTCCACCTGTCTGGAATCCTCCACCTGGTACGCCCTCAATGGCGCTCGGCTGCATGGCTGCGACCAGTGTCTCCTCAGTTGGGGTCTGCTCCAACACCACTGGCGGGCCCCCGCCAGTGCCAGCACATGCTGCCCTGAAGGCTGCCACCTTCTCCTTCAACCTCCTGCGGTCTGTCCCATCTTTTTCTTGCATTCCTGCATGGAGTTCTGGTGGCTTCTGTGCAGGTTAATGGCCCGAGCTACCCCCTTCCATGCAGCCGCACGGGACTGAGGGGTGCCCCTCCGTCCACTCAGCACTGGCTCCTCATCCAGGTAGGCCTGGAAGAGAGCCTCCGTCTCTGCTGCTGTAAAGTTGGGCCTCCTCCTACGCCCACCGTCCTCACCCTCACCTTGGCTCTGCTCGGTCATGGCGATCTGTATGGGGGGAAGTGGACACCTGTCACTGTGCAGTCTACAGCATTTTCCCATGACCATCGTCCTGAACATCACACAGCATGCAACTCACCTCTCACCTGCAGTAACCGAATCTGGCCAGCGCAGCCCAATGTCGCACATTTATAGTGCAATACATGCAAATTAGGAGTGGAGCAACTATAATGACATGCAAATCATGCCACTGCGCCCTTGAATGGCTGATCAGATGATTTGCATGTGTCGGCTGAATATCGCGAATCTGCGCTTTGCGCAATACGGAAGAGTCGGCTGAGCCAATGGCGCAGATCTGTGCCTGTGTGGTACACTGCATTGCGCATGCCCAGATAGCTTACGCAGGCATCTGTCACGCTGCTGACGTGCTGAGCGCGATTGGCAATTCAGGCCATGGCCACCATTGTGCCAGTGGCGCTACAGCAATGGGCACTATATGGCGCTGTGGCACTACTGCGCAATACTCCACTGTGGCACTGGTACGCAGCTGGTCGGTCGCGCAGGATGCCTATTCGTCAGATGGCGCTGTGCGTAGCCTTGCATCATTGCCCATGACCTTGTGTATGACCTTTGCCCCCTGGCACTGTTCGCCTGCCATGTGAACGTCCCTATTGCGCTGTCTGGTGACAGCGCTATGTGAAGTGACGGCGCTGTTCGAACAGCGCGATTGGAGCCTGTGGTGGTCTATTGCGCAACATCTCCACGTGGGGTTACGGCACAGCTGGGCGCCATATTGCCTGCTGTAAAGTTGGTGCCATGGCTAGGAGGAGGGCGGTGTCCTGGAGCCAGCTTGAAGTGGCCAACCTGGTGACCCTAGTTGAGCCACACTATGATGGCCTTTATGGTGAGGTGCCCCTCACCAGTGCAAGGACTGAGGTGTGGCAGCAAGTGGCCACTGACCTGGTGGGGGTCACTGGACAGTGCCGGTCTGCTGAGCAGTGCCGGCACCGGTACAGTGATCTCCGCCGGAGGGAGCCAGAGCTTTTAACGTGGCTGCGTTCACGTGCCAGGTGGGGCGTGGTGCCTAGGCCAGGTGGGTGTGCCATCTATGCACCTGTATTATCTGTAGGGGTGTGTGTGTGTTTTGGTGGCTGTGCATAGGTGATGGCTCGGCCATGGTTGGCTGTGTCAGTGTGTGCAGCTGTGAGATGAATGGGTATGGCTGTGTGGGCAGGCACTGTCACTGGGGCAGGGGGCAGTCTGCTTTTGAGTCACACTGATGTTTGTCTCAACATATGTCTCCCACAGGCCAGGATGTGAGGATGCGGGGCAACATTGATGAGGGCCATGCCAGGGACCCGGTGCCAGCAGGGGTTGCACCCCACCAGCAGCAGCAGCGCCAGCAACAGCACCAGTCAGAGCTGCTTGAGCAGTGTGAGTATCATGACTTCATGGATGCTATTGCATGCTGGGGGGGGCAGTAGCCCTGCACAATACAAACATGCAGGAAAGGGGAGGTCATAATTCCACTATACAAGACACTAGTGAGGCCCCACCTGCAGTACAGTGTACATTTCTGGAGACCATACCTACGTAAGGACGTAGAGTGAGCAGAGAAGGTTCAGAGGAGGGCAACAAAGATGGTGCATGGCTTGCATCACAACTCCTATGGAGACAGGTTGAAGGAACTGAACCTGTACTCCCTGGAGGAGAGGAGGGAGAGAGGGGATATGATAGAGACATACAAGTATCTTACAGGGTGGAACAGGGTGCAGGGAAACACTATTTTGAAGTGCAAAAGATGTTCCAGGACTACAGGGCATGGGATGCAGTTGGAGGGAGGACGATTCAGAGGAAACATGAGCAAGACTTTCTTCACAGAACGGGTGGTGTACAAGTGGAACACCCTGCCAGAGGAGTGGTGAGGCTGACACACTCACAGGATTTCAGACTACAGGATAGACATAACGGAATTCTTGAGGTCAGGGGTAAGGGGCAACAGACTTCTAGGTAAACAAAGTAACTTACAGGCTGAAATGGACAGACTGTGTGGGCCATAGGCCCTTATCTGCCGACACTGGCTATGTATCTATGTCTGTAGGCACGACACAGGTGACATGCATCACTGTCCAGTTTCACAGCACGTCTGTGTATGCATCACTGGTGGTCCATGCATGCACTGGGCACATAGCTGTGTAACTGGCATCACACCACGTTGCCACGTCACTTGCCAGCCTTGTTTGTGCTGTGATGGACATGGGCAGTGTGTGTGTGCAGTGGTGCGCGTAGCTGTGCCGCCTGTTTGTGATGGCCATGTGCATGTTCACTGTGGATGGGTGCATGCCATCACAGGTGCGGGACATTGGGCTATATGGCTTGCAGGTTGGGTGGTGTTCAGGGTTGTGGTCAGTCACAGCCATTGACTGTGTTCCCATTTTCCTAGGCCTCGAGTTCTCCATCGGCTGGTGAGGGATGTCAGGGCCATCCGACAGCTTGTGGCCCAGAACACCAACATCCTGCAGTCAATACACCGCCATGGCTCATGGAGGAGGCGGAGGAACTGCAAGACACCAGCAGGAGGACGGCCGGCCGGGTTGGCCCATGACCTATCTTTCCTTCCCACTTCTCCCATCCCTACCACCCTGCCTTCCTCTCCAAGTTTGTCATCCCTACCCTTTGACCAACCCTACCTTGTACATGTCCCACCCTTGTAAATAGTTGTAATTGTTCTTGTTAATGTTTGTTGTGTTAAAATACATTTATATTTTATACAGATAATGTGTTGGTCTCTGATTTGCAGCTGCCTATGGGTGCTCAGTTGCAGGGGTGTACATGCCATCTGGGCTGGTATGGTCCTGGGTATGTGTGTGTGTGTGTGTGTGTGTGTGTGTGTGTGTGCATGGGAGGTATTCCAGCATGGCAGTGACTTTCGGTTGGTCTTGCTGTCTGCTGCCACCACTGCTGGGTGCACAGGGTATGTCTGGCTTGTGGCTTCTGTGCTGTAACGGGTTGGACGTGTTCTGTGGGATGCATGGTTTCCTGCAGTGCCAGTCACTGCACATAGGTGGTGTCTTGGGGTCACAGTGCAGGGTGTGCTGGTGTGTAATGGGGGCTGATGTGCACTGTGGTTGTCAACCCCTGTGTGTGGCACTCTCAGCCTGCAGTGTGGTTGTGCTGGGGTGTCATGGCTCTGCTATGCTTTGTTGGCTTTTCCCCATGGGCAAGTAGATCATCCATCCCACCCCAGTGATGCTGTGCTTGGGGTGTGCAGGTGTGGTGTGGGTTCTGCAGTGTGTTCCTGTGCCCATGTGGCATGGCTGGCGGTGGGCCCCAGCCTGCCTCCCTGGATGTGCAGTTCCATTGCTAAGTAGAGGGGGGCTCTGCTTGCGGCTATGGCACCTCTGGGAATGCTCAGCTGGGCTGCCCTGGTTCGCCTATGGCGCAACATTTCAGCTCAGCTTCTCCTTCATGGTTGTGCTATGGCGCAGTATGTGCGATATTCAGGCGGTTGCTTCAGCAATTTGTTCTGCTCCATGTTTGAATATCGCACCTGTTGCGCATTTACGCAACTGGTTTGTGCTTGCTCCTGCTGTTGCGCTCATTTTGAGCTCAGTTTGAATATCTGGGCCTTTATACATTTATACTTACACATAGGACTTACCTCCCAAGTTCATGCTTATTAAAGGCTCAGATCAGTACTTATACCACCTCATTGTGCTTCCTTTAGATCAGGGTAAGATCCTACATATACTTGATTTATACATTGAATCTTTCCTTTCAGTCTGTAAACTAATGTTGTCAATTCAAAATTATTTTAGAAATATAAATTAATATGTTTTTGAAATATTCAAATTAGGTATGCAAATGTAAACATGGGACCAAGTAAGCTCTTAAAAAATATATATGTAACATATACAAATAATATAGTATGTATTTAAAATATACTAACATATTTCAAACAATGTATTACTAAATAGATTAACATACTTTCAAGCTATCCATGAGGCAGAAATACATCACGATTATATATTTCTAAATATATTGCTTAATATTTCTCAATATATTTTATCAATTCAATGAATTGACATACTTAACATAATTTCCAGTATATTAAAATATATTTAATTTTCATAAAATATATCCTTTCAATATATTTAACATACATGACATCATTTATAAATATTTAATTAGAAATATATTGTTTCAGTATATGATATAATTACCCAGTAAACAACATTCAAAAATAAATAAATATATTGTTTCAGTATATGCTGAAATATAGTGTATATTATATTACGTTGGGTCAATGTATTTCTCAATACAGTGACATATAGTTTTGCATTCTATGAGTTAGACATATATTCTGTCAGTATGTTTAAAAATATATTTCATGCTATATTATATAATATATTACACTGGGACAATTTATTTTCATTGTATTGACATTTTGGTTCCAGCAGGTTGGCCTGATACCTGGGTTGGGGTCTAATTACAAGGGCCACCTGTGATTACTGAAGGGGACCTGATACCTTGGAGGGACTTTTATTGGTGTCAAGTGGCTGATTATGGGGAGGAAACTAATTAATGAGGCCTGGTGTAGATTTCTAGAGGTCAGACTCATTGGTGGGATGATTTCTGGATGGTTAGTGGGATTGAATATTGGGGTCAGGAAGTCAGAAAATTGATTTATTTGTTCTGAGCAGATTTCTGAGGGTTAGATGGACTAATTAATGGGGCCAGGGGCTTTATTTATGGAACATTGGGATTGATTCACGGGGACAGGGTGTTGATCTCTAGGAGTGTGGGTGGGGCTGATGAATAAGGTCAGTGTGTTGATTTCTGGTGGTGAGTGGGATTAATTAGTATGGAGTGAATTACTGGGGGTCAGATAGACTGATTAATGGGGTTGAGATTCTTTGCTGTAGGTCAGAGGAACTGATGAATTTGGCAGAAGTTAGCTTTTTGTGCGGTTGGTGGAACTGATTATATAGCCAGCAATCTAAATAATGATATCAAGGCTGATTTCTGTAGTCTGGTGGTACTGATCAACGGGGCTGAAGGGATTGGTTACTGGGGCTGGGGACTGCTTACTGGCATATGAGGGGCAAAATACTTGGGGCTGAGCTAGTGATTAATAGGGTTTGGAGACTGATTATATGAATTAAGGGGTTGTTTACCTGGGTCAGAATAATTTCTTGTGAGTAGGGGCTATCACCTTGGGAGGAATATATAATTGGATGGGGGAGGGGCTGATAACTGGGAAGGAGGTGGCTGATTTCTGAAGAGGGCCCTGATTACCAGTTTTGTGAATTTGTTGCTCCATGGCACAACCCCTGTCCTATACTGTAATTCTTGCTTGACTCAGGTTGTCTTTGAAATTGGACACTTGTTGCTCAAAGGCTCGAAATCAATAAAATATGGAATCCTAGGTAAGCGGACTGATAGGTGGGGTCAGGGGGGTTGAGGGATGAGGGCACTGATTACTCAAATTGGTGCTGTTTAATGGGCCATTATGATACTGTACATATGGAGACATAGATCAGATCTTGCTATTACTGCTGGTGTTACAGTATGTTTTGAGCCATTTGAAAATATTGCCTTATATATTAATTAGAATTTGGTATGGAACACTAAGGGCCTGATTTTATAAAACGTATGCCTGCTACTTAAAGAACTGAATCTGGAAAAGGTACAAATATCCTGGTTGCAAATTACAAATATGTAGTGCTCCTACAGTGTAAATAAAAACAGGAATTCTCACCGCAGTGTCAAAGAAGTATATCTGAGGAAAAATAAAAGTGTGTGCAGAGCTAATGAAATGCAGTTTTGTAAATTAATATGCACTCCATTTATATTGAAAAATTATTTTAACTTACAGTGGCTGCTACAGTAACACACTCATATGTGCGTTTCATGGATATAATGCACACCCCATGGGTGAAAAGGAACCCTGCTTCACCTCATGTCTCCTTGTAGTGACTGCTTCAATAACAAACTCATGTGTGTTTCAGAGATATAATGACTCCCCATGGGTGCAAAGGGACTCCTCTTCACCTCATGCCTCTTTTATACCCAAGTACCATACATTATATCTAAACATGCAGAGTAACTCATGACGTCATATAGTATCCCATATTAAATATTCCAAATTCCAACAGTAAGTGTGACATGCTGATGTAACAACATTATAACTTTTTCACTTTTTCTAATTTATGAAAAAAAAAATATTAGTCAGACTAGGCAGAAGGTAGCTTGGGGAAGTCTTGGTGGTACTCAGCATACAAAAATCAGTCTTAGAAATAAACAATATTTTGGATCTCAATAGGCAGATTAAAAACAGCTTACCTTAACTGGTATGGCTAAAATTCCCTTTACTGTCCAATTTTTGGTTTTTTTTTATATACATTTTATCTTTCAGGTACACCACAGGAGGCTTCTCAGCTTTGTCCCTGTCTCCGCTGTCCAAAAACTGCCTCCCCGGTACACTAATACCCATATCTCATACAGATTGCCCCCCATGGTGGGGTAGGAAAGGGCAGGGCAGGCCTTCCCCAACCCGGAGACACTGCATCCAGATTTGTGGGTCAGTGAACCAGTGACAGTGCAGAGTGAGGGCAGGCAGGTAAGGCTTCATAGAACTTGCAACCAGCATTCTCCCAGTTTTCTCCTCTCTGCTCCTTCTCAGCATAAGCACGTGTACATTGAGGCATACACACACTATGACCACAGACCCTTTCTTCATGTCACTTGAGCTGCCAACACTACCTCTGGGCCTCCACCCGGGTCAGCCAAGGACTGAGTTGACAAGATCCCTCAGGAGAGGACAGCTGTCCTCCATACACTCAGTCCTCTCCTTCCAGCCAAACCCAGGTGACACAAGCTTGTTTCTGAACCCAGGTCACCAACGTGGAGAGAGGTCAGGCACATAGTGCCTCAGCCCTCTGCACCACAGGGCCAGCTAAACTGTAAAATTTCTAACAATTGTAGCAAGAAAAGCAGTGTTCCAAACAACCATTAATATTTTGTGCATAATGATGTGCACTTTCACAAGACAATCATCATCACTTTGCAAAGTGACAGTGCTAATAAGTTACAATAAATATATGTGTTATAAAAGTAGGTATACAAAAGCCTGACCATAGCGATAAAAATACATCCCAACAATAACCATTATCATGTAGACAAACAAAAACATTAATGCACAACACAGAGGCATTAAAAACACAAAGTTCATGTGTGATAAATATAGATGAATGGTGCACTAAGGCTAAAATAAAGAGGCATAATGCTACTGCACACAATGGCCAGCTATTCAAAGGAGATGAGCCCGGTGCAAGGCGCATCCCCAGGAATGCCCCACTGGGCCATATTCAAAAGCAGGGATGCATTGTGCAGGTCCAGATGTGCCGCAGTACTAAGATAATGTATGTGGTGCATCTGGCAGCATATCCCATGCATATGAGGCACATCTCAGTAGTCAGCTGAGATGTGTGGTGCAACTGCCCGCACATCTTGGAGATGTGCCAACAAAGTTAGGCATTGAAGAAACATGCCTAAGTCATAGCAATCCACAGGTGGGCTGCTGCACTGCACAGCACAGCACATCAGTCACCAGCCCATGGGTGGCAACCCACCCAATCCCTGATCATAACATAGAATAATACAAAATGCCATTTCCCCTAGTGGCCCCCCTACCATTCCTGAATCCCAGCATATGAAAAATAAATCCATTTCAGACTCCTTGGTAGTCTAGTGCCCCCCCCATCCCTGAATCCTCGAATATAAAAAATAAATTATTTTCGTTCACCCTGATAGTCTAGTGGTACCCTCCTCCCATTCCCAAACCCAATTGCAAAGTAATATGAGAAATCCTAGTATCCCTGGTGGTCCACTGGACCCCCCACCTACTGTGGTACACACATCCCACTCCACTCACCCCATTCCAGTCTGGCCACTTGGCCATGGAGTCGGCAGGTAGCACATCCCTCCACACACTGCCTTGGCTGCCCACTGACTGAGTTGTCAATGAATGACAACCTAATGTACACCAGTAAGCCCATTGGTAGACACTGTCTACCAATGGGCTTGCAGTGTGTACTTATGCTTTCATTCACAACTCTGTGTCAAAGTTGTGAAAGAAAGCTCATAGTACACACTGCAAGCCTATTGGTCGGCAGTATCTACCAATGTGCTTACAGGTGTACGGTAGGCTGTCATTCACTGACAGCTCAGTCAGCAGGTAGCCATGGTGGTGTGTGGAGGGATGTGCTGCCCACCAGCTCTGTGGCCGAGTGGCTAGACTGGGAGGGGTGGAGCAGGGTGTGGTGTGGGTATCACAGTGGGTGGGGGGTCCACTGGACCACCAGGGATACTGGGATTTCTCATAGAAACATAGAATTTGATGGCAGATAAGGACTGCTTGGCCCACCTAGTCTGCCCATTTCCCTACCTAATGGATAAGCTGCAGATCCTAGTTAACCAACAGTCTACTTCTTCCTACACCCTACTAGAATTGCCTTATGTCTGTACCATGCATTCTTGAACTCCCCCACTGTTTTTGACTCCACAATCTCCTCAGGAAGGCTGTTCCATGCAACCACAACCCTCTCCATGAAAAAATACTTCCTCACATTACCTCTGAGCTGTCCCCCCTCTATCTTCAATTTATGCCCCCCCATCTTTGTTCTTGCACATCTGCTTTTCTGAAAGATGCTACCCTCTTGGACTTTGTTGATTCTCTTGAGGTACCTGAAAGTTTCTATCATGTCCCCTCTCCCTCCTTTCCTCAAGGGTATACATACTAAGCTCCTTTAGACTCTCTTAGTATATCATCTGGTGCAGACCCTGCACCATTTTGGTGCCCTCCTCTGGACAGCCTCCACCCTGTCTATGTCTTTGCAGAGATGGGGTCCCCAGAACTGCACACAGTACTTCAGATGGGGTCTCACCAACTGTCTGTACAGAGGATAACAACTTCCTGTTTTCTACTGGTGATGCCTCCCTATGCATCCCAGTATCCACCAACCCTCCTCACTGCCTTCTTACATTGCTTGCCCACCTTTCGGTCATTTGATAACTACCCCAGGTCTCATTCCATTTTGTTGTTGTCAGTATCTCACCCCCATTGTGTATTCTTCCCTGGGTTTTGTTTCCCAGGTGCATTGCTTGCACTTCTTTGCATTGAATCTATTCTGTACCCTGGTTGTCCCCTGCAGATCCACCCAAATCAGGCCATCTAGCTACTCTCACCACCTCCCAAATATTTGGAAATCCTTCCCACCTCAAATCAGGCACTCATCCTCTCCCTACTCCACCAGCTCTGCCCTCAAGAATTACCTAGCACCTAGCTGCTCCAGCCATGTCCCTCCCTAATTCCCTCCTCTAAGCCCTGGACATACCCTACCTTTCTACCCTCACCTTCATTTTACCATGTACACACCCACCCCCAAATCTCTAGCCCTCCTTCCTCCAAATTGTTCCCCCTTACTAGCCTCCCTTGATCTCTCACAGAATATAAAGGACCCTGAATGCTCTCCATGGGTCTCTCTCCTACCCCCATGGGGCTTCTTTCTCGGATCTACTGCCTTGCCCCACCATCCTAAAGTGGTCTCTCTAGGACACAGCCTTATCCCCTTTTCTCTGGTTCCATCAGTCCCCTTGCAGGGTTCCTCGCATCCTGAGGGGGTCTCCAGAGACCCAACTCTTCTCCCTCCCCACCTCACCCCTCCCTTCCTCCTCCCTTTCCCCTTTTCTTTCATGTAAGCACTTGTTTACTTATTAGCCCAGCACTTATTATTGTCCACTCATTCTACATGTTATGCACAGCACTGTTGCAACACTGTTTTAACACTTCTCTTACAACTGTTTGTTAATATTGATCTTGTAACTTGAATGTTTAATGCCTCATTCCTATTGTACCTCTTCTCCCCAGGTTGCACCGGGAGATGAGTGACTTGTTGCTCAGTGTGCCTTCCTGGTGAAACATTTCAATAAATAAATAAATAAAAATATTACCCTGCGATTGGGTTTGGGAATGGCAGGGGGGTACCACTACACTACCAGGGGGAATGGAAATAATTTATTTTATATATTCGGAAATTAAGGGGTGGGAAGGGGGACAACTACACAACAGAGATCAATCAGGTTGCCCTTATTCTTCTCTGAGCATAAATTGCTAAGCACTAATTGGGTCATCCACCAGCACCAGTAAACACAAACAATGAAAAATAATTGGGAGGAACGCCACTGTACAATTCTTGAATTCTTCTTGTTATTTTCTCCACACAATAACTTGGGGCAATGGTTTCATGGCTTGACCACTTCCTCAGCCCAGCTGTGTTTCTGCCATAAAAAACAGACTATATTTCAGTTCCTTTATACATAATGATCATATTTATATCACCACTCTAATCATGCTCACCTTAACCCAAACAGTAGCACATTCCTCAGTTCATCCTGTGCTTATTGCAACAAAAACTTTTTCTTCAATTAGCACTATGATACAAATGACTAACACTGACTTATGTAACTAACTGTATCCAGTAAGAGAACATAAACTGTAGCTGCTTATATTACAACATCTAAATTAATGCTTTATATCCATATAAACTATGACTCAAATGCAGTACTCAATTAATTACATTTTCACATTCAAATTCTTGTGTTCAAATTTTACTTATAACAAGCTCACCTTTTGTTTTCTTAGGGTAATATCTCTTAAACAATTAGTAGGCTATTCCTCATTAATTCAGTTTTCTTCTATAAAAGATAATAATATATCCACTTATGGTAGTTCCATACTATGATATTTCAAACCGGTTTTAAAAAAAATGACTAAACAGTGATCTCGCTATCTATATTTACCTTTTATTACCTTGCTAAAAGATATTCTACAATTGATAGTACATGTTGTCACACATTCAGTTTATTCTGAAAATCAAAACAAAAGCTTTTTTAGAATAAGTTGTTTTTCATTGATACCTTAATTTCAAAGTATCTTAGTTCTTTGCTTGCTCTAAATAATATTGCTTACTTCACTAACTCTTCTCATGGGTTCCCTGAACCTCTTCTCAGGCAGCTGCAAACCTGCATTCTCACTCAACCAGCTAAAGTTATGCCAATCATTATTAAATTCTAGTTCTTTGCATAATCATTTAGGTAATGTTATTCAAAATGGATTTATGCTAGATGAATTAAAAATGACTTACTTTTTTCTAAGTGCACCACAGCTCCACCATCTCCCTTGTTTGGGGAGTGGCTCACTCATGTGCACTCGTGGTTTAAATTCCATGTGAGGTGGGGGACGAAAATGACATCATCTCTGATGTCTGGCACTCTCTCCACCTGCAGTAGAAGCTGGAGTCTGTGCAAACTGAGCAAACAGGTGTGTTCTGATGGCACAGCTGAGAGATGACTGTGTGGAGCCTATCCTGCTCCAGGAACACACAACCAGCGGTTCATCCCCACCTCAGGGTTGAATGTCCCTGTTCTATTTTGCTACTTAATGCACAGTTTATTGTTTGTAGAAAAAATCAAATATATGTGTTACGAATTTCATGTGATTCATACATATGCTTCTTTTTAAAGAGCTCTATTAGTGCCATTCACTTGTAGTGTTGTGTGAAATTGTGGAATTTTCCTCTGTAAAATATTTCATGAAATTTGCACATTTTGTAAAATATTTTGTGAAATTCTGCTGGCAAAATGCAAAATTTCACCTCTCATGGGTGAAATTCCACAAGTAGCATACATTTGTAAAGGATCAAGAGGGTTAGAAACAAAACTTTATAGAAAAGAGACTGCCAAAAATACACTTTTACACAATACAAGTTATCATGACCCCAGATTAAAAAGGAGCATACCTAAATCACAACTAATCAGTGCTAGAAGAAATTGTAGTGAAGAGACAATTGATACAGAGGTTGCAGAGGACATACTGGATAGATTCCTACAAAGAGGTTATGACTATAGTCAGGTTAGGGCTACAGAGCAGAGTATAGCAACCACACATAGGGAGAATTTTTTTTTAAATACAGAAGAAAGAGACATTGGGGACAGAATAGTTTTCTCTACCCCATATACACATTTGAATTGGAAAATACAAAAGTTATGAATGATAATTGGCATCTTTTACAAGTGGGAGAAACACCTAATAATAGGTTTAGGAATAAACCTTTATTCACCACACATAAGAATCAAACACAAAGAGATAAATTAGTACATACTCAGCATTTCGTAAGTGACAGCACAGATAAACAACGTTTATTGGGTCCACTGGTACCAGGCAGTGTCCCTTGTGGACATTGCTATCAATGTGGAAATACCAGCAAAAAAAAACTTCTTTGAAGACCCGTATACCAACAAGAGATATTTTATAAAGCAACACATTAACTGTAAGAGCCACCATGTTGTCTATCTGCTATGCTGCCCGTGTGGCAAATTATACATGGGTAAGACCATGAGGGAAATTCACAACAGAATTAGCAAACATAAAAGTGACATTCAAAGGATGAAACTTCAACAGTAGCCAGATATTATATGGAAGCTGGACATTCAGTATCATCATTGCGCTTCTGGAAACTCAAACAAGTTCCCATCCCACCAAGTGAAGAGACTTTTGGGACACTATGCTCAGGAAAAGAGCGTTTTTGGATGTATACTTTGAACTGCACAGACCCATTTATTAGTCTGAATGAGAGTGTGAATGGGACTTACACTTAATATCCTTATATGTGATTACGCTCCTGTGGACAACAAAGAAAGTTCACATTATGTGGTTGACCAGGAAGTTTTACAAAATACAAAGTAATTGAAGCATTAAGTCTTTATGACAATATATATAAGAACATATAGTTGTTTTGAAGTAAGGTCTACAACAAATAACCCCCCATGACCTTGGACACCCTCAGATCCCTTATTTCTCTTTTACAATTGAACTGCACTAATAGAGCTCGTTAATAGAAACATATGTACAAATCACATGAAATTTGTCATTTTTGTCCCCCACCTTCTGCAGGATTTAAACTGTGAGTGCACACGAGTGGACCACTCCCCAAAACAAGGGAGATGGTGGAGCTGTGGTGCACTTAGAAGAAAGTAAGTCATTTTAATCCATCTAGCATAAATCCATTTTGAATAACATTACCTAAAATATTATGCAAAGAATTAAAATAATGATTGGCATAACTTTATCTGGTAAGTGAGAATGCAGGTTTGCAGCCACGAGAGAAGTGGTCCAGGGGACCCATGAGAAGAGTTAGTGAAGTGAGCAATATTATTTAGAGCAAACAAAGAACCAAGATACTTTGAAATGAATGTATCAGTGAAAAACTTGACCTATTCTAAAAAAGCTTTTGTTTCGATTTTCAGAATAAACTGAAAGTGTGACAACATATATTATCAATTGTAGAGTATCGTTTAGCAAGGTAACAAAGGTAAATATAGATATGCGAGATCACTGTTTAGTCTTTTTTTTTAAAACTAGTTTGAAATATCATAGCATGGAACTACCATAAATGGATTTATTATTATCTTTTATAGAGGGAAACTGAATTAATGAGGAACAGCCTACTAATTGTTAAAGATATATTACCCTAAGAAAAGAAAGGGTGAGCTTGTTATAAATAACATTTTTCTACACAAGAATTTGAATGGGAAAATTTAATTAATTGAATACTGCATTTGAGTCATAGTTTATATTCATTTAGATGTTGTGATAAAAGCGGCTGCAGTTTATGTTCTCTTATTGGATACAATTAGTTACATAAGTCAGAGTTAGTCATTTGTATCATAGTGCTAACTAAAGAAAACATTTTTGTTGTAATAAGCACAGGATGAACTGAGGAATGTGTTACCATTTGGGTTAAGGCGAGCAAGATTAGAGTGGTGATTTAAATATGATTATTATGTATAAAAGAACTGAAAAATAGTCTGTTTTTTTATGGCAGAAACACAGCTGGGCCTGAGGAAATGGCGTAGCAATGAAACCATTGCCGAAGTTATTGTGTGGAGAAAATAAAAAGAAGCATAATTCAAGAATTGTAGAGTGGAGTTCATCCCAATTATTTTTCGTTGTTTAGAGGGTACAACTAGACTACCAAGGAGGACAAAACAGATTTATTTTTCATATTTGGGGATTCAAGGACAGGATGGGGGCCACTAGACTACCAGGGTAAATGGAAAGAATGTATTTATTATATTCAGGGATGTAGGGATGGGAGGGGGGGCATTAGACTACCAGGGTGAATGGACAGAGTGTACTTATTACATTTGGAGATTTGGGGATGGGAGGGGAGCCACTAGACTACCAGGGGGACAGTGTGCTGTTTTACCATGGCAATTGCAGGGCACCCGGCACATTCTGCTAGGCGCATCCCTGCTCAAGACATGCAAATGGGGAAATAATGACATACAGATGGACCAATTTGCACTTTGCATGCATAATGGCCCCATTTGTTTGTTTGGGTCTGAATATCTGGAATTTGTGCTCATCATATCTCCAGGATTCACTGCGCAGTTCCATTCCAGGTATTAAGACCTGATAGGGGGATGCGTCTGGACATCTTTGGTGGCCACCATTTGTGCCCCACTTCTTTTGCTATATCCAGATGGAATGCATGATTGGACACCTAATTTGAATATAGCAATGTTGTACTCTGGTGCAACTCAGTTGCATGGAGCAACCACTTGCCCTTTCTGGGTGCAGTCTGAATATCTTGGCCAATATGTGCAAATTAGCAAACTATAATGCTAACCACCTAACTTCAGGTACTTGAGTATTAGAATATTATTTGATTAATTTTTCTTACACACCTATAAACACGTATATCTACTAATGCATAATTTTGCAAAGCTAAAGAGATGGGCCAGCCATCAGTGCAATGTTTGGATTTCTGCTTGCGCGCCGGTGACCTGGGTTTGAAAGTGAGCTCAGACCACTGGAGGCCAGCCAGGAGGAACAGGCTGCAGCTTCCGTTGACAACTTGCCTTTTCTGGGGAGGGTTGGGAAGCAGCTTGGTGTTTGCATGCCCTGGCGGAGGCTAGAATGACATTACACTGAGCACCTAGGTGTCTGATTGGCTCCAGGCATAGGTCTGGGTCTCAGTGCAACTCTCATAGGCATCTAGGAGGAGGATGTTGGCAGTCATGCCTTGATATATGGGCAAAAGTGCAATGCCTGTGAGAAAACCTGGAAAAGAGCATGCCATCTCCTGGTCGATGGAGAGCCAGAAGGTGTGCCCATGATGTGCCTCCATCCACCCGATGGCTCCGGGATTTACAAAACATAAGTCTCGGGGTGTTCTGGACCCACCTCGTCCCCGCTTGACTGGTTAAGCTGCAGCTCCATGGGGTCTTGGAGACCACTTCGGGTAGGATGTGTGGCAGTGGGATGTCTGCCTAGGCTCTCCCGATGGATCGGGAATGACAGGCTGGGGAGAATAAATAGTGATTTAAAAAGCTAAAAGACACATAGCAAATGGGAAAGGAACAAAGGACTTGTTAAATTTGCTAGCTGTCCCTATGGGACTACACAATAATAATATGGAAATCAGTACCTATGTAGCAACCCCGCTGGCCCCTAAAAATCAAAAAGTAGCAATTTACTGCATAAGCTATCTGCTAGATCATACAGGGCCAAATAAAAGTGTTATTGTGTCCAAAGGTGCTGCTATAGAATGGACATAATCACTGAACTCCAACTCCAAGACTTATTGTATTTGAAATTACACCTATAAAAAGGGCGTAATCCAAAGAAATTTATTTAAACCATATCCCTCATATACTTATAATTTATATTGAAAAAAGGCTTTCTTTTCAGAAGAAGCTTATTTAAATCACCTTCCCTCATACCTGGACATGCTTCTTCATCACCATAGAACTTAAACAAATGTATATGGCCATCATTCTTATGTTCAGACACAGAAGCTGCAATAGAATTTTCTGGGTTGTTCCTTTCAATTGGTCTGAGGTGTTCCCCAATACATTCTTTGAATTTACAATATGTTTGCCTAATATAAAAGTCCTGACATTCACACACAGCAATATATACTGGAGATGTTGTATTGCAGTTGACAAACTTCTTTTTCTCGAAAGTCAGTGCCCATATTCAGGCTTGGAAGATTTCTAATTAGACTCACACTATTACAAAACTTGCAAGCACTACATCTCTGAATGCCTGCTGGTAAGAGTGCTGCTGGTAAGGAGTACTGCTGTGTTCATGAATCAGGGATAGCATGGGAACTGCTGAACAAATTGTCTGATAGATTATGTCCCAGATGGTACATCATCCTACAGGTCTGTGAGGTAACATTTTGCAATTTCTATTCCAATTGTAGGATATGTCAAAGTTTGTCAATCACCCATTCCTCTATAAAGGATTGTTGTGTATATGTTATTACACAATTTAATCCCTGCTGGCCATTTGCAAATGCATCCCTGTTTCTGTTATGATGTCCCCTGGTCTTACAGGTCATTTCTAACAATTTTCGTCACTTGACTTTCAGCTTTACAAATTGAATCTTCAGTATACCCCCGTGAAGAAAATATTATCTAAGCATATGAGCCCCCTCATCACATGCTGCAATGGTACTGCAATTAGGTGTCAATCGATCAATCAATCAATCAAAGCTTTATTTATATAGCACCTTTCAAATATCAAGGTGCTGTACATTTTAAAACACAAGTATGATAACCAGAATAAAACAACCACTGAAATTGATTAAGAACAATCTGGGAAGGATAGTGAAAATAAATATCTTTTTAGCATTGATTTAAAACTGCTGATGATCAGGCATTCTCTTAACTGGAGAGGTAGAGAATTCCACAGGGTTGGTGCTGCAAATGAAAATGCACAGGTACCAGAGGTTTTCAAATGACCACTGGGAATCTCTAGCAATCCCTCTTCGGCGGATCAGAGAGGACGATTTGGGGAGTAGGGAGTCAGGAGAACTTTCAGGTAGTCGGTTCCCTGCTCATGTAGGGTGTTAAAGGTAAGTAAGCTACCTTATAGGTGATCCGCCACTGAACTGGCAGCTAGTGCAGTCCGCACAGCACAGATGTAATGTGGCTGATCCTTGACGTACCAGTCAACAGCCTGACCGCAGCATTCTGCACTAGCTGCAAGTGGCAGATATCAACCCCAGACAGCCCTAAGTAGAGGGCATTGCAGTAGTCAAGATGGGTGGTAATGAAGGCATGGACCAATGTTGGAAGGTTGTCCGGCAGAACCAGATGTTTCACCCAGGCGATATTCCTCAAATGGTAAAATGAGGATTTAACCATGGCTGACACCTGAGATTTCAGGGTCAAGCAATTGTAAGAAATAAAGCCAAGGATTCACACCTGATCTGAGGTAGTGAGCTGAACACCATCAATCCATAGGCCCAACATGCCCAGCCCCGACCTGCCCCTGGATGACACCGGGTCCACTACTAACACCTCAGTCTTATCTGGATGCAGTCTCAGCCAGCTACAGCACATCCAGTCTTTGATCTCTGAGAGGCAGTTGTTTAGCATGGAAATCGCATCAACCCGTCCAGTATAAAGGACATATACAGCTGAATATCATCTGCATAGCAGTGAAAACTCAAACCATATCACCTAATGATGTCTCCCAATGGCAGCATATACACTGTGAACAACATGGGTGCCAATATGGATCCCTGCAGTACCCCGTAAGAGAGAGGTGGGCATAAGAGGAATAAATTCCGGTGACCATCATCTGAGCCTGCCATGAGGAATTATCAAAACCATTTGAGAACTGTACCTGACAGTCCACAAAGGAAATTGCAGGACTTCAAAAGCACACCATGGTCCACAGTGTCAAAAGTTGCTGAGAAATCAAGAAGGACCAAGATCGTCTGAGCTTTTGATCTCTCACAATTAAGAGGTCATTTAATACCCGGACAAGTGCGGTCTCCGTGCTATACCTCTTCCAAAATCTAGACTGAAGAGCTTCATAGACATTATGAGTTGCAAGGTGATCGCCCAGTTGCAACACAACCACCTTCTCAATTACCTTCCCCACAAAGGGAAGGTTAGAGACAGGTCAGTAGTTAGCTGGAGAGTTGGGGTCCAGGGAGGGCTTTTTAAGGAGTGGTCATATGACCACCTACTTTAGGGGATCTGGAAAGACCCCCCCTCTCCAAAGATCTCCAGACAATTTCAGCTAGGATCGGGCAGATAACATCTACACACCCCACTAAAAAGAGGGGGGTAGGGCCCAGATCCAAACTACAACTGGTTGGGTGCAAGGTCTGGCCAATCTTCACAATGTCCATGAATTCTGGCTGGCTGAAATCCTTCCAGACAGACCGGGTGCTCACCACCTGCCATCAACCTCCACAACCCTTCCTGGAGAGAGTTGGGCAGATTCCAGAGCTAGTGCTGGCAACCTTATCTGAGAAGAATTGAGCTAGCTCATCACACTTAATCTCAAATAAACAAATTGCCCCTTGGGGACATTTACCACTGTGTGCCTCAGGTGGTTCAATGTGAAATGCAGCAGTGAGTTGCAGTCAATACTTTTCCTAAAAAGGTTGCATTAGTAGTTGAGGTAAACTGTTTTGAATTTGTCTGTTAAGAGCTCAAGTATGATATTGCAATCATTTACAAAATCAGCAATACCCATTTGCATGTTATCCAGTGATAAGGGCTCTCACCATTAAGTGCACACCAAAAAGGTTGACTCAGTAGCAATGCCTTATCAGATGGCTACTGCATGGGCTGGGCAACTGCAGGTATAGCAATATCCTGTCGCTATATATACACACACACTGGAGGAGCAAGTATGGCAGAAAGAGGAGGGTATGTGTGGTATGTTGTGGCGACAGACTGCCCGAGCTTCTGATAGCATGGTGGGTAGATCAAATGTTTCAGATGTGAGACTGTTGGGTTTAGGTCCAGGCATGCATAAATTTTGTTGTGCCTGGCCCAGATTTATTTTTCAGTTGAATTTGTACCCCCCCAACATGCACCCTGTTGGAGTTGAGAATCCTTTAGTAGGGGGCTGTGGGGGGAAAAAACCCCACATAAACATAAAAAATGTAAGTCCCTGGTGCCCCATTGCCATGTGCCAGGGTGTACATCGGTGAAATTGATTTTCGCTGATGTACATTTGCTGTAACAGCAATCACCTTTGTGTGATCGCCATTATGACATAGAACCCATTTGCACATTTACCATCAGGTTAATATCAGTCAACAGGAAAGTGCATTTCAAAACCAGATCTTGTATGTATAAAGAGATAAGGGGCTGGATATTCAAACTGCGCCATTCTGTGGCGCAAGCCCTTGCGCTTCTCAAATAAGTTCGCTGGGAGGTGTGGCCGAGGTGATATTCAAAGGTTGCGCTATTGAGCAACTCCTTTGAATATCCTCACTGTGCATAGCGCAGTGGAACTTGCGCCACCGCAAGTGGTCAGAGTGGAGCATTCAAGATGCGGTTGGGCAAGTTCCATTGCGCCATGCGCAAATTTAATATTCAAGGTGACATGCAAATGGGGCATAATTCATACAAGGTGCAGGAGGCATTTGTATCTACTTATGGCCCCATTTGCATGCCATTAGCATGCAGGTGCACCGATCCCCGATGACTTGCGCCTGGCGCCTGCCAGGCAGCAGCACGTCCAGGGACTGACACCCCTGCAGCCCAATCACGGGCATGAAGTAAATCTCCCTTCCCCCCGACTGGCCCGATAGTGGGCAAACCGGTAATAATCCACCCCTCCCCACTAGCCCAATCAGCGGGCAGAACAGAGTTCAACCCCTCCCCACAAGAACAATATCCCTGGTGGTCAGTGGACATGATCAGCAGGCATTAGAGTCCACCCAAGGTCCAAGTACCCAGGTGATCTAGTGGCCCCAACCCCGCTCCCCCTGTCAGCCGGTGGGCAGCAGCACCCCACCTGCCTGCCGCCCCGCCGCCCACTGGCTGACTGCTCAGTGGGGCTGCCGCCCATTGGTTCAGAGCAGAGCAATGGGCATACCATCACCTACAAAGCGAGTCCAGATATGAGAATGAATTCGTTCAAATATCTGGACTGCCTTAACGTATGGGCTGCACGCCCATGGCTCTTGCCTGAACCAATGGCCTGCAGCCCTACCAGCAGTCAGTCAGCCGGTGGCGGGTGGCAGGCAGGTGGCTGCTGCCCACCAGCTGACAGGGTAGCGGGTGGTGGGGCTCTTGGTGGTGGGTGGGGTCACTAGATCACCAGGGTACTTGGACCTGGGGTGGACTCTAATGCCCGCGATCGCTTCGCGGTCCACTGGACCACCAGGGATATTGTTCTTGGGGGTTGAACTCTGTTCTGCCAGCGATCGGGCTAGTGGGGGAGGGGGATTTCTACGGTTTGCCTGCGACCAGGCCAGTTGGGGAGGAGGATTACTACAGGTTTGCCCGTGATCGGCCAGTCGGGGAGGGGGATTATTATGGTTTTGCCCGCACCGGGCCAGTCGGGGGTCACTATTATGCGCGATTGGGCTGCAGGGGCACAGGGAAAGGGAGGCCACCCACAGGTAGCAGCTGCTGTGTTGTGCTCTGCAATGCAGCAGCTCACCTGTGGGTGGCTCGTTCTACTACTCCTTTTTTGCTCAAAGTTGTGCAGGCGAGGTTGGGGTTGCGCCTGCACAACTCTGCACAGCCTGGCTGAATATCGGGCTGTGCAGTTTATGCATGGTTCCTCCCCTCCCGTTGAGCATGCCTTCATTAGCATTGCGTGTTACTCAACATGACTTGAGGCGCAACTGCCTCCTGCTGAATATGTCAGAATGGTACTCGACTTACGCAGGTGTAACCCTAGCTACATGGCGCAACCCTTTGAATATCCAGCCCATGGAATTCTATGGAAACAATTTTGTAACTCCAAACCATGCTAAAACACCTGTTTGTTTATTTCTATAAACCCTCCCTTAAGAAAATTAAATATATTTTAAAATATATTATTAACAATGTATTAGGAAATATGTTTGAATCTACTGGTTTTATAATATATTCTATAATTTTGGAAAATCAGCATATTTCTATATACATTTTTAAATTTGCAAATATATTGCAATGTATTTTAAATATACACATTAGTGCCACTTTAACATACTACATATATTGCAAAATATATTGATTAAATTGTACCTATATTGACATAAGGATGGTAAATATATGTTATTGGTATATTGCCAATATATGTATAAATGTATTTTTTACATTTCAAATTGTTTCCTATATATATATATATATATATATAAACATATGTAATAGATATTAATATCAATATTAACTTAACCAGACAAAACCAAAGGGAAATAATTTTGATTTAATGTAGCCTTATCTGTACAACTGGAGTTCACCTTGTTAGTAACCATGGAGATATTTACATTGCAATTATTATTTTACAGTGCAGCTTTAACTCAAATATACATTTTGGCCCAGATATTCAAAAGGTTTGCGCCATGCACAAGTCCAAAACTGCGCCATTTAGCAATATTCAGAAGGAGGCAGTTGCGCCCCCGAAAACATGCTGAGCAACAGCGCAATGAAAATGAAGGCATGCGCAACCGAAGGGGGTGGATCCATGCATAAAGACCGCAATGCGATATTCAAAGACTTGCGCGATGCGCAAGAGCGGCACAGCCAGAAATTGCGCACAAGCGGAAATGAGCCAAAATAAAAAGGCTCAAGGAAGCGGCGCAAGAACGCTACCAGACTGCCAAGTGGGGGAGAGAGAGAGACAGAGACAGACAGACAGACTGCAAAGGGCAGGCAAGGAAAGTGTGGCCCATAGTCTGTAGAGGCCAACGGGGGGTGCCCGGTGCAGTGGAAGTAGCAGTCAGGACAGTGGGGGTAACACAGCAACACCAGCCGGGGGGTCAGAAGCCAGGGAGATGGACAGTGCCAGTTTCCACATGGAAGCTGTAATGAGGGGGGTGAGAATGCATGCTGCAGGGGGACGTGGCTGTGGAAGGGCCCGTCGGTGGTATGCCCCCGACAGGCGGTACCGTGCCCATATCAGCTTTGAGCTGTACACAGATGTAGAGATCGTGGGCCGGTACCACCTGAACAGGGCAATACTGAGACAGCTCTGTGAGCTGTGCAGTGATGTGATGCAGGCACCCTCACGATGGAGTCACGCTCTGTCGGTGGAGACCAAGGTGACAGCCTGCATGTGCCTGCTCACCATGGGCACCTTTCAGAGGCCGACAGGGGACAACACAGGCATCACACAGTCGGCCACGTCATGCATCCTCACCCAATTCCTCAGTGCACTGCTGCCACATGCTGCGGAGTACATCCATTTCTCCAGCACCACGGCAGAGTGTACAGCAAACATGCAGGAGTTCCACAGGGTAGCACGTATGCCTGGCATGCTAAGGGCCATAGACTGCACCCATGTGGCCATCCGAACGCCACCTGGCCCCGATGGCCACACATATCGGAACAGAAAGGGATTCCCTAGTGTCAACTGCCAGGTGGTGTGTGATGCCACTGGGTGCATAATCAATGTCTGTGCCACACACCCTGATGGAGCACATGATGCCTTCATATGGTATCAGTCTGCACTGTGCCATCGATTCGAGAGTGGGGACATCCCCACAGGACATCTAGTGGGTGAGTACACATGTATGGAATGCAAACTCTGGGCAAGGGTGGGAATGCCACAGGTGCCACGGTAGTGGCACACAGGAAGATGGCCAATATGGACCTGAACATGACACTGATCTCCACTATCTCCACACAGGTGACTCCGGATACCCACTCCGTCCCTGGCTGCTCACACCGTACCGGCGCCCCATGACCCCAGTGCAGCTATGCTATAATGAGGCACATGCCGCAACACGCAACATCATAGAGTGGGTGTTTGGGATGCTCAAGGCACGCTTCCGATGCCTAGACACCTCCGGCGGTGCCCTACAGTACAGCCCCCAAAAGGCCTGTGGGATATTCCTGGCCTGTTGCATCCTGCACAACATGGCCAAAGACCATGAGATAGCCATACAGGTCGAAGAGGGGGACAGCGATGGGGATGACAGTGGCACCGGTGATGATGGTGATGAGCAGCCCCCCCTAGGACGGAGGGACCCCCGACTGATCCGGCAGGCCCAGCTGCACCGGGACACCATCACAGAGGAGCACTACGCACAACACAGGTAAGTCAAGGGGACATGTGCAACCAACACTGTCCATGCGCAAACCACAAGCACACAGGGGAACACACCAGGGGTGCATGATGGTCAGGGGAGTGGAACGGTCCAGGCATACAGACACACCATCAGGAAGGGGTGAGCACTCACATGGACACACACACACCAGGCACAGAGCGTACATGGGCAGATGCACAGCACTGCAGAACTGACATTGCTAATACACAGCACCACCGACCACCCCCACCACCCGTACTGTCCAAGTACGCGTGTCAGATGCTGGGCACCCTTGCACCTTGGTGTACAGTGCAATGCAGGCATCATCATGCACACACACCTGTGGACAGCAGTTGGGAGGGTGTGCAGGTGGTCCGTGTGTCGGCGTGGTGAGCAGAGCACCCAGCAGTGCACTGCCCACCATGACACACATTGCACACATGGCAGCACTAGACAGGGCCCGCACTGGGAGACAGCTCAGTCATGTAGCACTGTCCCATGGCCACCGCGGATGCGTGGGTGGCCCCACCATGACCCAACAGCACAGGCAGGCTGAGCAGGGGCCACATGGGGTGGCACTGTTGTACCACCAGGGGTCTCACTGCGCGAATGCGACCTTGCCCACACAGGGGTCTGCAGCATCCCGAACAAACCTGCACCAGGGATGCTCGGGATGCCCACAGCAGAACCCGGTGTCGACAGGAGTGGTGTCGCACGACGCCGGGAACGGGGAGTGGAGAGTGCACTGTGTGGGGTGTGCGGTACAGGGGCACCTGACTGTGTGCCCAATGTGTCCACGACAGAGACCACTGCCTGGGTCAGCCTGTCAATGGCGGCGGTCACATCCGTCTGCATATGGACCAGCTCGGCTCGATCCCTAGCACACTCCCTGCTGTGCCGCTCCATGGACACAGACAGTGCCTCCACGGACCTTGCAACCTGCCTCTGCAGCTGTACTGATTCCTGCAGCAGGTGGGTGTGCTCATCCAATGGGTACTGTGCCCCATCCTGACCCCAAGGGTGTGGACGGTCCTGATGCACAACACCCCTTGAGGGTGGGCGCTGTTTGCCAGGACCTGGAATGGGTGGATCAAAGGGCGGCGGACATGTGCCACTGCTTGACACTGTACCCCCAGACCTGGTGGATGACTGCTGCTGCTGCCCCTCCAACAGCCGTGCCCCCGGGTCCACTCCTTCCACCGTTGTGCTGGCAACAGTGCCAGACACCTGCACAGCCACCGGTGCTGCCCCATGGGTGCTGACAGGCACAGCCTGGGACCGTGCCAGCATGCTGGTAGACAAGTTGGAACCAGACAGGCCCAGGGGCATGTGCTGGCCTGCCGTGTGTCCGTCATTGGACACACAACCATCACTGCCCATTGCAGGCCTTCTATCATCAATGGTGCAGGTACGTGCTACTGCCATGGTCACAGCGTGCTGGCATGCTTGCATGCCAGACTGCTGAGACACAGGCTGTGCACCCCCGCACCCGTATCACTGACACCAGAGTTTGCGGCCCAGCATGCATGCTGCTGCAGTGTCTGCTGGCTGGTGGTGGAGGTGGATGGACCCTCCTCCATGTCCAGCAGGTCAGCATCACTGTCTGGACCCACCACCACCGTCTCCTGAAGACGAACAGGATCTGTAACAGAAAGAGAGTACATGTGAGTGCATGTGAACAACGCCCCCCCAAACACCACGACCATGTCATACCTTGCAGTGATGGGCTTCCACCTGTCTGGAATCCTCCACCTGGTACGCCCTCAATGGCGCTCGGCTGCATGGCTGCGACCAGTGTCTCCTCAGTTGGGGTCTGCTCCAACACCACTGGCGGGCCCCGCCAGTGCCAGGCACATGCCGCCCTGAAGGCTGCCACCTTCTCCTTCAACCTCCTGCGGTCTGTCCCATCTTTTCTTGCATTCCTGCATGGAGTTCTGGTGGCTTCTGTGCAGGTTAATGGCCCGAGCTACCCTTCCATGCAACCTGCACGGGACTGAGGGTGCCCTCCGTCCACTCAGCACTGGCTCCTCATCCAGGTAGGCCTGGAAGAGCCTCCGCTCTGCTGCTGTAAAGTTGGGCCTCCTCCACGCCCACCGTCCTCACCCTCACCTTGGCTCTGCTCGGTCATGGCGATCTGTATGGGGAAGTGGACACCTGTCACTGTGCAGTCTACAGCATTTTCCCATGACCATCGGCCCTGAACATCACACAGCATGCAACTCACCTCTCACCTGCAGTAACCGAATCTGGCCAGCGCCCAATGTCGCACATTTATAGTGCAATACATGCAAATTAGGAGTGGAGCAACTATAATGACATGCAAATCATGCCACTGCGCCCTTGAATGGCTGATCAGATGATTTGCATGTGTCGGCTGAATATCGCGAATCTGCGCTTTGCGCAATATGGAAGAGTCGGCTGAGCCAATGGCGCAGATCTGTGCCTGTGTGGTACACTGCATTGCGCATGCCCAGATAGCTTACGCAGGCATCTGTCACGCTGCTGACGTGCTGAGTGCGATTGGCAATTCAGGCCATGGCCACCATTGTGCCAGTGGCGCTACAGCAATGGGCACTATATGGCGCTGTGGCACTACTGCGCAATACTCCACTGTGGCACTGGTACGCGCAGCTGGTCGGTCGCGCGCAGGATGCCTATTCGTCAGATGGCGCTGTGCGTAGCCTTGCATCATTGCCCATGACCTTGTGTATGACCTTGGCCCCCTGGCACTGTTCGCCTGCCATGTGAACGTCCCTATTGCGCTGTCTGGTGACAGCGCTATGTGAAGTGACGGCGCTGTTCGAACAGCGCGATTGGAGCCTGTGGTGGTCTATTGCGCAACATCTCCACGTGGGGTTACGGCACAGCTGGGCGCCATATTGCCTGCTGTAAAGTTGGTGCCATGGCTAGGAGGAGGGCGGTGTCCTGGAGCCAGCTTGAAGTGGCCAACCTGGTGACCCTAGTTGAGCCACACTATGATGGCTTTATGGTGAGGTGCCCTCACCAGTGCAAGAGACTGAGGTGTGGCAGCAAGTGGCCACTGACCTGGTGGGGGTCACTGGACAGTGCCGGTCTGCTGAGCAGTGCCGGCACCGGTACAGTGACCTCCGCCGGAGGGAGCCAGAGCTTTTAACGTGGCTGCGTTCACGTGCCAGGTGGGGCGTGGTGCCTAGGCCAGGTGGGTGTGCCATCTATGCACCTGTATTATCTGTAGGGGTGTGTGTGTGTTTTGGTGGCTGTGCATAGGTGATGGCTCGGCCATGGTTGGCTGTGTCAGTGTGTGCAGCTGTGAGATGAATGGGTATGGCTGTGTGGGCAGGCACTGTCACTGGGGCAGGGGGCAGTCTGCTTTTGAGTCACACTGATGTTTGTCTCAACATATGTCTCCCACAGGCCAGGATGTGAGGATGCGGGGCAACATTGATGAGGGCCATGCCAGGGACCCGGTGCCAGCAGGGGTTGCACCCCACCAGCAGCAGCAGCGCCAGCAACAGCACCAGTCAGAGCTGCTTGAGCAGTGTGAGTATCATGACTTCATGGATGCTATTGCATGCTGGGGGGGGCAGTAGCCCTGCACAATACAAACATGCAGGAAAGGGGAGGTCATAATTCCACTATACAAGACACTAGTGAGGCCCCACCTGCAGTACAGTGTACATTTCTGAGACCATACCTACGTAAGGACGAGAGTGAGCAGAGAAGGTTCAGAGGAGGGCAACAAAGATGGTGCATGGCTTGCATCACAACTCCTATGGAGACAGGTTGAAGGAACTGAACCTGTACTCCCTGGAGGAGAGGAGGGAGAGGGATATGATAGAGACATACAAGTATCTTACAGGGTGGAACAGGGTGCAGGAAACACTATTTTGAAGTGCAAAAGATGTTCCAGGACTACAGGGCATGGGATGCAGTTGGAGGAGGAGGACGATTCAGAGAAACATGAGCAAGACTTTCTTCACAGAGCGGGTGGTGTACAAGTGGAACACCCTGCCAGAGGAGTGGTGAGGCTGACACACTCACAGGATTTCAGACTACAGGATAGACATAACGGAATTCTTGAGGTCAGGGTAAGGGGCAACAGACTTCTAGGTAAACAAAGTAACTTACAGGCTGAAATGGACAGACTGTGTGGGCCATAGGCCTCTATCTGCCGACACTGGCTATGTATCTATGTCTGTAGGCACGACACAGGTGACATGCATCACTGTCCAGTTTCACAGCACGTCTGTGTATGCATCACTGGTGGTCCATGCATGCACTGGGCACATAGCTGTGTAACTGGCATCACACCACGTTGCCACGCCACTTGCCAGCCTTGTTTGTGCTGTGATGGACATGGGCAGTGTGTGTGTGCAGTGGTGCGATAGCTAGTGCCGCCTGTTTGTGATGGCCATGTGCATGTTCACTGTGGATGGGTGCATGCCATCACAGGTGCGGACATTGGGCTATATGGCTTGCAGGTTGGGTGGTGTTCAGGGTTGTGGTCAGTCACAGCCATTGACTGTGTTCCCATTTTCCTAGGCCTCGAGTTCTCCATCGGCTGGTGAGGGATGTCAGGGCCATCCGACAGCTTGTGGCCCAGAACACCAACATCCTGCAGTCAATACACCGCCATGGCTCATGGAGGAGGCGGCAGGAACTGCAAGACACCAGCAGGAGGACGGCCGGCCGGCTGGCCCATGACCTATCTTTCCTTCCCACTTCTCCCATCCCTACCACCCTGCCTTCCCTCCAAGTTTGTCATCCCTACCCTTTGACCAACCCTACCTTGTACATGTCCCACCCTTGTAAATAGTTGTAATTGTTCTTGTTAATGTTGTTGTGTTAAAATACATTTATATTTTATCGAATAATGTGTTGGTCTCTGATTTGCAGCTGCCTATGGGTGCTCAGTTGCAGGGGTGTACATGCCATCTGGGCTGGTATGGTCCTGGGTATGTGTGTGTGTGTGTGTGTGTGTGTGTGTGTGTGTGCATGGGAGGTATCTCCAGCATGGCAGTGACTTTCGGTTGGTCTTGCTGTCTGCTGCCACCACTGCTGGGTGCACAGGGTATGTCTGGCTTGTAGGCTTTGTGCTGCACGGGTTGGACGTGTTCTGGGGATGCATGGTTTCCTGCAGTGCCAGTCACTGCACATAGGTGGTGTCTTGGGGTCACAGTGCAGGGTGTGCTGTGTGTGTAATGGGGCTGATGTGCACTGTGGTTGTCAACCCCTGTGTGTGGCACTCAGCCTGCAAGTTGGTTGTGCTGGGGTGTCATGGCTCTGCTATGCTTTGTTGGCTTTTCCCCATGGGCAAGTAGATCATCCATCCCACCCCAGTGATGCTGTGCTTGGGGTGTGCAGGTGTGGTGTGGGTTCTGCAGTGTGTTCCTGTGCCCATGTGTGGCATGGCTGGCGGTGGGCCCCCAGCCTGCCTCCCTGGATGTGCAGTTCCATTGCTCGTGGGGGGGCTCTGCTTGCGCTATGGCACCTCTGGAATGCTCAGCTGGGCTGCCCTGGTTGCGCCATAGCGCAACATTTCAGCTCAGCTTCTCCTTCATGGTTGTGCTATGGCGCAGTATGTGCGATATTCAGACGGTTGCTTACGCAATTTGTTCTGCTCCATGTTTGAATATCGCACCTGTTGCGCATTTGCGCAACTGGTTTGTGCTTGCTCCTGCTGTTGCGCTCATTTTGAGCTCAGTTTGAATATCTGGGCCTTTATACATTTATACTTACACATAGGACTTACCTCCCAAGTTCATGCTTATTAAAGGCTCAGATCAGTACTTATACCACCTCATTGTGCTTCCCTTTTAGATCAGGGTAAGATCCTACATATACTTGATTTATACATTGAATCTTTCCTTTCAGTCTGTAAACTAATGTTGTCAATTCAAAATTATTTTAGAAATATAAATTAATATGTTTTTGAAATATTCAAATTAGGTATGCAAATGTAAACATGGGACCAAGTAAGCTCTTAAAAAATATATATGTAACATATACAAATAATATAGTATGTATTTAAAATATACTAACATATTTCAAACAATGTATTACTAAATAGATTAACATACTTTCAAGCTATCCATGAGGCAGAAATACATCACGATTATATATTTCTGAAATATATTGCTTAATATTTCTCAATATATTTTATCAATTCAATGAATTGACATACTTAACATAATTTCCAGTATATTAAAATATATTTAATTTTCATAATAAAATATATCCTTTCAATATATTTAACATACATGACATCATTTATAAATATTTAATTAGAAATATATTGTTTCAGTATATGATATAATTACCCAGTAAACAACATTCAAAAAAATAAATAAATATATTGTTTCAGTATATGCTGAAATATAGTGTATATTATATTACGTTGGGTCAATGTATTTCTCAATACAGTGACATATAGTTTTGCATTCTATGAGTTAGACATATATTCTGTCAGTATGTTTAAAAAATATATTTCATGCTATATTATATAATATATTACACTGGGACAATTTATTTTTCATTGTATTGACATACATTAATGCATATTTTTTAATATATTTCAATATATTCTATTTTCATAAGGGCCATGCTGAAAATGTTTCTAAGCCAACATATTTATATAAACTTATATTTCTTAAGAGTTTCTATATTCTTCTCTGTTGCATGAGGAATTATCAGTCCTTTTACCTTCATGGATTTCTGTGGAGAAAACCTCTGCAGAAGGCAAATTTCCATAACTTTCCACATGTATCCATACTTTCTCCACAGAACCTCATTACTATCCAGATCTTCCATGGAGGCTCTGTGGAAATTCCATGTATTCCCCAACCCTAGGCTGTTCTGGCCCAGGCAGGCACCCTCATTATCATAGCTCTGCCCAAGACCACGACATCCCCCCACCCCAGCCCCCATCTGTCTGGCTCTACCCTTGGCCCACTCCAATTCCTTTGTCTTCTTAATCTGCTCCAGCTCCCCTTTCTCAGGCTTTGCTTCAATCTCCCAAATCCTATTACCCTACCCCAAGACATATCTACTGTACCTCCAACTGCAACCAGCACAAGGCTTCCCTGGCCTACTCTGGCTCTCTGGGTCCCATAGCACTTCAGCAAAAAAGATCTTTAATACAAGAAAACATCCCAGGAAAAAGCTTTCTGATAAAAGTCCATTAAGGCTGCTACCACCCCAAGATATACTGTCAGCTATAGCTGCCAGGTGGGAGGCACACAAACATGCAGATACCTGCTCATATTCTCAAAAAAAATTGCTTCATTTTCTGAGTGCATTAACCCCATTATCTCTTTTTTATCATTTAAAATTTTATCCTCACCTGCAGCCACAGTCCTGCATTACATCCAGCCACTGCTCCTCTGTTCCACCTCTGACCTCGAAGCTCTCATGCCTAGCTGTCAGACGCATCTCTGCCTGTGAAGGGGGCCCTCGCCATAGTCCCATGCCCGGTGAGGAACCATTACTGGCACATGCCTTCCGCGCATCGTCTGCCGGTGAAACTACAGCTATCAAGCTGCCACAGATCAGTGCTGCTTTTTCCTCCATTTATTTTCCACTGGAAGCATGGGCATGCAAGGATGTCAGTGCACTGATGTGAAGATGTCTGCAGTGCTTCCCCCCCATTGGCAACTGCGCTACTGCAGTACCTCCAGGCATCCCCAGGTACCGGCAGAGCGTGGTGTGCATCCCTCCCTTCTCCCCAGGACTAGAAGAGCTGTCATCAGATGCTCAATCCTAGTCCTCACATGCTGACCCCTGATGACTCAGGCTCATTCCCAAACCCAGGTCACCGGCGTGGAGCAAGGTGTGGTGTCCAACATCTCAACCCTCAGCACCACTGGGCCAACTATAACCCATTATCTCTGATACCTCACCTCACTTAAAGCTTAACCTCTTGTTGAACATCTCTCACTGCCACTAGGTCATTGCTACTGCAGTTAGTCCTGCTGGCAGTGGGAGATGCTGCTGAACAAGATCTTAAACCTGAAGAGTGGTAAGATTTCAGAGATAATGAACATGGTATGGTGACTGGCAGTCAGATATATATTATATAAGACAGAGTAAGACGGAGATGCTTTGCAATTCTATATAGAAGTGGACTCCTGAAGAAGTCCATATGTTTGTGGGCAAAATGCTGGGGTTCATGAGCTCTGAAAAAATTATACAAAAATGCAGTTTGAGAATATCAGCAACTATTTTTGTGTTTGTGTGCCCCTTCCCCCACATCTCTCAGCCACCAATCCCATAGCTCTTCCCCTGGATCACCTCAGCTTTCCATGATATGGGCTTGCCTGCCCACCTCCAGCTCCCATGGCCTTACCCTTTTTTTCCCCCTGCCCCAGCCTGTCCTGGTCCATGCACCCCATTTCCCTTGGCCCTGCCTATGGACCACCCCAGCTCCAAGCTGTTCTTATTCATGTTGCCCCCCCTCGCAACCTCCCAGCAACCTGAATGCACTCAGAACCCAGGTTGCTGGCATGGCAGGCAGGAGCTCTGCTGCTGAGCCACAGGGCCAGCCCCACCCCCTCATTCATTACAATGGCTGCAGTGCACTGCTCAACTTACTTCAGTCTTTTGTCTGTAATAATACCAGGTCAAGTTCATCCTCCTCTGCAGTTACACTTTTTTTTCCTTCTTAGATATTATCCATCAAGAACCACCATAGTAGTATGAACTCTTTTTTGAAACTTTGTTAACTTCAAGAGATAGCAGCTTTCAACAACATTCCTGCTGTCTTTATGCTAAAGTAAATTTAAAAGGTTGTGGCAAACTGCAAGCCTAGACTGCAGCAGTGTTCCAAGTAGCTGCCACCATCTGCTGACTTGAAATTTGCACTTTATGCAGTCTTTTTTGGCTACAGCATTATTTATAGACATTGCTGCTAATTTATTTTTTTGTAAGTGAGGTATACAATGTCATGCAATGCCAGTCAGCTGTTATTTTCTCTTACCTCCATCATTTCTTTTCAATTTTCAGTACCATTAATGACCTAAGAAAAAACTCTTAATCTATTTCCTTAAATAAGGCAAAGCAGTAGCAAACTACTAGTAGAGATGCAGTAAAATGTTATTTTGTCTGTGACATTCTGGTGAATCTGTGCATTCCATGAAATATTTCATGGGTGTGAAATGTGGAATTTCACTCATGAAATGTAGAATTTCATCCGCGAAAAGTGGAATTTTGCCCTTGAGTGGTAGAATTTCGCCTGCGAGTGGTGAAATTCTGCATTTTGTGGGTGAAATTGCATTTCACTAATGGAATTAGATTACACTCCAAGGTAAAATAGTATTGTGAATGCACACATTTTAAAAATATTTTGCATGGTGAAATTCCAGTTTTACACATTAACCACTAGTACTATCTGCAGCAGGCTCCTCCAAAATCCTAGATTCTTAGCTCCACCAGTGCCTAAATAAATACCCCACACCAGACACATACTAATTATATATTTTACATTCCCTTATTCTCAGAAAGGATAGTAAATCTTCATCCTTTCACATTTAAGTTTACTTTTCAAGGTCTGTAGTCACAATGACATGCACTAAGCAAATATTTTAGATTTTCTTAGTCTCATGAAGAACCAGAGTGTATGTGTATATTAAGGTGTGGTGTGAGTAGGTTTCATTTCTCCAACTCCCTGTTTTTGCTGTTGTGACCAATTTACTTTTATATTCTTCATCTGTTCTACAGTATTATCTATGGCATAGTTGCCAGAATTTAGATTTAACTCAACCTCTGTGCACTTCCACCAGGCACTCTAATCCTCTGACTCCTGCTCCTTCAGCATGCCCCACTGCAATACCTCTGCTGGTCAAACCACCTCCCTCCTCCCATCTGTCTTTTCTCTTACCTCTCTCACTCAAACTACTCCTCAGAATTTAGTTTGCCCCTCCTGCTACTGCCACATACCAGTGCTTGTTCTGTCTCTTTATCAACATGTGCTTCTGAGAAGTTGCAACATTTTACTTGTAATTCCAATGCTAGTCAAACTTTAGCTTTGAGTCATATACACTTTTGGGTCCTCCAAGAATTTGTTCAAATTTTGTACGGCAGTGATTGTAGTTTTGTTGGCTGTTGCTACTGCTGCTTCTCAGCCTTTTGAATTGTAATTTATGTATTTTCATTTTTGTTTTCCTTTGGAATGTCTTTACCATGTATTTAATTTATTGAACAGACATTGACACATTATTCATGATATTGACTTATTGACAGTATTGTATGCCTGTGCTCTCTGTACTTGCCCCCATCATAACCCTTCCCCAAGACACACCTGGAAATGAGCCTTTGCTGAGTGTGCCACTCCCAGTCACCAATTTTCACACAAATTCGTAAATAAATTAAACTGCTTACCCAGATGTTGATGACTTTTCCTTTGTTTTACTTGACATGTCTGAAGTGACGTACTGTATTTGCAAATGTGACTGAAGAAGCAGATGCTTGGGAGGGAGAGAAGGTTTCAATTAAAATATTACTAGGACTTCTGTCAGGAGGGGGTAAAGAGTCAGGTTCAGAGTACAACAATAGCCTAAGCAATTTACACTCTCTTTAGTGATTACACTGCATCTACATCAAATGGATGCAAAATGTCATTAATTATGTTTCTACTTTTTCTTATAAGTTCAAGTTCAAATTTATTGTACAAATATGTATCAAATCCAAGATTTGTTACATACAAGTAAACTTAAAATTACACCACATACACACGAGGGGAAAAAAAGAAAAAGAAGACATACAATGATAGATACCAATTATCATACAATTATGCATATTTTAAAGTGTGAAGAAATGCAGTCATATTAGAGTGCATCAAGTAATACTTTGGTTCTTATAACTCCATAAAAAATTTTTGCCACCCCATACATTATTTTTATCCGTTTAAACTGTAATATGTAGGATACAACCTCCTTCATTGAGTAATTCATGTTTAGTAAAGGCTCTAACCATCTTTTTCTAAGGCTGTCATTTTCTTTACATTCAAAAAGAATATGAATTTTGACTATAGGTATAACATTTTCACATTTGCATCTCCTTTTTGCCCCAAGACCATGATAATTATTAGATTTATAATATTGAACTCCATGTAAGGCCAGTCTTAGTAGACTCAATATATTTATATGATCTCTATTTTCACACAACCTTAAGTAATTTTCCATCCCCCAACTGTCTTTATCTTCGACTATAAGCCATACACATCAATGTCATGGATTCTTGGCAAATCCTCCTGCATGGCTGAATCCTGTAATCTGAGAATTGCCTCTCTTGCTGTATTCTCAATATACTAAATGAGTCTATAGACAGAATGTCATGACATCCAATCCTTTTCAGGGATATATTTAGTCTACTCAACCAGCAATTACCTTGTTTCTGAAACAAGAGATTCCTTTGTTGCTCCAGCCAACACATTTTAGGAAGTCTGTTGTCTGACATTCTCATAATTCTTCCCCCACAACTGAACTGCTCTAATAAGAATTCTAATCTTTATTGGGAGATTTCCCATTTCTAGCCTTAGGAAACAAGGTGGACAGTCCATTGGGAGATTTAGATGATTCCTATGGAATACATTTTAAATTATATCTATATTTGAATTATCCAGTCATAACCCTCAGATTTCACTACCATATAATGACTGGCTTATAAGCTTTGTTACAAATGTGTTTTTATTGCAACAAAGGATTCTCCAGCAAACTTATTTGCAAATGCTTTTATACCACTTCCTGTTTTATATGCATTATTTATCACATTCCTTAAACAAACTTTCCAAAACACCTTTTGGTCTATAATGATCCCTAGATATTTATATTCTGAGAAAGTTTCAGATTTCTTCTCATTAATGGACCAATGTTGCCTTTCAGCCCTGTTTATTGTATTGCTTATTATACCTTCTTTAGACATTACTATTATACCTTCTTTAAACATTACTATTACACTCAGTTATTTACCTGCTGTTTTTCCCCTGCCTGCACTGTATTCCTATTGTACAAGTATTGATTGTTTTATTGTCTACACTGCACTGTATTCCTATTGTACAAGTATGTGTTGTTTTATTGCCTACACTGCTACTCGTTTCTCTTATGTATTGTTATGTAATCGCCCAGGTCGTGCATTCATTGCCATGGCTAGTGCACCCTACCAGGTCAACAAAAATGAAATAAATAAATAAAATACTTAATATTGGTTCTATTCTTCCCAATATTGCTATTTTAAACTTATTTATATTAATCTCAATGTCCAACTTATCCAGGATCTGCAATATGTTTTATATCCCTTTTTAAAGGCCCCCCAGGAGTTTGTGAAATTATTATCACATCATCTGCATACAATAAAAGTTGAATTTTCTCATTATTTTTAGGTGGGGCATATCAAATCAAATCAATCTTTGTTTTTATAGCACCTTTCAATATATGTGTCTATACAAGATATGTTCTTTATTAGAGTTTCAATAAATAAGTTGAACAGTAATGGGGCAAGAAGACACCCATGTTTTGCACCATTGTCTATTTCAATCTCCTTTGTTAGGGCACCATCTTTTGTGTATCTAATTTCTGCCACTGTATTATGATGAAGCATTTTTAAGATAGCCAAGAGCGGAGTATTTATTCCAAGATTGTCTAATATTGATGACAAAGTCACTCTGTTAACTGAATCGAATGCATCTTTTATGTCTACAAAACACATGCATAGTTTCCCTTTATTCTTATTAAGATATTTATCTATCAAATAATTAAGAGTGAAGACCAGATCAAGTGTACTATGCTCTATTTTGAATCCACATTGGAACTTAGATATCAGATTTTCTCCTTCAGCCCAAAGTAGAAGTCTATCCAGAATTATTCTTGTAAATACTTTGTAAATTATTGGTAACAAAGTAATAGGCCTATAACACTTGGGGTCTTTTCTATCCCCCTTTTTAAATAACGACACAATTATACCATGTTTCCATATTTTGGGGGTAATCAAAAATAGACCAGTCATGGTAAACAAGGAAGCCAATAATTCAGAACAAAAGTCAGTGTTACTCAAAAACAACTCCACTGGCAGATCATCAGCCCCTGGAGCTTTATTTCTTTTTTTGACTAATATGGCCTTTCTAACCTCTTGGGCCATGCACAGGTATCCCTATTGAATACTACTGTTTGCATAATTAGCATAAGAATCTCACCCAAGGGACATAGTTTCCTTTTTATTGGACCTGTATAGTTCAGCAAAGTGTGTAATCCATGTTTCTGCATTAATCATTCCCAATGTGTTAAAGCGTACATTCTTCTCATTTTGACCATATGCTACTAAAGACCAACAAGTCTTATTGTCTTTATGCATAATACATTCCTGCAAGTCAGCCCAAAGTTTTTCACTGTATTTTCTCTTTTTCTCATATATGAGTAATCTATATTCTGATTTCAATTTTTTCAGTGCCCTTAGTACATTGGACAATGAATTATTGGATCTTAATTTACCCACTTTGTTTATTTGTTCTTTCAAATTAAGGCAATCATAGTCAAATTATGGGTTCTTGGCTCCAATGTTTACCATACTTTTTGGCCTTTTCTTCGAGTCCAACTTGACTTTCAATTGATTTAGGAAGGTTTCAAATTCCTTAATCACAAGTTTAGCATCTTTAAATGGTATATTATTATCAGCATCCCAACCCTTAAAATGAGTTTCTCTAAGGAGTTCATCAATCACATCTTCAGCATAAGGTGACCACTTTATATTTTTCCCATATTTAATACACATATGTATAGCTGCCATTTTTTCTGCTATTTTGTTTCTTGAGATTTTCTTAAACAAGTTTACTGACCTACATTCAATAGGAAAGTGGTCATTATCCCAAACTTTATTAACTTTAAAATACATCTCCAAAGCATAAGTCGAGGCTTCAGTTATACACAAGTCTATAACACTTCCACCTTTATTAGTGGGAAAAGTATATTCTCCTTCCCAATCACCTCTAGTACGACCATTAAGTACCTGCAAACATAATTTTTCCAGAATAGCTAAGACCTTCCTACCTCTTTGTGAGACAGTTCTCTTTTGATTGTCATTTTCGGGATATTAAGTGTATCATCTATTTGCCACACAGTTGAGCATTCTTCAACTAAACTTCCAATATGTGCATTAAAATCTCCAGCAATTATTGACTTAATTCCAGGATATCTGTTTTCAATTGCCTCGATATATTCCTTTATTAATTTTAATACATGGGTTGCCTCCCTTTGCTTTAATCCAGGGGCACTATATACATTGAACAAGAACCAGGTTTCCATATTACCAGATACAATAAGGCACATAAAATGTTCTTCATAGCTATTAACCTCTAAAATTTGAAAGCTAATGATGTATTAATAAAGATTACAAGGCCACCTTTTAACTGACTGAATTTATTTGATCTATATGCTGGTGATGCCCAAACTCTGAAACCCTCCATTATCACTTCCTTTATCTCACCAATCCATATCTCTTGCATAAATATTATAGAGTGATTTTTTTAACCAGTCTAAACAGTTATTATCCAATAATTTTAATCTTAACCCCACTACATTCCATCTTAAAAAGCTTAAATTATCATTCACACCATACATATCATGTCAATCTGAAGTTTCTGAAAGAGATATTAAGCTGTTAATACTGATAGCACTACATCTAGACTCCTCCCCTGTAGATTCTTCAGCACAGCCTGACCCATCAGATTCAAGAATAACACATGAGTTTAATCGTTAACCTAATTGTTTTCTCCCTCTCCTTATTATCTGATTTGTATCATCCTCACCCAGAAGCTCATGTTGAGTTTCTACTGGTTTCATGAATTCTGTAATGTGAGGTTGTTTACCAACAGGTGTTTTTTTACTTTCTTTTTTATTGTTCCTCACATACTTATTAGTGTCAAGCCCTGTAGTATCAACACTTATGACCTTGTACATAGTTGAATTTAAATTAATGCCAATATCCCAAAAATCATTTTTGCATTCCACTAACTTTAATCTTTTTTCTTGATTTTTTAATACTATACATATTCAACCTTTACATCGTACGTTTTTATATTGATAGGCTAATTTGATATCCTGCCAACTGATTTTTTTAATGATCCCTTTTAACAGATTGTATGTGGCCAATTTTAAAATAAAATTATTCTCATTTCTTGATTTAGGCAGCCCCTTTACAGAGACTTTTGGGAGGCATTCTCCAGCCAGTATCAGTTTGTCCCTTTCCTTTTCTGACTCCTCCTCTACCCTTGTCTGTTACCTTTTACGATCTCTGTTCCCTGTATTTGCAAATGTAACTTGCTTCTCTTTATTGTGCTTCCTTGTCATCTGTGTTGATATTACCTGCCCTGTGTACTCTTGTTACATCTTATTTTTTCCATTTCCACCTTCTGTTCCTTCATGATGTGAAGAATCAGTTATATCTCCTTCAGCTATACCCTGGGTCAATAAATCTTTTTTACCCTTTGTCTTTATTTTTTCTTTTGGGTAAAACTCTTTAATCTGAGCTTTTCTATCATTTAGTTCTTTCACCAACAATTCAATTTCTTTAATCTCTTTCTCAGCAATCTCTTCGGTGGAATCCTTTATCGTCTTAATCTTAGCTTCGTCCCCCTTCTTTTTTCTTTTCTTTTTCCCTTGTTTATTTTTACTTTCACCTTAACCACTACTTCCCTTCTCTGGGCTGTTATGAGACTGAATCATATTCTGGTCCTCTACTACATTTTTCTCCCCGTTCTTCTGTTTGTGATGTGCCTTTTTCCTCCACTATTGTAAAACAATCAATAAAGGTTTAAATAAAGCTACTAGCTCCAGGAGCTGGGTATTTCCAAACCTTAGTTGTTATTTGACTTCTGTCAAGTGCCAAGATAAAACAGAGACACTATTAGATTCTAAACAGTTTGGAGAATCTTTATCAATAATCTCCATGCAGGAAACTGAAGAAGATTCTTTAATTTGAATTATTGAACTGCCATTTTCCCTAGATCCTTTACTTGTGGATCATACTTATAATAGTCAATATATGGCATGAGAAATTATTCAAATTCATTAAGAAAAGAACCTTGATCTATTGATTGACGTTGCACATGTTGATAACTTATCTGTTCTATCAGATCTGTTCTTTTTTGAGTGTCAACAGCACCTGGAGGTAGTATTGTCTTTTCCAGAGAATCCTCAACTTGTATCCCTTTACTGTTATACAGAACATCACTGATGTCACATATAATTTCTTGAACACTTTCTTCAGTATGCAACCTATTATTGGTTAAATTGGAAACAAGCAGTTCAGGCCATGTTACATCAGATGTGGTCACTGATTGTCCCTAGGTGTCTTAATTTGAGTACCAGAAGAATGCTCTTCCCAGTTTTTAATTGTTTTCAATAGGTGGTGATCTGCTACAGAACCCTTACTATAATAATTCGAAGGACAAGATCTAAGGGTAGGGTTACATTTTCTTACCACTTTCTTACTGCCCCTTAACTCAATTTGATTAATTGAGGGTTTTAAACAATTTGTGATTTTATTACCCTTCTCTTTTATGCCCAGGTTTTTTTTTTTTTACCTCTGTTTTTTTTACTTGTCCCTTTTTTTCTACCATTTGTTTTTAAACCTTTCTTAACCTGGGTAGTGGATGCAGACATATTGCACAATAGTATCTACCACTATAAAAGTAACAAGAATATAAAAATGAAATGATATTTAATACACAATCAACAGAACAACATATGACAAAAAATGCACAATACCCAATGCAATTATGTATCAAAGCTTATTTATGCAACTATATCCCCTCTCTTTGAGCTTTAAAATTTTCCTTCGGTAATAATTTAATTATCCATATCTATAACATCAAGCAGGAAAATAGGAGCGCTCCACAAATAGTGAGAATAACCACACTCCATTTTCTCTTCTCCTAGAATCCACTTTACAGAAAATCTTTTGAGAAGGACGAGATACTCTGTCCCTCAAAATCGTAAAGATTCCTGACTTGGGGTCTTCAATGGTAAACAAGATTAATTTTTGCTTGTGAAGTAATTTCTTATTATAAGAAAAACAGGCTGTCTGGCGATGTTTTTACCAGAAGTTCACTTGCTCAATTGATTGGTCAGTTCACCATGCAAGTATTAATAGGATGTCCATAGATCTTTATCCCTCTACAAATTCCTGTCTTTCATATGTTGTTTTACCCAGGATATCCTCTGGTTATGCTGGACTTTCAGTGGATTTTGTTCAGAAATTGGCAAATAATCAAAAATAGAATAAGTAATAATAATAATGAGGAACTATATCAGCTGTCTATCAGATGCTGCCTAAAAAATCACATGTAATTTGTATAAAAATATTTCTAACAAATTGTAACTTACCTATAAAAAGAGAGAAACATCTTTTTTAACACTTTTCATATAAAAATCCTGTGTACCAAAGGTCCCTAATCCAAATTTAAAACACTTAACTCTACTGTCCTATCCACTTCTGATACTTCTTAGAACCTTCTCCCCTTTGTAGAAAAATTCAGCTTCACGTTACTTACTTTGATAAATTTCTGTGCAGATAGTAATGCAGTGCTCACAATAACCCTTATAGTAGATGCAAAAGGCTCCAACTACTTCAGGCTCTTCTCTCAGATTGGCTTTTTCCACTATGATCAAGGCACAGACCACCAGCAACAACAGCATTAAAAGCAAATATCTGAAGCTGGGAAATAAAAAACGCAAATGCAGCACATGCAGCACAGCCTCGGCGTTAACACAGAGCAGCACATATACGTCTTATCGCACTGAGCCCCAAGGCAATCTGAAAATATTCCAGATCAGCACATGCACTTTATAGTAAAATACAGCTTGTCACGTGATTACTAGGTGCACGAAAAATAAAAGATTTTAAGAATTCTACAATAATATATATATATATATATATATATAAACTACTACAAAGTTAAATAAAAAAACAGCTATATGTTAACTCCTCCTCATCGCCAGTTGTATACTACATAAATGAACCCACAAAGGCATACACTGACTCAGTCGCTACATTCTGCACTGATAGCCAAGCTTCTAAATATAAGGAAAAATGAGTAAAAAAAAAAGGAAAAACTATACACACAAAGCCACACTATAACCCTAATAAAAATACTCTGTCTAACTTTAACCCCAATAAAGTACAGGGCTAAAAACAAGGATCTAATCACAGGCATTTTACTATAATGCCAAGCCGAAGCTGCAGTGTTTTACACAGTTTAGATCATTTAACACATCAATTTATACAAACACTTAAAAACTTTCCTCTTTTGAGGGTCCACAGATTTACAAGTATATGATCTATAGAAATACAGACTTTTCAGGTTTCTACAGATTTTCATTTTTTTTTGTTTTTTTTTTCAAGCTTCTGCCACCTGACTCCAGCTCTGACTCCACTTTCACTCATCCATGAGATAGCTGCTTTCCTTGTCTGGAATCTCTTCTGTCTTCCATGTCAGACTCACTGAGAGTTCTCCAGGGCTTTCTGAGGTCACCCCTGTTTCGTCAATCCACACAAGACCAACTTCCTGACAAGAGAAGCATGCTACAACAAGGAAGACAGGCAATAAGGTGATCTATTAAGACTGCATACAGACAACGGTGGTATACCTTTTATTTCTTAAAAAAATTGCTTAGCAGTTTGCCTGTAGAGCGCTACTCCACAGTGCTCAGAGTGTAACATCTGTCTTCCTCTCTCTCAGTAGTTATGTGTAGTACTGCTATATATCATGTTTTGTGTGTGTTTTCTTATAACCGTAGTGGTATTGCTTAGTTTAGAAAGGGTTCTAACCCTGAAATAAAACAAATTCTTCTTAAATTGTAGTATATACATAGATAGATAGATAGATAGATAGCTAGATAGATAGACAGATATATAGATTTATGCAGTAGGCATGGACAGAAATCCTATGTGATAAATCTGAGCTACTATGTGTATAAATGTGAAATCTCACATTTACACACATAGTAGACTCATCATCACAGATTTTTACACATAGGCCTAGATATTCAAAATAAATGCACGTCACAAAGTGGAGATGTGCTGTGCATCCCAGAAGATGGGTGGAACCATGATATTCAAAAGGAAGCGCTGTGTCGTGCATCTCCAGATGCACCATTGTGCATCTATAATGTATGTGGCACATATAGATGGGGCATTCCCATGAATGTGCCGTGCATCCCTATATTCAGCCAAAATGTGCAGTGCATCTACAGTGCATCTTGGAGATGAGTTTCCCAAGATCAGGCATGGAAAAAGCATGCCTGGCCAGCCACCCACAGGCAGGCCACAGAACTGCAAGCAGATTGTCTGAAGACAGCCCTTGAAGGTGCAGCAGGATATGGTCCAGGCAGCCACACATAGCAGTCATGCCAGGATGGATGTACCCTGAGCCACTGGCACCATCCATGTAGCAACACCCTACACCACTTCCTGGACATAGCCACCCAGCAGCTGGTCACTGTCTGCACACTGATATTCCTTGCAGTGCCCACCAGGTACCTCCCATACAGGGATGTCTGGGGCACTGCAGGTGATGGTATGCAGCATATGGAGCTGGTATTTCACAGGCATGTAGTAGACCTAGCAGCCTATGTCACCCTGTGCCCACCCCTGTTGCATGTTCAGGTGGCCCCTGTGGCCACAGTCCAGGTGCACCCCCTATGCCCCTGTCTGACCCTGTGCATGGCTATGGATAGCTAGTCAACCAGATGTGAGTATCTCACCACATGTAGCTGTGCTGTGCTGTGTTGTTGGGTTTTGGTGACATAAACCATTACAAGAGGAGTGTACCACAGTTGGTGGTCAGTGTCAGTTCATTGTGCTTCACTGTGCATGGCAATGGGTAACAGCACTGTATCCAAGCCAATGCAGTACACCAACCCACACACATACCTTCAATCACACCTGTCTGCTAGGCTGCAATACCTCCTGTTCCCCTTTGTGAAGAGGTGGGCCAGCCCTGCAAAGCTGGAACTGAGCATGCCCAGGGTATGCAAATGACCTGCATACATTCCAGTAATGTGAAGCAAATGTGGGAGATGGGCTTGGAATGTGCAATGAGGACATTTGCATATCCTAGCTGAATATTGCAGTTTTGCACACTGCACAAGTGGCTTTGCATCGGGCATCTCCCCATGCTCTGCATATGGTTCAGGTCACCTGCTGCGCTGCACATCTCCCAGTGCATGATCATGCATCCTCAGAATATTCAGCCAGACATGTGTGAGCACATCTCATGGTGCATCTACTGAATATCTCATTATTTTGGTCCAGTTCATCTCAGATGCACAGTGCAGGCACTTGCATGAGTTTGCAGGGGGCTTTTCAATATCTAGCCCATACTAGATATGTCACAATCACTCTGGAACTCATTTAGAATTTTGGCCTCAGTACCAGTACTATGTTCAAATGCAAATAACTTTAAAATGAAAAAAGATAGCTTAGTACTGTGAGCACGAAAGTTGTTCAACACAAAATTATCTACACAATGAGTGGTCTTTCGTTTATAGATACCTTACAGATTTACTTATAATTCACAAAAAACAGCAGAAAATTCTATTTTTATACTTCATTTTTTGACAAACAAATGCAAATAACTTTAAAATGAAAAATAATAGCATAGCACTGTGAGCATAGAAGTTGTTCAGCACACAAATATCTACAAAAAGAGTGGTGCTTCATTTATAGATACCTTTTGGTTTTTTTTTATAATTTGCAAAAAACAATAGAAAACTAAATTTCTTAGCCACTTTTTCAAATGCAAATAACTTCAAAATGAAACAAGTAGCATGGTACTGTGAGCATGCCATTTGTTTAGCACAACATTTTCTACAAAATGAGTGGTGGTTCATTTATTAGCAACCACTGCACTAGGTAGACATACACTAGGAAAGTTAACAAAAAGTCCTAGAAATTATCATTAAGAAAAAAAAGATAAACAGACAAAAGCAATTGTCCCTGCACTGACAGAAAACATCCCTATTGCATAAATGAAGTATACAATGGTGAGCTGTCAGATAAATGATTTATCTACACTTTTGCTGTTTGACCTCAAGCCCCTCACTCATGGCTTACGCAACTCGTGAGATTACCCAAGGTCAAACAGCACTTGTGAAGATAAATCATTTATCTGACAGTCTACCATTGAATATATATATATATATATATATATATATATATATATATGTGTATATATATATGTGTATATATATATATATATATATATATGTAACCTCCCCTACAAATGGGGGTTCCTAAATGCCTTCCCGGAGCTTACCTAAGTGCTCCCTGCCTAACTGGCATTCAGTGTAATGCCGTTTGAATGTGGGCGCTGTGAGTGCTTTTAGAGCTTCTGGTACTGTCTCCTTAAGAGCTGCCTGCTTGCAGGCTTTGTTAGCTGCAAAGGGGGGCTGTGGGTTTACTGCTCGACTCCCACTTGAGCTGCTGTTTGAATTGCTCTGTTTCTGCCATCGATAAGTGAGCAGAGGGAGCATTATTGAAGGATGTAACTGTTTTCTGGAATGAATGTAGCGTGGCAGTAAAATTGTTGTTTATTTAACCTGTTTCCCTTGCAGCTAGGACTTTGTGTATTCTGCCCCTCCATTTTGGATCAGAACTGCTTTTTCGATCTAATCAGAAGGGAGGGGCACTTAAAATGGTGTATTGAATGACCAACCAGAATCAGGACTTTCTTTGGAGCTGGCTGGCCATAGGAGATACAGCCAGTAATTCTGGGAAGTGAAGTCCTGAACTATGGTGCCTTTTTGCACCAATGAGGGCAGGATTGAGTGACTGGCATATGCAGCCCTCCAATGGGATCAGGTGGCTCCTGAACTAGATTCCCTGCCCAAACTGCCAAGGGGCAGACTCGTTGGTGATCATGAAGGTAGAAGGAGCTCTGGCTTCTGTGCTGTGCAAGTTTTCACATGGGAAGCACATATGCAGGCCAAGAAGTCAAGCGGCAGAATCGCCGTAAGAGCGGACAAGATCTGTGGAGGAGTGCAGACAGAGGAGGCTGTATGTTTGCAGCTACCAACCAGGCTCACCCTGTAGAGGACTGGACAATTGGCTTTAATCACACTCGGTCTGTCAGGACAAGTGAGACTGCGTTGTTCACCCAGTTTGATCAGTGAAAGTGATCGGGAGTTTGGAGCAGCTGCCTGGTATGGTACCCTTCTGTGTTACATATAAATGTGTGGAGCAGCATCTGGATCACAGGCCAAGTCCTGCAGTGGTGTGAGAGGGATCTCTCTGCAGGAGTCGTGAGTACTAAATCAGGGTAGCTCCCTGTCGGATGTTCCTTCTGAGGGAAAGATTTGTCTGGCTGTTTCAGTAGCTGCATGAATTGTGCCTGCGGGCTCTTACAAATCAAATCTAGGTACCAAATGCTTGATTCCTCATCAGGGCCCCAACCAGCTGCACTGAATAGGCTAGCCTTGTAAGGCCTGGGTACCCAAAGACAGTGACTGATAGGTTTGGCCTGTGCACAGTGCCCTGATATAGTAGAGTGTTAAGCTGATCAACCTGATTTCCTCCACCTGTGTTTCTTTCCCCTTCAATAAATCAGATTTGTTGTTTGCCAGGTACACTGTCTGAACTGTATATTTGTGCTCCCTTCTTGTGCATGGGTTATTGTGTCACTGTATCTTATTTTACAGGGGGTCCTCAGCACCAAGTTGGTCATTCAACTTTTGGGGTAAGTGTAAGTCATAACCCTTGGGTGAGAAGTGTTCATGAGCTACTAGCAGAAGGAAAGGGGGGTTGCAGTGACCCAGAGGGCTGTGACCAAGTCATGTTTGACTGTTCCAACCCCGACCTCTGGGTGGAGGCACCCGCCGTTGCATCCAGGCCCCTCAACCTGCTAGTGGTAAAGCAGGCAGGGGTAGTAGCCCTTGGGATAGTGCCCCTGGGGTTATATATATATATATATATATATATATCTTCATTGAGGTGCAGTAGCACCCTATAGTTATGGTTGAGTAGGCACTTTAATGTTAAACCCCAATTGTTGCACTTTAATAACTTTGCAACCCGTTCAATGGATTTGCACAAAATTTGGAATACATGGACTGGTGTGCTAGATATCTTGATTTGTCAAGTTGCATTTTGGTCAGACATGCAGGTTTTGGACAGCGAATAGCTGAAAAATGTTTTTTGCCACTTTTGCCACTTTTTTGCCCATCGTACTGTGACCACACCATTTGGTGTTTGGGTTTGAAATTTGGAAAGTAGAAAGAATTTGGGTCAAAGAACAATCCAGCATTAGATCTGTTAAAAAATATTAATCCATTCCTAAGTTATTTAATTTTTAATTTGGGGTTCTGAGGATGCTCAGTTCACTCCAAGCTATATGTGCATGTTTTGCGAAAGCGGATTGGGCTCACTGTCAAGGATTTTGTCAGCTCATGAAAGGGGATTTAAAAAATCCCTGTCCATCAGGAAAAATTCCTTGTCCGCGAGCCGCCATCTTGTTCTCATTTTTTTCCCCCAAACAAAATGTCATACCTTCCTCCATGGGTGACTTCTTGTTGCAATAAGGTATGGGTTTTGTTCAGGGTGGTTTGCTTCATTTTGTCCAAAAAACAACCATTTCAAATCTTGAAATTCTTTGTCTGTGACTCACTTTTGATCTCCTTTCACGAGCTGACAAAATCTAGTCTGCCAGCAAAATCTTTGCACGTCACTTTGTGACCAGATGGCCCTTCTCGTGGATGAGGATTGACTTGATGGTCAAGAATTTTGCTGCCTCACGAAAGGGGATTGGGTGGCAGACTGGAATTTTGTCAGCTCACAAAAGGGGATTGGTTTCTTGAATCCCCTTTTGTGAGTTGACAAAATCACAGTCCACAAACTGACAAAATCCTAGTCCACCAGCAATCCCCTTTCGTGAGGTAGCAAAATCCTTGACCATCACTTTGTGACCAGATCACCCTTCTCGTGGATGAGGATTGACTTGACAGTCAAGGATTTTGCTGCCTCACGGAAGGGGATCGGGTGGCAGACTTGGATTTTGTCAGCTCATGAAAGGGGATTGGTTTCTTGAATCCCCTTTTGTGAGCTGACAAAATCTCCATCCGCGAGCTGACAAAATCCCAGTCCACCACCCAATCCCCTTTCGCAAGGCAGTAAAATCCTTGACTGTCACTTAGGGACCAAATGGCCAAAATTTGACAGTCAAGGATATCTCGCAGACAGTGATTTTGACATCTCATGAGTGGGGATTGATCTGCTGGTTGGGGATATTGCTACCTAATGAACTAGGAATTTTTAAACTTTTAAAAACGTTCCCATTGCATTGTAAATTAACGGTTTGGTCTTTTGACTTGACATTTGCAGGGTAATAAGGGGTTGCCCCAGAGATGTAAATTATGCTATTTTGGTGTTGAGAAGTTAATCGGTTCCGTACATATGCCATCACAAATTTGAGATTTTTCCCATAGGATAACATTGTGTTACCCATAGTGACTTTTGGAGCCTGTATCTCGAAAACAAAGTGAGATATGGAATTTTTGCTACTCACAGCATGGTGAGCTAAGTCACAGAAACAAATTTAGAAATCATAGATTACACCTGTAGTGGAATTTTTTTCCTAGGTTGTATTGTTACTGAGATATTGACAAATTAGTGTCACATGGGTTCCAAGGGTGATTTTCAGTGGTTTTTGTTGCCCGTATCTCATAAACAGTGTGAGATACAGATTTGGTTGACTCATCTTGTGTAGAGGTTTCACTGTCATGATTACAACAACACATGCATTTTTTCCATAGCTGCTACGGTTGCTGAGATATTGCCAAATTAGCTCTACAAGGGTTCCTTACCCTGTAGGGTTGTTGTATGGATCTGTAGTTATGTGTAAGTGGGAGTACAGAGCCCAGAGGGCCTGTGCTTCCACAGATGCATATCATTATGCAGAAATGGGCAGCTTGATGGGAGTGTGGGCCCAAAAACACATGCTATTTATTAGTTTTATTACACTTTTTCAAAAAGTAAGGAAATTCCTTGCAAAAAAAGTTCATTTAATGGATCAGTTATGGTTAAAGTGACAAAAGTGGGAAAATAAGACATTATGGTTGAGCCCCTAACCCCCTCACCACCCCACCCTTCTCATCTTCCACAGCCTGACAGATGCCTGGGTGTGCCATGGGGTCATGAGGCATAACTTTCACCCCATTCTCCTTTACTGTAGCACGTCAACCTGTTTACACAAGGAATGGGGTGAGAGTTGGGCCTCATGACTCCATGGCACACCCTGGCATCTGTGGAGGATAGGGAGAACTATGTGAGGAAATCCAGGGAAGTGAGCAGAAAGGACAGGACTGCAAAGACAGCCAGAGAAAGGAAATTAGCACAGGGGATTAAGGAAAGAGAAAAGGATTTCTTCAGTTATATCAGGGAAAAGAGCAAATGCAAGGATCAAATAGTTAGGATCAGGAAAGGCAGTGGGTGGGTAGACAAGGAGTCCAAGAAGGCAGAAGTACTTAATGAGTACTTCTGTTCAGTGTTCACAAGGGAGAGGGATGGGCCCTTTCCTGCAAGGAAAGGGGACACAGGCATGGGGGTGAGACAACCACAGATGGGGTCATCATGGTGGAAAGGGTACTGGAGGGCCCTAGTTCCCTGAGAGTAGACAAGGCACCTGGGACAGACAGGGTACATCCCAGGGTGCTGAGGGAGTTGGCAGAGGTCCTGGCAGAGCCACTGGCAGATATGTTCAACACCTCACTAAATACGGGAAGTGTGCCCAGAAATTGGAGTGAGGCACTCATGGTACCTCTCCACAAAAGTGGGCCCAAGGACGAACCAGGGAACTACAGATTGGTGAGCCTCATTGCAATTGTGGGGAAACTGATGGAATCTATCCTCAAAGAAAGGCTGATGTAGTTTCTTGTGGATAATTATCTGCAAGATGGCAGATAGCATGGGTTCGTCACTGGCAGATCCTGTCAGACATGCTGGGTTGATTTTTTTGATTGGGTCACAAGGGCACTGGATGAGGGTCAAGAAGTATATGTAGTGTACCTGGATTTTAGCAAGGCCTTCGATTCAGTGCCACATGGAAGGTTGTCCTGCAAGTTGAGGAGTCTTCATATAGGGTGAAAGCTAGCCTGATGGGTAGAAAACTGGCTGAGGGATAGGCAACAGAGGGTAGTTGTGGGAGGAGAAGCATCAGAGCCCAGGGCAGTGACAAGTGGTGTCCCACAGGGATCAGTACTGTTAACAGTCCTGTTTAACATTTTCATCTCAGACATAGCAGTTGGGATCAAGAATAAGATCAGTCTCTTCACCGATGGCACCAAGATCTGTGCTGAGGTGGATGGGGAGGAGGGTGGCAAATTAGTGCTGGAGGACTTGGCAAGACTAGAGGAGTGGTCGCATACCTGGCAGCATGGGTTCAATGCCAAGAAGTGCAAGGTGATGAATTTCGGAGGCAAAAACCCAGGATACAGCTACTGGATGGATGGTATCAAACTGTCCACATCCAATGAGGAGAAGGATCTGGGTCTGCTGGTGACTGGGGAATTAAACCACTCAGCCCAGTCTAGGAAGACAGCAGCTAAGGCTAACAGGATGCTAGGGTGCATAGCAAGGGGGATTACATCCAGATGTAGTGAAGTCATATTGACCTTGTACAGGTCTCTGGTGAGGCCGCACTTGGAGTACTGCATGCAGTTCTGGTGCCCGTACTTGAAAAGGGATATGAAACTACTGGAGGCAGTGCATTGAAGAGCAACAAAGATGTTTCAAGGGTTGGGGGGATAGAACTTACGAGGAAAGACTAAAAGAGCTCAACATATATACCATGGAGGATAGTAGAGAGAGAGGGGACATGATCGAGACCTTCAAGTACCTGAAGGGGATGAAGAGCGTAGGCTTCCAGGGTGGGTTCACTCTCCAGAATGGAAGAGATACCAGTGGGCTGTCACTGAAGTTAAAGGGCTGCAGATTCAGGAGGGAAAGGAGGAGGTACTACTTCACTGAAGGAGTGGTAGCAGGGTGGAATGCACTGCCTGAGCAACTCACATCAGTGCAGACTGTGGGGTGCTTCAAGAGGGGGTGGGACAAGATCAAGGGAAAGTACATACGGGGCCTTTGGGGAGGAAGAGTTAATGGGAGGGGGGACAGCTGCAGTCTAATGGGCTGAAGTGCTGCACACACGAGCAGACTAGATAGACCATACGGCCTGTATCTGCTGGCAATTTCATATGTTCATATATAAATGAAGTTTTTTTCAATGCATATATATATATATATATATATGAAAGCAGAAGGCAGCAGTTCATTTCAGGGAAGTGACTGTTGATTTTTGGCAGAATTTTTGCAGTTGTTATTGTTTCTTTTGCAGTTTTATTGTTGCTTTCAGTTTCACCAGGTAGCTTTCTAGATTAATTTGAAAAGTTACCTGTTTGGGGGATTTTGTAGGTGCAGCTGAGTGTTTTTGTGGGGGGTTGCTGCTGTTGCAGATTGTCTTTGGTGGTCAGGAGGGAATACTCAGTTTCAGTTCAGTGCTGAAACTGCTCAATGCTGGTTTTAGTTTTTTTATACTTATTTTACTTGGGAAACATTTATGCTTATCTTGTGTGTGTGTGTGTGTGTGTGTGTGTGTGTGTTTTAAGCCATTAACTTTCTAGGGCAGGATCTGTGTTTTGTCTAGCCCTGTAGCCTGGGGGAGGGGTTCTTTTGTCCAGCATGGTAAATGCCTAGGAAAGCCTCTCTAGGAAGTTGCAGTGCTTGGAGGTGTGGTGTGGGGCAGACACAGGGCTGATACTCTTTCATGAGAGTTGGGTGTGAGCCCTAATCCCACCCTCTCCATCCCTCCCTCCATTGAACACAGCACATTTATAGGGAACACCTTCCCTTCAATTGGAGGAAGAACGACCTCAGGTGCAGCTCATGTAGTTCCAATCCAATAGTGCAGTCACAGGGTGGGGAAAAAGCATAGGTCAGTCTCAAATAGGAGTGCAGCATCCACAATGAATTTCTGATTGGTGTGATAGGTGGATATTGTGAGGGGCCTTCAACTAGACAATATCAGGTACTAGTAGTGTTCAACTGTGAAGGGGAGCAGGCAGGACGTAGTGTGTGGAAGGCTGAAGTGGAATAGATGACGTAGGTATTACAGGGAGTGACAAGAGTGAACATGACCAATATAGATGAGGGTAGGCCAGTATAGGGAAGGGTCAGGACAGGAGAGGGCCCAGTCAATGTGAAGTGAGGGAGAGTACTGGCAGCAAGCAAAGGATAGGGAGGGTAGTTTGTTGCCAAGCATGCAGAGCCACCATGTTCCTGGCAGTTGCATGGAGGGTTGAGGATGCTTGGTGTGCCAGTAGATGGGGCAAATAAGGGAAGAAATTGGATGGCTGAGGGGGGAGCTGCAGGCATGGGGAGCCAAAGGTAGGGAAGATTGGGGTTGTAAGAGGAACCTGTTGGGACACACAATACAGCCACCAGCAGGCCTCCACAAGGAAATTCCATAGTAATCAGAAGGTGGGCTGCAAAATCCAGTGCAGTCACATGCAAGACGTGGAACAGGGGTTGGAGTAGTCCAGGAGACAAGACTACAGCAGAGCCAGCACAATGTTATAAGCCTCAGGAAAGGGGGGATGGGAAAAAAACAGGGAAAGGGGATCACCAGAGAAAATCAGGTCAATGGTATGGCTAACACTGAAAAGCAGGAGGGGAAAGGTAATGTAATCACTGAGAAGATTAAAGGGGGGGTTGCTACCAGGGAGAAAAGATGCATCACAGAAGTGACAGGTGCTACCTATAGCCCTAGAGATAAGGGGCAGCAGAAAGGTGGAAAGGAAGTAAAACCAGGGACAATACAGCAGGGAGAAACAGCGAAGCTAGAAACTGGAGGCAGCAAGGATAAGGATGGAACAAGGCTGTGGAAGGAACCATGGGGAGGGGGTGCACATTACTCAAGGAAAACAAAGAAAAACAGTAGTGGGGAGAGCAGCATGATGGGGCAGAGGAAATGGCATGAGGGAAGGTAAAGGGGGGGTACAAGGGGAATGATCTAGTAAGTGAAGCTGATGCACCAGCCATAGTTGGTGAGGGGGAGAAGTCAGGACACAGAATGGAGAAGGCAGAAGGGGGAATAGCTGGGGATGGGAAGGAACATTTTTGGGGAAGGAGAAGAGTCCACAAAAAGAGAGGGAGCACATAAAGGAGTCAGTTATAATTCTGGGGGACTCTGCAGTTAGGGGGTCGGTTTGGGGGAAGGGGGCCAGAAAAGGCAGCATCTGGGTACAGTGCATGCCTGGCATGACAGCAGGTAGGGTGCAGCAGCACATTGATAGGTGTGTACAGAAGGAGGGGGTGGAACCACACATCATTGTTCACCTTGGAACAAATGATCTGGAAGGAGGGCAGAGAAAGGAGGCTCAGGACAGCTTCAGAGAAGTGGGAAAGCTATGCAGAGAGGAGGGAAGCATATTGGCATTCTCAGAAGTTCTGCCAGTGCCAAGGGCAAGTATAAACATAAAAAGCACAATCATGGACTTCAACAAGTGGCTGAGAGAATAGTGTGAGTCCATGGAGTATGGCTGGGTGGGAGAGTGGGGCAACACATGGGAGAATCCAGATCTATATGCAGGTGACAGGCTACATCTAAGTAAGGAGGATTCCGGGGTGTTAAAGCAGAGACTGAGGGAATTTATCACCACAAAGTGTAATTTAAACTTGCTGTGGGGGGGCTGGGGAGGTGGAGTGAATCAGGAAAGGAGGTCCAGAGGACCTCCCTCCATAGCAATGATAGGGTCTACTTTGTCTAGGATAGGGGAGAGGGGAGAGTAAGGGGGCAGCAGGGAAAGAGTCAGGGTGGAGGGTGGTATTACTAAATGCTAGGAGCCTAGGGGATAAAATGGCAGAGCTGCAGACACTACTGGCAGAAGGAAAGGTGGACATAGAGGTCATCACTGAGATATGGGCAACCCAAAACCATGACTAGGACTTGGTCATCCCAGTATATAAATTATTCATGAGGAACAGAGGAAAAAGGTAACGGTGGGAGTAGCCATTTACATAAGGGAAGGGATTGGATGTATCATGGAGGAGGGGGAAGAAGGTAGGTCAGAATTCATTTGGATACAACTCCATGCCCCAAAGAGGACTAGGGTCTGATTGGGGGTTGTTTATAGGCCCCAACCCAGAAAGAGGTTGTGGATAGGGAGCAAGGGGAGCAGCTAAGAGACTATGTGGCAAAGGGAGCACTGTGGTGGTGGGAGACTTCAATTTACCAGGGGTGGATTGAAGCATCCAGCCACCACATGCATCAGGGAGCAGATCCTCCTGGAAGCAATCCAGGATGGCTTCCTGACCCAAGGGGTGACAGCGCCAACAAGGGAAGAAAATATTTTAGACCTGGTGCTGGAGGATGGAGAACAGGTCACAGATGTAAGGGTGGTGAAACCACTGGCTGTTAACGATCACCATAGTGTGGTTCTCTATCAGTTTGGGTAGAGAGAGAGCCACAATACAAAAACAAAGTTCCTGGACTTCAAAAAGGTAGACTTTGGCAGGATGGGGCAATTAATAAGATCGCACATAGATGGCATCCACCCTGACATGGACACAGAGCAGAAATGGGTGATCATAAAACTAGGGCTGATTGAATCCACTAAGGCATGTGTCAAGAGCCAGCAAAAGAAATCAAGGACCAAGCATCCAAGCTGGATGACCAGAGAGGCAATGGAGAAGGTGAGGGATAAGAGAAGGGCCTTCCAAACCTACAAGAGAACCAACAGGGCAGAGGATAGGGAGAACTATGTGAAGAAATCCAGGGAAGTGAGCAGAGCGGTCAGGACTGCAAAGGCAGCCAGGGAAAGAAAATTAACACAGGGGATTAAGGAAGGAGAAAAGGATTTCTTCAGGTATATCAGGGAAAAGAGGAAGTGCAAGGATCAAATAGTTAGACTCAGGAAAGGCAATGGGTGGGTAGACAAGGGGGCCGAGAAGGCAGTAGTACTTAATGAGTGCTTCTTTTTTCAAATTGAATATATTTTATTAATTTGTAGGAAGAGTTAAGATATCGGTTAACTCATACATTTGACATTAGCTTGACACATACATTCAGTTTAAACAATGTGCTATGCTAGGGTCCTGTTACAATACAAAGTCTTGTAACGTGTATATTGTATACATGGTACTAGTTGTGTTCAAATATTACAGTCTCAGCTGACTACAGAGACCCATCATATTCCTCATCCTACTTCCCCTTCCCCAGACCGCCCTCCCTCACCCTCCCTTTCAGGTATGCAGCAACAGTGTCCATCATTCCCTTTAGTCCAGGCAAGGTGGTTGGGGGGATCTTCTTTAATGAAATCATATCTCTCTAGTAGTGCTGTCCCCTTCTTGCCTTAGTTACTTATTTGGTATCCTTAAACCTCTAAATAGTCAGTAAAGTATGTAAAGGTGCCCATATTTAATGAGTGCTTCTGTTCAGTGTTCACAAGGAAGAGGGATGGGTCCATTCCTGTAGGGAAAGGGGGCACAGGCATGGAGGGGGTGAGACAACCATAGATGGGGTCATCACAGTGGAAAGGGTGCTGGAGGGCCCTAGCTCTCTGAGGGTAGACAAGGTGCCTGGGCCAGATGGGATACATCGAAGGGTACTGAGGGAGCTGGAAGAGGTCCTGGCAGAGCAACTGGTGGATCTATTCAACACCTTGCTAAATACGGGATGTGTGCCCAGAGATTGGAGGGAGGCACACATGGTACTGCTCCACAAAAGTGGGCCCAAGGATGAACCAGGAAACTACAGACTAGTGAGCCTCACTGCAATTGTGGGGAAACTGATGAAATCTATCCTCAAAGAAAGGCTGGTGTAGTTTCTTGTGGATAATGATATGCAAGACAACAGACAGCATGGGTTCATCACTGTCAGATCCTGTCAGACAAACTGGATTGATTCTTTTGACCGGGTCACAAGGGCACTGGACAAGGGCCATGCAGTAGATGTAGTCTACCTGGATTTCAGCAAAGCCTTCAATTCAGTGCCACACAGAAGGTTGTCCTGCAAGTTAAGGAGTTTTGGTATAGGGTGGAAGCTAGCCCGATGGGTAGAAAACTGGCTGAGGGATAGGCAACAGAGGGTAGTTGTGGGCGGAGAAGCATCGGAACCCAGGGCAGTGACAAGTGGTGTTCCACAGGGATCAGTACTGGGATCAGTCCTGTTTAACATTTTCATTGCAGACATAGCAGTTGGGATCAACAAGATCAGCCTCTTCACTGATGATACCAAGATCTGTGCTGAGGTGGATGGGAAGGAGGGTGGCAAATTACTGCAGGAGGACTTGCAAGACTTGAGGAGTGGTCGCACACCTGGCAGCTTGGGTTCAATACCAAGAAGTACAAGGTGATGCATTTTGGAGCCAAAAACCCAGGATACAGCTACTGGATGGATGGTATCGAACTGTCCACATCCAACGAGGAGAAGGATCTGGGGGTGCTGGTGACCAGGGAATTAAGCCACATGGCCCACTCTAGGAAGGTAGTGGCTAAGGTTAACAGGATGCTCGGGTGCATAGCAAGAGGGATTACATCCAGATGTGGTGAAGTCATATTGCCTCTGTACAGGTCCCTGATGAGGCTGCACTTGGAGTACTGCATGCAGTTCTGGTGCCCGTACTTGAAAAGGGATATGAAACTACCGGAGGCAGTGCATTGAAGAGCAACAAAGATGTTCTAGGGGTTGGGGGATAGAACTTATGAGGAAAGATTAAAAGAGTTCAACACGTATACCCTGGAGGATAGAAGAGAGAGAGAGAGAGGGGACATGATCGAGACCTTCAAGTACCTGAAGGGGACGAAGATAGTAGGCTTCCAGGGTGGGTTCATTCTCCGGAATGGAAGAGATACCAGAGGGCACTCCCTGAAGTTAAATGGGGGCAGATTCAGGAGGGAAAGGAGGAGGCACTACTTCACTGAAGGAGTGGTAACAGGGTGGGATGCACTTCCTGAGCAACTCATATCAGTGCAGATTGGTGGGTGCTTCAAGAGGGGTGAGACAAATTCAAGGGGAAGTACATACTGGGGGAGTTGGGGAGGAAGAGTTAATGGTAGGGGGACAGCTGAAGTGCTGCACACTGAAGCAGACTAGATAGACCATACGGCCTATATCTGCTGGCAATTTTGTACGTTTGTATGTACGTAAGTACATATACATATATATATATATATACTGTACATATATATATTATATGCAAAAAACTTTGTTAATGCATCATTTAGGGTTAAAACACTAAAAGTAAGAAAATTAATGTTATGGGTTGCCCCCCCCTTGGAGTAGTGCATGCAGTTATGGTGCCCGTACTTGAAAAGGGATATGAAACTACTGGAGGCAGTGCAGTGAAGAGCAACAAAAATGATATAGGGGTTGAGGGATAGAACTTGGACCTGCCCATCATCCCAAGATTGACAGCTGACAGGGTGTGTCCTTCAGGTTGTGAGGCCTAAATCTCACCCCATTCCATGTGTAATCATGTTCACAAACCACAAAAAAGAAGAATGCGGTGAGATTTAGGCCTCACAACCCCAAGGACACACCCTGTCAGCTGTCAGTCTCGGGATGATGGGCAGGTCCAAGGTCCCCTTTTTGTGTTTTAACCCTAAAGGATGCATTAACAAAGTTTTTTGCATAGAATTTCCTTACTTTTTGAGAAAGAATATAAAAATAAAAAGTCACAGACGTTGGTGGGAGCACAGGCCCTTCGGGCCTCACACTCCCACCAACTTCCAAATTCATTAACAGTAAAAAGTCACTCAAATTGGTGGAAGCACGGGCCCTTCAGGCCCTGCACTCCCACCAACTTACAAATTTCTGTAGAATTCCACAACTGTTAACATTTTAGCTGCCTGAGAATGGAAAAATACATCCATGACAGTAACGATAGCTACCATATAAATTTCAAGCCAGTACCACAATGGAAAATGCTATCCACAAAATGTAAACCGAGTCATGCAATATCTCCACAGAAGATATACTGTCTGACACGTAAACACCACAATTGACATCTACAAGACATCCTGTCAACACTCTCCAAATTTCAAGTAAAAAGACCAAACTGTTTCCGAGATATTTAATTTTAAAAATTGTTAAAATTGGGCTATCTGGTCCCTCCATATCTGGCCATCTAGTCCCGCCCTCGTGAACAAAGATTGCGGTCAATGAATCTCGCTATCAAAGAATTTACAGGCTGTCAATCAAAGAATTTGCAAACTCACGGTCAAAAAATAAAAAATGGTGAAACTCGAGTTTTAGGCAGAAATTCATGAAACCACTGCCATGCCTCGCTAGAATGAAGCCTGCTAAGCAAACCCCACCCCTGAGATGAGAAAATTGATTTTTTTGTAGTCTCGGTCTCACGATCAAAGATCGCGGTCAAAGAATCACGCAGTCAAAGAATTTGCAGGCTCGCGATCAAAGATCATTAGCGAGCAGTGATCAAAAAATAAATATGTTCAAAACTCTATTTTTTTACCATTTTGAAGAAAACTACAGCCATGGCTCAATAGAACGAAGCCCCCTGAGAAAAACCCATCCAAGTTTTACTTCAGGAGTGACCCCTGAGCCGAGATATTTGACTTTTTCCGACAGCAAAATTAAAACAAGATGGCGGCCATTACGATCAAAGAATTAGCATGATCAAAGATTCTTTGACCATGAGCCTGCAAATTCTTTGATTGTGAGGAGGGACCAAATGGCCAGAACCCCATTCTTCATTCGCAAAATGACCATATAAATGTTCCCATTGACTTATAATGGGAACTTAAAACTTTAATAACTTTTGAACAGATTAATATTTTTTCACCAAATGAAAAGCAGCATGTTTATTCACTGAACGTCTTTCAGATGAGATAACTCACAGAGTGGCATGCCACACAACAGCCACACAGTGCCACGGACAAAATCCCAAAAACTGCCCACATAACTGACAAAAAGTGCATTTTTCAGCATGTTGGTGCTCAAAGACTGTAAGCCTGACCCAAACAAAATTTGGTAGGTCAAGAGACCTATGATGCCCTACCACGTGTACCAAATTTCATGCAAATCCATTGAACAGATCCAAAGTTATTAGCATGCAAAATTTTGAGTTTAACATACTGTAGAAGTGCCTCCTCAACCCTAAATATAGGGGCACAACTGTGGCCCTATTATATATATATATATATATATATATATATATAGGCATGGACATGAATCCTATATGATAAATCTGAACTACTATGTGTATAAATGTGAAATCTCACATTTATACACATAGTAGATGCATCATGACAGATTTATGCACATAGGCTGGGATATTCAAAAGTGTTGTGCATGGCGCAACAGTGTTGCACTATGCACAGCCCACTGATGCGCCTGGGTGCAATATTCAAAAGGGATGTTGCATTGTGCAAATCCCAATGTGCCAGGGTGCACCAGTAATGTATGCATCGCAAGTGTGGGGGGCGTGCCCATGCATATGCGGCACATCCCGATATTCAGCCTGGGATGTACGGCACATATGCAGGCACACACCTGCCTTATGCCACACATGGGGATGCAAGGATCTGCCCCCACAAAAAATAGGACCAAGGACTGGTCACCCACAGGTGAGCTGCCGTAATGCAGGGCACAAGATGGCAGCTGCCTGCTGTGGGTGGCCACCTGACCTCCCGAAACACAGGCCAGGCGTTGCCTCCCCACATACCCGATTGTGGGCATCATAAACTAAAGATATTCCCTGATGGTACACTGGACTCTACCCCCTCACCCTATCGTGGGCATATTTCCATAGATTCAGTTCCTGGTGGTCCAGTGGACCACTCCCAGCCTGATCATGGGCTTTGTAAAAGATAAACTCCCTGGTGGTCCAGTGGACCTGCTCCCCAGCCTGATTGCTTGCTTGTTAAACATAAATATCTCCCTGGTAGTCCAGTGGACCTGCTCCCCAGCCGTTTTGGGGGTGTAGTTACAATAATAGTATCCCTGGTGGTCCAGTGGACTGAATCCAACCTGATCATGGCCTTTGTGAAAAAAAATGTATCCCTGGTGGTCCAGCAGGTCCACTGGACCACCAGGGATGCATGTTATTTCATAAAGCCCATGATCGGGCTGGATTTGGTCCACTGGACCACCAGGGATACTATTATTTTAACTACACCTGCGATCGGGCTGGGAGCTGTCCACTGGACCACCAGGGAGACTTTAGTTTTTATAAGCCCACGATCGGGCTGGGAAGCAGGTCCACTGGACCACCAGGGGGAAATGTATTTTTAATAAGCCTGCACTCGGGCTGGGGTTCAGGTCCACTGGACCACCAGGGAGACTTTAATTTTAATAAGCCTGCGATCAGGCTGAGGAACAGCTCTACTGGACCACCAGGGATTCTACCTGTTTACAAAGCCCACAATCGGGCACTGGGGCACTTTGCCACCGAGGTGCAGGGTGCATCAGTCCCCAACAGCTGCAGCCTGGCAGGGCACCAGGTGCAAGTCGCAGGGGCTCGGCGCACATGTATGCAAATGGTGTCATAATGACATGCAAATGGCCCCATTTGTGCCTTGCATGCATAATGGGTCCATTTGCATACTGACCACTGAATATCACAGTTCCTGCACCTAGCACAACTGCATTTGCACTGGCACATCCCCCTGCTCTTCACTTGCCACTTGCACTGGTGCAGTGCCACTGCGCCATGCACAATGCAGGCAGCCACAGTGCCATATTCAATGGTGCTGAGCCATGGCGATGCAGGCAGCCACAGTGCCATATTCAATGGTGCTGAGCCATGGCGCAGCACCATTGACTATCGCCCAGATCACACCCTGGTGCATCCCAGTTGTGCTGTGTCCCAGGCTTGTGCCCCAGCCTGGTGCAGTCTGAATATCCTAGCCGTAGCAGATATGTCACAATCACTCAGGAACTCATTTAGAATGTTCAGCCTCAGTACCAGCACTAACTATATTCAAATGCTAATCATTTTAAAATGAAAAAAGATACCTTAGTACTGTGAGCATGAAGGTTGTTCAGCACAACATTATCTACAAAATGAGTGCTGTTTCATTTATAGACACATTATAGATTTATTTATATTTAGCAAAAAACAGCAACAAATTTAATTTGCATTGTTCGCTTGTTGACAAACAAATCCAAATAACTTTAAAATGAAAAATAATAGCATAGCACTGTGAGCACAGAAGTTGTTCAACACATAAATATTTACAAAATGAGTGGCATTTCATTTATAGATATCGTTTAGTTTTTTTATAACTAGCAAAAAAACTGCAAAAAATTAAGTTTTTTATCCACTTCTTCTACAAACAAATGCAAAAAATTAATAAAGTAGCATGGTACTGTGAGCATGCTATTTGTTCAGCATAACGTTTTCTACAAAATAAGTGGCATTTCATTTAATAGCAACCACTACACTAGGCAGACATACACTAGGAATGTTAACAAAAAGTCCCAGAAATTATCATTTAGAAAAAGATAAACAGTCAAAAGCAAATGTTCCTGCACTGACAGAAAGCATCCCTATTTTATAAATGAAATATACAATGGTGAGCTGTCAGATAAATAATTTATATACACTTGTGCTGTTTGACCTCGGACACCTTACTCATGGCTTATGCCAATCATGAGGTTACTTAAGGTCAAACTGTACTTGTGCAGAAACATCATTTATCTGAGAGCTCACCATTGTATGTGCACTAATGAGTGTCCACTATCTCTGAGAAGAAGAAGAATAATATAGCCACTGAACATATGTGCTGTAACAAAGTCTTTCTGTGAGGGCATCACTGTATATTACACTGGTGATGCAGAATGAAAGCAATACATCTCAGATGCATGCAAGATGAGCTAATGCACATTTTTTTAAAGGCATCACACATAAAACAAATCTGACAACAAAGTTCCAACTAGTGTGAACCTTCTGTTTAACTTGCTGAGTTTGAACAGAAAAGAATTACAGAGTGGGAAACAGACTATCTGGTATGTGATACCCAAGCACAGCTGTAAATTATGTTGATGCTTACATCAGCAGCTTAGATCCTGATCACAGCAGTAAAAGCAACTCACAGCAGCCTCTTGTGGCATAATAGAGAAATTGCAGCATATACTGAAAGGCCTTTGGAAAAAAAGCATTTTTGGGGGGGGACACTGCGTCTACAGAACACCTTGCCACAGCCATCCTGACTGCAATTGACAGGGTACCACAATTTGATAAATCCAAAGAGGACTTTGATTTTTATTTGGAATGATTTGAATGCTGGTTAGAGGCAAATGATGTTCCAGATGCAAAAAAGGCAAGGCCTTTCTAGCAGTTTTGGGACTTACAGTGTACCAACTCCTCAAGAATTTGACTGCACCTGCCAAAGTGGTGGACGTGCCATATGCCCAACTCACAGAGACACTTTCACTGCATTTCAAGCCCAAGCCAATTCTCATTGCAGAATGCTTCAGATTTTATCAGAACCAAGAGGAGGGGGAAGATCTTGCCTATTACATAATTGCTTTCAAGCATCTGGCAAGCACTTGAGACTTTGGACAGTTTCTGGAGGATGCCCCCTTCGGGATCTCTTTGTCTGCAGTCTGAGGGCAGAAGCCTATCAAAAATGCCTGTTATCAGAAAAGGGCTTAACCTTCAAAACAGCTTGTGAGAAGGCCCTTGCTATGGTGCTCACTCAGAAGCATACCAGGGAACTATCAGAACATTCTGAACCCCAAAGAAGTGGAGTTCACGAAGTCACCCATAGTCCAGTACCCAAGGGACATTCCACACCAAGAAGTGGTTCTTCAGCTATTTATGAACAACCCCAAACATTTCAGAAACCATCACCACAGGGCACTTCTGCCATGATACAGATTTGGAAGTAAACACCGGTAAAGCACATGCCAATTTTGATATGAGAAATGCTACAATTGCGGAAAAGTGGATCACATACTTAAAGTGAGCAAAAGCACATCTAGAATTACTACTGCATTGTATGTCACAGATGGCACTGCAACCACTGAAACAGAAGATGAGACATTGTGCTTGTTTATGGTTTATGCAGCATGGGAAAAGCAGCAGAAATTTATCTCCAAATGGAGATAGCAGGAAACCCAGTTAGCATGCTGCTAGACACCAGAGCGTCAGCATCTCTTGTGCCAGAGCACATCTACATTGATAAACTTCAGCAGTGCCCATTGCAGCCATTGTATATTCAACTCTCATCTTACTCGGGAGACTCAATCCCTGTTACAGGAGAAATTGAAGAACCAGTCACCTACTAGAGAGGAATGTGGACCTTGCCTATAGTGGTGGTACAATTAGAAAGATACCTGCATTACTAGGCAGAGACTGGCTCACACAGATCAAATTGAACTGGTAAAAGATCTTCAGCTTAAATACTGTGACCAAAGCACTGAAAGATGTGCTAAAGACAATATTGGACAAACATGGTCCTATTTTCTAGAATGGTTATGGCACGATCTAGGATTTCAAGGAAAAGATCTGAGTACTACCAGGAGCTGCTCCAATTTTCCACAAACCTTGATCAGTACCTTATGCTCTAAGAGAAATGGTAGAGAAGGCACTGGACCATCTTGAAAGCCATGGTATGTTCTCATGAGTAGAGAGGTACAATTGGGCTGCCCCATTGTTGTGGTACCAAAACAGGACAAAGAAACGAGGTTGTGTGGTGACAACAAAATTACAGTGAACCATTGTATACAGGCAGACTCATACCCATTATCAAATGCAGAGGACTTGTTTGACACACTACAGTAGCAGGGGGCAAGTTCTTTAGCAAGTTGGACTTATCTTTTGCATACCAACATTTGGAACTGGAACCAGATTCAGAACTGTATCCAACTATCAACAGCCACAAGGGACTTTACTGGTATCACTGTTTGCCATATGGAGTATCCACAGTGCCAGCAATTTTCCAGAACACAGTGGACCAGATGCTGCACATACTGGACCATGTAGTATGCTTTATGGATGATATCTTGGTAACAGCACCCACAGCAGAAGAACAATGACAATCCTGGACCAAGTTCTGACCAGACTGCAGTGGTATGGACTGAGAGTAAAGCTAGCCAAATACCAATCTCTGCAAAATTCTATTGAGTACCTAAGTCACTGGATCGACACCCAAGTCCTATGCCCACCAGACAGCAAGGTGGATGCAATAGTCATGGCACCTGCACCAACAAATGTGACAGAGTTAAGATAATTTTTAGGACTCTTGAACTACTATGGATGGTTGCTAGCCCAATTGTCCACATTGTTGCAGCCACTCCATGACTTGCTACAGAAAGTAGCTCAATGGAATAGGTCACCACAGTGTGAGGAAGCATTCCAGGCTTACAAGAAACATCTTCTAAGCAGCAAATGGTTAGCACACTATGACCCCCCCCCAAATCTCTGAAGCTAGCATGTGATGCATCACCATATGGAGTGGGTGCTGTCATCTGTCATGTACTACCTTATGGGGAGGAACGCCCTATCGCTTTTGCTTCCAGCACATTGTTGCCAAGAAAAAGAAACTATGATCAGATCAAGAAAGAAGCTTTGAGCACATGTTTTGGTGTCAAGAAGTTCCATAAGTACTTGTACAGACAAAAATCCACTTTGCTAACAGATCACAAGCCTCTACTGACATTTCTGAGTCCAAAGACTGCAATACCAACTCTTGCAGCACTCAGAATGCAGTGATGGGCCCTAATATAGTTGGTTTATGACTATGACATTGAATACAGATGTTCTCATGGTCATGTAAATGCATATGCATTATCGAGACTGCCATGCAAAGATGCTACTGAGAAGGAAGATGATGGGGCAGTATTCCATTTTTCACATCTTGATGAATTACCCATTGCTTCACAGGATGTTGCAGCAGAGACAAGGCAAGATCCTGTCTCCTAAAGTCCTAGATTTTATCCTAAATAGTTGGCCCGACTCTCCAACCTTTCTTAGGCAAGAAGGACCAGTTGTCCATGGAGCAAGGCGATGTTCTGTGGGGACCTCGAGTTGTGATACCTCCAAAGTTCTGCAAAAGATTACTTTATGACTTACATGACAGTTATCCTAGAATCTCTCAAATGAAAGCATTGGCCAGAGGATACCTCTGGTGGCCAGGACTTGACCAACATATCCAACATCTTGTCAACCAATGTGCTCCATGTGTGATTGTTCACAACCAACTATCACCCACACCTCTGCATCCATGATCCTGGGCTACCACACTGTGGGAGTGCATCCATGTTGACTATGCTGAAGTGGACAAACAGCATTTCCTAGTAGTAATTAACATCCACTCCAAATGGCTGGAACTGTTGCCCACACAAGTCTCAACTACTGAAAGGACTGTAAACCTTCTGAGACAACTTTTTGCCTCATATGGCCTACCACGTGAGTTAGTGTCGGACAATAATCCCCAGTTTTCTTCCTATGATTTCAAACTGTTCATAAAACAGAATGGCGTCTGACATATTTTGACTCTGCCTTATCATCTAGCATCCAATGGAGCAGCCAAAAGAGCTATAGAAACAAAAAAAGCTTGGAATAAACTACAGTCACAGCAAGTACCTACAGCTCAAAGGCAGGCTTGTTTCCTATTTGTTTACAGAAATACTACTCACACAGTCACAGAATGAACACCTACTGAACTGTTTCTCAAATGTCAACATCATACCCATTTGTCATTGCTCAAGACCGACTTGGCCAACACTGTTGCAAGGCATCAACTACAACAGCAAAAGGGTCATGACAAGTCAGCTAAGCTAGTACAAATTTTTCATCTTTGGGAGAGGGTGATGGTTCCAGACTGTAGACATCCCAAGATTTCATGGATTCTTGGGGTAGTGATTGAAACACGTGAATGTGTTTTCCTCTTTGACTGACCTGATACTTTGCTGAGACAGTGGCTACACTGCATCTGGACCAATTATAAAAGCCTGTTTTTAGGCAAATTCTGTTCTGTTGAAGCCTTGTCAGTCTGCCATATTGCTACTCATAAGGCAGTATAGTACAGTGGTTTAAGGCTCTGAGCTGCAAATCTGGAGACCTGGGTTTGAATCCAACATCCCTCACTTGCATACTGTGTGACCCTGAGCAAGTCACTTAACTTCTCTGTGGTCCCAGGTTGCACCTGTAAACAAGCTTTCAGCTTAGTGTGTCTCACCTGGTTAAAAACTGGGAAAAAAATAATGCTTTGCACTGAGTCTGAGAGTTGGAAAGGGATTAAAAAGAATCTGTCCATGATCAGCTGCCCTGATTTCAACAGCAAACTTGTGTCTCTGGCTGAATAAATGTTACAATATTTGCATCCATCTGGCCAAATTTGCACTAAAAATCAGACAGAAATGGATTTACCATCTATATTTGGATATGAATTACTCCTTTGGGTGCAATTTTGAATGCCAATATGGCTGCAAATGCTGTTATAGATGCATGTGGAGCAGCAGATGCTTCACAATCTGACACTTTTAAAAGTTGACTCAATGTGAATAGTTGGGAAATGGACACAGAAACCCAAAAATGTGTTGATCTCCAAAAACAAAACAACCACTGCTGTTGAACTCATATCAGGGTGTGTCCTTCCCCTACATGTCAACCTCTTCATGTACAAATCATAAATATCAGTTGTGACCCATTTCTTCTTCTTTGCTGGGAAAAAAAAAAACTATTGAATCTGTGCTGTTTGGGTTATGCTATATATCCAATGTTTTGTCATTTGTCAATTTTCCCAAGATGGTAGTTGTGAGCAGGGGTAGGCAGAACTAGTAATATTGTTTTCATTTATTCAGTGTTTCACAATGACAGTTGTAGATATGTACCCTGTACATACATATCAATTCTGACATCTGCAGCTACCCTCCACACTTGCTTACTGGTCCTGGTCATCTTCTTTCCAGAGCCATGTTAATCCTCTAGTTACTCCATGTCTTGTCCCACATGGCAAGGTTCTGACTACTGATCCACAGCCTGCCCTCTGCTGAGGAAAATACAGTATGTAGTTGAAGGTTAAGTGGAGAGATACCAAGATGTAAGGGCTTCAGGGTGAGTGGGTTGTCATGCCATGATTTGCTGCCTTTTGGTTTTTATTCTCCTGGTAATCCCTCCAACTTCACTGTCTAACTGCATATTTATTTATTTATTAAAAGTTGGTGACTGGGAGAGGCACAGTAATCTGAGGCTCATTTCCAGGTGCAACCCAGGAAAAGGGGCATAAGGGAGACAAAATACAGCAACAATGTTTGGTCGGATACAATACAGGAATACAATATAGGATATAATACACAATTTAAGAATGTACAAAAATACAATGAGTGGTACACAAGAGAGTATAAGTGGTACACGGGTCAAGTATATGGGTGCCTACAACTCCTCCACTTAGGCAGGGAGTGGCCAACCATACGTTGTCACCCACAGCATCAATACTGCTCCAACTTATTACCTGCAGGTAATGGTCCAATTTTCAAAAGATCTTTTAGCAAGCCCAGAATGAAATCACAGATTTAAAAAGAAGGTCCATGCTCTAAAACAATCCATGATCAGTGGCTGTTGGTTGCATACATAGTTTCATTGCAGGTATTCAATATAAATTTGTATGAAATAGTTTTAATTGACAGTAGCAGCTACAGAGACTTGCTGCTGTTTCAAACCTGTTTTGCCACATTTGATTGTACAGTTTAGACTCATAGAAGCATGGAATGCAAGACAGTTTTCTTTGCATCAGTAATAATTTCCACCTAATGTAAACTCTACAGCAACAAGAATTATTAGTCACAAAGTATAGTAGCTTAACAGACCTTAGGAATGGAGCTGGGGAAATAAAGCATTGAATTATAATGTGCATTTTCAATGAATACATACCTATTATTGATTCAATTCTTCTATTCTAAATATTGGGTTGCTTTCCAAGCTGCAACGGGATTCAGCCATATGCCTTAAAAAGCTGCTGCTATCAGGAGTCTGCATCAATAGTAAGTGTTCTTCATCAGTTTTATAATTTTATATTCTCATTCTAATTATATCACTAATTTGTACTCTGTGGCTGAAAGAGACTAAGGGAAACATAACCAGGTTGGACAGAGACTTCTGTTACGACATTAAAATGGCAATTACTCAACAGGGTACAACCTAAAGAAATACAAACATTTGTCAATGCCGAAGTTCATCTTTGGAATTGTTGTTGGTACGCACCAATTGGTAGGACTACAGTTCCCATCAGAAAGAACAAGTTATGCCATTAAGTTCACATTCGCGTTGAAATACAGTGAAGTGCATACCTGTTTCCTCAATTTGTGATCTGGCTTTGAAGAGTGAAGATGTGTCTGCGGTTCAGAGAAGATGAGGGCACTGGAGCCCCACCATGGGTTAGGGTGGGGCATTATGGTTAGAAACTCTAATGTCCTGGGAATTTGTTGGTATTTGCACAACAAATTTTCAACATGCACAGTCCACTCAGAATCTATGTGCCCAGCCATTAACCGGGTGCGGAGAGAGGGTAGCTAACCTTCTTAACGAAATAAAGTCCAAATCACAGTCTGCACTCTATGCGCAATCATTACCCGGAGAGTTGTTGCATTGCCACAAATTTATTTTTATTGTGGTTGATATTTTGCTGCATTCAACATTTCATTCAAAGCCTGAGCCTTTTCAGCATTCCAGCCTTTCAACATTGCACCACAACTTCTCTTGGTGTCTCCAAAACTGAACTGACCCTGGCACTTCGACTAGGGTGTGGTCTTCCTAGGAGGTGATTAGTGTTCAGTTACACCCTCCTTAAATAGCCAACTTAATCGTGAACACATGGTAGCCCTCTGGTGTTCATTTAAACCCATAATTTTTTTTGGAATTTTAAGTGGTTCTGGAGGGATTTGAACTTTTTTACACTTATAATTCATTTCTTGAACTTTTTAAGCTTTTTCTATTCTTTTCATCATTAAAATATCAAAAATAATTAAGAAAAAAATGACAATAAAGTTAATATGCAACATAAAGATCTATTTCGGGCTCTATTTTACTGATAATTTTCTTTCTTTCATTTTAACTTTTTTGCTTTTTTGCCAGTAACAATCAATGAGCCAAAATATATTTTTCACTAGTATTAGCGAGATCCAATCTCTTTTTTATGGTCTCAATTTTTCTTTAAAGGACTTCTTGGAAGCTTCCAAAATCTTATTCCTTCAAAAGCTATTATTTGCCACATGTCTTTGTCTTGGTTCAAGAGTCTTTCTCTATTTTTCAACATGGTCTTTTGTGACCCCCACCTCATGAAAGCATTTGGGAAGTCTGTTCATGATCAGTGGCACTGTGATTTTGTTAATCTGTCCCGAACGTTAATTCCTCACAGCGACCATGCCATTCTGCACCAGATGTGTGAAAACACAGTTTGGGCAGGATGTGAAAAATTACAGCTGTTCCATTCATAGGGGGGTGTGAAGAGATGGCAGTGCTGAACATCTGGAGTGAAAATATTAAAAATACTCGAACGTACAAGTGTAAGTGGAAACTGCACAATGCACGCACGTAACAGTCATTTAGTGGAATAATTTCACCAGAATTTCAATATAAGCATTTTGTGACCTCTGCTCATGAACACTGTCACAATGATTTTCTTAATCTGTCCTGAACATTGATTTCCCACAGGGACCATGCCATTGTACGCCAGATCAGGCAGGATGTGAAAAATGACAGCTACACTATTCATAAGGAGGTGTGCAAACTGACAATGTTGAAAATCTTGAGTGAAAATATTACAAATTCTCGACGTTATGAGTGTGTATGGAAACTGTGTAATGCATGCTCATAACATAGTTATTTTATGGACTTTTGTCAACAAATTTTCAACATAGGCATTTTGGAACCTTCACTCATGAACAGTGTCACTGTGATTTTCTTAATCTGTCCCAAACACTGATTTCCCACAGAGACTGTGCAATTCTGCGCCAGAAGTGCAAAAACACATTTTGGCCAGGATGTAAAAAATGACAGCTGTGCTGTTCATGAGGAGGTGTAAAAATATGCCAATGTTGAAAATCTGGAGTGAAAATATTACATATTCATGATGTTACAAGTTTGCATGGAATCTGCACAACGCACACTCGTAACACAGTAATTTTTTGGAATTTTTTCACCAAATTTGCAACATAGGCTTTTTGGGAGCCCACCTCATGAACAGGGATGCTGTCATTTCATTAATCAGTCTCAAAAGGTAATTCCACACAGTGACCATGAAATTACCTTTCAGGACTGAATAACCAGATGACAGTCACTGAATTCATGACGTGGGGTCCCAAGAACTCCATGTTGAAAATTTGGTGCCAAAAGTCACACAAATCGTTGAAATATGCACCATAGTTGAAAAAAAAAACACATTTATGACATTATACAGCTTACTGGCATTTCTTCAGTTTGCGGTCAGCTTTAAAGAGTGCAGATGTGTTCCCGTTCCACCAAAGATTGTTGTGCTGGCTCTGGAGATAGGTATGGGTGAGGGGTGTGTGTGGGGAGGTAGGTTCACAGAAGGTGGGTGCGGGTTAGGGAAGGGGGCACAATGGACTGTGAGGGCCTATTTTCTGGTTTACAGGTTAAAAAAAAATATAAATCCAGCACGGGAAGGTTTTATTTTTCAACAGGGACTTTGGCACGATGGAGTGGGCTCCCAGTGCGCCACTGGAGTGTTTGTTGGTGGGGTTGTAGCCAACAGGGATTGGGCACCCCATTGGCACATACCAAGTATTGTGGGGCCAGAACCAAGGGGGATTGGGCACCACCCCTTAGCACACAACAAATGGGGGTCATTATGCCGATGTGGAGTGGGCTCCCCCATTGGCAAATTAACTGGGAGGGCGCATGCTGACAGGGGTATTGGGCACCCCTGTTGGTTTGTTTATTTGAAAAGGTGAGGGGGCATGCCAACAGCCTGGGCTCAGCTCGTCCACACTGATGTAAGCTACAGCAGTGTGGATGTGCAACCAGGAATTTAACAATGCAGGAATGCAACATCAAAGGACCAAGCCGAGTCACTATTGGTGTGGCTCTGTCCTTTGAAAAGTTGGCCAACTTTGCCCCAACGGCTGAAAGGGAGTCATCGACAGCCTACCAACTGATTCACCTGCTGCTGACCTGCCCCTTGAAATGGAATTCTCCATTGGGCACACCTCTGTATAAACTCAAAAATGTAGAGAGGCAGAAACAAGCTGGGAGTGTCTGGGCCCCAGTACAACTGACCTGGCTAGACAGGAAACAGGGGGTTGGGGACAAAAGCATTAAGCAATCACTTATGTAGTAGCAATCCCCATGACAAATATGGAGACAAAAAAAGAGTACCACACATTTTTCCAGATATTGGAGGTGGTCTCCAACAGTGTATAGGTACTAAAACTGCAATTACCCTTTTTTCCACTTATTTGGAAATTTGAGCAACGGTATGGTACCAAATGTTGACCCTTGTCCCTTCACCTCATGTCCATGCACTTTCAGTATTACAGGTACTTACCCATCTCCACCACACACACACACACACACACACACACACACACACACACACACAGCAGTCTGTAGATGCACAGCCAGTGATAACCTTACTTTTCCTTAACTGACCTGATTCAGCAATCCCCATGGCCAAGGCTTGTTTCCAGGTGCGACCCAAAGGAAGGCCAGAGCTACACTTTTTTTAATTCTGAGAGGTCTCATCCATTTGGCCATTGGGATGGCGCATTTTGATCAACAGTAAATCATTTTTGGGCAAAGTAACTGCATCAGTCTTTGAAGGTGTACACTGTGCAGGTAGATCTGATGCAGAAGCACTTCAGGCTTTAGTATTTGATATTCCAATAAATGATTTTACACAAGTTTGACCAAAAAGAAAATGGAAAACAAACACAATCCAAGTAGCTTGCCCTCACCCACCTCCTCCAAAAAAGAATGTGGTGTCATATATTGAGAACTAGTAGTAGTTCCCTATTACTTTCTCAAGTCGGCACCGCGGTATACTAGAGGAATCATCACCCCCCCTTCTTCTTCTTCTCCCTTTTACATCAGATGCAGTCAGTCAACAAATCACACCTGTCTGTAGGTTTTGAACAGCCCGCTATTGTACGCTTTACCTGATTAAAACATTTTTATGTCCTGTATGAAAGTACTGCTGCTGCCTCTGTATTACAGCTGAATAAACAGTAACCAGGCGTTGTCTCTCTTTGAAGTCCTGATATGGTGTGGTGTGGGTCTATGAATGCTAATATGAAATAAATGGCAAAGATTTTAACTGTTTTTGGATGTGGACCTCCTTTTGTTGGTATGTGCTAAACTGTTGCTATTTGTCAACATTTTGCTGTTGGTAGCACCGCCATCTTTACCTGGTGCTGAATATTTTTTGACTACATTACAGCTGAATAAGCAGTAACATGAAGGTACAGAGATGTGTGCCCTGGATGATGTGTGTACACTCTCTTTGATGTCAGTGTCAGTGGCTCAGTAGGTAGCACACTCAACTCTGAGGCCAGGAGATCAGAGGGCTGTGGGTCCAGTTCCCACATCTGGCACTTGGGTTAATATCCTAGTACTGACACTGTAGTGCAGCATGAGAGGGATGCTGCACTTCTGAGGTGCCGTCTTTCAGATGAGACGTTAAACTGAGGTCCCATCTGCCTGGATTGGTGGTAGTTCAGGTGGATGTTAAAGATCCCATGGCACTTATCGAAAAGAGAAGGGAAATTTCCCCAGTGTCCTGGCCAAATTTCCCTCAATCACTAAAAATATCACCAACAGCTTAATTTGGTTCAAGGTCAGTAAGCATTCATCTGTATCCCCCTCTCCCGGGTCGTGCCTGAAAATAGGCAGGATTTGTCTAGTGCACTTACCCAGTCAACAAAAACTAAATAAATAAATAAATATGTGAATCAAATAATAGCATCCCTTAGCACTACAGTTTACCCTCTGTGCATGTTTCCCTCACTGCATAAAAAGGTGCAGTTTTGGCCTACTGTATAACCTTTTCCTGTCTGCCACAGCTGTTCTTTGAATCTCCACAACATCATTGTCCAGTGTAAAATATCAGTTCTAGTGCACAGGGGATTTCTGCTGCTGTCCCCGCCACCAAACTATGAATATTCCCCTTTTTATTAATTACCTGCTTTTGTTGTCTAATGTACTTACCTCCCTCTTGCTTGCTTCATAATTAAGCAATAAGACATGACAGTGTGTGGTATATCATGGGATGTCGTGACACTTTGGGTGGTTGGGCACAAGGCCACAGGCCGAGAGTGTCCAACGATCCAAGAAGTGATGATATTCTATGATATACCACACCCTGGAGTACCTTATTGTGATTATGAACTGGAGTAAATCTTTTAGAAATGAAATATTTTAAAAAAACATTAAAACCTTTTAAAAATAGCTTTTTATTATAGTGCAGGAATACACTTAAAAAAATAGTTCTTGGAGGCAGCAGAAGGCCCTGTTGCAGTTGGAGCTGACAGACGAGGTGAAAGTTTGTGATTGCGTGACCTACCACTTTGTGCTGTACTGGATTTCTTTTCATTTTGAGGGAATAATTTGCCTTTTTATTGGTAGCGCTGATACTGTATGTAGCAGTTGTATGCAGTACCAACGTGGATAAGTAGTGTGAAGTATCATTTATCATCATCGGGTGTTGGTGTGTTACAATGATGTGGAAGGCACTAGCTGGCAGTTCATTTAAATGTGAGTGAAAGTTCTTTCTCATCTGTTTTGTTTTTCACATTTTAAAAATCAGGAAGTATTATGGAGTGAGGCTGGAACTGGCATTGTGCTGCAGTTGAAATGGGTGACGACATTTTAAAAGCAGCAGTGCCGGAACTCAATAGCTTGTGTTATCCCAAAGGAATGAGAATAAAATTGTTTTTAAGTGTGTAACGGAGATGCTGAAATCCTTGCTGCTCCGGCGTCAATTATTTTGTTGGTGGTTACATGTTTGAAACCAGGGGAGTCCGTATGAGAAGCTGAAGCATTTGTGTGGGGAATGCAATGGAAGGGCACGTGGAGGAAGTTGTTGGCAGTTGGAAGGCTGGTGGCTGGAGGTTCTTTGAAGCCGTGATGATGTAGCCCGATATCATCACAGCTTCAAAAACATCTCTGCTAATCAGGATTGTGGATTTACGATCCCCAGTTCATAATTTAGCTTTTAATATTGCTGACTGATTTCAGAATGAGGCACTGTATTTATTTTACAATGTAAATAAGTACCACAAAACTCAAAACAAACATATACCCCCCACTTCAGACATAGATTACAAAATACACAATAAGCAGCTATATAAGACCCAGCTGTACCTGTACCACCACATAAAACAGAGTCAGACTGGAGCTGGGAACTGAAACATGTTTCAGTTTACCTCATGACTATTTACATGCAAAATAAATCAAAAACCCCTTGAGGAAAATACAATTTTGGTAGACCGTTCGAATAGATCTTTATATTCACAAAATATTTTGTACTTTATATTTTCCTCCCTTTCAGTAATTGTATTTTATCATAATCAAACCAGTCAGATGGAGAGACAGTGTGAAAGACATATATATATGTAGAGAGAGTCTCACTCTGTGTTTTTACGGCTGTGGCGGGCAGAACCTTCAGATGTTTTGCATGTACAAAAGGAGTGATGTCATGTTTTCCGTGCATGGAACTGACTGAAGGTGTAAATAGTCTCCTCCACCTTACCCTCCTCCGAGAAATGTTTTCCACCCTCAATTAAATATGCTTTCATGTTAGTCAAAGGCTGTAGGGCATTATTTTCTTTCTTAAATGGGAGTTACAAGAACTGGAACCTGAGTAGTGGAAGGCAGCATTAGTTTTTTTGGGGGTGGAGTAAGATTCACCCCCACGTCCACCCAAGAAGCTCCTAAAGATCCACCCCACCTTTATTTTTGGTTATGTGAGAGGGGCATGAAGTGGATCTATCATGTTGGAACAATTGACTATCAGAGCTGCCTGGGGAAGTAATTAAGGAGTGCCTGAAACTGCATCTAGGCATCCCCCCCCCACACACACACACACATAGACATCATGATTTTTTTTTTAACTCTAAGCATGTCAATATTTGGCTCTAACAGTATGAGTAAGTTGGGCATAAAAATAAAATAGAAAAAAAGGATCAAGCAGGTGCCTTTTCCTTTGTCAGATACATGCAGACAGAAGGTCACAAATCTTGTATGACAAGTTCATTATAAGGATGTTTCCCATGTAAAACATAAATTTTGGTAATGTCATGTCTGTAGCATCATTTGTAGCCAGTAAACTATTATTTAGATAGGTACTGTAAACAACAGGTTTTATTTCAAAAATCCAGTCTTGAGGGGTTGTGTGGTCTGGCCACCAAGGAAATGGCTGCCTAACTTTACAGCTCCTCCAACTCTGGCAATAATCCACTGCTGTACGGCTTGATGTCAGGGGATCCTCACCCCAAAATACTCTACTTTAAGTGCACTACTGATCCCCATCGCTTGGTGTGACTATTTGCGATTATACGGCGGGTCTCACTTGATGCAAGCACTGCCTGTTTCTGAACTCACAAGTCGTCCATGCACCTAGGCCATGGGTGCCGCAGCCCTGCCCCCAAACTGATCGTTCAGCCTAGTTCTGAGCAACCATACAGCAGAATTTATCCTACAGAGGGTACACCTGTAGATCCCTTCCTCAGCACATGATGAAAAATGGCAATCCTCCCTCTGCTACCCTAAATCAGCATGTGGCAATCTCTTCTTCTGGATCAGTGGGAGAATCTCTGAGTTACATAACCTGCATGCTGGAAACGGTTCTGCTGAAAGTAGACAACACCAGCTCTACCCTAACAGGCACCACAGCAGACGTTAGATCCTTGCAAGATCGACTTAACATGGCAGAACAAAGAGTTGAGGCCCTAGAAGTCCAGAATGCTAAACTCCAACATGCAGCTATGATCCAGGCAGAAAAGCTGGAAATTCTAACAGCGAGGGTGGAGGACCAGGAGAACAGAGGGCGCCAAAATAATCTCTGAATACTCTGAGTACCAGAACGGGTGGAGGGCACCTCCATGAAATGATTTCTCAATGAGGAACTCCCTGTTATACTCAGAAATCAGTGGTGAGGTCCAGTGGAGGTTGAGAGAGCCCATCGCATCACTGGGAGAAGAGACAGGACCAACGCTCCTCCACGGCCCATAGTGGCCTATCTCCTCAGGTATACCACTAAAGAGCACATACTCAGGGTGGCTCGGGACTTGAGAGACATTAAATGGCATGGAGCATCCATTTTGATATACAGAGACTTTGCCCAGGAGACTGCCAGTAAACGGAAGGCTTTTGGTCCTATCAAAAGGTTTTTGGCTGTACATAATTTCCAATACCGCTTGAAAGGACTCACCAAATTGCTGGTTCATAGGGAGAGTAGAGAGATGGTGGTTGAGGACCCTCCTGATGTGGATCACTGGATCTCAAGGCTCTGACCTAACCTGCCTCTGATGACTACAAGTCCCAGAAAGCTCTGGGAGCCAGATGACACCTTATCCACTAGGAACCTTGCTATCACTAGGTTACCTTCCTAGGACCATTCTACAGCTACACCAGGTCCACCCCAAAGGTCTTACCCCTCGAGCAAGCATCCTGATCATATGGCTTTGATGGCTGCATTTAACTCACCCTCCACTTCAGAGCAATTGGTGCCCCCCCAGACCCATTGGGGCTCCTGTGCAATCTAGACAGTGGTTAAGAAGTGGCTACCCAGGCCTGTCAGATCAGGTGGAAATCACCCCTCCAGCCAAAATGCTAAGGGATACTTCTCCCCACCTAATCCGGAATGAGCACCTCCATGGTGTAGACCCACATCAAGAGGCCTCCATGGACTGAGCAGACATCCCGGACTCCTCTCTAGTAGAAGCAGTGGATTTATCCAGCAAAACCAAACTCAGAGAAAAATCATATGCTGCAGCAGTTCTAGCCACTTCAGGCCTTACTGTGTTCTACTCAGTGCCCCAATGTGCAGATGATGCCCCTGCTGCAAGCACCAAGTGCTCACCTGGCTGATCTGTGTAATATACTGACTCTGACTGTTCTATAGGGTAGATAATGGCTATATGGTAAAACATGGCTAATATTATTCCTTCTTTTTCAGAGGACTGCTCGATCAGGTTGGGAAGGGCCTACTGAGCCCCAACCCCCATTACATGTAATGGTGTTAGCTTCAGCAACACTACCCTCTTCCCTCCTCTGGGACAAATGCATGATTGGCTAATAGTTCCAAACAGGAGGTGCAGCACCTGATCTCCAGGGTACCTTTGGCCAGGTGTGATCCCCCCCTTTGGCTCCCATTGGGTGGCAGTCTCATAGCTTCTGCAATAGACTATAGGGGTGAGGTATTCCACTCCCCTTCCCCCCTCTCCTCCCCCCTTCTGTCCCTTATCTCCCCTATCCTCTTCTTCACAACAAGTCTCCCCCTGCCCCCTTTGACTCTCCCCCTCTGGTCTACCCGACTTCCATGGCTTGAGCGCTAGATGAGGAGTGGTGTTCTCAATGTTGGTTGCCTCTCTTCCTTGCTTTCCCCAGAGTGTGGACACTCACATAGCTGAGGATACCTAGTTCTAAGATATCCTCTTTCACAATAGCATCCATTGCTTTTAGCATCTAATGCTTTTTGTAACTGATTCTGCTTTAATCTGGTTACTGCCTTAACTTTAATATAGTTACAGGTTTAGACTAGTACTTGATATGGTCAAATTGTATATCGATTGCTTATAGCACTGTTTAAGTTGACTGTTGTTGGATTTGATTAGTTCTCATTGTTAGCACTAGGCTATTGTTTGTTTCTCACCTCTACGCACTCCCACTTCCTGTTGTTACCTCAACCCTGAGGGATAATTCTCAATATCTTCCCCAGCCCACAGGCTACAGCTCATCTCCAATTCTTCCCTCCCTTCCCAGTCCCCCTTCTCCATACAGGCAGCACTTACTATGGACAGCACTAAAATCCCAAGTCTGTGGCTGGTGTCATGGAATGTAAAAGAGCTTAACCACCCCATTAAGCACAGTAAGGTCTTGCAGCACCTTCGATCCATTCACACAGACATAGCTCTCCTACAGGAGACTCATCTCCTCAGTAAATCCATTCAATGGCTTAAGAAATCGTGGGTTGGTGCAGTATACGGTAGCTCCGCCAAGACCAAAACAAAAGGGGTAGCTATCCTCATAAGACGCTCCAGCTTGTGAGCTGTAGAGGAGACCAAAACTGACAAACAAGGGCATTGGATCTTGATCAGATTGGCTTCCCCCACCGGTAAACTGATACTGGGCAATATTTATGCCCCCAATGCTGACCAGGCTGATTCCTTCTGCGAAGTAAGCCAAGCTATTTCTTTTTTTTTTTCAATTCACACTTTATCCACAAAATTTCCATAGTACAGGAGGCAGTGATACAAATGTGAACAGACAGAGAGTAGTACAATCCAACACTGCCCCCAAACCCCCTACTCCCCCCACCGGCACAGCAGTTCCTTCAAGTGATGTAGTAACTAGCTATTCATAATAGTCAAATGCTTAATAAGATAGCAGGTAAACCAGTTACACACTAAGTCCTAGCAGTGATAATTAAAGTGTGAAGGGGATCCCATCTATGCTTATACTTTTTTAGCCTATTTTGGAGGCTTGCTATGGCCTTTTCTGTACTGAGACTAGCGAGGATTTCATGTGTCCATTCCTGATATGTTGGACAAATCCCATCTTTCCAATGCCTAAGAATAATTTTTTTAACCGAGATTGTAATCATAGATATATGAAATCTCTGAATTTTAACCTTAATAGAAGACAAATCTCCCAAAAGGCAAATATCCGGAGTAAAGCAGTCTTGTAATCCCAATAAGGGATTCAGGTGGGTTTTAATTAAATCCCATCTTGGGGCACAACCAGAATATATGAAAAAGCATCCCAGCTTCCTTGGAGCATCTAGTGCACCTATCAGTGTCGAGAAGGCCCCATTTTGCCAGTTTGACCGGCGTGTAGTACATATTATGCAAAATATGAAATTGCATGAGACGTAATCTATCTTGGGACACATATTTATGACAGAACATCCAGAGAGCCGACCAATTGAAAGAGGACTGAGGGAAAAATGGGTTCCAAAAACTAGTGGGACCATTACCACTCCCAAACCGCCATTAATACAATACCTGATATATCTTAGAGATAACCCCTGAGGATTGGAGAAGAGAAGAAAGTTCAGGTACCAGAGCAAAATCTGTTGGGCGGGGAGGGACTTTAGCAAAAACCGTGATTAACAAATGCCTCAATTGACAAACCCTGAATGACTGAGAGTCTGGGATATTGTACCTTCTGAGAATCTCAGATACCGGGAGCCAAGCTCCAGAGTCGTCCAAGAACGAAGAGGCTATCCCCTCACCTAACTGAGGTAACCATGTACGAGAGATTTTCTGCTTATTTATGGTGAAAGCCGGAGAATTCCAGATAGACTGAGACAGGTCTGTACTTGGATTATGTCTTAAAAATGAACACAGCTGCGAGTGAACCTTTAATGAGGTCTTGAGAGTGGGGCATTTACTAGCATTCTGTAAGAGGGAGACTTCGACAAAGAGCATGGTCGAGGGGTCCATGTTCATAGCCTGGATATAGTCTAATTCAATGTTGAGCCAGGCTGGTCTCAGATTCTCCGGACCCGGCCTTACCCATTTCAGGTACTTAGCCAGATGACTAGCCCAGTAATAAATTGCCAAGTGAGGAATCCGCAAGCCCCCCTCATATTTAGGGGCGGCTAGTTTGTAATACGCCAGCCTGGAATGTTTATTAGACCAGATAAAATTAGTGAAAAGTTTATGCATTTTCTGAAACCAGGATATGGGGACAAATGAGTTGAGATGCGATGGGTTAAAAAAGGCGGGGAAATACATTCATCTTAATTATGTTAATGTGGCTCCATAATGAAATCGGCAGCTTATCCCATCTCTCTAGGTCCTGCACAATCATATGAGAAAGAGGTTCTAAATTTTCTTTAAACCGTAGGGAAGTATTACATGTTAACTTGATACCCAGGTATTTGATGATAAGGGGGGACCAGCACAAACCCAAAGGGATAATATCTGTCTTAAAACCTTGTGATTAAGGGGAAAAAAGGACGTTTTGTTTGCATTCAACTTATAATTCGAAAAAAAACTAAATTTGGCAATCTCACTTAGCATATTCGGGATAGATGTTACCGGGTGAGCCAACTGGAGGAGGAGATCGTCAGCATATGCTGTTATCTTCACCACATTGTTCCAGATCGGGATACCTTGTATTCCCGTGTTGTTGAGAATATTTTGAATAAGGGGTTCTAAATAAAGATTAAATAACAAGTGGGAGAGGGGACATCCCTGTCTCGTACCTGAATGTAACAGGAAAAATTTAGAAAAAGCCCCGTTACCTGATATCCTCGAAGAGGGAGACCAATATAAAGACCTGATCCAGCCTATGAACATGGCGGGAAACCCAAATGCTCTGAGAACTTGGAGTAAGAAACTCCAGTTTACCCGGTCAAATGCCTTCTCGGTGTCCAGGGAGACCAACCCCGTGGGGAAGGTGGCATCCCTGGACTCCGAGAAGACGTGCGAGAGGGTACATAAATGGTCTGAGGATGAATGTCCCCTCATAAAACCAACTTGGGACATGCCGATCAGGTCAGGGAGAACCAACGTTAGCCTGTCTGCCAATATTTTTGAAAGAATTTTGACATCCTGATTCAATAGGGATATTGGCCTGTAACTCTGGACCGATTCAGGGTCTTTGTCCGGTTTGGGTAATAGGACTATTAGGGCTTCAAACAAGTGAATGTCTACCGCAGCCCTGGAGAGAATATGAAGGTTGAGCCGGTGGAGCACAGGCAGTAATTGTTCCCTGAAAACTTTATAAAATAAAGCAGAAAACCCATCCAGTCCCAGGGCTTTATCGGAGGGCAGGGCCTTTATAACAGCCAAAATTTCCTCCTGCGATAAGGGAGAGGATAAGAATTTTTGTGGGGAATTTGCCAAAGAAGGCAGTCGGGATTCTCTAAGGTACACTTCCAACTCTTCTGTGGGAGGAGGGCTATCCATGTCCCTATATAGCTGCTCATAATATGTGACAAATTCCTGCACTATTTCTGAGGGGGATTCCTTCAGGGATCTGTCTGCTTGTGCCCTAATAGGGGGTATAAATCTAGCAGACTCCTGCTGTTTTAAACGTAAGGCCAACAGGTGCCCCGCTTTTTCTCCTTGTTCCGTGAAACTTGCTTTAGTACGAATGATAGCCAACTCTGCTTTCTCCCTTAGTAATTCTAAATATCTGTCCTTAACTACTAATAATTTCTGCCTCTCCTCCTTGGAAGTGTTATTTGGTTGTCTAGATTCTAATTCCCTTATTTGAGACAGTAATGATAATAGCTCTGCTCCCTGAGCCCTTTTTCTCTTTGTAGCTAAACTAATGAGAATACCCCTAATGTAAGCCTTAAAAGCTCCCCATAAAATGTCCGGCGTAACACTTTCTATTGGGTTGGTAGAGAAAAAGAAATCAATCTTATCCTTCACTAGTCGACAATATTTCTCCTCCTTCAATAACTGCTCGTTTAATTTCCATCAGGTCTCTTTCTTGGGAATATTAGAGAAAGCCAGATTACATAACACCAGAGAATGATCAGATACAGGACCCGGTTGGATCAAAGTGGATAGCACACCCGGCAAGAGCTCATGAGAGACCAAAAGGTAATCAATGCGAGACTGTGAGCCATGTACAGGCGAACAAAAAGTGAATTCCCTGGAGTTGGGATGCAAAACTGGCCATACGTCACACAGTCCACATTGATCCAACAATTTCCTGAAGGCCCTTTGCCCTGGGGACAGTCCTCTCGACACATTTCCGGACCTGTCTATATTAGGGTCCAGAACCAGATTAAAGTCTCCCCCCATAATAATTGGAATAGGGAGTAAGGGGAGAATTGTGGTGGTCAACTTCGCAAAAAAGGTGGGATCATCCACGTTTGGTCCGTAGATGCTGCCAAGCAATAGTGGTATGGCCCAAAGGGTACCCTGAACTAGAACATACCTTCCCTCTGATCCCTAAAGACCTGAGTGGGGATAAATGGGATGCCTCTATTAACCAGCATCATGACCCTACATCTGCTAGTAGAACCAGAGGCATTAAAGACCTGCCCCACCTGTTGTTTCCTGAGTTGTAATGCCTCAGTATCTAGCAGACGAGATTCTTGCAAGAATGTTATCTGCATACGCAGCAAGCCCAGATGTTTAAGCACCTGATATTTCTTAGATTTTTTCCTAACCCCCTTCACATTCCATGTAGCTAGGTTAATATTGCTAGCCATCTATATTGGAAAAACAGGCCTGAAGTTAACCTTTGGCAGTTACTACTACTGTGATCCACGTACCCCTGTTTCACTAAGACTGCTGTGCCATCCTCCCACCCCAAACCCCCAGTCCTGCCCAAACAACCCCATCCATCCTCCAAACAACAGCTAATCACAACATGACATTAATAAACACAAAATTTTACCTTCTTCCCCACCCTCCCTACCCCCAACTGTCACCAACAACGTTCAACAACATACCGTTTCCTTCTCCCCCCAGCCCCCCGACATTACGCCCCTAAACCCAAAGGAAAAAAAAAAGAAAAGCAAGAGCTGTGAGCCCCCCTATATGAGAACAACAGGAGGTAAATGGCCTGAGTTACAGTAACAATTTGTAAGGTCCTCAGTTGATCTACTCCTGATAACCAGTGGGAGTTACCCTGTGTTGACAGAACATAGGCACTAGGAATAGCTAGATTTACCAACCCTCACGCCTTGCCTACTTAACAGAACGCACCTCAATAGATGCTGTTAGGGCCAAACCAAAGGCAATGTTTCCAGACCCCACGCGGGACATACCCTAGCAGGACACACTTGACCCAAGAAAATGTGTCCCGCCACACCCCATCAAATGTAACACCCTTGTGCCAGGGAAAACCCCCCATTCAGGGCCGTTAAGAACATTGGCCCCTATTACATTGAGACACGGGCTCCCTCTTGTGATGCAAAAGCAAAGCACACTATAGGGCACTGTAGAAAATATGCCCTGAGACCCTCTCCAAGCAATCCACTGTACAGTGGGTATGGATACCCTGCAAGGTGTAAACCATGGGCCTTAACAGAGCCAATCCCCCTCGCATACATACAGGGAAGATACTAAACCAAAACGTTGCAAAATTCTTCTCCCTAGCCTCTGTGAATGAAAAAATTAAACAGTCATTTTGGAAGAAATCACTGTCTCAGATAAAACTGAGGCATTAACAAGCATCGAAAGTCTGGATAATACTAAGAAAAGTGTGTCCTTAAAGCCCACTAAACAGGCTTAGGTAGGAAACCAGAAATTATTTATATTCATCCTCGAAGAGTCCTTCAAGTGACAGCCACTTCTCCTCGATCTAGAACTCTTCCCTTTAGAAGATGGGATAGGCATAAGGGAGCAATACAAATGACTATGAATAGATAGGCCACTGACAGAGCAAAGGCTGATGGCACATTTATAAGGTAGAAAAAGAAATGGGCAGACTGGATGGGCCTTGCGGTCCTTATCTGCTGTCAACTTCTATGTTTCTATGTCTATGTTTCTATGAAGGGCCTCTCATGTATCCCTGAAGAGATCAGGTAGGGACAGCTTTAGGCCCACAATCACAACCTCAGGATCCTCATAAGAAACCCAGGTACCAGCCAGTTGCACCTGTAACCTGGCCGGGTACGCCATACGAAACTTCAAACCAGCTGCAATAATCTTGGAAACAACTGGGTGAAATGCTTTGCATTTCAAATGGACAGAGCCCGGCAAGTCCTGTGCAAGCCTGAGTTTGACTTGCTCCCATCTCACTCCCTGGATTTCTCTAACTTTGTACAACAAGTGCTGCCGCTCCAAATAATTTAGAAATCGGCATATTATGGGGCGGGGTGTTGCTCCGGGGGGGGGCTTCAGCCTCAGGGATCGGTGGGCTCTCTCGATTATATATTTAGCCCCAAAGTGTGAGGGGCCAGTGATCTTCTCCACCAACTTCTGGACAAATGCTATGGTGTTCTGGCCCTCTTCACCTTCCGGCAGCCCAAGGATCACAATATTATTTCTACGACCATGGCCTTCAAGGTCTTCAAGTTTAGCTTCAAAACGTGCAAGTTTCTGCCGCATAGCCGTCATCCCAGGCTCGAACCTTTCTGCTTGTTTCTCCAAAGAGGAAATTCTGGCGGTGTTATCCATAGTTAGGACTGAGATCTCTTCGAGTTTTCTAGTTAAGGATTTCATCTCTGATGCCATTTCTTTTATTTCTTCCCAAAAGGGCTTAAATTCTTCTCGGAATCTGTTCAGCATAAGTGATTCCTGCTCCGTGCCCTGATTTGCGACCTCTGGCTTATCACTTCCACTCGAGGCCCATGATTTCTTCGGGGCCTTCTCCGGGGAAACTGGCGGGGTATGGTTTTGCGGCGCCCGTTTCATATGCACCTCCACTATCTCTCAAATTCACCCAGCACAAGCACACGATGCTAGGAGAGCAGTAGACCATAAAATTATAGGGTTTTAGGCTAGTTAAATGCTCCAAATAGCACTTTTACCGAGTCGGGAGGCTGGAGCTATGCATAGGAGCTTCTACCCGGTACCCTGCATCACGTGGTCCCCAAGCCAAGCTATTTCTATGATTTGACCAATCTAATGGCTCTACCCCACTCTTGCTGGGTGGCGATTTCAACCTGGTGTCTGATATATTTTTAGACTAACCCATCCTCACACCACAGACACACCCTAGATCCCATGCCGCCCTTCAAACGCTACAGCAGAAATGGGGACTGATAGATATTTGGAGATGTTCCCACCCCTCTGGTCATGATTACTCCTACTTCTCAGCTGCTCTAGGGGTCCACAGTCGAATCGACTACTGGCTAGCCAACAAGGCTGTGTCCAGTGATGTGTCAGGTGATTCTATAGGTAGTATCATTATTTCCGACCATGCACCCATGTCAACCATATATACCCCCACGGGGTCTCACCCCAAGAAAATGAGGTGGAGATGTAGTCCACTCCTGGTTAAAGACCCAGAATTTCAAAGGGTAATCCATAAAGTGACTCAGGACTATTTTGCCTTAAACATGGATTGTGGGGTGTCAGTAGTGACGGTGTGGGAAGCCTGTAAAGCTAACATCAGGGGACACATTATTGCCTTTGCCACCCATAGGAATAAAGCCAGGAACAGATCTGTGACCAGACTTCAAACAGAACTAGCTTGTCTAGAAACTCGCTTTAAGGCCTCTCATACATCTTGCAAAGACACCTCGCTCATGTGCAACATAACGGGGCTTAAATATAGGATCAACTCCCTCCTCTCCAACAACAGGGTGGAATGGCTGCTCCTTTGGTCCAGGCACTCATACTGGGAAGGGGGGGACAAGGGTGGGAAATTGCTGGCATACCAGCTGGGCAAGCAGCATGCCTGACCAAAATTCATGCTCTGTGTTAGGCTGGCTGGTACAAGCATTACCGACACAGCAAGCATTAATAAAATGATGCAGGCCTTCTACCAGTCCCTGTATGAATCTCACTCCACCCAGTTAGCAGATCAGTTGCCACTTAGTCTGTCACAGTTCTATCGTGGTTTCAATACACCCACCCTGTCTGCGGAGCAGTCTAAGGTGCTGGAAGCAGCCATTACAGGCCCTGAACTGCAGCAAGCATTATCCAGTCTGCCCAAAGGCAAAGCCCCAAGCCCTGATGGGATGACGGCTGAACTTTATCAAGTCCTGGAAAAAGAAATCTCCTCCCCCTGTTACAGGTGCTGCAGGCAGCTCATTCTTCTGGGGCACTAACGCCCTCGATGAACTAGGCACTGATTACCCTGTTGCCCAAGAAGTCAAACGATTCCCTTAATTGCACCAATTTCCACCCTATTCCATTGATCCCTGTAGACACCAAAAGCCTGGCCAAAGTTCTAGCCACCAGGTTACAATCTAGTCTCCCCACTGTAATACACCCCTCTCAGGTAGGGTTCATGTCTGGAAAAATGGGTTCTGACAATATTAGGTTACTTCTAAATTTAAAGTGGATGGCATCTTGATCCAAAACCCCTATGGCGGCTCTGGCTGTTGACTTCTCCAAAGCATTCAACTCCTTGGAATGGAACTATTTACATGCACTCCTTTGTCTGTACTGGTTTGGGCCCCAATTTTGCCAATGGGTACAGACATTGTACAACTCCCCTAAGGACCGTATACTAACCAATTCAGACATCTCCCCTCTCTTCTCACCGCACAGGGACACACGGCAGGGATGCCCATTATCCCCCCTTCTTTTCCTGCTTGCCCTACACCCGCTGGTCAGGGCCTTACACAGCACGGCTTGTCTCTAGGGCATCTCTGTATCTGGAAGGGACTATGTTGCAGATGCTTACACTGATGATCTGATGCTCATGTTGTCCCAGATGATGCAGATGATGCCCCTGCTGCAAGCACCAAGCGCTCACCTGGCTGATCTGTGTAATATACTGACTCTGACTGTTCTATAGGGTAGGTATCAGGCCAGATAAGGCATCAGTCCCTACCAAAAGCATTAGAAATCCTCCAGCAGTTCACCTCTCTGTCTGGCCTACAGGTAAACCAGTGAAAAACCACTCTTGCCCCCCTAAATTCACTCTGTACACAAGATTGTGTCTCTGGCACAGAGCTGATCTGGGCTGCACAGGGCTTCACATATCTCAGGATCTTCATACCCACTAAATGGTCAGACCTTTAACCCTCCAACTTTTCCCCCCTGCTCAAACAGTTGGGTACAGAAATAGAATGCTGGCATAGATTGCGCCTATCGATGCCAGGATGGGTAGCAGCTGTACACATGTTCCTCCTTCCCGAAGTCACATATCTGCTCAATAGCCTCCCAATATCTCTTTCACACAAACTCTTCTCTAAACTGGAGAAGACTGTGGCATCCTTTGTCTGGCAGGGTAAATCTCACAGATGGGGAAAACACAAACTACGGGCACACTGGACAAAGGGCGGGCTAGAGGTTCCCTGGTTTAAAGGATATCACCTTGCAAGTACCACTGCTCAAATCCTCAAGTGGTTTGCCCCTTTTCCACAGGCCCCCCAATGGGTAGCATTAGAATCCAGCATAGCCTCACCAACCCTGTTACGTGTGCTATTGGATAAGGGACAACTAGGGGATGCCAACCTCTCGCCCACAATGCACGAATCACATGCCACGTAGCATAGATGCATGTCCATCTCCCATACACCTAAGACCTCCTGGAGCCCCCCCCAAGATATGTGACCTTATGGCACAGTCTCTTGCTTACCATAGCTGGCAGACCCATTAGTTGGCCCTCATGGGAAAATAGCGGCATATGTCAGGTGCAGGATCTTCTAATGTCGGATTCAGACACCTTGTTATCCTTCTCCCAGATCCAACAGAAATACCAACTCCCCAGTACTGACTTTTGGAGGTATCTCCAAATCTGGAGCGCCATCACTACTCTCCTTTCTCAGTATAAAACAGACAAGCAATGGCACTGGCTGGCTACCATGCACAAATCCCCCTCAACAAAGGGCCACATTAGCAAAATTTATGCTACCATTCGGGATGCCCAGGTTGACTGTACGACATCCAGCCGGGTGAAATGGGAGGCTGAACTTGGTGCAAACATCCCATCAGCAATTTGGTCTAACTGTCTTAAAGATGCCCACAAGGTGTATAAGGACTCTAAGGATGCCAGTCTTCCTCTACAGTGTGGGAATCCTCCCCCATTCTAACTGTTGGAGATGCAACCAACTGGATGCTAACATTTTACACATTTTGTGAAACTGCCCCCAAATCTCGGCCATCTGTGCAACCGTTATACAGGACTGCTCCAAGGTACTGGGGACTAGCCTGGCTCCTCTAGACCCTATGTGGCTCCTGAGTGACACAACTAGCCTGTCGAAATTGCCCAGAATGCACAAAGACTGGGTTATGCTTATCGTACATTCTTTGAAGCCAAAAGGCTCATTCTGCGGCACTGGTGGCAAGATAAAATTCCCAGCATGGTCCAATGGTGTACTGCCATTGCCAGGTTGGCTACAATGGAAAGACTGACTTACACTCACAGTGGCCAGCTGGAGTACTTTCACAGTAAATGGGATGCTTACCTCCAATCTCATCTGTGCAAACTCCCTCCCCCCAAGAAACTCTCCCAGCTAGTAGGCTTAGAATTTAAGACTTGGGTTTTGATATTTGTGTAGACAGTGCATGCTTTTTTTGAGAATATTACACTGTTCTATGTACATCATTGTCTTGTAACCTTGCACAGTGACTATAGCTTAATAGGTGTCTTTGGTCCTATCGAGATCTACCATGTTGATACTGTATACATGTGTTTGTCCTAATGTACTACTAATAAAAAAAAAGGAAAACTTTAATAAAACCTTGTATGATAAAAAGAAACACAGTCTTGATAAATTTGTTTTTTTAGCAATTCTGTAAGATTTATGTCTCTCTGATGTAAGAGTGCATAGCACAGAAATGAAAGGGTTTCTGTAATTGATTGTTGTTTGCATGAGAAGTGGGCATGACAGTGACATGCAAGAGTGAAGTCTAAATTGTTTCTTGGTCATTCTAGGATCTGAAGTTTAACAGTAATGTGTGAAGAGAATAAAGTTTTGTGTTTTGTGCATTTGAATAGGTTTAGTGCTTTGAAGTTAAAAGATATATTGTAAATATATATATACATAGTGTCATGGGCACCTGAAAAGGAAAGAGATACTACTAAAATAAATGCTATTCTGGTGATTTATTTATTTATTTATTTATGTGTGAGATTTTAAGTGTAGTTCTGCCTAGGTCACAGACACATAAGCTATAAAAAGTACATTTAAGGATGAATGTATTAGTCAAAGCTTGTAGTAGCAAAATAAAGCAAGAAAAATAATATATTGTTTTTTTTTCTTTCAATTGTTTAACCAGGAGTGGCACACTAAGTTGAAAACTTGTTTACAGGGGCAACCTGGGAGCACATGGAAGTTAAGTGACTTCCGCAGGGTAACCCAAAATGCAAGTGGGGCCTGTGGGATTCAAACCCATATCTCCAGATTTGCAGCTCAGAACCTCAAATCACTGTTCTATTCTGCCTCCCAAGTTATGGCAGTCATCTGTTTTATGGTTCATGATGTTGGTGTAGTAAGCAGCAATACATTGCATAGCTGTAGTAAAATGTCAATAAGCAGGTCATGCAACAGATGTGCTGAGCAGTTACTGAAGAAAGAAATGTATTTAGCATAGTAAAATATTCCTGATAAATGTGTGACATTTGCATCTCAATTTCAAGGAGTTCCTTATAGGGTGTCAATGTACAATATAAAGTAGTTATAGTTTTCAATTTGTCTGAGTAATTGCCTTGTTCTACCACTGTTACTAAATTTAAATTATTCTATGATGAAAATTAAGTTTATGTAACTGTCTGAAAATGTATTAAAACATTTACTTGTCCTTATAATGTAATGCATTAAATGCTGTTGCTAGGTTAAGAAGTCACATAACAGCAATAGAGATGAAAACAGATAATGTATTGTAATTTGAAAAAAGTATACATTAGCAGGGGCAGTGTCAATGACTTCACCAATTTTTTTTATAGTTTTACTCTAGATTTTCAACATTACCATTTTTTTACACCTCCTCATAAACAGTACAGCTGTCATTTTTTACATCCTGTTCAAAATGCATTTTTGCACCTGTGGTGCCAAATAATCACCTTTTGGCTAATGGACTGATAGTGTCACTGTTCATGTGGTGGGGTCACAAAAAGCCCATGTTGAAAACTTGGAGTGAAAATACCAAGAAACACCCAGGGCATTAGGGTTTCTGACCATAACACCCAGCCCTGTAGGGACTGATAGGCATCGGGGTGTGACTTGAGATTGCCAACAGTAATGCTCACGCCATTCCACCCCCAACCCCACCCTATAGCCAGTGACAGGTATTGAGGTGTGCCTTTGACTCTTCAGCCCCAAAGTTCACTCCATTCTCTTATACTGTACTCATTTCAGTGTATTTCCTTATGGAATGGGGTGAGTGTAAAGCTTGAACACCCCAAGGCACACCTCAACACTTATCTGTGTCTGCAGGGTAGGGTGAGGTGAAATAGCATGAGTGTTATGGGCAATGACCCAAAGGCACACCCCAATGCCTGTCCATGTCTGCGGGGTGGGGGTGGGGTTGGCGTCACTTCAGTACTTCACTACCTTTCTTATTCTGCCTGTCTGTCTGTGTGTGTGTCTCTCTCTCTCTCTCTCTCTCTCTGTCTCTCTGTCTCTCTCTCTATCTATATGTCTATGTAATTATCTCTCTATCTACTGCATGTATCACTGTTTTACCTATTTCTAAACCAAACCTGCATATCACATTTGCCTGCACCATGAGCACATACTTATGAAACTGTGCATATTTGTACTCCACTTTTGCATAGACCTCATATTTTCCTAATATTCCCATTTTTACAAGCATAACTACCTTGCCCTTGATTTATTAATTATAAATGGGATGGATAGAATCTTAATGTCTATGTTGAATTGCTGCTATGTATATTCTGTTCTGTGACTTGTACTGTACAGCGCCCAGAGTCCCTAGAATTGGGCGCTCGATAAATAAAAATATCTATCTATCTATCTATCTATCTATCTATCTATCTATCTGTCTATCTATCTAAAGCAACCCCCTCTGAAAGTTACTATCACATTTTCTATGCTAACAGTCCGTCATTACACCTGACTTCCTGACATCAACACATTGCTTAAATATAACTTACATCACCTTATGGACAAAAACCCTGTTTCTCTAAAAACAACAAAAAAAAAGCTGTGTAAATAATCCCAAGGCTGAACATATCCCAGCCATTACTTTTTCATGCACTGCCACCTTCCATACCATCTTGGGGATTAACATGTGTTTCCCATGATGCGTTGCATTATTGGGGTATGTTTAATTGTGTTTTCTTTAAAAATGTGGCTGTCCAGCCATTATCATCCTGGATAACACATACTTCAGTAGCATTTGCTCTGGGGTTCTTTTGTAAACCTATATTGCTTCCTATTCCTTCCATTAAAATGTACACCTCCATATATTTTCCTAATAATATGTATGCCTTCCTTAGAACAGAAACTAAAACAAATCTTACAAATTACAAATCATTGTGTTGTTTCTACATACCTCCTTAATGATTCTACACAACTTCAGTAACTTCATTATGCAGCCATGGTGGATCTGACCAGATTTTATTTTAAGTGAAGATTACACCTTCAGATTTAGTATTGCATCACCAAGAAACCAACTAAGATTACAAACAACATAAATGCAGCATGCCATATACAATTAGCTGGTCAGGCCCCACCTGGAGTACTGCATGCAATACTGGTGCCTGTTCCTGAAGAAGGACATCAAATTGTAGGAAGGGGTACAGCGTAGAGCTACAAAGATGATCCAGGGATTGGATGACAAGCCATACGAGGAAAGACTGGCAGAGCTGAATTGTACTCTCTGGAAGAGAGGAGGGACAGAGGAGATATGACTGAGACCTTTAAGTACCTGAAGGGAATAAACAAGACTAATACAGAGAGAATTTTCCAGAAGAGAAAGGGGAGGGACACGAGAGGACACCTACTGAGATTGGGGGGGGTGTAGATTCAGGAGAGAGATGAGGAGACATTTTTTCACAGAAAGAGTAGTGGACAAGTGGAACTCTTTGCTGGGTGAGGTAATAGCCTGCAAGATGGTAGACAGCTTCAAGAGGGGTTGGGATAGGGGAAGGGGTAATAGGATGGGGGAAGGGAGGGGCAGCAGAATTATAAGATGCTGGCTGCACACTCGAGCAGACTTGATAGACCATGAAGCCTGTTTCTGCTGGCATTTTCATATGTTCGTAATTAGATCCGCATTAACAGCAGCGCAACTCTGCAGAGCTGACATAGTGAAATAACTGCTTTGCACTATAGAATTATTACTTTCACAAATGAAATAGCCAGCCCTCACTAACCAGTTACTGCTTTTTTCGACAGTGTATGGGGGATGCTAGTTTATAACTTCTAACCTAGCAGCTAGGAATGAAAATAATTAGTGCACTGTGGTCTGCAGGTCATCACTGGTTCGGTCCTTCTCCTCCTCAGGCTGACAGGTTCTCCTTGTCAGCATGAGTCATGACCATTATATGGCCGCTCACACACCTGGGTGCTCATGACCTTCCAACTCTTGACTACTCCAAGGGGTGGGGAGACCCCACAGTGATGCGTCACCCACAGTTGCACTTGTCTGGGGCCATTACTCAAACTCCCAACCTGGCTCAGCCCTCAGCTCTCTCCTTTTGCTGTCATTGCCTTGACAACCGCACTTGTTACTCAGCTCCACTCACTGTCATCCAGTGGGACTGGCCCACTCTGTTTACATGCATGCACACTGAATTCTGAGCAAAAAGGTGCCAATTTCAAAAAATGCCGCCCAATAGGCATGGGGGGGGGTCACACTGCTCCTTTCACAGCATTAGAGGTGTGTGTGTGTGTGTGTGTGTGTGTGTGTGTGTGCATGTGCGTGTGCATGTGTGTGTGCATGCCACAGCTGGTCACAGGGAGCACACGCCGCAGAAGGGCACAAGACATAGGGAAAAAAATTAAAAAACAGTGCAGAAAAATATATTGTGATGATAGATAATTATTGGTGGTGTTGAGCCCACTTTGAAAAATATTGCTGGACCTCAGGTTCCATGTGCCCATATAACCCAACCCCTTTTTTTCTGATAAATTTTTTGAATTTAAAACTATGTTTAAAGGAAGAGAGAAGCTTAATGGATAACGAACTAACCTTTCATTGATAAGGCTCTATCATCACCATTAGTGCAGGCTACAAGGAAATCGATTTTATTCTCTTAGTTCAATTCCCAGAGCCACATTATTGTATATTATACTATTTATTTATTTAATTATTTTACCAGTAAGAGGGCTGGTTGAAATACAGAAATGTAGAATTTGATGGCAGATAAGGACATCTTGGCTCAACCAAACTGTCCATTGTTTCCACTGCCTATACTGTCACTGCAGACGCTATGTGACCTACATCTCCCTCACCCCGCTTCCCATTAAGATTCCCTTGTGCCTATCCCATGCATGCTTGAAGGCTCCCCCCACTGTTTTCACCCCACCACCCCCACTGTGAGACTGTTTCAAGCATCCACCACTCTTTCAGTGAAAAAGTACTCCCTCATATCTCCCTTGAATTTACCCCTTCCAACTTCACTGCATGTTCTCTTGTTCTTGTGTATATTTTCCTCTTTAAAATACTCCCATCCTGTACCTTATTTATCCCCTTGAGGTATTTATAGGTCTCTATCATCTCCCCCACATGCTTCTCTCTTCCAGGATGTACATATTGAGGTCCTTCAGCCTCTCTTAATAGGACTTCTGATACAGACCCTGCAACATTTTAGTTGCCCTACTGTGGACTGCCTTCGCTCTATGTCATTCCTGAGATGTGGACTGCAGAATTGAACACAGTACTACTTGTGGGGGTCTCACCAGCAATCTATACAGTGGTAACATCCCCTCCCTCCTTCTGCTGATGATACCCCTCTTTATGCTCCTCAGCTTCCCACTGGCCATACACACTGTTTTGTTGCATTATTGATTTGTGCCATTGTTAGCCAAACCTGAGGAAAACAAGGAACAATAACATTGTCTCAACAAACATAACAGCACTGTAGATTTACAATACATTTACAAGTTGTGAGTACTTTGAACAGGTTTACCTATAGAGAGGGCGACATCTGCATCACTGACATCACCAACAGCGACAGACACAATGCCGAGTGCCAGCATTGTGCTGTCAAGGATATGTGTGTGTGTTTCCTTCAGGAGGCTGCACTCCCGAATCCCCATGTGGGGGGCTCTGCCCCCACACCCCTGGTTTCTAATTATACATCTCCGAGTCTGAGTTGTTTCAGGGAGGGGGCAACATACCAGGTGACGCAGTGCCGGTGCCAGTGGGGACCATCACAGTGACCCAACGTTGTTGATCAAATTATGTTGCTGTGGTGGTCTTTGCTCTTGTGGTTTTGCTGTGCGGTCAGTACACCCCTTTGAATACTGTGCATTGACTTCCACACAACGTTAACTTCAGTTAGTACAGTAATTGCTCAAAGAAGTCTTAGGCTGAATAAGTATAAAAGACAGAACTAGCCTTTAACTGTAGGATAAGTGTTGGCTTGAGGAATAATGGGTAAAATGAGGACACTGGGTTTTACACAACTGACAAGGATTGTACACAATTTAGTATTAGTAGCTTTATTCATAAGGCACACTTCCCCAAAGGCTCAGGGTGGCTCAGGGTGTCATACAGAAATTACAAGCAATATATAAATTAAAACAAACATAAATAGCTTAAATAATACTCTAAAAACATATATACAATAGCTAAAGAGTAAAACAGTAATTCTTTCAATCCCCAAATGCCTGGTTAAATAGATATGTTTTTAATCCCCTTTTCAAGGCCTCAACAGAGGGGGCCTTCCTTAATCCCCTGGGCAGAGCATTCCACAAAAAAGGGCTGGCTTCTTCAAATGTACAACCTCCTGCTGACTTCAGCCTGGCCCTTGGAACTGAAAGGAGGCCCTCCTCAGAGGAGCATAGGGGGCTCAAGGACTGAACAGGAGGCAGGAGATCCACCAGGTAGTGAAGGTCCAACCTGTGTGGGGCTTTGTAGGTTAGAAGACCAACCTTGAAGGCAACTCACCACTTCACATTCAGCCAGTGCAGATTCTGCAGTACTAGGGTCAATGGCTAGACCTCAAAAAGGCCAGTCAGCAACCTAGAAGTTGCGTTCTGCACCAGCTGAAAGCATCATAGGGTACCCACACTCACCCCAAGCTACAGCATTTTACAGTAATTGCTCTTTTATGAATACTTTTGCTAAATAGAAGACAGAACATGGCGTTAGCTCATTGTGAGTGTCTCCAACACTGTGTGGGGAATCATACCAGAAGGGATTCTATATTTTTATTATAGAAACATAAACATAGAAACATTTTTTTTTTTTTTTTTTTAGCTTTTGTTGACCGGGTAAGTGCACTAGACAAATCCTGCCTATTTTCAGGCACGACCCGGGGGAGGGGGAATACAGATGAATGCTAACTGACCTTGAACCAGATTAAGCTGTTGGTGGTATTTTTAGTGAATGAGGGAAATTTGGCCAGGACAAAGTTGATAGCAGATAAGGGCTTCCAGGCCCACCCAGTCTGCCCTATTTCCCTAACTATAGCGACACTGCAGGCCCTAATCAGCCTTGGATCATCACTCCCCCTTAAGTTTCAAGATCCCTTTGTGTCTATCCTACGTGTTCTTGAACCCTGAAACAGTTTCAGCTTCAACCACCTCCAAAAGTAATATAATGATAATAATAAAATGTATTTAACTGAGCGCCTTTCAAAATTTCAAGGTGCTGTACAGCAAGAACAAACTTAAAACATATTCAATACATTCAATAAAATCAAATATGAACATATATTCCAATACAACAGTATAAAATCAAAACAAAAAAGGAACCGCCTTTTCCCATAAAAAGGTCTTTAGTGCCTGCTTAAAACTCCCCACCGTCCTACACTCCCGGAGCTGACGGGGTAGAGAATTCCAGAGGGTAGGTGCAGCAAATCCAAATGCACAGGCACCAGATGACTTCAAATTTACCCTTGGAATCTCCAGCAACCCCTCGTCAGCCGAGCGGAGCTGTCACAGAGGGGTGTAAGGCACCAGGAGTTCTTTCAAGTAGTCAGGACCCAGACCGTGTAGGGCTTTGTAGGTCAAAAGACCCACTTCAAAGGTGATCCACCACTGTATTGGCAGCCAGTGCAGAGCGCGCAGCACAGGGGTAATGTGAGAACTTATAGAGGCCCTAGTCAACAAACGTGCTGCCACGTTCTGCACTAGCTGCAAGCGGTGGATATCAACCCCAGGAAGTCCTAGGTAAAGGGAGTTACAATAATCAAAGCGTGATGTCACAAAGGCATGGACCAAGACCAGCAGGTCACTGGCCGGAACAAGATGCCTAATCCTGGCAATATTCCTAAGATGGAAAAAGGCCAGCTTGACAACTGCAGACACCTGATGACAGTGGGTCAACCAGCATCAAGCTCCACTCCCAGGTTACGCATCCGTTCAGAGGTGAGGATCTGGTCAACCCCCAGGATTAATCCAGAGGGGAGACCAGTCCTCAATCCCTCTACCCTGCGACCCGGGTCCACAACCATAACCTCAGTCCTTCCTGGGTTCAGCTTTAAACCACTGGAATTCATCCAGTCTTGGATGTCTGCGAGGCAGTTGTTCAGTACCGAGATAGCACTAACCTGGTCAGGTGCAAAAGACAGGTAGAGCTGGGTATCATCAGCATAGCGGTGATGGTAGGCTGTTCCATTTTCCACCACCCTCTCTGTGAAGAGGCCTCCTGGCTTCCTCTGAGACCCCCCCCCCCCCCCCAATCTCACATATTGTGCCTTCTCGGCCTTGAGCATCTTTTTCTCTGGAAGATGATGCCCTCCTGTATCTTGTTGTTCCCTGTGAGGTATTTGAACATTTCAATCATATCCCCCTTTCCCTCCTGTCCTCCAGGGATACATATTTAACTCATTCAGCCTTTCCTGATAGGGTTTCTGATGCAGGCACCAAACCATTTTGGTTGCCTTCCTCTGAACCGCCTCTACCCTGTTTATGTCTTTTTAAAGATTGGGTCTCCAGAACTGGATACAGTACTCGAGGTGTGGCCTCACTTATGATCCATATAGTGGGATCATTACCTTTTTCTTCCGCTGGTGATTCCCCTGCCTATGCATCCCAGCATCCTGCTAGCCTTCTCTGCTGCCTTGTCAGGTTCTTTCTTGAATACCTCAAAGGATTGTATATCTACTAGATTTTGTAGCAAAGTGTTCCATAATCTATGGCTCTGATTGTGACATACTGTAGTTGTCCCTTTTTTTTTTTACCTTCAGAATTAGCAGTTGATTGATATGGGATATTAGATTAGCTGACCTTTCCATAGAGGTAATGTTACATTGTGTGTTTATATCTCTTTTGTTTGATTGTTTTTGTATTTGGAATAGTTGCAAAATATTGCCTCTTCTCCTTCATAGTTCTAAAGCATGTACATTTAAATCTGTTAACTATTGGTTATATGATTTCTTCTTTAGGGTATCTGGTTAAAATTACGCATACAAAATAGCACTAGCCATTAACGCTCTACCATTTCAGCATGTACTTTCAAAGCACTGGCACAGAACAGCACAAGTCCAATAACAGCATTAGATGGCAGTATCGTCCAAATAGTAACCCATTTTCTAACAGAAAAGGGCTATAAAAACATTCACCCTCCATGTTGAGTGCTTCTGTATTTTGTTGTCTGACAGCTGTTTCTTTCTCTTCCCCTCTTCTGCTGAGTTGGATCAACGCTCACCACTGCAGTTTCCCTATTGCAGATGCAGCTGCTACAGAGTGTAGCTGTTCAGTGCTTCTCACAGCCACTCCTGTAAGTGCCTCTGCTTGAGCATACAGGGAGCAGGCTAGTTGAATATACCCTGCAGATACCTGTCTCAGCCTGTCCAGACCACAGCTCCTTCAGCAGCCTCACAGAGCACTCTGCTCCACAGCGGCTCTGTCTTCTTTCATTTCCCACAAGTGGGGACTGCAGAAATGCATGCTGTTTTTTTGTGATCCGCTCCCCGCAAGGCAGAACATCACAAAAACAGAGGACAGGCTGGGAGACCAAACTTAATAAGTTAATATGTGTGTGTAAAACCTTTTTATCAGACTTGGATAATTTGAACTGTGTGTGTTTAAGCACAAGCTTGATCATTTGAACTGTCTGTGTTAAACCCTTTATTCAATCCCTTTTTTCTCTCTGCCATTACTGTCTATCTCAAATTCCTGTTCTCCTACTCTCACACCTGAAGCTGTTTAGTCTCTACTGCCTGTCACAATAATATTTATAAGTAGAAGATAAAGGGAATAAATCTCACCATAAGACCTTTTTCATCTTGCCGCTGTTCTGAGTGCTTGCTATTTTGAGCGCTTGCAATTAAGAATTAGCGCTAAAATGTAAGCGCTGTAATGTCTTGCAATTTTTTGGGTTGCACTATTTTGACAGTGAACCCTTTTTTAGCTGTGGGACAAGCTTTGGCATCCTTCTCTGAATGCCCTCTAACAAAGGAACATCCTCACTTACATAAGGTGACCAGAAGGGTGACCTGTAGTCTGAACATAAGATCTGTACAGTCTGAAAAGACAGTCCTCATTCCTAGTTATAAAAGCACTCTTGGTGGTATTTATTATTCTATTGGCAGTCAAGGTTGTCTTCTTACAGTGAATATGTATAGTGAAGGCATTGTCTATTACAATTCCTAGATCATGTTCATTCAATACAGGCTTCAAGGGAACCCCTTTTAAAACATAGAACCTTCTTGAATTGTGTCTGCCGGGATGGTAAAACTGTACATTTGTTTAGATTGAACTCCATTTTGTTGTTGGAAGCCATATTTTGATTGACTTTTGGTCACTGAACAGGGATTGGTACTTTTCCTCACCGTCTAGTTCACTACATAATTTTGTGTCATCCGTAAATTTTAAAATTATTTTTCACTCCTGCATTTAGATCACCTATAAAGGTTGCCTTTTGCTACAGTAGAAACATGGAAGAATAAGGATTGCAAAATACCACAAGTCTCTCAAGTCTGCATGATGCACTACAAAATATTACTCTGAATGAGGCTCCCATCAGGACCTTCTCTATCTCCTACCTCCCTCTTGCTCCTAATAAACCTATTAATGATGTCTTATTATGATTTAAATCCAGCTATAGTTCCAACATTGAAAACATCACTGGTCAGTCTAGTCTACCACTCCACCTCCCACTCTGTGAAAAAATACTTCCTACTTTTCTTTTAACCACCCCCCCAGCTAGAAATTGTGCTCCTGATGGATGAAGTGTTCCTCATTGTTACGGTGTGGATTCTACAGATGGACACAGGAGTCAACAGTTAAGGTGCGACCCACATTGGCTTGTGGGATGTTTATTAATTTTCATAAACAATTTCTTCTTGCACCATCCAAATAACAGAAAAGTCAAAGGAAAACAACATCAAAAAAGAAAAACAAACAACTGTGTTCAAGCAAAGTAATACAAGTATAATCGTACAGCAGAAACCTTCCCCCTCCACTGGTCAGAAGATGCTGACCCTATCTAATCTAATGCCTGTTCAGGTAGGACTTATGTGCCCACCCACCTGTATCAGGTGACACAGAATCATCAAAAAAAATAAAACTCTTTATTAGCTATCAAATCAGTTGTAGACATATCCTAAAAGGCTCTGTCAAAAATGAACAATCTGGGGTTATACATAACTTGCAAAAATATGCTTTTCTCAATTTATATACTTCCAAGAATGTTCTCCTGTGTTTGAGTGACAGGTATCCTCTCATAAAAATAGTCCACAAGGGGCCGCTGATTTTTGTGAGAGGTCCAATCATACTCCCCAAGGTGCACTGAAATTCTCTTTCAAAAGGTGCCTCTGGTAGATCAATCCCTGGGCATACGTCACAGAGCTATCTCATTCTGTGTATTGCTTTGACTTTTACTTGGCAAACTCAGTGTCCACTGCCTACAATATTTTCCAAGGCATTGCAGTAGGCACTATTAACAGACATGCACCCCTTGTGAAAACTCATGTTAAGAATAAGCCCTGCCAGTGGTTCACCACCAAGCTGAAGGAAGCTATGCACAACAGAGATATGCTGTAGAAAAAAGCTCGTAAATCCAAACTTTCGAACGACTCAAACCTCTTCAGGGAAGCGAGGAACCGCTTCACCAAAGTCATTAGAGAAGCAAAGGCTAAGTTTTACTGCACTCAATTCGATCTATCAGCTAAATACCCCTCAAAATTTTGGAAATTAATTAAAGACACTGAAGGCCATCCCTCCAATGCCACATTGGCATCAAAAATATCCCCCCCTCCGCTCACCGCCCCACAAATCAAACATCTGCGTTTCCATGGTGTCCTGTGGTTTTACCCCCCTCCATCTTAGAAACCATAGACTTTGACGGCAGATAAGGACCATTTGGTCCACCCAGTCTGCCCATTTCCCTACCTTTTGGATAAGCTGCAGCTTCTAGTTTACCAACAGCCTACTTCCTCCTAGCCCCCACTATGATTGCCTTATGGCTGTCCCATGCATTCTTGAATTCCCCCACTGTTTTTGACCAGACAACCTCTTCAGAAAGGCAGTTCCATGCGTCCACCACACTCTCGGTGAAAAAATATTTCCTCATGTTGCCCCTGAGCCATCTCCCCCTCTATGTTTAAATTGTGCCCCTTTGTTCCTGCACAGTTCTTTTTCTAAAAGATGCTGCCTTGTTGGACTTTATTGATTTGCTTGAGGTACTTGAAAGTTTCTATCATGTCCTCCCTCTCCTTCCTTTTCTCAAGGGTATACATATTAAGCTCTCTTAATCCCTCTTCATATGGCTTCTGGTGCAGATCCTGCACCATTTTAGTTGCCCTCCTCTGGACCACCTCCATCCTGTCTATGTCCTTGCGGAGATGGGGTCTCCAAAACTGCATGCAGTACTCTAGATGGGGCCTCACCAACTGCCTGTACAGAGGGATAACAACTTCTTGTTTTCTACTGGTGATGCCTCTCCCAATGCATCCCAGCATCCCCTAGCTCTCCTTACTGCCTTCTCACATTGCTTGCCTACCTTAAGATCATCTGATATGACTACTACCAGGTCCCTTTCAATTTTTGTTGTTGTTAGTACCTCTCCGCACCCCATTGTGTATTCTTCACCTGGGTTTTTGTTTCCCAGGTGCATTACTTTGCACTTCTTTGCATTGCATCTAAGCTGTCATACTTTTGACCATTCCTCCAACCTTGCCAAGTCCCTTCTCATCCTTTCCACCACCCCACCTTGTGTATCAACTCTGTTGCAGATCTTTGTGTCATCTGCAAACCAATTGCTGTCCCAAAGCTAAATATGAATGCATCTAATGGTGCCTTCCCACCTCACTGTTCACCATCCACAAGGTAAAACTGAAAGTTTACCCTGTGTTCAGCAGTCCCACACCCCTACCAGTCACTGTCCTGAAGTATAAACGTCTCTCTGGTGTCTAGTGTTGTCCCACACCCAACCCCTCATTGATCACCAGTTTAAAGTTAGAAATGAAAGATTCCCAGTTGCTAGTGGTGGCCCCCCTGTCACCATCTCAGATTTGAAACATCAATGTTTCTCTTGTGTCCAGTTGTCCCCTCCCTCCCCACAAATCACTGTCTGACAGTTAAATATGAATTCCTGGTGTTTATTGGTGCTTTCCTCCCCCCAATCAATTGCCACCCAATATGTAAAGTAAAAAAAGACATTCCTTGATGTTTTGTGGTTCCACACCGCACTCATGCCCGATGGCTAAAATAATATTCCCTGGTGTCCAGTGGTCCCTTCCCTTACCTGATTATACACCTGATACAATTGCGCATTTCCCTGATGTCCAGTGTATCTCCAGCCCATCCTGATCCACTAAATCAGAAGAAACATTCCAGGTGATCCAGCTACACTGCTCCCTATCCCCGATCTTCCCTTGCAATACAATGAATGCTTCTCTGGTGGCCTGGTGGACACCCCTCCCTATCCCCAATCAGCTCATCGAATACAATCTGTATTTTTCCTTGGTGGCTAGTGGACCCCCCACCCCAGTAGATAGTGCCCCAACACCCTGCTTCCCCACCAGTCCCATCCCTGAGCCAGTGACTGGGACAGCCCTCTGCTCTCCACCTCAATCGGCTGCTGAATGAGCTGTCAAAGAGCATGTACTGTATACAGTATGTGCTCCTTGACTGATAGCTCACTCACTGAGCTGTCAGTCAATGAGCATGTACTGTACACAGTACACATGCATTGCCAGCTCAGTCAGTGGCCGGGCATGGTGGAGAGTGGAGGGCTGTGTCGGTTTCTGGCTCAGGGATGGGATGGGGGAGCGAGGTGGTGGGGCACTACCTGCCAGGGTGGGGGGTCCAATAGCCACTCTGGAAAGATAGAGATTGTATTCTACTGGCAAATCAGGGATGAGGGGGCATTTGAACACTAGGGAAGCATTCATTGTGTTGCAGTGGGAGATCAGGTTGGGAGGTGTCAGCTAGACCTCCAGGGAATGGTTTCTCTTTCTGATAAAGGGGATTGGGATGGGGGTGGTGATACACTGGAAACCAGGGAAACCGTGACTATGTGTCGGGTGGTGGGAGGTACCACCGGAGACCAGAGAATACTATTGTATCCATTTGGTGTGGGTTGGGGGGTGGGACCACTTAACACCAGGGAATGCCTATTTTTAACATCAGGCAGAGAACAAGGGTTGGGGAGGATCACAATCACCAGGGAATCTTTAATTTCTAACTTCAGGCTTATGATTGACCGGGGGGGGGCACCGCTAGATGTCAGGGAAATGTTTATATTTAACTTTGGGACAGTGATTTGCAGGGGTGGATGGGACCACTGGACACCAGGGAAACTCAGTTTTTACCATCGGGACAGTGATCAGCAAGGGGGGGGCACTAGCACCTGGGAAAAATTTATGCCTCACTTTGGGGATGGCGATTGACAGGGGGACACAACTAGATGGCAGGGACTACTGTGTTGGGGTCAGGGGGCATGGAGCATCCTTCACCAACAGCTAGGGTTGCATGGGAGTAAGTCATGGTTTGGATCAGTGACATGTGTGGCATTCAGGGGTAGAGCAAAATGGCCTTGAATGGTGCACATACTCTGAATATTGGACGGTGTCTATATTCAGGTTCCTACTTTTCATTTACATTGCACCCACTTCTGACTATTGCCCAGGTGCAAACAGAGTTTGCCTGCACTAACAAGGCTATTCAGTATTGCCTGCAAGGGCAAACAATTTTGTGCCTGGGCCCGAAGGCCCCTGGTGTCTTCATTTTGCCTTGTGTTGGTTAATGGGTGCAGCAACATGGCCCCCACTGCCAAGCAAGATCAGTCCTAAGGACACTAAATCCCCCCCCAAAAAAATTTGACGAGGCCCCTAAGTGATCGAGTCCATTCTAAAATCCAGGTTAATGGTGTGGTACCAGCCTGGTGTGCTCTTCCCCACCACCACACACGCACTCTTTTTTTTTTTTTTTTACAGGTCCTTTGCAACTGACCCAGCTGATCAGTATTTTTTTTTCTTAATACTGACCCATTTTCCTTTTTATGACAGCAGGTTTGACATGATGTAGAACAGGTGTAGGAGGACACTGACCATACATATCAGATAAGTATTAAGTATTGTTTTGGTTTTTTTTTACCCCACATTTCTTGTCATAGTTAGTTCTTAAAGAGCTGCAGATCCATTGCGACCCCATTGCTATTCATGTTTTACAGGTATGACTGGCTGTTCCCCTGAGATTCCCATTATCCCAGGCTCCACAGGAACCAGGTGAGAGATCTGTAATGTATGGGTAGCACTAATTTCACTGACTGAAATCAAACTGTTTGCAATGCCATTATGATATCGATGTGATGTCAAGAAGTTAGTCTTATTAATTATGTCACATCAATACCATAACAATGGAAACACATCTGTACATGCATGGCTTTACATCTTTGCGTGGCTTTAAATCGGCGGCTTACATTGAATGGCCGCAGTGTTGAGAGCTTGCCCTTAGCAAGAGCAGTGCTGTGGGGAATCAAAAATTTTAAGGACTTAGTTTGAACTGATGCTCAGTTTAGTTTTTGCCCATACACTATAAAATACAATGTATGAGTTTTTTATCAGTAACCTTGCTGAAAACGCTTCTCAAGGTTACCGTGACAACTGTAAACTTCTTGAGCTTCACTCTCAAGGTTTACAAAGTTGTCATGGTAACCTCTCAAAGCGATTACATCGTGGTTACCAATAAATCCACATACATTATCCTCTGTTATCTATGTTAGGAGCATGTTAACCTGTAATGGTGCAACCTCAAGTATTATGACACTAGGCTTTTACTTGTTAAGTGCTTGGTGATGCAGGGTTTGAAATATCTCTATTACATAGAAACATAGACTTTGATGGCAGATAAGGACCGCTTGGCCCACCTAGTCTGCCCATTTCCCTACCTAGAGGATAAACTGCAGATCTTATTTAACCAACAGCCTATTTGTACCTACCTCCCACAAAAATTGCCTTATGTCTGTCCTATGCATTCTTGAATTCTCCCACAGTTTTAGATGCCACAACCTCCGCGGGAAGGCTGTTCCAGGAGTCCACCACCCTCTCTGTGAAAAAATTCTTCCTCACATTGCCCCTGAGCCGTCCCCCCTCTATCTTCAAATTGTGTCCCCTTGTTCTTGCACATCTCTTTTTCTGAAAGATGCTACCCTCTTGGACTTTGTTGATTCCACTGAAGTACTTAAACGTTTCTATCATGTCCCCCCTCTCCCTCCTTTCTTCAAGGGTATACATGTTAAGCTCCTTTAGCCTCTCCTCATATGGCTTCTCTTGCAGACCCTGCACCATTTTAGCTGCCCTCCTCTGAACTGCCTCCATCCTGTCTATGTTCTTGCGGAGATGGGGTCTCCAGAACTGGATGCAGTACTCCGGATGGGGTCTCACCATCTGTACAGGGGGATAACAACTTCCTGTTTTCTGCTGGTGATGCCTTTCCCTATACATCCCAGTATCCCCCCTGCCCTCCATACCGCCTTCTCACATTGCTTGCCAACCTTAAGGTCATCTGATATGATTACCCCCAGGTTCCTTTCCATTTTTGTTGTTGGTACTACCCCCCCATTGTGTAATCTTCCCCTGGGTTTTTGTTTCCCAGGTGCATTACTTTGCACTTCTTTGCATTGAATCCAAGCTGCCATACTTCTGACCATTCCTCCAACCTTGCCAAGTCCCTTCTCATCCTTTCCACGCCTCCTTGTGTATCACTCCTGTTGCAGATCTTTGTGTCATCTGCAAAGAGGCATACTTTTCCTTCCAGTCCCTCTGCAATGTCACTTACAAAGACATTAAAAAGGACTGGACCAAGTACTGAACCCTGTGGTATCCCACTAGTGACCCCTCTTTTTTTTAGAATGGACTCCATTTACAATTACCTTCTGTGTCCTGTTGTTCAGCCAATGTTTTACCCAGGCTACCACCCTGGGACCCACTCAAGGCTGGTTAATTTGACTACTAATCTTTTGTGTGGGACTGTGTCAAATGCCTTGCTAAAGTCTAGGTAGGCCATGTCCACAGCCCCTCCCTGGTCTACTACTTTGGTCACCCAGTCAAAGAAATCAATTAGATTCGTCTGACATGACCTTCCTGCTGTGAACCCATGCTGCCTTGGGTCCTGTGCCCCACTGGCCTCTAGGTACTCAACAATTCTTTCCTTCAGAAGTGATTCCATCATTTTCCCTACCACTGAGGTCAAACTGACAGGTCTGTAGCTTCCTGCCTCTGTCTTGCTCCCACTTTTGTGAAGGGGAATCACATCAGCCTTCTTCTAGTCCTTAGGTACCACACCATCCTCCCTTTATTTATTATAAAGGATAGTCAGTGGTGTCACTAGTCCTCTGCTTAATTCTTTTAGAATTCTGGGGTGAATTCTATCTGGCCCCATTGCTTTGTCCACCTTCAGTTTTAGGAGTTCTTTCAGAACCCTTTCTTCTGTGAAAGGACTGGGATTGACCCCCTCTCCAGAGTGCTTCTGTTAATTGGATTAGGCACCTCCCCCACTTCCTCTTTTGTGAATACTGAACAGAAGCTTTCATTCAGTATCCCTGCTTTTTCACTGTCACTCTCTGCCCACCCATCATCCATTCTATTCAGCCTCATTATCCCTCCCTTTGTCTTTCTACACACCCTGATATACCTATAAAGGTTTTTATCTCCTTTTTTAACCGAGTTGGCTATCTTTTCCTCAGTTTGTGCCTTTGCTATTCTGACTGCTCTCCCTGCTTCCTCCTGCCTTAACTGGTACAGTTCTTTGTCCTGCTCCTTCTGTGTTTCCTTATACTTCCTAAATGCTATCTATATCTCCCTAACCTTCACCGCCACTTCTTTTGAGAACCATAGTGGCTTTTTCTTTCATTTTGATTTGTTTATTTGCATCACACAAACGCTCATTGCCTCTGTAATGGCAGTTTTGATATTTCCCCATTGTTGCTCCACCCCTCCTTCTAGCCTGTTTGCTAGTGCTTTTCTAAGCACTCTCCCATCTTGCCAAAAAGTCAGCCCTCCTGAAGTCCAGAACCCTCACTTTTGTATGGCTTGACTCTATAGCTGAGTTTATCATGAACCACACTGTTTGGTGGTCACTTGTTCCCAAATGGCTACCCACTTCTAGATCTGAGATCCTCTCACTGTCCCTATTTGAGAGTACGAGGTCTAAGATTGCTCCCTCATGAGAAGGTTCCAAAACTAGCTGTCTGAGGCATGCCACCTGAAGGGCATCAAGAATGGCCCTGCTTTTGGATGTGGCTGCAGCAAAGGTGTCAGTTAACATCTGGCATATTAAGGCCCTCATCAATAGTATCTCCCTTTCTCTGCCATCCTAAGTATGCCTTCTATCATATCCTTGTCCATTCCTCCCCTGACATGGGGGTCTGTATACAACCCTGTGCAGATTGTGGTGCCATTTCAGTCTCCAAGGTGACCTGCAGTGCCTCCTCTACTCCCTGTTTGCTCTTTTGTTCAGTTGCTTTTATCCCTTCCCTTACATAGAAAGCTACCTCCCCCACCCTCCCTGTCTCTCCTGTAGGTTGTGTACCTTGGTATGTTAACATCCCAGTCATGGTTCTCTGTGTACCATGTTTCTGTGACTGCTACAATATCCAGGCATCCCTCTTCCATCAAGGCCACCAGTTCAGGGAGCTTGTTGTCCAGACTATGGTGTTGGTACTCATTAACCTCCATTTCTTGATGGCCTTACCCCTTTTTGCCTCATCCCTGTCCTTATTGCATTTGTCACTTTCTCCATTTACCCCTGCGCTTCTCCCTAATGACATCTCTATGTTGGTGTCTACCTCACTTAGTACCCTGATTTTTTTGGGGGGGGGCTAGGATTTCCCTGCTCCTTTCCAGTGCCTTCCGCCTTGGCTAATTTAAATACTTGTTCAATCCCCCACAAAAATTGTTATTATTCTGTTAAGATTCCACTATTACAAAAATAGAGAAATTAACTGTGAAATTACATTACTTCAGATATTAGAGTGCAAAAATGCAAAGCGCTCAAAGTACCCCCACCCCAAAAAAATCTTGACTTTTGAGTTATAGGAGCCTTGATGAATTGGTGTTGTGGGTGTTCCTTGGGGTTGTCAAGTCTAGTGCCCACCCCCTCCTCTAAGCAAACATGATCTCTTGCATCATGCAGGGTCATTTGGGAAGAGAGCTGTGACTGATTCTGTTAGCCACATATGCTCAGCCATATACCTTTTCTTCAAAGAGTAATTGCCCATGAGGCAGTGGCTTGGAGCTGTACGTTATGCTTCAGACAGGAGGCTACGGACTGGGAGGAGGGGGTAACCACTATGGGTGGCAACCCTAAAAGACACCACACACTCGATTTGCCAAGATTCCTGAGGCTAAGAACCCTGTTTTTCATTTTCTTTGTGAACTTTGCATTCTTCAACCCGTAATGTCTGCATCAATGTTGTTTTTTTTCCTGCAAATAGTGTTTATTTTTTTTTTGAAATTGGTATATACCATATATATATATGGAGGGGACATGCAGTGGATTGAGGGCATTCGGTCACCATGAGCAAACAAGGTGGCAGTATGGCATAGTGGAAAAGGGTGCTGAGCTGAAAACCTGGAGACCTGGGTTTGAATTCCATTAGCCTCCACTTACATACTTTGTGACTCTAAGCAAGTCACTTGACTTCCTTGTGCTCCCATGTCACACCTGGAAACAAGCTCCAGCTTAATGTGCCTTTCCTGGTTAAACTATTTCCCTTTCCCTATAGGCAAATTATTCTACAGCACTAACATTTTACTAACTCTTTTTTTCTTTCTATTTGATATTTTCCATTGGACTTTTCAAGCCGTACATATCTGGAGGACAAGCTTCAAGTATTCACACTTCCTTATCTCAGGTGAGACAAACTTTACTACACTTTCTTCTGGTTAAACATATCTGTAGAGACAGTTCATAGTGTGTCGTTTAGGTTAATCGACCGATGTGGCATTTATTTTTCATATTTTGAGACAATGCTAGGACAATAATGACTGGAGAGTTGCTGCTCTCCAGAAACATCCTATGCCTAATATTCCAAAGCTTTGGACTGTGCCATTTCCCTTAGTAGGGGAGCACAGTAACAGATCTGTAATGATTAACCACTGACATTGTAGGAGGTAACAGAAAAGGAAATGGAAGTAAGAGAGGTAAGGCATCATAACTGTGGCTAAACTGCTGGCCAGCTGATCCCTTTACACTTCACGTCCTGCCTGCTGTGTCCCAATGCTCCGTTATGTAACTTCTAACCAGGGAGAATGCAGGATGTACCCCCAATCAAGTTTGTTGGACTACTTTTCAAAACAGTTTTACAGATGTTTAAGTCACCTTTGATAAAAAATGAAAGTTACTGCTCTAAGGTAGCTTTCATTTTTTTATCAAAGGTGGCTTAAATGTTTGTAGAAATGGCTTGAAAATTAGCCCTGTAGACTCAGGCATGCCACTGCGTTCTACTTGGTTAGACATCACATAATGTTGGAGCACATAGACACAGGTGGACCAGCTAATGGATAGGACTGGCCAGCAGTTCAGCTGCTGTTACAATACATTTCCTCCCTTACATGACAGTAATAAACCTTATAATTTTGGCACAGATGCACTATTGAACTACTGGGCAGGCTATGAAGCCCAGTAGGATATGTCACACCCTCACTTTAAAAGACAGTAATTGATCATGATTAATCATGAACAAATTATGCAAATTAATTAAAGCAGAACAGACAATGAGAACCAGGTACAGCAATCACAATTAATCATGGCCAAATATAAGAAGCATATGAACAAACATGATTAATTATGATCTGTGAAGCCAGTTCCGATTGCCTGCCACAAATCTGCATCAGGTATTGATCAACTATTATTAATAATAATTGACAAAGAAAAAAACACCATCTGCAACAAAACAAAAGTGATGGTTTATGCCTGCTTTGGGTATTGATCGATTAAGATAGATAATGATTTAGCACCACCAAATGTACTCATTAAAACTGATCATGACCCAACAAACCACCAGTGAATGCCTGTAACACTGGTTGCTTTTTTAATCTAAGTATCATGTACTGTACTGTTTTTTTGCTGTGATGTATTGCTCTCTTGACGAAGTGCCTTTGTAAATGAGTCTATGACTCAAAGGTCTGTAAACCGATGATATAATAATAAATAATAAATAAATAAAATTAAACAGTTGTGACCAGTGTTGATCAGTCATGATTTATAATGATTAACAATAAAAAAAACACCATGATGCAATTAACATAGTGACAATTAATGATTATTTCAGGTATTGATTAATCATGTGTATAGCAAATCTCATAAATTCACAGTAAATCATGATCAGGTCATAACCAATCATTTGATGATTTTTTTTTTATGTATTATTTCTTCCGAGCTCCCAGCTTCTCCATCAGTTGTCCCCCAGTGTGCCCTCCCCCGAAGGTTAGACCCCCTCCCTTGTGCACCCCATGACTTATCCTTCATGGCAGGGTGGTGGGGAGCGACTCAACCCACCCCAAATGTATCCATGCCAGGGAGGTGCCTTCTCAGAGGTGGCACGCTGAGGGGACCACTTCATCCAGCTGGAGCTTATTTCTGCTTTTCTCCCCTTGTGAGGAGGCAGGGCTTGCAATGATGCCTGTGGTGAGAGCATGCACGCTACCACACGTGCTCTCACCAAGCGTCTGCCTGTCTCCTCCCCTTCAGCTGTAACATCAGCGCACTGCCCCCCCAGCAGCTGCTAGGGGCCAGTGGAGTGCTGACTGCTAGTGTCCCTCCACCCCAGAGAAGGAGAGCAGTCCTACAGATGCTTGATCTTTCTCCTCCCTGCCAGCCCCCGACGACCCGTGCTCATTCCCGAACACGGGCCGCCGGCATGGCTTGAGGTAAGACGTCCAGTGCCTCAGCCCTCAACACCACTGGGCCGACTTATTTGATGATTTTTGATGGGCGGCCATTTAACGTTGGTGTCTTTTCATTATTATCAATGATATGTTTGGTGATTTTTCATACATGATTTTTATTTTTATTTAGTTTTTGTTTACCAGGTAGGTGCACTAGCCAACACCATGACTATTTTCAGGCATAACCTGGGAGAGTACAGAACATGATGAAAACAGTATACAGTACAATATCCAATGAGGGGGGAAACAAACATTACATGTATGGGTGGCAGAACACAGTATACCGATTTCAACAAGTTAAAATAGTAAAACATAATCCTTACAGGAAAGCACAGGTAACATTATACGTTCAATGATAATAAAAGTAATAATAGCCAGCCATAGTTACAACAAGGAAAACAATGAAGATAAAACAGTAGAACAATAGTACAGCAAGCATAAATAAATAATAAAAACAGGTAATACATTAATACATGAAAGTACAATAGATGGAGAAAGCAGGTAACAACTTTGGAGCTGACATTGGAGTTTATACGAGATAGAGTGGAGTAAGGTAGGCAGTAAATCAAGAAGGAGCTACAGCAGAACTGAGTGGCATGGGGCAGATTAGAACTGTTTAGGGAACAGTGGGAAACTGAATAGGGAAATGGAAAGGCAAGGAGGGAATAGCATAGGGGAGAGAGTGGCTAAGGATAATTAATAAATGGTGATATAGGAAAATAGAGAGAAGCTGACTGGGCTCACTGAGGACGATGTTCAATCAGTGTCAATTTAGCAAGGTCAAAATAAATGCCAGAAAATGAGGAAACAGGGTTAAGTAAGGTAGATGAGTCTCGGAAGATCTATGGTGGGTCAAAACAGATACAATGCTCAGCCTGCAAGTGATGTTACCTGAGTTCAGTCTTGAAGTGACGGTGGGACCCAATCTGCCTCAGTTCAGAAGGAAGCAAATTCCAGAATTGAGGTGCCATGTGTCAAAAAACACCAGTTCCTTTTGAGGTAAGGCATCTGGGGATTTTTAGGAAATATTTGTCAATTGACTTCAAGCCAAGTGAGGAGGTGAGAGGATGTAGCAGCTCTGCCAGGGATATAGGAGTTTTCAGACTAATAAGAGAGTCCACTAGAGAGCCAAGGTAGTAATGCCTAGTTACAGAGGGGGAGAGCCAGCCAAGGTCTTTGTACAGCCGAAAACGATGTCTTAGTCGGGTAGATGAGGATGCATAGCGGCATATGTTATTGTATGTAACATCCCACTTCTAAGAGAGGTTTTTGGGGCAACAGCCAAAATGGGTGCACAGTAATTAAGTGTAGGAAGTAGAATTCTCCTTGCAATGGCAAGTTTAGCAGATGGTGTAAGCATGTAACTAGTCCTGTATGCAGCACTCAGTTGGCATTCACAGCTTTGCAAGCTGTTTGAATATGAAGGTTTAGATCCAGGGATTTATCCAGCAGGACACCGAGATAATTAAATGTCATGACACAGTCCAGTTTAGTTCCACCTACGCCAAGTACCGTAAGGGGTGTGGGACAAGATCTAAGTCTAGGAGCTGAACCAAAAAACATGGCCTTTGTTTTCTTTGCATTTAGAACCAGTTCGTGATCACAGAGCCAGTTCTGGATGTTTATGAAATCAGCAGAAAGGGAAGAGGTTAGGTCAGCAACTTCATTTCCACTGGTATAGATGACAAGATCATCAGCATATAGGAGAGATAAACAGTTTTTCAGTGCACTAGGAACACTATTGATGAATAGTGAGAAAAGAAGTGGCCCCAGGATAGATTCTTGGGGCACACCAATGCTGATTTTTGCACAGGCTGAGATAGCTGAGTCAAATTTAACCATTTGAGACCTGTTTGATAGGTAGCTATTAAACCATTTGACTACTGGAGCAGAGAAACCCAGGCTAAGCAGGCCAGGCAGGAGTAGTGGGTGGTCAACCAGGTTGAAAGCCTTAGTAAGGTCAATGAAAACAGCTCCTGAGAGACACCCTATATCCATGTTTGAGAGAATATCTGAGGTGAGTTTTAGCAGGGCAGTAGCCGTGCTATGGTTCTTACAGAAACCATGCTGAACATCAGAAAGGACACTGCACTTGGTGAGGAAGTCAAGCATTTGCTTGGCGACAATCTTCTCAAGTAGTTTAGACAGAACCGAGAGAATAGCTATAGTCTGTAGTTAGTTATTTATTTATGTCCTTGATGTCACCTTTTTTTTGAAAACCGGAGTTATGCAAGCTATTTTCCAGATGTCCGTGACAGAGCTGCAAGAGAGGGATAAAGTATATATTTTTGCCAGAGGAGGGGCAATGAAGGAGGCTGCAAGCTTGAGTAGATGAGGTTCAAGGAGATCTGAACCAAAACTGGTGTTGTCAGACACCGTTTTAAGAAGCTTGAGGCCGTCTATGGAAGTTACTGCCTTGAAGTAGAAAGGTAGAGCTTGAGCAGGCTCAGATGAGTACACAGTGGTATTAAGCACATTGTTCAATCTCCCAGGATGGTGTTGATTAGCTGGGGGTTTGAAGGAGGAGGTATATGAGGACAGGTCTGAAAAAAATCCCATTGAAAGCATTTGCTATGGTGTTAGGGTCATTGTAGTGAATACCATTAATAATCATATCCATTGGAGTGTTTGATTGAGAGGACCCAAGGAAGAACTTGACATGTGCCCAGAATTTCCTGGAGTCACAAGCAGCGTTGGTCAGAAGGTCCTTACAGTACTTGCTTTTGGCTATATGAATCTTCTTTTTGCAAAGATTTCTGTAAGTCCTGTAATTGTTATAAGCAGACAATTGACCTGTTTGTTTAAAATGCCTCCAGAGTTTATCACGCATGCGTAGCTCTGTCAGGAGGTCCTTGTGAAGCCACCTGGTTTGTCTACCCCTGACTCTCCTGGTAACCTTGGGAGCATGCCTGGTCTGAATGTCAGTGAATTTGGTGAGAAAATGCTGAGCGCCTCTTCAATGTTTTTTGAGGTATAAATCTCAGACCAATCAATGATGAAGATGTCATGTAGGAAGGCATTTTCATCCAGGGTTGCAAAGTTTGTGAACGTAATGTACCATGGAGGTGGAGATTGGGTGGTACCAGCGGTCCATATGCAGAAAATTGGTGAATGATCACTTATGGCATCGGAGAGGATCACCGATGTATGTACATGTTCCAAGCGGTTTATGAGCAGTCAGTCTATCGGGGTCCCAGATTTAGGTGGATGTGAAGTCCTAGTCAGTTCATTTATCACTTGGTGTAGGTTATGGCAGCTAACCATCGATACCAGCGAACTATGGGAAGGACTCAGCCAGTTTAGATTTATGTCTTCAATGACTATAGACTCATTGAGGCATACATTGACCACAATTTTGTCTAGTAAGTCTTGGAATCCAATCACACCCCCTGCAGGAGGGTTATAGACACAGAAGATATGGAATTTCTTTGAGCCTAGTGTGACAGTGGCATGAATAAATTCACAGGACGTAGTTGAGGCTTGGTCTTGAATTGCAGTAATGTTGACATGTTCTTTATAAAGTATAGCAACACCACCTCCACATTTAGTGTCTGGCCTATCCCTGCGGATGAGAGAGTAGTTTGCTATAGAGCAGAGATGATCAGATATCATGGGTTTGAGCCACATTTCCATGAGGCAAAGAATGTTGGGGTTGTATACTTTCACCCATGCTTCCAGTTTGTTTTTTTTGACATAAAAGGCTTTTAATATTCATATGTACAATGAAAATTCCTTTTCTAGCTAGCCCGGTTAGGTCGTCAGCAGCCAATTTGGTGGGTGGACCTTGGAATTAATTCAATGTCACCTGATAGAAGGATTTTTAGCAAGGATAAGAAGTAGAGTCTTGCTGCATGGAAAGCATGGGTGTAAACTGCACACTGCCTTCATCTTTCAAGAGCAAGTAGAATCTGATAAGAACATCCCTTTGGGAAATGGAGACATTGCCAGGTGGGTCCTAGCCAGAAGCTGGAGACAAAGATGTTTGAGAAGCAGAAATCTTGAAGGTCTGTGATCATGCCCTGATGGTCACAGGGGATCAAGAGTGAGGAGACACTCATACAGAGGAGCACCAGACTGGTGAAAATTGCAGCCCTCAGCCAGTGGAAGAGCATATCTTTGAGTACTTGGTTTTGAGTGGGACAGCAGGGAGCCATGTCTCACTGAGATTGCCTAAAGATTGTCAAAATTAGGCAGCTTAAGGGCATAGAAATTTATGGTTTCAAGCACAATTTAAACTAATAGGGGAGAAAGGCACTTTCGTGGTGAAGTAAGAGTAGAATTAGAGATTAGTTAAGAGATGCCACTGTGGTGAAATAAAAAATTGCAGGTTTAGAGCTGATCTCAGAAAACATGGGGTAGGCCCCAATGTGATGAGCAGGTAAGGTGCTTAAACCTGTGATTACAAGAGCTCTTTACCGCAAGGGAGTAGGACTGTTTGGTGCAATCAGCCCAAACTGAGGAAAAATTTATCTATGGCCTTCTAGGAGTCAATGGAAATACTGGCGCTTAGTCATATGACAGAGAGGGCGCTATATAACTGAGAGCAGACCCAGGGTGGGGGAGAGCTGGATGGTGCCTTTTATGGCTTCGCTGTCCACTGAGTCCTAACTCAGCCGGGCTCATGGTCCTTCATGCTGGGGTGTTTCCTTGTGTTGCGGGGCTCCTGCTACGAGGGCACTTCAGAGAATGGCCTCCCGGTCGGAGATGCGGTGGAACTGCAGCTGGGCAGGCTCAGCAGAGGAACATTTCCAGTGGGTCCAAGCCCCAGTGTGGCTCTGAGAGACCTAAGGGACACAGGAAGAGAGAGGGTTAGGTAGCAGCAGGTAGTGGAGGGTACAGTAAAACAAATGATAGGGATGGGCAGTAGACTAGGGTGGGAGTAGCAAAGAGAAATCGATAATGAAGAGTGCGGATGGGAAGATATAGGATGGAAGAGAGAGAAAGAGAAAACACAGCAACCTCAGAGAAAAATTGAATTACTGTAAAACATTAATCAATTCTTTAGGTCAACTGTAAGCTCTAAGAATTTCAATTTATGAAAAACCTAAAAATGCAGTATAATTTGTCATGAAAGAGCTGTAATCACAATTTCAAAAAGAGGGCCCAGCAATACTGAAGCAGTAAATGCAAAAGGAGGTGCTTAAATATTGCAATAAGTGTTACAGCACCTTTACTTATGTACGGTAGCAAAATGCTTCTTAAAAGGGTACAGCCAGTCCAGAGAAAAGCAGTTTGAAAAAGGTGCACTATTCTACGGTCTCCCGGCACGCAGGTAACAAAGTTTGGTTCCCAAAAAAGGTGCTCCAATCAGAACAAGTCCAGAGAAGATGAGTCAGCCAATTGGAGACAGGGCGCTCGCTATTGAACCAATCCCAAGGCCTGCTGTGTTGAGAGAAGAAAACATACCTTATGTGCCTTTTAAGGCTTCGCTGCCTGCTGCATCCTAACTCAGCTGGGCTTGTGGTCCTCTGAGCTGGGGCATTTCCTTGTGTTGCTGGGCTCCTGCTATGAGGGGGCAGCTCGGAGGAGTGGCGGCCAAGTCAGGATGCAGTGGAACCGCACTGGAAGTGGGCTCAGCAGAGGCTCTCAGTGAGTCCGAGCCGCAGTAGGCTCTGAGGAGACCTTATTTGCCTTTAAAACTTCATACACCCGCGAGTCCCTAACTCAGCCAGGCTCGTGATCCTCCGCGCTGGGGTGTTTCCTTGTGTTGTTGGGCTCTTGCTATGAGGGTGATCTTTAACAATGAAATGTAAAGATTTTTCATGATCAATCATGATAACCCCTCATTCATTTTGACTGGGATTTGCTACTCAAACATTGCTTTCAAATCAAATAAAACAATGTATAAGCTTTCCTTAATTGGGGGTCTTCCAAAATATCTAGACAGTATTTATAACCAAAATAGCAGTTATTTAGAGCCAGCTATGATGAGAATTTTGAATGTTTAATACTTTTCAGATCTCTCATTGCCCAGTTGTTGTTAAGTCTTTGTTTAATAAAAAGTATGTCTTCTATTTCCAGTTTAGTGTAGTTCCTCTATTAACGCACCATTGGAGGACTTGTAGGTTATTTGTGACTAATTTACATACAACTTCCCTAAGCCCTTGGGTGACAGTGGGCTCAGGGAGGGTTACAGCGGTCAGGCAGAGGCACATCCAAGATCCTATTCTACTCAAGAACTCATATGCCACACTGGCAAATGGGGACAACCAAATAGAGGTACCCAGAGAAGTGGAATGAAAGGATGTGGAGGTAAACCAAGGAGGTGACCTCAGCGGGGAGAGCAGTGGACCCCAGAGGAGGAGGAAGCGAATCCTGGTGGGAGACTCCATCATAAGAGGGGTCCAACTATGAGCACAGGAGGGGGAGGACAGGGATGTGAGGTGCCTACCAGATGCCATGGCATGGAGGGATGGAAGGAAGATCCTGGGGATCACTGGGAAGGCAAAATGGGAGGGTGAGCTGGATGTCATTATCCAACTAGGTACTAATGAGCTGGCAAATGGGGAGCCAAAGGAAGTTCAGGAAGAGTTTAGGAAATTGGGAAGGGGTCTCAAGCAAGTAGCTACTTCTGTCACTTTCTCAGAAGTACTACCTGCGAGAGGCAAGGAGAGCATAGGGTGCATGCACCAGGAACTTTAACTCATGGTTGAAGAACTGGTGCTGTGAGGAAGGGTTTGATCTAGTGGTGACTGGGAACCCACCTGGAGGGATGGAGGTTTGTTCGCCTGACGGCCTGCATCCATCCTGGAGAATCAAGCACTCAATGATAATTTAAATGTGGAGTCACTGTGATGAGCTGATTCGGGAAGGGGCGTCTCCCGTGCTTCTCAAGGCCCGCGGTACAAAGCCTAGGTCACTCCAAGACTGGCTCTAAATACCTTAAATAGCCAGCAAGAGCCTGCGAACCCGGCGTGGGTGTGTTTCCTTGTGAATCGGTATAGTGCTGCGAGGATATAGGCGGTGCATCAAAGAAACAGCGGGTGGCATTGGCAAGCTCAGGCTGCTCGCTTATCGCTGAGATGGTGCCGACTCTGCTGAACCCCTGGTAGGCGAGCCCCAGCTACTAAGAGGCCCAAATCCCAGTCGCCTACCTTACCCGAGCAGGACGAGGAACCAGGGAAGGAGGGGGGCTCAGGTACCAATGCAGAGGACATTCGGGAAATTAAGGCAATGCTGCAAGGGCTGGTGATTGATTTCACCGAGGTAAACCGGCATTACACTCCTTGGCAACGAGAATGGGCGATGCTAAGGCCCGGATCTCATCGCAGGAGAGGAAGATTTCGGTGACTGATCAGGAGGTGGTGATGATTAGAAAAAAGGTCAAGAAATTAGAGGAGAGGATGGAAGATCAGGAATCAAGAAACCGGAGAAACAACTTGATTTTGGCAGGACTACTAGAGCGGCTGAAGGCTCAGATTGTGTCTCATTCTGCAGGAGCTCCTGTTGAAGCTGGCACTTCACCATTTGGGGATGGGTACAACCCGAAAGAGCTCATCGGGCATTAAGGAGATGCTACTCCGTCAAGCAGGGCCCTGAGTGATAATTATATGCTTTCTTAGCTATAAAGAAAAGTCCCATGTGCTGCTTACTGCTAGACAAAAGAAGTCTCTGCAATGGAATGGTGCCACTCTATGGTTCTTTCAAGACCAAACGCCAGTGATTAGGGAAAAGCAAAGGAATATGCAGAAATTAAGAAGAAGCTTTATCTTGCAGAAATTAAATCACTACAGTTCCCTCGTAACTTGGTGGTACGCCTTCAGACTGGGGAGAAGAGGTTCCTCACAGCAAAAGACGCTTGAGGACTACGGGCTGAACTCCCAGACTTATTCAAATCCCCAACATGACTGCTTTCTGTAAAGAAGAAGGCTTGTCTTCTTGATGGGCTGTGATAGAAGAAAAGCAAAGGACTTTAAAGTTGCTATTGCCTGTCTGTTCTATTGTTATCTGTTAAACTTGGGGTTTTAGGGATCGGCTCTGGTCTGGGTTTTTAGGAATATAGAAGGGCCACTAGGTGACGAATAACAAGATATCAACACGTTAAGTAGTAGTTAGGGGGGCATGGAGATCATGAAACCTACTATTTGTGTTATTAGATGCAGAATATCCTCATGAGCTTGGAACATTGGAGGGAAGTGTAAGTGGGGGGTGGTGAGGGAATCTTAATGCAATAGGAGCTAAACACCCAATATTATAGCTTTTAGAGGGCACTGTTACACATATAACTGGTCTTATGTCAATTCTGGGGAAGGATGGAAAAGGGGAATGGCCAAAGGGACTAAGATTTCAGTAGTACTAGTAACTGGAGAGACACCACCCTGGGATGCAAGGGAGCCTAAAGAGGAGCAGTGTGGGCTTGATATTTATTTTATAAGCGAGAGCTTGAGAGGGATTGTCTCCTTTTTTTTTTTTTTTTGGGAAAAACAGGGATGATGGACTGAAGGGAATATGGGGCTTCCACGTCTAGGACTTTATGGGAGCCATGGGCCAGATCCCAGGGTTTAGTGTCAGGGGCTGGGGGGGGCACGGGAACGGGTTCATCCATGACTCAACATCAGGTAGGTGGGTGATCTAAGGATCGGGGGATAAAAGGGGGGGAGGGACGAGGGGGGAAGGAAAGAGAGAGAGTCCAAGTTTGGGAACAGCATTGATGCAGACCCTGAAGGGGCACAATATCCAGGCTTATTGGAAATAATTTTGATGTTTACTGATGTCATGTTTTAAAATATCCTCTTGGAATGTTAAAGGACTCAGGGGTAGACGTAAAATAATGGTCATTTTGTGATACATTGAACAACGAGGGGTACACATTGCAGTGCTACAAGAGACACATCTTTTGACAGAAGAGCTGGGTGATCTCAGGAAACGATGGGTGGGACAAGTATATGGAGTGGGAAAGGACAGGGCCTCCGGGGGTGTGGCGATTCTAATAAAGAAATCTTGCCCATATGAAGTGGCGCAAGTGCTAACAAGGCAAGATAGTAGAAGGATTTATTTGTCGGGCTCTCTGCTCGGTAAAGTAGTCTCGGTTGCATCCATATATGGGCCAACTCCCTCCGATCCTAAATTTTTTTCCTCAATAGAAAGGGATATAGCTAATCTTCCTTCACACTCTCTTATTCTAGCGGGTGACTGGAACACCTATCTTGACAACCAAAAAGACAGGATACCGCTCTCTAGTGGGCCGATGACCAAGGCTCAGCTAGCCCTGGCTAGGTTTTTAGAGGTAGCAGCACTGGTTGACCCAATCAAGTCCCGTCCAAATAGGGGCGGCGACATGACATTCTACTCGGCAGCCCACAAGAGTCACTCTCGAATTGACTTTTTCTTGGTTAATAGAGAGGCTCTTACAGAGATCAAGAAAGTTCTGACAGAGGGTAGGACCCTCTCGGATCACTCTCTTATACAGATGCAGTGGGAACCAAGACCCATACCACCTCGACCTTACCGATGGCGGCTGCATGATTCTTTCCTGGCTGAAGCCACAAGAGGGGAGGAATTGGAGGGGCCTCTACAGGAGATCATTAGATTCCAACTGCCCACGTTGCAAGATAAAAAATTAGCTTGGCCTACCTGTAAGTTCTTATACTCGGGGGCGGCTTGGGGTCTGGCTGCAAAGGATAAAAAACTAAGAAGGACTAAAGAGGAATTTTTGATTGGGGCGATCAATTCTTTGTCACAGCTGGAGGGATACTCAGGGGAAATAGATTTGGAACTCAAAAGCTTGAGAAGGGAATTCTTGGATATTATCCATGGGAAAACAGATTTCTGGTTAAATAAGATCAATGCCAAATTCTTACTGCAGGGTGACGTCCCGGGCCTCTTGCTAAAATTAAAGAGTGGGAGGCAGTGGACAATCATATCTGTTCAGTATGAAGGGAAGCTGTTACAGACCCACAAGAGATGGCTGAGGCTTTCGAACATACTTTACAGAAATTTACCAAGCCAAAGACTTGGTGGGAGAGGAGGACTCAAGCTTCTTAGAAGGAATCTCTGTTACTAATCCTGGATCCTGCCCAAGCCAAGGAATTAGAAGCTCCAATAAGGGCATCTGAAATTATTGAAGTGGTGCAGTCTCTTCCTAATGGTAAATCACCGGGGCCTGATGGCCTTACTGCCAAATTTTACCAGACCCATATTCAGACTATACTTCCTATACTCCAAGAGTTTTTTCTCACTATAATGCAGGAGGGGATTCACCATCCTCCATTGTATCAGGCTTATGTTATGTTAATTCCTAAGCCAGACAAGCCCAGGGACGCACTAGGTAGCTATAGGCCTATTACGTTAATAAACCAAGATATTAAGATTCTCACTAGAATTTTGGCAAATAGGATTTTGAGCATTGCCACCAGTTTAATCAGTCAGGAACAAGTAGGATTTATGCCGAGGAGAGGGGCGAAGGATGCACTCAGGAAAATTCATCATATCCTAAATTTTGCCCCCGATTCTCAATTACCTTTAGCCCTGATTTCCCTAGATGCTGAAAAAGCGTTTGATCGGGTTTCACATTCCTTTCTCTTTGTTACAATGGAGAAAATGGGATTCCCCAGGGGTCTCCTTAGAGGCATTAAGAATTTATATGCTGCCCCTACGGCTAGAATATTATGTAATGGTTATATCTCGCGGGAATTCCAACTAAACAATGGGACTCGTCAAGGGTGTCCCCTTTCCCCAATTCTGTTCAACATCTATCTAGAACCCCTTCTGAGATCTATCAATAGGGATGTTAAGATTCAGGGGATTAGGATTGGGGGAATGGAGTTAAAACATTCAGTTTTTGCAGATGATATACTCCTTCATCTACAGGACCCAGTATCCAGCTTTGAGAGAGTAAGAGAATTAATAAGCCATTTCTCTAAAGTCTCCAATTACAAGCTGAATCTTACAAAGACACAGATTCTACCTTTGACACCATATGTCTTTAGGGCAGATTTTTCATCCCTGGGAGTGCAATGGAATACTAATAAAATGAGGTATCTAGGCATATGGATTACAGCAAATCTAGAGTTGGGGCGGATGCTAATCTGGGGGATCTTAACTATGTCAAGGGAGAATATTAAGATGGAACAAGCTACCTCTGAACTTTACGGCACGATTGGGCCTTTATTAAGATGAATGTATTACTGAGAGACTGCTATACCCGTATATCTAGTCCATATGGTATCCCTACAAAATGGTTTATTATAATCAGGAGGCTAATTTCAGGATTCCTATGGAATAACAAACTGTCTAGGATAAAGCATAATGTCTTACGCCTTCCGTACGGGGAGGGTGGCATTAGGTTGCCTGACCTCCATGTTTACTATGTGGCAGGCCAGTTAGGCCTTATGGCTCAATGAGCGGAAAACGATGAGGGGGAAAATTACATACCAGCCTGGGTGCGAATAGAGAAACAATTGTTAACTAGCTTTGGCCTCACTCCCGACTCGTTGCTATATGCTAAACTAAGAAAGGTTCTTTCAGGATGGGGTATGGGAACCCAATTATAAAAACCGCGGAGGCCTGGTGGTCCTTTCTCACTCCGGCACAAAAGCGGCATCAAATGAAGTCCAGAGACCAGCCCATATTGGGTAATCCTAACATGGTAATAGGGGGTCGGGTAATTGGACACCGGTGGTCTAACCATTTATGGGGTCTAAGATTGAGGGACGTGATGCAGGGAGATAAAATAGTCCTGCCACCACAATGTGATGGACTGTCTTTCTTTCAAAGGATACAACTTAAACAAATGCTAGCAGGGTTTCGGAAGGGGATGGGGGACTCCATAGATTACTCCTTCTCGTGGGGAGTTTAAGGAAATCATCCGAGGGCCAATCCACTTTCACAAAATTATAAAATCCTTTTGGACTTTCTGGGCCCGAATACCCCTATACGAATCCCATATTGGGACATGGTGATGACCCCCAGTAATCTTAGGTGGGAGAGTATTTGGAAAAGTACTAAATATAATGTGATACCCAAGTACAGAAATATGCAAATTTTTGTGGTTTCCAACATATACTATACCCCTGTGAAGCTATATGATAAAGGGTTGAGACAGACGGACCTGTGTTTCAGATGCGAGAAGGATGTGGGTGACTTGTTTCATGTAATGTGGGGATGCAGCAAAATCTCTCCCTTATGGAGGGAGATTAAACGGAGCATGGATCCAATGCTGGACTATACAGATTTTGTAACGCCAGAGATATGTGTCCTGGGTGACTTTTCCCAAATTGTTGGGACCGCATCCAAATACCACCTTTCTCTAATGGTGTCGGTAGTTAAGTGTTCCTAGTAAAGCATTGAAGGACGATCAGGCCTATGCCTATGAACAATGGGTGAGAACTGCTAGGGTATTGGCCAAGATAAAGAGACATTTATTCTCTGCGGGAGAAAAGAGCTATATGTAAAAAGATGGGCAATATTAGATGCAATCTACTCCCAGCAAGTTACGAATACTGGATTACAGGTCTGTCTGTCAGATGGTGATTAGCAAAGGAAAGCATGCCGGAGTGTTTAATACTAATTTTCCTTTGTGCCTATCTTCATTTGTTTTTCCCCTTTATTATCCCTATTATTCTTGGTATTACTTGGACTTAATAATTTTTTAGATGGTAAAATTTGAGCTGTGCTGGGCCCATTACCAGGACAAAGGGATTGGTAATGGTCTGCAGGGGCTTAAGGGGTTGGGGACTCTCTCGCTCTCTCTTTCCAAGGGACACACTAGGAAACTGTCCGGCAAGAGTCAGGCTCCCTTGGGGGCCGCAGAGTAAAATATGCTCACAAATGGGTAAATAAAGGTGGATGTTGGGCGATGAAGGGAAGGGTGTAATTTAATGCCGGTCAGCGCACTTTATTAGGACATTATTGACCTTGGAGCATGATCAAAATGTGGGGCGGTTTTCTAGTGTGCTTGTACATAGGGGGATGTACATAGTTTGCGCAGCCAGTTTGGGGTTGTGCTCCCCTGGCTTTGCCAGGTATGTGTGTGTCTGTCTGTCTGTTTACTGAAAATGAATAAAAGTGGTATTAAAAAAAAAAAAAGTTTAAATGCTACATTGACGAGCATTTAAACTAGCAAAGGGGGTGGCAGGCCAGCAAGGAGGGTACCTACTTGCTCACCCCCCACAGCTAGCAGTGGAACCAGTGAACCGGAGGAGTGGCTATGTCTACAAAGCAGTGTGCAAAAGATGGAGATTAGCGCCCAAGAGGTGGATCGGCAGAAAAGGGGCAAAATTCAGCAGAAGGGCAGACAGGAAGGAGGACCAGGGATAAAGGACAACCAAGGAAGGGGCTGGAGTAGAACAGCGAAATAGTCTAGGGAGGTCAAATCATGGAAAGTCATGTATGCCAATGCCAGGAGCCTTAGCAACAAGATGGAAGATCTGGAGGCTGTCATGGTGCAGTCAGACCTGGACATTGTGGCCATCACTGAAACCTGGTGTAATGATAACCATGACTGAGAGATGGCCATACCTGGCTACAACATATTCAGAAGAGACAGGGCAGGTAGGCAGGGAGAAGGAGTGGCACTGTATGTGAAAAATGACATAAGGGCCACAGAGATCCAGGAGGAACAAAACAGGGGAGAGATACTGTGGGTTAAGCTGGAAAGGAAAACGGGGCCAGCCATCCACACAGGTGTGGTCTATAGATCACCAGCCCAGGAAGAAGAAACAGATAGGGAGCTGATGTTAGCCATCCAAAGGATGGCAGACAAGGGTGAGGTAGTACTGGTTGGAGACGTCAGTATTCCAGATGTGGACTGGAGCATCCCAGCAGCAGCATCAACTAGCAGCAGATTTATCCTGGACTTCCTTCAGGGTGCCTTCCTCAAGCAACTGGTCATGGAACTAACTTGGCAGAAGGCAATACTGGACATTGTGCTCACACACAGGGACAGTGTGATGGGGGAAACAGTGGGGGAGCACCTGGGGAACAGTGACCACCAGTCATTGTGGTTTGAAATCACAGAAAGAGTAGAACCAAACCACACAAAAACATGTATCCTGGATTTTAGGGGGGCAGACTTTGGGAAAATGGGGAGATACTTGAAAGAGGCATTAAGGGGAATGGGTCAGGAATCGGGGTTGAGGAACAGTGGGCAGTATTTAAAATGGGGATTACAAGAGCAACAGAATTATGCATTAAGCAGGTTAGCAAGAGGAAAAGGAAGAGGATACCATTATGGTTTTCCAAAGAGGTAGCAGAGAAAGTGAAAGCCAAAAAGATTGCATTCAGGCAATACAAAAAGACACAGGCAGAAGGGGATAGGGAGAAGTACCAAGAGAAGCAAAGGGAGGCAGGGAGGTCAGTAAGGGAAGCCAAAGCTCAGACAGAAGAACACATTGCAAAATCAGTGGATAGAGGGGACAAAACTTTTTACAGATACTTAAGTGAAAAAAGAAAGGCAAAGGGAGGGATAGTGAGACTGAAGGGGGAGGATGGGGGACGCGTGGAGGATAACAATAGTAAAGCTGACATATTGAACAGGTATTTCTGCTCAGTCTTTATTGAGGAAGAGGAGGGTAATGGGTCTGAAGGGAGTACAAGGGGTGAGAATGGTGCAGAAATGGACACAAGTCCCTTTACTCGAGAAAGGGTCCTGAAGGAACTGGAAGTAATAAGAGTTGACAAAGCAATGGGGCCAGATGGGGTGCACCCCATGGTCCTTAAAGAACTAAGAGAGGTGGTAGCTGAACCTCTGGCTATCCTCTTTAGCTGATCACTGGAAACAGGGGAGGTACCCAAAGACTGGAGAACAGCAGATGTAGTCCCCTTATACAAAAGTGGGAACAAAGAGGAAGCGGGGAACTACAGACCAGTCAGCCTCACCTCGGTAGTGGGGAAGATCACGGAAGCACTACTGAAGAAGAGATTGGTGGAATATTTGGTTGTCAATGGACTACAGGACCCAAGGCAGCATGGTTTCACCAGGGGGAGGTCATGTCAGACCAACCTCATTGAATTTTTTGACTGGGTGACTAGGGAGGTGGATCAGGGGAGGGCAGTGGACATGGCCTATCTGGACTTCAGCAAGGCCTTTGACACTGTGCCATATAGAAGACTATTACACAAACTGGGGAATAAGGGTTTGGGCAGGACAGTAGTGTGGTGGGTAGGTAACTGGCTGGGTAGAAGGACACAGAGGGTGGTGGTAAATAGCTGTCACTCCACAGAGGGAAGAGTGACCAGCGGGGTACCACAGGGATCAGTGCTGGGACCAGTCCTATTCAACATCTTCATCAGTGACATTGCGCAGGACCTAGAAGGCAGAATTTCACTGTTCGCTGATAACACAAAGCTCTGTAACAGAGTAGACACACCAGAAGTCGTAGACAGTATGAGAAGGGACATGCAGAAACTTGAAGAATGGTCAGGGGTTTGGCAGTTGAAATTCAATGCAAAGAAGTGCAAGATAATGCATATGGGGCACAAAAACCCTGGCACAATATATCAGTTGGGGGGGGGTGAGGATGTAGCATGCACCAAGCAGGAAAGGGATCTTGGGGTTATCATCTCTGATGACCTCAAGGTAGGGAAACAGTGTGACAAGGCAGCAGCTAAAGCAAATAGGATGCTGGGATGCATAGGCAGGGGCATCACCAGCAGGAAAAGGGAGGTCATAATTCCACTATACAAGACACTAGTGAGGTTCCACCTGGAGTACAGTGTACAGTTCTGGAGACCTTACCTACATAAGGACATAGACGGGTAGAGAAGGTTCAGAGGAGGGCAACAAAGATGTTACATGGATTGCATCGCAAGTTCTATGAGGACAGGTTGAAGGAACTGAATATATACTCCCTGGAGGAGAGGAGGATGAGCGGGGATATGATAGAGACATACAAGTATCTTACAGGGAGGAACAGGGTGCAGGAATACACTATTTTAAAGCGAAAAAGATGTTCCAGAACTAGAGGGCATGGGATGAAGTTGGAGGAGGACTCATTCAGAGGAAACGGAGAACAATTTCTTCACAGAACGGGTGGTGGACAAGTGGAACACCCTGCCAGAGGAAGTGGTGGGGGCTGAAACAATCACGGGATTTAAGAATGCATGGGATAGACATAAAGGAATTCTGGAGGTCAGGGGTAAGGGGCAACAGACTTCTAGGAAAACATAAACTGAACTTACAAACTCAAATGGGCAGACTGGGTGGGCCACAGGCCCTTCTCTGCCGACACTGTCTATGTATCTATGTATCTATAAGCCATTCAGACTAGGTACATCTCAAACTTTCCCATGCTTTTTTCTCCACCCAATACAGGTACAAAGTTCTGTTAGTGGGCATTTTGAAATGTGTATCCAGTAACTCATTTTGCTAGTTATCAATGCTGGCCTTGATATTAGGAAGACCCAATTCAGCAATTATACAAGCTGCAGGTGTAGACTTATATACCCAAGACTGATTTAAATAAACTGAGTGGCTGGACTAGCTATTTCCTCTGTTTCTTTTGCGTTTCATATCTCAGGGCCATACAAAGTCAGGGCCATATATCTTGCTCTTACTGTTTCCTTTAATGGTGAACTTGAATTTTCTCCATACACAAAGTTAACTTTCCTAAGTCCTTGTGCTGTTATTTTAAACTTGCTCAATGTGTTCTGTCTGTGCTTTGCCCAAGACTCAGTTGGAGAAAAAATAGTACCAAGATAAGTGTAATTATAAATCATGTCAAGGGCCCCCTACCCCCAGTCATACTTTTTAAGACTGTTGAGCTATAAGCAATAATCTGGCCTTTTGAATGATTTATAGTTAAACTCAGTGACTTAGCTTTATCATAAAGCATGTCCATCTTCTGTTGTAGATTCTTAAATGACAGAACAAATAGGACAAGATCATCCACATAGGCCAGGGCTGCATAAATACAGTACTTCCAATTTTTGGTGAGTCTGACTCCAACATTGTAAAAAAGGCTTAATAGCTGATCTATGTAAATACAAAAAGGAGTGGGGACCAGGATGCAGCCCTGCCTCACCATTGATTAGTAGGGATAGAACAGGAGAGCTATTCCTGGTCAAAACTCTTACACAAGCCCAGGTGTCTGAATAGTTGATAAAAATTGCATTGATAAGAGATGAATCAATACTCCACTCCACAATCAATTTATGTAATGTTCCCCTGGAATTAGAATCAAAGGTGAGAGAAATCAATAAATACAACATACAGTTTGTGTCTTCTAATATGCACATATTTTTCTATCACATGCAAAAGTACATAACAATTATCCATTGTAGAATAGCAGGGTCTAAAACCAGTTTGCAGTTCACATAAACCTCCTAAGCTCCTTTTTTGATAAGTCAGTCTTTCCAAAATGATTTTGCAAAAAAAAATGTCAAGTTTATATCTGGAAACAAATTGGTCTATATATTAAGGGTCTGACTTTATCACTTATTCTGCCAATGGCTACAATTTGGAACCCACCCCATCTTGCTCGACACACACGGAGGAGCAGCTTCGGGAGCCGGATAACCAGCCAAGGCTCTGATTTGGAACCCACTCCCATCTTGCTCCTCACATGCAGAGGAGCAGCATTAGGAGCCAGAAAACTAGCCAAGGATCCGATTTGGAACCCATCCCCATCTTGCTCCACACACGCAGAAGAGCAGAGTCAGGAGCTGGCAAATCAGCAAAGGCTCTGATTTGGAACTTACCCCCATCTTGCTCCACACATGCAGAGGAGCAGTATTGGGAGCTGGAAAACCAGCCAAGGCTCTGATTTGGAACCCACTCCCATCTTGCTCCACACATGCGGAGGAGTAGGATCAGGAGCTGGCAAACCAGTCAAGGTATGGGACTCTTTGAAAAAGCCACAGAGTGGGCTAAGACTGTTTGCAAGGGGTGTTTCTAAAACTCTGCCCTTCTTGTACTTTGCCATTGTTGTGTCTGACTCATCTGGGGTACTTTAAAACTGCTTTTCACTTGGCAGAGTGCACTGATAGGTTTTAACTGCTACTGCTTTCGTAAGCTGTACCACTGTTTGTAATTGTAGCCTTAATGTGTGTAGGAAACCTCTGCAGTGATAGTTCTTACTGTTCTTGTTATTTAATGCTTACCAATCATTTAATCTGAATTTAGTTCAGTGTGTGCCAAGGTTGTATTACATAGGGTCTCCCTGCTCATCTGCACATGCGCAGCTGAATCATAGCCAGTCTCCTTTGTCCTGCTTCCCACCTCTAACTTATTCCTTTGTTCCCTCTTTCCTGTCCACTAGGATCCGATCTGAAACTCACCTCCATCTTGCTCCACACATGCAGAGGAGCAGCGTCAGGAGCCAGCAAACCAGTCAAGGTATGGGACTCTTTGAAAAAGCCACAGAGTGGGCCAAGACTGTTTGCAAGGGGTGTTAGCCTGTCGACGCCATCCGTCGATGCCCCACTCATCCCTCCACCCTGGTCTGACCCTTCACTTTTAGTGGAGTGACATAATCTTTACACTGACTGTTTCTAAGAGCAGATAATACTTCCCTGCCACTAGGAGTCACTAACGAGACCCCTACTTACTGATCCATCCTAGGTGATTTCCTACACCCAGTCATCCAACCTCTCATATTCCTCCTCCACCCACCCCCTAGTGAAACCCTGCTTTTACCCACATCCTCTAGCCAGCAGAAACTAGATTTGAACCCTCGACCTTCTATACCAAAGGTGAACTTGCAACCATTGTGCTATTCTAGCAGCCCTACTTCCTCCTAGTCTTTCTTAATCCTTATATTCTCCCTTGCATTATGCTAGAATATAGAGCCTAGAATCCTGGATCAGAAACTAAGCAGGTGCCCCCTCTCAGAGCCCTACTACCCATATCACTCTCATCCCAGTTATTGTAGTGAGTACTAAGTATGTGTCCTCCTGTTGGTATATCATGTCTCTCACTAGGACAGTACACCTACTCCAAATCACATTATTAATAATGGTCAAACTGACTCTCCCACCTGCAACACCCAATCTCAATGGCACACAAGAAAAGCAAACTACTAACTCCCTGACACAGCTTAATCTCCCTGTAACCAGAACCGTATGCTTTGATACCACTCCCCATAGACGTATATTGCCCATGACACTTGTGTATTCAACATACCCTCTCCCCCAGTACAGCTGAATATGTTAATAACCAGTATGAATAAGGCAAAACATAAACCTTGCTCCAGTAATAAATCCCAAGCTATGAAACATCTAAAACTCCAAGCACTAATGCTGGCCTGGCTGCTATTAATACTCTCAGGTATCATTCATCCAAACCCAGGGCCTGGTGTAGGACAAAGTATACCTATATCTATGAAGAAATCAGGGGGATTAAACATTGTGTCTACTAACATCTGCAGCCTACTGGCTAAATATGACTCCTTACCATCCTGGGTAGTGCAACATAAGCCTGATGTCCTCTCAGTCATTGTAACCTGGCTAACACCACAATTTCCTGACCATGCAATCTAGCTTTAGGGTTATACATCATTCAGAATGGGCAGGTCTGGCAAGCGAGGAGGTGGCTGTGCTATCTATATTAGGGACCCCATCCAAGGTAGAGTGCTTCCTAACCCACACACTGGTGGAGACGCCCAGCTGCTTGCAGTAAAGCTGCAGCTTGACACCCAAGGAAAATGCCTTACTTTAATATCAGTATACATTCCCCCGAAAAAGAAGACAGAAGGATTTAGAATTACCCATGCCTACCTCACCAAACTCTGCAATATGTCTGAGATTCTAGTGCTAGGGACTTCAATATCAATTGGCTGGCCCCCAAGGTGGTGCCATATAAAGATGCCATCACTGCCCTAGACATATACCAACTTGAATGAACAAACTATTGAGCAGGCACAAGTACACTTATAGGCTGGTTAATAGCCAACAAACTGAACAGACTATCCAGCATTACTGTACTTTCAAACACCATCAGCAAGACCACTGTTTCATCATGATTCCATGATCACAGACAGAATAACGGAATTCCCATTGGCTGGTGGAATTTAAAACTTCCCACCGGTGACTTGCGGAACTCACGCTGCTAGTGTGAGCTTTTGGAAGTTCAGCCATATAAAAGCAGGTGTGTACAAATGCTTTTCCCTATTTTCTCAAACACCAGAAGAAGGAGGAGGAGTAGATAACATGCTGCACTCAGAGAGAATGCTAAAAACCACGCTACTCAGATGCCAGAGACCTCGTTACTTTCTGCTGCTCTCGACCAGCTGCTTGTGACCCACTGCTCTCGCTGTGCCATTCACTTTCATGTCACTTGATTATTTAAAAAAAGTATTTACTGCTGCCACATTTGCCCCAACAACCACCTTAAGGATGCCCAGCTCGGGAATGACCACCCTAAGTATACCAGGCCCAGGAACACTGCGACCTTGCCTTACCACCTCAAACGTTCAGGTACGGTGCCCAGCTTCACAATATATATGCATTGGCTACATTTTATATTTCTCTAAAGGGATTCAGGTACAAAGGCAGACCTGGGGGTTTTCACTGGGGGTTTTCATAGATTGAGGTACAATGCCAGAGATGGGGGCTTTACTGGGTGCTAATTTTTTGCAGCTCTTTCCATGCCTTCCCAATAGTTTCTAAAAGCAGGCAGCATGAGCGTGGGTCGCTGCTGTTTCCCCACATGCTGCCAACATGTTTTTTGTCCATTTTTGCATATTGCTACAGTGAGAGGTGTTCAGGTGTAAAAGTGAGGGCTTTTCAACAGAAATAAATCAAGTGCTTTGGCATATGCCCAAGTAATGACTCTTTTTGTTCCAAAAAAGGGTGTACAGCTCTGGTAAAGTGCAGTATCTCAGTGCAGCACACCAGGAAGCTCTACACCCTTTTTTGGTACAAAAAGTAAAAGACATTACTTGGGCATATTTGCCTTTCAGGATGGGGGAGTCCGAGGATCCCCAAGCAACTACTGTGTGGCCCAGAGCGTGTGTGGTGGTGGGGGGGCTCCCCTAGATTGATGTGTGCCCTAGAGTAAATGGGGGGAGTGGCATATACACTAACGTGGGCATGGTTGGGGTAAAAGTTGATGCACCTCTAGCATCTGAGGGTCTGTGTGCCCCAGAACAAGTCTGGAGAGGGGTTTAGTGCCCTTGTCTGCCTTCCGTGTGCCCCACAGTAAGAGGATTAAGGTGTTGTATGGGCCAACACACTAACATGGGTACGGTTGGTGGGTGAGAGCTGGCATTGTTGCGTCTCTGAGCACGTCTGAAGGGGCAGTGTTGGTTGCTGTGTGCCCAGAGCAAGTTCAGTGAAGAGTGTTGGGGTTAAATACAGACTCTGTTACACATGTAACTTGCCACTTGCCTGCAAAATTGCTCTGTGGCACACAGGAATCCGCACAGCCCTCCAGACATTGCAGGTGGTGAGGCAAGTCAGAGTTGTCTTGGGGTGTGGTCATCAAGGGCTGTTTCAGTGTGAAAGACAAGCTCCCCCAACCTAATTGGGGGTACCCAGCAAGAGACACTACCTCTTGCACTTCACAGGAGATGGCTAGCACACTGCATCCTCTGGCAAGTCCAAGGGGCTGTGTTGCTTGCTGTGTGCTCCACAGTAAGTGGGCTGAAGTGACAGGACGATGCAACACACTAACATGGGCACGCTTGGAGGGTGAGAGTTGGCAGTGCTACATCTCTGAGCACGTCTGAAGGGGCAGTGTTGGTTGCTGTTTGCCCAGAGCAAGTTTGGTGAGGGGTTAAACACAGACTCTGTTACCCAAGTATGAAGTCCTTGCCTGCAAAATTGCTCTGACGCACACAGAAATCCACACAGTCCTTCAGACGCTGCAGGTGATGAGTCAAGTCAGAGTTGTTTTGGGGGTGTGGTCATCAAGAGCTGTTTCTGTGTGAAAGGCAAGCTCCCCCCAACCTCATCGGGGGTACCCAGCAAGAAACACTGCCCCTAACACTTCACAGGAGATGGCTAGCACACTACATCCTCCAGCAAGTCTGAGGGGCTATGTTGCTTGCTGTGTACACCAGAGCAAGTCTGAGGACAAATTGTTTCTAGATCTTTGGGAATATCTTGCAGGATATTGCTCAAAAGGGACATGGTTGGCAGGTATGGCAAGGCAGAGTTGCAGTTGGGATGGGGGGGGCAGCTTTCACCAGCAGAAAGACCTTGTGCCTGCATATAGTAAAGTGTGGAAAATATCACTACACCTAGGTTGGCCTCCGAAGTATAGTGGGCCATTGTGGAAGGCAGGATTAAAGTGGAGATCCAAACAAAAAGAGCACTTGTGAGAATGTACTGTGACAGTAGATCTTCAAAAGAAGTGTTCTTTTTTTTTCTCTGCAGGGGAGCTGAAAAGCCCCCTAGATAACCACTGTAACCCTATGCTCCACACCTGTCTACTATACTTCTGAGACCAACCTAGGTGCAGTGATTTTTCCGTTTTACTGTATGCAGGTGCAAGTTATTTCTGCTGGTGAAATCTGGAAATAGCCATACATCCCACTGCAACAATGCCTTGCCACAGCTGCCTACAGTGTCCATTTTTGAGAGGCCCTGGTAATCCTAGCAGGAACCCCCTGTTTCACAATACATAAAATCATGTAAAAGTGCAGCTTGTTAAAAGTTCTGCTATTTTGCATGATTTTCTGCGTTCACTTGCATGCTGCATAAATTTAATCTGCCGTTACTATACCATGCCAGACTTGTAGTGGCTGCTACATTATCTGTGGTATGTGCTGCATGTTGAAATACTATGCAAGCAACCCAGCAGTAATATTAACAGAGCTGTGGAGCCCCCCCAACTAAACTAAATTAACAAGTGTATTATATTTATTATTACAGTGCCCCACCAGAGGGTGTGGGAGGTGGAGTCCCCCAACTTAAACACAGATTAGCTTTGCAACTATTATTGCTGGCTTGCTTTCTTCTTTTTTGCTTAAGTTAATGTTTGTTAATTGTTATTCATCGTTGGCTGTAGTGGTGTAGTTCATTGTTGCTGCTGCGTGGTGCGAGGGCGCTAGTCTGCACGTACAGTAAGTACCGTATTATGGGGAGCTTTTCTAAAAAACACAAGGGTGTCTGGCACGCTAAGGTATTGCCATGGTCTGCAGTTTGGGAAAAGCCGGGCAGTGCCTGGGTACCAATGTAAACCTGCCTCTTATACTGGAGTATGTGTCAATTTGGGTTGAATAGACTGCACCTCGGAGCAAGTATGGGGGAGGGCTCTTGACTTGTGTAGCAAGTTGTTGGTGGTGGCGTTGACTAAGCACAGTGGTAACATAGCTGTGGCTTCTCTTACTTTGCAAGGGGTCCTTACAGGGTATGTCCTTGACCAAGCCAGTGCCTATATGGAAGTTTACTTTGAAGAAAACCACAAAGTACAGAAACACTTAGTCTTGCTCAGAGACATGCTTGCAGTGAATAAGGCCTTTCCCCAGTGAAGTTGGCTCTGGAGCTGCAGTGCTTTCTGTATGCCCTGGAGTAAATTTTCAGGGTAGGCCTTAATTACTGAATCAAGGAGAAAGATAGAATATGTGTTGCTTCTGTTTCAGACCAGTTTGCAGTGTGGTTTTGTTCAAGTCATGTTCATATTCTGTATGGGTGTGGAAATAGTCCTGTGGCACCAGATAAGTCTGAATGTTGCTTGTGTGGTTGACAAGTCAGGAGAGGGTTACTTGCCATGTACTTGTAGGCAAGTAGGAGGGTGTTTATTTGCTGCTACCATTGCACCCAGAGAATGGTGGCTATAGGCTGCCCTATTGCCATCACACCCAGAGGATTGGAGTTGTATGCTGCTGCTGCTGCCTTCATACCTGGAGGATGGGAATCATAGGCTGCTGCTGCCATTGCATCTGGAGGATGGGAGTCGTAGAATGCTGCTGCTGTCATACCTGGATAATAGAAGTCATACGCTGCTGCTGCCATCTCACCTGGATGATGGGAGTCATAGAATGCTGCTGCTGTCATACCTGGAGGATGGGAGTTGCAGGCTGCTGCTGCTGCCATCACACCTGAAGGATGGGAGTTGTAGATTACTGCTGCTGCCATCACACCTGGAGGATGGGAGTTGTAGGCTGCTGCTGCTGTCACATGTGGAAGACGGGAGTCATAGGCTGCCACTGCCATCGTACCTGGATGATGGGAGTTGCATAATGCTGCTGCCATCATACCCAGAGGATGTGAGTCGTAGACTGCTGCTGCCATCTCACCAAGAGAATGGTGGTCGTAGGCTGCTGCTGCCATCATATCTGGATGATGGGAGTCATAGATTACTGCTGCTGCTATCACCCATGGAGGATGAGAGTCATAGATTACTGCTGCTGCTATCACACCTGGAGGATGGGAGTCATAGGATGCTGCTGTCATCATCATCATACGTGGATGATGGGAGTCATAGAATGCTGCTGCCATCATACCCAGAGAATGGGAATCATAGGCTGCTGCTGCCATTATCATATCTGGATGATGGGAGTCGTAGGCTGCTGTTGTTGTTGTACCTGGAGGATGTATGAGGTCAAAGACTATTGCTGTCATACCCAGACAATAGGACTTGTAGACTGCTGCCATAATACCTAGAGGATAAATGTCATGAACTGCAATTTCATTTTTCACTTCAGTTATCTCATCATGAGGAGTAGAACAGCCTACTAATTTTGTGTACCTTTGGTTGTGTTTTCAATATTTTAAAGATGTAACTGCCTGCATGATGTCTGCCACACCACTCAGCAAGAAGGCCAAGATCTGCAACACCTCTACTAAGGAACAGGCCCTTCAGTTCAAGTCTGAAGGCCTCTACAAGGATGGAGGAAAACTTTTCTATCCATGCTGTAACTATGTCCTGGATCATACAAGGAAGGATACAGTGAAGGATAGCTTACTCAGCCAGAAACACACCGGGAATAAGGAGCAAGCTGCCAGGGATTGAAAGCAAACAAAGCAGGTGACCCTCACTAGCAGTTTTAGATCTGCCACTGAGGCATCCATTGCAAGAATTGACCTCATCATGGATACAGTGAAGGCTTGAAGTGGAGCAAATATCCCATTAGAGAAGCTGGATCAGCCACAGATAAGGGAATAGATGGACAAATATGTGAAAGGGATTGGAGCACTGCCCAAAGCAGACACCGTGAGGCAGATCTACATCCCAAAGCTAAGAGATCAGCTTGATACAGACCTTAATACAGCTGTGGCAGGAAAATCACTCTCTGTCATGTGTGACGAGAGTACTGATGCACAGGCACAGTGCATGGTAAATATTATATTTGTGTTGGAAGGGGGCAAGACATTCCTTGGTAACACTTCAGAACTAGAAGCAGTAAACCATTCCACAGTGGCTCAAGCTGTCCTGAAGACTTTATAAAGTTATAATATCGAGTTTAAGAATGTTGTGTCCTATGTCAGCGACAGTGCTCGTTACATGATTAAATGTTTCAATGATGCACTTCATGGGGTTATTGGGGACCATGTTGTGCATGTTTGTTGTTAGGCACGTGTTGTCTCTTGTTGGGGATACATGGCTGTATCACTTTAAAATATTAAATGAACTTGTTTGTTTGGTAAAATACACCTTTCAACAATCCCCTAAATGAAAGAGAGAGTACATTACATTTTTGGAGGATCAGGATGTTCCAAGGAACTTGATTGCTTTGCCACCAGTTCCAATTCTCACAAGATGGAACACATGGCTTGCATCTGTGTCCTGAGGGACTTTTTCAGGGAGGATGCTAGTGATGTCACTTCAGTTAACAACCTAAGAACCTTATTGAAGAAGTGGTATGAAGGGCACCAAGCACAACTGGTGTTCATTTAGGAGAATTCAGCTGACATTATTGCTACCATTGAACTTCTGCAGCCCAAAGAGAACCCTCTTGTAGTGTCTGCATATGACATACTGATGTCAATTAGGAGCCAGTTTGAGGCTGGGATGACGAAAAATGAAGGGTTTGGTGAAAAGAGGTAAGTATACCTGTCTCAACTGCAGAGTAAAGGAAGGGATGAGCACATAAAACTGTTTAAAAATGCATTCAGGACCAGTATGGAGAAGCTGACAAAACACCTGGACTCAAACCTTTCTGTACCATTTCTGAAAGCGTGCCGAATTCTCAATCCACTAAACCTCCCCAAACTAAATAAGGACTTTGAATTGTGCTATCAAGGTATCCCCACTTTCAGGGTACATAAGACTTCCCTGTTGAAGGACTGGGAGATTTACACAAGACAGAATGTGCAGGAAAAACTGGACATGGGATCTTTTGATCTGCAACAATACTGGCTTTCAATGTCGCCGCTGGTACCAACTTTAACTAAGGCAGCCCTTCAGGCCATCTGGGTCCCAGTGTCCAGTGCAGATAAGGAGCAGTCATTTTCTGCATAAGGACAGATCTTAACTGACCAATGGAGAAGCCTAACTCTGGACAATTTAAAACTATTTACAATGATGCTGTTTAATAAGTAGACCAACACACAATCTGATCTCTCCAGCTTGTTAGTGATATGGTTTTTGTGCAGTACTGTAAATGAGATGGTTCTTGTGCAATAATGTAAATTAGATGGTTCTTGTGCAATACTGTAAATGAGATAGTTCTTGAAAAAAATGGCACTCCACTGCAATAAAATGTCACTTCCATGTGCAATATAGATTTACATGTATATATGGCTTTAGTTTGTAGCATATATAGTCACATTTACATTTAATATATGCCATTAGTTTGTGTAGCATCTGTAGCCAGTCATATGTACTTAAAATGTTTTTTTCATGTCTGTCTTTGTAATTGTCATTCAAATAAATCACACTAATTGTCAATTTAGCTTGGAGAAGTTTTATTGCATACATCACAAATGGATTACAAAATTCACAACATGAAAATGACACACTTTTGTGTTCATTTGCTTATAAAATGGGTAGAAACCAGTACCTACTAGCTAGAAAAATTGTACTGCTGCCGTGGGCCATTTATTTTCACATGCTGTAATTTTGTTAATAGTATTCGTGTGGAGGCACAACTTGATTAGCTGTAATAAAATGCAATATTGATTACATTGTGTTGATTTCTGCCTAGGTAGCTTACATCTGCATTGAAACATGATAAAAACATTGTAACTAACTACTTTCAGATTAAAAAATGTGTAAAAAATATTCTATTTTGGATTACCGGTAAAATCCCGGAATTTGGATTCTGAAACACTGGTAAAATCCCAGAATCCTGGATGGTCAGAACTGAATTCAGTGTTTCTGAGCACTGTAAAACAGTGGCCTTGACCATCAGTGGCCACTTCCAATCATATGCACCTGGACTAATAAGGCTCCAAAATCCCCTCCCATAACAGTTACGTCACATGTATTAAAAAAAGGGCAACTCGCCTCACTCAACACCCACCTCAGTTTGCAAGACTGGTCGATCATCTACAATTTGGATAATGTTGACACTGCTCTCGAGTACTTTATTAATATCTTTAATTCTTTCTGCAACATATATGCCCCGGTTAGGAAGCACAAAATTAAAGGGTCAGGTAAGCCATGGGTTTCGCTCCCATTGCTTGAACAAATGAAGACATGGAGAAATCTATGGCACAAGGCCAAAAGTATTAAATCACTCAGTGACCTCCAAAAATTTAAAGCAGCTCAGAATAAATGTACCAGTGCCATTTGCTTAGCCAAGTGGACACACTTTAAAAATGAACTAAACAACTCCTGGGGCAACAGCTGCCTGTTTTGGGATAATATCAAATCCCTTACAGGGAAGACCAGAAAAGCACCCCCCCAATGATAAACAACAAAGGAACTGTCACCACTGATCCTAAAGATATTGCCAATGCCTTCAATAAGGCCTTTACAGACCTTAGCGGAGTGCTCCCTCAGGACTTTTCACTACTCCCAAAATGGTACTCACCCAGATAACAACAAAAATCTACCAACAAGAATGTCCTTCCCCTTCTACCTTAAGAGAGTCACAATGGTGGAGGCTAAAAGATATCTAGAACAGGCATTAGGAAAAAACAGTTTCAGTAGTAACTCGCTCAACCTCAAGTTAACTGCACTTACCCTGGATGAACTGCTTCACCCACTAACCATGATCCTCAATCTATCACTCACTACAGGTAAATTTCCTTAAAAAATGGAAAGCAGCTCTAGTCACACCTGTTTACAAGAGTGGTGACAGAATTAGTCTCTCTAATTATCGACCCATATCAATCCCCCCCCCTTGAAAGTCCTTGAAAGGATAGTCTATGATCAGATAGCCTGCTATCTTGACAAATACAAGCTTCAATGTCAGCAGCAGCATGGATTCAGGAGGGCACATAGTAAGACTACAACCCTGGTGGAATATACGTGCTATGTCCGTGACCCACTTTACCATGGACTCTTGGTGGGGGCTACTTACATAGACCTCACCAAGGCCTTTAATACAGTTAATCATGAGCTACATCTCAGCCAGTTGGCCCACATTGGGATCTCCTCTGTATCTGTGGAATGGTTCAGGAGCTACCTCTCTCTCTCTGTGAGGATGCAAACAGGTCAAAATACACAATGCTCTATCTGACCATCAAAATGTTACCACAGGGGTACCCCAAGAATCCATGCTGTGGCCCCTGCTATTCAGCCTGTTTCTGAATGACCTCCCCAAAGCGTGCCAAGACAAGGTCCTCCTATACGCAGATGGTACAGTGCTTTACACTCATCACTGTGCACCTGAAGAGCTCAAAACAAGAGTGCAAGCTGACTTCAGTGCAGTTGAGGTTCAGTTCCTTACAAACAGACTCCTATTAAATTACAGGAAAATCAAGACAATGTTGTTCGCCTCCCCACACAATAGCCATAGAGCCTATTCCATCGAAATCCAGAACCACAACAGTGAAGTTCTCAAAATGATCAATAACTTCAAGTACCTTGGGGTCACCCTTGAATGCTCTTTATCATATGGGCTGCATATCGACCATGTTGCCAAGGCTGCTAATGCCAGACTGGGACAACTATATCGTCACAGACATTGCCTCACTGAGAGTGCTATCAAAGCAGCAGTGCATAGCTCAGTCTTATCAGTCATAGACTATGGTCTGGTAATCTATGGAGCTGGGACTGAAACTGCACTAAAAAGAATCAGTGTTGCCCTAAACAAAGCCTGCAGGCTTGTTCTAGGTGCACAACACTTAACTCACACATGTGAGCTCTACTTTTTTTTTTTTGCAAGCAAGCAGACCTGCTATTTGAAGCTGTTGCTCAAGCTGAGCCATCCAACACTTGAGTAACATAGAAACATAAAAGTTGACAGTACATAAGGACGGCAAGACCCATCCATTCTGCCCATTTATTTTCCTATAAGGTAGAAAAAGAAATGGGCACACTGAATAGGCCTTGTGGTCCTTATCTGCCATCAACTTCTATGTTTCTATGTTACTCAAGTGTTGGATGGCTTAACCTGAGCAACAGGATCAAATACCAGGTCTGCTTGCTTGCAAAAAAAAACCACACTAGGCCTTACACCCTGGGTGTTCATCCCCTCCTCAGCCCCTCCAACAACCCAAGACTATCCAGGGAAACAACTAAAGCTGCCTTCCGAATCCCATTTTGCTGCACAACACAAGGGCAGCGGTCTTTCATGTATAGGACCCTAACTGTGACCCCTAACACTAAAGATGCTGGGACCTCATCCAGTACTGTTAAATCGCTACACTTACCCCTGCTGCACTTACCCCCATTCCCCCTCCCATCCATGTCTCTGCATCCCCATGATTCACCGATATTGGACACCTAATCATAGGGATAGTTGACAATATCTACCTTCAGCTCTACCTCGCTGCCCCCTAGGCACTCTAGGAACTACCCCTCATCTTCTCCTCCTCCATATGATTCTCTTCCTCTACAACTACTACTATGACAAAACCTTTTAGGTAGCTCCTCTTCTAACCTTTTTCTGTCATGTCATCATACTACCCCTGTATCCATGTCCTCCTCTGGTATAAGCTCCCTACTACATCTTGCTAACTGTCCTCCCAACTCACCTCCCCCCCCACCCCTTCTCTCATGCACTATAGCTTGGACACTGGTTCTGGGAAAATCTCCCCTGGCTTGAATTTGTACCTACCTTATGTTTTACCTTGTAAACTTGGAATAGTATATGGTGGTATTTGTTCGTTGTTCTATGTCTGCCTCCTCACCATGTAACATAGTAGTACTGTATTCTGATGTATGTCAATATAATTTTGACTCTCTACTCCTCTGTACTACCTGATTATTGTGTTATTGTCCTGCAACCTTTATGATGTGGAATCACTATAAAGGAGCAGTTCTGCTCAGCTGGTGTTAATCCTAGATTCAATAAACAAATAAATAAATAAATATTCATGTGCCTTTCCAAGACCGTGGCAAAAAATGATCTTGTATACACTTCCTACAAAAGACAGATAGGTTATTATTCCATAGGGTGACATTAATTACATACTGTATATATACACCTCAGCTGGGATCTGGTCATGACCAAGCATGTATTCCTTTTTAATAAGTTAATTGCTAAATTAATTTCTTTTCTCATAACTAGGGGGAAACAGTTTTATCTGTCAAAGTTGCTTTTACTGGAAGTAAACTTTTAGAGTCAGAGTCAAAGAAAATACCTGAACAACTGTGTACTCACTTTTCTTCAGTGATGTATGTGTCAGTGTTAGCTTTATAGTTATTCGTTCTCTAAGTAACCTGGGTTCCAGAACCCTTTAGTGTCATTTTTATAAATTATATTTAACATTTTCTCCCACTATTTATAGCAGAATTGTTTCTTTTGCTTTAGAAAATTATTATAGGCATTCCTCTCCTGATTGAAATGCTGATTTAACTCTTCATCATTACTCTTTTTAGTATGTGTAGTCAAAAATCATAGGTTAGATTTTCTCTTCTGGTATACTAGATCAAATCAACTGTCTTGTTGTTTGCATCTTTTATTTTTTAAAAGTTTCTCCATATTAGAATCTAGTAATTTCATTAAATGGAATGTTACCTTCCTTCAGATTTCACTTGCCCCAGTAGCAATTCATTTTTTCTGGATCTTTATTCTCTAAAAACTTCCAGATTATACACCCCCCCCCCAAGGGCTTGTCCCATGTCACTCTCTTTTTATTCCCTTAATTCTGTAAACAGGATTCCTCTGGCAGGGTCCAGCTATGAGTCATTAACATAAGCCTTTAGTACTGTAGAAAAATGATCACTTTCTGATCTCACTGGAATTGTTAGACTTTTCCAGTATGGTATGTGACTTGACCATAGAGTCAGGTCTACTGCTGATGCATCTACTGTATACATAAAAGTCGGACTGCCCTCATTATTCTCTCTAATCTACCATTTAAAGGAAACAAATTATGCTCTTTTGAGATTTCAGTCAGAATTGTGCCAGCCTTATTAACTGTACTGTCTTTAATATTTCTTGTTGAGCTCTTAGGTAAAATGTTGGTGCAGTTTAATACAGAATCATCAACCAGATCATCAAAGCAGCCTATTCTCGCATTTACTGACAGTAATATTAGTATACTTCTATCTAGAATTTTGTATATATAACAACCTGGTCCATGTAGCCTCCTAGTAGTACCTTGAGCCAGCTAGTGGGACATACACATTAATTAAAATCATTGTTATTTCTGTTCAGTCTAACATGAATGCAATAACATGTTCATCATTATTTATTGTTAACATTTTCTTATAAGTACCAAGTTTAAGATAAATGGTCAACCCCCCAGATGATCTGAAAAACTTTTTGTCTTTTTCCCTGGTTGATGATATACCTCATAACCATTTAGGGAGATATTGTTATTCTTATCATGCCACATTTCCTTTAAGCATATAATATCATGAGAAGAAACAAACTTAATCCAGTCAATATCTGGGAACAAATTATCAAGCCCTGCTATATTCCATGAAATGATAGTGTTTCTTATATAATCACTGCTTGTATGTGTAGTTTGTTATACACTCACTGCTTGTATATGTAGTGCTTCTGTTTTGTATATCTTTTGAAATCACACCTTTACTGTATTCTAGTCACTCCACATAGCCTGCCAATGCCAGAAACCCATCTGTGATTCGAATGGGTTGTATCTGTTTTCCATAACCGTTTCTAATTTTAGGAACTTCTAGCTGTATTAATTTGGATTGTTGCCTGTATTGTGGCCTCATATACATAATTGTTTGCTAGGAATAATCCATGGGAATCCATTTTATACATTTTGACAATAGTCTCTCTGTAATATCCTATTTTTAAGAGTAATATCTATTTTCCCTTTCAAAAAGGGCAGCTCTACATTCTGCTCTTATAATTCCATTTCTCTCAAGCTATATCTGGAGATAATTCTTAAAGAAACTATCAAGTGAATATGTTAATTTGTTGTTTTTCTTTTCCAATCATTGCATTCCAAACAGACTCAAAGTAACTGGGTTCTTAAACTCATTCAATGAGATGGCACCAGCTAGATTAAACTGTGTTCTACTGGGGAATTCTGTTCTTGTTCATCTGCTACAGATAATTGCAGCATTTATCCACACATAATTGGCTACTCTTGGGTATGCAAAAAAATACATCAACAGCATTTTGAAAAATGTCCACATGTTATTGGAATAACATGTTCTACATCCTCTTCCAATAATTCTAAACCTATGTCTGCACCAATAAGGTTCACATTCTGAGCCCTGATTTCTGGGGTGGATAGGTCATGCCATTTTTCCAGACCACTAAATCTCAGTGTAAGTCTAATTACCTTTGACTTCTACACAAGTATCCCTATTTCCATTATTGCAAACCTGTCTGTTCTTACTTTCCATGGAACAATTTTTAGTAGCAGTACCTGATACATACGTTTTACTTTGTAAGATGGGTCCATTCTGAGCACTCCTACCACTATTAAAAATGGAACTGGGTGATGTCCCTGTTTCTACTGCTAACAGAGTCTTAATGGTATTTATGATGACTCTATTGGCTGTTCTATTGTCAGATCACTTATACTAGCCCCATTTTTCATTTTCTTTGTGAATTGTTTTTTTTAGATTTGATATTTCTAAGTCATTTTTTTAAGATCTGATATTTCAACATTATTTTTTTAAGATCTCGTGGTAGATTTTTCTCCTGCATTTTCTGAACTTTTACTGCTTTCTGTAATATATTTTTTTCTCAGGAGTGCCTTCCCCTTAGGAATGGTCAAATACCTTATCTTTAATAGTTTCCTGCTTTTCCCAAGTTATCTGCCTAGATTTAGTCTTTTATTGTTGCTCTGTATTCGTTCTAGTTTCTTGATTACTTTTAGACTTCTTCAAATTTTTATCACTCACTTGTGCTTGTTTATGCTTTTTTTCAGTTTAGAAATGCAATCTCTCTTCTATTTTCCATTTGGTGATATTTGGTTTGAGAATGCTACTAAAATCAGGGCTCACTGGAATATCTTGTTGTGTTAAATTAATGACTTCAATTAAGGATGAATCTTTCTGAGGATAAATCTTACTTATTTTCCTGAGCACATCATTTAATCTACCTTTGTTTACAGCAATATAATCTCTAGTTGTTTCTAATTCATTATGCACAATTACTAGTTGTTCCATTATCATGAGATTAATATATATATATATATATATTTATATATATATATATACTGTATATATATATATATATATAACACACACACACACACACACACACACATATCTTCATAAGACTTATTATTTCCTCACTGAGATATGAAGGAAAATATTGTGACAATGGAGCACTTTGTTGTGAGCCAGTATTTTTGGGCCAATATGTATCACATTCCTATCAAGCAAGTTCACACTCTGTCTTATTTCAAGCTCTAGAACAACACTTCTGTTAGTTTTCTCATATTCTTTCAGATTCTGTATTGTTTGTTGCAAATCAAACATGATCTCAGTTATCCTATCTTTTAGGATACAAATGTTATTATCCTGTATGGACAATATCTGATTTCCATGGATACTTTTCTCATTTCCTGTAATGGTCAAAGTCAGAAAACTTTCTGTAACTCTAACAGTATCCATGGCTACCATGTGGAAATTACTCTTATCAGTCAGACTTATTGACACATCTATGTCAATAAGAAAATCAATGAATTTTTCCAAACAATCCCTCTGAACTACTAATTCCTTTGAAGCCAAATCAATCACTTCGGGGGGGGGGCACAATCTGTGGTTTTAATTTCTTATCATCCTTTGGTTTAGGTGTAGATGTCCTACACGAACTATTGTTACTGCCAGCATCCCTGAATTAGTATCAGGTTTTAAATCATCAGTCATTTTAGACTGATTTTTCTCAAGAGTCATTTTCCCTTTACTTTTTATTCATTTTTGGTTTATTTGCCCATTATTTCAAGCAGAATTCTAGGGGAAACCATTCCACATTTTTTATTTCCTTGTACTGACCATATTGGACAACAGAGAGAGAAAGTCAGTTGCAACTTACACATGAATACAATAAATACAAAAAAATAGTTTTCAGTAATAAACTCTTAAGAAAAACTCTAAATACAAGTTCATACAGTATACACCATGTTGTGTACACTTGTGCAAAAACAACTACTGCACTCAGTCTTTCAAGAAGGAGACAAGTTCAATCTAGGTTCATGTCCACTTCAGACAAATCTGTTACAGTCAAGTCCTACAGTCAGGTGTATGACTGCTCTCTTCCTACAAATGCAAACATAAGAAAGAAATGGTGGAGAGAATGATGTATACACTTTTATTGCAGTCTGGAACAAACTCTGGTTAGAGCTGAAATGGCTATGGAAAGATTTTGGATGCTTTTACCCATTATTTGTAATGAATTTGCACAATGCAGAACTGCTGAGAGGCAGTTTCAATGTAGTCTTCTTTTTGCATATTTTTACAATGTGTTTTCCTAGAATATGCCTGCTGATTGCTATATATTTAGCCTGGATAGTTCTCAGAAGACATGGCATCTTATTTTCAGTGGGGCTCTGCATCTACACAATATTATGCTGCATTGTGTAAAATCAAAATACACTGAAAACAATATTTTACATCTGGACTAGGCTACCCTTAACAAATACATTATAAAAAGATAAAATCATGACCCCACTGAAAACAAGATATTGCATCTCATCTGGGACATCCAGAGTACATACAGTGCAACAATGTATAAATGAAGATCCCTGTGACAATGAAATGTAGCATCTCCCCTGCGCTATCCAAGATACAAAATTTAGGATAAGAAATATTTAAAGGAAATCCACTGTAAACAGAACTTCACTTTGTTCACTGACATAAACAAACTGTTTCTTTATTGTTTTATAACATATTAGATTGCAGTATTTATTTTGAATGTTGTGGCCATGAGGATGTTGTGTACAATGTGTGTGTGTGTGTGTGTGTGTGTGTGTGTGTGTGTGTGTGTGTGTGTGTGTGTGTGTGTGTTTGTTGCTGTAGCTCAGTATATTTTTCCCCAGAAAGCATAGTAAAAAATGCCTGCTGATTGCCATATATTTATCCTGGATAATTCACAGAAGACCTGGCATATGTCTGAGAAAGTACTTATCAGATAGTGTCTTAAGACATTAAAAAAAACATTGTAAATCTTTTTTGGTGATTCCTTGCTCAAAAAGGGTGACATTTATGAAGTATGAATCTTTCTTGAAAGAGAATACCTGCCCAACTGAAGCTAGTAGCAAGAAAATGTTTAAAAGCTAAGTATTTAAATGTGCAAGTTGTTGCATTTTGAAGGGAGTAAATAAATCTCCAGTTCAACAAGCAACCAATATTTAACAAGCTGTTTTGGTTTCCTAATGTCCATCTGATAAGCAGCTTGGAGTTATGTCTCCAACATTCTAAACAGAAAGAAGGGAGTATTTTATTTCAATTGGCACAGTGATTTGTAGATGTGGAAGGATACACTGAAAACATCAACAATGTGTTCCATAATACTCCATTTTTCCAGCTAAAGACAGCAAGATGGCTGTAGGCTCTGCCCACAGCCATAAAAATGGCAATGATATACTCCATGCAGGCCCTTGAATTTAAAAGAAACAAAGACTCAATGAACAATTGCATACAAATATGTTTTTTAGAGCAGTACACAAACAATTAACTGTTAGTAGTGGAACTGATGTATTTTCTAAACAGAGAAAGAAACATACATTCTATCACTTTTGTTTCAGCCATATAAAAAAAAAATATCAAAAGTGCTCTGCTAATAAAGCACCCCTGAAACCTCCAGCACTACTATGTGGCCTCCAATTATAGAGATCTTGGAGAGAAAAACAGGCATAGAGATGTTTTAGTACTAGTCTTGAAATCCAAAATTTACTTTGCTTTTGACGCTTGTAGAGCTTAATCAATTACTATTGCCGTTTATTAAAGCAAAGCAAGAAAAGGCTTATGTGAAGTCAAAAAGAATGCAAACATCTCCTCCCAGCAGCCCCCAAAGAATATTTGCCGATTTGTTTTTCTGCTATGTGTATTATGCACTTCTAGTTACAATCCTCTGAGATTGCTAACTGCTCCCAGCTGTTCCTACATAGTACACTGGTGAGAAAGCTTTCTCAATTGATTACTAAGGTCATGTGAGTAGAACGGCATGAAACTCCAAGACCTAAAACCCACTCAGCATCTGAGAACTAAAAAAACCTAAAAGACTAACATTATTTAAAATGTTCAGTTCTTTCTTTTTAAGAGAAAACAACATAAAAAATGTATGAAGTGTATCAAAGCTCCATCACCAAAATCAAGCCAAGCACTTCTGCATGGCTTCTACCCCAGCCAAAGTGTTACTAATATTTCTGCAGCAGGGATTTGAACTTATAGACATATAGACTTCTTGGCAAGCCATTGTATATTATATTCTGGCTAAAATACCAGTTTGGTATCTCAGGCCAATTTGATTCACTGCCTTACACTACATGTTGACGCAGTTACACAGCCAAAGCCCCAAACATTCATGATCAGACTAACAAAGTGAATCAATCAGCAATCATCCAGTTCCAACTACCATCCATCACCGCCTCTTCTCTTCCCGATGACACAGCTTCACCACTCTCTCTCGTTCCCATAGACTATTGACCATCCACACAGTATCCATGGATCCTGTTCATCCAACCATTTATTCTTACCTTTTGGACATGGGTATGGATTTGGGGTTTTCTAGTAAGAAATGAAAAAAAAAACAGAATTGTGCTCTGATAAGTGCAGTAAAATACAAACAATAGAACAGAATACATCTACTTCAACTATCCCTTTAGGCAGCAATGGCATACCTGGATTAACTACAGTCAAGAATACTAATTTGTGTCACAGAGCTTCTCCACAACCTCCAGACTACTCTCAGGTCCTCTGACCAATCCTTTCTTCTCTCATTCCTGTACTCTAGAAAACACATGTTGAGGCTTTACAACCTCTCTTAATAAGAGCTACTCTGCCATCCCTGGATCACTTTGTCACCCTTCACTGGGTAATCGTTAACCTGTCGCTGTCCTTCCTCAGTCCTGGGCTCTAAAATAGCACACAATACTCCAGGGGATGGTCAAACCTATGCAGTGGCAGTATTACATTCCTTCAGTGACTGGTGAAGCCCCTTCTAATGCATCCTAATAATATGATTATATTCACGTACACTATACTGCATCAGAAAGATACTTTTATGCTATTGCTGGTTATTAACCCAATCTCTCTTTCTCCTTTGAGTGCTCCAACATTACCCCATTGATGCAATAATTCCAATTACTGCTACCACTGTAAATTACTTGCCATTGGATTTCAATGGCTAAGTACTAGACAACATAGCAAGTCTCTCTGCATCCCTTTTCATGCTGTTAATTTCCACTTCCCAAGCCACTCTCAAGCATAATGTTGTGTTGTCTGCAGGCAGACTCACTGTCCCCTGTAACCTCCGAACTCCATATCACTTATGTTACCTACACATTAAACAGTATTAGCTCTAGGACAGACCCCTGAGGCACCTCACCAGCTACCTCCTTGTCATAAGAGAACTTTCCATTTAGGACCACTACCTGATTCCTATCCATCAACCAGTATCCAATCTATTTCATTATTCCATTCCCTAGTCCTAGCCCACATACTTTTTACACTAGTCTCCTATGCAGTACTGAATCAATGCCTTACTGAAATCTAGGAATGTGATGTTGACTATCTAACCTTGATCAACTGTTTTTGTCATTGAACTGAAAAAAAAATAATAATGTTCATTTCACATGACCTTCCTGTCATGAAGCCATGTTGATACTTATCCAGAAGACACTTTTCATCTAGGAATTAAAATCAATGTTCTTTAACAATTGCCTCTAGTAGCTTGCCTACTATAGATGTCAGGCTCACAGGGCTGTGATTGTTTGGGTTATTCCTAGCCCTGTCTTGTGAAGAGGGACCATATTAACTACATTCCAATCCATTGATAGTTTGCTTATTGCTAGTGACTCATTAAAAAGGTCTACCAAGGGTGCCATCATGACTGACTTGTTTCCCTAAGAACATCACCATGGTGCTGCATGAACTGCACTGGCTGCCAGTCAGGTGGAGGATCCTATTTAAGGTGGGCTTGCTCACCTTTAAGACCCTACATAGCCTGGGACCTGGTTACCTGGTGGACCTTCCTACACCAGCTGCCTCAGTCCGCTCCCTCAATTCCACCTCAAGGGGCCTCCTTGCAATTCCCAGGACAAGGTTAAAATCTGCCTGTGATAGAGCTTTTAGCATCACCAGCTCAGTTCTGTGGAATTCGCTACCCCATCTATAAGGGAGGCCCCTTTGGTGAAGCTATTCACAGCATGCCTCAAGGCCTTCCTGTTTGTGCAGGCTATTCTTGACCCAGTTTTGTAAATATTGTCCTGTTCTGACTTGCAATATCACCTGTTTTCTGATTTTCTTTCTATTATTTATCTTGTTATTCATTTTTTATTTAATTAGTTTTATAGCTTTTATGATAATGTTTTATTTATTGTTGTTTGTTCCATGTTGATTTTATGTACAGCACCTAGAGCCTCCGGGAATTGGGCATCCTTTAAATAAAATTTGCCTTGCCTTCCTTGAACACCTTCATGTTGGTCTAACCCTCCCCCCCATAGATCCTGGAAGCTTTTTTGCTATGGAATGCATTCATTTACTTGTCTGTGTAGTGATATTTGTTTCCTATGCCTTTTTTAAATTTTTTTTGTTTGTTTTTACCATACTAACAAATTTAATGCACTCTTGAGCTGGCTCTAATTCTCCCCATTTCACTACTATCCTCTTTTTTTCTGCCTCTCTACCTCATAAATGTTCTTTGATCCTTGATTAATTCTGTCATTTTAGCAATACATGTCTACATAAAAGGATGGCACGATTTGTGCTTAATGGCTCATATGACACACATAGATGTATACTGTATAACCAATTAGGCTGGACTTTTCTACATGAAAGGCAACTGTTACATAAAATACTGTTGCACTGAAAAGTATTTGGGGAGATTTTCCTAATAATTTGGTAGAATGTTTAGAGTACAGGGCATGGAATGGTTCCTTAATGAATTCAAACCTAGGGGAGTTGGTAATTCCAAGTAGAGATGTTGCAGAGTTAAATTTTTTCTGGCGAATTTCAGGCAAAGTTACTAATTTCACATCCATGGAAATTTCACAAAGTTTTGGTGAACAAGTGTAATTTGCCCAGTTAACCTTGCCTTGTAACTTTGCCTTGAAATTTCACCTTTGTGGTACAAAGGTGAAATTTAGTGGAAAAAATGAGCTTGGTCACATGGAGACCTTTCTGCAGGTTACATGGTCATTTTCCTGGCCAGGCAGTGTTATTTCTCAGTCCTTTTTTTGGCAATAAACAGCACAGGGATTACAACAACTGGAGTTTCAGCACTAACTTGTTTGCTAATAAACAGTACAGGAATTATGATGACAGGGGTCCCAACACTGACAGAACTCTTTTTTGCTAATAAACAGCACAGAGATTACAATGACAGGGGTTACAGCACTGACATATTTGCTAATAAACAGCACAGGGATTACAAAGACAGGAGTCCCAACACTACTAGCACCTTTTTTGCTAATAAACAGCACAGGGATTACAACAAAAGGGGCCCTAACTCTGACAGAACTCTTATTTTATAATAAACTGCACATGGATTGCATCGACAGGTGTTGCATACTAACAGTGACAGAACCCTTTTGTTGTTTTTACATAACACAGGGATTACAATGACAGGGGTCACAGGGATTATGCAAGCAATAACACATGATGAGGTTGAGTTATCTTCTGATAAAATCATGCCCAGGTGTGTTATAAGGAACAAAACACTTGCGCTGAGTGCCTTATGCACCTGAGCATGCTCTTATCAGGAGATAACACACACCTAGGAGTGTGATATAGCACTTATAAAATGCTCCCCCCCCCCCCCGGGTAAAGATCTCAATTTAAAAAATGCATACACAGAGTGTACATAAAAAAGTAAAAACTATTCTCAGTAGAAAATAATAAAAAAGTAGTCCCTTGACTGCACCTTAATTTAATATATGAGGATGGTGTTTGTGTATGCACTGCCAGCTACCCACACACCTGAGCCTGGTGCAGGTTTTAAAGAAATATTTAGAAATAATTATTTAAGAAATATCTGGTTGATTCTGCCATTTCCACAAAGTGTTACAAAAGAAGCAGCTTCAGTTCTGTCAGCATCACCGAGTGCTGTCAGTACTGTATCATGAAGTCCTGTCAGATATTTGGAATAAGGTACTTTGTGTTTAAAAAGTTACAATAGTGTGTATTTTTCCTTAGCTTTGCTGTTTTCTTTAACAGAAGCAGTCAGCAGTTGAAAACTCAAAGCGAGCGAGCCCATGGTTGAGGGAAGTAGATGGAAGTCTGAGCAAGCATTGCTATGGCAACACACGCTCATGGTAGTCTGTAGTTTTTGGAAACTGCAACTCCTATGGTCTCATCTTTGTAGTGTCTGCAAACAAAATGTAGGAGTCAGAAAAATAAACATGTGCAGTTTTAAAAATTCTAGCACTGTAATTATCACAGGGGAGTGATGACAGGGCCTGGCTATCTACGTAAAGTCTAATTTGCATATTTGGTACATGTCGGCAATGTGCGATTTGTATCTGTGTGCCCTGTACTGCTTGCTCCTAATTTTTTTAATGAGTTGTGTATTTTTAAACTGTTATAGTATTGCACACTACTTCATGGTTCCATGGATCAATAAGTCTACTGTGACAAAATGGCTTAAACACAACAAACTCAAATAAAAAAATGAAAAATTACTGTACAAACCAAAACAAAATTAACAAGAAAGACAGAGGAAACAAAAATCTAAATTAAATCTCTTGTTTAAAAAGAAAAATCTATGGACCTTTCAGGCTGCCTTGCTACCTTGCTGCTACCCTCCCCTACACATACTACTGGTTCAGGCTGCAAAAATGAAACCACTACTTTAAGTAAGCATTAACCACTGAGACAGGAGGTATTTCCAAAGAATTAATGCATGGTTGGGGAGGGGTGGGGCCGAGGACTTCCCACCACCCAACCATGCATTAATTCCTGGGAAATGCCTCATGTCGAGGGGATTAATGCTCTTGTAACATTGTAAAGTACAAGTGGGTAATGTTGCATTGTTATCTGTCATATATGATATATAGCCATAGATGCAGTGCTTTACAAAATATGATTTGCAACTGAAACTAAAAAGTGCTTGTCATTTTCTGACAACCACATCTATTTATATAGTGTTTATTTTTTTTCTTACACATTACTATCTTTGTGATTTGAAGGCAATAGAATGATTTGTGGTATGTAACATATCTTTTGGAAATCTATGCATAGTTATTGCTATTTTTTATATAGTTTCTGTTGTGTTAGCCATGTCTGTTGCTTGTATTCACATTGACACCCATCTAATTTGCATATTTGGTACGTGTCTGCAATGTGCGATTTGTATCTGTGTGCCCTGTACTGCTCGCTCCTGATTTTTTTAATAAGTTGTAGATTTTTAAACTGTTATAGTATTGCACACTACTTCATGGTTACATGGATTGTGTTTTTTGTAATATTACTTTCCATATCCACAGCACAATGTCCCTTGGTTGTCTGGGTGGGGATAACAAATCTCTGTTCCGACTTGCTGTGCTACACTTTTGAGTCTGCCGACAGGAATCCGTACGTTCTGTTGTGCAAATCAGGTATTCCCCTCTGACTCATTGATCATTTCTGTTCCTTTCTGTGTGTTTACTTCTACTATCTTACACAGATATTTCCTGGCACTTTAGTTCTGCAGCTCCATATTTGTAACGGATTCCATGAATATGTTTTCTGACCTCCTGCACTATTGGCATGTTTATTGTCTTATGCTGTCTGTTACTATTTCTCCAGCATTCACATATCAGGCATATGTTTTGTGGTAGCTTTTGGTACTGCTCAGCCGTGCATATCTAGGGAATTAATGCACGGCTGAAAATGTGTCACATGATGCATTTGGACTAATCATATTGCTTATTTTGGTTTACATTAATGCCATGTTACAAAGTAAATTATCATAGGCTGGGCACCATGAGGAGGAAGTGAGTCTGAGCTCCCATTTTAACAATGAAGTAACCTTCTGGAAATAATGGTAAACGTGGTCCATATTCTTTAAAGGATGTTAAAAGTCTGTTTGGTTTCTAAAAGCAGTTAAAAAAACCTTACAACAACAGGCAAGTAAGTAAAACCTCTGCTTGTACTACTTATGGTAACTGCTCCATGCTACTGTGATAATTCAGTAACTGAACCCACGGCAGGTGTACGCTCATTTCTCTAAATACAATCACTGAACATTTAGAATCTGATTGCAGGCTTTTCCTGTTGCTGAGTTTACTAAGTCAAAAATACTAAACATACCTGTTTGAATGGCTACTAAGCCAAAGAATGTGAAAGAAATTAGAGCATACTTTCCAAAGACAGAATTAAACCCCAGGAGTAAAAGAAATAAGAATCAAAAAAAAAAACTCACCAGGAGGAGGGAAAAGAGTCTCAACTAGAACAACAGTTAATAATACAGGAGAACGGCTCTCCATCTTACCTTTCCTTCAGTTTTTTCTAGGACCTGCAAAGATAAAGCCGGGGGAAGAGAGAGAAGCACAAGTAGAAGACCCAGACATGGAAATGGAGCTGGAGGAGGATTGGCCTGAACAGAACACCATGTCTGAGCCTCACGCATCTCAAGGAGAGACCGAAATGGAGCAAAATGCTCCAAGGACTATGGAAGACCCATTTAAAAAATTGCAAGAAAGGAAGGACAGTACGATGGATAACAAAAGTACCAGACAGAGTGAGTCTCCCAGCATAAATAACAGAAAACAGTACAAATGGAGAAATTGAAAGTACTAGGGGGGAGGCCTCTAAGGGAAGCCCAAAGCCAGAAAAGCCCCTAGAGAAAACAAAGCCAGGGAGAGAGTTGCCTGAACTATAGGGTGGGTGGGGGGACTTTCTGTAGCAGCAGGACAAGATACAGAGCAGGAAAAAGAACAGAATTAAGAGGTGAAAAATACTACAAACTATATTGGAAAAATTAAGGAAGGGTTATGAAAAATAGAAGATAAACTTGAAGGCATTAATGTTGAAATGAAAGGAGTAAAGCAAGAAATTAAAGAAATCAATACCAGAATGTCTCACTACAAAGCAGAACCTCAGAGTTAGAAGATGAAATCCCTGGGTTAAAACATACGACAGAAAGTTTGTCAAGCCAAGCTGATACCATAAAGGAAAAAGTACTCGATATGGAATTAAGATCAAAAGGGATAATTTAAAGATACTGGGAATCCCAGGATTGGAGCAGAATGAAACCCTGAAAGTCTGAAAAAGTGCTAATCAAACTTGCTGGGAAACAATACCCAGATGAGAAAATTGAACTACAGAGAGCTCATAGATCTCCAGCCATTTTAAACCTGAACTTTAAATACTCATGAGTGATTTTTGTAAAATTCTTAAACCACCAGGAAAAAGAGAATATACTAGCACTGTCAAAGAAAAAACAACCCTTACTGGCAGATATTCAAAACTTTGCCTGGAGCTAAATTAACACTGCTCAGCTTTCGAAATTGGCTCAGAACTAATACCCCGCTATTTTCAAAAGGGATAGCCTCAGTGCTAAACCTGCTGAATATAGTGTGCTAAGGAAGCTGGGCAAACTGGGCTGGGAGTGTGCTGCAAAACTAGCCCAGGAAATAAGACAGCTCTGAATATAGCAACCAGGAAGTGCAAACCACAACAGCAGTCCAGTGCACAGTGACGTGAAGGAAGATAAAGGTGAACTATGTGGCCAATGTGTGTGCTAGCAAAGGAGTGGATTCGTTAAAGCTGCAAGCATCAGCACATGTGAAATTCTTCAGAAATGTACCATGTTTCTGAAACATTTGCATGACGCAGACACATTTGTGCAGGTTTTGTACAAAGCTAAGATGTTTGCCTGGTGCTATCACGTTTGCCTGGGCAAATATTTGCTATATTCAAACCTGACATACAAATGAGCCTACTTAGGCAGTCCATGGGCAAACATCCAGATTAGCATCTCATTATGGCCTGATCTGCATGCAGTTTTGCCCAGCGCTATTGCAGGGTCCCACAGCTCCACCTGTAGGTCATTCTGGAAGTACAGGGAGCTGGCTGGATCTGCCCACAGCTCCACCTTAAAGTCAGTCTGAAAGCACATGGTGGTAGTTGCAGGCTACATTTGAACAGAACCCCATAGAATAGTGCACCCCAGGGGACTACACAGTACAGGCACAGGTGGAGGTGCTGCATGCAATAGTCAAAAAGTAGTTCCTGCTACAGTGCACAGCAAACTCTACAGTAACAAGGGGGCCAGTAGTATGAAGGACACAGCAATGCCTATGGTGTAGAGCATCAATGACTGCTGCACTTCACACAGTCACAGGCCCATCATGCAGGTGTGTACTGACAGTGGACATTACTGTTATGCTGCTGTGTGACCCACATATGCTGCACCACTGGTATGGGATACTCACAGTGGCATATACATGGCTGGATGTGTGTGCTGTGGTGTCTGTACAGATGTGCAGTATGTGGCTGGGGGGCACATACCATCAGACAGGCACACTGGTGTTGGGATATTCCCTACACTGGACCATTTGCACTGTGTTGATTGTCCCTGCCTTATGGCAGCACCCAGTATGTGGTGCAGCCTGGCCACCCATACACCCTCCCCTCAACACCCTCCATGCCCCTAGTGCTGCATGTGTATGCTGGATTCTGTCAGTGTCCACCAAAGGGTGGTCTGCAGGCATGTGTTGTATGGACACACTACCATAGTGTCCACTGGGTGCTGGGTCACCAGTTAATACCTGGCATGATTGGAACTGGTGGCAGATGATGGCAACATAGGAGGTGCCATCCATATGCAGTATGTTTATACCCTGTCTGGTGCCTCTCTATGTTTATTTATACAATAGGGGTGAGTGATAAATGAGTGCGATAAATCCTGTTGTTTTCACCAGAGTGTGATAAATGTAAGAAATTACATTTATCATACCCACGCCAAACCTGTGCAAATGGTTACTTTTGCAACAATAGGGGTCCCTACTGTATAAATCAGATACATGATGTGCACTTGTGTGATATGGAAAATGCCACTCATGAATATCCAGAGGTCACTCTAAAGGAGTGAAAATATTTTCCATGTCACACTCGTGCTCATCATGTATGTCCTATTTATCACCTTGTTGTCTGGGTACATACACTGGGCTAAGACACAGTGCCAAACACCTCCCAGAGCCACAACATATGTGGTTGGGATGATACAGAGTACACTAAACACAGACCATTAACACAACACACAATTCACACTGTGCAACATATTGTCACATTGCGAACCATTACTGCTGCAGGTGCTGTTTCAGCATAGCTCTATCACTGACTGGTTGGTTGGCTTCTAAGCAATATAACTGCATTGTATTCTACAGTTTGGGTGCCTGTGCATATGGAGTGGCCCAGGGAGGCAGTCTGCCCACACTGCCTCCTCATTGGCTACAGACAGCCTTGTTCCCTGTTGCTGCTGTGTCCATGCCCCTAACCTTGATTTGCCTGGCGTTAAGACTACCTTTTCCTGGGTGGCAATTTTCACCTTGCAAAGTGTCATGCCAAGTCATGCAAAAACATTTTGCATGGTGGTAATGCACTGAGTATCGCATTGCACCTATATCCATGTACATGCCCCCTCTTTTTGCCCCTTGCATACATTATATGTTTGACCAGTGCTAATGCAGTTTGCCTGCACTATTTGGCCTTTTGAATATAGCAAACCCATACAAGCCTGGTACAGACCAAGTGCAAATGATTGGTGTCCAGTGCAAAGTTTTGAATATCTGGCCCTTAATTTACAAAGAAAATAAAATCCTGATTTTTCCTGATCTGGTCAAAAGACAAGGAATGCATTTAAAGCTGTTAATGTTTTTTTTGTTGTTGTTTTTTTTTGTGGGAAAAACACATTCCCTTCTACCATTCAACTCTGGCTGTTAAAAATCACCTGTTGGGCTCCAGCAGAATTTTCTCCTCTGCAGCAGATGCAGATATATATGTGTATAAAGAACTAAATTTGAAGCCTAATAGAAACAACTCTGAAACAGGGAATGGGCCATGCAAATGAGATTAGTTCTGAAGCAGCTTGCTTATGTACAAAAGAGCAGTATTAGAAATTCTGGATAACTGTTTTTAGCCACAATTGAAGTGTTGACCTAACTATAAAAACTGGAGGAATGGGTGCTTAGATTAGAGGAGAGGTGACATTTTTGTATATATGAGGGAATACAGGGTCGCAAGGGGGGAGACTCTGTTGGGGAGAGGAATAGAGGAAAAGAACCAAGGTTTGAATCGGAGAAGTACATGGTAGTTGGGAGAGGAGCAAAATTTAGTATAGAAATTTGTGGGAGAGTGTGGGGCAGGGGAAAGAAACCTAGGTTTGAATCTTAGAAGTACATGACAGTTGGGGGGGGGAGCAAAATGAGGCACTGAGGTTTAAACTCATGAACCTAAAAAAAAAATAGGAAGGCTGGTTTAGGGAGAAGAACTAGGAGGGATATTAACAGAACAGATAAAAAGTTGTAAGGGACTACATCTTAGGGAGTAAAAGAATAACTTATACACTGCAAAGTGCTATATCTTATATAGTTTATGGAGATGTATGTTCTGGCTGGAGGCTTTTATAAAATAAAAAAAGACTAGGTGTGGAGAGAAATGCAATCCTTAATTAAAATTTCCAAATGACAATGCAGGAAAAAATGTCATTCTTGTCATGAAAAGTAAATAGTATTACTAACCTGATAAAAAGGGAAAACAAATCTGAGTTGTGAATAAAAAAAAATTAATTGTTTATTAGTACAGGTGATACACCTAACAGATACAGAATTTGACAAATTTAGAAAAGTGTTGGGGAGGGGCTTAGTTTGTTTGAGAGCTCTAATTAAAAAACACATAGAGGAGTAGCTATTTTATTTTCAAAAAATGCAAATGTTAGAATTAAAGAGCAGTATAAGGACACAGAGGGCAGAATTCAGATTTGTAGAGTCTATATGGAATATATGAATATTAAGATGGCATGTCTATACCCTAATGATGATAATCTATTTTTTTTTTTCAGATTTTTTTTCCTACATCTAACCAGATTTCCAGGACCATATTTAGTGGGGGAGACATTAATGTAACAATCAATCCTGTTTTGGTCAGAACCAGACCCCACTCCACCCTGTCAAAGGCTACCCAAATTATGTGCAAAAATATGAAAGATTTAAATCTGGGAGAATACTGGAGAATTGAAAACCCAATGCAAGAGAGTTCTTCTCCTTCTCTAAATAGCATAAATCATAATCTAGAATTAATTTAATAATACGATCAGGAGAACTTGAACCTAAAATAATACAATTAGAATATGAAGGGTTCATAATCTCTGACCACTCACCTTTAAGGTAAGAAATCTCTGGGGGTAGTGTGGAGAGTCTTGAAAATGGACTATGGATCCTTGGTTCCTACAAAATATGGAGTTTGCAGACATTATTAAAGGAGAATGTAACAACTATAATATAAATAATAGGAGGAGTGAATATCACCTTAGTACTATTCAGGATGCATAGAAACCATATATTAGAGGCCAAATTAGTCAGTATTCATGTAAAAAGAACAAAATTAGGAAAGCACAATTAAAAGTAATGGAGAAAGAAATCAGAATAGCCAAAATTAAATATATACACATAAAAAGAGAAATGGATCTCAAAAACTGGGAAACCTAAAATGGAATTATAATAAAATAGTGGATTGAAAAGCTGAAAGAGTTATAATGAAAACTACATCCAACCACTATGCACAGGCTGATATATCAGGCAAGATATTAGATTATCTTCTTCAGAAAAAGAAAATTAACAGGATGATCAAAGCAATAAGAGTTATGGAGAGGGCAAATGTGGGTAGTAATTTCATAACTTGGGTAAGAGTGATATACTCACAACCTACTGCTCAAATTCTAACTAATAACAACCTATCCCCACCACTTTTATTGCAGAGAGTAACAAGGCAGGAATACTCTCTGTCACCTTTACTGTTTACTCTTGCTATTGAGACCCTAGCCAATTTAATAAGCAGTATCCAGGTTTTAAAATGATTTAATACAACCTAAAATCTTAAGATTTCACTTTATGCAGATGACATTCTACTGTACATTACAGATCCAGATAAATCCCTGGATCAAGTTATGATAGCAATACAAGAATTTGGGCAAGTGTCTGGTTATAAAATCAACTGGGCCAAATCAGTGACTATGTATTTAGAGGAAGACTATTCACCCCATATTATACATAATTACCCAGTTAGAATGGACAAAAATAAGATTAACTATCTAGGGATGTGTCTAGCTAGCAATAGTAAAGAATTAATTAAATGGAATATAGATCATAATACTGAAATCTGTAGGATACATACTGGAGAGTTGGAAGGATCTACCTCTGACCTTAGGTGGTAGAGTTCAAGTTATTAAAACGTCTATCCTTCAAAAAATGTTATACATATTTCAGTTTTTACCATTAAAACTTGGTAATGATTGGTTCATTAAGCTAGGCAAATTAATAGAGAATTTGTTATGGAACTATAAAAAAACATAAATAAGGATTGGACAAATTGAAGGCCACCCCTGCAAATGAAGAGCTGAATCTTCCAAATTAAAAAAATATATAATCTCTCGACCATTATCAACCAAATATGAGAACTTTGTGAAGAAGGAATACCATGGTGGGTGCTTTGTGAAAACATAGAAACATGGCATAAACAATCCATTCAAACTTTGTTCTCAAATAGAAGATAGAAATAAAGTTTGAAACTCTTTTTTTTAAATCATCCTTGAAAGTGGGAATGAATATCATAAGCTAATCAAAGAAAATATAAGAATTAACATAGCTACCCCTATTTACAAAAATAGTAATCATGCTCCCTCTTATTCTCAACAATATAACAAATGGATGAAGAAAGGTATTCTCTGTCTGGATGATTCATATGATACTAATAACCAGTTTATGTTCTTAACACATATTAGGAAAAGTTACCAAATTCACTTCCAAGATTTTTTTTTTTTTTTACAGTTAAGGACTTAATATAGCATAGAACTTGGTCACAATTTAAGCAAACCTCCCTTGACTTATCTACAAACACGCTTTATTAAGTGGAAAAAAAACCAAATTAATATCTAAAGCATATAAAAAGATGATTAATACAGTAGGATCTCCCATTCAGAAACTAAAAATAAGATGGTGAAAAATAACTCAGTATAAATATAAATGACCAAAAACTGTCTGATATAATTTCCAGAATCAAGATTTCAATAAATAGTAGACTTAATCAGATTCAATTCAATATCTTTCACAGGTTATATTGTATACCTTATACTGTATAAGAAATAACATGAATAATACAGTTTCATCAATTTGCAATAGATGCAAAGTATCAACAGGGACTCTGGAACATGTGGTAGCCACATGTCCAGAAATAATTTATTTTTGCAATTCCATTCTTAAAACACTAAACAATATTCCAGGAATAAGACTGACTAGGGAGACAGAGTTATACATTATAAGTTAGGCACCAGTTCCAGACAAAATTTACCTTCAGGTCATCTGGCCACAATTTTAAACCTTGCACTAACAAATGCAAGAAGATGGATAGCAAGAAACTGAAAAAATAACGAACCTCCGACACGTGTTTCATGAACAAATTTATTTTTGGATTCTATGCACCTCGAATGTTTGCATTACTTAAATAGGAATCAAGAATATACATTTTTGAAACTATGGGAACCTATTAACAGCTTAATAAGTAAGAATATCATATAAGAAATGCCCATTATATATCACTTATTGAAACGAGCCATAGGGAACTCTATATCTATGTACAGAATCAATAACTTAAGGTACAAATCATGGGTACCAGGTCATTATAGCATGGACAAATCTGCACATGGAATACTGCACATGAAATAGTATGAATGGCTATGTAGCGACAGGGGTTGTGTCAGCATGTGGTAAGAACCGCTACCATTGTAAATGTACGCTTCCATGCTGCAACATGAAGGACGCTATCAGGGTGGTACCTGGCTGAGCAACTCCCATAGTGGAGTGGCTAGACCACTTACTTCTGGCAGCATGAGGGACCTGGGGCTGCACTTCAGTTCTCCCCAGATCCCACTGTAATGCAGTGTTTTATTTTTTTTTAAAACAAGTTTTCCCCACTCTGGGAATTCCTTTCTCGGTTATAGCCGCGGGTCGTTGACCGGGTAAGGCTGCTATTACTGTTGTTTTAGGCATCACATTGATCTACCTGTCTCCTGGAAAATCGATTATTTGGATCATGGTCCTTGAAGCACAAGCTGCTGCTGGATTTGTGGACTCCTTCAGATCCCTTTGTTAAGTTGAGTTTGATTTAGATCTCTACCACTGGATTTTTGTGTGCTATATTTTTTATCTGGACTTATTTCATTTCCATTTGCTCTGAACACTCTGAAAATGTCCCCTGCTATGTGAGAAGTAGTTTTGGGAGACTTATAATATCTATTGCACTATTGCACGTCAGAGGTGCTTTAGTGCTTAAAAATGCAAATTATTTTAAGTTTTATATTTAATGATATTTTATTGTTTAGGGTTAGTTTTGAGTTGGAATTTATTTTAGTTTTATATATATTTTGCCTCCTCTTTGTGAGAGAAAGAAGAACTTATTTGATAGGTGTGTTTGTTTGAGTTAATTTATTAGATAATTGTTATTAAAGATGTGCTTGGGGTTTACAATGGTCAGACGCTATTCTCCCACTCTGCTCCGGGACCTCCGCCCCTTTTATTGTCCTTCATTGTCTAATGACATCTTTAATAACTGCCGTATAGTGGGTATAATGAGAAGGCGCTTAAGGGATGGGTGGGCCGGACAGAGTGGGAGATTGTAGGGGGGTGGGCAGATAGGGATAGTTGGGTCAAGGAGATGCCCTGGGGTGAAATGGGATCAGAAGAGGGGTCCTCGTTGTCTGATTCCCATACCCAAGGGCTCCACAGATTGTGGGCAGGTGCCGCGTTCCTCTCCAAAAACCCATCCAACTTGGGCGGTGCTATGTAATGCCAGGTCTATTAGGAACAAGACTGCTATTATTGCAGATCTTGTTGCAACATCTGACCTGGCATGTATCACTGAGACCTGGCTGGATGAGAATGCAGGTCCTATTTTAGACTCTGCTGCTCCAGCTGGGTTCTCGGTGATGCACCGTCCGAGATTGGATCGTAGGGGCGGGGGAGTGGCCATCTTTTAAGATCAGATCTGAGTCTTGTGGAGGTGCCAGTTGGTAACGCCAGGTCTTTTGAGTGTATCCTGGCAGCAGGTGCAGAGTTTAGGATTCTCCTCATCTACCGTCCACCCAGCGATGGTGGAGAATTCCTGAAGGAATTCACGGACTTCATCGTGGACATGGCATTGGAGTCACCCAGATGGTTAATACTGGGTGACTTCAATGCCTGGGTCGATGATGAACTCTCGCACTTTGGAAAGAATTTCCTCCAACTTATGTCTATGTTGGGCCTGTCACAGGTAGTTACCTCTGCTGCCCATATAGGGAGACACTCTTTAGACATGGTGTTTACACTGGATTTGGATGTTATGCATCTGGGGGTGGAACCAAATGTGTGGACAGACCATCACACCATAAGATTCAGTTTTGGGGCACCCCCTAATAGGCCTGCCTCTACGGAGATGGTCCAGTATCACCCTTTAAGGGGAGTAAACCCAGAGGGCCTATTAGCGGTACTGGACCTATCGGGTGTTTTGGGTGAGAGTATGAGTCCAGGAGACCTTGTTCTTGCCTATAATAAAGCAGTGAGCAGGGCCTTGGACCAAATTGCTCCTGTTCGTGTTCGCCCACTCACCCAGCGCCCAAAGACTCCAAGGTTTGATGAGTCTTTGAAGGAACTGAGGAGAGTAGGGCAAAGGCTAGAGAGGGCCTGGTGGAAATCTTGCCTGGATGCTGACAAACTTAGATTGATGGATCATTATGTTATCTTTCAATCAGCAAATAAGAAGGCAGAATTCCTGTCCAGGGAGATTGCTGCTGCACGGAACCGACCAGCTCAACTTTTTTGGACTGTTGACAGACTGTGCAATCCACTCTGTCTACAGTCTGGAAGAGATTTTTCACAAATAAAGTGTGATGAGCTTGCTTGGTTTTTCACTGATAAGATTGCCAGCATTAGGTTGGATATCGGCCAGGCCCATTCTTCAAGGGCTTGCAGTGATCGGCAGGGGGAAACAAACACCTGTGTTGCCTGGTTTGACTTTGGTAGGCCGGAGTTCATGGATATTGTGAGGATTGTCCAGATTGTACATCCAACCAGCTGTAGTTTGGATCCGGGCCCTACGCCTCTATTATTAAGTTGCGTAGATACTATCTGTCCGACCATTGCTGAAATTGTTAGGAAATCTCTGGAGCAAGGGATCTTTCCTGATCCCCTAAAGGAGAAGGTCGTTTGACCACTCCTAAAAAAACCTTCATTGAACCCGAACTGTCCAGCTAACTACAGACCTGTCTCTAACCTACCCTTTTTTGGGTAAGGTTATTGAAAAGGTGGTTGCACTGCAACTGGACGACCATATTACAAATCACAATGTCTATGATACTCTCCAATTGGGATTTAGGAAAAGACATAGTACTGAGACCGCTCTTGTCCGGGTTCTAAATGATCTCCTGATAGCGAGAGATCGAAAGGCGTGTACTATTTTAGTCCTTCTTGATCTCTCTGCAGCGTTCGACACTGTGGACCATGGTGTGCTTTTGGAATGCCTGCGGCTTTACTGCGGACTGTCTGGTACAGTTCTGCAGTGATTTCAATCTTTTCTCATGGGGCGGAGACAGAGGGTTATCACCGGGAATTTATTCCTCTGATACCTTCTCTCTGCCCTGTGGGGTTCAGCAGGGCTCCATTTTAGCACCCATGTTGTTCGCTGTCTATATGCTGCCATTGGGAGACATTATTAGGCAGTACAGCTTGGGTTTTCACTGCTATGCAGATGATACCCAGCTGTATTTGTCTTTTAGTCCCGGACAGGAAGGTGCAGTCTCTATACTTAACAACTGTCTATCCGAGATCAAGGATTGGATGAGTGCCAGCTGGCTAAGGTTAAACCCGGATAAGACTGAGGTGTTGGTGGTGGACCCAGGTCGCCTTGAGGTGGGTTGTAGGGCTGGGCTTCCTTCGGGCATATGGATCGATGGTGCCCAGCTCTCAACCTCAGACCAGGTGCATAACCTGGGTGTTATTATTGACGATGGTTTGACCCTGAAGTTTCAGGTGTCATCCGTTGTCAAATCTTCCTTTTATCATCTTAGGAATATCGCTCGGGTGAAACACCTGGTTTCTCCGGCTGACCTTCCGGTATTGGTCCATGCCTTTGTTACTTCTCACGTTGATTACTGCAATGCCCTGTACCTAGGGCTAGGGGTTGATATCCGCCACTTGCAGCTGGTGCAGAACGCAGCAGCCAGGCTTCTGACTGGGACATCTATGAGAAGCCATATTACGCCTGTGCTGAGCGAACTGCACTGGCTGCCGGTTCAGTGGCGGATCACCTTTAAGGTCGGGTTACTGACCTATAAAGCCCTACATGAACAGGGACCGTGGTATCTTCAAGATCTTCTTGTTCCCTACTGTCCCTCTCGCTCACTCCACTCCACCAATGAGGGATTGCTAGAGGTTCCCAGGGTCCGTTTAAAAACTTCTGGAGCTCGGGCTTTTTCTTATGCTGCCCCTACTCTGTGGAACTCTCTACCTCGTCGGATACGAGGCTGCCTGACCGTTGATAGTTTTAAGTTAGAATTGAAAACTTATTTATTTAAACAGGCATATGGAGAGTGATTTTATTGTAATCATATTATTGTTGTTGTATGTTATATGTATGTATTTTAATTGTTTATTTGTACAGCGCTTTGGCTTTGAAAAGCGCTTAAAAATACATTTTTACTTACTTACTTACTTTACTTACTTACTTACTTTTTACTTACTTACTTACTTTCTCCTCAAAGTCCATGACCTCTCTGAATTGATTATTATAAGTTCAGGGGGTGTGAAGGGGGAGTGGGGGTTGCATAGCCACCCCCCCTGCAAAAACAAATATATTCCTCTGGTGTGCATATTTCTTTCCTAGTCAGCGTGTTGTGCTGCCATTATTTTGTACAAGCTAATTTGCATGTGACATTCTTGTGTGTGGTTTTGTCTGCGACATTATGAACCTGTGCCAAAATTATGCGAAGTTAAAGAGAAAAGGGGGGAGGGGGAGAGATTACATTTCAGTACATCCTTTCCAAACTTTTAGGCTTAAATTCTCTAAATACTTTTTCCTATATTACATTTTTTAGGTGAAGGGGTGGGAACTAGTATAGTTGAGGTGAGTTTAATCTAGGTTGGGGAGCAAGGGGTTATGATGAATGACACCTGAATGCAACACGGACTTTCCTCATTGATGGTAACCCCCGCCATTGAGGGAACATCCTTCTGAAAGTAAACTGATGCATCAGTGAGTAATCTAACCCCCCCAAAAAAACAAAATTATCACAGATTAACTGAACAGAAATTTACAAATCTGAGAGCACAAGGACCTCCACAACAACTTGGGAGCAACTTGGAATCCAAAAAGCAGCTTGTTTTTTAAATGAACTGAAAGGTTTTTCTTGCTCTGAAAAGGCACACACTCTTTTCTCTACTCTCTCTCTCTCTCTCTTCACAACACTGCACTGAGGGAAGGCCTCCTCCATGTCCTATAGGCTTTTTAGCAAGGTACTCTGTTGGAGCAATATGTGACCTCCAGTCCCATACTACAGTGCAAACTTTACCTTTATGTCGTACTTCGCTGGCCAAGTTGCCACTTTGCTGAGCTGTGAGACTTCAACTCTGTACCTAACTCCACCATCGAAGTTGAACATTTGCATTTCTGTGGCGTAATCACTTTGACCTAAAGTTCTGACTTCATGTAGCAGAAAAGTTCATAAAATGGGTCAAATTCATGAAGTGAAAATTTCCAACTTCTTACATCCCTAATTCCAAGGTTCAACACATTAAGGGATACTTATTTTTATAGCCATGTGATCTTTGCTGAATGGAATTCCTTGCCAGCTAGAATTCATTTGAAGGATGTAAAATTTCCATCCCAAGCAGCTATAAAGGTTCCTGTCTGTTACTACTTATTGTAAGAGATGTAGTTATCCAACAGTAAGGGTAACTTAGGGACAATGGCCACAATTCTCTAAGGGGTGTAGGGCTGCTGCACCCCACTCTACATTGGAATGCCATGCAGCAGGGTCCTATGGACTGCCTGCTGGCATTCACTACAGGAGTGCAACCCAGTGCTAACACAATCCTTCACCTGGTCCTACAGCCACATGCCACGTGCAGTCTGGGGGAATACTAGGGGGCATGCCTGCACTCTGCACCATTCACATAGGTGCAGAGTGGCATGGAGTGCCTGGCTGGGATACATAAATGAAAACCAACCATACATGGGAAGTGTCCCCTGCATCACTAGCTGACTGGACACCAGCTGTGGCACAGGGCTGTTGGACACCCTGCCATAAAACAGTCCCTGCCCAATGGTCCACCTGGGTGTATTTGGGGGGGGGTTATCACTGACAATCAGGACCAGGATGGGGCATGGGGGAGTGTATACTGCCTAGGCATCCAAGACAGGAGTGACAGATACCTGTGTGTGCTATTCAACTCCCCAGACCCATGCCATAGTGCAGGGGATCAGCCATGGGACCCAGGGTGGTCATCCAATTGGATGCCTGCCTGGGTCCAGTGCACCACCCACATCCAACCTCCACACACCTGCCCACTGGGGGGATGGGACCCCAGACAAGCAGGTGGTGATTGTGAATACTGCCAGTGTGTACCTGTCTGCAGGTGCAGAGCAGCACGGTCACTCTGCGTGGTTCTCTGATGTGGAAACTGCACCTTTGAGAATCATGGCCAATATGTGTAAATATGACTTTCTTGTAAAATACTTTGTGCTGATGTGTTCTGCTAAATCCTTATTGTTAATTTACTTACACTTTCCTTATTTTGTATGTATATTTCTGTATTTTATATGCAACTCTCATGTTCTTTTATATGACAGGACATCATTGTAAATGAGCTTGCTCAATGAATTTATCCCAAACAAACAAACTTCAAACTTGAAGCAATGTCAGTGTTCCTAAAATGAGAGACCATGTTGCTGGAGTTCATTCTCTGTGAATTCAGCAGAATGTTGAACTTCACAATCTTGTGGTCATTCTGTCCTACTGGGTTCTCTATCACAGTAGCTTTTAGAATGGTCCTGGTTGGATATTGTGAAGTCCAAGTTATTTCCCCCTGATTGCCTTGCACACCCACTGGGTAAGAAAGTAGTCTTACAAAACTGCTACAAACCTCTGCCCCGTTTGGATTCTTGTCTTTGGTGTGCCCCAGTCTGTCTGTGAGATTGAAGTCGCTCATGATTAAAGTTCTTCCAGGCTTGCAGCCTTTTCCGTTTCATTTTCTAGGTCCTCATCTATGCCAGCATTTTATTAGCTGGGCTTTAGAATAATCATATACTGTATTTTCCCCTCTTCTTTAGTCACATGAAGCCATGTTGAGTTCCTCCCCCACCCTGAGATGGATTTATACTGAGAAATCATAATATACTCCTTAACACACAATGCCACTTCCCTTGCCTTGGCGTTCTCTCTGTTCTTTCTAAATACTGCACAGCCTGGGTTTTGTTTGTTCTGGTATCCCATTTTTTTATATATTATAAGTGAAAAATTTCATATTGTTAAAATGTGCTAAAATATTTTTCAAAAAGCATTTTGTACACCATTGTGTAGGTGCACATAAAAGTCTCAAAATGGACATTATTAAAAACATGATTTTATAAAATTCCCAATTTTGAAAAAAATTTACACTTTACTACATGAAAGCTGTAAACTTCACATTTGGTAGAAGTAGTGCATGGTCCAAGAAATCAGCAATTTGGACCAAAATATGCACTTTAACTTCTTTGATAAAATGGGGGAAGAAAATACTGTTTGCTGATTGGTTATCACCTGTGCATGAAATATGTTCCATGCACAGGTAATAATGAGTACCTAAAAGCTGGACCGCATTGCTAAGTGAAATCAGTGTGCTGTTGGAATGTTCATTTTTTAAATAATGTCATTTTTTATTCCACCCTAATGCCAGACTTGTGGCCCATCAATGATACTGTTTTTGGCAGCCGATTGCGATGCTGCTCCTGAAGCATGTCTCCTCCCCTCCGTCCCTGATACTCAGTAAGCTCTGGTCTCCGTAGACTTCTGTAAACATAATAAAATAGCCCCACAAATCTTTTCTTTTCTGAAAACATCACAGAATAAAACATTATTCTGCTTTGACCACAGTGCAGCTTCTCCAAGTCCCGCTCACAACTGCAGTAGTCCCCAACCATTCCCAGCTGTTAAGTATGGCACATTTAAAAAAAAAATAAACTTATTGCCCCATAAATTATCTGGCAATGAAATGGTTTTAAAAAACGTACTGTAAATTTACCAAATCATTTTTCAGTTTAAGCTACCGATCACTCAGCAATCATGCTGGCACTCCAGCAGCACTTCTCCTCCCTCCTTCTATGATGCTGTTTTGGTTCCCAGTATTTCATCTATTCTCTACATGTTTACTCTGACCCAAAACAAGTATAATTTTACAAAGTATTTACAAATTACTAGTAGTCCTCCCCCTTCCCTGATCATGCTGCTCCTCCCGAAGCATGTCTCTCCCACTGTGTGTGAACCACCAAATGAGCCATCTCTTAATGGTTTTGCAGAAATAAAACCCAGCTTACAAGTTCTCTCAGAGATAGTAGTAGTGAGTGCCCGAGTGGATGTAAAAAGTACGTATTCTCAAACAACAACACAACTACTCACTCTGTCTGTCAGAAATCGTTATTTGCATGCTCCCCCTCTCTCTCACACACACATCAAAATACAGCTCACAACTTTTCTTAAACTTAATGGACTTCACTGTGAATTTTTAATTGGTAATGCTGCTCCTGCCGAAACCGATCTTTTTTTTGTTGTTGTTGGTAACACGTAGTTCAACCACACCGGGGCAGAGAACCACAGTAAAGTAAAATACCAATAAATTACCTAGAGAAACCTTTTCCCCTGCTATTGCACTACCATTTCTACTAGACCCTGGCTGATCCTGCTGGAGTTTGTCTGATCCTGCTGTCTCAGGCCGTAGTTCAATTAAAAAAACAAAACAAAAAAGAAAATACAGATACACGTTACAGTCTCTCTTCAATAAAAAATCACAAATACCAATATGGAGGGTGGGTGGTATGGGAAGTGCTCTGCAGTGTTCCAGCAATACTGATGGCAATAAAGAACAAACTCGTTACATCAGGTGTATGACATAATTGAAAATAGGTGGAAGGATTATTTTATCATTAATTCTTGTAAACAAATCCAATTTTTTAAATCTAACATTTTTTTTCTAACTGTAACAAGTGTAAAAAAAAAGGCTATTTTAGAAGGGCAATAAGACACTTCAGGGGTATGCATTGAACAGATATTACCGCACTTCAAGGGGCTGAAGACACCTTACTATGCACCTGGGCATGTGGTAATATCTGTTCAACACACACCCCATTGTGTCTTATTGCTTACTTTTATAGAAACATTCCAAACAGAGTATTTCCTCCAAAACATTTACATATCTGTGCAATTCAGTAACAATTACAGTACAAGTCATATTAAACTGTTCCTCCAATGAGTTGTTTTAGCATTTCTGACTGAGTTGCTTAAGTATTTGTGGATCCAGTACAAAGCCCTGTTCAAACTGTTTCTTAAGAGTTAAAACTCAGTTTCGCAGTGCATTGTGACTGGACTGCTGATGCAATCCAAATGAGTTGCAAAAACATTTTACAAACATTGCTCTTGAGCTGGTTAAGCATTGAAAATCAATGCTGTATGAGTTGCCAGTGGATTGCTAACTGTAAAAAGCAATGCTTAACCAACCCATTGGTGGAACAATTTAACGTGACTTTTACTGTTCTCTAGAAAGTATTTGGGTTTTCTGCAAAATTTCTCTAGTGTAATTAAAATTCTTCACAACACTAATCTTGAGTCTTTAACAGATCTGAAGAACACTGTCTGAGCAGTGTGAAAAGAGTGCACTGAGACCACCTGCTGTATTTGATATGTAGATAAACAGAGGTTTTGAGTTGAAATACACTTTGTATTGTTCAAGATTAGCTAAAGTAGATATAAATAAATAGAAACATGGAAACATAGAATTTGATGGTAGATAAGGACCATTTGGCCCACCCAGTCTGACCATTTTCCCTACTTACTGTAATACCGTAGACCCTACCTGATTTCCGGCTTAGCCACCCTTTCCTTAACAACTAAGGTTCCCTTAAGCCTATCCAATGCATTCTTGAATCCTGCCACAGCTTTTGCCCCTAAAACCTCCATTGGAAGGCAGTTCCAGGCATCCACCACTCTCTTTGTGAAGTATTTCCTTATGTTTCCCCTGAGTCTACCCCCCTCCAGCTGGTTCCATGTCAATACAGCAAGTCCAAAACCTAGCAGAGCACACACAGCGAGTCTAACACAGCAAGACCCACAACAACACTGTGCAATACAATGCTGAACAATGACAGCAAGGCCTCAATTATAAGTCAATTGTGGGGGGTTGTGCCCCAGAACTCCCCCATAACTAAATATAACCATTTCCAAGCTGCATAAAGTTGACCAGGAAAGCAATACCTCCAACAGCGCTAAACTTGACATGCGCTGTAATTTCCACATTGCTGCAATGGTGAGTGTTGGTTTTTACTCACCCTTTTTGACTCGCCCTTTTTGAGTCACTGTCTTGACAGGACACCCCTCCAGCTTCACAGCATGCCCCCTTGTTTTTGATCTTTTTATCTGAAAAATGCTTCCCTCCTGTACCTTATTTATACCTGTGAGGTATTTGAAAGTTTCTATCATATACCCTCTTTCCTTTCTTTCCTCCAGGGTTTACATATTGAGGTCCTTTAGTCTCTACTCATATGGTCTGTAGTGCAGACACTGCACCATTTTTGTTGCCCTCCTCTGGACTACCTCTGCTCTGTCTATGTCCTTCTGGAGGTGTGGTCCCCAGAACTGGACACAGTATTACAGATGAGATCTTAGCAATGATTTATATAGTGTTATCACTACCTCCCTCTTTCTGCTGGTGATACCCCTCCATATGCACCCTAGCATCCCACTGGCTCCCCCCACAGCCCTGTCACACTGTTTGGCTACCTTTAGTTCATCAGATATGATTACTCCCAGGTCTCTTTCCTGTTTGGGGGTCGTCATTACCACTCCCCCATCTTGTACTCCACTCCTGGGTTTCTATGCTCTAAGTGCATGATTTTGCACTTCTTTGCATTGAAACTTAGTTGCCACATTCTTGACCACTCCTCAAGCTTTCCTAGATCCCTATTCATTTTTTCCATCCCCCAGGGCATCTGACCTATTGTGGATTTTACTGTCATCTGCAAAAAGGCACATTTTCCCTCCTAGTCTCTCTGCAATGTCACTAATAAATACATTAATGAGGACCAGTCCCAGTACTGATCCTTGAAGCACCCCACTAGACACCATCTCTTCCTCAGAGTGAACTGTTTGCCACCTCCCTCTAATGCCTATCCCCCAAACAATTCCTTACCCAGTTTTCCACTTTTGGCCCCACTCCCAGGCTGCCCAGCTTGTTTACTAGTCTCCTATGTGTAATTGTGTTGAAGGCTTTACTGAAATATAGGCAGGCTACGTCCACCGCTACACCCTGATCTACTTCCCTGGTCACCTAGTCAAAGAAATGTATCAGATTTATTTGACATGACCTCTCCCAGTAAATTCATGCTGCCTTGGAAGCTGTAAGTTGCTGTTATCAAGATATTCACAATCTTTTCCTTCAGCAGTGATTCCATTAATTTCCCCGCCACTGAGGCCAGGCTGACTGGCATGTAATTTCCAGCTTCCTCCCTGCTACCACTTTTGTGAAGTGGGACTCTACATCTGCTCTCCTCTAGTCCTCTGGGAACACTCCCATCTCCAGTGAGTGGTTGAACAGGACTATCAGAGGTGCAGCCAGCACATCTGTGAGCTCCTTCAATATCCTTGGATGTATCCCATCTGACCAAATTGTCTTGTCCACTTTCAGATTTGCCAGTTCCTTCAGGACTCTCCTCTGTAATAGGACTAGTGTCCACCTCCCTTCCTTTTATGCTCCTGTCACTTAACTGTGATCCCTCACCCTCCCCTTGCTCCATGAACACTGAATACTGAACAGGATCCTGCTTTTTCGTGGGCCCCCTCCACACACTCTTCCCCTTCCCTCCTTAACCTTATGATCCCCTTCTGTTTTTCCTCCTTTTGCTCAGCTATCAGAAAAATGTCTTAGACCCTTTCTTTACTGCCTGTGCTATTTTCTCCTCTGTTTGCACCTTTACACTCCTGACTGCTTTCCCTGCTTCTCTGCATCTTATGATACACCTTCCTATCTTCCTCCCTTTGTGTTTTCTTGTACTTCTAAATGCTAACTTTTTTCCCTTATCTTCCTAGCCACCTCTTTTGAGAACTATAGTGGTTCCTTTTTCCACTTGCTTTTGCTTACTTGCCTGACACAGAGGTTTGTTGCCTTCCCTATGGCCCCTTTTAGTGTTGCCCACTGTTTCTCCACTCCACCCACATCCTCCTCCCCTGCCAGGGCATCCCAGAGTCATTCCCCCATCTTTGTAAAATCGGCCCTCCTAAAGTCCAGGACCCTGGCATTAGTATGGTTTGATTCTGGCTCAGTAGCTATATTGAACCATACCTTACAGTGGTCACAGGACCCCAGGTTGTCACCTACCTTGACATCTTCAATGCTGTCCCCATTGGGGAATACCAGGTCCAACACTGCTCCCTCATGAAGTGGGCTCCCATACTAGTTGCCTGAGGAATGCCCTCAGCATGGAGTCCAAGATGTCCCTGCTCCTAACTGAAGCTGCAGCTGGAATATTCCAAGCCACATCCAGCAGATTGAAGTCCTTCAGCAGCAGCACCTCCCCCCGTTGCCATCTTTTTGGATGGCTTCCATCAGTACCTTATCCGTCCCCCCCCCCCCATGCTGGAGGTCTGTAGATTATGCCAGTGCAAATAGCGGTTCCATTCCCTGCCTCTAGGGTAATCAACAGTGCTTCCACCCCTCCCTGTATTCCCAGTGTCTCTGTAGCTTTTATGCTATCCCTTGCATAAAGAGCCACTCCTCTCCCTTTCTTACGCACTCTCACTGTCCTTCCTGAATAGAATATTGCCCGGTATGGCTGTATCCTAGTCATGGTTCTCAGTGACCATCACTCAGTGATGGTGATAATGTCCAGGTCAGCCTCTGCCATAATGGCCACAAGGTCCTATAGTTCCCAGACTTTGAGCCTTTGTGCACATGGCCTTCCAAACTCTTCTATCACACTTCTTGTCAGACCCCCTTTTTTCCTTTTGCCTACTCTCCATATTCCTTCTGCCTTCATTCCCACCCCTCCTCATTTCTACCATTCTGTTTTTCCTTCTATTAGAAACCCTTGGGGATTTCCTTCCCTTAGGGTTTTCTCCTACTGACTACTTCAGCTTGTAGGGGATGGACAGTTCAAGTCTCCTTGATTCCTTCTGCAACCCCCCAGCTAGTTTAAATGCTTGCCAAAATAGCATTTAAACCATACACTGAATACTGTGGTACCCATTCTGGATGGATGCAGGCCATATCCCCAGTACAGGCCTTTATTCCTTCAGGTGGGACCCCAGTTCCCAATGTAGCCAAAACCCTCCTCTCTGCACCAATCCTTCAACCATTGGTTGAAGTTCTTGGTATGTAGTGCCCTATCCTCCTGTCCATCACAAACAGACAACATCTCAGAAAATGCCACTGAGCATGCTATCTGCCTGAGACCACTCCCCAGTTCCCTGAACTTTTCCTACACTCTCATAATCTCATCCCTAGCCAGGTCATTGGTCCTCAGGTGGACAATGACATCTAGCTCTCCCTCCCATCCTGCTGCCCTAGCGATCCCCAGGATCCACTTCCCATCCTTCCAAGCCATGGTGCCAGGTAGGCACCTAACCTCCCTCTCCCTCTTCCCCCCCGTGTCCCCAAATTTATCCCCTTAACAATTAAGTCCTCCACCAGTAGTTGCTTCCTCCTCTTCTGGGGTCCTCTGCCACCCACCTTGGGGCCCCCTGTATGGAGGATCCCCACATACTTCCTGGCCACTACTGCAGGTGCCTCCATGGGACAGTCCCACCCTGCCAGAGCAATGTGTGAGTTGAGTAGTGGAACCATCTGGGGGATGTGTCTCTGACCCACCACCATCACCATTTTCTGAGTCCACCATAGTCCAGCCACCCCTCCTCTCTGGCAACCTTTGAGGCAGCGGTGGCTATCATACCTGGGTGGGGGAGAAGGCCTCCCAAATCCTAGCCAACTCAGCCTGGAGAGGTGCACACAGATAGGATAGCACCTCACATTCCAGAAAGTCTCCCTGAAAACTGCCACCCCCACATCCACTGTACTGCACCACTCACAGCATAGCTATTGTTTTCCTTGCCTGTTTTTGTTTTGCTTACTCTAGTCCCTTTTTAACCCCTACCCTAGATGAGGTGTTTCTCCTATTTCCACCTTTTTGCTTACTTTAACCTTTTTTAACCTTACCCTAGATAGGGTGTTTTACTTATTCCCATCTTTTTGTTTATCTTAACCCTTTTTACCCCTACCCTAGATAGTGTGTTACATCTGTTCCCACCTGTCCTGTCACTCTCCACAGAAGCAACTGTTACACAGTAGTGAATAGGTTCCTTGCCTTAGTTGACTAGCAGAGTTCTCCACTTTTCCACTTCCTTCTGCTGATGCCTATGATGCCAGTCACCTGTTCCACTCCTTCACTGAAACACAAATGTGTTGGACACATTAAAGTGGAAGTACTTTTATAGTGCACTTGTAAGAAAGCACTAAGCCTCTGTTAGTTCCACCCCCAAATTATACACCTGATTCACAGGGCTTCTTAAATCTACACACCCCAAGATTAAGTTCCTGAGCTGGTTTCCCCCACACCACCTGTTACAATTTAAAACCCAAGTTTCAAGGTACCCCAAACAATGCCTACCAAGTTTTGAAGTGTCCCAAACACTGCTTGCAAATCTCTTCTTTTCTCCCCACTTTTCCTGCTACTTTCAAAAAGAAGAGCAATATAAATAAATATTAATATACCTTTAGTGTAAAGATAGGTGCTTTCATTCCATTTTGTCAGCGAAGACTGATCTTCCACCTCCAAATGGAGCTACATTGTTCGCACTGTTATTATACTCTTAACACAAACTTTAATGGATCATTGTTTATGGCTCATGTTAGTATGAATTCAAAACTGCCCTCACTTTTCACTTTGCTCTGTAAGGACCTAGACTGTACACACTTTTTAAAATGTAAGATGGTAATACAGATACTATGCACTCAAAATATTTTTATATAATAAAGTGGAAACCCACATTCATTGATTTATGAGATAACTATGTCTTCATAGATAGAAAAAGAACAAAATACACTGGACCTACCCAAAGAGACTGCTTTTTGGTGTCTATCAAGCTGGGTGTTAGAGCTATAGTGTAAGTTACCATTATGATTAAGATGATTTGATGTCTTCAATATACAGTAAGTAAGAGACAACAGAGGAACCCTGTGTAAAAGGTAGCCTTATAATCAAGGGATTTGTGTAAGTACTGTACTAGCAAAAATTTATGGAATGATTTTCTTTACCCCTGCCAAAACCCACAAGGTATTAAACTATCCATTCTGGCAACTCCCCTTGTAAAATATGTTTTCTTCTTTGATTTTATTTGATTCATTTGGTTTTATTTGTTATGAGTGAGCACTCTGGGATGCAATCCCTTTTATAAGTACGACCCGAGGTCAATGGAGCATGCAAGTAAACAATAAACAGTAAACAGACATATTGTACAATCAATACAACAATGAAATAGGGAAACAGTTTCCATATCTTGAGATAAACGTACATTTTAAAAACAATCACATATAGTCAAGTCCCTAAAGTGCAATTCTAGAGTTCTGGAGAAAATGTCATAACTTGTCACAGTTCTAATAATGGGCACTATGCACCAAGTGGGCATGGGTATGCGGAAATGTTATGCATCCTGCCCACAGCCCTGTGCCCCGTGCACAGGAGTGCCCATACTGGCATTTACCAATGCCGGCCACCTGTCTGTAGCTCCTACCACCCAATGCACTGGACTCCGCAGGGTGGCTGGGGGAGGAGTCATCATCCCTGGTGGGCATCCAATGGGATGCCCCCTGGGACCCTTAGTGAATCCCATGCATAGGGAGGTATGGGTCTGGGGCTGTGCATGGTGATTGTAGGTACCCAGACCCACATGGCACCATCCTGTCCCAGTGCTGGCACTCCCGAAATTGCTGGGCGATCACCCTTCCAGCTGCCCCTGCTGCTTCCTGCTGCCCAGCAGTCAGGGGCAGCACAGTGAGCCCTGTCCTGGTTCCCCCATGACTGTAGGTCTGTGACTGTGGGGGCCATGCAGTGAGTTACGGCAGGGTTCCCCCTGCTGTAACCAGCACCCCACTCCACACCTATGTGGCCAGCACTATGTGGGTTTGTGCATACCACATAGTGCTCTGTTGTGTAAAACTTCATGTCTTCTTTTTATTTTTGTCTCTTGAAATGCTATAGAAGTTTGTGCAGACAAACGTGAACCACTGCCAGCCTGTTCTGGGCATCATTTGAGCAAATACTGCCAGGTGTACCACATTATTATGATGATCTCAGTTTTAAAAGCTGTTAATAAGCAAATGCAAATGCTGCTTTTTGATTTATTGTTGCCAAGTCATGCTCTAGTGGAAATCTTTAAAATATGTTTTGCAAGTGAAATGGCAACTAGGGGGTTGCACAGACATTTGAATAAAGTACACCACTGAAGTGAGGGGGAAGGTAAATGGGGCAGAAATGATTGCCTTAATGTGTAACTATGACAATGTCAGTTTGACGGTACATACATGCATACATACATACAAATATGCCAGCAGAAACAGGCCACGTGATCTATCAAACCTGCTTGAGTGCACAGCTAATGCCCCTAGATCGCAGCTGCCCCATCTCCCTCCTCCCCTCTCCTCTCCCCTTCTGCAAATTCTCTTTACCACTTACACAGACACAGGAAATATATTATAAGAACTGCCCAGCATTTCCCCAACATCCAACAGAAGCACCTCGACCACAGAGGGTAGTTGGTCCGGGAGGTTGGCAGGTGGTTAGGAGGGGCAAATTGGGTGCCCCATCACTTGGTGTTCTCCAGCATATCATCTCCACAAACCATATAAAAACTACAAACAGGTATCTGCCTCTATCTCCAAAATCAAACAAAGGGGCAGATGACACTGTAGCACAGGAGCTAGCACAACAAAACTCACCCAAAACAGGAACCAAAATAAAAAAAGCAAAAAGAAAATTCAAAAAACTTCCCATAGGAGACTCCATGATTCGGGGAGTTGATACCTATCTCCAGTCAGGGGTAATGGTCAGATGTCTCCCAGGTACATCAACATGGAGATACTCTGACCATATTGCTAAAATTGTACAGTAAGCAGGAGAAAACATTAATGTCCTGCTACACATAGGGACTAACGATCTTGCCAGCCAGTCAGTTGTGGAGATCAAGGAACACCTGACCATGCTGGGTGACAAACTAGCATCCATTTCATCTGGCATCTCCTTTTCTGAGATCCTGCCAGTCTGGGAAAGGGGGGCAGATGGACAAAAGGTCAGAGAAGGGGAGATAGTGGAGTTAAACATGTGGCTCAAGGGCTGGTTCCAGGAAAAAGGACACAAATTTGTAGGGAACTGGCAACAGTTTTGGGAAAGGAAGTTCTTTAAAATTGATGGACTGCTTCTGACTAAGGAGGGAGTCATTGCATTGGGGCAGAAGTTTGATGTCTTTGCAGAATATTCAAACTAGAAAATGGGAGAGGGCTGCAGCACCTGATATGTCGAATGGGAAGAACACCCTTCCCCCTCCTCAGCTAGAGGTCAAACAGGAGTTCAGCATGTTTGCAGTTCATTTGCATCACCGGGTAAAGAAAAAGGTCTAGCTCCCCTCACGATGCACAGGGGAAACAGAAGACCTCACCCAGCAACTAACGCATAGAAATCTGGCCAATGGAAAATCATGCACACAAATGCTGGCAGTCTGGAGAAACAAGATCCCAGACCATCAGGCAATAATGACAGAGGCTAAACTGGACATAGTAGCCATTAACGAGACATGGTTTACCAGGAACCACACTTGGGAGATTTCAGTACCTGGTTATGTACTGTTCAGAAGAGACCGAGGTGCAAAAGGGGGTGGAGTGGCCCTTTATGTCAGTGAAAATATCTGAGCTACAGAAATTCAGAATACACATAAGGAGCCAGAAGAACTGTGGGTCACCCTGGAAACAGGAAATGGGACAGCCATATGAACTGGGGTTGTCTACAGGCCTCCAGACCAGGGGGAGGACATAGACACATTACTGTTAGAAGATATACAAAACATGACAGCTAAAGGGGAGGTTCTGATAATGGGAGACTTCAACTTGCCAGATACAGATTGGTCAATACCAGCAGGAACATCTGCCAGAACTAGACATGTAGTGGATTCCCTGCAGTGGGAGGGCCTCAATCAGCTGGTACAACAACCCACAAGAGACAGGGCTATCCTAGATCTAGTACTGACTAACAGGGAAAGGATCACAGATTTCCAGGTAGAAGGTCACCTGGGGGCCAGTGACCATCACATGATATGGTTCAATTTGGCCACTAGAACTAAATCATCCCATTCCAAGGCAAAAACATGGGAATTCAGAGGAGCTGAGTTTGATAAGATGGTCAACAGAGTTAAACTAGCCTGACAAAAAGAAATACAGGTGAGGGGGTATAGGCAAAGTGGGCAAGCATTAAGGATGCAAGGCTTGAAGCAACATCCCATTGTGTTAGAGAGAAAAGGAAGTGCAAAAGAAGAAGAAGGAAACCACTTTGGTTCTCAAAAACAGTAGCAGAAAAGGTCAGTGCCAAAAGGCTGGCCTTCAGGAAATATGAGGGAATGCAGCGGGATGAAGATAGGGAGGCATACCAAAGTTCCCTAAGGGAAGCAGGGAAGGCAGTAAGGCAGGCAAAGGCAGAAAGCAAGGAAACACTATCACGAACAATGAAAGAAGGTGACAAGACTTTCTATAGATACATTAGTGAAAGGAGAAAGTCTAGAAGGGGTATTGCTATGATCAAAGGGGATAAGTGGCGTTTGAGGAGAAGGACCATGTAAAAGCATCTATCCTAAATAGATACTTCTGCTCAGTATTTACTGATTGCATTATCAGGTAGAAGTTGGTTGTGCAAGTAGACAAACTAGCAGGTACATTGACACACAGGGAAACAAATTCAGAATTACCCCTTCTTACCCCAGGACTACCCTCAGAAAGGGATTCCAGATACTGTGACATGTGCCTAATTTGCTTTTGGCCATATGGGTTAGCCTTTCATATTGTGCCAATTTAGACATAGTTGTGAGTCATTTGAGAGTTCTGGGAAGGTGTCCAATCTCTACTTCAGTAGTATTTGTCTTTTGGTCTCTAAAGTTGCTTGAATAAGCCAAAGTTCTCTTCTTTTTGGGATGTACCTAAGAGGAAGTAGCCCCCTAGGATCCAGAAGGTGGTGCCCAAGGCCACTTGTTGTCTTGTTACTCTGATGCTGAATCTCTGAATTTGGGTCCAGCATTACTGCAAAGACAGGCATGACCAAAGAATGTGAATGAGTGTACCAACCTCTTTGTGGCAACACCAACATTAATCTGTGGAAAGCAATCCCATCTTTTTAAGAACCACTGGGGTGCAGTACCATCTGTGAAGAATCTTTTTTTTGAATGAGTTGATATCACATCCCTTACATAAATAATTATATGAAATGTTTTCATGCTGCACGCATAAAACTATCCATGTCATATGCATGCTGCAAGCATGATTTAAATGTTAAATTGAAACTGATTGCATGTATGTGGCATGCGTGCAGCAATCAAGTGTGGAAAGCATGCTTTTTATGTTAAATTGAAATAGACTGCATGCATGTGGCATGCATGCAAAAAGCAAGTGGTCACTGATAACTACACACATAAAAGTTAATTGGCTTGCTCAGGATCACACCATATAGAAGTGGGGGTGAATAAGATTCAAACCCAGGTCTTCAAGTCTCCTGGTTTGCAGTTCAGTGCCTTTAACCACTAAGATATACTGCCTGCACTCATATGGCTTGATTGTACTTCAATACAAATCTGCATACATCCGCACACAAGCGGCATGCTTATAGCCATCATTATACTTTTTAGTTTTATTGTCCCCCTCATTTCAGCTGCACAACTGAACTGTAGCACACATACCAATGGAAACACATGTGGTTATTCCCACCCCAATACATGCACTTACCCACAAAACTACTTAATTACTTCTGTCTGGCCTGTACCCCTACCATTTTCTCTCCAAAGTTTTGAATGCTTCCATGCAAACAGACTTAAATGGGCAAATAACAAAGTAGCAATAACTTGACACCCACCCATGTAGCTTGCCCTCTCCCATGCACACACACTGTAGCTGGTACAACTATGCTGCTACAGGCAACCCACCAAGTATAGATATTTCAAGAGTCTCTTACTTGAGTACTAGGCAGCCAAAGATAGCAGCCTTTAAGAGATGATGTCCAAGGGTCAGAGTACTGGGGTGTACCCCCTCAAAATGAATGAAGTAATTTTTATTGCTATTTTATACACTATGATGGCAAGTTGTAGATTAATGAAGACCACTGTTCTACTAACAAGGCCCATGTTAGTTAAGTGGTGGCCTTCATTAATGCCCAACTCTCCATCACTAATGTATAAAATAGTAATACAAAAAATGCACCCATTTATTTCAGTGGTGCACACCCCTGCAGTCTTCCATGACCTATATCATAATGTGCCTGAGCATGGGGATGTGGAGGTCAGCTTCACTGGGGGGGGGGTGCATAGGTCTGACTATAGTGGGGCTCCAAAAGCCTGTGAAATCATACCTCTCAACTGTCCCTGAATGAAAGGGACAGCCCTCATTTTACCCCTGAAAACTGCTCAGCGCCTCATCCATCCCTCATGGAAAACATACTGCTTACATAGAGGATGTCCTGTAAATTTAAACTTTATGGCAGGGGCACCATTTCAGATTTCAGCAGTGGGGGAGCCAACAACTAGTGGAGGTCAGATGCTAGTTAACTCCTAGGTGGGAAGCTTTAGAATGTCTGGAATGTCTCTAAAAGTTAAACATATTTGTTGTGACTGAAAAGTGATACGTAAATCGGGAAAAATTCAAATGTATAAGATTCATCTGTCTATACCCTGGAGCAGTGCATCAGGTTTGAGCTTAAACCCACCCAATTACTAACCAGTTTTTTTCCTGGCTGAAGTTCTGATCACCCCCTCCCCAAAAAAAAACTCTGTCTGGATTTCTCTTCCTGACTCCATTCCATTCAATACCCATCCCATATGGGTCATGAAGCCACCCAAAGGAGCAGAAATGTGAAAAACACATCAATATTTCAGTTCTTCCTCCTCCCCCAATCCCCCTGTAAAAAAATATTTATTTCTACTTACCTGGCCATCTGGACAGAACCTGCAGTCTGGCCCAGTGTGCCACCAGTCCAGTTTTCAGTCCAGTCTTCTTCCGCCCTTCTGCCAGAAGCTAGTTGCTAGAGCCGACCATCTCAGGTCCCCAACTTGGTCTTCAACCAAGTCACCTCACCAACTAAACCCACCCAACCTGTATTGCTTGCTTCTTGCTTGGCTGCTGCCATGGCTACAGCTGCACTGCACTGATCAAGGCCTATGAAGACTGCCCACACCAGTGTCATCGCTGCTTCTAGGCCTAGCTTGCTGCTGTGGAGGGCTTGTGCTGTTTTTGTTGTGGGGTGAGCCTAGTAAAGTAAGTAGGTAGCCTAGTCTTGAGTTAGCTTCTAGCTCACGCTCTGCCTCTTCAGTGACCAGGGGAGACGTAGGCTCACTAAGAGTAGACCACCAATAATATGCCACCACAACACTGCTATTGAGAGTTCAGTGCTCACTGACTCCTCCAAGCTGTAGTGTACAGCCAGTCTACTGTGAGGCAGGAAAGACAGTGTCGCATTCTCATGACTCATGTGCTCTTTCTTGGCTGGAGCTCTTTCACATCACATGTGATGGTGCCGCCGCTAATAGGCAGAGAGAGTGAACAGCACAATACAGACACAGTTCAGCCGGGAATGCACCTACACTGTGAGCACACACAGGCCAGGGGGGCACTTATTGTGCAAAATATTAAATCCAAATTTAATGCTATTATTGCCACACCGTAAGAACAACTTAGGCACAAATGCGGGGCGGGATGGGCAACTGCCCCCCTCTGCACTACATAAATGGCATCCCTGATTTATGGTAGAAATTCATTCTCAGATGCTAATATTGGTACAAGTAAATACAATGGTTTCCACTGTGTTCTGAGGTACTGTATCTCCATGTTTCAAGATGTGCCCTGATTATCATGAGGGTTAGTGTCCATGTCCCTCATTTCAGTGACAAAATGTGAGTTAAAGTGCATGCTTCCAAGATCCTACTCAGCACAAAGAGTGCTGAGCATGGCCATAGTGTATATGCTCCATACAGAATGACAAAGGGAAAGTAAGTGAGCTGAAACAGTCATGGAAAAACACATTTGTAGCACTACATATGCATAAGGGGATTTGCATGGTCCAAAACAAAAAGATCAGGCTTCACAAGTATTCACAAGATTTAAACCATTAAACTTAAATGTTAAATTTAAAGGCAAGCATTTAAGGACATTAGTCCATTAGCTTGAACATACAGTATCTATGAAACCTATGAAACAACACACAGGCTCCTCTTTGCACATCTGGAATGGGGGATGTTGGTTGACTATATCCTAGGAATTTAATGTAGTAAGCAAACAATACTTTACAAATTAATAGTAATTTAAAGACAAAAATCAAAAGTCATTAAACAGCTTGTAAAATGATCAGAATTAATGAGTTTGCCTAATTTTAATTGGAAATCAATGAAACATGTATTTTAATGGCTCTAATTGCAAGTAGTAGTATAAGAATTGGAAACTGATGTGTTTTTTAGATGAGATTTGCAGCAACTATGGCAAGCATGTAACGTGAACCTGATGTGATTTTTAAATTATATTCGCACCTGCTTAACTGCTGCACTCATGTCAAGCATGCAACACGTGAACCTGATGTGACTTTTAGAAGATGTTCACACCAGCTTACCTGATGCACACATATCGAGCTTGCAACATGTGAACCTGATTTGCTTTTTGGACCTGGTTCACTTAGGTTCATTTTGAGTATGCGAACTGCATGCAAACATTGCACAATTAAGCACGTGGCATGCATTCTGCATGTACACTGCACACTTATATTTCTGTAAGGGATGCCTCAGAAGTTCAAGTGAGTCCTCCTGAGCATTTCAACCCATAAGTCATTTGATATGTCAATATACAGCTCTGACTTTCAGGCAGTTTTCTGCTTGTGGAGTGTGAGACAGTGGGAATCCAGGAGAAAGTCATATATTTGACCACTTGGGAAGGTGGAGTTTACCATCTATGAATTAGCACAGTTGCCTAGGGTTCTGCTGACCATCGGATCCTGGGAAGGGGCCAGTTATGTAAGCAGGACTTTACTAAGATGGGGATATTTCTCAAGCATGCCCTGGCAGGGAGAGACAAAAGGGGGGAGAGTGGAGGAGTAGTGGGCCCATCTGAAAGGAGCCATAGTGGAGGTGACAAACCTTTGCATTAGGCAAGTAAACCAGGGCAAGAGAAAGAGAAGGCCACTATGATTCTCAAAGGCAGTGGCCAAGAAGGTAAGGATGAAAAAGAAGGCTTTCAGGAAATACAAGGAAACACAGCAGGAGGACGACAGGGTAGTGTATCTGGATAAACAGAGGGAGGCAGGGAAAGCAGTCAAGAGCGCAAAGGCACAAATGGGGAAGAAAATAGCACAGGAGGTAAAAAAAGGAGACAAGACTTTTTATAGGTACATTCCTGAAAGGAGAAAAAAACCAGGGGTGAGATAGTAAGGCTTATAGAGGAAGAAGGAGAGAGTGTGGAAGGAGACCTGGAAAAAGCATCAATACTGAACAAATGTTTCTGTTCTGTATTCACAGAAGAAGGTGGTGAGGGACCTCAGTTAGGCAACTTGAACAAATATGAGAGGGACATGAAAACCAGTCCATTTACAGAAGAGGGAGTCCTAAAAGAACTCACAAAACTGAAAGTGGATAAGGCAATGGGACTGGATGGTATACATCCTAGAATATTAAGGGGACTAAGGAGGTGCTGGTGGCACCACGGGCAGCCCTGTTCAATAAGTCACTCAAAATGGGAGTGGTTCCAGAGGACTGGAAGAGGGCAGATGTAGTCCCTCTTCACAAAAGTGGCAGTAGGGAGGAGGCGGGAAACTATAAACCAGTCAACCTCACCTCAATAGTGGGGAAGATTATGGAATCACTACTTAAACAAAGGATCGTGGAACACCTTGAACCCAGCAGAGCACAGGATCTGAGACAGCTTGGTGTCACAGTGGGAAGGTCATGTCAAACAAATCTAATTGATTTATTTGACTGGGTGACTAAGGGCATAGATCGGGGGAAGTGGTGGATGTGGCCTACCTGGATTTCAGTAAGGCCTTCGATACCATTCCACATAGAAGACTTGTGAATAAGCTGGGCAGCCTGGGAGTGGGTCACATGGTGGTAAAATGGGTTAGGAACTGGTTGAATGATAGAAGACGGAGGGTTGTTGTAAATGGTGCTCAATCTGGGGAAAAGAGGGTGACCAGATGGGTGCAGCAGGGATCAGTTCTGGGCCCAGTTCTATTTAATGTCTTCATAAGTGATATTGCAGAGAGGTTGGAGGGAAGATGGGCCTCTTTGCGGATGACACTAAGATCTGCAACAGGGTGGACACTCCAGGAGGGGTGGAAAAAATGAAGAGGGACCTAGGTAAACTAGAAGAATGGCCCAGAGTGTGGCAGCTAGAATTAAATGCAAAAAAGTGCAAAATCATGCATTTGGGGCACAAGAACCCAGGGGAAGATTATATAATGGGGGCGGGGAGAAACTGATGGTCACCAAACAGGAAAGGGATTTGGGGATAATCATATCTGATGATGTAGAGGTGACCCAACAATGTGCCAAGGCTGTGGGGGAAGCCAGTGGGATGCTGAGGTGCATAGGGAGAGGTATCAGAAGCGAAAGGAAGGAGGTGGTGATGCCACTGTACAGATCATTGGTGAGGCCTGATTTGGAATACGGTGTCCAGTTCTGGAGGCTGCATCTCTGGAAGGACATAGACAGAGTGGAGGCAGTTCAAAGAAGGACAACAAAGATGGTGCAGGGTCTGTACCAAATGTCATATGAGGAGAGACTGAGAGACCTCAATATGTATACCCTTGAGGAGAGGAGAGACAAGGGAGATATGATGGAAACCTACAAATATCAGTATATAAAAGGCATAAATAAGGTACCAGAGGGTAGCATCTTTCAGAAAAGAAGATGTCCAGGAACAAGGGGACATGACTTGAAGTTGGAAGGGAGTAGACTAAGGGGTAGTGTTAGGAGGTATTTCTTCACAGAAAGGGTGGTGGATGCATGGAATAGACTCCCAGCAGAGGTGGTAGGGGAAAACACAGTGGGGGAATTCAAGCATGCATGGGACAGGCATAGGGGAACCCCAGTAATAGGAAAGAGAAGGTAAAGCTGGAAATCAAGTAGGGTCTGCAGCTTTTACAGTAGGCAGAGAAAATGGGCAGACTTGATGGGTCTAGCGGTTCTTATCTGCCATCAATTTCTATGTTTCTATATACCTAATTTCAAGATATCACCAGAAGTCTGAGCAGGGTAGGCTCCATCATTAAGTGTTGAAAGGAGTCCAGTTGGCTGGTTGAATGGTCCAACAGGTAGCCTACTGGCACTATACACCTTTGCCTACAAGAGAACCAGACATTGGCCTACCTTCTATTGTCAGGCCAATGCTGAGCATTGTGGTTACCACTTACTTAATGATTTCATAAGAAGTCAAAATGCTTCCCTCACATCTTCCTGGCAGAGGCTTGAACTGGAGAATTTAGAACTGTCACATCTTTTCAGTTGGCCAGTGGAGCCATAGCCAGTGGAGGGCCACATGAGGCATCAGATTCCAGAGGGAGCCACACTGTCACTTGATTTGATCGGGGGAATAGCTAATGAACATTGCATCTAATACTAGGGTCTTGATGGTAGGCCCATAACCAAGGTAATTCCCAGTCACCTCTACACCCAGGTGCTCTCATCCTCTGTAGGCTAACGTGCAGCCTAGCTCCTTCCTAAAGGAAAGATCCAAATAGTTTCTCAAACCAGTGGAATTACTTGTTGGGGATGAGGACTGGCAGAGAATTTAGGGTGAAAAGAATGCTTGGAAAGGCCATCATTTTATAAGTAATTTATCATTCTTCCAAATGAGAGCCGTACTTTTTTCAACCTACAGAAATCCAATGCCAGGGAGGAGTATAATGATTGTATGTTTAGGTCCACTCTTTTGCAGAGATCACAGGCAAGGTTACACCTAGATATGAGAGGTGCTTGATGGAAGCTTCCTGGGTGAGTTTATTCAGGGTGTTACCAATGTCTTATTCCACTTCACTTTAAGCTCAGAAAGTGAGTTAAACTTGTTAAGAACATCCAACATAGCTGGCATGGAGGTGGTTGAGTTAGTTAATTGTACTAGGAGATCATCAGTGTATGCTAAGGTTTTGAGTTGAGCTGTCCCACAGTCAGTACCAGTGACATCTGAAGATGACCAAATTTTCCAGGGGAAGGGCTCCATGGCAATGAGTAAGAGGAGACTGGACAGTGGGCATCTCTGTTTAGTACCCCAGTAAAGGTTAATAAGGGATGATACCAGTAGATTTGGTTGTACACCGGCAGTGTAAAGTAGGTGTACCAACTTTTTGAAGCTGGGCACAATGCCCAATACACCGATGGCTTGGTATAGATACTCCCACTTCACTGAATCAAATGCCTTCTCACTGTCTACACTGACCAGCAAGGAAGGAGGGGTAGAATTAGAGGTCACCCATGTAACACCCATTGCAATTTGAAGGTTTTCCACCACTAGTTGCCCTTTAATAAATCTTGTTTGTTGGTTGGCTATGAAGTGTGGAATGACCTTTTGCAGCTGAAGCACTAGGACTTTGGCTAAGATCTTGACATTAACATTGAGGAGTAAAATTGGTCAGTAGTTTGATAAAATTTGCAGCTCTTTCCCCTGCTTGGGTATCAAGGTGTTCAATGCTTCTGACACGGAGTGTGGGAGTTCTCATTAGTAAGCCACCAGGATAACAGTGGTGAGGTGCTACCCCACCTCAGGAAAAAAGGTTTAGTAAAACTCAACTGGAATGCCACCCATCCCTGGAGTTTTTGCCCTTGGGGAGTAGTGACACTGCCCTGTGAAGTTCTTAAGGGCTTATGGGTGCCTCTTGGTCTGCTAGCTGCATCTCGGATAGGGTCAACATACCCATCCCATGCAGAAAGTTGGATAAGTCCAGGGCAGTGGAGGACTGCTTAGAAACTATACAGGTCCATATAAAATGCAAGAAAAGTTTGTTTAATAGCCAGTGGATTTGTGGTGGTCGTGCTGGAGGGCAATTGAATAGTTCCTATGTGTTTGGCGACTTGCTGCACTTTTGTACGATAAGCCAGCAAATGTTCTGTATTCCATCACCCAATTCCCAGTATTTATGGGATGTCCTTTGGAGGGCCCTGGCTGCTACTGCAGAGGTGAGAGTGTTCATGTGATAACATAGCTGTAGGATGTCCCATTGAATCTGTGAGAGTGGCAGTCTAGTGCATTGTAGCTGCTACTTTGTCGTTAAGCACCTGCTCAGGCTCAATAAGTTCACTAGCTTTCAGCTTATTCCTGTGGGCGGCAAAGCTGATAATTCTGCCTCATAAACAAGCTTTAAGCAAGTCCCAAACTACTGCACTGGGCACTTCTGGCATTACATTATCTCTGAGAAGGTGGAGACCTCGTTAGCAAGCTAAGGTTTGAAGTCAGGAAGGGAAAACAAAACACGTAGGCATCCATTCACCATTGAGCCATGTGCAAGGGGATCTATTCCAGGTGTTTATCAAACACGGGAATGATCTGAAATGATGATTGGACCTATGAAGGAGTGAAGCACCTCTTGCATCTGGTGCCCAGATAGGAGAAAAAAGTTAATTCCACTGCTGGTGTGATACAGTGCTGATTGGAAAGTGATGTCTTGTCTAGTGGGATAAGCCTCCCTCCACAGGTTCAGCAAACTCATGCTGCTGCCATACTGTAGCTTTCAAAGCCGATTGGGTCTTCATTGTTCCTATGGAGTGACATCTTAGTTTATCTACCACTGGGTTCCAGACTTCATTGAAGTTACCCCCAATATCAAACAATCCCTTTTTTGCTGGAGTCCAAACATCTCCTATGCAATCTCAGGGAAAAAGTCACTAAAGTCCATGTCTGGGCCACAGATGTTCCCCAGCAAGACTGGCTGTGAGTTAATAAGGACTGTCAATAGCACCTATCTAGCATCCTTGGAGTGAGCCATGGAGAGCACTTGAGCCTAAAGGCAGCTGCAGAATGGAATAGCTACACCCCTCAATTTAATCAAAACAAAAAGGACTTGGCACTCTTTGTCAAAATGAAGTGTTGATATGCCACCAGATTTCTTTTTAAAAATTTATTGTGGTGAAAATAATCAATACAGGTGGTGTAGCCTGAGGAGACTACCACAGACCAAGAGTGCTGAGTCCTTTTTGCTTTGATTGAACTCTTTTTGGGATTTTACAAGTACCACTTTCCTAGCAGCGACCCTTCTTTGCTTTGAACTCCTCAATTTAGTAGAGTACGAATTGTCAATGACAAGTACCACCCATTCCTGGGTCAATTTTTGTGTCTCAGCAGGAAGCAAGTGCATCTCTTGCAGAAAAGCAATATCTCTATGCTCCTCCAGTCCTCAGGTACTATACCATCCTCCCATGATTTATTAAAAAGGGTAGTCAGTGGTGTTACTAGTTCTCCCTTTAGTTGTTTTAGAATTCTGGGGTGAATCCCATCAGGCCCCATTGCTTTATTCACCTTCAGTGTTAGGAGTTCTTTCAGAACCCTTTCTTCTGTGAAAGGACTGCTATCGACCCCCCTATCCAGAGTGCTTCTATTTACTGGATTAGGTACCTCCCCCCTTCTTTTTGAATACTAAGCAGAAGTATTCATTCAGTATCCCTGCTTTTTCACTGTCCCTCTCTGCCCACCCACTCTCCTCTTTATTCAGCCTCAGTATCCCTCCTTTTGTCTTTCTTCACTCCCTAATATACCTATAAAAGGTTTTATTCCCCTTCTTAACTGAGTTGGCTATCTTTTCCTCAGTTTGGGCCTTTGTTATTCTGATTGCTTTCCCCACTTCCTTCTGCTTTAACTGGTACAGTTCTCTGTCCTGTTCCTTCTGTGTTTCCTTATACTTCCTGAATGCTGTCTTTTTCTCCCTAACCTTCCCTGCCACCTCTTTTGAGAACCATTGTGTTTTTTCTTTCATTTTGATTTGTTTATTTGCTTCACACAAAGGCGTGTTGCCTCTGTGATGGCAGCTTTGATATTTCCCCATTGTTGCTCCAACCTTCCTTCTTGCCTGTTTGCTAGTGCTTTTCTGAGTCACTCTCCCATTTTGACAAAATCAGCCCTCCTGAAGTCCAGTACCTTCACTTATGTATGGCTTGACTCTACAGCTGAGTTTATCGTGAGCCACACTGATTGGTGGTCACTTGTTCCCAGATGGCTACCCACTTCTAGATCTGAGATCCTCTCTCCATCCCCATTTGAGAGTACCAGGTCAAAGATTGCTCCCTCTCAAGTGTGTTCGAACACTAGCTGTCTGAGGCATGCCCCTGTAGGGCATTGAGAATGGCCCTGCTCTTGGATGTGGCTGAAGCAAAGGTGCTTCAGTTAACATCTGACATATTCAGGTCCCCTATCAGCAATATCTCCTCTTTCTCTGCCATCCTAAGGATGCCTTCTATCATTTTCTTGTCCATTTCCTCCCCCTGAGATGGGAGTCTGTATACAACCCCGTGTGGATTGTGGTGCCATTTCCAGTCTCCAGGGTGACCCACAGTGCCTCGTCTCCTCCCTGTTTACCCTTTAGTTCCATGCATATAACAGTGGCATAGACAATATAATAGGTAGATACATTTGCTCAGCACAGGACATTAATAAAATCATGCTAATAGAAGATGAGTGCCAGAGATAATTGGTTCAAGTAAAGCTCTGGGAGGGCAGGACATAGAGATAGGATCAAGTGCCAGGACAATAGTTAAGAGGGTCTGGAAAGAGAGTGACTCAGCACCCATCGTAGGAACAGAGTTTAGAACTGGCTAGAACCTTATGGAGTTCCTGCTTGAAACTCGGGGGCTGGGGCTTGGGAGTTCCTGAGAGTCAGAGGGAGGGATTTACATATTTTTGGAGAAATAACAGAGAAGGTGTTTTCACCCATCATGGTGTTGCTCTTGGGTAGAGCCAGGTATGACTTCTCAGCTGATCTCAAGGGGTAGTCAGAGTGAGCAGGGTTTTTTTCCCCTCTTAATCTCCTCCACCTCTGACCCTTCAGGGGCACCTAGGGAGTTATCCCTCTGCCAGCCACCATACCCAGGACTTATTACAATCATCTTGTCATCAGGCGAGGCAGTCTGGGTGGGTGGAGACATATTGAGGGTAAGCTCCTGGTGTCCCATCTTCCCAGAGATGGCTGGGCTTTTTCCACCTGTTTCCTCCCACACATGTGGTGTGCACCCTTGATGTCTAGGCACAATGTGCCAACATCCACCATGCATCTTGGCTGGCTCCTCCTGCAGGCAGGACTTTGCTGCTGTACCCTGAGCCTCCTCTTGGGGTCAGACTAACTGCAGGCCTTGGCCCCCACCTTCCCCCCAGAGAAGGCAAGCTGTCATGGGTTTCTCGAGCCTTCTCCCCTGGCCGGCCCTCCGGTGACCCGAGTCTGCTCCCAAACCTGGGTTGCTGGTGTTGCATGCGGAAATCCAACCACTGCTCTGACGGGCCGATTCTGAGTGAGCAGGTTTTAGTAGTAGGGCCAGCTTGTCAGGTTTCTGGGAGGTAATGATGTTGATGAAACCTGTGGTAGTGTGCTGACAGTAAGTTTTGGAGGCAAGCCTGCCCCAGGCTGGAGTAGACCGAACTACGATGAGTCAGCTTGGGTACAGAAAGACAAAGTGGCAGATGTCATTATAGCAGATGTCCCACTTGTGGAGGATCCCTTTTTAAAATTCTGGAAAGGAAATCAACCCATGGGCCAGTTTAGATCTCAGAACCCCCTGAGCAATTGCCAGCCTTGTGACAGCAGTGAGGATGTGCCTAACTTTACACACCAGATCAAGTTTTAGGTTGACAGATTTAATAGTTGTAGAGAGATGCTCAAAGTTCAGGGCCAGATTCAAAGTAACTACAAGGTATTTAAAAGAGGAGGCAAATGTGAGCAGGGTGTCATCAGATGCACAGATGCTTAAAGGCTGGTGGCAGGCCCTAATTTTGGGTCCAGAGCCAAAAAGCATGGAAACTGTCTTATTGTTGTTAAGGATGAGTCTATTTTGCTTCCACCAGTGCTGGAAGGTATAAAAGTAGATGTTAAGGTTCGGGTTGATGTCAGATAATGTATGTCAGAGGAGCTGGAGTAGTGTGCCAAGTCATCAGCATACCAAATAACAGAACATAAGCCAGAAAAAAGGGGGAGATCATTAACAAAAATCGATAAAAGTAGGATGCCCAAGATGGATCCTTGAGGAACTCCGATCAAGGTGTAGGAGACAAAGGACTTAGCAGTGGCAGTCTGCACAAATTCATGACATTCTGAAAGATAACTGTAGAACCAGGTGGTTGTGGAAGTAGAGAAACCAAGGGTAAACAGCTTGGATAGGAGCAGTGGATGGTCTACCAAATCAAAGGTCTTTGTGAGGTCTACGAAGATCTCCCCTGTGAGAGAGCATTTGTTTACGGTTAGCCTGACATCATTGGTGAACTGGACAAGGGCAGTGGAAGTGTTGTGCCCCCACTGAAAACCATACTGGTCTTGAGAGAGAAGGTTGTGGAGGTGAAGATGGTCTGAGACCTAGGCGGCCACTATTTTCTCAAGGATTTTGGACACAGTCAACAGAATGGCATTAAGGTGGTAGTTGTCCATATTTGTGGTGTCTCCCTTTTTGTGGACTTATGCCAGTTTACAGACATGCTGACAGTTATACATGACATACAATAAAATAAAATCACATAGTTTATACACATTAATACATATTAAATATTGTACACAAGGTACACTAAAACAGTGTAGGCATACATTTAATATTACACTCAAGGCACATTAAAACAGCCACATGGACTAAATGAAGAAGGGGATTATGTGCCCTTCCTTAACTAGAGTTTGATGGAAATGATTATTTTGTACAACTGAGATTAATCATCCTTTTTCTATGCTTTCTCACCTTTCTGTTTCTCTTCCGTTTTTCCCAAATAGTGCATTGAACAGGAATTTTTCCATCCTATACTAATGAATTGTTTATATGGCTGAATGAAACTTAGGAGCCCCTGCACCTGGAAAGATTTTTGCCCTCTTGTGCATGAGTGAACCTCACTGGCTGAAATAAGATTTACAAAATAGAAATTATATATCTAACCAGTATGTCTAGTAAAAGTTAAAAATGACTAATGAAATTTTCTGCATTAATCACCAGCCTGGCGATAACTATTATAATCATATGAGTCCTGTAGTTTTCTATCTGTTTGTTCATGAACAATGCATGATTCTGCCCCCCCCACCACCACATTTGCTTTGTAACTTTGTATAAGAATACACCTTATGTAATAAAAATTTGGGACTGTTCATTTGATGTTGGTGATTATAAGGCAGAAGTGACAGACAGAGACCATGTCAGGGCTTAGTGTCTTCCTTTCACTATGGAATAAAATTCCTTTGATTGGTAAATTGTGCCTTTGAATTATTTTTTTTCTTACTCTCAAGGGCAGATTTTGCTTCCACATTAAAACAAGTGCAAGCAGAGAGTGAAATAAAATAGTTACATAATCATAATAGTTTAATACCTTCAATCCAGATTAAGAAAATTATTGCCTATTTGTGTTTTAACCATTTTTTCCTTCAAAATATAGAGATTGTCTAGTAACATAATGACAATCAAAGCACACAGAGTTATTTGTTAATAGTATAAGTAAAGTTATTTTGTAAGCTTGATTATAAAATTCAGAGCATGGTTTAACATACAGTTTTCTTGGGGTAGAATATGCAAACCCACATAAAAACCACAATGATGTTCTCTCAAAGATGTGAGAAGAACAAAACAACATATACTGTATTGTTCACTGCAACATTTTGTTCAAACAGCCATGGAATTAAAATAAAGAATGTTACCATAATCTACCATGGGAATCAAGACATGCTTAGACATTATTATCTGTACCTCAGGGGTCAATGCAGATTTATTCCTATATAACAATCTCAAATACTGATTCCGTTTTTTTTAATTGTTGTATCCATATAATAGTACACTGGTGAGTTTTAATCTAAATGCAATCATAAATATTTAAAATGGCTAAACATATTGATTTTTGTTTTACAAACCCCAACAACAGACAGACCAGTCCCTACTCAGGCCATCCTCTGAAGAGTGCCAAAAGCCATAAACTTTGTTTTTGATTCATTCATTCCAATTTATGTAATTCATAGCAGTTTAGAAGTCTATTTCAAACATTGTTGAGACTATGTTGTAGGCATTCCACAGAGGGTCCCAACAAGTCAGAAATGATTGTATTGTCTGAATGCATTAAAATACTGACTGATTTATTCAGTTCTAGAATGTACTTTATAAAATACGAAAAAAAAAGAAGGCAAAGTACTTACTGTACACTTGGGGTACTGCAGACATAATCCAACTGGATTGCAGTGTGATATTCTTCATTTTAACTCTTTTCTTGTCACCAGTTCAAATAACCTCAAAACCCCTCGAATGCGCAGTCTGCTTTCTCAGTGCTACATATCTTATGGATTAGTTTGTCAGAAAGAATCCAGCTTGAAGCAAGTTTCCAATGCAGTAAATCCTCTACAAGAAACAAATACCAAGAGGCAGGAAAAAAGGGACAAAGAAGATCAGGCAAGGGATTCTGGTGAGGAGGATAATGTATGGACAGAATTTATTACAAAATATAAGAATAAAAAGGTCTGGAGAGCAATGAATTTTGACATTCCCTTAATTAATTGTTTTTCTGTACTAAGTGAACTGCTCCCCACTACCTCGGAAACAACAGATCATATACATGTTACTTTTCCCACCCATGAAAAACCAAAGAATTGCCTGATAAACATGGAGATTGAACCTTCCATGAGCCCAACCAAACCAACACCACCTATTAACATGGAGACAATTGTAGAGGCCCTCACTGTCAATTCAGAAAACCATTATATACCCTAACCATATAACATGCACCCTGCCAATGAAGAACATCTATCCCCCAGGCAAATCTTTGTACTTGGGGACTCCATGATTAAATATATTGACTAAGCAGTATGTGGGACAGACAAGGCAAACAAAACATGCTGCAGTTTTAGAGGAGCAAAGATTGCAGACAATTGAGCACATGGTGGATAACATATTACATGAGGCAGGAAAAAAAAACACTGATCATCTTGCACGTAGACATAAACAGCTCTACAATCAAAAACATAAAAACAGATTTTATAAACCTTTGCACTAAGCTAGAAACAAAAGGATGTTCCATTAGTATATCTGAAACCCTTCCTGTACCTAGAGCGGGAACTTCAAAAATAAGAAAATCAAAACTGTAAACGAATGGCTCCGTAAGTGGACACTTCAAAAAGGATTCACATGCTTCACCCATTGGGAGGATTTTGAAGGCAGATATAATCTTTCAGCTGGGAAAGCCTCCACCTGAGTAGGCAGGGCAACTACCTGCTAAGAAAACAGATAAAAAGCTATATAATTAATGGGTCTCCCCTTTTGCTATTGAGATACTGTGGCATATTTTGTCGTTATAAAGGAGCTTTTATAACGGCAAACACGCGCTCGGTTCTCCTCCCTCTGCGCATGCACCTACAGCAGTGTCTCCCTTCCTGGCTCGCGCTGCCTTCTAACTCACAATGGAGCCACCAAAGAAACATGGCGGTGAGTAAATTTATAAAAAAAACAAAATCAGAACTAGTTTACAGGTGGGGGACTGTGAACATTTTTTTTTTAAATATGAGAAGCCTCCGAAAATCAAAATCCGACCAGTGGTAAAATAAAGTGAAGCGTACTCGTAGCCACACTGAAACTGCTGATATTTTATATAATTGCTATGGCCAAAAAGGGGAGACCCAGCAATTATATAAAATAAAATATGGGGTAGTGTGTTTAAACTCGAAGTTTACAGACACCCTCGTGGTTAGATGCTTTGCACAAACCCCTCGAGCTTCGCTCTCGGGGTTTATGTAGCATCTAACCCCTCGAGTGTCTGTAAACTCTCGTTAAACACACCACCCCATACTTTATTCTATATATATCAAACAATTTAAACTAACTTGCAAGGGGAACATGGGAAAACTCATGTCTAAAACTACTTCACTCTCTACTGATACCCAGAACCCAAGTGCATACAAGATTATAACAACAAAAGCAAAAAGCCTCAATTCCCACAAGGTCTCTGAACTAGAGGCACTAATGATTAGAGATGGGTTGGACATTGTTGCGGTAACCAAGACCTGGTGGGATGATTCTAGTGACTGGTACAAAGAGATAGGCGGTTATACATTGTTCTACAAAAATAGAATAGATGGAAAGGGGGAGAAGTATGTACGTATATGAAAAATAGCATAGAATTGTAGTCTGTTTACCCCAACCATATCCTCTGAAAAAAACAATGCAAATTACTTGGGTAGAACTGTCTTTAAAGAACAAACAAAAAATTATCATAGGTAACTGCTGTAGGCCCCCCAACTCATCTTATAACTATAACAAAATCTTGACTGAGGAGATTGTTTCTGCTTTAGAAAAGGGTGATGTGATAATCTTAGAAGACTTTAATTACATAGATATTAACTGGGAATTACTGATAGGATCTTACCCTCCAGACCTAACCTTTATTGACTCATTAGTTTCTGTGGGCCTTACCCAATTGGTGACAGTTCCAACCAGGAGAAAAAATACACTCAACCTGATCTTGACAAATGTTGACAACTTAGTAAATAGTAGCTCTGCAAATTCCCCCATTGGTGGAAGTGATCACAACATATGCAGATGTACTCTCAAATTTGTAGATTTCAGACCACCAAAAATTGCAACAGAGCAAACTTCCACTCAATAAATAACTTCTTTAATAATATCAACTGAGATAATGAGATGTATAATGTTTCATGTGAGGATACCTGGTTAGCTCTAAAAAACATCATATCTGAGGCAGAAAAAATATACGTTCCAATAAAAATTAAATATACCAGCAAAGGTAGACTACCACCCTGGTTAACAGGACCTGTAAAAAAACAAATTAAAGTCAAAGAAAAAGCATACTTCAAATTACAATAAGTTAACACCAAGCTTAACTATAAAATACATAAAAATGAACAAAAGAAAACTTAAGAAACTAATTAAATCAGAAAAACACAAAATAGAATTTAGGATAGCCCATACAAAGGACAACAGTAAAGTATTCTATGCTTATGTAAACAGTAAGAAGAATGTAACACATGGCATTGGTCAAATCAGCATCAATAATAAGTTGACAACAGATGAACAAAAAATTGCATTGGCTTTTAATAACTAATTTTGTTCAGTTTATAACCCCAAATCAAATAACCATTGGACTCCTGGACCAGTTAAAAACATATTTTCCTTTAGTTCAGAAGAAATCATGACCGCCTTAAAAAAACTAAAGGTTAATTCATCATCAAGTCTAGATGGAATAAGTCATAAAATGTTAGTCAAGGTGGCAAACAGTTTGGTAAACCCAATTACTATGGTATTCAGCAAATCCATTGCCACTAGTTATGTCTCCAAAGACTGGAAAACCTCAACAGTAGTGCCTATATTTAACAAAGTCTGGTCAGAGCCGATATGGCTGTGAAGAGCTTTTGGATACTTTTACCCATTATTTGAATGAATTACACAATGCAGACCTGAGGAGAGGCAGTTTCAATGTGGTCTTCATTTTACACATTTTTACAATGTGTTTTCCTGGAATATGCCTGCTGATTGCTATATATTTAGCCTGGATAGTTCACAGAAGAAATGGCATCTTATTTTCAGTGGGGCTCTACAGCTACACAATATTATGCTGCATTGTGTATAATCAGAACACACTAACAACAATATTTCACATCTGGGGAGATACATTAAGTGCCGGATTGATGGATGGACAGAAAGATGCGTTGTACAAAGAGGGTGTGCCAGTCGGCACTGATACAATATTCAAAGGGAATGTGCCACCGGTACAGGGTGTGCATGCAGTGAAGCCCACCAGGATGAAGCGCAGCACTGCAGAATTCTGCAGTAGAGTTACAGAAGCAAACAATGCAGTTTCAAAGGGAGTTAATCCCTTTTGTCATGCAGTAAACCTGTGACACTGTGCTTCATCCTGGCGAACTTCATTGTTCCTGTTGAAAATATGTCCCTGGATGGGAGTCACAGTGAAGGCAGCTGCCAAGTCAGGTGCATCCAGGGTGACCCTGACTGAATACCTTCAAGGGGTAATGTGTGGCACATACTGGTATGCACTACAGCCCCTATGGGTGATATTCAGCCTAGGAATGCAAATGAACAAAATTGAGCATGCAGGGTGCAAAGGGCCTTATGCATGCTCATCACCAGCCCATTTGCATGTTGGCATAGGGATGAATACACCGGAGCATCTCTCACCCTCAAGCCCTGACCTCAATCGCTGCCATGTGGGACAGTCCCTGAAGTCTCTGGTGGTATAGCAGCACCCCTCACCTGTTCCACCACCCCAATCGTACTGAAGTCCAGGCTGTATTGGTTCCATATTGTAGGGACCACAATACCATCCCTAATTGCACCTGAATACACCTACAGTCCATGTCCATAGTATAGTGGCCCCCGCTCCCCTTCAATGGTGCACAGACACCCCCCTCCCTGCCCCCCGCCTATCCCATTGCAATGACTTGCTCTTTAATGGGATCATACCACTCTATCAGAGGGTGGTGGAGCACTGGCAGTAGGATGCTGGAATGTGTTATATATAGGTATGAGTTGTGTGTGGATGATAACACCCAGTGTCCATACTCCTCAGGCACTGGCATGTGGATCCATCATCCCGGTGCCATTGCACTGCTCAGTGTGGGTGATGGCTGATGCTGTACCCACTCACACAGGTCCCAAAACAGGCATGTTACAGCCGACCTCCCATTCATTTATATAATTGGGGAACTGCAGATGAACTATCTATAGCCTGAAGCATACACTGCAAATGGCATTACAGGATACTACACCCCATGGCACTCGGGATACAGTACTTCAGCAGTTCAGAGGGTGGCATGTTACACAGGGAAATGGGAGAGTTTAGACTTCCAGTGATGTATGACAGCAGGAAGATACAGTATCGGCAAGGCATGCATTGGAGGTATCAAAATTCCCTCTTCAGTTGGCCAGGGACTTACACACAGCTGCATACACTGGTGGATCCACAGCTGTCATGGTGCCCCAATGCATGGTACAGCCAGTTGGGTCATTCCAGAGTGCAGGTCCCCAGCCCGAGTTCAGTGCACTCAATGACTGGCCATGGCAGGGTGTGGAGGGCAGTGCCAGTCTTTGCAACAGGTTGGGTATGGGTGGAGTGAGGGTGTCTGTGTACAAGGGTGGTGGATGGGATTCCTGTAGACTATGGATATGGACCATGGTTTCCTCTGATGCCATCAGGTCTGGGGGGCCCTACACTATAGAGCTCTTCTGGGATGGAGTTGGCTAGATTTGGGATGGAAAGGGGGTACCTCTAGTCCACCAGGGCTGCCAGGCTGCTGTGCACCTGGGTGCACATCTGCAGTCTGCCTGTGGTTGGCTGGCTGGGTTAGGCCAGCTATTCATGGCATAACCGTGGACCACGGTGCTTTGGACTATGAGGGGCATATTCCCATTGAATATGCTGGAGCACGGCATATGCATGGGATTGTCCCCTCGACTTGAATGGCATATCATTTGTGTGTGCTCTGGCCCATTACCTTGTGGCAGGCACATGCCACACATTTGAATATTACACTGCTACGCATTGTTGGAGTTGTGCAGAGCATCTTCCTTTTCCACTGGGATGTGCTGTGTATCTCCTTTGAATATGGGGGCCCTGAACTAGGTAGCCTGAATAAATACATTATAGAAATGGTAAAATCATGACCCCACTGTAAACAAGATATTGCATCTAATCTGGGACAGCCTGAGTAAGTACAGTGCAAAAATACATAAATGGACGTCCCTGTGACAATGAGATGTAGCATCTCCCCTGCCCTATCCAGAATTCAAAATATAGGATAAGAAATATTCCACGTCTGTGTATAAAGAAAAATAGGGAGATTACATAGAAACATAGACTTTGAAGGCAGATAAGGACTGCTTGGCCCACCTAGTCTGCCCATTTCCCTACCTACAGGGTAAGCTGCAGATCCTATTTAACCAACAGCCTATGTCTTCCTACCCAGCACAAAGATTGCCTTATGCCTGTCCCATGCATTCTTGAATTCTTCCACAGTTTTAGACCCTACAACCTCCTCAGGAAGACTGTTCCATGCATTCACCACCCTCTCTGTGAAAAAATACTTCCTCACATTGCCCATGAACCCTCCCCCTCTATCTTCAATTATGTCCCCTTGTTCTTGCACAACTCTTTTTCTGAAAGATGTTACCCTCTTGGACTTTGTTGATTCCACTGAGGTACATAAAAGTTTCTATCATGTCCCATCTCTCCCTCCTTTCCTCTAGGGTATCATATTAAGCTCCTTTAGTTTCTCCTCGTATGGCTTCTCTTGCAGACCCTGCATCATTTTAGTTGCCCTCCTCTGGACTGCCTCCATCCTGTGTATGTCCTTGTGGAGATGGGGTCTCCAGAACTGGATGCAGTACTCCAGATGGGGTCTCACCAACTGTCTGTACAGAGGGATAATAACTTCCTGTTTTCTACTGGTGATGCCTTTCCCTATACATCCCAGTAGACCCCCAGTCCTCCCTACTGCCTTCTCACATTGCTTGCTTACCTTAAGGTCTTCTGATATGATTACCCCAGGTCCCTTTCCATTTTTGTTGTTGTTACTACCCCCCCCATTGTATAATCTTCCCCTGGGTTTTTGTTTCCCAGGTGCATTATTTTGCACATCTTTGCACTGAATCCAAGCCACCATACTTCTGACTATTCCTCCAACCTTGCCAAGTCCCCTCTCATTCTTTCCACACCTCTTTGTGTATCAACCCTATTGCAGATCTTTGTGTCATCTGCAAAGAGGCATACTTTTCCTTCCAGTCCCTCTGCAATGTCACTTATAAAGACATAAAAAGGACTGGACCCAGTACTGAACCCTGCAGTACCCCACTAGTAACCCCTCTTTCTTCAGAGTGGACTCCATTTACAATTACCTTCTGTGTCCTGTTGTCCAGACAATTCTTTACCCAGACTGCCACCCTGGGACCCACTCCCAGGCTGGTTAATTTGACTATTAATCTTTTGTGTGGGACTGTGTTAAATGCCTTGTTAAAGTCTAGGTAGGCTATGTCCACAGCCCCTCTCTGGTCTACTACTTTGGTCACCCAGTCAAAAAAATCAATTAGATTTGTCTGACATAACTTTTCTGCTGTGAACCCATGCTGTCTTGGGTCCTATGCCCCACTGGCCTCTAGGTACTCAACAATTCTTTCCTTCAGAAGTGATTCCATCACTTTCCCTACCACAGAGATCAAACTAAGTAGTTTCCTGCCTCTGTCTTGCTCCCACTTTTGTGAAGGGGTATCACATCCACCTTCCTCCAATCCTCAGGTACCACATCATCCTCTCGTGATTTGTTAAAATGGGTAGTCAGTGGTGTCACTAGTTCTCTCCTTAATTCTTTTAGAATTCTGAGGTGAATTCCATCAGGCCCCATTGCTTTATTCACCTTCAGTTTTAGGAGTTCTTTCAGAACCCTTTCTTCTGTGAAGGGACTGGGATCGCCCCCCCCATCCAGAGTGCTTCTCTTAATTGGATTAGGCACCTCCCCCTCCTCCTCCTCCTCTTTTGTGAATACTGAGCAGAATTATTTATTCAGTATCCCTGCTTTTTCAGTGCCCTCTCTGCCCACCACCGCCCATTCTATTCAGCCTCACTATCCCTCCCTTTGTCTTTCTACGCTCCCTGATGTACCTATAAAAAGTTTTATCCCCCTTCTTAACTGAGTTGGCTATCTTTTCCTCAGTTTGGGCCTTTGCTATTCTGACTACCCTCCCTGCTTCCTTCTGCCTTAACTGGTACAGTTCTCTGTCCTGCTCCTTCTGTGTTTCCTTATACTTCCTAAATGCTATCTTTTTCTCCCTAACCTTCACTGCCACCTCTTTTGAGAACCATAGTGGCTTTTTCTTTCATTTTGAGTTGTTTATTTGCTTCACACAAAGGCTTGTTGCCTCTGTGATGGCACTTCTGATGTTTCCCCATTGTTGCTCCACCCCTCCTTCTAGCCTATTTGCTAGTGCTTTTCTAAGGTACTGGCCCATCTCGCCAAAGTCAGCCCTCCTGAAGTCCAGAACCCTCACTTTTGAATGGCTTGACTCAGTAGCTGAGTTTATTGTGAACCACACTGTTTGGTGGTCACTTGTTCCCAGATGACAACATACTTCTAGATCTGAGATCCTCTCACCATCCCCATTTGAGAGTACAAGGTCTAAGATTCTTCCTTAATGAGTGGGTTCCAAAACTAGCTGCCTGAGGCATGCCACCTGAAGGGCATCGAGAATGGCCCTGCTTTTGGGTGTGGTTGCTGCCAAGGTGCTCCAGTTAACATCTGGAATATTCAGGTACCCCATCAACAGTATCTCCCCTTTCTCTGCCATCCTAAGGATGCTTTCTATCATATCCCTGTCCATTCCCTCCCTCTGACATGGAGGTCTGTATACAACCCCTGTGTGGATTGTGGTGCCATTTTCAGTCTCTAAGGTGACCTACAGTGCCTCCTCTCTTCCCTGTTTTCTCTTTTGTTCAGTTGCTTTTATCCCTTCCCTTACATAGAGAGCTAATCCTCCCCCTCTTCTCCCCTCCCTGTCTCTCCTGTAGGTTGTGTACCTTGGTATGTTAACATTCCAGTCATGGTTCTCCATGTACCATGTTTCTGTGACTGCTATGATATCCAGGCATCCCTCTTCCATCAAGGCCACCAGTTCAGGGAGCTTGTGGTCCAGACTATGGGCATTGGTACTCATTACCCACAATCTCTTGATGGCCTTACCCCTTTTTGCCCCATCCCTGTCTTTATTGTGTTTGTCATTTTCTTCATTTACCCCTGCCCTTCTCCCTATCAACATCTCTATCTTGGTGTTTATCTCACTTACTACCCTGATCTTTTGGAGGGGGCTAGGATTTCCCTGCTCCTTTCCAATGTCTCCCACCTTGGCTAGTTTAAATGCTTGCCAGTGAAGCATTTAAACCTATCACCTAGGATCCTGGTTCCCCTCCTGGACAGATGCAGACCATCATGCCTGTATAGGCCTGCATCCCTCCAGGTGGACCCCCAGTCCCCAATGAAGCAAAATCCCTGAGCTCTGCACCAGTTTTTCAACCACTGGTTGAATTCCATGGTGTGGAGCACCCTAGCCTCACCCATGCCACAGACAGGCAGCACCTCCAAGAAGGTTACCGTGTGTGCTACTTGTCTAAGGCCCCTCCCCAACTCCACAAACTCTTCCTACACTGCTCTGATCCATTTCTTAGCCAGGTCATTAATCCCCATTTGAGAGTACTAATGATCCTTTGGCTTCCTGGCATATGACCATACATAAATGTCTGCTAGATGCTGAATGTAAAATGGAGTTAAATTTGTCTAACAACTTAATATTAATGTGTAATGGACAGCATGATGAAATTTGATATCTGGCATATGATGTGGTCTTTTCCATGTTAATGTTAATATCACCAGGTGTTATGTGTGAATATAAGATTTTAGTATATGTGGTAGATGAATGAAGAACTTACACTTTAAGGAAGGTCATGTGACTGGGTATGGGTGCTATTTAAGCTACCTAACACTAGGTGGTTATTACCTTTGACAAAGCCCATGTTTGGGTGAGACGTGAGGAGTTTTATCTTTGCCTGCACTTTGCACTTTGTATTGTGTACTTGGTTTTTGCCACTGTTTTTTTGAAGTTTGTAAGTAAATTGTGATATCAGTAACATCCTCTGTTTGGAGAGTTTTATTTGTGTCCATTGTGGTGTGTCGAGACTGTTTTCTATACTCATTGAACTGTCTCTGAGCACCCATTCCTCTGTGCAGCTCGATCCAGTCAACCAAACAACCATTACTCTGTATGAAACCTTCATTTTCTCTGTGTTTTCCCCACAAAGGCAGAATCAAATCCCTGTATAAATCCCTGTATATTTTTCCATAAGCCACTGGTTCCTTAGTTATGACATTGTTCTTTATTTATTATATCAGCAGCCTTTTATTAGGAAAAAGGACTCTGATTTGCTGCTCAGTATTAATATTATATGTTACAAGGGCCTTGGAATGATTTGGAGTTATATGCTATGCATAAGGCATAATGGGGGACTATATGAAATATCAAATATCAAGCTCATTATTTCATGAACTATAGTCAAAATTAGTAATCACAAGTCAGACAATCTTTCAAAAGATACTAGTAATGCATGTAAACAAATTTATTGCAAATAGAGATATACTGATCTATATATATATATATATATATATATACATACACACACACATGCTATTTTTGCATCTTATAGTTGTTAGTTTTCAGACTAATTCGTATAGGCTTTTTTCTCTCCATCTGATGGAATCTTAAATGAGTTAAGTAAATGTTATTATTTTATCAAGGCCCTGATCCAGCAACTCAGTAAATACACATTTAGTATATCATATTATAAAATTAACAAAAAACAGTCCTCTGTTTGCAGTTGTTTGATTAGAAACTTTATAAATGGTATGTTATTTTTTGATACATCTATGTTGGTCCAATAAAAGGTATCAAATGATTTGCTTCTGTATCACTCATGGCTTTGTCAGCAGTTAATTCATTAGATGAGGTATCTCTTGCCAGAGTTTGACTGTTTCTCCACTCCTCCCCCAAACACACACACACACACACACACACACACACACACACTTACTATAAAAGATCTCAGTATCTCTTATCTGTTATGTTTGGGAAGCAGGCCTCAGCCCTTTCTGCCAAAAATAAATTTATGTATTTAGTCTGGGTAGTGCACTGAAGACCTGACATTTTATCAGATAGGTCTTGAGAGGTTAAAAACAGTGTAAATCTTTACAAAATTTGTTGGAAAAGGTAACATTTATGAGGTATGAATCTTTCTTGAAAGATCTTCATCCTCAACTGAAGTTAGTAGCAACAAATTTTTAAATGCTAATCATTTAAATGTGCAAGCTGTTACATTTCAAAGGGGGTAAACAAATCTCCAGTTTAATAGGCAACCAATATTTAACAAGCTGTTTCAGTTTCCTAATGGCCATCAGATAAACAGCTTGGAGTTATGTCTCCAACATTCCAAACAGAAAGAAAGAATCATTTTATTTTAGTTGCCGTAGTGATTTGTAGATGTGGAAGGATACATTAAAAAGTCCAAAAAATGTGTTCCATGAGACTCCATTTTCAAGCTACAGATAACAAAATGGCTGTAGGCTCCACCCATAGCTATAAAAAGGGAGAGAAATAAATGGTAGACAGCTGTAGGCCCATAGGCTTAACATCGGTCCTAAGCAAAACGCACAAACAACTAATAAAACATAAAACTGAGAATGAATTGGCCACCTTCTCTTACTCTGAGAATAAACAACACAGATTTACTCCTGGATGGTCTTACAATACAAATGTGATTGCTTTTTATAACAAACTAAGCACCAGTCTAGATAAAAGAATCCCAGTGGATGTCATCCTGTTGGACTTTGGCAAGGCATTTGACAAGGTTCCACACCTTGAACTGATAGATAAACTAGTTAACATTGGAATAAGCAAGCAACCAGTCAACTGGGTTAGCAACTAGTTACTTGGTAGAAAACAGAAAGTAAGGATCAACGGATATCTCTTGTCAATGAGTGTGGTGAGTTGTGGTGTCCCCCAGGGTTCGGTCCTGGAACTGACTCTGTTCAATATCTTTATTAGTGACATCAATATTAACATCAAGAGCCATCTGGCAAAATCTGCAGATGACACAAAGATAGGAGCAGAGGTCAACACTTTGGCCAAACATTTATCGCTAGCTAAAGATTTGGACCATATCTTGCAATGGACAAATGAAAATAAAATAACACTAAATCTAGATAAGTGTGTTATTCTTCACCTTGAACAAAATAACCCCAATATACCTATACTATAAACAATAACCCACTACGTGCAGTCACTAAAGAGTGTGATCTTGGGGTTATCATAAACAACTCATTCTCATCAGCAGGACATTGTAAAAAAATAACCCATACAGCTAACATGATATTAAACTGCATACAATGTTCCTTCAACAAAAGAAGCAGAGATTGCATAATGCCCCTTTATAGGATGTACATAAGGTTCCACTTAGATTTTTGTTCCCTTTTCTGGAACCCTTACCTAAAACAAGACATCTGCCTATAGAACAGGTTAAACATAGGTCCACTAAATGAATTCCAAATCCAAGAAACAACCTATATCATGAAAGATTACATAAAATTGGCTTAGTCACCCTTGAAGAAAGGAGACACAGGGGGAGATCTTTTACAGCTGTATAAAATCTTACTGGACCCTTTCCTCACAAATCAGTGTGTCTCCAGTTTTCACACTGTTGTATTACCCTCAGAAGTTACAACAAACAATTAGCAATTCCACAAGCTAATACTAACAGGAGGGACAACTTTTTCTCAATCAGAGTAGCTAAAGCATGGAATCTTCTCCCACAAAACATTGTTGATACCTAGAATGTTGGCATCTTCAAAAACAGACTTGACAAACTCTAAAATGGGATACTAGTTATGATTAATTTGCCCACAGAGTTGTGGGAGACATTCTAGATGGGCCTCAGCCTCCTTATGTCTAATACCCTAGTAGTAACCTAGTAGTAACTATTTCATGATCTAGCATATCAATGGTCAGATTGATCAATGGTCCATTCATCAGATTGACAAAACCTGAGCCTGCAAGGTAAACATTTTCAAACACATTAAAAATATCACTAGGGTTGGGGAGGTGGGACATGACGCACTACCCATAGGACAGCTCACCCAGGGGAGCAATGTCTAAGTCCCCTGATGCCAGCCTTGGCTGGTCTAAGGGGACTTAGAAGTTTTCCCACTGGGTGCTATCTGTGAATAGCAAGCTGAAGCTTGCATCTGCGCAGTCGACCTTGCACCATGTCACAGGGCAGTGCAGGGCACAGGGCTGGCGCAAGCCCTGTTTGGGGCAGGCAGCCTGTGGTCGACAGAGGCAACCTTTATGAATTGCATGGAGGCAGCCCTGGATGCAAGGTGCACCTTGCATCATATCTGATTGGTGCAAGCACCTTGCGTCAGACGCAGGGCTTTGAGAATTGGGCCCATGGAAGGCAAGCCAATCGGCGTCAGAGCGTGTCTTCCTGGCTCTTTTCCACAAGTAGTCTCTGTCTTTGAGGGCTTCCTTTTGGATGGGGGAGAACCATCCAGGAGATCTTTTCTTGGATTTGATCAGTCTTAGGGGGGCATGCTTGTCTAGAAGGCCCACTAGGAGGTTATGAAATATACTGAATGCCTCATTGAGGGAAGAGGCCAGGTAGAAGTCTTGCCATCTAATATTGCTCAGGTAATTCAGGAAGGCATGCTGACAAAACTTTTTCAAGCACCTTTTTAGCATGTATTTAGGGGCTGATTTTAATTGGGGAGAGTGCCTGATGTAGGCAATAGCATAATGGTCACTAAGGTTGTTAAAGAACACCCCGGCATGTGAAATGTTGTGGGGTTTGTTAACTAACATTAAGTCCAGGAGGGAGCTACACTCAGGGTCACTTCTGTTGGGTCTGGTGACTGTGGGGGTCATCTGGGCCAACCCACACATATCACAGAGGTCTTTGAGCTTCTTGGCGGCCTCATCGTTCCAGTTTAGGTTGAAGTCCCCCATCAGAATGCACTCAGAGTTAGCCATGTCAATTAGACTTTGGAGATTGGCCTGGAGGACCATGCCACCAGAGGGTGGTCGATAACATGCAGCAATGAAGATAGCCTTATCATTGGTAAGTGACAGTTTTAGGGCAAGACATTACAGCTGTTTAGCCTTGGAGGTACAATCAATGATTGTCACAGAGAATTTTTTCTTAACACAGATTACAACCCCTCCCCCCCCGGTTGATCTATCACACCGGTAGCTGGTGTACCCCGGTAGATTGATAGCTTTGTCAGGGGTCAGAGGCATAAGCCATGATTCTGATATCATTAGGAAGTTGGGGGAAGCATGTAAAGATCAGATCTGAATCAGGTCAAGCTTCCTGAGTAGACTACATACATTCAGGTGGAGAAAGCTAATGCCCTTGTAATGGGGGAGGTCTGCAGGGCCATTTATAGGGGCCGGTGGGCCTGGATTTAGCTCACCATTTCCGGAGCAGAGTAGTGGAAGCAAGAGTAGTTTCCTGAGGCAACTTATTAGCATATTGAATAAGTGCTTATTATGCCATTGGGCATGGGGAGGTTTCGTGGATGCTGGGCAAAGGTTACTTGAGTGGTTGGATAGGAATAAGACATATAAAACTGTTTTAACTGACAGGATCCAAGGCTTTCAATGGAATTCTTTAGATGTAGTCTAATGAAGAGGCATGCAGAGCAGAGGTGAAGTCATTCCTGAAGTGGAGAGCCAAGTCCGTTTGTGAGGGTGCAGGACTGGGTGTTCATCATGGGGAAAACACAGGTCCTGGTGTGAATGAGAAGTTGGTATTTGTTCTGGTATGTGGGTAAGAAGTAATGTGCAGCTAAGCAAGAAGAGCTCCTGAGGTGTCATTTCAGATAAATTAACCAGGTAGAGGGCAGGACAGGCACGGGTAGCAGAATGTACATTGGTGGAGCTTGAGAGAAGAAGGCGAGGCTAATTAGGGTTGGGGGTTAAATTTTTGGTGGGCCTAACTGATTACTGACCAATGGTAATGATAAGGGGTTGGCCTTCCTCTTGGGAAAGGAGCATTTAATAGAGGCCGGGGTCATGGCAGGTGGTGTGGGATGAAAAACAGTTTCCAGATAGCGAGGGAGCAGCAAGTAGCCAAGAGAGAGAGATGAAAAAGCCATGGCCAATCCCAGGAAATGCCGTATGGGCAGCAATCATTCGGTGGTGACTCTGAGAATCTTCAGCCAATCAGGGTCCTCGAAACAAGTTCCTGAAGCTGTGTGGAGCTCTCCGGCTGACTGGGCTTTTCGAGGCAGGCAGGAGGAGGGCGCCTGGCTGGCTGGCTTCTCCAGCTGTGACCGCTGAAGTGGTGCTGTTTTCCTGCCCGATCAGGGGCTCCTTCCACTGGAAGAAGAGCAGAGAAAGGCATTTGATAAGGGCAGGGAGGACAAAGAGAATGCAAAGAAGCTAAATCAGAGGACAGGGAGTGCGGATAAAGACAAAAGTGTAGGCAAGTAGGCTGAGCAGGGGGAATGGCAGGGCAGGTATCCAGACGGCAATGCTTATTAGAAGCTGCGTCGCTGTTGCCCGAGGTGAAAAAAGTTGAATGTACATTTAAAACTGAGAAGTTATTCAAAACTTTAGTTTGCAATTTAGTATCAGCACAATCAATATTTAAATTCCCCATTAAAATGTGTTCTCTATTAACATAATCACAGCTCAGAACAAACTGTGAAATCCCCAACTCCACTTGGAAAGGTGTGGGAGGAGGGGGTAATTTAAAAGATATATTTGACAAATAATTTGTTTGCTAATGGCGTAGGTCACTGGTATCCATCTTCTTATATTTTTTTTGCCCGTGAGTAAAAACTAAGTGACATAGGCTGCTGCAGGTTTTTCAGTGAGGATGAAAAGGACTCAAGAGGGTGCCAGTAAACTATGCAGCAGGCATGTCATATGGGCAGCTGTAGTTGTGTTTTGTTGTGAAGAAACCAGTTCACTCAACCCGCAGTGACATCTATTATGGCAAGATAAATCATAGCACAAGCAGTTTGCTGACAGCAAATGATGAGCTATGACACTTCACCACCAGACATCTACAGTAAGGAGCCAACAGAAGAATCTGATATAACAACAGGGGAACTGGAAACGATAGGTGGCCCATCAGCTCACCATGTACAATGGAGGAAAGCAATATGAAAGCACATTATTGTGGGGGGCTCTTCCCCCCCTGCAACCCCTCCCGATAAGGGAGCTTTGCCCTCCACATCTTACATTAATTTTTATAACAACCTCTGAGTCATGGCAAACTTGGGAGAAGACACATACATACTCAGGAAACAATGACAGGATCCCCATAACCCCAGGCACTGTCATGACGTTACCATCAAAATACCAGGTGACACAATACCAAGGTAGCACTGACAGCCTGTACCAACATCCTGGCGACAAGATTTCCCTACCAGAAATCACTCAGCACATTAATGGACTAATGTTAGAAACCATTAGGAAAAGAACTAGAAAAAATGGATGCAGGGGGTCTAAAGTAGCAGGGAAAGGTTCCACCATTCCAATTCCACCAAGCCATACTTCTGTAAGCAGTGGTGCAGGAGAAGTTGCAATAGGGGCTAGGGAACATATTGGTGGGGTAGGGGCTAGGCCCAACCAAAGGATCAGGGCTTGGGGAATGATAGTCTGTCCGAACAAAACATGGTTCATTAGTCCCCAGAAGTCAACATATCCCACTCCCACTGGAAGCAGTGGCTTTCCCAACCAGTCCCAATCATCCAGTGCATCTGATGACGAAAGCACCCTGAACAAACCAGAAGCCACAAGTGTCCCATTGTTTCTTCTCCGAGTACTTTATGGTGCCCTACCTGCGAGGTTATAAGAGATTCATTAAAACCTGTAAAGGCAAGCCTATCCACCCACCCATTCACTTGAATGAGCAGACCAACACCAGCAGCCATTGCCAGTGGCACCAGAATTACAGTAGTCACCTTTGTGCCATGAGCATGGATGATTACCTGTCCTCCTTGAGGCACTATATGAACCCTTCCTCTTTCCCCAGCCCTAAAATCAGGCACCAACAGCAGTAACATCGCCAAGCCAGTTCTGCTGCTCAGGCATTGTGTGTGGAAGGTAACAGTGAGTTTGAATTTGGCACAGATACTACTGTTATCTTGTCACCTAAGGAAAAGGGGAATTGTTTTGGTTAGGGCTAGGAGTACCACCCCCACAATTTTTTAAAAGCAAGCTAGTAATCCCACCACCAGAGCAATGTATAGTGGATTAGAAATGAAGTAAAGAGGATATGGAAGTAGGGCTGTCATAGCAGGAGCATGAGGGTAAGGTGGTAGAGAAGGGTGCAGCAGAAGCACATATGGAGGAGGTGGCAAAAGGGTGGGGGAAAGCTGAACTATCACACAAGACCAAGAAATAGGAGCATGGAGAAGGTTAAGCAAAAGTCAAAGTGAGGAGAAACAGGGGGAGAAGCAGTGGATGAGCATGCATGAGAGTAGGGAGCACATCTAGGAGAGAAGGAGGATGACGTAGGGGATGAAAGTGTACTGTCAGTTATACCAACAAGTTCTGATGATTAGTGTGACACTGCAAGATGGAAGCCATCACAGGAAGAGATGACCAAATGAAAAAGATAATAGAAAAGATGAAAAGCTAAAAAGCAAGTTGGCCAGGCAGGTAAAAATAAAGACCAGGCCCACCCCAGCCCCAGATGATCAGCCTCTTTGTAACCCTAGTGCTGCTGCTACCACTGCTGCCTTCTCAGGGCATCCAGCCCAGCCGCACCATTCCACCGTGGCAGAAAATACGCAGTCATCTCATGGTCACCATTCTATTGCTCCCTATGAACCCTAACAATCCAGTCATGCAGCTAAATAAGCAAAGATTTTCTGCAGTGTGGGAGCATTTTACTGATGACCCTACAAATCCACTGAGTGCATATTATGATCTATGTAACAGAATGGACAGCCAAGTTCAGTCTACTCAGATAACTGGGAATAAGGTCCATATCATCTAAACTGTGAACAAAACATCTTCCAAACAGTCACATCAATTCAGTCCCCACTCAGTTCCCATAGGCCAGCAGCAGCAGTGGCAATCAGGTGTGAGTGGTGGCATTAAGATGCTTTGTGCAAATAATGCTGCCGCAATGGGAGCTACAGCAGTTAACTGACACATCTCTGGGTACTGGTGCTGGTTGAAAATCACCACTCCAACCCACAGCAACAAAGCAAACAGCACTGCCTGAGTCATTATATGCCCACACCAAACTGCCACCAAGCCACCCAATGTCTGCCTGGATCACACAACCATTTAGGGAGACGATGGCCCTTGCTCTTCACCTATTCCACATTGCAGAGGACACTGGCTTTTGAAGACTGCTGCATGAATTGAAGTTCAAATGCATTTCTTCATACTTCATGTTTTCCAGGCATGTTAATCTTAGTATATACTGTGTGAGTCAGTATGCATGCAGATGTTCACATTTCTGAAGGAAGTAGAGGGTGGTTTGTGCATTTCACTATTGATATTTGCATCAGAGTGTAAACCAAATCGTCCTACTGTATGTGTAGTAGAAACAGTCATCTGAGCAAATGAAATGTTCTGCTTAGTGTTTCTAGGCTTAAATTTCTTAAGAGTTTAATCTTTTCAGTCTTTCTCTTACTCTCCCCTCTCTGTTGTTTCCCCCCCACCCACCAAAAAATCTCTGCATCTCCAAATGGTCAAAGGTTTTAGATTGTACAAGCCTTGCTTGTACTTACTGGGACCAGGGATGTTAATGGGTCTCTGACCTGCGATCAGTACTCTTTTAGGTACCATTTGTGCTTCTTATGTAGGCCATGATATTTAAATGAGTTTAGAGTACACTAAACAGGTTAGGGACTCACTAATATCACCTTGCAGGCCATATTTAGGAAGGGATCACAAAATGCCATTATTGGATGGTATGATTCGTGAGACACTAACCCGTTTGTCACTGGCCCTAAAATATGCTGATGTGACTATGCTAAGCTGATGACCGCACCTTATATATAGGCACGCCAGCATATTGGCAGGATTGAGGTGGCAGAAAGTAGCCATAAGTACTGTGCTAACTACCGCCTCCCAACACCAGCCCTAATGACCTGTGCCCCCTAACTGCATACCCTCCCATCATCTGAAAATCCCCAATGGTATAGATACCATTATCCCTGATGTCAAGTGGTGCCTCCTTTCCGCTGAACATTCCAGTGGTAATAATGCACATATCTCTGGTGTCCAGTGGTCCCTCCCACTCACCTTGACACCCCTGACACTATAAATTTACATATCCCTGGTGTCTGGTGGGCACTCCTCCCCCTCGGATTGTAGTCCCCCACTCTACCACAGCACCCCCCCAAGTACCCATTGCTCCTTGGTGACTTGGAAAGACCATCTGCTCACTTCCATTGCTGGCTGCAGACTGACAGTTCCTGATTGCATACCTACTATACTCACTGCTGACTACAGTAGGGGCATGATCTGGAACTGTTAGTGGGTGGCTGGCTGTGAAGATGAGTGGAGGGTCTGTGTTAGCTGCCGAGGGGAGAACTTGGGGTGCGTGTGTTGCCAGGGGTGGGTGGAGAGATGTGAACCAAGCAGAGGGAGGGACCACCAAACACCAGGGAGACTTACAGTATTACTGTCTGGAGTGTTGGGGGATGGAAAGGACCACTAGACACTAGGAAATTTGTAGCACAGACTGGCAGGTTTGTTCAGGAGGGGAAAGGGGGCACTAGACCACCAATGAGGCAGTCTTGTGACGTGCTGGTTGGGGTCACAAACTCTGTTTGATCTTGGTCTTTAATGAGGTCCTAATGAGTTGAAAATGATCCCAGAGCATCTTTCTAATTCTATGGGAACATTTACATATTAAGATACAAATATGGCAGTTTTCTACAGTGTAACAATTGCCAGTAGTGGGCCCTAACAGCCCAATTTTGATCACAATCTCTACAGTACCATAACTCATGAGTGGCAGAGCCACAAGTGAGTTATGAAAGTCCCGACCACTCAAACATGAAGATAAATTGCCTATTTTGAGTCAGGCTATTGTATATTTGATATATACAATAGTAGCTTACAAGTTATAGCTTTTAAATTTGCAGTTTATTTAAAATGCTGCTGCTTTTCTTTGATTTTAATTGCTTGCTTCAGTGCTGCACTAGGCATTGTGATGTCATCAGCATTGTAGAAGCTACTCTCTGATTGGTTCAGTATTCCACTGTGATGACAGTAACGTAAAAGATATCCATTGTGACAACAGTAACAATGATATTTTTTGATATCTTGCTGTTACTGATTTCACCAACTAAGACATCTTTATCTTGTCATTTTCTTCACCGCTCCTGTTGTATATACATAAATTACCTCTAATACAATGACTATCTAAGCACACAAAATAGCCTGCTATACTTTAGCAAGATTATCAAGATTTTATGACGAACAATTCATATCTATTATTCAATGTCAAATATTTTACAAGCATCATTTAACCAACAATAACCCATGAAAGGTTTGGGCCTGGTTATGTGCATCCCTGAATGTAGGGTCCTGAATTCACTAGTCCATAAGGACTGAAGTAAAGAAAACACTTTACATTTAAAATCTGACAATAGTCCATTCCCATGCCCTATCTCAGCGAGAGAATATAGTTTGACATTAGCTAATAATGCTAGTATGAATGATCCTCTTTATCTACCATGATTTATTTTTGTAGACGCCATTTCTATCAAGGGAAAATGAATGGTAATTTTAACAACAGCTAAAAGTGCCCCCAATGACTATTTTCCAGAATTTTAGCCCTTGTATAACATGTAATTATTTATTGTAGTACCTAAGTCTCCAGATGGAAATAGTTTTCAATAATTAGCCCAATTTTAACAATATTTCTAAGTGTGCAGTAGTAAACAGTAACTTTTAAAAATTGTTTACTATTCATATAGATTTTACTTTGAATATTTCCTAACCATTTATCTCTGGCTTCTTTATAAATTTGACAGTGTAATACAATATGTGTTATATGGCATATGACAGTGCAATTTATTACTGTGACGATGCCTAGTGTGAGGTTCCCAAAAATCTTGAGATCTTGTGACACTATTTACTGTCACAATGTCCTCAGTGACCAGTCATTATATGTTTGGAAGCATTAGGCAGTAAGGGAAGCAAACAATTAGCAAGTGATTGCTTTGTCTATTTCGGCCAGTTCATCTCTGAAGATCCTAATTGGCAAGACTAAACAGGATGGAACCCGGCAGTGGGTACCACTGTACTTGTTTTGTACATAATACAACTAAGATAACTTGTTACAGGGAAGATATTAGTACTGTAAGATTTTTAAAACTTTTTTTTTATACTTACTATTTCTATGCCCCCTTCCTCACTGCTCCAGGAACCTTTCTTCAGGGATCCCAAGTTTGGGCATGCACCTGTAGTCCCACCCCATGTACCTCCTTTCTGGGTGCCAGTGGCCTGCCCCCACCTTGCCATGGTTTACCTCCCAGGTGGGGAGGAGAGGGTCTCCCCTTACCCTCTCCACACCTCAACTGTGTGTCGGGAGGTCAGCTGACCCCATCTCAAGAGCCTGGTTATGGGTTTTCTCGGGACAACTGGGTGCCATCTACAGGAACCTGGGATGGGGTATTTCTGCTTTTCTGGTCCCAGCCCTCGAGGCACACACACGCTAGTGAAGCCTAGGGGCTAAGCATGTCATGACGCACCTGTTGCTCCAGCTTCCGGCGAGCACCTCCCCACCCTTATTTTTGCAAGCTGCCTCCACTGCACCTCCACCTGTAGTCACCCAGGTGGCGGTATAGCAGCGAGACTTGCATCCCACCCCACCCGGAGAAGGAGAGCAGCCTTTCGGTGCTCAATCCTCCTCCCCCTGGCCGGTCCTCCAGCAGCCGGAGTCCATTCCTGAACCCAGGTCGCTGGTGCCACGAGCGGTAACCCTACCGCTGCACCGGCAGGCCGGCCAAGATTTTTAAAACTTGATATACTACTTAGTGCCTGGGTGATAGGCTACAGAGCCCTTCACAGTAGTAACTACTTTAAGTACTTTGGTTGCCTGTAACATGTGTATTGCCAGGAGTAAATGAGTGAACAGTTATTGTAGCTTTTTACCCCTCTAGTCTCAAATCATGGATCAGGTTTAGATGTTTGAGAAAATATGTACTGTACTTTTCAGAAGATTGAGTCATTTTCAGTACAGCTTTGTTCTTCAGAATTCTGTCATGTAGTTCTGCCTGAATAGCTATCTGAAATGTTGACTTTCATAATAAGCATTGCTTTTACTGATTTAACTTCAGATTGTGTTATTTTGCTGTCCATGCATTTTTCATCAGAGAAACTCTCTCGACAGAAGCATTTGTTCTTGGCACTGTCAGTGCAAACTCTACCATGAGTTCCAAATCTGTTAAAGGAACATACTTGGCTTGAAAGAAGGAGAACACCTGTATCATTAACAGCTGCCTTCTGTTATTGCCATCTTTTCATCTGTCAGAAACTGTTCAAGATTTACTATGTCGTTAAACAGATTGTTTTCATCCACAGAATGACCCATTGAATGACACATATTGCTAACCATTGCAAGAGATGATTCCACATCTGGCCACTCTGAATGTTGTTCAAACTTAACCCACATTCATTTTTCTAAATAGTCCTAAGTGTACATCCAATAATATTTCCTAAAATTTGTTGGTTGTATGTGTAAATTCTTGCTACACAATTTCACCACTGATCTCTAATTCTCTGAGACATGATTTAACCTTGAGATTATAAAATGGCTGTTCTTTTTGGGATTGTAGTTTATCTGTTAACTTTTTTATTTCATGTGTGATTGCCACTGCTGTGGATTTGTCTATTTCCAGTTTAAGGACAGCAGTATTAAATGGTGGCAGTTGACTATGTATAAACCAAAGCCACTGCTCTGTACTGGCACTTCAGCAGGCATCTTCCATAATAACAGGATTCTTGGCCCCTGTAAGGAAACAGGACTTGAGTGCTTTAGAAGGAGTCAGAATTCTTCCAACTGCAGGTGACAGTGACAGCCACTGAATGTTTTCACTGCTAAGAATGTATTGGAACTATATATTGACAAAATCACGTAATTCTTTTAGATGTTCAACTCTTATGGTATAGATGTGGATGTAGATGAATATTTTGTTAAAAATAGATACAATGTGCCCAAGTTACCAGTAACAGACATTTTTTAAACAGTTATGCACAATGTGAGCTCAACAGCTGACCAAAAGCATTCTTTTGAAAATATCTATTTGAATTTCATGAAAACATTGTTTTGCCATTTGTAAGAAGCACTTTCAAAGTTTGCGTTAGTGTTATCAGTAGGGCTGTGTGACTTTAAATTTCTGCCGGTCAAATTTTGGCAAAAGTCATAATTTCACTTTTGCTAAATTTTGGAATGCGCATTGGCAACTTTCATGTAAATTCTGACTTAGAACAGTGGAATTAATGAATGAATTGCAGATTAATATATTAAACAGCAGAGAGAAAATTTGCAGAACTGAGCACTGTCTGTGTTCAGTTCAGCAGAATTTCTTTTTACAATTTAATACATTAATCTACACTTCATACATTTAGTCTGCAGTTCAGTGAGTCACTACATTGCAGAATAAATATATGAATTGGGGATTAATGTACTAAACTGCAGAAAGAAATTCTGCAAAACTTCGCTGAACTGTTGAATAATTACATGTATTGTAGAGTAATGTATTAAACTATGGAATGGAATTCTTCAGAACTGTCATTCCATAGTTAATTTGTATTATTCTGCAATTCTGCCAGAAAATTCTGTGGAACAGGGCAAACATTCAGCAAATGCATTTGGAAGATTCTGATTTCGTAAAAGGTGGAAGTGCAGAAAATGTCACATTTTGTAATTGTTCATGTTCATCCATGAAAAACAAGCAGATCTGCAAGTATATTTAAAGTTTCTATGTCAACTGATGCAAGGTCAGTAATTATGGTCTGTCTTCCTGATGAAGAAACAGCAAAATATTGTATTACAATTGGGCTATGTTTCATACTGCTGTGGTTTGAAGCAATCACATATACAGCAATGAACCTGGAAGCTGTGAGGTCAGTGATTACCTTTTCCATTATGTAAGGAACCACGATAGTCACAACAATTACTTCAGTCTTTGTACCTGCAGTGGTGAACTTTGGATTGCAGATATTCTTGATTAACATTGACGTGACATCTATATACTGTACCAAAAGCAAAATGGGGAGGGCGGGAGATACTATGGGTTAAGCTGGAAAGGAAAACAGGGTCAGATACACACACAGGGGTGGTCTACAGACCACCATCACAGGAGGAAGAGAGACAGACAGGGAGCTAATACTGGTCATCCAAAGGATGGAGGAAAAGGGAGGTGGTGCTGGTTGGAGATTTCAGTATTCCAGACATGGACTGGAGCCTCCCAGAAGCAGCATCAACTAAGAACAGATTTTTCCTGGACTTCCTTCAGGATGCCTTCCTTAAGCAACTGGTCATAAACCAACTTGACAGAAGACAATACTGGACCTCATGCTCATAAACGGGGAGAGTGTAATGGGGTAAAATTGGGGGAGCACCTGAAGAACAGTGATCACCAGTTCCTGTGGTTTGAAATCACAGAAGGAGCAGAACCAAACCTCACTAAAACATGTATCCCAAATTTTAGGAGGGCAGATTCTGGAAAAATGGGGACATGCTTGAAAGAGGCACAAATTGGAATGGGGAGGCAATTCTTGTGGGAGGTAGGAAGAAATAGGCTGTTGGTTAACTAAGATCTGCGACTTATCCTGTAGGTAGGGACATGGGTAGACTAGGTGGGCCAAGCGGTCCTTATCTGCCATCAAAGTCTATGTTTCTATGGAATTGGTGGTGGAGGAACAGTGGGCAATATTTAAAACAGGGATTACAAGAGCAACACAATTATGCATTAAGCAGGTTAGCAATGGGAAAAGAAAGAGGAGGCCATTATGGTTTTCCAAGGAGGTAGTGGAGAAAGTGAAAGCCAAAAGATTGCATTCAGGCAATACAAAATGACACAGGTGTAGGGGGATAGGGATAAGTATCAGGAGAAGCAAAGGGAGGCAGGGAGTTTAGTAAGGGAAGCCGAAGCACAGACAGAAGAGTGCATTGTAAAATCAGTGGTTAGAGGGCACAAAACCTTTTACAGGTACATAAGTGAAAAAAGGGAGAAGGGCGGGATAATGAGACTGAAGGGGGAGGATGGGGGCAGTGTGGAGGATGACAACAGTAAAGCTGACATACTGAACTGATATTTCTGCTCAGTCTTTACTGAGGAAGGAGATGGTAATGGGCCTTAAGGGAGTACAAGGGATGGGGAGGGCATGAAAATGGATACAAGTCCCTCTACATGGGAAAGGATACTAAAGGAATTGGAAGGAATAAGAGTTGAAAAGCAATGGGGTCAGATGCGGTACACCTCAGGGTCCAAAAGGAACTAAGCTAGGTGGTGGCTGAACCTCTGGCAATCCTGTTTAGCCAATCACTGGAAACAGGGGAGGTACCCAAAGACTGGAGGACAAGAACAAAGAGGAAGTGGGGAACTACAGACCAGTCGGCCTGACCTTGGTAGTGGGGAAGAGCATGGAAGTACTAATGAAGGAGAGATTGGTGGAACATCTGGTTGCCAACGGACTACAGGACCCAAGGCAGCATGGTTTCACTGGTGGGAGGTCACGCCAGAACAGCCTCATTTAATTTTTCGACTGGATGACAAGGGAGGTGGATCAGGAGGGCAGTGGACATGGCCTATCTTGACTTCGGCAAGGCCTTTGACACTGTGCCACATAGAAGGCTGTTAAACAAACTGGGGAATATGTCAGTGGGCAGGACAGTAGTGCAGTGGGTGGGTAATTGGCTGGGTGGGAGGTCACAGAGGGTGCTGGTAAATGGCTATCGCTCCACAGAGGGAAAAGTGACCAGTGGGGTGCCGCAGGGATCAGTGATGGGACTGGTCCTATTCAACATCTTCATCGGTGAGATTGTGCAGGAACTAGAACACAGAATTTCCATGTTTGCTGACAATACAAAGCTCTGTAACAGGGTGGACATGCCAGAGGGTGTAGACAGAATGATGAGGGACCTGCAGAAGCCTGAAGAATGGTCAAGAGTTTGGCAGTTGAAATTTAGCACAGAAAAGTGCAAAATAATACAAATGGGGCACAAAAACTCTGAAACAACATATAAGTTGGGGGGTGAGGATATAGGAATCAACAAGCAGGAAAGGGACCTTGAGGTTATCATCTCTGATGACCTCAAGGTAGGGAAACAGTGTGACAAGGAGGCAGGTAAAGCAAATAGGATGCTGGGTTGCATAGGCAGGGGCATCACTGGCAGGAAAAGGGAGGTCAAAATTCCACTATACAAGACACTAGTGAGGCCCAACCTGGAGTACAGTGTCCAGTTCTGAAGACCTTACATATGTAATGACACAGACAGGGTGGAGAAGGTTCAGAGGAGGGCAACAAACATGGTACATACAAACATACGAACATATAAAATTGCCAGCAGATAAAGGGACACTGTCAACCTGTTTTTCATCATATTATTTCTAGTTGAAACCCCACATTTTATGATTGTTTACCTTCTCTAAAATTCATTGATGTTGCTGTTTGTTTTGTCTGTCTCCTTGTTTACTAGAACAGAAATGCATAGTAATGTATATTTATAAACAACCTTGTTTTGTTTATAATCCTGAATCTGTTCTCACTGCATGCTTCATGAGCATTAGAAACACACCCAAACAGTGCAGTCACTCATAAGCAGGGGCACTGGAAAATTGCACAGAAATGTGGACAAACTTGCGGAACTTTTGGGGTAAAAATTGCGGAAAGTTGCGGAGCATTCACAGTGCCATTTATGTTAATCAAATAGTTAAGATTTTGATATACAAAAAGCCACACATTATTTTTAAATCACACACACTTTATTCTTTTCAAACAATACATTTTACAAAATTACTGCACTAACAGTCTTAAAGGACCTTTGTTAGTGACATAAAATATTTCCACTCACTTCCCACTCCCCCATTCCAGACAATATATATTCAGCTCTGTTCCTCGCCCCAAATCCACCCACCATAAAACTATTACAAAAAAAAACTGAAAAAAAATTAGAAACTCCATCCCAAATGCATAACCCCAGCCAAACAGGTAAAAATGAACATGTTACACATGCACAAAAAGTTACATAATTTGTTCCCAATTTTCACTGTCAACAGGTCCCCTATCTTGAACCAGCAGAAAACAGTTACTAAAAACTACATATTGGCTGTCTGTATAGCCCTGAGTGTAGTATATCTGGCAGACATGGATTGGATTCCCACAGTCTCCACTAGTATACTGTGTGAACCTGGGACGCTCCTTTAACCTCCCTTAACCGCCTTCTGAAACCTGGTCTTCTGCTTAGTTTGCCAACCAACTGAAATAATGCAAGCATAATATTCAGCAATATTTAAAAATGTTTGTTGTATTTTAGCATTAACAACAATTTTACATTATTTTCTTTTAGAGTTCTTCTATTATCCTTCAGAAGGTCTGTATACACAGAAAATGTTCTCTCTATATCAGCAGTGCTGACAGGCATCCAAATGTAGTGTTTTGCCAAGGCTGCCAGTTTGCTCAGTGATGGTAACTGAGACTTCCACCAGGCTGCAATTTCAAAATCTGGTGGTACTGACTTGGCAGCATCAGTATAAGCATGCCACTCAAAGGGTGAAATGTCTGCAAGCCCCAGTATGCCAGTGATATAGCTGTCTTTTTGTTTGTCCAGCATAGGAAGTTGTAGCGGATCAAAGACACGGGCTGCCTGAAAAACATACATTGAGGGGTGTCCTTTGATGACATTGTCCAGTTTTTGACTGCTCTTCAACATCACTTGTTGGAACAGATAGACACAGGCATCTTTCTCGCCCTCTTGGCACACTGAGAGTTTTTCCACAGTCTTAGGCCTGTATTCGTCTATGCCAGCTGTGGCACAGAAATCCAAAAATAAGTGTAGGTGATTCAGTCGGGAAAAAATGCTGTGCCCTTGGTGTACCGTCATTGCCTGCAGCTCTTCGATGAGTTGCACAAGCTCACTAGAGTGTTCTGACACAAATGTGGCTTGTGCTACAAGCACATCAAGCCTACTTCACAACACCATTTTGAGTTTTTTAAATGAAGTTGCATCTGATGAAGTATTTTTTATGAAGTCTGCCATGAGAGGCAGATAGTCAGCCAGATAATTGACTGCCTTTACCCAGGAGCACCTGCGGGTCAAAACAGCATATACAGGCATCTTTGGAACAATGCCATCCTTTGCCTCTAGAAATTCTAAATATTGATGGCGCCGCATGGGGCTCTGACAGAAAACCTTTTTGATCAAGCTGACCACAGTATTAAGGTCTTCCAATACTGTGGACCAGAGTTCCAGAACCAAATTTAGCAAATGTGCAATGCGAGTTGCATGCACAGCATTCAGGAATATGCCAGAATGAATAGTTTTAAATGCTTTCTGCATATAGCTGGCACTATCTGTGGCAATGGCAAATACCTTGTCAAAATTTATTTCATTATTTAAAATACGAAAGCACAGCTTGGGAGACAGTGGTGTGATTCACACAATCCAAAAACTCAAGTCCTATCAACACTGGCTGTTCATTGACCCTCGTCAGAGGCTGTGCCAGAACTCCAAAAATGCTATGTCCACAGGCATCTGTAGTTTCATCCAATATTAAGTAGAGGTCAGTGTCTTCAACCAGCTTTCTTATGTAGTCCTCATGCTTGGGGCAAAGCTCCTGAAGGTATGTAGAACGTAACTGTGCAGATCCAGGAAGACTTCCACCATGTTTTGTATATTTGCAGAGGAACTGTTCGAAGGCTGGAGCTTTTTCTAGAGGAATGTCTGCATGTGTCAGGCATCTTACAAAGTCCAGGGCAAATTCTTTACGATCCTCAGTGGCTGATGTTGCTCTCGATAAATAAGACACCAGTGACTGCTGTCATTGTATGGTACTGCCTGTAAAGTGGAAAAAAAAAAGTAATATAAAAAAGTGATAGACCCAACCCCTCACACACACACACCACACACACCCCTCACCCACCCACCACACACACACACACCCATACCCACACACCCTCACCCACAACACACACACACACACCCTCACCCACACACACACACACACACCCACACACCCTCACCCACACACACACCCCACCCACACCCACCGCACACACCTCACCCACACATACCCACACACCACACACACCCTCACCCACACACACACCTCACCCACACACACACCCTCACCCATACATACACACTCACCCACACATACACACACACACACACACCCTCACCCACACACACACACATCCTCACCCACCCTCCCACACGCACAGAGAGATAAATGTTACACTTGTATATAAATACTGTATACATACCATCTTGTTTTCTCTTCATTGCTGCAGCTTTCCGATCCACATGTTTTTGTGTTCTCATGTGCAGGTTGACTGTATGCTTGCGAAGATAATCCATGGCTTGACAGCAGGACTTGTAGAACAGCTGGCCCCCATCCTCATACAGATCGCCAGGGTACAGAGCGACCCAATCAATGGCGCGCACAGTGCAGGAAAGATGGAGCTGTTTGGACTCCTCGCGAGACAGACGCGGACGCTTGGCATTTGGCTGAGACATATTGATGTTCATTGATTCTTGATTTCTGCAAGCACTGTTACAATTAAATAAAACTGATTGATTCTTGATTTCTATAAGCATTGTTACAATTAAATAAAACTGGTGAGATTGATTCATGATTTCTATAAGCATTGTTACAATTACATAAAAAACTGGCGAGATTGATTCTTGATTTCTATAAGCATTGTTACAATTAAATAAAAAACTGATGATGATTGATTCTTGATTTCTGCAAGCATTGTTACAATTAAATAAAATTAATGATTGATAATAAAACGGATGACTGTTTTGTTTGTTTTTAAGACTCTTTATGCGCTCTGTTCCAGCCTGCTCATCCGCCCCATGCCCCCCATCACCCGAGACCAGAACAACTTTTTTCTGCATGTGGGCCAGTCCGCCAGGCCCGACCCTCCACCGACCATCAACAACAAGCGACTGGAGCTTGGCACGGACCTGGCGGACTGGTACACATGCAGAAAAAAATTGTTCTGGGCCAGCCTGCTCATCCGCCCCATGCCCACCATCACCCGAGGCCAGAATAATTTTTTTTCTTTATGTGGGCCAGTCCGTCAGGCCCGACCCTCCACCGACCATCAACAACAAGTGACTGGAGCTTGGCACGGACCTGGCGGACTGGTACACATGCAGAAAAAAATTGTTCTTAGCCAGCCTGCTCGTCCACCCCATGCCCACCATCACCCGAGGCTAGAACAATTTTTTTTTATTGCACATGTATCAGTTGGCCAGGCCTGACCACAATGAATGAGAATCGCTGACCACAGGAAACTGATTAACCCCTCCAGCACCTTGTAGAAAAAAAAATACATAATTTCACTACCATACCATCCCCCAAACTCTTCCTCACTCCACATGCCAAACAAAACAACAATGTTTCTTACCTTACCACTCCAGGCTCAGTCAGGCACTCTGGGCAGTCCTTCACTTGCAGGAAGGGCAATTTGCAGGCACAAGCAACAAAAGAAAAAAGCAATGCACAGCTCTTTCTGGAAATTTTTTTCTTGCTTCTGGCGTCTTCCTGGTTACTCGCTCTGAGTCCTCGCTCCTGGCTGGCTGGCCGCAAGTGCCGCTCCCACTAGTCCCACTCCTCACTCCTCCTGGCTCGCTCTGACGTCCCTCGTCCCCTTAAAGAAGCTGCACTCCTCACTCGCTCATTTCCCTCACTCCTCGGTGGTGGTCTGGTGGCCTGGGTCACTCGCTGGGTCAGTCGCTGGGTATTCGCTGGGTCGGTCACTCTCCTGTCCTCAGTACATAGTAAAGAAGGTGAAGTACCTGTCCCCCCTCTAAACAAGCCGCATTTCAAGGGCTTACATGAACCTGAGGGGGGACAGGAAAAAAAAAAGGCACAAAGGGTTCAAACTGCATCGAGGTGTTCCGCCCCCTTTGTGACGTCCATGGACAGGGCGGAACAACCTCGGGGGTGGAACAAGGCACATAAAGGAGAGAGCCAGTAGCCTCTCAAGTGCCGAACCATGCTGCAGCAGGGAGCAGGGATAAGAGAGGAGCCTGCCTCCCACTAAAGATCTGCCACAATATCGCGCTGGGGTCACGGGGGGGCCCTCAAATCATGGAAATAGTGTGAAAATCACACCCACGATTTTCCAGTGCCCCTGCTCATAAGGCAGTAACCTCCTAAACTCCCACTGCATCATAAGGGGCTAGACGGTGTTGTGGGCATTCCCAAGTCCAGGAAAGATGTATTCAGAGCTGATCAAGGAATGTAAACAAACCTGTTTTGGTGTGATAGCACCAGTATGTTGGGCAGTCTGTTTTTCACTTTTTTAAAGAAAATAAGAGTCAGAATCAAACTGCCAACTACATCAGCAGTCTTTACAGAAAACTGGCAATCATAAAATGTGTTTTTTTAAACTAGGGACACTTTGAGACCTAAGGGAGTTGACAGTGTCCCTTAAAGCCTTATGATCTGTCAAATCTGCCCAATTGTGCAGCTAGCAGCCCTTATACTGCAGCTGCCCCACCTCCCTCCCATCCCCTTCCCCCTACAGTGACCTTCCCCTACCCTGTCCCATCCCCTTTGAAGCAGCCCACTATTCTACAGGATACCTCTTCCTCTGTCAATGCATTCCACCCAGACACCACCCTCTCTGTAAAAAGTGTCTCCTTATTTCCCTCCTGAACCTTCCCCCTTCCAGTCTCAGATCATGCCCTTGTCCCTCCCCCTCCTTAATTTGAAAAGCCCCTCCATTCCCATCTTATTTATTCCCTTCATGTACTTGAAGGTTTCAATCAAGTTCCCTCTATCCCTCCTCTTCTCCAGGGAGTACATGTTCAACTCCCCTCAGCCTGTTCTCATAGGGTAAGTCCCCTAGCCCCTTGATCATTTTTATTACCCTGCACTGCACCCCCTCAAGTAACCAAATGTCCTTCTTCAGGTACGGTCTCCAGAACTGCATGCAGTACTCCAGGTGTGGTCTAACCAGTGATCTGCATAGCGGCAGGATCAGCTCCCTACTCCTGGAGGATATGCCTCTGGCAATACAACACAGCATCCTGTTGGCCTTTGCAGCTGCCTTTCTACATTATGATGAGTTGTTCATTGCTCCCATTGTAATCACCCCAAGATCCTTCTCCTCTTTCATCTTGGCTAGTTGAATCCAACCCAGCTGGTAACTCCTCCCTGGGTGTTTTGCACTGAAATGTAGCACCTTGCATTTATTGGCATTGAACTCCAGCTGTCAAGTGTCTGATAAGGCCTCCAATTTTGCCAGATTCTCTTGCAACCTCTGTCACCCTTCTAAGTCATCCACTACTGCTCCCATCTTGGTATCATCTGTAAATAGACTGATCTTGCTCTTGATGCCTATTGAGATGTCTGCTATGAAGAGCTCAAAAAACACTGATGCAGGGATTGCATCACAAGTCTTATTAGGAATGGCTGATGCCCTGGAGGAGAGAAGGGAGAGAGGTGATATGATAGAGACCTACAAGTACCTTACAGGGAGGAACAGGGTGCAGGAAAATACTATTTTCCAGTGAAAAAGATGTTCCAAGACTAGAAGGCATGGTATGAAGCTGGAGGGAGGGTGATTCAGAGGAAATGTGCAGAAGAATTTCTTCACAGAAAGGGTGGTGGACAAGAACACCCTGCCTGAGGATGTGGTGGGGGCTGAAACAATCACAGGATTTAGGAATTCATAGGATAGACATAAGGGAATCATGGAGGTTAGAGGTAAAGGGCAACAGACTTCTAGAAAATCTTAAAGTGATCTTACGAGCTGACAGGGTGGGCCATAGGCCCTTATCTGCTGACAGTATCTATATATCTATGTTTATACTAAACTATATGAGATAGAAGAGTAGCTTCAGCTAAAGCTAACTTAAGTTACTGTGAATAAGGTTCTCATCTGGATGAGAAGGTTGCCACTGAAAAGTGTGATGTTGTAGTAAAACTTGTGGAAACAACCCATCTTGTGCTTATTTGTTCATTAGTGGTCCATTATTATCTCAACAGTCATCTTGAGTAACTAAAAAAGTTGACTGACACATAAAACGATGAACCTCAAACTCACTTCTATCTTTTGACTACAGAAACTGAATATCTTGTTAAAAAGCTGAATTAAAACTCTACTTTCTTTTCAATAGTTGTTTTTCCTTGGTACTATATCAATGACTGACTTGCAGTTGTTTGACACACTGTGACTTATACCTTTGGTTTCATATTTTGCTCAGTCTTGGGACTTACCTGTTATTGCTCTCGTTTCAACAAAGCAATAATCTCAGTTTACTGTGCAGCTTGAACATGCTGTGATACAGTAAGAGTTTACTGCTGGTAAGTGAAGCTCACATTGTGCACAAACGTTAATGTTGAGGCAGTACTGTGTCTGTTATTGGTTAATACCAAGTTGTCACCTAATTTGCAATACTTTCATCGACAGCATGTCACTGAAAATAAAATCATATTTTATAGCAATGTACTAAAGAACACACTAATTTTGGGGGGAGGACACCAGATTATATATATATATATATATATATATATATATAGAGAGAGAGAGAGAGAGAGAGAGGTAGAGATGAGTGGTAGCCTCAAAAGTGGTAGCAGGGAGGAGGCTGGCAATTACAGGCCAGTCAGACTAACTTCAATGGTGATGAAATTAATGGAATCACTATTGAAGTCAAGGATTGTGCAACATCTTGAATCCAGTTGCTTGCAAGATCTGAGGCAGCATGGATTCACTGGGGGGAGGTCATGTCAAACAAATCTGATAGATTTCTTAGACTGGGTGACCAAAGAAGTAGATCAGGGTGGGGCAGTGAATGTGGTCTACATAGATTTCAGTAAGGCCCTTGACTCTGTTCCACATAGGAGACTCATAAACAAGCTGGCCAGCCTAGGAGTGGGGCCAAAGGTGGGGAACTGGGTAAGAAATTAGTTGGGGAACAGGTGGCAGAGGGTGTGGTACATGGAGTCCAATCCAAGGAAGAAAAGGTGACTAGCGGGATGCCACAGGGATCAATACTGGGGCCAGTCCTTTTTAATGTTTTTATTATTGACATTACAGAGGGGATAGAAGGGAAGGCATGTCTTTTTGCAGATGACACTAAGATCTGCGATAGGGTAGATACTCCATGAGGGATTCAAGAGATGAACAGGAATCTTAGGAAGCTTGAGGAGTGGTCAAAAGTGTGGCAACAAAGTTTCAGTGAAAAGAAGTGCAAAATCATGCACTTGGGGTGCAGAAACCCAGGAGCAGAGTACAAAATGGGAGGAGTGGCACTTGCAACCGCCAAACAGGAAAAATACCTAAAAGTAATCATATCTGATGACTTAAAGGTAGACAAACAGTATGACAACACTGTGGGGAGAGCCAGTGAGATGCTAGGGTGCAGAGGGAGAGGTATCACTAGCAGAAAGAGGGAGGTGGTGATGCTGCTGTATAGCTCACCAGTGAGATCTCACCTGGAATACTGTGTCCAGTTCTGGAGGCCACATCTCTGGAATGGCATAAACAGAGTAGAGGTGGTCCAGAGGGGGGCAACTAAAATGGTGCAGGGTCTGTATCAAAAGCTCTATGAGGACAGACTGAAGGACCTTAATATGGACACTCTGGAGGAAAGAAGGAAGAGGGGGGATATGATTGAGACTTTTAAATACCTCACAGGTATAAACATGGTTCAGGAGGGAAGCCTTTTTCAGAGAAAAAGATGCTCCAGAACAAGGAGTCATGCTATGAAGCTGGAGGAAGGTAGACTCAGGGAAGATGTGCGGAAGTAGTTCTTCACAGAAGAAGTGGTGGATGCCTGCAACAGCCTCCCAGCTGAGGTGGTGGGGGCAAAAACTGTAATGGGATTCAAGAAGGCATGGGCTAGACAAACGGGAACCTTATTTGTAAGGAAAGGTGGGAAAAAGCTGGTCATCAGTTAAGATCTGTGGTGTTACAGTAGGTAGGGGAAAATGACAGACTAGATGGGCCATGCGGTCCTTATCTGCTGTCAGATTCTATGTTTGCCTGTTAGATTCTCACTCACATGCTCCCAAATACAAGTATGCAAAAGTTGCAAATTCCACTTTTGCAGAAATTTTACGACATTTTCTGCACTTCTGCCATAGACGAGATCAGAATCTTCTGAACATGTTCTGTGTATTTTTGCTCTGTTCTGCAGACTTGTTTGGCTGAACTGCAGAATAATACATTAAAGTGCAAACTTTATTCCATCTGCAGTTCAATGTATTATTTCATAATACAGCCCCCCTCCCGCCGATCGCTGACCCCCTGTAAATTCCCCCAGCCCCTGGTGTCTAGTGGCCCCCCCACCCATGGATCACCGCCCCCAAGTAAAAAAAATACATGGTGTCTAGTGATCCTTCCCATCTGCCGATTGCTGGCCTGATATAAAAAAAATTGCATTCCCTGGTGTCTAGTGGTCCCCTCCCAACAGTTGATCGCCAGCTCCATATAAAGAAAAATACCTGGGGCAGGATTCTCAAAGCCTTTAGAAGGTGAAAAACCTTCCCTAAGTCCCCAAAACTTCCTCAGCTATGGAAAAAAAAGGGGAGATTGCTCCAAGTGCTATTCACAAAAACCTCCACAGAAAAAAACACTTCGGACAGTGGAAAAAAGTGCAGCTGCAGAAGTCCCTGAGGACAAAAAGGTATGAGATAAGTAAGGCACAGCCCCTGAAAGCCTATTCACAGCAAGTTTTTTTCCACAGCTGAGGAAAGAATGTTACACACAGTGGAATGAAGTGTAACTCTCCCTCAGAACATTGCAGTAGTGCCCCAGCAATTGGAATCAATTAAGGTGGAGGTGTACCACAGGTAATAGCATCTCAGACAGTATAGCAGTGGCTGATGTTACAGCACTGAAAGCACGCATTGCCATGATATGGCAACAGGCAACAACCACTGGACCCAGTGCAGCCCATGACAGAGCCCCACAAGCAGTAGAGCCTGACCAGCCAGCAGTGAGTGCTACCCCCTCAGGCCACAGGAACACCCCAGGAAGGGACGACTAGCAGGGACAGTTGGCCACTGTGGTGTCAAGGTATTGCTGGTACCTGTGGTGCTCGTGTGGTCCCAGTTGGGGACTGGTAGCAGGTCTCTGTGTGTGCTGTCAGCTTCATATTATAGCAGCACTGTTACAGTCTGCTGCTTCAGCTACTGTGGTTCCCTATTGCTGCGCCTTCACAGCCTCCGCAGCTGCGGATTCTCAGCAATTGCACAAGTCCTGCGGCAGCTACATTGCTGCGCCTGCAGCACTTTTTGCAGAAATCCACAGCTGCGCTGGTTTTCTTTGAGAATACAGCGCAACTGCATTTCCACACTGCAGCAAGCCTTTTTCCCACAGCTGTGGGAATTTTGGCTTTCTTTGTGAATCCTGCCCCTGGTGTCTATTGCTCCCCCCACTCACCGATTGTGGGACCAATGTAAAAAAAAAAATTAAATAATTTTCCCTCCTTGGTGTCTATTGAACCCACCTGCCTATCCCTGATCTACTTAGTAAAATATTTCATTTATTCCCCAGTGTGTAGTGGACCCCCACCCTGGCAGGTAGTCCCCCACACCACCCTGCTCCCCCCATCCAGACCCTGAGTGGGTGACCAGCACAGCCCTCCTCTCTCCTCCATGGCTGGCTACCCACTGAGCTCTCAATGAATGAGTGCATGTTTGTACAGCTTAGTGGGCGGTCAGCCATAGAGAGAGGAGGGCTGTGCTGGTTACCTGCATGGGGTCGGATGGGGAGCAAGTGTGGGGGGACCACCTCTGAGAATGAGTGGGTGGTCTACTAGACAGCAGGGAATGAGGGAAATGTTTTACTAAGGGGATCGGGGATAGGGAGGGGGAGTCCACAAAACACCAGGGATTAGGGAGGGAAAATTATTAAAATTTGTTTTTTTTACAATGGGCCCACAATCAATGGGTGGGGAGGGACCACCAGACACCAGTGATTTTATTTCCTGGGGTAAGTGATTTCGTGGATGGGAGGGGACCACTAAACACCAAGGATATTTTTTTTTATACGGGGCCGGTGATCAGCGGGTGAGGGGTACCACTAATACCATCTTTTATTTTTATTTTAATCATCAGATGGGTGGGGGGGCCATTAGACACCAGGGTCCAGATATTCAAAGGTGTTGCACATGGTGCAACCCCCCAATGCACCCCGGTGTGATATTCAAAGGGGCAGGTTGCACGATGCAACTCCCGATGCACCGGGGCGCATTGGCAATGTATGCAGCACAGATGCAGGGAGCGTGCCTATGCATATGCGGCACATCCTGATATTCAGCCCTGGATGTGAGGCTCATATGCTGGCACAACCCTGCAGTGCGCCACATCCGGGGGCTCAAAGTTGAGCCCGTGAGAAGTGGGAACAACTCCCATCCACTCTCAGGCGGGCCACTGTATTGCAGGGCGCAACACAGCAGCCGCTAGCTGTGGATGGCCACCCACCCACTCAGAACACCGTCCACAACCACACACATATCCCTGGTGGTCCAGTGGACTGCCTCCCATATCCTGTTGCCCCGATAACTGATATTTTAAACTGTCCCTGGTAGTCCAGTGGCCCCCCACCCACCTGAGTCCCCGAAAACCATTCTGTGAGCCTGTCCCTGGTAGTCTAGTGGCCTCCACTCCCTCCCATGTCCCCGATCACTGGACTATTATCAGTATCCATGTCCCTGGCAGTCTAGTGGTAACCCCCCACCCATTGCCGCAATCATGGTACAGTGCCATATCTTCTATCCCTGGTGATTCAGTGGCACCCCCACTCCTCCCACCCACAGCACCCTCCCCCGCTCCCTCCCGTCATTGGCGGGCAGCTGCAACCTGCCGCGCATACCCCCGACCGCCGCCGAATGACGATTACAGTATGGGCTGTAAGTTCATTGTTCCACAGTGTGAACCAATCAGCTTGCAGGGCATACTATGCTAGAACAGTCCTGAATATGTGAATGATTTCATTCACATGTCCGGACTATCTAGTACAGTATGCCTACCAAGCCCATTGATTGACACTGCTGGACCAATAGGCTTATAGCCCATACTGTAACTTATTCAGCGAGCCACCAAGTTGTGGCGTGTAGGGTTGCAGCCACCCACTGATGATAGGGGGAGCAGGTGTGGGCATGAGTTACTGTGTGGGTGGGGAGAAGTGGGGGTGCCACTGGATCACCAGGGATAGATGATATGGTGCTGTACTGCGATTGCAGTAATGGGTGGGGGGGACCATACTTAGACTAGCCAGAGACATGGGTACCCAATAATAGTCCAGTGACCAGGGACATGGGGAGGGAGGAGGGGGCCACTAGACTACCTAGGACAGGCTTACAGAACAGTTATCGGGGAATCGGGTAGGCAGTGGGGGGCCACTAGACTTCCAGGGTTATTTTTAGTAATGTTTACTGTGTGATCATGGCTACAGGGTAGGGGATGCCCCGGGATCCCCACAGCACACGTGATGTTGTGCAGGGAGCCAGACGCAAGTCGCCAGCCTGCCCTGTGCAAGGCATGCAAATGGGGCCTATATTGACATGCAAATGGCCTGATTTGCGCCTTGCATATTTTATGGCCTCATTTGTATGCCCCCTGCTGACTATCACGGGTGATACACTTGCGCAACTGCACTTGTGCTGGCGCATCCCAGTGCTCCCTATCTGTGGCTTGCACTGTCGCAGTATGTGCACCAACCATGCCATATTCAATGGTGCTGCATCATGGCACATCACCATTGAATATCGCCTGGTCCTGTCCCCGGCACATCCCAATTTTGCTGTGCCCAGGCTTGCACCCCTGCCAGGTGCAGTCTGAACATCTGGGCACAGGTCTTTTTTTTTTTTTACATGGGGCTAGAGAGCGACAGGGTATAAAGCAGGCAGCGATCAGTGGGGAGGATTAATGTATTTATGGGCAAATGGTCGCAGAGCTGATCACTGACAGTGATCAGTTCTGCAGATTTTTTTTCCGCAGTTTAATACATTAACCCGCTGTTCATACATTTATTTATAAGGTGGGATTTCTGTGAAAGTTTTCAAAATGATTTGTGAACATTCGCAGAAGTGAAAGTCCAACTTTCGCAGAAATTCCACTGGCAGAACTTTTTTTTCTCACACCTCTTCCCCCAAATGAAATAATTTTTTTATTAAAAAAATAGTATTTTCAGAAAAAATCAATTACCTCAGATTTTAAGAGTCACAAAATCACACATATATACACACACACACGCACACACCTGATGGCAGTGCTAGTGACTGTACAACTTGGACAAAAGGCTGTGGATGGACATCAGGAAGGTCATCTTTCCTTAGCTGCAGCAAAGTGCAGTCCAAAGTTCTATTTTTTTTTCAGAAGGCACAAAATGCAGTTTAAGAAAAATTCTAATATTTTTGGGGATTGTTTTTCTTACTAGCTTTATCTTCAGCAATCCATTCAGTTGTTTCTCAAAATGAAGGGAAGCTGCAGAGAATGATAAACATCGAACAACATCTTCTCACCAAGTTGTAAAAGAATGAATGATGTTTTCATGTCACATGTGGCAGAACAGAAATGGTTCACCATAAAGTCAAAAATAACATATTGTACTTCTGCACACCACACTGTCTCACTTGCACTGCAGGACAAAACAAATAAGTAAATTACATGCAGTTCTGGAACATAATCCACTATGCTCTGACCTGGCCTAATGCTTGACTGACTGAATTAACAAACTAAGAAGCCACTATAGCTGCAGTATGCTGTCTCTCTCCAACAATAAAACAAAAGACACACTTGACTCTGCTCTGCCACTCCTCCCACCCTTTGTGTGCTCCCTTTGCATGTGCCTGGCATATACAATGGAGCCCGCCAGGATGAAGCACAGTCATGGTTTCCTGCATAAGAAAAGGGATTAACTCACTCTCCCAGTGATGTGTAGGGCTAAGGCACTGAATACCTTACCTCCTGCCAAGTCAGCATCCAGTGTTTGAGAACAAGTATGGGTTGTCAGGAGTTGACAGGGTGGGAGAGGATCACTGTCTTCTTCTGGGATGGGGGGGCAGTCAACACAGCCTCTGACTACCACCTGGTGGAGGCCTGCTGGTAATGAAGTTAGTGAGTGGCTAGATGGGTGGGGCCACAGATCTGTATGATGTGCTCCCCTCCATGTGAACACATTGATGTGATGATATGGCAAGAGGCTGGGAAGAAATTGGAAAATGGGACCTGAGGGCCATATGATGCCTTGCACATCTCCCATGAACCTTCACCACAACCCAGACACTTCAGAGCATATGGATTTATACTCTGGGAGGGATGGCTCTTCCCACTTTGTCCCCACCATGGCGGGGGGGCAAAGCTATAGGGGATTAGCTCCAAGCATGGTCCAGGAGAGGTGGGCTGCTGGCCGAGGGGTGATGGGGGCAGGAGCTGAAAAGCCACCCTAAGGGTTAAAAAGCTGGATTAAAAAAATGGATTGACTCCTATTGAAACTGCTTTGTTTCCTGCAGTAACTCTGCTGTAAAATTCTGCATAATTAAGTTTCATTGTGACAGGTCTTACTGTATGCTGCAGCAGCAGTTAGATCAGTTAGATTAAGTGTACCTCTGATGCAGATTCACTCTCAATTGTCCCTCATTATTATGATCCATGCCCCCCATTTGACATTTTTTACAGAACTACTGTCCCATATCCTTCACATATGTCTGAGCAACACAAAACGGATACACAGTATATTTTTTTTCACAATGTTTTGAGCTAATACTTCTTACCTTGACCCATTTATACCACTACCCAACACAATTGCATCATTTTTCACCAGTGTTTAGTCCAGACATTGAGAATACCTGTCACAGTCTGTCTCTTTCTGCTCCATTGGGCTCTATCTGCCCAGGCCCCCTCGTATTTTCTTTCCAATAGGGTTGCACAAACTCAGGAAACATTAGCACAAATACTGTAGCACAAAGAGGCAATTTGCATTATTCTTCATCTGGCAAAGTGCCTACATCGCCTGGTGAAGAATACATGCATAGTGGCCCTATTTGAATGTTGAGCACTTTTCCAAATGGACACTATGCATAAGGGCACTTTGCTAAATCAAAAGCCCTCCCAATAGACCCCAGTAGAAGTAATCCCTGCACCATCCACACTTGTAGCACACATACTTTCCTCCTTCTCCAGTCCCAAAATAGTTTTGGTAATTCATCATCACCTTTCCCGTCATCAAAGTTGCATATCCCCATATCGAGTTGCACACCTCCTCCCACCCATTTGACCAAGTAGAAATACAAGTCATCCACCCCATGACTGTCTGGCTTCACCCAACCTCCTCCCCTTCCCTCTCACCCCAAAGGATACAACAAAGTGATGAGTGCTGAAGAAAAGAAGCAATGGATGTTCTGTTACCTCTCCATCACATCTTTTCTTCTGTAGTCTGCACCCACCACTACTCCCCATCCCAATTCTAGATCTGTTGTTAAAAGAAAATTGCACAGTCACTGAATAGTCACTACTATAATAAGTCATCACTCTAATCTGTTTTTGTTTTCAGCAGATTAGTCAATTGTGCTGTGCTGTGTCTGCTGTCCTTAGTGTACTCTGGTTCAGGGAAGCAAACCACTTGCAGAATGTCTGTTTTAAACTTTAAAACTTTCTTAACTTTTAGTACAGCTACAGTACACTGACTGGCTGGAGTGAAGACTGTTTTCAATTTATTATCTGCCTTTTCTGCCAGGCTTAAAACTGTCTCACCTAAATATATGTAGCCTACTAAATAAAATAACCCAGCTTCAACTCCTTGCTATGTCCCTCAGCCCAGATATCCTGATAATCTCAGAAACCTGGCTGAAGCCCCACAACCCTGACTCAGAATTCTCTATTCCTGGCTATACACTCATCCGACATGATAGTATGGGCAAAAAAGGGGGCGGCTTAGCAATGTACATTGCCTCCTCCATCCAGTTTTTCCCAATCGCCCTACCCTTGCCTTCAAAGTCCATCGATGCTGTCATGGTAAAACTCTCCCTCCCACATTCAATTCCAATCTACATTGCAGGTAGCTACTGCATCCCTGACACCAACACAGCTGCTATACTGGATCACTTGGGCATGCTAAACTCCCTGGCTCCAGGAGGCGCGCTCCATATACTTGGGGACTTTAATCTGAACTCAATCACTGGGGCCAACTCCAAGCTCTGGGACAAGGTGACTGCCCTAACTCTATCTCAACTAATTTCCAAGCCCACTCAGCTCAATCACAAAACTTTGAATCACACCCTTCTAGACTGGTCCCTCACCTCACACCCGCATAGGATCATAGCCTCAGGCCTCCTCCCAGATGCCCTCAGTGACCACCATGGAATCTACTCTGTGCGTAAAATCTTCAAATCAAAAGCCCACCCACCCAGAATCCTTATGGCCAGATCCTTCAAATCACTGGACCTCACCTCCTTACTAAATGACTTGGTCAGTTCTGACTGGTCATGCATAAGCCAATCAAACTCCTTAGATGAGGTCCTGGAATTCTTTAAGGCCAAGTTTACCGCTGTCTGGGACTGTTATGCCCCCCTCAGGTGAACCAGAGTCAGAGGCAATCACCTCCCATGGATCTCAACCAAAATCCTTACCCTCCTTAGAACCAGGGACAAGGCCTAGAAATCCTTCAAGGCCTCCAGATCACCAGCCGAACTCCAGCAATACCGCACATTACGTAATGCCTGTAATAGGAAAATACACCAAGCAAAAGCCAACTACTTCAAAGTCACATCTAATTCCTCCTCCCACCACCCAGCCAAATTCTGGAAAGTAGTAAAATCTCTTCTCAGCCCTCCATCACAGCCCCCTACTCCTACCCTGCAGGTAGGTGGTCTCAACATCACTGACCGCCCTGCAGTGGCAGCACTGTTTAACTCCCGTTTCATAAATAACAATGCCACTTTCCAGTCCTCACTTCTCCCTGCACAGTATACCTCCCCTACTGCCATACCAATAACCACACAATCAGCTCACCCCTTCTCCTTCCTGCAGGTCACCCCTGGTGAGGTATATAATGCACTGATTGCCCTTAATCCAAGGAAGGGCAAATGCCCCACCGGGTTGGATTCCAAAATGCTCCACCTCTCGGCCCCAGTGATAGCCAAACCCCTGGCCTCCCTTTTTAACCTATCCTTCTCCCTTGCTGAGGTACCCTCTGAATGGAAACATGCCACTGTAATCCACCTTCCTAAGGGTGGGGATACCCCAAACCCAAGCAACTACCAACCCATCTTCCTTCTACCTATTCAGGCTAAACTCCAAGAGCATCTAGTACTCTGTCGCCTATTGCCCTTTATGGATTCCTCCTCCTGTTTCACCCCCTACCAGTCTGGGTTTAGGAAATCCCACTCTACCACTACCTCCCTTTTCAGGCTCACTGATTCCATCCTCACTGCGATGGATGCTGGCCACATCACAGCTGCCATTTTCATTGGCTTGGCCAAGGCATTTGACACTGTCTCTCACTCACTCCTAACCAAACTTGCCAACTCTGGTCTATCCAGCAGTGCTATTAGTTGGTCCCACTTGTACCTTAGAGGTAGGTCCCAATCCGTCCGACTCTGTTCCTCCATCTTAGCCCCCCTCTCAGTCTCCACAAGGGTTCCACAAGGCTCTGTTCTTGGCCTGCTCCTGTTCTCAATCTTTCTGAATGACCTGCCTTCTGCCTGCCCACTCACCTCAATCCACATATACGCAGATGACACTGTGCGGTATACATCTGGCCCTTTGGACTCAGAGGTTTCAACTAGATTGCAGTGTGACTTTATTACAGTTCAGTGCTGGCTTCATGCCAGTCATCTCCTCCTCAATGCCAAGAAAACTGTCTCAGTAACCTTTGGCACAAGGCAGAGACTTTCAAGGCTCTCCTACCCAATCAAGTTCCACACCCTTGTTGGGACGCCCCTGGAGGTTTGTACCTCCTTCAGATACCTCGGGGTGTGGCTGGACCAGCATCTCAACTTTTCAGCCCATGTCGACTCTGTAATTAAGAATTTGCATCCCGGGCTTGTGGCACTTTACTGGAACCAGGACTGCATCCCAGTTCCTGCCCGCAGGACCACTGTGCAGAAAATGATCCTCCCCATCTTTGACTATGGGGACGTAGTCTACAGTGCAGGTCCCAAGTCCACCCTATCCAGACTGGACCCTCTTTTCCATTCTTTCTGTCACTTTGTCCTGAACTGTCCTTACTCCACTCACAACTGTACCCTTTACCAATCAACAGACCTCCCCTCTCTAGACAATTCAAGACTGTCCCACTGTGCTAAGCTCACAGCCAGGTACTGGTTGCAGCTGCTCCCCTCTTACCTCACCACTGCCCTTTCAACCCCAGCACCACTGCATACTCCCTCAGAAACACTGACTCTCAGTCCCTAGCTGTCCCACATAAGGCCACTGTTGCTGGCCAGGCAACTTTTAGCTACCTCCTACCGACGCTGTGGAATTCCCTCCCAGCAAACATTCGTCACTTCTCTCCCCCCCCCGCTCCTCAACTCCATGTTCTAATCTCACTTCTCCTCTACCTGCTCATGTGTCTAGACAGTTTATGGATCACAGAATAGCAGGGATGTGCATCCAAGCTGTAAATACAACACTGTATGTTCCACCTGACTACATTATATGGTAATGTATCTATGCTATGCCTGTATCTGTTGTTATCTCAGTCCTTTTGTATTTCTAAACCTGGACCTATTGTGCTAACGGGTATTCTCATTATGTAACCATACTTGTATTATGTCTGTTTCAACTATGCAACTGTACCCCTTCCCCCTCCGGATGCATCTGGAAACGAGCAGTAGCCTGCTCAGCATGCCTTTCTGGTTAAATGCTTAAATAAATAAATAACTAAAGCTGTGTACTCTTCCTCAACAAATTAGTTTTAATTGATATTTAGCCCTGTCTGTGGACTGCTTGCTCTTGCTACAGCCTTGCCCTCAAGCTACTGAAAATCAACTTGTGGTACTACCTGTTTGGATGACCACGCTCTAGTAAAAACGAAATGTTCTGATGCCACTGGAATCTCCAGTCACAGAATCAGCAACACATCAACAGCAATGCATGCGAGGGCATAGAACATGGTTTAATCCTCTTGTTCCCTAGGAATCTGTTAGATCTCTCAAACTGTGAAAAATGCCTTCTGTCTAGTAGCACAGTTTGCTAGTTAACACATACCAAGCAAACTCCCACATCAATCTGTGTGCGGTCAGATGAAGATCAGCATTGGAGTTTGCTTGGTGCATACTAGGCAAGCATGATAGGTGTGCATCCATCATCCAGAGTAATTCGCACTTCCATTCTAGAAGAAGAAGAAGCAGCAAGACAAGACAAAGAGAGAGTGGAGACTCATGACATATTAGGAGGGGCAAGACAGGTAACTCCACCCACTGTCAAACTCTAAGCCACAGAACTTTAAAGGGATAAAGCAACCATGTGATACTGGGACAAAAAAACCCTTTAAAACTAAAACTGGTGCAAAACCCTGGTTTGAAAATTTCTGTTGGGACACCAGGGCATGACCACAAAATTCAGAACTGTACCCAAACAAACAGGACATCTGGTTACCATTCAATAAGGAAGTAGTAGACATGTTTTTCACTCAAAGTTAAGGAAGATGTGAAAGCATTAGATCAGGCAAATAATTTGACATAGCAAGCAGCACTACTGGATCCCGAATATAAACATATGTGCATTCCCCTTGTAAGCATTGAAACCATCAGTCAGAAACTGTTGCTTACACTTCAAATGGAGCTGAACAGACAGAGTGAACAAACAGCAAAGAATCAGTCTCCTCCTTCTGCTTGTGTTGCCCCGCCTCCTCCTCAGATGACTTTTCATACTATCAGTGCCAAGTATCTGCATGCTGACATGGAAGATAACTTAGGCAGTGATAATCTGGAGGCAGGAAAAGAAAGTTAAAAGCTTTCTGACACTAACTACTGGTGCTATGCAGACATTTTAGGAGAAAGTACATACATCTCACCTGGGGTGTAGCCAAAAGAATTTCAAATGTGTACGCACTGCCACTGAGGCCCCAGCCCCCCACCATTACCCAACCTGCACTTGAAAGGTCATGTTGCCCCCCACCACACACACACACCAGAAAAGTTACCTTTGCATTTTACCCGGTTCATTATGCTATCCAAATTAGTCCCTATCCAAATTAGTCTCCCAATCCATTTAGAAACATAGCAGCAGAGAAATAATCTGGGCAGAAAAAGATCATGGTTCATGTATTCTGCTCTGTTACTAAAACTTTTGAATTCGTATTGCCAGACATCACAGTTTTTAGGCTATGCTCCCGTGAGTTTGTCCTGATGTTCCAGTGTCCCATAAAGTCAGGTATTAGTGTCTGTTACATGGAAGTTCACCTAAAAAATAGGCTAAACTGTGGGTGTCCATGTACAGAAGATTATAATAATGATGAACATCTGGAGGAAGCAGTTATATTTTAATGGATCTCTCAATATTTTTCCTCGACAATCCACAATTAAATAGGGCTCCTGTTATATTTCCACGGTCCTGATTTTACATTAAAACACCATCATGTTTAAGCAAACTTACTTTTTTCTGATGAGACTTGCAATACAGAAAAGATCAAATATTTAGTACAGTAATTAGTGACGTAGTTGTCCACAAGGTTGAAATCAAGGCACTTGAAAGTATCACCTATAGCGGAAATATTGGCTAAAATACAGAGATATTGTATTTTTTGTATATGGGATAACAGCATGAAGGCATTAAATTACTTCATAACCTCCCTAAACATTCAACACCAACATTTCAAGTTACACCGTGAACACTCCCTTCATAAAGTTCCCTTTTCAGATGATAGTGTTCCTTTTTTCAATGACAGCATATAAATTGACAGCTTAAAACTAGCAGTTAAATCATACACCAAGCCTATGAACAAGCACCAATACCTACACTGCAGGTCTTGTCATCCTCTGCTCACATTCAAAGGGTTCGTCAAAGGAAAATTAGTGAGAATAATCCAAAACAACTCAGCTGAGTTAACTTTTTAGCAAGGCAAATCTGAATTAATGAAGTTCCCACAATTTACAGGATACTCATTCTATGAAACTGCCCAGGAACATGCAGATTCAATAGGCACAGAGAAATACCTACCTCAGATGTGAAGACCAAGCCCCACTAGGTATGATACCCCCTCATTTTTGTCACAGAATTTAACTCCTCTGTTACTCTGTCAAACATTAAGCAAGTATTGATAACATCATGGTTTATATTCTTATTATCAGACCCAGACAGCATCACTGTTTCTTTGGATCAACCTGTGCTGGCAGTTAAAGAACAGAACATTTATCAAATAAGTTTGTCAGAGCCAGAACCACTCCTTTGTTCCAGCTGGAATGATATATGATAGCATAATTGTATGCATGGCCCATGTTGATGTTTACACAACATGCTTTTGTATAACAAAGAAAATAATAAACAGTAAACCTCTGTATACCACACACATAAAGTTCTATTCAGTTACACTGTTTATAATGTTGCACTTATTTAACCATCACCCTTATAAATGGATGTTATCTAGTTAGTGTTACTTGGATACCTGCTTAGTGCACATAATCAGTCAAGTTCACCTAATAAATGTAGTACTTCTTTGAACTAACAAATAGGTTACTCAGTTTTTTTACCCCAAAATAACTGCCACACACTCCCATCTACTCCTGATAGCTTAATGTTCCATGGCACCAGAAGCAGGAAAGGCCCAGCTGTACTAACTCCAAATAACTTATAGAACTTCTGCTGCATAAAAGTGAGTTTGGTTGGGGGGGGTCCTATGTTGCCATGCTGATCTATAACCCACTAGTTCAAAGACTGCTCTCTTTGTTTGTATAACTCTTGCTATGCTGCTTCCTTATCAACAGAACAGTCACACTCAAAAGCCCCTTTTACAAGTCAGGCTCTGCATCACATTTAACAGTGCAAGGCAACTAAAGCATTACCTCTGTTGTCATGTAAAGACTCCTGGCACCACATCCAAAGTGAGCGTTGGCTGAAACAATGTTCCCTTTTTTTCTGGGTTCACCATTTCAGTGTATCATTCTGCACCACATCCAGTGGTGGTGTAGTCACCTGGCAGCACTCACAGTAGTCCTTAGTGCTTTCTCAGTCTGTACATGACCGTACCCCTCCCGAGGCTTGTGTGTGGAACTTACACCTGAGTTCAGCTAACTATACCTTAAGTTTCTAGAAAGAATGCTGAACTCAGGGAAACGAGTGCATTTTCAGTAACATGGGCTTAAAAGTACTTAAATAGCACTTTGAAAGTAGAGCCATGATATTGGGCATGCCCTTATGGATATTCATAGCCTAATATGCATAAGCACATGCCCAGTATCGAGGCTCCATTTTCAGAGCACTTTTAAGTACTTTTTAGACATCCTTATTTAAAATGCTCTAGTATCCTGAGTTTGGCATTCTTTTTAGTATCTTAGGATACCGTTTGCTGAACTCGGGTGGAAAACGGAAATTTCAGAACCCATAGACTCTCTTATAGTGTTGTGTGAAATTTAGGGTCAAAATATTCCGTGAAATATTTTGCAGAATACACACATTTCACAAAAATATTTCACTGGGCGAACTTGACCACACACCGGAGAAATTTACTATTTGTGGGTGAAATTTCACCACCTGCGGGCGAAATTCAGTAATTTTGCCACTAACATTACAAGTCCCTGCTGTCTAGTGTGGCCCCCCTGCCCTCAAGCCGCTCAATGGATAACATTTCAAATATATATATATATATATATATATATATATATATATCCACTCCCTGGTGTCTAGTGGTTGCCTCCCCAGCCAAACTCTGGCCAAAATTGAATAAAGAACCTTCTCCACCCAAGTTAACTTCATCATGTCCCTCCCTACTCTCCTTTTGGAAAAAATAAATAACAAAATAACATGTCCAACTCCCTGGTGTCTAGTGGATACCCCCACCTTGTCAACATACAGTGGCCACCCTTCTCCCCCCCAATAGCTCAGTCGGACCACCGGCAGAGCCCTCCACTCAACTCCATGTCCGGCAGCCTGACTGAGCACTTCAATGAATGAGCACATGCTTGTACAAGCTTGTTCAATTGAGTTTGTTAAGGAATTCAAGTATCTTGGTTTCCTTTTGGACCTGCACTTATTTTATTTTTTATTTATTTCATAATTCGGATTTACAACCTTTGAGTCAAAGACTCATTTACAAAGGCACCTCATCGCAGGGAGGGTAGACAACAATTGATGGTGAAGTACAACACTGGAGAATGATACAGGTGACTGGAGAATGATACAGGTGAGATACAATAAAAAAGAACACACAAAGCAGTTCCAATAATACAAAGGTGTACAGAGGATTTCAATTAGTTACAATTTAATGTATGATACATATAAATAATAAGGTATGTTCTAGAGGTTCTAGGGAGCAATACCTGGGGAGAGGGGAGGGGACTAATGGTGGGTTGCTGGGGGGTGGAGGCAGTCCGGAGGACGTTGTCTCTTGCAGAGGGCCAGGTGAGCTCTAGATTTGGGACAGTCAGGGGCATTTACAGCTCCAAGTGTCAGTGAGGTGGTTTCAGAGGGCGATTCTGAAGGGGCTGTTTTTGGGGATACTTGTGATATGAGGGAGGAGGGAGTTGTACCAGGAGGAAGCTCTGTAGTGGCAGGACCTTTGGGCAAGAGAGGTCCTGGTTCTCAGTACCTGGAAGGTGGCCTTGGCTGCCCTTTGGGTGGTGACCGAATGGGAAGTCAGTTTTAGGGATGCAGCAACCCTTGGGGGGAGAGCACAAGTAGTGATTTTTTGGCCAGTATACAGGTGTGGTAGTGCAGGCACTCATCAAAGGTGAGTAGGTTAGAGGAGGAGTAGAGCTGGCATGGCTGCATTCTGCTGGGGTCACCAGTCAGGAGGCTGCAAGCCTTATTGATTGAGGTCTGGACTTTGGTGAGGGTGGTGGAGTCAGCAGCAGCATAGATAGGAAGCCCGTAGCCAACCAATGACAGGATGGAGGAGGTGATAGCCAGCTGGAGGGCACTCTGAGGGAGGCAGTCTCTGTGGTGGTAGAGGAGTCCAATCTGGGTGTTTACGGAAGTGGACAGGGTATTAAGATGGGAGTTGAAAGTGAGAGCTGAGTCAAAGGTGATGCCCAGATATTTTTATGCAGACACCTGTTCAAGGGGTGTAGGGTGTTGAGGAGATGAGGAGGGGGCATTGACAAGCATTTGGTGGTGGGTGAAGAGCATAGATTTTGTCTTTTTTGAGATTTAGAACTAGATGGTGGTTGAGGAACACATTTTTCAGCTTGGCTGAAAGTGAGCTGAAGGGAGTCCTGTAGGGTGATGGGGTCGGGGTGGGAGGTGATGAGAACTGCGTCATCGGCATATAGGAGCATTCTGCCCAAGCAGGAGCTAGGAAGGGTGTTGAGAAAGAGACTGAACAGTGTGGGGCCTAGGATGGATCCCTGGGGGACACCAGAGCAGACAGGTAGGGCGGTTGATAGGGTACCGTTTATCTTGACCCGTTGGGATCTGGCATAAAGGTAACTGGAGAACCAGGCAAGGGGGCCAGATGAGAAACCCAGTTGGTGGAGGAAGTCGAGCAGAAGGGAGTGACACACAGTGTCAAAGGCCTTAAATAGGTCAATGAACACTGCCCCGGCAATGTTCCCAGGGTCGAGTGCAGAGTATATGTGCTGTGAGAACTACAGGAGGGCCGATGTAGTGCTGTGTCCAGGGCAGAAGCCATGCTGTTCTGGACACAGTTTGCTGTATTTGGTTAGGTATTCCATAAGTTGAGTGGATACTATTTTTTCCAGCGCTTTAGAGAGTGGGGGGAGGATGGGGATCGGCCTGTAGTTATTAGGTGATGTGTGATCTCCATTCTTATGGATTGGGGTGATTTCAGCAGATTTCCAGGTTCTTGGGAATTGACCAAGACATAGTGACTGGTTTAACAGGTCAGTGAGAGGGGATAGCATGACATCTAGGGTTAGACAGAGAATTCTGGAGTCAATGGGGTCACAACTGGAGTTGCGGCTGGAGAGGGCTTTTAGCAGGAGTGGTTTGGCTTCATCTGGAGACATGGTGCGGAGGAGAAATGGGGGAGGATTCAGGGTGGGTGGGATGGGGTGGGTTTTTTTTCTCAACTTACATCAGTTTGTAAAAAGGTTAATCTGAAGCTAGGTTTAATTTTTAATTTAAAAAACATTTCACATTGGACATTCATAGGGCAATTGCTGCAGGAACTTTGTTACCCCATTTGGATTATTCAGCCAGTTTATATTATGATCTATCAGCCAAAGAAATAAGTAAATTGTCTGTCACATTTAATAATACATGTCGTTTTGTCCTAGACTGTGCTTATCAAACTCATCATTATTTTAGGTACTCTAATTTGGGTTGGTTGTCCCCTTACTCAAAGTTTACGTATTTTTTTGGCAATCAAGTTTTCAAATCTATTTTTCTAATTAATTACCCAGTTAAGGATTTGATTGACATGAGGCTTCCCACTCAGAATTTATGAACTTATAGTGGGGTCTTACTTCAGGACACTATACAATATTCTAAAGCTGGGGCTCATTCTTTCTCAGCTGATACTCCCTCATTTTGGAATAGATTACCAGTTGGCTCATGCTCTTCTTCCTCTTTATATACATTTAAATTGCATTTTAAAGAGTATCTGCAATCAACTGAGATTTGTTGTTTTATTTAATTTATTGTATCTTGTTTATATTTATTATACTATTATAATTATTATTATATCATTCACTAAAAATACCACCAACAGCTTAATTTGGTTCAAGGTCAGTTGTCATTCATCTGTATCCCCCTCCCCCGTCTGTGCCTGAAAATAGGCAGAATTTGTCTAGTGCACTTACCCGGTCAACAAAACTAAATACATTATATGTCTGTGTTGTTGTGTCAGGTGTTTTGTAGGGTTGGACCTGAAATAGGGCTAGTCCCAGTATTCTCACACAGTTAACAAAATAAAATTAAATGAAAAATGAAATTTATTCTTGTAGCTTGGTTTTGGTTGTTCAGACTAGTTTGTAGTGGGAGGTGAACTTGAGGTATTTATTCTGGTAGTTTGGTTTTGATTGTTCATACTTGTAGTTTGGTTTGTTTGTTCAAATAGTTTGTAGTTTGTACTGGGAGGTGGACTTGTGTACTTTTTTCTCCCACCCACCCCCACTTCTTACTGCCACCACTATAAAATGGGCAAGTGGACCACTCCCAGTAGTGGTTCCACCTATTAGGAAGAAGCAGGAGGAGGAGTAATCTGGGGTTGGGGGGGAATTTGGTTTGAAGTTTTAAAGAAATACTGATGCAAATGTAATGGTTGTGTCTTTCCTTTTTTGAGTAAGGGCACTTCTGGAGACAACGTTTTAACCGAAATGTTGGGTGGGTGAAAGTAGTCAGGAACAAGGGTCTTAAGGAGATGCTGATGCATATGAAGGGACTATAAGCTGAAGAGGGGGTACAGGCACCACTTAAGTAAGGAGTTTCAGCTGCAAGGGGTAAGGGTAGCACTGAGGTATGAAAATAGAGAGAGATGAGTGAAGACATGCCAGAGGGTGGCATGGCAGAAATAGGGGAGAATGCGGACAGTGGAATGGGGAGGGTACAGGGAGCAGCAGGATGCTAGGGGAGTAGGCATGGGAAGAATGGTGGGCTGCAATGACTGTGGGGCTGCTGTTTGGATGTGCATATTATGGAAGCTAGGTGGGTGTCAAGTCTGTCACAGGCTGAGGACACTGGAGGGAGAAGTACAGCGGCTGGGTAAGGAGTTGGAGAGTGTAAAGGGAAGGGGAGTTGGGGCAGGATGGCCTTCGGCACAAGGTAGCATGGAACTGAGGCATAGGAGGAGCATCAGAACTGAAGAAGGAGAGGCAGGAAGGAGGGGGGGAGGGGTCAGAATGAATAGCGAGTCTATTAATGGAGGTAAGCCTCAGGGAGGGAAGAAGGAACCTAGTCTCTGCAACACTGAGAAGGCGGGTAACAATTTTGCTCTGTTGGCAGAAATGATGGAGGGGGAGGTGCTGGATCTCCATGAGGGAGCAGGCTGGAAAAGGGGTAGGGACAGCCCAGGTGACAGCATTCAGAAAGAGGAAAGAAGGAAGAGGGAGAGGGACACAGATGGACTAGTGGACAAAGGAGACAGGGATAATGGGGGGAAGGCAATACTGGTGAGATAGATGCTGGAGACACAGCAGGAGAGGGATGGGGACCCAGGGTAGAGGGTACAGTAGGGTAAAATAGTGAGGGAGTGTAGAAGGGAAGGGGGTGCAGGCCAGGAGAGGAGGTTGGGGGAGGCACCGGGGGATTGGATGGAGTTACTAATGGGCAGGATAATGTGGATTCTACTAGCAAATACATAGAGAAGAAGTTGGCGGGAGGTATGAGGCATGAAGAAGGAGGGGCTCTAGTGCTGGGGGATTCTATACTGAAGGGGATCAGATGGAGCAGTAAGGGGGAAAGCATAGCTGACTCTGGGTCGAATCCAGACCGTGGCTGACTGCAGGCATGGCAGGGCAGTCTCTTCTTAAATGTGCAGGGAAGGGGAGGAGGAAACCTCATGCTGTGGTGCACGCGGATATGAACGACTTGGCAGGGGGTTGATGGAAGTGGTACGGAGGAGGTCTGAGGAACTGGGAATGCTGTGTGAGGAGATGGGGGGATCGGTGGCCTTCTTGGAGGTACTCCCAGTACTCTGCATGAGCACAGCGTGGAACAGAAGGATAGGTGAGTTTAATACTTGGCTGGTGGAATGGTGTCACTGAAGGGGGTATGGGTTGGTGGGTGGCTGGGGTAGAACCTGGGACAGGAATGACCTGTACACTGGGGACAGACTATACCTGAGCAAGGAGGGGAAGGTGGTACTAAAGCAGAGGATAGAGGAATACATAGAAACAAAGATGAATTTAAACTAGAAAGGGGGGGTGGCGAGTGGTCAGCTGGTACGCAGGGGTCCCAGACAGGGGGGCCTAAAAAGCCTACCCCCCTAGCTAATGGGGAAGGCAAAGGGGAGGGGACATGGTGGGGGGGGAGAAAGGAGGGAGAAGGGTTAGGGACGGGAAAGGAGGGGGTTGGAGAGTGGTCTCACTGAATGCGAGGAGCCTTGGAAACAAGTCAGCTGAGTTTTAGGCCCTAATGGCAGAGGGGAGGGCAGACATTGAGGCCATCATGGAAACATGGACCACCCAGTACCAGGACTGGGAGTTGATGGTCCCAGGATATAGGATATTCGGAAAAGATGGGACGAAGGGGAGAGGAGGAGGGGTGGCGATCTATGACAGGAGGGGATAAGGTGTGCAAGGGATGAGTGCAGGACAGAAGCCCTATGGATGCATTTTCAGGACTTAAAAAGCAGGACACTGAGGATGGGGGTAGCTTATAGACCACCAACTCAACTGGAGGACCTGGACAGGGAGTTATCTGAGCAAATCCAAAGGGTCTGCAGGAAGGGGAACACAGTGGTGGTGGGAGACTTCAACCTACTTGGGGTGGACTGGAGTAACCCAACCACCACAAGTGCAAGTGAGCAAAGCCTGTTAGAGGCATTTCAGGACAGCTTCCTGATGCAGCTGGTCCATGGTCCAACTTGGATAGGAAATACTCTGGACCTTTTACTGTCCAATGGGGACATGGTAAGGGATCTGGAGGTGGAGGACCCACTGGCAGGTAGCGATCACTACTCGATGTGTTTCACACTCAACATGGGGAGGGAAGCTGGGGGTACAGGTACCAAGGTGATTGACTTTAGGTGGGCAGATTTTAAGAAGATGGGGGAAATTTTGGTGGAGCACCTGGCGGGGATGTCATAAAAAAGGGGCTAGCAGAGGCTAAAGAGACATGTACTCGAACACAAGAGCAAGAAAGGGAGGGCAAAGAAGCCCAGTTGGATGACTCAGGATGTCAGTGAGGGGGTGAGGGTCAAGAGAGAGGTATTCCAGAGGTTCAAAAAGTCAGGATGGGGAGAAAACAAGGAGATGTACATGAAGAAATCCAGAGAGGCCACAGAACTAGTCAGAGCAGCCAAAGTTTCCAGGGAGCTGAGGCTGGCACAGGGTATTAAAAACAGAGAAAAGGATTTCTTCAGATACATAAGGGAAAGAAGGAACAGCAAGGACCAAATAGTGAGGATGAAAAAGGACAGTGGGTGGGTGGCGAGATGGGAGGATCAGGCAGAGGCATTAAATGAACACTTCTGTTCTGTATTCACACAAGAGAAAGGGGGGCAGGTACCGTAGGGAAGGGTGGGGTAGGCAGTGGGGAGAGTGAGTGACAGATGCGAGAATTACTGAGGACAGGGTACTGGAAGCACTGAGGACACTGAGGGTTGACAAGGCACCTGGGTCAGACGGCATTCACCTTAGGGTACTCAAGGAGCTGGCTGAGGTCCAGGCAGGGCCAGTGGCTGACCTGTTCAACACTTCTCTGGACACGGGATGCATACCACAGGACTGGAGGATGGCCCATGTTATGCCCATCCACAAAGGTGATGCAAAGGATGAACTGGGAAATTACAGACCAGTAAGCCTCACATCAATCAAGGGGAAGCATATGGAGACAATCCTGAAAGAGAGGCTGGTGACCCATTTGGAGGGCAATGGACTCCAGGATGGGCCTCAACATGGATTTGTCTCAGGCAGATCCTGCCAGACCAACCTCACTGAGTACTTTGATTGGGTGACAAGGGAACTAGACAAGGGCCACGCAGTGAATGTCCTGTATTTGGACTTCAGTAAGGCCTTTGACGCAGTGCTGCATGGGAGACTAGGGGGAAGCTGGAATCTGTGGGGGTGGGAGCAAAGATGGTGAAATGGATGAAGAATTGGCTAAGGGGTAGGCAGCAGAGGGTGGTAGTGAGAGGGGAATTCTGAGCACTGAGGGCAGTGACAAGTGGGATACTGCAGGGATCGCTGCTGGGCCTGGTGTTGTTCAGGTTATTCATAGCTGATATCTCCCATGGGATCTGAAGTAAGATCAGTCTGTTTGCAAAAAACAACAAAATGGGGGCAGTGGTTGATGACATTAAGTGATGGAAGGGGCTGAAGGACAACCTGCCTAAACTGCAGGAATGGTCAGAAACATGGCAGCTGGAGTTCAATGCCAAGAAGTGCAAGGTAATACACTTCAGAGCAAAGAATCAGGGGAGGGACTATCAGCTGGGAGGAGTACAGTTGGGAAGCACCTTGGAGGAAAAGGACCTAGGAGTACTTATAACAGGGAGCATAAACAACTCTGCTCAGTGTAAGAAGGCAGCGGTGAAGGTCAGCAAGATGCTGGGGTGCATAATGAGGGGACTCTCCTCCAGAAGTAAGGAGGTAATCCTCCCTCTGTATAGGTCACTGGCCAGGTCACACCTGGAGTACTGCGTGCAGTTCTGGCGCCCTTACCTGAAGAAGGACATTAGATTGTTGGAGGGGGTGCAGCATACAGAAACAAAGATGATCCAGGGATTGGAGGGCAAGTCCTACGAGGAAAGGTTGAGCGATCTAGGTATGTACTCCTTGGAGGAGGGGGGACGTGATTGAGACATTTAAGTACTTGAAAGAGATAAACAAGACTTGAACAGAAGGGGTTTCTTCCAATTAAGAAGAGGAAGGGGCACGAGACGGCATAGTCTCTGACTTGTGGGGGGAATTCAGGAGGGAGGTAAGGAGACAGTTCTTCACTGAAAGGGTGGTAGGCAAGTGGAACACTTTACCACAGGAGGTGGTGGCCTGCAAGACGGTGGGCAGTTTCAAGAGAGGATGGGACAGAGTGAGGGTAAATCTAAGGAGGGAGGAGTGGGAGGGGCTGCTGCGACATGAGGGGCTAGCTGCACAATCGAGCAGACTTGACAGACTGTGAGGCCTATTTCTGCTGGCATTTTCATATGTTTGTATGTACAGTAGTATTCTAATTAGTGCTGATTTCCAGAGCATCTGCAAAAAGGTCACTGGGGCTTTGAAAGGTTATATAAGCTTTGATTAAATATTACCACAGATGTTCGGCCACTCGTCCTGAAGTGGCAAAAAGCCCTAATGCTATGGTATGTTTAAAAGCTTTTATTAGTTAAATAAAAGGTATTATAACATAGGGTAATGAAATAGACTCAGGTCATTGGTGGAACAGCATCAGGTCACTTGAATAATCCATGATATACGCATAGCTGCTGTGAATTGCCAAGAACCAGTATCAGTGGGCAAAATGGGATTTGTTATGTAGTTGAGAAACTCGAAGTGAAAAGCAGCTATTAATGAAGTGAGACATGTATGGAGTGAAATGTTGAAGTGGTTTCTGTATGGTGTGTACGTACTGTAATTCGCCTACTACTGTTTGCCCTTCAGCTCTGTCCAGCACCATTTGTCGGTGCTGTGCCCCTTTCTGGCTCTTGTTTCCTCTCCCATTCCCTGCTGCAGCATCCCTTCCCCTGGTTCCCATTGGTGGCTCTTGTTTGTCCCATCCCATTCTGTAGCACTTATCTTTGTCCTTACATGATGCAGCCCTTCAGCAACTGCCACATAGTGTGAGCAGGAGTTTTCCACGGTCCGGCTTCTGTTGCTGTCCCCCAGATCCACAATATGTCCTGAGACAGACAAGAGCAAACAGTCCACTATGTGTTGCCCCCTTCCTGCTACACAATCCACAGTATGTCCTCCTGCGTGCATATGGGATAGAGATGGACAGACAACAGGGTCTGTGTTCACAGTTGTGCTGCAGTAGGTGACCCACCCCAACAATGTGTACTCCCCCTAAATCAAAGAACAAGGGTTGAGCTAGCTCTGACTAGAAAATAGCCCAACACCAAAAGTATTCTCAAAAGTTCCTTTTCTTTGTTTTTCATATATTAATTCAGGCCCCAACATTTCAACGTATTTAGTTTCTTCTTGGGGAACTGTAAGGAATTTCCAAAGACATATTCAAGTATTTATACAATATTTAATAAAATGATTAATTTTTCTAAGCCAGATTTTAATCAATTGAGACATATATGCAAGGTATAATTTTTATATATATATATATATATATACATCTTTCTTATATTTCTCTAAACAAATTGATTTTGGAATTCAAAATTGTATAAATATATAGTTTCAGTAACATATCTAGCTTACTAGTATAAAGATGTCCAATGGGTTACCTGCTTTTCAGCTGGGTCCAGGCATCTGCCGGCTGCCTGCTCAGGACTGTAGTTCATTATTTCTATAAGCTCTTAAAGAGACTGAGAAACAACGGTATTTTAATTTTAGTGCACATTGCATTGAAATTCATAATTGTGTTGTAACATCTCTCTCTGTCAGCAGTGAAAAGCCCCACTAAACAACACACACTTGATGAGACAGCTGGGGAGAGGGATAGAAACACCAGGCAGCTGACATGGGAGACACCTCACTCCTGTCCGCGAGTGTGACAGAGAGAGAAAGGGAGAGACAGAGTTCTATCTCGCTAGAACCTCCGACTACTGACTGGGTTGTGATCTCTGCACTGCTTCCCCTGACTTGAGATGGGACAGAGAGAGAGAGTGAGTACCGCACAGTACAGACACACAGAAGAGAGACAGCGAGCAGCTCACAGTCCTCTGCATTGTGAGGTAGTCAGTGTGCTGTAGCAAAGCTTTGTGTTTTCTTGTGGCAGTCTCCCTACCTGTAAAGCACTGACTGGCATGTTATTTAGTTCATCAACATACAAATGGCAAAAATCATCTCAGACTGGTGTTTCTCTCCACTGCAGGCATTCAGGGTGCTGGCATTAGGCACTGAGCCATTAGGGCACCAAAATCAGGATTCGCTGCCCCTTCCCCAAGGTTTGCCCCCCCCCCCAGAGTTGGTATCAGTAGTTGGGGGGTGAGGCCCCTTCAAGAACACTGGTTGATGGCATTGCCGACTGGCGCCCTAATGGCACTGCACCATAACACTGGGTGGAACCGTTTCTCTCATTTGTATGGTCATAAAATTAAATAACATTTGCATCAGCTCTTGGAACTACTTTCCCAGTCTGCAGGATATGCTCATATTTTCCATCTGAATTGAGCAAAAAACACTTTTGTGAATTCAAGTTTTGTTTGCAAGCAGCACCCTTGATATAAGCACAATAACCCACTCCAGGGTATGGGGTTATTGGGGACTGCAGCCTCGTGCCTCACGATGTACCCAATGTGTTGATTAATCCCCAATTACCCCATACCCAGTCGTGGGTTATTGCTTACTTATAGCCTACTTTTATTCCTCAAATCTTCTCTAGCACAGCAGTGCAATCCCTCTTTAAACACATGCAGGGTTACACAAGTTCTCTGACCCATTTATACCCTGGGGTTGCTATACTGTAATATATAAAAATGAGCTAGACATAAGAAGAGGGGGCATGGGGTCATAATGTCGTGGTCAAAACCATGCATCATGGAATCATGTGATGCCTCTGAACTATTGGCTGCGTCACTACACCACTCCTGCCTGCATCTCTTTTAATTAATCTCTGCATTTAAGTTTATACATCATCATCACTCTAAATCACTGGTACTGCTGTCCGAGACTCACCAGAGTGCTGATTTGGCTGGTTCCAACAAAGAGTGCCTCCGGGATGGATGCTGAAATGTGGCAGGCCCCACCGCACCACACGCCACCTCCAACACCGGAAAAGATTTAAAAGAAATCCAAGGCCCAGAGCACTACATCCGGGCACTCCTCTACGACTATTTTGGTTACCCCCCACTTACCATAGAGAAATTAATCTCTGAAATGGAACCCCTCAAGGATTATAGTAAATCAATGTCTGAGGAACTAAAAACCCTTAGATTAAACTTATCTGCTACCATACAGAGAGTGGGGGACCTGGAGGCAAGGACCATCTCCCTGGAAAGCTGGAAAGATCGCACTGATCCTGAAGTTATCCTGCTCTGCCAGAAACTTAGCAAAGTGGAAAACAAACTGGAGGACCTAAAGGGATGGAACAGGAGGAATGATATAGTCATATAGCTTACCAGAGGATGCGGAGGCCACAACTCCAATTAAGTTTGCTCAGAAGTTGCTCGACCCTATTGCGGGACCTTTACCCACTAATGCATGTTACATGGTGGAATGGGCTCACAGATCTTTGCATCCCCGGCCACAACCCGGTTCTTCCCGCAGGCCATTTCTCTTGAAACTGCTGAATTTCCTAGACAAGCAGCACATACTACAAAAAGTGAGAGAGTGTAAGGAGATCACTTGGGAAGGTCATCAGCTCAGGATTTCTCAAGATCAACCCACCACCCACCAGAAAAGAGCTGCTTTCCAACCAATAGTGGTTAAGCTATTAGCAGCAACTATCCGCTTCAGGGTTTTATATCCAGCAAGGCTCCAGGTATACTTTAAGGACACCTAACATTCTTTTGATACAGAGGACCGGGTGATTAAAGAACAGAGGTGACTGCTACCTGATTTGTTTGCCAAAACAGGATGCTGTTATGGCTACAGATTTGCTCTTCAGAGGCCTTCTCTATTAACAGAAGCATGCTTTGATTTAAATGATTCAGTGGGCTGTGTTCCAGTAGCACACCTATCTTGGACTTGAGAATCTGAATACTTGCGTTTGTGGTTTGGATGGTTTTGCCTTTTCGAACTGGTTTTTCGGCCGGTGGGGGAATTTTGCCCATTGCAGCATGTTTGTTCAGTGGCTTTAATCTTTCCGCTCACTGTCACTCAGACTGGATCTACTGTGGTCCCTTGCTTTGTCCCTTATTCCATGGCTTTATATGGGTTGCCTCATAACAGCCAGGTTTCACTCTTAATTTTAGCACTCATCGAATTATGACTGAAGTGGATCATTGATTTCACATGTTTCCTTCAAGTTGGACTTCTTTCCCGGTGCAAATTATGCTGATATCCCATGACAGAGGTCCTGGGTCTCCTCTCCTGAGGGGTCTCGTTGATCACAGAACTGCAACAAGTTTACTTTTGTGATACTTTGGACTTGTGGGTCCTCCTGTTTTGCATTAGTATAGGAGAAGTTTGGGGCTAGCATGTTTAGCAGGTTGGTAGTTGAGTTTTAGTTGATTAATCATTTTTTGGTATTGTAGCTATCACTGATAGTATCCCTGTGTTGGGTGTATCCTATGAGGCAGGAGTCTCATTCAGTATTATTTCCTTTTTCTTTGTATTTTGTTTATTGGCCTTTCTTGAAGTGGGTGGGGGTGGTGAATGGGATATTTGTAGCTGCTAAAGATGGGAATGGCACAAGCTGAGAATTGGGAAGGGTGTTTTTCTTCGATATCATTCATGACATGGTTTGTTTGAGTTCTGTGTATTCATATTGGGGTTCATTTTTCTGGGGGGGCATCAAAATTAGGTTAATTATAAGTGTTGTTGGGGAAAGTTGTTGGAAGGGGAGGAGATTTATTTTATTTTACTACGTATTCTGCTGCTCAGGTCTCCTTTGAGATCTCAAGGGGTTGGGTGGGTTTTACTGATGTTGTGGTTTATGATTTTTACTTTCTATCTATTTTATAGTGGGGAGGACAAAAGTGGAGGAAGTGGGGGATGGGTGGGTGGGTTTATGCCACGAGTATTAGGTTTTTCCTCTGATTGACCTTCTTCAATTTACCTTATTTTATTTGGAGTTCCTACTACTTAGAATTGATTTACAATAGCAATCTATAATTTCTGCTCATGAAACATAAGACGGGCACAGTGCCCTGTCAAAAGGGCTAATATTTTACTCCATTTACACAAATTACAGACAGATGTGGCCTTCCTACAAGAGACCCACTTGCTCCCATCCCAGGCGTTTCTCTGTAGGAGATCTTGGGTGGGGCAGGCCTTCGGGGCAGGCTCAGATTCCTACAGGAAGTGCACCACTATCCTGATAGCCAGAAGAATCAAATTCTGCCTCTTGCAGGAAATAGCAGATCCCTAGGGCTGGTATCTCCTTCTTCACGCATTGCTGGGCCATCTAGAGGTTACATTAGGATCTATTTATAGTTCTAATAAGGATGACCCTCACTTTTTCGCCTCATTGGTGTCCCTGTTATTTAACTGAAGTTCCTTCCCATCATTCTGTGGGGGAGATTGGAACCTGGTGCAGTGCAAAAACTTGAATAGATCCATTCAGACCTGTCAGTCTATCTCAGTTGGGAAAGTGGCCCTTCGTGAACTTATGGATTCCCTGGGCCAGGTCAACCCGTGGAGGGTTATGTTCCTGGACCGCCAGGAATACTCCTTTTTTACTCTGCCTCATGGCTTCTATTCCAGGATTTAGTATTTCTTACTCAATCTAGAACATCTCCCTGGGATTATCTCTTCCCACTACTCTGCCAAGATACTATCAGACCATCACCCTACAATAATGTGCCTTAATTTCTTCCCTTCCTTAGTAAGGGACAAAGTGTGGCAGTTCAGTAATCAATTACTTAACTCTGTAGACATCACAAAACATACCCAATCTTTCATTGAGAACTTCATGAAAAACAAAATATCTTCTACACCATGCTTGGCTTCCTTTGGGAGGCCTTGAAATGCCCCGATGGGAATTAATGTGTTTAGCAATGAGGCATAAACAACAGGCAATGGCCAAGTCTTCCTCTCTACTAAAAGAAATTCAGGGCCTAGAAAGGGATATTTCACAAGTTTCCCCTCAGTCAGAATGGGAACGTTTGGAGAATCTTAGATATCAATATAATACCTTACTGGGGGAAAAGCAGAGCACCTACTGCTCCATTCAAAGGTGAAATATTTCAACTGGGGAAAGGGTGGGGAAACTCTTAGCCCTTAGATTGCACTCCCAGATGGCGGACAAGATTGTTTCCTCTATCCGCTCTGATTCTGGTCAGCTCTTTACCTCACCGACGGACATTGTTGAGGCATTTAAGGCATTTTATCAGCAGCTGTATGCCCCACCCACCTTCCCTTTTCCCTCCCTCTGTCTTTGATGCTTTCCTCCAAGATGTACCCTTCCCTCAGCTGTCAAACTCTTCCATTGCCATCTTACAGGCTCCTTTAACTATGGATAACATTTCAAGAGCCATAGATTCCTTTTCATCAGATAAATCTTCCAACCCAGATGGGTTTACCACTAACTTCTATAAAACTTTCAAGTCCCAACTGGTCCCTATTCTATTAGATACCTATAATTACATCTTCACAACTGGCTTGTCAGATACTTTGTTAACTGAGGCAACAATAGTAGTACTTCTTAAACCTGAAAAGGGTGGTGGACACATGTAACAGCATTCCTGAGGAGGTTGTGGGGTCTAAAACTGTGGGAGAATTCAAGACTACATGGGACAGACATGAGGCAATTCTTGTGGGGGGTAAGAAGAAAAAGGTTGTTGGTTAACTAGAATCTCCAGTTTATCCTGTAGGTAGGGAAATGGGTAGACTAGGTGGGCCAAGCAGTCCTTATCTGCCATCAAAGTCTATGTTTCTATGGCTGTGACTTCTTGCTGATTACCAATTACAGGTCAGTTTATCTAATTAATGTAGATCTTAAGACACTAGCTAAGATTCTGGCTGATAGATTGGGTCATGTGTGGAACCCTCTTTTGAGTAGGGAACAAGTTGGGATTGTGAAAGGTAGACTGTCAGCAGACCACCTCCGAAAGCTGTTGTACCTTATTTCTGCGTCCAGGGACTCCCTTACCCCCCCCCCCATGGCCTTGGTGTCCCTGGACGTGGAAAAAGCATTTGATAGGGTTTTGTTCGATTATTTATTTACTCTCCTCCCTAAATACAGTATTCCCCATGAGTTTATAAGATGGATCAGGATACTCTATTCTTCTCCGTTGGTGCACATACTGTGTAATGGTGTTCTTTCCCTTCCATTTGCTCTTCAACAAGGCACCAGGCAGGGATGCCCTCTCTCCTCTTATCTCTTTAATTTTTTTTCTGGAACCCCTGATCCATAAACTTAATTGTTCACCACAAGTCCAAGGCATTGCAATAGGTTCCTGTGATTATAAATTATCAGCATATGCCAACGATATATTATTGCATATCTCCTCTACCGCCACATCCCTGCGTGCTGCACTGTACATTATTTCTCAGTTTGATACAATTTCCAATTAATAAAAAACTTGTCCAGTACAGCCAATTACCTCAAAAGAATATTTAAATAAACATATGTTAATATCTGTTCTAGGGAGAGGTTAGTAACTACCAGTATAGGCTGACGCTAAATCATAAAGAATAATACTGGATGGACTGACCTACTCACCCTAAATAAATAAACTACAACTTCTGTAGTATTCATTCATTTAATTATATGCCTTCCAGTTACAATTCATCAACGTTTTGGGTTAAGCCCTTCATCAGGAAACTGGTTCTGTAAATCATAAACCAATAGTATAAGAACCATTTATTATTTCTTTTTCCAATATTTAAACCTTAAAGCAATCATAAAAACAAGCTCTGGCCCTCTTACATTTCAATTTCTTTCTGTTTCACACTTCATTATTATATATACTTCATATTCTGGTTTGACTCCCACCACACGCTTCTGGTAAAACAAGTACAAAATGTTATGATTTACTAATTCTCTATTTTGCTCAGTTTACTTATTGCTTCTTTACCATTGTGATTTAAATTATTTTCCACACTAACTTTATACTCAGGTTTAACTCTCCCCATGTACATTGATGAATTGTAACTGGAAGGCATATAATTAAATGAATGAATTCTACAAAAGTTGTCATTTATTTATTTAGGGTGAGTGGGTCAGTCCGTCCAGTATTATTTTTTACAATTTCCAATTATAAATTGAACTTAACTAAAACAGAGGTAATGTCATTCAATAGTTTCACCCTAAAGGCTGATATTGAACATCTAGGGCTGTTCTGGGTTAAGGATGGGTTAAAATATCTAAGGATTTTCCTTAGTTCATTGCCTAGTAACACAAGGAAGTTTAACCTGGATTCCATCTTGACCTGTATCAAAACAGATTTGGACCATTGGTCCTTCCTACCTATCTCCTTGTGGGGCAGGTTAAACATTCCTAAAATTAATAAATTGCTCCGGTTACTTTACCCCCTGCAGATGTGCAACTTTGCCCTGCCTCAGTAGTGGTTTCACCGAATTCAGAGAATCTTCACTTCCCTCCTGTGGCAGGGCAAGGCTGCTTATAGAGCTTTGTTTAAATTAATGCTCGTTAAGCAAAATGGTGGTTTACTGGTCCCCAATCTTTTTTTGTACTATTTGGCAATGCACTGTAACAAATGTCCGTACTGGTTTTGAGTTTCTGAGAAAGATTATATAGGGCCTTATACTCCAATTTGGGTAGAAATAGAATATTCCCTATGTTCTAGTATTGCTCTGGACCTTAGATCACTCTGGTATCTCCCTTGGAAAGGCTCCTTCAACCGTTAAAGAATATTCCCTTGGAGGCATCCCTTCAAACCCATTTACAGCTTTGCTCGGTACTAAAGATCAAACCGAATAAGGATATCTCCCAACCATTGTTTGAGAACCCTAATCTTCGCATAGCTGGAAGCATGCTCTCAGAATGGTTCTGGCCTAATATGGGGGTGGATACCATTGCAGATTTGATCCGTGCTCAAAAACTTCTTTCCTTTCAAGAGGCAAGGGAGCTATATCACTGGCCATCATCATGTTCATTTATTTCCAGGTTTCCCATATGCTCCATCAATTTCTTTGGTTCTGGACTCAGGTATAGCCCATTTGGGAACTTGCTCTTTCCCCTGCTTAATGCTGCCCCCATCTTCTGCCTTATGTCATATTACTATAGATTTCTGAGGGACTACTCAATTCAGGAAGACAACCCTAGATTTTATTACTGGGACCAAGTACTCCCAATTCACAAACTCACAAGGAACTGGTCAGAGATATGGTTTCATCTATATAAATATAACAAGTGGTATAGATACAGGTTTATGCAATCCAGATTCTGCATAATGTACTACAACCCAGTTAAGTTAAGACCTATGCTCCAGATGTGGTAAAGAACCGGGTTCCCTATTTTATATTCTCTGGTCCTTTGAAACAGTGGTCCCTTTTTGGAAGTCAATTCAAGCAAGGCTAGACCCCCTGCATGGTTTATCAGATGCATTCTCCCCTGAAATATGTCTCTTAGGGGAATATAGGGATATCTTAATCGGTAACCAATGACCGCATATAGTTGTGATATCGGCCTGTGCAAGGAAGGTAGTTCTTCAACACCAATTGGATCAGAGCCCTCCCCAGTTTCTAGGGAAGTATTATTCACATTATGAGCAGAACATCTTATAGCCAATATGATGGGTAAGCATCACAGATACAAACATACTTGGGAACCCTTGTATGTATTACTGACAGCCTGAATAGGAATCCTACCTGATAGAACTCCTTACCACAGTTAGCTAAAGTAACATATTTCAGCTTTTTTCCTTAGGTACTCAGCAGGTATAGAAGAGACTGACTTGGTGGCATGGGAGGGGAGGGGGTTATTGGGATGGTGGGGGGCCTGGGGGGAGGGGATTTATATATAACTTACAAAATGTACTGTCAACTTTTCCTGTTCTCTTTTTATATTTGTATTTTGATATTTGCAAACAGTATGTAACTTGTTGCTTCAACTTGTTCAATAAAGCTTATTCAATATGTAAAAAAAGCCCACGCATCACAACAATGCTACGCAGAAAACAGGTCTGGTAAATATGCAGACCCTACTACGAACGTGCACACCATTAAAAACAATAGGGAACATTTGTTTATGTAGGGGGCTCCGCCCTCCACTCCCCCGATGTGGAGGGCTTTGAACCCCACACCCTCCAAACTAATATAACTAACTCAGAGAGAGATGTGGACCAAGGGGAAAGGGAATACTTGGAGTAGGAGCACTTAGTTTTTTTCTTGGTACAACACATACACAAAAAAAATCTTGGAGGATGGGGAATCAACCCCCAATCCCTGGGACACCAATATACCAAGTGCATGTGCCTTGACCACTCTGCCATGGGAGTGACTTTACCAGGGACAGCACCTGTGTCCCCTTCAGACCATATTTCAGTTCATAGAGTGTGAGAGGGATAGCAGTAGTGTCCTACCACTATTATTCCCCTATTACTGTAATGCATGTCACAGTAAAGACCGCATGGCTTTTCATGCACTGTTTTGGCAGCACTTTATTGACCTGGTACCAGAAGTGGATGTGTTCCATTCTTTTCACACTCCTGCAGTCTGTAGTATTATGGATACTAGAATTTTCTTCAGTAACAGTAAGCACTAAAGTTCCCACAACACCACCATGACCAAACTTCGTTCCATTTCAGCAGTTTTAAGTTTTTTCCCCCCCTGTATTTCAGTTTCATGCATTTTTCCCACCCTGGTCTGTTTTGTGTGTTTAGCCTGAGGGATGTCCTTCTATATTAGCATAAACAGATCCAAGGAGGCAATATAGCCTACAAATTGAAGCACCAAATGGGATATTGGGGACAGAGCAGTCTTAGGTTTGAGTCCCATGGCTGTCACTTGTATATTATGTGACCCTGAGCAAGCCACATGAACCCCCTGCATTCCCAAAAAGCTCTTGAAACCAAGATTCAGCTCAGTATGCCATTCACAGTCGAGTAATTTAAAATAAATAGTTTATATATCTGCAATAACTTGCACATCCTAGTTAAGCATTTGAAGCAATTTCAGAGGTGACTATCCTTCATACTTGTATTCCATAAAGACATTTGTCATAGAAAGTACATTACAGGCCAGCCCACCGGTGCAGTGGTAGAGCTATCACTTGTGGTGCTGACGACCCGGATTCAGGAATGAGCCCGGAATGTCAAACGGTCAGCTGGGGGAGAGGTGGTTTGAGCATCGTTTGGATGCTTTTCACCTCTGGGGGTTGGGGTTTTGCCTCCAGTGCAGTGCCATTGCATGAGTGCCATGGGGGATGGCCATGCACTGCTGCAAGAAATGGGATGGTCACCATTAGCATGGAGTGGCAAGTAGACTCACGTGTCCCTGTCATGCCACTGATGTCAGGGGCTAGGGACAAAAACAGGAAAAAGCCACCAGCCTGCAGGATTATGCCACCTCTCTTCACAGGTCACACAACCAACTGCTGGGCCTACCGATCTGCAACCCAGCTAAATGTCCTTTGGGGTAACAGGGGAGCACCCTGGGAGCTCCTCCACATGGAGAAAACCATGAGACACTGTAAGGGTCAGTCAGGTAAGTACCAGGGATGGTGGTGTGATGGGGCTGGGGGAGAGGGGGCAGAAGGGGCAGGCTAGGTGATACAGGGGGCATAATACATACAAAATCAAAAAAGAAAGTACGTTACAAAAGCCATCATCAACTAGAGCCCTCTTAGGATTGGAGTCTTTGTTTCTTCCAGAAATGTATTTATGAGGACAATTTGATGGTATTTTATTAGGTATTCAGTGTAATCATATGGCTCTGATCTTAGCTTGCGCCAAAAAGGTAATATTGCTACACTGGTGTGATCAAACTGCTCCTATGTACCAGGAATGTTATAAAGATATTCTATTTGCTTTACAAGCTGAAAAAATGATGACGTGTTTGAAAGACTGTCTACCATACTATAATAAAACATGGGAGCCTTTATACAGTGTGTGTTACTTTCTCTTCACAAAGTTCAAGAGCATATACTACTCTCCAAGGAGGAGTTCTGGATGTTTGACATGGAGTTCCTTTATTGTGATTGATACTGAATTTTGGGATGATTATGTCCTTCCCATTAAACCACTACATTTGCTTTTTCTTCTGTATGTCTCTTATGTTTGTTTATGTCACCTTTTTTCTTAGGTAGTACCCTTTCCAGAGTACTGGGGAGGGAGGAGGGGGAATGGGTAGTTTTTTGTTTTTTGGTAAAATTGTTAAGTAGAGTTATTGCTATGTTTTGTATTGTTGTACTTTATGTGTTGCTAACTATGTGTAATTTTTTTTAGTAAAGTATACTCTGTTTAAAACAAAAAGTCTCCATGGAATATAAACACGAGTGATCTTTTCAAATGCTTCTTTAACACACTTGGATTTTGCTAACTGTGTTTAATGTTTCATATTTTCTTTCTTTAGTTCTACTCTGGGAACGGTCCCAAATAGTCAACCAGAATGTACAAATTATTTACTGTACAATCCAGATTCCCATGGAGGCCACTGGTGGCTATATTTAAAGTATGGGTAATCAAAGCAGGTAACATTTCAAGTATGACTATTTTTTCTTTCTACTTTCGCATCAAGGACTTGATTTTGTGTCACAGTTAAAATTTTTGAATGATATGACTAGTTTGTGTATCTTATTATTTACCACTCTTGTGAAACAAATTACCTGAAGTATTTGTTGAGAGTTGTAGCATGCACTCATATGTGCTGCTAGAGAGGCATACAAAATTTTGTTTTATAAAGTTTTAAGATGTTGCTGTATGTCTGAATAACATTTGACTCCTACCAGAGCCACTTGCAAACATCATTGGCATAGACAAGAGATCTGTTTATATGCCTAACTAAAATTTGGGGAGTTTTGATATAACGTTTTGTATGGGTGGTTTTATGGCTTTATAATGATGCAATATATGTTTTGTAAACTGCTGCAGTTTATCACTTGGACATGAATATGTGTATAGGTGGGAAAGCCAGAGCAGGCTCGAGTCTGGCTCAAGTTTACTGCCTGGCTCAACATGGCTACTGTCAAAAACTGAGAGCTAAGGTCAAGACAAGCCAGTTATAGTCCAAGTAAGCATTTCTGTCAGTCTGAGCAGCTAGTATAGTGCCTGAAATGTTCAACTCCTATGTAGAAAACAGCATGCAGTAGCCAGGGCTCTGCTTATGTTCTGGCTTGCAGAATCAAGCCAGACCACTGGCTCGGCTCTAAGTAAAAAACTCTAGGCTTACCCAATTCTAAATATGTGTACCTTTAAGTACTGTAGGTTAATTGCTTGATGGATTTGGCTGCAGACCAAAGACAAATATACTTTTTAATTAAGTCATGTGATTGGAGTAGTCTGTTGCCCTGTCCGGGTTTTACTCTATAAATACTGGCCTCTCACACCAGAGACCCAGCTCCATGATAAATGTAACTTGCACAGTATCTGCTTGCACTTTAAAATAAAAAAATATTGTCTTTCTTCACAATCAAAACTAGTTTGCTTTATGTGTTATTCTTTCCTTGGAGTGCAGTCACTTCTGTTTTGTTAATATTATGTTGGTTTTGCAAACACCCCTCTCAGCACCATGAGCACATACTTTCATCTCTGCATAGTTACTAGTGGGAATAGTACTGGTCTATCTGGACCCAGTCCTTATAGTGCAGTCACAGCATTTAAAAACTCCTCTGTGGTACAGTATGTCTCCACCCATTACAGCTGTGAAAAAAAAAAACATTTCTTCAGGTCTTGTTTAAATTGTTATAATATAATATATGTATCATGGTAATAATATCATCAAACTCTATACAAAAAAATTACTGTAATAACATACTTGGAGCTATAATGATAGTATAACGGGATCTCCTAATTCTGTTTTTCAGAGATCAGAACAATGGTACTGTAAAAAAGAACATTACTGCATACTACACACAGTCCTTCTGCTGAGTGTGAGCCTAATACTCACTGAATGAAAGTGAAATGTACTTGACCACTTATTGCCAGTTGCAGGAGTGAGATGGTTTTGCTTTCAGTAGTGTAATGTGACCGCCAATCACGAGTGCTAGAAGGGAGTGTCTTTCCACTTTCAGCTTTCAAAGCAGGCAGACACTGTGAGATCTTGTTTATTGTGTGGGGAATGAGAAATGCCAGAATTTTTTAAACTCCTTGAATCCACATGTTACAAAACATTAAAAAATAGGGGCATGTATCACATGGCTAAAAATATCATCTCAAGGTTCTGGCAATATTTTGGAAACAATTGAGCTTCACATGTCACCAGAATCTCTTGACAGTATTATAGCCTCATAGTACATAGTCCACCAACAATTATTTAATTTTTATATAAGCAAGCAACTCCCCAGTTATCACATGCAACATGCAAGATGGAAAACCCCTTTTTAGTTACTTTTTGTCCTTCTCAGGAAACTGCAGGGTGAACATCCAGAAGGATTAAATAAACTAATGAAGACTCTCTTGATATTTACTCACTCTGTCCATCTGCGGAAAAGGACCACTATGTTTGGGAGACATACACTTGGAAGAAGAATCCCAAGCCAGTGTTTGTCTCTACAACAGATTGTGGAGTTCTGCTCCCTCCATGACAAAAGACTGACTTAACATTATTTGGCAGACAGATCCCCTCAACAGCAGTTGGCTTCTAAATATTTGTATGTGTTCTGTCCTGCTTGTAAGTTAATCCAGACCTGAATTTGTCACTTCCTCCTCACCTCCAAAATGTGTAAAAACAGAGTGCCTTTGCTTGCTTCTTTGCTCAACCTAACACGTCCACCCTCTCCACTCCCTTCTAGCTGGCATGACTGGGATAACTAAATCTAGCTGCACTGAAAACACAGCTGTTCTTGTATGTGTCAGTGTAACTGTTTCTAACCATGTGCAGCTGAGTACAGTGCATACAGTATGCCTGCAATGCCTGTGATCCCACCAGAGTACATGGTAGAGTCTTGTCTAATAGTAACACTTTCTAGCCAAACTATAATCTCACCTAATTTTGGCAAGACAGAAAAGTGATTTGGAATGCATTGCCTAATGGGCTTTATGTTTTCTCAGATGCCTCCAAGATCAGTCACTTTAGAAAGATGTTTCAGCACAACTGGTAATACTGTCTTCCCACATCACTCCAAGCTAGATCCTGAGAATATTTCATTCTTAGCCCTTCTCAGACTCATCCTACTATGCATCAACATTCCCTATTTGATTATTCCCATGTCCAACAAGTCACATCTACAGTTGTTCCCACTCCTATACCCCCCAGTTGCAATTGCCTCCAGACTCACACTGACAACATCACAGTCATGCTCATCACTCACAGTAGCTTTGGTAGTGCAAGGACTATGCCCCTCCACATCAAGTCCTTCTAAAGATCATACATATTTTAAAGGGACACTGTCAACCTCCTTAGGCCTCAAAGAGTTCCTCATTTAAAAATCACTTTACAATTGTTCACATTCTGTAGAAACTGTAGATGTAGCCAGTACTTGATTCTGATTATTTATTTCTTTTGAAAAGTGAAAAACAGACTGCCCGCCATACTGGTGTTACCACACAAACACATTTGTTTAGATTCCTTGATAAACTCCCACCACATCTTTCCTGGACTTGGGGAAAACCCCCAACACAGTATTAACACTAATTATGCATTGGGAATAAAGGAGACTTGCACCATGAGTAACTGCACTGTTTGGGTATTTCTAATGTTCAGGGAGTATGGAATGTGAGCAGATCAATGATTTAAAACAAAACAAGGTTGCATATAACTATACATTAGTGTGCATTTCAATTGTATTAAGCAAGGAGGCAGATAAAACAACCAGCAACATCAATGAATTTTAGAGACTGTAAGCAATCATAAAATGCAAATTTTTAACTAGAAATAATAAGATGTAAAAGGGTCTGGCAGTGTCCCTTTAAATGGTAATCACCAGCAATTTCAGTGTGATTAGGGGTGATGCATGGCTCACACTAAGTCTTTATCAGATAATGATACAGTAGAAGATGTTGAAATGGGATGGGCTGGTGGAAAGAGAATCGTCCTCTTTAAGTGAGCATCTCTCCAAAATGAAGTTGGGCATTTTGCATGTTTTCAGTACTCTCAGTAGCCAAACTGTGTACAGGTGTTCTGAAGAGGTTAGGGTATAAGTGATTACTGTATATTTTTGGGTTATGTTTTTTTTTTTTTTTTCTGTGCTTAGAGCAAAACAATTTTCTTTTGCTGTTTTGCAAGATTAAATGCTTCATGCCTGTGCTTATTCATTTTTATTAAAGTACTGTGTACACCTTCTGGTCATCCTCCATAAGTAGTGTGGCAGTCTCCGTAAGGAGGGAGAATGAGGAGTATGCTTCCATTTCTGCTGTTTCTGTAGTTAGACAGGGAGCAGCAATTACAAGTTCCAGTGCTTTCAATGTAGAAGAAGCAGCAGTTGATGATAACTTGAAAAAGTCTATGATTGTTTTCTGCTGTCCTTCAGTTACAGCGTGTTGCTGCACTGAACATGCACATACAAACAGCTGCTGCCAAGTATCATTCTGACCTCATAGCTGACATGACTGCATGGTTGCACACAGACTGGACAATGCCTCCAGTGCTGTAACCGGTGGATCATCTTGTGAGTCAGCTGTGTCCTCACTTTCTGTTTCATTCTCCACATCTCTTAGCACAAATCAAACCAACTACTCATCAGTTGGTTCCCCAACAGATGGTTCCTGTATGTCCATCTCAATGAATTCCACAAATGCTGCTGTGTCCATCCCTGAAGGGATCACCACATCCTCAAGTCCTGAGACGGCATTGTTGTTGTTGTTTGCTGGTAAACTTGATCCACTTACCACTGCCACTGCCACATCATCACAATAAAAGCCAGCCTTACCAAAGCAGTTTTCTTTTTTTTTTTTAAATTCAAAGTTTATTAGTAATTTTAAAAGAGAAACAACAACAGATCCATGCATTACATAAAGTACCAGAAATACAGCAACAAATTGACATATACTTATGGGATCTGGCCCCCCCACCACCCGCCCCATCCCTCCTTCCTCCCTCCTCCCTCCTCCATCCTCTCCAGAGCAAAAAAGAACTTTACCTGAAAAAGATGGATACTATTTCTAGAAACCAGGCCATCATGTAAAGTTACACTGTGTACAGCATGTGTAAGGGTCCCCAGATTTTGTTAAACTTCCTTATGTTATTATAGAGACTTGCAATGGCCCTCTCCGTCCTCAGATTGGCAAGAAATTCCTGTAACCATTCATCATATGACACAACTTCTTTATCTTTCCAGTGTTTAAGGACCAGCTTCTTATCCGACATTGCTATCAGAGTTATGTGATACTTATGGTTGCATACTGTTACCCCAGAGAGAAGAAGAAGAAGAAGAATCATCATTTATATAGCGCTTTTCATACATCCAAAGCACTTTACAAGCAATGCTAGACTGGTAGTGAAGAGGTTGCCCAGAAGACAAATGTCGGGTGTAAACAAGTCATTGAGACCTAACAAGGGATCTACCACCAACGCAGTTTTCAATAGTGCTTTGCTACCCTGACTCCCATGCTCTGTGAAGCATATAAATAGCACAGGGAAAATTGACTTCATGGGCTATTACGGCAGCATGAGTGCTTGCACCCTCATCAAGTGACTGTAAAATCTTACTGGCTACAAAGGAGCAGCAGTAGCCCTTGAGATTTTTTATAACCCCATATCCATGGGCTGCAAGAGGCTTGTGATGTTAAGGGGAAAGAAACAAGTTTAATTAACTTCAGCCTGCGTTGCATGTCATGTGGGTGAGCAGAGCAGTTGTCCATGAAAAGCAATATTTTTCTTCTGCTTCTTTTTAGCTCTGCATTCCAAGTTAGAAATCAGTCCAGAAAAGTCCAGACATTGCGGGATGCTGTGTATATAACAGGCAGCAGCTTGAGATCATTAGGGAAGCAACGATTGGCACAGCATAGGACAGAGATCCTGTCTTTAGCTTTTTTCCCCCTGATTAGATCAGTTTGTTTATGAGCATGGCCACAGTCAGGGACCCTGTATAAAAGATACCAGTTTCATCAGCATTAAAAACATCTGCTGGTTGGTACCCTAACAAGATTCCAGGCAGGATATCTGTTAGCCAGCTCGGTACAGCATTTGAGTATGGATCCTGTCTTTCTCTCTGTGTTCTCATTTGAACACGATTTGGTGCCTCAGCTTCCATTGTGAGAGCCAGCCATCCACCATTTCAAAAGTTGAGTAGAAATGCAGGCACAGTGGTGCTGAGGGCTGAGGCGCTGATCGCCTTACCTTGTGCTATGCTGGCGACCCGTGTTAAGGGACGAGCATGGGTCATCGGGGTTGGCAGGGTTGGAGAGGGATTGAGTGTCAGAGGTACTGCTCTCCCTCTCTGGGGAAGGGAGTTTGCCAGTGATTGGCGCTTACTGGCTCCTAGCGGTGGCCGGGGGGGGCAGTACGCCAATGCTGTAAGCATTACAGGGTAGAGATGGGGCCAACATCTGGAGGCAGCATGTGTGGATGCCTGAGCACTCTCTCCACTGACATCCTGCATGCCTCTCTCTGCAGGGGAGAAAATTGAGGAAAAAATGGAGCGCTTGCCATGGATGACAATGGTCCCCCCTCATAGCGCCACCGGGAGGGCACCTCCCCCAAACTGGATCTGGTCTGGTGGGTGAGTACCTCCCCGACCCCCACCATGAGGGGTAAGTTGTGGGGGCTGAAGAAGAGGGGGTCTGATACCCGGTAAGTGCGGAGGGGGGACGTCAGAGGGTTAAGGCTAGGTTCTCCCAGAAACAACACCAAAAAAAAAAAAAAGTTAAGTGGAACATTTGTTGAGCTAACTCAGTAGTCTTTGATTTTAGCATTGGACCAGAGACTCTACCAACCTTGTCCACAGCCTGTGAAAACCAAAGAAGGAGGCATCTTCCACCTCACTGTCCTTACCCTCCCTCTTTCTTCTTTGGATGGGGTTAGAGGTTAGAGTTGTCTCTCCACTCCCCTTGGATTGCTTCTCTGTTCTTACTTATTTAGCCAGCCTGACTTTTTGAAATTTTAAATTTAGCTGCCACAGAGAACAGGAAGGCAATAGGATTGTTCAGAGCTTCTGAGACTTGAACACAGTTAGCTAAGGTTAGCTCATTTCTTGGTTGAGACATTTCTTACAGCTTTTTGCTCACAGCAACAGACAAAGGGATCATCTAAATGGAAAATCAAAGTGTGTGTATTTAAATGCTTTGCAGCTGATTACAGACAATTACTTTGTGCTGTAAAGGTCAAAGAAGTTGTAAAAAACCAGCTGCAAATGCACCATTAGTTGTCCCAATAAGGTGACTTTTCCCATCAGGACAGTGCCAGCTAAGTGACGTTGGAATTATATATCTGAACAGGTGAAAATCAGTGTCTGCATTGGTGTCTCACTTAAACTGTCATCCCACTTAAGTGCATCCCATTTAAATGGCTTATACTGTACCTGTCATGTCACCAACCCACCATTAAGGGTTTTTAAATATTTTTAATGCTATCAAATTTGGGTCGACCTGGATCGGAAAGCTACTGATAAGTTGCATTAATCCAGCAACCCCACTGGCCCCTGGGCTAATTGAGTGGCTCGTTTTTTTGAGGTATCATCATGTCGGGCCCTATATGGCTCCTTATACTGCCCCTTCTTCTGCTGATACCAGCTGCCCAGCATTGGACACCTGAACTACCATCATGTTTGGTCTACAACGGCACCTTGTGCTGTATACCACATGGCAACTTATCCTTTAATTGCCTCCGTGATTCCAAGTACCAATACCTTGAACCCTGCTCTTGGACCACACATACCAGTAGTACTTATAACACTGCCCCACCACAAGGCCCACCTCCCACCACGCAGACTTCTATCACCTCCCCACCTATTGTGGTAGGGGTACTAGCTCTTGCTACAACAGATCAGCTCTTCTATGGTGGCTACTTTTCAGTCCCTAAAAACATCAGGTCTACTAGGTGGGAGAAAGGCAGGAATTACAAGCTTATAATTAGCGCTCTTAGAAAAATCCTACTTATCCTTCTGCTATGTTCAGGCAACATTGAACTCAACCCTGGCCCCCCAGAAGCTATTGCTTTGCCAGTAGAACTAGCAAATTTAAAAGGAATAAGCTTCTTGCATATTAACATCTGTAGCCTCCTTAAAAAGATAACCTTAATACAAACCTGGGTAAATCATACCTCTCCTGACATACTTGTGATTTCCAAAACTTGGCTTAGACCCAGCACTACTGATAGAGAAGTAAAGGTACCCAACTATGCCATGTTCAGAGCTGATAGGCATGCCAGAGGAGGAGGGATAGCTATCTAAGTTAAAGACAAATTTTCTGCCTTCTGCTTATCCTCGGCATCTGTCACCAGCGAATTTGAATGCCTAATTCTCAAAGTGGAAATTACACAGACTACTGCACTCTGCGTAATAGGATGCTACAGACCACCGTCTGCTGGCCTACAGATTGTGTCATATCTAAGTGAAAAGTTGGGACTGGGGCTGCCAGAAACTATTATTTTAGGAGACCTCAACTTTGACTGGCTCTCTAACACAGCTGCCCCCCTTGCATCCTTCTGTGATGAACATGGGCTGACGCAACTTATTATTGAACCAACATGCCCAAACGTGAAGAACCCCAGTAAAAGTACACTTTTGGATGTGCTAATGGTGAGCAAACCTCATCTCTTCTTCCATGCTGATGTCTTCTTCTCAGATGCCAGTGACCATTGTTTTATTGCTGGAGTAAGATCCACCAGCAACCCAGCACCCATCAGCAAGTTCTCTGTGAAGAGATCCTGGTGCAACTTCAATGAACACGCCTACCTAAACAAGCTTAAGTACTCCCCTGAGTGGCAAGATTTCTACCTGGCCAAAACGATTACGTCAGCTTACAATATCTTCCACAACATTCTATCAAGGGCCCTTAATAAGTATGGTCCCCTGATTAAAGTTCGAACTAGGACCAAAACCTGTAAATGGTTCACCCCTCAGATCAAGTTCTTGTTTCTAGAAAGAGATAAGCTCTGGAAAAAAGCGCACAGACTGAACACTGCAGAGGACTGGAACCAGTTCAGGAGACTACGGAATTTATGTACTAAAACAATCAGAGAATCAAAGGCCACCTTCTTCAAATCCGAACTCGACTCTGCCACAAAGAGCCCAATCAAGCTCTGGAACACAATCAATGATCTGCTAGGCCACTCTCCAGGAAATTCACTTCCGACCAAGATTAACTCTGGCAACTTGACTATAACCGAAAAGATGGATATACTTGACGCATTCAATAACCACTTTGCTACTACAGGCATGGCATTTGATAACTCCCCAGCAAATATACTTCGCTCCCAGACTGCCAACCAACTGCCTGAAACTCCTATAGTTTTGCCTTCTTTCTCGCTTCAACCTGCCCCACTGAAAGAGGTAGAGGACCTCTTGCTTCAGTTGGATACTAGAAAAAGTGCTGGGGCAGACAACCTTGACCCTTACTTACTAAAAATTGCCTACCACGTACTAGCAATACCCGTCACCCACCTTTTTAACTTATACCTGTCTCAGGGCACCTTACCACCTATATGGAAGAAAACACATGTCATATCACAGTTCAAATCAGATGATCCTGGCGATCTCAATAACTGCAGGCCAATTTTCCTCCTTCCAGTCCTGTCCAAGCTCCTAGAGAAAATTGTAAATGCACAGCTGAGGACTCACCTTGAGTCTAGGGAACTACTAAATCCTATGCAGTCCGGATTCGGAGCTAAACATAGCACTATCTCAGCCCTCACCAAAGTTACTAACGACTGGCAGCGTAATCTTGAGAGCAAAAACTTTATTTGTGCTGTTTTCCTTGATCTAAGCAAGGCTTTTGACACCGTCGACCATAGTCTGCTCCTTTCCTCCCTTCAAACCATAGGTGTGGACCCCTCCTCTCTGCTTTGGTTTACTGACTATCTTACAGGGCGCCTTCAATGAGTTAAAGCTGAAGGAGGCCTGTCCCCCTTAAAAACTCTGCAAAGAGGGGTACCTCAAGGTTCTATATTAGGGCCCTTACTTTTTTGCAATCTACATTAATAACATCGACTACTGTATAAAAGAAGCCAACATCCATCTGTTTGCAGATGATACAGTTCTCTACGTGAGTCGCCCAACACCTGAAGCTGCCTACAATGACCTACAGTCAGAATTCAACCTTTTGCAAAGCCAACTCCTCCAAAAAAAGCTACTCCATAATGCCAAAAAAACTAAAGCGATGGTCCTCTCCCCTTTTATCCGTACAGCTTACCCTGTGTCCAGTGGGACAGTTCCCCAAATTACCACAGTTCTAGGTGAAATACTAGAATTTGTTACAAAATTCAAGTATCTGGGAGTTTGGCTAGACCAAAGACTCTCCTTCATTGAACATATCGAGGACTTCCTAAAACGACTTTGGCAAAGGCTTGGATTGTGTTTTAGAAGCAACCAATTTCTCATCAGAGATGCCAAGAAAACAACTGGTCCAATCCATTTTCCTATCATTGGTTGATTATGCTGACTTCCTCTATAGCCAATGCCCCAACTCTTACATGGCTAAACTGGACACACTCTGCCATCGAGCACTGAGGTTTATAACGGGACTCCCCTTCGACATGCATCACTGCACCCTATATGCGGCAGTGGGGTGGGGTGCAGTAGGGCATTTAAAGTGGCCAAAAGTGAACTGTATGTGGATTGCATGTGAGTTGATGATTAGTTGAAAAAGAGTTTGTATCTTAGGCATTTAGAATTGCCACTGCATTGTCAGCACAAAAAAATAATGAAAGAGCAGTGAGTTGAAGGAACAGTTTAATGTAACTTGTGCTATTTATTTGTTAAATAAGACAGTAGTAATTGACTTGAATGTAAAACAGGGACTGCAGGGAGATAAGCCTTGTGCTCAGCACATAGATACATAGATACATAAACACTGTCAGTAGATAAGGGCTTATGCCCCACCCAGTCTGCCCATTTGAGCTTATAAGTTCACTTTATGTTTTCCTAGAAGTCTGTTGCCTTTTACCCTGACCTCTAGAATTCCCTTATGGCTATCCCATACATTCTTAAATCCTGTGATTGTTTCAACCCCCACTACTTCCTCTGGCACAGTGTTCTACTTGCCCACTACCAATTCTGTGAAGAAATTCTTCCTCACGTTTCCTCTGACTTGCCTTCCCTCCAACTTCATCCCATGCCCTCAAGTACTGGAACACTAGAGGGCATTTTTTTTGCTGAAAAAAGTGTATTCCTGCACTCTGTTCCTCCTTGTAAGATACTTGTATGTTTCTATCATAACCCCTCTTTCCCTCCTATCCTCCAGGGAGTACATATTCAAGTCCTTCAACCTGTCCTAATAGGACTTGTGATACAATCCATGTACCATCTTTGTTGCCCTCCTCTGAACCTTTTCTACCCTGTCTATGTGTCTCTGTCCTTACGTAGGTAAGGTCTCCAAAACTGTACACTGTACTCCAGGTAGGGTCTCAATAGGGTATTGTATAGTGGAATTATGACCTCCCTCTTCCTGCTGGTGATGCCCCTGCCTATGCATCCCAGCATCCTATTTGCTTTACCTGCTGCCTTGTTGCACTGTTTCCCTACCTTGAGATCATCAGAGATGATAACCCCAAGATCCCTTTCCTGCTTGGTGCATGCTATATCCTCACCCCCCAACTGATATGTTGTCCCAGGGTTGTTGTGCTCCATATGCATTATCTTGCACTTTTTTGCATTGAATTTCAACTGCCAAATCCTTGATCATTCTTCAAGTTTCTGCAGGTCCCTCCTCATTATGTCTACAACCTCTGACATGTCCACTCTGTTACAGAGCTTTGTGTCATCAGTGAACAGGGAAATTCTGCCTTCTAGGTCCTGTGCAATGTCACTGATGAAGATGTTGAATAGGACCAGTCCCAGCACTGATTCCTGTGGTACCCCACTAATCACTCTTCCCTCTGTGAAGTGACAGCCATTTACCACCACCCTCTGTGTCCTGCCACCCAGCCAGTTACCTACCCACTGCACTACTGCCCTGCCTACTTCCATATTCTCTAGTCTGTTTAATAGCATTCTGTGTGGCACAATGTCAAAGGCCTTGCTGAAATCTAGATAGGCCATGTCCACTGCCTTCCCCTGATCCACCTCCCTTGTCACCCAGTCAAAAAATTCAATGAGGTTGTTCTGACATGACCTCCCCCTGGTGAAATCATGCTGCCTTGGGTCCTGTAGTCGATTGGCAACCAGATGCTCCACCAATCTCTCCTTCAATAGCGCTTCCATGATATTCCCCACTACTGAGGTGAGGCTGATTGGTCTGTAGTTCCCCACTTCCTCTTTGTTCCCACTTTTGTATAAGGCAACTACATCTGCTGTCTTCTAGTCTTTGGGTACCTCCCCTGTTTCCAGTGATCAACTAAACAGGACTGCCAGATGCTTAGCCACCACCTCTCTTAGTTCCTTTAGGACCCTGGGGTGCACCCCACCTGGCCTCATTGCTTTATAAACTCTTTCCAGTTCCTTCAGTACCCTTTCTCGTGTAAAGGGACTTGTGTCCATTTCTGCACCATTCCCACCCCTTGTACTCCTTTCAGGCCATTACCCTGCTTTTCCTCAGTAAAGACTGAACAGAAATACCTGTTTAGTATGTCAGCTTTACTGTTGTTATCCTCCCTGCAGCCCTCATCCTCCCCCTTTAGTTTCACTATCCCTCCCTTTGCGTTTCTTTTTTCACGTATAAAGGTAAAAGGTGTTGTCCCCTCTACCCACTGATTTTGCAATGTGCTCTTCTGTCTGAGCTTTGGCTTCCCTTACTGACCTCACTGCCTCTCTTTGCTTCTCCTGGTATTTCTCCCTATCCCCTTCTACCTGCATATATTTGTACTGCCTGAATGCAATCTTTTTGGCTTTCATTTTCTCCTCTACCTCCTTGGAAAACCATAATGGCCTCCTCTTCCTTTTCCCCTTGATAACCTGCTTAACACATAATTCTGTTGCTCTTGTAATCCCTGTTTTAAATATTGCCCACTGTTCCTCAACCCCTGATTCCTGCCCTATTCCCATTAATACCTCTTTCAAGCATCTCCCTATTTTCCCAAAGTCTGCCCCCCTAAAATCCAGATATGTGTTTTTGTGCGGTTTGGTTCTGCTCCTTCTGTGCTGTCAAACCACAGTGACTGGTGGTCACTGTTCCCCAGATGCCACCCCGTTACCCCATCACACTGTCCCTATTAGTGAAGACAAGATCCAGTATTGCCTTCTGCTGAGCTGGTTCTATGACCAGTTGCTTGAGGAAGGCACCTTGAAGGGAGTCCAAGATAAATCTGCTCCTGGTTGATGCTGCTGCTGGGAGGCTCCAGTCCATGGAATGGTATCAATTACTTCATCTCAGAACTGGGATGCATCAGTCATACTCAACTTGCACTGTGTTATACTGCCACAAAGGCACCAATCCCCAGCAGTGCCATGACAAAAAACACCTGCCACAAGTAAGCTGTAATAATTTATATTCATTTCTAACCTCAAGGCTTTTTCCCACGATTTGTGATCTATGTTACCCTATGACAATTATTACAGTACTTTGAGCATCAAAGTGATTAAGCTGAATTGAAGAAGCCAGACTGCATTTTCAGGTTTGAAGTCAAAGCCGAGCCAAAGATGAAACTGGCACACTTCTCTCTGCCTTAAAGTGTATATTTGAACAGGTGATTCTCTTGCATCACATATCAGACATGTTCATACTAAAAATACTCATGTCACCTACTTTGTGCGAGCAAAATCCAACACCACAGCTATGAAACATTAGCCTTCCTCTTTAGATTTCTATGTAAAGTCACAAATGCAGATGCTCTAAGAAGCCCAAAGGCTCCTTTTGTTCATATGAGCTAATGATTATGTTTTCTGGTCACATGTATGTTGTTTTCTTTAAAAAAACCTAAGAGGGAAAAACAAAATGTTTTACTCCAAAATGCAGCATCTTTGAAACTGTCAGAAGACAATGCTTAGTGATTGTTTTTTGGGGGCTGTTTCAGATGGAGATGTGAACTGCTGTGTGCCAGCTTACATTTCCAGGATTGCCATGTGCAAGTGTGTAAGTTGTGTGGTCTACTACCGAACTATATCCTGGCTGAACTAGTGATGCCAAGCAATTAACCCAATATACTGTTGCTGCATGTAAAAGCCAAGCTGCCTGACGACCAGAGAAGGGAATCAGCTCCTGCCGAGAACTTCATCGCGGGTTGCGGCCAACCTTGGGGGCTACGTCTGGACCAGGGGGTGAGTTGTGCTAGCTCTGGTCTCTATATCCTGGTCCTTACCAGAAAAGATTAAATCCTGCAGCCTGCAGCCACATCCTGCCTCAAGGAGAGCCATCCTGGAAATCAGCCCAGATCCCGAGGTTCAAGGTTCAGTGAGTACCTTAGGGTTTTACCCTGCAACATTAATTAACCTGTTTGTTCCAACTGATTTGCCTTTCAAGTCTGCATTTTGAGTTATATTTTATTTGCAGGCCATCGGGCCTAGGGATTACAAATTTTGGGGTTTTACAGGTACTTTATGGTTTTACAGTCAAGTACAAGTTAAAGTCTTAACAAATTCTTTATTCAAGGGCCCCAACCAGCTGCAATGCTGGCCAACCTGCAGCACTGTTTCAGGCCTGCAACATAGTTTATTCTGGGTACCCAGTGAGGTAATATGGACATTCATAAAGGCTTAATGTATTGCTTTAAATGTTATGCAAAGTTGAAATACTGCTAAAAAAAAAGTGCCAGTTGGTCTCATTTTAATCTGCATCCCCTACCCCTTATTTTAATCCCTAAATAAATCAGTCTGTTGTTAAAATATTAATCTGGTCCATGAGCATATCATCACTGAACGCTGGGTTAATGCAAATAGCTGAAAGGTACTGTGTTATTGCTGGTAGCCATTTTCTTACAGGTACTCAGGGTGCAGGCTGAGTTCCAGACCCTGAGGGTAAGTGGTCATGTGAGCATATTATTAGCACTCTCCCTTAATTGTGAATTGAATGTACAACAAGGTAGTTATTGTAATTTCAAGTGTGTGGCCACTAGGTGGGTTGATGGGTGGTTATAGTCTCCTGGAAGGCTATATCAAAGCAGTTAAGGTATCCCAATACCATTCATCCAGGTGGAGGCACCCGTTCACAGAACTCAGGCCCCTCAACCTGTGTGTAGCCACGCAGGTGGGGTAGCAGCCCATAGGATAGAACCACCTAGGGGTTACACCTACATCCTCAGTATTACCATAATCTCTGATCTTTAAAAAATGAGAAAAAAGATCTAGCAGGATTAATTAAGGTTCAAACTCTGTATTTTGTACTGTCAGTTTATCCCTAATTTTCTTCACTGCAAGAAAAAATCTTGCCAAATCCAGCAAGATTTGTTTGTTTTCAAAGTTAAACAAAAGATCCAGAATAAAATTGATCAGTATGATATAAGAAGCAACATGTTTGGCAAAGGATTTCTTCCTTACTGACTCATACCAGGGACATCTCATCACAACATGATGCAAATTCTTGGTTTCCATTAAATAGCAGTAACAATGATCCACCAAATCTTGAAGTTTATTATATCTGGCCAGCAATATATTACTTTGAAAAAGTTCAAACCTATATAATGTTAGAGTTTGCCTAAGTTTAAGCTCTTCAACTATCCTCAAGTATTCCTTTAATGAGTGTTCCTGAACATTTTTAGTTAACCAGTTAGATACTTTAAGATGTTTCATTTTCTGTAAATCCAAGATCTTTCACTTTGGAGCTGACAAGAGATGTCACTATATTTTTATAACTTGCATAGACTTTTATAGATTGCTCCACCCAGTATCTCAACTGTGAGAAACCATAATCATTAAATAATAGAAAAAATATAAGAGAGCCAACTTTCATATCCCAGGAATGATAATTAGATGTTTCCTTGAAGCAGTCAGCAATGAGAGACCTCAAAGGGGCAGCCATAACCCTAATCCAGAAATTAATTGTCTGTATATGTACTCTAGCTGTAAATAGGATTTGACCCAGGTGGGCCCTAACTAATGCATTCAATGCATATTTAGGTTAACCTATAGTTTTTTTTATAAGTTGTATTGATTATAGATTTTAATGTTTGAATACCACCCTTCCCCCATATTTTAGCAGTGTATAATTCCTGTCCTAGTAACCTAGAGTTTATGGCTTTCAAAATAGGTACAATTGTCAGGCCCCCATACAGCCTATTAAAACGTAGTAAGGTGGAAGCATCTAATCTCATTTTAGATACTACATTACTAATCTGTTTAGACCAAGATAACGTGTTTGTAAATATAACTCCAAGATACATAAATAGATTCACTTAGTCTAATGGCTCAGAATCGAGATATACATTTCTAAATTTCTTCTTTGTTCCGATAACCATTCCTTTTGTTTTTTGAATATTTGGCATTAACTGCATCATTTTACATAATTTCTCTAACTTATTCAGACTTTTTTGTAGCCCCACTCTTGAGGTGAAATTGAGAGCTAAATCATCCACATAAGTGAGTACTGGAACTGAAAGTTGTAATATTTTAGGCATATGATGAGTTGGATTAATTAATTCATTCAATATTATTTCATTTATGTATAAATTAAAGAGGGTGGGAGCCAGCATACAACATTGGTGATCCTCTGTATTTGTACGTATTTTATCTGTAAGATTGCCACTGTTGTTGTATTTGACCTTAATCCAAGTATCCATGTAAAGTCTCCTGATCAAATTCAAAAGATTTGAATTGATCCCCCTATTCTCCAAATTTATTCAAAGAATCTCCCTTGATATTGAATTGAAATCAGCCAAAAAATCAATAAATGCAATGAATAACGTTCGTTTCTTAATAATACAGTATTTCTCAATAATATGCAACAATATGAAGATCTGGTATGAAGTACTGTTGTGTTTTTAAAATCCCGCTTGTAGGGGAGATATTTTTTCATTTTTAATTATCCAATCTTGAAGTCTATTCAACATAATTTTTGAATACATTTTTGTCATGTTATCGGTAAGGCTAATTGGACAATAATTAACAGGTAATGTTTTGTTCCCTTTTTTATGAATTGGAATAATATGGCTGCCTGTCCAGGAGTCATGGGTGTAATCATACATCATGAATTTAATAACAAGATCTGTGAGTAAGGAAGCCCACCATTCACTTTTTGATTTGTAGAAATCAATAGGGATTTGATCTGGTCCAGGAGACATGTTTGATTTGCAGCTAATTATAGCTGTATAGGATTCTTGTTCTGTAAACCATATATCTTCAGTGTTAAGTGGCTTAGGGGAGTAAATTTGTGTATTGGATGCTTTATAAAAAATGTTTGTATAATGTTCCACCCTTTAAGACTTTGAAATTTTAACATCATATTGATTGTTATAGTTATTAGTGCCCTTGGCAACTAATTGCCAAAATGTTTTATTATCCTTGGTTAACACTGCATGTAGCATTTGTTCCCTTAGTTTCCGCTGATGAATAGCTTTTTGTTGTAATACACAGGCTTTATATTGCTTTCTTCATTGATTTAAAGTATTAAAGTTTTCCCTAGATGGAAATTGTTTTACATATCTTGTGCATCTTGTTAGCTGCTTTTTCTCTCTCCTGCAAGTTATGTAAAACCAGGAATGATACCTACGTTTATCTTTTTTTCCTGTTGTCTGATATTGCACAAAAATATTTTCATACTGTTTTATGATTTCGGCATACATTTTGAAAGGATCCTTCTCTGTTGTTAATAAACTATTGATGTTTTGGCAAAAAGTTTTAGTATTAAGATCAAGTTCAGTTTAAGGTATCTGATTCCATCTTACTAGTTTCCTATTATTAAAAATGTTAGCTTGTTCTTGATGTACTCTAGAGCTCATTCCCTTTGTTTTCCTTGTTAAGGCCAAGGGAAAGTGATCACTCCCAGCCCTGATTTTTACAGAAAAATCCAGGTATCTCTTATAATAAAAAGAGGAGACCAGGATGAAATCATTAATTGACTGTCTATTGTGTGTTATACATGTGAAAGCTCTGAATTTGTCTGAAGGGAGTCTCCCATTAAGTATTATGAAATTTAAAGTGTACAGGAGTAGGTCTAAGTGGCCATCACTATCTGTGTTCCTTGTATCTGATGAAATCCTAGGCTCAATTCCATGTATATCCTGTAACGTCTGAGTAGATTAGGTAGTCAAAATATTATCACATCCAAATCTTATGTTAAAGTCTCCCTTAATTATTATCTCAAGATCATAAGTGTCATTTATTTCTTCCATATTCTGAATCAAATCAGTAAAGTAATTATTTTTTTGGATTCATGCCCCATTCTGGTTCACATCCCTTTAATAATCCTGATTTGCTGTTTCACGTTTAAACTGGCTTATGAGCATATTCTTAATTGGTGTACAGTATTGAAAGTGTATGCTTGTCTTGCTAACATTGTTTTTACTGGGGGTTCGAGGGCAGTTGCTGAAGATCAGTCCCTGGCAGTAAGTGCAAGGGGTGTGTGCATATCATTAATGTTCATTGTAACTGTGTGGCAACTACAGCAAAGGGTTATCTCTTATTACAAGTTATTTGGTCACTAGGCAGGTTTGTGGGTGGTTATAGCTTCCCAGAGGGCTATACCAGATTAGGTAAATACCCCCACTATTATTACTCTGGGTGGAGGCATATAAATACCGAATCCAGGCCCCTCAACCTGTAGTCATAAGTACAAGCAGGGGTTCTAACCTTAGAGATAATGCCGCCTAGGGGTTACATTTAATTGTTTGATATATGTGCTGGGTTCCTCTTGAAAACAGAAAGTTGCTGTTCTTGGGTTTATAGTGAACAAATTTAAAGAAATAAATGAAGAAATAAACACATATTTTGCAGCACTACTGTCAGTAACCACCTTAAAGAGCCATTGCATTGAACAATCAGAGAAAATTGACTGGGATATCAGGATTCACAGGCAAGGGAAAAGATGTGGGGTTTGAGCATATCTCGTAACCTCCTAGCTTCCTAATGTGTGACAAATTACCTAAATGTGGTGCAACAATTTTTTCACTGCATGACACGTGGCGCTTTGTTGCAAAATTAACAAACTTCTGAATTTAGCACAGCAATTGCCTTGTTTTCTTTGATGGTTTGTGGATTGTGCTCTTAACTAAAATAAAGTGAAAGAGAAAATATATTTAATCATGTTATTCAAACTGCATTAGATCTAATGCACCAGTGAATGAAACATAGCCAATATAATGTGCTTGAAAAAATAACTTGTAACCCAACTAAACAATTATATATTATTTAGAATATAAAATATAACCTCATTCACATAGACACAATATACCTTGACCCAATATAAACAAAAATCAAATGAAAGCATAATTTAAATCACAACAACATTACTTTAAAATGAGAAATTACATCCAACTGTTCAAAACACTGTGGGGCAAATGTCTTAGTTGCTGTCTGGTTTTCTTTATTATAGGTTGCAGTTGCTTTTGTGACTGCTTCAAGAATCTCCTTCAATTTCTGAACATCACAACAGTCTTGCTTCTCATTCATCTTCATTGCCAGCAAAGATTCTCTGGGGTTTTGAGCTGCAGGGAATATCATAGTTCAGTTGTAGCTTTTCACACAATGCTAAAAGCTTGCAGCTAACTTCATTTCAGAATTTAAATGGGGCAAATAAAATAATGTCATTATCAGTATACTGAAGTGCTGCAGTGTGCCTGTTCTACAAACAGTCTTGGGAACAGTGGTTCAAAGCTTGGGGGGTGGGTGGGGGGGTTAAATGGGGTCCACTTAATATTCCTTTTAGGAGACCACTGTCTGAAAACTGGTACCTGAAAATATTTCCACTAAATTGTCCTGGTTATCGGTAGTCTTGCAGATTCTCAGATGATCTACTAGGTTTAGTATTTTACAGGCTGTTATCTTGAACTTGGATGATGGTTGAGAACAAGTCCTACATTCTGTTTATTTATTGAAAATTGGTAACTGGAAAAGTCAAACTGAGTCAAGGCTCATTTCCAGGTGTGAATTAGGGGAAGGGTGATTAGGAAGAACAAGCACATTCAAAGGTAAGGTAAAATCTACATAGGAAAGCAGTATATAGGCATATGTGAATTAACAAAGTTACTAAACAGCAGTAACAGGATATATCAAGAAGAACTGAAGAGACAATCAGGAATTTATATAATTAAGCAAAACAGCAATAGATAAAATAACTAGATAGAAGAGGGACTGCTAGACATACAAATAAAATGATTGACAGGTAGAGGCAAAAACAGGGGGAGGGAAACTAGGAATAACACATACTGGTACAGAGAAGGCTGAGTGAGTAAATTAGGTAATTAAGAGGGCAAGGGAAAAAATTGTGCAAAAACTGATTGTTCATGGTAAATTCTGTGACACTGAGTCACTGGAGAGTGGATGGCTATGGGGCGTAGGGCAGCCTCAGTGGGTGGGGACAGATGAATTTCATTACTTGGTAGTTTCAAAGTTAAAATCAAATACAGCAAAATACAGCGATATATAACAAAAAAATGATCAGCATCAACTTATGCTTTTTGACTGGCAAGGCAGACACCAGAAGAAGCAATAAATCACTAGACCACTAGGTATTTAAAAAACAACCTGTAACACAATGTCTCAGAGAGAGCAAAAAAAAGTGAGGTGCACTCATACCTGGGGGAGGGGGTCAGAAAGACACACATAACACTGTTTTCTCAGTGATTTATCCTTTTTTAAAGTCATCTAGTTTCTGCCATTTTTGTGCAAAAGTGTTAAGTGTTTGCCAAGGCATCTGCCTCCAGCCTGCTCCCACTGCTCACTCCAGATGCATTGACACAGACTCTAACATTTTGCACAAAAATTGCATACACTAGATGACTTTAATGAAGAATAAGTTGCCAAGCAAACAGTGTGCAGTGTGTCGTTTTGATCCCTTCCCTAAGGTATAAGTACACTTTGCTTTGTTTTGGTCTGTAAGCTGGTTTGCTACCTGAAAGTGCACCATGGTCCTGCCACAAGCGTGAGTGAAACCGAAACATCTTGGAGACTCCGAGAGGGCCATTTGCCACTTCATTTCTACAGTGTATGCTTAAAAAATAAATAAACCCATGAAGTGAAATCTATACTGGTAAAAATAATACAGGTTAAGTCACAAGTTTGATCATTTTAATAAACCTGTACTTAAAATAAGGAAATACAATACATATGGCTGACACTGTAGATAGCCATCTGCAGTAGCTGTCACTCCAGTGATGTCATTTCATCTCATGATTGCTGACCATTTTATAGAACAGACAGAGTGTGCTTTTTCACATGAAAAAACTGTTGTTTACATTTCTTAAATGCTAGGAAACTACATTTATGTTAAATATATACAGTATTTACTGTACGTGCAGTTTTAACTTCAATGTAAAAAAAAGCCTTTTCTTATCAGCACCATGAAGCCATTTTGTAATAACATTTTGGAGTAAAGTAAATGGTTTAGGGGTCCCTTGACAGAGGACAAATGCTAGAATCTGGCAGATCATAATATTTAGAACCCAAAGCAACCCTCCCCCTCAAAGATAGCTGGAACAATCTGAAAAGTAAATTAGTAATTGGCATACAGGAATATAAATTAATATGCAAATTATACAAAGTATTCCATTAGAAATTAGATTAAAGAAAACCACAACCTCTTAGAACATTTGTGGGTCTTAAACAAAGCTTTTTCATCCTTAATTATGAAAATCAAACCAAATTCAACCAGATGGTTCACTATACTGTAGTCAGATAGTACACATTTTGGCAATAATGTGAATTTGTGGCTTTTGAGAAAACATTGGAAAACACAATATACAGACACAATTTTGCTTATATGTTGCAGATTGTCTGAATTTCTAGTCTCTCAGTCCTTCTCTAGTAGGTTAATTTGCCTGGAAACATAACCATTTTCCCCTAGAAGTCACCTTTTAATGCTTAATCCATTGCAATAGTCATACTTCTCTGTTCATGACATCACAGTTTCTTGCAGTGGAAATTATCATGATATACCAGTGGATATGACTTCAGCAAATGATAAAACATCAGGATTAGATCAACTGTAGGGATTAATGCAGCTGTTTCCATGTAACTGATCTAGAAATAAAAAAATAGAAGAAACAGAAGTACTATAAGAACATCTATAAAATACAAGCTGACTTGTGTCCAAACAATATGCTTTTCAAAGTTTTCCTGAAAGTTACAAACTTATTTAAAGACAAAACAGTACTCACAATAGCATGGCAAGGTGGATGAGTTCTATTATTTTAGTTATAAGAACAGTAAGGGTCCAAAATCAACCTTAAAAACTCCATCATTCTTGATGGTTGAGCAAGTTGACTCATTTCAGTAACCAAACTACATGCTTATTTCAATTAATAGTTTCTGTTTGACAGTAACTATCAGCTTAAAACATGAAACTTGTACACTTGGGGCCAGATTTTAAAAAGTGTAAAGTATGTGCATGTGCCAAATAAAAGTTACTCAACTTAGGGTTTCGATGTGCATCAACGTTTTTTAATGTGTGCCCAATTTTCTAAAAGATTGCCTTTTTGCAACCTTTTCTATAATTTACAACTGTTAGTTGTAGAATTTTTTTCTGTAACAGCAATAAAAAGGAAGATGCCTCCTGTGCTCATAAAATGCTGCAAATAGCATTTTTGCAGGCTGTGGGGAAATATCCCCACACCAGAGAGTTATTTTAGGATTTTGTCACTTTTATTTTTTCGACCTTAGGTCATTACAAGTTATCAACAATAAATACAATCAGCACATAACAAAATTACATTTGTAATATTGCACATAAATGAGTCTTTTTTTATATTTGAACATTCATGGCCATTATTCTCTTTCAATTCCTTAACACAGCATCATTATAGTTGGCTACCATCAGGACATCAACAGTAAAAGGGTTTAACAAGATTTCCAAACAATCTAGAAGAGAACACATATCTTTCTGTAGTATCTCTGAGATAAAAAAAGTTTCCATTTTGTATATAATGGGCAATTAAATATAATATGGAACAATGTATTATTATGCAAAAGGTTACTACAGCAGTTCACATCTTAGTTCTCCCTACATTAATGTATTTGGCCACCAGTGTTTTTAAGCCGATGCACTCTAACCTGCATCTAGTAATTAAATGTCTTAGTCTAGCTGAAAGAGGTAATTGTGGATAGGGTTCACACCCATGCCATCTTTTATAAGTGGCATAACATTTAGAAACTTTTAGATTTGCTACTTTCTCCATATCTCTCCCTTGGTATGCCATGAAAATATATGATAGCAGAAGTATGACCCTCCCCCGAGAGTCCTCCCATAAGCTCTTCAATTATCATGTATCAAAATATCTTGAAGATTAGCCAGCCATGGTGATCTGTTTGAATGTCTGAGCCAGTACATTTTTTCTTTCAGGCAACAAAATGTCCATATATTTGTGTTATGATTTATCACTATTAACCACTAAGATACCAGCCTGGTATCAATTATTGCGCTCACAGGAATTCTGCACAATTCTGCTGTCAAGTGGCAGGTGGGCCACATTTTATTAAGTTTCAGAAGAGAGCAATACAGTAGAGAAAGGGGGTTTCCCTCTTATTTAAGTTATAATTGCCCCAAACCTCTGCACCATATATCATTAGATGATTCAGTTTTGCTTCACCTGCTATAACACAGGAGTAACAGACACCTCACCATATAAATAATTAGATCTCTGTATAGCATTTGTAGTCAGTATAGCATTTGTATTTTACTTAGCCTTCTATAGCTGACTTTCCATATGTCTGGTCTATTTGTCAATTGAAGTAAACAGAACACCAAGGTATACATATTCATTAAGCTGTTCTATTACAGTGTCATTCATCTGAAAGGGGTATACTTCCCCCAAATATTAAAACATTTTTTGTCATAATTCATAATTAAAGTTCTTGACAAACCTGGTAAAACATGAACATACAAACATATGAAGAAGCCAGCAGAAAAAAAAAACATTTGGTCTATCTAATCTACTCGTAATTGCAGGGTCAATAGTTAAGCTACTGACCCTGTCACCCCTCTTCAATTCTCCCATCCTTTCTATGCACCCCTCACATGACCTTTACTTTCCATTTATATCTATCCCATCCTTTTTTTAGGCTTCCCACCATTTTCAACAAGACCACCTTCTACTGCAGTGCATTTCAACTATTCACCATGCTCTCAGTGAAGAAATGTCTTCTAGAGTCCCTTCTAAACCTTCCCCCATCCAATTTAAAACAGAGATCCCTCTTGTTATGTTTGCCACATACCCCAAAGATCCCCTTCTTATGCAGCCTATTTATCCCTTTCAGGTACCTGAAAGTCTCAATTATGTCCCCTCTCTCCCTTCTCTCCTCCAGGGAGTACATATTCAGGTCTCCCAAAACATCCTTTTATGTTTCCACTTCCTGACTGACAGTCATCTTAGTTGCCCTCCTCTGTACTTTCTCTAGCTGAATAATGTCATTTTTAAGGTAAGGGCACCTGCATTGTACTCCATATTTCAGATATGGCCTCATCAGTGACTTATACACGGACCGTATAACCTCCTTTTGCCTATTGCTGATCCCCCTAGCAATGCATTCCAACACATTGTTTGCCTTTGCAAATACTGTACATTTAGTTTACATTGGAGGCCACATATGTCAGAACTGGGCATGAGCAGTTCAAAATATGTGGAGAGTGGAATTCATTTGCATCTGTTTTTAAGATAATATACACATTAAACAATATGGGAGTCAACAGACATCCTTGTTTTACTCCATGGTTTGTAAAGAAAGACTTGGTAAGATTACCAGATAATCTAACAAAGATATGGTTATTAGAATATAATTGAACTTTTGGCATCAGAACAGTCATATCAATGTCCATCTGTTTTGACTTCTGCCATAATAGTATTCTAACTATGGAATCAAAGGCAGTCTTAAAGTCAATAAAAACTGCATATATTCTGCATTTTTTAAAAAGCAAAAGATGGGCTAATTTGAAAATATAGTCAACAGTTGAGCTATTATGTCTGAAGCATGCTTGTAAATCTGTCAGTAGACTATTATAGTTCTGCCAGGTTTGTAACCTATATAATAACATTTTGTCACAGAGCTTAGAGATGATGTCTAATAAACGTATAGGTCTGTAATGTTTAGGATCTCTGCTATCACCCTTTTTAAACAATTGGTTTATCCCATTTGTTTTCAATTTTCTGCTGTAAATCAACTTTAAGACATTTATTGAATAAATTACTTAACAGGGGGAACCCATAAATCCAGAAGGGCCTTATAAACACTGGCAGATATGCCACCCATCCCAGGAGCCTTATTTGCTTTTGTGGATACTGCTGCATCCTTGACTTCTTGGAACGTGAATATAAGAGGACTATAATCACATGATAAATTCCTTTCAAAAATGTTCTTTACATGAGAAACCATTGGATCATGAAAATATTTTGAAAACATTTAAATCAGTCTTCAGCTGGAATAAGTGTTGAGGGATTATTTTCAAAATTTTAAGTCAACAGAGTGCTGCATAGGGGGACGTAGTCCTTAGGTCATGCCAGGTCCTTTGAAAAATGTGGTCCCAGCTCATGAAACAGATAATAGCAGATAATGTTATTCTTTGTTGGATTATGGGTGAGTAGTTAATGGACTATATGCACAAGCCTAATTACAATAACCAGTGTGCTGAAAAGTATTGTAATAGATATAATGTATTTTCTTTAAGTTTCATAAAAACACATTTCCTAAAAATATAACTTTTGAATTAGATTATTCTGCCTTCCAGTTAGTATGATTATAGTACTGTCATTCAATTTGATAAACCCCATTGCACCATAACATGTCACAAATATTCCAGAACTGCTGTATATACAGTAGATCAATCATAGTGTATTCATTAACACTGTTGTGAGATGTGACTGGATAATTTTAGTGTTCAACTAATATAATGAAGTTCCATCTACTGTCTGAAGAAGCACATTGCAGAATAAACCACTTATGTTCAGAGACTATTATTACACGTTACAAGATGTACTTGCAGGGGCATAACAAGCACAGCAAGATGATGGATGTGTTTTAGCTGGGCACCTCTGGGCACAATACTCTAAATCACTTAAAACCTATGGAAGTGAGAGAGATTAAGTTTAAACCTGCATTGATCTGTGGTGGAGGTTAATGGCATTTGGAAAACAAAAAAGCAAGCAGCTCAAACTAAATTTTGAGCCACTAGAGCAGCCAAGAGATCAGCGCCATCCAGACGAGTTCCATACCAGGCTACAGGCCCAAGCAGCAGCGGACAAGAGAATAACATGACTGAACTAGAGTGCTTGCTGGCATGAGTACCAGCTACCCTGGCCAATATGCAAAATGAAATGAAGGCTGGGTTCATTAACATAGCAGTGCAAATTTCCCATATACAGGGAATTGTTACCGGAGTATCTGAAACATTGGCTGCTCACTCGACCAGGATTGATTAACTGGAATGTTGGGTGAGTGAGCTCAATGATATAGTTGTGACAGTTACCTGGGACCACAACATACTAAAAGAGGCTGTTGTGGAGATGAGGGAAAGGATCAATGACCAGTAGAACTGGTCCCACAGGTCTAACCTGCATATTGTTGGTCTTCCCAAGGGTGCTGACTAGGCAGACTAGGTGGGCCAAGCGGTCCTTATCTGCCGTCAAAGTCTATGTTTCTGTGTTTCTGTGTTTCTGAAGGTAAAAACCCTGAGGATGGTCTGCAGCAGAGCTTAGTTAAGCACCTCATGATGGGACCAGGTGCTCTACAATCTGAAAGTAAATGAGCTCACAGGGTTGGCCTCCCCCTCCTAAACCTGGAGATCGCCACCATCACTGTCTGGTAAAACATACATAGATACATAGATACATAGACAGTGTCGGCAGATAAGAGCCTATGGCCCACCTAGTCTGCCCATTTGATTTCAATATACTGATAAAGAGGCAATGCTAAATGCTACTAAAACTCAAGATGCAATTTCCATGAACAAAGGAAGAGCCCTGATTTTCCAAGATTACTGTAGAGACTTACAAGTGAGGTGACATATGTGTAATCATGTCAGGTCCCAAGTGTACAATGTAAACTGGACTTTCGCTTCCATGTACCCAGTGAGGCTTTGTACTGAGAGACCTGGTAAGCCCCCCCAGAATCTATACAGATTATCTGGAGACTGAGCGATATGTGACTGAGGAATCAGCAGCTCAGGAAGGTCACTCTGCTGCCTGGTCTACTGCCTCATCTAAGCAGTGAACAGGTATCACAATGTCAACTACACAAAAAGTAATTTAACAGTGTCCCTTCTGCTGAGACCGGGGCTATGGGGGGAGTCCTTCACTGACCCAGCTGCTCAAAGACACTTTTCATCAGTGATGTTGTATGTGCTCTGGACTGCAATGGGATCAAGTTTATGGGAGTGGGAACTACAGGTGGGCACCACAGCAAAGCATGGTGCTCTGATATGCCTTGGTTGCTGGATCCAAAAGTACCACTCTTTCTTGTACAGCTGTAATTAGTTTACTCTATTTCTTCTGAACTAATGAGGCTTATAATTTTTGACACTTCTCAGTGATGTTCACTCTGGGGTTGGGACTTGGAGGTGTGCTGCCTTCCTGACCATGTTTTTGGGACATGGGTGCCACCAGGACTATGAGTCGAGAGTCCATTTTGTTTTATGCCTCCTTCTTCATGCTACATCTCCTGCTTTTTTCCCACTCTCTGCCAGTCAGCTCACAGGGGACAACGCGGGGTAAAAGTCAGGTGATGTGACATACAGTGACAGTTATCTAAAAGTTGACAGCCTCAGTACCACTGAGGCACTAATTTACAATTTGCATTGAATGTAATGTGGTTATTCCTCAGTATACTCAGGTATACCTCAGTACTGATCAGCTTTTGTATGACTACCACTATATGACTATATTCCCCTCCAGCTTGGTTGTAGTGCTCAATTGATTGGACCTGATCTGGCTTTCAATGCAGCCAGGTCTTGATCTTTGCTGTCCCTGTCAAATATTTTGTCAATTTCATTTAAATAGGTGATGTCTGCGGGCTCTGCTCGGGAGATTGGCTCCAAGCTGCAGCAAAACAGAAAAATGCCTGGCACATATTGTGTCATGTTCACACTCATGTATTGAGCTGAAAAGTCTGTTACTGCAGGGAGCTGACCCCTTTCAGTGCACATTCTTTGATCCCGACCGTTACTCCCACACACATATAGTGTTGCAGCATTGCTGCACTGTTTTTTTGTCTATTGACCGTGGGGACTGAACTTGATCTGGATCCCAGGGCTAGGAACTTTGATGCCTATTTAATTGAGAACTCTTTCTCTTGATGTTCAGCTGGCATCCTTTGTGAGAGGCCACGTCCATGTCATGGGACATGGGTACCAGTGCCCTCCCCAAGGCTAGAACCTCCATAAGGACTATCCCAGAGTGCCCTGTTGGATTATGAAGCTATCATTTAAAGCTCCCATTTCTATCTGAGATTGGGGATGGGTCTCATAATGACTCAGGTTGTGGACTTGAATATGTTTATAGATGTGTAAAGAGTGTTTTTTTTGTTGTTGTCATTGTCATTGTCTTTTCCAACAGTGGTAGTTCTTCCTTTTATGTGGTGGGGTGTTGACTGGTTTGGAGCCTAGAACCCAGTTGAGGTCTAAGTGGCATGGAGTGGATCTCTGGTTCACTATGGCGAGTGGGCCATGCCAATGGGGTAAGAGGTGAAGCCAGCACTTTCCCTCTTGTTGGAGGGGGAGCACAGGGGATCAGAGCAGAGGCAGCCCCAACAGTGTGCACATCTGCTGGGGGGTAACACCTCTAGTTGACAGATGGTAGGCTCTCCAACCATATGGCTACTTGTCCCCAAATTGGCTTGCAACTTTCTTGAATGTTTGGTAGTGCACAGTTCACCCATATCAGTGCAACAGTCATTTTGTCAATGCTGATATGGGTGAAGGCAATACGCTGCTTTCCATTAGGGCACCAGGCATTGCAGCTCCTGGGACATGTATTGCCAAAGCACCATCCCAGGAAACAGTTCTGTTTTGTGGGGGGCATCACCCCCCACACCCCCCAAAAATGAATATAACAACCTGTGGGGCAGGTATGCCCCTGAGGGTGTTGAAACAGTGTGACCACAAAGGGCGGCATCAGGGAGGGGCAATCTAAAATCAAGATCACCCCTGTCACTGTCACCCTTGTTGTGGTGCCTAACTGCGGCACAATTTTAAGTCACTGTTCTAATGGTATACTGTAGTATACTAACTCTTCATGTAAATTTATCTCTCTCTATATCTCTTTTCTCTCTTTATTTTTTTTTTCCTCATTCTTACCAAGCCTAACAAGATTTTATCAGAGCCGATATGGCTGTGGAAAGCTTTTGGGATGCTTTTACCCATTATTTCTAAAGAATTTGCACAATGCAGATCTATGGAGAGGCAGTTTCAATGTGGTCATCCTTTTACACATTTCTACAAGGTGTTTTCCTAGAATATGCCTGCTGATTGCTATATATTTAACCTGGATAGTTCACAGAAGTAATGGCATCTTATTTTCAGTGGAGCTCTACATCTACACAATATTATGCTGCATTGTGTAAAATCAGAATCCACCAAAAAGAATATTTTACATCTGGGGGGATATATTAGGTGCTGGATCGTGCATGAGCAGAAAGATGCATTGCACAAAGAGGGTGTGCCGGTCGGCACTGATACAGTATTCAAAGAGAATGCGCCACCGCAGGGTGCTCATACATTGGAGCCCAATAGGATGAAGTGCAGCACTGCAGAATTCTGCAGTAGAGTTACTGCAGCAAACAATGCAATTTCAAAGTGAGTTAATCCCTTTTGTCATGCAGTAAACCTATGACACTGTGCTTCATCCTGGCAGGCTTCATTGTACCTTTTGAAAATGTTACCCTGGACGGGAGTCGCAGTGCAGATGGCCGCCAAGTCAGGTGCATCCAGGGTGATCCTGACTGAATACCTTCCAGGGGGAATGCATGGCACATACTGGTATGTGCCACAGCCCCCATGGGGGATATTTAGCCCAGGAATGCAAATGAACTAACTGAGCATGCAGGGTACAAAGGGGCCATATGCATGCTCATTACCAGCTCATTTACATGTTGGCATGGGGCTGAATGCATTGGAGCAGCTCTTGCCCCCAAGACCCGACCCCAACCGCTCCAATGTGGGACAGACCCTGAAGTCTCTGGTGGAATAGTGGCACCCCCGCCACCCGTTCCACCAGCCCTGATTGTACTGGAGTCCAGGCTCTATTGGTTCCATATTGTACGGACCCCAATGCCATCCCTAACTGCACCTGAATACTCCTACAGTCCATGTCCATAGTGTAGTGGCCCCTGTTCCCCTTCAATGGTGCGCATACACCCCCAACCCCCCAGCCCATCCCATTGTGATGACTGGCTCTGTAATGGGATCATACCACTCTATCAGCAGGTGGTGGAGCACTCACAGTAAGATGCTGGAAAGTATTATACATAGGCACGAGCTGTGTGTAGGTGATAACACCCAGTGGCCATACATCTCAGACACTCGCATGTGGATCCATCATCCCGGTGGCATTGCACTGATCAGTGTGGGTGATGGCCGATGCTGTACCCACTCACACAGGTCCCAAAATAGGCATGTTACAGCTGACCTACCATTCATTTGTACAATTGGGGAACTGTGAATGAACTATGTATAGCCTAAAGCATACACTGCAAATGGCATTACAGGATACCGCACCCCATGGCACCCGGGATACCTCAGCAGTCCAGAGGGTGGCATGCTATACAGGGAAACAGGGAGAGTGCAGACTTGCAGCAATGTATGAGAGCAGGAAGATACAGCATCAGCAAGGCATGCACTGGAGGTATGTAAATGTCCTCTTCAGTTTACCGGGGCGTATACACGGCTGCATACACTGGTGGATCCACAGCTGGCGTGGTGCCCCAATGCATGGTACAGCCAGTTGGGTCATTCCAGAGTGCAGGTCCCCAGCCCAGGTTCAGTGCAGTCAATGGCTAGCTATGGCTGGGTGTGGAGGGCAGTGCCAGTCTTTACAACAGGTCAGGTATGGCAAGAGTGAGGGTATCTGTGTACAGGGTTGGTGGATGTGAGTCCTCTAGACTATGGATATGGACCATAGTTTCCCCTGGTGCGATCAGGTCTGAGGGGGCCCTACACTATGGAGCTCTTCAGGGATGGAGCTGGTTAGAATGGGGATGGAAATGGAGTATCTCTAGTCCATCAGGGCTGCCAGGCTCTGTTCACCTGGGTGCACATCTGCAGCCTGCCTGTGGGTGGCTGGATGGGTTAGGCCAGCTATTCATGGCCATGGCCTAACTGTGGGCCGCACTGCTCTTGACTGTGAGGGGCACATTCCCACTGAATATGCTGCAGCATGGCATATGCATAAGATTGCCCCCTCAACTTGAACAGCATACAATTTGTGTGTGCCCTGACCCATTTCCTTGTGGCCTGCACATTCTGCATGTTTGAAAATTGCACTGCTGCACATTGTTGGAGTTGTGCAGCACATCTCCCTTTTCCACCAGGATGCACTGCATATCTCCTTTGAATACAGGAGCCCTGGTCTAGGTACCCTGAACAAATACATTAAAAAATGGTAAAATCATGACCCCACCGAAAACAAGATATTGCATCTAATTTGGGACATCTTGAGTAAATACAGTACAAAAATGTATAAATGAACATCCCTGTGACAATGAGATGTAGAATCTCCCCTGCCCTATCCAACATATAAAATATAGGATAAGAAATATCTGGTGCTCCCAGATCCAAATAACCATTACCCTGTAAGAAGCCCTTATTTTTCCTGTTTTTTTCCCACAGTGGTAGAATCAAATCCTTGTATAAATCCCTGTAGATTTTTCCATAAGCCACTGTTTCTTTATTTATGACTTTGTTCTTTATTTATTATATCAGCAGCCTTTTATTAGGAAAAGAGATCTGATTTGCTGCTCAGTATTAATATTATATGTCAAGATGGCCTTGGAATGATCTGAATTTACATGATATGCATACAGCGTAATGGGGGACTATTTGAAATAACAATTATCACGCTCATTATTTCATGAACTATACTCAAAATTAATAATCACATGTCAGAGAATCTTTCAAAAAATACTACTAATGGTTGTAAACAAATTTATTGCAAATAAATTAGAGACATTTATATGTATATATACTGTATATATATATATATATATATATATATATATATATATTTATAAAATGGGAGAAAAAAATGAAGACGTTTGATTGGTAGTTACCTGTGCATTAGATCCATCTAATGCACAGGTAAAAACAAGTACAGGGCAGTAGTAGGCAATAAGTCCCTGTTAATATACATGCTCATTTGGAATGTTGACATTTCAAACAGCAGCCATTTTTTCCCTCAGCTGACTTCTGTCATCTCACTAGCCATGAACACGAATCTTGCAGTCAACTTTGATGTAAACTTAACCAAAGAAATGGAAAACAGTTTCTCAACAGAACAAGACTCTGAAAACCAGCCACCAATACCAGGACTGACTGAAATTAAAAACACAGTGAGTAAAAGATATGCCAACTTATCAGCCACAGAAATAGACAACATACAAGAGGGCATAAATGAAAGTAACACTATTAAAACTACTGCCTGGGCTCGCAAAGTGTTCAACGACTGGATATCTGCCAGAAATATAACTCTAGATTGGAAGGCAACCGCTGTAGAAGAGTTAAATAATATTTTTAGACATTTTTATGCTGAGGTCCGCACTTCCACGGGTTCAGAATATGCCCTCAGCAGTTTCTCAGGGATCCGCGTGGCTTTAAACAGACACCTAAACTCACTGGCAGTTGGTAGAAATATCAATATTATCAGTGACCCTCAGTTTAAGTCAAGCAACACTGTCTTTGTAGCAATAATGAAGTGTTATTGTAAAAATCGAAAAGACACTTCCAAACACCATGGTGCCATCAGTAAAACAGACCTTGACTTTATCAGAAATTCCTCAGTCCTGTCGCCGAACACCACGCCTGGCCTGGTCCGCAAAGTCTGGCTGGACATACAGCTCTATATGGCCAGGCGCGGTAGGGAGGGACTGCGAGAAATGAAGCTGGACAGCATAATAATAAAAAAAGATGAGTCCGGACTTCAGTATGCCATGTTGTCATACAACAAGCATACAAAAAACACTGCAACCCTAATGAAATAAACAAAGAAACATACCGTGGCTGTATGTATGAAATTCCTGGATCTCCTCTGTGCCCTGTCTCCAGCCTCCGAAAATATATAGAAAAGCTGCCTCCTGATGCTCCTTCTTTCTATTGCCACCCAAAACGTTTGCCCCAACATTTCCTGGATACAACACCCACCTGGTATTCAAAAGAGCCGATGGGCATTAATTTTTTATCGACTATGATGGCCTGAATTTGTAGAGAAGCTGCACTGCCAAACCGATACACAAACCATAGCGTACGAGCTACAGCCGTTCAATTGATGTCAGATGCAGGGCTTGAAAGCAGAGAGATCATGTCCGTTACCGGACATAGAAGCGAGGCTAGTCTCCGATCCTACTGGGTCCCATCAATGGACAACCGAAAACGCTGGAGCACCATACTTGCACCAAAAAGCGACCAACTGAAAGAAATTCCCACTCCTGCTGCCGGAAATGCACAGATCACAATACAGCCTGCATTCACAGTGCCACCTGCCATCCAAGCTTCAGGGAATGCACAGGGCGCTTTCAACCTCATGAACTGCACATTCAATGGGACAATAAACTTCATAAACCATGAATCAAGTAAGTAATTATTACACATTACTGCTGGGCTCTTTTCTATGCATTTAAATGGTTTCTAAGTGGTACATTTTTTCTCTCTTATTCTAGCTATCCATCCCAGTCCTCCAGCACCTATTCAACCCACTGAGAACTCTCCAAGCGACTAATGAACCTTGATGACATTTCCAGGCATCCATCTGACTATTAAAACTAGATATCTCAACTGTTACCTGCTTAAATATCTTATAATAATTTATTGTTTCCTCTCTCACATGCAGATCTATGAACTACTTTATGCAGTGGAAGGATATTTATTAAATAAAGCTATTAAAATCTATACAAAATGTATGATACTATTTTTTTATAAAGATGTAAGTGCAGTTACCCATTTTATAAGTGCAATATAAGGCACTCGGGGGTGTGCATTAGACATTTTCTATCGCACGGCCAGGGCTGAAGGCACTGGCCCCGGCCTCATGCCTCACAACGCCCCTGACCATGCATTAGAAATGTCTAATGCACACCCCCTCGTGTCTTATTGCTTACATATAAAATGGGTTAGGAAAATCCTCATCAATAAGTGGCTATTCATCATCAGGTGACCATGTGTATATCAGAGTGCGACTGCACACCTGCACTTTAACCCCCCTCCAAAACAATTTTTACATTTTTTAAGACAGATAAACCACTCTGAGGTGTGCTGTCATGTTCTGATATACACACGCCTTGGGCTGTTGATGCACACCAAGACATGTGTATATCAGACCGTGACCGCACACCTCAGAGTGGTTTAACTATTACATACATACATATGTGTGTAGATATATATATAATATATATATATATATATATATATATATATATGTATGTATACAAATGCTATTTTTGCAGTTAGTTTTCAGACAAATTCTCATAGACTTTTTTCTGTCAACCGGATGGAATCTTGAATGAGTTAAGTAAATGTTATTATTTTCTTCAAGGCCCTGATGCAGCAACTCAGTAAATACACACTCAGTGTATCATATTATAGAATGACAAGAAACAGTCTTCTGTTTCCAGTTGTTTGATCAAGAAATTTATAAATGGTATAAATTATTTTTGTTACATCTATGTTGGTCAAATAAAAAGTATCAAATCATTTGCTTCTGTATCACTCATGGTTTGTCAGCAGTTAATTCATTACATGAGGTCTCACTTGCCAGGAGTTTGTTTCTCCACCCTCCCCAAAGACACACAAACACACACACACACACACACACACACACACACACACACTTACTATAAGAGATTTCAGTTGCTCTTATCTGTTACATTTGAGAAGCAGGCTGCAACCCTTTCTGTCAAAAAGAAATGTTATATATTTAGTCTGGGTAGCTCACTGAAGACCTGGCATTTTATCAAATAGATCTTGAGAGGTTAAAAAACTGCGTAAATCTTTACCAAATTTGCTGGGAAAGGATAATATTTATGAGATATGAATCTTTCTTGAAAGATATTCATCCCCAACTGAAGTTAGTAGCAAAAGAAGCTGTTGCATTTCAAAGGTGGTAATCAAATCTCCAGTTTAATAGGCAACCAATATTTAACAAGCTGTTTCATTTTCCTAATGGCCATCTGATAAGCAGCTTGGAGCTATGTTTCCAACATTCTAAACAGAAAGAAGGGATTATTTTATTTTAGTTGTCATAGTGATTTGTAGATATAGAGGGATACATTGAAAAGTCCAAAAAGTGTGTTCCACCATACTCCATTTTCAAGCTACCGATAGCAAAATGGCTATATGCTCTGCCCACAGCCATAAAAATGAGCTTCTCTAATTATTTAAGCATTAATTATATATTAACCTGATGTATTTTGTGCCAAATAACTACTACAACCTTTCCACCATAGATATGCAAGGAAGAGCTAACTGAGCGTCTTAGCTCAGTGCAAGGGGCGAAGGGGTTTTTGCCATTATTGTCCTGACTCCTAAATTTTTACTGCATTAATGGGTTTACTTTTCCTGGTTGTATAGTTTTGATTGGGTCTCATCAGTTTAAGGTGAGACAAAGTTCAGTGTTTGGTTCCTGGGAGATAAGGGGTTGGGGGAATGGGGGATAGTTGGGTGGGGGACAGGGGGTTCAAAGCGGGGAAAATGCTGCCCTTTTACTGAATGTAATTCACATTGTACAACTTTACTTTGTTATATGCCAGAGAAGAGAGTTGAAAAACAACACACTAGTACCTTATGTCTGCTGTACCTTTGTTCTAATGGATGACAGAATAAATATTTCAACATGGAATATGGATGAGCTTAAAAATGTGATCAAAAGAAGAATAGTAGCAGTGGAGGTGAGGAGGTCCAGGGTGAGAGTCCTGCTGGTGCAGGATATTCACATTTCCTCCAGTGAGGCAAAAAAAGCCAGTGAGAGTACTGTATGTGTAGTAAATAGGTCACCTCATGTTTTTCCTCTACGGCACTGGGGGTGACAATTTGGTTTCCCTGGGGGGTCCAAGTGGAAATACATAACATTTGGATTGACTCGGCTGCTAGGTACGTCCTAGTAAGGAGAGAGCTTGCTGGTGTGGGAGAACTTTCAGTGGGTTCTATGTATGCCCTTTATTTAGAAGACCAAGGTTTTTTCCAATGGCTGCCATTGACTTCGCCTCCATGCCAGGACTGTGGGTGCTAGAGGGAAACTTTAACTGTGTTACAGATACAGTTATGGACCGATCCAATCCCTCCCCATAGCAGTCTCCAAAAATTCCAAAGCTCTTCAAGAAGCAGAGGTTGTGTTTATCTTGGTGGATGCTTGAAGACATACGCATCCCAGTGGGCCAGAGTACTGTTTTTTTCTCATGTCCACCACTAATACACCCAACTGGCCAGGCTGCTGGTCAGTGCTCCACTTGTCATTAATATTCACTCCATCAAATACTTCCAGATTTTGATATCGGATCATGCCTTGCTCAAAATGGCCCTCACAGCCTTAGGTTCAGCCATGATGTGCTGGCCTTGGAGGCTTGACCCTTTGTTACTCAAAGACCAGAGCTTTGTCAAGCACATGTGGAGCTCTATTCAATAATTGTTGCACTGCAACAAAAAGGGAGATAACTCAGACAGCTGCAGCTGGAAACTATGAAAGCATACATTCGAAGGCAGGTCTTTGTTGCCCTTGTTGTTCACGGTATACATGCTGCCACTGGGGGACATTATCAGGTGTGTACAGGCTGGGTTTTCACTGCTATGCAGATGATACCCAGCTGTACTTGTCTTGCGCACCCAATACCCAGTTGTCAGACTCTGTATTTAACAGCTGTCTTGATGAGATCCAGGCTTGGATTACTCAAAACTGACTTAGGCTCAACTGAGACAAAACAGAGGTACTTGTTGTGGATCCAGTTCACCGGGGCAGAGCGCGATGTGAGGGGTTACCTCCTGGCCTTGTGTTGGGGGGTGTTCCCCTTACTCCATCTAGACAGGTGAAGGATTTGGGTGTGATCCTGGACAACTGTTTGACGCTTGATGCTCAGGTGATGGCCGTCATCAGGAGTGGATTTTATCATCTACGGAACATTGCACGAATCCGAGTCCTGATCCCACCAGAGGATCTGACCACACTTGTGCATGCTTTTGTCACTTCAAGGCTGGGCTATTGTAATGCCCTGTAACTAGGGTTATCTGGGGGCAACCTCCACAGGCTGCAGCTGGTGCAGAATGCGGTGGCAAGATTATTGACTGGAGTGAAACAGAGTAATCATATCACCCTGGTCCTCCGCAGACTGCACTGGCTGCCAGTCAGGTGGAGGATTGTCTTCAAGGTAGGGCTCCTGACCTATAAATCCCTACATAAAAGGGGACCTGTCTATCTTCAAGATTTCTTGCCCACTACCATCAGCCCCAGGCACCCTGTTCTGCCAGGGGAGGCCTCCTTGGAGTTCTCAGAGTGAACTTGTGGCATTCTGGGGATAGGACATTTTCAGTGGTGACACCCACTCTGTGGAACTCCTTTCCTGGTCATCTAAGGGAGGCCCCCTTGGTAGAAGCCTTTAAGAAAGTATTAAAAATGTATCTATTCCAGCAGGTTTTTAATGACTGATGTTGGTTTCAATGGGATGGATAGAATTTTAAGTTTGTGTTGAGCTGCTGCCTGTATGTATTTTGTTACTGAATTGTCTGCACAGCACCCAGAGTCTATGGAAATGGGCGCTTTATAAATAAAATATCTATCTATCTATCTATCTATCTATCTATCTATCTATCTATCTATCTATCTATCTATCTATCTATCTATCTATCTATCACCTACTCTGCCCATGAGCAAAGACAGGCAGAGGAGGAGATGGAACACCTCTGAGTGAAGATAACAGCTTGTGAGGAGGCTTACAAAAATAGACCCAACCCAAATCTATATAATGTTGTGCAAAAGTTGAAATGGCACTTTACCCTGCTGAGCCGTGCATGAGTAGAGAGATCCATCTTGTTAGTGCAAGCTGGTGCTTTCTTTGATGGGGATGGGGGAAATACCTTGAGTGGCAACTGTGCAAAAGGGAGGACGAATGCACCACTGGACAAATACATAAGCACACAGGCAGTCTGACCTTTGACATGGGAGAAGTGGTGGAGGAATTTACTTTCTTTTACAAATCCTTATACACATCAGAGGTCTCTCCTACTACCAGCCAAATGGACAACTTCTTCGCAAAAGTCCAAGTTCAGTCTCTGTGCCCAACTGTGTTCCAACAGCTGGACTCTCTGCTGAGCAGACAGGTAATTCATAAAGTAATAAACTCCCTCGGGGGAGGGGGGGCAAGAAAGTAGGCCCTGATGGCATGTTCATTGATTTTTTTTTTTTTTACTTTTAAATCTGACCTCATCGATCCTTTCTATGATATACTTGTTGAGGGCTTGGAGAGGGGAACATTGTCTGCCTCTACTTGGTCAGCCACAATTACAGTGCTTCCAAAATGGGGCAGTGACCCCACCTTATGCACTCCATACAGACCAATTTCTCTGCTTATGGTGGATTATAACATATTGCCTAAAATAATAGCCACCAGAATTGAACCCATCCTGCCATCCTTAATTCAATCAGATCAGGTGGGGTGTGTTAAAGGGCTGTAGGGGAAACATAATATTCACAGAAGAGTGAACATAATTCACCAGTGGTCAAAACCCCACCTTGTCCTGGATGCCAAAAAAGCATTTGATCGCATAGAGTGAGGGTATATGCTAGAAACCCATAGGCTTATGGGAATAGGCCCACAATTATTAAACTGGATCCAGGTAATGTGCTCCTCAACCACAGCGCAAATAGTGCTAGATGGGGGATTGACCTCATCCTTCTCCTTGGGGAGAGGCACCAGCCAGGGCTGTTCACTTTCTCCATTATTGTATATTATGACTCTTGAGCCTTTGGCTGCTGCATTAAGGGGGGAACCCAGGTATATGGAGATTTGGGGAAGGGGGACATCATCACAGGGTTGCCATCTTTATTGACAACCTCCTTCTATACCTGTGGAGTCCTGGACTAGACTTGCCAGCCATCCAAGCCCTGCTGAGAGAATGCGGTTCCCTATCAAGGCATAAAATCAATTGGACAAAAAGTGAACTGATGCCCATTGGAGTAAAAGATAGAACCCAATTGGTGGCTAACCTAGGGGGATTACAATTGGTCAATCAAATTAAGTACCTGGAGATATGCATACCGGTTAAGCCTAACTTATTGTACATCAAAAATTAAAAACTACTGACTGTTAACATTTTAGATGAGTGCGATAGATGGCAGTCACTACCCCTGTCCTTAAATGGCTGTATTAACATCGTTAAGATGACAATATGTCCCAGGTGTTTATACATGTACCAATCCCTATACATGTCCCGATGGCACACTTTAACTGTTTAAACTTCACCATACACAAGTTTTTATGGATAGGTAAAACTGCTTGTATTAAAAGGGTAATCCTACAATTGCCCAGCTCGGTAGGAGGCATGGGTCTTTCTAATTTGCAAAATTATTATTGGCAGCCCAACTGGCCTTCCTGCCTATGGGACAAGATGTCCTTAAACCATCATGGTTCTCATTGGAGCAGGAGGATTTGAATGGGGATTGGTAGTTTGAATATGTCTCTGGTTTGCTGTCATCCTCTTCTATTCCAGGGGTAGCCAACCCTTTTATGGCAACATCAATCAGAGTGCAGATGGTGGTACAACAGAGGTTGAACCACCCTTTGTTGCCCTCTTCCTGGGCTGACATTGTTTCTGCAATGAAGAGTAGGAGTTAATGCTCAGTGGGCTTCACCAAATACTGCATTCCTGGCAATATCTGCATCTGAAATCAGTGATACAACTAAATAGGGGAAGAAGACTGCTAGAATTTTCAGAGCTGGTGAAAGAGAGGGGCATCCTGGTGGGGGACTACTTTGTATATCAAACAGAGCAACACATGGCTTACTCCTTGATGGTTCATGTGGCTGGGGAGCTCCATCTCCATTCAAAGAGGAATTGTACAACACCAGCCTTGTAGTATGCTGCTCATGATATATTATTGCATCATCCAAGGTGGTGGGGACCAACTTTGGGATGTTACCAGAGGGAAATTGAAGCAAGATTTGGATGTAAATATTGATGCTGATACTTGGCGGGTGGCTTCAAAACACTTCCAGATGTGCTTCCAGAGCAATAAGTTATGGCAGATCAATCTCAATTTCATGTATAGAGCTTAAATGATCCCTAGAAAGTTGCATAGCATAAACCCCAAGAATCCTGACACCTGTCCTAAGTGCGGGCAGGAAGGGGCTGATTTATTACACTTAGCCCTAACCTGCCCTAGGGTAACTCCATTATGGCATGAAATGCATCATATTATGACTGGGGTCTTGGGATTCTCCCCCTCAAAATTTCCAATCAGACTCATGCTGGGTGCTGATCCTTCAGGTGCTCAGAGGGGTAACGGATTGCCTTTATGGTCCATTGCTCTTCTTACTACCAAAAAGATGGTGGCTCAAAACTGGATGTTGCTCAATGCCCCAACCATCCCGCTGTAGGCCCAAAACATGAAACCATGCTTGATCTTGGACAAAATACAACTTACAGCCAATGGCTTGGCACAGACATTCTCCAGCATTTCAGGCCCCCTGCAACAGGCCATGGAACGTGATTGGTTCCCTGGTTGATCTTCCTTTTCCTTTCTCTCCTTCAGCCAACATCCGGGGTGGGGATTAGAGTGGGGAGAACTTCTACTCTACACTCTACAAAAATGTGTTGATACTGAATACTGATAAAACTATGGCTGCCTAGTTACTTTGGGTTAAGGCAGCATGTATAGGTACTGTTATTTACTGTCTTAGTTATATGTACTAGACGTGTACTTCTAATTAATATTCTGTCTCTTCCCTGTAAAATGTTATACTTGTTTATGATTATATTGTTACAAATGATTGTATTGTTGAGTTCTGTGTTAATTTCAATAAAAACACTTATCAGCAAAAAAAAAGTACTTGCATTTGAAAGGAGATGGATGTCCAGAAATGACTATTCAGTTACTAACAACTTGAAGTATGAATCTATCATAAGCTTTGAAATATTTCAGAGATGGCATGTACAGTATGGACACTGATTAACATTTAAAGTAGATCAGCCACAGGGGAGATGCTGTTGTGTGGTGTGATGCATTTGCATGTATCTTACCCAGAGTACTTTTGCAGATATAACATTGTGCCATATGCTTTCTATTTACCACCAAAAGAAGTAAAGGATTGCACAGGCCACCATCACCTGAAACCCCTCTTCCCCTTGCCTGCATGTCTCATCATTTGCAGTAGCTCCAATTAGAACTCAGTAGCTTAAAACTGGGTGCTAACAATGAGGGCACGGAAGGGCAATGAACCATGTATAGTTTACTTCTAGAATGCAATTTTAATTCTTATTTTAACTGAAAAAGAGAAATAACTATAGCTTTTAAGACATTAAACACAAATGGGAGACTTTTAAGGGCTCCACCATACATAATACTTAGTGCACAAATCTTTACATATTAGTCTTATGGCTTAGTCAGCTTCCACTTACTCAACACTGACAAAAGAGCTATTTATGCTGTAACTGTACAGAAGGTCCTTGGCAGCTAAGTGCAGTAAATGGAAGGATGTTACAGGTGCATTATGGATCAGTCCTGCAGAGCATAAATGAAGCCATAATTAAATAAAGATGGAGCCCAGGAGTGGTGTCTGCTGTTCTCTTAGGAAGCAACTTTACCAGGCACAGGAAATGATTATGGCTTTTAAAATATTTAACATAGTACTCAGAGGAAAAGCTTTAGTTGGAAAGAATGTCCTTTCTCCATTTGCTTCTGGTAATGCACATGTAAAACCCACGTTTGTACTACAATTTCATGAATGAAGTAGGTTTCATTTTCACACCAGGATGAAGCTCATGATGTGATACATCTGATTTCTAGGAAGCAGTGAGTGAGATTTCATTATGTCAGACAAGTCAGAGGTTGAATGAATAGTGTGCTCCATTTACTGTTGCTGTGGACAATAACTGCAAATTGCTGTCACTGGAAGTATTTTCACAAGTTCGCCTTAAAGCAGCACTGGATGTTATAAGGAAAAGTCTGTATCAATACTTTTTTACTTTAAGATTGTGATTCGATCTCCTTTCATGTAAGACATCTTTTCCCCATTTTAAGATGTTTTGTTTTAGATTTGCAATAATTAATGTAGTGCATCCTTCAATATGGCTTTCTCCAGGTTTTTATTTTATTCATTTGCAAGCATTACATGCATACAAAATAAGACTTGATTCCAATGATCAGAAATCAACTATATAAGTAAAGTCACAGTAGGTCACATCACCTGTCTCCCAGAGTTACACACACTGGCAAATTCTATAAACAACATTCTTATAAATAATTGCAGCAAACAAGCTATGTGCAGCAAGAGCATGGATTACATTCATACTGAAAATAATAGCACAACAGTACAGACCAGAGTTATGTTGCTTAAGTCAGAGTGACTTTGTAATCCATGATTTTTAAAAAAATGATAAGTATATTTCTTAAGTGGGGATCCTAAACATAGATTGCTCTGGTCCCATAGCAGAACAGTGCAAAACATGTTTTCTTTTATTGTTAATTTTCAGAACTTTTCAAAATGAAGACTAAACATTTTCCTATTAGACTTAGAGTCATTCTTTCTATAAGCTGGTGTTAGTTCTGCCATTGTAACCCAGATGACAAATATATCAACATACTAGAAGTGCCTGACTTTGCACAAACCAGAACCTAGCATACTGACCTGAAAATATTTGCAGAGCATAATGTTTATGAAATATAATCATACTCCACTTGAGTAGAGAGCATAGCTGGAAACAAGTTGTGGTGAAGAAAATGAAGGGTGGAACCAGATGGGGGATGGTGTTGTCCTGCCTGCAGCTCCCCCCAGGAGATCATGGCTCAGGCCAGGTATAATAGCAACAAGAGTTGCTTACATGTATAAATTTATAGCACTTCCTTAGAATAATTAATCCAGGTGGGGGGAATGGTTGGATGGCAGGTCCTACAATTGAACATCAGCAAGATGGGGCTTCAAAAGGCCAAGTGGGAGCCTTATGATCTGCTCCTGGTTTGTCCTTAGTTGATTTTGGACATCGATAGAACCCCACCATATGGAAGAGAATCAGGCGTCCATGGTGGGGCAGGGGTTCCCTAATGGAAATGAACTGGAATTATTTGTCAAGGGGCTGTGTAGCTCATGATCCTCACCAGGGAGGATTACATAAGCCTATAAAGGTGCAGACTAGTGCATCCTGGTGTTGGGGGGGGTCCAAATAAACAGTCATGGCCCATACTATTCAATAGCACTGGGTAGCGGGTGACAATTGTCAGAGACATTACTACATTAAATTAGAAGAAAAATGACTGTGAGAGTGACCAAGAGTTGTTAGATAGGAAGGAGGCTCATCCAGTGCATAGTTTGCACCATGCTCGAGATTCTGCTAGGTCCATCCTACAGCTATTGTTGCACTAGAACAGCTGGGCTGGAATACAGGCAACCCATTTAAATCCTGGATCACTGAAAGGAAACCAAGGTTGCAGTTAATGTTTATGGTGCAAGTTTAATGTTCAAGTTTTGATTTCATTGTTTAATGCTGCTTGACCCACCTTTAATAGTGAATTATGTGGAGGAAGGGTAGACCCTTAATCTGATGACTAAGTGTGGAATCTACAGCTACAATGTGAAAGACCTCAATAGCCCTGTCAATTGAGCTAGAATTTTACAAGAGCTTAAGTGACAGGGGACCATGATTGCCCTTCTTCAAAAGACCCAGCTCTCAGAACAGAAATATAAGAAACTTTAACAGATGTGGGTGGAGTCAGTGTATTTTTTTCTTTCACATAGCCCCCACTCACAGAAGGGTGGTTGCAATACTGCTTCACAAAAACTGTCCCATGTTGATCATGGGTATAGCAAAAGACCTGGAAGGCAGATTTATCTGTATTATGGGATCATTCACAGCAGTGCCTTGCACAATTCTTAACATCTATGCTCTTAACATGGAAGCAGAAAATGTGATCATGCTGAAGAAAACATTATTAGCTTGTGTGTCAAACTTGGGCAATTCATTTTTGATAAGGGAGACTTTAATGGAGTCATTAAACCCTTGGTAGACAGATTGGAACATAAGGGAGACAACGAGAGCTAAGTGGGATAACGTTTAAAATGACTTGTGCACAAGATTGGACTGGTAGAAATCTGATGCTTTTTTCTCCAATTGACACGTGATTATACTTCCCCGTCAAGATCCCACTAAGCATATTCACAGATTGATTTCTTCCTCCTGTACCAGATTGGCATTACTCAGTGAATAGTTGTTCCATCAAATCCATCACGGTCGCTGACCATGCCCTGGTCCAGTTGGACCTCAACATAAACCAATCTCCCAAGTCTTCTAATCAGCATCTGAACATATCATTGCTAAATAACCTGGACTTCAGAGAGTAGGCTAGGTCCTGTGATCATCATTACACAGCCTCAAATGCTAGTGGAGAACCCAACCATGCAGCATGTTGGGATGATCTGAATGTAGTAATGACTGGTCAGAAGACTAATTACACATCTAAAGACAAAAAAGAATCCCTATGGGAACAGCTGCAGTGAGAAGAGAAGCTCTTTGACATAGAGGCAGAAAATAAAATCACCTGAAATGAAGGGGTAAATTACCAATTAGATTAAAGTAGAGCAGAACTCAGCAAACTTTGGGAAGCCAAAATAGAAGGGGCCCAAAGATATTTGAAGCAATGGTACTTCAAAGCAAGTAACCGAGCAAGAGGAATCCTTGCCTGGCAGCTCTGCTGAGAGTGGCAGGAAGAGAAGTTTTTAGGATAAAGAAGGGGGGAAAGGCCTCAGTCCTTTAGCACTGATCTGGGAAAGATCAACCAACACTTTGAAAATCCTTTTTTTTTTTCATAAAGATTTTTATTGAAATTTTTCAACATACAATACATGTAACAATCTAAATGCAAAGAATAATCATAATAAATAAGTACCTGTACAATCAACAAGATCAGTAAAAATAGGAACATTTGATAAAGAGACAATAAACAGTTTAATGTACAACATACCAACAGTTTGAAAATTATGTAAGACCCTCTATATTTAGATTAGAGTGCTGTGAGGAGACAGTTGAAATCTTCCTCTGCAGGGTCCTGGTCAAGAAGCATATGTATGAAGCCAGACAAGTGCTTGGAGTCCAGATTTACTGGCAGTAAGTGGCTGTAGCCAGTTCAAACCTTAAGATGGTCAAATCACCAGTCCAGATGGGATCTGCTCAGAATTTTATAAGACCATCTCAGAGGTTCTAGGACCTCACCTTTTAAACTCATACAGTGTGATGCAGGAGGGAGAGATGGTGCCTGTGTCTTAGCAGTACACACGGATAACAATTTTCCCCAAACAAGATAGGGCTGCTATGCTCTGCAGCTCATGTCACACTATCTCTCTGCTGAGTGTCATCATGACATTTTTCACATCCATTCTGGTGAGTTGACTCCAGCAGTGCATGGGATCCCTAGTTCAACTGGATCACATGGGTTTTATCAATGGGAGATTGATTCATGGCAATATAAAGTGCCTCCTTTATATAGTCACCACAGCCTATCAAAATGGAAAGCTTGCCCTTGTGGTACTTATGGATACTGAAAAGGCTTTTGAACAGGTGAACTGGGGGTTCCTGCACAAAAGCTTAGCTTAGATGGAGGTGGACTATCCATTTATGGCATGTGTGAGGGAGATCTATGCATCTGCCCAAGCAACAGTGTGAGTGAACATGGCTCAGTCATGTAGATTTTCCTCACAAGAGGGACACAACAGGGCTACCCTCTCTCTCCCTTCCTTTCTGCTCCTTGTAGAGAGCAAATTGCACAGGCAGATTGACAGAACCCAGAGACATAGGGCAGATGAGGAGGTAACAGGGAGTACAAGATTTCCCTTTATGCAGATGACTCAGTGTTCTACCTCTCCTTGCTAGAAACGTTGATGCCTGCCTACAAAGAGAACTGAGGAAGTATGGGACCATCTCAGGCTAGAAAATCAACTATGATAAATCTGCAGCTCTCAGGTTGACTGGAGCGTGTACTGCAGCATTTAGGCCTCTTTTCCTTTTAAATGGGTAGCAAACAATGCTGACCAATATCTGGGCATCTGGGTCTCTCCAAGGCTGAGATACCTCTTTATACTGAATAGGTTTGATCAGAATCTGTCAGCTGGAATTGGATATATCAGATTCCAGGCATTTTTTCAGAATTTGGATTTTCGGTATTAAAGGCCAAAAATCCAAACTCCAAAAACTGATTGGATGCGATTCCAATTTCACATCTGGTTACAGTGCACCTTGAACTACTGAATCCTCTCTTCTTCCACCATTCACCCCTCCCTTTCCGTGAGTGCTTGTTTGCTGATTCGCTATGTCATACAGTGCCAGGCTGCCAGCATATTCATTTTCCAACCTCACTGTCCAGTTTCTACTGTACTGGGCAGTCTCCACATTACAGACAGTCCATTTGAGTCAAGATGCATGGCTGATTACAAGCTCAGTAACCCATATATCCAGAAAATGACTTCTTGAGCACCCACCCTATAATCCTGGTCAGACTCTATGCAACAGGCAGCCCCCTAGTTCCAGTCTTTTCCCTGATGACCATGCTGTCTACAACTGCTTGTCAGTGCTACATCTCTCTCTCTCTCTCTCTCTCTCCCTCTTTCCTCTCTCTTGTTTATGAGGAGGTGGTCTACCAGCAATAATGTATGGGTTAGTGCATGCCATCCTGGGAGCAAAGTGGACTGTCTCTGTTAGGTCAACCCTTTTCCCAGCAGACATCAGTCAGGAGGAGAACTAGAGGAGGTTGGAAGTTGGGGGATTTATCTTCTGACTGGCACTGCATGACTTTCTGCTGTACCTGTGGCTGGTCTGGGAGATTGGCTGAATGATTAGTAGTCACTAGTCATTATCCTTAAGAGATGGAGACTTTCTGACACCCTCACAGTCTGCACCGCACACTACCCCTTGTGCAGCTGATGATCCAGGATTTAGGTGAGTCGGGTCGGTATTCGGGGTCTTGTCAAGTGGTGAAAGGTCAACAGCAGTAGTGGGGGAGCTGAAGTCAGTATAGCCAGAGGCAAGTCACAGTGAGTGGACCAACAAGCAACAGGAAGACGAAGATCTTGCCCTGGCCTGAAACCACTGATGTACTGATCTCTACAGAGGAGAAACTTGAGAAACGGACTTTCTGAGTCAGAAGGACTAGGCAAATGGTGATCAAAAGGCTGGAGGAAAGAGGAGAACTGAGAAGCTTTTTTATCAGTTTGTGTTGTGCACTGGAGTGGGGGTAGGTATTACTTTGCAGGTTGCAGGTATTATGGATACAAAATCAGAAAGTCTAATTCCATTTCCAAAATCTGTTCCAAATACCATAATTGGAATTGGACCAGAACCAGATCTGAAAAAGGAATTTCTGAAATATTGACACAGAACAGATTCCAGAGAATCTGAGCACCCCTAGCAATGAACTTTGGGAAGCTACTGGGTGAAGTCAAAGCAGATATTAATAGATGAGGTCTGCTGCCACTTGGTTTGGAAAGACATGTTGTTAACCTTGAAAATAAATATCCTGCCAGATTTTTTGTTTCTGTTTCAGGCCCTACCTGTGAACATTCCGAAGGAATTCTGGAAACCCACAAAAACTGCTCTTCTCTTTTATCTGTGCCTCATAGAGACACAGGATGGCTCGGAGGATCTTAACCCTTCCCCCAATGGAGGGGCTGGCAAAGTTTGCAGGAAAGATGGGCAACATACATTAGAACACAAGCAAAATGTCACCTGTCACTATCATGGGTTGACATTGTGCCACCAGCAATGTATGGCACCCAAGGATCATCTGACAAAAAAATTATATTTTTTAGGGGGGCTTTGGCCAGCACCCCCCCCCCCGATGCAGAGGGCTTCAACCCCCAAACCCCCCAAAACTAACTATAACCAACTCCGAGGTGGGCATGCAGTGAAGGGCAAGAGAACAGGATGCTGAAAGTGTTCTGAGTGCAGGACGCTGGAAATCTAGAACATCCCTGTCACTCACAACCTTGTATTGGTGCCCACATGATGGTGCCCTAATCATGACATCTTAACAATGGCACACTGTCTGACAATGCCATACATCAAGATTTGCTATTCAGCTGCCCAGCTGGCCTCCATTGTCACATGGACCAAACAAAGAGGAAAGACTGACTGGCGGAACCACCCTCCTAGGCTCACTGTTCATTCTACTCCATGTGCATCTTGCTCCCTGTATATTCTGTCAAATTCAGAAGCCACAGACAAAATCTATGCTCAGGATGCTTCTCAAGGTAAAGGGTCTCACAAACATCCATAATGAGGTGTGCCTTCTCGCCACAGTCATAGGGTTATAGTGGAACCAGCATTTGGATCCTCCATCCACACATCAGGGTTTCAGGTGCTGGAACCACCTGCCCTTGACTTGGTATAAGCATTTGAATTAAAGATGGTGCATGTACCACTTCTGCAGTGCTACAGTACAGATATGGTTTACCTAGACAAGACTTTTTTTTTCTCTTTTGCAAGTTAGACATTACCTTAGCCAAGGGAACTTGCTAGCAAAGGTAGAAAGAGACCTTATACAACTAGAAGAAATGTTGTACTAGACAGATATAATGGCAGAAATAAGAAGGAACATATACTGTATAAGGTGTACAGAACTCTGCTGGGTAGTCAACATCCAGAAGCTGCCTGATTGCAAGAAAACTGGGAGAGGGAGGCAAAAATCACCCTTTCAGAGGAAGAATGGCATAGATTCTGGAAGCAAGGCCTGCACACCATGGCCTCTTCAAAATGGAAGGTGTTCCAATGGAAATGTTTAACAAAATGTTTCCATATCTCGACAATAACAAAATGTTTCACTGAAGTGGGGGTGGGGTCAGATCTGTGTTGGGAGAGGATGCAGTCAAGTGGGATTACATTTCCATATCTTTTGGGGCTGTCCCATTGCATAAAAGTATGGGAAACAGATACATACAGAGTTGTGTAAGATATGGGGTATGGGCAACTTTTCTTGTTTCAAAATCTGATCTTGGTAAAGTCAGTTCAAGGGGGAGGATGCTATTGTGAGCTCCCTGTATAGTGGCCATGAAGGGCATACAAATCCTTTGGCTGACATTCACACCACCCTCAGTAGACATCTGGGTCAAACAAGTACAAGAATTCAGTAGAATGAAAAGAATAACAGACACCCTAAGACTGTCCCTGGAGAGTATCCTGTTATAACTGTGACCGCAAAATAGCGGCTCCAAAATAGCGATTATAATTTCAGCGACTGGTCAATAATGGCTAACATGTACAAATAGAGATTTTGCCTGCCAATGCACATACAATAATCGCAACACACATAAAATCAGCAAAACGGCACCTGCTTGATGCCAAAAGTCCATTCCTTGCTTTGAGGTCTGCACCAGCAGTTTGTCAATATCAGTAGCTGAGCTAAGAAAAACAGCAAGGACTTACGGTGTAACACTGCCTCAAGCATTTGGGCTTCTAGTTCCCTAGGTTTATGTCCATGAGCTGCATAACTAATGATGTGCATTCAGTCCCATGTGTCTGTAGGATATATGTGGGCATCAACTCTTATTTGAGTGATGTGGGAGGAGGTAAGAAAAAAGTAAATGCAGCTTTAAGCGTAATGGCTTCAAAACGGGTGTGTGCACGAACAAGGAACAAAACAGGGTTGGTGCTCACTTGAAAAGAAGCAGCCTGCCCCAAACAACTTAGTCCAAAAAGCAGATAGCAGCACATGGGATACTGGTGCAAGCAGGCAAATGCAATGTATTTGTGCAGATACAAATTAAAGTACAGGATCCTAGGCAGTTGTTCTGTGAAGCTAACAATCATTACCCCTGCACTTTGACTGCTAGTCCGAGTTTTCCTTAGATCTGTGGGTAAGAATGGAGACCCCTTTCATAAGTCTGGTGCAGGTAGGAGGCTAGGTCAGGAGCTGTCTACTTTGTCAGGGTGTATGCTCCACGTCCTCCTACAATACGCAGTCACTATTATTACAGCACTGCTAATATGTGCGGTGCTAATAAGACAAAGAGCTATTATTGCTCTCGCTATTAAACAGTTGCCGATTTGGCAATCACAATTTTTTAGTCGTGATTTTCACATGGAACCCCCTGGAGAAATATGTAGATAATAGCAGAAATGGGAGCTCTATTGGATGGATCCTGGCCAAGAGGGACTGGAGGGCAAAGCGGTATTGGAAACCACAAGTTAATTAAACACCAAGACAGAGTGGACAGGGGGTCCACGACTTGAGGGGGCACCCACTTTTTAGCTCAAATATGCATATTGATAATACAAGCTGGGAGACCCCCTCACACATCCTGCTCTCTCTTTAATTCTTTGATATACTGTATTCTCCTAGACATTACTAATTACCTTAGATAACTTACTGAGACCTTAACCTCAAGGTGACCAGTAGCTGAAATTCAAGTTCAAGTGGAAGTGTGTTTGGTTTTAACTCTAAGAGAGTTAATTTTTATGTTGGCTTGCCGCACTAGTGCGCAAGTCAACATCTTGCGGTAGTGCAGCTTTGGAGGTGCGGCCGCTGTTGGGCGAATGCAGGGCACACATCAGTAGGTGCGTCCCTCATTCCCCAATCAGCCTACATGCCGGCAGCCACACCATGCATGCTAATGTGGTGAGCACATCTAAGGAAAGGTCCGCTGCAATCCGAGCAAAGCTCGTCAGATGCAGCGGACCCTTCCTGCATGCTCACCACTTTAGCAGCATGGCGGGTGGCCTCCCAATGGCCGACTTCGGGGGTGCCCAATCCCCCAGCTGGCTTACTGTGGCCACACACATTAGCCGACGGGGGAGCCCACTCCCCAATGGCATACAGCACCTCCTCCCATTTCCTATATGTTGAGGGGGTTGCCCAATCCCCCTCAGTTCTTGCCTCCCTCACACTTTCTTTGTGTGCTGACGGGGAAGCCCACATGCTGTCAGCATAAATCAGCCCCCCCACATTTCTTATATGCCCAGGGGGGTGCCCAATCCCCCTTGGCTCTTGTCTCCCTCCCACAGCTGTCATTGTATGCTGACAGCGTGCCCAATCCCTGTCGGCATAAATTAACCCCCCATTGTCTACCAACGAGGGTGCCCAATCCCCATTGACTGCAGCAACCCCAAAACAGTTAGGTGGCATGCTGGGAGCCCACCCCAGTGTGCCAAGTCACCTGAAAAAAAAAAACTGTCCCCGATGTTGGGGTTTTTTCTCCCCTGTAACATAAAATGGTCCTCGTAGTCTCCTGCCCCCACCCACACCCACACCACCCACTGCGCACCCTGCCTCCCCACAACCCCTCACCCCATACTTACCTCCGGAGTCCAGCATGACGTTCTCTGGTGGACTGGGAACATGTCTGTACTCTTCAAAGCTGACCGCAAACTGAGCAAATGCCGGTAAGCTGTATAATGGAATGAATTGGGTTTTTTCAACTTTGCTGCATATCTCGGGCATTTGTTGGAATTTTTGCACCAAATTTTCAATATGGGGTTTTTGGGGCCCCTTCTCATGAATTCTATCACTGTCATGGCATTAATAGGCCTCGAAAGGTGATTTTGCAGTCACTGCGCGAAATCACCTTTTGGTACCCATTATCGAAATGACAGTGCCAGTGTTCATGAGGTGGCCTCTCAAAAAACCTATGTTCCAAATTTGGTGGAAAAAATCCAACAAATGCCTGTTTTACGAGCATGCATTGTGCAGTTGCTACGCAGATCGTAACTTCGAGCAATATTGTAACGCCAGATTTTCAGCATTGCCATTTTTGTACACCTCCTTGTGAACAGTACAGCTGATCATTTTCCAAATCCTGCCCAAAATGTGTTTCTGCACTTCCGGCGCACAATAGTCCAGTCGCTGTGGGAAATCAGTGTTTGGGCTAGATTATGAAAATGACAGTGACACAGTTCATGAGCAGAGTCCTCAAATGCCTATGTTGAAAATTTGGTGATGATACTCCATAAAATGACTGTGACGAGCGCAGTGTTACAGATTGCATGCGTATTGATAATGGCCATGCATTTGTGATGTTTTCACTCTGGATTTTCATCATTACCATTTTTCCACACCTCTTGATGAACAGTACAGCTGTCATTTCACATATCCTGCCCAAAATGTGTTTTCGCACTTCCGGTGCAGAATAGCATGGTCGCTGTGCGAAATCACTTCTTGGGACACTTTGAGGAAATAACAGTGACACTGTACATGAGCAGAGGTACTAAAATGCCAATGTTGAAAATTTGCTGCCGAACGCCCATAAAATGGTAGTGTTGCAAGTGTGCATTGCATATTTCCCATGCACCCTTGTAACTTCACAAATTTGCTATATTTACATGCCACATTTTCAACACTGGCATTTTTTTACACCTCCTTATGAACTGTACAGCTGTCATTTTTCACGTCCTGCCCAAAATGTTTTCCCGCACTGCACTACCAAACACCCAAAGGGACACCCCAATGCCTGTCAGTCTCTGCAGGGTGGGGGTGGGTTGGCATCAGTTTAATACTTCACTGCCATGCCTATTATGCATCTCTCTAACTCCTGCACTAGCAATGCCAATGCCAGCAAGACAACATTCGGCATTGACAAATGCTTGTTACTTACTGTGCTGTATTAGATATTGATGGTTCTCTAATCTAGCTGCACAACAACCCTTACAGAAAAAAATAATATGAAATGTTTGTATGCTGCACACATGAAACTACCTATGTGGCATGTGTGCTGCAAGCTTGTATTTTGTGTTAAATTGGAACCAAGGGCATTCATGAAGCCTGTATGCAGCAAGCAAGTGGTTACTGCATGACACTACCTCTGTGGCATGCATGCTGCAAGCATGTATTTTGTGTTAATTGGAACCAATTGCATGCATGCAGCAAACAAGTGGTAATTGTTCAGATGCATGCATGTTTCTATTTTTTTTTATTTAAACATTTGATAACCTGGAAAAGCACATTGAGCTGAGGCTCATTTCCAGGTGTGACCCAGGGGTGAGGGGGAGGGAGTTACAAACGGTATACATACATAGAATCACTACATGAGAATATTACATACAATCACATAATTTTATACACAGGAATCATTTACATTCAGTTACATATATACAGTTATTTATACTCAGTTACATGAATTTGATAATATACAGTACAAAGGTTTTGAGATTTAAACTGTGTTCATTTGGCTAAAGGCAGACTAATTACAGTTACAGGTGGGGAAGGGGAGTTGACGAAGTTGAGATTTAATGGAGTTGTGAGAGGGTGAGTTTTTTAGGGGCTGGGGAAGCTGGTTCCATAGGTAGGATGGACGGTATGAGAAGACAGATTTGCAAGCTGATGAGGATGGTTCGGGGATGGAGAAGGAGTGAGATTCCCTAGAGGGAGCAGAAGATTGAACCAAAATTTGGAAATAAAAGAAATAGAGTGGCAAAAACGATGATGGGAGAGGGGCGCTAACCCAAGGGAAGAAAGAAGCATGTAGTGATGTGTTCTAGAAACATAGAATTCGACGGCAGATAAGGACCGTTTGACCCACCCAGACTGCCCATTTCCCTGCCTAATGGATAAGCTGCAGATCCCAGTTAACCAACAGCATACTTCTTCCTACCCCCACCCACTAGAATTGCCTTATGGTTGTGCCATGCATTCTTGAATTCCACCACTGTTTTTGACTTCCCAACCTCCTCTGGAAGGCCGTTCCATGCATCCATGACCCTCTCTGTGAAAAAATACTTCCTTACATTACCTCTGTACCACCCCCCCATCTTCAAATTGTGTCCCCTTGTTCTTGCACACCTCTTTTTCTGAAAGATGCTACTCTCTTGTACTTTGTTGATTCCCTTGAGGTACCTGAATGTTTCTATCATGTCCCCCCTCTCCCTCCTTTCCTCGAGGCTATACATATTAAACTCCTTAAGTCTCTCTTCATATGTCTTCCAGCACAGACCCTGCACCATTTTAGTTGCCCTCCTTTGGACTGCTTCTAACCTGTTTATGTCTTTTCGGAGATTGGGTCTCCAGAACTGTACGCAGTACTCCAGATGGGGTCTCACCAGCTGTCTGTACAGAGTGATAGCAACTTCCTGCTTTCTACTGGTGATACCCCTCCCTATGCATCCCAGTATCCCCCCAGCCCTCCTTACTGCCCTCTCACATTGCTTGCCCACCTTTAGGTCATCTGATATGACTTCCCCCAGGTCCCTTTCCATTTTTATTGTTGTTAGTATCTCACCCCCAATGTGTACTCTTCCCCTGGGTTTTTGTTTCCCAAGTGCATTACTTTGCACTTCTTAGCATTGAATCTAAGCTGCCATACATTTGACCATTCCTCCAACCTTGTCAAGTCCCTTGTCATCCTTTCCACCCCACCTTGTGTATCAACTCTGTTGCAGATCTTTGTGTCGCCTGCAAAGAGATATATTTTTCCTTCCAGTCCCTCTGCAATGTTGCTTATAAAGACACTGAAGAGGACTGGTCCTAGTACTGAACCCAGGAGTACCCCACTAGTAACCCCCCTTTCTTCAGAGTGACTCTCTTTACTATTACCATCTGTGTTCTGTTCTCCAGCCAATTCTTTACCCAGACTACCATCTTGGGACCCACTCCCAGGCTGGATAACTTGTGTACTAAACTTTTGTGTGGGACTGTGTCAAATGCCTTGCTAAAGTCTAGGTAGGCCATGTCCACAGCCCCTCCCTGATCTACTACTTTGGTCACCCAGTCAAAGAAATCTATTAGAATCATCTGACATGACCTTCCCACTGTGAGTCCATGCTGTCTTGGGTCCTGTGCCCCTCCGGCCTCTAGGTACTCGACAATTCTTTCCTTCAAAAGTGATTCCATCATTTTTCCTATCACTGAGGTTAAACTAACAGGTCGGTAGTTTCCTGCTTCTGCCCTTCTCCCACTTTTGTGAAGTGGAATCACACCTGCCCTCCTGCAGTCCACAGGTACCACCCCATCCTCTCATGATTTGTTAAAGATGGTAGTCAGTGGTGTCACTAGTTCTACCCTTAGTTCTTCTTGAATCCTGGGATGAATCTCATCAGGCCCCATTGCTTTGTCCACCTTCAGTTTTAAGAGTTCTTTCAGAACCCTTTCTTCTATAAATGGACTGGTATCAACTCCTTTATTCAGAGTGTTTCTATTGTTTGGTTTAGGTACCTCCCCCTCTTCATTTGTTAATACTGAGCAAAAATATTTGTTTAGTATCTCCGCCTTTCCACAGTCACCCTCTGCCCACCCCCCTCCCCTTTATTAAGCCTCACTATCCCTCCCTCCCTTGGTCTTCCTTCATTCCCTGATGTACCTATAAAAGGTTTTATCCTCCTTCTTAACTGAGTTGGCTATATTTTCCTCAGTTTGCGCCTTTGCTGCTCTGACTGCCCTCCCAGCTTCCTTTTGCTTTAACTGATACAATTCTCTGACCTGCTCCTTCTGTGATTCCTTGTACTTCCTGAATGCTTTATTTTTCTCTTGAACTGTCCCTGCCAGCTCCTTTGAGAACCATAGTAGTTTCCTACATCATTTCATTTTGTTTATTTGCTTCACACAAAGGCTTGTTGCCTCTGTGATGGCAATCTTGATTATTCCCCATTGTTCTCCCCCCCCCGCCCATTTGCTAGTGCATTCCTTAGACACTCACCCATTTTGTCAAAGTCAACCCTCCTAAAGTCCAGTATTTTTGCCTTTGTATGGCTTGACTCTACTGCTGTGTTTATCGTGAACCATACTGTGCAATGGTCCCTAGTTCCCAGATGGCTACCCACTTCTACATCTGTGATCCTCTCTCCATCTCCATTTGAGAGTACCAGGTCTAAGATTGCTCTCTCTCGAGTGGGTTCCAATGCTAGTTGTTCTGAAAGGGGCATTTATTGCAAAATGGTAAAAAGGGGAATTTGTTGCAAAATAGTAAAAAGCACAGACTAAGGAGTCCAGCCTGGATAGTGAGGTGGAGGGGTGGTGTTGTACACAATGTCCATATAATCAAAGATGGGAGTGATTATTTTTGTTAGCAGTGTGCATCTAATAGGAAGTGGGAAGGAGTCACAGTTTCTGTAAAGAAGATCAAGCTTCGGGCAGAGCTTCAAAGTGATGGCATCTATGTGGGTTGAGTAGTTTAGCAAGGGGGGGTCTAGCCATACTCCTAAGTATATATAACAAGAGATGGGAAGGGGGATTGCCTGTCCAGCTACTCTACTGCCACCTGGGTGATCATGGCTGGTGGTGCAGCTGGGACAGCCATTGGGAGGGGAGCTCGCATGTCATCATGTGCACCGCCCTAGGCCCCCCCGTTGTGTGCCTATGTCCTCAGGGGATGGCATCAGAAAAAAAAAACAGGAAAAGGGACCCTGTCACGGAGAATGGCAATGGGACCTGGCTGCCCCAGATAAAACACAACCGGGATCCCAGTGGATGCTGCAGATGGACCTCCTGACACACACTAATGGACTGGAGGGGAGTAAAGGGCCCCCCTCCTCCCCGCCTGGGGGAGGAGGCCAAGGCAGCATGGAGGTAGGTCCTAGCATCACTATGGGAGATACGCGGGGAGGGATTAGGGGATCACAATTTAGGGCTCACTGTGGAAGTTCTACCATGGCAGATAGAAGGGGGAAAAAAAAGGAGGTTGGAGACAGAGTCAAAGGCCTTAGCCAACTGGATCCCACCATCTAGCATGTGTGTACCTGCGTGCATATGGTATGCCTACACCTCAATACACATCTTCACACATATGGCACACCTATGGCTCAATCTTGTCTTTTTTTTTTATTTATGTGCCCCCTCCCCATATCTCAGCTGGGTCAAGATGGCTGCTCCAAATACTGCTCTCTGATTTGACAAACCAGTTCACCTGCCATGCCTTTATGTACTCACAAATGCATGATGCTGCATTTCCTAAGACCAGACTTTCAATACCAAGCCATATAAGGTCAATTAGTTACACTCCAGTGTGCTGCATTCATTGGATATAGGCACTCCTCTGTTGTGTGTTGAGTAATATTTAGCCTGCATCCTCATACCTCAGTACACACTGGAGTTGTGCTTATATCTCTCGGTGAACACATACCCTATCGTGTGGTACTGCCCACTTAGTGTTCATACAATCTGTATGCAGTGTCATTTCAGCAAGCCCGAATTATGTAAATCAGTAATGACAAAATGCTACAACAGCACATATGAATGCAGTATATACATGCAGCTTAATTTCCACTGGACTCTTAGTACATTATGTACTGTATAAGTGTCATGGAATGTGCTTTTTACGGCTGCAGTGGGTGTAGTCCTGTAGACGTTTTGCTTTGAGCAAAGGACTCCCTGCATAAATTACCTACCAAACAACATGATAGAGTGTTAGAAACAGTGCCCTCCACTGAAGCCTCATTACTACACTGCCTATGTGTGCGTGTATGGCAGCTGGAGAGTATTATTTTTCCTCTGGCTTGAGAAATTAATTGAGTGCTTCCCAGTACTGCCTTTTTTGTAAGTTGAAACCTCCTCCATAGTATTTTATGGGCCTTTTCTTTGTTAGGTTTCAGTGCTTAAGTTTAGCCCTCCCTAGTACTGCCTTTTTTTACAAGTTGAAACCTCCCCCATACTGTTTTATGGGCCTTTTCTTTCTTTGTTAAGTTTCAGTGCTTAATTTACTACCATTTACAAACTGAGAAACTTATTTTGCTGGTATCTCCACCCCACTCATCCAGAGGTGTGAATTTCTTTGTTTCCTAACCATGCTGATTGATTTTACTTGCTTCCCTCATAGTAAAAATGTGAAACTAAACTTGAATTATTTTAAATGATTGATAAAGTGACATGTCCAGTTTGCATCTCTTGGGAATGAAGCTGTATCCCTTTACCTGTATGAAGTAATTCACTTGCCACCAACTCTTAAGACCTCTGCTGTAAGATACATCATGCATGTAAGGTGATATATGAAATCAAATTGCATTCCCTGAAAAACAGTTAGGTTCATTTCTCTTCCCTACCTCTACAGCCACACAGAGCCAGCCACTTATCTCTCTCTCTCTCTCTCTCTCTCTCTGTGATACCCACTGCTGGACAACACAGCTGTCTAAACATACAAAGCTGTTTTTTTCTTAAAAAGTGGGAGTTTTTTTCTTTGTTTTAAGTGCCCGAGCAAGCCACAGGAAGACATTTCTACTGCCAGGGATGTTTAATAAGTCACAAGATATTTATAGAGAGAAGGGAATGCAACACCTTAATGTTTACAACTGCATTAGACTACAAATGTAGACCACGATGCAAAGTTCTCATGAACTGATTCAATATTAAACTAATTTAGTTTATATTCTTTCTGCTTCCCTTTTCTTGATGTTACTATGATCCCTATTTGCTGTTGCAATCATTTGTTCAGGAGGTCCCAGCCATTTCAGAAAAGCTATAGATTGGGTGAAGACAGTACAGAGAAGGGCAACCAAAATGGTGCATGGCCTGCACCAGAAACACTATGGGGAAAGACCCATGGAGTTAAATATGTACTCTCTAGAGGAAAGAAGGGGAAAAGGGAGACATTATAGAAGTATTCAAATACCTTAAAGGTATCAATACGGTACAGGAAGGTTCACTTCTGCTGAGAAAGAGATGCTCAAGGACAAGACGGCATGACATGTAGCTGGAAGGGGGAGACTTAGAGGGGATGTGGGGAAATACTTCTTTGCAGAGAGGGAGGTGGACACTGGAACAGCCTGCCAGCAGAGGTAATGGGTACCAAAATGATTAACAGGTTTCAAACATCCATGGGATACACACAAGGGGACCTTGGTAACATTGCTGGTGCATGTTGGGGGTTTGTGGCTGGAGATCAGTTATGGTCTATGGCAGCATGGTAGGTAGTGACTTCAGGGCAGACTAGATGGGCCAGGAGGTCCTTTTCTGCCAACAGCTTCTATGTTCAACATTAAACTAATTGACTTTATATTCTTTAAGCTTTTCTTTTCTTGGTGTTACTATGATCCTTATTTGCTATTGCAATCATTTGTTCTGGAGTTCCCAGCCATCTCAAAGGTGAGCTATTCATTTTGGGTGATGTAAACCTTAACTGCCTGTCCCCCGCCACTATCCAAAACTTAAAATGGCATTTCTTCCCTCAAGTCTCTCTCAATTCATCCTTGAACCTACCCACCTCAATCACAAAACCCTAAACCACTCCCTGTTAGACTGAGCTCTCACCTCCCATCCCCACCTATTAATTAAATCAGGCATCCTTCCAGATGCCCTCAGTGGTCATCACACCATCTTCATTGTCCGGAAGGTCCACAGACACAAACCACCTCTTAAAACCCTGCAGCTCTGCTCCTTCAACTCCCTAGACCTAAACCCCCTTCTCAACTACCTAACCACTACAGATTGGTCCCCATTAGTCTCTGCCCCTTCCGTTGATCAAGCCATCAATTACTTTAAAGGAAAATGTCTTAATTCCTGGAATTCTTTTGCACCATTCAAATGTACCAGAGTACGTGGTAATCAGCTTCCCTGGATCACCCCCAAACTATTGACCTGTCTCAGGGAGAAGGACAAAGCCTGGAGGAAATATAAGGTCACCCAGCTTCCATCAGACTTTGCAAAGTACTGTATGCTAAGAAATGCCTGTATTAAAGTTACCAGGTTGGCTAAGTCTGATTATTTCAAATCAGCATTCCTAAAAATACCCACTCCCCATCCAAGTTCAGGAAAGTGGCTCAATTCCTCTTCTCCTCCCCCCCACACCACCCCCAGTGCTTAAACTAAATAATACCTCAGTGTCTGACCTGAGCTTAGTGGCTCATAAGTTCAGCTCCAACTACACCTCCTACGCCTTAACCATCCTAAAGTTCCTCACCCCTAACCTCACCTCTCCTGATTCCCCATCTAGCTCTCATTCCCCCCTGCTGCCTCCCCTTTTTCTCCTTCTCTGCTGTCTCCCCAGATGAAACATTAATGGCCCTTCTCTCACTTAATCCTTCTAAAGGCTCCTCTCTGGATGACCTGGATCCAAACTCCTTTACCTAACAGCCCCTGCTATTGGCTATCTTCTCTCCAAAATCCTTAACCTCTCCTTCTCTATGTCATCGGTCACTTTGGCCTCGAAACATGCTGTGGTCCTCCCTCTCCCTATGAGCAGTGTCCCTACCACCCCTGGCAACTTTCAACCAATCTCTCTCCTCCTCACCCTTACCAATCTCCAAGAGCACTTGGTTCTCTCTCAGCTAACTCCCTTTCTCTCTGCCTCCTCCTTTTTCACACCATTCCAATCTGGTTTTTGGAAGAACCACTCCACCACCTCCTCCTTTCTCAGACTCACTAATTCATCCTCACTGGGATGGACAATGGTCTTATCACCTCTGACATGTTCATCAACCTAGCTAAGGCTTTTGACACAGTCTCCCATGTCCTGCTTCTCGACTCCCTAACTGCTGCTGGTCTATCTCCATCTGTCCATAACTGGTTTAGAGCTTATCTCTCTGACAGAACACAATCAGTCAAGATTCAGGATGTAATCTCCCCCCATCACCACAGGAGTCCCACAGGACTCTGTGCTTGGCCTCATTCTCTTCTCCATCTTCCTCAATGACCTACTCTCAGTATGCTCCCCTTTCTCCTCTAGCCACACGTATGCCGATGACATGATCCTGTTCACCTCTGGCAAACGCCCAGAAGATGTTGCAAACAACCTTCAGCAAGACTTCCACCAGGTTCAGCACTAGTTTGCCACACATCAACTATTCCTAAATGCCAAGAAGACTGTTTCAATTACCTTTGGCACTAAGCAGAGACTCTCTAGTCTACATCCCTTGACCATTTTTCACACCTTTGATGGGACCATTCTTGAGAACACCTCCTCATTCAGATATCTTGCAGGTCTGGTTAGACCAAAACCTCAACTTCTCTGGCCAGATTGACATTATCCTGAAAAGAACTTCACCCCAAGTTTGGTGCCCTAAACAGGAATCATAGTTGTATCCCTCCTATGGCTCAGCATGAAATAGTCCAGAAGATGATTCTCCCCATTTTTGACTACTGTGATGTAGTCTATGGTGCCGCTCCCAAATACTACCTGAGCAGATTGACACTCTTTTCAATTCCTTCTGCCATTTTGCCCTTGATGCTCCTTCTTGCAGTCACCACTGCAACCTCTACCATGCCTTATCCTTTTCCCCACTCACCAGTAGTCACCTTGTGCACTGCACCAAACTGACTTCCAAATTTTAGATTGGGGAACTTCCACCATACCTCTCATGTTCCCTCTCCTCTCCTCTCCTTCTCTTCCCTCCCACTCCCTTCACTCCTCTGACACTCATACCTCACAGGTCCCTCACAGATCCACTCTGATTGGACAGTCTGGCTTCTCCCAACTTTTCCCAAAATTCTGGAACTCCCTCCACCCCCAAACTTGTCACTCCTCCTCCTCCCCCTACTCCCTCGCCTCTGCACTACATAACTTTCTCTCCACTAGCTGCTCCTATTTTAAGCCACCTTAACTTATTTCCTGTGAGTCTGCACTGCTAGTTGCATTCACTCTGCATCTTCTCACTACCCCAAGAGCTTGTTTCCCCAGCACTTCTCTCCCCTGCATACCTCCCTCTCATCCTCTTCCCCCTCGACCCTCTCTCCTCCCTCGGCCTCTTCCCTTTGATGCAGTCCTACCCCCTCACAGGGCTCTCTGCATCCTGAAGGGGGTTAGAATAGGTTAGTTTCTTCCTCCATCCTCCTATCCCCCTACCTCTATTACCAATTCTGTCCTTGCGTATTATGGTCTCCTAGCAGGGTTCCTCACATCCTGGAGGGGCCTAATCTAGGCAAGCCTCATCTTCCCCTTCCCTCGCTGGGTTCTCAGCATCCAGGAGGGGGCTAGTTCTAGACAAAACCTTTTCCTCCGTGCCTCACTTCTTCTACCCATCCTTTCCCCCATCCCTTTCTTCCAACTGTCTTCGCTTAGTCTGCTCTTTCACTGGGTCCTCAGCATCCAGGAGGGGGTTAGTTCTTGACAAGCTCTCTCTACCCCCTCCATGCTACTACCATCCTTTCTCCCACTCCTCTTATTTCCTCCTCCCCTCTCTCTCTTCCCCTCATTCTAGTGCCATAGCCACAACTTCTTTGGTTGGGCTACTCTAGAGGAGCCTTGTCTTTCCCTACATTTCCCCCCTCCCCTCCTTCAATCCCCACCACACTTACAGTTACCCCTAGCTCTTCTATGCACTGAACTAATTTTATTTGCACTTTTACTCTGCAAGCGCCGGAAATACAGCTCACATCTAGTCGAGTTTAATCTGTTTTCACACTACTAGCCCCAGCTACTGTTACTGCTGGCATGGACCCTGCTCCCCACTGTCCTATTTACTTCCCCCTCCCCAGTAGGCTCCCCCTGTCTTACCTGCTTCTCCCTCTATAACTTGCTCCCCCTGACCATCTAGCCTAACCTTCCACTGCAACCCAATTAATTCACTGCAACTGAACTGGAAACTGAATTGTCTATGTCAATCCATCAGGGTGTAGGCAAAAGTGTTGTTTTTAGTATTGTATCCTAATTCACCCATGTATGCTAAATGTTATTGTTTGTTTATTTTACTGATTTCCCCACCTAATTGTAAACTCCCCCCAGGTCACACAGGGAGATGAGCACTTTGTTGCTCAACATGCCTTCCTGGTGAAACATTTCAACAAATGAATAAATCTCAGAAAATATATGGATTGGGTGGAGGCAGTAGAGAGAAGGGCAACCAAAATGGTGTATGGCCTATACCGGAAGCACCATGGGGAAAGACTCAGGAAGTTAAATATGTACCCTCTAGAGGAAAGGAGGGAAAAGGGAGACATGATAGAAGCATTTCAATAACTCAAAGGTATGACTAAGGTATAGGAATGTTCAATTCTGCTGAGAAAGAGATGTTCAAGGACAAGGAGGGGGCATGATATGTAGCTGGAAGGGGGAGACTTAGAGGGGATGCGAGAAAATACTTCTTTACAGAGAGAGCGGTGGATACCTGGAATAGCCTGCCAGTAGAGGTAATAGGTACCAAAACGGTAACAGGTTTAACACATGCATGGGATACACATAAGGGGATCTTGTTAACAGGTGTGGTGCACAGGGAGGGGATTAAGGCTGGAGGTCAGTTATGGTCCATGGCAGCACACTGAGTAGGGACCTTAGGGCACACTAGATGGGCCAGGAGGTCCTTTTCTGCCAACAGTTTCTATGTTTCTATGTTAGTAAATAGCTGGTACATGAGCATTATAGATTCATGTTGACATCATTTTTTAAGATGTTAAATATAATGTCTATGGTACCAGTAACACAATGCCATTAACAAGTAGCGCTCAAATATTCAAAATCCACGGAATTAACCTATTGTCAATTTAAATCAAAAATATGTATCTGTATAAAATTAAGGACCATAAAGAAAAAGAGAGGAAAAAGGAAATGAGCATAGAAGAAAAAGTGTGCATAAAATAAACCAAAGCAAGGTGGGGGGGATAATATGTATAAAACAAGTGAGCAGCACTGAAATGCATTTTTGTTATACTTGTGAAAGGATGAAAGCTCAAATAAAATATAGCTCCTAAATATAGAAAACAGTTTTAAAGGGTAAAAAGGAGGAGAAATGGCACTAGCTGCAGTAGAAAAGAGCAAAACAACCAACAAAATCAAAGAAACTGACAGACATAAAATTTAAAATAACAAAACAGTGAATAACATTTAGCAGGTTATAAAGGGCAACATACTATCATTTGCAATAGTTATCAATAAATAACTAAATGTCTATCATCCTCTCACCTGAATGTATGGATTAAATTTAACAACAACAAGAAAAAGTAACAATAACTCAGCATATGATTTGCAACCCTTCCCTCACCCACCCCAACAAACAGAGAACACATGACTGGCTCTAGTGGAAAGCCCCATCCCCCAGTAGATAACCATTAGCTCACTCTGATCACATCATGGCTGTGTTGCAGCTGAACTCTTACATCTCTTCTGCAACTGCTGACTTTTAGAAAGATACAGACACTTGATCAGACAGCCATTACATCAGTGCACTCTATGCTTCATCAAGCAGCTGTATCACTGTGGAGGGAAATGGAGAATACTGTGAGGAAATGGGAGGGATGTGGGTGTGGAGACTTCAGAATTCACCAACAGCACAGCACTGTGATTGGGACAGTTGGAAGCTATTATGCCCTTTCCCAAGACTGCATGTTACCTAAGGCACAAGGTAAGTCTCTGGTCTGGAGGACTGATGGTGCTGGGCGGCTGGCAGCTGTAGGGAGCCTATTGGTGGAGTGGGCCTGCAGTGATCAGGATTCATTCTGCCAGCTACAGTTTTCCCATTTTCACGCCAACCCACTTCTCCAGACACAATGTGTGGCCCCATCAGGCCTTGACATGCATAGAAACATAGAAACATAGAAGTTGACGGCAGATAAGGACCGCAAGGCCCATCCAGTCTGCCCATTTCTTTTTCTACCTTATAAATGTGCCATCGGCCTTTGCTCTGTCAGTGGCCTATCTATTCATACTCATTTGTATTGCTCCCTTATGCCTATCCCATGCTTGTTTGAAGCCCTGCACTGTATTCATAGCCACCATTTCTTGAGGTAGGCCATTCCATGCATCCGCCACCCTTTCTGTGAAAAAGAATTTCCTCACATTCCCCTTTAATCGGCCCCTCTAATCTCATGCTGTGTCCTCTTGTCCTGCTATTTTCTTATATTTAAACATGTTAGACTCTTTCACCTTGTTAATGCCCTTAAGGTGTTTGAATGCTCTCGATCATATCACCTCTCTCCTCCTTTGCTCAAGGGTATACATATTGAACTCTGTTAATCTGTCCTCATATGTCTTCTGATGCAGTCCCTGCACCATTTTGGTTGCCCTTCTCTGGACTGCCTCAATTTAGTTAATGTCCTTGTGAAGGTGTGGCCTCCAATACTGCACGCAGTACTCCAGATGGGGCCTAACCAGTGTCTTGTAAAGAGGATTATTACCTCCTCTTACAACTTGTGATACCCCTACTAATACACCCTAACACCCCCTAGCCTTACCTACTGCTTTAGAGGTCTGTTTGATGATTTCAGGTCATCAATGATGATGATGCCCAAGTCTCTTTCTTCCTTTGTGACTGCTAGCAACTCCTCCCAGCCTATAGGTGGCTTCAGGGTTTCTCTTCCCTATGTGCATGATCTTGCACTTCTTTACATTAAATCCCAGTTGCCACTCTTCTGACCATTTTGATAGTTTATCCAGATCTCTTCTCATTCTGCCCAACCCATCTGGATCATCTACTCTGTTGCAGATCTTGGTGTCATCTGAAAACAGACAAGCCTTACCCTCTAGTCCATCTGCAAGATCACTAATGAAGATGTTGAAGAGGACTGGCCCCAGGACTGATCCCTGAGGCACCCCACTTGTGACTTGCATCTCTTCTGACTGTATACCATTTACCACCACTCTCTGTTTTCTTCCCGTCAACCAGTTTGCCACCCAGTTGACCAACTTCTGACCCACCCGAGCCTACCTGGCTTATTTATCAATCTTTATGTGAACAGTGTCAAAAGCTTTGTTGAAGTCAAGGTAGGCGCATCAACTGCCCCCTTGGTCCACCACTCTGGTTACCCAGTCAAAGAAATCTATGAGATTAGTTTGACAGGACCTTCCTTTGTAAACCCATGCTGTCTTGGATCCTGTGCTCCTATGGATTCCAGGTGTTGCACTATCCTTTCCTTAAGGAGTGCCTCCATAATCTTGCCCACTACTGAGGTAAGACTGACTGGTCTGTAGTTCCCTGCCTCCTCCCTGCTACTACTCTTGTGGAGTGGGATCACATGAGCCCTTCTCCAGTCTTCTGGGACCTCTTCTCTGCTCAGAGACTCACTAAACAGTTCTGCTAATGGCTCTGCTAGTTCCACCCTTAGCTCCTTAAGTACCCTGGAGTGTATGCCATCAGGTCCCATTGCCTTATCCACCCTGAGCTTAGCAAGCTCTTGTAGGACCCTTTCTTTTGTGAAGGGAGTAGTGCTCACCTCCCTCCCCCCTGTGTCCATGGTGCATGTCAACCCCTTTATGAGGCAAGGCTAACCGGCCTGCCATAAGGTGTCACCAGTATGTTAGAACACTGCACTAACCCTCACCAGGCTGTGCCTGTGGCTCAGCAGGTTGCATACTCACCTCTGGGGCCAGGAGATCAAAAGGTTGTGGGTTTTAGCCCCAGTCCAGGAACTTGGGAAAAATCCCAATACTGACACTGTAGATGGGATGCTGCACTCCTGAAGTGCTATATTTTAGATGAGACATTTGACCAAGGTCCCATCTGCCTGTTCTGATGATTGTTCAGGTGGACATTAACTATCCCATGGCACTTCTCGAAAAGAGGAATTTTCATTTGAAAGAAATTGATAATGAGAGAGATAATGATTAGCAAAATCAAATGTGCACCAAATGTGGTCTTCCACATACCTAAACAGTGTGTTTGTATTTATCATTGATTTTTTTGTTCCACCTGTTTATCTCATTTTTTGTTCCCCCCTCCCTTTTCTTCCCCTTTTCCCTTTTTTCTGATCCTTGTAATGTTTGCAATTTTATCCATTTATTATATTTGATAATAATTCTATGTTTGTTGAATGGTTTTAATGCCTGAGTTTACATATTGTGCATCGTGTCATTGATTTTGTTATTGTATTCGTTTATATGTATTTTATATGTATTGCGTGTACTGTCACTTTAACAGTGTACCTTTTATTCTCTAAGCCACCTTGCACCTGGCCAGCCTTGGAAAAGTGCTAGTGTACCACAAAAATTGTTGGCTGTGCAGTGGGAGGGCGGCCTCAGCAAACTTACTGCTGTGTTTTTTTGTTTTAATTACAATAAAGATATCCATGACACAGCACTAGCGTGTTTGTTTGTGGAGTGGAGACTGAGTAGCTTTCTTTAGACCATGAGTACATTTTCATTGCTTTTGGCCCCAGTCCATAGCTGTTTCAAGCCACCTTGGAGGTTGTTTGTAACTAAAAATAAATAAAGGCTTTGGCCTGCACTGCATACTGCAGCTCCTTCCCCCCAGCCTCAGTCCATCCAGCCGGCTCACAGAGTTGAGCTCATACCTGGAGTTCTACAGTTTACCCAGTTCTGGAATTCTCACCTCTGCAAATATAAGGACAGGATACAGATGATGCAATGAAGGGTGACCAGGATGATTCAGGGTCAGTAGGACAGATCTGATGAGGATCAGTTCAAGCCACTGAATACGTACTCAATGGAGTCCAGACGATAGAGGTGTGATATCATAGACACCTTCAAGTTCATGAAAGGTACAAACAAGGTAAAATGGGCCCGAATCACAATGGGGCATAGGGTACACATGAAATGCACCTACCAGACCTGGGAAGCTGCACACCCATGGACAGGTGCACCAGTACTGGTATTCACAAATGCTGGCCACCTGTCCAGGGCCCAGCACCCCCCCCCGGTGTGCAGATCCATGCAGGGCGGGCACGAACGGAGTCATGGACCCAGCCAGGCATCCAATCAGATGCCCAGCATAGGTTGCAGTGGATCCTTTGCATGGTGGGGCGCATGTTGGCAGAACACCGCATGGATGGGTGGTGGCTTACAGGGGTGCACTGCAGCTGGCCCTCACCGTTGCGGTGCTCTGTGATGGGGGGGCATGCCTGCCAACAGGGGGTGGAGGGATACATCCTCTGGTAGCAGGGAGGGGTGCTGGCATGTGGTGCTGCTGGTGTGGGAGGGCAACAGTCATTCCAAATACCCCGAGGGTGAGGGTTTTGAGGGTGTTGTGGTGCAGCATACACCGCTGCGTGTGCGGTGGGTGGCATCTGGTGGCCGTGACCTGTGGCCCTGGTGATTTGGTGGTCTGCTCCGCCAGTCCTGCGGGGTGTGCATAAGGCACATAGGGCGCTTTTGGCTAGGTCTCCCTGACATACCCCATGACCCCCTACGCACACCCACAGCCAGCACTATGTGCCTTAGTGCATGGTGCGTAGTGCTGGCATGCCGTTTGCCCAACACGGCGCATTGCTCATCGCACAGCTGAGGGGTCGGCTTGTATTTCCTGCATGCCCCCCATTGTGCATCCTGCGCAGGGGGCACAGTTGGTGCAGGGTGGCTACTCACCCCTGATATGCGTACGCAGCCACTCTACACCATTCGTGCATAGGGCCCATTGTGAGGAGCAGCAACAGTTGAGTAACATGAGTAACAGTTCAAGTACATGGGATCATGATTGGAAACAGATGGGAGGGAAGCTTTTATTTAACAGGAAGGGTGGTGGAAGCATGGAACAGTGTGCCAGCCAAGGTGGTGGGCACCAAAACCATAAATAGTTACAAGTATGGCTGGGAGAGAGTGAAGTGTTTAATTGCTCAGGGTGGTAGTCATAGGGAGGGGAATGGGTGGGTGCTCAGTGATGCTAGTATCTTGAATGGACAATGGGTCCTGGGGTTTGATGGGGAACTACAGCAGGCTGCATGGACCATTGGTCTTTTTCTGCCACCATCGTCTGTGTTTCTACCAAAACACAGCTCACCTGCACATAACAACAACACAGTACCCTCTGAACCATTGTCTGGTGCCCCACACAACATTTCTTCATAACTTTTTTTTAGGATTTTGACCCCAACATTTAAAAATAGGGTTTTTTTAGGACTCCTCCCTTCTGATCTTGACAGAGTCATTTATAAAAAGAAAAAAAAAATACTAGCCAAGCCATCATTTCACGCCATGAGTGCAAAAACATGTTTTGGGCAGGGAAGGATTTGAAAAACAGCACCTGTACATTCATGCCCTCTCAGGCCAGAAACACACATACAGACACACACACACACACACACACACACACACACACACACACACACACACACACACACTGTAATGGGTGTGGCCACACCATTACAGTCAACCCACCAAGTATAGGTTACATACATGGCCAGCTCCGCAGGTGCACACATACACTGTAACAGGCTTTGCCACACAGTTACAGTCAACCCACCAAGTATAGGAACAATCTGAGAGTCTCTTACCCAAGTACTAGGGAGCCAGAGGTTGAAGTCTTTAAGGGACGATGTCCAGTGGACCTGTAAAATAAAATACAGAAAACAGGGTCACAAAGGATCCACAGTTCTTAGAGAGTAAATAGAATGGAAAGTAAAAGTTAGGCATAGATTGATACTTATCTGAAGGGGAAGGAAGGAAGGAGTCAGTGTCCTTTCAGAGCTGTGAAATAAAGAAAATTAGGTTACTATGGAAAAAATATGGTAGCAGGAGCAGAAACAAAGAGACGAGACACACAAGCGGTATAGGACAGCACAGAAGTAAGGAAAAGGGGAAATTTAGAATTAAAGGTTACAGTTGGGTCAACGTAGGAAAATACACATATGGAGAAAGGAAATAAAATAAAGGTAGAAGAGATAAAAAAGTGTAGAGAGTGTGTTGTTTGGGAGGGGCTCAGCTAAAACCGCTCAGTGCTCTGGATGGCCAGGTGGCCAGTATTTTAGAATGGTAGCCCAGGTAAGCTAGTGGAGCCTCTTTTGGGCTAATGGTCCAGCTTTAATGAAATATGGAAAGGGAATGGGGAAATTGTTTAACCAGGAAAGGCATACTAAGCCGAAGCTTGTTTCCAGATGTGATCTAGGAGCACAAGAAAGTTAAGTGACTTGCTCAGGGTTACACAGTTTGTAAGTGGGGGCTGTGGGATTCAAACCCAGGTCTCCAGGCTTGCAGCTCAGTGGCCTAAACCACAGCGCTATACTGCCTCTTAAGAAATAAAGTTAGCACTGATGGTCCTGTGGGTTAGGGATGTCCTAGGAGGCCTGCTCCCAAGAACTGGTAACCCAGGTGAGCTAGTGGGCTAGTTCCCTGAATGCCAGTGGCCAATGATGTTAAACAAGATTAGAACCCCCCTGGCATCTAGGGGGATCCCTGGACCCTGATTTTTGTGTTGGAGAGCAGGAGGACAGTAAAGGAGGATAACAAACTGGGGCTGCTGCAGCAGTCATCCCTATAGTGCAACTGCACTAAAAGTGAAAGTGCCTGCAGGTGAAAGCCTGTGGAGGTGACAGAGGTCATTAGGGTTGCATGCAAACTGAAGTGCACCTATTGTGAACTGGACCCGGTGCCGACGTGTTTCCTAATGGAATGTGTAGACACCGTTGACCCGGTGTTCACCTAGGTTGCCCGGTGTTCTTTATCTGAGGGGATCTTTCCTGATGCCTTGAAGGAGGTATTGGTGCATCCCCTCCTGAAAAAAACATCTTTAGACCCTGACATCAAGGCAAATTACCATCCTATCTCCAATCTCCCCTTCTTAGGGAAGATTGTTGAGAAAGTGGTGGCACTCCAGTTGGAAGAGCACCTCTTGGCCTTTGATCTTTACAAGCCTTTCCAGTCTGGATTTTGTGCAAGGCATAGTACAGAAACTGCACTTATTAGGGTGCATAATGATCTCCTTAGGGCGAGAGATCGAGGAGAAGGGACAATTCTCATTCTCCTTGATCTGTCTTCAGCATTTGACACAGTAGACCATTGGGTGCTCCTTGACTGCCTTAGGGTATTCTGTGGGCTCACTAGCACTGTCATCTGCTGGTTTCAGTCCTATCTCATGAACAGGAGGCAACGGGTAGTGATGGGGAATTTCTTGCCTTCCCCTAGCCTCCTTTCCTGTGGAGTACCTCAGTGTTTGGTCCTGTCCCCGATGCTGTTTGCTGTGTGCATGCTGCCCCCGGGGGAGATCATTAGGAAGTACAGTCTGGACTTTCATTGCTATGCTGATGATACCCAGCTGTACCTTTCCTTTGCACCAGGGACATCCAATGTGGTGGAAGTACTAAATAACTGCCTAGCTGAGATCAACGACTGGATGGCCTCCAGTTGGCTGCAACTGAACCCCGACAAGATGGAGGTACTGGTGGTGGAGTTGAATACAGGGTGTAACAGGATGGCCTCTGGTGTAGAAACTGGTTTACTTCTGGCATATGTGCCATTGAAGGCCTCCTCTAGGGAGGGCAACCTTGGAATAACCGTTGACAATGTATTGACATTCGAAGCACAGGTATCATCCACTGTCTGGACCAGCTTTTACCATTTAAGGAACATTGCCAGGGTTAAGCCTCTTATAGCACCAATGGACCTCCCACCTTGGTACATGCCTTCATGTCATCTAGGCTTGACCATTGTAATGCACTCCACCTCGGGGTCTCAGGGGGGTGCCTCTGCCAGCTGTAGCTAGTGCAGAAAATAGCAGCCAGGTTGTTGGTGGGGCAGTCTAAATTCTGCCTTATCACCTTGGTGCTGCAGGAGCTGCACAGTCTGCTGGTCAGGTGGAGGATTCTCTTTAAGGTGGGTCTTCTCACCTTCAAGGCCCTACATGGGTTGGGCCCTGGTTATCTGTCAGACCTCTTAACACCTGCTGGATCAGTCTGTTCCCTCCGTTCTTCTTTGAGCGGCCTCCTGGTGATTCCCAGGAAGAGGCTGAAAACCACCAGCGACAAAGCTTTCAGTGTTGCCGGCCCCGTCCTCTGAAATTTGCTCCCTCCAGCTGTTCGGGAGGCCCCCTCGGTTGAGGTGTTTAAGGTCCGCCTCAAGGTCCACCTGTTCAGTTAGGCTTTCCCCGACCAGATGGGCTGAGTTTAGGGATCTCGCCTGCTTAATTGCACTTCTTTTATTCCTGAACCTATTTTATTTTGCATTTAATGCTGCTAATCTTGATTTATATTTTGTATCATTTTATGAGGCAATGTAAATTCATTATGTTTTGACTTTTTTGTACAGCACCCAGAACCTCTAGGATTGGGCGCCAGATAAATAAAACTTGCCTTGTACTGCCTTGTCACTTGTTACTCCCAGTCCATATGGAGTTCGGGCTTCAGCATAATCCATGCAGGTGGGAGAGGGGGAAACAGAAGCTTAGCAGGAGGTGGAGGAGGCCATGGATGGAGTGCTATCCTCTGCCTTCCTGAACTGCTGCTCCAGTGGCAATTTTGAGGGCTTGAGAGATGGCAAGAGGCAGCAGAGGGCCCCACTTGCAGCTATTTAAAGTTCCCAGTAAGGAGGAGGAAAACAGCAGGAACAGCCAGCAGTTAAAGCCGCACTTTGGTAAAGTGTGAAGTGCCTAGCCAGTAGCCATTTTTTTTTAAATAAAATTAGAACCCCCTGCCCTTGCTTGTCCTAGTTAACACTGCCTCCAGCTGGTCTGGACCACCATGGTCCCCAGTTCCCACGTCCCTGCCTCTGGACAAACCCAGCTCCATCTGCCCCAGACCCTGGTTTCCCTGGCCCCCAGCTCCAGTGGCTGTCCCCCTGGCTGTCCTGGACCACACATGGGCCTGCCACAGATGACCCCAGCTGCTCCTGCTTCAGCCCTAGGCTATTCTGGTCCATTCTGACCCAAAGGGCCACCCTGTTTCCCTTGTTCCTGATCCTTAATCACCACATTCCCACCTGCCCCAGTCCCAGTCTGCCATGGCTCTACCCCTAGCCAACCCCAGCTCCCCCTGCTTCCAGTTTCCCTGCCCCACCCTACACCCCCTGATCCCAAAGCCCTGCCTTTTTCACAGATAAAGGCTCTAGTGTCAGTAAGACCATTGGTGCAGTGGTAGTATTATCACTTGTGATGCTGGCAACTCGGGTTCGGTAATGAGCTTGGGCCATCGGATGCTGGCGGAGCGGGAGATTGAGCATAATGGTTGATGCTCTCTTCCTCTGGGGAGAAGGGCTGTAGATGCCACTGGGTGGCCACAGGTGGGAGTACAGTAGCCAGCACGTGTGGGAGGCAGGACACTGGCCGAGGCCTGCATGACGCACACTTGCATTCCTCTCATTGGGCCTTTGTGTGCACTGGTGCCCTAGAGGATGGTGAGGAGAAAATCAGAATATGCCCATTGCCAGCAGCATGATCCCAGCATGCTCAGGCCTGATCTCAGCTGCCAGACATTGCAAGATACTGCTGGAACTCGGGCCTCTGCAAGCCAGAGGGGAAGGAGGTTGGACCAAGAACAGCTGGCAGTGGCACGGTTGGGGGAATACATGTGCGGGGTAGAAATCCAGAGTTAAGTGCCAGAGATGCTGCTGTAAGGGGCTGGGCCCAACCAAGAAGGAGGATTCTGGAACAGGAAACAAAAATTAAAAAAAAAGTCTCTCCTGTCTACAGTGTTCTGAGTTTGTATCTCTTTGATGAGGAGTGCCACGTTATAAGGGTTGGAGTTGCATTTTCCCACATTTCAGTATCAGAAGGTTGTGAAGTATGTGTACTTTGTGTGGAATGTTAAATCAAGGTCCCTTCTGCCTTTCTGTGATGGCTGTCCAGGTGAAAGTTAAAGATCATATGGCACTTACAAAAATCACAGGGCTCTCACTATAGCTGGTGTTTGTGCACATACCTGGGAGTAAATTTCAGTGTACAAGTCAGCACCATGCAAAACACAGACCAAAAGGCCAGTTGCAAAATTATAAACTATTAATGTGTCAAAGCACATAGTGTAGCTAAAAGGATTATCTACATTCGGTGAAGCTTGTCTGAAAAACATGTGCAGGTCAGGCACTGAATAGGAAGACTTCCATAGTCAGCTTGTGACCGCAAAGTGTTGGGCAATGCTAAACAAAACATGGTACAGCTTCTAAACAGGAGCACAAATACAAAAATTGCAATTGCACTAAGCTGTGATACAAAGCTATGTTACTAAACGGCTCAGACCACCATGCACAGAGAGCTGTTCCAGGGAGGTCAAGTACGCACTTACGTCTTACCTTCTAGGTCATCATCAGAGGCTCCTCCTCTGGTAATGGAAGCCATTGTTCTATGGCAATGTTGTGGAAGATGCAGCATGCCAAGAAGATCCTGCATGCCATACCCAGACTGTATTGCAAAGCCCCATCCGATTGATCCAGGCATCTGAAGTGTATCTTCAGAAGGCCGTTGGTCCTCTCTATCAGCAATCATGTGGATGTGAGTGCCCACTTGTAATGTTCCTCTGCCTTGCTCTGTGGTTGTCAGACAGGGGTCATGAGCCATGGCAGTTTGGGGATCTCCACTGTCACCTGTTGAGGGATGCATATGTTACCACTTGTGGTCTCTGTGTACTATGCCCTTCAACCTCCCATCTGCTGCATTAAACCTCCTAACATAAAACACCACCACAACTACTGCTGCTGGCATGTCACCAATGGTGGGACACATGCACAAAACTGAATCCAACACCCCCCTTTACACTCATCATGCTTTGTGGTGGACACTACCACTGCCCTCTATGCCAGCTGCCCACACCAACAGCCTCCAGGAATGTGGTGTCACAACACTGTTCCATCCACATTGTGCCACCACAACGCCTGCCCTCATGGGTCAGCTATCAGTCATCTCCATACCCTCCCCTCTGGACAGCTCAGCATTTATGTGTGTGTGTGTGTGTGTGTGTGTGTGTGTGTGCATGCCCCCCCATTTCTGCTCTCCAGGTAACTATAGGTACTGCTGTCTCCCACAGGTACCTACCTATCAACCATCCTCCTTCAATGTCAGTGTCAGTGGCTCAGCAGGTAGCACTCACCTCTGAGACTGGGAGATCAGAAGGCTGTGGGTTTTATTCCCACACCAGGAACTTGGGTTAAATCCCAATATTGACAGTGTAGTGCAGCATGAGAAGGGTGCTGCACTCCTGAGGTGCCATCTTTTGTATGAGATGTCAAATTGAGATCCCTACTGCCTGTTCTGGTGGTAGTTCAGGTGGATGTTAAATATGCCATGGTACTTCTCGAAAAGAGTAGGGGAAATTTATTTTTTATTCAAACTGAAAACATATACAAATAAATCCAGTAATACTTCATACATAACTCATAAATTCGAGAAGGGAACAGAAACATAGAAGAATATTACGTCAAACCATAACTCCCAGCTAAATAAAGCATCAGAGAATAGGACCTTCCCCCATTCTTGTCAAAGAAACAAGCGGAATATATATTCATATCAGAAAATAAGCTAACAGTTTTGACAGCATACCACACTTCTCCAAATTACAAAATAAATGGCAAAAAAATACTTCATACTATCCAAATTGACCTTAAATATACAAACCAAAAAAAAGGGGGAAAAACATAACTAAACGAAGAATTAATTCATACATGCTTTCTGGGTTTAAAGTTAGGGCTAGGAACATCTCCTAGCCTCCTCCGTACCAAAGGAATAAAGAAGAAATTGTATCAATAGTAAGAAACAACAGAAATCCTTAGAAGGATGGTGGACATAGACTCCTCTTAAGATATGCTATAAGGGAATCATGGTTCCTAATCCTCCACCCTGTACGGTAGAATCGGGATAAGCCCCCCAAACCTAAACATCTGGCAAACATTATAATCAAATGGGAACCCTTGAATTTCATTAAAGAAATTCAAAATCATGCTATAACTGGTCCCAATGCTGAACACTGAAAGTTACCCGCTCCTGCTGTTTCAAAGTGGATGGATCCATTTTAACATAAAAAAAGGTCTAATACTGTTAGTGTTTGTTGCTGCAAAACCAAGTGGTATCTGCTAATCCAAAACCAATATAAAAAACGGGCATGAAAAATCATAAAAGTACAAACATTGCCCAACATAATCAAACTAGTACAAATTCCAAAATATAACTGTGAACAGGGAGGGGTACTAATTGCCCCCTTCCACCGTTCTTTCACTACATCCCAAAATCGAATGGCATAAGGACAGTGAAAACAAAGATGGTCCATAGTTTCAATCTTCAAAATACACCCAGCCCTGGGGCAATAACTATCTTGCAAGGCTTTATGTATTTGGTTACCCCAGACATTTACTCATCCATGTATCCCAAGCCAAACTGTATCCCACAATCACTCCAGGATTCTTTTGTCAGTTATATATTCTGAAATACATGATTGATCTGAAATTGAAAACTCCAACCCACCGAGAAACCAGTCTGGCACTATGCTTATTCTTATGTAAAAATGTATCTGATTGCCATTCTAACAATACCCCATTCAAAACTGCAAATCCCCATCTCTCCCAGAGTTGTCCTCGGCATTGCAGTAATGGCACTAAATTATGATACAAAAAAACAGTAAAGAAAAACACTATGAGATTTATCATTTTCAACCCACCATCAGCCATAGTTTTATATAAGATGGTTCTCTTAACCAGGTTCAGTCAACTTCCCCAAAACCCACTAAAAAACACCCTCAATAATGATGTCTCAAGATTTTTAGGTAGTGAAAAGACTAAGGTATAAAAACACTGTAACCAGAAACATTTTAATACATTGTACACGTTTCTTCATAGACATTTTCCATTTGTTCCAGTTATCCACCATTGCCTTTCCCTGCCGTAATGCTCTGTTCCAATTAAAACTAGCCACGTCAATACCTCCAAAATATATCCCTAAAATATGACAAGGGGCCAAACCTACCGGAAAACTGTCGACCTCTATAGGCTAAAACGGAAATCCGGACAAACAAAGGCATAACGTCTTTTTATCATTAAGACAAGCCCCTGTAATTTTTCCCAACACCTTAATCAAGTGACATGCAATACGAATAGAATCCACATCTGGTACTACCAGGCATAAATCATCTGCATAGGCTAGTACTTGACACTGTCTCCCTAAAGTGCCTGTTATGCTCTTTAGGTGGGGAGATCTTTTTAGCAATCTTAACATGGGATCCAATGCAAAAACATACAGCAGAGGGCTAAGTGGGCACCTTTGGTGGACTCCCTTATTTATTTGATCCTGAGCCACTCTCCACCCATTATCATGAGGAATGACATAAGCCAGTGAATAGCAAGGCTGTAACTACTGTATAAATTGGGTTGGGATCCCATATGCCTCTAAACAATTCCACAAAAAGCAGTGTGAAACTCCATCAAAAGCTTTTGCCTGGTCCAAATTAACCAGGTATCCAGGCCCTCATTGAAGAGCACAATTCACCCCACCCTTTTCCATCAACTCACACAGGTGAAACAAGCCTCAGTGATGCGACAACCACGGACAGAGCAAAATTGCACAGGACTGATCAAATCAGACATCACTAAACACAATCTGTTACCCAGGAGTTTAGCAAAGATTTTAAAATCAATGTTCAGCAAAGTGTGCGGTCTCCAGTTCTCAATATCAACTTTATTCCCTGATTTATACAAAAAAAATCATTATCCCTTCATACACCATACACTAAGGTGGGCAAAATCATATCAGAAAGAAAAAAATATATACAGTAGAATAAGCAATTCGTTTGCCATAACATCACATAAGACTTTATAACATTCACTGGATAGCCCATCTGATCCTGGTGAAATGTTATTATGGAGAGATTTACTAACCATCTCCAATTCAAGCCTAGTAAAAGGCACTGTCAAGGTTTCTTGCAGTGATGGGTAAAGCTGAGGAAGATCTGCAGCTTGTAATAATTAGGTCACAAATTGTGAAACTTCTACTGGGTCCCCAAATGTTTATGCTACAAAATCATCCAGAGCCAGCATAATACCTTGGTTATCATCAACTTTAATATCAGATGGAGTTAGTAAACTGCTAATCTTCATCTTTTCCCTTCTCATCTGGTTAGCTATAAATGGATTACTATGTTCCACCTTCCCCTAAGTTCCAAAAGCCTGCTCCCGTAACAGGGAGAGCAGCCTATCATACTGATACTTCAGCTTAACCTCTTTCAGTTCCCTAATAGCTTCTACACAGTCCCTGTCACCCTCACGCTGCTTGGAAACCAGCACCCCTAACTCCTTATGGAGTTGTAAATATATCCCATACTGTGTAGAAGCTCTTGTGATACCCAGGTCCTGAAAAAATCCTATGAGACAGAATTTAAATTCTTCCCACCATTGTCCTATATCATCGAACAAAAAGCTTGACATCAATTTAGCATGAACAACGGTTTTCAGGTCTGTCAGTACTTCAGCTGGTGTCAGCATGGAGGCATTCAACCTCTAAACCCCATGGCCTGTAACTCGAGGTAAAAGGGTTATAATCTGAAAACCAATTAAGGAATGGTCTGAAGTTTCAACAGGGGTATTCGTGTTAAAATCTATCACCAATGTCTGTTTCATAAAAATAAAATCTATTCGGGAAGATAGACTGCCTTTACAAAATGTGGGTTTGGCCTGTCTATTCCCTGAAACATAAACACCCATTAATCCTGCTTGACTAATGACAGATCTGAGAAATTTCTTATCACAGTATTGTTTCCCTAGAACATTCTTTTGCTGGAAATTTATGTGAAAATCCCCACCAAAGAAGATCTGATGGGTAATATGGAGATAAGGCTGTACTTTCTCTGTAAATCAATTCTAAGAGCTTTAGTTTGTGGCCCATACAAAGTAACCAAATGGCATTGGTTTCCACAAAGTAAAACATCAAGCAAAAAAGCTCGATCTGGGTCAATGTCCACCATCCTGTACACTTTCACCCCATGAGACAGAAAACAAATCCCCATTCCACTACAAGCCTCTTTTCCTATCAACCAATATGATGACCCCTAGATCCAGTCTTGGGAGGCCTGACTAACCTCACCCAATGTGTGTAGATGAGTGTCTTGCAAAAAAATTACATCATAACACATGTGTTGTAATACCCCAAAGGTGGAAAGTCGTTTCCCTAACATCTTAATGCAATTAACATTAAGGCTTGCTAACTTCAAAGATAGTGGCTCAAGAAGGGGGTTTTATGAGTTTACCATGCAATCTGGTAACCAGTTTATTTTTTTCAGGGACTCTAGGCTTAAGAGATGGTACCTCCTTGTATTCCAGAGGGGAAACTGGCTCACAAGGTACGGTCGGGTCTTCTACCCCCATGGGATACTCCATTTCTACTTGATCTCCTCAAGAAGTGAAGGGAGCAAATCAGTTAGTTAAGGGTAGTGGTGATAAGGAAACTTTGAGGGCAACCAAAGTCTGCCAAACATTTTGGGGCAGGGGTAAAGATTTCTCCTCAGTTATCACTGCGTTCTCAGTTTGTGACACAACAGGGTCCAAAGAACAATTCGGAACATTTTGTAAAACAACTCGGACCTGAAGAAGAAGTCCACATGGGAGTATGTACCTCCTGGTGAGGGGAACCCTGTGGGGTTACAAATGGGGTTTCTTTCTCTTTGGGTTGAGCTTCAGGGATAGGGATTATTATCAGCTCAGATGATGGGGACTTGGGAACTAAACATTTATCAAACTGTGGAGGGCAAGATCCACTCGGTGTCCTTTGAGACCTATCACCTGTGGAACCTCCTCGTCCCCTACCTCTCCGTCTACCACAGGGAACCAGGTCTTCTTCAGGATGAAAGGGCTGACCAAAAGATCGCCTAGCTTGGGAGAGAGAAAAAAGTCCTGGTCAGACAGCTCATCAGGGCGATGAGAAGCCCAAGGACATTCAATATAAGTGTGATCCTCCTCCTCCCCCCCAAAAAGGTTACATTTTGGGGGAGCCATACATTGTGCAGCCATATGCCCCAATACTCCGCACTGAATACACTTTATCTGATCACAAACCATGTTTAAATGAGACAGGGAACCACACTTATAATAACTCTTTGGCTGCCCTGCATAAAATATAATACCCTTGTCTCATCCCCCAAAAAAGGAACTAGGTAAATGTTGTATCCCAGTATCAGTTTGTTTAAGTTGGACCCTCACAGTCCACCCTTCGGTCCAGAAGCCATTTTCATCCCTGATCAGTTTTGGTCTATCAAAGATGGAGCATTGTTTCTCAATCCAAAACATAATGTTATCAATATTCACACCTTCATTTCTAAAAAGAATAGTCAGTTTTAATTGTTGGCTTGATAATGGGGATCGCAATAAAATCCATCCATACTTCAGTCTGTTTAATGCCATAATACAGTCTCCAAAATATATCAAGAGAGGCCACCGTGCAAAAACTAATATCATAATTATGATCTCCCAGAGAGTATATGAAAGCATACACCTCTGTCAGTGTAAACCCCATTGATTCTTTTAGCAGGATTTTCCTTACCCAAAGTCTATCCGGAATAATATGAGCCTTCCCTTTATATCTGAGCCATACCAATAACCTCCTCTTGGCCGCCTCTGCAGGTTTTTGAAAAAGACCAGCATAGGTCTTCGGTGTTTGTACACCAGGTTTTGAACCGTCTCTCTGCCCTCCAGTATCGCTTACCTGGCGGTTTGGTAACGGACTCTGTAACATGTCTTTGTCAATGTTCGGGTCTAATAAAAGTGCAAGATTGTCCCCTTGAGTCACATTTACTTGGTCAAATACAAGAGAAGTTCCAAAATCCTCTTCTCAGCCAACTCTGACCACTGAATTTGCATCTAGTGCAGCACCCAATTCCACTGCCTCTCTTTCATCTAGCACAGCCACATTAACCCGGGAGAGGGACTTAAGAATTCTTCATCGGACCTTCTGCTGGTATAGACATGTTTTGCATACCATCTGCATGTTGTTGGGCCAATAAACATTCTGGGGAACCTAGAAGGGGAATAGTAGGATCAGGCACCCAAATGTTCTTTTGCCTTATCCAGCCTGCTTTTGTTAGCGCTTCTCCAGGAGTCAATACATCAGAAGAGTCCAGCGAACCTTCAGCTACAGGCAGGGACACAAAGGGTTCAGGTGAGCCCACATCTTCTCCAAGAGGACCAGTCAGATCACCAAGAGTTGGATCAAATGGAAGCCATTTATTTCCAGGCTGCACAGGACTAGCCATAGATCATTTTCTCTTTTCCTTCTCTTCCTTAAGTTTCTGTCTACAAGACTGAAAATCTTGTTCAGCTACCGAAATCAGTTCCAACAAGTGTTTTTTTTTCTTTCTAATTCATATTACAATTTTCTTCTTCAACCAAAAATTTACTTTCCTGTTGCATAGGTTCCAAAATGTCCTCGTCATCCAGAGCGATGTCGTGAGCTGGTTCCTCAAACCACAGACTTGGCTATTCGTACAGCCTAGCAAGAGCTCCGGAGCTTCAGTAACACAACCTCCTCCTCCTCCAGTGTCCTGAGTAGGACTGGGGACCTCCATTCTTCCTGCCCGCCACAGCGCAACCTGCAGAAAGAATATGGGAATTTTTTATTTAGACAACATAAAAGTTAAATATGTACAAAAATGTATTAAGTTACACCAAACAATCTTAATACCTATAAGATTCAATCCCACAAACTGAATATACAATTTAACATACAGGAATATATAGCACTTGCCCAACAAATACATCAGCATTATCATTCTGCATTCTACTTTTGATCAGTTTCTTATTTGATAGAGCTGTACATATTGTGGACCTTTTCTGTTCTTCTGGCTTTTCATACATATTTCCCAGCAATATGAGTTCCCCTCCAAATGTGGGGAGTTTTCCTTTAAATAACCCATTTATGTTCCATCACCCTCCCTAACATATCCTCTCCCTACCATTAAGGTAAAGTATTTGAGACCATTCATTCTCTTAAAGTGCAGTCATAATCATTTCCTGCACCCTATATTTTATGTACATTTTGACTAGGCTCAAATTACTTCCTATGTAATAGGAAAGTCATTGTCTGTTATCCATGGAAGCCCTTTCCTAGGTTTTAATAATTTCCTCCTTGTCATAATGGCTTTCTCTTTCCCATAAATATTTTTTAGATTGCCTGTAATTTTGTTTCGTAGTTCTGTGAAACCCCCTTCTTTGTGTTGTAGCACAAAGTTACACCTCATGGACCAAATACTCCATTTAAAAATTACCATCATTATTTGTAAGGTACTGGAATGCCATTTTGGCCAATCAGTTCCAAATACTCCATACATAATATTAACATTGCTTATATTGCTGAAAACAGTTTCCGCCCATTGTTGTGCCATAAAAGTCCACAATCCGGAGATAAAAGAACATTGAAATAATAAATGCATCATTGTTTCTTCCACATTTATACATAGTGATCTGCTACGTATTATTTCCAGTTGAGGTGTGTGCTTTTGATTTGACTTCACATTGATTTTTTCATGGCATGCTTGCCAGTGAAAGTCCCGTATGTGTTCTGGTATTCGCTTATTGTTCAAAAATATGATTAGTGCATTTCTATGTTCTCTAGGACATTTTACAAAGACCTCTTCCACTTGACAGGTGGTTTCCAGTATGTAAAAATATATTTGTTTCCTTTTCATTACTATCATCTACTCTTTTCCAGTGTCCCATTGTTTCATTCTCAAGAAAGTATGTTTTAGATATTCTGGGATTATAGCTAAACTCTTTAAAGCTCCGAAATATTTTGTTTCCCACATTTGTAGCCAGTGGGCACATTTTAGTTTAAGGAGATGTCACCATCCTGTATTTGCATTTATAATTAGGGGTTTTATATTGGCATCTAAGAAAAAACTATTGAAAAATAATATTGGATTTGGATTATTCAAACCTCCCTTCTTTGTTGGTAGGTATAAAACACCTCTTCTTATGGTGTTTAGTCTACTTCCCCAACAAGCCTGAAAAAATAAACTTAGCAATGCTGTTTCTAGTTCTTTTGGTGGTGGAAATATGTAACTAGTGTATAAGAAGACTGGTATTAGATAAGTTTTAGTTAAAGAGATCCTCTTCTTTTTGTTTGGTTTCCACCTTTTCCACTGTGCTACCTTCTGTTTGCCAGTGTTGACTTTCCTGTCCCAGTTCAGTCTAAGTTCTTATCTCCATAAAGTATTTCCAATACTTTTATTGGCTCTTTTCTAATTTCAATACCTGCTATAACCCCTTGCCACTTTACTTGATAGTTCAGTCTCTGCCCTATGCACTTTTCCAGATTTAGAGATGCCCATGATATATTCCCAAAATTCTCACATATTTCTAAAACGTTACACAAAGAGATCTCATCTTGTACCATTACAGTCATGTCATCTGCCTATGCAGTTATTTTATGTGTAATCATCTGACTGTTTATTGTTATTGCTCTTATTTCTTCCCCCTTTTTTATTGCTTTTAATAGAGGGTCTATAAAAAAAATCATATAGTATGTGGCTTAGGGGGTAGCCTTGTCTTACTCCCCTTTTCAAATGTATGAAAGGGCCCTTCCAACCTTGAATTATTGGTCTGATAGTTGCAGTTTTATAGATACATTTCAGCCAGTTTATCATTTTCTCTGGTATATGGTAGTGAGTTAGTGTGTCCCAGAGAGAGAAAATCATGGTTGACCTGGTCAAATGCTTTTTTTTCTGGTCTAAGGACACCAAGTATCTGTCTGTTTTACCCAATTTTTCTTGCTGCACTACTTCTCTTAATAATATGAGGTGATTGTGTATTTGTCTCCCTGGAATTGCATATGATTTTGCTGGGGACATAAGTTTGATGCTATTTTTGATAGTCTTGTTGCTACTATTTGTGTTAGTATTTTGAAGTCTGAATTTAACAGAGTAATCAGCCTTCAGTTTGTCATTACTGCTTTATCTCCTGTTTTATATATGTACTTTAGTATGCCTTCATTTAATTCTAATGGAATCTGTTCTGTTCCTAACATAACATTAAATACTTGAGTTAATTCATTTAATAAATAATGACCTTTAAGCTTCATTATTTCACTTGGTAGGCCATCCAGCTCTGGTGCTTTATTCCCTAATAGAGATGATATTGTATTCTGCACTTCCTCCTCCTGTACAAGTCTGTATCTCTTCTTGGTCCAAAAATGGTGTGTCTAAGTTTCCCAAGAAGTTATGTACATTTACCTGACCTACCTGAAGTGAAGCATACATTTCTCTAGTGTATGTGGTCGCAATTTCATTAATATTTTTCTGATCCGTATATTCTATTCCATCTTTGTTTTTCATTTTAGCCATTGTTTTGCTTTGTATTTGTTTTTCCCAATGTTCATAATGACATATTACTTCTGATTTACTTATGGTTCCAAATTGTTGCTGATGGTGCAATACCATAGCTTTTTTATTATGTAACTCTAGCATTTTTTGTTTTAGATTTGTAATTTGTAAGGTAGAATTTTGTCCAGTTTCATGTGTCAATGATAATACATGCTGTATGTTTCATCTATATTGTAGGTACTATAAATATTGCTTTCTGTTACTATTCCTATTTATTCTTTTACATGGTTTCTGGTGGTCCCTCTTTGTGTCTAACCACCAGATAATTGGGTCTTCAAAAAAAATGAACACAGACTGTCTGGCCTGTAGAAAATCCTGCACTATTTGTTTTGTTTTCATTTCAGAAAGCAGGGAGGTGTTGAGCTTCCAGTACCCTGATCCTTTTAAGTCTCTTACCTGTCTCCCTAAAGTTACTAAGATTATATTATGATCTGAGAATTCTGTCACTGTTATCACCGCTTTACTAATGGGTGCAGTCTTTGATAAAAATATACAATCTATCTGAGATGTTAGACATCCTTTATGAAAAGTTGGGAGCTCCTGCTGTGTGCTCTGGAATGCTACATCTGTCAGATTAGATCTTTGTATCAATTGTGCCAGTAAATTTGAGTCACAGTATTGTTTTGCTGTTTCTGCCTTAATTGGGCAGTTAAAATCTCCAGCAAAAACAACAGCATGGGATGTTTGTAAATATGGTTGAATTGCCTGCAGAACTTCACAACGTAGTGCTTTTAGCTGGGGTGCATTGATATTTATGAGCCTATATGGAGAATTTTGTAACAATATGTCTAGAATTAAAACCATGCCTGGTATTAGGTCAAACAGCTTTAATAATCTAACCTCTGGATGCTTAAACAATAGCCCTACCCCTAAACAGGTATCCTCTCCCATAGACCAGAAGGATGGCCCTAAGACCCATACTTTGGTAGCTTGTTATACTTCTGATAAGGTATGTAACCTAGTATCCTACAGGAAGATTATTCCAAAATGTAGGAGGGATAGCACTGAGAAAACTATTTTTCTTTTTTACACTCTCTTTATACTATTTACATTCACTTTGTGGATAGAAAAAGGTTCTGTCATGACTTATAACTTGCTTTCCTGTTTTGTTCATCAATATTTTTCAGTTTAACTCTGACTTTCCTTTTCTATGGCCCATTAGGTTTGCTTTTCCCCTCTGTGTCTGTTGTACCTTCCTGAAGGGAAACTCCACTTATGAATATTCAGACTCATCCTCAGAGTGTTCGGAAAGCAGAACATCACATTTATTTTTTAGAGGAATTGATGTTCTTATTAACTCTGCTGCTTCCTTGAGGTTCTGTCTTGTTATTCTCCCCTTTAGTTTCTTTCCTGGGGTGGGGCATCACTTTCCCAGAGGTCCCCTCCTCTGATTCTATACTCTCTGAGGGTGTAGGTGCAGTGTCAAGATTCTTGCTGTATGAATTTTCTGTTATATGTGTCGTGGATTCTCTTGCCTACTGCCTCCCGGGGGGGGGGGTGGAGGACTGTACAGGGAATACCCTTCAAGTTTCTTGCTCTCTATTCGGGCCTTCCCTAAAATTCTCCACTTTGTCCTTTTGTGCCAGAGCCACCATTAATCGTTGTTCCTCTCCATCAGCTTGATCTGGAAGATTATGCACAGCCTTCCTGCAGTTCTGGAATGTGTAACCTGACTCCCCTCATAGATTGCATTTACATTCATTTTGGCAGTCATTTCCTATATGTCCCAGTTCCCCACATATTGCACACCTTGTTTTTTCACAAATACCAGTTAAATGATCTAAAGCACCACATTTATAACACATCTTTGGCTGGCCAGCATAAAACAAAATACCCCTGTCCCAACCTAAAAAAAGGAATTTGGTAAATGCAGTGGTCCTGTGTCTGTTTATTGTTTCTTGCCTCTCTTCTTATTTCCTGGATTAGCCATCTCCATTAGGTTGTTCTGCTCCACCTCTGTGATCCTCTCATCTGCCATCTTTGCAGACAGTCAAGAGGGACCTCCGATCCCCCTACTGGCAGCAGTGCAGTAGGGGAATTTCCATGGTGTCCTGGCCAATTTTCCCCCATTCACTAAAAATACCACCAACAGCTTAATCTGGTTCAAGGTCAGTTGACATTCATCTGTATCCCCCTTGCCTGGGTTGTACCTGAAAATTGGCAAAATTTGTCTAGTGCACTTACCCAGTCAACAAAAACTAAATAAATAAAAATGCCTCCCCTCTCAAAGGCCTCATACAGGCCACTGAGGTAGAATATGTAGGCATCATGGCAGGATCCAGGGTACTGGGCAACCACATCAAATATGTGGCACTGACTGTTGCGCACCTCCTGTATGTTCATAGAGTGGTAGTCCTTGTGGTTCACATATACCTCCTCCTCTGCTGATGGTGCTCTGATGGCCACATGTGTGCAGTCAATGGCACCCTGACTCAGCACATGTAAGAAGTATGCCAGAGTGTCAAAGCCCTGCTTTACAGGCTGTTGCTGTTGTGCATCCTGTGGGAAGCTGAGGTACCTGTGTGACCTGAGTAGCAAGGCTTGCAGAAACTGCCTCAGGCACTTTGACACAGCAGACTGTAAGACTCCCACTGTATCTCCAGTGGGGGTCTGGAAGCTCCCTGTGGCCAGAAAGCAGTGTGCTGCACTCACCTTCATGTTCACAAGTATTGAATGCCCCCTCTGAGTTGCACTGTGCACGTCCTCTCTCAACTCCTGGCACAACTCCATAATGCCATTCTTGTTGAGGCAGTACCAGGCTAGGCACTGCTCCACAATGAAGTCCAAGTATGATGTTCTCCTCTGATACACCCATGCCACATATCTTCTGGTGGGTTTGCACTGTCTTTGTGGCATGCCATTCCCCTAATTCATGTAAACCTGTTGCCTGGCACATCTCTGCCACCATTCTATGGTGAGCCTGATGCCCAGTAAGACCAGTGGTCTAAACATCTTCATTGCCACTTCTATGGTGCTTGTGCTGCTACACTGCTGCATCCCTAGTGACTCTGGTCTGTATGCCTGCTGGGGCCTACTTATATGCTGTAGTGTGAGTTAGACCATCTCCACCTTGCTCTAACAGGTGCATGTTAGGAGTGACACAGAGAGCAGGTGTTGCAGCTTGTAAAATCCTCCAAAAAGGGATGGTGCATCAATTTTGGATGCAAGTTGCTTTGCAACATGGCACACCAAATTTTTTGATGCAAGCATGGTGCAAGGCACTGACAGAAACCTCCTCAAGATTAACACAAGCTGTGTTTTAAAATCACATTTGCCACAAAATTTGATGCAGGTCACCTTGCATCATTCTTGGCTCTTTGTAAATAGAGACACTTATCTCTGGTGCTCCAGAAAGTACATGCTGAGGTTCTTCAATCTCTCCTCATAGGAGCTACCTTACTACAATGGGATCATTTTTGGTTCCCTTCTCTGTGTGTTTTTTATGCTATCTTTGTTCTTCCTCAGATGCAGCTGTAGAACTGCACATGATATTCCTAGTGTGATCAAACTGCTGACCTGTATAGCGGCAGTATTACCTTCCTTATGTGACTGGTGAAGCCCATCCTGATGCATCCAAGCATCCTGTTTGTTGTCACACTTCCTAAATAGAGAGACTGCAAGACATTGTAGCAGCTGGCTCTTTTTCTGGGTCACTCCTTCCCTGGACCAGGAAAGAATGTAGGGGACCCCTCTGGAAAAAGCTGATGTCATGGCAACACTATGAGGGGAGGTCCCACAAGGCTGTCCAGAGGCGGTGTCATTTAGTGGAGGGTGGAGAAAGGAGGATCAAGTGAGCTATGGGATGGAAGCTCTCCCTTCTTTCTCCTCCATTTGTTGAACTGGAAACAACACCAGTGACCAGCAGGCAGAGAGAGGTAAGGACCTTCTCTGGGGCTAGCAGGTGGGGAAGGGGAAGATCATTTCAGTGGAAATAGAATAAGCTTAATATCGAAGCAGGCTAAATGCTGTTCATTGTTTGCCAGTGGCTGAACTACTAGACAGTAAAAGGGTCAGTAGCTTAGTTAGCAAACAAATGACAGTATAGTAGCAGCTGTTGTGTTAAAAGCAGACAATGTACTGTGTCCACACTTTATTTTCTACCAAGAAAGGTTATTGTATACTGTACTACTGTTTCTTCTGTGCCATTTTTCCTGGGTCTCTGGGTGCCTTTCCAGGACATTTTTCACATAAGTAAAGGTTGAACACGGGAAATCTGAGGTCACAAGTATCTTTAAAATATTTTAATTCCACTGGAAGCTAGTATAGCACAGCGGTTAAGAGCTCTGCACTGCAAACCTGAAGAACTGGGTTGACTCCTCCAGCCATCACTGGCAGAGCACTTTTCAGGAATGAAACCAAAAAAACACAAAAAAGCAAGTCATTCTGTCAGGAGCACCAGACAGCCCAGCTATGATCCGTTCCTCCAGACCAGTGCTCAGGGGCCTTTCTCCCCTTTCCCTAGGGCCTCCTCACCACGGTTCCCTGTCTAGATCAAGCTCTGAGATTTTCCCTGGGGCAGTGCTGAGAATAATTATTCATCTATTCCTGTTTCGGCTGTGGCCTCAGATCTCAAACCCACTCCAGTACTGCATTCCCATAGAAAAGTTCTTTACCTGGAGGCATTTGTGCAGCTGGTTCCCTTCTGTCAGGAAGATCTCTTGCCCTCATGGCCACAGGAGTTGGTGCTCCTGCACAGCCTCTAAGATGGGCATTGAGGCAGTGCTTACGGGGGAGAGCCAGCCAACGGAAAGGAGCAAGTGCACTTGCTATTCACAGGGTCCATCCCTCACCCTCATTTTTGGTCTGGACAGGTGCCTGCAGCATTCAGACCCCCAGTCCAGCTATTAACTTGGTCATGGCCCAGCCACATCTCGGGAGGGGGCATAGGGGCGTATGATCTCGTGTGAGCTGTGAGCTCAGTGGCCATCTTGTGAGTGGCATTGGGATGCATAGCAGGGAGTCAAGATGGCGACGGCCATTGGGAGCCACTGGCTGGTTGGGCATCAGGACATTCAGGTGTCAGCCTCCACTGTGGTTGTTGGAACCCCCTTCACAGATTCTGATTTAATGAGCTCGCTATGGGTTTACTTCTCGCTGGCTTTGTTTAGTCAGCAGGAGGCAGAACTGAAGAAAATCTTCTTGATACCTGGAAGGAGGGGATTCCCCAGGTAAAGGTTAGCCAGGGGTGTCTACTGGGCTTCTGGTGGGCTGCTTCCCACTGCTGTGCAGAGGAACAGATGCAAGTTTGATGGGTTCCGTTCACGGATTTAAGTGACACAACTCCCACGTGCTGCTGTGTGTCTCTGGCAGATCACTTAACCTCCCCAGGGCTCTCAGGCATGGTCTTCCATGATGATGATGCTGACTTTCTAATTTTGGGAATCAGTTTCCCAGCCTGCATGTGCACTGCAGTTGACCTTAAGCATGAAGGGTGGCAGCATTGTGCAAGGCTGCTGGCTGGCTATCCACACACGATGGGGCTGTCATCAGTAGGGATAGCGGTCAATACGCAGCATAGGTATCAGAGGGTACAGCCAGGATATGGATTGCAGAGTCATGCATGAGAGGACTATAAAGTCAGTGGCAACATGAAGAGTTTCAGATAAGGTCACTACAGGAGTCAGCAGAGGACTAGGATAACAAGCTTCCTCACTGGTATCAGAGGGTGACGATCGGCATTGCAGTCACACCATGGGATGGGTATCTTTTGGATTACCATCTGGGGAGGAGCCCAGTAGGGGACATTTCTTATGTACTTGATGCATAGTGATAATTACCCGTTGCCTAATCAATGGAATTGCTTGTGCTACATAGTCAGACTGCAGGCTGGGAGTTATAGTTAGTTGTCACTAGTATTCTTACCGTGGTAGTTACAGTATCTTAGTAGGACAGTAGGGTAACATTCAGAAGAAGGCTAGAACTAGGTTACTGCTAGAATGCCAGAACAGGTACCATGTTTCTTTGGGGCAGGACACAGCTACCAAATCAGGTCTGTTCTGTGGCCCAGGGCCAGGTGGTATCCCTGGTTCTCCTTAGGGGGTTCCCATCCTGATTAGTACATGGTGCAGTAACCAGGCTGACTACATATAACCAGGTGAGTATTTAGCAGTAACCATTCTTAGGGGATTGATTCGCTGGGCCACGGCATGCCAGGATGACTAGCTGGCTCAGGGACCTCTTCTTTTTCACAGGCTAAGTGACAGGCTCAACTTGGGCCCCCCCCCCCAATTTGGTTTTGCACAGTAGGGTCACATCTTTCAGTACATGGAGGATAAATATAAAATGCAAATCCCAGTAATAGTAAGCAGGCAAATGAATACACATGGATGGGGGCCCGGGGGATGCTTGAGCTGGTTTGTAACTACAGATATCACCATGTCCCCACTTTGGTCTAAAAAAAATGCTTTGGGTGGACCAGGTGATGCTACCCCCCTCCCCAACATGGAGCCTAGGCACTTACAACAGCAGAGGTCAGGTACAGGCTTAATAATGGACCGGGATACAGTTGAGGGGTAAGGGTACAGTTCTGGGTTGAGGACACTGGGGGGAATGGGCTGGGGAAAGCTGTGGTGTTCCCAGCAGGCTCGGGATCCATCTTTCAGGAGTTTGTTGGTGGTGCTGTGGCAGAACAAGCACATGGGCCATGTGGATCAGGGGTCCATGGTTAGCAAGTTGTTCATTAACTGGAAGGAGAAGGGGTTTAATCTTACAAGGGTGGAGGAATTATTTTCCTAGGGAGACCACTTTTGCAACTGGGGGAGCACCAATTGGGTAGCTGCTAAAGGGGAGCAGGGGTACCGCCGGAGGTCAGCAGCATCCTCTCAGTTCTGGACAAGTGATCAGACTGATCTAGTCAACCTGGCTGAGCATGCTGGCTTCTGGGGACTCCAGGTAAGAAGCCAGGCACTGGAGCAGCATGAAAAGGGACTTCATGGCAGGGGCTGGGTTGCAGTGACTGCAGGAAGACACCCAGGTAACAGATCGCAGGGCAGCTAGCTTGGGTACCAAAAAAGAAGGGGGCTGAGTGGCCAGCCTGCATGCACAGAAGAAGGTGTAATGAGGACGGCAGGTAGGTTCGTAGTGGGGAACTATGGGGGCAGAATCCTAGCAGGGTTCCACAATGGGGAGTCTGGCAACTGCACAAGGCAATTTTAGGTGTCCAATTCCAGAGGCTCAGGGTACTGTATAGAACAGTCTCATAGTTATGGCAAAGCACATAAAATCTCAGAGCCAGCGGGCAAGCTGGAACATAGATGGTATTAAATGCATCAGGGGGCTAGGCCAGCTTGGAGGGTTGAATTTTTCTAGCCCATTCAGTGGGTCCACGGTAACTGGGTTGCCCTTCCCACCAGATGAGGAGCTTATGGGAAATGGGGTTATAGGGGTATGGGACAGATTCAAAAGGCCTCCTAGGTGAATCCAGTTGGGGCAGCCACAAGGGCTGCAGCAGTGCACCAGGATCCCAGGAGCAAGGGGCTGGGGGGCGAAGCATTATCTCGTGGGATGCGAAGTGGTGCATGGAGTGCCAGCTAGGCAATTTCAGGTACCAGGATGGCTTCTCCCAGCCTTGTGGATGCTCGCATGGAAGGGCAGATAGTTTGAGGTGGGATTCATAGCACAGCTACAGGCATGTAGTATCCCAACAAGTGGGACTGGGGCCAAAAACAGGTAGGCAGTTGTGCACTACATCAGCGGTGCTGGCACTAATTTTTGTTGTCTCTAACAGGTACATGGTAGACTCAAAGATCACAGGATATGGGACTTACGCACCCATGGGGCAGTAGCAGGGGTGGCCAACTGGCTAAGGAGCAGGCCCCTAGGGTACTGCCAGAGTTGCACAATTTGATAGTGAGTATAGTGCAGGGCAGCGCTCATGCACTTGGATTCTCCCATGAAAAGGTTCTCGGTGGATCATACCTGGGGCAGCGAGTATGCCAGCCAGGTTAGGATATTGGTGCAGCAAGCTGCATGCAGAAGGGAGTGGTGAGTTGGGAACCATCAGGCTGGGAGACTGGTGAGAGTCTTTCTACAAGGCTCAGGGAGGGTGAAAATGGTTAAGAGTGGCATAGATAGATAGCTAGGAGGTAGCTTGGTAGGCAGGTCTTGGTGGTTATGGGAGCAGCAGCTTGGGGGGTGGACTGCATCCATCCTGTGGCAGCTCAGGAGGATTGCAGACCAAGGATACAAGGGGAAGAAGGAGAAGACACATCAAATTCTTCCAAGGGGCTCATCAGTTCCAGTCGGCATGAGGCTAGGGACTGCAAGACCCGGACCCAAATGGAAGGGGTTGTGGTCCAACATCATTGGTATTATTCCTCAGGCACAGTGGTGCCAGATGTGGGCGGCCACAAGGGTGCTGGGCCATATGACCTTACCTGCTTCTGTCAGAGGGGTTTCGACTGAAGGAGGTACATCAGTCATCAGGCCCACACTAGGGTGGCCCAAGAATTGGGGGAAGAGTGTGAGAGGCCTGCATGCAGGCTGCGTATCCTCCTGGCAGTGCACGCTGCCCCTAAAAAAGGTGGTAACTTATTTCAATAAATGCATGGCTGTGGCCATTTCCTCCAAGATCTGTGTTATGTGGTTATTTTATGGGAAAGGAAAGTGAAGAGATCCCAGGCAATAGAGAGGCTGCAAGGCATCGCAGCAGCTGGCCATTTGTCTGGGTCACTCCTTCCCAGGACCTGGAAAGAATGTAGAGGACTTCCCCTGAGAAGAGTTAATGTCATGACAACGCTATGAGGGGAGGTCCCATAAGGCTGCCCCTAGGCGGTGGCATTCAGTGAAGGGTGGAGAAAGGAGGGTCAAGTGAACTATGGGCCAACAGCTCTCCCTTCTTTCTCCTCGTTCATCGAACTCTCACCCACCCACCCTCAAAAAAGCAGGGTGAGGGGGCCAGGGAGGCAGGGCCTCCATTAACCCATCATGGGTGACCACATTAGGGATATGGGAGTGACTTTTCCCAGTTGCCCCATTAAACATGGTTTTTCACCTCTTCCTCCAAAAGGTTGTAAAATTTAGTGAGTGACTAGTTAATTGACCATTATAGCAATAAGTATTAAAAAGCAAGATAGATGTTATGGTACAGGATCTGTTCAAACTTGATGGTGAAATATGGTGCAACTGTCACAGCCAGGTGTGACGGCTTGGGAGGATCGCAGACCAAGGGTACAAGGGGAAGAAGGAGGAGACAAGTCAAATTCTTCCAAAGGGTTCATTACTTCCAGTCGGCATGAGGCTGGGGACTGCAAGACCTGGACCCAAACGGTAGGGGTCATGGTCCAACCTCATTTGGATTATTCCTCAGGCATGGTGGCACCAAATGTGGGCAGCCACAAGGGTGCTGGGCCATATGACCGTACCCGCTCCTGTCAGAGGGGTTTTGACTCACGGAGGTACATCAGTCATCAGACCCGCACTAGGGTGGCCCAAGAATTGGGGGAAGAGTGTGGGAGGATTGCATGCAGGCAATGTATCCTCCCAGCAGTGCACGCTACTCCTAAAAAAGGTTGTTACTTATTTCAATAAATGCATGGCTGCGACCATTTCCTCCAAGACCTGTGTTGTGTGGTTATTTCAGGGAAAGGGAAAGTGGAGGGATCCCAGACAACGCTTTACTACTACTATTACTGATTATCAACACTCATCTCTTTCCTCTTTCATGCACAGAAAAACATCAGGAAAGGATGCACAGGACTTAAAAGTGCCACTACAATAGGAGAAAAAGCTACACACAGTGATTCAGACAATATAGCACTCTCTCCAACAAGCAGCAAAAAATGATCATGTAGTCAAATAAAGTTAAAAAAAAACATTGTATTTACCCTATCACAGTGATTCAGGCATCATTAACACAATCAAGTTAGACCCATCGAGGAATGTACCATTGCTAATGATAAGTAAATGGTGACTTGGCATTCAGCAATCATGGCAAAATTCAGCACTGTGGACACTCCCAAAGAAGGCCAGAAGGATCTAGCTTCCCTGCAGCATTTTGGCACGTTGACATCATTATGTAGTACATGTTACAAAGTGTGCATAATGACTAGTTTTTAAGTTGTTGGCAACAAACAAAATGACCTGCAGCAGCCAGTCAGTGTTGCTGGGCATTTCTAACGCGCTCTCACAGGGCAAGAACCTAGCTACTGAAGGAGCTCATTTTATGTGAAAAAGAGTGACTTTTACTCTGAAAATGTTTAAAATCATCATCATCCTCATTCCGGTTAGGTAATTATCACTGCATGTAACTGTAGCTTCAGTCAGGTAGGTTAGTGAAATTATGTTGCAGAGAAGAGGAGAAAGTGTATGGTGTGGGCCAGCAATTGCAGCTGCAGTCCCCAGAGCAGGAACAAGGCAGAGGGAATTTAACATACTTGGAAATGTGCAAGGAGGATTTTTAACATTTTTATTTTTTGACATTTTTTTATTAGTGCTAGTAGTGTAGAGGGCATTCAAATCTATATTTTTATTTTATTTTTTAGCCACCTGCAGCAGGAGCAGGACAGAGTGAATTTAGCAATCTGGGAAGGTTCGGGAGAAGTTTGAAAGAGTTATTCAACAAATAGTTACACTGTTGTTGGTGCAAGGCACAGAAATCCATCTTATTTTTTTTGTACGGTATTTATTTTTGATTTTTGCCGGTGAGTGAAAACTAAGTGAAGTAGGCCACTGCAGTGAGACACAATGTCTCTCAGTAAGGGAGAGGAATAGGGTGAGTCAGTGCATGGGCAACACAATAGGCATAGAAACATAGAGAAACAAAGATTGTTGGCAGTTAAGGACTGCCAGGCCCATCTAGTCTGCCCAATTTTCCTACCTTAGTTGGCAGCCAATTCTCCTATGTGGTCATCTGCTTTAGCTTCTCCTTCCCATCCCTAGGGTTCCTTATTTTTAGCTCATGCATGTTTAAATCCCCCCAGTGTGGATGTTCCCACAACCTCCTGGGGTAGGCCATTCCACACATCCACCACCATTTCTATGAAAAAAATTCGTTACATTTCCCTTTATACTGCCCCCTCTAATCTCATATTGTGCCCCCTTGTTCTTGTACCCTTCCTATATTTAAAGGACCTTGCACCTTGTTTATGCCCTTAAGATACTTGAAAGTTTCTATCATTTCCCCCATTCCCTCCTTTCTTCCAGTGTATACATATCGAGGTCCTTCAGTCTCTCCCCATATGTCTTCTGGTGTAAGCCCAGCACCATCTTTGTCACCCTTATTTGAACCACCTTCACTCTGTCTATGTCTTTTCTATGCTGCAGTCTCCAGAACTGTACACAGTATTCCAGGTGAGGCCTCACTAGTGTTTTGTATAGTGGTACCACAACCTCCCTTCTTCTACTAGTGAGACCACTTCTTTTGCACCCCAACATGCTGCTGGCCTTCCCCACATCCTTTGTACTCTGCTTGGTTACCTTTAGGTCATCAGAGATAATAATCCCCAAATCCCTTTTCTCCCTGGTGACCATCAGTAACTCCACCCCCCCCATCCTGAAGCTCTCCCCAGGGTTTCTGCTGCCTAGGTGAATGATCTTACATTTCTTTGCATTAAACCTTAGTTGCAACTCTTCGGACCATTTTTCCAGTTTCTCTAGTTCTCCCCCACCCCATTCTCTTCAACCTACTAGGAGTGTCTACCCTGTTGCAGATCTTTGTGTCATCTGCAACAGGCAAACCTTCCCTTCCAGCACCTCTGCAATATCTCTTACAAAGATATTAAAAAGGACTTGCCCCAGGACCGATCCCTGAGACACCCCACTGATCACTCCCCTTTACTCAGACTAGATCCCATTTACCACCACCCTCTGTTTTCTATCCTCTAACCAGCTTCTAACCTACTTTACCACCTTTTGCCCCATGCCCAGGCTTCCCAACTCCTGTGTGGAACGGTGTTGAAGGCCTTGCTGAAATCAAGGTAGGTGACATCAACCACTTCTCTCTGTCCACCTCCCTCATCACCCAGTCAAAGAAATCTATCAGATTTTTTGAACCGATCTTCCTGCAGTGAATCCATGCTGCCTCAGATCCTGCGCACCAGTAAATTCCAAGTGTTTCACAATCCTCTTCTTGAGCAATGCCTCCATTATTTTCCCTATTATTAAGGTGAGGCTGACTGGCCTATAGTTCTCTGCCTCCTTTCTGCTACCATGTTTGTGTAGAGGGACTACGTGTACCCTCCTCCCATCCTCCGGAACCACACCTGTGCTTAGTGACTCACTGAACATGGCTGCCAGTGGTGCTACAAGCTCCATCCTTAGTTCCCTCAGTACCCTAGAATGTATCCCATCTGGTCCCGTTGTTTGTCTACCATTAGTTTCATGAGTTCCTCTAGGACTCTACCTTCAGGACTGGTGTCCACCTCCCACGCGACCTTGTTTTTGATGCCTAGCTTTGGCCCTTGTCCCTCCCCTTCTACAGTAAAAACTGAACAAAAGTAATTGTTCAGTGTTGACATCTTTTCTTGATACCCCTCCACACACTCCCCCTCTTCCCCTCTGAGCCTTACAACCCCCCCCCCCGGACTTCCTTCTTTCACTCATGTACCTGTAGAATGTCTAATCCCCTCTCTTCATAGACTGTGCTAACTTTTCCTCAGTTTGCTCTTTTGTGCCCCTAACAGCTTTCCCTGTTTCCTTCAAACAATTCGGGTACAGTGCATCACCCTGTCCTCTTCCTTCTGAGTTCCCTATTATTTTCAGAATGCCATTCTCTTGGACCTAACCTTCCCTGCTACCTCTCTTGAGAAACATAGTGATTTATTCCTTCTTTTCTCTTTGTTTCTGAGCCTAATGGACTGATTAGTTACCTCCACCACTGTTGCTCCTTTGATTTTTGCCCACTGCCCCACAGCCCCCTTCTGCCTCTTTCCTTTTCATAGCTTCCTTGATAGCAGTTCCCATCCTAGCACAGTCCACCCTCTTGAAATCCAAAACCCTTGCTTTTGTGTGGCTGGACTGTGATCCTGTACCTATGTTAAATCACACTGTGTGGTGGTCGCTGGCTCCAAGGTGTGTATAGGTCATCTGGCATCATGTTGCATAAAAATATGAGGAAAAAATTTGAAGAGAAAGGGATGCAGGGGGAGGAAAGGAGCATTAAGAAGTGTCCATGCCAGTTCATCAAAGTGCCAGTCCTATAAATGGTGGTGGTGGCTGTAGTGGTAGGGGTGGGGCTATGACTGAGACAAGAACAAGCGCTAGATATGTGATAGTATGGCCAATGTAACCATGGTTTTTTAGTCCTCAGAAGTCCCATTGTTCTAGTCCAACTGTAGGCAGTTTTGCTGGTCACTCAAGCAGTGCATTTGATGATGAAACCATCCTGAGCAATCCAGAAAAACACCAGTCCCTCCCCCCATGCTTCCAGTCATCACTGGCCTCTATATCCATTTCATATAAATTGAGGTAAGAAAAGCAGTCAAGACTATTTACATTTTCTCAAATCCTGTTTTCTTGAATTATGTTTTGTCAAATACGATTTTCTCAAATCAAATTCAGATACTTCATGTAAAATGATGTAAGAAAGGCAAAGTCAAGACCAGAAACATCATGTAAAATAAGATGAGAAAGCTGTCAAGCACAATCATTTTTCTCAAATCACATTTTCCCAAATTACATTTTCTCAAACCTAATATACCCACATTATGTAACACAAGGTGAGAAAGTAAAGTCAAGACCAGTCACCATTTTTCAAATCACTTTCTCAAATCAAGTTTTTTCAAATAAAATTTTTGTGTATGACATTTTTCAAATCTAATATAGCCTGGGCGAGGAAAGGCAAACTCAAGACCAGTTACAACACATGAAGGTAGATAAGAAAGGTAAAGTCAAGACCAGTTACATTTTCTCAAATCATGTTTTCTCACATCATGTTTCTTGAATCACATTTTCTTTTAGATACTTCATGTTAGGTGAGATACACAAAGTCAAATGAGGTGAGAAAGAAAAAATAAAGACCAGTTACTTTTTGGCAGATTACTTTTATCAAACCATGTTTTCTGAATCACTTTTTCTCATATCACATTTTCTCAAATGTAATATAGCTACAGTGTAAAATAAGGTATGAAATGAAAAGTCAGTACCAGTCACATTTTCTCTAATTACATTTTCTCAACTCACATTTTCTGGAGCTACTTCATGTAAAATCAGGTGGAAAAGGCAAAGTCAAGACCAGTCACGTTCTCCAATCACATCTTCTAGATTAACTTTTTTGGTGTGTTCATCCTACCAGGTATAAAGCAATATGTCATGTACAGTAGATGGTGCAACTTTTGAAGAAGGCATGGGGTGATAATTTCAGGACAGAATTAGCAATCTTTAGCATAACCATTTCCATGATTTGTCTACTTGAATGTCACACATGCCATTGTTCCCAGACTCCCCATCCAATAAACAAGCAGATACCTGCTTTTGTGGGTGCTCATACTGACAATCAATTTATTCCATCTCTTTCACATCATAATTTACGTGTTCATCTTGTAATTTTATCACACACTGTTTTGTTTTATTATACATCAAAGTCATCATATCTTCCACCCTGTATTCTCCCATTCCATTTATATTCACACATTATCCACATGTTATATTATCCATCTTTTTTTGTTATCTTCTCCCCGCCCAGATGTACATCTTGGGGGCCTCCTTCCTTTCTTTTCTTTCTTCTCAGGATATCAATGTACACTAGTATCCTTCTTTCAGTCATCCTAACCATGTGGCCTTCTAGGACTGCCTGTTCCTCCCCTCACCCTTCCCTCCATCCCCCATATTTCATTTCTTCCCCCTCTTTTCCTTTTGTCACAAAACCTTTCTGCACCAGCTGTCCACCTTCATGCTGGACCCAGATAGCCTCCCCAAATCATAAATACCATACATCTTCAGCACTGGGGCCTTCTTCATATCACCTCTTTATTAAATATGCAGGGTGGATGGGAGTCATAAGGAGCAAAAATTGTGAGCCTTGGCCCTTCTGGCATGCCATTATATACCTTCGAAGACTCACTTTCTCTGTCTTTTTGTCCACCAGTCAGCTCAGGGCAAGTTATTCCAGGCCCCTCCCCTTGTGTGAGGTCACCAGGCCCCCACTACCTTATTCCCTCTAATTACTGCTCCACATTTTCTTTCCTTCCAACTCTCTCACTCACAGACCATCTCATTTGTAACCAAATACCCACTTCCCTCACCTTTTCTCCCCCTACTCCTCATCGAGCAACCCTTTTATTGTCTGGGTCCCCAGGGACAAATAAATCTGCCCTTCAGCCGGGCAAACTACATTGTTCTCAGACTCCCTATCCAAAAAACATGTAGACACCTGCTTTTGTGGGTGCTTGTATCAGCAATCAATTTATTCCATCTCTGTCATATCATAATTTACATTTTGATCTTGTCATTTTATCACATATTATATAAGTTTTTGTTGTTACTCTTTTTATTAAGACTTATTTAGAATACTAAAACAGTAATACAGACAGCATAGATAAGGAAGAGCATGAATAAGGATTACCAACATTGTGCTATTAACCATGCTATAGCAACCCATGAAACAAAAGAATCAGTGTTATTCTACACTGCACCCAGTGTGTGTTACTGCATTATAAGATCTATATAAAACAGCAAGATAAGATTAAGAGATATTATTGCTATAATACATAATGTTACATTGCATTAGAAGGTAGTCATATGGTACAGAGCCAATATGTATTGCTTTATCAAGTGGAGTGTAAAAAAATATCTAGATAATCCTGCCAACACAGTCTGAATTCATTCAGACAGTCAATGGTCAGATAGGATATGCATTCCAAGGAGGCAGTTTGCGTTAAACTATTAAGAATGTTGGCAAAGGAGGGTATCATGGCAGATCGCCAATGCATTAAGGTTAAACGTTTATCTTGCATAAAAGCAAGTTCAACCAACTGAGCTGGTATTTTGAAAGTCTGAAAATATGGTCTACGATACCCAGTAATATATGTTTAGAGCCGAACGGGATGTTACAATCAACAATATTGGAAGGAAACTCACAGTCCTTTTGCCACAGGGCCAATATTGGTTTGCATAGCAATAAGATATGTAGTAAGTCTCCACCTGGGCAGTTGCAATGCCAGCAATGGTCATTTGATAATAAGCCAAAGTGGCAAAGAATCGATGGAGTTCTGTACCACAGGTGGAGAATTTTGTATTGTATAAGCATACTACGAACATCTTTAAACATGCAGTGGCAAAGATTCTAACAGCCGTTCCATTGTGCATCAGTTATATTAGAATGTAAAGCCCTGACCGAAAGTGACTGGTCTTGCAATATTGTTTCAGTTTTATTATACATCAAAGTCATCGTATCTTACACCCTGTATTCTCTCATATTCTCTCTCTCTCTCTCTCTATATATATATATATATATATATACATATATACACATATACACACACACACACACACACATATTATCCACATTTTATAGTTTCCATCTTTTTCCTTTATCTTCTCCCTGCACAGTTACACATCTATGGCCTCATTTCTTTCTTTTCTTTCTTCTCAGGGTACCAGTGTACACTAGTACACTTCTTCTGTTCCTCCTAACTGTGCGGCCTTCTACAGTAGGTCTGCCTGCCCCTCCTCCTTCCCCCCATCTCCCATCTTTCATTTCTTCCAGTAGCCCACCTCCAGCTTGCACAGGATGACTGGCCTTCCTCCCTGTTCTAACAGCCCTTCTCCCTCCTCCAAGCTTCTATGCAATCAGCTGTCTCCAAGTTAAATAGGTCTGCTCGAATACCTGATACGTGTAAGCCCTCCCTCCTGTAGAATTCTTCTTTGTGTTCCGCTATCCCTCTATCTATCAATCTGCCCCCATCTCTATATACAAGGTCCCCACTCTTTGGTTCATGTACTTACATGCCTTATAAATGGCCTTGTGACTGTGGGCATTCCACCAAACCCTTCTGTGGACCATGTCTGACCAGACTAGCATGAAACTCGGCCACCATTGTTTTATTTTGGTAATGTCCTCTTTAATCTGGTAGTAGATATTGAGCCAGGGCCTGATTCCCCAGGTTATTCCTGCCCAAATGAATAATCATCACGTCCGGTTCATGCTGTTCATCCTTCATCTCCCGTAGGGTTAGTAAAAGCTGGCTCCATCTCATCCCTCTGACTCCTCTCCAGGTTATCTTACACTGCCTCAGGTCCTGGAAAAGCTGCAGGCCCTTGCTCTCCTTGCTGCTCTCCTTTCAGCCCAAAATATGAATGAATGCCCACAGATCCATATCTCCTGTCACCTTTTGTGACCTGTTTGATTAAGTACATTACAGTGAGATATGGCACTGATTTCACCCCCCTTGCCACTTGCCTTTCCCCCCCAGCTCCTTGCTTACTCCCCTGCCCCTGCCGCACCCACTTCCCCCCATTACCTTGTTGCGTGTTCCTGCAAAAGAAAGAGAGACAGTGTTAGTGTCCTTATTTAATTTGCCTCACATACTTCTTGTAACAGGTAGACACCCACCACCCCATCTCCTTCACCTCTTTCTCAGACTTTCCTTTCTCTGCAGCCACTGATGCCACTCCAATCCTAAAGGAGTAGGTGGAAAACTCCCTGGATCTTCACCTATAATTTCCATTCCTTTTAGCATCAGGGCCGCCACTTGAGCATCTGTCACTATTTTGCCATCCCCGTGAACAAAGAATGCCCCCTTTTTGTTGGATCGCACTGCTGTGTACACAAACAGTGCATTCAATGGACATATGGCCCTCCTCTCATTCTGTCTTAGGACCACGCTAACCTCTTTTCCCTCTTGGTATGTCCTCAGCCTCCTAAAATATACATTACTTTCCCATCTCCCCATGATATCTCTTCCCATTGAAGCCCCTGCGGGGGCCCTTTTGACCCTCATCCTCCCACCTCACTCTCCCTAAATGCCCCATGAAACATGACTGCAGAAATGACCATGAAAAGTGTGCCCTCATCTTTTGACTTGCATATCGATTGCATCACCCCCGTAAGATGTTCCAAAATGGTCTCGAATACTGGTCGTCTCTTGTCCAAAGTGCTCCCTTTTAGCTGGACCCATCCTTGCATCATCCTCTTTCTCAGCATGCCCCTACAAGGAGCAGCCCAACCTTTTAGGCTGCACACCATGCTGATTGATGCTAAATGTACCCCCATGGTTGCGTTCACCATACCTCTTTTCCACCCGTCTACCACAACTCTCCCACTTGGTCTTCCATAACCATCCCACTTATTTTAACACCTTGTCCCTCTCTGAAGGCCTGAAACAAATGCAATGATCCCTCATATGCCGTTAACATTCTGGGTGACCAAGAGTTACAGAACAGCAACTTGGCTCCCTCCAGCCAGTCTCCCAAATGTCTGCTGGCACCGGTTTCTCTCTCGCCTTTGCATTCGGAGCGATGGCTCAGAATCTGTCCAGCTGCAGACAAGAGAGGCTGTCAGTTATTGTGTTCTGAACCCCATCTATATGCTTAGCTCTAAATGACAGCTTAAGCCACAACCTCTGGAATACCAGCTGTCTTAATGTCCTCATCACTCTCTCTGACCCTGCCCCTTTTCTATTCAGCACCTTGACAATGGCCTTGTTATCACACTAGAACGTGACTTTCCGATTCCTCAGTTCCTCCCCCCAAAGCAGCGTGCAGACCCAAATATGAAAAATTTCAAAGAAGGTAATGTCCTTTGTGATCCCCCTTGGATATAATTTGAAAATCACTGAAGCCAGATGAAATCTAGGAATTAGACTGTAGGTGAAGTTTAAACTAAGCAGTATGCACCTTGAGGTCAGCAATCAATAGCAAAAATTATGGTAGCTCACAGTGAGGCATGGCAGTCTTAATGGGTTTTACAGGCTCTATCACAACACCACAAACAGTTCTCCACAGAAGATGCACAACAACAGAACCTGCCATAAGTAAGCTAAAGTAATTAATATTTAGTGCTGACCTCAGTGCATTTATACCCCCATTTGTGTTCAGCTTTGCCCCATGCCAATTACTACATTGTGAGTCAAACTAGTTTGGCCAAACGGGCAAAGCCAAACAAAATTTCCAGGCCCCAACTTGAAACCAAACCAAAGTTGGCTGTGGCCAACTTTTCTCACACTTACCCTGTACTGTAACAAGCAGTCAGCTTTCTCAAGAAGCAGCAGTTGAAGCAGTGTCAGCACTTTTAAACCCCATCAAATTTGCATGATTATTAATATTCAGTGACCTTCATTCAATGATTCAATTTAATCCAACAGTGATATCTTATCAAGACACTGTCAGTACATTTAAGTTGCATAACAATTAAGAATACTCATAGAAATAGTGAAGGTACTGTACCATATTCCTCACAAAATAAAGTGAAAATGTTTAAAATAATAACAGACATCTTAGTACAGAAAATGTTTGAGTGAAAAAAATCATTCCACACAAATAATGAAACTGAAGCAGAAAGGAAATAGCATCTGGCAAACCCAGCTGAAAAGCAAATCACAGTGCTAGGAAATATCGCACATGAAAATTCATTTATTTTTAAAGTATCTAATTAAGCCTTAAATTTATAGCAGTCTAAATCCACACCAAACATATCACTATGCTACCTAACATGCAGTCCAGTTGATGTGGTTATTAATATAGTGCTGTATTATTAACATTTTGCATTTATCCTCACAACAAATATAACAGACGCTAATGTGCAATAACAGCATTAGCAATTTAAATTAGAATGTACCAGCAATACTAACACATACTGTAATTATGCAAGACTGAATGAAAACAGGATTTTAGAGTGTATAAATTGCACAAAATAATGTAGAAACATTCCTTTTAAATATGCACATTACCTCACACAATGAAATATAAGGAACAACAACTCTGCATATTCAGTAGCCTCAATGTCGTCATTTCCCAGGGTGTGTTCTATCCTTACATGTCAAAGCTGGTACATTACCTCATTTTATTATGTGCTGTGTTTAACTTTTCTGGGATGAGAAAAGAAAATTAGTGTTAGCTCTTTGACCCATTCTGTTTTCGAATCCAATAATCACAGGAAACATTTTACATCAAAGGAGTTATTTAGCCTATTAGTGTATCACCAAATGTATGAATACGCATAGTTTCATTTTGAAGAAACCTTTTTATTTATAAGAGCTCTGTCTCTATCTCTGGGAGGAACACAATCTAAGACAAGACAATAGGAATGGGGAGTATCCCAGAAGCAGGGAAAATGAAAAAATTAAAAAAAAAATACCCTTGAAGCAGCCTTTGACATTTTGTATGGTGCATTGTGTGCAGTATGATTCTACAATGAGTCAGAGAGCAGAGAACACTAATATAATAAAACAGGTCCTAGGTTAAGGAAAGATTACAGTACCAGAAATTTATACTTTACCAATTCTGCTTTCCAAGGTGTACAGTACAGGTTCTACCACCTTTCTATAGTCTTACAAATTAGTAGCACGTGAGTCAAGTGAGCAGTTTGGGTCTAAGTTTGCTTGAAAGGAGAGGGACAGTAGTTGTTGCCGTAAGGGCTCCTAAAAAGAAATGTGTGTGTGAGTGTGTGTGTGTGTATATGTGTGTGTGTGGGGGGTGGGGGTATTCCTGTGTTTATTTTTAGTTTTTGATAACCAGGTGAGCCTACTGGGACAGAGTCCCTTTTGCAGGAGGAACCTGGGTAAAGAAGATACATATACCGAAGATGGGATAATATCAAAACAGAGACCAGGGAGGGTGCTCACAGCATCAGTAAAAATTACAGATAGTGTTCACATATATGTAGTTCTTAAGGCTAGCTTTAAAGGGAATATGTGATTTGATAGTACGGACATGAAAAGACAAGGAGTTCCAGATTTGTGTGGCCCTGAAGCCAAATGCTTTTTCACATATGTCTCTGTGAGCTTGACACATAATAGTTTGTGTCAAAGGAGAAAAGAAATTGAGTTGTAGTGGAGATACTAAGCTAGGGGGTAAGGTGGGTTGGGGATACAGTCAAGGTTACCTTCTGAGCATGGGATTTGATGTTGAGAATATTCCTTTTATCCAGTAAAAACAGTTCAGCCTGGAGTAAAGCAGCCAGGATTGCATATGCTGTTTAACCAGGAGAACAAACTTATCAACATAGCTGTATAACACAGCTTTTGCTCGGAGGCTGGGACCTGGCCACCGACAAGTGACCCATATTCAAGTAAGAGGTAGGAACAGAGATAGGCGATGTGGCTGAAAATCACTTTGTGAAGAAATTAGCATTGTCCTCAACGTTCAAATTTACAAAGTTTGGCCATTTCTATGCAGATTGTCCAAACGTTGCCCACAAAGTGGTAACTTTGTAGGAAATATTGCCAGTTTGCAGTTAAAATTTGTGAGTTTAGGTAAAGTGGAATTTCTGAGGCCACTGGAAACTTCACGAAGCTTTGCAAAGGCATATTTTGGCCAAAGGACCTGACCTAAGAATGACCGCTGCTTACCTCCACCCTGAAACATCATGTAGCTTACCCTTCAGAACTATATCCCATCATGGAGAAAAACTTAACTTTAATAAAACTGTGACCACAGGGCTTTGGGGTTCTGTGTTGTAATGGTGAGAAAGGGATGGAGACTGTATGTGGCAGCCCTAGGGACATTGTGATGGGCCTGACACTTTACTGAGCAGTGCAAGTCTGTTTGCAGTGGAAGACAATCAATCAATTAATCATTTATTTTTAAAAAGTGCAATTCCAATAAGATGAAAGCACTTGTACATTAATTCTGTGTAGCGTCAATCTCCCTGGATAGGAATTCTGCCTTCTTACGGGAGACTGCCGATTAATAGTCTTTGTAATGGACCATCAATCTAAGTTTGTCCTCAGCCAGGCCCGATTTCCACCAGCACCACTCCAGCCTTCGACCCCTTCACCTCATCTCCTTCAAAGTCCCATTGAACCAAGGGGACTTAGGGTGAAGAGTGAGGGGTGGACATGAACAGGAGCTAAGGAATCTAGAGCCCCCATCACTGCCTTGTTATAGGCAAGTAAAAGGTCCCCTGGGTCCCCACTTATACTCAGCACACCAGATAGATCCAGTACCACCATAAGACCATCTGAGGTCAAACATCTTAAGGGGCAGCACCAGATCATCTCCTTAGGGGCAGGTCTATAAGGGGGAGCCTCAAAACTAAACCTTATAGTATGATGGTCTGACAATGCAACCGGCTCCACCACCAGATTGGAGATCTCCATCCCCAGTAGGAATACCAGGTCCAATGAGTGACCATGATTGTGAATCACAGAGGTAATTACCCATGTAATGCCCAATGAGGTCATAAGCTGGAAGAAGTCCTGATGAGAGTCCATCATTGACCCAGTCATTAAAATCCCCCAGAATCAACCATCTGGAGGATTCCAACACCATATCAACAATGAAGTCCATGACTTCCTGCAGGAATTCCTTCTCATCTCTGGGTGGACGGTACAGGAGAAATATCCTGCAACCTACACCTGCACCCACAATGCACTCAAAGGATCTGGTTACCCCAACCGGTACATCTGCAAGACCCAGTTCTGACTTAAAACAAATGGCTACACCCCCGCCCCTACAATCCTCCCTGGGGAGGTGTATCACCGAGTACCCAGCCAGAACTGCTGATTCCAATACTGGGCCAGCATTATCATCCAGTCAGGTCTTGGTGATGCAAGCCAGGTCAGTCGCACCCACAAGATCAAGATGACAGCTCATCACTTTGTTCACTGAGGGACATGTTCACTGGCCTGTTTCCGTGTTGCACCTCTACAGACTTTTTACCTGTAGAGACTGATTTCACTAAATGGAATACAATATCCTTTACTGCTTGCTGTGTTTTTTATGTTTACTTATTCTCTTTTCTCTTGCAGGTCCTGGCCTCAGTACCTGGCCCCCTCTGATTTGAATTTATATGTGCAGTCCCTGAGTCAGACACATCAGGCACCCCATATAGCAGAAGGCAGGCTTTCTCTTTTATTTTCCCTATCACCCCCCACTTAACCACAACACCCTGCGATGGCAAGGTTACTGGAGTAGCAGTATGCCAGACCTGAGGCAGCGGGAGGGGGGTGACAGTGCATTCAATTGCTCTCATATGCTCAGTACAGTCCCACTATCAAAACCCACTGCTTCTTTAGGAAGACTTTCGGCTCCTATTTATTTTTTATTTATTTATTTAGCTTTTGTTGACTGGGTAAGTGCACTAGACAAATCCTGCCTATTTTCAGGCACGACCCGGGGGAGGGGGATACAGATGAATGCCAACTGACCTTGAACCAGATTAAGCTGTTGGTGGTATTTTTAGTGAATGAGGGAAATTTGGCCAGGACACCGGGGAAATTCCCCTACTCTTTTCGATAAGTGCCATGGGATCTTTAACATCCACCTGAACTACCACCAATCCAGGCAGATGGGACCTCGGTTTAACGTCTCATCCGAAGCGGCACCTCAGAAGTGCAGCACCCCTCTCATGCTGCACTACAGTGTCAGTACTGGGATATTAACCCAAGTGCCAGATGTGGGAACTGAACCCACAGCCCTCTGATCTCCCGGCCTCAGAGGCGAGTGTGCTACCTACTGAGCCACTGACACTGACTATCTACAGATACCTGCAGATACGTAACACTGTAGGGCCTCCTTTCACCCTATACTGCATTGTCTTCATGCTGGTTCCATGGCAACAGCTAATGGCTACTCCTGTTTTTCTTTTAGCTGAATATTGTACCTAACTGTTATGCGAGAGACCTTATCCCATGAATAGCTGGTTACTTACCTGGAAGGTGTTGGCCAGTCTCGTAGCCATTGTGGGCTGGTGGTTGTCCTCTGTTCAAGGGGCCTGGCTTCTCCCTCCAAGCCTGACTGGTACGTGTTTTCCTATCATCTAGAGTCCTCATAGTGACTTCAGACAGGGAGAACAAGGGGTGATCTTTATGTCCTGTACGGCTCTACATTAGGTTTGTGTGTTGTAGTGCCACCTCCAAGTGCCAGACCTGCCAGCCTATGTAACATTAATACAATTTGGAATATGACCTCACTCTCATGGAAGACATGAAAGGCATCTCTGGTAATGATCAGGAGAGGTGATACAAGTGTGGTCTTTCAAACATGCCACCTTTCCCCCAGCTGCATCTAGATTGTACTCCACTCCTCTTCATCCTAGACCCCTTTCCATTCCCCTTTTTTTACCACTTCATCTCCATATTACATCTCAGGCAGACAAGATAGACCACAGTATGTGTGTATGTATTACAGTCAAGGACCTTCACTCCTAGGATGGGTCAATAGGCTCATCTGGTTAATTGCTGATCTGCCCCTCCCCCCAGTTTTTTCCACTGGCTTCCTCTCTGCTGACCTCTCCCCCTCCATTATTACCCCTTGCTCCCATACATATCTGCATCCCATTTGAATTTGGATTGAACTTTTCCTTTCTTTTTGTTTATTACAAGACCCCTAGAATTTTGTGCCGAACTGGCAACCTGCACTGTTCTTGGTGATTCTTTATTAATATTTACAATGTTTCCATAGCACCTGATTCTCAACCCCTCCTTTCATACCCCAAACCCCTCTGTGCTCAGCTAGTGATGTTATGAATGACATTTCATCATAAATTAGTTAATTATAAGGCTGCATTCTGCCACATAAATGAATCGTTATTTATCTCCCACAGCTCCCACTCCCTGAGGAAGTGTCACAACACATCAGGTACTGCTATATTTGCTTAACCTGTACTACAACTTAATAAAATGTTTAGTCTTAAGTAATTACACTGAGGCCAACTTAAATACTTGGTAATAGCATAGACCTGTTAACTGAATACCTTACTTTGTACAGATTTATGTGTGCCATTGAGGTATAGGGAAGCCCTCTGAAATGAATAACTGGTAAAATGAATGAACCTGTCTTACAAAAATAATAAAAATAAAAGAATTATGCCCAGAAAGGTTGAATATAATGATGTTTAGACATGTTGAAAGTAGTGATGGGTGAAGTGGCTCCAATTTGCTCCGCAAAGTGATTTGCGGAGTGAAAGCGAATTCGCAGAGTACTCCGCAATGCGAAGCGGAGTACTTCATGTTATAATGAGTAACGTGAAGTTCATTGAAAACAATGACTTTGTGTTACTTCGCCTTCCACTTCGCCTCACTTTGCCCTGCTTTTAAGCTCTAAAGGCGAATTTTGCAGTGATTCATGGGATTTCAGGTCACGTGGGCTCTAGATTGTTCTGCACAGCCTCAGTTTGGGGTAGTGTGTGAGGAAGCTGTAGGAGACAATCTACTCTGAGAGTTCTTTGCAATTCAAACCTTCAAAAAGCTGTTAAAAAAGCCTTTTTGAGTCATTTTTTTTGCTGAAACTTTAGTTCATCGATTATTGGAAACCCTCCTGTGCTCATATCATCGAGCGTTTACTGCTTGTGTGTGGATTTTAAATGTTAATGTACAACATTCAGTCTGTGTACTGAGAGACAGTGGAAGTGTGCTTTGGGGGAGGGGCGTATCTGTGGTGTAGGTAGATTAACTTGGAGAAAAAGACAGTGCTTTCTGTTTTGGTGATATTTTCCTTGTATAACTGTGTCATTGTTCACACAGTAATATTTTCAATATTTCTTGCCATTTTTTTGCTGATTGCTGTGGTGCAGCAGTGCATAATGTTAGTTTGTTTAAAATATGTGGTTATATTACTGAAGTTTTCAATTTACTATGCATTACTTAGTGGGTGTGTGAGTATGTGCGTGATGCGTGTCATCAACTCAGACACCTTTTAATCTGCCACTTAATAATTTCAGCAATGTGAAGCTGCTATCCACTGCAGCTGTGTGATTTTTGTATTTCTTTGTGGTATCGTTACTGGTACTAGTACTAGTAACTGTTACCCCCCTCCCGGCGGCCCGCCACAACCAGCAAAGGTATTCTTTTCCAGATTTGAATTTCTGATGGTGATCACTGGTTAGGTGCTGTGCCTCTGTGTCTGCATCTCTTCAGTGCACAGCACAATCTTAATCTGTCTGTGCATTTGTATCTCTTTAGGGCCCAATCTCCATCTGTAACTTAAGTCACAGTTGTTTCTTTGGCTTCCCGTCAGAGTACTGGACAGGTGTGGTGCTTAATTCTGCATGAGCATTGTACTCATTGATATGTGTTTTTAAGTGAGGACCATCATCACAAGTCACTCGTGATACAAATCATGTTCTTCATCATCACGGTCTCAAATGCAGTCACAAATCATGATTCACGATCATTCATGTTACGAATCACAATATTCATTTTTTTTCTAGTTACTTGGATGTATTGTAAGCCTGTTTTGTAGTATCACTCCAGGCTTCACCACCCCACCATTGTACTCACTGATACGTGTTTTTAAGTCTGGGAGTTTTAAGCTACAGCTCATCGGGGAAGTACAGCCATAGGCATTCGCATGCCTGATACAGTTTCATACTGGTTATCTCACACCATCGACACTGAATAATGTTCTTCATTATCACGGTCACAAATGCAGTCACAAATCACGATTCATGATCATTCACGTTATGAATCACAACATTAATTTTTTTTTCTAGTTACTTGGATGTATTGTAAGCCTGTTTTTTAGTATCTTTCCATGCTTCACCACCCCACCATTGTACTCATTAATGTTTGTTTTTAAGTCTGGGAGTTTTGTGCCACACCTCATTGGGGCCCGGAGAAGTACAGCCATAGGCATTCACATTTCTTCATCATCATGGTCACAAATGCAGTCACAAATCATGATTTACAATCACGTCACAAATCACAACATTCATTTTTATGTTGGCTTGCCACAGGCTTGCCAACATATTGGGAGAGTGCAGATTTGGGGGCCTGGCCGCTGTTGGGCGAATGCAGGGCATGCATCAGTAGGTGCGTCCCTCATTCCCCAATCAGCCTGCATGCCGGCGCCACACCATGCATATATAATGGTGTGAGCACATCTAAGCAAAGGTCCACTGCAATCTGAGCAAAGCTCGTCATACGCAGCGGACCTTTTGCTTGCATGCTCGCTGCCATTATCAGCATGGTCAGTGAGCGACAACCCCCCATTTTACTGTGCCGACTAGGAACCACTCCCAGTTGACATACCCCTAATCTGGAATGCCGAGGGGTGCCCAATCCCCTCGGCTGGCCTTCAACTGTGTTTCTCATGACGGGGGAGCCCCTCCCGTCAGCATCCATCTCCCCCCAATTGTTTTAATGCGAGGGGTGCTAATCCCTCAACACATGCGCCCCCACCGCTGTCTTTGTTTGCCGGCAGGGTGCCCAATCCCCATCGGCATTATTCCCCCCCGTTGAGAGCCGGCGGGGTGCCAATCCCCATCGACTACTGACCCCCAAAAACAGGTGGGTGGCATGCTGGAGCCCACCCCAGCATGCCAAATGCCCTCAACAGGAAAACTGTCCCATGATGGTTTTCTTTGTTTTGCCTGTAAAACTAGAACCGTCCCTCGTAGTGCCGATACCCCCTCCCCCACCGCACCCTGCGCACCTGCGCCTCCTCACCCCCCATACTTACCTCCAGAGTCTGGCAAGACAATCTTCAGTGGACCGAGAACACGTCTGCACTCTTCAAAGCTGACCACGAACTGAGGAAATGCCGGTAAGCTGTATAATGGAGTGAATAGGTTTTTTTCAACTTTGCTGCATATCTCAGGCATTTCTTGGAATTTTGGCACCAAAGTTTCAATATGGGGTTTTTGGGGCCCCTCCTCATGAATTCCGTCAGTGTCATGGTGTTACTCGGCCTCGAAAGGTGATTTCGCAATCACTGCGTGAAATCACCTTCCGGGGCCCATTAACAAAATGACAGTGGCAGTGTTCATAAGGTGCCCTCTTAAAAAGCCTAAGTTCCAAATTTGGTGGAAAAAATCCAACAAATGCCTGTTTTACGAGCGTGTGTTGCGCAGTTGCTATGCAGGCTCGGAACTTCGCACATTCACAATATTTTACTACCGGATTTTCAGCATTGTCATTTTTGTACACCTCCTTGTGAACAGTACAGCTGTCATTTTCCACATCCTGCCTGAAATGTGTTTCCGCACTTCCGGCACACAATAGCGCAGTCACTGTGGAAAATCAGTGTTTGAGCCAGATTATGAAAATGACAGTGACACAGTTCATGAGCAGAGGACCTAAAATGCCTATGTTGAAAATTTGGTGATGATACTCCATAAAATAACTGTGTTACGAGCGTGCATTGGCAGATTGCTACCGTCGTGCATTTGTGATATTTTCAGTCTGGATTTTCACCATTGCCATTTTTCCACACCTCTTGATGAACAATACAGCCGTCATTTCACATATCCTGCCCAAAATGTGTTTTCGCACTTCCGGCGCAGAATAGCATGGTCGCAGTGTGAAATCACTTCTTGGGACACTTTGAGGAAATAACAGTGACACTGTACATCAGCAGGGCTAAAATGCCTATGTTGAAAATTTGGTGCGAGCAGCCCATAAAATGGCAGTGTTACAAGCGTGCATTGCATATTTCCACGCACCTAGTAGCCATAAATTTGGTATATTTACATGCCACATTTCCAACACTGGCATTTTTTTACACCTCCTTATGAACTGTACAGCTCTCATTTTTCACATCCTGCCCTACCTGTTTTCCAGCACTGCACTATACTACCAAACACCCAAAGGGACACCCTAATGCTTGTCACTCTCTGCAGGGTGGGGGTGGGTTGGCATCAGTTCAATACTTCACTGCCATTCCTATGATGCATCTGTCTAACTCCTGCACTACCAATGCCAATGCCAGCAAGCCAACATTCGGCATTGACAAATGCTTGTTTTTAATAGTTACTTGGATGTATTGTAAGCCTGTTTCATAGTATTTCTCCATGCTTCACTACCCCACCATTGTACTCATTAATGTTTGTTTTTAAGTCAGGGAGTTGGACAGTGTCTGCAGTACATACACAGACTGGAAAGAAGACTGACTGCACACATGCAGTTTAACACAGTATACTGCACTGCTCAGAATACAAAGTGTTATGCATATGGATGACAACAAAAAAAGGGTATAATTACATATAAGGGCCAGGGATGGTGGAGGAATACATTTTATAAAACAGCACAGAATGTGTGGGGGGGCACATGGTGTGAGGAAAAAAAAAGTAATGTGGGATCCCATGGTGATCCAGCAGCAGTTCCAGCATGGACATAATTTGCAACTGATGTCCCTCTATGTGATCCAGCCACTGCTCCACAGCACTCACCCTTTCGTTGTTCTCCTTGACAGCACTCCAGAGAACTGCCAAGTCAGCCTGTGTTACACACAGTTCTCTGAGGTCCACATGTTCTACAGGTTGACCTGCTGGTGGTGGTGGTGGTGGGGGGGTGGGGGTGCTAGTGGAGCAGCAGGTGCTGTTGTGGCCCTCCTCTTCTTAGGGATGCTGCAATGCACAGCTGTACCCTCTGCCACAGAATGGCCAGCAGGTGCAGGCATGGTCTATTCTGTAGCAGCCTGCCACTCCAACTGCTGGTGATTGAGCATATGGATGTGCTGGCCCCCAGTCCCCAGGTGAGCCCCCGTGGGCCATGGCGCACCTCCACCTCACATAGGTGGCACTTGACCACACTGCTGTCCCCCCGACACAGTCGAAAAACTGCCAAACAGTGGAGGTGCGGGGAGGACCAGGCACAGGCAGGGGATGGCCAGATGAACTGGAAGCTGGCTGGTCACAGTGCTGAACTGGGATGGGATCCACACCTGGGTCCAAGGGACAGGCACATCCTGCTCCAGAGGACCTGGTGCTGGACTTGGTGGTGGTGGTGTTTCAACTGCCTCAGAATCAGGACAAGAGATGGTACTGGTCCTGCTTTGGGGGGGGCACTCACAAGTTTTGAGCGGTCCAACAGGGACGGGTGCCCATGTTTACAGTATGACGCTTACCACTACCACACTCTCCCAGAGCTGCCCCTGCCCCAGACAATCCCTCACCCAGGTCTATCTCTCCTACTGAGCTCCCTCAGTCTGAGCAATCACTACTCACACTGTCACACAACACACACACACACACACACACACACAGTCATACAGACACAAACAACTAACTACTTATAAAGGTAAGAAAAATAAAATTTACAGAAAGAACAAATTAAGTAAAAAAAGAGTACAGAAAAGACAAAAAAATATAGCTTTTAAAAAAGCTGTTGGGCCTAATTCAAAGTTTAAATCTCCTCTTCACTCTGATCTCAAAGTATCGACAGTCACAAAACACACTACTCTCTCTCCATCTGCACAGGAGAAAGTAAAAGTGTCTGCTTGTATGACTCACTTTCTTCCTGCCTAGCTAAAAAGCCAGTGACTTACAGTACTGTAAGCCATGTGATGTGCGGGGGGCTGTCAAATCTGAAACACCAGTGGATCACTTAGAATCATAAAGAGGAATGTGAAGTCCATTAAAAACAATGACTTTGCCTTACTTCGCATTGCCATTCTGCCTTAATGCGAAGCGGTAATGACAAGGCGGAGTGAGTACTTTGCATTGCCCACTCCACGTAGCGGAGTGTCAACGTGAAGTGCCCACTTCTCGTTCACTTCACCGGCGGAATTTAAATTCGCTGCATCTCTAGTTGAAAGAACAGATCTAGTAAATGAATAATTCTGCTGTACACACTTTTGCCAGGGTTATTGATTGCATGTTATTATAGGTTGCTAGAATTTTCTAAAAGTTATGAAGAAAAGCTGTGCACAGGACCAGCTGTTGGGCCAGAAGGTAGCATGTTGTATTTCCGTGCCAGTGACTCAGGTTCAGAGATGAGTTCAGGGAGATGGTTGGGCAGCATGGGGATGGTGGAGCAGTGCTGTTGCACACCACCACTCTGAGCCTAGGAAGGTATGGGTCAGTGTTCTGTCACATGGGTGACACTTTGTGAAGGGCCGGGGAGAGCTTTCCCTCACAGGGGGTTCATATGCATGTTATGGTCTGACGGTGTAATCTAATGTTTCAGGAGAAGTGGGTTGGTGTAAAAAATGAGTCTTGAAATATTTCCACTTTTCTGTGCATTCCATTTCCAAAGGGACCTGTACAGATGAGGATACAATTTCACGATCATAAAAAGGGAAATTTATTTTTAATAAACCATATTACAAATTGCATATAATCATTTAAGTGATATGCAGTGGGGACCTCATGAGTGGCGTGAGCAGCATGAGTATAGATAAATCATTTATCTCAAAAGGTCCCCTCTGCGTATTTCATTTATGCAATAGGATAGGACCTTAAGTGATAGATTTTTTTGTAGCGTGTTTAAAAACATTTTATTTCTAAAAGTCTGCTGGTTTATTTTTTTGACCTAGTGGTATTGTGTGTTCCTCCATTCCATTTGCCATAGCCATTGATTGCGGACATGGTGTCAGGATGACAAGCTGACGCTGTGACATGTTGCAAATGGTAATCCTGCGCACACATCAGAATGGTATGTGTAGGAACACATGCTCTTTTGAAGTCCTTCTGACCTCTCCCTTCCATGTTGCTCACTATCATGTCCTACCATCTGGCCTCCACCTGGTGGCAATCATGCAGCAGAGTTGGCATCCACTCTGCCCTAGGAGAGGAGTCCCTTTGATGCTCAGTCCTCTCCCACCCCTGGTGACCACAGTCCATTCTCAAGCTCAGGTTGCTGGCATGGCTAGGTGTGAGGTGCCATCATCTCAGCCCTCTATGCCACTGGGCTGGCTTGAACCAACCTGTTAAAAGAAAGAGGGTTTTATCCAAGTTAAAGAATGTGAAAGGACAGGAAGCTTTTCTGCAGCAGACCAAACTTAGTACAACAGAAGCAACTAAGCTGCAAAGGGATTGGGTGGGAGTAGAAGTACACAGCTGCACTCCTACTTCCAAAGCAGATTCCCTGTGCTAGTAAATAAAGCACTCCACTGGACCATTGAAACCATTGCTCAAGACAACACAATGTTGGGCAGTAATTAAATTCAGAATACTTGAAGGTCTTCTGATCATAGGTAATATGTATGGGCAGAACCACGGTCACCCAAAGCAATTTAATACACTTAACCATTTCATGAGACCTTGGGTTATCCAGCATCTCTTGTGTCTGAGTGGGAACTTAATCCTGGAAGCATACCTCAATAGAATTTCAGGTAAAGATTAATCCCAAACTAGAGCCTGGGCTGCAGTCCAGAATATGATGCCAGTATTATCCCTGACAGATATTTGGTGTCTATAGCACTCTCAGTCTCTGGACTACTCCTATTTTTTGGCCACACACAGCACCTCAAGCCAGATTGACTTCTGGATTGTGTCCTCCTCAGCCTCCTCAATGGTGCAAAGATCATACGTTACCCCATTTTATTTGTCAGACCACGTACCAGTGGAACTCATAATGGACTGAGGACTCCCTGCTCCCAAATCCATCTCATGGCACCTGGACTCCCTCTTACTGCAGGACAAAGCCTTCCCCTTCTTGCTTGAAAAAGAAGTGGTCTCCTTCTTTGAGCTCAAGGATAATGAGAAGATTTCCAAATCCCTCCTTTGGGAGGCCTTCCAGGCTTTCCTGAGAGGCTGCATAATGGGCTATGCTGCATCCCATCTATGAAAGAGAGAGCAGGAACAACAATTGTGGGAATTTCAGCTGACTTCAGAAGAAATGGAACTCAATGAATGTTCCTCCCTCTTTAAATTCCACTCTGCTGCATGAAGTGCAGTCCATTTGCATGCAGCTTAACTCTCTCACCATCAGGAAGGCTGAGCTCACAGCACTGTGCCTGTGACATAAATACTGAGATGAAGACAAAAAGGTGAGCAGGCTATTAACCTATAGGTTGTATAAACGGTAATCTGATGGGTAAATTCATAGGCTACAAGACACATGGGGTCCAATGCAGACCCAGCCTAAGGAGATTAGGTGCATCATGCGCTCCATTGATGAAAAAACTTTATATCTGATAGGGCCCACTTGTCAAGACAAACTAAATGAGTTCCTAAATGGTCTTCCCATCCCCACATTGTCACACATCCATAAAGATGTTTTAGAACTACCCCTGTCTACTCAGGAGATACATACAGCTATATATATATCTTTTCTCCCCACATAGCCTTGGGAGGTGATGGTATCCCAATTGACTTCTACCAGCTGATTCCCACTTTGGCTTCTCCAGTCCTGCAGGAAGTGTTCCAGGAATCCCACTTCATGCTAACCCTCTGCCCACAATGCATGAAGCAGTAATCACAGTTCTCCCTAAAGATGACAAGGACCCTACTTTCCCCAGCAGCTTTTGGCCAATTTCACTTGTTAATGCTGACACCAAAATTCTAGCTAAAGCACTAGCTACAAGACTGGAGGATATCTATACCATTTAGTCTACACATCTCAGATGGGCTTTGTCAAATGGTGCCTTGGCTTCAACCACCACAGATAACTCCTCTTGTTGGTGACTCTTGCTGACTTTGCTTCCAATCCTGCCGTTGCAGTGACCATAGATTACAGAAAATCCTTTCACTTGGTTGAGTGGGGGGTATTTGTTTGCCATTCTATCCAGGATGGGTTTTGGTCCCCAGTTTGGGAACTGTGTTCATGCCTTGTATGCACAACTGGTTACCTGGATTCTTACTAACTCAGTGCTTTCTTCACCATTTCACTTGCACAGCAGAACTCAACAAGGTTGTTCTCTTCCCCAGTTTTGCTTGTGCTGGCCATAGAGCCTCTGGACATTGCTCTTTGACACCATCCAATCCTACAAGGCATTCAGTCTGGTCCAACTGATTTTCACATGCTGATAAATGCAAATTGCTGCTTAGTCCTTCTCCATGATGCCCCATTTGGCATACTCTCAATCAATCAATCAATCAATCAATCAATCAAAATCTTTATTTATTCAGGCGAACATCATTGAGCATAGCTCATTTACAAGATGGACCTGAGTGGTCATAACAAAAAAGGTTACAGAGTGTATACAAAAACATGATATTGAAATAGCACAAATACAAACATTTATGAGTGAGATAGATGTACAATTATTTACATATATACAAGGCAAAGGACAGTAAACCAAAAACCTATTAAAGTTGAGAAACAAACAGTCTGGTGGGGATAAGGCTTGGATAATGGTACATGGGTGGGCATATATGTTTGAGGTTTGATGTGGAAAGGACCAGAGCAATGATAGAAGAATAGGGAGGAGATTTAGAAGGGGTGAGGGAGTGAGAGGGGTGTGGGGGTGGGGATGTGGGAGGACTAGGCCTTGTGGAAGCAATTGCATGAATCTGGGATTAGGCTGGTGTACAGCTTTTGAAAGATGTAAGGGGATCAGTGTTTCCATTTTCAGGGTCTTTTGGATAGAATTCCAGATAAGTGCCAGGGAATAACTGTTGCAGCTCTTCCATACCGGGTGCAGGTGATAGGAATCTTCAGCAGGATCAGTTTGTTGATCCTCAAGGTGTAGGGCCTGGATGTGATCTGGTTGAAGCAATCTGAGATGTAGGAAGGGAGTTTGTTTGTCAGAGCTTTGTAGATCCAGAAAGCAGCATTTTTTCTTCTTCTATGTTGCAGGGATGTCCAGCTGACTGCATTGTAGAGAGAGCAATGATGGGTGCTAGAGGGAAGGTCAGTAATGAATCTAATAGCTCTATGATACAGGGTGTCTAGTTTGTTTAGATGGGAGAGGAGCAATGACCATAGAGGAAGTCAGCATAATCAATGAGGGACATGAATGATGCAAGGATTAATCTTTGTTTGGAATCTTTGGTCAGGTAGTGTTTGATTCTATAGAATAGACCAAGTCTTTGTCTTAGCTTTTCAGGAGCTCTTCAACGTGGGTAGTATAGTCTAGTTTATTGTCTATCCATACTCCTAGGTATTTGAATTTGTCAACATATTCCAGATTTTCACCAAGGATGGTAGAGAGTTGTGGGAGGGTGAATGATGGGATAGTGGAAGAACAGTTCTTGTGGGCAAAGAACATAGCTTTGGTTTTCTTAGCATTTAGTAATAATTTCTTTTTTAATAGGTTATGCTGGAGGAGGGAGAATTGAGACTGTAGGAGCTCACAGGCTTTTGATGGTGAGGATCGCTCACATAAAGTACAGTGTCATCTGCAAAAGGTGGATATTAGAAAGAGAGATTGGAGTCAATATTGTTGATGTAGATGGCAAAAGGATGGGACCCAGGATGGAGCCTTGTGGTACACCTCTTAGGAGTGGCTTAGGGTAGATAGATCACCATCATTCTTTACCAGTTGTAGCCTTCCAGAGATAGCATCTGAACCATTTAATGGAGAGTGAGTCAAGGCCTATGGAGTTTAGTGAGGTGATTAGGAGATCATGATCCACAGTGTCAAAGGCTTTGCTTAGATCCAGAAACACAGCACAGGTATTATTCTTTTTGTCTAGGGCGGTCTGCCAGTCATTTGTGACTTTTGCTAGAGCAGAGATGGTGCTATGCATAGATCTAAACCCAGATTGAGCTGGATTTAGGAGATTGTTGGTATCAAGGTAGGCAGTTAACTGAGGTTTACCAGCTTCTCAAGCATCTTGGATAGTATTGGTAAGATGGAGATGGGCCTATAATTATTGAGGTCCATGGGATCACCTGCCTATAGTAGTGGAAACACTTGAGCTGTTTTCCATATTGAGGATAGTACCAGTGACAAGTGATAGATTGAAGAGATGGGTGAGGGGCGGTTAAGGCATACAGTGCTACTTTAGAAAGTAGGGATCCAGGAGTCTGCACCTGCGCTTTTGGTGGTATCTAGTTGGAGTAGGAGGTCTTCTACATCTTTGAACAATATTGGTTTTAAATGAGAATGTGGAAGCAACCTTTTATTCTCAGTAGATTGTAGGTTTAGAGATGATCTTAATAGGTTTTGCAGGAGAGGTGAAAGCCAGGCCAGCTGTAGTGAAATGGTCATTGAAGGCATTCAAGATATTTTGCTTGTCGGTGATTTCAATATTATTTAATTGAATTTTGGATGGTAAGACAGGGTAGAGGTTTGACCTAGGATGCCCTTTATGGTACCCCAGAACCTGGAAGGGTTGTTATAGGAGGCATCTAGTTCAGCTGTGTAGAAGGATGCCTTGGCTTTTCTTACTTGTTTTGTGCAGGAGTTTCTGGCTTTTCTGAATTGGAGCCAGTCATTTGGGTCCTTTGTCTTTCTTGCCCTTTCCAGAGTTTGTCTCTGGCAAGCAGTCGTGGATTTAAGGTCGGCAGAGAACCAGCGACAGGATTTGAGTTTGGTTCTGACACTGGTGAGGGTGCATGTGAATTGAGGCACTTATGATTATATCATTTAAGATTTGAAGAGCTGACTCAATTGAGGCTGTGAGATAGACTTCTTGCCAGCGTGTGGTGTGGCACAGATCATGGAGATATCCTGTAATATTAAAGTTCTTTTGACCTTCGTGGGAGAATTTTGCAGGATTGGGTGGCTTGATTGTTGATCTAATGGCAGCTATGGGACAGTGGTCACTTATGTCACTGAGAAGTACTCCTGCATAGGGATAATGATGAGGTTTATTTACCAATATAATATCCAGGAGTGTGCTGTTGAGAGTATTCTTTGGGTTGATCCTTGTTGGTTCTTTGATTAATTGAGAGAAACCATAGGTGTCACAGAAGGTTACCAGGGTGCAGATGCATTAGTCAGCCAATTTAAGTTCATGTCTCCTAAGATGATGGTGTTCTCAGGACCCAGATTAAGTATGGATCCTAAATGGGATAGAGTTTGAGGCCTGCAGAGGGGCCTATAGCAACCAACCAGTTGAAAGGAAGATGTGTGGGAAGGGTTATTTTAATAGACAAGCATTCGAATTCCTTTGGTTGAGATGTAGAATTGAGGCAGGATGCAGAGATATTTGCTTTGACATAGATGGCTACCCACGCCCCTGGATAGATGGTCAGATCTGAAGAGCTGATAGTTGGGAAGGTTTATTTCACTATCTTTTGTTGCAGATTTGAGCCATGTTTCAGATATAACCAGACAGTCCGGTAGGGTGTGTCAACCCAGGCCTGTATTGATGAGAACTTTTAGGAGGCTGCAGGCATTGAAGTGAAGAAAACTCAATCCATTTATGGAGGTTAGGTCAGTTGGAGAGATCGAGCTTTCAGTGGGTCCAGGGTTGATTTCACAGTGCCAACACAGACCAGCAGAAAGAAGATTAACTTGATGAGGGCACCAAGTGATAGGAGTAGTGAGCAGTCAGGCAGTTTTTCTTCTTTCTTGGGATCCAATATATAGTGGCTGATGATCCTGCTGCATGGTTATCGAGATTATCATAGATTGCCAGCTTAATGGACAGGCGTAGGGTAATTGTAGTGCCAGTATGGTAGCAGGGGATAAAGGAGTTCCAAACTGGTTGTGAGCCTTTTTGGGATTCCCCAAGGATTATTGTGCAGAAGCGGTATTATAAGTATGTATAGTTTAGGGGTATCCACTGGGGACAGTAGAGGGGCAGTGTTGAGTGGTCACCCTAAGCACCTTAGTATGGGTTCCAACAGTTATCTCATCTGGATCTAAGGAAGGTGAGAAGCAAAGCAGCAGTAGTAGGTGCAGTAGCATGGTGGAGGGTAGGAGAGGGTTAAAGAAAGTAAGATGATGTGAAGAAAATGAGCTCGGGAATTGGCTGACTCTCAACGCTGAACACCCTGCACACCTTTCAAAGCATGCCTGGTCTTCAGACAAGTGCCAGTAAAACTAAAATATTGCCACTCAGTCCCTTGTGTGCCACAAATTCAGTGGACCCCTTGAGACTGCACTGGTCACCTCAAGCTATCAAATACTTGGAGATATGGATACACCCAGATCCTGCATGGATAGTGTCCAAAAGTCTCACTCCCCTATTTGAAAAAGTCCAAGAGGACTATGACCAGTGGAAACTACTGCATCTATCCTTCAGAGGGAATACTAACATAGTCAAAATAATCATGACACCAAAACTAATTCACTGTCTGTCCCACCTGGTGATAGACATCCTGTGCACTGGTTTTCAAAGATGACAAGTAACTTCTTTTTTTTAACTTTCTTATTTTTATTGAACTTTTGAAATTTTCAAAGATTCAACAATATAAAAACATCCAATATGTACCATTACAGCATTCAATTAACAAAGAAAAACATCTGAAGCCATAACAAAACAAATCTGATAAGAAAATTAATTGAAATAGGAGAAAGAAAGAGAATCAAATACTTCAAATCCCCCCCCCAAAAAAAAATATTAGCTGGGAAAGGAAACATGGTATATGATCACATTTTAAAATCCATAATGTTGTGTGTATAAAACAGTATATAGTAAAGTCAGAGTTTGTTGCCTAAATCAAATTAAAAAAAGAAAGAGAAAGACGTGATATCATATACTCTATGAAGGATAAAGGTATATAATAGTTATAAAGGTTTATAACATTTCCCTGTAATTAAATGAGAAGTAAAGCAAAATTGTGATATTTTAGGTTAATACATCCAGTCACTCTTAAAACTTCTTATAGACAGTGAGCTTCAAAGAGAGAAAAAAAGGAGGAGAGCAAGTTCTAATGTGGTGGATATCATAGTCTAAAAAGTAGATCTTGTAGTTTCCCCCCAAAATGGAAAAAATGGTTATGTTTATTATGGAAGGAGTTGATCAATGGATAATATGGAGGTTGACACATATGTTGTTTAACTATTCTATAAAAGAAAGAGGAGCCTTGTCCACCCAGTGTTTGAGAATGATTTGTTTGGTTGACACTCCTACCAAAGATATAACCGTTTTCTCTGAATTGGAGGTCACACCATCAAAATGGCCTAAGATATATCTTTAGAGGTTAAATACTTGTTGACTAATATGTTTATTAACTACTTTATCCTTAATTTAATTCCATAATATTTCCACCTCTGGGCAAGACCAAAGCATATGTAAAGGAGAGACACTTTCAGAATTACACCTTGGGCATTTATCTACATTCATGAGATCTATTTTGTGCAATCTTTGCAATGACAGATAGGCATTGTGCAAAGTCTTAAATCAAATTAGTCTTAGATTATTCAAGGGAATAAAATTGCTAATGTTTTGCCAGAGTTTAGACCAATTCAAATTAATATCTTTGACTTAATTTTGCCAGTAGAAGATCTGTATAGGTTTTCTGTAAATTGGGTTAATAGTAAAACTGAGTAGATATTGGAGATAGGGTGGGTCTTGGTAATAGCTGATTTGAGTCTATACAAAATGTCTTTGGGATTTGATTTCCATGGAAAGGAGCTGATATGTGCCTTCAAAACTATTTTGATAAGAAAAATGTTTTGTGTATATTTCTTAGATAAGTTAGGTTCGGTCAGAATTTGGACAAGAGGTCGAAAATGACCATCTTGGAGCATGCAGCTAATTGTTGGGTTGCTACTACAGGGCAACCAGAATGGAGTAAGCATTTTCCCATTAATATTAAAGTTAGTGTTAAAAAAGATAGGTTGGTTAATGTCCTTTAAGATATTTATTAAGGATCTGTTTATTTGATAATGTACATTCAAGGAGGTGCCTATAACTGAGTTCTTCAAAGTTGTGGAAATTTTTTTCAAGCTTGAATATAGAACTGCCTCAGGGTGAGTGTTTTATCTTTTTAATAAATAGAGGTCAATATCAAGCCAAACAGGGGTCTATAGGTTGGAGTGGGGTGGAGTCTGAATCCATTTTAAGTATTTGTTCAGATGGGATGCCATATTGTACAAAGTGATGTTAGGGAGTTTAATCCCACCTTGTGTCCCGTGAAGAACTAATTTTTTTTAAAGAAATTCTGGGAGATTTCCCCTTCCATATAAATTTGTTCATGGAAAAATGAATTCTGTCAAACCATTTCTGGGATAGGAAAGCATTTAGCATATTTAGTGGAAAAAAAACAATCTGGGAAATATATTAATTTTAATTATATTAACTATTCCCCAGAATGAGAGGGGTAGAGTCTGCCATCTATCCATGTCTTGTTTTATTTTGTTAAAAAGATCCTCTAAATTAAGCTCGATACATTGTGTGTTATCCATTGAGAGGTAGATTCCAAGATATTTGATACCTGAAGTTTTAAATGAAAGACCTAAATCCGTAATTTCCTCCCTGAACTGTAATCTATTAAGAGGAATTACTTCTGTCTTGTCTATATTTAATTTATAGTTAGAGAATGTACTGAACTCATGGATGGTCTGTAAGGCAGCCCTGATGTCTTGGGTTAGCAATATGAAAAAGAATGTTGACAGCAAATGCTGATAACTTTAAATGAAAGTTTGCTACTTATATCCCTTTAATATACTTATTATTATTATTATTCAAAAAGTATAAGAGAGGTTCCAGGTAACAGTTAAATAAAATTGAAGTAATAGGGCATCCCTGATGAGTTCCACAAAATAACCTAAAAGGAGCTGAGAGCAACGTATTACACCTAATTCTGGCTGATGGATGAGAATATAATATCTTGATCCAATCCACAAAGAGGGGGTGGGAAACCAAATTTTGACAAGACTGCAAAAAGGAAATTATGATCAATCCTATCAAAAGCTTTTTCTGCATCTAGGGAGACCAGACCCATAGGAGCTCTGGAGTCCCTGCATGTGGAAAAAATGTGAGTGAGTTTCCTTAAGTGATCAGAAGATTGCCTATAAGCAATGAAGCCAGCCTGATCTCTATGTATCAGTGGATGCCAGATATTTTTAATTCTCTAAGCTAAGAGATGAGCTAAAATTGTTTTTTTAACATTTTATTTAAGAATTTTATGTAATACAGTACAGACCATATTTGCATTAAATTACATGTGAAACATGCAGATCAGCACAGAAATGTAGTGGCTACATAATATAACATAGGCATAGGTTAGTGTCCATTAACCATGACTAAGCCGCCATAAAGTTATGAAGGATTCAATGTTCAGCTAGATAATAATGTAGGACAGTACACTCTCACCTCCTCCATGTCTCAAAGGAAATCTACAATTATCTCTGCCCCTCCCCCCCGTAGGATGCTAGTAAATAGGTGGAGGGCTAAAGAACCCCAAAGAGAGGCCAGTAAGGTTATACTTCAGATGGCCTGCACTTAATTAAGTTGCATTATGCCCCTACCTCTGAAGTCATACCAGATGACTGATAGGGAGACAGGAGATTTATATGGATTTATCAACTAAAGTTCACAAATCGAGTGGGGTACTATTTCACCCCTATGTGAAATGGAACTCTCTATAGGCAGGTCCTAACTTGCATAAAAACATGCCAAACCAATATTTTAGTGCAACAATCAACATGACAAAAAAGAAAAGTTAGGAAACAGGAAAAACTGTAGTCCTTCAGCATTCCAATTTAGAATATCTAATCTGTCTCATAAATGAAACCCAGGTACGGAAAATATATTATGACCATAAGATAACCTCATGGAGATCAGACATTGTTGTCAGATTCTAGTTCAGAGTCTCCCTCTTGTTCTGTGGAAATGGTTTGTGCAGCAATGAGCTTGAAGGCAAAAGTAGCCGCTGCTTCAGGATCAGACAAAATGTGAGTCTTACTATCATGACGCACTTGGAGCCTCACTGGAAATAGAAGCTGGGCTGCAATCCTGTTCTCCAGCAAGGATTTTTTAGTAGTTTGCAGTGCCTTTTTCTGGGTCTAAGTCTTTGAGGATATGTCTGGAAAAAGGGCAATCTTGCTGCCTTCTCACACTATGTCTCTACGCTGTCTAGCTGCTTGTAATAGTGAGATTCTTGCCTTAGGACCGGAAAGGGACTCTAAGACCGTTAGTGGTCTCGAGTTTCCTGTGCCTTACAATGTGGCCTGCATGGGAATGGCAAAGGCTTTAGTTATCATCAGCACAGAATCACTAGGTAACAAAACAAGGTCAGTAAAGATCAATCTAGTTGCTGTGGCCACAATTTCAGTGTTCCTGGCAAATCGAGGTGGGAAGCCCACAATTCAAATATTCGTCTGTCTTTGGACATTTTCTAAGGTCTCCACCTTTGCCTTTAAGAAGTTAAAGTCCTCTACAAATGCTACATTCTTTCCCCTCTGGCACTCACCTTCAGCATTAAGTTCTACAATGTGTGCCTCATTAGATTGTACTTTGATATCAAGTTCGGTAAGCCAAGCTTCAACAGCAGCTAGTCAACAATTTGTTTCCTCCCCATTAGCCTGGATTTTCTGAAGGATTGCCATAATCTGGGGATTCGGTGTTTCACTCACCTTAGGATCCGCTGCAGAAGATGGCCCAGTCATAACACCTCTCGAACTTGGCATGGAGGAAAGATAAGAGTCTATGTGCTGTGCTGCATGCTTATGGTCTTTTTTTGGACCCATGATTTGTTCTGCAGCTGTACACATGCAATCCGGTTTATTGTAGGTATTAGTTTCACCTCAGGTAACTATATAATTTAACTTTTATAGAGAGCTGTGTCGGGAGTACAGAAAAAAACTGCCGCCATATTGGGTGCTCCACAGCACTCCCATGAACTAAAATTTTAATGTCATAATTTATAAGTGAAATCGGGCGATAATTGGTTATTCTATTTTTGGGTTTATATTAGGTTTGGGCAGTAATATTATAATGGCTTCTAAAAGGGAGAATTCAGTGAGACCATGCAACAGAATGTAAGAGAACATGGATTTTAGAAGTAGGGTAAGAGTATCTCTAAAGGTTTTGTAGAAGTTTGCTGTTAAACCATCAGGTCCTGGAGATTTATTTATTTTGAAGTTGTCTATTGCCTCCTTTATCTCCTGTTCGCTTATTGGTGCAACAGTATTACAAGCCTGTGGGTCACGGATGTGTGGCCACTGGAAGTTACTTAAATAGGCTATGAGATCTTTAGGTGTAGAGGGGTTTTGAATAGGGCCATACAGTTGAGAGTAATATTTAAAAAATTCTTCTAAGATGTCCTGGTGGTCTGTTACAGCCTGGTTGGTATCTTCTGAAATAATAGCTTCTATGTATTTAGACTGTTCTACCTGTTTCAGCTTGTCAGCCAATAATCTACTTGTTTTTTCACCTAAGTCTACATATCTGGCCTTAGATTGTAGTATAAGGAATTCTGCTTTCTCCTAAGTTAATAGAGATAATTCTTCTTTCATCACTTGCAGCTCATGAGAATCTGTCTCAGACAGGGTATTTTGATCAAGATAGCCCAGTTGTTCAATTTTTGATGTCAGATGTGTGCAAGTAATGACTTTTGGGAGGGTAAGCCCCATCACTAAAGCGGGGCCAAACTTAGAGCCCACTGCTGTAGGGGAGGCTGGTGTGTACTTACAAAAATAATTATATGAAATGTTTTTATGCTGCACACATAAATCTACCTAAGTGATATGCATGCTGCAAGTATGATTTAAATGTTAAATTGGAACCGACTGCATGCATATGGCATGTGTGCAGCAAGCAAGTGTGGAAACCATGATTTTTATGTTAAATTGGGAAAGACTGCATGCCGGTGGCATGCGTGCAAAATGCAAGTGGCCACTGATAACTGCACACATAAAAGTTAAGTGACTTGTTCAGGATCACACCATACACAAGTAGGGATTGATGAGATTCAAACCCAGGTCTTCATGCCTCCAAGTCTCCTGGCTTGCAGTTCAGCACCTTTAACTACTAAGCCATACTGTCTGCACACATATGGTTTGCTTGTACTTCAATACATACTGTATCTGACTACATCAGCATGCATGCGGCATGCTTGTAGCCACTCTTATGCTTTTCAGGTTTCTTTTTCTTTCTCTTTCTCATCTCAGTTTCACAGTTGAACGTAGCACACATACCAATGGAAACACATGTAGTTTTTTCCCACCTCCAATACACAAACTTACCCACAAAACCACTTAATTACTTCTGTCTGGCCTGTACTGCTACTTTTTTCTCTCCATAGTTTTGAATGCTTCAACACAAACAGACTTTAAGGTGCAAACAGAAAAGTAGCAATAACTTGACACTCCCCCACATGGCCAGTCCCCCCATGCACACACACTGTAATGGGTATGGCCATGCTGCTACAGACAACCCACCAAGTATAGATATCAGTAAACAGTCTCTTACTTGAGTACTAGGGAGCCAGAGGCAGGAGTCTTTAAGAGATGATGTCCATAGGTCAGAGTGCTTGGATGTACCCCCTTGAAATGAATGGAGTTATTTTTTGTTACTATTTAATAAGTTATGATGGTGAGTTAGAGAATAATGAAGACCACTGTTCTACTAACAAGGCTTTTGTTAGTTGAATGGTGGCCTTCGTTAATTTCAAACTCTTCATCAATAATGTATAAAATAGTAATACAAAAATACCCCCATTCATTTCAATGATGCGCACCCCTGCAGTCTCCTTTGCCCTTTGTCATAATGTGCCTGAGCATGGGGATGAGGAGGTCAGTTTCATTGGGGGGGGGTAAGCCTGACTATAGTGGGGCTCCAATAGTCTGTGCATACATATGGCTCAACTGTCCAGTAATGCAAGGAACAGCTCTAGAATGTCTGTAAGATCTCTAAAAGGTAAAACTTATTTGTTTTGACTGAAAAGTGATATGCAAATCAGGAAAAATTAAAATGTATAAGATTCATCTGTTTATACCCCAGAGCAGTGCATCAGATTTGGGCTTAAACCCACCCATTTACTAACCAATTTTTTCCCTGGCTGAAGTTCTGCCCGCCCCCCCAAAAAAAATAACCATGTTCCGATTTTTCTCTTCGACTCCATTCTATTCAATATCCATCCCCTATGGGTCATGAAGCTGCCCATAGTAAAGAAACATGAAAAACACATCAATATTTCAGACCTTCCTCCTTCCCCAATCCCCTTGTAAAAAAAATGATTTTCTTTTACTTACCCAGCCATGTGGCCAGAACCTGAAGCCTGGCACAGTGTGCCACCAGCCCAGTGTTTAGTCTGCTCTCCCTTTCTCCTTTCACCAGAAGCTGGATGCTAGAACTGACCATCACAGATCCTTACCGTGGTCCGTGACCAAGTCACCTCATGGGTTGCTTGCTTCTTTCTGGTTGCTGCTGTGGCTGCTGTTGTACTGCACTGATCAAGGCCTATGAAGGCCACCCTCATGGCTGCTAAGCCTAGCTTGCTGCCGTGGGGGTCTGTGCTTTTTTTTGCATGGCAAGCCTAGTAGAGTAAGTAGGTAGCCTAGTCTTGAGTTAGCTTCTAGCTCACCCTCTGCCCCTTCTGCCACCAGAGGAGATGAAGACTCACTAAGAGTAGACCAACAAAAATATGCTGCCACAACACTGCTATTAAGAGTTCAGTGCTCACTGACTCCTCCAAGCTGTAGTATGCAGTCTGCCTACTCTGTAGCAGGAAAGACAGTGTTGCACTTGCAAAACTCATGCTCTCTTTCTTGTCTGGAGTTCATCCATATCACATGTGATTATGCCTCTGCTAATAGGTGGAGAGAGTGGACAACACTCACCTGCTGCTAGCATTTGGAAGACAGAAATCTTGCTTGTAGAACAGAAAGTAGCTAACTAAAAAAGCTACCATTTTTCTTACTAATTTAACACTTCTATCTCAGCAGGAGTCAGTGCCTATTGGGATTAAGCAAACAGATACTTTACTAGAAGTAGAGGGGGTCTCATTTAGGGTAAAAAAAGAAAGAAAGCCAGTGTGTGTTTCTGTGTTGGGAAGGGTACTGTATCAACTTACTTTGCTAAATCAGTAGGAGGAGAGAGAGGTTAATTGGGTGTGTGGCTTAGGCAGTAGAAAAGAAGGTGACTCCAATTACAACTTCCTGCTGCTAGATTTTGGAAGACAGAAATCTTGCTTGTAGAGCAGAAAGTAGCTAACTAAAAAACTACCGCTTTTCTTACTAATTGCCCTCCATCCCACCCCTCCACCCTCCCACCCTAAAACAATTCTACTTTTATAGCCACTGGATTTGATTGACAACAGGAACTTCCTGTTTGGCAGTAGGAAGGGAAGGATCATAGAGAAACATTAGTTTTGTCAACCCTGAAGAAAAAAAGTAGCTCTTTCTCCCCCCCCCCAGTTGCTGGTGGTCTGACTCTGAGCAAGGAAGAAGGAGACTACTGAAGAATACAGGAAGTTGCTGTCCTAGAACAAGGGTGAGATTTGTAAGGAGAGGAGAGAGAGTAAGCATACAAACAGGAGAGGGGACACAAAATAAGACATGATGGGAGTGGTGCAGTGCAATGGCTGAGGGGCGGCAGTGTTTTGGGAGTCATTCTGTAGGCTATGATGCTGCCCTATTTTCAAGCACCTCTCTGGTCTGAGGGAGGAGGTGGCCTGTCTCCAGGCTGACCTGACTAGGATTCATAAAACATCCTCCCTCACCCAGGGACCACCAGGGCCACTGCCGCTACCTCAGAGGTTGCCAAAGAAGAGGAGCGGCTGGACCAAGGTGTGCTTAGGGAGGGAGAGGGTGGTGGAACAGAGGTGCATCCCTCCAGCTGTACCTCTCCACAATTCATACACTATTCTGATGGATAGTGGTTCCTCTATGAAGGCACCTGCAGTGGAGACCAATGAGAATGCTGGGAACCTCCACAAAGGAGACCCACAGGAGGGTGGCACAGGACCCCACTTGGGAAGAAAATAATTCCTGGTGGGGAACTCAATCATTGGGGAGTAGAAGAGGGGGAGGAAGGGGAGAGGGAAGTAAGGTGCCTGCCTGGCACCACGGCTTGGAAAGACAGGAAGCAAATCCTCAGGATCATGGGAGTAGCTGCATGAGGGAGGGAGCTGGATGTCATTGTCCACCTAGGGACAAATGACCTGGCTAGGAATGGGATCAGAGCAGTGCACGAGGAGTTTGTAGAGTTGGGGAGGGGCCTTAGGCAAGTACCACATATGGTAACCTTCTCAGAGGTGCTGCCTATGGCAAGGGTGATGCTAGGGTACTCCACACCATGGAATTCAATGAATGGTTGAAAAACTGGTGTGGAGCTCAGGGATTTGGCTTCACTGGGGACTGGGTAGCCACCTGGAGGGATGCAGGCCTATACTGGCGCGATGGTCTGCATCTGTCAAGGGGGGAACCAGAATCCTAGGTAATAGGTTTAAATGCTTAATTGGCAAGCATTTAAACTAGCCAAGTGGGGGCACTGAAAAGGAACAGAAAAATCCCATCCTCCCCCCACAAAACACGGTAATTAGTGAGGTAAACACCAAGGCTGAGAAGTCATTAAGGAACAGGACAGAGGTAAATGCAAAAAAAGGCAAAGACAGTAAGGACAGGGATGGGGCTAAAAGGGGTAAGGCCATCAAATATTGGAGGGTGATGAGTACCAATGCCCATAGTCTGTGTAACAAACTCCCTGAACTAGTGGACTTGATGGAAGAGGGATGTCTGGATATTGTGGCAGTCACAGAAACATGGTACACAGAGAACCATGACTGAGATGTCAACATACCAGGATACACAATCTACAGGAGGAGCAGGGAGGGTAAAAGAAGAGGAGGAGTAGCTCTCTATGTAAGGGAAGGGATCAAAGCAACATAACTAAAGAGTAAACAGGGAGCAGATGAGGCACTCTGGGTCACCCTGGAGACAGGAAATGGCACCACAATCCTCATGAGGTTGTATACAGACCCCCATCTCAGGGAAGGGAATGGACAAAGAAATGATAGCAGGCATCCTTAGAATGGCAGAAAAAGGGGAAATGTTGTTGATGGGGGACCTGAATATGCCAGATGTTAACTGGAGCACCTTTGCTGCAGGCACTTCAAAGAGCAGGGTCATTCTTGATGCCCTACAAGGGGCATGCTTCAGACAGCTAGTATTTGAACCCACTCAGGAGGGAGCAATCTTAGACCTGGTACTCTCAAATGGGGATGGAGAAAGAATCTCAGATTTAGAAGGGGGTAGCCATCTGGGAACAAGCAACCACCAAACAGTGTGTTTCACGATAAACACAGCCATAGAGTAAATCCATACAAAAGCTAGAGTATTGGACTTTAGGAGGGCTGACTTTGGGAAAATGAGAGAGTGCCTCAGAAAAGCACTAGCAAATAGGCAAGAAGGAGGGGTGGAGGAACAGTGTGGAGAAAAGAAAACAGCCATCACAGAGGCAACAAGCCTTTCTGTGAAGCAACTCAACAAAGCACAATGAAGGAAAAAATGCTATGGTTCTCAAAAGAGGTGGCAGGGAAGTTTAAGGAGAAAAGGACAGCATTCAGGAAATATAAGGAAACACAGAAGGAGCAGGACAGAGAACTTTACCAGTTAAAGCAGAAAGAGGCAGGGAAGGCAGTCAGAATAACAAAGGCCCAAACCAAGGAAAGGATAGTCAATTCTGTTAAGAAGGAGAATAAGACCTTTTATATGTACATTAGGGAGCAAAGAAAGACCAAGGGAGGGATTCTAAGGCTTAATAAAGGGGAGGGAATGTGGGTAGAGGGTGACAGTGAAAAAGCAGGGATAATGAATAAATATTTCTGCTCAGTATTCACAAAGGAAGAGGAGGGAGGTACCTAAGCCAAACAAGAGAAACACTCTGGAGATGGGGTGTTGATACCAATCCATTTACAGAACAAAGGGTTCTGAAAGAACAAGTAAAATTGAAGGTGGACAAAGCAGTGGGGCCTGATGGGATTCACCCAAGAATTCTAAAAGAACTAGTGACACTGCTGACTACTCTCTTTAACAAATCATGGGAGGATGGGGTGGTACCTGAGGACTGGAGGAGGGTGGATGTGATTCCTCTTCACAAAAGTGGGAGTAGGGCAGAGGCAGGAAACTACAGACCAGTTAATTTGACCTCAGTTTTAGGGAAAATGATGGAATCACTTCTGAAGGAAAGAATTGTTGAGTACCTAGAGGCCAGTGGGGCACAGGACCCAAGGCAGCATGGATTCACAGTGGGAAGGTCATGTCAGATTAATCTAATAGATTTCTTTGACTTTGTGACGAAAGTAGTAGAACAGGGTGGGGCTGTGGACATGGTCTACCTAGATTTTAGCAAGGCATTGGATACAGTCTCACACAAAAGATTAATAAACAAGTTAGCCAGCCTTGGAGTGGGTCCCAAGGTAGTAGCCTGGATAAAAAATTGGCTGGACAACAGGACGCAAAGGGTAGTAGTAAACAGAGTCCACAGTGAAGAAAGGAGGGTTACTAGCGGGGTACCACAGGGTTCAGTACTGGAACCAGTCCTTTTTAATGTCTTTATAAGTGACATTGCAGAGGAACTGGAAGGAAAAGTATGTCTCTTTGCAGATGACACAAAGATCTGCAACAGGGTTGATACACAAGATGGAGTGGAAAGGATGAGAAGGGACTTGGCAAGGTTGGAGGAATGATTAAATGTATGGCAGCTTAGATTCAATGCAAAGAAGTGCAAGGTAATGCACCTGGGAAACAAAAACCAAGGGGAAGAGTACACAATGGGGGGTGAGATACTGACAACAATAAAAATGGAAAGGGATGGGGGTAATTATATCAGATGACCTAAAGGTGGGCAAACAATGTGAGAAGGCAGTAAGGAAGGCTGGGGGGATACTGGGACGCATAGGGAGAGGCATCAACAGTAGAAAACAGAAAGTTGTTATCCCTCTGCACAGACAGTTGGTGAGACCCCATTTGGAGTACTGTGTGCAGTTCTGGAGACCCCCATCTCCTCAAAGACAGAGTGGAAGCTGTCCAGAGGAGGTCAACCAAAATGGTGCAGGGTCTGCACCAGAAGACATATGAAGAGAGACTAAAGGAGCTTAATATGTATACTGTACCCTTGAGGAAAGAAGGGAGAGGGGGGATATGATAGAAATTTTCAAGTACCTCAAGGGAATCAACAAAGTCCAAGAGGGTAGTATCTTTCAGAAAGAGATGTGCAAGAACAAGGGGGCACAATTTGAAGATAGAGGGGGGATGGCTCACAGGTAATGTGAGGAAGTATTTTTTCACAGAGAGGGTTGTGGATGCATCGAACAGCCTTCCTGAGGAAGTTGTGGAGTCAAGAACAGTGGGGGAGTTCAAGAATACATGGGACATACATAAGGCAGTCCTAGTTAGGGGTAGGAGGAAGTAGGCTGTTGGTTAACTAGGATCTGCAGCTTATCCATTAGGTACGAAAATGGGCAGACTAGGTGGGCCAAGTGGTCATTATCTGCCATCATATTCTATGTTTCTATGTAACACAATACAGACACAGTTGAGTCTGGTGAGTACCTGCAGCATGAGCACTCACAAGCCAGGTGGGAACTTCTTGTGCAGAAGATTAAATTCAAATTTCATGCCATTATTGCCATACTATAAGAACAACCTATGCACAAACAAGGCAGGAGGGGGGGGCAATCGCCTCTGCCCTACCTAAATGGCACCACTGCTTAATGGCAGAAATTTATTCTCATGTGCTAATGCAATGGTTTCCACTGTGTTCTGAGGTACTGTATCTCTATGTTTCATGATGACTCCTGATCATCATGTTGGCTAGTGTCCCTCATTGTACCTCATTGTGTGTCCATGTCCCTCATTTCAGTGAAAAAATGTGAGGTATGGTGTGTGCTTCCAAACCCTACTCAGCATAAAGAGTGCTGAGCATGGCCATAGTGTATATGTTCAATACAGAATGACAAAGGGAAAGTAAGTGATATGAAACAGTCACGGAGAAACAAATTTGTAGCACTGAATATGCATAAGGGATTTGCAAGGTCCAAAACAAAAATGATAGGCTCCACAACACAGAGGCCCCTCTTCTTACATCTGGAATGGGGGATGTTGACTGGCTATATCCTAGGCATTTATTGCAGTAAGGGAACAATAGTTTACAAATTAATGGCTATTTAATGAAACAAATCAAAAGCCATTAAACAACTTGCAAAAGGATCAGAATTAATAATTTTACCTAATGTTTATGGGAATCCATATACAGATGTATTTTAATGACTCTAATTGCTAGTAGTAGTATGAGAAATAGAAACTGATGTGTTTTTTTTTAAGATGAGATTTTTACCAGCTTAGATGCTGCACACATGGCAAGCATGCAGCATGTGAACCTGATGTGATGTTTAAATGATGTTCACACCAGCTTAACTGCTGCACTCATGTCAAGTGTGCAACACGTGAACCTCATGTAATTTTTAGAAGATGTTCACACCAGGATTACCTGCTATGCACATGTCAAGCTTGCAGCATGCAAACGTGATTTGCTTTTTAGACCTGGTTCGTTTAGTATCACTTTGTATATGTGAGCTGCATGCAAACATTGCACAATTAAGCATGTGGCATGCATTCTTCATGGACACAGCACAACTATATTTCTGTACACAAAATGCCAGCATCCCAAAAAGCATGAAGAAAATTGGAAACTTGGGTACAAACATTGCTTGCATCTCATACATTGACTCCCCTGTGGAGGAAATCCCTCATCAAAATAGGTGGGAAAGTGGTGCGCTAGAACACATGGGAAGCACAGGGCCTAGTGCAACTCTTTAATATGTGGCAACCTACCACCTCACATTTGGACACTTATGAAAATCTGCAGAGGCACTTCACACTGCTCAAAAGAGACTGCTGGAAGTATTAACAAATC